>OZ020618.1:32588527-35129467 GCA_963971575.1 Liopterus haemorrhoidalis
CCTTAGTTTTTGAGTTATAGTTAATTTGAGGTACTTTTTTCCGCTTTACTCAAAAACAGTTGGCCAAAATCCAAAATGAACCTTATTTTTGTGATCTACGGCCCAAATGGTATCAATTTTGAGAAAAATCCGAAATATTTTTTGTGTAAAAATTCGCGATTTTTTTTCAAAGGGATACCCTTTACGATTTTTTCGATATTTTGCCATTTATAAGGGTTTTGTTTAATGATACATCCTTTTTGTATAAGTTTGGTTATTAAGGCCCCAATTTTATCTAGACTAAAATGGACATGAGGAACTCAAAAATTTAAACCAGAGGTCCCTATCTTTTACCGTTATTGAGATATAATTTTTTGAAAAATTAAATTTTATTACAAAAATTTCAAAATTTTACAAAATTTTTTTTTGGTTTAGGATATGTTTTAAAATGTGCCTTTACCATATTTGGGACCTTAGAACTTCAAAAATTCCAACCGCAGGTCCTTATCTTTTTTAGTTTTTGAAATACATATACATATTTTTTTTATTTATTTTTTTTTTTCTGAAAAAAAAAAGTTTTCTTAAAACAGTCCAGAATATGGCCTTAAGGTAATTTTGGGGTGAGGATTAATAAAAAAATATTTAAAAAAATCAAGAGGCCTTAGTTTTTGAGTTATAGTCAATTTTAGGAACTTTTTTCCGATTTATTTAAAAACAGTTGGCCAAAATCCAAAATGAACCTTATTTTTGTGATCTACGGCCCAAATTGTATCAATTTTGAGAAAAGTCCGAATATTTTTTTTGTAAAAATTCGCGATTTTTTTTCTAAGGGGTACCCCTTACGATTTTTTCGATATTTTGCCATTTATAAGGGTTTTATTTAATGATACATCCTTTTTGTATAAATTTGTTTATTAAGGCCCCAATTTTTTCTAGACTAAAATGGACATGAGGAACTCAAATATTTAAACCAGAGGTCCCTATCTTTTACCGTTATTGAGATATAATTTTTTGAAAAATTAAATTTTATTACAAAAATTTCAAAATTTTACAAATTTGTTTTTTGTTTAGGATATGTTTTAAAATGTGCCTTTACCATATTTCAGACCTTAGAACTTCAAAAATTCCAACCGCAGGTCGTTATCTTTTTTATTTTTTGCAATACATATACATATTTTTTTTATTTTTTTTTTTTCTGAAAAAAAAAAGTTTTCTTAAAACAGTCCAAAATATGGCCTTTAGGTAATTTTGGGGTGAGGATTAATAAAAAAATATTTAAAAAAATCAAGAGGCCTTAGTTTTTGAGTTATAGTTAATTTGAGGTACTTTTTTCCGCTTTACTCAAAAACAGTTGGCCAAAATCCAAAATGAACCTTATTTTTGTGATCTACGGCCCAAATTGTATCAATTTTGAGAAAAATCCGAAATATTTTTTTTGTAAAAATTCGCGACTTTTTTTCAAAGGGGTACCCCTTACGATTTTTTCGATAATTTGCCATTTATAAGGGTTTGGTTTAATGATACATCCTTTTTGTATAAGTTTGGTTATTAAGGCCCCAATTTTTTCTAGACTAAAATGGACATGAGGAACTCAAAAATTTAAACCAGAGGTCCTTATCTTTTACCGTTATTGAGATATAATTTTTTGAAAAATTAAATTTTATTACAAAAATTTTAAAATTTTACAAAAATTTTTTTTGTTTAGGATATGATTTTAAATGTGCCTTTACCATATTTCAGACCTTAGAACTTCAAAAATTCCAACCGCAGGTCCTTATCTTTTTTAGTTTTTGCAATACATATACATATTTTTTTTATTTTATTTTTTTTCTGAAAAAAAAGTTTTCTTAAAACAGTCCAAAATATGGCCGTTAGGTAATTTTGGGGTGAGGATTAATAAAAAAATATTTAAAAAAATCAAGAGGCCTTAGTTTGTGAGTTATAGTCAATTTTAGGTACTTTTTTCCGAATTACTCAAAAACAGTTGGCCAAAATCCAAAATGAACCTTATTTTTGTGATCTACGGCCCAAATTGTATCATGTTTGAAAAAAATCCGAAATATTTTTTTGTAAAAATTCTCTATTTTTTTTCAAATGGGTACCCCTACGATTTTTTCGATATTTTGCCATTTATAAGGGTTTTGTTAAATGAAACATCCTTTTTGTATAAGTTTGGTTATTAAGGCCACAATTTTTTCTAGACTAAAATGGACATGAGGAACTCAAAAATTTAAACCAGAGGTCCTTATCTTTTACCGTTATTGAGATATAATTTTTTGAAAAATTAAATTTTATTACAAAAATTTAAAAATTTTACAAATTTTTTTTTTGTTTAGGATATGTTTTAAAATGTGCCTTTACCATATTTCAGACCTTAGAATTTTAAAAATTCCAACCGCAGGTCCTTATCTTTTTTATTTTTTGAAATACATATACATATTTTTTTTATTTATTTTTTTTTCTGAAAAAAAAAAGTTTTCTTAAAACAGTCCAAAATATGGCCGTTAGGTAATTTTGGGGTGAGGATTAATAAAAAATATTTAAAAAAATCAAGAGGCCTTAGTTTTTGGGTTATAGTTAATTTAAGGTACTTTTTTCCGCTTTACTCAAAAACAGTTGGCCAAAATCCAAAATGAACTTTATTTTTGTGATCTACGGCCCAAATTTTATCAATTTTGAGAAAAATCCGAAATATTTTTTTTGTAAAAATTCGCGATTCTTTTTCAAAGGGGTACCCTTTACGATTTTTTCGATATTTTGCCATTTATAAGGGTTTTGTTTAATAATACATCCTTTTTGTATAAGTTTGGTTATTAAGGCCCCAATTTTTTTTAGACTAAAATGGACATGAGGAATTTAAAAATTTAAACCAGAGGTCCCTATCTTTTACCGTTATTGAGATATAATTTTTTGAAAAATTAAATTTTATTACAAAAATTTCAAAATTTTACAAAAATTTTTTTTGTTTAGGATATGTTTTAAAATGTGCCTTTACCATATTTCAGACCTGAGAATTTCAAAAATTCCAACCGCAGGTCCTTATCTTTTTTAGTTTTTGCAATACATATACATATTTTTTTTATTTTTTTTTTTTTTCTGAAAAAAAAGTTTTCTTAAAACAGTCCAAAATATGGCCGTTAGGTAATTTTGGGGTGAGGATTAATAAAAAAATATTTAAAAAAATCAAGAGGCCTTAGTTTGTGAGTTATAGTCAATTTTAGGTACTTTTTTCCGAATTACTCAAAAACAGTTGGCCAAAATCCAAAATGAACCTTATTTTTGTGATCTACGGCCCAAATTGTATCATGTTTGAAAAAAATCCGAAATATTTTTTTGTAAAAATTCTCTATTTTTTTTCAAATGGGTACCCCTTACGATTTTTTCGATATTTTGCCATTTATATGGGTTTGGTTTAATGATACATCCTCTTTGTATAAGTTTGGTTATTAAGGCCCCAATTTTTTCTAGACTAAAATGGACATGAGGAACTCAAAAATTTAAACCAGAGGTCCTTATCTTTTACCGTTATTGAGATATAATTTTATGAAAAATTAAATTTTATTACAAAAATTTCAAAATTTTACAATTTTTTTTTTTGTTTAGGATATGTTTTTGAATGTGCCTTTACCATATTTCAGACCTTAGAATTTCAAAAATTCCAACCGCAGGTCCTTATCTTTTTTATTTTTTGAAATACATATACATATTTTTTTTATTTTTTTTTTTTTCTGAAAAAAAAAGTTTTCTTAAAACAGTCCAAAATATGGCCGTTAGGTAATTTTGGGGTGAGGATTAATAAAAAATATTTAAAAAAATCAAGAGGCTTTAGTTTTTGTGTTATAGTTAATTTAAGGTACTTTTTTCCGCTTTACTCAAAAACAGTTGGCCAAAATCCAAAATGAACTTTATTTTTGTGATCTACGGCCCAAATTGTATCAATTTTGAGAAAAATCCGAAATATTTTTTTTGTAAAAATTCGCGATTTTTTTTCAAAGGGGTACCCCTTACGATTTTTTCGATATTTTGCCATTTATAAGGGTTTTGTTTAATGATACATCCTTTTTGTATAAGTTTGGTTATTAAGGCCCCAATTTTTTCTAGACTAAAATGGACATGAGGAACTCAAAAATTTAAACCAGAGGTCCCTATCTTTTACCGTTATTGAGATATAATTTTTTTAAAAATTAAATTTTATTACAAAAATTTCAAAATTTTACAAATTTTTTTTTTGTTTAGGATATGTTTTAAAATGTGCCTTTACCATATTTCAGACCTTAGAACTTCAAAAATTCCAACCGTAGGTCCTTATCTTTTTTAGTTTTTGCAATACATATACATATTTTTTTTATTTTTTTTTTTCTGAAAAAAAAAAGTTTTCTTAAAACAGTCCAAAATATGGCCTTTAGGTAATTTTGGGGTGAGGATTAATAAAAAAATATTTAAAAAAATCAAGAGGCCTTAGTTTTTGAGTTATAGTCAATTTTAGGTACTTTTTTCCGATTTACTCAAAAACAGTTGGCCAAAATCCAAAATGAACCTTATTTTTGTGATCTACGGCCCAAATTGTATCATGTCTGAAAAAAATCCGAAATATTTTTTTGTAAAAATTCTCTATTTTTTTTCAAATGGGTACCCCTTACGATTTTTTCGATATTTTGCCATTTATAAGGGTTTTGTTAAAAGATACATCCTTTTTGTATAAGTTTGGTTATTAAGGCCACAATTTTTTCTAGACTAAAATGGACATGAGGAACTCAAAAATTTAAACCAGAGGTCCTTATCTTTTACCGTTATTGAGATATAATTTTTTGAAAAATTAAATTTTATTACAAAAATTTAAAAATTTTACAATTTTTTTTTTTGTTTAGGATATGTTTTAAAATGTGCCTTTACCATATTTCAGACCTTAGAATTTCAAAAATTCCAACCGCAGGTCCTTATCTTTTTTATTTTTTGAAATACATATACATATTTTTTTTATTTATTTTTTTTCTGAAAAAAAAAAGTTTTCTTAAAACAGTCCAAAATATGGTCGTTAGGTAATTTTGGGGTGAGGATTAATAAAAAAATATTTAAAAAAATCAAGAGGCCTTAGTTTTTGGGTTATAGTTAATTTAAGGTACTTTTTTCCGCTTTACTCAAAAACAGTTGGCCAAAATCCAAAATGAACTTTATTTTTGTGATCTACGGCCCAAATTGTATCAATTTTGAGAAAAATCCGAAATATTTTTTTTGTAAAAATTCGCGATTTTTTTTCAAAGGGGTACCTCTTACGATTTTTTCGATATTTTGCCATTTATAAGGGTTTTGTTTAATGATACATCCTTTTTGTATAAGTTTGGTTATTAAGGCCCCAATTTTTTCTAGACTAAAATGGACATGAGGAACTCAAAAATTTAAACCAGAGGTCCTTATCTTTTACCGTTATTGAGATATAATTTTTTGAAAAATTAAATTTTATTACAAAAATTTCAAAATTTTACAATTTTTTTTTTGTTTAGGATATGTTTTAAAATGTGCCTTTACCATATTTCAGACCTTAGAACTTCAAAAATTCCAACCGCAGGTCCTTATCTTTTTTAGTTTTTGAAATACATATACATATGTTTTTTATTTATTTATTTTCTGAAAAAAAAAGTTTTCTTAAAACAGTCCAAAATATGGCCTTTAGGTAATTTTGGGGTGAGGATTAATAAAAAAATATTTAAAAAAATCAAGAGGCCTTAGTTTTTGAGTTATAGTCAATATTAGGTACTTTTTTCCGATTTACTCAAAAACAGTTGGCCAAAATCCAAAATGAACCTTATTTTTGTGATCTACGGCCCAAATTGTATCAATTTTGAGAAAAATCCGAAATAGTTTTTTTGTAGAAATTCGCGATTTTTTTTCAAAGGGATACCCTTTACGATTTTTTCGATATTTTGCCATTTATAAGGGTTTTGTTTAATGATACATCCTTTTTGTATAAGTTTGTTTATTAAGGCCCCAATTTTTTCTAGACTAAAATGGACATGAGGAACTCAAAAAGTAAAACCAGAGGTCCTTATCTTTTACCGTTATTGAGATATAATTTTTTGAAAAATTAAATTTTATTACAAAAATTTTAAAATTTTACAAAAATTTTTTTTGTTTAGGATATGTTTTAAAATGTGCCTTTACCATATTTCAGACCTTAGAATTTCAAAAATTCCAACCGCAGGTCTTTATCTTTTTTAGTTTTTGAAATACATATACATATTTTTTTTATTTTTTTTTTTCTGAAAAAAAAAAGTTTTCTTAAAACAGTCCAAAATATGGCCGTTAGGTAATTTTGGGGTGAAGAATAATAAAAAATATTTAAAAAAATCAAGAGGCCTTAGTTTTTGAGTTGTAGTCAATTTTAGGTACTTTTTTCCGATTTACTCAAAAACAGTTGGCCAAAATCCAAAATGAACCTTATTTTTGTGATCTACGGCCCAAGCTGTATCAATTTTGAGAAAAATCCGAAATATTTTTTGTGTAAAAATTAGCGATTTTTTTTCAAAGTGGTACCCTTTACGATTTTTTCGATATTTTAACATTTATAAGGGTTTTGTTTAATGATACATCCTTTTTGTATAAGTTTGGTTATGAAGGCCTCAATTTTTTCTAGAGTAAAATGGACATGAGGAACTCAAAAATTTAAACCAGAGGTCCCTATCTTTTACCGTTATTGAAATACAGTTTTTTGAAAAATTAAATTTTATTACAAAAATTTCAAAATTTTACAAACATTTTTTTTGTTTAGGATATGTTTTAAAATGTGCCTATACCATATTTCAGACCTTAGAACTTCAAAAATTCCAACCGCAGGTCCTTATCTTTTTTAGTTTTTGAAATACATATACATATTTTTTTTATGTTTTTTTTTTCTGAAAAAAAAAGTTTTCTTAAAACAGTCCAAAATATGGCCTTTAGGTAATAATATTTTGGGGTGAGGATTAATAAAAAAATATTTTAAAAAATCAAGAGGCCTTAGTTTTTGAGTTATAGTTAATTTAAGGTACTTTTTTCCGCTTTACTCAAAAACAGTTGGCCAAAATCCAAAATGAACCTTATTTTTGTGATCTACGGCCCAAATTGTATCATCTTTGAAAAAAATCCGAAATATTTTTTTGTAAAAATTCGCGATTTTTTTTCAAATGGGTACCCCTTACGATTTTTTCGATATTTTGCCATTTATATGGGTTTGGTTTAATGATACATCCTCTTTGTATAAGTTTGGTTATTAAGGCCCCAATTTTTTCTAGACTAAAATGGACATGAGGAACTCAAAAATTTAAACCAGAGGTCCTTATCTTTTACCGTTATTGAGATATAATTTTTTGAAAAATTAAATTTTATTACAAAAATTTCAAAATTTTACAAAATTTTGTTTTGTTTAGGATATGTTTTTAAATGTGCCTTTACCATATTTCAGACCTTAGAACTTCAAAAATTCCAACCGCAGGTCTTTATCTTTTTTAGTTTTTGCAATACATATACATATTTTTTTTATTTATTTTTTTTCTGAAAAAAAAAAGTTTTCTTAAAACAGTCCAAAATATGGCCTTTAGGTAATAATATTTTGGGGTGAGGATTAATAAAAAAATATTTAAAAAAATCAAGAGGCCTTAGTTTTTGAGTTATAGTTAATTTAAGGTACTTTTTTCCGCTTTACTCAAAAACAGTTGGCCAAAATCCAAAATGAACCTTATTTTTGTGATCTACGGCCCAAATTGTATCAATTTTGAGAAAAATCCGAAATATTTTTTTTGTAAAAATTCGCGATTTTTTTTCAAAGGGGTACCCCTTACGATTTTTTCGATATTTTGCCATTTATAAGGGTTTTGTTTAATGATACATCCTTTTTGTATAAGTTTGGTTTATTGTAACATACGTGGAAATAAGGAAGTATATATGATTTAATTAACACATATATTGATGATTCCAAATAAATATACAACACAGAACATAATACAGATACACAATTATATTTTTACACTATTAACTGTCATTTCAATTGTTCTACATAACAATAACAACGGTAACTTATTGGTTACCTAGGAATGTTGATTGCGAGATATGATCTGCTCCAACACTCCCCCTCAATCAACATATACGTAAAATTGAACATCAACCTTACATATGTGACAGTGACAGACGTCAAAATTTCTTTGTCATTTGTTTCCTTCAGTCTGTCAAATTCATTTTGTCAACACATGACACATGTTTGGAACATGTCAAACTTTTAGTAAAAATATCCGCTGTCATTTCTTGAGTCGGTATATATTCCACTTCAATTTTCCCAGTGTCTATAACTTCTCGGATAAAATGGTGTCTTACATCAATATGCTTGGTTCTTGCGTGAAACATATTGTTTTGTGCAAGAAGTCCAGCCCCCATATTGTCACAATAAATTTTGATTTTTGTTCCACCAATATCCAGTTCCTGCAGCAAATTTCTCAAATATATTGCCTCCTTAGCTGCTTCTACCAAGGCCATATATTCCGCCTCCGTGCTGGATAATGCGACGGTGCGTTGCTTCCTTGCCTCCCAACTAATTGGTGCTCCGGCAAGTACAAAGGTGTACCCCGTGTAAGATCTTCTGTCTATTACACAGGAAGCCCAATCTGCATCTGAGTAACCAATCAAATCTTGTTTTTTCTGACTATATTTAATTCTGTATTCCATTGTTCCCTTGAGGTATCGGAGTATTCGTTTTGCCGCTAACCAATGCTCCTTTCCATAACACGTATTGAACTGACTTAGGTAGTTGACCGCGTATGAGATATCAGGTCGTGTTCCGACAGCCAAATACATTAAACTTCCGATCAAATTCTGATAAGGGTATTTGTCCATATTTTCCGAAATTGATTTCGCCTTCTGCAATTTTAAATTAGTTTCCAAGGGAGTCTTCAAGGGCTTAGAATTTTCCATACCGAAACGAGTTAAAAGATCTTTGATGAAATGTTTTTGACTCATTATCACCTCCCCCTTTTCGGTTTGTGTAAATTCAAGGCCTAAACACTGCTTTATTTTTCCCAGATCTTTTACTTCGACCCTGTTGTTCAGTGTTCTTTTAAAACGATTTATTTTTTCTATATTATTACTTGCAATAATTATATCATCCACAAAAATTGAGATGATAATAATATCGTTTCCTTCCTGATTAAAGTAAATGCAAGGATCCGTTTTTAACTGCTTTAGATTTAATTCCTTTAAGGTTTTATCTAATTTTTTATTCCATTGCCTACCTGATTGTTTGAGTCCATACATTGATTTTAACAGTAGGCATGTTTTTCTTCCATTCTTCTTCATTTCTCCTAACCATTCCTGAGCTTTTTCTTTAATTTTTCTATCTTCCTTACTATATTTAATTATCTCAGTTAACGATTCTTCTAATTGTTCTGGTACCTTCAAGTAAATTTCCTTATCAATATCTCCATTCAAGTATGCAGTTTTTATATCAATCTGATGAACAATTAACTTGAATTGAGCAGCTAATGCCATGATAAGTCTTACAGATTTCAGTCTTACAACAGGAGCAAAAGTTTTATTAAAATCTGTTCCATATTCCTGGCTATATCCCTTCGCAACTAATCTTGCTTTCCTTCTCTCTATGTTTCCATCCAAATCATACTTGTTGGTTAATATCAGTCGACAACCAACTTCTTGTCTGTTTTCTGGCAAATCTACTATTTTCCACGTTTCGTTTTTTAACATAGAAACAAATTCTTCGCAAATTGCCTGTTTCCATTCTTTTCTGTCTTCGCTATTTAAAGCTTCTCTGACATTCACTTCAGCTGCACTTGTATGTTCTTCTGGCTTATTTTGAATTAAATTAAATTGCTTTTTTGGTCTTCCTACTTTCCCTGTTCTTAAAATACTTGGTCTTCCTCGGCCTTTTTTCATTTCAACTTCAATTTCCGGTTGTTGGTCTTCATAGGGCGAGTCTTCGTTTATTGAATGTACATCTTGTTCATATCTACCAATTTCTTCAATTCCTGTTTCAAAATCTTGATTTTCAGTTTCTTTTATTTTTACCAAAGGTATTTCTAATTCATCATCTTCACTCTCGACGCGTTCCTGATTTTCCGATTCTAGCGTTTTCTTCTGTTCATCATAAATTTCTTCATATCTGTTTTCTTCTGAAAATTTGCTTAAAAATTTTACATCTCTACTTATAATTACTCTGTTTTCTTTCCAGCACCAAAACTTGTATGCTTTTGAAACTTCCGAATAACCAATAAAGATGCATTTCTTTGTTTTTTCTTGAAATTTTCCTTTTCCTGGTGTTTTATCCAGTACCATTCCTTCTTCTCCAAACGTTCTGAAATAGCTAACTACAGGTTGCTTACTATTCCATACTTCAAAAGGAGTTTTCAAATCTAAACTTCTTGATAAACATCTGTTTCTTATATGATTTGCAGTCGCTATAGCTTCTGCCCAGAAACGAGGAGATAAACCTGACTGAATCAGCAAACATCTAGCCATTTCTAACAATGTCCTATTTTTCCGTTCGGAAATTCCATTTTGTTGTGGAGTGTAGCTTACTGTCAATCTTCGTACAATTCCGTTTTCCTTTAAATAATTATCGAACTCTCTATTACAATATTCTTTTCCGTTGTCTGATTGTAAAAATTTGATTTTGTTTCCGGTTTGTTTTTCTACAAAATTTTTATATTCCTTAAATGCTCTTAAACAATCACTCTTGTGTCTTAAAAATTTTACTTCACACCATCTACTTTTGTCATCAGTAAAAGTAATGAAATATTTACTTCCACCTAATGATTGTACTCGCATTGGTCCACAAATGTCGCTATGTATAATGTGTAACAAATTTTCAGATATTCTTTCCGATTTTCTTGGAAATGGTTTCTGCGACATTTTTCCTTTTATACATGTTTCACATGTTGGTAATTTCCTTTCAGAACCAATATTCAAACCTTTAACAAGCCCATAATTTTCCATTTCCAATAGAGTTCTTTCATTTACGTGTCCCAATCTATCATGCCATAATTTTAATTTGAAACTTTCATTTACTATTTGTGCATTTTCTCTTTGTTCTTTAATTACATATAAATTATTGAATCTTTCAGCAATGAAAATTGTAACCCCATTTTTAATTATTTTGGCAACATTTCTTTGAAATTCCACAGTACAGCCATTATCTGTTAGTTTTGAGACGGACATTAAATTCATTCTTAGATCTGGAACGTGTAAAGAATTTTTTAAAATAATTTCGTTTGTATATTTACCTGTTCCCACGATCATTTTGACATCTCCTTTTCCTTTTATTTCGGATGTCATTTGGTTTGCCAAATTGATGACATCAATAGTTTCCTCATAGTTCCTAAATTTGTTGTGATCCGCACACATGTGCGAAGTACTTCCACTATCTAGGCACCAGATATGGCATTTAGGTTTACAATTTTCATTTATATTGCAATATCCAATATTTTCCGGTTCCGAAAAATTTTCGTGTTCACTAAGTAAATTAAATGATTTATCATTTTTTGTATAATGATAATTTTGTTTTCTACATTCGCTGCGTTTATGTCCCATAATTCCACAGCCATGACATTTAAATTGAAATTTTAAATTGTGACTATTTTTATTATATGAATATTTTTTCTTGTTCACAATCATCGCACCAGAAGTATTATAATTATCGCGTTCCTTCCGTGCTTCAAATTCTTCAACGATCTTAATTTTCAAATTTTCCAATTTTGGGAGATCGTCACGCGATTCAATTGCGCATCTGAAATTTTCCATGAAATCTGGCAAACTGTATAATAGTATTATAACCAGAAGGTCTTCATTTATATCCAGATTCATTTCAAGAAGTTTGTCCACATTTTCCACAAAACTTCGTAAATAATCCCTTATATTTTCATTTCCCTTCATTTTCGAGAACAGTAATTGTTTTAGAAGAGTCGCTTTCCTGGCTGGTCCTCTGGATTGATATATGTCGTGCAACTTCCGCCATATTTCATTTGAGGTTAAACAGCCCTTTATTTGGCGTAATTCCGATGGACTTATTGATAAAATTAGATCAGATTTTGCCTTCTGATCAGCATCTTCCCATTTTTCAATTAATGCATCATTAGCAGCATCGCCATCTACTTTTGCAGGTTTCTTCCTTTTTCCACAAACATAATTCCAAGTTTCGTTCCTTATAAGTAATGCTTCCACTTGTATCTTCCAAGTATCGAAGTTGTCTGGTTTTATTTTTCAATTTTTATACTCATTGTTCCAACGTTCGATATTTTTTAGTAAATACTTTTAAAAAAATATATAGGCCCATAACCTATTGTAACATACGTGGAAATAAGGAAGTATATATGATTTAATTAACACATATATTGATGATTCCAAATAAATATACAACACAGAACATAATACAGATACACAATTATATTTTTACACTATTAACTGTCATTTCAATTGTTCTACATAACAATAACAACGGTAACTTATTGGTTACCTAGGAATGTTGATTGCGAGATATGATCTGCTCCAACATGGTTATTAAGGCCCCAATTTTTTCTAGACTAAAATGGACATGAGGAACTCAAAAATTTAAACAAGAGGTCCTTATCTTTTACCGTTATTGAGATATAATTTTTTGCAAAATTAAATTTTATTACAAAAATTTTAAAATTTTACAAAAATTTTTTTTGTTTAGGATATGTTTTAAAATGTGCCTTTACCATATTTCAGACCTTAGAATTTCAAAAATTCCAACCGCAGGTCTTTATCTTTTTTAGTTTTTGAAATACATATACATATTTTTTTTATTTTTTTTTTCTGAAAAAAAAAAGTTTTCTTAAAACAGTCCAAAATATGGCCATTAGGTATTTTTGGGGTGAAGATTAATAAAAAATATTTAAAAAAATCAAGAGGCCTTAGTTTTTGAGTTGTAGTCAATTTTAGGTACTTTTTTCCGATTTACTCAAAAACAGTTGGCCAAAATCCAAAATGAACCTTATTTTTGTGTTCTACGGCCCAAACTGTATTAATTTTGAGAAAAATCCGAAATATTTTTTTGTAAATATTCGCGATTTTTTTTCAAAGTGGTACCTCTTACGATTTTTTCGATATTTTAACATTTATAAGGGTTTTGTTTAATGATACATCCTTTTTGTATAAGTTTGGTTATTAAGGCCCCAAATTTTTCTAGACTAAAATGGACATGAGGAACTCAAAAATTTAAACCAGAGGTACTTATCTTTTACCGTTATTGAGATATAATTTTTTGAAAAATTAAATTTTATTACAAAAATTTTAAAATTTTACAAAATTTTTTTTTGTTTAGGATATGTTTTAAAATCTGCCTTTACCATATTTCAGACCTTAGAATTTCAAAAATTCCAACCGCAGGTCCTTATCTTTTTTAGTTTTTGAAATACATATACATATTTTTTTTATTTTTTTTTTCTGAAAAAAAAAAGTTTTCTTAAAACAGTCCAAAATAGGGCCGTTAGGTAATTTTGGGGTGAAGATTAATAAAAAATATTAAAAAAAATCAAGAGGCCTTAGTTTTTGAGTTGTAGTCAATTTTAGGTACTTTTTTCCGATTTACTCAAAAACAGTTGGCCAAAATCCAAAATGAACCTTATTTTTGTGATCTACGGCCCAAGCTGTATCAATTTTGAGAAAAATCCGAAATATTTTTTGTGTAAAAATTAGCGATTTTTTTTCAAAGTGGTACCCTTTACGATTTTTTCGATATTTTAACATTTATAAGGGTTTTGTTTAATGATACATCCTTTTTGTATAAGTTTGGTTATGAAGGCCTCAATTTTTTCTAGAGTAAAATGGACATGAGGAACTCAAAAATTTAAACCAGAGGTCCCTATCTTTTACCGTTATTGAAATACAATTTTTTGAAAAATTAAATTTTATTACAAAAATTTCAAAATTTTACAAACATTTTTTTTGTTTAGGATATGTTTTAAAATGTGCCTATACCATATTTCAGACCTTAGAACTGCAAAAATTCCAACCGCAGGTCCTTATCTTTTTTAGATTTTGAAATACATATACATATTTTTTTATTTTTTTTTTTTCTGAAAAAAAAAAGTTTTCTTAAAACAGTCCAAAATATGGCCTTTGGGTAATTTTGGGATGAGGATAAATAAAAAAATATTTAAAAAAATCAAGAGGCCTTAGTTATTGAGTTATAGTCAATTTTAGGTACTTTTTTCCGATTTACTCAAAAACAGTTGGCCAAAATCCAAAATGAACCTTATTTTTGTGATCTACGGCCCAAATTGTATCAATTTTGAGCAAAATCTGAAATATTTTTTTTGTAAAAATTCGCGATTTTTTTCTAAGGGGTACCCCTTACGATTTTTTGGATATTTTGCCATTTATAAGGGTTTTATTTAATGATACATCCTTTTTGTATAAGTTTGTTTATTAAGGCCCCAATTTTTTCTAGACTAAAATGGACATGAGGAACTCAAATATTTAAACCAGAGGTCCCTATCTTTTACCGTTATTGAGATATAATTTTTTGAAAAATTAAATTTTATTACAAAAATTTCAAAATTTTACAAAATTTTTTTTTTGTTTAGGATATGTTTTAAAATGTGCCTTTACCATATTTCAGACCTTAGAACTTCAAAAATTCCAACCGCAGGTCCTTATCTTTTTTAGTTTTTGAAATACATATACATATTTTTTTTATTTATTTTTTTTCTGAAAAAAAAAAGTTTTCTTAAAACAGTCCAAAATATGGCCTTTAGGTAATTTTGGGGTGAGGATTAATAAAAAAATATTTAAAAAAATCAAGAGGCCTTAGTTTTTGAGTTATAGTTAATTTGAGGTACTTTTTTCCGCTTTACTCAAAAACAGTTGGCCAAAATCCAAAATGAACTTTATTTTTGTGATCTACGGCCCAAATTGTATCAACTTTGAGAAAAATATGAAATATTTTTTTTGTAAAAATTCGCGATTTTTTTTCAAAGGGATACCCTTTACGATTTTTTCGATATTTTGCCATTTATAAGGGTTTTGTTTAATGATACATCCTTTTTGTATAAGTTTGGTTATTAAGGCCCCAATTTTATCTAGACTAAAATGGACATGAGGAACTCAAAAATTTAAACCAGAGGTCCCTATCTTTTACCGTTATTGAGATATAATTTTTTGAAAAATTAAATTTTATTACAAAAATTTCAAAATTTTACAAAATTTTTTTTTGGTTTAGGATATGTTTTAAAATGTGCCTTTACCATATTTGGGACCTTAGAACTTCAAAAATTCCAACCGCAGGTCCTTATCTTTTTTAGTTTTTGAAATACATATACATATTTTTTTTATTTATTTTTTTTTTTCTGAAAAAAAAAGTTTTCTTAAAACAGTCCAGAATATGGCCTTAAGGTAATTTTGGGGTGAGGATTAATAAAAAAATATTTAAAAAAATCAAGAGGCCTTAGTTTTTGAGTTATAGTCAATTTTAGGAACTTTTTTCCGATTTATTTAAAAACAGTTGGCCAAAATCCAAAATGAACCTTATTTTTGTGATCTACGGCCCAAATTGTATCAATTTTGAGAAAAATCCGAAATATTTTTTTTGTAAAAATTCGCGATTTTTTTTCTAAGGGGTACCCCTTACGATTTTTTCGATATTTTGCCATTTATAAGGGTTTTATTTAATGATACATCCTTTTTGTATAAATTTGTTTATTAAGGCCCCAATTTTTTCTAGACTAAAATGGACATGAGGAACTCAAATATTTAAACCAGAGGTCCCTATCTTTTACCGTTATTGAGATATAATTTTTTGAAAAATTAAATTTTATTACAAAAATTTCAAAATTTTACAAATTTGTTTTTTGTTTAGGATATGTTTTAAAATGTGCCTTTACCATATTTCAGACCTTAGAACTTCAAAAATTCCAACCGCAGGTCCTTATCTTTTTTATTTTTTGCAATACATATACATATTTTTTTTATTTTTTTTTTTCTGAAAAAAAAAAGTTTTTTTAAAACAGTCCAAAATATGGCCTTTAGGTAATTTTGGGGTGAGGATTAATAAAAAAATATTTAAAAAAATCAAGAGGCCTTAGTTTTTGATTTATAGTCAATTTTAGGTACTTTTTTCCGATTTACTCAAAAACAGTTGGCCAAAATCCAAAATGAACCTTATTTTTGTGATCTACGGCCCAAATTGTATCAATTTTGAGAAAAATCCGAAATATTTTTTTTGTAAAAATTCGCGATTTTTTTTCTAAGGGGTACCCCTTACGATTTTTTCGATATTTTGCCATTTATAAGGGTTTTATTTAATGATACATCCTTTTTGTATAAATTTGTTTATTAAGGCCCCAATTTTTTCTAGACTAAAATGGACATGAGGAACTCAAATATTTAAACCAGAGGTCCCTATCTTTTACCGTTATTGAGATATAATTTTTTGAAAAATTAAATTTTATTACAAAAATTTCAAAATTTTACAAATTTGTTTTTTGTTTAGGATATGTTTTAAAATGTGCCTTTACCATATTTCAGACCTTAGAACTTCAAAAATTCCAACCGCAGGTCCTTATCTTTTTTATTTTTTGCAATACATATACATATTTTTTTTATTTTTTTTTTTCTGAAAAAAAAAAGTTTTTTTAAAACAGTCCAAAATATGGCCTTTAGGTAATTTTGGGGTGAGGATTAATAAAAAAATATTTAAAAAAATCAAGAGGCCTTAGTTTTTGATTTATAGTCAATTTTAGGTACTTTTTTCCGATTTACTCAAAAACAGTTGGCCAAAATCCAAAATGAACCTTACTTTTGTGATCTACGGCCCAAATTGTATCATTTTTGAGAAAAATCCGAAATATTTTTTTGTAAAAATTCTCTATTTTTTTTCAAAGGGGTACCCCTTACGATTTTTTCGATATTTTGCCATTTATAAGGGTTTTGTTTAAACATCCTTTTTGTATAAGTTTGGTTATTAAGGCCCCAATTTTTTTTAGACTAAAATGGACATGAGGAACTCAAAAATTTAAACCAGAGGTCCCTATCTTTTACCGTTATTGAGATATAATTTTTTGAAAAATTAAATTTTATTACAAAAATTTCAACATTTTACAAAAATTTTTTTTGTTTAGGATATGTTTTAAAATGTGCCTTTACCATATTTCAGACCTTAGAACTTCAAAAATTCCAACCGCAGGTCCTTATCTTTTTTAGTTTTTGAAATACATATACATATTTTTTTTATTTATTTTTTTTTCTGAAAAAAAAAAGTTTTCTTAAAACAGTCCAAAATATGGCCGTTAGGTAATTTTGGGGTGAGGATTAATAAAAAATATTTAAAAAAATCAAGAGGCCTTAGTTTTTGGGTTATAGTTAATTTAAGGTACTTTTTTCCGCTTTACTCAAAATCAGTTGGCCAAAATCCAAAATGAACTTTATTTTTGTGATCTACGGCCCAAATTGTCTCAATTTTGAGAAAAATCCGAAATATTTTTTTTGTAAAAATTCGCGATTTTTTTTCAAAGGGGTACCTCTTACGATTTTTTCGATATTTTGCCATTTATAAGGGTTTTGTTTAATGATACATCCTTTTTGTATAAGTTTGGTTATTAAGGCCCCAATTTTTTCTAGACTAAAATGGACATGAGGAACTCAAAAATTTAAACCAGAGGTCCTTATCTTTTACCGTTATTGAGATATAATTTTTTGAAAAATTAAATTTTATTACAAAAATTTCAAAATTTTACAATTTTTTTTTTTGTTTAGGATATGTTTTAAAATGTGCCTTTACCATATTTCAGACCTTAGAACTTTAAAAATTCCAACCGCAGGTCCTTATCTTTTTTAGTTTTTGAAATACATATACATATGTTTTTTATTTATTTATTTTCTGAAAAATAAAGTTTTCTTCAAACAGTCCAAAATATGGCCTTTAGGTAATTTTGGGGTGAGGATTAAAAAAAAAATATTTAAAAAAATCAAGAGGCCTTAGTTTTTGAGTTATAGTCAATTTTATGTACTTTTTTCCGATTTACTCAAAAACAGTTGGCCAAAATCCAAAATGAACCTTATTTTTGTGATCTACGGCCCAAATTGTATCAATTTTGAGAAAAATCCGAAATAGTTTTTTTGTAGAAATTCGCGATTTTTTTTCAAAGGTATACCCTTTACGATTTTTTCGATATTTTGCCATTTATAAGGGTTTTGTTTAATGATACATCCTTTTTGTATAAGTTTGGTTATTAAGGCCCCAATTTTTTCTAGACTAAAATGGACATGAGGAACTCAAAAATTTAAACCAGAAGTCCTTATCTTTTACCGTTATTGAGATATAATTTTTTGAAAAATTAAATTTTATTACAAAAATTTTAAAATTTTACAAAAATTTTTTTTGTTTAGGATATGTTTTAAAATGTGCCTTTATCATATTTCAGACCTTAGAACTTCAAAAATTCCAACCGCAGGTCCTTATCTTTTTTAGTTTTTGAAATACATATACATATTTTTTTTATTTATTTTTTTCTGAAAAAAAAAAGTTTTCTTAAAACAGTCCAAAATATGGCCTTTAGGTAATTTTGGGGTGAGGATTAATAAAAAAATATTTAAAAAAATCAAGAGGCCTTAGTTTTTGAGTTATAGTCAATTTTATGTACTTTTTTCCGATTTACTGAAAAACAGTTGGCCAAAATCCAAAATGAACCTTATTTTTGTGATCTACGGCCCAAAGTGTATCAATTTTGAGCAAATTCCGAAATATTTTTTTTTTGTAAAAATTCGCGATTTTTTTTCAAAGGGGTACCCCTAAGGATTTTTTCGATATTTTGATAATCTTAAGGGTTTTGTTTAATGATACATCCTTTTTGTATAAGTTTGGTTATTAAGGCCCCAATTTTATCTAGACTTAAATGGACATGAGGAACTCAAAAATTTAAACCAGAGGTCCCTATCTTTAACCGTTATTGAGATATAATTTTTTGAAAAATTAAATTTTATTACAAAAATTTCAAAATTTTACAAAATTTTTTTTTGTTTAGGATATGTTTTAAAGTGTGCCTTTACCATATTTCAGACCTTAGAACTTCAAAAATTCCAACCGCAGGTCCTTATCTTTTTTAGTTTTTGAAATACATATACATATTTTTTTTATTTATTTTTTTTCTGAAAAAAAAAAGTTTTCTTAAAACAGTCCAAAATATGGCCTTTAGGTAATTTTGGGGTGAGGATTAATAAAAAAATATTTAAAAAAATCAAGAGGCCTTAGTTTTTGAGTTATAGTTAATTTGAGGTACTTTTTTCCGCTTTACTCAAAAACAGTTGGCCAAAATCCAAAATGAACCTTATTTTTGTGATCTACGGCCCAAATTGTATCAATTTTGAGAAAAATCCGAAATATTTTTTTTGTAAAAATTCGCGACTTTTTTTCAAATGGGTACCCCTTACGATTTTTTCGATAATTTGCCATTTATAAGGGTTTGGTTTAATGATACATCCTTTTTGTATAAGTTTGGTTATTAAGGCCCCAATTTTTTCTAGACTAAAATCGACATGAGGAACTCAAAAATTTAAACCAGAGGTCCTTATCTTTTACCGTTATTGAGATATAATTTTTTGAAAAATTAAATTTTATTACAAAATATGTTTTAAAATGTGCCTTTACCATATTTCAGACCTTAGAGCTTCAAAAATTCCAACCGCAGGTCCTTATCTTTTTTAGTTTTTGAAATACATATACATATTTTTTTTATTTTTTTTTTCTGAAAAAAAAAAGTTTTCTTAAATCAGTCCAAAATATGGCCGTTAGGTATTTTTGGGGTAAAGATTAATAAAAAATATTTAAAAAAATCAAGAGGCCTTAGTTTTTGAGTTGTAGTCAATTTTAGGTACTTTTTTCCGATTTACTCAAAAACAGTTGGCCAAAATCCAAAATGAACCTTATTTTTGTGTTCTACGGCCCAAACTGTATTAATTTTGAGAAAAATCCGAAATATTTTTTTGTAAATATTCGCGATTTTTTTTCAAAGTGGTACCTCTTACGATTTTTTCGATATTTTAACATTTATAAGGGTTTTGTTTAATGATACATCCTTTATGTATAAGTTTGGTTATGAAGGCCTCAATTTTTTCTAGAGTAAAATGGACATGAGGAATTCAAAAATTTAAACCAGAGGTCCTTATCTTTTACCGTTATTGAGATATAATTTTTTGAAACATTAAATTTTATTACAAAAATTTAAAAATATTACAACATTTTTTTTTGTTTAGGATATGTTTTAAAATGTGCCTTTACCATATTTCAGACCTTAGAACTTCAAAAATTCCAACCGCAGGTCCTTATCTTTTTTAGTTTTTGAAATACATATACATATGTTTTTTATTTATTTATTTTCTGAAAAAAAAGTTTTCTTAAAACAGTCCAAAATATGGCCTTTAGGTAATTTTGGGGTGAGGATTAATAAAAAAATATTTAAAAACATCAAGAGGCCTTAGTTTTTGAGTTATAGTCAATTTTAGGTACTTTTTTCCGATTTACTCAAAAACAGTTGGCCAAAATCCAAAATGAACCTTATTTTTGTGATCTACGGCCCAAATTGTATCAATTTTGAGAAAAATCCGAAATAGTTTTTTTGTAGAAATTCGCGATTTTTTTTCAAAGGGATACCCCTTACGATTTTTTCGATATTTTGCCATTTATGAGGGTTTTGTTTAATGATACATCCTTTTTGTATAAGTTTGGTTATTAAGGCCCCAATTTTTTCTAGACTAAAATGGACATGAGGAACTCAAAAATTTAAACCAGAGGTCCTTATCTTTTACCGTTATTGAGATATAATTTTTTGAAAAATTAAATTTTATTACAAAAATTTCAAAATTTTACAAAATTTTTTTTTTGTTTAGGATATGTTTTAAAATGTGCCTTTACCATATTTCAGACCTTAGAACTTCAAAAATTCCAACCGCAGGTCCTTATCTTTTTTAGTTTTTGAAATACATATACATATTTTTTTTATTTATTTTTTTTCTGAAAAAAAAAAGTTTTCTTAAAACAGTCCAAAATATGGCCTTTAGGTAATAATATTTTGGGGAGAGGATTAATAAAAAAATATTTAAAAAAATCAAGAGGCCTTAGTTTTTGAGTTATAGTTAATTTAAGGTACTTTTTTCCGCTTTACTCAAAAACAGTTGGCCAAAATCCAAAATGAACCTTATTTTTGTGATCTACGGCCCAAATTGTATCAATTTTGAGAAAAATCCGAAATATTTTTTGTGTAAAAATTCGCGATTTTTTTTCAAAGTGGTACCCCTTACGATTTTTTCGATATTTTAACATTTATAAGGGTTTTGTTTAATGATACATCCTTTTTGTATAAGTTTGGTTATGAAGGCCTCAATTTTTTCTAGACTAAAATGGACATGAGGAACTCAAAAATTTAAACCAGAGGTCCCTATCTTTTACCGTTATTGAAATACAATTTTTTGAAAAATTAAATTTTATTACAAAAATTTCAAAATTTTACAAACATTTTTTTTGTTTAGGATATGTTTTAAAATGTGCCTATACCATATTTCAGACCTTAGAACTTCAAAAATTCCAACCGCAAGTCCTTATCTTTTTTAGTTTTTGAAATACATATACATATTTTTTTTTTTTTCTTTTTTCTGAAAAAAAAAAAGTTTTCTTAAAACAGTCCAAAATATTACCTTTAGGTAATTTTTAGGTGAGGATTAATAAAAAAATATTTAAAAAAATCAAGAGGCCTTAGTTTTTGAGTTATAGTCAATTTTAGGTACTTTTTTCCGATTTACTCAAAAGCAGTTGGCCAAAATCCAAAATGAACCTTATTTTTGTGATCTACGGCCCAAATTGTATCAATTTTGAGAAAAATCCAAAATAGTTTTTTTGTAAAAATTCGCGATTTTTTTTCAAAGGGGTACCCTTTACGATTTTTTCGATATTTTGCCATTTTTAAGGGTTTTGTTTAATGATACATCCTTTTTGTATAAGTTTGGTTATTAAGGCCCCAATTGTTTCTAGACTAAAATGGACATGAGGAACTAAAAAATTTAAACCAGAGGTCCTTATCTTTTACCGTTATTGAGATATACTTTTTTGAAAAATTAAATTTTATTACAAAAATTTCAAAATTTTACAAAAGTTTTTTTTGTTTAGGATATGTTTTAAAATGTGCCTTTACCATATTTCAGACCTTAGAATTTCAAAAATTCCAACCGCAGGTCCTTATCTTTTTTAGTTTTTGAAATACATATACATATTTTTTTTATTTTTTTTTTTCTGAAAAAAAAAAGTTTTCTTAAAACAGTCCAAAATATGGCCGTTAGGTAATTTTGGGGTAAAGATTAATAAAAAATATTTAAAAAAATCAAGAGGCCTTAGTTTTTGAGTTGTAGTCAATTTTAGGTACTTTTTTCCGATTTACTCAAAAACAGTTGGCCAAAATCCAAAATTAACCTTATTTTTGTGATCTACGGCCCAAACTGTATCAATTTTGAGAAAAATCCGAAATATTTTTTGTGTAAAAATTCGCGATTTTTTTTCAGAGTGGTACCCCTTACGATTTTTTCGATATTTTAACATTTATAAGGGTTTTTTTTAATTACATCCTTTTTGTATAAGTTTGGTTATGAAGGCCTCAATTTTTTCTAGACTAAAATGGACATGAGGAACTCAAAAATTTAAACCAGAGGTCCCTATCTTATACCGTTATTGAGATATAATTTTTTGAAAAATTTAATTTTATTACAAAAATTTCAAAATTTTACAAAATTTTTTTTTGTTTAGGATATGTTTTAAAATGTGCCTTTACCATATTTCAGACCTTAGAACTTCAAAATTTCCAACCGCAGGTCCTTATCTTTTTTAGTTTTTGAAATACATATACATATTTTTTTTATTTATTTTTTTTTCTGAAAAAAAAAAAGTTTTCTTAAAACAGTCTAAAATATGGCCTTAAGGTAATTTTGGGGTGAGGATTAATAAAAAAATATTTAAAAAAATCAAGAGGCCTTAGTTTTTGAGTTATAGTCAATTTTAGGTACTTTTTTCCGATTTACTCAAAAACAGTTGGCCAAAATCCAAAATTGTTGCTACGGAAATGTAAATGTAACATATAAGATCAGCAATCAACAGTTGCTAGGATATAGATATTATTGATATTGATATGTAAAAATATGAAGTAAAGTGTATGTCAAAATATTATATGAAATGTATATAGATATTAAATATTACAATTATATATACATATAATTTACTCTGCATTAACAGGTTACGGGCCCAGAATACCCAGCTTGTTAAAAATATATTAATATAAAAAAAAAGTTTCAGTAAAATTCGCAGAGATGAGTATCAAAATAGAAAAATTAAAGAAAAATAATTTTGATACTTGGACAATTCAGGTAGAAGCGTTATTAATAAAAAACGATACTTGGAATTATGTCAATTGTAAGAATAGTAAACCAGAGAAGATAAATGGAAATGCGGATAACGCAAAAATTAGAGAGGAATGGGACTTCGCAGATCAAAAGGCGAAATCAGATCTAATTCTCTCAATCAGCCCATCTGAGTTAAGCAAAATTAAAGGTTGTATTACTTCAAATGAAATATGGACCAAACTACATGATATTTACGTATCGAAAGGACCTGCTAGAAAGGCTACACTTCTAAAGAAACTTCTTTTTTCAAAAATGAAGGAAAATGAAGATGTAAAAGACTTTTTAGGTTCTTTTATTGATACAGTAGATAAGTTAAGGCAAATTAACCTTGAAATCAATGAAGATCTATTGGTTATAATTTTATTGTATAGTTTACCGGAAAAAATGGAAAATTTTCGAATCGCCATAGAAGCCAGAGATAATTTGCCAAAATTAGATAGTTTAAAAATTAAAATTTTAGAAGAATTTGAAGCTCGTGAAGAACGAACTGTATTTACATCAGGTGCAATGATGGCGAACAAGAATTTCACAGGAAATAAAAATTATTATTCGGAAAAGCATTTTAAAAAGGAACGTAAATTTCCAAATAAATGTGATAATTGCGGAAAAATTGGTCACGTGATATCCGAATGTAGATTCTTAAAAAGAAATAATTATTATAATAAAAATAAGGTACAAAAACAAAAATCCATGGAAAATACGGGGTGTACTTCAGAATATATTGGTCATGGATATTACCAAAATAATTCAAATACGAAATTTAATTATAAAAGTTTATGGTGTTTGGATAGTGGAAGCACGTCACATATGTGTGCAGACTACCAGAAATTTAAAAATGGAGTAAAAGAAATCTGTGAAATTGTAAATTTGGCAAATAACATGACAACAAAAATTAAAGGAAGAAAAAACGTTACTCTAAATATTAAGGGTAACAAAAATTTAATTAAATTAACTTTAGAAAATACACTTTTTGTTCCAGATTTGAGAATCAATTTAATGTCAGTGTCAAAATTGACAGATCATGGATTCACTATAAAATTTGAAAGGAATATTGCCAAGATAATAGATCAAAAAGGTATTATTATCATGACGGCCAAACGAATAAATAATTTGTACATAATTCAAGAAAATCTTGAGGTAGCAAATGTAACAAATGAATTTTCTGAAATTGATATGTGGCATCAAAGATTGGGTCATTTACATGAAAGAGCATTATTGGATATGAGGAAAAAGGATCTGGTCATAGGTTTAAATTTTGAAAAGCAAAGCAAGCTACAACCTTGTGAAATATGCTTACGGAGCAAAATGACACAGAAACCTTTCCCAAAAAAATCTTTCAGAGTGTCAAAAAATTTATTAGATATCGTTCACACAGACATTTGTGGACCAATGAGGACACAATCACTTGGTGGAAATAAATACTTCATCACATTCACGGACGACAAATCAAGATGGTGCGAAGTACGTCTTATGAAAACAAAAAGCGAAGCTTTAAAATGTTTCAAAGAGTATAAGAGTTTGGTAGAAAATCAGACTGGACAGAAGATAAAATCTAGGCAATCTGATAATGGCAGGGAATACTGCAGTAAAGAATTTCAAGATTATTTAAAAGCCAATGGAATACGACATAGACTAAGTGTTCCTTACACACCTGAGCAATCTGGAATATCAGAAAGAAAAAACAGAACTCTGGTGGAAATGGCAAGATGCTTAATGTTACAATCAGGTTTATCGGCTACTTTTTGGGCTGAAGCAATTTCAACAGCAAATTATATAAGAAATCGTTGCAGTTCGTCAAGTATTAATATGGAAACACCATTCAACTTGTGGTTTGGTAAACGTACGTCCATTTATTATTTTAGAATTTTTGGTTCTGTAGCATATGTACTTGATAAAAGACCTGAAAAAGGTAAATTTGAAGATAGATCTGAAAAATGCATATTTGTGGGATATTCTGAACAGTCAAAGGCATATCGTTTATGGTCTCCTACAAAAAGAAGAATAATTGTAAGTAGAGACGTGAAATTTTTAAATAAATTTCCAGAAAATAGAAAATATGAAGAAATTTATGATGATGAAACTGAAAAATGTATTAGCGATGAAGAAAATAATGAATCCGATTATGATCATTATGAAATAACTTACAACCGTAGAAAAAACCTTAATAATAAAACTATAAGAACAGAAGAAGAGAAAGAAGATCCAAGAAATGAAAATCAAAATTTTGAAAACGAAAATGATGGATATAGGGAAGACATAGAAGAAAATTCAATAAAAGATGTCTCATCAGATGAAGATATATCGCAAAATGAAGTTGTGATAAAAAGAGGCCGTGGAAGACCAAGTTTAATAAAAACAGGAAAATTAGGAAGACCGAAGAAAAAGTACACGATGATTCAAGAAGTAAAAAATGAACAAGCAACTACTGCAGAAGTCAATGTAAAAGAAGCACTAGAGGGCCATGAAAAACAAGAATGGTTAAAAGCTATCTGCGAAGAAATTATCTCAATGATAAAAAACAAAACATGGAAAATTGTAAATTTACCATCAAATAGAAAAGAAATTGGATCACGCATGATATTAACGAATAAATTAAACTTAGATGGATCACTACACAGAAGAAAAGCAAGATTAGTAGCGAAAGGTTACAGTCAAATCGAAGGTTTAGACTTTAATAAAACTTTTTCACCGGTAGCAAGGCTAAAATCAATAAGATTGATAATGGCACTTGCAGCTGAACTAGGTTTACACATTCATCAATTAGATATAAAGACTGCCTATCTGAATGGTGAAATTGAAGAAGAAATCTTCATGAAAATACCAGAACACTTGAAGGCAGCGTTGGAAGAAATATTGAAAAACGGTATAGTAGAAAAAGATATAAAGAAAACTGCTAGAGAATGGTTAAGAGAAATCACAAATAAAGGAGAAAAGAAAACTTGTTTACTAACAAAATCCCTTTATGGATTACGACAGTCCGGTAGGCAATGAAACATAAAACTAAACGAAACATTGTTAAACATAGGACTAAAACGTCTCAAAACAGACCCCTGTATTTATTTCAACAGAAAAGGAGATGAAATAATGATTGTTGCTGTTTTTGTAGATGATATTATAATAGCAAGTAAAAATTTGGTTCAAATAAAAAAATTTAAAGAAGATTTAGGTAAGCATTTTGAAGTAAAAGACCTTGGAAAAATCAAGCAATGTTTAGGAATTGAATTTACCCAAACCGAAAAGGGGGAGATTAGTATGACACAAAAACATTATATTATGGAATTACTAGAACGTTTCGGTATGGTAAATTCAAACCCAGTAAGAACTCCAATGGAACCAAATGTAAAATTTAATAAACCTAAGGAAAAATGGGAGGAAATGGACAAATGTCCATATCAAAATTTAATTGGTAGTTTGATATATTTAGCAGTTGGTACAAGACCTGATATTGCTTTTGCTACCAATTATCTCAGCCAGTTTACCACTAATTTTGGAAAAGAACATTGGTTAGCGGCAAAGAGAATTTTAAGATATCTAAAGGGAACTCTAGATATGGAAATTAAATACTGTCGTAGCAACAAGGAGTTAATGGGCTATGCTGATGCAGACTGGGGCTCATGTATTGTAGACAGACGTTCATATACTGGTTTTGTCTTCACTTTAGCGAATGGACCTATAAGTTGGGAAGCGCGTAAACAACATACAGTCGCACTGTCTAGTACTGAAGCGGAATACATGGCACTTGTAGAAGCTGCAAAAGAAGCAATTTATTTGAAAAATCTGCTACAAGAATTGTCATTACTAAGACAGACATCCGTACTGATATACTCCGATAATGTTGGCGCGACGTGTTTAGCTGAAAATGACACCTTCCATAGTCGAACTAAACACATAGATATCAAGCATCATTTTATAAGAGAATTAATAAGAGATGGTAGGCTAGAAGTGAAACACATCTCAACTCAAAAAATGACAGCTGATATTATGACAAAAGGTTTGACATCTGACATGTGTCAAATATTTGTCAATGCAAAATCATGAAAAAAAAATAGCTACTGCTGATTGAAAGGGAGTGTTGCTACGGAAATGTAAATGTAACATATAAGATCAGCAATCAACAGTTGCTAGGATATAGATATTATTGATATTGATATGTAAAAATATGAAGTAAAGTGTATGTCAAAATATTATATGAAATGTATATAGATATTAAATATTACAATTATATATACATATAATTTACTCTGCATTAACAAAAATGAACCTTATTTTTGTGATCTACGGCCCAAATTGTATCAATTTTGAGAAAAATCCGAAATATTTTTTTTGTAAAAATTCGCGATTTTTTTTCAAAGGGGTACCCTTTACGATTTTTTCGATATTTTGCCATTTATAAGGGTTTTGTTTAATGATACATCCTTTTTGTATAAGTTTGGTTATAAAGGACCCAATTTTTTCTAGACTAAAATGGACATGAGGAACTCAAATATTTAAACCAGAGGTCCCTATCTTTTACCGTTATTAAAATATAATTTTTTGAAAAACTAAATTTTATTACAAAAATTTCAAAATTTTACAAAATTTTTTTTTGTATAGGATATGTTTTAAAATGTGCCTTTACCATATTTCAGACCTTAGAACTTCAAAAATTCCAACCGCAGGTCCTTATCTTTTTTAGTTTTTGAAATACATATACATATTCTTTTTATTAACTTTTTTTTTTCTGAAAAAAAAAGTTTTCTTAAAACAGTCCAAAATATGGCCTTAAAGTAATTTTGTGGTGAGGATTATTAAAAAAATATTTAAAAAAATCAAGAGGCCTTAGTTTTTGAGTTATAGTCAATTTTATGTACTTTTTTCCGATTTACTCAAAAACAGTTGGCCAAAATCCAAAATGAACCTTATTTTTGTGATCTACGGTCCAAATTGTATCAATTTTGAGAAAAATCCGAAATATTTTTTTTGTAAAAATTCGCGATTTTTTTTCAAAGGGGTACCCCTTACGATTTTTTCGATATTTTGCCATTTATAAGGGTTTTGTTTAATGAAACATCCTTTTTGTATAAGTTTGGTTATTAAGGCCCCAATTTTTTCTAGACTAAAATGGACATGAGGAACTCAAAAATTTAAACCAGAGGTCCTTATCTTTTACCGTTATTGAGATATAATTTTTTGAAAAATTAAATTTTATTACAAAAATTTCAAAATTTTACAAAATTTTGTTTTGTTTAGGATATGTTTTTAAATGTGCCTTTACCATATTTCAGACCTTAGAACTTCAAAAATTCCAACCGCAGGTCCTTATCTTTTTTAGTTTTTGCAATACATATACATATTTTTTTTATTTATTTTTTTTCTGAAAAAAAAAAGTTTTCTTAAAACAGTCCAAAATATGGCCTTTAGGTAATAATATTTTGGGGTGAGGATTAATAAAAAAATATTTAAAAAAATCAAAAGGCCTTAGTTTTTGAGTTATAGTTAATTTAAGGTACTTTTTTCCGCTTTACTCAAAAACAGTTGGCCAAAATCCAAAATGAACCTTATTTTTGTGATCTACGGCCCAAATTGTATCAATTTTGAGAAAAATCCGAAATATTTTTTTTGTAAAAATTCGCGATTTTTTTTCAAAGGGGTACCCCTTACGATTTTTTCGATATTTTGCCATTTATAAGGGTTTTGTTTAATGATACATCCTTTTTGTATAAGTTTGGTTATTAAGGCCCCAATTTTTTCTAGACTAAAATGGACATGAGGAACTCAAAAATTTAAACCAGAGGTCCTTATCTTTTACCGTTATTGAGATATACTTTTTTGAAAAATTAAATTTTATTACAAAAATTTCAAAATTTTACAAATTTTTTTTTTGTTTAGGATATGTTTTAAAATGTGCCTTTACCATATTTCAGACCTTAGAACTTCAAAAATTCCAACCGCAGGTCCTTATCTTTTTTAGTTTTTGCAATACATATACATATTTTTTTTATTTTTTTTTTTCTGAAAAAAAAAAGTTTTCTTAAAACAGTCCAAAATATGGCCTTTAGGTAATTTTGGGGTGAGGATTAATAAAAAAATATTTAAAAAAATCAAGAGGCCTTAGTTTTTGAGTTATAGTCAATTTTAGGTACTTTTTTCCGATTTACTCAAAAACAGTTGGCCAAAATCCAAAATGAACCTTATTTTTGTGATCTACGGCCCAAATTGTATCATTTTT
The DNA here is from genome assembly GCA_963971575.1 of Liopterus haemorrhoidalis. Taxonomy (NCBI): domain Eukaryota; kingdom Metazoa; phylum Arthropoda; class Insecta; order Coleoptera; family Dytiscidae; genus Liopterus; species Liopterus haemorrhoidalis. The sequence continues at coordinate 32,618,145 of OZ020618.1, forward strand.
GAGAAAAATCCGAAATATTTTTTTGTAAAAATTCTCTATTTTTTTTCAAAGGGGTACCCCTTACGATTTTTTCGATATTTTGCCATTTATAAGGGTTTTGTTTAATGATACATCCTTTTTGTATAAGTTTGGTTATTAAGGCCCCAATTTTTTCTAGACTAAAATGGACATGAGGAACTCAAAAATTTAAACCAGAGGTCCTTATCTTTTACCGTTATTGAGATATACTTTTTTGAAAAATTAAATTTTATTACAAAAATTTCAAAATTTTACAAATTTTTTTTTTGTTTAGGATATGTTTTAAAATGTGCCTTTACCATATTTCAGACCTTAGAACTTCAAAAATTCCAACCGCAGGTCCTTATCTTTTTTAGTTTTTGCAATACATATACATATTTTTTTTATTTTTTTTTTTCTGAAAAAAAAAAGTTTTCTTAAAACAGTCCAAAATATGGCCTTTAGGTAATTTTGGGGTGAGGATTAATAAAAAAATATTTAAAAAAATCAAGAGGCCTTAGTTTTTGAGTTATAGTCAATTTTAGGTACTTTTTTCCGATTTACTCAAAAACAGTTGGCCAAAATCCAAAATGAACCTTATTTTTGTGATCTACGGCCCAAATTGTATCATTTTTGAGAAAAATCCGAAATATTTTTTTGTAAAAATTCTCTATTTTTTTTCAATGGGGTACCCCTTACAATTTTTTCGATATTTTGCCATTTATAAGGGTTTTGTTTAATGATACATCCTTTTTGTATAAGTTTGGTTATTAAGGCCCCAATTTTTTCTAGACTAAAATGGACATGAGGAACTCAAAAATTTAAACCAGAGGTCCTTATCTTTTACCGTTATTGAGATATAATTTTTTGAAAAATTAAATTTTATTACAAAAATTTCAAAATTTTACAAATTTTTTTTTGTTTAGGATATGTTTTAAAAGGTGCCTTTAACATATTTCAGACCTAAGAATTTCAAAAATTCCAACCGCAGGTCCTTATCTTTTTTAGTTTTTGCAATACATATACAAATTTTTTTTATTTTTGTTTTTCTGAAAAAAAAAAGTTTTCTTAAAACAGTCCAAAATATGGCCATTAGGTAATTTTGGGGTGAGGATTAATAAAAAATATTTAAAAAAATCAAGAGGCCTTAGTTTTTGGGTTATAGTTAATTTAAGGTACTTTTTTCCGCTTAACTCAAAAACAGTTGGCCAAAATTCAAAATGAACTTTATTTTTGTGATCTACGGCCCAAATTGTATCAATTTTGAGAAAAATCCGAAATATTTTTTTTGTAAAAATTCGCGATTTTTTTTCAGAGGGGTACGTACCCCTTACGATTTTTTCGATATTTTGCCATTTATAAGGGTTTTGTTTAATGATACATCCTTTTTGTATAAGTTTGGTTATTAAGGCCCTAATTTTTTCTAGACTAAAATGGACATGAGGAACTCAAAAATTTAAACCAGAGGTCCTTATCTTTTACCGTTATTGAGATATAATTTTTTGAAAAATTAAATTTTATTACAAAAATTTCAAAATTTTACAATTTTTTTTTTTGTTTAGGATATGTTTTAAAATGTGCCTTTACCATATTTCAGACCTTAGAACTTCAAAAATTCCAACCGCAGGTCCTTATCTTTTTTAGTTTTTGAAATACATATACATATGTATTTTATTTACTTATTTTCTGAAAAAAAAAGTTTTCTTAAAACAGTCCAAAATATGGCCTTTAGGTAATTTTGGGGTGAGGATTAATAAAAAAATATTTAAAAAAATCAAGACGCCTTAGTTTTTGAGTTATAGTCAATTTTAGGTACTTTTTTCCGATTTACTCAAAAACAGTTGGCCAAAATCCAAAATGAACCTTATTTTTGTGATCTACGGCCCAAATTGTATCAATTTTGAGAAAAATCCGAAATAGTTTTTTTGTAGAAATTCGCGATTCTTTTTCAAAGGGATACCCTTTACGATTTTTTCGATATTTTGCCATTTATAAGGGTTTTGTTTAATGATACATCCTTTTTGTATAAGTTTGGTTATTAAGGCCCCAATTTTTTCTAGACTAAAATGGACATGAGGAACTCAAAAATTTAAACCAGAGGTCCTTATCTTTTACCGTTATTGAGATATAATTTTTTGAAAAATTAAATTTTATTACAAAAATTTTAAAATTTTACAAAATTTTTTTTTGTTTAGGATATGTTTTAAAATGTGCCTATACGATATTTCAGACCTTAGAACTTCAAAAATTCCAACCGCAGGTCCTTATCTTTTTTAGTTTTTGAAATACATATACATATTTTTTTTATTTATTTTTTTTCTGAAAAAAAAAAGTTTTCTTAAAACAGTCCAAAATATGGCCTTTAGGTAATTTTGGGGTGAGGATTAATAAAAAAATATTTAAAAAAATCAAGAGGCCTTAGTTTTTGAGTTATAGTCAATTTTAGGTACTTTTTTCCGATTTACTCAAAAACAGTTGGCCAAAATCCAAAATGAACCTTATTTTTGTGATCTACGGCCCAAAGTGTATCAATTTTGAGCCAATTCCGAAATATTTTTTTTTTTGTAAAAATACGCGATTTTTTTTCAAAAAGGTACCTCTTACGATTTTTTCGTTATTTTGCCATTTATAAGGGTATTGTTTAATGATACATCCTTTTTGTATAAGTTTGGTTATTAAGGCCCCAATTTTATCTAGACTAAAATGGACATGAGGAACTCAAAAATTTAAACCAGAGGTCTCTATCTTTTACCGTTATTGAGATATAATTTTTTGAAAAATTAAATTTAATTACAAAAATTTCAAAATTTTACAAAATTTTTTTTTGTTTAGGATATGTTTTAAAATATGCCTTTACCATATTTCAGACCTTAGAACTTCAAAAATTCCAACCGCAGGTCCTTATCTTTTTTAGTTTTTGAAATACATATACATATTTTTTTTATTTATTTTTTTTCTGAAAAAAAAAAGTTTTCTTAAAACAGTCCAAAATATGGCCTTTAGGTAATTTTGGGGTGAGGATTAATAAAAAAATATTTAAAAAAATCAAGAGGCCTTAGTTTTTGAGTTATAGTTAATTTGAGGTACTTTTTTCCGCTTTACTCAAAAACAGTTGGCCAAAATCCAAAATGAACCTTATTTTTGTGATCTACGGCCCAAATTGTATCAATTTTGAGAAAAATCCGAAATATTTTTTTTGTAAAAATTCGCGATTTTTTTTCAAAGGGGTACCCCTTACGATTTTTTCGATATTTTGCCATTTATGAGGGTTTTGTTTAATGATACATCCTTTTTGTATAAGTTTGGTTATTAAGGCCCCAATTTTTTCTAGACTAAAATGGACATGAGGAACTCAAAAATTTAAACAAGAGGTCCTTATCTTTTACCGTTATTGAGATATAATTTTTTGAAAAATTAAATTTTATTACAAAAATTTCAAAATTTTACAATTTTTTTTTTTTTAGGATATGTTTTAAAATGTGCCTTTACCATATTTCAGACCTCAGAATTTCAAAAATTCCAACCGCAGGTCCTTATCTTTTTTAGTTTTTGAAATACATATACATATTTTTTTTATTTTTTTTTTCTGAAAAAAAAAAGTTTTCTTAAAACAGTCCAAAATATGGCCGTTAGATATTTTTGGGGTGAAGATTTATAAAAAATATTTAAAAAAATCAAGAGGCCTTAGTTTTTGAGTTGTAGTCAATTTTAGGTACTTTTTTCCGATTTACTCAAAAACAGTTGGCCAAAATCAAAAATGAACCTTATTTTTGTGTTCTACGGCCCAAACTGTATTAATTTTGAGAAAAATCCGAAACATTTTTTTGTAAATATTCGCGATTTTTTTTCAAAGTGGTACCTCTTACGATTTTTTCGATATTTTAACATTTATAAGGGTTTTGTTTAATGATACAACCTTTTTGTATAAGTTTGGTTATGAAGGCCTCAATTTTTTCTAGAGTAAAATGGACATGAGGAATTCAAAAATTTAAACCAGAGGTCCTTATCTTTTACCGTTATTGAGATATAATTTTTTGAAACATTAAATTTTATTACAAAAATTTAAAAATATTACAACATTTTTTTTTGTTTAGGATATGTTTTAAAATGTGCCTTTACCATATTTCAGACCTTAGAACTTCAAAAATTCCAACCGCAGGTCCTTATCTTTTTTAGTTTTTGAAATACATATACATATGTTTTTTATTTATTTATTTTCTGAAAAAAAAGTTTTCTTAAAACAGTCCAAAATATGGCCGTTAGGTAATTTTGGGGTGAGGATTAATAAAACAATATTTAAAAAAATCAAGAGGCCTTAGTTTTTGAGTTATAGTTAATTTAATGTACTTTTTTCCGCTTTACTCAAAAACAGTTGGCCAAAATCCAAAATGAACCTTATTTTTGTGATCTACGGCCCAAATTGTATCAATATTGAGAAAAATCCGAAATATTTTTTTTGTAGAAATTCACGATTTTTTTTCAAAGGGATACCCCTTACGATTTTTTCGATATTTTGCCATTTATAAGGGTTTGGTTTAATGATACATCCTTTTTGTATAAGTTTGGTTATTAAGGCCCCAATTTTTTCTAGACTAAAATGGACATGAGGAACTCAAAAATTTAAACCAGAGGTCCTTATCTTGTACCGTTATTGAGATATAATTTTTTGAAAAATTAAATTTTATTACAAAAATTTCAAAATTTTACAATTTTTTTTTTTGTTTAGGATATGTTTTAAAATGTGCCTTTACCATATTTCAGACCTTAGAACTTCAAAAATTCCAACCGCAGGTCCTTATCTTTTTTAGTTTTTGAAATACATATACATATGTATTTTATTTACTTATTTTCTGAAAAAAAAAGTTTTCTTAAAACAGTCCAAAATATGGCCTTTAGGTAATTTTGGGGTGAGGATTAATAAAAAAATATTTAAAAAAATCAAGAGGCCTTAGTTTTTGAGTTATAGTCAATTTTAAGTACTTTTTTCCGATTTACTCAAAAACAGTTGGCCAAAATCCAAAATGAACCTTATTTTTGTGATCTACGGCCCAAGTTGTATCAATTTTGAGAAAAATCCGAAATAGTTTTTTTGTAGAAATTCGCGATTCTTTTTCAAAGGGATACCCTTTACGATTTTTTCTATATTTTGCCATTTATAAGGGTTTTGTTTAATGATACATCCTTTTTGTATAAGTTTGGTTATTAAGGCCCCAATTTTTTCTAGACTAAAATGGACATGAGGAACTAAAAAATTTAAACCAGAGGTTTTTATCTTTTACCGTTATTGAGATATAATTTTTTGAAAAATTAAATTTTATTACAAAAATTTCAAAATTTTACAAAAATTTTTTTTGTTTAGGATATGTTTTAAAATGTGCCTATACGATATTTCAGACCTTAGAACTTCAAAAATTCCAACCGCAGGTCCTTATCTTTTTTAGTTTTTGAAATACATATACATATTTTTTTTATTTATTTTTTTCTGAAAAAAAAAAGTTTTCTTAAAACAGTCCAAAATATGGCCTTTAGGTAATTTTGGGGTGAGGATTAATAAAAAAATATTTAAAAAAATCAAGAGGCCTTAGTTATTGAGTTATAGTCAATTTTAGGTACTTTTTTCCGATATACTCAAAACCAGTTGGCCAAAATCCAAAATGAACCTTATTTTTGTGATCTACGGCCCAAAGTGTATCAATTTTGAGCCAATTCCGAAATATTTTTTTTTTTGTAAAAATACGCGATTTTTTTTCAAAAAGGTACCTCTTACGATTTTTTCGTTATTTTGCCATTTATAAGGGTATTGTTTAATGATACATCCTTTTTGTATAAGTTTGGTTATTAAGGCCCCAATTTTATCTAGACTAAAATGGACATGAGGAACTCAAAAATTTAAACCAGAGGTCCCTATCTTTTACCGTTATTGAGATATAATTTTTTGAAAAATTAAATTTAATTACAAAAATTTCAAAATTTTACAAAATTTTTTTTTGTTTAGGATATGTTTTAAAATATGCCTTTACCATATTTCAGACCTTAGAACTTCAAAAATTCCAACCGCAGGTCCTTATCTTTTTTAGTTTTTGAAATACATATACATATTTTTTTTATTTATTTTTTTTCTGAAAAAAAAAAGTTTTCTTAAAACAGTCCAAAATATGGCCTTTAGGTAATTTTGGGGTGAGGATTAATAAAAAAATATTTAAAAAAATCAAGAGGCCTTAGTTTTTGAGTTATAGTTAATTTCAGGTACTTTTTTCCGCTTTACTCAAAAACAGTTGGCCAAAATCCAAAATGAACCTTATTTTTGTGATCTACGGCCCAAATTGTATCAATTTTGAGAAAAATCCGAAATATTTTTTTTGTAAAAATTCGCGATTTTTTTTCAGAGGGGTACCCCTTACGATTTTTTCGATATTTTGCCATTTATAAGGGTTTGGTTTAATGATACATCCTTTTTGTATAAGTTTGGTTATTAAGGCCCCAATTTTCTCTAGACTCTAATGGACATGAGGAACTCAAAAATTTAAACCAGAGGTCCTTATCTTTTACCGTTATTGAGATATAATTTTTTGAAAAATTAAATTTTATTACAAAAATTTCAAAATTTAACAAAATTTTGTTTTGTTTAGGATATGTTTTTAAATGTGCCTTTACCATATTTCAGACCTTAGAACTTCAGAAATTCCAACCGCAGGTCCTTATCTTTTTTAGTTTTTGCAATACATATACATATTTTTTTTATTTATTTTTTTTCTGAAAAAAAAAAGTTTTCTTAAAACAGTCCAAAATATGGCCTTTAGGTAATAATATTTTGGGGTGAGGATTAATAAAAAAATATTTAAAAAAATCAAGAGGCCTTAGTTTTTGAGTTATAGTTAATTTAAGGTACTTTTTTCCGCTTTACTCAAAAACAGTTGGCCAAAATCCAAAATGAACCTTATTTTTGTGATCTACGGCCCAAATTGTATCAATTTTGAGAAAAATCCGAAATATTTTTTTTGTAAAAATTCGCGATTTTTTTTCAAAGGGGTTCCCCTTACGATTTTTTCGATATTTTGCCATTTATAAGGGTTTTGTTTAATGATACATCCTTTTTGTATAAGTTTGGTTATTAAGGCCCCAATTTTTTCTAGACTAAAATGGACATGAGGAACTCAAAAATTTAAACCAGAGGTCCTTATCTTTTACCGTTATTGAGATATAATTTTTTGAAAAATTAAATTTTATTACAAAAATTTCAAAATTTTACAAATTTTTTTTTTGTTTAGGATATGTTTTAAAATGTTCCTTTACCATATTTCAGACCTTAGAACTTCAAAAATTCCAACCGCAGGTCCTTATCTTTTTTAGTTTTTGCAATACATATACATATTTTTTTTATTTTTTTTTTTCTGAAAAAAAAAAGTTTTCTTAAAACAGTCCAAAATATGGCCTTTAGGTAATTTTGGGGTGAGGATTAATAAAAAAATATTTAAAAAAATCAAGAGGCCTTAGTTTTTGAGTAATAGTCAATTTTAGGTACTTTTTTCCGATTTACTCAAAAACAGTTGGCCAAAATCCAAAATGAACCTTATTTTTGTGATCTACGGCCCAAATTGTATCATTTTTGAAAAAAATCCGAAATATTTTTTTGTAAAAATTCTCTATTTTTTTTCAAATGGGTACCCCTTACGATTTTTTCGATATTTTGCCATTTATAAGGGTTTTGTTAAATGATACATCCTTTTTGTATAAGTTTGGTTATTAAGGCCCCAATTTTTTCTAGACTAAAATGGACATGAGAAACTCAAAAATTTAAACCAGAGGTCCTTATCTTTTACCGTAATTGAGATATAATTTTTTGAAAAATTAAATTTTATTACAAAAATTTCAAAATTTTACAAATTTTTTTTTTGTTTAGGATATGTTTTAAAATGTGCCTTTACCATATTTCAGACCTTAGAATTTCAAAAATTCCAACCGCAGGTCCTTATCTTTTTTATTTTTTGAAATACATATACATATTTTTTTATTTTTTTTTTTTTCTGAAAAAAAAAAGTTTTCTTAAAACAGTCCAAAATATGGCCGTTAGGTAATTTTGGGGTGAGGATTAATAAAAAATATTTAAAAAAATCAAGAGGCTTTAGTTTTTGGGTTATAGTTAATTTAAGGTACTTTTTTCCGCTTTACTCAAAATCAGTTGGCCAAAATCCAAAATGAACTTTATTTTTGTGATCTACGGCCCAAATTGTATCAATTTTGAGAAAAATCCGAAATATTTTTTTTGTAAAAATTCGCGATTTTTTTTCAAAGGGGTACCCCTTACGATTTTTTCGACATTTTGCCATTTATAAGGGTTTTGTTTAATGATACATCCTTTTTGTATAAGTTTGGTTATTAAGGCCCCAATTTTTTCTAGACTAAAATGGACATGAGGAACTCAAAAATTTAAACCAGAGGTCCTTATCTTTTACCGTTATTGAGATATAATTTTTTGAAAAATTAAATTTTATTACAAAAATTTCAAAATTTTACAAATTTGTTTTTTGTTTAGGATATGTTTTAAAATGTGCCTTTACCATATTTCAGACCTTAGAATTTCAAAAATTCCAACCGCAGGTCCTTATCTTTTTTGGTTTTTGCAATACATATACATATTTTTTTTATTTTTTTTTTCTGAAAAAAAAAAGTTTTCTTAAAACAGTCCAAAATATGGCCTTTAGGTAATTTTGGGGTGAGGATTAATAAAAAAATATTTAAAAAAATCAAGAGGCCTTAGTTATTGAGTTATAGTCAATTTTATGTACTTTTTTCCGATTTACTCAAAAACAGTTGGCCAAAATCCAAAATGAACCTTATTTTTGTGATCTACGGCCCAAATTGTATCAATATTGAGAAAAATCTGAAATATTTTTTTTGTAAAAATTCGCGATTTTTTTTCAAAGGGTTATCCCTTACGAATTTTTCGATATTTTGCCATTTATAAGGGTTTTGTTTAATAATACATCCTTTTTGTATAAATTTGGTTATTAAGGCCCCAATTTTTTTTAGACTAAAATGGACATGAGGAACTCAAAAATTTAAACCAGAGGTCCCTATCTTTTACCGTTATTGAGATATAATTTTTTGAAAAATTAAATTTTATTACAAAAATTTCAAAATTTTACAAAAATTTTTTTTGTTTAGGATATGTTTTAAAATGTGCCTTTACCATATTTCAGACCTTAGAATTTCAAAAATTCCAACCGCAGGTCCTTATCTTTTTTAGTTTTTGCAATACATATACATATTTTTTTTATTTTTTTTTTTTTCTGAAAAAAAAGTTTTCTTAAAACAGTCCAAAATATGGCCGTTAGGTAATTTTGGAGTGAGGATTAATAAAAAAATATTTAAAAAAATCAAGAGGCCTTAGTTTTTGAGTTATAGTTAATTTAAGGTACTTTTTTCCGCTTTACTCAAAAACAGTTGGCCAAAATCCAAAATGAACCTTATTTTTGTGATCTACGGCCCAAATTGTATCAATATTGAGAAAAATCCGAAATATTTTTTTTGTAAAAATTCGCGATTTTTTTTCAAAGGGTTATCCCTTACGAATTTTTCGATATTTTGCCATTTATAAGGGTTTTGTTTAATAATACATCCTTTTTGTATAAATTTGGTTATTAAGGCCCCAATTTTTTTTAGACTAAAATGGACATGAGGAACTCAAAAATTTAAACCAGAGGTCCCTATCTTTTACCGTTATTGAGATATAATTTTTTATAAAATTAAATTTTATTACAAAAATTTCAAAATTTTACAAAAATTTTTTTTGTTTAGGATATGTTTTAAAATGTGCCTTTGCCATATTTCAGACCTTAGAATTTCAAAAATTCCAACCGCAGGTCCTTATCTTTTTTAGTTTTTGCAATACATATACATATTTTTTTTATTTTTTTTTTTTCTGAAAAAAAAGTTTTCTTAAAACAGTCCAAAATATGGCCGTTAGGTAATTTTGGGGTGAGGATTAATAAAAAAATATTTAAAAAAATCAAGAGGCCTTAGTTTTTGAGTTATAGTTAATTTAATGTACTTTTTTCCGCTTTACTCAAAAACAGTTGGCCAAAATCCAAAATGAACCTTATTTTTGTGATCTACGGCCCAAATTGTATCAATATTGAGAAAAATCCGAAATATTTTTTTTGTAAAAATTCGCGATTTTTTTTCAAAGGGGTACCCCTTGTGAATTTTTCGATATTTTGCCATTTATAAGGGTTTTGTTTAATGATACATCCTTTTTGTATAAGTTTGGTTATTAAGGCCCCAATTTTATCTAGACTAAAATGGACATGAGGAACTCAAAAATTTAAACCAGAGGTCCCTATCTTTTACCGTTATTGAGATATAATTTTTTGAAAAATTAAATTTTATTACAAAAATTTCAAAATTTTACAAAATTTTTTTTTGTTTAGGATATGTTTAAAATGTACCTTTACCATGTTTCAGACCTTAGAACTTCAAAAATTCCAACCGCAGGTCCTTATCTTTTTTAGTTTTTGAAATACATATACATATTTTTTTTATTTATTTTTTTTCTGAAAAAAAAAAGTTTTCTTAAAACAGTCCAAAATATGGCCTTAAGGTAATAATATTTTGGGGTGAGGATTAATAAAAAAATATTTAAAAAAATCAAGAGGCCTTAGTTTTTGAGTTATAGTTAATTTAAGGTACTTTTTTCCGCTTTACTCAAAAACAGTTGGCCAAAATCCAAAATGAACCTTATTTTTGTGATCTACGGCCCAAATTGTATCAATTTTGAGAAAAATCCGAAATATTTTTTTTGTAAAAATTCGCGATTTTTTTTCAAAGGGGTACCCCTTACGATTTTTTCGATATTTTGCCATTTAGAAGGGTTTTGTTTAATGATACATCCTTTTTGTATAAGTTTGGTTATTAAGGCCCCAATTTTTTCTAGACTAAAATGGACATGAGAAACTCAAAAATTTAAACCAGAGGTCCTTATCTTTTACCGTTATTGAGATATAATTTTTTGAAAAATTAAATTTTATTACAAAAATTTCAAAATTTTACAAATTTTTTTTTTGTTTAGGATATGTTTTAAAATGTGCCTTTACCATATTTCAGACCTTAGAACTTCAAAAATTCCAACCGCAGGTCCTTATCTTTTTTAGTTTTTGCAATACATATACATATTGCATTATAAATCAAGAGGCCTTAGTTTTTGAGTTATAGTCAATTTTAGGTACTTTTTTCCGATTTACTCAAAAACAGTTGGCCAAAATCCAAAATGAACCTTATTTTTGTGATCTACGGCCCAAAGTGTATCAATTTTGAGCAAATTCCGAAATATTTTTTTTTTGTAAAAATTCGCGATTTTTTTTCAAAGGGGTACCCCTTAGGATTTTTTCGATATTTTGATAATTTTAAGGGTTTTGTTTAATGATACATCCTTTTTGTATAAGTTTGGTTATTAAGGCCCCAATTTTATCTAGACTAAAATGGACATGAGGAACTCAAAAATTTAAACCAGAGGTCCCTATCTTTTACCGTTATTGAGATATAATTTTTTGAAAAATTAAATTTTATTACAAAAATTTCAAAATTTTACAAAATTTTTTTTTGTTTAGGATATGTTTAAAATGTACCTTTACCATATTTCAGACCTTAGAACTTCAAAAATTCCAACCGCATGTCCTTATCTTTTTTAGTTTTTGAAATACATATACATATTTTTTTTATTTATTTTTTTTCTGAAAAAAAAAAGTTTTCTTAAAACAGTCCAAAATATGGCCTTTAGGTAATAATATTTTGGGGTGAGGATTAATAAAAAAATATTTAAAAAAATCAAGAGGCCTTAGTTTTTGAGTTATAGTTAATTTAAGGTACTTTTTTCCGCTTTACTCAAAAACAGTTGGCCAAAATCCAAAATGAACCTTATTTTTGTGATCTACGGCCCAAATTGTATCAATTTTGAGAAAAATCCGAAATATTTTTTTTGTAAAAATTCGCGATTTTTTTTTCAAAGGGGTACCCCTTACGATTTTTTCGATATTTTGCCATTTATAAGGGTTTTGTTTAATGATACATCCTTTTTGTATAAGTTTGGTTATTAAGGCCCCAATTTTTTCTAGACTAAAATGGACATGAGAAACTCAAAAATTTAAACCAGAGGTCCTTATCTTTTACCGTTATTGAGATATAATTTTTTGAAAAATTAAATTTTTTTACAAAAATTTCAAAATTTTACAAATTTTTTTTTTGTTTAGGATATGTTTTAAAATGTGCCTTTACCATATTTCAGACCTTAGAACTTCAAAAATTCCAACCGCAGGTCCTTATCTTTTTTAGTTTTTGCAATACATATACATATTTTTTTTATTTTTTTTTTTTTCTGAAAAAATAAAGTTTTCTTAAAACAGTCCAAAATATGGCCTTCAGGTAATTTTGGGGTGAGGATTAATAAAAAAATATTTAAAAAAATCAAGAGGCCTTAGTTTTTGAGTTATAATCAATTTTATGTACTTTTTTCCGATTTACTCAAAAACAGTTGGCCAAAATCCAAAATGAACCTTATTTTTGTGATCTACGGCCCAAATTGTATCAATTTTGAGAAAAATCCGAAATATTTTTTTTGTTAAAATTCGCGATTTTTTTTCAAAGGGGTACCCCTTACGATTTTTTCGATATTTTGCCATTTTTAAGGGTTTTGTTTAATGGTATTTGTATACGTGTGTACACCAAAGTAACAATAAGTTAAAACAAATAATTATGGTTTGTAATTATATATTGCAGAATAAACTTTCTTTTTGACATTACATGAAAACATTTAATATTCAACTGTCACTTGACAAATCCATCGCACACTAAGACTGTATGGATATTCTAACACTTCCCCTCGATGCATTTGTCCTGTGAATTTACAATTTAATTACAATTTATTACAATTTAATTAACAATGAATTAACACAACGTGAATGATAATTTTTACTCAAGCCTTTCGTTAGAAAATCAGCATCCATTTGTTCTGTAGGCATATATTTTGCTTGAATGAGATTTTCCATGATGGCTTCTCTGAGAAAATGGCATCGAATGTCTATATGTTTACTTCTTCCATGATAGACTGAATTATGGGCTAAGCTCAATGCTCCATGGTTGTCATTATAAATTGATACTGGTCCATTCATTCTTATTCCGAGTTCAGCAAGTAAATTTCTTAAATAAATTGCTTCCTTAGTTGCGTCACTCATTCCCATATATTCTGCTTCGGTGGAAGAGAGAGCAACTGTTCTCTGTTTCCTTGCCTCCCACGATATGGGACCATTATTTAATGTAAATACATACCCAGTGTATGATCTTCGGTCGACTGGGCAATTACCCCAATCGGCGTCAACGTGACCTTCTAACACTTTTGATTTCAGTCCATACGATATTCCTAAGTCGGTAGAGCCCTTTAAATATCTTAACACTCTTTTTCCAGCTGTCCAATGAGAACGGCCGTAACAGTTATTATATTGACTTAAGTAACTTACCGCGAAGCTGATGTCCGGTCTCGTTGTAGTAGCAAGATATGTCAGTGCTCCTATCAACTCGCGATAAGGAAGTTTCAAGTCTTCTTCTGTTGGACTCTCTTCCGGCAGTAAATTTGGACGTGGTGGGATAGGTGTGCCTACTGGTTTGCAATCAGACATTCCGAAACGTTCAAGAATATCCAAAATGTAACTTTTCTGGCTCAATATTATCTTCCCCTCTTTTCTTAGAAACTGGATGCCTAAACAATGACTTGCTTCTCCGAGATCTTTGATTTCAAAATTCTGATGCAAGTACTTGATAAACTTGGAAATTGCCTGACGCTTCTTACTTATGACCAAAATGTCATCGACATACACAGATAAGAATAAGGCATCTTCCCCTTTTCCAATATGATAGACGCACGGGTCGGATTTAGTTGGAATGGCTCCATATTGTACAAGAACTTTATTTAGTTTAGCGTTCCAACTTCTTCCGGCCTGTTTCAATCCGTACAAGGATTTTTTTAGTCTACATACCTTGTCACCTTTCTGAAGTTCTCGAAGCATCCTTCTACATTTTTCTCTCAAACTGTCGTTACAGCTACTGTCATCAATAATTTTCCGCAATATTTTGGGTAATAACTTCGGGGGTTCCATGTATATTACTTCTTCCAATTCTCCATTCAAGTAGGCGGTTGTAACGTCTAATTGATGTATTATCATATTTTGTTGAGCTGCAATACTCGCTAACATTCTTATGGAACTTGCACGTGCAACTGGTGCAAACGTTTGTTTAAAATGTACCCCAGGTTGCTGTGTAAAGCCTTGTGCGACTAAACGGGCCTTTCTTCTATCTAGGGTAGCATCAGGTTTGTATTTATTTCTGAGAATTATCCTACTTCCAATTACATGTTGATCCTTGGGACGATCGACCAAAGCCCAAGTATCGTTCTTTATGATAGATTTTATTTCAGAAACAATAGCATCATACCAGTCTTCTGCATCTGGACTGTTTAACGCGGTGACCAATGGAACTTCCGCAAGGAGCGATGATTCTTCTGTGTAGTTCGTTTCCGTTGTGACATCATCGGTTTCATTGGGTGCGTCTTGCGGTTCAGGCGTTGTCGCATACTGATAACGTGGTCTTCCTCTTAAGCCCGTTTTTAATTTCCTGGGACGTCCACGACCTCTTTTGCATATAGGTGTGGTGACCGTTTCTGTTTCTACTGGTGTTCTATCTTCTTTTTCTGTTTCTGTATCTTCATGATCGTTATTTTCGATTTTATCATTTTTTTTTGATAAATCTTTGATTATTACCTCTATTGTCTTCTGTTTTCTGTCGCCCTTTTCTGGAATAAAATCGGAATATCCTTCGCCAATGAATATTTCATTATTTGAGAATTTTATGTCTCTAAATATTCCAACCTTTCTTCGTTCCGGCAGCCAGACCCTGCTACCTTTTGAATTGGTCGCATAACCAAGTAATATTCCTTCGAGACTTCTTTGCTCAAATTTTCCTTTTCCTGGTTTCTTGTCCAGACAATATACTTTTGTACCAAATTCTTGTAATTGGCTGAGATCAGGCTTCTTTCCCGTCCAAACTTCTATTGGACTTCGCCCGTCTAAACTTTTTGTAGGGCAACGATTTCGAATATAATTCGCAGCGTTAACAGCTTCAGCCCAAAAATACGGCGGAAGATTTGCTTGAATAAGCAAGCATCTTGCCATCTCCAGAAGTGTTCTATTTTTTCTTTCCGCTATTCCATTCTGTTCTGGTGAATATGGAACTGTTAAACGCCTATTAATTCCTTTCTTCTTCAGGAAATCTTCGACTCTTCTGTTGGTATATTCCGTGCCGTTGTCTGTCTGTAAGCACTTGACTTTTCTGCCTGTTTGAGTCTCCAACAAAACAATGCCTTCTTTAGTTAAATCTGCAACTTCGTCCTTGGTTTTGATAAATCTTACTTCACACCATCTTGAATTGTCATCTATGAACGTTACGAAATAACGTGCCTTTCCCAAGGATTCGACTCGCATGGGGCCGCAAACATCTGAGTGAATAATATCTAATGGTTCTGTTTCCCGTTCTGACTTCTTCGGAAAAGACTTCCGTACCATTTTCCCACGGTAACATACGTCGCAGTCCAACTTGTCAGCTTGTGATGAATCCATGTTCGGGATTTGACCGTCTCGTATCAAGTCGCGCATATCGTTAATATTTAGATGTCCCAGACGCCGGTGCCATGACATCAGTAGATCGGTTGAAATCTTTGCTGACAAAACGGCATTGCGAACATCTTTGATCGGTTTCGGATATTTTTCGCGCGCGTAGTATAAGTCCCCGATACGATCAGCTACAAGCTTAATTTTTCCGTTAACGTCATATACTAACGCTACGTTCTTTTTGAATACTACTTTTGAACCACTATTCGTAATTTTTCCTACCGATAATAAATTTGTACGTATCCCCGGTACATGTAAAGTATCGAATACTGACAGTTTTTTAGTATCACCGTCTATATCAACCGAAATTGAGGCTGTACCTTTACCGACAATGTCCGATGATTGATCATTTGCCATGTTTAATGACCCCTTAACGCTATTCAACACTAAAAAATCTTTAACATCTTTACAAATGTGTGACGTAGCGCCACTGTCAAGACACCATCTTTCACTAAGATGCGTGTTTCCCGCGTGAAGAGCGTCTGCGGCGAACATCCCTTCTTCCACTTTATTAGCGTTATACTTAGGGTTTTCGCGATTCCTACAATCAATGGCTTTATGACCAATCTGTCGGCAATTGTGGCAACGAAATTTAAATGTACCTTTATTATCACGATTATCCAATTTCGTGTTTTTATTTTTAAACGCGAAACGCATTTTGTTAAATTTCTTTTGGGAATACATTGCACTTTGTGATTCACCGACGGAATCATTTTTACTTCTCCGTGCATCGCTTTCCTCTATAATTTTAACGCGAAGAACTTCGGGTGCGGGCAATTCATCTCGTGATTCTATTGCACATCTAAAATTTTCATAACAATCCGGTAGACTATACAATAACATAATTGATAACAAATCTGCGTTAATGTCGACATTCATCTCCCCGAGCTTATCGACAGCATCAAAAAATTTCGCAATATGATCACGAACATCATCGCTTTCGTGCATACGTAGAAGAATTAACTGTTTCAATAATGTGGCCTTACGAGCGGGACCCTTCGACGCGTAATAGTCTTCCAATTTAATCCAAACGTCACGCGAAGTCGCACAATTTTTGATAAGTTTTAATTCCGATACACCGATACACAATATAATGTCTGATTTCGCTTTCAAATCGTTTTTCAGCCAAGATTTCAATGCGCTTTCTGAACTAACATCATTCGTAACAATATTAGGTTTTGGACAATCACCACTTACGTACGTCCACGCGTCATTTTTAATCAGTAATGCCTGCATTTGTATTTTCCAGGTGTCGTAATTATCCTTACTAAGAACATCTATACGCGTATAATTGTGTGAACCCATATTTCAACTTCTGATCACTTTCCAAACCGTTTCCTATTATTTTTTATAATTCCTTGATTGTACTTGGTGCTTCCTCTGGGCCCATAACCTGTCAGAGTTGCAGTATTTGTATACGTGTGTACACCAAAGTAACAATAAGTTAAAACAAATAATTATGGTTTGTAATTATATATTGCAGAATAAACTTTCTTTTTGACATTACATGAAAACATTTAATATTCAACTGTCACTTGACAAATCCATCGCACACTAAGACTGTATGGATATTCTAACAGATACATCCTTTTTGTATAAGTTTGGTTATTAAGGCCCAAATTTTTTCTAGACTAAAATGGACATGAGGAATTCAAAAATTTAAACCAGAGGTCCTTATCTTTTACCGTTATTGAGATATAATTTTTTGAAACATTAAATTTTATTACAAAAATTTCAAAATATTACAACATTTTTTTTTGTTTAGGATATGTTTTAAAATGTGCCTTTACCATATTTCAGACCTTAGAACTTCAAAAATTCCAACCGCAGGTCCTTATCTTTTTTAGTTTTTGAAATACATATACATTTGTTTTTTATTTATTTATTTTCTGAAAAAAAAAAGTTTTCTTAAAACAGTCCAAAATATGGCCTTTAGGTAATTTTGGGGTGAGGATTAATAAAAAAATATTTAAAAAAATCAAGAGGCCTTAGTTTTTGAGTTATAGTCAATTTTAAGTACTTTTTTCCGATTTACTCAAAAAGAGTTGGCCAAAATACAAAATGAACTTTATTTTTGTGATCTACGGCCCAAATTGTATCAATTTTGAGAAAAATCCGAAATATTT
Organism: Liopterus haemorrhoidalis; assembly: GCA_963971575.1. NCBI lineage: Eukaryota > Metazoa > Arthropoda > Insecta > Coleoptera > Dytiscidae > Liopterus > Liopterus haemorrhoidalis. Next base: position 32,635,978 of record OZ020618.1, read on the forward strand.
TTTGTGTAAAAATTCGCGATTTTTTTTCAAAGTGGTACCCCTTACTATTTTTTCGATATTTTAACATTTATAAGGGTTTTGTTTAATGATACATCCTTTTTGTATAAGTTTGGTTATGAAGGCCTCAATTTTTTCTAGAGTAAAATGGACATGAGGAATTCAAAAATTTAAACCAGAGGTCCTTATCTTTTACCGTTATTGAGATATAATTTTTTGAAAAATTAAATTTTATTACAAAAATTTCAAAATTTTACAAAAATTTTTTTTGTTTAGGATATGTTTTTAAATGTGCCTTTACCATATTTCAGAACTTAGAATTTCAAAAATTCCAACCGCAGGTACTTATCTTTTTTAGTTTTTGAAATACATATACATATTTTTTTTATTTTTTTTTTCTGAAAAAAAAAAGTTTTCTTAAAACAGTCCAAAATATGGCCGTTAGGTATTTTTGGGGTGAAGATTAATAAAAAATATTTAAAAAAATCAAGAGGCCTTAGTTTTTGAGTTGTAGTCAATTTTAGGTACTTTTTTCCGATTTACTCAAAAACAGTTGGCCAAAATCCAAAATGAACCTTATTTTTGTGTTCTACGGCCCAAACTGTATTAATTTTGAGAAAAATCCGAAATATATTTTTTGTAAAAATTCGCGATTTTTTTTTCAGAGTGGTACCTCTTACGATTTTTTCGATATTTTAACATATATAAGGGTTTTGTTTAATGATACATCCTTTTTGTATAAGTTTGGTTATGAAGGCCTCAATTTTTTCTAGAGTAAAATGGACATGAGGAATTCAAAAATTTAAACCAGAGGTCCTTATCTTTTACCGTTATTGACATATAATTTTTTGAAACATTAAATTTTATTACAAAAATGTCAAAATATTACAACATTTTTTTTTGTTTAGGATATGTTTTAAAATGTGCCTTTACCATATTTCAGACCTTAGAACTTCAAAAATTCCAACCGCAGGTCCTTATCTTTTATAGTTTTTGAAATACATATACATATGTTTTTTATTTATTTATTTTCTGAAAAAAAAAGTTTTCTTAATATTGCGACGGATGGTGGATTTAAGGGTTAAATAAATAAACTGATTAACACTATACAATAGTTTAATGAGAAAATAATGTGAATAAACAAATCAGATACAGATATTATGTTAATTCTACAAACAATGCACGTGGACTCATTAGTTCATAACGCTGCCGCTACGTTAGTAGTGTTGTCCGGCAGCACTTGCCTTGTCCGGTGGCAGTTAACTGAACTTACGCCAGCTCGGCGCGGTATTCAAAACCTTAACACTTCCCCTCGCGACGTGGCTGGTCGCGGGACTTCTTGATTCCTTCTTCTAGTCCTAGCAGTCTGACGCAGGTTACGTGTTTCGGTCTAGGAAGTCCTTTAGTCAACACGTCCGCCGTCATTTCTTCTGTCGGGAGGTATTTTAGGATCAGCAGTTTATTCGATAAAGCTTCACGTATGAAGTGGTACCGAATATCTATGTGTTTGCTCCTTGCGTGAAATGTGGCATTCTCAGCCAATTTTACTGCTCCGTTATTGTCGTTGAACAATACAAGTTCGGACTGCTTGTCTAATCCCAATTCACGGAGGAAGTTCTTCAAGTAGATGGCTTCTTTCGTGGCCTCTGCGACTGCCATATACTCAGCCTCCGTCGATGATAATGCAACGGTCCTCTGCTTCTTAGAATCCCACGATATGGGTCCTTTGCAAAATAGGAAGGCATATCCGGTATATGAACGTCTGTCGTCCAAACAGTTCCCCCAATCTGCGTCTGTGAATCCTCGGATAGGCTTCGAGTCTGCTTCATATACCAACCCCAGGTTGATAGTAGCCTTCAAGTATCTCAGGACACGCTTCGCAGCAGTCCAGTGGACCCTCGTGTAGCAGTGATTAAACTGTCCAAGACAGCTGACAGCGAAACTGATGTCCGGTCTCGTGGCCACAGACAGATACGTGAGGGCCCCAATTAGCTCACGATACGGGAGTCTCTTATCCTCTTCACTTGGCGTCTCTGTTGGCTTGGTCAGCCTTACACTGACATCCATTGGGGTACTCACCGGCTTAGCATCGCTCATTCCAAAGCGCTGCAGGACATCATTGATGTAGCCCTTTTGATTTAGAGCTATTTTGTTGCCTTCTCTGGTGAACTCGATACCCAGACAGTACTTAACTTCTCCGAGATCCTTCATTTCGAACTCTCGAAATAATGTCTTGCTTATCCTGGAGACGGTGTCATCGTTCCGAGATGCAATTAAGATGTCGTCTACATAAACGACAATGAGGGTCAGGTCTTCCCCTCGCCCTAAATGGTACACACATGGACCTGCGTCCGTGGGCGTCGCGCCGACGGACTTCAAAACACTGTCCAGCTTAGTGTGCCAGCTCCTGCCAGCCTGGCGCAATCCATACAGCGATTTTCTCAACAGACACACCTTATTGCCTGTTTTCAACTCGCTCAGCATAATCTTGGCCTTATCGCGTATATATCTTTCTCTGTTCGAGTTGACAATTCTTTTGAGTGCGTCAAATAACTGTTTCGGCGGCTCCATTAGAATGGTTTCTTTCAAATCGCCATTTAAATAAGCCGTCGCCACATCAAATTGTCTGACTTTCATTGATAGGCGCGTCGCTAGAGCTGCCATCAGACGAATTGAACTCAAACGAGCGACAGGCGCAAAAGTTTGGTCAAAATGTACGCCTGGCCTCTGAGAAAAGCCTTGAGCAACAACTCGGGCTTTTCGTCGCTCGAGTGTGCCGTCAGCTTTGTACTTGTTCCTAAGTACTACACGGCTGCCGATCACTTCTGCATTCCTAGGACGATCAACGATCTGCCATGTGTCGTTCTTCAGGATTGACGTGATCTCCGTGGTGATGGCGTCGTGCCATTCTTCGGCGTCGGGACCGGAAATCGCCTGATGCATGGGTGTCTCCGACAAGAACGTGTACTCAGGCGTTTCCACACATCTGACGTCTTCACGGACTTGAAAAATCTTCCGAGGTCTTCCTCTGGAACCGGTCAGTAAGCGACGTGGTCTACCTCGGCCTCTTCCTGGAGCACGCTCATTTTCACGGGCCTCTTGCCTCTGTGCATGAGCTTGGCAGTCGTCATGGTCTTCTACTGGAACATCTGCAGGCTCATCAAGTGGTCGGATATCAATTTCCACCACTCGCGGCGCCTCCTCTGGTTCCGCAGGTAGAAAATCGGTGAAATTTTCGGGAGAATCCTCCGACTTCTCAACAAATTTCACATCTCGGGTTACCTCAATTTTGTTTTCAGAAGGAATCCACACTCGGTATCCCTTGGACTGTTCTGCATAGCCCACGAAAATTCCTTCTTTCGCTCGAGTATCAAGTTTGCCTAGGCCCGGTTTCCTGTTCAGGCAAAACACTCGACAACCGAACTCTCTGAAATAACTAACATCAGGAGTCTTACCGGTCCATACTTCATACGGAGTCCGGCCATTCAGACTTCGGGTAGGACAACGATTTCTAATGAAGTTGGCCGTATTGATAGCTTCTGCCCAAAAAGACGGGGGCAAACTAGATTGCATCAGCAGGCACCTGGCAGTATCCATGAGAGTACGGTTCTTACGCTCCGCGACTCCATTCTGCTCCGGGTTGTATGGAATGGTCAACCTCCTTGTTATGCCTCTGTTTTTCAGGTAGGCATCGAAAGTGTGGTTAACATATTCACGCCCGTTGTCCGATTGGATGCACTTGACTTTTCCGTCTCGTTGCTTCTCGACTAGCGTGACAAAGTCTCTGAAGCGCTCGAGAACCTCGTCCTTCGATTTTAAAAATCGCACTTCACACCAACGTGAATAATCGTCAATAAACGTGACTACATATCGGAATTTTCCCTTGGATTCTACGCGCATCGGACCGCACACATCTGAGTGGATTAACTCCAGTAGCGCTGTTGTTCGTCCAGAACTCAAGGGAAATGGCGTCCGAGTCATTTTGGCGCGGCAACACACACTACAGTCAAGTTCATCACTCGAATTGTCTATCGCAACACCGCGTAAAACACCATTGCGTACCGCTTCTTTGGTGTCTCTCATATTCAAGTGACCAAGTCGCCGGTGCCATAGTTCAAGAGCTCCCGAAGCTCGCGCGGTACACGCACTATCAGAGATCGAGTTAATTTCACGCCCGTCTCGATTACAATCGCGCATATAATACAGGTCACCAACGCGTTCGGCAACTAGCTTCACAAGTCCATCCGAACCGATTATGGAAGCGCCATTTTTTTCAAAAACCACTTTATGTCCGTTGTCCGTCACTTTAGAAACGGAAAGTAGATTTGTTCGCAACTCCGGCACGTGTAAAGTGTCTTTTAAGATGACATTTTTCATCTCGTTACTAACTTTAGCACTAAAATGGACTGTTCCTTTTGCTAAAATTTCCGCGCACGCGTTATTTGCCAAATTCAATGTCCCGCGGTTGGCATCACTGATTTCTGCAAAGTCACTTAACTCGCGGCACAGGTGGGATGTGGCACCACTATCCAAACACCACTTTAGACGTTCAGCACTTTGACGCGCGATTTTAGATGTCTGAGCGTTAGACGCGCACAGACTTACGTTCTCCGCACTGTTGCCATACGATTTGTATTTCCCGGTCTTGCAATCCGCAGCTTTGTGTCCTGGTTCTTTACACTTATGGCACCGAAATTTAAAAATGGCAGTTTTATTGTCCGTTTTGCCCGATTTTTCCGCATTTGTCGCGTTTTTATTTTTATTACGCCATTTCCGCACATGTTTGTTCACGTATAACGCATTTTGAGCCGCACTACACAAACTGTCACTTTTTCGCGCTTCGTTCTCCTCCAAGATTTTCACACGAAGAGCATCTGGGGAAGGCAACTCGTCACGTGACTCTATGGCACAGCGAAAATTCTCATACGTTGACGGTAGACTGTACAACAACATAATTGCTAATAAATCGGGGTTTATGTCTACCTCCATTTCGCTTAATTTGTCAACTGTATCGAAAAATTTATTTACGTGTTCGCGTACATCGCCGCCCTCATGCATGCGTTGTAACGTTAGTTGTTTCAACAGCGTGGCTTTTCTAGCTGGCCCCTTTGACTGGTATATGGTTTCCAGCTTTAACCAGACAGCACGTGACGATTCACAGCCTTTTATTTGCTTCAATTCGGAAGGGCTAATGGCTAAAATTATATCAGACTTAGCCTTGCCATCGTTTTTCAACCATGTGTTTACCGCTAATTCCGATGCTTCTTTTCCAGGTTCTAATATTGGTTTTTTAAACTCACCATTAACATACACCCAAGCATCATTTTTTACTAGCAATGCCTCCATCTGCATCTTCCATGTGTCATAATTTTCTTTGTTAAGAGACTCGATTCTAGACGTGTTGGCTCCAAACATCTTGATTCAATTCACACAAGATTCACTATTGACACTCAACACTCGACACAATGTTATTTAGCGTTTTTCACAAAAATATTTCCAATCTCACAATGTTGCACTTCACGGTTTTTACAGTTATTTATTTAACACCTTGTCTCGCGACCTGGGCCCGTAACCTATTGCGACGGATGGTGGATTTAAGGGTTAAATAAATAAACTGATTAACACTATACAATAGTTTAATGAGAAAATAATGTGAATAAACAAATCAGATACAGATATTATGTTAATTCTACAAACAATGCACGTGGACTCATTAGTTCATAACGCTGCCGCTACGTTAGTAGTGTTGTCCGGCAGCACTTGCCTTGTCCGGTGGCAGTTAACTGAACTTACGCCAGCTCGGCGCGGTATTCAAAACCTTAACACTTAAAACAGTCCAAAATATGGCCTTTAGGTAATTTTGGGGTGAGGATTAATAAAAAAATATTTAAAAAAATCAAGAGGCCTTAGTTTTTGAGTTATAGTCAATTTTAGGTACTTTTTCCGCTTTACTCAAAAACAGTTGGCCAAAATCCAAAATGAACCTTATTTTTGTGATCTACGGCCCAAATTGTATCAATGTTGAGAAAAATCCGAAATATTTTTTTTGTAAAAATTCGCGATTTTTTTTCAAAGGGGTACCCCTTACGAATTTTTCGATATTTTGCCATTTATAAGGGTTTTGTTTAATAATACATCCTTTTTGTATAAGTTTGGTTATTAAGGCCCCAATTTTTTTTAGACTAAAATGGACATGAGGAACTCAAAAATTTAAACCAGAGGTCCCTATCTTTTACCGTTATTGAGATATAATTTTTTGAAAAATTAAATTTTATTACAAAAATTTCAAAATTTTACAAAATTTTTTTTTTGTTTAGGATATGTTTTAAAATGTGCCTTTACCATATTTCAGACCTTAGAACTTCAAAAATTCCAACCGCAGGTCCTTATCTTTTTTAGTTTTTGAAATACATATACATATTTTTTTTATTTATTTTTTTTCTGAAAAAAAAAAGTTTTCTTAAAACAGTCCAAAATATGGCCTTTAGGTAATTTTGGGGTGAGGATTAATAAAAAAATATTTAAAAAAATCAAGAGGCCTTAGTTTTTGAGTTATAGTCAATTTTAGGTACTTATTTCCGATTTACTCAAAAACAGTTGGCCAAAATCCAAAATGAACCTTATTTTTGTGATCTACGGCCCAAAGTGTATCAATTTTGAGCAAATTCCGAAATATTTTTTTTTTTGTAAAAATTCGCGATTTTTTTCAAAGGGGTACCCCTTACGATTTTTTCGATATTTTGCCATTTATAAGGGTTTTGTTTAATGATACATCCTTTTTGTATAAGTTTGTTTATTAAGGCCCCAATTTTTTCTAGACTAAAATGGACATGAGGAACTCAAATATTTAAACCAGAGGTCCCTATCTTTTACCGTTATTGAGATATAATTTTTTGAAAAATTAAATTTTATTACAAAAATTTCAAAATTTTACAAAATTTTTTTTTTGTTTAGGATATGTTTTAAAATGTGCCTTTACCATATTTCAGAACTTAGAACTTCAAAAATTCCAACCGCAGGTCCTTATCTTTTTTAGTTTTTGAAATACATATACATATTTTTTTTATTTATTTTTTTTCTGAAAAAAAAAAGTTTTCTTAAAACAGTCCAAAATATGGCCGTTAGGTAATTTTGGGGTGAGGATTAATAAAAAAATATTTTAAAAATCAAGAGGCCTTAGTTTTTGAGTTATAGTCAATTTTAGGTACTTTTTTCCGATTAACTCAAAAACAGTTCGCCAAAATCCAAAATGAACCTTATTTTTGTGATGTACGGCCCAAATTGTATCAATTTTGAGAAAAATCCGAAATATTTTGTTGTAAAAATTCTCGATTTTTTTTCAATGGGGTACCCCTTACGATTTTTTCGATATTTTGCCATTTACAAGGGTTTTGTTTAATGATACATCCTTTTTGTATAAGTTTGGTTATTAAGGCCCCAATTTTTTCTATACTAAAATGGACATGAGGAACTCAAAAATTTAAACCAGAGGTCCTTATCTTTTACCGTTATTGAGATATAATTTTTTGAAAAATTAAATTTTATTACAAAAATTTCCAAATTTTACAATTTTTTTTTTGTTTAGGATATGTTTTAAAATGTGCCTTTACCATATTTCAGACCTTAGAATTTCAAAAATTCCAACCGCAGGTCCTTATCTTTTTTATTTTTTGAAATACATATACATATTTTTTTTATTTTTTTTTTTTTTTCTGAAAAAAAAAAGTTTTCTTAAAACAGTCCAAAATATGGCCGTTAGGTAATTTTGGGGTGAGGATTAATAAAAAATATTTAAAAAAATCAAGAGGCCTTAGTTTTTGGGTTATAGTTAATTTAAGGTACTTTTTTCCGCTTTACTCAAAAACAGTTGGCCAAAATCCAAAATGAACTTTATTTTTGTGATCTACGGCCCAAATTGTATCAATTTTGAGAAAAATCCGAAATATTTTTTTTGTACCCCTTACGATTTTTTCGATATTTTGCCATTTATAAGGGTTTTGTTTAATGATACATCCTTTTTGTATAAGTTTGGTTATTAAGGCCCCAATTTTTTCTAGACTAAAATGGACATGAGAAACTCAAAAATTTAAACCAGAGGTCCTTATCTTTTACCGTTATTGAGATATAATTTTTTGAAAAATTAAATTTTATTACAAAAATTTCAAAATTTTACAAATTTTTTTTTTGTTTAGGATATGTTTTAAAATGTGCCTTTACCATATTTCAGACCTTAGAACTTCAAAAATTCCAACCGCAGGTCCTTATCTTTTTTAGTTTTTGCAATACATATACATATTTTTTTTATTTTTTTTTTTCTGAAAAAAAAAAGTTTTCTTAAAACAGTCCAAAATATGGCCTTTAGGTAATTTTGGGGTGAGGATTAATAAAAAAATATTTAAAAAAATCAAGAGGCCTTAGTTTTTGAGTTATAATCAATTTTATGTACTTTTTTCCGATTTACTCAAAAACAGTTGGCCAAAATCCAAAATGAACCTTATTTTTGTGATCTACGGCCCAAATTGTATCAATTTTGAGAAAAATCCGAAATATTTTTTTTGTTAAAATTCGCGATTTTTTTTCAAAGGGGTACCCCTTACGATTTTTTCGATATTTTGCCATTTTTAAGGGTTTTGTTTAATGATACATCCTTTTTGTATAAGTTTGGTTATTAAGGCCCAAATTTTTTCTAGACTAAAATGGACATGAGGAATTCAAAAATTTAAACCAGAGGTCCTTATCTTTTACCGTTATTGAGATATAATTTTTTGAAACATTAAATTATATTACAAAAATTTCAAAATATTACAACATTTTTTTTGTTTAGGATATGTTTTAAAATGTGCCTTTACCATATTTCAGACCTTAGAACTTCAAAAATTCCAACCGCAGGTCCTTATCTTTTTTAGTTTTTGAAATACATATACATTTGTTTTTTATTTATTTATTTTCTGAAAAAAAAAAGTTTTCTTAAAACAGTCCAAAATATGGCCTTTAGGTAATTTTGGGGTGAGGATTAATAAAAAAATATTTAAAAAAATCAAGAGGCCTTAGTTTTTGAGTTATAGTCAATTTTAAGTACTTTTTTCCGACTAACTCAAAAAGAGTTGGCCAAAATACAAAATGAACTTTATTTTTGTGATCTACGGCCCAAATTGTATCAATTTTGAGAAAAATCCGAAATATTTTTTGTGTAAAAATTCGCGATTTTTTTTCAAAGTGGTACCCCTTACGATTTTTTCGATATTTTAACATTTATAAGGGTTTTGTTTAATGATACATCCTTTTTGTATAAGTTTGGTTATGAAGGCCTCAATTTTTTCTAGAGTAAAATGGACATGAGGAATTCAAAAATTTAAACCAGAGGTCCTTATCTTTTACCGTTATTGAGATATAATTTTTTGAAAAATTAAATTTTATTACAAAAATTTAAAAATTTTACAAAAATTTTTTTTGTTTAGGATTTGTTTTTAAATGTGCCTTTACCATATTTCAGAACTTAGAACTTCAAAAATTCCAACCGCAGGTCCTTATCTTTTTTAGTTTTTGAAATACATATACATATTTTTTTTATTTTTTTTTTTCTGAAAAAAAAAAGTTTTCTTAAAACAGTCCAAAATATGGCCGTTAGGTATTTTTGGGGTGAAGATTAATAAAAAATATTTAAAAAAATCAAGAGGCCTTAGTTTTTGAGTTGTAGTCAATTTTAGGTACTTTTTTCCGATTTACTCAAAAACAGTTGGCCAAAATCCAAAATGAACCTTATTTTTGTGTTCTACGGCCCAAACTGTATTAATTTTGAGAAAAATCCGAAATATTTTTTTTGTAAAAATTCGCGATTTTTTTTCAAAGTGGTACCTCTTACGATTTTTTCGATATTTTAACATTTATAAGGGTTTTGTTTAATGATACATCCTTTTTGTATAAGTTTGGTTATGAAGGCCTCAATTTTTTCTAGAGTAAAATGGACATGAGGAATTCAAAAATTTAAACCAGAGGTCCTTATCTTTTACCGTTATTGACATATAATTTTTTGAAACATTAAATTTTATTACAAAAATGTCAAAATATTACAACATTTTTTTTTGTTTAGGATATGTTTTAAAATGTGCCTTTACCATATTTCAGACCTTAGAACTTCAAAAATTCCAACCGCAGGTCCTTATCTTTTTTAGTTTTTGAAATACATATACATATGTTTTTTATTTATTTATTTTCTGAAAAAAAAAGTTTTCTTAAAACAGTCCAAAATATGGCCTTTAGGTAATTTTGGGGTGAGGATTAATAAAAAAATATTTAAAAACATCAAGAGGCCTTAGTTTTTGAGTTATAGTCAATTTTAGGTACTTTTTTCCGATTTACTCAAAAACAGTTGGCCAAAATCCAAAATGAACCTTATTTTTGTGATCTACGGCCCAAATTGTATCAATTTTGAGAAAAATCCGAAATAGTTTTTTTGTAGAAATTCGCGATTTTTTTTCAAAGGGATACCCTTTACGATTTTTTCGATATTTTGCCATTTATAAGGGTTTTGTTTAATGATACATCCTTTTTGTATAAGTTTGGTTATTAAGGCCCCAATTTTTTCTAGACTAAAATGGACATGAGGAACTCAAAAATTTAAACCAGAGGTCCTTATCTTTTACCGTTATTGAGATATAATTTTTTGAAAAATTAAATTTTATTACAAAAATTTTAAAATTTTACAAAAATTTTTTTTGTTTAGGATATGTTTTAAAATCTGCCTTTACCATATTTCAGACCTAAGAATTTCAAAAATTCCAACCGCAGTTCCTTATCTTTTTTAGTTTTTGAAATACATATACATATTTTTTTTATTTTTTTTTTCTGAAAAAAAAAAGTTTTCTTAAAACAGTCCAAAATATGGCCGTTAGGTAATTTTGGGGTGAAAATTAATAAAAAATATTTAAAAAAATCAAGAGGCCTTAGTTTTTGAGTTGTAGTCAATTTTAGGTACTTTTTTCCGATTTACTCAAAAACAGTTGGCCAAAATCCAAAATGAACCTTATTTTTGTGATCTACGGCCCAAGCTGTATCAATTTTGAGAAAAATCCGAAATATTTTTTGTGTAAAAATTCGCGATTTTTTTTCAAAGTGGTACCCCTTACGATTTTTTCGATATTTTAACATTTATAAGGGTTTTGTTTAATGATACATCCTTTTTGTATAAGTTTGGTTATGAAGCCCTCAATTTTTTCTAGAGTAAAATAGACATGAGGAACTCAAAAATTTAAACCAGAGGTCCCTATCTTTTACCGTTATTGAAATACAATTTTTTGAAAAATTAAATTTTATTACAAAAATTTCAAAATTTTACAAACATTTTTTTTGTTTAGGATATGTTTTAAAATGTGCCTATACCATATTTCAGACCTTAGAACTTCAAAAATTCCAACCGCAGGTCCTTATCTTTTTTAGTTTTTGAAATACATATACATATTTTTTTTATTTATTTTTTTTTCTGAAAAAAAAAAGTTTTCTTAAAACAGTCCAAAATATGGCCTTAAGGTAATTTTGGGGTGAGGATTAATAAAAAAATATTTAAAAAAATCAAGAGGCCTTAGTTTTTGAGTTATAGTTAATTTGATGTACTTTTTTCCGCTTTACTCAAAAACAGTTGGCCAAAATCCAAAATGAACCTTATTTTTGTGATCTACGGCCCAAATTGTATCAATATTGAGAAATATCCGAAATATTTTTTTTGTAAAAATTCGCGATTTTTTTTCAAAGGGGTACCCCTTACGAATTTTTCGATATTTTGCCATTTATAAGGGTTTTGTTTAATAATACATCCTTTTTGTATAAGTTTGGTTATTAAGGCCCCAATTTTTTTTAGACTAAAATAGACATGAGGAACTCAAAAATTTAAACCAGAGGTCCCTATCTTTTACCGTTATTGAGATATAATTTTTTGAAAAATTAAATTTTATTACAAAAATTTCAAAATTTTACAAAAATTTTTTTTGTTTAGGATATGTTTTAAAATGTGCCTTTACCATATTTCAGACCTTAGAATTTCAAAAATTCCAACCGCAGGTCCTTATCTTTTTTAGTTTTTGAAATACATATACATATTTTTTTTATTTATTTTTTTTCTGAAAAAAAAAAGTTTTCTTAAAACAGTCCAAAATATGGCCTTTAGGTAATTTCAGGTTGAGGATTAATAAAAAAATATTTAAAAAAATCAAGAGGCCTTAGTTTTTGAGTTATAGTCAATTTTAGGTACTTTTTTCCGATTTACTCAAAAACAGTTGGCCAAAATCCAAAATGAACCTTATTTTTGTGATCTACGGCCCAAAGTGTATCAATTTTGAGCAAATTCCGAAATATTTTTTTTTTGTAAAAATTCGCGATTTTTTTTCAAAGGGGTACCCCTTAGGATTTTTTCGATATTTTGCCATTTATAAGGGTTTTGTTTAATGATACATCCTTTTTGTATAAGTTTGGTTATTAAGGCCCCAATTTTATCTAGACTAAAATGGACATGAGGAACTCAAAAATTTAAACCAGAGGTCCCTATCTTTTACCGTTATTGAAATACAATTTTTTGAAAAATTAAATTTTATTACAAAAATTTCAAAATTTTACAAACATTTTTTTTGTTTAGGATATGTTTTAAAATGTGCCTATACCATATTTCAGACCTTAGAACTTCAAAAATTCCAACCGCAGGTCCTTATCTTTTTTAGTTTTTGAAATACATATACATATTTTTTTTATTTATTTTTTTTTCTGAAAAAAAAAAGTTTTCTTAAAACAGTCCAAAATATGGCCTTTAGGTAATTTTGGGGTGAGGATTAATAAAAAAATATTTAAATAAATCAAGAGGCCTTAGTTTTTGAGTTATAGTCAATTTTAGGTACTTTTTTCCGATTTACTCAAAAACAGTTGGCCAAAATCCAAAATGAACCTTATTTTTGTGATCTACGGCCCAAAGTGTATCAATTTTGAGCAAATTCCGAAATATTTTTTTTTTGTAAAAATTCGCGATTTTTTTTTCAAAGGGGTACCCCTTACGATTTTTTCGATTTTTTGCCATTTATAAGGGTTTTGTTTAATGATACATCCTTTTTGTATAAGTTGGTTTATTAAGGCCCCAATTTTTTCTAGACTAAAATGGACATGAGGAACTCAAATATTTAAACCAGAGGTCCCTATCTTTTACCGTTATTGAGATATAATTTTTTGAAAAATTAAATTTTATTACAAAAATTTCAAAATTTTACAAATTTTTTTTTTGTTTAGGATATGTTTTAAAATGTGCCTTTACCATATTTCAGACTTTAGAACTTCAAAAATTCCAACCGCAGGTCCTTATCTTTTTTAGTTTTTTAAATACATACACATATTTTTTTTATTTATTTTTTTTCTGAAAAAAAAAAGTTTTCTTAAAACAGTCCAAAATATGGCCTTTAGGTAATTTTAGGGTGAGGATTAATAAAAAAATATTTAAAAAAATCAATAGGCCTTAGTTTTTGAGTTATAGTCAATTTTAGGTACTTATTTCCGATTTACTCAAAAACAGTTGGCCAAAATCCAAAATGAACCTTATTTTTGTGATCTACGGCCCAAAGTGTATCAATTTTGAGCAAATTCCGAAATTATTTTTTTTTTGTAAAAATTCGCGATTTTTTTCAAAGGGGTACCCCTTACGATTTTTTCGATATTTTGCCATTTATAAGGGTTTTGTTTAATGATACATCCTTTTTGTATAAGTTGGTTTATTAAGGCCCCAATTTTTTCTAGACTAAAATGGACATGAGGAACTCAAATATTTAAACCAGAGGTCCCTATCTTTTACCGTTATTGAGATATAATTTTTTGAAAAATTAAATTTTATTACAAAAATTTCAAAATTTTACAAAATTTTTTTTTTGTTTAGGATATGTTTTAAAATGTGCCTTTACCATATTTCAGAACTTAGAACTTCAAAAATTCCAACCGCAGGTCCTTATCTTTTTTAGTTTTTGAAATACATATACATATTTTTTTTATTTATTTTTTTTCTGAAAAAAAAAAGTTTTCTTAAAACAGTCCAAAATATGGCCGTTAGGTTATTTTGGGGTGAGGATTAATAAAAAAATATTTAAAAAATCAAGAGGCCTTAGTTTTTGAGTTATAGTCAATTTTAGGTACTTTTTTCCGATTTACTCAAAAACAGTTCGCCAAAATCCAAAATGAACCTTATTTTTGTGATGTACGGCCCAAATTGTATCAATTTTGAGAAAAATCCGAAATATTTTTTTGTAAAAATTCTCGATTTTTTTTCAAAGGGGTACCCCTTACGATTTTTTCGATATTTTGCCATTTACAAGGGTTTTGTTTAATGATACATCCTTTTTGTATAAGTTTGGTTATTAAGGCCCCAATTTTTTCTATACTAAAATGGACATGAGGAACTCAAAAATTTAAACCAGAGGTCCTTATCTTTTACCGTTATTGAGATATAATTTTTTGAAAAATTAAATTTTATTACAAAAATTTCCAAATTTTACAAAATTTTTTTTGTTTAGGATATGTTTTAAAATGTGCCTTTACCATATTTCAGACCTTAGAATTTCAAAAATTCCAACCGCAGGTCCTTATCTTTTTTATTTTTTGAAATACATATACATATTTTTTTTATTATTTTTTTTTTTTCTGAAAAAAAAAAGTTTTCTTAAAACAGTCCAAAATATGGCCGTTAGGTAATTTTGGGGTGAGGATTAATAAAAAATATTTAAAAAAATCAAGAGGCCTTAGTTTTTGGGTTATAGTTAATTTAAGGTACTTTTTTCCGCTTTACTCAAAAACAGTTGGCCAAAATCCAAAATGAACTTTATTTTTGTGATCTACGGCCCAAATTGTATCAATTTTGAGAAAAATCCGAAATATTTTTTTTGTACCCCTTACGATTTTTTCGATATTTTGCCATTTATAAGGGTTTTGTTTAATGATACATCCTTTTTGTATAAGTTTGGTTATTAAGGCCCCAATTTTTTCTAGACTAAAATGGACATGAGAAACTCAAAAATTTAAACCAGAGGTCCTTATCTTTTACCGTTATTGAGATATAATTTTTTGAAAAATTAAATTTTATTACAAAAATTTCAAAATTTTACAAATTTTTTTTTTGTTTAGGATATGTTTTAAAATGTGCCTTTACCATATTTCAGACCTTAGAACTTCAAAAATTCCAACCGCAGGTCCTTATCTTTTTTAGTTTTTGCAATACATATACATATTTTTTTTATTTTTTTTTTTTCTGAAAAAAAAAAGTTTTCTTAAAACAGTCCAAAATATGGCCTTTAGGTAATTTTGGGGTGAGGATTAATAAAAAAATATTTAAAAAAATCAAGAGGCCTTAGTTTTTGAGTTATAATCAATTTTATGTACTTTTTTCCGATTTACTCAAAAACAGTTGGCCAAAATCCAAAATGAACCTTATTTTTGTGATCTACGGCCCAAATTGTATCAATTTTGAGAAAAATCCGAAATATTTTTTTTGTTAAAATTCGCGATTTTTTTTCAAAGGGGTACCCCTTACGATTTTTTCGATATTTTGCCATTTTTAAGGGTTTTGTTTAATGATACATCCTTTTTGTATAAGTTTGGTTATTAAGGCCCAAATTTTTTCTAGACTAAAATGGACATGAGGAATTCAAAAATTTAAACCAGAGGTCCTTATCTTTTACCGTTATTGAGATATAATTTTTTGAAACATTAAATTTTATTACAAAAATTTCAAAATATTACAACATTTTTTTTTGTTTAGGATATGTTTTAAAATGTGCCTTTACCATATTTCAGACCTTAGAACTTCAAAAATTCCAACCGCAGGTCCTTATCTTTTTTAGTTTTTGAAATACATATACATTTGTTTTTTATTTATTTATTTTCTGAAAAAAAAAAGTTTTCTTAAAACAGTCCAAAATATGGCCTTTAGGTAATTTTGGGGTGAGGATTAATAAAAAAATATTTAAAAAAATCAAGAGGCCTTAGTTTTTGAGTTATAGTCAATTTTAGGTACTTTTTTCCGATTAACTCAAAAAGAGTTGGCCAAAATACAAAATGAACTTTATTTTTGTGATCTACGGCCCAAATTGTATCAATTTTGAGAAAAATCCGAAATATTTTTTGTGTAAAAATTCGCGATTTTTTTTCAAAGTGGTACCCCTTACGATTTTTTCGATATTTTAACATTTATAAGGGTTTTGTTTAATGATACATCCTTTTTGTATAAGTTTGGTTATGAAGGCCTCAATTTTTTCTAGAGTAAAATGGACATGAGGAATTCAAAAATTTAAACCAGAGGTCCTTATCTTTTACCGTTATTGAGATATAATTTTTTGAAAAATTAAATTTTATTACAAAAATTTCAAAATTTTACAAAAATTTTTTTTGTTTAGGATATGTTTTTAAATGTGCCTTTACCATATTTCAGAACTTAGAACTTCAAAAATTCCAACCGCAGGTCCTTATCTTTTTTAGTTTTTGAAATACATATACATATTTTTTTTATTTTTTTTTTTCTGAAAAAAAAAAGTTTTCTTAAAACAGTCCAAAATATGGCCGTTAGGTATTTTTGGGGTGAAGATTAATAAAAAATATTTAAAAAAATCAAGAGGCCTTAGTTTTTGAGTTGTAGTCAATTTTAGGTACTTTTTTCCGATTTACTCAAAAACAGTTGGCCAAAATCCAAAATGAACCTTATTTTTGTGTTCTACGGCCCAAACTGTATTAATTTTGAGAAAAATCCGAAATATTTTTTTTGTAAAAATTCGCGATTTTTTTTCAAAGTGGTACCCCTTACGATTTTTTCGATATTTTAACATTTATAAGGGTTTTGTTTAATGATACATCCTTTTTGTATAAGTTTGGTTATGAAGGCCTCAATTTTTTCTAGAGTAAAATGGACATGAGGAATTCAAAAATTTAAACCAGAGGTCCTTATCTTTTACCGTTATTGAGATATAATTTTTTGAAACATTAAATTTTATTACAAAAATTTAAAAATATTACAACATTTTTTTTTGTTTAGGATATGTTTTAAAGTGTGCCTTTACCATATTTCAGACCTTAGAACTTCAAAAATTCCAACCGCAGGTCCTTATCTTTTTTAGTTTTTGAAATACATATACATATGTTTTTTATTTATTTATTTTCTGAAAAAAAAAGTTTTCTTAAAACAGTCCAAAATATGGCCTTTAGGTAATTTTGGGGTGAGGATTAATAAAAAAATATTTAAAAACATCAAGAGGCCTTAGTTTTTGAGTTATAATCAATTTTATGTACATTTTTCCGATTTACTCAAAAACAGTTGGCCAAAATCCAAAATGAACCTTATTTTTGTGATCTACGGCCCAAATTGTATCAATTTTGAGAAAAATCCGAAATAGTTTTTTTGTAGAAATTCACGATTTTTTTTCAAAGGGATACCCCTTACGATTTTTTCGATATTTTGCCATTTATAAGGGTTTGGTTTAATGATACATCCTTTTTGTATAAGTTTGGTTATTAAGGCCCCAATTTTTTCTAGACTAAAATGGACATGAGGAACTCAAAAATTTAAACCAGAGGTCCTTATCTTGTACCGTTATTGAGATATAATTTTTTGAAAAATTAAATTTTATTACAAAAATTTCAAAATTTTACAATTTTTTTTTTTGTTTAGGATATGTTTTAAAATGTGCCTTTACCATATTTCAGACCTTAGAACTTCAAAAATTCCAACCGCAGGTCCTTATCTTTTTTAGTTTTTGAAATACATATACATATGTATTTTATTTACTTATTTTCTGAAAAAAAAAGTTTTCTTAAAACAGTCCAAAATATGGCCTTTAGGTAATTTTGGGGTGAGGATTAATAAAAAAATATTTAAAAAAATCAAGAGGCCTTAGTTTTTGAGTTATAGTCAATTTTAGGTACTTTTTTCCGATTTACTCAAAAACAGTTGGCCAAAATCCAAAATGAACCTTATTTTTGTGATCTACGGCCCAAGTTGTATCAATTTTGAGAAAAATCCGAAATAGTTTTTTTGTAGAAATTCGCGATTCTTTTTCAAAGGGATACCCTTTACGATTTTTTCTATATTTTGCCATTTATAAGGGTTTTGTTTAATGATACATCCTTTTTGTATAAGTTTGGTTATTAAGGCCCCAATTTTTTCTAGACTAAAATGGACATGAGGAACTCAAAAATTTAAACCAGAGGTCCTTATCTTTTACCGTTATTGAGATATAATTTTTTGAAAAATTAAATTTTATTACAAAAATTTCAAAATTTTACAAAAATTTTTTTTGTTTAGGATATGTTTTAAAATGTGCCTATACGATATTTCAGACCTTAGAACTTCAAAAATTCCAACCGCAGGTCCTTATCTTTTTTAGTTTTTGAAATACATATACATATTTTTTTTATTTATTTTTTTTCTGAAAAAAAAAAGTTTTCTTAAAACAGTCCAAAATATGGCCTTTAGGTAATTTTGGGGTGAGGATTATAAAAAAAATATTTAAAAAAATCAAGAGGCCTTAGTTATTGAGTTATAGTCAATTTTAGGTACTTTTTTCCGATATACTCAAAACCAGTTGGCCAAAATCCAAAATGAACCTTATTTTTGTGATCTACGGCCCAAAGTGTATCAATTTTGAGCCAATTCCGAAATATTTTTTTTTTTGTAAAAATACGCGATTTTTTTTCAAAAAGGTACCTCTTACGATTTTTTCGTTATTTTGCCATTTATAAGGGTATTGTTTAATGATACATCCTTTTTGTATAAGTTTGGTTATTAAGGCCCCAATTTTATCTAGACTAAAATGGACATGAGGAACTCAAAAATTTAAACCAGAGGTCCCTATCTTTTACCGTTATTGAGATATAATTTTTTGAAAAATTAAATTTAATTACAAAAATTTCAAAATTTTACAAAATTTTTTTTTGTTTAGGATATGTTTTAAAATATGCCTTTACCATATTTCAGACCTTAGAACTTCAAAAATTCCAACCGCAGGTCCTTATCTTTTTTAGTTTTTGAAATACATATACATATTTTTTTTATTTATTTTTTTTCTGAAAAAAAAAAGTTTTCTTAAAACAGTCCAAAATATGGCCTTTAGGTAATTTTGGGGTGAGGATTAATAAAAAAATATTTAAAAAAATCAAGAGGCCTTAGTTATTGAGTTATAGTCAATTTTATGTACTTTTTTCCGATTTACTCAAAAACAGTTGGCCAAAATCCAAAATGAACCTTATTTTTGTGATCTACGGCCCAAATTGTATCAATATTGAGAAAAATCTGAAATATTTTTTTTGTAAAAATTCGCGATTTTTTTTCAAAGGGTTATCCCTTACGAATTTTTCGATATTTTGCCATTTATAAGGGTTTTGTTTAATAATACATCCTTTTTGTATAAATTTGGTTATTAAGGCCCCAATTTTTGATAGACTAAAATGGACATGAGGAACTCAGAAATTTAAACCAGAGGTCCCTATCTTTTACCGTTATTGAGATATAATTTTTTGAAAAATTAAATTTTATTTCAAAAATTTCAAAATTTTACAAACATTTTTTTTGTTTAGGATATGTTTTCAAATGTGCCTTTACCATATTTCAGACCTTAGAATTTCAAAAATTCCAACCGCAGGTCCTTATCTTTTTTAGTTTTTGCAATACATATACATATTTTTTTTATTTTTTTTTTTTTCTGAAAAAAAAGTTTTCTTAAAACAGTCCAAAATATGGCCGTTAGGTAATTTTGGGGTGAGGATTAATAAAAAAATATTTAAAAAAATCAAGAGGCCTTAGTTTTTGAGTGATAGTTAATTTAAGGTACTTTTTTCCGCTTTACTCAAAAACAGTTGGCCAAAATCCAAAATGAACCTTATTTTTGTGATCTACGGCCCAAATTGTATCAATATTGAGAAAAATCCGAAATATTTTTTTTGTAAAAATTCGCGATTTTTTTTCAAAGGGTTATCCCTTACGAATTTTTCGATATTTTGCCATTTATAAGGGTTTTGTTTAATAATACATCCTTTTTGTATAAATTTGGTTATTAAGGCCCCAATTTTTTTTAGACTAAAATGGACATGAGGAACTCAAAAATTTAAACCAGAGGTCCCTATCTTTTACCGTTATTGAGATATAATTTTTTGAAAAATTAAATTTTATTACAAAAATTTCAAAATTTTACAAAAATTTTTTTTGTTTAGGATATGTTTTAAAATGTGCCTTTACCATATTTCAGACCTTAGAATTTCAAAAATTCCAACCGCAGGTCCTTATCTTTTTTAGTTTTTGCAATACATATACATATTTTTTTTATTTTTTTTTTTTTCTGAAAAAAAAGTTTTCTTAAAACAGTCCAAAATATGGCCGTTAGGTAATTTTGGGGTGAGGATTAATAAAAAAATATTTAAAAAAATCAAGAGGCCTTAGTTTTTGAGTTATAGTTAATTTAAGGTACTTTTTTCCGCTTTACTCAAAAACAGTTGGCCAAAATCCAAAATGAACCTTATTTTTGTGATCTACGGCCCAAATTGTATCAATATTGAGAAAAATCCGAAATATTTTTTTTGTAAAAATTCGCGATTTTTTTTCAAAGGGGTACCCCTTGTGAATTTTTCGATATTTTGCCATTTATAAGGGTTTTGTTTAATGATACATCCTTTTTGTATAAGTTTGGTTATTAAGGCCCCAATTTTTTCTAGACTAAAATGGACAAGAGGAACTAAAAAATTTAAACCAGAGGTCCTTATCTTTTACCGTTATTGAGATATAATTTTTTAAAAAATTAAATTTTATTACAAAAATTACAAAATTTTACAATTTTTTTTTTGTTTAGGATATGTTTTAAAATGTGCCTTTACCATATTTCAGACCTTAGAATTTCAAAAATTCCAACCGCAGGTCCTTATCTATTTTATTTTTTGAAATACATATACATATTTTTTTTATTTTTTTTTTTTTCTGAAAAAAAAAAGTTTTCTTAAAACAGTCCAAAATATGGCCGTTAGGTAATTTTGGAGTGAGGATTAATAAAAAAATATTTAAAAAAATCAAGAGGCCTTAGTTTTTGAGTTATAGTCAATTTAAGGTACTTTTTTCCGCTTTACTCAAAAACAGTTGGCCAAAATCCAAAATGAACCTTATTTTTGTGATCTACGGCCCAAATTGTATCAATATTGAGAAAAATCCGAAATATTTTTTTTGTAAAAATTCGCGATTTTTTTTCAAAGGGGTACCCCTTGTGAATTTTTCGATATTTTGCCATTTATAAGGGTTTTGTTTAATGATACATCCTTTTTGTATAAGTTTGGTTATTAAGGCCCCAATTTTTTTTAGACTAAAATGGACATGAGGAACTCAAAAATTTAAAACAGAGCTCCCTATCTTTTACCGTTATTGAGATATAATTTTTTGAAAAATTAAATTTTATTACAAAAATTTCAAAATTTTACAAATTTTTTTTTTGTTTAGGATATGTTTTAAAATGTGCCTTTACCATATTTCAGACCTTAGAATTTCAAAAATTTCAACCGCAGGTCCTTATCTTTTTTAGTTTTTGAAATACATATACAAATTTTTTTTATTTATTTTTTTTCTGAAAAAAAAAAGTTTTCTTAAAACAGTCCAAAATATGGCCTTTAGGTAATTTTGGGGTGAGGATTAATAAAAAAATATTTAAAAAAATCAAGAGGCCTTAGTTTTTGAGTTATAGTCAATTTTAGGTACTTTTTTCCGATTTACTCAAAAACAGTTGGCCAAAATCCAAAATGAACCTTATTTTTGTGATCTACGGCCCAAAGTGTATCAATTTTGAGCAAATTCCGAAATATTTTTTTTTTGTAAAAATTCGCGATTTTTTTTCAAAGGGGTACCCCTTAGGATTTTTTCGATATTTTGATAATTTTAAGGGTTTTGTTTAATGATACATCCTTTTTGTATAAGTTTGGTTATTAAGGCCCCAATTTTATCTAGACTAAAATGGACATGAGGAACTCAAAAATTGAAACCAGAGGTCCCTATCTTTTACCGTTATTGAGATATAATTTTTTGAAAAATTAAATTTTATTACAAAAATTTCAAAATTTTACAAAATTTTTTTTTGTTTAGGATATGTTTAAAATGTACCTTTACCATATTTCAGACCTTAGAACTTCAAAAATTCCAACCGCAGGTCCTTATCTTTTTTAGTTTTTGAAATACATATACATATTTTTTTTATTTATTTTTTTTCTGAAAAAAAAAAGTTTTCTTAAAACAGTCCAAAATATGGCCTTTAGGTAATAATATTTTGGGGTGAGGATTAATAAAAAAATATTTAAAAAAATCAAGAGGCCTTAGTTTTTGAGTTATAGTTAATTTAAGGTACTTTTTTCCGCTTTACTCAAAAACAGTTGGCCAAAATCCAAAATGAACCTTATTTTTGTGATCTACGGCCCAAATTGTATCAATTTTGAGAAAAATCCGAAATATTTTTTTTGTAAAAATTCGCGATTTTTTTTTCAAAGGGGTACCCCTTACGATTTTTTCGATATTTTGCCATTTATAAGGGTTTTGTTTAATGATACATCCTTTTTGTATAAGTTTGGTTATTAAGGCCCCAATTTTTTCTAGACTAAAATGGACATGAGAAACTCAAAAATTTAAACCAGAGGTCCTTATCTTTTACCGTTATTGAGATATAATTTTTTGAAAAATTAAATTTTATTACAAAAATTTCAAAATTTTACAAATTTTTTTTTTGTTTAGGATATGTTTTAAAATGTGCCTTTACCATATTTCAGACCTTAGAACTTCAAAAATTCCATTCGCAGGTCCTTATCTTTTTTAGTTTTTGCAATACATATACATATTTTTTTTATTTTTTTTTTTTCTGAAAAAAAAAAGTTTTCTTAAAACAGTCCAAAATATGGCCTTCAGGTAATTTTGGGGTGAGGATTAATAAAAAAATATTTAAAAAAATCAAGAGGCCTTAGTTTTTGAGTTATAATCAATTTTATGTACTTTTTTCCGATTTACTCAAAAACAGTTGGCCAAAATCCAAAATGAACCTTATTTTTGTGATCTACGGCCCAAATTGTATCAATTTTGAGAAAAATCCGAAATATTTTTTTTGTTAAAATTCGCGATTTTTTTTCAAAGGGGTACCCCTTACGATTTTTTCGATATTTTGCCATTTTTAAGGGTTTTGTTTAATGGTATTTGTATACGTGTGTACACCAAAGTAACAATAAGTTAAAACAAATAATTATGGTTTGTAATTATATATTGCAGAATAAACTTTCTTTTTGACATTACATGAAAACATTTAATATTCAACTGTCACTTGACAAATCCATCGCACACTAAGACTGTATGGATATTCTAACACTTCCCCTCGATGCATTTGTCCTGTGAATTTACAATTTAATTACAATTTATTACAATTTAATTAACAATGAATTAACACAACGTGAATGATAATTTTTACTCAAGCCTTTCGTTAGAAAATCAGCATCCATTTGTTCTGTAGGCATATATTTTGCTTGAATGAGATTTTCCATGATGGCTTCTCTGAGAAAATGGCATCGAATGTCTATATGTTTACTTCTTCCATGATAGACTGAATTATGGGCTAAGCTCAATGCTCCATGGTTGTCATTATAAATTGATACTGGTCCATTCATTCTTATTCCGAGTTCAGCAAGTAAATTTCTTAAATAAATTGCTTCCTTAGTTGCGTCACTCATTCCCATATATTCTGCTTCGGTGGAAGAGAGAGCAACTGTTCTCTGTTTCCTTGCCTCCCACGATATGGGACCATTATTTAATGTAAATACATACCCAGTGTATGATCTTCGGTCGACTGGGCAATTACCCCAATCGGCGTCAACGTGACCTTCTAACACTTTTGATTTCAGTCCATACGATATTCCTAAGTCGGTAGAGCCCTTTAAATATCTTAACACTCTTTTTCCAGCTGTCCAATGAGAACGGCCGTAACAGTTATTATATTGACTTAAGTAACTTACCGCGAAGCTGATGTCCGGTCTCGTTGTAGTAGCAAGATATGTCAGTGCTCCTATCAACTCGCGATAAGGAAGTTTCAAGTCTTCTTCTGTTGGACTCTCTTCCGGCAGTAAATTTGGACGTGGTGGGATAGGTGTGCCTACTGGTTTGCAATCAGACATTCCGAAACGTTCAAGAATATCCAAAATGTAACTTTTCTGGCTCAATATTATCTTCCCCTCTTTTCTTAGAAACTGGATGCCTAAACAATGACTTGCTTCTCCGAGATCTTTGATTTCAAAATTCTGATGCAAGTACTTGATAAACTTGGAAATTGCCTGACGCTTCTTACTTATGACCAAAATGTCATCGACATACACAGATAAGAATAAGGCATCTTCCCCTTTTCCAATATGATAGACGCACGGGTCGGATTTAGTTGGAATGGCTCCATATTGTACAAGAACTTTATTTAGTTTAGCGTTCCAACTTCTTCCGGCCTGTTTCAATCCGTACAAGGATTTTTTTAGTCTACATACCTTGTCACCTTTCTGAAGTTCTCGAAGCATCCTTCTACATTTTTCTCTCAAACTGTCGTTACAGCTACTGTCATCAATAATTTTCCGCAATATTTTGGGTAATAACTTCGGGGGTTCCATGTATATTACTTCTTCCAATTCTCCATTCAAGTAGGCGGTTGTAACGTCTAATTGATGTATTATCATATTTTGTTGAGCTGCAATACTCGCTAACATTCTTATGGAACTTGCACGTGCAACTGGTGCAAACGTTTGTTTAAAATGTACCCCAGGTTGCTGTGTAAAGCCTTGTGCGACTAAACGGGCCTTTCTTCTATCTAGGGTAGCATCAGGTTTGTATTTATTTCTGAGAATTATCCTACTTCCAATTACATGTTGATCCTTGGGACGATCGACCAAAGCCCAAGTATCGTTCTTTATGATAGATTTTATTTCAGAAACAATAGCATCATACCAGTCTTCTGCATCTGGACTGTTTAACGCGGTGACCAATGGAACTTCCGCAAGGAGCGATGATTCTTCTGTGTAGTTCGTTTCCGTTGTGACATCATCGGTTTCATTGGGTGCGTCTTGCGGTTCAGGCGTTGTCGCATACTGATAACGTGGTCTTCCTCTTAAGCCCGTTTTTAATTTCCTGGGACGTCCACGACCTCTTTTGCATATAGGTGTGGTGACCGTTTCTGTTTCTACTGGTGTTCTATCTTCTTTTTCTGTTTCTGTATCTTCATGATCGTTATTTTCGATTTTATCATTTTTTTTTGATAAATCTTTGATTATTACCTCTATTGTCTTCTGTTTTCTGTCGCCCTTTTCTGGAATAAAATCGGAATATCCTTCGCCAATGAATATTTCATTATTTGAGAATTTTATGTCTCTAAATATTCCAACCTTTCTTCGTTCCGGCAGCCAGACCCTGCTACCTTTTGAATTGGTCGCATAACCAAGTAATATTCCTTCGAGACTTCTTTGCTCAAATTTTCCTTTTCCTGGTTTCTTGTCCAGACAATATACTTTTGTACCAAATTCTTGTAATTGGCTGAGATCAGGCTTCTTTCCCGTCCAAACTTCTATTGGACTTCGCCCGTCTAAACTTTTTGTAGGGCAACGATTTCGAATATAATTCGCAGCGTTAACAGCTTCAGCCCAAAAATACGGCGGAAGATTTGCTTGAATAAGCAAGCATCTTGCCATCTCCAGAAGTGTTCTATTTTTTCTTTCCGCTATTCCATTCTGTTCTGGTGAATATGGAACTGTTAAACGCCTATTAATTCCTTTCTTCTTCAGGAAATCTTCGACTCTTCTGTTGGTATATTCCGTGCCGTTGTCTGTCTGTAAGCACTTGACTTTTCTGCCTGTTTGAGTCTCCAACAAAACAATGCCTTCTTTAGTTAAATCTGCAACTTCGTCCTTGGTTTTGATAAATCTTACTTCACACCATCTTGAATTGTCATCTATGAACGTTACGAAATAACGTGCCTTTCCCAAGGATTCGACTCGCATGGGGCCGCAAACATCTGAGTGAATAATATCTAATGGTTCTGTTTCCCGTTCTGACTTCTTCGGAAAAGACTTCCGTACCATTTTCCCACGGTAACATACGTCGCAGTCCAACTTGTCAGCTTGTGATGAATCCATGTTCGGGATTTGACCGTCTCGTATCAAGTCGCGCATATCGTTAATATTTAGATGTCCCAGACGCCGGTGCCATGACATCAGTAGATCGGTTGAAATCTTTGCTGACAAAACGGCATTGCGAACATCTTTGATCGGTTTCGGATATTTTTCGCGCGCGTAGTATAAGTCCCCGATACGATCAGCTACAAGCTTAATTTTTCCGTTAACGTCATATACTAACGCTACGTTCTTTTTGAATACTACTTTTGAACCACTATTCGTAATTTTTCCTACCGATAATAAATTTGTACGTATCCCCGGTACATGTAAAGTATCGAATACTGACAGTTTTTTAGTATCACCGTCTATATCAACCGAAATTGAGGCTGTACCTTTACCGACAATGTCCGATGATTGATCATTTGCCATGTTTAATGACCCCTTAACGCTATTCAACACTAAAAAATCTTTAACATCTTTACAAATGTGTGACGTAGCGCCACTGTCAAGACACCATCTTTCACTAAGATGCGTGTTTCCCGCGTGAAGAGCGTCTGCGGCGAACATCCCTTCTTCCACTTTATTAGCGTTATACTTAGGGTTTTCGCGATTCCTACAATCAATGGCTTTATGACCAATCTGTCGGCAATTGTGGCAACGAAATTTAAATGTACCTTTATTATCACGATTATCCAATTTCGTGTTTTTATTTTTAAACGCGAAACGCATTTTGTTAAATTTCTTTTGGGAATACATTGCACTTTGTGATTCACCGACGGAATCATTTTTACTTCTCCGTGCATCGCTTTCCTCTATAATTTTAACGCGAAGAACTTCGGGTGCGGGCAATTCATCTCGTGATTCTATTGCACATCTAAAATTTTCATAACAATCCGGTAGACTATACAATAACATAATTGATAACAAATCTGCGTTAATGTCGACATTCATCTCCCCGAGCTTATCGACAGCATCAAAAAATTTCGCAATATGATCACGAACATCATCGCTTTCGTGCATACGTAGAAGAATTAACTGTTTCAATAATGTGGCCTTACGAGCGGGACCCTTCGACGCGTAATAGTCTTCCAATTTAATCCAAACGTCACGCGAAGTCGCACAATTTTTGATAAGTTTTAATTCCGATACACCGATACACAATATAATGTCTGATTTCGCTTTCAAATCGTTTTTCAGCCAAGATTTCAATGCGCTTTCTGAACTAACATCATTCGTAACAATATTAGGTTTTGGACAATCACCACTTACGTACGTCCACGCGTCATTTTTAATCAGTAATGCCTGCATTTGTATTTTCCAGGTGTCGTAATTATCCTTACTAAGAACATCTATACGCGTATAATTGTGTGAACCCATATTTCAACTTCTGATCACTTTCCAAACCGTTTCCTATTATTTTTTATAATTCCTTGATTGTACTTGGTGCTTCCTCTGGGCCCATAACCTGTCAGAGTTGCAGTATTTGTATACGTGTGTACACCAAAGTAACAATAAGTTAAAACAAATAATTATGGTTTGTAATTATATATTGCAGAATAAACTTTCTTTTTGACATTACATGAAAACATTTAATATTCAACTGTCACTTGACAAATCCATCGCACACTAAGACTGTATGGATATTCTAACAGATACATCCTTTTTGTATAAGTTTGGTTATTAAGGCCCAAATTTTTTCTAGACTAAAATGGACATGAGGAATTCAAAAATTTAAACCAGAGGTCCTTATCTTTTACCGTTATTGAGATATAATTTTTTGAAACATTAAATTTTATTACAAAAATTTCAAAATATTACAACATTTTTTTTTGTTTAGGATATGTTTTAAAATGTGCCTTTACCATATTTCAGACCTTAGAACTTCAAAAATTCCAACCGCAGGTCCTTATCTTTTTTAGTTTTTGAAATACATATACATTTGTTTTTTATTTATTTATTTTCTGAAAAAAAAAAGTTTTCTTAAAACAGTCCAAAATATGGCCTTTAGGTAATTTTGGGGTGAGGATTAATAAAAAAATATTTAAAAAAATCAAGAGGCCTTAGTTTTTGAGTTATAGTCAATTTTAAGTACTTTTTTCCGATTTACTCAAAAAGAGTTGGCCAAAATACAAAATGAACTTTATTTTTGTGATCTACGGCCCAAATTGTATCAATTTTGAGAAAAATCCGAAATATTTTTTGTGTAAAAATTCGCGATTTTTTTTCAAAGTGGTACCCCTTACGATTTTTTCGATATTTTAACATTTATAAGGGTTTTGTTTAATGATACATCCTTTTTGTATAAGTTTGGTTATGAAGGCCTCAATTTTTTCTAGAGTAAAATGGACATGAGGAATTCAAAAATTTAAACCAGAGGTCCTTATCTTTTACCGTTATTGAGATATAATTTTTTGAAAAATTAAATTTTATTACAAAAATTTCAAAATTTTACAAAAATTTTTTTTGTTTAGGATATGTTTTTAAATGTGCCTTTACCATATTTCAGAACTTAGAATTTCAAAAATTCCAACCGCAGGTACTTATCTTTTTTAGTTTTTGAAATACATATACATATTTTTTTTATTTTTTTTTTCTGAAAAAAAAAAGTTTTCTTAAAACAGTCCAAAATATGGCCGTTAGGTATTTTTGGGGTGAAGATTAATAAAAAATATTTAAAAAAATCAAGAGGCCTTAGTTTTTGAGTTGTAGTCAATTTTAGGTACTTTTTTCCGATTTACTCAAAAACAGTTGGCCAAAATCCAAAATGAACCTTATTTTTGTGTTCTACGGCCCAAACTGTATTAATTTTGAGAAAAATCCGAAATATATTTTTTGTAAAAATTCGCGATTTTTTTTTCAAAGTGGTACCTCTTACGATTTTTTCGATATTTTAACATATATAAGGGTTTTGTTTAATGATACATCCTTTTTGTATAAGTTTGGTTATGAAGGCCTCAATTTTTTCTAGAGTAAAATGGACATGAGGAATTCAAAAATTTAAACCAGAGGTCCTTATCTTTTACCGTTATTGACATATAATTTTTTGAAACATTAAATTTTATTACAAAAATGTCAAAATATTACAACATTTTTTTTTGTTTAGGATATGTTTTAAAATGTGCCTTTACCATATTTCAGACCTTAGAACTTCAAAAATTCCAACCGCAGGTCCTTATCTTTTATAGTTTTTGAAATACATATACATATGTTTTTTATTTATTTATTTTCTGAAAAAAAAAGTTTTCTTAATATTGCGACGGATGGTGGATTTAAGGGTTAAATAAATAAACTGATTAACACTATACAATAGTTTAATGAGAAAATAATGTGAATAAACAAATCAGATACAGATATTATGTTAATTCTACAAACAATGCACGTGGACTCATTAGTTCATAACGCTGCCGCTACGTTAGTAGTGTTGTCCGGCAGCACTTGCCTTGTCCGGTGGCAGTTAAGTGAACTTACGCCAGCTCGGCGCGGTATTCAAAACCTTAACACTTCCCCTCGCGACGTGGCTGGTCGCGGGACTTCTTGATTCCTTCTTCTAGTCCTAGCAGTCTGACGCAGGTTACGTGTTTCGGTCTAGGAAGTCCTTTAGTCAACACGTCCGCCGTCATTTCTTCTGTCGGGAGGTATTTTAGGATCAGCAGTTTATTCGATAAAGCTTCACGTATGAAGTGGTACCGAATATCTATGTGTTTGCTCCTTGCGTGAAATGTGGCATTCTCAGCCAATTTTACTGCTCCGTTATTGTCGTTGAACAATACAAGTTCGGACTGCTTGTCTAATCCCAATTCACGGAGGAAGTTCTTCAAGTAGATGGCTTCTTTCGTGGCCTCTGCGACTGCCATATACTCAGCCTCCGTCGATGATAATGCAACGGTCCTCTGCTTCTTAGAATCCCACGATATGGGTCCTTTGCAAAATAGGAAGGCATATCCGGTATATGAACGTCTGTCGTCCAAACAGTTCCCCCAATCTGCGTCTGTGAATCCTCGGATAGGCTTCGAGTCTGCTTCATATACCAACCCCAGGTTGATAGTAGCCTTCAAGTATCTCAGGACACGCTTCGCAGCAGTCCAGTGGACCCTCGTGTAGCAGTGATTAAACTGTCCAAGACAGCTGACAGCGAAACTGATGTCCGGTCTCGTGGCCACAGACAGATACGTGAGGGCCCCAATTAGCTCACGATACGGGAGTCTCTTATCCTCTTCACTTGGCGTCTCTGTTGGCTTGGTCAGCCTTACACTGACATCCATTGGGGTACTCACCGGCTTAGCATCGCTCATTCCAAAGCGCTGCAGGACATCATTGATGTAGCCCTTTTGATTTAGAGCTATTTTGTTGCCTTCTCTGGTGAACTCGATACCCAGACAGTACTTAACTTCTCCGAGATCCTTCATTTCGAACTCTCGAAATAATGTCTTGCTTATCCTGGAGACGGTGTCATCGTTCCGAGATGCAATTAAGATGTCGTCTACATAAACGACAATGAGGGTCAGGTCTTCCCCTCGCCCTAAATGGTACACACATGGACCTGCGTCCGTGGGCGTCGCGCCGACGGACTTCAAAACACTGTCCAGCTTAGTGTGCCAGCTCCTGCCAGCCTGGCGCAATCCATACAGCGATTTTCTCAACAGACACACCTTATTGCCTGTTTTCAACTCGCTCAGCATAATCTTGGCCTTATCGCGTATATATCTTTCTCTGTTCGAGTTGACAATTCTTTTGAGTGCGTCAAATAACTGTTTCGGCGGCTCCATTAGAATGGTTTCTTTCAAATCGCCATTTAAATAAGCCGTCGCCACATCAAATTGTCTGACTTTCATTGATAGGCGCGTCGCTAGAGCTGCCATCAGACGAATTGAACTCAAACGAGCGACAGGCGCAAAAGTTTGGTCAAAATGTACGCCTGGCCTCTGAGAAAAGCCTTGAGCAACAACTCGGGCTTTTCGTCGCTCGAGTGTGCCGTCAGCTTTGTACTTGTTCCTAAGTACTACACGGCTGCCGATCACTTCTGCATTCCTAGGACGATCAACGATCTGCCATGTGTCGTTCTTCAGGATTGACGTGATCTCCGTGGTGATGGCGTCGTGCCATTCTTCGGCGTCGGGACCGGAAATCGCCTGATGCATGGGTGTCTCCGACAAGAACGTGTACTCAGGCGTTTCCACACATCTGACGTCTTCACGGACTTGAAAAATCTTCCGAGGTCTTCCTCTGGAACCGGTCAGTAAGCGACGTGGTCTACCTCGGCCTCTTCCTGGAGCACGCTCATTTTCACGGGCCTCTTGCCTCTGTGCATGAGCTTGGCAGTCGTCATGGTCTTCTACTGGAACATCTGCAGGCTCATCAAGTGGTCGGATATCAATTTCCACCACTCGCGGCGCCTCCTCTGGTTCCGCAGGTAGAAAATCGGTGAAATTTTCGGGAGAATCCTCCGACTTCTCAACAAATTTCACATCTCGGGTTACCTCAATTTTGTTTTCAGAAGGAATCCACACTCGGTATCCCTTGGACTGTTCTGCATAGCCCACGAAAATTCCTTCTTTCGCTCGAGTATCAAGTTTGCCTAGGCCCGGTTTCCTGTTCAGGCAAAACACTCGACAACCGAACTCTCTGAAATAACTAACATCAGGAGTCTTACCGGTCCATACTTCATACGGAGTCCGGCCATTCAGACTTCGGGTAGGACAACGATTTCTAATGAAGTTGGCCGTATTGATAGCTTCTGCCCAAAAAGACGGGGGCAAACTAGATTGCATCAGCAGGCACCTGGCAGTATCCATGAGAGTACGGTTCTTACGCTCCGCGACTCCATTCTGCTCCGGGTTGTATGGAATGGTCAACCTCCTTGTTATGCCTCTGTTTTTCAGGTAGGCATCGAAAGTGTGGTTAACATATTCACGCCCGTTGTCCGATTGGATGCACTTGACTTTTCCGTCTCGTTGCTTCTCGACTAGCGTGACAAAGTCTCTGAAGCGCTCGAGAACCTCGTCCTTCGATTTTAAAAATCGCACTTCACACCAACGTGAATAATCGTCAATAAACGTGACTACATATCGGAATTTTCCCTTGGATTCTACGCGCATCGGACCGCACACATCTGAGTGGATTAACTCCAGTAGCGCTGTTGTTCGTCCAGAACTCAAGGGAAATGGCGTCCGAGTCATTTTGGCGCGGCAACACACACTACAGTCAAGTTCATCACTCGAATTGTCTATCGCAACACCGCGTAAAACACCATTGCGTACCGCTTCTTTGGTGTCTCTCATATTCAAGTGACCAAGTCGCCGGTGCCATAGTTCAAGAGCTCCCGAAGCTCGCGCGGTACACGCACTATCAGAGATCGAGTTAATTTCACGCCCGTCTCGATTACAATCGCGCATATAATACAGGTCACCAACGCGTTCGGCAACTAGCTTCACAAGTCCATCCGAACCGATTATGGAAGCGCCATTTTTTTCAAAAACCACTTTATGTCCGTTGTCCGTCACTTTAGAAACGGAAAGTAGATTTGTTCGCAACTCCGGCACGTGTAAAGTGTCTTTTAAGATGACATTTTTCATCTCGTTACTAACTTTAGCACTAAAATGGACTGTTCCTTTTGCTAAAATTTCCGCGCACGCGTTATTTGCCAAATTCAATGTCCCGCGGTTGGCATCACTGATTTCTGCAAAGTCACTTAACTCGCGGCACAGGTGGGATGTGGCACCACTATCCAAACACCACTTTAGACGTTCAGCACTTTGACGCGCGATTTTAGATGTCTGAGCGTTAGACGCGCACAGACTTACGTTCTCCGCACTGTTGCCATACGATTTGTATTTCCCGGTCTTGCAATCCGCAGCTTTGTGTCCTGGTTCTTTACACTTATGGCACCGAAATTTAAAAATGGCAGTTTTATTGTCCGTTTTGCCCGATTTTTCCGCATTTGTCGCGTTTTTATTTTTATTACGCCATTTCCGCACATGTTTGTTCACGTATAACGCATTTTGAGCCGCACTACACAAACTGTCACTTTTTCGCGCTTCGTTCTCCTCCAAGATTTTCACACGAAGAGCATCTGGGGAAGGCAACTCGTCACGTGACTCTATGGCACAGCGAAAATTCTCATACGTTGACGGTAGACTGTACAACAACATAATTGCTAATAAATCGGGGTTTATGTCTACCTCCATTTCGCTTAATTTGTCAACTGTATCGAAAAATTTATTTACGTGTTCGCGTACATCGCCGCCCTCATGCATGCGTTGTAACGTTAGTTGTTTCAACAGCGTGGCTTTTCTAGCTGGCCCCTTTGACTGGTATATGGTTTCCAGCTTTAACCAGACAGCACGTGACGATTCACAGCCTTTTATTTGCTTCAATTCGGAAGGGCTAATGGCTAAAATTATATCAGACTTAGCCTTGCCATCGTTTTTCAACCATGTGTTTACCGCTAATTCCGATGCTTCTTTTCCAGGTTCTAATATTGGTTTTTTAAACTCACCATTAACATACACCCAAGCATCATTTTTTACTAGCAATGCCTCCATCTGCATCTTCCATGTGTCATAATTTTCTTTGTTAAGAGACTCGATTCTAGACGTGTTGGCTCCAAACATCTTGATTCAATTCACACAAGATTCACTATTGACACTCAACACTCGACACAATGTTATTTAGCGTTTTTCACAAAAATATTTCCACTCTCACAATGTTGCACTTCACGGTTTTTACAGTTATTTATTTAACACCTTGTCTCGCGACCTGGGCCCGTAACCTATTGCGACGGATGGTGGATTTAAGGGTTAAATAAATAAACTGATTAACACTATACAATAGTTTAATGAGAAAATAATGTGAATAAACAAATCAGATACAGATATTATGTTAATTCTACAAACAATGCACGTGGACTCATTAGTTCATAACGCTGCCGCTACGTTAGTAGTGTTGTCCGGCAGCACTTGCCTTGTCCGGTGGCAGTTAACTGAACTTACGCCAGCTCGGCGCGGTATTCAAAACCTTAACACTTAAAACAGTCCAAAATATGGCCTTTAGGTAATTTTGGGGTGAGGATTAATAAAAAAATATTTAAAAAAATCAAGAGGCCTTAGTTTTTGAGTTATAGTCAATTTTAGGTACTTTTTCCGCTTTACTCAAAAACAGTTGGCCAAAATCCAAAATGAACCTTATTTTTGTGATCTACGGCCCAAATTGTATCAATGTTGAGAAAAATCCGAAATATTTTTTTTGTAAAAATTCGCGATTTTTTTTCAAAGGGGTACCCCTTACGAATTTTTCGATATTTTGCCATTTATAAGGGTTTTGTTTAATAATACATCCTTTTTGTATAAGTTTGGTTATTAAGGCCCCAATTTTTTTTAGACTAAAATGGACATGAGGAACTCAAAAATTTAAACCAGAGGTCCCTATCTTTTACCGTTATTGAGATATAATTTTTTGAAAAATTAAATTTTATTACAAAAATTTCAAAATTTTACAAAATTTTTTTTTTGTTTAGGATATGTTTTAAAATGTGCCTTTACCATATTTCAGACCTTAGAACTTCAAAAATTCCAACCGCAGGTCCTTATCTTTTTTAGTTTTTGAAATACATATACATATTTTTTTTATTTATTTTTTTTCTGAAAAAAAAAAGTTTTCTTAAAACAGTCCAAAATATGGCCTTTAGGTAATTTTGGGGT
Organism: Liopterus haemorrhoidalis; assembly: GCA_963971575.1. Classification (NCBI taxonomy): domain Eukaryota; kingdom Metazoa; phylum Arthropoda; class Insecta; order Coleoptera; family Dytiscidae; genus Liopterus; species Liopterus haemorrhoidalis. Next base: position 32,670,813 of record OZ020618.1, read on the forward strand.
GAGGATTAATAAAAAAATATTTAAAAAAATCAAGAGGCCTTAGTTTTTGAGTTATAGTCAATTTTAGGTACTTATTTCCGATTTACTCAAAAACAGTTGGCCAAAATCCAAAATGAACCTTATTTTTGTGATCTACGGCCCAAAGTGTATCAATTTTGAGCAAATTCCGAAATATTTTTTTTTTTGTAAAAATTCGCGATTTTTTTCAAAGGGGTACCCCTTACGATTTTTTCGATATTTTGCCATTTATAAGGGTTTTGTTTAATGATACATCCTTTTTGTATAAGTTTGTTTATTAAGGCCCCAATTTTTTCTAGACTAAAATGGACATGAGGAACTCAAATATTTAAACCAGAGGTCCCTATCTTTTACCGTTATTGAGATATAATTTTTTGAAAAATTAAATTTTATTACAAAAATTTCAAAATTTTACAAAATTTTTTTTTTGTTTAGGATATGTTTTAAAATGTGCCTTTACCATATTTCAGAACTTAGAACTTCAAAAATTCCAACCGCAGGTCCTTATCTTTTTTAGTTTTTGAAATACATATACATATTTTTTTTATTTATTTTTTTTCTGAAAAAAAAAAGTTTTCTTAAAACAGTCCAAAATATGGCCGTTAGGTAATTTTGGGGTGAGGATTAATAAAAAAATATTTTAAAAATCAACAGGCCTTAGTTTTTGAGTTATAGTCAATTTTAGGTACTTTTTTCCGATTTACTCAAAAACAGTTCGCCAAAATCCAAAATGAACCTTATTTTTGTGATGTACGGCCCAAATTGTATCAATTTTGAGAAAAATCCGAAATATTTTGTTGTAAAAATTCTCGATTTTTTTTCAATGGGGTACCCCTTACGATTTTTTCGATATTTTGCCATTTACAAGGGTTTTGTTTAATGATACATCCTTTTTGTATAAGTTTGGTTATTAAGGCCCCAATTTTTTCTATACTAAAATGGACATGAGGAACTCAAAAATTTAAACCAGAGGTCCTTATCTTTTACCGTTATTGAGATATAATTTTTTGAAAAATTAAATTTTATTACAAAAATTTCCAAATTTTACAAATTTTTTTTTGTTTAGGATATGTTTTAAAATGTGCCTTTACCATATTTCAGACCTTAGAATTTCAAAAATTCCAACCGCAGGTCCTTATCTTTTTTATTTTTTGAAATACATATACATATTTTTTTTATTTTTTTTTTTTTTTCTGAAAAAAAAAAGTTTTCTTAAAACAGTCCAAAATATGGCCGTTAGGTAATTTTGGGGTGAGGATTAATAAAAAATATTTAAAAAAATCAAGAGGCCTTAGTTTTTGGGTTATAGTTAATTTAAGGTACTTTTTTCCGCTTTACTCAAAAACAGTTGGCCAAAATCCAAAATGAACTTTATTTTTGTGATCTACGGCCCAAATTGTATCAATTTTGAGAAAAATCCGAAATATTTTTTTTGTACCCCTTACGATTTTTTCGATATTTTGCCATTTATAAGGGTTTTGTTTAATGATACATCCTTTTTGTATAAGTTTGGTTATTAAGGCCCCAATTTTTTCTAGACTAAAATGGACATGAGAAACTCAAAAATTTAAACCAGAGGTCCTTATCTTTTACCGTTATTGAGATATAATTTTTTGAAAAATTAAATTTTATTACAAAAATTTCAAAATTTTACAAATTTTTTTTTTGTTTAGGATATGTTTTAAAATGTGCCTTTACCATATTTCAGACCTTAGAACTTCAAAAATTCCAACCGCAGGTCCTTATCTTTTTTAGTTTTTGCAATACATATACATATTTTTTTTATTTTTTTTTTTCTGAAAAAAAAAAGTTTTCTTAAAACAGTCCAAAATATGGCCTTTAGGTAATTTTGGGGTGAGGATTAATAAAAAAATATTTAAAAAAATCAAGAGGCCTTAGTTTTTGAGTTATAATCAATTTTATGTACTTTTTTCCGATTTACTCAAAAACAGTTGGCCAAAATCCAAAATGAACCTTATTTTTGTGATCTACGGCCCAAATTGTATCAATTTTGAGAAAAATCCGAAATATTTTTTTTGTTAAAATTCGCGATTTTTTTTTCAAAGGGGTACCCCTTACGATTTTTTCGATATTTTGCCATTTTTAAGGGTTTTGTTTAATGATACATCCTTTTTGTATAAGTTTGGTTATTAAGGCCCAAATTTTTTCTAGACTAAAATGGACATGAGGAATTCAAAAATTTAAACCAGAGGTCCTTATCTTTTACCGTTATTGAGATATAATTTTTTGAAACATTAAATTATATTACAAAAATTTCAAAATATTACAACATTTTTTTTGTTTAGGATATGTTTTAAAATGTGCCTTTACCATATTTCAGACCTTAGAACTTCAAAAATTCCAACCGCAGGTCCTTATCTTTTTTAGATTTTGAAATACATATACATTTGTTTTTTATTTATTTATTTTCTGAAAAAAAAAAGTTTTCTTAAAACAGTCCAAAATATGGCCTTTAGGTAATTTTGGGGTGAGGATTAATAAAAAAATATTTAAAAAAATCAAGAGGCCTTAGTTTTTGAGTTATAGTCAATTTTAAGTACTTTTTTCCGACTAACTCAAAAAGAGTTGGCCAAAATACAAAATGAACTTTATTTTTGTGATCTACGGCCCAAATTGTATCAATTTTGAGAAAAATCCGAAATATTTTTTGTGTAAAAATTCGCGATTTTTTTTCAAAGTGGTACCCCTTACGATTTTTTCGATATTTTAACATTTATAAGGGTTTTGTTTAATGATACATCCTTTTTGTATAAGTTTGGTTATGAAGGCCTCAATTTTTTCTAGAGTAAAATGGACATGAGGAATTCAAAAATTTAAACCAGAGGTCCTTATCTTTTACCGTTATTGAGATATAATTTTTTGAAAAATTAAATTTTATTACAAAAATTTCAAAATTTTACAAAAATTTTTTTTGTTTAGGATTTGTTTTTAAATGTGCCTATACCATATTTCAGACCTTAGAACTTCAAAAATTCCAACCGCAGGTCCTTATCTTTTTTAGTTTTTGAAATACATATACATATTTTTTTTATTTATTTTTTTTTCTGAAAAAAAAAAGTTTTCTTAAAACAGTCCAAAATATGGCCTTAAGGTAATTTTGGGGTGAGGATTAATAAAAAAATATTTAAAAAAATCAAGAGGCCTTAGTTTTTGAGTTATAGTTAATTTGAGGTACTTTTTTCCGCTTTACTCAAAAACAGTTGGCCAAAATCCAAAATGAACCTTATTTTTGTGATCTACGGCCCAAATTGTATCAATATTGAGAAATATCCGAAATATTTTTTTTGTAAAAATTCGCGATTTTTTTTCAAAGGGGTACCCCTTACGAATTTTTCGATATTTTGCCATTTATAAGGGTTTTGTTTAATAATACATCCTTTTTGTATAAGTTTGGTTATTAAGGCCCCAATTTTTTTTAGACTAAAATGGACATGAGGAACTCAAAAATTTAAACCAGAGGTCCCTATCTTTTACCGTTATTGAGATATAATTTTTTGAAAAATTAAATTTTATTACAAAAATTTCAAAATTTTACAAAAATTTTTTTTGTTTAGGATATGTTTTAAAATGTGCCTTTACCATATTTCAGACCTTAGAATTTCAAAAATTCCAACCGCAGGTCCTTATCTTTTTTAGTTTTTGAAATACATATACATATTTTTTTTATTTATTTTTTTTCTGAAAAAAAAAAGTTTTCTTAAAACAGTCCAAAATATGGCCTTTAGGTAATTTCAGGGTGAGGATTAATAAAAAAATATTTAAAAAAATCAAGAGGCCTTAGTTTTTGAGTTATAGTCAATTTTAGGTACTTTTTTCCGATTTACTCAAAAACAGTTGGCCAAAATCCAAAATGAACCTTATTTTTGTGATCTACGGCCCAAAGTGTATCAATTTTGAGCAAATTCCGAAATATTTTTTTTTTGTAAAAATTCGCGATTTTTTTTCAAAGGGGTACCCCTTAGGATTTTTTCGATATTTTGCCATTTATAAGGGTTTTGTTTAATGATACATCCTTTTTGTATAAGTTTGGTTATTAAGGCCCCAATTTTATCTAGACTAAAATGGACATGAGGAACTCAAAAATTTAAACCAGAGGTCCCTATCTTTTACCGTTATTGAAATACAATTTTTTGAAAAATTAAATTTTATTACAAAAATTTCAAAATTTTACAAACATTTTTTTTGTTTAGGATATGTTTTAAAATGTGCCTATACCATATTTCAGACCTTAGAACTTCAAAAATTCCAACCGCAGGTCCTTATCTTTTTTAGTTTTTGAAATACATATACATATTTTTTTTATTTATTTTTTTTTTCTGAAAAAAAAAAGTTTTCTTAAAACAGTCCAAAATATGGCCTTTAGGTAATTTTGGGGTGAGGATTAATAAAAAAATATTTAAAAAAATCAAGAGGCCTTAGTTTTTGAGTTATAGTCAATTTTAGGTACTTTTTTCCGATTTACTCAAAAACAGTTGGCCAAAATCCAAAATGAACCTTATTTTTGTGATCTACGGCCCAAGTTGTATCAATTTTGAGAAAAATCCGAAATAGTTTTTTTGTAGAAATTCGCGATTCTTTTTCAAAGGGATACCCTTTACGATTTTTTCGATATTTTGCCATTTATAAGGGTTTTGTTTAATGATACATCCTTTTTGTATAAGTTTGGTTATTAAGGCCCCAATTTTTTCTAGACTTAAATGGACATGAGGAACTCAAAAATTTAAACCAGAGGTCCTTATCTTTTACCGTTATTGAGATATAATTTTTTGAAAAATTAAATTTTATTACAAAAATTTTAAAATTTTACAAAAATTTTTTTTGTTTAGGATATTTTTTAAAATGTGCCTATACGATATTTCAGACCTTAGAACTTCAAAAATTCCAACCGCAGGTCCTTATCTTTTTTAGTTTTTGAAATACATATACATATTTTTTTTATTTATTTTTTTTCTGAAAAAAAAAAGTTTTCTTAAAACAGTCCAAAATATGGCCTTTAGGTAATTTTGGGGTGAGGATTAATAAAAAAATATTTAAAAAAATCAAGAGGCCTTAGTTATTGAGTTATAGTCAATTTTAGGTACTTTTTTCCGATATACTCAAAACCAGTTGGCCAAAATCCAAAATGAACCTTATTTTTGTGATCTACGGCCCAAAGTGTATCAATTTTGAGCCAATTCCGAAATATTTTTTTTTTGTAAAAAGACGCGATTTTTTTTCAAAAAGGTACCTCTTACGATTTTTTCGATATTTTGCCATTTATAAGGGTATTGTTTAATGATACATCCTTTTTGTATAAGTTTGGTTATTAAGGCCCCAATTTTATCTAGACTAAAATGGACATGAGGAACTCAAAAATTTAAACCAGAGGTCCCTATCTTTTACCGTTATTGAGATATAATTTTTTGAAAAATTAAATTTAATTACAAAAATTTCAAAATTTTACAAAATTTTTTTTTGTTTAGGATATGTTTTAAAATATGCCTTTACCATATTTCAGACCTTAGAACTTCAAAAATTCCAACCGCAGGTCCTTATCTTTTTTAGTTTTTGAAATACATATACATATTTTTTTTATTTATTTTTTTTCTGAAAAAAAAAAGTTTTCTTAAAACAGTCCAAAATATGGCCTTTAGGTAATTTTGGGGTGAGGATTAATAAAAAAATTCTTAAAAAAATCAAGAGGCCTTAGTTTTTGAGTTATAGTTAATTTCAGGTACTTTTTTCCGCTTTACTCAAAAACAGTTGGCCAAAATCCAAAATGAACCTTATTTTTGTGATCTACGGCCCAAATTGTATCAATTTTGAGAAAAATCCGAAATATTTTTTTTGTAAAAATTCGCGATTTTTTTTCAGAGGGGTACCCCTTACGATTTTTTCGATATTTTGCCATTTATAAGGGTTTGGTTTAATGATACATCCTTTTTGTATAAGTTTGGTTATTAAGGCCCCAATTTTCTCTAGACTAAAATGGACATGAGGAACTCAAAAATTTAAACCAGAGGTCCTTATCTTTTACCGTTATTGAGATATAATTTTTTGAAAAATTAAATTTTATTACAAAAATTTCAAAATTTAACAAAATTTTGTTTTGTTTAGGATATGTTTTTAAATGTGCCTTTACCATATTTCAGACCTTAGAACTTCAAAAATTCCAACCGCAGGTCCTTATCTTTTTTAGTTTTTGCAATACATATACATATTTTTTTTATTTATTTTTTTTCTGAAAAAAAAAAGTTTTCTTAAAACAGTCCAAAATATGGCCTTTAGGTAATAATATTTTGGGGTGAGGATTAATAAAAAAATATTTAAAAAAATCAAGAGGCCTTAGTTTTTGAGTTATAGTTAATTTAAGGTACTTTTTTCCGCTTTACTCAAAAACAGTTGGCCAAAATCCAAAATGAACCTTATTTTTGTGATCTACGGCCCAAATTGTATCAATTTTGAGAAAAATCCGAAATATTTTTTTTGTAAAAATTCGCGATTTTTTTTCAAGGGGGTACCCCTTACGATTTTTTCGATATTTTGCCATTTATAAGGGTTTTGTTTAATGATACATCCTTTTTGTATAAGTTTGGTTATTAAGGCCCCAATTTTTTCTAGACTAAAATGGACATGAGGAACTCAAAAATTTAAACCAGAGGTCCTTATCTTTTACCGTTATTGAGATATAATTTTTTGAAAAATTAAATTTTATTACAAAAATTTCAAAATTTTACAAATTTTTTTTTTGTTTAGGATATGTTTTAAAATGTTCCTTTACCATATTTCAGACCTTAGAACTTCAAAAATTCCAACCGCAGGTCCTTATCTTTTTTAGTTTTTGCAATACATATACATATTTTTTTTATTTTTTTTTTTCTGAAAAAAAAAAGTTTTCTTAAAACAGTCCAAAATATGGCCTTTAGGTAATTTTGGGGTGAGGATTAATAAAAAAATATTTAAAAAAATCAAGAGGCCTTAGTTTTTGAGTTATAGTCAATTTTAGGTACTTTTTTCCGATTTACTCAAAAACAGTTGGCCAAAATCCAAAATGAACCTTATTTTTGTGATCTACGGCCCAAATTGTATCATTTTTGAAAAAAATCCGAAATATTTTTTTGTAAAAATTCTCTATTTTTTTTCAAATGGGTACCCCTTACGATTTTTTCGATATTTTGCCATTTATAAGGGTTTTGTTAAATGATACATCCTTTTTGTATAAGTTTGGTTATTAAGGCCCCAATTTTTTCTAGACTAAAATGGACATGAGAAACTCAAAAATTTAAACCAGAGGTCCTTATCTTTTACCGTAATTGAGATATAATTTTTTGAAAAATTAAATTTTATTACAAAAATTTCAAAATTTTACAAATTTTTTTTTTGTTTAGGATATGTTTTAAAATGTGCCTTTACCATATTTCAGACCTTAGAATTTCAAAAATTCCAACCGCAGGTCCTTATCTTTTTTATTTTTTGAAATACATATACATATTTTTTTATTTTTTTTTTTTTCTGAAAAAAAAAAGTTTTCTTAAAACAGTCCAAAATATGGCCGTTAGGTAATTTTGGGGTGAGGATTAATAAAAAATATTTAAAAAAATCAAGAGGCTTTAGTTTTTGGGTTATAGTTAATTTAAGGTACTTTTTTCCGCTTTACTCAAAATCAGTTGGCCAAAATCCAAAATGAACTTTATTTTTGTGATCTACGGCCCAAATTGTATCAATTTTGAGAAAAATCCGAAATATTTTTTTTGTAAAAATTCGCGATTTTTTTTCAAAGGGGTACCCCTTACGATTTTTTCGAAATTTTGCCATTTATAAGGGTTTTGTTTAATGATACATCCTTTTTGTATAAGTTTGGTTATTAAGACCCCAATTTTTTCTAGACTAAAATGGACATGAGGAACTCAAAAATTTAAACCAGAGGTCCTTATCTTTTACCGTTATTGAGATATAATTTTTTGAAAAATTAAATTTTATTACAAAAATTTCAAAATTTTACAAATTTGTTTTTTGTTTAGGATATGTTTTAAAATGTGCCTTTACCATATTTCAGACCTTAGAACTTCAAAAATTCCAACCGCAGGTCCTTATCTTTTTTGGTTTTTGCAATACATATACATATTTTTTTTATTTTTTTTTTCTGAAAAAAAAAAGTTTTCTTAAAACAGTCCAAAATATGGCCTTTAGGTAATTTTGGGGTGAGGATTAATAAAAAAATATTTAAAAAATCAAGAGGCCTTAGTTATTGAGTTATAGTCAATTTTATGTACTTTTTTCCGATTTACTCAAAAACAGTTGGCCAAAATCCAAAATGAACCTTATTTTTGTGATCTACGGCCCAAATTGTATCAATATTGAGAAAAATCTGAAATATTTTTTTTGTAAAAATTCGCGATTTTTTTTCAAAGGGTTATCCCTTACGAATTTTTCGATATTTTGCCATTTATAAGGGTTTTGTTTAATAATACATCCTTTTTGTATAAATTTGGTTATTAAGGCCCCAATTTTTGATGGACTAAAATGGACATGAGGAACTCAGAAATTTAAACCAGAGGTCCCTATCTTTTACCGTTATTGAGATATAATTTTTTGAAAAATTAGATTTTATTACAAAAATTTCAAAATTTTACAAACATTTTTTTTGTTTAGGATATGTTTTCAAATGTGCCTTTACCATATTTCAGACCTTAGAATTTCAAAAATTCCAACCGCAGGTCCTTATCTTTTTTAGTTTTTGCAATACATATACATATTTTTTTTATTTTTTTTTTTTTCTGAAAAAAAAGTTTTCTTAAAACAGTCCAAAATATGGCCGTTAGGTAATTTTGGGGTGAGGATTAATAAAAAAATATTTAAAAAAATCAAGAGGCCTTAGTTTTTGAGTTATAGTTAATTTAAGGTACTTTTTTCCGCTTTACTCAAAAACAGTTGGCCAAAATCCAAAATGAACCTTATTTTTGTGATCTACGGCCCAAATTGTATCAATATTGAGAAAAATCCGAAATATTTTTTTTGTAAAAATTCGCGATTTTTTTTCAAAGGGTTATCCTTTACGAATTTTTCGATATTTTGCCATTTATAAGGGTTTTGTTTAATAATACATCCTTTTTGTATAAGTTTGGTTATTAAGGCCCCAATTTTATCTAGACTAAAATGGACATGAGGAACTCAAAAATTTAAACCAGAGGTCCCTATCTTTTACCGTTATTGAGATATAATTTTTTGAAAAATTAAATTTTATTACAAAAATTTCAAAATTTTACAAAATTTTTTTTTGTTTAGGATATGTTTAAAATGTACCTTTACCATATTTCAGACCTTAGAACTTCAAAAATTCCAACCGCAGGTCCTTATCTTTTTTAGTTTTTGCAATACATATACATATTTTTTTTATTTTTTTTTTTTTCTGAAAAAAAAGTTTTCTTAAAACAGTCCAAAATATGGCCGTTAGGTAATTTTGGGGTGAGGATTAATAAAAAAATATTTAAAAAAATCAAGAGGCCTTAGTTTTTGAGTTATAGTTAATTTAAGGTACTTTTTTCCGCTTTACTCAAAAACAGTTGGCCAAAATCCAAAATGAACCTTATTTTTGTGATCTACGGCCCAAAGTGTATCAATTTTGAGAAAAATCCGAAATATTTTTTTTGTAAAAATTCGCGATTTTTTTTCAAAGGGGTACCCCTTGTGAATTTTTCGATATTTTGCCATTTATAAGGGTTTTGTTTAATGATACATCCTTTTTGTATAAGTTTGGTTATTAAGGCCCCAATTTTTTCTAGACTAAAATGGACATGAGGAACTAAAAAATTTAAACCAGAGGTCCTTATCTTTTACCGTTATTGAGATATAATTTTTTAAAAAATTAAATTTTATTACAAAAATTACAAAATTTTACAATTTTTTTTTTGTTTAGGATATGTTTTAAAATGTGCCTTTACCATATTTCAGACCTTAGAATTTCAAAAATTCCAACCGCAGGTCCTTATCTATTTTATTTTTTGAAATACATATACATATTTTTTTTATTTTTTTTTTTTCTGAAAAAAAAAAGTTTTCTTAAAACAGTCCAAAATATGGCCGTTAGGTAATTTTGGAGTGAGGATTAATAAAAAAATATTTAAAAAAATCAAGAGGCCTTAGTTTTTGAGTTATAGTCAATTTAAGGTACTTTTTTCCGCTTTACTCAAAAACAGTTGGCCAAAATCCAAAATGAACCTTATTTTTGTGATCTACGGCCCAAATTGTATCAATATTGAGAAAAATCCGAAATATTTTTTTTGTAAAAATTCGCGATTTTTTTTCAAAGGGGTACCCCTTGTGAATTTTTCGATATTTTGCCATTTATAAGGGTTTTGTTTAATGATACATCCTTTTTGTATAAGTTTGGTTATTAAGGCCCCAATTTTTTTTAGACTAAAATGGACATGAGGAACTCAAAAATTTAAAACAGAGCTCCCTATCTTTTACCGTTATTGAGATATAATTTTTTGAAAAATTAAATTTTATTACAAAAATTTCAAAATTTTACAAATTTTTTTTTTGTTTAGGATATGTTTTAAAATGTGCCTTTACCATATTTCAGACCTTAGAATTTCAAAAATTTCAACCGCAGGTCCTTATCTTTTTTAGTTTTTGAAACACATATACAAATTTTTTTTATTTATTTTTTTTCTGAAAAAAAAAAGTTTTCTTAAAACAGTCCAAAATATGGCCTTTAGGTAATTTTGGGGTGAGGATTAATAAAAAAATATTTAAAAAAATCAAGAGGCCTTAGTTTTTGAGTTATAGTCAATTTTAGGTACTTTTTTCCGATTTACTCAAAAACAGTTGGCCAAAATCCAAAATGAACCTTATTTTTGTGATCTACGGCCCAAAGTGTATCAATTTTGAGCAAATTCCGAAATATTTTTTTTTTGTAAAAATTCGCGATTTTTTTTCAAAGGGGTACCCCTTAGGATTTTTTCGATATTTTGATAATTTTAAGGGTTTTGTTTAATGATACATCCTTTTTGTATAAGTTTGGTTATTAAGGCCCCAATTTTATCTAGACTAAAATGGACATGAGGAACTCAAAAATTTAAACCAGAGGTCCCTATCTTTTACCGTTATTGAGATATAATTTTTTGAAAAATTAAATTTTATTACAAAAATTTCAAAATTTTACAAAATTTTTTTTTGTTTAGGATATGTTTAAAATGTACCTTTACCATATTTCAGACCTTAGAACTTCAAAAATTCCAACCGCAGGTCCTTATCTTTTTTAGTTTTTGAAATACATATACATATTTTTTTTATTTATTTTTTTTCTGTAAAAAAAAAGTTTTCTTAAAACAGTCCAAAATATGGCCTTTAGGTAATAATATTTTGGGGTGAGGATTAATAAAAAAATATTTAAAAAAATCAAGAGGCCTTAGTTTTTGAGTTATAGTTAATTTAAGGTACTTTTTTCCGCTTTACTCAAAAACAGTTGGCCAAAATCCAAAATGAACCTTATTTTTGTGATCTACGGCCCAAATTGTATCAATTTTGAGAAAAATCCGAAATATTTTTTTTGTAAAAATTCGCGATTTTTTTTTCAAAGGGGTACCCCTTACGATTTTTTCGATATTTTGCCATTTATAAGGGTTTTGTTTAATGATACATCCTTTTTGTATAAGTTTGGTTATTAAGGCCCCAATTTTTTCTAGACTAAAATGGACATGAGAAACTCAAAAATTTAAACCAGAGGTCCTTATCTTTTACCGTTATTGAGATATAATTTTTTGAAAAATTAAATTTTATTACAAAAATTTCAAAATTTTACAAATTTTTTTTTTGTTTAGGATATGTTTTAAAATGTGCCTTTACCATATTTCAGACCTTAGAACTTCAAAAATTCCAACCGCAGGTCCTTATCTTTTTTAGTTTTTGCAATACATATACATATTTTTTTTATTTTTTTTTTTCTGAAAAAAAAAAGTTTTCTTAAAACAGTCCAAAATATGGCCTTCAGGTAATTTTGGGGTGAGGATTAATAAAAAAATATTTAAAAAAATCAAGAGGCCTTAGTTTTTGAGTTATAATCAATTTTATGTACTTTTTTCCGATTTACTCAAAAACAGTTGGCCAAAATCCAAAATGAACCTTATTTTTGTGATCTACGGCCCAAATTGTATCAATTTTGAGAAAAATCCGAAATATTTTTTTTGTTAAAATTCGCGATTTTTTTTATATTTTGCCATTTTTAAGGGTTTTGTTTAATGGTATTTGTATACGTGTGTACACCAAAGTAACAATAAGTTAAAACAAATAATTATGGTTTGTAATTATATATTGCAGAATAAACTTTCTTTTTGACATTACATGAAAACATTTAATATTCAACTGTCACTTGACAAATCCATCGCACACTAAGACTGTATGGATATTCTAACACTTCCCCTCGATGCATTTGTCCTGTGAATTTACATTTTAATTACAATTTATTACAATTTAATTAACAATGAATTAACACAACGTGAATGATAATTTTTACTCAAGCCTTTCGTTAGAAAATCAGCATCCATTTGTTCTGTAGGCATATATTTTGCTTGAATGAGATTTTCCATGATGGCTTCTCTGAGAAAATGGCATCGAATGTCTATATGTTTACTTCTTCCATGATAGACTGAATTATGGGCTAAGCTCAATGCTCCATGGTTGTCATTATAAATTGATACTGGTCCATTCATTCTTATTCCGAGTTCAGCAAGTAAATTTCTTAAATAAATTGCTTCCTTAGTTGCGTCACTCATTCCCATATATTCTGCTTCGGTGGAAGAGAGAGCAACTGTTCTCTGTTTCCTTGCCTCCCACGATATGGGACCATTATTTAATGTAAATACATACCCAGTGTATGATCTTCGGTCGACTGGGCAATTACCCCAATCGGCGTCAACGTGACCTTCTAACACTTTTGATTTCAGTCCATACAATATTCCTAAGTCGGTAGAGCCCTTTAAATATCTTAACACTCTTTTTCCAGCTGTCCAATGAGAACGGCCGTAACAGTTATTATATTGACTTAAGTAACTTACCGCGAAGCTGATGTCCGGTCTCGTTGTAGTAGCAAGATATGTCAGTGCTCCTATCAACTCGCGATAAGGAAGTTTCAAGTCTTCTTCTGTTGGACTCTCTTCCGGCAGTAAATTTGGACGTGGTGGGATAGGTGTGCCTACTGGTTTGCAATCAGACATTCCGAAACGTTCAAGAATATCCAAAATGTAACTTTTCTGTATCAATATTATCTTCCCCTCTTTTCTTAGAAACTGGATGCCTAAACAATGACTTGCTTCTCCGAGATCTTTGATTTCAAAATTCTGATGCAAGTACTTGATAAACTTGGAAATTGCCTGACGCTTCTTACTTATGACCAAAATGTCATCGACATACACAGATAAGAATAATGCATCTTCCCCTTTTCCAATATGATAGACGCACGGGTCGGATTTAGTTGGAATGGCTCCATATTGTACAAGAACTTTATTTAGTTTAGCGTTCCAACTTCTTCCGGCCTGTTTCAATCCGTACAAGGATTTTTTTAGTCTACATACCTTGTCACCTTTCTGAAGTTCTCGAAGCATCCTTCTACATTTTTCTCTCAAACTGTCGTTACAGCTACTGTCATCAATAATTTTCCGCAATATTTTGGGTAATAACTTCGGGGGTTCCATGTATATTACTTCTTCCAATTCTCCATTCAAGTAGGCGGTTGTAACGTCTAATTGATGTATTATCATATTTTGTTGAGCTGCAATACTCGCTAACATTCTTATGGAACTTGCACGTGCAACTGGTGCAAACGTTTGTTTAAAATGTACCCCAGGTTGCTGTGTAAAACCTTGTGCGACTAAACGGGCCTTTCTTCTATCTAGGGTAGCATCAGGTTTGTATTTATTTCTGAGAATTATCCTACTTCCAATTACATGTTGATCCTTGGGACGATCGACCAAAGCCCAAGTATCGTTCTTTATGATAGATTTTATTTCAGAAACAATAGCATCATACCAGTCTTCTGCATCTGGACTGTTTAACGCGGTGACCAATGGAACTTCCGCAAGGAGCGATGATTCTTCTGTGTAGTTCGTTTCCGTTGTGACATCATCGGTTTCATTGGGTGCGTCTTGCGGTTCAGGCGTTGTCGCATACTGATAACGTGGTCTTCCTCTTAAGCCCGTTTTTAATTTCCTGGGACGTCCACGACCTCTTTTGCATATAGGTGTGGTGACCGTTTCTGTTTCTACTGGTGTTCTATCTTCTTTTTCTGTTTCTGTATCTTCATGATCGTTATTTTCGATTTTATCTTTTTTTTTGATAAATCTTTGATTATTACCTCTATTGTCTTCTGTTTTCTGTCGCCCTTTTCTGGAATAAAATCGGAATATCCTTCGCCAATGAATATTTCATTATTTGAGAATTTTATGTCTCTAAATATTCCAACCTTTCTTCGTTCCGGCAGCCAGACCCTGCTACCTTTTGAATTGGTCGCATAACCAAGTAATATTCCTTCGAGACTTCTTTGCTCAAATTTTCCTTTTCCTGGTTTCTTGTCCAGACAATATACTTTTGTACCAAATTCTTGTAATTGGCTGAGATAAGGCTTCTTTCCCGTCCAAACTTCTATTGGGCTTCGCCCGTCTAAACTTTTTGTAGGGCAACGATTTCGAATATAATTCGCAGCGTTAACAGCTTCAGCCCAAAAATACGGCGGAAGATTTGCTTGAATAAGCAAGCATCTTGCCATCTCCAGAAGTGTTCTATTTTTTCTTTCCGCTATTCCATTCTGTTCTGGTGAATATGGAACTGTTAAACGCCTATTAATTCCTTTCTTCTTCAGGAAATCTTCGACTCTTCTGTTGGTATATTCCGTGCCGTTGTCTGTCTGTAAGCACTTGACTTTTCTGCCTGTTTGAGTCTCCAACAAAACAATGACTTCTTTAGTTAAATCTGCAACTTCGTCCTTGGTTTTGATAAATCTTACTTCACACCATCTTGAATTGTCATCTATGAACGTTACGAAATAACGTGCCTTTCCCAAGGATTCGACTCGCATGGGGCCGCAAACATCTGAGTGAATAATATCTAATGGTTCTGTTTCCCGTTCTGACTTCTTCGGAAAAGACTTCCGTACCATTTTCCCACGGTAACATACGTCGCAGTCCAACTTGTCAGCTTGTGATGAATCCATGTTCGGGATTTGACCGTCTCGTATCAAGTCGCGCATATCGTTAATATTTAGATGTCCCAGACGCCGGTGCCATGACATCAGTAGATCGGTTGAAATCTTTGCTGACAAAACGGCATTGCGAACATCTTTGATCGGTTTCGGATATTTTTCGCGCGCGTAGTATAAGTCCCCGATACGATCAGCTACAAGCTTAATTTTTCCGTTAACGTCATATACTAACGCTACGTTCTTTTTGAATACTACTTTTGAACCACTATTCGTAATTTTTCCTACCGATAATAAATTTGTACGTATCCCCGGTACATGTAAAGTATCGAATACTGACAGTTTTTTAGTATCACCGTCTATATCAACCGAAATTGAGGCTGTACCTTTACCGACAATGTCCGATGATTGATCATTTGCCATGTTTAATGACCCCTTAACGCTATTCAACACTAAAAAATCTTTAACATCTTTACAAATGTGTGACGTAGCGCCACTGTCAAGACACCATCTTTCACTAAGATGCGTGTTTCCCGCGTGAAGAGCGTCTGCGGCGAACATCCCTTCTTCCACTTTATTAGCGTTATACTTAGGGTTTTCGCGATTCCTACAATCAATGGCTTTATGACCAATCTGTCGGCAATTGTGGCAACGAAATTTAAATGTACCTTTATTATCACGATTATCCAATTTCGTGTTTTTATTTTTAAACGCGAAACGCATTTTGTTAAATTTCTTTTGGGAATACATTGCACTTTGTGATTCACCGACGGAATCATTTTTACTTCTCCGTGCATCGCTTTCCTCTATAATTTTAACGCGAAGAACTTCGGGTGCGGGCAATTCATCTCGTGATTCTATTGCACATCTAAAATTTTCATAACAATCCGGTAGACTATACAATAACATAATTGATAACAAATCTGCGTTAATGTCGACATTCATCTCCCCGAGCTTATCGACAGCATCAAAAAATTTCGCAATATGATCACGAACATCATCGCTTTCGTGCATACGTAGAAGAATTAACTGTTTCAATAATGTGGCCTTACGAGCGGGACCCTTCGACGCGTAATAGTCTTCCAATTTAATCCAAACGTCACGCGAAGTCGCACAATTTTTGATAAGTTTTAATTCCGATACACCGATACACAATATAATGTCTGATTTCGCTTTCAAATCGTTTTTCAGCCAAGATTTCAATGCGCTTTCTGAACTAACATCATTCGTAACAATATTAGGTTTTGGACAATCACCACTTACGTACGTCCACGCGTCATTTTTAATCAGTAATGCCTGCATTTGTATTTTCCAGGTGTCGTAATTATCCTTACTAAGAACATCTATACGCGTATAATTGTGTGAACCCATATTTCAACTTCTGATCACTTTCCAAACCGTTTCCTATTATTTTTTATAATTCCTTGATTGTACTTGGTGCTTCCTCTGGGCCCATAACCTGTCAGAGTTGCAGTATTTGTATACGTGTGTACACCAAAGTAACAATAAGTTAAAACAAATAATTATGGTTTGTAATTATATATTGCAGAATAAACTTTCTTTTTGACATTACATGAAAACATTTAATATTCAACTGTCACTTGACAAATCCATCGCACACTAAGACTGTATGGATATTCTAACAGATACATCCTTTTTGTATAAGTTTGGTTATTAAGGCCCAAATTTTTTCTAGACTAAAATGGACATGAGGAATTCAAAAATTTAAACCAGAGGTCCTTATCTTTTACCGTTATTGAGATATAATTTTTTGAAACATTAAATTTTATTACAAAAATTTCAAAATATTACAACATTTTTTTTTGTTTAGGATATGTTTTAAAATGTGCCTTTACCATATTTCAGACCTTAGAACTTCAAAAATTCCAACCGCAGGTCCTTATCTTTTTTAGTTTTTGAAATACATATACATTTGTTTTTTATTTATTTATTTTCTGAAAAAAACAAGTTTTCTTAAAACAGTCCAAAATATGGCCTTTAGGTAATTTTGGGGTGAGGATTAATAAAAAAATATTTAAAAAAATCAAGAGGCCTTAGTTTTTGAGTTATAGTCAATTTTAAGTACTTTTTTCCGATTTACTCAAAAAGAGTTGGCCAAAATACAAAATGAACTTTATTTTTGTGATCTACGGCCCAAATTGTATCAATTTTGAGAAAAATCCGAAATATTTTTTGTGTAAAAATTCGCGATTTTTTTTCAAAGTGGTACCCCTTACGATTTTTTCGATATTTTAACATTTATAAGGGTTTTGTTTAATGATACATCCTTTTTGTATAAGTTTGGTTATGAAGGCCTCAATTTTTTCTAGAGTAAAATGGACATGAGGAATTCAAAAATTTAAACCAGAGGTCCTTATCTTTTACCGTTATTGAGATATAATTTTTTGAAAAATTAAATTTTATTACAAAAATTTCAAAATTTTACAAAAATTTTTTTTGTTTAGGATATGTTTTTAAATGTGCCTTTACCATATTTCAGAACTTAGAATTTCAAAAATTCCAACCGCAGGTACTTATCTTTTTTAGTTTTTGAAATACATATACATATTTTTTTTATTTTTTTTTTCTGAAAAAAAAAAGTTTTCTTAAAACAGTCCAAAATATGGCCGTTAGGTATTTTTGGGGTGAAGATTAATAAAAAATATTTAAAAAAATCAAGAGGCCTTAGTTTTTGAGTTGTAGTCAATTTTAGGTACTTTTTTCCGATTTACTCAAAAACAGTTGGCCAAAATCCAAAATGAACCTTATTTTTGTGTTCTACGGCCCAAACTGTATTAATTTTGAGAAAAATCCGAAATATATTTTTTGTAAAAATTCGCGATTTTTTTTTCAAAGTGGTACCTCTTACGATTTTTTCGATATTTTAACATATATAAGGGTTTTGTTTAATGATACATCCTTTTTGTATAAGTTTGGTTATGAAGGCCTCAATTTTTTCTAGAGTAAAATGGACATGAGGAATTCAAAAATTTAAACCAGAGGTCCTTATCTTTTACCGTTATTGACATATAATTTTTTGAAACATTAAATTTTATTACAAAAATGTCAAAATATTACAACATTTTTTTTTGTTTAGGATATGTTTTAAAATGTGCCTTTACCATATTTCAGACCTTAGAACTTCAAAAATTCCAACCGCAGGTCCTTATCTTTTATAGTTTTTGAAATACATATACATATGTTTTTTATTTATTTATTTTCTGAAAAAAAAAGTTTTCTTAATATTGCGACGGATGGTGGATTTAAGGGTTAAATAAATAAACTGATTAACACTATACAATAGTTTAATGAGAAAATAATGTGAATAAACAAATCAGATACAGATATTATGTTAATTCTACAAACAATGCACGTGGACTCATTAGTTCATAACGCTGCCGCTACGTTAGTAGTGTTGTCCGGCAGCACTTGCCTTGTCCGGTGGCAGTTAACTGAACTTACGCCAGCTCGGCGCGGTATTCAAAACCTTAACACTTCCCCTCGCGACGTGGCTGGTCGCGGGACTTCTTGATTCCTTCTTCTAGTCCTAGCAGTCTGACGCAGGTTACGTGTTTCGGTCTAGGAAGTCCTTTAGTCAACACGTCCGCCGTCATTTCTTCTGTCGGGAGGTATTTTAGGATCAGCAGTTTATTCGATAAAGCTTCACGTATGAAGTGGTACCGAATATCTATGTGTTTGCTCCTTGCGTGAAATGTGGCATTCTCAGCCAATTTTACTGCTCCGTTATTGTCGTTGAACAATACAAGTTCGGACTGCTTGTCTAATCCCAATTCACGGAGGAAGTTCTTCAAGTAGATGGCTTCTTTCGTGGCCTCTGCGACTGCCATATACTCAGCCTCCGTCGATGATAATGCAACGGTCCTCTGCTTCTTAGAATCCCACGATATGGGTCCTTTGCAAAATAGGAAGGCATATCCGGTATATGAACGTCTGTCGTCCAAACAGTTCCCCCAATCTGCGTCTGTGAATCCTCGGATAGGCTTCGAGTCTGCTTCATATACCAACCCCAGGTTGATAGTAGCCTTCAAGTATCTCAGGACACGCTTCGCAGCAGTCCAGTGGACCCTCGTGTAGCAGTGATTAAACTGTCCAAGACAGCTGACAGCGAAACTGATGTCCGGTCTCGTGGCCACAAACAGATACGTGAGGGCCCCAATTAGCTCACGATACGGGAGTCTCTTATCCTCTTCACTTGGCGTCTCTGTTGGCTTGGTCAGCCTTACACTGACATCCATTGGGGTACTCACCGGCTTAGCATCGCTCATTCCAAAGCGCTGCAGGACATCATTGATGTAGCCCTTTTGATTTAGAGCTATTTTGTTGCCTTCTCTGGTGAACTCGATACCCAGACAGTACTTAACTTCTCCGAGATCCTTCATTTCGAACTCTCGAAATAATGTCTTGCTTATCCTGGAGACGGTGTCATCGTTCCGAGATGCAATTAAGATGTCGTCTACATAAACGACAATGAGGGTCAGGTCTTCCCCTCGCCCTAAATGGTACACACATGGACCTGCGTCCGTGGGCGTCGCGCCGACGGACTTCAAAACACTGTCCAGCTTAGTGTGCCAGCTCCTGCCAGCCTGGCGCAATCCATACAGCGATTTTCTCAACAGACACACCTTATTGCCTGTTTTCAACTCGCTCAGCATAATCTTGGCCTTATCGCGTATATATCTTTCTCTGTTCGAGTTGACAATTCTTTTGAGTGCGTCAAATAACTGTTTCGGCGGCTCCATTAGAATGGTTTCTTTCAAATCGCCATTTAAATAAGCCGTCGCCACATCAAATTGTCTGACTTTCATTGATAGGCGCGTCGCTAGAGCTGCCATCAGACGAATTGAACTCAAACGAGCGACAGGCGCAAAAGTTTGGTCAAAATGTACGCCTGGCCTCTGAGAAAAGCCTTGAGCAACAACTCGGGCTTTTCGTCGCTCGAGTGTGCCGTCAGCTTTGTACTTGTTCCTAAGTACTACACGGCTGCCGATCACTTCTGCATTCCTAGGACGATCAACGATCTGCCATGTGTCGTTCTTCAGGATTGACGTGATCTCCGTGGTGATGGCGTCGTGCCATTCTTCGGCGTCGGGACCGGAAATCGCCTGATGCATGGGTGTCTCCGACAAGAACGTGTACTCAGGCGTTTCCACACATCTGACGTCTTCACGGACTTGAAAAATCTTCCGAGGTCTTCCTCTGGAACCGGTCAGTAAGCGACGTGGTCTACCTCGGCCTCTTCCTGGAGCACGCTCATTTTCACGGGCCTCTTGCCTCTGTGCATGAGCTTGGCAGTCGTCATGGTCTTCTACTGGAACATCTGCAGGCTCATCAAGTGGTCGGATATCAATTTCCACCACTCGCGGCGCCTCCTCTGGTTCCGCAGGTAGAAAATCGGTGAAATTTTCGGGAGAATCCTCCGACTTCTCAACAAATTTCACATCTCGGGTTACCTCAATTTTGTTTTCAGAAGGAATCCACACTCGGTATCCCTTGGACTGTTCTACATAGCCCACGAAAATTCCTTCTTTCGCTCGAGTATCAAGTTTGCCTAGGCCCGGTTTCCTGTTCAGGCAAAACACTCGACAACCGAACTCTCTGAAATAACTAACATCAGGAGTCTTACCGGTCCATACTTCATACGGAGTCCGGCCATTCAGACTTCGGGTAGGACAACGATTTCTAATGAAGTTGGCCGTATTGATAGCTTCTGCCCAAAAAGACGGGGGCAAACTAGATTGCATCAGCAGGCACCTGGCAGTATCCATGAGAGTACGGTTCTTACGCTCCGCGACTCCATTCTGCTCCGGGTTGTATGGAATGGTCAACCTCCTTGTTATGCCTCTGTTTTTCAGGTAGGCATCGAAAGTGTGGTTAACATATTCACGCCCGTTGTCCGATTGGATGCACTTGACTTTTCCGTCTCGTTGCTTCTCGACTAGCGTGACAAAGTCTCTGAAGCGCTCGAGAACCTCGTCCTTCGATTTTAAAAATCGCACTTCACACCAACGTGAATAATCGTCAATAAACGTGACTACATATCGGAATTTTCCCTTGGATTCTACGCGCATCGGACCGCACACATCTGAGTGGATTAACTCCAGTAGCGCTGTTGTTCGTCCAGAACTCAAGGGAAATGGCGTCCGAGTCATTTTGGCGCGGCAACACACACTACAGTCAAGTTCATCACTCGAATTGTCTATCGCAACACCGCGTAAAACACCATTGCGTACCGCTTCTTTGGTGTCTCTCATATTCAAGTGACCAAGTCGCCGGTGCCATAGTTCAAGAGCTCCCGAAGCTCGCGCGGTACACGCACTATCAGAGATCGAGTTAATTTCACGCCCGTCTCGATTACAATCGCGCATATAATACAGGTCACCAACGCGTTCGGCAACTAGCTTCACAAGTCCATCCGAACCGATTATGGAAGCGCCATTTTTTTCAAAAACCACTTTATGTCCGTTGTCCGTCACTTTAGAAACGGAAAGTAGATTTGTTCGCAACTCCGGCACGTGTAAAGTGTCTTTTAAGATGACATTTTTCATCTCGTTACTAACTTTAGCACTAAAATGGACTGTTCCTTTTGCTAAAATTTCCGCGCACGCGTTATTTGCCAAATTCAATGTCCCGCGGTTGGCATCACTGATTTCTGCAAAGTCACTTAACTCGCGGCACAGGTGGGATGTGGCACCACTATCCAAACACCACTTTAGACGTTCAGCACTTTGACGCGCGATTTTAGATGTCTGAGCGTTAGACGCGCACAGACTTACGTTCTCCGCACTGTTGCCATACGATTTGTATTTCCCGGTCTTGCAATCCGCAGCTTTGTGTCCTGGTTCTTTACACTTATGGCACCGAAATTTAAAAATGGCAGTTTTATTGTCCGTTTTGCCCGATTTTTCCGCATTTGTCGCGTTTTTATTTTTATTACGCCATTTCCGCACATGTTTGTTCACGTATAACGCATTTTGAGCCGCACTACACAAACTGTCACTTTTTCGCGCTTCGTTCTCCTCCAAGATTTTCACACGAAGAGCATCTGGGGAAGGCAACTCGTCACGTGACTCTATGGCACAGCGAAAATTCTCATACGTTGACGGTAGACTGTACAACAACATAATTGCTAATAAATCGGGGTTTATGTCTACCTCCATTTCGCTTAATTTGTCAACTGTATCGAAAAATTTATTTACGTGTTCGCGTACATCGCCGCCCTCATGCATGCGTTGTAACGTTAGTTGTTTCAACAGCGTGGCTTTTCTAGCTGGCCCCTTTGACTGGTATATGGTTTCCAGCTTTAACCAGACAGCACGTGACGATTCACAGCCTTTTATTTGCTTCAATTCGGAAGGGCTAATGGCTAAAATTATATCAGACTTAGCCTTGCCATCGTTTTTCAACCATGTGTTTACCGCTAATTCCGATGCTTCTTTTCCAGGTTCTAATATTGGTTTTTTAAACTCACCATTAACATACACCCAAGCATCATTTTTTACTAGCAATGCCTCCATCTGCATCTTCCATGTGTCATAATTTTCTTTGTTAAGAGACTCGATTCTAGACGTGTTGGCTCCAAACATCTTGATTCAATTCACACAAGATTCACTATTGACACTCAACACTCGACACAATGTTATTTAGCGTTTTTCACAAAAATATTTCCACTCTCACAATGTTGCACTTCACGGTTTTTACAGTTATTTATTTAACACCTTGTCTCGCGACCTGGGCCCGTAACCTATTGCGACGGATGGTGGATTTAAGGGTTAAATAAATAAACTGATTAACACTATACAATAGTTTAATGAGAAAATAATGTGAATAAACAAATCAGATACAGATATTATGTTAATTCTACAAACAATGCACGTGGACTCATTAGTTCATAACGCTGCCGCTAAGTTAGTAGTGTTGTCCGGCAGCACTTGCCTTGTCCGGTGGCAGTTAACTGAACTTACGCCAGCTCGGCGCGGTATTCAAAACCTTAACACTTAAAACAGTCCAAAATATGGCCTTTAGGTAATTTTGGGGTGAGGATTAATAAAAAAATATTTAAAAAAATCAAGAGGCCTTAGTTTTTGAGTTATAGTCAATTTTAGGTACTTTTTCCGCTTTACTCAAAAACAGTTGGCCAAAATCCAAAATGAACCTTATTTTTGTGATCTACGGCCCAAATTGTATCAATGTTGAGAAAAATCCGAAATATTTTTTTTGTAAAAATTCGCGATTTTTTTTCAAAGGGGTACCCCTTACGAATTTTTCGATATTTTGCCATTTATAAGGGTTTTGTTTAATAATACATCCTTTTTGTATAAGTTTGGTTATTAAGGCCCCAATTTTTTTTAGACTAAAATGGACATGAGGAACTCAAAAATTTAAACCAGAGGTCCCTATCTTTTACCGTTATTGAGATATAATTTTTTGAAAAATTAAATTTTATTACAAAAATTTCAAAATTTTACAAAATTTTTTTTTTGTTTAGGATATGTTTTAAAATGTGCCTTTACCATATTTCAGACCTTAGAACTTCAAAAATTCCAACCGCAGGTCCTTATCTTTTTTAGTTTTTGAAAGACATATACATATTTTTTTATTTATTTTTTTTCTGAAAAAAAAAAGTTTTCTTAAAACAGTCCAAAATATGGCCTTTAGGTAATTTTGGGGTGAGGATTAATAAAAAAATATTTAAAAAAATCAAGAGGCCTTAGTTTTTGAGTTATAGTCAATTTTAGGTACTTATTTCCGATTTACTCAAAAACAGTTGGCCAAAATCCAAAATGAACCTTATTTTTGTGATCAACGGCCCAAAGTGTATCAATTTTGAGCAAATTCCGAAATATTTTTTTTTTTGTAAAAATTCGCGATTTTTTTCAAAGGGGTACCCCTTACGATTTTTTCGATATTTTGCCATTTATAAGGGTTTTGTTTAATGATACATCCTTTTTGTATAAGTTTGTTTATTAAGGCCCCAATTTTTTCTAGACTAAAATGGACATGAGGAACTCAAATATTTAAACCAGAGGTCCCTATCTTTTACCGTTATTGAGATATAATTTTTTGAAAAATTAAATTTTATTACAAAAATTTCAAAATTTTACAAAATTTTTTTTTTGTTTAGGATATGTTTTAAAATGTGCCTTTACCATATTTCAGAACTTAGAACTTCAAAAATTCCAACCGCAGGTCCTTATCTTTTTTAGTTTTTGAAATACATATACATATTTTTTTTATTTATTTTTTTTCTGAAAAAAAAAAGTTTTCTTAAAACAGTCCAAAATATGGCCGTTAGGTAATTTTGGGGTGAGGATTAATAAAAAAATATTTAAAAAATCAAGAGGCCTTAGTTTTTGAGTTATAGTCAATTTTAGGTACTTTTTTCCGATTTACTCAAAAACAGTTCGCCAAAATCCAAAATGAACCTTATTTTTGTGATGTACGGCCCAAATTGTATCAATTTTGAGAAAAATCCGAAATATTTTGTTGTAAAAATTCTCGATTTTTTTTCAATGGGGTACCCCTTACGATTTTTTCGATATTTTGCCATTTACAAGGGTTTTGTTTAATGATACATCCTTTTTGTATAAGTTTGGTTATTAAGGCCCCAATTTTTTCTATACTAAAATGGACATGAGGAACTCAAAAATTTAAACCAGAGGTCCTTATCTTTTACCGTTATTGAGATATAATTTTTTGAAAAATTAAATTTTATTACAAAAATTTCCAAATTTTACAAATTTTTTTTTGTTTAGGATATGTTTTAAAATGTGCCTTTACCATATTTCAGACCTTAGAATTTCAAAAATTCCAACCGCAGGTCCTTATCTTTTTTATTTTTTGAAATACATATACATATTTTTTTTATTTTTTTTCTTTTTTTCTGAAAAAAAAAAGTTTTCTTAAAACAGTCCAAAATATGGCCGTTAGGTAATTTTGGGGTGAGGATTAATAAAAAATATTTAAAAAAATCAAGAGGCCTTAGTTTTTGGGTTATAGTTAATTTAAGGTACTTTTTTCCGCTTTACTCAAAAACAGTTGGCCAAAATCCAAAATGAACTTTATTTTTGTGATCTACGGCCCAAATTGTATCAATTTTGAGAAAAATCCGAAATATTTTTTTTGTACCCCTTACGATTTTTTCGATATTTTGCCATTTATAAGGGTTTTGTTTAATGATACATCCTTTTTGCATAAGTTTGGTTATTAAGGCCCCAATTTTTTCTAGACTAAAATGGACATGAGAAACTCAAAAATTTAAACCAGAGGTCCTTATCTTTTACCGTTATTGAGATATAATTTTTTGAAAAATTAAATTTTATTACAAAAATTTCAAAATTTTACAAATTTTTTTTTTGTTTAGGATATGTTTTAAAATGTGCCTTTACCATATTTCAGACCTTAGAACTTCAAAAATTCCAACCGCAGGTCCTTATCTTTTTTAGTTTTTGCAATACATATACATATTTTTTTTATTTTTTTTTTTCTGAAAAAAAAAAGTTTTCTTAAAACAGTCCAAAATATGGCCTTTAGGTAATTTTGGGGTGAGGATTAATAAAAAAATATTTAAAAAAATCAAGAGGCCTTAGTTTTTGAGTTATAATCAATTTTATGTACTTTTTTCCGATTTACTCAAAAACAGTTGGCCAAAATCCAAAATGAACCTTATTTTTGTGATCTACGGCCCAAATTGTATCAATTTTGAGAAAAATCCGAAATATTTTTTTTGTTAAAATTCGCGATTTTTTTTCAAAGGGGTACCCCTTACGATTTTTTCGATATTTTGCCATTTTTAAGGGTTTTGTTTAATGATACATCCTTTTTGTATAAGTTTGGTTATTAAGGCCCAAATTTTTTCTAGACTAAAATGGACATGAGGAATTCAAAAATTTAAACCAGAGGTCCTTATCTTTTACCGTTATTGAGATATAATTTTTTGAAACATTAAATTATATTACAAAAATTTCAAAATATTACAACATTTTTTTTTGTTTAGGATATGTTTTAAAATGTGCCTTTACCATATTTCAGACCTTAGAACTTCAAAAATTCCAACCGCAGGTCCTTATCTTTTTTAGTTTTTGAAATACATATACATTTGTTTTTTATTTATTTATTTTCTGAAAAAAAAAAGTTTTCTTAAAACAGTCCAAAATATGGCCTTTAGGTAATTTTGGGGTGAGGATTAATAAAAAAATATTTAAAAAAATCAAGAGGCCTTAGTTTTTGAGTTATAGTCAATTTTAAGTACTTTTTTCCGATTAACTCAAAAAGAGTTGGCCAAAATACAAAATGAACTTTATTTTTGTGATCTACGGCCCAAATTGTATCAATTTTGAGAAAAATCCGAAATATTTTTTGTGTAAAAATTCGCGATTTTTTTTCAAAGTGGTACCCCTTACGATTTTTTCGATATTTTAACATTTATAAGGGTTTTGTTTAATGATACATCCTTTTTGTATAAGTTTGGTTATGAAGGCCTCAATTTTTTCTAGAGTAAAATGGACATGAGGAATTCAAAAATTTAAACCAGAGGTCCTTATCTTTTACCGTTATTGAGATATAATTTTTTGAAAAATTAAATTTTATTACAAAAATTTCAAAATTTTACAAAAATTTTTTTTGTTTAGGATATGTTTTTAAATGTGCCTTTACCATATTTCAGAACTTAGAACTTCAAAAATTCCAACCGCAGGTCCTTATCTTTTTTAGTTTTTGAAATACATATACATATTTTTTTTATTTTTTTTTTTTCTGAAAAAAAAAAGTTTTCTTAAAACAGTCCAAAATATGGCCGTTAGGTATTTTTGGGGTGAAGATTAATAAAAAATATTTAAAAAAATCAAGAGGCCTTAGTTTTTGAGTTGTAGTCAATTTTAGGTACTTTTTTCCGATTTACTCAAAAACAGTTGGCCAAAATCCAAAATGAACCTTATTTTTGTGTTCTACGGCCCAAACTGTATTAATTTTGAGAAAAATCCGAAATATTTTTTTTGTAAAAATTCGCGATTTTTTTTCAAAGTGGTACCTCTTACGATTTTTTCGATATTTTAACATTTATAAGGGTTTTGTTTAATGATACATCCTTTTTGTATAAGTTTGGTTATGAAGGCCTCAATTTTTTCTAGAGTAAAATGGACATGAGGAATTCAAAAATTTAAACCAGAGGTCCTTATCTTTTACCGTTATTGACATATAATTTTTTGAAACATTAAATTTTATTACAAAAATGTCAAAATATTACAACATTTTTTTTTGTTTAGGATATGTTTTAAAATGTGCCTTTACCATATTTCAGACCTTAGAACTTCAAAAATTCCAACCGCAGGTCCTTATCTTTTTTAGTTTTTGAAATACATATACATATGTTTTTTATTTATTTATTTTCTGAAAAAAAAAGTTTTCTTAAAACAGTCTAAAATATGGCCTTTAGGTAATTTTGGGGTGAGGATTAATAAAAAAATATTTAAAAACATCAAGAGGCCTTAGTTTTTGAGTTATAGTCAATTTTAGGTACTTTTTTCCGATTTACTCAAAAACAGTTGGCCAAAATCCAAAATGAACCTTATTTTTGTGATCTACGGCCCAAATTGTATCAATTTTGAGAAAAATCCGAAATAGTTTTTTTGTAGAAATTCGCGATTTTTTTTCAAAGGGATACCCTTTACGATTTTTTCGATATTTTGCCATTTATAAGGGTTTTGTTTAATGATACATCCTTTTTGTATAAGTTTGGTTATTAAGGCCCCAATCTTTTCTAGACTAAAATGGACATGAGGAACTCAAAAATTTAAACCAGAGGTCCTTATCTTTTACCGTTATTGAGATATAATTTTTTGAAAAATTAAATTTTATTACAAAAATTTTAAAATTTTACAAAAATTTTTTTTGTTTAGGATATGTTTTAAAATCTGCCTTTACCATATTTCAGACCTAAGAATTTCAAAAATTCCAACCGCAGTTCCTTATCTTTTTTAGTTTTTGAAATACATATACATATTTTTTTTATTTTTTTTTTCTGAAAAAAAAAAGTTTTCTTAAAACAGTCCAAAATATGGCCGTTAGGTAATTTTGGGGTGAAAATTAATAAAAAATATTTAAAAAAATCAATAGGCCTTAGTTTTTGAGTTGTAGTCAATTTTAGGTACTTTTTTCCGATTTACTCAAAAACAGTTGGCCAAAATCCAAAATGAACCTTATTTTTGTGATCTACGGCCCAAGCTGTATCAATTTTGAGAAAAATCCGAAATATTTTTTGTGTAAAAATTCGCGATTTTTTTTCAAAGTGGTACCCCTTACGATTTTTTCGATATTTTAACATTTATAAGGGTTTTGTTTAATGATACATCCTTTTTGTATAAGTTTGGTTATGAAGCCCTCAATTTTTTCTAGAGTAAAATAGACATGAGGAACTCAAAAATTTAAACCAGAGGTCCCTATCTTTTACCGTTATTGAAATACAATTTTTTGAAAAATTAAATTTTATTACAAAAATTTCAAAATTTTACAAACATTTTTTTTGTTTAGGATATGTTTTAAAATGTGCCTATACCATATTTCAGACCTTAGAACTTCAAAAATTCCAACCGCAGGTCCTTATCTTTTTTAGTTTTTGAAATACATATACATATTTTTTTTATTTATTTTTTTTTCTGAAAAAAAAAAGTTTTCTTAAAACAGTCCAAAATATGGCCTTAAGGTAATTTTGGGGTGAGGATTAATAAAAAAATATTTAAAAAAATCAAGAGGCCTTAGTTTTTGAGTTATAGTTAATTTGAGGTACTTTTTTCCGCTTTACTCAAAAACAGTTGGCCAAAATCCAAAATGAACCTTATTTTTGTGATCTACGGCCCAAATTGTATCAATATTGAGAAATATCCGAAATATTTTTTTTGTAAAAATTCGCGATTTTTTTTCAAAGGGGTACCCCTTACGAATTTTTCGATATTTTGCCATTTATAAGGGTTTTGTTTAATAATACATCCTTTTTGTATAAGTTTGGTTATTAAGGCCCCAATTTTTTTTAGACTAAAATGGACATGAGGAACTCAAAAATTTAAACCAGAGGTCCCTATCTTTTACCGTTATTGAGATATAATTTTTTGAAAAATTAAATTTTATTACAAAAATTTCAAAATTTTACAAAAATTTTTTTTGTTTAGGATATGTTTTAAAATGTGCCTTTACCATATTTCAGACCTTAGAATTTCAAAAATTCCAACCGCAGGTCCTTATCTTTTTTAGTTTTTGAAATACATATACATATTTTTTTATTTATTTTTTTTCTGAAAAAAAAAAGTTTTCTTAAAACAGTCCAAAATATGGCCTTTAGGTAATTTCAGGGTGAGGATTAATAAAAAAATATTTAAAAAAATCAAGAGGCCTTAGTTTTTGAGTTATAGTCAATTTTAGGTACTTTTTTCCGATTTACTCAAAAACAGTTGGCCAAAATCCAAAATGAACCTTATTTTTGTGATCTACGGCCCAAAGTGTATCAATTTTGAGCAAATTCCGAAATATTTTTTTTTTGTAAAAATTCGCGATTTTTTTTCAAAGGGGTACCCCTTAGGATTTTTTCGATATTTTGCCATTTATAAGGGTTTTGTTTAATGATACATCCTTTTTGTATAAGTTTGGTTATTAAGGCCCCAATTTTATCTAGACTAAAATGGACATGAGGAACTCAAAAATTTAAACCAGAGGTCCCTATCTTTTACCGTTATTGAAATACAATTTTTTGAAAAATTAAATTTTATTACAAAAATTTCAAAATTTTACAAACATTTTTTTTGTTTAGGATATGTTTTAAAATGTGCCTATACCATATTTCAGACCTTAGAACTTCAAAAATTCCAACCGCAGGTCCTTATCTTTTTTAGTTTTTGAAATACATATACATATTTTTTTTATTTATTTTTTTTTCTGAAAAAAAAAAGTTTTCTTAAAACAGTCCAAAATATGGCCTTTAGGTAATTTTGGGGTGAGGATTAATAAAAAAATATTTAAAAAAATCAAGAGGCCTTAGTTTTTGAGTTATAGTCAATTTTAGGTACTTTTTTCCGATTTACTCAAAAACAGTTGGCCAAAATCCAAAATGAACCTTATTTTTGTGATCTACGGCCCAAAGTGTATCAATTTTGAGCAAATTCCGAAATATTTTTTTTTTGTAAAAATTCGCGATTTTTTTTTCAAAGGGGTACCCCTTACGATTTTTTCGATTTTTTGCCATTTATAAGGGTTTTGTTTAATGATACATCCTTTTTGTATAAGTTGGTTTATTAAGGCCCCAATTTTTTCTAGACTAAAATGGACATGAGGAACTCAAATATTTAAACCAGAGGTCCCTATCTTTTACCGTTATTGAGATATAATTTTTTGAAAAATTAAATTTTATTACAAAAATTTCAAAATTTTACAAATTTTTTTTTTTGTTTAGGATATGTTTTAAAATGTGCCTTTACCATATTTCAGACTTTAGAACTTCAAAAATTCCAACCGCAGGTCCTTATCTTTTTTAGTTTTTTAAATACATATACATATTTTTTTTTTTTATTTTTTTTCTGAAAAAAAAAAGTTTTCTTAAAACAGTCCAAAATATGGCCTTTAGGTAATTTTAGGGTGAGGATTAATAAAAAAATATTTAAAAAAATCAAGAGGCCTTAGTTTTTGAGTTATAGTCAATTTTAGGTACTTATTTCCGATTTACTCAAAAACAGTTGGCCAAAATCCAAAATGAACCTTATTTTTGTGATCTACGGCCCAAAGTGTATCAATTTTGAGCAAATTCCGAAATATTTTTTTTTTGTAAAAATTCGCGATTTTTTTCAAAGGGGTACCCCTTACGATTTTTTCGATATTTTGCCATTTATAAGGGTTTTGTTTAATGATACATCCTTTTTGTATAAGTTGGTTTATTAAGGCCCCAATTTTTTCTAGACTAAAATGGACATGAGGAACTCAAATATTTAAACCAGAGGTCCCTATCTTTTACCGTTATTGAGATATAATTTTTTGAAAAATTAAATTTTATTACAAAAATTTCAAAATTTTACAAAATTTTTTTTTTGTTTAGGATATGTTTTAAAATGTGCCTTTACCATATTTCAGAACTTAGAACTTCAAAAATTCCAACCGCAGGTCCTTATCTTTTTTAGTTTTTGAAATACATATACATATTTTTTTTATTTATTTTTTTTCTGAAAAAAAAAAGTTTTCTTAAAACAGTCCAAAATATGGCCTTTAGGTAATTTTGGGGTGAGGATTAATAAAAAAATATTTAAAAAATCAAGAGGCCTTAGTTTTTGAGTTATAGTCAATTTTAGGTACTTTTTTCCGATTTACTCAAAAACAGTTCGCCAAAATCCAAAATGAACCTTATTTTTGTGATATACGGCCCAAATTGTATCATTTTTGAGAAAAATCCGAAATATTTTTTTGTAAAAATTCTCGATTTTTTTTCAAAGGGGTACCCCTTACGATTTTTTCGATATTTTGCCATTAACAAGGGTTTTGTTTAATGATACATCCTTTTTGTATAAGTTTGGTTATTAAGGCCCCAATTTTTTCTATACTTAAATGGACATGAGGAACTCAAAAATTTAAACCAGAGGTCCTTATCTTTTACCGTTATTGAGATATAATTTTTTGAAAAATTAAATTTTATTACAAAAATTTCAAAATTTTACAAATTTTTTTTTTGTTTAGGATATGTTTTAAAATGTGCCTTTACCATATTTCAGACCTTAGAACTTCAAAAATTCCAACCGCAGGTCCTTATCTTTTTTAGTTTTTGCAATACATATACATATTTTTTTTATTTTTTTTTTTTTCTGAAAAAAAAAGTTTTCTTAAAACAGTCCAAAATATGGCCTTTAAGTAATTTTGGGGTGAGGATTAATAAAAAAATATTTAAAAAAATCAAGAGGCCTTAGTTTTTGAGTTATAATCAATTTTATGTACTTTTTTCCGATTTACTCAAAAACAGTTGGCCAAAATCCAAAATGAACCTTATTTTTATGATCTACGGCCCAAATTGTATCAATTTTGAGAAAAATCCGAAATAGTTTTTTTGTAGAAATTCGCGATTTTTTTTTCAAAGGGATACCCTTTACGATTTTTTCGATATTTTGCCATTTATAAGGGTTTTGTTTAATGATACATCCTTTTTGTATAAGTTTGGTTATTAAGGCCCCAATTTTTTCTAGACTAAAATGGACATGAGGAACTCAAAAATTTAAACCAGAGGTCCTTATCTTTTACCGTTATTGAGATATAATTTTTTGAAAAATTAAATTTTATTACAAAAATTTTAAAATTTTACAAAAATATTTTTTGTTTAGGATATGTTTTAAAATCTGCCTTTACCATATTTCAGACCTAAGATATTCAAAAATTCCAACCGCAGTTCCTTATCTTTTTTAGTTTTTGAAATACATATACATATTTTTTTTATTTTTTTTTTCTGAAAAAAAAAAGTTTTCTTAAAACAGTCCAAAATATGGCCGTTAGGTAATTTTGGGGTGAAAATTAATAAAAAATATTTAAAAAAATCAAGAGGCCTTAGTTTTTGAGTTGTAGTCAATTTTAGGTACTTTTTTCCGATTTACTCAAAAACAGTTGGCCAAAATCCAAAATGAACCTTATTTTTGTGATCTACGGCCCAAGCTGTATCAATTTTGAGAAAAATCCGAAATATTTTTTGTGTAAAAATTCGCGATTTTTTTTCAAAGTGGTACCCCTTACGATTTTTTCGATATTTTAACATTTATAAGGGTTTTGTTTAATGATACATCCTTTTTGTATAAGTTTGGTTATGAAGCCCTCAATTTTTTCTAGAGTAAAATAGACATGAGGAACTCAAAAATTTAAACCAGAGGTCCCTATCTTTTACCGTTATTGAAATACAATTTTTTGAAAAATTAAATTTTATTACAAAAATTTCAAAATTTTACAAACATTTTTTTTGTTTAGGATATGTTTTAAAATGTGCCTATACCATATTTCAGACCTTAGAACTTCAAAAATTCCAACCGCAGGTCCTTATCTTTTTTAGTTTTTGAAATACATATACATATTTTTTTTATTTATTTTTTTTTCCGAAAAAAAAAAGTTTTCTTAAAACAGTCCAAAATATGGCCTTAAGGTAATTTTGGGGTGAGGATTAATAAAAAAATATTTAAAATAATCAAGAGGCCTTAGTTTTTGAGTTATAGTTAATTTGAGGTACTTTTTTCCGCTTTACTCAAAAACAGTTGGCCAAAATCCAAAATGAACCTTATTTTTGTGATCTACGGCCCAAATTGTATCAATATTGAGAAAAATCCGAAATATTTTTTTTGTAAAAATTCGCGATTTTTTTTCAAAGGGGTACCCCTTACGAATTTTTCGATATTTTGCCATTTATAAGGGTTTTGTTTAATAATACATCCTTTTTGTATAAGTTTGGTTATTAAGGCCCCAATTTTTTTTAGACTAAAATGGACATGAGGAACTCAAAATTTTAAACCAGAGGTCCCTATCTTTTACCGTTATTGAGATATAATTTTTTGAAAAATTAAATTTTATTACAAAAATTTCAAAATTTTACAAAAATTTTTTTTGTTTAGGATATGTTTTAAAATGTGCCTTTACCATATTTCAGACCTTAGAATTTCAAAAATTCCAACCGCAGGTCCTTATCTTTTTTAGTTTTTGAAATACATATACATATTTTTTTTATTTATTTTTTTTCTGAAAAAAAAAAGTTTTCTTAAAACAGTCCAAAATATGGCCTTTAGGTAATTTCAGGGTGAGGATTAATAAAAAAATATTTAAAAAAATCAAGAGGCCTTAGTTTTTGAGTTATAGTCAATTTTAGGTACTTTTTTCCGATTTACTCAAAAACAGTTGGCCAAAATCCAAAATGAACCTTATTTTTGTGATCTACGGCCCAAAGTGTATCAATTTTGAGCAAATTCCGAAATATTTTTTTTTTGTAAAAATTCGCGATTTTTTTTCAAAGGGGTACCCCTTAGGATTTTTTCGATATTTTGCCATTTATAAGGGTTTTGTTTAATGATACATCCTTTTTGTATAAGTTTGGTTATTAAGGCCCCAATTTTATCTAGACTAAAACGGACATGAGGAACTCAAAAATTTAAACCAGAGGTCCCTATCTTTTACCGTTATTGAAATACAATTTTTTGAAAAATTAAATTTTATTACAAAAATTTCAAAATTTTACAAACATTTTTTTTGTTTAGGATATGTTTTAAAATGTGCCTATACCATATTTCAGACCTTAGAACTTCAAAAATTCCAACCGCAGGTCCTTATCTTTTTTAGTTTTTGAAATACATATACATATTTTTTTTATTTTTTTTTTCTGAAAAAAAAAAGTTTTCTTAAAACAGTCCAAAATATGGCCGTTAGGTAATTTTGGGGTGAGGATTAATAAAAAAATATTTAAATAAATCAAGAGGCCTTAGTTTTTGAGTTATAGTCAATTTTAGGTACTTTTTTCCGATTTACTCAAAAACAGTTGGCCAAAATCCAAAATGAACCTTATTTTTGTGATCTACGGCCCAAAGTGTATCAATTTTGAGCAAATTCCGAAATATTTTTTTTTTGTAAAAATTCGCGATTTTTTTTCAAAGGGGTACCCCTTACGATTTTTTCGATATTTTGCCATTTATAAGGGTTTTGTTTAATGATACATCCTTTTTGTATAAGTTGGTTTATTAAGGCCCCAATTTTTTCTAGACTAAAATGGACATGAGGAACTCAAATATTTAAACCAGAGGTCCCTATCTTTTACCGTTATTGAGATATAATTTTTTGAAAAATTAAATTTTATTACAAAAATTTCAAAATTTTACAAATTTTTTTTTTTGTTTAGGATATGTTTTAAAATGTGCCTTTACCATATTTCAGACTTTAGAACTTCAAAAATTCCAACCGCAGGTCCTTATCTTTTTTAGTTTTTTAAATACATATACATATTTTTTTTATTTATTTTTTTTCTGAAAAAAAAAAGTTTTCTTAAAACAGTCCAAAATATGGCCTTTAGGTAATTTTGGGGTGAGGATTAATAAAAAAATATTTAAATAAATCAAGAGGCCTTAGTTTTTGAGTTATAGTCAATTTTAGGTACTTTTTTCCGATTTACTCAAAAACAGTTGGCCAAAATCCAAAATGAACCTTATTTTTGTGATCTACGGCCCAAAGTGTATCAATTTTGAGCAAATTCCGAAATATTTTTTTTTTGTAAAAATTCGCGATTTTTTTTCAAAGGGGTACCCCTTACGATTTTTTCGATATTTTGCCATTTATAAGGGTTTTGTTTAATGATACATCCTTTTTGTATAAGTTGGTTTATTAAGGCCCCAATTTTTTCTAGACTAAAATGGACATGAGGAACTCAAATATTTAAACCAGAGGTCCCTATCTTTTACCGTTATTGAGATATAATTTTTTGAAAAATTAAATTTTATTACAAAAATTTCAAAATTTTACAAATTTTTTTTTTTGTTTAGGATATGTTTTAAAATGTGCCTTTACCATATTTCAGACTTTAGAACTTCAAAAATTCCAACCGCAGGTCCTTATCTTTTTTAGTTTTTTAAATACATATACATATTTTTTTTATTTATTTTTTTTCTGAAAAAAAAAAGTTTTCTTAAAACAGTCCAAAATATGGCCTTTAGGTAATTTTAGGGTGAGGATTAATAAAAAAATATTTAAAAAAATCAAGAGGCCTTAGTTTTTGAGTTATAGTCAATTTTAGGTACTTATTTCCGATTTACTCAAAAACAGTTGGCCAAAATCCAAAATGAACCTTATTTTTGTGATCTACGGCCCAAATTGTATCAATTTTGAGCAAATTCCGAAATATTTTTTTTTTTGTAAAAATTCGCGATTTTTTTCAAAGGGGTACCCCTTACGATTTTTTCGATATTTTGCCATTTATAAGGGTTTTGTTTAATGATACATCCTTTTTGTATAAGTTGGTTTATTAAGGCCCCAATTTTTTCTAGACTAAAATGGACATGAGGAACTCAAATATTTAAACCAGAGGTCCCTATCTTTTACCGTTATTGAGATATAATTTTTTGAAAAATTAAATTTTATTACAAAAATTTCAAAATTTTTCAAAATTTTTTTTTTGTTTAGGATATGTTTTAAAATGTGCCTTTACCATATTTCAGAACTTAGAACTTCAAAAATTCCAACCGCAGGTCCTTATCTTTTTTAGTTTTTGAAATACATATACATATTTTTTTTATTTATTTTTTTTCTGAAAAAAAAAAGTTTTCTTAAAACAGTCCAAAATATGGCCTTTAGGTAATTTTGGGGTGAGGATTAATAAAAAAATATTTAAAAAATCAAGAGGCCTTAGTTTTTGAGTTAGTCAATTTTAGGTACTTTTTTCCGATTTACTCAAAAACAGTTCGCCAAAATCCAAAATGAACCTTATTTTTGTGATGTACGGCCCAAATTGTATCATTTTTGAGAAAAATCCGAAATATTTTTTTGTAAAAATTCTCGATTTTTTTTCAAAGGGGTACCCCTTACGATTTTTTCGATATTTTGCCATTTACAAGGGTTTTGTTTAATGATACATCCTTTTTGTATAAGTTGGTTTATTAAGGCCCCAATTTTTTCTAGACTAAAATGGACATGAGGAACTCAAATATTTAAACCAGAGGTCCCTATCTTTTACCGTTATTGAGATATAATTTTTTGAAAAATTAAATTTTATTACAAAAATTTCAAAATTTTACAATTTTGTTTTTGTTTAGGATATGTTTTAAAATGTGCCATTACCATATGTCAGACCTTAGAACTTCAAAAATTCCAACCGCAGGTCCTTATCTTTTTTAGTTTTTGAAATACATATACATATTTTTTTTATTTTTTTTTTTTTTCTGAAAAAAAAGTTTTCTTAAAACAGTCCAAAATATGGCCTTAAGGTAATTTTGGGGTGAGGATTAATAAAAAAATATTTAAAAAAATCAAGAGGCCTTAGTTTTTGAGTTATAGTTAATTTGAGGTACTTTTTTCCGCTTTACTCAAAAACAGTTGGCCAAAATCCAAAATGAACCTTATTTTTGTGATATACGGCCCAAATTGTATCAATATTGAGAAATATCCGAAATATTTTTTTTGTAAAAATTCGCGATTTTTTTTTCAAAGGGGTACCCCTTACGAATTTTTCGATATTTTGCCATTTATAAGGGTTTTGTTTAATAATACATCCTTTTTGTATAAGTTTGGTTATTAAGGCCCCAATTTTTTCTATACTAAAATGGACATGAGGAACTCAAAAATTTAAACCAGAGGTCCTTATCTTTTACCGTTATAGAGATATAATTTTTTGAAAAATTAAATTTTATTACAAAAATTTCAAAATTTTACAATTTTGTTTTTGTTTAGGATATGTTTTAAAATGTGCCATTACCATATGTCAGACCTTAGAACTTCAAAAATTCCAACCGCAGGTCCTTATCTTTTTTAGTTTTTGAAATACATATACATATTTTTTTTATTTTTTTTTTTTTTCTGAAAAAAAAGTTTTCTTAAAACAGTCCAAAATATGGCCTTTAGGTAATTTTGGGGTGAGGATTAATAAAAAAATATTTTAAAAAATCAAGAGGCCTTAGTTTTTGAGTTATAGTCAATTTAAGGTACTTTTTTCTGATTTACTCAAAAAGAGTTGGCCAAAATCCAAAATGAACTTTATTTTTGTGATCTACGGCCCAAATTGTATCAATTTTGAGAAAAATCCGAAATATTTTTTTGTTAAAATTCGCGATTTTTTTTCAAGGGGGTACCCTTTACGATTTTTTCGATATTTTGCCATTTATAAGGCTTTTGTTTAATGATACATCCTTTTTGTATAAGTTTAGTTATTAAGGCCCCAATTTTTTCTAGACTAAAATGGACATGAGGAACTCAGAAATTTAAACCAGAGGTCCTTATCTTTTACCGTTATTGAGATATAATTTTTTGAAAAATTAAATTTTATTACAAAAATTTCAAAATTTTACAAAATTTTTTTTTGTTTAGGATATGTTTTAAAATGTGCCTTTACCATATTTCAGACCTTAGAATTTCAAAAATTCCAACCGCAGGTCCTTATCTTTTTTAGTTTTGGAAATACATATACATATTTTTTTTATTTTTTTTTTTTTCTGAAAAAAAAAAGTTTTCTTAAAACAGTCCAAAATATGGCCTTTAGGTAATTTTAGGGTGAGGATTAATAAAAAAATATTTAAAAAAATCAAGAGGCCTTAGTTTTTGAGTTATAGTCAATTTTAGGTACTTATTTCCGATTTACTCAAAAACAGTTGGCCAAAATCCAAAATGAACCTTATTTTTGTGATCTACGGCCCAAAGTGTATCAATTTTGAGCAAATTCCGAAATATTTTTTTTTTTGTAAAAATTCGCGATTTTTTTCAAAGGGGTACCCCTTACGATTTTTTCGATATTTTGCCATTTATAAGGGTTTTGTTTAATGATACATCCTTTTTGTATAAGTTGGTTTATTAAGGCCCCAATTTTTTCTAGACTGAAATGGACATGAGGAACTCAAATATTTAAACCAGAGGTCCCTATCTTTTACCGTTATTGAGATATAATTTTTTGAAAAATTAAATTTTATTACAAAAATTTCAAAATTTTACAATTTTTTTTTTTTGTTTAGGATATGTTTTAAAATGTGCCTTTACCATATTTCAGAACTTAGAACTTCAAAAATTCCAACCGCAGGTCCTTATCTTTTTTAGTTTTTGAAATACATATACATATTTTTTTTATTTATTTTTTTTCTGAAAAAAAAAAGTTTTCTTAAAACAGTCCAAAATATGGCCTTTAGGTAATTTTGGGGTGAGGATTAATAAAAAAATATTTAAAAAATCAAGAGGCCTTAGTTTTTGAGTTATAGTCAATTTTAGGTACTTTTTTCCGATTTACTCAAAAACAGTTCGCCAAAATCCAAATTGAACCTTATTTTTGTGATGTACGGCCCAAATTGTATCATTTTTGAGAAAAATCCGAAATATTTTTTTGTTAAAATTCGCGATTTTTTTTCAAGGGGGTACCCTTTACGATTTTTTCGATATTTTGCCATTTATAAGGCTTTTGTTTAATGATACATCCTTTTTGTATAAGTTTAGTTATTAAGGCCCCAATTTTATCTAGACTAAAATGGACATGAGGAACTCAAAAATTTAAACCAGAGGTCCCTATCTTTTACCGTTATTGAGATATACTTTTTTGAAAAATTAAATTTTATTACATAAATTTCAAAATATTACAAAATTTTTTTTTGTTAAGGATATGTTTTAAAATGTGCCTTTACCATATTTCAAACCTTAGAACTTCAAAAATTCCAACCGCAGGTCCTTATCTTTTTTAGTTTTTGAAATACATATACATATTTTTTTTATTTTTTTTTTTTTCTGAAAAAAAAAAGTTTTCTGAAAACAGTCCAAAATATGGCCTTTAGGTAATTTCGGGGTGAGGATTAATGAAAAAATATTTAAAAAAATCAAGAGGCCTTAGTTTTTGAGTTATAGTCAATTTTATGTACTTTTTTCCGATTAACTCAAAAACAGTTGGCCAAAATCCAAAATGAACCTTATTTTTGTGATCTACGGCCCAAACTGTATCAATTTTGAGAAAAATCCGAAATATTTTTTTTGTTAAAATTCGCGATTTTTTTTCAAAGGGGTACCCCTTACGATTTTTTCGATATTTTGCCATTTATAAGGGTTTTGTTTAATGATACATCCTTTTTGTATAAGTTTGGTTATTAAGGCCCCAATTTTTTCTAGACTAAAATGGACATGAGAAACTCAAAAATTTAAACCAGAGGTCCTTATCTTTTACCGTTATTGAGATATAATTTTTTGAAAAATTAAATTTTATTACAAAAATTTCAAAATTTTACAAATTTTTTTTTTTGTTTAGGATATGTTTTAAAATGTGCCTTTACCATATTTCAGACCTTAGAACTTCAAAAATTCCAACCGCAGGTCCTTATCTTTTTTAGTTTTTGCAATACATATACATATTTTTTTTATTTTTTTTTTTTCTGAAAAAAAAAGTTTTCTTAAAACAGTCCAAAATATGGCCTTTAGGTAATTTTGGGGTGAGGATTAATAAAAAAATATTTAAAAAAATCAAGAGGCCTTAGTTTTTGAGTTATAATCAATTTTATGTACTTTTTTCCGATTTACTCAAAAACAGTTGGCCAAAATCCAAAATGAACCTTATTTTTGTGATCTACGGCCCAAATTGTATCAATTTTGAGAAAAATCCGAAATAGTTTTTTTGTAGAAATTCGCGATTTTTTTTCAAAGGGATACCCTTTACGATTTTTTCGATATTTTGCCATTTATAAGGGTTTTGTTTAATGATACATCCTTTTTGTATAAGTTTGGTTATTAAGGCCCCAATTTTTTCTAGACTAAAATGGACATGAGGAACTCAAAAATTTAAACCAGAGGTCCTTATCTTTTACCGTTATTGAGATATAATTTTTTGAAAAATTAAATTTTATTACAAAAATTTTAAAATTTTACAAAAATTTTTTTTGTTTAGGATATGTTTTAAAATCTGCCTTTACCATATTTCAGACCTAAGATATTCAAAAATTCCAACCGCAGTTCCTTATCTTTTTTAGTTTTTGAAATACATATACATATTTTTTTTATTTTTTTTTCTGAAAAAAAAAAGTTTTCTTAAAACAGTCCAAAATATGGCCGTTAGGTAATTTTGGGGTGAAAATTAATAAAAAATATTTAAAAAAATCAAGAGGCCTTAGTTTTTGAGTTGTAGTCAATTTTAGGTACTTTTTTCCGATTTACTCAAAAACAGTTGGCCAAAATCCAAAATGAACTTTATTTTTGTGATCTACGGCCCAAGCTGTATCAATTTTGAGAAAAATCCGAAATATTTTTTGTGTAAAAATTCGCGATTTTTTTTCAAAGTGGTACCCCTTACGATTTTTTCGATATTTTAACATTTATAAGGGTTTTGTTTAATGATACATCCTTTTTGTATAAGTTTGGTTATGAAGCCCTCAATTTTTTCTAGAGTAAAATAGACATGAGGAACTCAAAAATTTAAACCAGAGGTCCCTATCTTTTACCGTTATTGAAATACAATTTTTTGAAAAATTAAATTTTATTACAAAAATTTCCAAATTTTACAAACATTTTTTTTGTTTAGGATATGTTTTAAAATGTGCCTATACCATATTTCAGACCTTAGAACTTCAAAAATTCCAACCGCAGGTCCTTATCTTTTTTAGTTTTTGAAATACATATACATATTTTTTTTATTTATTTTTTTTTCTGAAAAAAAAAAGTTTTCTTAAAACAGTCCAAAATATGGCCTTAAGGTAATTTTGGGGTGAGGATTAATAAAAAAATATTTAAAAAAATCAAGAGGCCTTAGTTTTTGAGTTATAGTTAATTTGAGGTACTTTTTTCCGCTTTACTCAAAAACAGTTGGCCAAAATCCAAAATGAACCTTATTTTTGTGATCTACGGCCCAAATTGTATCAATATTGAGAAAAATCCGAAATATTTTTTTTGTAAAAATTCGCGATTTTTTTTCAAAGGGGTACCCCTAACGAATTTTTCGATATTTTGCCATTTATAAGGGTTTTGTTTAATAATACATCCTTTTTGTATAAGTTTGGTTATTAAGGCCCCAATTTTTTTTAGACTAAAATGGACATGAGGAACTCAAAAATTTAAACCAGAGGTCCCTATCTTTTACCGTTATTGAGATATAATTTTTTGAAAAATTAAATTTTATTACAAAAATTTCAAAATTTTACAAAAATTTTTTTTGTTTAGGATATGTTTTAAAATGTGCCTTTACCATATTTCAGACCTTAGAATTTCAAAAATTCCAACCGCAGGTCCTTATCTTTTTTAGTTTTTGAAATACATATACATATTTTTTTTATTTATTTTTTTTCTGAAAAAAAAAAGTTTTCTTAAAACAGTCCAAAATATGGCCTTTAGGTAATTTCAGGGTGAGGATTAATAAAAAAATATTTAAAAAAATCAAGAGGCCTTAGTTTTTGAGTTATAGTCAATTTTAGGTACTTTTTTCCGATTTACTCAAAAACAGTTGGCCAAAATCCAAAATGAACCTTATTTTTGTGATCTACGGCCCAAAGTGTATCAATTTTGAGCAAATTCCGAAATATTTTTTTTTTGTAAAAATTCGCGATTTTTTTTCAAAGGGGTACCCCTTAGGATTTTTTCGATATTTTGCCATTTATAAGGGTTTTGTTTAATGATACATCCTTTTTGTATAAGTTTGGTTATTAAGGCCCCAATTTTATCTAGACTAAAATGGACATGAGGAACTCAAAAATTTAAACCAGAGGTCCCTATCTTTTACCGTTATTGAAATACAATTTTTTGAAAAATTAAATTTTATTACAAAAATTTCAAAATTTTACAAACATTTTTTTTGTTTAGGATATGTTTTAAAATGTGCCTATACCATATTTCAGACCTTAGAACTTCAAAAATTCCAACCGCAGGTCCTTATCTTTTTTAGTTTTTGAAATACATATACATATTTTTTTTATTTATTTTTTTTTCTGAAAAAAAAAAGTTTTCTTAAAACAGTCCAAAATATGGCCTTTAGGTAATTTTGGGGTGAGGATTAATAAAAAAATATTTAAAAAAATCAAGAGGCCTTAGTTTTTGAGTTATAGTCAATTTTAGGTACTTTTTTCCGATTTACTCAAAAACAGTTGGCCAAAATCCAAAATGAACCTTATTTTTGTGATCTACGGCCCAAAGTGTATCAATTTTGAGCAAATTCCGAAATATTTTTTTTTTGTAAAAATTCGCGATTTTTTTTCAAAGGGGTACCCCTTACGATTTTTTCGATATTTTGCCATTTATAAGGGTTTTGTTTAATGATACATCCTTTTTGTATAAGTTGGTTTATTAAGGCCCCAATTTTTTCTAGACTAAAATGGACATGAGGAACTCAAATATTTAAACCAGAGGTCCCTATCTTTTACCGTTATTGAGATATAATTTTTTGAAAAATTAAATTTTATTACAAAAATTTCAAA
The DNA here is from genome assembly GCA_963971575.1 of Liopterus haemorrhoidalis. Lineage (NCBI taxonomy): Eukaryota > Metazoa > Arthropoda > Insecta > Coleoptera > Dytiscidae > Liopterus > Liopterus haemorrhoidalis. The sequence goes on from OZ020618.1 coordinate 32,714,139, forward strand.
ATTTTACAAATTTTTTTTTTTGTTTAGGATATGTTTTAAAATGTGCCTTTACCATATTTCAGACTTTAGAACTTCAAAAATTCCAACCGCAGGTCCTTATCTTTTTTAGTTTTTTAAATACATATACATATTTTTTTTATTTATTTTTTTCTGAAAAAAAAAAGGTTTCTTAAAACAGTCCAAAATATGGCCTTTAGGTAATTTTAGGGTGAGGATTAATAAAAAAATATTTAAAAAAATCAAGAGGCCTTAGTTTTTGAGTTATAGTCAATTTTAGGTACTTATTTCCGATTTACTCAAAAACAGTTGGCAAAAATCCAAAATGAACCTTATTTTTGTGATCTACGGCCCAAAGTGTATCAATTTTGAGCAAATTCCGAAATATTTTTTTTTTTGTAAAAATTCGCGATTTTTTTCAAAGGGGTACCCCTTACGATTTTTTCGATATTTTGCCATTTATAAGGGTTTTGTTTAATGATACATCCTTTTTGTATAAGTTGGTTTATTAAGGCCCCAATTTTTTCTAGACTGAAATGGACATGAGGAACTCAAATATTTAAACCAGAGGTCCCTATCTTTTACCGTTATTGAGATATAATTTTTTGAAAAATTAAATTTTATTACAAAAATTTCAAAATTTTTCAAAATTTTTTTTTTGTTTAGGATATGTTTTAAAATGTGCCTTTACCATATTTCAGAACTTAGAACTTCAAAAATTCCAACCGCAGGTCCTTATCTTTTTTAGTTTTTGAAATACATATACATATTTTTTTTATTTATTTTTTTTCTGAAAAAAAAAAGTTTTCTTAAAACAGTCCAAAATATGGCCTTTAGGTAATTTTGGGGTGAGGATAAATAAAAAAATATTTAAAAAATCAAGAGGCGTTAGTTTTTGAGTTATAGTCAATTTTAGGTACTTTTTTCCGATTTACTCAAAAACAGTTCGCCAAAATCCAAAATGAACCTTATTTTTGTGATGTACGGCCCAAATTGTATCATTTTTGAGAAAAATCCGAAATATTTTTTTGTAAAAATTCTCGATTTTTTTTCAAAGGGGTACCCCTTACGATTTTTTCGATATTTTGCCATTTACAAGGGTTTTGTTTAATGATACATCCTTTTTGTATAAGTTTGGTTATTAAGGCCCCAATTTTTTCTATACTAAAATGGACATGAGGAACTCAAAAATTTAAACCAGAGGTCCTTATCTTTTACCGTTATTGAGATATAATTTTTTGAAAAATTAAATTTTATTACAAAAATTTCAAAATTTTACAATTTTTTTTTTGTTTAGGATATGTTTTAAAATGTGCCATTACCATATTTCAGACCTTAAAACTTCAAAAATTCCAACCGCAGGTCCTTATCTTTTTTAGTTTTTGAAATACATATACATATTTTTTTTATTTATTTTTTTTCTGAAAAAAAAAAGTTTTCTTAAAACAGTCCAAAATATGGCCTTTAGGTAATTTTGGGGTGAGGATTAATAAAAAAATATTTAAAAAATCAAGAGGCCTTAGTTTTTGAGTTAGTCAATTTTAGGTACTTTTTTCCGATTTACTCAAAAACAGTTCGCCAAAATCCAAAATGAACCTTATTTTTGTGATGTACGGCCCAAATTGTATCATTTTTGAGAAAAATCCGAAATATTTTTTTGTAAAAATTCTCGATTTTTTTTCAAAGGGGTACCCCTTACGATTTTTTCGATATTTTGCCATTTACAAGGGTTTTGTTTAATGATACATCCTTTTTGTATAAGTTTGGTTATTAAGGCCCCAATTTTTTCTATACTAAAATGGACATGAGGAACTCAAAAATTTAAACCAGAGGTCCTTATCTTTTACCGTTATAGAGATATAATTTTTTGAAAAATTAAATTTTATTACAAAAATTTCAAAATTTTACAATTTTGTTTTTGTTTAGGATATGTTTTAAAATGTGCCATTAACATATGTCAGACCTTAGAACTTCAAAAATTCCAACCGCAGGTCCTTATCTTTTTTAGTTTTTGAAATACATATACATATTTTTTTTATTTTTTTTTTTTTTCTGAAAAAAAAGTTTTCTTAAAACAGTCCAAAATATGGCCCTTAGGTAATTTTGGGGTGAGGATTAATAAAAAAATATTTAAAAAAATCAAGAGGCCTTAGTTTTTGAGTTATAGTCAATTTAAGGTACTTTTTTCTGATTTACTCAAAAAGAGTTGGCCAAAATCCAAAATGAACTTTATTTTTGTGATCTACGGCCCAAATTGTATCAATTTTGAGAAAAATCCGAAATATTTTTTTTGTTAAAATTCGCGATTTTTTTTCAAGGGGGTACCCTTTACGATTTTTTCGATATTTTGCCATTTATAAGGCTTTTGTTTAATGATACATCCTTTTTGTATAAGTTAAGTTATTAAGGCCCCAATTTTTTCTAGACTAAAATGGACATGAGGAACTCAGAAATTTAAACCAGAGGTCCTTATCTTTTACCGTTATTGAGATATAATTTTTTGAAAAATTAAATTTTATTACAAAAATTTCAAAATTTTACAAAATTTTTTTTTGTTTAGGATATGTTTTAAAATGTGCCTTTACCATATTTCAGACCTTAGAATTTCAAAAATTCCAACCGCAGGTCCTTATCTTTTTTAGTTTTGGAAATACATATACATATTTTTTTTATTTTTTTTTTTTTCTGAAAAAAAAAAGTTTTCTTAAAACAGTCCAAAATATGGCCTTTAGGTAATTTTAGGGTGAGGATTAATAAAAAAATATTTAAAAAAATCAAGAGGCCTTAGTTTTTGAGTTATAGTCAATTTTAGGTACTTATTTCCGATTTACTCAAAAACAGTTGGCCAAAATCCAAAATGAACCTTATTTTTGTGATCTACGGCCCAAAGTGTATCAATTTTGAGCAAATTCCGAAATATTTTTTTTTTTGTAAAAATTCGCGATTTTTTTCAAAGGGGTACCCCTTACGATTTTTTCGATATTTTGCCATTTATAAGGGTTTTGTTTAATGATACATCCTTTTTGTATAAGTTGGTTTATTAAGGCCCCAATTTTTTCTAGACTGAAATGGACATGAGGAACTCAAATATTTAAACCAGAGGTCCCTATCTTTTACCGTTATTGAGATATAATTTTTTGAAAAATTAAATTTTATTACAAAAATTTCAAAATTTTACAAAATTTTTTTTTTGTTTAGGATATGTTTTAAAATGTGCCTTTACCATATTTCAGAACTTAGAACTTCAAAAATTCCAACCGCAGGTCCTTATCTTTTTTAGTTTTTGAAATACATATACATATTTTTTTTATTTATTTTTTTTCTGAAAAAAAAAAGTTTTCTTAAAACAGTCCAAAATATGGCCTTTAGGTAATTTTGGGGTGAGGATTAATAAAAAAATATTTAAAAAATCAAGAGGCCTTAGTTTTTGAGTTATAGTCAATTTTAGGTACTTTTTTCCGATTTACTCAAAAACAGTTCGCCAAAATCCAAATTGAACCTTATTTTTGTGATGTACGGCCCAAATTGTATCATTTTTGAGAAAAATCCGAAATATTTTTTTGTTAAAATTCGCGATTTTTTTTCAAGGGGGTACCCTTTACGATTTTTTCGATATTTTGCCATTTATAAGGCTTTTGTTTAATGATACATCCTTTTTGTATAAGTTTAGTTATTAAGGCCCCAATTTTATCTAGACTAAAATGGACATGAGGAACTCAAAAATTTAAACCAGAGGTCCCTATCTTTTACCGTTATTGAGATATACTTTTTTGAAAAATTAAATTTTATTACATTAATTTCAAAATATTACAAAATTTTTTTTTGTTAAGGATATGTTTTAAAATGTGCCTTTACCATATTTCAAACCTTAGAACTTCAAAAATTCCAACCGCAGGTCCTTATCTTTTTTAGTTTTTGAAATACATATACATATTTTTTTTATTTTTTTTTTTTTTCTGAAAAAAAAAAGTTTTCTGAAAACAGTCCAAAATATGGCCTTTAGGTAATTTCGGGGTGAGGATTAATGAAAAAATATTTAAAAAAATCAAGAGGCCTTAGTTTTTGAGTTATAGTCAATTTTATGTACTTTTTTCCGATTTACTCAAAAACAGTTGGCCAAAATCCAAAATGAACCTTATTTTTGTGATCTACGGCCCAAACTGTATCAATTTTGAGAAAAATCCGAAATATTTTTTTTGTTAAAATTCGCGATTTTTTTTCAAAGGGGTACCCCTTACGATTTTTTCGATATTTTGCCATTTATAAGGGTTTTGTTTAATGATACATCCTTTTTGTATAAGTTTGGTTATTAAGGCCCCAATTTTTTCTAGACTAAAATGGACATGAGGAACTCAAAAATTAAACCAGACGTCCCTATCTTTTACCGTTATTGAGATATAATTTTTTGAAAAATTAAATTTTATTACAAAAATTTCAAAATTTTACAAAAATTTTTTTTGTTTAGGATATGTTTTAAAATGTGCCTTTACCATATTTCAGACCTTAGAACTTCAAAAATTCCAACCGCAGGTCCTTATCTTTTTTAGTTTTTGAAATACATATACATATTTTTTTTTTTTTTTTTTTTTTTCTGAAAAAAAAAAGTTTTCTTAAAACAGTCCAAAATATGGCCTTTAGGTAATTTAAGGGTGAGGATTAATAAAAAAATATTTAAAAAAATCAAGAGGCCTTAGTTTTTGAGTTATAGTCAATTTTAGGTACTTATTTCCGATTTACTCAAAAACAGTTGGCAAAAATCCAAAATGAACCTTATTTTTGTGATCTACGGCCCAAAGTGTATCAATTTTGAGCAAATTCCGAAATATTTTTTTTTTTGTAAAAATTCGCGATTTTTTTCAAAGGGGTACCCCTTACGATTTTTTCGATATTTTGCCATTTATAAGGGTTTTGTTTAATGATACATCCTTTTTGTATAAGTTGGTTTATTAAGGCCCCTATTTTTTCTAGACTGAAATGGACATGAGGAACTCAAATATTTAAACCAGAGGTCCCTATCTTTTACCGTTATTGAGATATAATTTTTTGAAAAATTAAATTTTATTACAAAAATTTCAAAATTTTTCAAAATTTTTTTTTTGTTTAGGATATGTTTTAAAATGTGCCTTTACCATATTTCAGAACTTAGAACTTCAAAAATTCCAACCGCAGGTCCTTATCTTTTTTAGTTTTTGAAATACATATACATATTTTTTTTATTTATTTTTTTTCTGAAAAAAAAAAGTTTTCTTAAAACAGTCCAAAATATGGCCTTTAGGTAATTTTGGGGTGAGGATAAATAAAAAAATATTTAAAAAATCAAGAGGCGTTAGTTTTTGAGTTATAGTCAATTTTAGGTACTTTTTTCCGATTTACTCAAAAACAGTTCGCCAAAATCCAAAATGAACCTTATTTTTGTGATGTACGGCCCAAATTGTATCATTTTTGAGAAAAATCCGAAATATTTTTTTGTAAAAATTCTCGATTTTTTTTCAAAGGGGTACCCCTTACGATTTTTTCGATATTTTGCCATTTACAAGGGTTTTGTTTAATGATACATCCTTTTTGTATAAGTTTGGTTATTAAGGCCCCAATTTTTTCTATACTAAAATGGACATGAGGAACTCAAAAATTTAAACCAGAGGTCCTTATCTTTTACCGTTATTGAGATATAATTTTTTGAAAAATTAAATTTTATTACAAAAATTTCAAAATTTTACAATTTTTTTTTTGTTTAGGATATGTTTTAAAATGTGCCATTACCATATTTCAGACCTTAAAACTTCAAAAATTCCAACCGCAGGTCCTTATCTTTTTTAGTTTTTGAAATACATATACATATTTTTTTTATTTATTTTTTTTCTGAAAAAAAAAAGTTTTCTTAAAACAGTCCAAAATATGGCCTTTAGGTAATTTTGGGGTGAGGATTAATAAAAAAATATTTAAAAAATCAAGAGGCCTTAGTTTTTGAGTTAGTCAATTTTAGGTACTTTTTTCCGATTTACTCAAAAACAGTTCGCCAAAATCCAAAATGAACCTTATTTTTGTGATGTACGGCCCAAATTGTATCATTTTTGAGAAAAATCCGAAATATTTTTTTGTAAAAATTCTCGATTTTTTTTCAAAGGGGTACCCCTTACGATTTTTTCGATATTTTGCCATTTACAAGGGTTTTGTTTAATGATACATCCTTTTTGTATAAGTTTGGTTATTAAGGCCCCAATTTTTTCTATACTAAAATGGACATGAGGAACTCAAAAATTTAAACCAGAGGTCCTTATCTTTTACCGTTATAGAGATATAATTTTTTGAAAAATTAAATTTTATTACAAAAATTTCAAAATTTTACAATTTTGTTTTTGTTTAGGATATGTTTTAAAATGTGCCATTAACATATGTCAGACCTTAGAACTTCAAAAATTCCAACCGCAGGTCCTTATCTTTTTTAGTTTTTGAAATACATATACATATTTTTTTTATTTTTTTTTTTTTTCTGAAAAAAAAGTTTTCTTAAAACAGTCCAAAATATGGCCTTTAGGTAATTTTGGGGTGAGGATTAATAAAAAAATATTTAAAAAAATCAAGAGGCCTTAGTTTTTGAGTTATAGTCAATTTAAGGTACTTTTTTCTGATTTACTCAAAAAGAGTTGGCCAAAATCCAAAATGAACTTTATTTTTGTGATCTACGGCCCAAATTGTATCAATTTTGAGAAAAATCCGAAATATTTTTTTTGTTAAAATTCGCGATTTTTTTTCAAGGGGGTACCCTTTACGATTTTTTCGATATTTGGCCATTTATAAGGCTTTTGTTTAATGATACATCCTTTTTGTATAAGTTAAGTTATTAAGGCCCCAATTTTTTCTAGACTAAAATGGACATGAGGAACTCAGAAATTTAAACCAGAGGTCCTTATCTTTTACCGTTATTGAGATATAATTTTTTGAAAAATTAAATTTTATTACAAAAATTTCAAAATTTTACAAATTTTTTTTTTGTTTAGGATATGTTTTAAAATGTGCCTTTACCATATTTCAGACCTTAGAATTTCAAAAATTCCAACCGCAGGTCCTTATCTTTTTTAGTTTTGGAAATACATATACATATTTTTTTTATTTTTTTTTTTTTCTGAAAAAAAAAAGTTTTCTTAAAACAGTCCAAAATATGGCCTTTAGGTAATTTTAGGGTGAGGATTAATAAAAAAATATTTAAAAAAATCAAGAGGCCTTAGTTTTTGAGTTATAGTCAATTTTAGGTACTTATTTCCGATTTACTCAAAAACAGTTGGCCAAAATCCAAAATGAACCTTATTTTTGTGATCTACGGCCCAAAGTGTATCAATTTTGAGCAAATTCCGAAATATTTTTTTTTTTGTAAAAATTCGCGATTTTTTTCAAAGGGGTACCCCTTACGATTTTTTCGATATTTTGCCATTTATAAGGGTTTTGTTTAATGATACATCCTTTTTGTATAAGTTGGTTTATTAAGGCCCCAATTTTTTCTAGACTGAAATGGACATGAGGAACTCAAATATTTAAACCAGAGGTCCCTATCTTTTACCGTTATTGAGATATAATTTTTTGAAAAATTAAATTTTATTACAAAAATTTCAAAATTTTACAAAATTTTTTTTTTGTTTAGGATATGTTTTAAAATGTGCCTTTACCATATTTCAGAACTTAGAACTTCAAAAATTCCAACCGCAGGTCCTTATCTTTTTTAGTTTTTGAAATACATATACATATTTTTTTTATTTATTTTTTTTCTGAAAAAAAAAAGTTTTCTTAAAACAGTCCAAAATATGGCCTTTAGGTAATTTTGGGGTGAGGATTAATAAAAAAATATTTAAAAAATCAAGAGGCCTTAGTTTTTGAGTTATAGTCAATTTTAGGTACTTTTTTCCGATTTACTCAAAAACAGTTCGCCAAAATCCAAATTGAACCTTATTTTTGTGATGTACGGCCCAAATTGTATCATTTTTGAGAAAAATCCGAAATATTTTTTTGTTAAAATTCGCGATTTTTTTTCAAGGGGGTACCCTTTACGATTTTTTCGATATTTTGCCATTTATAAGGCTTTTGTTTAATGATACATCCTTTTTGTATAAGTTTAGTTATTAAGGCCCCAATTTTATCTAGACTAAAATGGACATGAGGAACTCAAAAATTTAAACCAGAGGTCCCTATCTTTTACCGTTATTGAGATATACTTTTTTGAAAAATTAAATTTTATTACATAAATTTCAAAATATTACAAAATTTTTTTTTGTTAAGGATATGTTTTAAAATGTGCCTTTACCATATTTCAAACCTTAGAACTTCAAAAATTCCAACCGCAGGTCCTTATCTTTTTTAGTTTTTGAAATACATATACATATTTTTTTTATTTTTTTTTTTTTCTGAAAAAAAAAAGTTTTCTGAAAACAGTCCAAAATATGGCCTTTAGGTAATTTCGGGGTGAGGATTAATGAAAAAATATTTAAAAAAATCAAGAGGCCTTAGTTTTTGAGTTATAGTCAATTTTATGTACTTTTTTCCGATTTACTCAAAAACAGTTGGCCAAAATCCAAAATGAACCTTATTTTTGTGATCTACGGCCCAAACTGTATCAATTTTGAGAAAAATCCGAAATATTTTTTTTGTTAAAATTCGCGATTTTTTTTCAAAGGGGTACCCCTTACGATTTTTTCGATATTTTGCCATTTATAAGGGTTTTGTTTAATGATACATCCTTTTTGTATAAGTTTGGTTATTAAGGCCCCAATTTTTTCTAGACTAAAATGGACATGAGGAACTCAAAAATTAAACCAGACGTCCCTATCTTTTACCGTTATTGAGATATAATTTTTTGAAAAATTAAATTTTATTACAAAAATTTCAAAATTTTACAAAAATTTTTTTTGTTTAGGATATGTTTTAAAATGTGCCTTTACCATATTTCAGACCTTAGAACTTCAAAAATTCCAACCGCAGGTCCTTATCTTTTTTAGTTTTTGAAATACATATACATATTTTTTTTTTTTTTTTTTTTTTCTGAAAAAAAAAAGTTTTCTTAAAACAGTCCAAAATATGGCCTTTAGGTAATTTTGGGGTAAGGATTAATAAAAAAATATTTAAAAAAATCAATAGGCCTTAGTTTTTGAGTTATAGTCAATTTTATGTACTTTTTTCTGATTTACTCAAAAACAGTTGGCCAAAATCCAAAATGAGCCTTATTTTTGTGATTTACGGCCCAAACTGTATCAATTTTGAGAAAAATCCGAAATATTTTTTTTGTAAAAATTCGCGATTTTTTTTCAAAGGGGTACCCCTTACGAATTTTTCGATATTTTGCCATTTATAAGGGTTTTGTTTAATGATACATCCTTTTTGTATAAGTTTGGTTATTAAGGCCCCAATTTTTTCTAGACTAAAATGGACATGAGGAACTCAAAAATTTAAACCAGAGGTCCCTATCTTTTACCGTTATTGAGATATAATTTTTTGAAAAATTAAATTTTATTACATAAATTTCAAAATTTTACAAAAATTTTATTTGTTTAGGATATGTTTTAAAATGTGCCTTTACCATATTTCAGACCGAAGAACTTCAAAAATTCCAACCGCAGGTCCTTATCTTTTTTAGTTTTTGAAATACATATACATATTTTTTTTATTTTTTTTTTTTTCTGAAAAAAAAAAGTTTTCTTAAAACAGTCCAAAATATGGCCTTTAGGTAATTTTGGGGTGAGGATTAATAAAAAAATATTTAAAAAAATCAATAGGCCTTAGTTTTTGAGTTATAGTCAATTTTATGTACTTTTTTCCGATTTACTCAAAAACAGTTGGCCAAAATCCAAAATGAACCTTATTTTTGTGATCTACGGCCCAAACTGTATCAATTTTGAGAAAAATCCGAAATATTTTTTTTGTTAAAATTCGCGATTTTTTTTCAAAGTGGTACCCCTTACGATTTTTTCGATATTTTGCCATTTATAAGGGTTTTGTTTAATGATACATCCTTTTTGTATAAGTTTGGTTATTAAGGCCCCAATTTTTTCTAGACTAAAATGGACATGAGGAACTCAAAAATTTAAACCAGAGGTCCCTATCTTTTACCGTTATTGAGATATAATTTTTTGAAAAATTAAATTTTATTACAAAAATTTCAAAATTTTACAAAATTTTTGTTTGTTTAGGATATGTTTTAAAATGTGCCTTTACCATATTTCAGACCTTAGAACTTCAAAAATTCCAACCGCAGGTCCTTATCTTTTTTAGTTTTTGAAATACATATACATATTTTTTTTATTTATTTTTTTTCTGGAAAAAAAAAGTTTTCTTAAAACAGTACAAAATATGGCCTTTAGGTAATTTTGGGGTGAGGATTAATAAAAAAATATTTAAAAAAATCAATAGGCCTTAGTTTTTGAGTTATAGTCAATTTTATGTACTTTTTTCCGATTTACTCAAAAACAGTTGGCCAAAATCCAAAATGAACCATATTTTTGTGATCTACGGCCCAAACTGTATCAATTTTGAGAAAAATCCGAAATATTTTTTTTGTTAAAATTCGCGATTTTCTTTCAAAGGGGTACCCCTTACGATTTTTTCAATATTTTGCCATTTATAAGGGTTTTGTTTAATGATACATCCTTTTTGTATAAGTTTGGTTATTAAGGCCCCAATTTTTTCTAAACTAAAATGGACATGAGGAACTCAAAAATTTAAACCAGAGGTCCCTATCTTTTACCGTTATTGAGATATAATTTTTTGAAAAATTAAGTTTTATTACATAAATTTCAAAATTTTACAAACATTTTTTTTGTTTAGGATATGTTTTAAAATGTGCCTTTACCATATTTCAGACCTTAGAACTTCAAAAATTCCAACCGCAGGTCCTTATCTTTTTTAGTTTTTGAAATACATATACATATTTTTTTTATTTTTTTTTTTCTGAAAAAAAAAAGTTTTCTTAAAACAGTCCAAAATATGGCCTTTAGGTAATTTTGGGGTGAGGATTAATAAAAAAATATTTAAAAAAATCAATAGGCCTTAGTTTTTGAGTTATAGTCAATTTTATGTACTTTTTTCCGATTTACTCAAAAACAGTTGGCCAAAATCCAAAATGAACCTTATTTTTGTGATCTACGGCCCAAACTGTATCAATTTTGAGAAAAATCCGAAATATTTTTTTTGTTAAAATTCGCGATTTTTTTTCAAAGGGGTACCCCTTACGATTTTTTCGATATTTTGCCATTTATAAGGGTTTTGTTTAAAGATACATCCTTTTTGTATAAGTTTGGTTATTAAGGCCCCAATTTTTTCTAGACTAAAATGGACATGAGGAACTCAAATATTTAAACCAGAGGTCCCTATCTTTTAGCGTTATTGAGATATAATTTTTTGAAAAATTAAATTTTATTACAAAAATTACAAAATTTTACAAAATTTTTTTTTGTTTGGGATATGTTTTAAAATGTGCCTTTACCATATTTCAGACCTAAGAACTTCAAAAATTCCAACCGCAGGTCCTTATCTTTTTTAGTTTTTGAAATACATATACATATTTTTTTTATTTTTTTTTTTCTGAAAAAAAAAAGTTTTCTTAAAACAGTCCAAAATATGGCCTTTAGGTAATTTTGGGGTAAGGATTAATAAAAAAATATTTAAAAAAATAAATAGGCTTTAGTTTTTGAGTTATAGTCAATTTTATGTACTTTTTTCCGATTTACTCAAAAACAGTTGGCCAAAATCCAAAATGAACCTTATTTTTGTGATCTACGGCCCAAACTGTATCAATTTTGAGAAAAATCCGAAATATTTTTTTTGTAAAAATTCGCGATTTTTTTTCAAAGGGGTACCCCTTACGATTTTTTCGATATTTTGCCATTTATAAGGGTTTTGTTTAATGATACATCCTTTTTGTATAAGTTTGGTTATTAAGGCCCCAATTTTTTCTAGACTAAAATGGACATGAGGAACTCAAATATTTAAACCAGAGGTCCCTATCTTTTACCGTTATTGAGATATAACTTTTTGAAAAATTAAATTTTATTACAAAAATTTCAAAATTTTACAAAATTTTTTTTTGTTTGGGATGTTTTAAAATGTGCCTTTACCATATTTCAGACCTTAGAACTTCAAAAATTCCAACCGCAGGTCCTTATCTTTTTTAGTTTTTGAAATACATATACATATTTTTTTTATTTTTTTTGTTTTTCTGAAAAAAAAAAGTTTTCTTAAAACAGTCCAAAATATGGCCTCAAGGTAATTTTGGGGTGAGGATAAATAAAAAAATATTTAAAAAAATCAAGAGGCCTTAGTTTTTGAGTTATAGTCAATTTTAGGTACTTTTTTCGGATTTACTCAAAAACAGTTGGCCAAAATCCAAAATGAACCTTATTTTTGTGATCTACGGCCCAAAGTGTATCAATTTTGAGAAAAATTTGAAATATTTTTTTTGTAAAAATTCGCGATTTTTTTTCAAAGGGGTACCCTTTACGATTTTTTCGATATTTTGCCATTTATAAGGGTTTTGTTTAATGATACATCCTTTTTGTATAAGTTTGGTTATTAAGGCCCCAATTTTTTCTAGACTAAAATGGACATGAGGAACTCAAATATTTAAACCAGAGGTCCCTATCTTTTACCGTTATTGAGATATAATTTTTTGAAAAATTAAATTTTATTACAAAAATTTCAAAATTTTACAAAATTTTTGTTTGTTTAGGATATGTTTTAAAATGTGCCTTTACCATATTTCAGACCTTAGAACTTCAAAAATTCCAACCGCAGGTCCTTATCTTTTTTAGTTTTTGAAATACATATACATATTTTTTTTATTTATTTTTTTTCTGAAAAAAAAAAGTTTTCTTAAAACAGTACAAAATATGGCCTTTAGGTAATTTTGGGGTGAGGATTAATAAAAAAATATTTAAAAAAATCAATAGGCCTTAGTTTTTGAGTTATAGTCAATTTTATGTACTTTTTTCCGATTTACTCAAAAACAGTTGGCCAAAATCCAAAATGAACCATATTTTTGTGATCTACGGCCCAAACTGTATCAATTTTGAGAAAAATCCGAAATATTTTTTTTGTTAAAATTCGCGATTTTCTTTCAAAGGGGTACCCCCCTTACGATTTTTTCAATATTTTGCCATTTATAAGGGTTTTGTTTAATGATACATCCTTTTTGTATAAGTTTGGTTATTAAGGCCCCAATTTTTTCTAAACTAAAATGGACATGAGGAACTCAAAAATTTAAACCAGAGGTCCCTATCTTTTACCGTTATTGAGATATAATTTTTTGAAAAATTAAGTTTTATTACATAAATTTCAAAATTTTACAAACATTTTTTTTGTTTAGGATATGTTTTAAAATGTGCCTTTACCATATTTCAGACCTTAGAACTTCAAAAATTCCAACCGCAGGTCCTTATCTTTTTTAGTTTTTGAAATACATATACATATTTTTTTTATTTTTTTTTTTCTGAAAAAAAAAAGTTTTCTTAAAACAGTCCAAAATATGGCCTTTAGGTAATTTTGGGGTGAGGATTAATAAAAAAATATTTAAAAAAATCAATAGGCCTTAGTTTTTGAGTTATAGTCAATTTTATGTACTTTTTTCCGATTTACTCAAAAACAGTTGGCCAAAATCCAAAATGAACCTTATTTTTGTGATCTACGGCCCAAACTGTATCAATTTTGAGAAAAATCCGAAATATTTTTTTTGTTAAAATTCGCGATTTTTTTTCAAAGGGGTACCCCTTACGATTTTTTCGATATTTTGCCATTTATAAGGGTTTTGTTTAAAGATACATCCTTTTTGTATAAGTTTGGTTATTAAGGCCCCAATTTTTTCTAGACTAAAATGGACATGAGGAACTCAAATATTTAAACCAGAGGTCCCTATCTTTTAGCGTTATTGAGATATAATTTTTTGAAAAATTAAATTTTATTACAAAAATTACAAAATTTTACAAAATTTTTTTTTGTTTGGGATATGTTTTAAAATGTGCCTTTACCATATTTCAGACCTAAGAACTTCAAAAATTCCAACCGCAGGTCCTTATCTTTTTTAGTTTTTGAAATACATATACATATTTTTTTTATTTTTTTTTTTCTGAAAAAAAAAAGTTTTCTTAAAACAGTCCAAAATATGGCCTTTAGGTAATTTTGGGGTAAGGATTAATAAAAAAATATTTAAAAAAATAAATAGGCTTTAGTTTTTGAGTTATAGTCAATTTTATGTACTTTTTTCCGATTTACTCAAAAACAGTTGGCCAAAATCCAAAATGAACCTTATTTTTGTGATCTACGGCCCAAACTGTATCAATTTTGAGAAAAATCCGAAATATTTTTTTTGTAAAAATTCGCGATTTTTTTTCAAAGGGGTACCCCTTACGATTTTTTCGATATTTTGCCATTTATAAGGGTTTTGTTTAATGATACATCCTTTTTGTATAAGTTTGGTTATTAAGGCCCCAATTTTTTCTAGACTAAAATGGACATGAGGAACTCAAATATTTAAACCAGAGGTCCCTATCTTTTACCGTTATTGAGATATAATTTTTTGAAAAATTAAATTTTATTACAAAAATTTCAAAATTTTACAAAATTTTTTTTTGTTTGGGATGTTTTAAAATGTGCCTTTACCATATTTCAGACCTTAGAACTTCAAAAATTCCAACCGCAGGTCCTTATCTTTTTTAGTTTTTGAAATACATATACATATTTTTTTTATTTTTTTTGTTTTTCTGAAAAAAAAAAGTTTTCTTAAAACAGTCCAAAATATGGCCTTAAGGTAATTTTGGGGTGAGGATAAATAAAAAAATATTTAAAAAAATCAAGAGGCCTTAGTTTTTGAGTTATAGTCAATTTTAGGTACTTTTTTCGGATTTACTCAAAAACAGTTGGCCAAAATCCAAAATGAACCTTATTTTTGTGATCTACGGCCCAAAGTGTATCAATTTTGAGAAAAATTTGAAATATTTTTTTTGTAAAAATTCGCGATTTTTTTTCAAAGGGGTACCCTTTACGATTTTTTCGATATTTTGCCATTTATAAGGGTTTTGTTTAATGATACATCCTTTTTGTATAAGTTTGGTTATTAAGGCCCCAATTTTTTCTAGACTAAAATGGACATGAGGAACTCAAATATTTAAACCAGAGGTCCCTATCTTTTACCGTTATTGAGATATAATTTTTTGAAAAATTAAATTTTATTACAAAAATTTCAAAATTTTACAAATTTTTTTTTTGTTTAGGATATGTTTTAAAATGTGCCTTTACCATATTTCAGACCTTAGAACTTCAAAAATTCCAACCGCAGGTCCTTATCTTTTTTAGTTTTTGAAATACATATACATATTTTTTTTATTTATTTTTTTTTCTGAAAAAAAAAAGTTTTCTTAAAACAGTCCAAAATATGGCCTTAAGGTAATTTTGGGGTGAGGATTAATAAAAAAATATTTAAAAAAATCAAGAGGCCTTAGTTTTTGAGTTATAGTCAATTTTAGGAACTTTTTTCCGATTTACTCAAAAACAGTTTGCCAAAATCCAAAATGAACCATACTTTTGTGATCTACGGCCCAAATTGTATCAATTTTGAGAAAAATCCGAAATATTTTTTTTGTAAAAATTCGCGATTTTTTTTCTAAGGGTTACCCCTTACGATTTTTTCGATATTTTGCCATTTATAAGGGTTTTGTTTAATGATACATCCTTTTTGTATAAGTTTGTTTATTAAGGCCTCAATTTTTTCTAGACTAAAATGGACATGAGGAACTCAAATATTTAAACCAGAGGTCCCTATCTTTTACCGTTATTGAGATATAATTTTTTGAAAAATTAAATTTTATTACAAAAATTTCAAAATTTTACAAAATTTTTTTTTGTTTAGGATATGTTTTAAAATGTGCCTTTACCATATTTCAGACCTTAGAACTTCAAAAATTCCAACCGCAGGTCCTTATCTTTTTTAGTTTTTGAAATACATATACATATTTTTTTTATTTATTTTTTTTCTGAAAAAAAAAAGTTTTCTTAAAACAGTCCAAAATATGGCCTTTAGGTAATTTTGGGGTGAGGATTAATAAAAAAATATTTAAAAAAATCAAGAGGCCTTAGTTTTTGAGTTATAGTCAATTTAAGGTACTTTTTTCCGATTTACTCAAAAACAGTTGGCCAAAATCCAAAATGAACCTTATTTTTGTGATCTACGGCCCAAAGTGTATCAATTTTGAGCAAATTCCGAAATATTTTTTTTTGTAAAAATTCGCGATTTCTTTTCAAAGGGGTACCCCTTACGATTTTTTCGATATTTTGCCATTTATAAGGGTTTTGTTTAATGATACATCCTTTTTGTATAAGTTTGGTTATTAAGGCCCCAATTTTTTCTAGACTAAAATGGACATGAGGAACTCCAAATATTAAACCAGAGGTCCCTTTCCTTTACCGTTACTGAGATATAATTTTTTGAAAAATTAAATTTTAATACAAAAATTTCAAAATTTTACAAAATTTTTTTTTGTTTAGGATATGTTTTAAAATGTGCCTTTACCATACTTCAGACCTTAGAACTTCAAAAATTCCAACCGCAGGTCCTTATCTTTTTAGTTTTTGAAATACATATACATATTTTTTTTATTTATTTTTTTTTCTGAAAAAAAAAAGTTTTCTTAAAACAGTCCAAAATATGGCCTTTAGGTTATTTTGGGGTGAGGATTATTAAAAAAATATTTAAAAAAATCAAGAGGCCTTAGTTTTTGAGTTATAGTCAATTTTAGGTACTTTTTTCCGATTTACTCAAAAACAGTTGGCCAAAATCCAAAATGAACCTTATTTTTGTGATCTACGGCCCAAATTGTATCAATTTTGAGAAAAATCCGAAATATTTTTTTTGTAAAAATTCGCAATTTTTTTTCAAAGGGGTACCCCTTACGATTTTTTCGATATTTTGCCATTTATAAGGCTATTGTTTAATGATACATCCTTTTTGTATAAGTTTGGTTATTAAGGCCCCAATTTTTTCTAGACTAAAATGGACATGAGGAACTCAGAAATTTAAACCAGAGGTCCTTATCTTTTACCGTTATTGAGATATAATTTTTTGAAAAATTAAATTTTATTACAAAAATTTCAAAATTTTACAAAATTTTTTTTTGTTTAGGATATGTTTTAAAATGTGCCTTTACCATATTTCAGACCTTAGAATTTCAAAAATTCCAACCGCAGGTCCTTATCTTTTTTAGTTTTTGAAATACATATACATATTTTTTTTATTTTTTTTTTCTGAAAAAAAAGTTTTCTTAAAACAGTCCAAAATATGGCCGTTAGGTAATTTTGGGGTGAAGATTAATAAAAAATATTTAAAAAAACAAGAGGCCTTAGTTTTTGAGTTATAGTCAATTTTAGGTACTTTTTTCCGATTTACTCAAAAACAGTTGGCCAAATTCCAAAATGAACCTTATTTTTGTGATCTACGGCCCAAACTGTATCAATTTTGAGAAAAATCCGAAATGTTTTTTGTGTAAAAATTCGCGATTTTTTTTCAAAGTGGTACCCCTTACGATTTTTTCGATATTTTAACATTTATAAAGGTTTTGTTTAATGATACATCCTTTTTGTATAAGTTTGGTTATGAAGGCCTCAATTTTTTCTAGACTAAAATGGACTTGAGGAACTCAAAAATTTAAACCAGAGGTCCCTATCTTTTACCGTTATTGAAATACAATTTTTTGAAAAATTAAATTTTATTACAAAAATTTCCAAATTTTACAAAATTTTTTTTTGTTTAGGATATGTTTTAAAATGTGCCTTTACCATATTTCAGACCTTAGAACTTCAAAAATTCCAACCGCAGGTCCTTATCTTTTTTAGTTTTTGAAATACATATACATATTTTTTTTATTTATTTTTTTTCTGAAAAAAAAAAGTTTTCTTAAAACAGTCCAAAATATGGCCTTTAGGTAATTTTGGGGTGAGGATTAATAAAAAAATATTTAAAAAAATCAAGAGGCCTTAGTTTTTGAGTTATAGTCAATTTAAGGTACTTTTTTCTGATTTACTCAAAATCAGTTGGCCAAAATCCAAAATGAACCTTATTTTTGTGATCTACGGCCCAAATTGTATCAATTTTGGGAAAAATCCGAAATATTTTTTTTGTAAAAATTCGCGATTTTTTTTCAAAGGGGTACCCCTTACGATTTTTTCGATATTTTGCCATTTATAAGGGTTTTGTTTAATGATACATCCTTTTTGTATTAGTTTGGTTATTAAGGCCCCAATTTTTTCTAGACTTAAATGGACATGAGGAACTCAAAAATTTAAACCAGAGGTCCTTATCTTTTACCGTTATTGAGATATAATTTTTTTGAAAAATTGAATTTTATTACAAAGTTTCAAAATTTTACAAATTTTTGTTTTGTTTAGGATATGTTTTAAAATGTGCCTTTACCATATTTCAGACCTTAGAACTTCAAAAATTCCAATATTGTTAGAATATCCATATATTCTTAGTGTGCGATGGATTTGTTAAGTGACAGTTGAATATTAAATGTTTTAATGTAATGTCAAGAAAGTTTATTGAGTAATATATAATTAAATTAAATCATAATTATTTGTTTTAACTTGTTGTTACTTTGGTGTACACACGTATACAAATACTGCAACTCTGACAGGTTATGGGCCCAGAGGAAGCACCAAGTACAATCAAGGAATTATAAAAAAATAATAGGAAACGGTTTGGAAAGTGATCAGAAGTTGAAATATGGGTTCACACAGTTATATGCGTATAGATGTTCTTAGTAAGGATAATTACGACACCTGGAAAATACAAATGCAGGCATTACTGATTAAAAATGACGCATGGACGTATGTAAGTGGCGATTGTCCAAAACCTACAATAGTTACGAATGATGTTAGTTCGGAAAGCGCATTGAAATCTTGGCTGAAAAACGATTTGAAAGCGAAATCAGACATTATTTTGTGTATCGATGTATCGGAATTAAAACTTATCAAAAATTGTGCGACTTCGCGTGACGTTTGGATTAAATTGGAAGACTATTACGCGTTGAAGGGTCCCGCTCGTAAGGCCACATTATTGAAACAGTTAATTCTTCTACGTATGCACGAAAGCGATGATGTTCGTGATCATATTGCGAAATTTTTTGATGCTGTCGATAAGCTCGGGGAGATGAATATCGACATTAACGCAGATTTGTTATCAATTATGTTATTGTATAGTCTACCGGATTGTTATGAAAATTTTAGATGTGCAATAGAATCACGAGATGAATTGCACCCGAAGTTCTTCGTGTTAAAATTATAGAGGAAAGCGATGCACGGAGAAATAAAAATGATTCCGTCGGTGAATCACAAAGTGCAATGTATTCCCAAAAGAAATTTAACAAAATGCGTTTCGCGTTTAAAAATAAAAGTACGAAATTGGATAATCGTGATAATAAAGACACATTTAAATTTCGTTGCTACAATTGCCGACAGATTGGTCATAAAGCAATTGATTGTAGGAATCGCGAAAACCCTAAGTACAACGCTAATAAAGTGGAAGAAGGGTTCTTCGCCGCAGACGCTCTTCACGCGGGAAACACTCATCTTAGTGAAAGATGGTGTCTTGACAGTGGCGCTACGTCACACATTTGTAAAGATGTTAAAGATTTTGTTGTGTTGAATAGCGTTAAGGGGTCATTAAACATGGCAAATGAACAGTCATCGGACATTGTCGGTAAAGGTACAGCCTCAATTTCGGTTGATATTGACGGTGATACTAAAAAACTGTCAGTATTCGATACTTTACACGTACCGGGAATACGTACAAATTTATTATCGGTAGGAAAAATTACGAATAGTGGTTCGAAAGTATTATTCAAAAAGAACGTAGCGTTAGTATATGACGTTAACGGAAAAATTAAGCTTGTAGCTGATCGTATCGGGGACTTATATTACGCGCGCGAAAAATATCCGAAACCGATCAAAGATGTTCGAAATGCCGTTTTGTCAGCGAAGATTTCAACCGATCTACTGATGTCATGGCACCGGCGTCTGGGACATCTAAACATTCACGATATGCGCAACTTGATACGAGACGGTCAAATCCCGAACATGGATTCATCACAAGCTGACAAGTTGGACTGCGACGTATGTTACCGTGGGAACATGGTACGGAAGTCATTTACGAAGAAGTCAGAACGGGAAACAGAACCATTAAATATTATTCAATCAGATGTGTGCGGCCCCATGCGAGTCGAATCCTTGGGCAAGGCACGTTATTTCGTACCGTACATAGATGAAAATTCAAGATGGTGTGAAGTAAGATTTATCAAAACCAAGGACGAAGTTGCAGATTTAACCAAAGAAGTCATTGTTTTGTTGGAGACTCAAACAGGCAGAAGAGTCAAATGCTTGCAGACAGACAACGGCACGGAATATACCAACAGAAGAGTCGAAGATTTCCTGAAGAAGAAAGGAATTAACAGGCGTTTAACAGTTCCATATTCACCAGAACAGAATGGAATAGCGGAAAGAAAAAATAGAACACTTCTGGAGATGGCAAGATGTTTGCTTATTCAAGCAAATCTTCCGCCGCATTTTTGGGCTGAAACTGTTAACGCTGCGAATTATATTTGAAATCGTTGCCCTACAAAAAGTTTAAACGAGCGAAGTCCAATAGAAGTTCGGACGGGAAAGAAGCCTTATCTCAGCCAATTACAAGAATTTGGTACAAAAGTATATTGTCTGGACAAGAAACCAGGAAAAGGGAAATTTGAACAAAGAAGTCTCGAAAGAATATTGCTTGGTTATGCGACCAATTCAAAAGGTAGTAGGGTCTAAAACAAAAGACAATAGAGGTAATAATCAAAGATTTATCAAAAGAAAATGAGAAAATCGAAAATAACGATCATGAAGATACAGCAACAAAAAAAGAAGATAGAACACCAGTAGCAACAGAAACGGTCATCACACCTATATGCAAAAGGGGTCGTGGACGTCCCAGGAAATTAAAAACGGGATTAAGAGGAAGACCACGTTACCAGTATGCGACAACACCTGACGGTTCAGGTGTTCTCGCGGTCGAGACGCACCCAATGAAACCGATGATGTCACAACGGAAACGAACTACACAGAAGAATCATCGCTCCTTGCGGAAGTTCCATTGGTCACCGCGTTAAACAGTCCAGATGCAGAAGACTGATATGATGCTATTTTTTCTGAAATAAAATCTATCATAAAGAACGATACTTGGGCTTTGGTCGATCGTCCCAAGGATCAACATGTAATTGGAAGTAGAATAATTCTTATAAATAAATATAAACCTGATGCTACCCTAGATAGGAGAAAGGCCCGTTTAGTCGCACAAGGCTTTACACAGCAACCTGGGGTACATTTTAAACAAACGTTTGCACCAGTTGCACGTGCCAGTTCCATAAGAATGTTAGCGAGTATTGCAGCTCAACACAACATGATAATTCATCAATTAGACGTTACAACCGCCTACTTGAATGGAGAATTGGAAGAAGTCATACACATGGAACCCCCGAAGTAATTACCCAAAACACTGCGAAGAATTATTGATGATAGCAGCTGTAACGACAGTTTGAGAGAAAAATGTAAAGGGATGCTTCAAGAACTTCAGAAAAGTAACAAGGTATGTAAACTAAAAAAATCCTTGTACGGATTGAAACAGGCAGGTTACCTGACCAAATGGTTACCTGACCAAATGGTAAGCTGACCAAATGGTTCCTTGACCAAATGGTTACCTGACTAAATGGTTACCTGACTAATGGTTACCTGACTAAATGGTTACTTGACCAAATGGTTAACTGACCAAATGGTTAGCTGACCAAATGGTTACCTGACTAAATGGTTTACCTGACTTAATGGTTACCTGACCAAATTGTTAGCTGACCAAATGGTTACCTGACCAAATGGTTAGCTGACCAAATGGTTCCTTGACCAAATGGTTACCTGACCAAATGGTTAGCTGACCAAATGGTTCCTTGACCAAATGGTTACCTGACTTAATGGTTACCTGATTAAATGGTTACCTGACCAAAATTACCTGACCAAATGGTTAACTGACCAAATGGTTAGCTGACCAAATGGTAAGCTGACCAAATGGTTAAATGAACCAATAGGCACCTGACCAAATGGTTAGTTGACCAAATGGTTAGCTGACCAAATAGTTAGCTGACCAAATGGTTAACTGACCAAATGGTTAACTGACCAAATGGTCAGCTGACCAAATGGTTCCTTGACCAAATGGTTACCTGACTAAATGGTTACCTGACTTCATGGTTACCTGACCAAATGGTTACCTGACCAAATGGTTAGTTGACCAAATGGTTACATTTCTCGATATAACGTAAGAACGAACTAAGAAAGGATTTTTCGACCCATATGAGGTTAAAAGGAGTCAAATATATTTTTCACGGATTCCTCAGTATCTCTTAGGAACAGATGAGATATCGACTAGGTTTTTGCTTATAAAAGTTACCCGTGCGCATGTTTAGAAACAAACTACGAATTTTATTTGTAATTAGTATGAACCTCTAACGGGGTGAATCTACACCTGAGGAGAGAGTCAGCAATGTGATCTATAAAGAACTATGAATTATTATAATTGCACGATGATGGCAAACCGTCAATAAACCGTAGCGAAGCACGGGTACTCAGCTAGTATTTTTATATTAGGTCACAAACATGAGTGTCCTTTTTTTGCAACAGATTTGAATATCCTTTTCTTTTGTTACAGGTGAAGGCAGTATCATTATGAACCAATTTTCAGAGAATAAACTACTAGTTTAACATTTTTTTTGTTATATATGTGTCATAATAGACTGTTATATTTTTGGTTATGCAAAACCCGAAGTGATGGTTATTTGTGTTCTAATATTTTAATTTTCATGGATAAAAGTTTTTTTTTACTAAAATATGTCTTTTATGTACTCATAAATTCATCAAAAACACCAAAAAAATCACAAAATACATTTATGTTATTTTAACAACTAATTAAAAATTGGGTCACTTTTGACCCCACGATAGTAGT
The DNA here is from genome assembly GCA_963971575.1 of Liopterus haemorrhoidalis. NCBI lineage: Eukaryota > Metazoa > Arthropoda > Insecta > Coleoptera > Dytiscidae > Liopterus > Liopterus haemorrhoidalis. The sequence continues at coordinate 32,737,177 of OZ020618.1, forward strand.
TATGATAGTGTAAATGAACGATAGTAGTACAAGGTTAAGTATATATTTTTTCCATGTATAATTTTTTTTTTTTTTTGTAATAAATAATAATAAAAAATTATTTTTCAATAAGTTTATTTTCTTTTTTTTTTTTGCTTTTCACTTTTTACTTTGATCAATTTGACATATAAATATAAATCAACTGAAAAAATCTGAACACATTTTTTATGGGGGTGCGGGAGCTTATTTTCACATTCAACGAGTCAGTCTGAAGCCAACAGCTGTAGCCAGTAGTCGCAATCGCACACATGTTATATTATCATACTTTTGTACTATTAATTCTATCTTCAATAAATTTAATTAATAATAAAAACCGAATAATCAAACCCCACCATAGAATCCCACAACTTATGGAGGCTCACCGGGGATCGTGTCGCGTGTTTGAGAAGGTTTTTTTTAAAAAAAGAGTGAAATAAAAGTTGTTAAAATCGCGAAGAAACAAAACGAACATACTATCAGGTTGTACCGCCGACTGTAAACTTGTAAGTAATTGAAATTATACATATGAAACAAAACTTGGTGTCATTAGTGGAAAGTTGGGGTTTTGCGGGGCCCTTCAGAAGTCGAGGCCCAGTGCGCGCGCCCGGTTCGCCCGCCGTTAAATCCGCCTCTGAGAGTTGTAAGTAAAATGGAAGTTATGTGAGAAACAGTGAGTAAAAAGTGGAGTGAAAGTAATAAAAGTGGCGAAAGAACAATTAAATTGGAAAATATGAAGTAAATGAACAAAAGAAATATAAACAGAGGAGAAAACAGTAAAGTGTAAACGTTAAGCGCGAAAGTAAAACAATAATAAAGAAATGAAGTGTACAAAGAATTAAAGAAATCATAATATAAATTAAAAACGCAACGTAAACGTTGGAATCGGGATCAGTTCCCCGCCTGACTGCGACCTTGAACGGCAAACAGACAACAAGCAATAACGCACACCTGCATGTCATAAACAACAGCCGGTTTGCAATAACAATTCGGTAGTTTTAGGATTTTGTAGGTATGACCAAAATACCCTTATACCGTCATTTTGTCGTCTGTCTGTCTGTCAGTTCGGTAAAAATTGTAGCCAAACTGCTAAACCTAGAGAGTTGAAATTTGGCATGCTTATACAACCCTTTGACTCGCACATAGGAAAAATACTAAAACATCTAAAAAATATATTTGTGCTCATTGAAAAAAAAATATTTTTTTTTAAATTCTGAGTAGGGTATCAAATGAAAGCACTTAGTACGTGGATTAACGGTCAAAATTTTATTTTTGCAAAATAAATTATTTTGACGCGATTTTAGCCAAAATTGTGCAAAAAAATTTGTTTGTACCACACCCAGTAGTTTAAACTAAAAATCTGAAAAAGTTCTAAGTAATGTACTTTTGTGTGAACCGGAATAGTACAACAGGAATTATTGATCAGATTATGTTGTCGGAAATAACGCATTTTTTATGTTTTTAACTAAAATATGTTAAATATTTAATTCGCTATGTAACACAGTAGATAAGTAGGCATTCGTAGCGTTGTGCGTTTAGTCCCTTATTTGTGATTTGCAAACTAGAGTTCGAATCCTATCAATTTTAATTACCGACCGCCAACATATAATGGGTGTTTTTTTTAGAGGTATAGAACTTTAAATTGCAATAAAACAACGATGGATTATTCGATTGACATGAATTTTTTTTTATTCGAAAGATAATCTTGTGGCATTACATTTTAAATATGATTTCTGGCATATGACCGCCACGGCTGGCTCGGATGTAGTCCAATCTGGACGTCCAATTTTCGATGACTTTTTCCAACATTTGTGGCCGTATATCGGCAATAACACGGCGAATGTTGTCTTCCAAATGGTCAAACGTTTGTGGCTTATCCGCATAGACCAATGACTTTACATAGCCCCACAGAAAGTAGTCCAGCGGTGTTAAATCACAAGATCTTGGAGGCCAATTCACAGGTCCAAAACGTGAAATTAGGCGGTCACCAAACGTGTCTTTCAATAAATCGATTGTGGCACGAGCTGTGTGACATGTTGCGCCGTCTTGTTGGTATGATTTAATGTAATGCCACAAGATTATCTTTCGAATAAAAAAAAAATTCATGTCAATCGAATAATCCATCGTTGTTTTATTGCAATTTAAAGTTCTATACCTCTAAAAAAAACACCCGTTATAAGGGAGGTATTGTGATCATACCGATTTTGACATTTCGCGATTTCAATGGATCTCCACGAATTGAGATCCCTACATAACGTTTTGACTATTTTTAGCATGATGTCTATCGGTCTGTCTGTTTGTCCGTCTGTCTGTCCGTCTGTCTGTGTACACGTGTAGAGCAAATTCGGCTGAAAAGATTTTTATGAAATTTCATATTTAAACTTCTGCTATCAATGGCACGAGTTGATCAACTTTTGGTAGAAATCGGTTGACTAAAAATGGGAGTTTACTCTTGTCGATTTTAAGATTTTTGTGAATATTCCACAACAGAAAAATATTTCGAAAAAATTTATTGAACAAAAGTTGTTATAAAAGCAATAATTAATATATTTTATTTGAGACGTTTTTCGATAAAACGAAAAATTACGAATAATTTCTGTAAAATTTTTCGAAATTTTTTCCAAGTCTCAATTTTTTCATACTTATATGTAACGTTTGCATGGTCATGATAAATAATATCTCTGTTAGAAAATATTAGGCCAAGTTATTTCTACTCTACTGCTAGAATGTAATTTATATAAGTACTTATATGATAGCGGTCGGTCCTGTGGTGGCCACAGCTGATTTTTTTTCTGTTTTTTTTTTTGCATTTTTATTTTCTTTAAATTATTTTGTCAAAATTCTAGTTATATTTTGGTAAATGTTCAGGATATATTTGCAAAGTTTGTAGGTTAACACGTAGAAATTTTGCTCCGTGTTAAGAGTGAAATTTTGGGCTTGGGTCACCGGTCCGAAAAAAAAAAAAGAAATTAAGTTGGGAACACTGAAATTTTTGCCAACTGTAATGAGAAGTTACTAGTTACTAGAAGTTATCCCTATTACACGATAGCAATGATGAAATTATTGATTTTATTATAATTTTCGTTCCATAAAATTCCAATATAGTACTCTTATAACACATATAACATCATTCTATTTCCTACAGTAGTACTACTATATTTTTAACGATTGCCTTCAAATAATAAATTTTAGTTCTACAGATTTTGCCTCTACAATGTTACCACTAGATAAAAGTAAAATGTTTTTCCACTTTTTTTGTAATATTGTCGTAATAGCGCGCACTACAAATTAAAATCTGTTTTTATTATACACTAATTTATAATTAAATACTTTAATTGAACATATAAGTAAGAACATATTGATCTATGAAATACGTTTCTATTATTGTAAAGCGAATAATACTTAGAATTTGAGAGAAAACAAATATATAGATTATTAATATAGTTTAAGAAAAACATTAAACTGAAGGAGATCAAAAGTGTTACCAGGCCAAGAATAAATACGCCAATAATAATTCGAAATAAATATCTCGAATATTAAAGACATTTAATTAAAAAAACGCCTTACATAATAACTGATATTTTTAAATCTGATATATCAGTAGAATATAATTTTACCTACGACAACCTGGTCTACAAGATATGCATGGAAATTTAGAACATGTAACTCTTTATTGATTTATTTTTATACATTTTTGCAATGAATTTGTAATCAGTGATTCTTAAACTCTGGTCCGCGGGTAAAGGCCTTTAAGTGATTAAATTTGTTTTATATTGGAACTAGACACTGTACTGCGGATTGGATGTACCTGAATGATACTAATTATAACAAGGAAATTAGGAAATATGTAAATCCATTATATTTAAAATAACATACATACAGCGACTTGAAAAAAAGGATAGTGAGACAACTATAGTTTCCATATAAATTATATTTAACCAGAACTGTAAAATAATGATTATTTTTGTAATCAACTATTTGTGGAAAACCATTACTCATATAACCGCAATCAGAAATTTGATTGAAATTACCTAAATAAATAGAATACAAAATTCTTGATACGATTAGAAATATTCAAAAAGTAATCAAATCTTTACAAAACTATGTTAAAATTTGGAATTTTTCATATTCTCAAAATATTTAGGTCTACGGCCAACATCGCTCTTAATTTTCGCTTCCCTTGAAATAAAACATTCATAAATAATAATCAATACACTTTATTATTCTAAAAAAACATTAAATTTTTCTTACATTAATAATTACAAAATATTACAATGTAAATAAAAATATATTTAACATACATGTTTATTATTTGAAAACATTTATCGTACGTATATGCAGGGCATATATTCAAAATAATAAACCAGTTAGATGAAAAATATAAATAAAACACTAAAAAATCTGACGAGAAAAAAAAAATTAACTGTAGTTGTAGCCCTAATTATTTTAATAATTATCATACAATTTGTTGATTTTTAAAAATGTGGTCATTTGCCAAAAGTAGAAACTAAGTGAAATCTTTTTCTGTACCTGTTATCCTAATATTCATTTTAACAACCAGTATGGAAGTATTTCAATATTTTAAGAACTGATATGCTCGTACCGGTTGAATATCGTCACTGCATATATTTAAGTATTTATTACAATATATATAGTTTAACACATTGGTATGCGAATTTTTGTGACGGAATGTCATCACAATGTTTATTTAATAATTTAAAATAAAAATACGCCGTTAACCTGCCATAATTAAGGTAAGCTTAGAATTGCAATAAGGCGTTTACGAAAACTCTACCGATAGATACCGAGAACATCAACTGCGTGTGAAAACAAGTTCGGTGAATGTGTATAAGCATGTAGCTGTTTACCGACCGATAGATTTACTGGGGAAGATTTACTATACCCCACTCAACATAACCTTATTCTAGCTAAACTATTCTAACATAACAACTATTCTAGCTAAAGCCTAGCCTAACCTAACCTTTTTAAGGATTATTTAAGCCTTCTGTATAGAGGCAGCACATAAGGTTATGTTCAGTGGGGTATAGTAAAGATTGGCAGATGTACCATATCCACCGGAAGAGTTTTCGTAAACGCCTAGTGATTTGGCCAAGATACACTTTAGGTATGCATATTTATATATAAAAATAATGCTGTTTGGATAGCAGGATCACCAAACCTGTATCTTTTTCAGTAGTTTATTGCACTGTCATTTATTATTTAATTATTAAAATTTTTTCTTATGTCTCTCCATTTGAATTAGGTCGCAGTAGCACTACAAATATTGTAAGTCGCAGCAAGAAAACCTTTTTCACTGTACCCAGCATGTATTTTCTCGTTCTGATATTATAGTCCAGGCCTTATAGTGTTACATCGGACAGCATTTCTTTGTTCCTCATTTTTTATCACATTTAACCATCTTATATCAAGATTCATTGTAAGCAACGGTTTTGAAAAACTTCGCAAAAATAATCTGGAATACAGAAAAATATTTAAAAAGTTTCCCTCAGTAGTCAAATCCAACATTTTTTAATAATAAATAGTTTAAATGTCATTTATAACATTTCAATCTATTATAATATCTACTTACATTAATTATTTAAAATATGTACATATGTGTATTAAAGGTTACAAAACAAATGACATATCAAAATTTTACTAGCAGTTCTAAGTTTATAATAATAAGGTCTAAATTAATATTATATATAAATAAACCATATGCATTGTTGTAATTTACTTTCTAATTAATGTTCTTTATTAAATTGTTTACAAAATACTTCAAAATGAATTAAATATTACATGAATAAGTTAAATTAATTTACGGATTTTAGAAATGTTATCCAATAGGGGAAAAATTTTAAGATCGTAGCGCCACGCGGATTTTTTTGAAACCATTCTAAATCAGATACCACTTGACATTTACTAGTAAATAATAGCGAAAAGTGTATCAAAAAACGACAAAAAATAAATAATTGTTTGGGATTTTCTGATTTTGTGAAGTAACATTACTTGTAAACATCTAAAATACTACATTTTGTGATCTAGTTTTAAGTTATGGCGGTTTTCCATTGTCGATTATTTTAACTATATTGGGGGAAATAATAATTCCCGTGTTGTTTACCAAGGGGTAGAAATCTACAATGCTGGGCATATAATATTGTGTGGAGTCACTGAAAAAAACAGAGAGTTCATAAAGATTTATTCATTATGCCTACAAACTTGTGCATTACAAACCCACACACAATAACAGGAATTTTCAAGATATGCGATAATAAATACAAAATTGAAAATATTTTTTGTAGTCACTATCATTAAAATGTAATGAGCAAACTTTGATATAAGGGCTCACTTTTTTTCCAATTTTTAAATTGTTTATCTAAACATCGCGTCGATTCCTAACCTCTTGCTTTCCCAATTTTGTTTCGAACCGTACGGTGTCTGATATTAGTGGAAACAAATGAAACGATATTTCCGGGTTTCTTCTTTTCAATGAATTGCACATAGGCACACAACAATATGTATTATACATTTTTCAATGATTATAATAAAACTTTAAAAACAAACTTCATACAAAACCAATACACAAAACGAAATGTTATCTGATGTACACACATTCATGAAACGCTCACCAGATGGTAGGGTGCTTAGCTGCAAATCCCTATAAACACGGCTTCTATTTTTCACATTTTTTTTTATTTTTTCGAAGTTGGGAACACTTACCTTATCAGTTTTAGTACATTTGACACAGACTTGAAATTTTGATAGTTTTATGTTGAATTTATTTTGTGAAGTTCTCATAGATCTGTGCAATAATTTTTAGTGTTTGTTTTTCTCTTCTTATGTCAGAAAAAGGGAATTGCATTAGTAAAATATTACATTTTATTCGTTCAAATTTCTAATATACATTATTTTGAAATTTAACTGTGTTAAAAGTGGTCCAAACCTGTGCGAATATAATTATAGTTGCTTGACGCTCTTTACTGCCCCTGATTAAGTGGCATATGCAATTTGCATTACTTAGGTGCTGTAAAAGTGGCCAAGATCAGTTCTTACAGGGGTTTATTTACAATTAGCACCGATGTCAAATATATGCTCCGATTGTGGTGGAAAGGTCAGCGCTAGGGCGCCAGGTGTCCTTTGTTCGGGCTCTTGTGGACATTATTACCACGGAAAGTGTGTTCGTATGTCAGCTGAAACTCTAAAACTCCTTAACGGGATTAAAGGAGCGCAATGGATCTGTAACGATTGCCAGTCTGCAGACGCCAATAAATCAATTATTATTGATAACGAAGAACTTTCTGGAAATCTTATCATCCAGCTATTGTCCAAGCCATCGAAAATATTAGGATTGATTTCAACAATAAATACGAAGAGCTAAAAGTATTAATTATTGAAAAAAACACCATAATTGAAAATCTTACGACTGAAAATATAGCACTTAAAAAGGAAGTAGCGGATTTAGGCTCTAGACTAGATAATCTGGATCAGTACTCTAGAAGAAACAATCTGGAGATTCAAGGGGTCCCGGAAAAGAAGAACGAAAATCTGTTAGTGTCATTCAGCATATTGGAGCATTCATTGAATGTCCAGTGTCCCCCAATGATATTGATGCTATCCACAGAGTTCCATTTTTTAATAAAAACAAACAGGGTCCTAGAAATATTATAATAAAACTAAAATCTAGATTATTTAAGCAAAGATTTTTAGCGTGCTCCAAAACAGTAATTAAAAAGAATAGAACATCTGGTAAACAATTAAGTATTAATGTTCCTACGATTTCATCTGGTCTGTATGTGAACGAGCATTTGACAAATAAAAACAAACTTTTACTAAATAAGGCGAAATTGTTTGGTAGGGAGAATAATATTGAGTATATTTGGGTTCAGGATTGTAAGATTCTGGCGCGTAAAAATTCAAACTCGCGAATTTTTCAAATACATACCGAAGAGTGTTTAGCCAAATTAAATTAAATTAAAACCTCTTATTTTTCTCTCTATTAACTGTCTCGTTGCATTACCATTAGATTTCATAATATACTGATTATATGTTAGATGTGAACTCACTGAAAATATATTACCAAAATGTTCGTGGATTACGCACAAAAGTTACTAATTTTTTCCAAGCTTCTTCTGTACCTGATTACCACATTATTTGTCTAACTGAAACTTGGTTGAACGGTAATATTGGTAGTCATGAACTATTTAGTAATAATTTCCAAGTGTTTAGGCGGGATAGGGATAAGCATAATTCCCATAAGTCAGACGGCGGAGGCTCTCTTATTGCAATCAGCTCATTTTTACAAGTTGTTGAGCCTGACTGGCAAACTAACGTTTTGGAAGAAGTATGGATATCCATTGCTCTGCCAAATGGTAAAAATAAAATTCATATATGTTGTGTCTACATACCGGACTATATTGATATCTGTAAACTTAATGTATTCACTGAAAATGTAACCAAAATTATCAATGACAATCTCCAGGATTCTGTTATTATAGTAGGTGATTTTAATTTAGCTAATATTGTATGGTCACGTGACGAATACTTTAACTTTCTGACGCCTGTATATATATATATATATATATATATATATACAGGCGTCTGTATATATATATATATACATACGTATGTATGTATGTATATATATATATATATATATATATATATATATATATATATATATATATATATTTCTCTTTATATTTAGTTAGGTATATCTATTATGTAACTTACAAATGTTTGTTGTAATAATTATTACTTTGTTATAACTTCTGTACGTGGGAATTTGCAGGAGCTTGTCTCGGTTTAATTCCCCTAACAAAATAAAAATAAATAAAAATAAAATGTTGCATTTAATTTTTTAAAGCGTAAATTTAATAACCAGTCGGAAATGTTCTATTAAATACATTTAATTCAATGTTTGAATGTAAACGAAATCAGAGGGCGGGGCTGATGATTTAAGCAACCAATGGAAACCATAGGCGCAATTTTCATATGGTAACCTGACCATATGGTTAGCAAACCAAATGGTTAACTGACCATATGGTTAGCTGATCAAGCGGTTACCTAACCATATGGTTAGCTGACCAAATTGTTACCTGACCATATGTTTAGCTGGCAAAATTGTTAACTGACCATATGGTTAGCTGACGAAATGGTTACCTTACCATATGGTTAGCTGACCAAGTGGTTACCTGACCAAATGGTTATTTGACCATTTGGTTTGCTGACCAAATGGTTACCTGACCATATGGTAAGCTGGCCAAATCGTTAACGGACCATGTGGTTAACAGACCAATTGGTTACCTGACCATGTCGTTGGCAGACCAAATGGATAACTGACCATATAGTTAGCTGACCAAATGCTTACCTGACCATATGTTCAGCTGGAAAAATTGTTAACTGACCAAATGGTTACCTGACCAAATGGTTAACTGACCAAGTGGTTACTTGACCAAATGGTTAGTTGACTAAATGGTTAGCTGACCAAATGGTTAACTGACCAAATAGTTAGCTGACCAAATGTTGAACTGACCAAATGGTTAGCTGACCAAATGGTTACCTGACCAAATGGTTACCTGCCCAAATGGTTAGCTGACCAAATGGTTAGCTGACCAAATGGTTAGCTGACCAAATGGTTAACTGACCAAATGGTTAGCTGACCAAATGGTTAACTGACCAAATGGTTCCTTGACCAAATGGTTACATTTCTCGATATAACGTAAGAACGCACTAAGAAAGGATTTTTCGACCCATATGAGGTGAAAAGGAGTCAAATATAGTGTTAGGGAGTTTTTCAAAGAGGGCGCGCTGAGCAATGGCGTGGCGGCAGCACCATACAGGCGGTCGGTATTGTGTCCCGCGCTTGTATCGGCGTAGGAAGAAGAAAGGAAGTCACATGATGATTCTATTCTATCTACGGCGTTGGACTGAATCGCTCGGCGTGTACTCGCTTATATTTTGGTGTTTAGTATTATACATTTATGTTTGATAAATAAATGATATGTTAGATTGAACGTTTATTATTTTATCGTCCTAACAATATTTTTTCACGGATTCCTCAGTATCTCTTAGGACAGATGAGATATCGACTAGGTTTTTGCTCATAAAAGTTACCCGTGCCAATGTTTAGAAACAAACTACTAATTTTATTTGTAATTAGTATGAACCTCTAACGGGGTGAATCTACACCTGAGGAGAGAGTCAGCAATGTGATCTATAAAGAACTATGACTTATTATAATTGCACGACGATGGCAAACCGTCAATAACCGTAGCGAAGCACGGGTACTCAGCTAGTATTTTTATATTGGGTCACAAACATGAGTGTCCTTTTTTTTTGCAAGAAATTTGAATATCCTTTTCTTTTGTTACAGGTGAAGGCAGTATCATTATGATCCAATTTAATAAATAAATGATATGTTTGATTGAACGTTTATTATTTTATCGTCCTAACAATTCAGAAGTGGGATCAGGACCGGCGGCCTGACGCGCGATTACGGCAGATAAATATAAACACTTGTTGCGTTCATTGTTTGTGTACGTGGAGTGAGTGGTGGTTCAAGTGAGACTGCATTCGAATACGGCGAGTCTCGTTAGTAACGAGAATGACGGACAAAGACGGGTGTGGCTGGTTGTTCGAGGACGAGAGCCTCGACTCGAGCTGGGTTCACCTGTAGCTGGCGGTGTTAAGAAGCGGCCAACAGCAGACCGGTGTCCCGATGCTGTACCGGACGTGGTGCAGGAAATGCAGGCCCAGCTGAAGGCGTTGCAGGCTGAGTTGCGGGATATGCAGGCCCAGAAGGCAGCCAAGATAGACGCGACTGCAGGAAGCGAGACCGGTGAGTCAGCGATACGCGGCGGAGTATCCAGCTTCAGAGCGGGAGCTGACATCCTGGACCCCTTCGATCCCGATGACCGTGAGGCCAGTGTCGACATCTGGTTGGCTCGCAGCGACCAGCTGGGGTGTGTACACGGGTGGACCGAGTACGAGAAGTCCCTGTACATGCAGGCGAAGCTGAGGGGAGAAGCCAGAGCGTGGTTCAATCGGCTTCTCAAGTACGACCACACCTGGGCGGAGTGGAAGATCATGCTGACGACGGCGTTCCCTCAACAGCATGACTTTGCGAAGATGCTGCGCGAGCTACTGGCGCGGCAAAAGGTTCCCGGGGAGATTCTTGCTCGCTACTATCGGGCGAAGCTTGCCATGTGCGAGCGTGTGGGCATCACAGGTGAGCGAGCAATCTCCTGCATCATCGACGGCCTCCCACTTGCGATGCAGTTGAATGCTAGTGCATTCGGCTGCCAAGAGCCGAACGAGCTGTACACCGGCTTCCTGGCCATGCTGGGCCGCTACGAGGAGGATGCTCCTGTCCATCGACCTAGGGAGCGAGAGGCAGTTCCCCTGCGAAGACCAGCTGGCAGAGAGGCTGTTCCGGACCAACGGCGCATGGAACGACGAGCAGCCTACGGCGGACGTGGGGAACGTTCGAGCCAGCGACGCGGAGGGCAGCAGTCCGAGGCAACGGCGAGGGTCAACCGGCACCCGGCGATGGACGGTTGGAGACGCTGCTACAACTGCCAAGAGGTGGGGACCCACGTGAGCCGCGAGTGTCCGAAGCCTCGCACGCAGCGGTGCCGCAAGTGTGGCGAGGAAGGGCATTGGGCCATGGATTGTCCTGGCCAACGTCGCGGACCACAGGTAAGCTTGGTGGATGCCGCGAAGAGCTACAAAAAGTGGATGAAGACCAGCGCCGGCGTGCCGCTGAGAGCCTTCATCGACACGGGTAGTGCCCACGACCTCATCACGGAGGAATGTGCACGGCGTTTGCAGTGTACGCTGTCTGCAAATGGGCAGCAGTTACATGGATTCGGTGGAGGGATGACTTGGACCTTAGGTAAGGTCGAGCTGTCCGTCATCATAGACGGTGCCGGTGTCAAGATGCACCCGTTGGTGGTGAAATGTGGATTGTCGGGAGCCGACATACTGATAGGGCAGCCAACGCTCTCGTCAGGCGAGGTGGTCCTACTTGTGCGGGACGGCACGGTGAGCATATCGCGCGAGGAAAACTTCCTCCAAAAGCTGGCGTTGGAGGATGATGACCTGGACGAGCCATGGCAGCAGAAGTTGGAAGTACGGCTCGTCGAGGATGCCTGGCTTCTACCCAACGACGACCAGAGCCCAGCAGTCACGGTGGATGGACTGCCTGAAGGTGCGTTCCTGCTCGTCAAGGAACGGACGGTCCGGCGACACACCTCTGAACTTATCGTAAAGGGGGCACTTTTGGGGCCAGGGAACATAAAGATGAGAATCTGGAATCAGAGTCTCAGGGGCGTTATCTGGCCCACCAAACACCCGCTAGCGCGCGGCTTTGTTATCTTTCCAGATAAAGACCCGGAACCGGTGAACTCGGTGAGTATCATTAATAATAAATTAAGCTTTGCAGATGTCAAGGTGGGTGATATCGCTGAAAGTGAAAGGAGCGAATTGGAAGCGCTCTTGTCACGGTTGCAAAATTGTTTCTCGAGTGGGGATGAAGATTTGGGGCTCACCCACTTGGGGGAAATGAGAATCTAGTTAACCACGCGTACACCGATATACCACCGCCCGTACAGGCTGTCACTCGCAGAGAGGGAAACGGTGAAACAAAAAGTGCAGACGCTACTTAACAGCAGGGCCATACGAGAGTCTGAATCTGAGTACGCAAGCCCAAAAGCAAACGGCGGACGTCGGATGTGCGTTGACAATCGCGCACTAAATAAGGTAACAGTGAAAGATCGACATCCGATGCCACTGGTGGAGGATGAATTCACCAAGTTAGCGGGTAAGTGTTATTATAGTACACTTGATTTAGCCCAAGGTTATCACCAAGTCCCTATGCATGTGGACTCTGTACATAAAACTGCATTTATTACTCCGGATGGTCACTATGAGTGGTTAAGAGTCCCCTTCGGGCTCGCGAATGCCCCAGCTCTCTTCCAGAAGGTAGTACAGCGAATGCTGAAGGGTATTCCCAGTGACCAGGTGCTGGCTTACATGGACGACCTGCTGATACCCTCCGAGAGCATAGCTGGCGGGCTCCGTCAGTTGGAGGAGGTGCTACAATCGGTGGCAAGAGCCGGATTGAAATTAAACTTAGCTAAATGTTCTTTCTTACAAAACAAGGTAACATATCTGGGCCACGACATAAGCGGCGGCGGTATCCGACCTGGAGAGCGCAAAATCACGGCGGTAAGCGACTTTCCTGTACCCAAAAATGTACATGGCGTAAGACAGTTCTTAGGCTTAACGAGTTATTTCAGGAAATTCATACCGAACTTTGCTGTTGTAGCTAAACCATTAACTGAACTGACCAAGAAGCAGACTACGTGGCAGTGGGGCGACAGCCAAGCCGAGACGTTCGCAAAGCTGAAGCAGCTGCTGGTGGAACGACCGGTGTTGGCACTGTACCATAGTCATGCAGAGACGGAGATACATACAGACGCCTGTCCGAGCGGCTTGGGTGGAATCCTATTGCAGAAACAAAACGACGGATCCTTGCGGCCGGTGCTCTACTTCAGCAGGGTAACCACACCAGCCGAACAGAAGTACCATAGCTTTGAGTTAGAGACGTTGGCGCTCGTGGAAACGGTAAAACGTTTCCGGGTATATCTGGTGGGTATATATTTTAAGGCTATCACCGATTGTACTTCTGTGCGAGCTACTATGCTTAAACGAGACCTGGTGCCCCGCATCGCTCGTTGGTGGATGACTCTACAAGAGTACGACATGGAAGTAGAGTACAGGCCGGGAGCCAGGATGCAGCATTTTGACGCGCTGAGCCGTAACCCCGTCTCAGTGAACCTGGTGCAGATCCACGATGATGATTGGTTTCTGACAGTTCAGCTGCAGGACGAGAAGGCGCACTCGATTGTAGAGGCGCTGCAGGCAGGTACAGCTGACAAAGGTATTGTTAACGACTTTAAATTACAGGACGGGCGGTTGTACAGCAAGACGCTGCTGGGTGATCGACTGTATGTCCCGGCGATGGCAAGATTCAGTCTACTACGAAAACATCATGATGATGTTGGTCACCCCGGCGTTGAGCGTTGCTTAAAATTAATAAAGGAAACTTACTGGTTTCCCAAAATGGGGCGTTTCACAAAGAAATACATCCAAGCGTGCATGAACTGTGCGTTCAGCAAAGGGAGTTTTGGCAGAGCGGAGGGTCTGCTACACCCCATTGAGAAGAAGGCAATCCCCTTCGACACGGTGCACGTCGACCATCTGGGACCTTTTGCACGAAGTGTACGCGGGTACTCTTACGTACTCATGGTGGTGGACGCGTTCACCAAATACACCCTCGCAAGAGCAACGCGCACTCTGAAGTCTACAGAGGTGATTACTATACTTAAAGAGATTTTCAGCGAGTTCGGATATCCGAAGCGTGTGATCTCCGACAGAGGGTTGGCGTTTACCAGTAAAGTATTTACTGAGTTCTTAGCCAAGCACGGCGTGCGGCACGTATGTAATGCCATTGCGACCCCAAGGGCGAACGGACAAGTCGAAAGACAGAACCGTACTATAGTGGAAGCGATCGGCGCAATGACTGCAGATGAGTCCCGGTGGGACGAGACACTGCCCGACATTGTGTGGGGTATGAATAACTGTGTAAACAAGAGTACGGGGTACTCGCCTGTTGAGATGATGTTTACACGAAAGAGTGGTGCCATTGCGGAACTCTCTGACGGTGTCCAGAGCGCAAATGCCCCGGCGGAGGCTGAGTTCCATGAACCACGGCGAGTGGTTACACGGCGTCGCCGGCGAGCGGCTGAGAAGCTGAATAAAGTCAGCGAGACTATGAGAGCTTGTTTTAATAAAAGACGAAAAACGGCGACCTGCTACAAACCCGGTGACTTGGTCTTGTGGCGTAATGCAAGTACATGCCACGGCGACAAGGGCGTGAACAGAAAACTGTTGAATAAATTTAATGGCCCCTATAAAGTAACGGCGATACTGGGGAACGACCGATACAAAATATCCTCCGTCAAAGGCGTCAGGGGATATAAAAATTTCACCGTGACGATAGCTGCTGATACACTACGGCGATATCACAGCACCATGGCAGAGCATGAGCTCAGTGCCGACCAGGATGATCAACACACAGGTATCCAGGAGACTGATCGACAGGACTTGATCGACCTCCTGGAGGGGTAAGGTTAAGGTAAGAATTAATGGGGACATTAATTGTTGCAGGACGGCCGAGTGTTAGGGAGTTTTTCAAAGAGGGCGCGCTGAGCAATGGCGTGGCGGCAGCACCATACAGGCGGTCGGTATTGTGTCCCGCGCTTGAATCGGCGTAGGAAGAAGAAAGGAAGTCACATGATGATTCTATTCTATCTACGGCGTTGGACTGAATCGCTCGGCGTGTACTCGCTTATATTTTGGTGTTTAGTATTATACATTTATGTTTGATAAATAAATGATATGTTAGATTGAACGTTTATTATTTTATCGTCCTAACAATATTTTTTCACGGATTCCTCAGTATCTCTTAGGACAGATGAGATATCGACTAGGTTTTTGCTTATAAAAGTTACCCGTGCCAATGTTTAGAAACCAACAACTAATTTTATTTGTAATTAGTATGAACCTCTAACGGGGTGAATCTACACCTGAGGAGAGAGTCAGCAATGTGATCTATAAAGAACTATGACTTATTATAATTGCACGATGATGGCAAACCGTCAATAACCGTAGCGAAGCACGGGTACTCAGCTAGTATTTTTATATTAGGTCACAAACATGAGTGTCCTTTTTTTTGCAAGAGATTTAATTATCCTTTTCTTTTGTTACAGGTGAAGGCAGTATCATTATGAACCAATTTTCAGAGAATAAACTACTAGTTTAACATTTTTTTTGTTATATATGTGTCATAATAGACTGTTATATTTTTGCTTATGCAAAACCCGAAATGATGGTTATTTGTGTTCTAATATTTTAATTTTCATGGATAAAAGTTTTTTATTACTAAAATATGTCTTTTATGTACTCATAAATTCATCAAAAACACCAAAAAAATCACAAAATACATTTATGTTATTTTAACAACTAATTAAAAATTGGGTCACTTTTGACCCCACGATAGTAGTTATGATAGTGTAAATGAACGATAGTAGTACAAGGTTAAGTATATATTTTTTCCCTGTATAATTTTTTTTTTTTTTTTGTAATAAATAATAATAAAAAATTATTTTTCAATAAGTTTATTTTCTTTTTTTTTTGCTTTTCACTTTTTATTTTGATCAATTTGACATATAAATATAAATCAACTGAAAAAATCTGAACACATTTTTTATGGGGGTGCGGGAGCTTATTTTCACATTCAACGAGTCAGTCTGAAGCCAACAGCCGTAGCCAGTAGTCGCAAACGCACACATGTTATATTATCATACTTTTGTACTATTAATTCTATCTATATATATAAAAGCAAGTGTCCTGACTGACTGACTCATCACCGCCCAGCCCGAACCCTTGGGCCTAGAAACTTGAAATTTGGAGAGTATATTCCCTCCATGACGTAAGCACCCACTAAGAAGGGATTTTTCGAAATTCAACCCCTAAGGGGCGAAAAGGGGTGAAATGTGATTTCACGGATTCTTTAATATCTCTTCGGGTCGATGGGATATCGACTTAGTTTTTGCTTACAAAGATTACACATACATATGCCGAAAAACTTGTTTCAGGATTTTGTCCTAATCAACCCCTAAAGGGGTGAATCTACAATCGGGGTGAATTTTACATCTCGTCGTATTTCCTGTGTTTGTTGAGTTATAAGGTTTCTTTTTGGCACATAGGTGTCTTTTTATAATATCTCGAAATGGTTTTGACAGTTTTTTAAAATTTCACCCCTAAAGGGTGGAAAGGGGTAATATGTGATTTCAAGGATTCTTTAATATCTCTTAGGACCAATAAGATATCCACTTGCTTTTTGCTTACAAAAAATACCCATACAAAACCAAAAAACTAATTCCAGCATTTTGTCCTTATCAACCCCTAAAGGGGTGAATCTACAATTGGGGCGAATTATACATCCCGCCGTATTTCCTGTGATTGTTGAGATGTGACATTACTTTTTGGCACATAGGTGTATTATTAAAATATTTCGAAATGGTTTTGACAGTTTTTGAAAATTTCAGCCCCAAAGGGTGAAAAGGGGTGACATGTGATTTCAAGGATTCCTTAATATTTTTTAGGACCAATAAGATATCAACTTCGTTTTTGCTTACAAAGATTACCCATACAAATGCCGAAAAACTTATTTCAGGATTTTGTCCTAATCAACCCCTAAAGGGGTGAATCTACAATCGGGGTGAATTTTACATCCCGTCGTATTTCCTGTGTTTGTTGAGTTATAAGGTTTTTTTTGGCACATACGTGTCTTTTTATAAAATCTCGAAATGGTTTTGACAGTTTCTTAAAATTTCACCCCTAAAGGTTGAAAAGGGGTGATATGTGATTTCAAGGATTCTTTAATATCTCTTAGGACCAATAAGATGTCGACTTGCTTTTTGCTTACAAAAATTACCCATACAAATACCGAAAAACTAATTTCAAGATTTTGTCCTTATCAACCCCTAAAGGGGTGAATCTTCAATTGGGGTGAATTATACATCCCGTTGTATTTCCTGTGATTGTTGAGATGTAACATTACTTTTTGGCACATAGGTGTCTTTTTAAAATATTTCGAAATGGTTTTGACAGTTTTTTAAATTTCAGCCCCTAAGGGTGAAAAGGGGTGACATGTGATTTCAAGGATTTCTTAATATTTCTTAGGACCAATAAGATATCAACTTGCTTTTTGCTTACAAAGATTATTCATACAAATACCAAAAAACTTATTTCAGTTTTTTATCCTAATCAACCCCTAAAGGGGTGAGTATACAATTGGGGTGAATTATACATCCCGTTGTATTTCCTGTGATTGTTGAGATGTAACATTACTTTTTGGCACATAGGTGTCTTTTTAAAATATTTCGAAATGGTTTTGACAGTTTTTTTAAATTTCAGCCTCAAAGGGTGAAAAGGGGTGACATGTGATTTCAAGGATTCCTTAATATTTCTTAGGACCAATAAGATATCGGCTTGCTTTTTGCTTACAAAGATAATTCATACAAATACCGAAAAATTTATTTCAGGTTTTTATCCTAATCAACCCCTAAAGCAGTGAGTATAAAATTGGGGTGAATTATACATGCCGTCGTATTTCCTGAGATTGTTGAGTTGAAAAATATCTTTTTGGCACGTAAGTGTCTTTTTAAAATATCTCGAAATAATATTGATAGTGTTTTAAAATTGCAGCCCTTAGAGGTGAAAAGGGATGAAATGTGAATTCAAGGATTTCTTAATATTTCTTAGGACCAATAAGATATCGACTTGGTTTTTTCTTACAATAATTACTCAACAAATGCCGAAAAACTTATTTCAGGATTTTGCCTAATAAACCCCTAAAGGGGTGAACCTACAAACAGGGTGAATTATACATCCCGTCGTATTTCCTGTGTTTGTTGAGTTATACAATTTCTTTTTGGCACAAAAGTGTCTTTTTAAAATAACTTGAAATAATATTGATAGTTTTTTAAAAATTACGTCCCTAAAGGGTGAAAAGGGATGAAATGTGAATTCAAGGATATCTTAATATCTTTTAGGACCAATAAAATATCGACTTGGATTTTTCTTACACAGATTACTTACTAATACAAATGCCGAAAAACCTATTTCAGGATTTTGTCCTAATCAACCCCTAAATGGGTGAATCTACAATCGGGGTGAATTATATATGCAGTCGTATTTTCTGTGTTTGTGTGTCTGTGTTTTCTGAGATGTAACATACCTTTTTGGCACATAGGTTTCTTTTTTAAATATCTCGAAATATTTTTGATAGTTCTTTTAATTTCCCCTTAAAGGGTTAAAAGGGGTGAAATGTGATTTCAATGATACTCTAATATCTCTGAGGACCAAGAAAATATCGATTTGGTTTTCGCTTATAAAGATAACCAATACAAAGGCTAAAAAATCTATGTCAGGATTTTGCCTAATCAACCCCTAAAAGGGTGAATCTACATTCGGACTTAGCTATACATCCCGTCGTATTCCTGTATTTGTTGAGTCATAAGATATATTTTCGGCTGATGGTTCTCTTTTTAAAAAATCTCGAAATGGTTTTGACAATTTTTTAAAATTGAATTCCTAAAGGGTGAAATGTGATTTCAAGGATTCCTTAATATTTCTTAAGACCAATAAGTTATGAGCGATTTGATTTTTGCTTATAAAGATTACCCATACAAATGCCAAAAACTTATTTTAGTATTTTATCCTAATCAACCCCTAAAGGGGTGAATCTACATTCAGGGTGAATTATACATCCCGTCGTATTTCCTGTGTTTGTTGACGTTCCTTTTTGGCACATAGATGTCTTTTTAAAATACCTCAAAATAATTTAGACAATTTTTTATAATTTCACCCTTAAAGAGGTAAATGGGTATTTTTTATTCGATAGAACGTTTTTTGGACATAGATACATGAAATTCGCAAAATATATTCCACTAAGAAGATATTTTTCGAAAGTCGACTTCTAAGGGGGTAAAAACGGGGTGAAATATGATTTCAGGAATTCCTCAATATCTCCTAGAACCAATCAGATATCGACTTGGTTTTTGCTTACAAAGGTTACCCATACAAATGTTTGCAAAAACAAATCAGGATTTTGCCCTAATCAACCCCTAAAGGGATGAATCTATATTCGGGGTGAATTATAGAAAACTTACATAGGTTTCTATTGAATAGAAACCTACATAGCTTTCTATTTAAAATGTTTAGTAAGAGTTTTAACAGTTTTTTAAAATTTCATCTCTAACGGGGTTAATTGATATTTTTTATTCGATAGAACGTCCCTTGACATAGAGTCATGAAATTCTGGAAATATATTCCCTCCATGACGTAAGCATCCACTAATACGGAACTTTTCAAAATTCGATCCCTAAGGGGGTGGAAAGGGCTGAAATGTGATTTCGCGGATTCCTCAATATCTCTTAGGAAACATGAGATATCGACTAGGTTTTGGCTTACAAAGGTTACCCATACACATGTTTAAAAACAAACTGAGTATTTTACACTAAAATGAGATCGTCAATCAGGGTTGCGCGGGACAGCTAAAATCTCGAATTAATCTAAAAAAAAATATTTGTCTCCTCACTTTCTATTTTGGGGTTGAGGACTGAGGACCTTTTTTGCTCATCAGTTCTATTTTGAGAGTGAAGACCTCTTTTTTTTGCTCATCACTTCTATTTTGGAAGTGAGGACCTTTTTTTTGCTCCTCACTACTATTTTGGGAGAGAGTTTGTTTATAAACACTTTGAAAAATTTTAAAGTACATTTTATTAGGTTCTCCCGCTTTTTGAGTCTTAATCCCGAATTTTTTATATTTATTTGGTAAAAATCCCGATTTGGTAAAATAATAAACTGGCAACCCGGTCGTCAATATACCGTAGCCGAAGCACGGGTGCTCAGCTAGTCTTCAATAAATTTAATTAATAATAAAAACCGAATAATCAAACCCCACCATAGAATCCCACAACTTATGGAGGCTCACCGGGGATCGTGTCGCGTGTTTGAGAAGGTTTTTTTTTTTAAAAAGAGTGAAATAAAAGTTGTTAAAATCGCGAAGAAACAAAACGAACATACTATCAGGTTTTACCGCCGATTGTAAACTTGTAAGTAATTGAAATTATACATATGAAACAAAACTTAGTGTCATTAGTGGAAAGTTGGGGTTTTGCGGGGCCCTTCAGAAGTCGAGGCCCAGGGCGCGCGCCCGGTTCGCCCGCCGTTAAATCCGCCTCTGAGAGTTGTAAGTAAAATGGAAGTTATGTGAGAAACAGTGAGTAAAAAGTGGAGAGAAAGTAATAAAAGTGGCGAAAGAACAATTAAATTGGAAAATATGAAGTAAATGAACAAAAGAAATATAAACAGAGGAGAAAACAGTAAAGTGTAAACGTTAAGCGCTAAAGTAAAACAATAATAAAGAAGTGAAGTGTACAAAGAATTAAAGAAAACCTAAGATAAATTAAAAACGCAACGTAAACGTTTGAATCGTGAACAGTTTCCCGCCTGCCTGCGACCTTGCACGGCAAACAGCCAACAAGCGATAACGCACACCTGCATGTCATAAACAACAGCCGGTTTGCAATAACAATTCGGTAGTTTTAGGGTTTTGTAGGTATGACCAAAAAACCCTTATACCGTCATTTTGTCGTCTGTCTGTCTGTCAGTTTGGTAAAAATTGTAGCCAAACTGCTAAACCTAAAGAGTTGAAATTTGGCATGCTTATACAACCTTTTGACTCGCACATAGGAAAAATACTAAAACATCTAAAAAACATATCCCCCTAAAAATATATTTGTGCTCATCGAAAAAAATTTTTTTTTTTTTAAATTCTGAGTAGGCTATCAAATGAAAGGCCTTAGTAAGTGGATTAACGGTCAAAATTTTATTTTTGCAAAATAAATTATTTTGACGCGATTTTTGCCAAAATTGTGCAAAAAAATTTGTTTGTACCACACCCAGTAGTTTAAACTAAAAATCTGAAAAAGTTCTAAGTAATGTACTTTTGTGTGAACCGGAATAGTACAACAGGAATTTTTGATCAGATTATGTTGTCGGAAAATAACGCATTTTTTATGTTTTTAACTAAAATATGTTAAATATTTAATTCGCTATGTAACACAGTAGATAAGTAGGCATTCGTAGCGTTGTGCGTTTAGTCCTTTATTTGTGATTTGCAAACTAGAGTTCGAATCCTGTCAATTTTAATTACCGACCGCCAACATATATAAGGGAGGTATTGTGATCATACCGATTTTGACATTTCGCGATTTCAATGGATCTCCACGAATTGAGATCCCTACATAACGTTTTGACTATTTTTAGCATGATGTCTGTCGGTCTGTCTGTTTGTCCGTCTGTCTGTCCGTCTGTCTGTGTACACGTGTAGAGCAAATTCGGCTGAAAGGATTTTTATGAAACTTCATATTTAAACTTCTGCTATCAATGGCACGAGTTGATCAACTTTTGGTAAAAATCGGTTGACTAAAAGTGGGAGTTTACTCGTGTCGATTTTAAGATTTTTCGAAAAAATTTATTGAACAAAAGTTGCTATAAAAGCAATAATTAATATATTTTATTTGAGACATTTTTCGATAAAACGAAAAATTACGAATAATTTCTGTAAAATTTTTCGAAATTTTTTCCAGGTCTCAATTTTTTCATACTTATATGTAACGTTTGCATGGTCATGATAAATAATATCTCTGTTAGAAAATATTAGGCCAAGTAATTTCTACTCTACTGCTAGAATGTAATTTTTATAAGTACTTTATGATAGCGGTCGGTCCTGTGGTGGCCACAGCTGATTTTTTTTCTGTTTTTTTTTGCATTTTTATTTTGTTTAAATTATTTTGTCAAAATTCTAGTTATATTTTGGTAAATGTTCAGGATATTTTTGCAAAGTTTGTAGGTTAACACGTAGAAATTTTGCTCCGTGTTAAGAGTGAAATTTTGATAGTTTTATGTTGAATTTATTTTGTGAAGTTCTCATAGATCTGTGCAATAATTTTTAGTGTTTGTTTTTCTCTTCTTATGTCAGAAGAAGGGAATTGCATTAGTGAAATATTACATTTTATTCGTTCAAATTTCTAATATACATTATTTTGAAATTTAACTGTGTTAAAAGTGGTCCAAACCTGTGCGAACATAATTATAGTTGCTTGACGCTCTTTACTGCCCCTGATTAAGTGGCATATGCAATTTGCATTACTTAGGTGCTGTAAAAGTGGCCAAGATCAGTTCTTACAGGGGTTTATTTACAATTAGCTCCGATTGTGGTGGAAAGGTCAGCGCTAGGGCGCCAGGTGTCCTTTGTTCGGGCTCTTGTGGACAATATTACCACGGAAAGTGTGTTCGTCTGTCAGCTGAAACTCTAAAACTCCTTGACGGGATTAAAGGAGCGCAATGGATCTGTAACGATTGCCAGTCTGCAGACGCCAATAAATCAATAATTATTGATAACGAAGAACTTTCTGGAAATCTTAATCATCCAGCTATTGTCCAAGCCATCGAAAATATTAAGATTGATTTCAACAATAAATATGAAGAGCTAAAAGTATTAATTATTGAAAAAAACACCATAATTGAAAATCTTACGACTGAAAATATAGCACTTAAAAAGGAAGTAGCGGATTTAGGCTCTAGACTAGATAATCTGGATCAGTACTCTAGAAGAAACAATCTGGAGATTCAAGGGGTCCCGGAAAAGAAGAACGAAAATCTGTTAGATGTCATTCAGCATATTGGAGCATTCATTGAATGTCCAGTGTCCCCCAATGATATTGATGCTATCCACAGAGTTCCATTTTTTAATAAAAACAAACAGGGTCCTAGAAATATTATAATAAAACTAAAATCTAGATTATTTAAGCAAAGATTTTTAGCGTACTCCAAAACAGTAATTAAAAAAAATAGAACATCTGGTAAACAATTAAGTATTAATGTTCCTACGATTTCATCTGGTCTGTATGTAAACGAGCATTTGACAAATAAAAACAAACTTTTACTAAATAAGGCGAAATTGTTTGGTAGGGAGAATAATATTGAGTATATTTGGGTTCAGGATTGTAAGGTTCTGCCGCGTAAAAATTCAAACTCGCGAATTTTTCAAATACATACCGAAGAGTGTTTAGCCAAATTAAATTAAATTAAAACCCCTTATTTTTCTTTCTATTAACTGTCTCGTTGCATTACCATTAGATTTCATAATATACTGATTATGTGTTAGATGTGAACTCACTGAAAATATATTACCAAAATGTTCGTGGATTACGCACAAAAGTTACTAATTTTTTCCAAGCTTCTTCTGTACCTGATTACCACATTATTTGTCTTACTGAAACTTGGTTGAACGGTAATATTGGTAGTCATGAACTATTTAGTAATAATTTCCAAGTGTTTAGACGGGATAGGGATAGGCATACTTCCCATAAGTCAGACGGCGGAGGCTCTTTTATTGCAATCAGCCCATTTTTACAAGTTGCTGAGCGGCCTGACTGGCAAACTAACGTTTTGGAAGAAGTATGGATATCCATTGCTCTGCCAAATGGTAAAAATAAAATTCATATATGTTGTGTCTACATACCAGACTATATTGATATCTGTAAACTTAATGTATTCACTGAAAATGTAACCAAAATTATCAATGACAATCTCCAGGATTTTGTTATTATAGTAGGTGATTTTAATTTAGCTAATATTGTATGGTCACGTGACGAATACTTTAACTTTCTGACGCCTTCATTACCCTCTGACAAAAAATCATCACTTTTTATACATATATGTATATATATATATATTTATATATATATTTTGTCTTTATATTTAGTTAGGTATATCTATATATATATATATATATATATATATATATATATATATATATATATATATATATATATATATATATATATATATATATATATATATATATGTATATACATGTATGTATGTGTGTGTGTGTATATATATATATATATATTTTCTCTTTATATTTAGTTAGGTATATCTATTATGTAACTTACAAATGTTTGTTGTAATAATTATTACTTTGTTATAACTTCTGTACGTGGGAATTTGCAGGAGCTTGTCTCCGTTTAATTCCCCTAACAAAATAAAAATAAATAAACATAAAATGTTGCATTTAATTTTTTAAAGCGTAAATTTAAAAACCAGTCAGAAATGTTACTATTAAATACACTTAATTCAATGTTTGAATGTATACGAAATCAGAGGGTGGGGCTTATGATTTAAGCAACCAATGGAAACCAAGGCGCAATTTTCATATGGTAACCTGACCATATGGTTAGCAAACCAAATGGTTAACTGACCATATGGTTAGCTGATCAAGCGGTTACCTCACCATATGTTTAGCTGACCAAATTGTTACCTGACCATATGTTTAGCTGGCAAAATTGTTAACTGACCATATGGTTAGCTGACGAAATGGTTACTTTACCATATGGTTAGCTGACCAAGTGGTTACCTAACCATATGGTTAGCTGACCAAATGGTTATTTGACCATTTGGTTTGCTGACCAAATGGTTACCTGACCATATGGTTTGCTGGCCAAATCGTTAACTGACCATGTGGTTAACAGACCAATTGGTTACCTGACCATGTCGTTGGCAGACCAAATGGATAACTGACCATATAGTTAGCTGACCAAATGCTTACCTGACCATATGTTCAGCTCGAAAAATTGTTAACTGACCAAATGGTTACATGACCAAATGGTTAACTGACCAAGTGGTTAACTGACCAAATGGTTAACTGACCAAATGGTTACTTGACCAAATGGTTAGCTGACCAAATGGTTAGCTGACCAAATGGTTACCTGACCAAATGGTTAACTGACCAAGTGGTTAACTGACCAAATAGTTAGCTGACCAAATGGTTAACTGACCAAATGGTTAGCTGACCAAATGGTTACCTGACCAAATGGTTAACTGACCAAATGGTTAACTGACCAAATGGTTAGCTGATTAAATGGTAAGCTGACCAAATGGTTAGCTGACCAAATGGTTAGCTGACCAAATGGTTAACTAACCAAATGGTTAGCTGACCAAATGGTTACATGTCTCGATATAACGTAAGAACGCACTAAGAAAGGATTTTTCGACCCATATAAGGTGAAAAGGAGTCAAATATATTTTTTCACGGATTCCTCAGTATCTCTTAGGACAGATGAGATATCGACTAGGTTTTTGCTTATAAAAGTTACCCGTGCCAATGTTTAGAAACAAACTACGAATTTTATTTGTAATTAGTATGAACCTCTAACGGGGTGAATCTACACCTGAGGAGAGAGTCAGCAATGTGATCTATAAAGAACTATGAATTATTATAATTGCACGATGATTGCAAACCGTCAATAACCGTAGCGAAGCACGGGTACTCAGCTAGTATTTTTATATTAGGTCACAAACATGAGTGTCCTTTTTTTTTGCAAGAGATTTGAATATAATTTTCTTTTGTTACAGGTGAAGGCAGTATCATTATGAACCAATTTTCAGAGAATAAACTACTAGTTTAACATTTTTTTTGTTATATATGTGTCATAATAGACTGTTATATTTTTGCTTATGCAAAACCCGAAGTGATGGTTATTTGTGTTCTAATATTTTAATTTTCATGGATAAAAGTTTTTTTTTACTAAAATATGTCTTTTATGTACTCATAAATTCATCAAAAACACCAAAAAAATCACAAAATACATTTATGTTATTTTAACAACTAATTAAAAATTGGGTCACTTTTGACCCCACGATAGTAATTATGATAGTGTAAATGAACGATAGTAGTACAAGGTTAAGTATATATTTTTTCCCTGCATAATTTTTTTTTTTTTTGTAATAAATAATAAAAAATTATTTTTCAATAAGTTTATTTTCTTTTTTTTTTTTGCTTTTCACTTTTTATTGCGATCAATTTGATATATAAATATAAATCAACTGAAAAAATCTGAACACATTTTTTATGGGGGTGCGGGAGCTTATTTTCACATTCAACGAGTCAGTCTGAAGCCAACAGCTGTAGCCAGTAGTCGCAATCGCACACATGTTATATTATCATACTTTTGTACTATTAATTCTATCTTCAATAAATTTAATTAATAATTAAAACCGAATAATCAAACCCCACCATAGAATCCCACAACTTATGGAGGCTCACCGGGGATCGTGTCGAGTGTTTGAGAAGGTTTTTTTTTAAAAAAGAGTGAAATAAAAGTTGTTAAAATCGCGAAGAAACAAAACGAACATACTATCAGGTTTTACCGCCGATTGTAAACTTGTAAGTAATTGAAATTATACATATGAAACAAAACTTAGTGTCATTAGTGGAAAGTTGGGGCTTTGCGGGGCCCTTCAGAAGTCGAGGCCCAGGGCGCGCGCCCGGTTCGCCCGCCGTTAAATCCGCCTCTGAGAGTTGTAAGTCAAATGAAAGTTATGTGAGAAACAGTGAGTAAAAAGTGGAGAGAAAGTAATAAAAGTGGAGAAAGAACAATTAAATTGGAAAATATGAAGTAAATGAACAAAAGAAATATAAACAGAGGAGAAAACAGTAAAGTGTAAACGTTAAGCGCTAAAGTAAAACAATAATAAAGAAGTGAAGTGTACAAAGAATTAAAGAAAACATAAGATAAATTAAAAATCGTGAACAGTTTCCCGCCTGCCTGCGACCTTGAACGGCAAACAGACAACAAGCGATAACGCATACCTGCATGTCATAAACAACAGCCGGTTTGCAAAAACAATTCGGTAGTTTTAGGGTTTTGTAGGTATGACCAAAAAACCCTTATACCGTCATTTTGTCGTCTGTCAGTTCGGTAAAAATTGTAGCCAAACTGCTAAACCTAGAGAGTTGAAATTTGGTATGCTTATACAACCCTTTGACTCGCACATAGGAAAAATACTAAAACATATCCCCCTAAAAATATATTTGTGCTCATCGAAAAAAAAATATATTTTTTTAAATTCTGTGTAGGGTATCAAATGAAAGCCCTTAGTAAGTGGATTAACGGTCAAAATTTTATTTTTGCAAAATAAATTATTTTGACGCGATTTTTGCCAAAATTGTGCAAAATAATTTGTTTGTACCACACCCAGTAGTTTAAACTAAAAATCTGAAAAAGTTCTAAGTAATGTACTTTTGTGTGAACCGGAATAGTACAACAGGAATTTTTGATTTCAGATTATGTTGTCGGAAAATAACGCATTTTTTATGTTTTTAACTAAAATATGTTAAATATTTAATTCGCTATGTAACACAGTAGATAAGTAGGCATTCGTAGCGTTGTGCGTTTAGTCCTTTATTTGTGATTTGCAAACTAGAGTTCGAATCCTGTCAATTTTAATTACCGACCGCCAACATATGTAAGGGAGGTATTGTGATCATACCGATTTTGACATTTCGCGATTTCAATGGATCTCCACGAATTGAGATCCCTACATAACGTTTTGACTATTTTTAGCATGATGTCTGTCGGTCTGTCTGTTTGTCCGTCTGTCTGTCCGTCTGTCTGTGTACACGTGTAGAGTAAATTCGGCTGAAAGGATTTTTATGAAACTTCATATTTAAACTTCTGCTATCGATGGCACGAGTTGATCAACTTTTGGTAAAAATCGGTTGACTAAAAATGGGAGTTTACTCGTGTCGATTTTAAGATTTTTGTGAATATTTCACAACAGAAAAATATTTCGAAAAAATTTATTGAACAAAAGTTGCTATAAAAGCAATAATTAATATATTTTATATGAGACGTTTTTCGATAAAACGAAAAATTAGGAATAATTTCTGTAAAATTTTTCGAAATTTTTTCCAAGTCTCAATTTTTTCATACTTATATGTAACGTTTGCATGGTCATGATAAATAATATCTCTGTAAGAAAATATTAGGCCAAGTTATTTCTACTCTACTGCTAGAATGTAATTTATATAAGTACTTTATGATAGCGGTCGGTCCTGTGGTGGCCACAGCTGATTTTTTTTCTGTTTTTTTTTTTTTGCATTTTTATTTGGTTTAAATTATTTTGTCAAAATTCTAGTTATATTTTGGTAAATGTTCAGGATATTTTTGCAAAGTTTGTAGGTTAACACGTAGAAATTTTGCTCCGTGTTAAGAGTGAAATTTTGATAGTTTTATGTTGAATTTATTTTGTGAAGATCTCATAGATCTGTGCAATAATTTTTAGTGTTTGTTTTTCTCTTCTTATGTCAGAAGAAGGGAATTACATTAGTGAAATATTACATTTTATTCGTTCAAATTTCTAATATACATTATTTTGAAATTTAACTGTGTTAAAAGTGGTCCAAACCTGTGCCAACATAATTATAGTTGCTTGACGCTCTTTACTGCCCCTGATAAAGTGGCATATGCAATTTGCATTACTTATGTGCTGTAAAAGTTGCCAAGATCAGTTCTTACAGGGGTTTATTTACAATTAGCACCGATGTCAAATATATGCTCCGATTGTGGTGGAAAGGTCAGCGCTAGGGCGCCAGGTGTCCTTTGTTCGGGCTCTTGTGGACAATATTACCACGGAAAGTGTGTTCGTCTGTCAGCTGAAACTCTAAAACTCCTTGACGGGATTAAAGGAGCGCAATGGATCTGTAACGATTGCCAGTCTGCAGACGCCAATAAATCAATAATTATTGATAACGAAGAACTTTCTGGAAATCTTAATCATGCAGCTATTGTCCAAGCCATCGAAAATATTAGGATTGATTTCAACAATAAATACGAAGAGCTAAAAGTATTAATTATTGAAAAAAACACCATAATTGAAAATCTTACGACTGAAAATATAGCACTTAAAAAGGAAGTAGCGGATTTAGGCTCTAGACTAGATAATCTGGATCAGTACTCTAGAAGAAACAATCTGGAGATTCAAGGGGTCCCGGAAAAGAAGAACGAAAATCTGTTAGATGTCATTCAGCATATTGGAGCATTCATTGAATGTCCAGTGTCCCCCAATGATATTGATGCTATCCACAGAGTTCCATTTTTTAATAAAAACAAACAGGGTCCTAGAAATATTATAATAAAACTAAAATCTAGATTATTTAAGCAAAGATTTTTAGCGTGCTCCAAAACAGTAATTAAAAAGAATAGAACATCTGGTAAACAATTAAGTATTAATGTTCCTACGATTTCATCTGGTCTGTATCTGAACGAGCATTTGACAAATAAAAACAAACTTTTACTAAATAAGGCGAAATTGTTTGGTAGGGAGAATAATATTGAGTATATTTGGGTTCAGGATTGTAAGATTCTGGCGCGTAAAAATTCAAACTCGCGAATTTTTCAAATACATACCGAAGAGTGTTTAGCCAAATTAAATTAAATTAAAACCTCTTATTTTTCTCTCTATTAACTGTCTCGTTGCATTACCATTAGATTTCATAATATACTGATTATATGTTGGATATGAACTCACTGAAAATATATTACCAAAATGTTCGTGGATTACGCACAAAAGTTACTAATTTTTTCCAAGGTTCTTCTGTACCTGATTACCACATTATTTGTCTTACTGAAACTTGGTTGAACGGTAATATTGGTAGTCATGAACTATTTAGTAATAATTTCCAAGTGTTTAGGCGGGATAGGGATAGGCATACTTCCCATAAGTCAGACGGCGGAGGCTCTCTTATTGCAATCAGCTCATTTTTACAAGTTGCTGAGCGGCCTGACTGGCAAACTAACGTTTTGGAAGAAGTATGGATATCCATTGCTCTGCCAAATGGTAAAAATAAAATTCATATATGTTGTGTCTACATACCAGACTATATTGATATCTGTAAACTTAATGTATTCACTGAAAATGTAACCAAAATTATCAATGACAATCTCCAGGATTCTGTTATTATAGTAGGTGATTTTAATTTAGCTAATATTGTATGGTCACGTGACGAATACTTTAACTTTCTGACGCCTTCATTACCCTCTGACAAAAAATCATCACTTATATACCTAACTAAATATAAAGACAATATATATATATATATATATATATATATATATATATATATATATATATACACATACATACATACATGTATATACATATATATATATATATATATATATATATATATATATATATATATATGTATATACATGTATGTATGTATATATATATATATATTTTTTTTTTTTTCACCGCTTATAGAGACCCAACTCGCTATACTCTGCAGGCGTTACCAGACCAAAAGTGACAAGCTCAGACCCGGCATCGGGTCTGACAACGTTTTCTATGCTAGAAGTACGAATTAGGCCTCAAACAATCTTTAGCAATGAGTTTCAGGTGGGTCTGGGAAAGCGGTAGAACGTGTTTTTTTATACAAATTTAGTTCACGAAATTTCTGTGAAGATGGTGCGCGTGTCGGGCTTGTATAAAATATTTGTAATCCATACGACTTATACAGACCCGCTATACACTATATACCTTCACAGACCCGAAACTTGGCAACACTGTTTGAGTCTGTCAAGATACATACCGTGTCTGTAAAAGTAATATGGTTATCAGTAGAGCCCTGCAAATCCGCGGGTATCCGCGGATTATCCGCGGATATCCGCAACTTTTCTGCGGATGCGGATAATTATCATTTAAACCATGCGGATGCGGATCGGATGCGGATTAAATGTCATATCCGCAATAACATTAAATCTTCGGTTACTTACGGAGAAACAAGCAATTGTGTTCTGACTACGCAGTCCTCGGTTATTTTCGGTTGTCTGTATATACATGATATTTTGTAGCATTCAATCTCACTTTATGTTATTTTTATTAAGACAATTGTCCATGATCAAGACTGAGTTGAGACAATCAACTTAACTTTCTTTTTATTATTGAATATATTATAGAAAATAATATTTTGGACAAAAGTTTCCTGGTACACTTTCGACGTAATTCTTCCTACCTCTGCTCTAATTCTGGCTTTTAAATCTGATTTAAAGGTTTTTTTTTTTTACATAAAACTGATTAGTAAGTTTTATTTAAATACCAAAATTTACCTACATAATTTTTTCTCGAAAATTTTATTATGTAACCTGCCAAGTTTTTTATACTACCCGAAGTAAAAAGTCTTGCAGATCCCAAAAATTTGAAAAATGACACATGTTGCTATTTGAAAAAGTTGCAACGCCATGCGCGAAATGGCGTAAGAGAATTACTTGATCCTAAAAATATGAAGCACCTTCTATCAAGTAACTTTTCTGATTTTTTTTTTTAAATTCAGCACGCCACTTACTCCATACGAAAAAGAACGCTTAGGCCCCCCAAAATTGTTATCTCTCTCTAGATTTAAATAAGTTATTAGCGCATCTAGGCCTTAAAACTTTTGGAGTCCCTTAGGTTAGGTTAGTAATAATTAAGCTGGTAAATCCAAAAATTTTCAGTAGCGTTTTAGAGCAGAGATTACCTAAACAGGCGAAATATGTTAATTCTTTCCAAACTGACAGCAAAACCTGTAGTGCGGATATTTTTGCGGATGCGGATCGGATGCGGATTTGTTATTTACAAAAGCTGCGGATGCGGATCGGATGCGGATCATGGATGTGCGGATGCGGATCGGATGCGGATACAGAAAAGCTTATCCGCGCAGGGCTCTAGTTATCAGATATTATATATACTCACGACACCTACACAATCTTTGTTATTTTAGATTAAAGTAAGCTTTATATTACCTAATGTACAAAAATATTCTAGTCGAAACAGTTACTATTTAAAATTTGAATGGATTAAGGTAAAAAGGTGAAAATATCTGTGTATGTTGCAAGACAAAGAGTAAATAAAATCTAATATACAAGTAAAATTAAAAAAGAACTATCTCACTTCAGAGGAAATGTGTCTTTACTTGTCAATAAACCATTTAATTATGGTTATTAATTTAGAATGGAGGAAATATAGGTCCTTATTAATAAAAATAGTATCACTAATTACTTGTCTTTTTATTTATTCATTTTAATCTTTGTGTCAAAAATTTCAAATTACAATTTTTAGAAAATTTATTTTTTTAAACAATTAAAAATATATATATTTTTTTTCTGTGGTACCAAAAAAAGAACATCAAATGGTTGTATATATAAGTCACAAAAAATCCGAATTTGTTAAATGTGTTTTAGCCAGAAATATTCCATAAATTTTGCCCAAACAGTGTCTTATAAAATATTATAACTATGGATTAGTGTTTTGTTGGGTATCGGTCGAATTAAAAAAACACATAGTTTGTCGAATGTTTAAAATTTATGTTAATTCTGGTTGCCTACTCCTAGTTTCGATTCAATCTGAAACATTATCAAAGCCTAATTTAATTATATATCAAATGCAATGTATTACACAAATTAGGTATTTAAGAACATTTTAAACACTTACATACAATTATATAAAAGTAAAATCCAACAAATATATTATTTACACATATTTAATATTATTAGTATTAATTTAAGAGAAAAAAATATCTCACTATCTTCTAACAAGTTGTGACATTGTTAAGATACAAGTCAACTAAGCTTAAAAATATTAAAAATAAATAAAAGTACCATAATTTCTTATGTAAGTAATCATACAATTGCAGTATCAAATATTATTTATTGCATACCTTGATAAAATTGTGAAGCCAAATATATTGGTCAAAGCAAACGATATTTAATAACTTAATTTAAAACATGAGTTTGATTTTCCTAATAAAAAAATTCTAAATATTGGACAAAATTTAACAAAACTCCTATTGTTGGACAAAACATATAGGTAAATGATCATAACAGAGACTCTATCTGGCGAAATTATGTTGATCTAACCAAATAGACAAGTTTGTTATTGTTTTGACGCACGTGTTACATATTTTTGGGTTTTTAGATTTTGTATCTGTTTGGCATAAGTGTGATATTTATTAAGAAAATATAATTCAAGACAAAATTATTAATAAATTCTGTCTAAATGTCAGATTACAACATATTGTCCATATGTCAAAAAGTTGTTACTGTCTATTTGGTTAGCAGTGCCGCAACAACATAAATTGGCGCCTGGTGCGTAAAATTATTTGCCCCCCCCCCACCCTCACTAATTACATACGCAATTTTTATAATTTTATGGTTGGGTGATTGCATCAGTAAGGAAACGTTTAAAACATTTACTTACGTTGTTTTCTTCACCAAAATGTTATTTAAGATATTTATTTACCATATTTTATAGAGAATCCTTAAAATCTTATTGTTTTATTTTGATGCAAGTGAAAATAAAAGAATAACTTAGAAAAATAAAAAACATAACTTTATTCATAAAAATCACAAAATCGCCAGAAAAGGAACACTTACTCCTAATAAAGCAACTATCTTATTACCAGTAAAGGAACATACAAACATTTATATTATAAAGTCATTTTTTTTAACAATAAATGTATAAAAAAATTTAAAAAAAAAAAACATTCGTTGGTATTATTTTTTAGTTTAGTTTTAACCTTTTTCTTTGGTTTGGTTTAAATTGCAATATTAACGATTATATTAACAAATTATGTTACAAATCTTTTAATAAACGCAAAAATCATGATAATCAACTAATATAAAAAGGGACAAAATATAAACTCTAGGTCAATAAAACACAAAATGAAAAACACCTAAAATGAAACACAAAAGGGCTAAAGAAATATTATATTACATAATTGAATAACAAATAAATAAAAATATATATATTTAATGACAAAAAAAAGGGATATTTGAACAAAAAATAATAAATATTTAGGTATTTTAATAATATATTAAAAAATCACTTTAACGGAATGGAAAATTAAATAAATTGAACTTTTCTGGCTTTTAACTGTGAAAATTCTTTAATTAAGTCTTCATAATTTAATGACTGCGCTGTAGTATTTTCTATTGATATTAGAGCTAAATTTTACAAGCTGTTGGCCCATTGTAGAACGCAAATAATTTTATATTAACTTTAATTTACTAAAACCGCGTTAATTCGAAGCAACAGTTACAGGGAGCGTTAAAAATATGCGCAGTGCAATGCCAATATTAGGGTACACATCTTTTAAATCGTAAGTGTGGATCACTTCTAATAATTACATTGGAGTGGCAGTTGTACAGTCATCAATTAATTATCTTGCCTGCCATTTGAAACTTTCGATTATGAAATCAAATTTGTGTTGATTATAGTTTATTAATATAAAAGATAATAATAAAAAAAATTAAATTTGGCCATTCGGCGCCCCTATGAATCCGGCGCCTGGTGCGGCGGCACCTGTCGCACCACCCTTGTTGCGGCACTGTTGGTTAGTTTCAATTTTGAAACTTTAGCGCTGCAATCTTAAAAGGGGTTACCTATATAGATAATTTTAAGCAAAATTTATTATAACTTATATAAAAATAGCTCCATCTATTATATCTATAACTGACTTCAATTGAAAATACATTCCTTTTATTTTTTTTTAATTCTCTTGTTAGCTTAGTTGACTTGTATTTTAATAATGTCACAACTTTTTAGAAGCATCACGCACCAATTTATTTAGGATTTATAATAAAATTTTCAGAAAACCAAAATTAAAAAAAAAAAAAACTCAAAACTACCTATACTACCTATACAAAGTAAATGGTAATGCAAAATATAAACACGTCAATGATTTTGAAAGACTGGATTAATCATTTTATATAATTTGCATGTGTATGTAACTGAAGTGACCAGATGTCTCGGTTTAACCGTTGACTGAATAATAATAAATATATATTTTTCAATCAACGGTTTAACCAAAGTCCTATTGAACGAGGCAACATGGCGGTTTTGAATCATTTTTATGTTTTTAAGAATGTGATCCTTTTTCACTTGTTTTGTTTTTATTTAGAAACCGTCCATTTATAAAACATATTTAAGCATATATATTAATTTTATCAAATATTTGTGCAGTGTGGTTTTAATAATCGTAATCCGATATATAGTATTGTATAGGAATGAGCAAACTACAAATCGTGAGCCCGTGACGTTAATTTATATTACCTTGTTTTATTAACAAAAATTAATGTGCAATGAGATTTTTCATACATTTCAGGGTTTTGTAGGTATTTAATAAGTGTAAGAAGTCAACAGAATGTTGGATTTCAGGACAACATTTTTTCTATGATCACATCAAAATCAACTGTTTTTTTTTTTTAAATATTTTTTATTCGATATTTGAGAACTAAGAGCTTCCATTTAATTTTTTAAAACTAAATTTAAATAATTTCAAACTATTTCGTCACAAAAAAAATTAAATTAAAAAATCCTGCGTATCTAAGTTTGCTTCGTATCTAAATCTCTTTTAAATTAGTAAGAAATATATTGATAAGTGGCTTTGTATTTTTTCAATTTCAGAAACGTATTTATCACCAGATCCGTAAATAGGAAGGGGCACAGGTCCGGGGCCTTGATAAAATAGGGTTCCTAAAATGGTCTGCCATAAAATTAAAATTAATATTTTCATAATATTGTCGAACATAATATTTTCGAAAAACGGATTACATTTGTTATTGAATAATTACGGAATAACATTCCTGAATGAAAATATATATTCACAGAAAAAATATTTAGTTTGTAGTGATATAAAATATTTTTTTCACTGTCCGTTACAAAACAGATCACAGATATAATATTGTTCTAAAACGGTAATGTAATAAAATAAATATATAACACCCAGCAATGATGAAAAGTTAAATACGTAAGATCCACAGATGCAAAAGTTTAATCTTAACAATTTACATCTAAATGAAAGAATTGTATTAATGGTTTATCAGTCAGAGAGATGAACTGTTAATGAGAGCGGCCCAAGTTCCTAAAGATGCGCGCGGGTGGCCAAAATATGTTAGGGGGCTCAAAATAAGTTAGGGGCCCCCCAAATATGTTAGGGGTCCCAAAATATGTTAAGGGGCCCAACTATAAAATCTTACCCAGGGCCAGAAAAAAGGTAGTTACGGCACTGTTTATCACTATTAAGAATGTGCTATTTTATTTGTAAATATTTCACTACTATAAATGTTTTTTGTTAATTTCAAAAAAGATATACACTACCTTAGTCATAAATACAAAAAAAAACATAACAGTATTAGCAATAATTTCGCCATGCATTAAAAAAATAATTAATTTAGTCGAAAACATCAAAACTGCAATATTTTTCAGAAACGAATTCTGATTCAAAAATTCCTCTTGACCGTTTCCGGTTAATAACTATGTACATTACTTAGAATTTGTTTCAATTTTTTTAGATTAACCCCTTTCGATTAAAGGGGACAGTGATTTTTTTAGTATATTTGTGAAAAAAGCATATTAAAAAATATATATAGATATATTTTTTTTTTTTTGAAAAATATCATTTGGATCCTTAATCTACGTTTTAAGAACTTTCTTTTGATATCACAATGAATTTTTTTTTAAATAATTACATTTTTCAACGACACGAAAAATCGATATTTTCGAAAAACTTATCAGATAAAAAATTTCTGTTGAACTAATCCGGTTTCCGACAATGTATATAATGGAGATTTTTTCAGATTTTTAGATCAACCTCTCTAGGAGCTACGGTGGGAAACTAACGCTTTTTGGAGAATCTTTTAAATGATTTTACAAAAATAAAAATGTGTTTGTTTATTCACGGATTAAGAGGTTAAAGCGTAAAATATATTAAAAAATCTTTAAGTAATAGTTATTTCTTTTCAAAAGCTCCAAAGACACCCAACTCGGCATACGTTACCATACGTTAAAAAATCAAAATTGTCCTTGATATCCAGTACTTCCGGTTTGTTCCGGAAAATTTCAATACTACCATTCGATTCTTTGGGCAGACTCGGGTTATCATAATTTTTTTCCCAAATTACTAAGCCATCGTGTTTAAATAAAAAAGACGGTTGGTCAATGGTAAATTTAAATATGAAATGTACAATGTAAAATTCCTTAATGTAACAGGGTGCTAATAACCTAGATGTTGGAGCATCCATAAATAAAATTATTATTATATATATATAAAAAAAAGACTACCGTGACACGCTCTGTGTTGGTCGTACAGTAAAATGTTTTGAATCATTGTTTTATTATACTATAATTTTTATGGCGTACATGGTAAATGGAAAACGTATCAAGAAATAGAAAAATTAGATTCACTTTCATTCTTGAAAAATTGTCAAAAAAGTTCAAGTTAAATAATTTTAAAAATTCGTGAAAAGTGAAAAGAATCATAGGAAGTACAAAGACAGTTCTGAGGATGGCAGAGTGGAAGTAAAAAAAATATTTTATTATTACCACTGCAAGCGATCAAAAATTAAATTTTTTAGCTTCATATAAATTTTTAAATTCTAATGATTGTTATTGACATTCATTGAATGTCAATAGTAAACATTAGATTAACCGAGAAATCTTATAAATGAACTATTAATCCTAAAATAAAAATTATGTCATATTGAAATATACGTAAATTTTATTACTATCCCTAGACAATCGTCAAATGAAGGTCAACATGAGGATATTTGTTTACAGGAACGATGTAAATACCGACAACACTGTACGGGATTGAGTACGTCGTCAGCATATACAAATTATACACAAATGACCTGATTACGACGTAAACATGTATGGGGTTTAATACCGGTTATCAAATATAGCAAAAATGTTTTTTTCATAATTCGTTACCCCTTGAAGGTTGCTCCAGGAGTGCAAAGTGCGCTCTTTCTATTTTTGATACATATACTCCTGAAATCCCATTAGATTCGGTGGGTCTGTGGTTGTCTGTTGCATGTACATGGCTTGACAACGTCGGTCAGATAAATATATATATATATATATATATATATATATATATATATTGTCTTTATATTTAGTTAGGTATATCTATTATGTAACTTACAAATGTTTGTTGTAATAATTATTACTTTGTTATAACTTCTGTACGTGGGAATTTGCAGGAGCTTGTCTCCGTTTAATTCCCCTAACAAAATAAAAATAGATTTAATAATAGATAAAATGTTGCATTTAATTTTTTAAAGCGTAAATTTAATAACCAGTCGGAAATGTTCTATTAAATACATTTAATTCAATGTTTGAATGTATACGAAATCAGAGGGCGGGGCTTATGATTTAAGCAACCAACGGAAACCATAGGCGCAATTTTCATATGGTAACCTGACCATATGGGTAGCAAACCAAATGGTTAACTGACCATATGGTTAGCTGATCAAGCGGTTACCTAACCATATGGCTAGCAGACTAAATTGTTACCTGACCATATGTTTAGCTGGCAAAATTGTTAACTGACCATATGGGTTGCTGACGAAATGGTTACCTGACCATATGGTTAGCTGACCAAGTGGTTACCTAACCATATGGTTAGCTGACCAAATGGTTATTTGACCATTTGGTTTGCTGACCAAATGGTTACCTGACCATATGGTTAGCTGGCAAAATCGTTAACTGACCATGTGGTTAACAGACCAATTGGTAACCTGACCATGTCGTTGGCAGACCAAATGGATAACTGACCATATAGTGAGCTGACCAAATGCTTACCTGACCATATATTCAGCTGGAAAAATTGTTAACTGACCAAATGGTTACCTGACCAAATGGTTAACTGACCAAGTGGTTAACTGACCAAATAGTTAGCTGACGAAATGGTTAACTGACCAAATGGTTACTTGACCAAATGGTTAGCTGACCAAATGGTTAGCTGACCAAATGGTTAACTGACCAAATGGTTACCTGACCAAATGGTTAACTGACCAAGTGGTTAACTGACCAAATAGTTAGCTGACCAAATGGTTAACTGACCAAATGGTTAGCTGACCAAATGGTTACCTGACCAAATGGTTAACTGACCAAATGGTTAGCTGACCAAATGGTTAGCTGACCAAATGGTTAGCTGACCAAATGGTTAACTGACCAAATGGTTACTTGACCAAATGGTTAGCTGACCAAATGGTTGGCTGACCAAATGGTTAACTGACCAAATGGTTAGCTGACCAAATGGTTAATATGTTAATATGCAGGAAATGCAGGCCCAGCTGAAGGCGTTGCAGGCTGAGTTGCGGGATATGCAGGCTCAGAAGGCAGCCAAGATAGACGCGACTGCAGGAAGCGAGACCGGTGAGTCAGCGATACGCGGCGGAGTATCCAGCTTCAGAGCGGGAGCTGACATCCTGGACCCCTTCGATCCCGATGACCGTGAGGCCAATGTCGACATCTGGTTGGCTCGCATCGACCAGCTGGGGTGTGTACACGGGTGGACCGAGTACGAGAAATCCCTGTACATACAGGCGAAGCTGAGGGGAGAAGCCAGAGCGTGGTTCAATCCGCTTCTCAAGTACGACCACACCTGGGCGGAGTGGAAGATCATGCTGAAGACGGCGTTCCCTCAACAGCATGACTTTGCGAAGATGCTGCGCGAGCTACTGGCACGGCAAAAGGTTCCCGGGGAGAGTCTTGCTCGCTACTATCGGGCGAAGCTTGCCATGTGCGAGCGTGTGGGCATTACAGGTGAGCGAGCAATCTCCTGCATCATCGACGGCCTCCCACTTGCGATGCAGTTGAATGCTAGGGCATTCGGCGGAGGGTAGCAGTCCGAGGCAACGGCGAGGGCCAACCGGCACCCGGCGATGGACGGTTGGAGACGCTGCTACAACTGCCAAGAGGTGGGGACCCACGTGAGCCGCGAGTGTCCGAGGCCTCGCACGCAGCGGTGCCGCGACAGTGTGGCGAGGAAGGGCATTGGGCCATGGATTGTCCTGGCCAACGTCGCGGACCACAGGTAAGCTTGGTGGATGCCGCGAACAGCTACAAAAAGTGGATGAAGACCAGCGCCGGCGTGCCGCTGAGAGCCTTCATCGACACGGGTAGTGTCCACGACCTCATCACGGAGGAATGTGCACGGCGTTTGCAGTGTACGCTGTCTGCAAATGGGCAGCAGTTACATGGATTCGGTGGAGGGATGACTTGGACCTTAGGTAAGGTCGAGCTGTCCGTCATCATAGACGGTGCCGGTGTCAAGATGCACCCGTTGGTGGTGACATGTGGATTGTCGGGAGCCGACATACTGATAGGGCAGCCAACGCTCTCGTCAGGCGAGGTGGTCCTACTTGTGCGGGACGGCACGGTGAGCCTATCGCGAGAGGAAAACTTCCTCCAAAAGCTGGCGTTGGAGGATGATGACCTGGACGAGCCATGGCAGCAGAAGTTGGAAGTACGGCTCATCGAGGATGCCTGGCTTCTACCCAACGACGACCAGAGCCCAGCAGTCACGGTGGATGGACTGCCTGAAGGTGCGTTCCTGCTCGTCAAGGAACGGACGGTCCGGCGACACACCTCTGAACTTATCGTAAAGGGGGCACTTTTGGGGCCAGGGAACATGAAGATGAGAATCTGGAATCAGAGTCTCAGGGGCGTTATCTGGCCCACCAAACACCCGCTGGCGCGCGGCTTTGTTATCTTTCCAGATAAAGACCCGGAACCGGTGAACTCGGTGAGTATCATTAATAATAAATTAAGCTTTGCAGATGTCAAGGTGGGTGATATCGCTGAAAGTGAAAGGAGCGAATTGGAAGCGCTCTTGTCACGGTTGCAAAATTGCTTCTCGAGTGGGGATGAAGATTTGGGGCTCACCCACTTGGGGAAATGAGAATCCAGTTAACCACGCGTACACCGATATACCACCGCCCGTACAGGCTGTCACGCGCAGAGAGGGAAACGGTGAAACAAAAAGTGCAGACGCTACTTAACAGCAGGGCCATACGAGAGTCTGAATCGGAGTACGCAAGCCCCATCGTACTTGTCCCAAAAGTAAACGGCGGACGTCGGATGTGCGTTGACAATCGCGCACTAAATAAGGTAACTGTGAAAGATCGACATCCGATGCCACTGGTGGAGGATGAATTCACCAAGTTAGCGGGTAAGTGTTATTATAGTACACTTGATTTAGCCCAAGGTTATCACCAAGTCCCTATGCATGTGGACTCTGTACATAAAACTGCATTTATTACTCCGGATGGTCACTATGAGTGGTTAAGAGTCCCCTTCGGGCTCGTAATGCCCCAGCTCTCTTCCAGAAGGTAGTACAGCGAATGCTGAAGGGTATTCCCAGTGACCAGGTGCTGGCTTACATGGACGACCTGCTGATACCCTCCGAGAGCATAGCTGGCGGGCTCCGTCAGTTGGAGGAGGTGCTACAATCGGTGGCAAGAGCCGGATTGAAATTAAACTTAGCTAAATGCTCTTTCTTACAAAACAAGGTAACATATCTGGGCCACGACATAAGCGGCGGCGGTATCCGACCTGGAGAGCGCAAAATCACGGCGGTAAGCGACTTTCCTGTACCCAGAAATGTACATGGCGTAAGACAGTTCTTAGGCTTAAGACGGCGCACAACCCTATAGTCCTCAATAGTTTCTTATACAAAACTAATAATCGGAAATAAAATGAATAACAATCTATATATCAAAATTTGCAGCGAATTTTTATCTATCTAATAGGATATTTTTAATTGTAGAAAAAACTGTTAGGTAGTTGTAAATAAGCAAATTAAATTATAGACGCCATCTTGTAAACCAATCGACGCATATTTGCGTACGATGCGGCAAATTGTACCTAAAGCTTCATTCTACAAATATGATTGTAGCTATTTTGTTGTATTGTGAAAATTACTTATAGTTATTGTACTTGGTAATCTATTTTTGCCGCTCTCTTGAATCTGCGGTGGTTTTCAAAATGGGTGTTACGGGTAAAAATGATTTATTTTTTGTGAAGAATACGGGTACCAAGTGGCATTCTATTATCTTTAAGTATAATATTTTTCGACCAAGGCTCTAAACTATAAGTAATCAAGTCGAAAAAAAATTGACGTATTATTTGAACATTTCTACACAAAACTATGTAAAAATAAAAGTTATTCGAAACCCACAAATAGATTTAAAAAATTACAGAACAATATCGCTGATGTCTATTTTTAAGTTATTGAGCGATAATATTTTTACAATAAATGTTTCTACAATTAAAACTATCATATTAGATAAATACAAATTCGGTGCAAAATTTGATGTATAGGTTGAGAGTAATTTTATTTCAGATTGTTAGTTTTGTATAAGAAACTAGTAACCTCCGGGGGTTATACGCAGCCTTAACGAGTTATTTCAGGAAATTCATACCGAACTTTGCTGTTGTAGCTAAACCATTAACTGAACTGACCAAGAAGCAGACTACGTGGCAGTGGGGCGACAGCCAAGCCGAGACGTTCGCAAAGCTGAAGCAGCTGCTGGTGGAACGACCGGTGTTGGCACTGTACCATAGTCATGCAGAGACGGAGATACATACAGACGCCTGTCCGAGCGGCTTGGGTGGAATCCTATTGCAGAAACAAAACGACGGATCCTTGCGGCCGGTGCTCTACTTCAGCAGGGTAACCACACCAGCCGAACAGAAGTACCATAGCTTTGAGTTAGAGACGTTGGCGCTCGTGGAAACGGTAAAACGTTTCCGGGTATATCTGGTGGGTATACATTTTAAGGCTATCACCGATTGTACTTCTGTGCAAGCTACCATGCTTAAACGATACCTGGTGCCCCGCATCGCTCGTTGGTGGATGACTCTACAAGAGTACGACATGGAAGTAGAGTACAGGCCGGGAGCCAGGATACAGCATGTTGACGCGCTGAGCCGTAACCCCGTCTCAGTGAACCTGGTGCAGATCCACGATGATGATTGGTTTCTGACAGTTCAGCTGCAGGACGAGAAGGCGCACTCGATTGTAGAGGCGCTGCAGACAGGTACAGCTGACAAAGGTATTGTTAACGACTTTAAATTACAGGACGGGCGGTTGTACAGCAAGACGCTGCTGGGTGATCGACTGTATGTCCCGGCGATGGCAAGATTCAGTCTACTACGAAAACATCATGATGATGTTGGTCACCCCGGCGTTGAGCGTTGCTTAAAATTAATAAAGGAAACTTACTGGTTTCCCAAAATGGGGCGTTTCACAAAGAAATACGTCCAAGCGTGCATGAACTGTGCGTTCAGCAAAGGGAGTTATGGCAGAGCGGAGGGTCTGCTACACCCCATTGAGAAGAAGGCAATCCCCTTCGACACGGTGCACGTCGACCATCTGGGACCTTTTGCACGAAGTGTACGCGGGTACTCTTACGTACTCATGGTGGTGGACGCGTTCACCAAATACACCCTCGCAAGAGCAACGCGCACTCTGAAGTCTACAGAGGTGATTACTATACTTAAAGAGATTTTCAGCGAGTTCGGATATCCGAAGCGTGTGATCTCCGACAGAGGGTTGGCGTTTACCAGTAAAGTATTTACTGAGTTCTTAACAAGCACGGCGTGCGGCACGTATGTAATGCCATTGCGACCCCAAGGGCGAACGGACAAGTCGAAAGACAGAACCGTACTATAGTGGAAGCGATCGGCGCAATGACTGCAGATGAGTCCCGGTGGGACGAGACACTGCCCGACATTGTGTGGGGTATGAATAACTGTGTAAACAAGAGTACGGGGTACTCGCCTGTTGAGATGATGTTTACACGAAAGAGTGGTGCCATTGCGGAACTCTCTGACGGTGTCCAGAGCGCAAATGCCCCGGCGGAGGCTGAGTTCCATGAACCACGGCGAGAGGTTACACGGCATCGCCGGCGAGCGGCTGAGAAGCTGAATAACGTCAGCGAGACTATGAGAGCTTGTTTTAATAAAAGACGAAAAACGGCGACCTGCTACAAACCCGGTGACTTGGTCTTGTGGCGTAATGCAAGTACATGCCACGGCGACAAGGGCGTGAACATAAAACTGTTGAATAAATTTAATGGCCCCTATAAAGTAACGGCAATACTGGGGAACGACCGATACAAAATATCCTCCGTCAAAGGCGTCAGGGGATATAAAAATTTCACCGTGACGGTAGCTGCTGATTCACTACGGCGATATCACAGCACCATGGCAGAGCATGAGCTCAGTGCCGACCAGGATGATCAACACACAGGTATCCAGGAGACTGATCGACAGGACTTGATCGACCTCCTGGAGGGGTAAGGTTAAGGTAAGAATTAATGGGGACATTAATTGTTGCAGGACGGCCGAGTGTTAGGGAGTTTTTCAAAGAGGGCGCGCTGAGCAA
The DNA here is from genome assembly GCA_963971575.1 of Liopterus haemorrhoidalis. Classification (NCBI taxonomy): domain Eukaryota; kingdom Metazoa; phylum Arthropoda; class Insecta; order Coleoptera; family Dytiscidae; genus Liopterus; species Liopterus haemorrhoidalis. The sequence goes on from OZ020618.1 coordinate 32,781,950, forward strand.
TGGCGTGGCGGCAGCACCATACAGGCGGTCGGTATTGTGTCCCGCGCTTGTATCGGCGTAGGAAGAAGAAAGGAAGTCACATGATGATTCTATTCTATCTACGACGTTGGACTGAATCGCTCGGCGTGTACTCGCTTATATTTTGGTGTTTAGTATTATACATTTATGTTTGATAAATAAATGATATGTTAGATTGAACGTTTATTATTTTATCGTCCTAACAATATTTTTTCACGGATTCCTCAGTATCTCTTAGGACAGATGAGATATCGACTAGGTTTTTGCTTATAAAAGTTACCCGTGCCAATGTTTAGAAACAAACTACTAATTTTATTTGTAATTAGTATGAACCTCTAACGGGGTGAATCTACACCTGAGGAGAGAGTCAGCAATGTGATCTATAAAGAACTATGACTTATTATAATTGCACGATGATGGCAAACCGTCAATAACCGTAGCGAAGCACGGGTACTCAGCTAGTATTTTTATATTAGGTCACAAACATGAGTGTCCTTTTTTTTGCAATAGATTTGAATATACTTTTCTTTTGTTACAGGTGAAGGCAGTATCATTATGAACCAATTTTCAGAGAATAAACTACTAGTTTAACATTTTTTTTGTTATATATGTGTCATAATAGACTATTATATTTTTGCTTATGCAAAACCCGAAGTGATGGTTATTTGTGTTCTAATATTTTAATTTTCATGGATAAAAGTTTTTTTTTACTAAAATATGTCTTTTATGTACTCATAAATTCATCAAAAACACCAAAAAAATCACAAAATACATTTATGTTATTTTAACAACTAATTAAAAATTGGGTCACTTTTGACCCCACCATAGTAGTTATGATAGTGTAAATGAACGATAGTAGTACAAGGTTAAGTATATATTTTTTCCCTGTATAATTTTTTTTTTTTTTTTGTAATAAATAATAAAAAATTATTTTTCAATAAGTTTATTTTCTTTTTTTTTTTGCTTTTCACTTTTTATTTCGATCAATTTGACATATAAATATAAATCAACTGAAAAAATCTGAACACATTTTTTATGGGGGTGCGGGAGCTTATTTTCACATTCAACTAGTCAGTCTGAAGCCAACAGCTGTAGCCAGTAGTCGCAATCGCACACATGTTATATTATCATACTTTTGTACTATTAATTCTATCTTCAATAAATTTAATTAATAATTAAAACCGAATAATCAAACCCCACCATAGAATCCCACAACTTATGGAGGCTCACCGGGGATCGTGTCGCGTGTTTGAGAAGGTTTTTTTTTAAAAAAGAGTGAAATAAAAGTTGTTAAAATCGCGAAGAAACAAAACGAACATACTATCAGGTTTTACCGCCGATTGTAAACTTGTAAGTAATTGAAATTATACATACGAAACAAAACTTGGTGTCATTAGTGGAAAGTTGGGGTTTTGCGGGGCCCTTCAGAAGTCGAGGCCCAGTGCGCGCGCCCGGTTCGCCCGCCGTTAAATCCGCCTCTGAGAGTTGTAAGTAAAATGAAAGTTATGTGAGAAACAGTGAGTAAAAAGTGGAGAGAAAGTAATAAAAGTGGAGAAAGAACAATTAAATTGGAAAATATGAAGTAAATGAACAAAAGAAATATAAACAGAGGAGAAAACAGTAAAGTGTAAACGTTAAGCGCTAAAGTAAAACAATAATAAAGAAGTGAAGTGTACAAAGAATTAAAGAAAACATAAGATAAATTAAAAATCGTGAACAGTTTCCCGCCTGCCTGCGACCTTGAACGGCAAACAGACAACAAGCGATAACGCACACCTGCATGTCATAAACAACAGCCGGTTTGCAATAACAATTTGGTAGTTTTAGGGTTTTGTAGGTATGACCAAAAAACCCTTATACCGTCATTTTGTCGTCTGTCAGTTCGGTAAAAATTGTAGCCAAACTGCTAAACCTAGAGAGTTGAAATTTGGTATGCTTATACAACCCTTTGACTCGCACATAGGAAAAATACTAAAACATATCCCCCTAAAAATATATTTGTGCTCATCGAAAAAAAATATATTTTTTTAAATTCTGTGTAGGGTATCAAATGAAAGCCCTTAGTAAGTGGATTAACGGTCAAAATTTTATTTTTGCAAAATAAATTATTTTGACGCGATTTTTGCCAAAATTGTGCAAAATAATTTGTTTGTACCACACCCAGTAGTTTAAACTAAAAATCTGAAAAAGTTCTAAGTAATGTAATTTTGTGTGAACCGGAATAGTACAACAGGAATTTTTGATTTCAGATTATGTTGTCGGAAAATAACGCATTTTTTATGTTTTTAACTAAAATATGTTAAATATTTAATTCGCTATGTAACACAGTAGATAAGTAGGCATTCGTAGCGTTGTGCGTTTAGTCCTTTATTTGTGATTTGCAAACTAGAGTTCGAATCCTGTCAATTTTAATTACCGACCGCCAACATATATAAGGGAGGTATTGTGATCATACCGATTTTGACATTTCGCGATTTCAATGGATCTCCACGAATTGAGATCCCTACATAACGTTTTGACTATTTTTAGCATGATGTCTGTCGGTCTGTCTGTTTGTCCGTCTGTCTTTCCGTCTGTCTGTGTACACGTGTAGAGCAAATTCGGCTGAAAGGATTTTTATGAAACTTCATATTTAAACTTCTGCTATCAATGGCACGAGTTGATCAACTTTTGGTAAAAATCGGTTGACTAAAAGTAGGAGTTTACTCGTGTCGATTTTAAGATTTTTCGAAAAAATTTATTGAACAAAAGTTGCTATAAAAGCAATAATTAATATATTTTATTTGAGACGTTTTTCGATAAAACGAAAAATTAGGAATAATTTCTGTAAAATTTTTCGAAATTTTTTCCAAGTCTCAATTTTTTCATACTTATATGTAACGTTTGCATGGTCATGATAAATAATATCTCTGTTAGAAAATATTAGGCCAAGTTATTTCTACTCTACTGCTAGAATGTAATTTATATAAGTACTTTATGATAGCGGTCGGTCCTGTGGTGGCCACAGCGGATTTTTTTTGTTTTTTTTTTTGCATTTTTATTTTGTTTAAATTATTTTGTCAAAATTCTAGTTATATTTTGGTAAATGTTCAGGATATTTTTGCAAAGTTTGTAGGTTAACACGTAGAAATTTTGCTCCGTGTTAAGAGTGAAATTTTGATAGTTTTATGTTGAATTTATTTTGTGAAGTTCTCATAGATCTGTGCAATAATTTTTAGTGTTTGTTTTTCTCTTCTTATGTCAGAAGAAGGGAATTGCATTAGTGAAATATTACATTTTATTCGTTCAAATTTCTAATATACATTATTTTGAAATTTAACTGTGTTAAAAGTGGTCCAAACCTGTGCGAACATAATTATAGTTGCTTGACGCTCTTTACTGCCCCTGATTAAGTGGCATATGCAATTTGCATTACTTAGGTGCTGTAAAAGTGGCCAAGATCAGTTCTTACAGGGGTTTATTTACAATTAGCTCCGATTGTGGTGGAAAGGTCAGCGCTAGGGCGCCAGGTGTCCTTTGTTCGGGCTCTTGTGGACAATATTACCACGGAAAGTGTGTTCGTCTGTCAGCTGAAACTCTAAAACTCCTTGACGGGATTAAAGGAGCGCAATGGATCTGTAACGATTGCCAGTCTGCAGACGCCAATAAATCAATAATTATTGATAACGAAGAACTTTCTGGAAATCTTAATCATCCAGCTATTGTCCAAGCCATCGAAAATATTAAGATTGATTTCAACAATAAATATGAAGAGCTAAAAGTATTAATTATTGAAAAAAACACCATAATTGAAAATCTTACGACTGAAAATATAGCACTTAAAAAGGAAGTAGCGGATTTAGGCTCTAGACTAGATAATCTGGATCAGTACTCTAGAAGAAACAATCTGGAGATTCAAGGGGTCCCGGAAAAGAAGAACGAAAATCTGTTAGATGTCATTCAGCATATTGGAGCATTCATTGAATGTCCAGTGTCCCCCAATGATATTGATGCTATCCACAGAGTTCCATTTTTTAATAAAAACAAACAGGGTCCTAGAAATATTATAATAAAACTAAAATCTAGATTATTTAAGCAAAGATTTTTAGCGTACTCCAAAACAGTAATTAAAAAAAATAGAACATCTGGTAAACAATTAAGTATTAATGTTCCTACGATTTCATCTGGTCTGTATGTGAACGAGCATTTGACAAATAAAAACAAACTTTTACTAAATAAGGCGAAATTGTTTGGTAGGGAGAATAATATTGAGTATATTTGGGTTCAGGATTGTAAGGTTCTGCCGCGTAAAAATTCAAACTCGCGAATTTTTCAAATACATACCGAAGAGTGTTTAGCCAAATTAAATTAAATTAAAACCTCTTATTTTTCTTTCTATTAACTGTCTCGTTGCATTACCATTAGATTTCATAATATACTGATTATATGTTAGATGTGAACTCACTGAAAATATATTACCAAAATGTTCGTGGATTACGCACAAAAGTTACTAATTTTTTCCAAGCTTCTTCTGTACCTGATTACCACATTATTTGTCTTACTGAAACTTGGTTGAACGGTAATATTGGTAGTCATGAACTATTTAGTAATAATTTCCAAGTGTTTAGGCGGGATAGGGATAGGCATACTTCCCATAAGTCAGACGGCGGAGGCTCTCTTATTGCAATCAGCTCATTTTTACAAGTTGCTGAGCGGCCTGACTGGCAAACTAACGTTTTGGAAGAAGTATGGATATCCATTGCTCTGCCAAATGGTAAAAATAAAATTCATATATGTTGTGTCTACATACCAGACTATATTGATATCTGTAAACTTAATGTATTCACTGAAAATGTAACCAAAATTATCAATGACAATCTCCAGGATTCTGTTATTATAGTAGGTGATTTTAATTTAGCTAATATTGTATGGTCACGTGACGAATACTTTAACTTTCTGACGCCTTCATTACCCTCTGACAAAAAATCATCACTTATATACCTAACTAGATATAAAGACAATATATATATATATATATATATATACATACATACATGTATATACATATATATATATATATATATATATATATATATATATATATATATTTGTTTTACCGCTTATGCAAGCCAATTCTATGTACTCAATGGACGGTGTCAAACCAAAATTGACGTTTTCAGACCAGGGGAATGGTCTGAAAACGTTTTTCATGTTTTTTGGAGCTCTTGCACCCTGATTATATAGCAGCGATGACAGAGAAAATTTCACAAATGGTCTGAATACGAGGGTAGATCGTATATTTATATACAAATTTAGTTCACTGATTTGTCGTGAAGAGCGCGCGCCAGTAGTTTTTGTATATAACTTTTTATACAAAAAATGTACGATTCCGACTTTGTCAGACCAGCACAATTCAGTCGACGTTGTCAAGCCTTAAATCTGGCAACACTGTATAAAATGAGCTAGATAAACATTCCAGTCATGATAATTTTAGTTCATTGTAAGAACTTAAATATTTTCTTTCAATTTGTCTTACAGAAAAACTTTAAACTCAAATTTAGTTTTGGCAGATTCGTAGATACTTGAAAACAATGCATATAACCGATTTGTATCAAATTTGTTAAAATTAAAATTTTGGTATTTGCGCCATGAAATTCTTCTTTTTTTTCCAATTTAGAAATAATTACATTTTTATAGTTTATAGATTTTTTAAAGCGTGCTGAATGTTACTGCTTCAAACGTTAAATTTATTTAATATTTTTATGAGAATCCCAAATAAATGTACATTTTAATAAGTTTGAACTTTGTTCATATATTTCACAGAAAATTATTCTAATACGGACATCAATGTCCATAATTTATTCTTAATTCCAAAGAAAAACACAAAAGGTTTCAAATTACAAATAACTCGTTTGCAATTACTTTTCTTAATTGTAAAAAATAAAAATAATTGTAAAAAACAAAAGTTCCCATTTCATTTTGAGTATTGAACATTTATGTGTACGTTTAAGAGCGTACTGTACCTGGGTTACGCTCAACGGATACGTGCATTTGAAAGGGCCAAAGAATTTGAACCAAATGTTGTCGGATCAATTTGATTTTTTTTTTTAATTTGAAGATAAAGATTGGCTCCGTTGGATTTAAGAGTTAAAATTTGGTTTTATTTTTAATTTTCAGTTTTACAATGTCCTAAACTTTGTCTAACTTCACATCACTGTTCCTCCGTAAATCAATAACAATTGCAAATTCCATAGCTAGAATCCTATAGATTGTACTTTTATCTTTAAAATGAGCCCTTATTTATGAAAATTAATTAATATTTAGCACCAATTCTTTGGCCCACACCGAAACACTATTTATATGAAATACTGGCATTTACAAGCATCGAGAGATGTATCCATCTGTAGCGTGGTTTTAAACTAATCTAATCATAGTAGAGGGAGTCAAGCTCCGCCTTCGTTTCCTACACATATCTTTGAAATCGGTTGAAATGGGTAACAGAAGATCTTTGGAATAAAACAGTTTGTGACGTCAAATTTACCTGTTTTATTTTAGACTTTCCGTGGTAGAATACAAATTCATATTGACACAAAAAAATGGTCCCAAAAATTAAGTTAAATAATTATGGCCGGCTTCTGAAAGCTTAGTTAACTTTGTTATACTGTAATCGAGTTTAACCAAAAGGTTAAATCAACCCCTAAAGGGGTGAATCTATGATTATTAACATAATTTTTTGATGATAAAAAAAAACAAACTATTATTTCTACAAAATTATCTGTAAAATCAGAATTGGTAATAAATATTAATCACTTTTCACATACAAGAGCTTATTTTAAAGATAAAATTACAATATAGAGTGGTTAAGTGTTAACATTTGTAATTTTTATTCATTTACTGAGTAACAGTCATGTGAAATTGAAAAAAGTATAGCACTGTAAAATTGAAAATTAAAAATAAATCAAAATACAAATTTAAACTTATTAAAATATTTAATTTATTTACTTTATTTTTTATTAAAATTTATTTACTTATTTACTTATTAAAATTTTGATATTTTCTTTCATATCTTGAAATTAAAAAAAAAAATCAAATTGATTCGAATATATTTAATCTATATTTTATGATTCCGAAAAATACAGGTTGATTTATAAATATTAGCACTTTTCCCTCTCCCTGTAAGCTACTTCCACTTTGGTCACTCCCCCAATGACGTAATACGACTTCTCGCCACCGCACCCCGCGTGCAAAGATGGACTTTGGAGGTGGCTACATTCGCCTCTTAACTTCAAATTTTAAGATGCCATATCATAGGCTCGAAACCTGGTTTCACTCTGTCATGACATTAAATTACGAGAAAATATGTATAGCTCTTGTTTTTTGAATGTCAGATAAATAAACCCATAGAAAAAAAGCATATCAGACAGACAGAGAGATTTTTTTGTGAATTTTGTCTTACATTCATTTGGAACATGTAGAAACGAAAAATGGGTACCAAGAAAAAATTATGTGAAGTGTGAATTTTCACACGTTTCAGGGTTTCGCAGGTATTTAGTGAATGATGATTATTTGGGAAGCCAAAACAAATTTTATGTTAAAATATTTTTTTATTAATTTTAATTCGAATGCCTAATACCATTATTTGGGTTTCTAAAAATTTGCAGTATTTTTTTTTATATAGCAAGGTTCATTAATATTTTGAAAATTGCGCCTACGGCTTCCATTGGTTGTTTTAAGTCATAAACTCCGCCCCTCTGATTTCGTATACATTCAAACATAGAATTAAATTATAATATCAACACTTCCCACTGGTTATTAAATTTACGCTTTTAAAAATTAAATGCAACATTTGCCAAAATATAACTAGAATTTTGACAAAATAATTTAAACAAAATAAAAATGCAAAAAAAAAACAGAAAAAATAAAAATTGATGGGAGTTGAACAGTAGTTTGCAACTTACGAAGCGAGAACGTTACCACTGATGTACGAACGTTCACTCCTTTACTGTGTTAAATAGCGGATTAAATATTTTACATATTTTAGTTAAAAACACAAAAAATGCGTTATTTTCCGAAAACATAATCTGATCAAAAATTCCTGTTTTACTATTCCGGTTCACACCAATGTACATTACTTAGAATTTTTTCAGATTTTTAGTTTAAACCATCTGGGCTACAGGGTGTGGGACAAAATTTTGCACACTTCTCGCAAAAATCGCGTCAAAATAATTTATTTTGCAAAAATAAAATTTTGATCGTTAATTCAGGTTTCAAGGGCTTTCATTTGATACATAAACAGAATTGTAAAAAAATTTTTTTTTTTTTTTCGATGGGCATATTTTTGCTTTTATTTTTAGGGGAATATGTTTTTTAGATGTTTTAGTATTTTTCCTATGTGCGGGTCAAAGAGTTGTATAAGCATGTCAAATTTCAACTCTCTAGGTTTAGCCGTTTGGCTACAATTTTTACTGAACAGACAGACAGACAGACAGACAGACAGACAGACAGACAGACAGACAGACAGACAGACAGACGACAAAATGACGGTATAAGGGTTTTACAAAACCCTAAAAAAGAACAGATTTAACCTCCAATTTTATTTATATATGTAAATTTTCCACAACTTTGTAAATTTCACTTAGAAGATAAAAGGTTGTTAAATGATGCTTGTTGTTACGTTTCACAGATTAGTTCACTGACTGTAGTTTCGGCTCACCGTAAATTTGAGAATTGCCAGAGCCGAAACTGCACTAAAAAAAAAAACAAAAAACAGTGAGATATAACAAAAAGGTCTAATTAAACAACCTTTTACAAATATTATTTTTTTCTCGTTTATGATCCACCTGACACGCATACTTCTTTTTGGTGTATAGAATTTCGTTTATCGGTGATTCTAAGGATCTTGCTTAATTTTACTTATCACAAGCAAGCCTGTGGCTGCCAGCAATAAATCGTTTGTGCTTGCCGTTGACCGCTCGCAAGTAGATAATAATTAAATTGTTAAAATAATTTGTGTAAAAAATATTTAGACAAATTACGGGCTCTGCTTAGCAACCGGCTATAAGCTGTACGGGCATTTCTGTGTGCGCTAAAAAATAGACGTAATCCTGTCTATATTACTCCTACATGTACACAGATTGAAAATGTGGTCACAAAACTTGAAATCAAGAGATCTAGGCTCATCTCGCGCTGTCGCGTCAATGATGATGATGACTTCTCTTTATTTTTCATATGAGAAATATAATTGTAAATATTACCTTTTATTATCACGACAGTAATGGTTTACTGAATTTATACAGTAATAAATGTCCTTAATAACAAAATACGTAAATAATACGCCAATATAATTAAAACCAAGATACTATTTGTAAAAATATATTTTAATGCGCAGTACAACCTAGTGGCTGTGCTTTTCGGGTCAGTATTGACTAATATTTCTTCATTTTATTGAGTAACAAAATTATTTAATTTGAAGTGTAATCATTTTCATAAACGCGTGAAAAAAACAGCACAGGAGGATCCCCCGAATATATTTTATGTATAAAATAATAATCGGCATATATTAAATGTAATTACTAACTTATGATCAAAAAGTCTTTCAGTCTCAGATGGCTTATGTATTATAAATCGCAGATCTTCTTTTGTTAATTGAGTATTCATAATGCACGTGTCATTTGTCGAAAAAAAAAGGAGATTTTCTTATATAAAACATAGCCGCCCGAAGAAAGGACATTTCGATCCACATGTTACATTGCAAATACGTATATGAATTATCAACAAGTGTTCTTTCACATATAATATTATTATTATTTATTTAAAATGCACTCTTGAGTGTAAACATACTCCTGAACAGTAGGACTGAATGAGTCGGTTTGAATGTTTTCAACTTTACAAATCATATTATACACTATGATAAAATTGGCAACGTCGCAAGGCCTGACAATGTCGATTGAACAACACTATTTTATACAGGTGATACTGAAAAAGCGGTTCCATATACTGGGTCTAATAATGTTTATTAAACATAGCGAATTTTTTTTTTGAGATTTTCTTACCCCTCTCAGTGTGCCCTGAGAGTTATAACTGGTAGATTCTATATCTGGCATATATACACGCGAAATCCTTTAAATAACGGTAGGTCTTAGGTCGCCTGTTGGATATCATTGGTCTGACCACGTCGGTTGTATCAATATATATATATATATATATATATATATATATATCCATGTACCAATGTGGCATCGCATAATTGACCAGTTCATACCATTATAACGTCCAGTGCCAATATGACGTCCTTATATATGGACGTCATATTGTCAGCCTATTTAATTATGATTTTTCGTTACCTTGGGTCATCTACTGCTCAAATTTAAAATTTAGCATAGACGCTAAAATGGCTCATAATGAGCGAAAAATCGTATATGTTAGTTCAGCTTTTTTTCGTTGGCGGCGCTACGGTCGTTGGCGTATATAAAGGAAATATATACACTGCAGTCGTTGTAGGATCCTTGTGGCATCCGAACATGTTGCAACACCGCTGTTTATGTTATCAAGTCTAATACTGCATCCAGCGCATGAACCAGTGTTTTTTCCTTGTTCAACTTATAGCTCTCTCGTTCTCTTTCGACCTTGTTATTTGAAATTATACTTATGATAAAAAACAGCATTTTATAAAAGAACAATTTTTAAATTATTATGATTTATTTTAAATTACAAGAAATATACCTTGGAAATATTAAGTATTTAAAAATTGAATTATATATATAAAATAACTATACATTATAAATAAGTCCACTCATTTTTATGCCGCCCGAGGCAAGACATGCCTTTAACTTGAAATCTAAATTTTGGCCAAGTTTGTGTTCGATGGAAATGCCAAATCACTAATGGTTGGTTTATATACGGAACAAGAATATGGAATGGGAAATAAGAATAGTACACAAGAATAAAAAATATGAAACCGTTTATATCGGACATAACATTTCGTCGCTGCGCCTGCGTACTTGCGTTGGCCTGTGTTCAACGGTTGTCGTTTGACAGGTTGTTGTGTTTAATATAACCTTTTAAAAAAATTCGTTTTCAGTAAAATAGATTTAGAAGATTTTATAAATTTATTTGCTAGTGTTTCACACATTATATTGTTGTTTCCAACCTTCTGATCACAGCTGGAAAACATCTGTTGAATTTTTTTTATTACGGCCGACATTTTGACCATTGTGCGCATGCTTATCGTCTCTTATTCTTGGAATAGGAATAAAATGTTAAATGTTACCAACTATTCTTGTGTTTAAGTTAAATTTCATTCCTACATAAACCGATATACGGCGCAGCCATGTTTTAACATCTTGTGTACTATTCTTATTTCCTATTCCTTATTCTTGTTCCGTATATAAACCAACCATAAGTCAGTTTGTTCCAATTTTTTAGTCGCGACCCCTTTTCCTAACGGACAAGTAGCTTTCGACCCCCCCCCCCTGTAAAATTTACATGAAAAAACATTTTTATTCGCCATCAACACACAAAATTCTTACCAGATTTTTACAATACTATAGTACACAAACCTTGATTACCAGCGTTAGAAAAAATCTTGTACATAACTCGTGCGATATGCGATATTACAACAATTTCCTGATTATACAGAACTCTTCTTTAGCAATTTTAAGATGCATGCTTTATGTAACACAAATCCCACTTTTATATCAATACAACAATAAAAGTAACTCACTTCTATTCAATAGCGATTCTTAGTTCAAATTCAACATTGTCAGATTCAGAGACACGGATTTGACATTTGTTACAAACGTTAAATATAAACAAACAGAATTTTGCCACGCTAAAAATTTAAAAATATAACTTGTTTACACGACCCTCTCACGAATACTTCGCGACCCCGTAGGGGGCCGGGACCCACCGGTTGAGTGCCCCTGCACGAAGACATAGTTCTGACATCGATGTTCGAAGATAATTTTAATTAGGAATTTCTTTCTGAGCTCGTAACATTTACTGGTAATGTTAATAAAATTCTCAAAGCCACAAAATTTCTAATATGTGCAATGTAAGCCAATCTGCGCGCTAATGAATGTGAGCGCACTTGAGGATCTTGTTTAGGTAATCAATATTCAACTCACGCTGTGTAATATAAGTGAAAATAAAAAATATTATAAAAATAATACTCTTGAAATTCTATATAAATTTCTGAGTTTGCCGCCCCTTGCTATTCGGCGCCCTGGGCAAATGCCCATTTTGTCCTGTTTAGAAAAGCTAATTTATCTTTATTTTCCCTTTTTGTTTTATTTTTATTTTCAGGATTATTGCCTAACTTTATATTTAGTGTTGGGTAAATCATAATCGATTATTGATTACAACATGTAATAATGTACTAGTTCAGTCAATTACAATCACATTGTAGTCAATAATCGTAATCATACAATTTGCAAAAACTTGCAAAGCACTTGAAATTAAAAACATCTACGACTAAAGCTAAATCGTCATCATTATGTAATCTTATCATTCGATTGCAATTACATTTTCACTTACTATGGAAACTTGTAAACTATGTATCGCTTAAATTCTAGAACCACTAAAGCGGAAAATCCGAAATATGATATATCAAATAGGGCTTTTTCAAATTTTTTATCTATACTAATATATATTATCTCCAGTTTGCAAATTACAGGATAAAATATATTGCCTTTTAAGGTACATCAAATGTAATGTTTGTTTACTCATACATGAATGTAAAGTCGAATTTAACAATTTAGCGCGGAAAAATTTGTAAGGAAATCACACATTTAAGGAGAATATTTTAACATTTGCGAAAATAAATAATAATTCATTGATTTGAAATGAAAGTCTTTTTGTTTGAAACAATCCTAATTGACATAAAGGTGGCTAAATTTAAAATATAATATTTGTAAGATTTCAAATCATACTTTAAAAAGAAGAACTAGGTTCTGAATAAAGACAGAACCACATGCGTACATTACCAGTTTCTAGTACTTACAAAAATTTAAAAAATCACTACAGGTCTATTGCCTACCAACCCCACACCTGAGACAGGTCGGCACATTTGTCTCTTGTATTTTATAGTGAAAAATATTGTCCACAGAATCAACAGACTAACTTCTTATTTTTCTGGTATATAGATAGCCAAATAGTTACTCTATTTTTCCCAGTTGTCAGATATTTTTTAACTATCACTAAAAAAATTGATGTGAAGTGTGAATTTTCACACATTTCAGGGTTTGGCAGGTATTTGGTAAGTGAATGATGATTATTTGGGATGCCAAAACAAATTTTATGTTAAAATATATATTTTTTTTGTTAATTTTAATTCGAATGCCTAATACCATTATTTAGGTTTCTAAATATGTGCAGTATTTTTATTTTATATAGCAAGGTTCATTAAGATTTTAAAAATTGCGCCTATGGCTTCCATTGGTTGTTTTAAATCATAACTCCGCCCCTCCGATTTCGTGTATTCAATTTCAACAATTTCCACTGGTTATTAAATTTACGCTTTTAAAAATTAAATGCAACATTTGCCCAAATATAACTAGAATTTTGAAAAAATAATTTAAACAAAATAAAAATGCAAAAAAAAAACAGAAAAAATAAAATTGACTCAAGATCGAAACCTAGTTTGCAAATTAGAACACCAGAGTTCTAACCGTTACACCATCAAGGCATGCTGAGTGACTGACTTACATACGTTGTTAAATATTTTGCATGGTCAAGCAAAAAACACAAAAAATGCGTTATTTTCCGAAAACATAATCTGATCAAAAATTCTTGTTGTACTATTCCGGTTCACACCAATGTACATTACTAAGAATTTTTTCAGAGTTTTAGTTTAACCATATAGGTTACAGGGTGTGGGACAAAATTTTTTTTTGCACAATTTTGACAAAAATCGCGTTAAAATTATTTATTTTGCAAAAAAATTTGATCGTTAATCCACGTACTAAGGGCTTTCATTTGATACCCTAGTCAGATGTTTAAGTATTTTTCCTATGTGCGGGCCAAAGAGTTGTATAAGCATGCCAAATTTCAACTCTCTAGGTTTAGCCGTTTGGCTACAATTTTTACCGGACAGACAGACAGACAGACGACAAAATGACGGTATAAGGGTTGTTTGGTCATATCTACTAAACCCTAAAAATTAGAAAAACCAGAATTTAAAAAGTGTGCCTACCAGCCCCGGTCTCCCCTAATTAAAGTTTGGGCATATAACCACTTTGTAATTAGAATAAATATGTACTATATTTATTCTAAACAAAAAAAAAGCTTTTGTTCATCGGTTGCTTAGAAGAAATAATCATTTAAAAAATATCAATTCTCTCAGCAAATATTAAATTCTTTATGAATTTCTAATTTTCAAATACTTTCTTGTACAAAAATTTTATTATTAAGAAAAATTAAGTTTTGAATATGTATGTCTTCGTATGTAGAAAAATAACTCCAAAAATTACCTAACAGTACGTCACAAACGTGCATGCTGGTAAACACACTTCGTGTATGTATTGTATCTGTGCTTAAAGAATTCTAAAATAATTTTGGCAACGTTGCTGGATGTTATAATGGTAACAATATAGACGCTAACATACGATTGGAGGTAATATTGTCTAGGAATATATGCGAATATACGGATGGACTTCATACTGTTCTACAATTGCACGGAAGTGGTATTGGTACAAATTATCTAAAGAATGAATATTTTTTTGGATGCATTTAAAAAGGATTTGTTTGCAGTTCTAAGTAGGATATTTGAATTTAGGTAATATACTTTTAGTTAAATGTCAATATTTCCAGTATTTTCAGTGGTTGCCATAAAGGACCATTGTGAAATGATGCCACAATGGTGCACGGATTTATATATATATATATATATATATATATATATATATATATATATATATATATATATATATATATATATTGTCTTTATATTTAGTTAGGTATATCTATTATGTAACTTACAAATGTTTGTTGTAATAATTATTACTTTGTTATAACTTCTGTACGTGGGAATTTGCAGGAGCTTGTCTCCGTTTAATTCCCCTAACAAAATAAAAATAGATTTAATAATAGATAAAATGTTGCATTTAATTTTTTAAAGCGTAAATTTAATAACCAGTCGGAAATGTTCTATTAAATACATTTAATTCAATGTTTGAATGTATACGAAATCAGAGGGCGGGGCTTATGATTTAAGCAACCAACGGAAACCATAGGCGCAATTTTCATATGGTAACCTGACCATATGGGTAGCAAACCAAATGGTTAACTGACCATATGGTTAGCTGATCAAGCGGTTACCTAACCATATGGCTAGCAGACTAAATTGTTACCTGACCATATGTTTAGCTGGCAAAATTGTTAACTGACCATATGGGTTGCTGACGAAATGGTTACCTGACCATATGGTTAGCTGACCAAGTGGTTACCTAACCATATGGTTAGCTGACCAAATGGTTATTTGACCATTTGGTTTGCTGACCAAATGGTTACCTGACCATATGGTTAGCTGGCAAAATCGTTAACTGACCATGTGGTTAACAGACCAATTGGTTACCTGACCATGTCGTTGGCAGACCAAATGGATAACTGACCATATAGTGAGCTGACCAAATGCTTACCTGACCATATGTTCAGCTGGAAAAATTGTTAACTGACCAAATGGTTACCTGACCAAATGGTTAACTGACCAAGTGGTTAACTGACCAAATAGTTAGCTGACGAAATGGTTAACTGACCAAATGGTTACTTGACCAAATGGTTAGCTGACCAAATGGTTAGCTGACCAAATGGTTAACTGACCAAATGGTTACCTGACCAAATGGTTAACTGACCAAGTGGTTAACTGACCAAATAGTTAGCTGACCAAATGGTTAACTGACCAAATGGTTAGCTGACCAAATGGTTACCTGACCAAATGGTTAACTGACCAAATGGTTAGCTGACCAAATGGTTAGCTGACCAAATGGTTAGCTGACCAAATGGTTAACTGACCAAATGGTTACTTGACCAAATGGTTAGCTGACCAAATGGTTGGCTGACCAAATGGTTAACTGACCAAATGGTTAGCTGACCAAATGGTTAATATGTTAATATGCAGGAAATGCAGGCCCAGCTGAAGGCGTTGCAGGCTGAGTTGCGGGATATGCAGGCCCAGAAGGCAGCCAAGATAGACGCGACTGCAGGAAGCGAGACCGGTGAGTCAGCGATACGCGGCGGAGTATCCAGCTTCAGAGCGGAAGCTGACATCCTGGACCCCTTCGATCCCGATGACCGTGAGGCCAATGTCGACATCTGGTTGGCTCGCATCGACCAGCTGGGGTGTGTACACGGGTGGACCGAGTACGAGAAATCCCTGTACATGCAGGCGAAGCTGAGGGGAGAAGCCAGAGCGTGGTTCAATCGGCTTCTCAAGTACGACCACACCTGGGCGGAGTGGAAGATCATGCTGAAGACGGCGTTCCCTCAACAGCATGACTTTGCGAAGATGCTGCGCGAGCTACTGGCGCGGCAAAAGGTTCCCGGGGAGAGTCTTGCTCGCTACTATCGGGCGAAGCTTGCCATGTGCGAGCGTGTGGGCATTACAGGTGAGCGAGCAATCTCCTGCATCATCGATGGCCTCCCACTTGCGATGCAGTTGAATGCTAGGGCATTCGGCTGCCAAGAGCCTAACAAGCTGTACACCGGCTTCCTGGCCATGCTGGACCGCTACGAGTAGGATGCTCCTGTCCATCGACCTAGGGAGCGAGAGGCAGTTCCCGTGCGAAGACCAGCTGGCAGAGAGGCTGTTCCGGACCAACGGCGCATGGAACGACGAGCAGCCTACGGCGGACGTGGGGAACGTTCGAGCCAGCGACGCGGAGGGCAGCAGTCCGAGGCAACGGCGAGGGCCAACCGGCACCCGGCGATGGACGGTTGGAGACGCTGCTACAACTGCCAAGAGGTGGGGACCCACGTGAGCCGCGAGTGTCCGAGGCCTCGCACGCAGCGGTGCCGCGACAGTGTGGCGAGGAAGGGCATTGGGCCATGGATTGTCCTGGCCAACGTCGCGGACCACAGGTAAGCTTGGTGGATGCCGCGAACAGCTACAAAAAGTGGATGAAGACCAGCGCCGGCGTGCCGCTGAGAGCCTTCATCGACACGGGTAGTGTCCACGACCTCATCACGGAGGAATGTGCACGGCGTTTGCAGTGTACGCTGTCTGCAAATGGGCAGCAGTTACATGGATTCGGTGGAGGGATGACTTGGACCTTAGGTAAGGTCGAGCTGTCCGTCATCATAGACGGTGCCGGTGTCAAGATGCACCCGTTGGTGGTGACATGTGGATTGTCGGGAGCCGACATACTGATAGGGCAGCCAACGCTCTCGTCAGGCGAGGTGGTCCTACTTGTGCGGGACGGCACGGTGAGCCTATCGCGCGAGGAAAACTTCCTCCAAAAGCTGGCGTTGGAGGATGATGACCTGGACGAGCCATGGCAGCAGAAGTTGGAAGTACGGCTCATCGAGGATGCCTGGCTTCTACCCAACGACGACCAGAGCCCAGCAGTCACGGTGGATGGACTGCCTGAAGGTGCGTTCCTGCTCGTCAAGGAACGGACGGTCCGGCGACACACCTCTGAACTTATCGTAAAGGGGGCACTTTTGGGGCCAGGGAACATGAAGATGAGAATCTGGAATCAGAGTCTCAGGGGCGTTATCTGGCCCACCAAACACCCGCTGGCGCGCGGCTTTGTTATCTTTCCAGATAAAGACCCGGAACCGGTGAACTCGGTGAGTATCATTAATAATAAATTAAGCTTTGCAGATGTCAAGGTGGGTGATATCGCTGAAAGTGAAAGGAGCGAATTGGAAGCGCTCTTGTCACGGTTGCAAAATTGCTTCTCGAGTGGGGATGAAGATTTGGGGCTCACCCACTTGGGGAAATGAGAATCCAGTTAACCACGCGTACACCGATATACCACCGCCCGTACAGGCTGTCACTCGCAGAGAGGGAAACGGTGAAACAAAAAGTGCAGACGCTACTTAACAGCAGGGCCATACGAGAGTCTGAATCGGAGTACGCAAGCCCAAAAGCAAACGGCGGACGTCGGATGTGCGTTGACAATCGCGCACTAAATAAGGTAACAGTGAAAGATCGACATCCGATGCCACTGGTGGAGGATGAATTCACCAAGTTAGCGGGTAAGTGTTATTATAGTACACTTGATTTAGCCCAAGGTTATCACCAAGTCCCTATGCATGTGGACTCTGTACATAAAACTGCATTTATTACTCCGGATGGTCACTATGAGTGGTTAAGAGTCCCCTTCGGGCTCGCGAATGCCCCAGCTCTCTTCCAGAAGGTAGTACAGCGAATGCTGAAGGGTATTCCCAGTGACCAGGTGCTGGCTTACATGGACGACCTGCTGATACCCTCCGAGAGCATAGCTGGCGGGCTCCGTCAGTTGGAGGAGGTGCTACAATCGGTGGCAAGAGCCGGATTGAAATTAAACTTAGCTAAATGCTCTTTCTTACAAAACAAGGTAACATATCTGGGCCACGACATAAGCGGCGGCGGTATCCGACCTGGAGAGCGCAAAATCACGGCGGTAAGCGACTTTCCTGTACCCAAAAATGTACATGGCGTAAGACAGTTCTTAGGCTTAAGACGGCGCACAACCCTATAGTCCTCAATAGTTTCTTATACAAAACTAATAATCGGAAATAAAATGAATAACAATCTATATATCAAAATTTGCAGCGAATTTTTATCTATCTAATAGGATATTTTTAATTGTAGAAAAAACTGTTAGGTAGTTGTAAATAAGCAAATTAAATTATAGACGCCATCTTGTAAACCAATCGACGCATATTTGCGTACGATGCGGCAAATTGTACCTAAATCTTCATTCTACAAATATGATTGTAGCTATTTTGTTGTATTGTGAAAATTACTTATAGTTATTGTACTTGGTAATCTATTTTTGCCGCTCTCTTGAATCTGCGGTGGTTTTCAAAATGGGTGTTACGGGTAAAAATGATTTATTTTTTGTGAAGAATACGGGTACCAAGTGGCATTCTATTATCTTTAAGTATAATATTTTTCGACCAAGGCTCTAAACTATAAGTAATCAAGTCGAAAAAAAATTGACGTATTATTTGAACATTTCTACACAAAACTATGTAAAAATAAAAGTTATTCGAAACCCACAAATAGATTTAAAAAATTACAGAACAATATCGCTGATGTCTATTTTTAAGTTATTGAGCGATAATATTTTTACAATAAATGTTTCTACAATTAAAACTATCATATTAGATAAATACAAATTCGGTGCAAAATTTGATGTATGGGTTGAGAGTAATTTTATTTCAGATTGTTAGTTTTGTATAAGAAACTAGTAACCTCCGGGGGTTATACGCAGCCTTAACGAGTTATTTCAGGAAATTCATACCGAACTTTGCTGTTGTAGCTAAACCATTAACTGAACTGACCAAGAAGCAGACTACGTGGCAGTGGGGCGACAGCCAAGCCGAGACGTTCGCAAAGCTGAAGCAGCTGCTGGTGGAACGACCGGTGTTGGCACTGTACCATAGTCATGCAGAGACGGAGATACATACAGACGCCTGTCCGAGCGGCTTGGGTGGAATCCTATTGCAGAAACAAAACGACGGATCCTTGCGGCCGGTGCTCTACTTCAGCAGGGTAACCACACCAGCCGAACAGAAGTACCATAGCTTTGAGTTAGAGACGTTGGCGCTCGTGGAAACGGTAAAACGTTTCCGGGTATATCTGGTGGGTATACATTTTAAGGCTATCACCGATTGTACTTCTGTGCAAGCTACCATGCTTAAACGATACCTGGTGCCCCGCATCGCTCGTTGGTGGATGACTCTACAAGAGTACGACATGGAAGTAGAGTACAGGCCGGGAGCCAGGATACAGCATGTTGACGCGCTGAGCCGTAACCCCGTCTCAGTGAACCTGGTGCAGATCCACGATGATGATTGGTTTCTGACAGTTCAGCTGCAGGACGAGAAGGCGCACTCGATTGTAGAGGCGCTGCAGACAGGTACAGCTGACAAAGGTATTGTTAACGACTTTAAATTACAGGACGGGCGGTTGTACAGCAAGACGCTGCTGGGTGATCGACTGTATGTCCCGGCGATGGCAAGATTCAGTCTACTACGAAAACATCATGATGATGTTGGTCACCCCGGCGTTGAGCGTTGCTTAAAATTAATAAAGGAAACTTACTGGTTTCCCAAAATGGGGCGTTTCACAAAGAAATACGTCCAAGCGTGCATGAACTGTGCGTTCAGCAAAGGGAGTTATGGCAGAGCGGAGGGTCTGCTACACCCCATTGAGAAGAAGGCAATCCCCTTCGACACGGTGCACGTCGACCATCTGGGACCTTTTGCACGAAGTGTACGCGGGTACTCTTACGTACTCATGGTGGTGGACGCGTTCACCAAATACACCCTCGCAAGAGCAACGCGCACTCTGAAGTCTACAGAGGTGATTACTATACTTAAAGAGATTTTCAGCGAGTTCGGATATCCGAAGCGTGTGATCTCCGACAGAGGGTTGGCGTTTACCAGTAAAGTATTTACTGAGTTCTTAACAAGCACGGCGTGCGGCACGTATGTAATGCCATTGCGACCCCAAGGGCGAACGGACAAGTCGAAAGACAGAACCGTACTATAGTGGAAGCGATCGGCGCAATGACTGCAGATGAGTCCCGGTGGGACGAGACACTGCCCGACATTGTGTGGGGTATGAATAACTGTGTAAACAAGAGTACGGGGTACTCGCCTGTTGAGATGATGTTTACACGAAAGAGTGGTGCCATTGCGGAACTCTCTGACGGTGTCCAGAGCGCAAATG
Source organism: Liopterus haemorrhoidalis (assembly GCA_963971575.1). Lineage (NCBI taxonomy): Eukaryota > Metazoa > Arthropoda > Insecta > Coleoptera > Dytiscidae > Liopterus > Liopterus haemorrhoidalis. Next base: position 32,802,828 of record OZ020618.1, read on the forward strand.
CCCCGGCGGAGGCTGAGTTCCATGAACCACGGCGAGAGGTTACACGGCATCGCCGGCGAGCGGCTGAGAAGCTGAATAACGTCAGCGAGACTATGAGAGCTTGTTTTAATAAAAGACGAAAAACGGCGACCTGCTACAAACCCGGTGACTTGGTCTTGTGGCGTAATGCAAGTACATGCCACGGCGACAAGGGCGTGAACATAAAACTGTTGAATAAATTTAATGGCCCCTATAAAGTAACGGCAATACTGGGGAACGACCGATACAAAATATCCTCCGTCAAAGGCGTCAGGGGATATAAAAATTTCACCGTGACGGTAGCTGCTGATTCACTACGGCGATATCACAGCACCATGGCAGAGCATGAGCTCAGTGCCGACCAGGATGATCAACACACAGGTATCCAGGAGACTGATCGACAGGACTTGATCGACCTCCTGGAGGGGTAAGGTTAAGGTAAGAATTAATGGGGACATTAATTGTTGCAGGACGGCCGAGTGTTAGGGAGTTTTTCAAAGAGGGCGCGCTGAGCAATGGCGTGGCGGCAGCACCATACAGGCGGTCGGTATTGTGTCCCGCGCTTGTATCGGCGTAGGAAGAAGAAAGGAAGTCACATGATGATTCTATTCTATCTACGACGTTGGACTGAATCGCTCGGCGTGTACTCGCTTATATTTTGGTGTTTAGTATTATACATTTATGTTTGATAAATAAATGATATGTTAGATTGAACGTTTATTATTTTATCGTCCTAACAATATTTTTTCACGGATTCCTCAGTATCTCTTAGGACAGATGAGATATCGACTAGGTTTTTGCTTATAAAAGTTACCCGTGCCAATGTTTAGAAACAAACTACTAATTTTATTTGTAATTAGTATGAACCTCTAACGGGGTGAATCTACACCTGAGGAGAGAGTCAGCAATGTGATCTATAAAGAACTATGACTTATTATAATTGCACGATGATGGCAAACCGTCAATAACCGTAGCGAAGCACGGGTACTCAGCTAGTATTTTTATATTAGGTCACAAACATGAGTGTCCTTTTTTTTGCAATAGATTTGAATATACTTTTCTTTTGTTACAGGTGAAGGCAGTATCATTATGAACCAATTTTCAGAGAATAAACTACTAGTTTAACATTTTTTTTGTTATATATGTGTCATAATAGACTATTATATTTTTGCTTATGCAAAACCCGAAGTGATGGTTATTTGTGTTCTAATATTTTAATTTTCATGGATAAAAGTTTTTTTTTACTAAAATATGTCTTTTATGTACTCATAAATTTATCAAAAACACCAAAAAAATCACAAAATACATTTATGTTATTTTAACAACTAATTAAAAATTGGGTCACTTTTGACCCCACCATAGTAGTTATGATAGTGTAAATGAACGATAGTAGTACAAGGTTAAGTATATATTTTTTCCCTGTATAATTTTTTTTTTTTTTTTGTAATAAATAATAAAAAATTATTTTTCAATAAGTTTATTTTCTTTTTTTTTTTGCTTTTCACTTTTTATTTCGATCAATTTGACATATAAATATAAATCAACTGAAAAAATCTGAACACATTTTTTATGGGGGTGCGGGAGCTTATTTTCACATTCAACTAGTCAGTCTGAAGCCAACAGCTGTAGCCAGTAGTCGCAATCGCACACATGTTATATTATCATACTTTTGTACTATTAATTCTATCTTCAATAAATTTAATTAATAATTAAAACCGAATAATCAAACCCCACCATAGAATCCCACAACTTATGGAGGCTCACCGGGGATCGTGTCGCGTGTTTGAGAAGGTTTTTTTTTAAAAAAGAGTGAAATAAAAGTTGTTAAAATCGCGAAGAAACAAAACGAACATACTATCAGGTTTTACCGCCGATTGTAAACTTGTAAGTAATTGAAATTATACATACGAAACAAAACTTGGTGTCATTAGTGGAAAGTTGGGGTTTTGCGGGGCCCTTCAGAAGTCGAGGCCCAGTGCGCGCGCCCGGTTCGCCCGCCGTTAAATCCGCCTCTGAGAGTTGTAAGTAAAATGAAAGTTATGTGAGAAACAGTGAGTAAAAAGTGGAGAGAAAGTAATAAAAGTGGAGAAAGAACAATTAAATTGGAAAATATGAAGTAAATGAACAAAAGAAATATAAACAGAGGAGAAAACAGTAAAGTGTAAACGTTAAGCGCTAAAGTAAAACAATAATAAAGAAGTGAAGTGTACAAAGAATTAAAGAAAACATAAGATAAATTAAAAATCGTGAACAGTTTCCCGCCTGCCTGCGACCTTGAACGGCAAACAGACAACAAGCGATAACGCACACCTGCATGTCATAAACAACAGCCGGTTTGCAATAACAATTTGGTAGTTTTAGGGTTTTGTAGGTATGACCAAAAAACCCTTATACCGTCATTTTGTCGTCTGTCAGTTCGGTAAAAATTGTAGCCAAACTGCTAAACCTAGAGAGTTGAAATTTGGTATGCTTATACAACCCTTTGACTCGCACATAGGAAAAATACTAAAACATATCCCCCTAAAAATATATTTGTGCTCATCGAAAAAAAATATATTTTTTTAAATTCTGTGTAGGGTATCAAATGAAAGCCCTTAGTAAGTGGATTAACGGTCAAAATTTTATTTTTGCAAAATAAATTATTTTGACGCGATTTTTGCCAAAATTGTGCAAAATAATTTGTTTGTACCACACCCAGTAGTTTAAACTAAAAATCTGAAAAAGTTCTAAGTAATGTAATTTTGTGTGAACCGGAATAGTACAACAGGAATTTTTGATTTCAGATTATGTTGTCGGAAAATAACGCATTTTTTATGTTTTTAACTAAAATATGTTAAATATTTAATTCGCTATGTAACACAGTAGATAAGTAGGCATTCGTAGCGTTGTGCGTTTAGTCCTTTATTTGTGATTTGCAAACTAGAGTTCGAATCCTGTCAATTTTAATTACCGACCGCCAACATATATAAGGGAGGTATTGTGATCATACCGATTTTGACATTTCGCGATTTCAATGGATCTCCACGAATTGAGATCCCTACATAACGTTTTGACTATTTTTAGCATGATGTCTGTCGGTCTGTCTGTTTGTCCGTCTGTCTTTCCGTCTGTCTGTGTACACGTGTAGAGCAAATTCGGCTGAAAGGATTTTTATGAAACTTCATATTTAAACTTCTGCTATCAATGGCACGAGTTGATCAACTTTTGGTAAAAATCGGTTGACTAAAAGTAGGAGTTTACTCGTGTCGATTTTAAGATTTTTCGAAAAAATTTATTGAACAAAAGTTGCTATAAAAGCAATAATTAATATATTTTATTTGAGACGTTTTTCGATAAAACGAAAAATTAGGAATAATTTCTGTAAAATTTTTCGAAATTTTTTCCAAGTCTCAATTTTTTCATACTTATATGTAACGTTTGCATGGTCATGATAAATAATATCTCTGTTAGAAAATATTAGGCCAAGTTATTTCTACTCTACTGCTAGAATGTAATTTATATAAGTACTTTATGATAGCGGTCGGTCCTGTGGTGGCCACAGCGGATTTTTTTTGTTTTTTTTTTTGCATTTTTATTTTGTTTAAATTATTTTGTCAAAATTCTAGTTATATTTTGGTAAATGTTCAGGATATTTTTGCAAAGTTTGTAGGTTAACACGTAGAAATTTTGCTCCGTGTTAAGAGTGAAATTTTGATAGTTTTATGTTGAATTTATTTTGTGAAGTTCTCATAGATCTGTGCAATAATTTTTAGTGTTTGTTTTTCTCTTCTTATGTCAGAAGAAGGGAATTGCATTAGTGAAATATTACATTTTATTCGTTCAAATTTCTAATATACATTATTTTGAAATTTAACTGTGTTAAAAGTGGTCCAAACCTGTGCGAACATAATTATAGTTGCTTGACGCTCTTTACTGCCCCTGATTAAGTGGCATATGCAATTTGCATTACTTAGGTGCTGTAAAAGTGGCCAAGATCAGTTCTTACAGGGGTTTATTTACAATTAGCACCGATGTCAAATATATGCTCCGATTGTGGTGGAAAGGTCAGCGCTAGGGCGCCAGGTGTCCTTTGTTCGGGCTCTTGTGGACATTATTACCACGAAAAGTGTGTTCGTATGTCAGCTGAAACTCTAAAACTCCTTAACGGGATTAAAGGAGCGCAATGGATCTGTAACGATTGCCAGTCTGCAGACGCCAATAAATCAATAATTATTGATAACGAAGAACTTTCTGGAAATCTTAATCATCCAGCTATTGTCCAAGCCATCGAAAATATTAGGATTGATTTCAACAATAAATACGAAGAGCTAAAAGTATTAATTATTGAAAAAAACACCATAATTGAAAATCTTACGACTGAAAATATAGCACTTAAAAAGGAAGTAGCGGATTTAGGATCTAGACTAGATAATCTGGATCAGTACTCTAGAAGAAACAATCTGGAGATTCAAGGGGTCCCGGAAAAGAAGAACGAAAATCTGTTAGATGTCATTCAGCATATTGGAGCATTCATTGAATGTCCAGTGTCCCCCAATGATATTGATGCTATCCACAGAGTTCCATTTTTTAATAAAAACAAACAGGGTCCTAGAAATATTATAATAAAACTAAAATCTAGATTATTTAAGCAAAGATTTTTAGCGTGCTCCAAAACAGTAATTAAAAAGAATAGAACATCTGGTAAACAATTAAGTATTAATGTTCCTACGATTTCATCTGATCTGTATGTGAACGAGCATTTGACAAATAAAAACAAACTTTTACTAAATAAGGCGAAATTGTTTGGTAGGGAGAATAATATTGAGTATATTTGGGTTCAGGATTGTAAGATTCTGGCGCGTAAAAATTCAAACTCGCGAATTTTTCAAATACATACCGAAGAGTGTTTAGCCAAATTAAATTAAATTAAAACCTCTTATTTTTCTCTCTATTAACTGTCTCGTTGCATTACCATTAGATTTCATAATATACTGATTATATGTTAGATGTGAACTCACTGAAAATATATTACCAAAATGTTCGTGGATTACGCACAAAAGTTACTAATTTTTTCCAAGCTTCTTCTGTACCTGATTACCACATTATTTGTCTTACTGAAGCTTGGTTGAACGGTAATATTGGTAGTCATGAACTATTTAGTAATAATTTCCAAGTGTTTAGGCGGGATAGGGATAGGCATACTTCCCATAAGTCAGACGGCGGAGGCTCTCTTATTGCAATCAGCTCATTTTTACAAGTTGCTGAGCGGCCTGACTGGCAAACTAACGTTTTGGAAGAAGTATGGATATCCATTGCTCTGCCAAATGGTAAAAATAAAATTCATATATGTTGTGTCTACATACCAGACTATATTGATATCTGTAAACTTAATGTATTCACTGAAAATGTAAACAAAATTATCAATGACAATCTCCAGGATTCTGTTATTATAGTAGGTGATTTTAATTTAGCTAATATTGTATGGTCACGTGACGAATACTTTAACTTTCTGACGCCTTCATTACCCTCTGACAAAAAATCATCACTTTTTATACATATATGTATATATATATATATTGTCTTTATATTTAGTTAGGTATATCTATTATGTAACTTACAAATGTTTGTTGTAATAATTATTACTTTGTTATAACTTCTGTACGTGGGAATTTGCAGGAGCTTGTCTCCGTTTAATTCCCCTAACAAAATAAAAATAAATAAAGATAAAATGTTGCATTTAATTTTTTAAAGCGTAAATTTAATAACCAGTCGGAAATGTTCTATTAAATACATTTAATTCAATGTTTGAATGTATACGAAATCAGAGGGCGGGGCTTATGATTTAAGCAACCAACGGAAACCATAGGCGCAATTTTCATATGGTAACCTGACCATATGGGTAGCAAACCAAATGGTTAACTGACCATATGGTTAGCTGATCAAGCGGTTACCTAACCATATGGCTAGCAGACTAAATTGTTACCTGACCATATGTTTAGCTGGCAAAATTGTTAACTGACCATATGGGTTGCTGACGACATGGTTACCTGCCCATATGGTTAGCTGACCAAGTGGTTACCTAACCATATGGTTAGCGGACCAAATGGTTATTTGACCATTTGGTTTGCTGACCAAATGGTTACCTGACCATATGGTTAGCTGGCAAAATCGTTAACTGACCATGTGGTTAACAGACCAATTGGTTACCTGACCATGTCGTTGGCAGACCAAATGGATAACTGACCATATAGTGAGCTGACCAAATGGTTACCTGACCAAATGGTTAACTGACCAAATGGTTAGCTGACCAAATGGTTAGCTGACCAAATGGTTAACTGACCAAATGGTTACTTGACCAAATGGTTAGCTGACCAAATGGTTGGCTGACCAAATGGTTAACTGACCAAATGGTTACCTGACCAAATGGTTAATATGTTAATATGCAGGAAATGCAGGCCCAGCTGAAGGCGTTGCAGGCTGAGTTGCGGGATATGCAGGCCCAGAAGGCAGCCAAGATAGCCGCGACTGCAGGAAGCGAGACCGGTGAGTCAGCGATACGCGGCGGAGTATCCAGCTTCAGAGCGGGAGCTTACATCCTGGACCCCTTCGATCCCGATGACCGTGAGGCCAATGTCGACATCTGGTTGGCTCGCATCGACCAGCTGGGGTGTGTACACGGGTGGACCGAGTACGAGAAATCCCTGTACATGCAGGCGAAGCTGAGGGGAGAAGCCAGAGCGTGGTTCAATCGGCTTCTCAAGTACGACCACACCTGGGCGGAGTGGAAGATCATGCTGAAGACGGCGTTCCCTCAACAGCATGACTTTGCGAAGATGCTGCGCGAGCTACTGGCACGGCAAAAGGTTCCCGGGGAGAGTCTTGCTCGCTACTATCGGGCGAAGCTTGCCATGTGCGAGCGTGTGGGCATTACAGGTGAGCGAGCAATCTCCTGCATCATCGACGGCCTCCCACTTGCGATGCAGTTGAATGCTAGGGCATTCGGCGGAGGGTAGCAGTCCGAGGCAACGGCGAGGGCCAACCGGCACCCGGCGATGGACGGTTGGAGACGCTGCTACAACTGCCAAGAGGTGGGGACCCACGTGAGCCGCGAGTGTCCGAGGCCTCGCACGCAGCGGTGCCGCGACAGTGTGGCGAGGAAGGGCATTGGGCCATGGATTGTCCTGGCCAACGTCGCGGACCACAGGTAAGCTTGGTGGATGCCGCGAACAGCTACAAAAAGTGGATGAAGACCAGCGCCGGCGTGCCGCTGAGAGCCTTCATCGACACGGGTAGTGTCCACGACCTCATCACGGAGGAATGTGCACGGCGTTTGCAGTGTACGCTGTCTGCAAATGGGCAGCAGTTACATGGATTCGGTGGAGGGATGACTTGGACCTTAGGTAAGGTCGAGCTGTCCGTCATCATAGACGGTGCCGGTGTCAAGATGCACCCGTTGGTGGTGACATGTGGATTGTCGGGAGCCGACATACTGATAGGGCAGCCAACGCTCTCGTCAGGCGAGGTGGTCCTACTTGTGCGGGACGGCACGGTGAGCCTATCGCGAGAGGAAAACTTCCTCCAAAAGCTGGCGTTGGAGGATGATGACCTGGACGAGCCATGGCAGCAGAAGTTGGAAGTACGGCTCATCGAGGATGCCTGGCTTCTACCCAACGACGACCAGAGCCCAGCAGTCACGGTGGATGGACTGCCTGAAGGTGCGTTCCTGCTCGTCAAGGAACGGACGGTCCGGCGACACACCTCTGAACTTATCGTAAAGGGGGCACTTTTGGGGCCAGGGAACATGAAGATGAGAATCTGGAATCAGAGTCTCAGGGGCGTTATCTGGCCCACCAAACACCCGCTGGCGCGCGGCTTTGTTATCTTTCCAGATAAAGACCCGGAACCGGTGAACTCGGTGAGTATCATTAATAATAAATTAAGCTTTGCAGATGTCAAGGTGGGTGATATCGCTGAAAGTGAAAGGAGCGAATTGGAAGCGCTCTTGTCACGGTTGCAAAATTGCTTCTCGAGTGGGGATGAAGATTTGGGGCTCACCCACTTGGGGAAATGAGAATCCAGTTAACCACGCGTACACCGATATACCACCGCCCGTACAGGCTGTCACGCGCAGAGAGGGAAACGGTGAAACAAAAAGTGCAGACGCTACTTAACAGCAGGGCCATACGAGAGTCTGAATCGGAGTACGCAAGCCCCATCGTACTTGTCCCAAAAGTAAACGGCGGACGTCGGATGTGCGTTGACAATCGCGCACTAAATAAGGTAACTGTGAAAGATCGACATCCGATGCCACTGGTGGAGGATGAATTCACCAAGTTAGCGGGTAAGTGTTATTATAGTACACTTGATTTAGCCCAAGGTTATCACCAAGTCCCTATGCATGTGGACTCTGTACATAAAACTGCATTTATTACTCCGGATGGTCACTATGAGTGGTTAAGAGTCCCCTTCGGGCTCGTAATGCCCCAGCTCTCTTCCAGAAGGTAGTACAGCGAATGCTGAAGGGTATTCCCAGTGACCAGGTGCTGGCTTACATGGACGACCTGCTGATACCCTCCGAGAGCATAGCTGGCGGGCTCCGTCAGTTGGAGGAGGTGCTACAATCGGTGGCAAGAGCCGGATTGAAATTAAACTTAGCTAAATGCTCTTTCTTACAAAACAAGGTAACATATCTGGGCCACGACATAAGCGGCGGCGGTATCCGACCTGGAGAGCGCAAAATCACGGCGGTAAGCGACTTTCCTGTACCCAGAAATGTACATGGCGTAAGACAGTTCTTAGGCTTAAGACGGCGCACAACCCTATAGTCCTCAATAGTTTCTTATACAAAACTAATAATCGGAAATAAAATGAATAACAATCTATATATCAAAATTTGCAGCGAATTTTTATCTATCTAATAGGATATTTTTAATTGTAGAAAAAACTGTTAGGTAGTTGTAAATAAGCAAATTAAATTATAGACGCCATCTTGTAAACCAATCGACGCATATTTGCGTACGATGCGGCAAATTGTACCTAAAGCTTCATTCTACAAATATGATTGTAGCTATTTTGTTGTATTGTGAAAATTACTTATAGTTATTGTACTTGGTAATCTATTTTTGCCGCTCTCTTGAATCTGCGGTGGTTTTCAAAATGGGTGTTACGGGTAAAAATGATTTATTTTTTGTGAAGAATACGGGTACCAAGTGGCATTCTATTATCTTTAAGTATAATATTTTTCGACCAAGGCTCTAAACTATAAGTAATCAAGTCGAAAAAAAATTGACGTATTATTTGAACATTTCTACACAAAACTATGTAAAAATAAAAGTTATTCGAAACCCACAAATAGATTTAAAAAATTACAGAACAATATCGCTGATGTCTATTTTTAAGTTATTGAGCGATAATATTTTTACAATAAATGTTTCTACAATTAAAACTATCATATTAGATAAATACAAATTCGGTGCAAAATTTGATGTATAGGTTGAGAGTAATTTTATTTCAGATTGTTAGTTTTGTATAAGAAACTAGTAACCTCCGGGGGTTATACGCAGCCTTAACGAGTTATTTCAGGAAATTCATACCGAACTTTGCTGTTGTAGCTAAACCATTAACTGAACTGACCAAGAAGCAGACTACGTGGCAGTGGGGCGACAGCCAAGCCGAGACGTTCGCAAAGCTGAAGCAGCTGCTGGTGGAACGACCGGTGTTGGCACTGTACCATAGTCATGCAGAGACGGAGATACATACAGACGCCTGTCCGAGCGGCTTGGGTGGAATCCTATTGCAGAAACAAAACGACGGATCCTTGCGGCCGGTGCTCTACTTCAGCAGGGTAACCACACCAGCCGAACAGAAGTACCATAGCTTTGAGTTAGAGACGTTGGCGCTCGTGGAAACGGTAAAACGTTTCCGGGTATATCTGGTGGGTATACATTTTAAGGCTATCACCGATTGTACTTCTGTGCAAGCTACCATGCTTAAACGATACCTGGTGCCCCGCATCGCTCGTTGGTGGATGACTCTACAAGAGTACGACATGGAAGTAGAGTACAGGCCGGGAGCCAGGATACAGCATGTTGACGCGCTGAGCCGTAACCCCGTCTCAGTGAACCTGGTGCAGATCCACGATGATGATTGGTTTCTGACAGTTCAGCTGCAGGACGAGAAGGCGCACTCGATTGTAGAGGCGCTGCAGACAGGTACAGCTGACAAAGGTATTGTTAACGACTTTAAATTACAGGACGGGCGGTTGTACAGCAAGACGCTGCTGGGTGATCGACTGTATGTCCCGGCGATGGCAAGATTCAGTCTACTACGAAAACATCATGATGATGTTGGTCACCCCGGCGTTGAGCGTTGCTTAAAATTAATAAAGGAAACTTACTGGTTTCCCAAAATGGGGCGTTTCACAAAGAAATACGTCCAAGCGTGCATGAACTGTGCGTTCAGCAAAGGGAGTTATGGCAGAGCGGAGGGTCTGCTACACCCCATTGAGAAGAAGGCAATCCCCTTCGACACGGTGCACGTCGACCATCTGGGACCTTTTGCACGAAGTGTACGCGGGTACTCTTACGTACTCATGGTGGTGGACGCGTTCACCAAATACACCCTCGCAAGAGCAACGCGCACTCTGAAGTCTACAGAGGTGATTACTATACTTAAAGAGATTTTCAGCGAGTTCGGATATCCGAAGCGTGTGATCTCCGACAGAGGGTTGGCGTTTACCAGTAAAGTATTTACTGAGTTCTTAACAAGCACGGCGTGCGGCACGTATGTAATGCCATTGCGACCCCAAGGGCGAACGGACAAGTCGAAAGACAGAACCGTACTATAGTGGAAGCGATCGGCGCAATGACTGCAGATGAGTCCCGGTGGGACGAGACACTGCCCGACATTGTGTGGGGTATGAATAACTGTGTAAACAAGAGTACGGGGTACTCGCCTGTTGAGATGATGTTTACACGAAAGAGTGGTGCCATTGCGGAACTCTCTGACGGTGTCCAGAGCGCAAATGCCCCGGCGGAGGCTGAGTTCCATGAACCACGGCGAGAGGTTACACGGCATCGCCGGCGAGCGGCTGAGAAGCTGAATAACGTCAGCGAGACTATGAGAGCTTGTTTTAATAAAAGACGAAAAACGGCGACCTGCTACAAACCCGGTGACTTGGTCTTGTGGCGTAATGCAAGTACATGCCACGGCGACAAGGGCGTGAACATAAAACTGTTGAATAAATTTAATGGCCCCTATAAAGTAACGGCAATACTGGGGAACGACCGATACAAAATATCCTCCGTCAAAGGCGTCAGGGGATATAAAAATTTCACCGTGACGGTAGCTGCTGATTCACTACGGCGATATCACAGCACCATGGCAGAGCATGAGCTCAGTGCCGACCAGGATGATCAACACACAGGTATCCAGGAGACTGATCGACAGGACTTGATCGACCTCCTGGAGGGGTAAGGTTAAGGTAAGAATTAATGGGGACATTAATTGTTGCAGGACGGCCGAGTGTTAGGGAGTTTTTCAAAGAGGGCGCGCTGAGCAATGGCGTGGCGGCAGCACCATACAGGCGGTCGGTATTGTGTCCCGCGCTTGTATCGGCGTAGGAAGAAGAAAGGAAGTCACATGATGATTCTATTCTATCTACGACGTTGGACTGAATCGCTCGGCGTGTACTCGCTTATATTTTGGTGTTTAGTATTATACATTTATGTTTGATAAATAAATGATATGTTAGATTGAACGTTTATTATTTTATCGTCCTAACAATATTTTTTCACGGATTCCTCAGTATCTCTTAGGACAGATGAGATATCGACTAGGTTTTTGCTTATAAAAGTTACCCGTGCCAATGTTTAGAAACAAACTACTAATTTTATTTGTAATTAGTATGAACCTCTAACGGGGTGAATCTACACCTGAGGAGAGAGTCAGCAATGTGATCTATAAAGAACTATGACTTATTATAATTGCACGATGATGGCAAACCGTCAATAACCGTAGCGAAGCACGGGTACTCAGCTAGTATTTTTATATTAGGTCACAAACATGAGTGTCCTTTTTTTTGCAATAGATTTGAATATACTTTTCTTTTGTTACAGGTGAAGGCAGTATCATTATGAACCAATTTTCAGAGAATAAACTACTAGTTTAACATTTTTTTTGTTATATATGTGTCATAATAGACTATTATATTTTTGCTTATGCAAAACCCGAAGTGATGGTTATTTGTGTTCTAATATTTTAATTTTCATGGATAAAAGTTTTTTTTTACTAAAATATGTCTTTTATGTACTCATAAATTCATCAAAAACACCAAAAAAATCACAAAATACATTTATGTTATTTTAACAACTAATTAAAAATTGGGTCACTTTTGACCCCACCATAGTAGTTATGATAGTGTAAATGAACGATAGTAGTACAAGGTTAAGTATATATTTTTTCCCTGTATAATTTTTTTTTTTTTTTTGTAATAAATAATAAAAAATTATTTTTCAATAAGTTTATTTTCTTTTTTTTTTTGCTTTTCACTTTTTATTTCGATCAATTTGACATATAAATATAAATCAACTGAAAAAATCTGAACACATTTTTTATGGGGGTGCGGGAGCTTATTTTCACATTCAACTAGTCAGTCTGAAGCCAACAGCTGTAGCCAGTAGTCGCAATCGCACACATGTTATATTATCATACTTTTGTACTATTAATTCTATCTTCAATAAATTTAATTAATAATTAAAACCGAATAATCAAACCCCACCATAGAATCCCACAACTTATGGAGGCTCACCGGGGATCGTGTCGCGTGTTTGAGAAGGTTTTTTTTTAAAAAAGAGTGAAATAAAAGTTGTTAAAATCGCGAAGAAACAAAACGAACATACTATCAGGTTTTACCGCCGATTGTAAACTTGTAAGTAATTGAAATTATACATACGAAACAAAACTTGGTGTCATTAGTGGAAAGTTGGGGTTTTGCGGGGCCCTTCAGAAGTCGAGGCCCAGTGCGCGCGCCCGGTTCGCCCGCCGTTAAATCCGCCTCTGAGAGTTGTAAGTAAAATGAAAGTTATGTGAGAAACAGTGAGTAAAAAGTGGAGAGAAAGTAATAAAAGTGGAGAAAGAACAATTAAATTGGAAAATATGAAGTAAATGAACAAAAGAAATATAAACAGAGGAGAAAACAGTAAAGTGTAAACGTTAAGCGCTAAAGTAAAACAATAATAAAGAAGTGAAGTGTACAAAGAATTAAAGAAAACATAAGATAAATTAAAAATCGTGAACAGTTTCCCGCCTGCCTGCGACCTTGAACGGCAAACAGACAACAAGCGATAACGCACACCTGCATGTCATAAACAACAGCCGGTTTGCAATAACAATTTGGTAGTTTTAGGGTTTTGTAGGTATGACCAAAAAACCCTTATACCGTCATTTTGTCGTCTGTCAGTTCGGTAAAAATTGTAGCCAAACTGCTAAACCTAGAGAGTTGAAATTTGGTATGCTTATACAACCCTTTGACTCGCACATAGGAAAAATACTAAAACATATCCCCCTAAAAATATATTTGTGCTCATCGAAAAAAAATATATTTTTTTAAATTCTGTGTAGGGTATCAAATGAAAGCCCTTAGTAAGTGGATTAACGGTCAAAATTTTATTTTTGCAAAATAAATTATTTTGACGCGATTTTTGCCAAAATTGTGCAAAATAATTTGTTTGTACCACACCCAGTAGTTTAAACTAAAAATCTGAAAAAGTTCTAAGTAATGTAATTTTGTGTGAACCGGAATAGTACAACAGGAATTTTTGATTTCAGATTATGTTGTCGGAAAATAACGCATTTTTTATGTTTTTAACTAAAATATGTTAAATATTTAATTCGCTATGTAACACAGTAGATAAGTAGGCATTCGTAGCGTTGTGCGTTTAGTCCTTTATTTGTGATTTGCAAACTAGAGTTCGAATCCTGTCAATTTTAATTACCGACCGCCAACATATATAAGGGAGGTATTGTGATCATACCGATTTTGACATTTCGCGATTTCAATGGATCTCCACGAATTGAGATCCCTACATAACGTTTTGACTATTTTTAGCATGATGTCTGTCGGTCTGTCTGTTTGTCCGTCTGTCTTTCCGTCTGTCTGTGTACACGTGTAGAGCAAATTCGGCTGAAAGGATTTTTATGAAACTTCATATTTAAACTTCTGCTATCAATGGCACGAGTTGATCAACTTTTGGTAAAAATCGGTTGACTAAAAGTAGGAGTTTACTCGTGTCGATTTTAAGATTTTTCGAAAAAATTTATTGAACAAAAGTTGCTATAAAAGCAATAATTAATATATTTTATTTGAGACGTTTTTCGATAAAACGAAAAATTAGGAATAATTTCTGTAAAATTTTTCGAAATTTTTTCCAAGTCTCAATTTTTTCATACTTATATGTAACGTTTGCATGGTCATGATAAATAATATCTCTGTTAGAAAATATTAGGCCAAGTTATTTCTACTCTACTGCTAGAATGTAATTTATATAAGTACTTTATGATAGCGGTCGGTCCTGTGGTGGCCACAGCGGATTTTTTTTGTTTTTTTTTTTGCATTTTTATTTTGTTTAAATTATTTTGTCAAAATTCTAGTTATATTTTGGTAAATGTTCAGGATATTTTTGCAAAGTTTGTAGGTTAACACGTAGAAATTTTGCTCCGTGTTAAGAGTGAAATTTTGATAGTTTTATGTTGAATTTATTTTGTGAAGTTCTCATAGATCTGTGCAATAATTTTTAGTGTTTGTTTTTCTCTTCTTATGTCAGAAGAAGGGAATTGCATTAGTGAAATATTACATTTTATTCGTTCAAATTTCTAATATACATTATTTTGAAATTTAACTGTGTTAAAAGTGGTCCAAACCTGTGCGAACATAATTATAGTTGCTTGACGCTCTTTACTGCCCCTGATTAAGTGGCATATGCAATTTGCATTACTTAGGTGCTGTAAAAGTGGCCAAGATCAGTTC
This sequence comes from Liopterus haemorrhoidalis, assembly GCA_963971575.1. NCBI lineage: Eukaryota > Metazoa > Arthropoda > Insecta > Coleoptera > Dytiscidae > Liopterus > Liopterus haemorrhoidalis. Next base: position 32,817,850 of record OZ020618.1, read on the forward strand.
TTACAGGGGTTTATTTACAATTAGCTCCGATTGTGGTGGAAAGGTCAGCGCTAGGGCGCCAGGTGTCCTTTGTTCGGGCTCTTGTGGACAATATTACCACGGAAAGTGTGTTCGTCTGTCAGCTGAAACTCTAAAACTCCTTGACGGGATTAAAGGAGCGCAATGGATCTGTAACGATTGCCAGTCTGCAGACGCCAATAAATCAATAATTATTGATAACGAAGAACTTTCTGGAAATCTTAATCATCCAGCTATTGTCCAAGCCATCGAAAATATTAAGATTGATTTCAACAATAAATATGAAGAGCTAAAAGTATTAATTATTGAAAAAAACACCATAATTGAAAATCTTACGACTGAAAATATAGCACTTAAAAAGGAAGTAGCGGATTTAGGCTCTAGACTAGATAATCTGGATCAGTACTCTAGAAGAAACAATCTGGAGATTCAAGGGGTCCCGGAAAAGAAGAACGAAAATCTGTTAGATGTCATTCAGCATATTGGAGCATTCATTGAATGTCCAGTGTCCCCCAATGATATTGATGCTATCCACAGAGTTCCATTTTTTAATAAAAACAAACAGGGTCCTAGAAATATTATAATAAAACTAAAATCTAGATTATTTAAGCAAAGATTTTTAGCGTACTCCAAAACAGTAATTAAAAAAAATAGAACATCTGGTAAACAATTAAGTATTAATGTTCCTACGATTTCATCTGGTCTGTATGTGAACGAGCATTTGACAAATAAAAACAAACTTTTACTAAATAAGGCGAAATTGTTTGGTAGGGAGAATAATATTGAGTATATTTGGGTTCAGGATTGTAAGGTTCTGCCGCGTAAAAATTCAAACTCGCGAATTTTTCAAATACATACCGAAGAGTGTTTAGCCAAATTAAATTAAATTAAAACCTCTTATTTTTCTTTCTATTAACTGTCTCGTTGCATTACCATTAGATTTCATAATATACTGATTATATGTTAGATGTGAACTCACTGAAAATATATTACCAAAATGTTCGTGGATTACGCACAAAAGTTACTAATTTTTTCCAAGCTTCTTCTGTACCTGATTACCACATTATTTGTCTTACTGAAACTTGGTTGAACGGTAATATTGGTAGTCATGAACTATTTAGTAATAATTTCCAAGTGTTTAGGCGGGATAGGGATAGGCATACTTCCCATAAGTCAGACGGCGGAGGCTCTCTTATTGCAATCAGCTCATTTTTACAAGTTGCTGAGCGGCCTGACTGGCAAACTAACGTTTTGGAAGAAGTATGGATATCCATTGCTCTGCCAAATGGTAAAAATAAAATTCATATATGTTGTGTCTACATACCAGACTATATTGATATCTGTAAACTTAATGTATTCACTGAAAATGTAACCAAAATTATCAATGACAATCTCCAGGATTCTGTTATTATAGTAGGTGATTTTAATTTAGCTAATATTGTATGGTCACGTGACGAATACTTTAACTTTCTGACGCCTTCATTACCCTCTGACAAAAAATCATCACTTATATACCTAACTAGATATAAAGACAATATATATATATATATATATATATACATACATACATGTATATACATATATATATATATATATATATATATATATATATATATATATATATATATATATATATATATATATATATATATATATATATATCCATGTACCAATGTGGCATCGCATAATTGACCAGTTCATACCATTATAACGTCCAGTGCCAATATGACGTCCTTATATATGGACGTCATATTGTCAGCCTATTTAATTATGATTTTTCGTTACCTTGGGTCATCTACTGCTCAAATTTAAAATTTAGCATAGACGCTAAAATGGCTCATAATGAGCGAAAAATCGTATATGTTAGTTCAGCTTTTTTTCGTTGGCGGCGCTACGGTCGTTGGCGTATATAAAGGAAATATATACACTGCAGTCGTTGTAGGATCCTTGTGGCATCCGAACATGTTGCAACACCGCTGTTTATGTTATCAAGTCTAATACTGCATCCAGCGCATGAACCAGTGTTTTTTCCTTGTTCAACTTATAGCTCTCTCGTTCTCTTTCGACCTTGTTATTTGAAATTATACTTATGATAAAAAACAGCATTTTATAAAAGAACAATTTTTAAATTATTATGATTTATTTTAAATTACAAGAAATATACCTTGGAAATATTAAGTATTTAAAAATTGAATTATATATATAAAATAACTATACATTATAAATAAGTCCACTCATTTTTATGCCGCCCGAGGCAAGACATGCCTTTAACTTGAAATCTAAATTTTGGCCAAGTTTGTGTTCGATGGAAATGCCAAATCACTAATGGTTGGTTTATATACGGAACAAGAATATGGAATGGGAAATAAGAATAGTACACAAGAATAAAAAATATGAAACCGTTTATATCGGACATAACATTTCGTCGCTGCGCCTGCGTACTTGCGTTGGCCTGTGTTCAACGGTTGTCGTTTGACAGGTTGTTGTGTTTAATATAACCTTTTAAAAAAATTCGTTTTCAGTAAAATAGATTTAGAAGATTTTATAAATTTATTTGCTAGTGTTTCACACATTATATTGTTGTTTCCAACCTTCTGATCACAGCTGGAAAACATCTGTTGAATTTTTTTTATTACGGCCGACATTTTGACCATTGTGCGCATGCTTATCGTCTCTTATTCTTGGAATAGGAATAAAATGTTAAATGTTACCAACTATTCTTGTGTTTAAGTTAAATTTCATTCCTACATAAACCGATATACGGCGCAGCCATGTTTTAACATCTTGTGTACTATTCTTATTTCCTATTCCTTATTCTTGTTCCGTATATAAACCAACCATAAGTCAGTTTGTTCCAATTTTTTAGTCGCGACCCCTTTTCCTAACGGACAAGTAGCTTTCGACCCCCCCCCCTGTAAAATTTACATGAAAAAACATTTTTATTCGCCATCAACACACAAAATTCTTACCAGATTTTTACAATACTATAGTACACAAACCTTGATTACCAGCGTTAGAAAAAATCTTGTACATAACTCGTGCGATATGCGATATTACAACAATTTCCTGATTATACAGAACTCTTCTTTAGCAATTTTAAGATGCATGCTTTATGTAACACAAATCCCACTTTTATATCAATACAACAATAAAAGTAACTCACTTCTATTCAATAGCGATTCTTAGTTCAAATTCAACATTGTCAGATTCAGAGACACGGATTTGACATTTGTTACAAACGTTAAATATAAACAAACAGAATTTTGCCACGCTAAAAATTTAAAAATATAACTTGTTTACACGACCCTCTCACGAATACTTCGCGACCCCGTAGGGGGCCGGGACCCACCGGTTGAGTGCCCCTGCACGAAGACATAGTTCTGACATCGATGTTCGAAGATAATTTTAATTAGGAATTTCTTTCTGAGCTCGTAACATTTACTGGTAATGTTAATAAAATTCTCAAAGCCACAAAATTTCTAATATGTGCAATGTAAGCCAATCTGCGCGCTAATGAATGTGAGCGCACTTGAGGATCTTGTTTAGGTAATCAATATTCAACTCACGCTGTGTAATATAAGTGAAAATAAAAAATATTATAAAAATAATACTCTTGAAATTCTATATAAATTTCTGAGTTTGCCGCCCCTTGCTATTCGGCGCCCTGGGCAAATGCCCATTTTGTCCTGTTTAGAAAAGCTAATTTATCTTTATTTTCCCTTTTTGTTTTATTTTTATTTTCAGGATTATTGCCTAACTTTATATTTAGTGTTGGGTAAATCATAATCGATTATTGATTACAACATGTAATAATGTACTAGTTCAGTCAATTACAATCACATTGTAGTCAATAATCGTAATCATACAATTTGCAAAAACTTGCAAAGCACTTGAAATTAAAAACATCTACGACTAAAGCTAAATCGTCATCATTATGTAATCTTATCATTCGATTGCAATTACATTTTCACTTACTATGGAAACTTGTAAACTATGTATCGCTTAAATTCTAGAACCACTAAAGCGGAAAATCCGAAATATGATATATCAAATAGGGCTTTTTCAAATTTTTTATCTATACTAATATATATTATCTCCAGTTTGCAAATTACAGGATAAAATATATTGCCTTTTAAGGTACATCAAATGTAATGTTTGTTTACTCATACATGAATGTAAAGTCGAATTTAACAATTTAGCGCGGAAAAATTTGTAAGGAAATCACACATTTAAGGAGAATATTTTAACATTTGCGAAAATAAATAATAATTCATTGATTTGAAATGAAAGTCTTTTTGTTTGAAACAATCCTAATTGACATAAAGGTGGCTAAATTTAAAATATAATATTTGTAAGATTTCAAATCATACTTTAAAAAGAAGAACTAGGTTCTGAATAAAGACAGAACCACATGCGTACATTACCAGTTTCTAGTACTTACAAAAATTTAAAAAATCACTACAGGTCTATTGCCTACCAACCCCACACCTGAGACAGGTCGGCACATTTGTCTCTTGTATTTTATAGTGAAAAATATTGTCCACAGAATCAACAGACTAACTTCTTATTTTTCTGGTATATAGATAGCCAAATAGTTACTCTATTTTTCCCAGTTGTCAGATATTTTTTAACTATCACTAAAAAAATTGATGTGAAGTGTGAATTTTCACACATTTCAGGGTTTGGCAGGTATTTGGTAAGTGAATGATGATTATTTGGGATGCCAAAACAAATTTTATGTTAAAATATATATTTTTTTTGTTAATTTTAATTCGAATGCCTAATACCATTATTTAGGTTTCTAAATATGTGCAGTATTTTTATTTTATATAGCAAGGTTCATTAAGATTTTAAAAATTGCGCCTATGGCTTCCATTGGTTGTTTTAAATCATAACTCCGCCCCTCCGATTTCGTGTATTCAATTTCAACAATTTCCACTGGTTATTAAATTTACGCTTTTAAAAATTAAATGCAACATTTGCCCAAATATAACTAGAATTTTGAAAAAATAATTTAAACAAAATAAAAATGCAAAAAAAAAACAGAAAAAATAAAATTGACTCAAGATCGAAACCTAGTTTGCAAATTAGAACACCAGAGTTCTAACCGTTACACCATCAAGGCATGCTGAGTGACTGACTTACATACGTTGTTAAATATTTTGCATGGTCAAGCAAAAAACACAAAAAATGCGTTATTTTCCGAAAACATAATCTGATCAAAAATTCTTGTTGTACTATTCCGGTTCACACCAATGTACATTACTAAGAATTTTTTCAGAGTTTTAGTTTAACCATATAGGTTACAGGGTGTGGGACAAAATTTTTTTTTGCACAATTTTGACAAAAATCGCGTTAAAATTATTTATTTTGCAAAAAAATTTGATCGTTAATCCACGTACTAAGGGCTTTCATTTGATACCCTAGTCAGATGTTTAAGTATTTTTCCTATGTGCGGGCCAAAGAGTTGTATAAGCATGCCAAATTTCAACTCTCTAGGTTTAGCCGTTTGGCTACAATTTTTACCGGACAGACAGACAGACAGACGACAAAATGACGGTATAAGGGTTGTTTGGTCATATCTACTAAACCCTAAAAATTAGAAAAACCAGAATTTAAAAAGTGTGCCTACCAGCCCCGGTCTCCCCTAATTAAAGTTTGGGCATATAACCACTTTGTAATTAGAATAAATATGTACTATATTTATTCTAAACAAAAAAAAAGCTTTTGTTCATCGGTTGCTTAGAAGAAATAATCATTTAAAAAATATCAATTCTCTCAGCAAATATTAAATTCTTTATGAATTTCTAATTTTCAAATACTTTCTTGTACAAAAATTTTATTATTAAGAAAAATTAAGTTTTGAATATGTATGTCTTCGTATGTAGAAAAATAACTCCAAAAATTACCTAACAGTACGTCACAAACGTGCATGCTGGTAAACACACTTCGTGTATGTATTGTATCTGTGCTTAAAGAATTCTAAAATAATTTTGGCAACGTTGCTGGATGTTATAATGGTAACAATATAGACGCTAACATACGATTGGAGGTAATATTGTCTAGGAATATATGCGAATATACGGATGGACTTCATACTGTTCTACAATTGCACGGAAGTGGTATTGGTACAAATTATCTAAAGAATGAATATTTTTTTGGATGCATTTAAAAAGGATTTGTTTGCAGTTCTAAGTAGGATATTTGAATTTAGGTAATATACTTTTAGTTAAATGTCAATATTTCCAGTATTTTCAGTGGTTGCCATAAAGGACCATTGTGAAATGATGCCACAATGGTGCACGGATTTATATATATATATATATATATATATATATATATATATATATATTTGTTTTACCGCTTATGCAAGCCAATTCTATGTACTCAATGGACGGTGTCAAACCAAAATTGACGTTTTCAGACCAGGGGAATGGTCTGAAAACGTTTTTCATGTTTTTTGGAGCTCTTGCACCCTGATTATATAGCAGCAATGACAGAGAAAATTTCACAAATGGTCTGAATACGAGGGTAGATCGTATATTTATATACAAATTTAGTTCACTGATTTGTCGTGAAGAGCGCGCGCCAGTAGTTTTTGTATATAACTTTTTATACAAAAAATGTACGATTCCGACTTTGTCAGACCAGCACAATTCAGTCGACGTTGTCAAGCCTTAAATCTGGCAACACTGTATAGAATGAGCTAGATAAACATTCCAGTCATGATAATTTTAGTTCATTGTAAGAACTTAAATATTTTCTTTCAATTTGTCTTACAGAAAAACTTTAAACTCAAATTTAGTTTTGGCAGACTCGTAGATACTTGAAAACAATGCATATAACCGATTTGTATCAAATTTGTTCAAATTAAAATTTTGGTATTTGCGCCATGAAATTCTTCTTTTTTTTTTCCAATTTAGAAATAATTACATTTTTATAGTTTATAGATTTTTTAAAGCGTGCTGAATGTTACTGCTTCAAATGAGACGTTAAATTTATTTAATATTTTTATTAGAATCCCAAATAAATGTACATTTTAATAAGTTTGAACTTTGTTCATATATTTCACAGAAAATTATTCTAATACGGACATCAATGTCCATAATTTATTCTTAATTCCAAAGAAAAACACAAAAGGTTTCAAATTACAAATAACTCGTTTAAACAATTACTTTTCTTAATTGTAAAAAATAAAAATAATTGTAAAAAACCAAAGTTCCCATTTCATTTTGAGTATTGAACATTTATGTGTACGTTTAAGAGCGTACTGTACCTGGGTTACGCTCAACGGATACGTGCATTTGAAAGGGCCAAAGAATTTGAACCAAATGTTGTCGGATCAATTTGATTTTTTTTTTTAATTTGAAGATAAAGATTGGCTCCGTTGGATTTAAGAGTTAAAATTTGGTTTTATTTTTAATTTTCAGTTTTACAATGTCCTAAACTTTGTCTAACTTCACATCACTGTTCCTCCGTAAATCAATAACAATTGCAAATTCCATAGCTAGAATCCTATAGATTGTACTTTTATCTTTAAAATGAGCCCTTATTTATAAAAATGAATTAATATTTAGCACCAATTCTTTGGCCCACACCGAAACACTATTTATATGAAATACTGGCATTTACAAGCATCGAGAGATGTATCCATCTGGTAGCGTGGTTTTAAACTAATCTAATCATAGGGAGTCTTAAGCTCCGCCTTCGTTTCCTACACATATCTTTGAAATCGGTTGAAATGGGTAACAGAAGATCTTTGGAATAAAACAGTTTGTGACGTCAAATTTACCTGTTTTATTTTAGACTTTCCGTGGTAGAATACAAATTCATATTGACACAAAAAAATGGTCCCAAAAATTAAGTTAAATAATTATGGCCGGCTTCTAAAAGCTTAGTTAACTATAACCAAATGGTCAGAACATGGTTGTTATGGTAACGTATGGGATTGTTATACTGTAATCGAGTTTAACCAAAAGGTTAAATCAACCCCTAAAGGGGTGAATCTATGATTATTAACATAATTTTTTGATGATAAAAAAAAAACTATTATTTCTACAAAATTATCTGTAAAATCAGAATTGGTAATAAATATTAATCACTTTTCACATACAAGAGCTTATTTTAAAGATAAAATTACAATATAGAGTGGTTAAGAGTTAACATTTGTAATTTTTATTCATTTACTGAGTAACAGTCATGTGAAATTGAAAAAAGTATAGCACTGTAAAATTGAAAATTAAAAATAAATCAAAATACAAATTTAAACTTATTAAAATATTTAATTTATTTACTTTATTTTTTATTAAAATTTATTTACTTATTTACTTATTAAAATTTTGATATTTTCTTTCATATCTTGAAATTTAAAAAAAAAATCAAATTGATTCGAATATATTTAATCTATATTTTATGATTCCCAAAAATACAGGTTGATTTATAAATATTAGCACTTTTCCCTCTCCCTGTAAGCTACTTCCACTTTGGTCACTCCCCCAATGACGTAATACGACTTCTCGCCACCGCACCCCGCGTGCAACGATGGACTTTGGAGGTGGCTACATTCGCCTCTTAACTTCAAATTTTAAGATGCCATATCATAGGCTCGAAACCTGGTTTCACTCTGTCATGACATTAAATTACGAGAAAATATATATAGCTCTTGTTTTTTGAATGTCAGATAAATAAACCCATAGAAAAAAAGCATATCAGACAGACAGAGAGATTTTGTTTGTGAATTTTGTCTTACATTCACTTGGAACATGTAGAAACGAAAAATGGGTACCAAGAAAAAATTATGTGATGTGTGAATTTTCACACGTTGCAGGGTTTCGCAGGTATTTAGTGAATGATGATTATTTGGGAAGCCAAAACAAATTTTATGTTAAAATATTTTTTTATTAATTTTAATTCGAATGCCTAATACCATTATTTGGGTTTCTAAAAATTTGCAGTATTTTTTTTTTTTTATATAGCAAGGTTCATTAATATTTTGAAAATTGCGCCTACGGCTTCCATTGGTTGTTTAAGTCATAAACTCCGCCCATCTGATTTCGTATACATTCAAACATAGAATTAAATTATAATATCAACACTTCCCACTGGTTATTAAATTTACGCTTTTAAAAAATAAATGCAACATTTGCCAAAATATAACTAGAATTTTGACAAAATAATTTAAACAAAAGAAAAATGCAAAAAAAAAACAGAAAAAATAAAAATTGACGGGAGTTGAACAGTAGTTTGCAACTTACGAAGCGAGAACGTTACCACTGATCTACGAACGTTCACTCCTTTACTGTGTTAAATAGCGGATTAAATATTTTACATATTTTAGTTAAAAACACAAAAAATGCGTTATTTTCCGAAAACATAATCTGATCAAAAATTCCTGTTTTACTATTCCGGTTCACACCAATGTACATTACTTAGAATTTTTTCAGATTTTTATTTTAAACCATCTGGGCTACAGGGTGTGGGACAAAATTTTGCACAATTCTCGCAAAAATCGCGTCAAAATAATTTATTTTGCAAAAATAAAATTTTGATCGTTAATTCAGGTTTCAAGGGCTTTCATTTGATACCATACACAGAATTGTAAAAAAAATTTTTTTTTTTTTTCAATATATTTGCATATATTTGCTTATATTTTTAGGGGAATATGTTTTTTAGATGTTTTAGTATTTTTCCTATGTGCGGGTCAAAGAGTTGTATAAGCAGGTCAAATTTCAACTCTCTAGGTTTAGCCGTTTGGCTACAATTTTTACCGAACAGACAGACAGACGACAAAATGACGGTATAAGGGTTTTACAAAACCCTAAAAAAGAACAGATTTAACCTCCAATTTTATTTATATATGTAAATTTTCCACAACTTTGTAAATTTCACTTAGAAGATAAAAGGTTGTTAAATGATGCTTGTTGTTACGTTTCACAGATTAGTTCACTGACTGTAGTTTTGGCTCACCGTAAATTTGAGAATTGCCAGAGCCGAAACTGCAATAAAAAAAAAAAAAAAAAAAAACAGTGAGATATACTAAAAAGGTTTAATTAAACAACCTTTTACAAATATTATTTTTTTATCGTTTATGATCCACCTGACACGCATACTTCTTTTTGGTGTATAGAATTTCGTTTATCGGTGATTCTAAGGATCTTGCTTAATTTTACTTATCACAAGCAAGCCTGTCGCTGCCAGCAATAAATCGTTTGTGCTTGCCGTTGACCGCTCGCAAGTAGATAATAATTAAATTGTTAAAATAATTTGTGTAAAAAATATTTAGAAAAATTACGGGCTCTGCTTAGCAACCGGCTATAAGCTGTACGGGCATTTCTGTGTGCGCTAAAAAATAGACGTAATCCTGTCTATATTACTCCTACATGTACACAGATTGAAAATGTGGTCACAAAACTTGAAATCAAGAGATCTAGACTCATCTCGCGCTGTCGCATCAATGATGATGATGACTTCTCTTTATTTTTCATATGAGAAATATAATTGTAAATATTACCTTTTATTATCACGACAGTAATAGTTTACTGAATTTATACAGTAATAAATGTCCTTAATAACAAAATACGTAAATAATACGCCAATATAATTAAAACCAAGATACAATTTGTAAAAATATATTTTAATGCGCAGTACAACCTAGTGGCTGTGCTTTTCGGGTCAGTTATGCGACAGTATTGACTAATATTTCTTCATTTTATTGAGTAACAAAATTATTTAATTTGAAGTGTAATCATTTTCAAAAACGCGTGAAAAAACAGCACAGGAAGATCCCCCGAATATATTTTATCTATAAAATAATAATCGGCATATATTAAATGTAATTACTAACTTATGATCAAAAAGTCTTTCAGTCTCAGATGGCTTATGTATTATAAATCGCACGTATTCATATTGCACGTGTCATTTGTCGAAAAAAAAAGGAGATTTTCTTATATAAAACATAGCCGCCCGAAGAAAGGACATTTCGATCCACATGTTACATTGCAAATACGTATATGAATTATCAACAAGTGTTTTTTCACATATAATATTATTATTATTTATTTAAAATGCACTCTTGAGTGTAAACATACTCCTGAACAGTAGGACTGAATGAGTCGGTTTGAATGTTTTCAACTTTACAAATCATATTATACACTATGATAAAATTGGCAACGTCGCAAGGCCTGACAATGTCGATTGAACAACACTATTTTATACAGGTGATACTGAAAAAGCGGTTCCATATACTGGGTCTAATAATGTTTATTAAACATAGCGAAATTTTTTTTTGAGATTTTCTTACCCCTCTCAGTGTGCCCTGAGAGTTATAACTGGTAGATTCTATATCTGGCATATATACACGCGAAATCCTTTAAATAACGGTAGGTCTTAGGTCGCCTGTTGGATATCATTGGTCTGACCACGTCGGTTGTATCAATATATATATATATATATATATATATATATATATTGTCTTTATATTTAGTTAGGTATATCTATTATGTAACTTACAAATGTTTGTTGTAATAATTATTACTTTGTTATAACTTCTGTACGTGGGAATTTGCAGGAGCTTGTCTCCGTTTAATTCCCCTAACAAAATAAAAATAGATTTAATAATAGATAAAATGTTGCATTTAATTTTTTAAAGCGTAAATTTAATAACCAGTCGGAAATGTTCTATTAAATACATTTAATTCAATGTTTGAATGTATACGAAATCAGAGGGCGGGGCTTATGATTTAAGCAACCAACGGAAACCATAGGCGCAATTTTCATATGGTAACCTGACCATATGGGTAGCAAACCAAATGGTTAACTGACCATATGGTTAGCTGATCAAGCGGTTACCTAACCATATGGCTAGCAGACTAAATTGTTACCTGACCATATGTTTAGCTGGCAAAATTGTTAACTGACCATATGGGTTGCTGACGAAATGGTTACCTGACCATATGGTTAGCTGACCAAGTGGTTACCTAACCATATGGTTAGCTGACCAAATGGTTATTTGACCATTTGGTTTGCTGACCAAATGGTTACCTGACCATATGGTTAGCTGGCAAAATCGTTAACTGACCATGTGGTTAACAGACCAATTGGTTACCTGACCATGTCGTTGGCAGACCAAATGGATAACTGACCATATAGTGAGCTGACCAAATGCTTACCTGACCATATGTTCAGCTGGAAAAATTGTTAACTGACCAAATGGTTACCTGACCAAATGGTTAACTGACCAAGTGGTTAACTGACCAAATAGTTAGCTGACGAAATGGTTAACTGACCAAATGGTTACTTGACCAAATGGTTAGCTGACCAAATGGTTAGCTGACCAAATGGTTAACTGACCAAATGGTTACCTGACCAAATGGTTAACTGACCAAGTGGTTAACTGACCAAATAGTTAGCTGACCAAATGGTTAACTGACCAAATGGTTAGCTGACCAAATGGTTACCTGACCAAATGGTTAACTGACCAAATGGTTAGCTGACCAAATGGTTAGCTGACCAAATGGTTAGCTGACCAAATGGTTAACTGACCAAATGGTTACTTGACCAAATGGTTAGCTGACCAAATGGTTGGCTGACCAAATGGTTAACTGACCAAATGGTTAGCTGACCAAATGGTTAATATGTTAATATGCAGGAAATGCAGGCCCAGCTGAAGGCGTTGCAGGCTGAGTTGCGGGATATGCAGGCCCAGAAGGCAGCCAAGATAGACGCGACTGCAGGAAGCGAGACCGGTGAGTCAGCGATACGCGGCGGAGTATCCAGCTTCAGAGCGGAAGCTGACATCCTGGACCCCTTCGATCCCGATGACCGTGAGGCCAATGTCGACATCTGGTTGGCTCGCATCGACCAGCTGGGGTGTGTACACGGGTGGACCGAGTACGAGAAATCCCTGTACATGCAGGCGAAGCTGAGGGGAGAAGCCAGAGCGTGGTTCAATCGGCTTCTCAAGTACGACCACACCTGGGCGGAGTGGAAGATCATGCTGAAGACGGCGTTCCCTCAACAGCATGACTTTGCGAAGATGCTGCGCGAGCTACTGGCGCGGCAAAAGGTTCCCGGGGAGAGTCTTGCTCGCTACTATCGGGCGAAGCTTGCCATGTGCGAGCGTGTGGGCATTACAGGTGAGCGAGCAATCTCCTGCATCATCGATGGCCTCCCACTTGCGATGCAGTTGAATGCTAGGGCATTCGGCTGCCAAGAGCCTAACAAGCTGTACACCGGCTTCCTGGCCATGCTGGACCGCTACGAGTAGGATGCTCCTGTCCATCGACCTAGGGAGCGAGAGGCAGTTCCCGTGCGAAGACCAGCTGGCAGAGAGGCTGTTCCGGACCAACGGCGCATGGAACGACGAGCAGCCTACGGCGGACGTGGGGAACGTTCGAGCCAGCGACGCGGAGGGCAGCAGTCCGAGGCAACGGCGAGGGCCAACCGGCACCCGGCGATGGACGGTTGGAGACGCTGCTACAACTGCCAAGAGGTGGGGACCCACGTGAGCCGCGAGTGTCCGAGGCCTCGCACGCAGCGGTGCCGCGACAGTGTGGCGAGGAAGGGCATTGGGCCATGGATTGTCCTGGCCAACGTCGCGGACCACAGGTAAGCTTGGTGGATGCCGCGAACAGCTACAAAAAGTGGATGAAGACCAGCGCCGGCGTGCCGCTGAGAGCCTTCATCGACACGGGTAGTGTCCACGACCTCATCACGGAGGAATGTGCACGGCGTTTGCAGTGTACGCTGTCTGCAAATGGGCAGCAGTTACATGGATTCGGTGGAGGGATGACTTGGACCTTAGGTAAGGTCGAGCTGTCCGTCATCATAGACGGTGCCGGTGTCAAGATGCACCCGTTGGTGGTGACATGTGGATTGTCGGGAGCCGACATACTGATAGGGCAGCCAACGCTCTCGTCAGGCGAGGTGGTCCTACTTGTGCGGGACGGCACGGTGAGCCTATCGCGCGAGGAAAACTTCCTCCAAAAGCTGGCGTTGGAGGATGATGACCTGGACGAGCCATGGCAGCAGAAGTTGGAAGTACGGCTCATCGAGGATGCCTGGCTTCTACCCAACGACGACCAGAGCCCAGCAGTCACGGTGGATGGACTGCCTGAAGGTGCGTTCCTGCTCGTCAAGGAACGGACGGTCCGGCGACACACCTCTGAACTTATCGTAAAGGGGGCACTTTTGGGGCCAGGGAACATGAAGATGAGAATCTGGAATCAGAGTCTCAGGGGCGTTATCTGGCCCACCAAACACCCGCTGGCGCGCGGCTTTGTTATCTTTCCAGATAAAGACCCGGAACCGGTGAACTCGGTGAGTATCATTAATAATAAATTAAGCTTTGCAGATGTCAAGGTGGGTGATATCGCTGAAAGTGAAAGGAGCGAATTGGAAGCGCTCTTGTCACGGTTGCAAAATTGCTTCTCGAGTGGGGATGAAGATTTGGGGCTCACCCACTTGGGGAAATGAGAATCCAGTTAACCACGCGTACACCGATATACCACCGCCCGTACAGGCTGTCACTCGCAGAGAGGGAAACGGTGAAACAAAAAGTGCAGACGCTACTTAACAGCAGGGCCATACGAGAGTCTGAATCGGAGTACGCAAGCCCAAAAGCAAACGGCGGACGTCGGATGTGCGTTGACAATCGCGCACTAAATAAGGTAACAGTGAAAGATCGACATCCGATGCCACTGGTGGAGGATGAATTCACCAAGTTAGCGGGTAAGTGTTATTATAGTACACTTGATTTAGCCCAAGGTTATCACCAAGTCCCTATGCATGTGGACTCTGTACATAAAACTGCATTTATTACTCCGGATGGTCACTATGAGTGGTTAAGAGTCCCCTTCGGGCTCGCGAATGCCCCAGCTCTCTTCCAGAAGGTAGTACAGCGAATGCTGAAGGGTATTCCCAGTGACCAGGTGCTGGCTTACATGGACGACCTGCTGATACCCTCCGAGAGCATAGCTGGCGGGCTCCGTCAGTTGGAGGAGGTGCTACAATCGGTGGCAAGAGCCGGATTGAAATTAAACTTAGCTAAATGCTCTTTCTTACAAAACAAGGTAACATATCTGGGCCACGACATAAGCGGCGGCGGTATCCGACCTGGAGAGCGCAAAATCACGGCGGTAAGCGACTTTCCTGTACCCAAAAATGTACATGGCGTAAGACAGTTCTTAGGCTTAAGACGGCGCACAACCCTATAGTCCTCAATAGTTTCTTATACAAAACTAATAATCGGAAATAAAATGAATAACAATCTATATATCAAAATTTGCAGCGAATTTTTATCTATCTAATAGGATATTTTTAATTGTAGAAAAAACTGTTAGGTAGTTGTAAATAAGCAAATTAAATTATAGACGCCATCTTGTAAACCAATCGACGCATATTTGCGTACGATGCGGCAAATTGTACCTAAATCTTCATTCTACAAATATGATTGTAGCTATTTTGTTGTATTGTGAAAATTACTTATAGTTATTGTACTTGGTAATCTATTTTTGCCGCTCTCTTGAATCTGCGGTGGTTTTCAAAATGGGTGTTACGGGTAAAAATGATTTATTTTTTGTGAAGAATACGGGTACCAAGTGGCATTCTATTATCTTTAAGTATAATATTTTTCGACCAAGGCTCTAAACTATAAGTAATCAAGTCGAAAAAAAATTGACGTATTATTTGAACATTTCTACACAAAACTATGTAAAAATAAAAGTTATTCGAAACCCACAAATAGATTTAAAAAATTACAGAACAATATCGCTGATGTCTATTTTTAAGTTATTGAGCGATAATATTTTTACAATAAATGTTTCTACAATTAAAACTATCATATTAGATAAATACAAATTCGGTGCAAAATTTGATGTATGGGTTGAGAGTAATTTTATTTCAGATTGTTAGTTTTGTATAAGAAACTAGTAACCTCCGGGGGTTATACGCAGCCTTAACGAGTTATTTCAGGAAATTCATACCGAACTTTGCTGTTGTAGCTAAACCATTAACTGAACTGACCAAGAAGCAGACTACGTGGCAGTGGGGCGACAGCCAAGCCGAGACGTTCGCAAAGCTGAAGCAGCTGCTGGTGGAACGACCGGTGTTGGCACTGTACCATAGTCATGCAGAGACGGAGATACATACAGACGCCTGTCCGAGCGGCTTGGGTGGAATCCTATTGCAGAAACAAAACGACGGATCCTTGCGGCCGGTGCTCTACTTCAGCAGGGTAACCACACCAGCCGAACAGAAGTACCATAGCTTTGAGTTAGAGACGTTGGCGCTCGTGGAAACGGTAAAACGTTTCCGGGTATATCTGGTGGGTATACATTTTAAGGCTATCACCGATTGTACTTCTGTGCAAGCTACCATGCTTAAACGATACCTGGTGCCCCGCATCGCTCGTTGGTGGATGACTCTACAAGAGTACGACATGGAAGTAGAGTACAGGCCGGGAGCCAGGATACAGCATGTTGACGCGCTGAGCCGTAACCCCGTCTCAGTGAACCTGGTGCAGATCCACGATGATGATTGGTTTCTGACAGTTCAGCTGCAGGACGAGAAGGCGCACTCGATTGTAGAGGCGCTGCAGACAGGTACAGCTGACAAAGGTATTGTTAACGACTTTAAATTACAGGACGGGCGGTTGTACAGCAAGACGCTGCTGGGTGATCGACTGTATGTCCCGGCGATGGCAAGATTCAGTCTACTACGAAAACATCATGATGATGTTGGTCACCCCGGCGTTGAGCGTTGCTTAAAATTAATAAAGGAAACTTACTGGTTTCCCAAAATGGGGCGTTTCACAAAGAAATACGTCCAAGCGTGCATGAACTGTGCGTTCAGCAAAGGGAGTTATGGCAGAGCGGAGGGTCTGCTACACCCCATTGAGAAGAAGGCAATCCCCTTCGACACGGTGCACGTCGACCATCTGGGACCTTTTGCACGAAGTGTACGCGGGTACTCTTACGTACTCATGGTGGTGGACGCGTTCACCAAATACACCCTCGCAAGAGCAACGCGCACTCTGAAGTCTACAGAGGTGATTACTATACTTAAAGAGATTTTCAGCGAGTTCGGATATCCGAAGCGTGTGATCTCCGACAGAGGGTTGGCGTTTACCAGTAAAGTATTTACTGAGTTCTTAACAAGCACGGCGTGCGGCACGTATGTAATGCCATTGCGACCCCAAGGGCGAACGGACAAGTCGAAAGACAGAACCGTACTATAGTGGAAGCGATCGGCGCAATGACTGCAGATGAGTCCCGGTGGGACGAGACACTGCCCGACATTGTGTGGGGTATGAATAACTGTGTAAACAAGAGTACGGGGTACTCGCCTGTTGAGATGATGTTTACACGAAAGAGTGGTGCCATTGCGGAACTCTCTGACGGTGTCCAGAGCGCAAATGCCCCGGCGGAGGCTGAGTTCCATGAACCACGGCGAGAGGTTACACGGCATCGCCGGCGAGCGGCTGAGAAGCTGAATAACGTCAGCGAGACTATGAGAGCTTGTTTTAATAAAAGACGAAAAACGGCGACCTGCTACAAACCCGGTGACTTGGTCTTGTGGCGTAATGCAAGTACATGCCACGGCGACAAGGGCGTGAACATAAAACTGTTGAATAAATTTAATGGCCCCTATAAAGTAACGGCAATACTGGGGAACGACCGATACAAAATATCCTCCGTCAAAGGCGTCAGGGGATATAAAAATTTCACCGTGACGGTAGCTGCTGATTCACTACGGCGATATCACAGCACCATGGCAGAGCATGAGCTCAGTGCCGACCAGGATGATCAACACACAGGTATCCAGGAGACTGATCGACAGGACTTGATCGACCTCCTGGAGGGGTAAGGTTAAGGTAAGAATTAATGGGGACATTAATTGTTGCAGGACGGCCGAGTGTTAGGGAGTTTTTCAAAGAGGGCGCGCTGAGCAATGGCGTGGCGGCAGCACCATACAGGCGGTCGGTATTGTGTCCCGCGCTTGTATCGGCGTAGGAAGAAGAAAGGAAGTCACATGATGATTCTATTCTATCTACGACGTTGGACTGAATCGCTCGGCGTGTACTCGCTTATATTTTGGTGTTTAGTATTATACATTTATGTTTGATAAATAAATGATATGTTAGATTGAACGTTTATTATTTTATCGTCCTAACAATATTTTTTCACGGATTCCTCAGTATCTCTTAGGACAGATGAGATATCGACTAGGTTTTTGCTTATAAAAGTTACCCGTGCCAATGTTTAGAAACAAACTACTAATTTTATTTGTAATTAGTATGAACCTCTAACGGGGTGAATCTACACCTGAGGAGAGAGTCAGCAATGTGATCTATAAAGAACTATGACTTATTATAATTGCACGATGATGGCAAACCGTCAATAACCGTAGCGAAGCACGGGTACTCAGCTAGTATTTTTATATTAGGTCACAAACATGAGTGTCCTTTTTTTTGCAATAGATTTGAATATACTTTTCTTTTGTTACAGGTGAAGGCAGTATCATTATGAACCAATTTTCAGAGAATAAACTACTAGTTTAACATTTTTTTTGTTATATATGTGTCATAATAGACTATTATATTTTTGCTTATGCAAAACCCGAAGTGATGGTTATTTGTGTTCTAATATTTTAATTTTCATGGATAAAAGTTTTTTTTTACTAAAATATGTCTTTTATGTACTCATAAATTCATCAAAAACACCAAAAAAATCACAAAATACATTTATGTTATTTTAACAACTAATTAAAAATTGGGTCACTTTTGACCCCACGATAGTAGTTATGATAGTGTAAATGAACGATAGTAGTACAAGGTTAAGTATATATTTTTTCCCTGTATAATTTTTTTTTTTTTTTTGTAATAAATAATAAAAAATTATTTTTCAATAAGTTTATTTTCTTTTTTTTTTTGCTTTTCACTTTTTATTTCGATCAATTTGACATATAAATATAAATCAACTGAAAAAATCTGAACACATTTTTTATGGGGGTGCGGGAGCTTATTTTCACATTCAACTAGTCAGTCTGAAGCCAACAGCTGTAGCCAGTAGTCGCAATCGCACACATGTTATATTATCATACTTTTGTACTATTAATTCTATCTTCAATAAATTTAATTAATAATTAAAACCGAATAATCAAACCCCACCATAGAATCCCACAACTTATGGAGGCTCACCGGGGATCGTGTCTCGTGTTTGAGAAGGTTTTTTTTTAAAAAAGAGTGAAATAAAAGTTGTTAAAATCGCGAAGAAACAAAACGAACATACTATCAGGTTTTACCGCCGATTGTAAACTTGTAAGTAATTGAAATTATACATATGAAACAAAACTTGGTGTCATTAGTGGAAAGTTGGGGTTTTGCGGGGCCCTTCAGAAGTCGAGGCCCAGTGCGCGCGCCCGGTTCGCCCGCCGTTAAATCCGCCTCTGAGAGTTGTAAGTAAAATGAAAGTTATGTGAGAAACAGTGAGTAAAAAGTGGAGAGAAAGTAATAAAAGTGGAGAAAGAACAATTAAATTGGAAAATATGAAGTAAATGAACAAAAGAAATATAAACAGAGGAGAAAACAGTAAAGTGTAAACGTTAAGCGCTAAAGTAAAACAATAATAAAGAAGTGAAGTGTACAAAGAATTAAAGAAAACATAAGATAAATTAAAAATCGTGAACAGTTTCCCGCCTGCCTGCGACCTTGAACGGCAAACAGACAACAAGCGATAACGCACACCTGCATGTCATAAACAACAGCCGGTTTGCAATAACAATTTGGTAGTTTTAGGGTTTTGTAGGTATGACCAAAAAACCCTTATACCGTCATTTTGTCGTCTGTCAGTTCGGTAAAAATTGTAGCCAAACTGCTAAACCTAGAGAGTTGAAATTTGGTATGCTTATACAACCCTTTGACTCGCACATAGGAAAAATACTAAAACATATCCCCCTAAAAATATATTTGTGCTCATCGAAAAAAAATATATTTTTTTAAATTCTGTGTAGGGTATCAAATGAAAGCCCTTAGTAAGTGGATTAACGGTCAAAATTTTATTTTTGCAAAATAAATTATTTTGACGCGATTTTTGCCAAAATTGTGCAAAATAATTTGTTTGTACCACACCCAGTAGTTTAAACTAAAAATCTGAAAAAGTTCTAAGTAATGTAATTTTGTGTGAACCGGAATAGTACAACAGGAATTTTTGATTTCAGATTATGTTGTCGGAAAATAACGCATTTTTTATGTTTTTAACTAAAATATGTTAAATATTTAATTCGCTATGTAACACAGTAGATAAGTAGGCATTCGTAGCGTTGTGCGTTTAGTCCTTTATTTGTGATTTGCAAACTAGAGTTCGAATCCTGTCAATTTTAATTACCGACCGCCAACATATATAAGGGAGGTATTGTGATCATACCGATTTTGACATTTCGCGATTTCAATGGATCTCCACGAATTGAGATCCCTACATAACGTTTTGACTATTTTTAGCATGATGTCTGTCGGTCTGTCTGTTTGTCCGTCTGTCTGTCCGTCTGTCTGTGTACACGTGTAGAGCAAATTCGGCTGAAAGGATTTTTATGAAACTTCATATTTAAACTTCTGCTATCAATGGCACGAGTTGATCAACTTTTGGTAAAAATCGGTTGACTAAAAGTAGGAGTTTACTCGTGTCGATTTTAAGATTTTTCGAAAAAATTTATTGAACAAAAGTTGCTATAAAAGCAATAATTAATATATTTTATTTGAGACGTTTTTCGATAAAACGAAAAATTACGAATAATTTCTGTAAAATTTTTCGAAATTTTTCAAGTCTCAATTTTTTCATACTTATATGTAACGTTTGCATGGTCATGATAAATAATATCTCTGTTAGAAAATATTAGGCCAAGTTATTTCTACTCTACTGCTAGAATGTAATTTATATAAGTACTTTATGATAGCGGTCGGTCCTGTGGTGGCCACAGCGGATTTTTTTTGTTTTTTTTTTTTGCATTTTTATTTTGTTTAAATTATTTTGTCAAAATTCTAGTTATATTTTGGTAAATGTTCAGGATATTTTTGCAAAGTTTGTAGGTTAACACGTAGAAATTTTGCTCCGTGTTAAGAGTGAAATTTTGATAGTTTTATGTTGAATTTATTTTGTGAAGTTCTCATAGATCTGTGCAATAATTTTTAGTGTTTGTTTTTCTCTTCTTATGTCAGAAGAAGGGAATTGCATTAGTGAAATATTACATTTTATTCGTTCAAATTTCTAATATACATTATTTTGAAATTTAACTGTGTTAAAAGTGGTCCAAACCTGTGCGAACATAATTATAGTTGCTTGACGCTCTTTACTGCCCCTGATTAAGTGGCATATGCAATTTGCATTACTTAGGTGCTGTAAAAGTGGCCAAGATCAGTTCTTACAGGGGTTTATTTACAATTAGCACCGATGTCAAATATATGCTCCGATTGTGGTGGAAAGGTCAGCGCTAGGGCGCCAGGTGTCCTTTGTTCGGGCTCTTGTGGACATTATTACCACGAAAAGTGTGTTCGTATGTCAGCTGAAACTCCAAAACTCCTTAACGGGATTAAAGGAGCGCAATGGATCTGTAACGATTGCCAGTCTGCAGACGCCAATAAATCAATAATTATTGATAACGAAGAACTTTCTGGAAATCTTAATCATCCAGCTATTGTCCAAGCCATCGAAAATATTAGGATTGATTTCAACAATAAATACGAAGAGCTAAAAGTATTAATTATTGAAAAAAACACCATAATTGAAAATCTTACGACTGAAAATATAGCACTTAAAAAGGAAGTAGCGGATTTAGGATCTAGACTAGATAATCTGGATCAGTACTCTAGAAGAAACAATCTGGAGATTCAAGGGGTCCCGGAAAAGAAGAACGAAAATCTGTTAGATGTCATTCAGCATATTGGAGCATTCATTGAATGTCCAGTGTCCCCCAATGATATTGATGCTATCCACAGAGTTCCATTTTTTAATAAAAACAAACAGGGTCCTAGAAATATTATAATAAAACTAAAATCTAGATTATTTAAGCAAAGATTTTTAGCGTGCTCCAAAACAGTAATTAAAAAGAATAGAACATCTGGTAAACAATTAAGTATTAATGTTCCTACGATTTCATCTGGTCTGTATGTGAACGAGCATTTGACAAATAAAAACAAACTTTTACTAAATAAGGCGAAATTGTTTGGTAGGGAGAATAATATTGAGTATATTTGGGTTCAGGATTGTAAGATTCTGGCGCGTAAAAATTCAAACTCGCGAATTTTTCAAATACATACCGAAGAGTGTTTAGCCAAATTAAATTAAATTAAAACCTCTTATTTTTCTCTCTATTAACTGTCTCGTTGCATTACCATTAGATTTCATAATATACTGATTATATGTTAGATGTGAACTCACTGAAAATATATTACCAAAATGTTCGTGGATTACGCACAAAAGTTACTAATTTTTTCCAAGCTTCTTCTGTACCTGATTACCACATTATTTGTCTTACTGAAGCTTGGTTGAACGGTAATATTGGTAGTCATGAACTATTTAGTAATAATTTCCAAGTGTTTAGGCGGGATAGGGATAGGCATACTTCCCATAAGTCAGACGGCGGAGGCTCTCTTATTGCAATCAGCTCATTTTTACAAGTTGCTGAGCGGCCTGACTGGCAAACTAACGTTTTGGAAGAAGTATGGATATCCATTGCTCTGCCAAATGGTAAAAATAAAATTCATATATGTTGTGTCTACATACCAGACTATATTGATATCTGTAAACTTAATGTATTCACTGAAAATGTAAACAAAATTATCAATGACAATCTCCAGGATTCTGTTACTATAGTAGGTGATTTTAATTTAGCTAATATTGTATGGTCACGTGACGAATACTTTAACTTTCTGACGCCTTCATTACCCTCTGACAAAAAATCATCACTTTTTATACATATATGTATATATATATATATATATATATATATATATATATATATGTTGCATTTAATTTTTTAAAGCGTAAATTTAATAACCAGTCGGAAATGTTCTATTAAATACATTTAATTCAATGTTTGAATGTATACGAAATCAGAGGGCGGGGCTTATGATTTAAGCAACCAACGGAAACCATAGGCGCAATTTTCATATGGTAACCTGACCATATGGGTAGCAAACCAAATGGTTAACTGACCATATGGTTAGCTGATCAAGCGGTTACCTAACCATATGGCTAGCAGACTAAATTGTTACCTGACCATATGTTTAGCTGGCAAAATTGTTAACTGACCATATGGGTTGCTGACGACATGGTTACCTGCCCATATGGTTAGCTGACCAAGTGGTTACCTAACCATATGGTTAGCGGACCAAATGGTTATTTGACCATTTGGTTTGCTGACTAAATGGTTACCTGACCATATGGTTAGCTGGCAAAATCGTTAACTGACCATGTGGTTAACAGACCAATTGGTTACCTGACCATGTCGTTGGCAGACCAAATGGATAACTGACCATATAGTGAGCTGACCAAATGGTTAACTGACCAAATGGTTAGCTGACCAAATGGTTAGCTGACCAAATGGTTAACTGACCAAATGGTTAGCTGACCAAATGGTTGGCTGACCAAATGGTTAACTGAACAAATGGTTACCTGACCAAATGGTTAATATGTTAATATGCAGGAAATGCAGGCCCAGCTGAAGGCGTTGCAGGCTGAGTTGCGGGATATGCAGGCCCAGAAGGCAGCCAAGATAGACGCGACTGCAGGAAGCGAGACCGGTGAGTCAGCGATACGCGGCGGAGTATCCAGCTTCAGAGCGGGAGCTTACATCCTGGACCCCTTCGATCCCGATGACCGTGAGGCCAATGTCGACATCTGGTTGGCTCGCATCGACCAGCTGGGGTGTGTACACGGGTGGACCGAGTACGAGAAATCCCTGTACATGCAGGCGAAGCTGAGGGGAGAAGCCAGAGCGTGGTTCAATCGGCTTCTCAAGTACGACCACACCTGGGCGGAGTGGAAGATCATGCTGAAGACGGCGTTCCCTCAACAGCATGACTTTGCGAAGATGCTGCGCGAGCTACTGGCACGGCAAAAGGTTCCCGGGGAGAGTCTTGCTCGCTACTATCGGGCGAAGCTTGCCATGTGCGAGCGTGTGGGCATTACAGGTGAGCGAGCAATCTCCTGCATCATCGACGGCCTCCCACTTGCGATGCAGTTGAATGCTAGGGCATTCGGCGGAGGGTAGCAGTCCGAGGCAACGGCGAGGGCCAACCGGCACCCGGCGATGGACGGTTGGAGACGCTGCTACAACTGCCAAGAGGTGGGGACCCACGTGAGCCGCGAGTGTCCGAGGCCTCGCACGCAGCGGTGCCGCGACAGTGTGGCGAGGAAGGGCATTGGGCCATGGATTGTCCTGGCCAACGTCGCGGACCACAGGTAAGCTTGGTGGATGCCGCGAACAGCTACAAAAAGTGGATGAAGACCAGCGCCGGCGTGCCGCTGAGAGCCTTCATCGACACGGGTAGTGTCCACGACCTCATCACGGAGGAATGTGCACGGCGTTTGCAGTGTACGCTGTCTGCAAATGGGCAGCAGTTACATGGATTCGGTGGAGGGATGACTTGGACCTTAGGTAAGGTCGAGCTGTCCGTCATCATAGACGGTGCCGGTGTCAAGATGCACCCGTTGGTGGTGACATGTGGATTGTCGGGAGCCGACATACTGATAGGGCAGCCAACGCTCTCGTCAGGCGAGGTGGTCCTACTTGTGCGGGACGGCACGGTGAGCCTATCGCGAGAGGAAAACTTCCTCCAAAAGCTGGCGTTGGAGGATGATGACCTGGACGAGCCATGGCAGCAGAAGTTGGAAGTACGGCTCATCGAGGATGCCTGGCTTCTACCCAACGACGACCAGAGCCCAGCAGTCACGGTGGATGGACTGCCTGAAGGTGCGTTCCTGCTCGTCAAGGAACGGACGGTCCGGCGACACACCTCTGAACTTATCGTAAAGGGGGCACTTTTGGGGCCAGGGAACATGAAGATGAGAATCTGGAATCAGAGTCTCAGGGGCGTTATCTGGCCCACCAAACACCCGCTGGCGCGCGGCTTTGTTATCTTTCCAGATAAAGACCCGGAACCGGTGAACTCGGTGAGTATCATTAATAATAAATTAAGCTTTGCAGATGTCAAGGTGGGTGATATCGCTGAAAGTGAAAGGAGCGAATTGGAAGCGCTCTTGTCACGGTTGCAAAATTGCTTCTCGAGTGGGGATGAAGATTTGGGGCTCACCCACTTGGGGAAATGAGAATCCAGTTAACCACGCGTACACCGATATACCACCGCCCGTACAGGCTGTCACTCGCAGAGAGGGAAACGGTGAAACAAAAAGTGCAGACGCTACTTAACAGCAGGGCCATACGAGAGTCTGAATCGGAGTACGCAAGCCCCATCGTACTTGTCCCAAAAGTAAACGGCGGACGTCGGATGTGCGTTGACAATCGCGCACTAAATAAGGTAACTGTGAAAGATCGACATCCGATGCCACTGGTGGAGGATGAATTCACCAAGTTAGCGGGTAAGTGTTATTATAGTACACTTGATTTAGCCCAAGGTTATCACCAAGTCCCTATGCATGTGGACTCTGTACATAAAACTGCATTTATTACTCCGGATGGTCACTATGAGTGGTTAAGAGTCCCCTTCGGGCTCGCGAATGCCCCAGCTCTCTTCCAGAAGGTAGTACAGCGAATGCTGAAGGGTATTCCCAGTGACCAGGTGCTGGCTTACATGGACGACCTGCTGATACCCTCCGAGAGCATAGCTGGCGGGCTCCGTCAGTTGGAGGAGGTGCTACAATCGGTGGCAAGAGCCGGATTGAAATTAAACTTAGCTAAATGCTCTTTCTTACAAAACAAGGTAACATATCTGGGCCACGACATAAGCGGCGGCGGTATCCGACCTGGAGAGCGCAAAATCACGGCGGTAAGCGACTTTCCTGTACCCAGAAATGTACATGGCGTAAGACAGTTCTTAGGCTTAAGACGGCGCACAACCCTATAGTCCTCAATAGTTTCTTATACAAAACTAATAATCGGAAATAAAATGAATAACAATCTATATATCAAAATTTGCAGCGAATTTTTATCTATCTAATAGGATATTTTTAATTGTAGAAAAAACTGTTAGGTAGTTGTAAATAAGCAAATTAAATTATAGACGCCATCTTGTAAACCAATCGACGCATATTTGCGTACGATGCGGCAAATTGTACCTAAAGCTTCATTCTACAAATATGATTGTAGCTATTTTGTTGTATTGTGAAAATTACTTATAGTTATTGTACTTGGTAATCTATTTTTGCCGCTCTCTTGAATCTGCGGTGGTTTTCAAAATGGGTGTTACGGGTAAAAATGATTTATTTTTTGTGAAGAATACGGGTACCAAGTGGCATTCTATTATCTTTAAGTATAATATTTTTCGACCAAGGCTCTAAACTATAAGTAATCAAGTCGAAAAAAAATTGACGTATTATTTGAACATTTCTACACAAAACTATGTAAAAATAAAAGTTATTCGAAACCCACAAATAGATTTAAAAAATTACAGAACAATATCGCTGATGTCTATTTTTAAGTTATTGAGCGATAATATTTTTACAATAAATGTTTCTACAATTAAAACTATCATATTAGATAAATACAAATTCGGTGCAAAATTTGATGTATAGGTTGAGAGTAATTTTATTTCAGATTGTTAGTTTTGTATAAGAAACTAGTAACCTCCGGGGGTTATACGCAGCCTTAACGAGTTATTTCAGGAAATTCATACCGAACTTTGCTGTTGTAGCTAAACCATTAACTGAACTGACCAAGAAGCAGACTACGTGGCAGTGGGGCGACAGCCAAGCCGAGACGTTCGCAAAGCTGAAGCAGCTGCTGGTGGAACGACCGGTGTTGGCACTGTACCATAGTCATGCAGAGACGGAGATACATACAGACGCCTGTCCGAGCGGCTTGGGTGGAATCCTATTGCAGAAACAAAACGACGGATCCTTGCGGCCGGTGCTCTACTTCAGCAGGGTAACCACACCAGCCGAACAGAAGTACCATAGCTTTGAGTTAGAGACGTTGGCGCTCGTGGAAACGGTAAAACGTTTCCGGGTATATCTGGTGGGTATACATTTTAAGGCTATCACCGATTGTACTTCTGTGCAAGCTACCATGCTTAAACGATACCTGGTGCCCCGCATCGCTCGTTGGTGGATGACTCTACAAGAGTACGACATGGAAGTAGAGTACAGGCCGGGAGCCAGGATACAGCATGTTGACGCGCTGAGCCGTAACCCCGTCTCAGTGAACCTGGTGCAGATCCACGATGATGATTGGTTTCTGACAGTTCAGCTGCAGGACGAGAAGGCGCACTCGATTGTAGAGGCGCTGCAGACAGGTACAGCTGACAAAGGTATTGTTAACGACTTTAAATTACAGGACGGGCGGTTGTACAGCAAGACGCTGCTGGGTGATCGACTGTATGTCCCGGCGATGGCAAGATTCAGTCTACTACGAAAACATCATGATGATGTTGGTCACCCCGGCGTTGAGCGTTGCTTAAAATTAATAAAGGAAACTTACTGGTTTCCCAAAATGGGGCGTTTCACAAAGAAATACGTCCAAGCGTGCATGAACTGTGCGTTCAGCAAAGGGAGTTATGGCAGAGCGGAGGGTCTGCTACACCCCATTGAGAAGAAGGCAATCCCCTTCGACACGGTGCACGTCGACCATCTGGGACCTTTTGCACGAAGTGTACGCGGGTACTCTTACGTACTCATGGTGGTGGACGCGTTCACCAAATACACCCTCGCAAGAGCAACGCGCACTCTGAAGTCTACAGAGGTGATTACTATACTTAAAGAGATTTTCAGCGAGTTCGGATATCCGAAGCGTGTGATCTCCGACAGAGGGTTGGCGTTTACCAGTAAAGTATTTACTGAGTTCTTAACAAGCACGGCGTGCGGCACGTATGTAATGCCATTGCGACCCCAAGGGCGAACGGACAAGTCGAAAGACAGAACCGTACTATAGTGGAAGCGATCGGCGCAATGACTGCAGATGAGTCCCGGTGGGACGAGACACTGCCCGACATTGTGTGGGGTATGAATAACTGTGTAAACAAGAGTACGGGGTACTCGCCTGTTGAGATGATGTTTACACGAAAGAGTGGTGCCATTGCGGAACTCTCTGACGGTGTCCAGAGCGCAAATGCCCCGGCGGAGGCTGAGTTCCATGAACCACGGCGAGAGGTTACACGGCATCGCCGGCGAGCGGCTGAGAAGCTGAATAACGTCAGCGAGACTATGAGAGCTTGTTTTAATAAAAGACGAAAAACGGCGACCTGCTACAAACCCGGTGACTTGGTCTTGTGGCGTAATGCAAGTACATGCCACGGCGACAAGGGCGTGAACATAAAACTGTTGAATAAATTTAATGGCCCCTATAAAGTAACGGCAATACTGGGGAACGACCGATACAAAATATCCTCCGTCAAAGGCGTCAGGGGATATAAAAATTTCACCGTGACGGTAGCTGCTGATTCACTACGGCGATATCACAGCACCATGGCAGAGCATGAGCTCAGTGCCGACCAGGATGATCAACACACAGGTATCCAGGAGACTGATCGACAGGACTTGATCGACCTCCTGGAGGGGTAAGGTTAAGGTAAGAATTAATGGGGACATTAATTGTTGCAGGACGGCCGAGTGTTAGGGAGTTTTTCAAAGAGGGCGCGCTGAGCAATGGCGTGGCGGCAGCACCATACAGGCGGTCGGTATTGTGTCCCGCGCTTGTATCGGCGTAGGAAGAAGAAAGGAAGTCACATGATGATTCTATTCTATCTACGACGTTGGACTGAATCGCTCGGCGTGTACTCGCTTATATTTTGGTGTTTAGTATTATACATTTATGTTTGATAAATAAATGATATGTTAGATTGAACGTTTATTATTTTATCGTCCTAACAATATTTTTTCACGGATTCCTCAGTATCTCTTAGGACAGATGAGATATCGACTAGGTTTTTGCTTATAAAAGTTACCCGTGCCAATGTTTAGAAACAAACTACTAATTTTATTTGTAATTAGTATGAACCTCTAACGGGGTGAATCTACACCTGAGGAGAGAGTCAGCAATGTGATCTATAAAGAACTATGACTTATTATAATTGCACGATGATGGCAAACCGTCAATAACCGTAGCGAAGCACGGGTACTCAGCTAGTATTTTTATATTAGGTCACAAACATGAGTGTCCTTTTTTTTGCAATAGATTTGAATATACTTTTCTTTTGTTACAGGTGAAGGCAGTATCATTATGAACCAATTTTCAGAGAATAAACTACTAGTTTAACATTTTTTTTGTTATATATGTGTCATAATAGACTATTATATTTTTGCTTATGCAAAACCCGAAGTGATGGTTATTTGTGTTCTAATATTTTAATTTTCATGGATAAAAGTTTTTTTTTACTAAAATATGTCTTTTATGTACTCATAAATTCATCAAAAACACCAAAAAAATCACAAAATACATTTATGTTATTTTAACAACTAATTAAAAATTGGGTCACTTTTGACCCCACGATAGTAGTTATGATAGTGTAAATGAACGATAGTAGTACAAGGTTAAGTATATATTTTTTCCCTGTATAATTTTTTTTTTTTTTTGTAATAAATAATAAAAAATTATTTTTCAATAAGTTTATTTTCTTTTTTTTTTTGCTTTTCACTTTTTATTTCGATCAATTTGACATATAAATATAAATCAACTGAAAAAATCTGAACACATTTTTTATGGGGGTGCGGGAGCTTATTTTCACATTCAACTAGTCAGTCTGAAGCCAACAGCTGTAGCCAGTAGTCGCAATCGCACACATGTTATATTATCATACTTTTGTACTATTAATTCTATCTTCAATAAATTTAATTAATAATTAAAACCGAATAATCAAACCCCACCATAGAATCCCACAACTTATGGAGGCTCACCGGGGATCGTGTCGCGTGTTTGAGAAGGTTTTTTTTTAAAAAAGAGTGAAATAAAAGTTGTTAAAATCGCGAAGAAACAAAACGAACATACTATCAGGTTTTACCGCCGATTGTAAACTTGTAAGTAATTGAAATTATACATATGAAACAAAACTTGGTGTCATTAGTGGAAAGTTGGGGTTTTGCGGGGCCCTTCAGAAGTCGAGGCCCAGTGCGCGCGCCCGGTTCGCCCGCCGTTAAATCCGCCTCTGAGAGTTGTAAGTAAAATGAAAGTTATGTGAGAAACAGTGAGTAAAAAGTGGAGAGAAAGTAATAAAAGTGGAGAAAGAACAATTAAATTGGAAAATATGAAGTAAATGAACAAAAGAAATATAAACAGAGGAGAAAACAGTAAAGTGTAAACGTTAAGCGCTAAAGTAAAACAATAATAAAGAAGTGAAGTGTACAAAGAATTAAAGAAAACATAAGATAAATTAAAAATCGTGAACAGTTTCCCGCCTGCCTGCGACCTTGAACGGCAAACAGACAACAAGCGATAACGCACACCTGCATGTCATAAACAACAGCCGGTTTGCAATAACAATTTGGTAGTTTTAGGGTTTTGTAGGTATGACCAAAAAACCCTTATACCGTCATTTTGTCGTCTGTCAGTTCGGTAAAAATTGTAGCCAAACTGCTAAACCTAGAGAGTTGAAATTTGGTATGCTTATACAACCCTTTGACTCGCACATAGGAAAA
Organism: Liopterus haemorrhoidalis; assembly: GCA_963971575.1. NCBI lineage: Eukaryota > Metazoa > Arthropoda > Insecta > Coleoptera > Dytiscidae > Liopterus > Liopterus haemorrhoidalis. Next base: position 32,848,662 of record OZ020618.1, read on the forward strand.
ATACTAAAACATATCCCCCTAAAAATATATTTGTGCTCATCGAAAAAAAATATATTTTTTTAAATTCTGTGTAGGGTATCAAATGAAAGCCCTTAGTAAGTGGATTAACGGTCAAAATTTTATTTTTGCAAAATAAATTATTTTGACGCGATTTTTGCCAAAATTGTGCAAAATAATTTGTTTGTACCACACCCAGTAGTTTAAACTAAAAATCTGAAAAAGTTCTAAGTAATGTAATTTTGTGTGAACCGGAATAGTACAACAGGAATTTTTGATTTCAGATTATGTTGTCGGAAAATAACGCATTTTTTATGTTTTTAACTAAAATATGTTAAATATTTAATTCGCTATGTAACACAGTAGATAAGTAGGCATTCGTAGCGTTGTGCGTTTAGTCCTTTATTTGTGATTTGCAAACTAGAGTTCGAATCCTGTCAATTTTAATTACCGACCGCCAACATATATAAGGGAGGTATTGTGATCATACCGATTTTGACATTTCGCGATTTCAATGGATCTCCACGAATTGAGATCCCTACATAACGTTTTGACTATTTTTAGCATGATGTCTGTCGGTCTGTCTGTTTGTCCGTCTGTCTGTCCGTCTGTCTGTGTACACGTGTAGAGCAAATTCGGCTGAAAGGATTTTTATGAAACTTCATATTTAAACTTCTGCTATCAATGGCACGAGTTGATCAACTTTTGGTAAAAATCGGTTGACTAAAAGTAGGAGTTTACTCGTGTCGATTTTAAGATTTTTCGAAAAAATTTATTGAACAAAAGTTGCTATAAAAGCAATAATTAATATATTTTATTTGAGACGTTTTTCGATAAAACGAAAAATTACGAATAATTTCTGTAAAATTTTTCGAAATTTTTTCCAAGTCTCAATTTTTTCATACTTATATGTAACGTTTGCATGGTCATGATAAATAATATCTCTGTTAGAAAATATTAGGCCAAGTTATTTCTACTCTACTGCTAGAATGTAATTTATATAAGTACTTTATGATAGCGGTCGGTCCTGTGGTGGCCACAGCGGATTTTTTTTGTTTTTTTTTTTTGCATTTTTATTTTGTTTAAATTATTTTGTCAAAATTCTAGTTATATTTTGGTAAATGTTCAGGATATTTTTGCAAAGTTTGTAGGTTAACACGTAGAAATTTTGCTCCGTGTTAAGAGTGAAATTTTGATAGTTTTATGTTGAATTTATTTTGTGAAGTTCTCATAGATCTGTGCAATAATTTTTAGTGTTTGTTTTTCTCTTCTTATGTCAGAAGAAGGGAATTGCATTAGTGAAATATTACATTTTATTCGTTCAAATTTCTAATATACATTATTTTGAAATTTAACTGTGTTAAAAGTGGTCCAAACCTGTGCGAACATAATTATAGTTGCTTGACGCTCTTTACTGCCCCTGATTAAGTGGCATATGCAATTTGCATTACTTAGGTGCTGTAAAAGTGGCCAAGATCAGTTCTTACAGGGGTTTATTTACAATTAGCACCGATGTCAAATATATGCTCCGATTGTGGTGGAAAGGTCAGCGCTAGGGCGCCAGGTGTCCTTTGTTCGGGCTCTTGTGGACATTATTACCACGAAAAGTGTGTTCGTATGTCAGCTGAAACTCCAAAACTCCTTAACGGGATTAAAGGAGCGCAATGGATCTGTAACGATTGCCAGTCTGCAGACGCCAATAAATCAATAATTATTGATAACGAAGAACTTTCTGGAAATCTTAATCATCCAGCTATTGTCCAAGCCATCGAAAATATTAGGATTGATTTCAACAATAAATACGAAGAGCTAAAAGTATTAATTATTGAAAAAAACACCATAATTGAAAATCTTACGACTGAAAATATAGCACTTAAAAAGGAAGTAGCGGATTTAGGATCTAGACTAGATAATCTGGATCAGTACTCTAGAAGAAACAATCTGGAGATTCAAGGGGTCCCGGAAAAGAAGAACGAAAATCTGTTAGATGTCATTCAGCATATTGGAGCATTCATTGAATGTCCAGTGTCCCCCAATGATATTGATGCTATCCACAGAGTTCCATTTTTTAATAAAAACAAACAGGGTCCTAGAAATATTATAATAAAACTAAAATCTAGATTATTTAAGCAAAGATTTTTAGCGTGCTCCAAAACAGTAATTAAAAAGAATAGAACATCTGGTAAACAATTAAGTATTAATGTTCCTACGATTTCATCTGGTCTGTATGTGAACGAGCATTTGACAAATAAAAACAAACTTTTACTAAATAAGGCGAAATTGTTTGGTAGGGAGAATAATATTGAGTATATTTGGGTTCAGGATTGTAAGATTCTGGCGCGTAAAAATTCAAACTCGCGAATTTTTCAAATACATACCGAAGAGTGTTTAGCCAAATTAAATTAAATTAAAACCTCTTATTTTTCTCTCTATTAACTGTCTCGTTGCATTACCATTAGATTTCATAATATACTGATTATATGTTAGATGTGAACTCACTGAAAATATATTACCAAAATGTTCGTGGATTACGCACAAAAGTTACTAATTTTTTCCAAGCTTCTTCTGTACCTGATTACCACATTATTTGTCTTACTGAAGCTTGGTTGAACGGTAATATTGGTAGTCATGAACTATTTAGTAATAATTTCCAAGTGTTTAGGCGGGATAGGGATAGGCATACTTCCCATAAGTCAGACGGCGGAGGCTCTCTTATTGCAATCAGCTCATTTTTACAAGTTGCTGAGCGGCCTGACTGGCAAACTAACGTTTTGGAAGAAGTATGGATATCCATTGCTCTGCCAAATGGTAAAAATAAAATTCATATATGTTGTGTCTACATACCAGACTATATTGATATCTGTAAACTTAATGTATTCACTGAAAATGTAAACAAAATTATCAATGACAATCTCCAGGATTCTGTTACTATAGTAGGTGATTTTAATTTAGCTAATATTGTATGGTCACGTGACGAATACTTTAACTTTCTGACGCCTTCATTACCCTCTGACAAAAAATCATCACTTTTTATACATATATGTATATATATATATATATATTGATACAACCGACGTGGTCAGACCAATGATATCCAACAGGCGACCTAAGACCTACCGTTATTTAAAGGATTTCGCGTGTATATATGCCAGATATAGAATCTACCAGTTATAACTCTCAGGGCACACTGAGAGGGGTAAGAAAATCTCAAAAAAAAAATTCGCTATGTTTAATAAACATTATTAGACCCAGTATATGGAACCGCTTTTTCAGTATCACCTGTATAAAATAGCGTTGTTCAATCGACATTGTCAGGCCTTGCGACGTTGCCAATTTTATCATAGTGTATAATATGATTTGTAAAGTTGAAAATATTCAAACCGACTCATTCAATCCTACTGTTCAGGAGTATGTTTACACTCAAGAGTGCATTTTAAATAAATAATAATAATATTATATGTGAAAAAACACTTGTTGATAATTCATATACGTATTTGCAATGTAACATGTGGATCAAAATGTCCTTTCTTCGGGCGGCTATGTTTTATATAAGAAAATCTCTTTTTTTTTCGACAAATGACACGTGCATTATGAATACTCAATTAACAAAAGAAGATCTGCGATTTATAATACATAAGCCATCTGAGACTAAAAGACTTTTTGATCATAAGTTAGTAATTACATTTAATATATACCGATTATTATTTTATACATAAAATATATTCCGGGGATCCTCCTGTGCTGTTTTTTTCACGCGTTTTTGAAAATGATTACACTTCAAATTAAATAATTTTGTTACTCAATAAAATGAAGAAATATTAGTCAATACTGTCGCATACCTGACCCGAAAAGCACAGCCACTAGGTTGTACTGCGCATTAAAATATATTTTTACAAATTGTATCTTGGTTTTAATTATATTGGCGTATTATTTACGTATTTTGTTATTAAGGACATTTATTACTGTATAAATTCAGTAAACTATTACTGTCGTGATAATAAAAGGTAATATTTACAATTATATTTCTCATATGAAAAATAAAGAGAAGTCATCATCATCATTGACGCGACAGCGCGAGATGAGTCTAGATCTCTTGATTTCAAGTTTTGTGAACACATTTTCAATCTGTGTACATGTAGGAGTAATATAGACAGGATTACGTCTATTTTTTAGCGCACACAGAAATGCCCGTACAGCTTATAGCCGGTTGCTAAGCAGAGCCCGTAATTTGTCTAAATATTTTTTACACAATTTATTTTAACAATTTAATTATTATCTACTTGCGAGCGGTCAACGGCAAGCACAAACGATTTATTGCTGGCAGCCACAGGTGGATCATAAACGAGAAAAAAATAATATTTGTAAAAGGTTGTTTAATTAGACCTTTTTGTTATATCTCACTGTTTTTTTTTTTTTTTGAGTGCAGTTTCGGCTCTGGCAATTCTCAAATTTACGGTGAGCCGAAACTACAGTCAGTGAACTAATCTGTGAAACGTAACAACAAGCATTATTTAACAAGCTTTTATCTTCTAAGTGAAATTTACAAAGTTGTGGAAAATTTACATATATAAATAGAATTGGAGGTTAAATCTGTTCTTTTTTTAGGGTTTTGTAAAACCCTTATACCGTCATTTTGTCGTCTGTCTGTCTGTCTGTTCGGTAAAAATTGTAGCCAAACGGCTAAACCTAGAGAGTTGAAATTTGACATGCTTATACAACTCTTTGACCCGCACATAGGAAAAATACTAAAACATCTAAAAAACATATTCCCCTAAAAATATAAGCAAATATATACTCATCGAAAAAAAAAAAAAAAAAAAATTTACAATTCTGTGTATGGTATCAAATGAAAGCCCTTGAAACATGAATTAACGATCAAAATTTTATTTTTGCAAAATAAATTATTTTGACGCGATTTTTGCGAGAATTGTGCAAAATTTTGTCCCACACCCTGTAGCCCAGATGGTTTAAACTGAAAATCTGAAAAAATTCTAAGTAATGTACATTGGTGTGAACCGGAATAGTAAAACAGGAATTTTTGATCAGATTATGTTTTCGGAAAATAACGCATTTTTTGTGTTTTTAACTAAAATATGTAAAATATTTAATCCGCTATTTAACACAGTAAAGGAGTGAACGTTCGTAGATCAGTGGTAACGTTCTCGCTTCGTAAGTTGCAAACTACTGTTCAACTCCCGTCAATTTTTATTTTTTGTTTTTTTTTTTTGCATTTTTATTTTGTTTAAATTATTTTGTCAAAATTCTAGTTACATTTTGGCAAATGTTGCATTTAATTTTTAAAAGCGTAAATTTAATAACCAGTAGGAAGTGTTGATATTATAATTTAATTCTATGTTTAAATGTATAGGAAATCAGAGGGGCGGAGTTTATGACTTAAACAACCAATGGAAGCCTTAGGCGCAATTTTCAAAATATTAATGAACCTTGCTATATAAAAAAAAAATACTGCAAATTTTTAGAAACCCAAATGCCTAATACCATTATTAGGCATTCGAATTAAAATTAATAAAAAAATATTTTAACATAAAATTTGTTTTGGCTTCCCAAATAATCATCATTCACTAAATACCTGCGAAACCCTGAAACGTGTGAAAATTCACACTTCACATAATTTTTTCTTCGTACCCATTTTTCGTTTCTACATGTTCCAAGTGAATGTAAGACAAAATTCACAAAAAAAATCTCTCTGTCTGTCTGATATGCTTTTTTTCTATGGGTTTATTTATCTGACATTCAAAAAACAAGAGCTATATATATTTTCTCGTAATTTAATGTCATGACAGAGTGAAACCAGATTTCGAGCCTATGATATGGCATCTTAAAATTTGAAGTTAAGAGGCGAATGTAGCCACCTCCAAAGTCCATCGTTGCACGCGGGGTGCGGTGGCGAGAAGTCGTATTACGTCATTGGGGGAGTGACCAAAGTGGAAGTAGCTTACAGGGAGAGGGAAAAGTGCTAATATTTATAAATCAACCTGTATTTTTGGGAATCATAAAATATAGATTAAATATATTCGAATCAATTTGATTTTTTTTTTTTTAATTTCAAGATATGAAAGAAAATATCAAAATTTTAATAAGTAAATAAGTAAATAAATTTTAATAAAAAATAAAGTAAATAAATTAAATATTTTAATAAGTTTAAATTTGTATTTTGATTTATGTTTAATTTTCAATTTTACAGTGCTATACTTTTTTCAATTTCACATGACTGTTACTCAGTAAATGAATAAAAATTACAAATGTTAAGACTTAACCACTCTATATTGTAATTTTATCTTTAAAATAAGCTCTTCTATGTGAAAAGTGATTAATATTTATTACCAATTCTGATTTTACAGATAATTTTGTAGAAATAATAGTTTTTTTTTTTTTTTATCATCAAAAAATTATGTTAATAATCATAGATTCACCCCTTTAGGGGTTGATTTAACCTTTTGGTTAAACTCGATTACAGTATAACAATCCCATACGTTACCATAACAACCATGTTCTGACCATTTGATTATAGTTAACTAAGCTTTCAGAAGCCGGCCATAATCATTTAACTTAATTTTTGGGACCATTTTTTTGTGTCAATATGAATTTGTATTCTACCACGGAAAGTCTAAAATAAAACAGGTAAATTTGACGTCACAAACTGTTTTATTCCAAAGATCTTCTGTTACCCATTTCAACCTAATTCAAAGATATGTGTAGGAAACGAAGGCGGAGCTTAAGACTCCCTCTACTATGATTAGATTAGTTTAAAACCACTCGATGCTTGTAAATGCCAGTATTTCATATAAATAGTGTTTCGGTGTGGGCCAAAGAATTGGTGCTAAATATTAATTAATTTTCATAAATAAGGGCTCATTTTAAAGATAAAAGTACAATCTATAGGATTCTAGCTATGGAATTTGCAATTGTTATTGATTTACGAAGGAACAGTGATGTGAAGTTAGACAAAGTTTAGGACATTGTAAAACTGAAAATTAAAAATAAAACCAAATTTTAACTCTTAAATCCAACGGAGCCAATCTTTATCTTCAAATTAAAAAAAAAAATCAAATTGATCCGACAACATTTGGTTCAAATTCTTTGGCCCTTCCAAATGCACGTATCCGTTGAGCGTAACCCAGGTACAGTACGCTCTTAAACGTACACATAAATGTTCAATACTCAAAAGGAAATGGGAACTTTTGTTTTTTACAATTATTTTTATTTTTTACGATTAAGAAAAGTAGTTGTTCAAACGAATTATTTGTAATTTGAAACCTTTTGTGTTCTTCTTTGGAATTAAGAATAAATTATGGACATTGATGTCCGTATTAGAATAATTTTCTGTGAAATATATGAACAAAGTTCAAACTTATTAAAATGTACATTTATTTGGGATTCTAATAAAAATATTAAATAAATTTTACGTCTCATTTGAAGCAGTAACATTCAGCACGCTTTAAAAAATCTATAAACTATGTAATTATTTCTAAATTGGAAAAAAAAGAAGAATTTCATGGCGCAAATACCAAAATTTTAATTTGAACAAATTTGATACAAATCGGTTATATGCATTGTTTTCAAGTATCTACGAGTCTGCCAAAACTAAATTTGAGTTGAAAGTTTTCCTGTAAGACAAATTGAAAGAAAATATTTAAGTTCTTACAATGAACTAAAATTATCATGACTGGAATGTTTATCTAGCTCATTCTACACAGTGTTGCCAGATTTAAGGCTTGACAACGTCGACTGAATTGTGCTGGTCTGACAAAGTCGGAATCGTACATTTTTTGTATAAAACGTTATATACAAAAACTACTGGCGCGCGCTCTTCACGACAAATCAGTGAACTAAATTTGTATATAAATATACGATCTACCCTCGTATTCAGACCATTTGTGAAATTTTCTCTGTCATCGCTGCTATATAATCAGGGTGCAAGAGCTCCAAAAAACATGAAAAACGTTTTCAGACCATTCCCCTGGTCTGAAAACGTCAATTTTGGTTTGACACCGTCCATTGAGTACATAGAATTGGCTTGCATAAGCGGTAAAACAAATATATATATATATATATATATATATATATATATATATATATATATATATATATTTGTTTTACCGCTTATGCAAGCCAATTCTATGTACTCAATGGACGGTGTCAAACCAAAATTGACGTTTTCAGACCAGGGGAATGGTCTGAAAACGTTTTTCATGTTTTTTGGAGCTCTTGCACCCTGATTATATAGCAGCGATGACAGAGAAAATTTCACAAATGGTCTGAATACGAGGGTAGATCGTATATTTATATACAAATTTAGTTCACTGATTTGTCGTGAAGAGCGCGCGCCAGTAGTTTTTGTATATAACTTTTTATACAAAAAATGTACGATTCCGACTTTGTCAGACCAGCACAATTCAGTCGACGTTGTCAAGCCTTAAATCTGGCAACACTGTATAGAATGAGCTAGATAAACATTCCAGTCATGATAATTTTAGTTCATTTTAAGAACTTAAATATTTTCTTTCAATTTGTCTTACAGAAAAACTTTAAACTCAAATTTAGTTTTGGCAGACTCGTAGATACTTGAAAACAATGCATATAACCGATTTGTATAAAATTTGTTCAAATTAAAATCTTGGTATTTGCGCCATGAAATTCTTCTTTTTTTTCCAATTTAGAAATAATTACATTTTTATAGTTTATAGATTTTTTAAAGCGTGCTGAATGTTACTGCTTCAAATGAGACGTTAAATTTATTTAATATTTTTATTAGAATCCCAAATAAATGTACATTTTAATAAGTTTGAACTTTGTTCATATATTTCACAGAAAATTATTCTAATACGGACATCAATGTCCATAATTTATTCTTAATTCCAAAGAAGAACACAAAAGGTTTCAAATTACAAATAACTCGTTTGAACAATTACTTTTCTTAATTGTAAAAAATAAAAATAATTGTAAAAAACAAAAGTTCCCATTTCATTTTGAGTATTGAACATTTATGTGTACGTTTAAGAGCGTACTGTACCTGGGTTACGCTCAACGGATACGTGCATTTGAAAGGGCCAAAGAATTTGAACCAAATGTTGTCGGATCAATTTGATTTTTTTTTTTTAATTTGAAGATAAAGATTGGCTCCGTTGGATTTAAGAGTTAAAATTTGGTTTTATTTTTAATTTTCAGTTTTAAAATGTCCTAAACTTTGTCTAACTTCACATCACTGTTCCTCCGTAAATCAATAACAATTGCAAATTCCATAGCTAGAATCCTATAGATTGTACTTTTATCTTTAAAATGAGCCCTTATTTATGAAAATTAATTAATATTTAGCACCAATTCTTTGGCCCACACCGAAACACTATTTATATGAAATACTGGCATTTACAAGCATCGAGAGATGTATCCATCTGGTAGCGTGGTTTTAAACTAATCTAATCATAGTAGAGGGAGTCTTAAGCTCCGCCTTCGTTTCCTACACATATCTTTGAATTCGGTTGAAATGGGTAACAGAAGATCTTTGGAATAAAACAGTTTGTAACGTCAAATTTACCTGTTTTATTTTAGACTTCCCGTGGTAGAATACAAATTCATATTGACACAAAAAAATGGTCCCAAAAATTAAGTTAAATAATTATGGCCGGCTTCTGAAAGCTTAGTTAACTATAACCAAATGGTCAGAATATGGTTGTTAAGGTAACGTATGGGATTGTTATACTGTAATCGAGTTTAACCAAAAGGTTAAATCAACCCCTAAAGGGGTGAATCTATGATTATTAACATAATTTTTTGATGATAAAAAAAAAAAACTATTATTTCTACAAAATTATATGTAAAATCAGAATTGGTAATAAATATTAATAACTTTTCACATACAAGAGCTTATTTTAAAGATAAAATTACAATATAGAGTGGTTAAGTGTTAACATTTGTAATTTTTATTCATTTACTGAGTAACAGTCATGTGAAATTGAAAAAAGTATAGCACTGTAAAATTGAAAATTAAAAATAAATCAAAATACAAATTTAAACTTATTAAAATATTTAATTTATTTACTTTATTTTTTATTAAAATTTATTTACTTATTTACTTATTAAAATTTTGATATTTTCTTTCATATCTTGAAATTAAAAAAAAAAAAAATCAAATTGATTCGAATATATTTAATGTATATTTTATGATTCCCAAAAATACAGGTTGATTTATAAATATTAGCACTTTTCCCTCTCCCTGTAAGCTACTTCCACTTTGGTCACTCCCCCAATGACGTAATACGACTTCTCGCCACCGCACCCCGCGTGCAACGATAGACTTTGGAGGTGGCTACATTCGCCTCTTAACTTCAAATTTTAAGATGCCATATCATAGGCTCGAAACCCTGTTTCACTCTGTCATGACATTAAATTACGAGAAAATATATAGCGCTTGTTTTTTGAATGTCAGATAAATAAACCCATAGAAAAAAAGCATATCAGACAGACAGAGAGATTTTTTTTGTGAATTTTGTCTTACATTCACTTGGAACATGTAGAAACGAAAAATGGGTACCAAGAAAAAATTATGTGAAGTGTGAATTTTCATACGTTTCAGGGTTTCGCAGGTATTTAGTGAATGATGATTATTTGGGTAGCCAAAACAAATTTTATGTTAAAATATTTTTTTATTAATTTTAATTCGAATGCCTAATACCATTATTTGGGTTTCTAAATATTTGCAGTATTTTTTTTTTTTTATATAGCAAGGTTCATTAATATTTTGAAAATTGCGCCTACGGCTTCCATTGGTTGTTTAAGTCATAAACTCCGCCCCTCTGATTTCGTATACATTCAAACATAGAATTAAATTATAATATCAACACTTCCCACTGGTTTTTAAATTTACGCTTTTAAAAATTAAATGCAACATTTGCCAAAATATAACTAGAATTTTGACAAAATAATTTAAACAAAATAAAAATGCAAAAAAAAAAACAGAAAAAATAAAAATTGACGGGAGTTGAACAGTAGTTTGCAACTTACGAAGCGAGAACGTTACCACTGATCTACGAACGTTCACTCCTTTACTGTGTTAAATAGCGGATTAAATATTTTACATATTTTAGTTAAAAACACAAAAAATGCGTTATTTTCCGAAAACATAATCTGATCAAAAATTCCTGTTTTACTATTCCGGTTCACACTAATGTACATTACTTAGATTTTTTTCAGATTTTTAGTTTAAACCATCTGGGCTACAGGGTGTGGGACAAAATTTTGCACAATTCTCGCAAAAATCGCGTCAAAATAATTTATTTTGCAAAAATAAAATTTTGATCGTTAATTCAGGTTTCAAGGGCTTTCATTTGATACCATATACAGAATTGTAAAATTTTTTTTTTTTTTTCGATGAGCATATATTTGCTTATATTTTTAGGGGAATATGTTTTTTAGATGTTTTAGTATTTTTCCTATGTGCGGGTCAAAGAGTTGTATAAGCATGTCAAATTTCAACTCTCTAGGTTTAGCCGTTTGGCTACAATTTTTACCGAACAGACAGACAGACAGACAGACAGACGACAAAATGACGGTATAAGGGTTTTACAAAACCCTAAAAAAGAACAGATTTAACCTCCAATTTTATTTATATATGTAAATTTTCCACAACTTTGTAAATTTCACTTAGAAGATAAAAGGTTGTTAAATGATGCTTGTTGTTACGTTTCACAGATTAGTTCACTGACTGTAGTTTCGGCTCACCGTAAATTTGAGAATTGCCAGAGCCGAAACTGCACTCAAAAAAAAAAAAAAAAAAAACAGTGAGATATAACAAAAAGGTCTAATTAAACAACCTTTTACAAATATTATTTTTTTCTCGTTTATGATCCACCTGACACGCATACTTCTTTTTGGTGTATAGAATTTCGTTTATCGGTGATTGTAAGGATCTTGCTTAATTTTACTTATCACAAGCAAGCCTGTGGCTGCCAGCAATAAATCGTTTGTGCTTGCCGTTGATCGCTCGCAAGTAGATAATAATTAAATTGTTAAAATAATTTGTGTAAAAAATATTTAGACAAATTACGGGCTCTGCTTAGCAACCGGCTATAAGCTGTACGGGCATTTCTGTGTGCGCTAAAAAATTGACGTAATCCTGTCTATATTACTCCTACATGTACACAGATTGAAAATGTGGTCACAAAACTTGAAATCAAGAGATCTAGACTCATCTCGCGCTGTCTCGTCAATGATGATGATGACTTCTCTTTATTTTTCATATGAGAAATATAATTGTAAATATTACCTTTTATTATCACGACAGTAATAGTTTACTGAATTTATACAGTAATAAATGTCCTTAATAACAAAATACGTAAATAATACGCCAATATAATTAAAACCAAGATACAATTTGTAAAAATATATTTTAATGCGCAGTACAACCTAGTGGCTGTGCTTTTCGGGTCAGGTATGCGACAGTATTGACTAATATTTCTTCATTTTATTGAGTAACAAAATTATTTAATTTGAAGTGTAATCATTTTCAAAAACACGTGAAAAAAAACAGCACAGGAGGATCCCCCGAATATATTTTATGTATAAAATAATAGTCGGCATATATTAAATGTAATTACTAACTTATGATCAAAAAGTCTTTCAGTCTCAGATGGCTTATGTATTATAAATCGCAGATCTTCTTTTGTTAGTTGAGTATTCATAATGCACGTGTCATTTGTCGAAAAAAAAAGGAGATTTTCTTATATAAAACATAGCCGCCGGAAGAAAGGACATTTTGATCCACATGTTACATTGCAAATACGTATATGAATTATCAACAAGTGTTTTTTCACATATAATATTATTATTATTTATTTAAAATGCACTCTTGAGTGTAAACATACTCCTGAACAGTAGGACTGAATGAGTCGGTTTGAATGTTTTCAACTTTACAAATCATATTATACACTATGATAAAATTGGCAACGTCGCAAGGCCTGACAATGTCGATTGAACAACACTATTTTATACAGGTGATACTGAAAAAGCGGTTCCATATACTGGGTCTAATAATGTTTATTAAACATAGCGAATTTTTTTTTTGAGATTTTCTTACCCCTCTCAGTGTGCCCTGAGAGTTATAACTGGTAGATTCTATATCTGGCATATATACACGCGAAATCCTTTAAATAACGGTAGGTCTTAGGTCGCCTGTTGGATATCATTGGTCTGACCACGTCGGTTGTATCAATATATATATATATATATATATATATATATATATATATATATATATATATATATATATATATATATATATATATTTGTTTTACCGCTTATGCAAGCCAATTCTATGTACTCAATGGACGGTGTCAAACCAAAATTGACGTTTTCAGACCAGGGGAATGGTCTGAAAACGTTTTTCATGTTTTTTGGAGCTCTTGCACCCTGATTATATAGCAGCGATGACAGAGAAAATTTCACAAATGGTCTGAATACGAGGGTAGATCGTATATTTATATACAAATTTAGTTCACTGATTTGTCGTGAAGAGCGCGCGCCAGTAGTTTTTGTATATAACGTTTTATACAAAAAATGTACGATTCCGACTTTGTCAGACCAGCACAATTCAGTCGACGTTGTCAAGCCTTAAATCTGGCAACACTGTGTAGAATGAGCTAGATAAACATTCCAGTCATGATAATTTTAGTTCATTGTAAGAACTTAAATATTTTCTTTCAATTTGTCTTACAGAAAAACTTTCAACTCAAATTTAGTTTTGGCAGACTCGTAGATACTTGAAAACAATGCATATAACCGATTTGTATCAAATTTGTTCAAATTAAAATTTTGGTATTTGCGCCATGAAATTCTTCTTTTTTTTCCAATTTAGAAATAATTACATAGTTTATAGATTTTTTAAAGCGTGCTGAATGTTACTGCTTCAAATGAGACGTAAAATTTATTTAATATTTTTATTAGAATCCCAAATAAATGTACATTTTAATAAGTTTGAACTTTGTTCATATATTTCACAGAAAATTATTCTAATACGGACATCAATGTCCATAATTTATTCTTAATTCCAAAGAAGAACACAAAAGGTTTCAAATTACAAATAATTCGTTTGAACAATTACTTTTCTTAATCGTAAAAAATAAAAATAATTGTAAAAAACAAAAGTTCCCATTTCCTTTTGAGTATTGAACATTTATGTGTACGTTTAAGAGCGTACTGTACCTGGGTTACGCTCAACGGATACGTGCATTTGGAAGGGCCAAAGAATTTGAACCAAATGTTGTCGGATCAATTTGATTTTTTTTTTTAATTTGAAGATAAAGATTGGCTCCGTTGGATTTAAGAGTTAAAATTTGGTTTTATTTTTAATTTTCAGTTTTACAATGTCCTAAACTTTGTCTAACTTCACATCACTGTTCCTTCGTAAATCAATAACAATTGCAAATTCCATAGCTAGAATCCTATAGATTGTACTTTTATCTTTAAAATGAGCCCTTATTTATGAAAATTAATTAATATTTAGCACCAATTCTTTGGCCCACACCGAAACACTATTTATATGAAATACTGGCATTTACAAGCATCGAGTGGTTTTAAACTAATCTAATCATAGTAGAGGGAGTCTTAAGCTCCGCCTTCGTTTCCTACACATATCTTTGAATTAGGTTGAAATGGGTAACAGAAGATCTTTGGAATAAAACAGTTTGTGACGTCAAATTTACCTGTTTTATTTTAGACTTTCCGTGGTAGAATACAAATTCATATTGACACAAAAAAATGGTCCCAAAAATTAAGTTAAATGATTATGGCCGGCTTCTGAAAGCTTAGTTAACTATAATCAAATGGTCAGAACATGGTTGTTATGGTAACGTATGGGATTGTTATACTGTAATCGAGTTTAACCAAAAGGTTAAATCAACCCCTAAAGGGGTAAATCTATGATTATTAACATAATTTTTTGATGATAAAAAAAAAAAAAACTATTATTTCTACAAAATTATCTGTAAAATCAGAATTGGTAATAAATATTAATCACTTTTCACATAGAAGAGCTTATTTTAAAGATAAAATTACAATATAGAGTGGTTAAGTCTTAACATTTGTAATTTTTATTCATTTACTGAGTAACAGTCATGTGAAATTGAAAAAAGTATAGCACTGTAAAATTGAAAATTAAACATAAATCAAAATACAAATTTAAACTTATTAAAATATTTAATTTATTTACTTTATTTTTTATTAAAATTTATTTACTTATTTACTTATTAAAATTTTGATATTTTCTTTCATATCTTGAAATTAAAAAAAAAAAAATCAAATTGATTCGAATATATTTAATCTATATTTTATGATTCCCAAAAATACAGGTTGATTTATAAATACAATTAGCACTTTTCCCTCTCCCTGTAAGCTACTTCCACTTTGGTCACTCCCCCAATGACGTAATACGACTTCTCGCCACCGCACCCCGCGTGCAACGATGGACTTTGGAGGTGGCTACATTCGCCTCTTAACTTCAAATTTTAAGATGCCATATCATAGGCTCGAAATCTGGTTTCACTCTGTCATGACATTAAATTACGAGAAAATATATATAGCTCTTGTTTTTTGAATGTCAGATAAATAAACCCATAGAAAAAAAGCATATCAGACAGACAGAGAGATTTTTTTTGTGAATTTTGTCTTACATTCACTTGGAACATGTAGAAACGAAAAATGGGTACGAAGAAAAAATTATGTGAAGTGTGAATTTTCACACGTTTCAGGGTTTCGCAGGTATTTAGTGAATGATGATTATTTGGGAAGCCAAAACAAATTTTATGTTAAAATATTTTTTTATTAATTTTAATTCGAATGCCTAATAATGGTATTAGGCATTTGGGTTTCTAAAAATTTGCAGTATTTTTTTTTTATATAGCAAGGTTCATTAATATTTTGAAAATTGCGCCTAAGGCTTCCATTGGTTGTTTAAGTCATAAACTCCGCCCCTCTGATTTCCTATACATTTAAACATAGAATTAAATTATAATATCAACACTTCCTACTGGTTATTAAATTTACGCTTTTAAAAATTAAATGCAACATTTGCCAAAATGTAACTAGAATTTTGACAAAATAATTTAAACAAAATAAAAATGCAAAAAAAAAAAACAAAAAATAAAAATTGACGGGAGTTGAACAGTAGTTTGCAACTTACGAAGCGAGAACGTTACCACTGATCTACGAACGTTCACTCCTTTACTGTGTTAAATAGCGGATTAAATATTTTACATATTTTAGTTAAAAACACAAAAAATGCGTTATTTTCCGAAAACATAATCTGATCAAAAATTCCTGTTTTACTATTCCGGTTCACACCAATGTACATTACTTAGAATTTTTTCAGATTTTCAGTTTAAACCATCTGGGCTACAGGGTGTGGGACAAAATTTTGCACAATTCTCGCAAAAATCGCGTCAAAATAATTTATTTTGCAAAAATAAAATTTTGATCGTTAATTCATGTTTCAAGGCTTTCATTTGATACCATACACAGAATTGTAAAATTTTTTTTTTTTTTTTTTTCGATGAGTATATATTTGCTTATATTTTTAGGGGAATATGTTTTTTAGATGTTTTAGTATTTTTCCTATGTGCGGGTCAAAGAGTTGTATAAGCATGTCAAATTTCAACTCTCTAGGTTTAGCCGTTTGGCTACAATTTTTACCGAACAGACAGACAGACAGACGACAAAATGACGGTATAAGGGTTTTACAAAACCCTAAAAAAAAGAACAGATTTAACCTCCAATTTTATTTATATATGTAAATTTTCCACAACTTTGTAAATTTCACTTAGAAGATAAAAGCTTGTTAAATAATGCTTGTTGTTACGTTTCACAGATTAGTTCACTGACTGTAGTTTCGGCTCACCGTAAATTTGAGAATTGCCAGAGCCGAAACTGCACTCAAAAAAAAAAAAAAAACAGTGAGATATAACAAAAAGGTCTAATTAAACAACCTTTTACAAATATTATTTTTTTCTCGTTTATGATCCACCTGTGGCTGCCAGCAATAAATCGTTTGTGCTTGCCGTTGACCGCTCGCAAGTAGATAATAATTAAATTGTTAAAATAAATTGTGTAAAAAATATTTAGACAAATTACGGGCTCTGCTTAGCAACCGGCTATAAGCTGTACGGGCATTTCTGTGTGCGCTAAAAAATAGACGTAATCCTGTCTATATTACTCCTACATGTACACAGATTGAAAATGTGTTCACAAAACTTGAAATCAAGAGATCTAGACTCATCTCGCGCTGTCGCGTCAATGATGATGATGACTTCTCTTTATTTTTCATATGAGAAATATAATTGTAAATATTACCTTTTATTATCACGACAGTAATAGTTTACTGAATTTATACAGTAATAAATGTCCTTAATAACAAAATACGTAAATAATACGCCAATATAATTAAAACCAAGATACAATTTGTAAAAATATATTTTAATGCGCAGTACAACCTAGTGGCTGTGCTTTTCGGGTCAGGTATGCGACAGTATTGACTAATATTTCTTCATTTTATTGAGTAACAAAATTATTTAATTTGAAGTGTAATCATTTTCAAAAACGCGTGAAAAAAACAGCACAGGAGGATCCCCGGAATATATTTTATGTATAAAATAATAATCGGTATATATTAAATGTAATTACTAACTTATGATCAAAAAGTCTTTTAGTCTCAGATGGCTTATGTATTATAAATCGCAGATCTTCTTTTGTTAATTGAGTATTCATAATGCACGTGTCATTTGTCGAAAAAAAAAGAGATTTTCTTATATAAAACATAGCCGCCCGAAGAAAGGACATTTTGATCCACATGTTACATTGCAAATACGTATATGAATTATCAACAAGTGTTTTTTCACATATAATATTATTATTATTATTTATTTAAAATGCACTCTTGAGTGTAAACATACTCCTGAACAGTAGGATTGAATGAGTCGGTTTGAATATTTTCAACTTTACAAATCATATTATACACTATGATAAAATTGGCAACGTCGCAAGGCCTGACAATGTCGATTGAACAACGCTATTTTATACAGGTGATACTGAAAAAGCGGTTCCATATACTGGGTCTAATAATGTTTATTAAACATAGCGAATTTTTTTTTTGAGATTTTCTTACCCCTCTCAGTGTGCCCTGAGAGTTATAACTGGTAGATTCTATATCTGGCATATATACACGCGAAATCCTTTAAATAACGGTAGGTCTTAGGTCGCCTGTTGGATATCATTGGTCTGACCACGTCGGTTGTATCAATATATATATATATATATATATATATATATATATATATATATATACATATAGAGGTAAAAAAACCATTTTGTTAGGGAAATAAAGACAATATATATATATATATATATATATATATATATATATATATTGTCTTTATATTTAGTTAGGTATATCTATTATGTAACTTACAAATGTTTGTTGTAATAATTATTACTTTGTTATAACTTCTGTACGTGGGAATTTGCAGGAGCTTGTCTCCGTTTAATTCCCCTAACAAAATAAAAATAAATAAAGATAAAATGTTGCATTTAATTTTTTAAAGCGTAAATTTAATAACCAGTCGGAAATGTTCTATTAAATACATTTAATTCAATGTTTGAATGTATACGAAATCAGAGGGCGGGGCTTATGATTTAAGCAACCAACGGAAACCATAGGCGCAATTTTCATATGGTAACCTGACCATATGGGTAGCAAACCAAATGGTTAACTGACCATATGGTTAGCTGATCAAGCGGTTACCTAACCATATGGCTAGCAGACTAAATTGTTACCTGACCATATGTTTAGCTGGCAAAATTGTTAACTGACCATATGGGTTGCTGACGAAATGGTTACCTGACCATATGGTTAGCTGACCAAGTGGTTACCTAACCATATGGTTAGCGGACCAAATGGTTATTTGACCATTTGGTTTGCTGACCAAATGGTTACCTGACCATATGGTTAGCTGGCAAAATCGTTAACTGACCATGTGGTTAACAGACCAATTGGTTACCTGACCATGTCGTTGGCAGACCAAATGGATAACTGACCATATAGTGAGCTGACCAAATGGTTACCTGACCAAATGGTTAACTGACCAAATGGTTAGCTGACCAAATGGTTAGCTGACCAAATGGTTAACTGACCAAATGGTTACTTGACCAAATGGTTAGCTGACCAAATGGTTGGCTGACCAAATGGTTAACTGACCAAATGGTTACCTGACCAAATGGTTAATATGTTAATATGCAGGAAATGCAGGCCCAGCTGAAGGCGTTGCAGGCTGAGTTGCGGGATATGCAGGCCCAGAAGGCAGCCAAGATAGACGCGACTGCAGGAAGCGAGACCGGTGAGTCAGCGATACGCGGCGGAGTATCCAGCTTCAGAGCGGGAGCTTACATCCTGGACCCCTTCGATCCCGATGACCGTGAGGCCAATGTCGACATCTGGTTGGCTCGCATCGACCAGCTGGGGTGTGTACACGGGTGGACCGAGTACGAGAAATCCCTGTACATGCAGGCGAAGCTGAGGGGAGAAGCCAGAGCGTGGTTCAATCGGCTTCTCAAGTACGACCACACCTGGGCGGAGTGGAAGATCATGCTGAAGACGGCGTTCCCTCAACAGCATGACTTTGCGAAGATGCTGCGCGAGCTACTGGCACGGCAAAAGGTTCCCGGGGAGAGTCTTGCTCGCTACTATCGGGCGAAGCTTGCCATGTGCGAGCGTGTGGGCATTACAGGTGAGCGAGCAATCTCCTGCATCATCGACGGCCTCCCACTTGCGATGCAGTTGAATGCTAGGGCATTCGGCGGAGGGTAGCAGTCCGAGGCAACGGCGAGGGCCAACCGGCACCCGGCGATGGACGGTTGGAGACGCTGCTACAACTGCCAAGAGGTGGGGACCCACGTGAGCCGCGAGTGTCCGAGGCCTCGCACGCAGCGGTGCCGCGACAGTGTGGCGAGGAAGGGCATTGGGCCATGGATTGTCCTGGCCAACGTCGCGGACCACAGGTAAGCTTGGTGGATGCCGCGAACAGCTACAAAAAGTGGATGAAGACCAGCGCCGGCGTGCCGCTGAGAGCCTTCATCGACACGGGTAGTGTCCACGACCTCATCACGGAGGAATGTGCACGGCGTTTGCAGTGTACGCTGTCTGCAAATGGGCAGCAGTTACATGGATTCGGTGGAGGGATGACTTGGACCTTAGGTAAGGTCGAGCTGTCCGTCATCATAGACGGTGCCGGTGTCAAGATGCACCCGTTGGTGGTGACATGTGGATTGTCGGGAGCCGACATACTGATAGGGCAGCCAACGCTCTCGTCAGGCGAGGTGGTCCTACTTGTGCGGGACGGCACGGTGAGCCTATCGCGCGAGGAAAACTTCCTCCAAAAGCTGGCGTTGGAGGATGATGACCTGGACGAGCCATGGCAGCAGAAGTTGGAAGTACGGCTCGTCGAGGATGCCTGGCTTCTACCCAACGACGACCAGAGCCCAGCAGTCACGGTGGATGGACTGCCTGAAGGTGCGTTCCTGCTCGTCAAGGAACGGACGGTCCGGCGACACACCTCTGAACTTATCGTAAAGGGGGCACTTTTGGGGCCAGGGAACATGAAGATGAGAATCTGGAATCAGAGTCTCAGGGGCGTTATCTGGCCCACCAAACACCCGCTGGCGCGCG
Organism: Liopterus haemorrhoidalis; assembly: GCA_963971575.1. Lineage (NCBI taxonomy): Eukaryota > Metazoa > Arthropoda > Insecta > Coleoptera > Dytiscidae > Liopterus > Liopterus haemorrhoidalis. Next base: position 32,869,384 of record OZ020618.1, read on the forward strand.
GCTTTGTTATCTTTCCAGATAAAGACCCGGAACCGGTGAACTCGGTGAGTATCATTAATAATAAATTAAGCTTTGCAGATGTCAAGGTGGGTGATATCGCTGAAAGTGAAAGGAGCGAATTGGAAGCGCTCTTGTCACGGTTGCAAAATTGCTTCTCGAGTGGGGATGAAGATTTGGGGCTCACCCACTTGGGGGAAATGAGAATCCAGTTAACCACGCGTACACCGATATACCACCGCCCGTACAGGCTGTCACTCGCAGAGAGGGAAACGGTGAAACAAAAAGTGCAGACGCTACTTAACAGCAGGGCCATACGAGAGTCTGAATCGGAATACGCAAGCCCCATCGTACTTGTCCCAAAAGTGAACGGCGGCCGTCGGATGTGCGTTGACAATCGCGCACTAAATAAGGTAACTGTGAAAGATCGACATCCGATGCCACTGGTGGAGGATGAATTCACCAAGTTAGCGGGTAAGTGTTATTATAGTACACTTGATTTAGCCCAAGGTTATCACCAAGTCCCTATGCATGTGGACTCTGTACATAAAACTGCATTTATTACTCCGGATGGTCACTATGAGTGGTTAAGAGTCCCCTTCGGGCTCGCGAATGCCCCAGCTCTCTTCCAGAAGGTAGTACAGCGAATGCTGAAGGGTATTCCCAGTGACCAGGTGCTGGCTTACATGGACGACCTGCTGATACCCTCCGAGAGCATAGCTGGCGGGCTCCGTCAGTTGGAGGAGGTGCTACAATCGGTGGCAAGAGCCGGATTGAAATTAAACTTAGCTAAATGCTCTTTCTTACAAAACAAGGTAACATATCTGGGCCACGACATAAGCGGCGGCGGTATCCGACCTGGAGAGCGCAAAATCACGGCGGTAAGCGACTTTCCTGTACCCAAAAATGTACATGGCGTAAGACAGTTCTTAGGCTTAAGACGGCGCACAACCCTATAGTCCTCAATAGTTTCTTATACAAAACTAATAATCGGAAATAAAATGAATAACAATCTATATATCAAAATTTGCAGCGAATTTTTATCTATCTAATAGGATATTTTTAATTGTAGATAAAACTGTTAGGTAGTTGTAAATAAGCAAATTAAATTATAGACGCCATCTTGTAAACCAATCGACGCATATTTGCGTACGATGCGGCAAATTGTACCTAAAGCTTCATTCTACAAATATGATTGTAGCTATTTTGTTGTATTGTGAAAATTACTTATAGTTATTGTACTTGGTAATCTATTTTTGCCGCTCTCTTGAATCTGCGGTGGTTTTCAAAATGGGTGTTACGGGTAAAAATGATTTATTTTTTGTGAATAATACGGGTACCAAGTTGCATTCTATTATCTTTAAGTATAATATTTTTCGACCAAGGCTCTAAACTATAAGTAATCAAGTCGAAAAAAAATTGACGTATTATTTGAACATTTCTACACAAAACTATGTAAAAATAAAAGTTATTCGAAACCCACAAATAGATTTAAAAAATTACAGAACAATATCGCTGATGTCTATTTTTAAGTTATTGAGCGATAATATTTTTACAATAAATGTTTCTACAATTAAAACTATCATATTAGATAAATACAAATTCGGTGCAAAATTTGATGTATAGGTTGAGAGTAATTTTATTTCAGATTGTTAGTTTTGTATAAGAAACTAGTAACCTCCGGGGGTTATACGCAGCCTTAACGAGTTATTTCAGGAAATTCATACCGAACTTTGCTGTTGTAGCTAAACCATTAACTGAACTGACCAAGAAGCAGACTACGTGGCAGTGGGGCGACAGCCAAGTCGAGACGTTCGCAAAGCTGAAGCAGCTGCTGGTGGAACGACCGGTGTTGGCACTGTACCATAGTCATGCAGAGACGGAGATACATACAGACGCCTGTCCGAGCGGCTTGGGTGGAATCCTATTGCAGAAACAAAACGACGGATCCTTCCGGCCGGTGCTCTACTTCGGCAGGGTAACCACACCAGCCGAACAGAAGTACCATAGCTTTGAGTTAGGGACGTTGGCGCTCGTGGAAACGGTAAAACGTTTCCGGGTATATCTGGTGGGTATACATTTTAAGGCTATCACCGATTGTACTTCTGTGCGAGCTACCATGCTTAAACGAGACCTGGTGCCCCGCATCGCTCGTTGGTGGATGACTCTACAAGAGTACGACATGGAAGTAGAGTACAGGCCGGGAGCCAGGATACAGCATGTTGACGCGCTGAGCCGTAACCCCGTCTCAGTGAACCTGGTGCAGATCCACGATGATGATTGGTTTCTGACAGTTCAGCTGCAGGACGAGAAGGCGCACTCGATTGTAGAGGCGCTGCAGACAGGTACAGCTGACAAAGGTATTGTTAACGACTTTAAATTACAGGACGGGCGGTTGTACAGCAAGACGCTGCTGGGTGATCGACTGTATGTCCCGGCGATGGCAAGATTCAGTCTACTACGAAAACATCATGATGATGTTGGTCACCCCGGCGTTGAGCGTTGCTTAAAATTAATAAAGGAAACTTACTGGTTTCCCAAAATGGGGCGTTTCACAAAGAAATACGTCCAAGCGTGCATGAACTGTGCGTTCAGCAAAGGGAGTTATGGCAGAGCGGAGGGTCTGCTACACCCCATTGAGAAGAAGGCAATCCCCTTCGAGACGGTGCACGTCGACCATCTGGGACCTTTTGCACGAAGTGTACGCGGGTACACTTACGTACTCATGGTGGTAGACGCGTTCACCAAATACACCCTCGCAAGAGCAACGCGCACTCTGAAGTCTACAGAGGTGATTACTATACTTAAAGAGATTTTCAGCGAGTTCGGATATCCGAAGCGTGTGATCTCCGACAGAGGGTTGGCGTTTACCAGTAAAGTATTTACTGAGTTCTTAACAAGCACGGCGTGCGGCACGTATGTAATGCCATTGCGACCCCAAGGGCGAACGGACAAGTCGAAAGACAGAACCGTACTATAGTGGAAGCGATCGGCGCAATGACTGCAGATGAGTCCCGGTGGGACGAGACACTGCCCGACATTGTGTGGGGTATGAATAACTGTGTAAACAAGAGTACGGGGTACTCGCCTGTTGAGATGATGTTTACACGAAAGAGTGGTGCCATTGCGGAACTCTCTGACGGTGTCCAGAGCGCAAATGCCCCGGCGGAGGCTGAGTTCCATGAACCACGGCGAGAGGTTACACGGCGTCGCCGGCGAGCGGCTGAGAAGCTGAATAAAGTCAGCGAGACTATGAGAGCTTGTTTTAATAAAAGACGAAAAACGGCGACCTGCTACAAACCCGGTGACTTGGTCTTGTGGCGTAATGCAAGTACATGCCACGGCGACAAGGGCGTGAACAGAAAACTGTTGAATAAATTTAATGGCCCCTATAAAGTAACGGCGATACTGGGGAACGACCGATACAAAATATCCTCCGTCAAAGGCGTCAGGGGATATAAAAATTTCACCGTGACGGTAGCTGCTGATTCACTACGGCGATATCACAGCACCATGGCAGAGCATGAGCTCAGTGCCGACCAGGATGATCAACACACAGGTATCTAGGAGACTGATCGACAGGACTTGATCGACCTCCTGGAGGGGTAAGGTTAAGGTAAGAATTAATGGGGACATTAATTGTTGCAGGACGGCCGAGTGTTAGGGAGTTTTTCAAAGAGGGCGCGCTGAGCAATGGCGTGGCGGCAGCACCATACAGGCGGTCGGTATTGTGTCCCGCGCTTGTATCGGCGTAGGAAGAAGAAAGGAAGTCACATGATGATTCTATTCTATCTACGGCGTTGGACTGAATCGCTCGGCGTGTTCTCGCTTATATTTTGGTGTTTAGTATTATACATTTATGTTTGATAAATAAATGATATGTTAGATTGAACGTTTATTATTTTATCGTCCTAACAATATTTTTTCACGGATTCCTCAGTATCTCTTAGGACAGATGAGATATCGACTAGGTTTTTGCTTATAAAAGTTACCCGTGCCAATGTTTAGAAACAAACTACTAATTTTATTTGTAATTAGTATGAACCTCTAACGGGGTGAATCTACACCTGAGGAGAGAGTCAGCAATGTGATCTATAAAGAACTATGACTTATTATAATTGCACGATGATCAAACCGTCAATAACCGTAGCGAAGCACGGGTACTCAGCTAGTATTTTTATATTAGGTCACAAACATGAGTGTCCTTTTTTTTGCAAGAGATTTGAATATACTTTTCTTTTGTTACAGGTGAAAGCAGTATCATTATGAACCAATTTTCAGAGAATAAACTACTAGTTTAACATTTTTTTTGTTATATATGTGTCATAATAGACTGTTATATTTTTGCTTATGCAAAACCCCCGAAGTGATGGTTATTTGTGTTCTAATATTTTAATTTTCATGGATAAAAGTTTTTTTTTACTAAAATATGTCTTTTATGTACTCATAAATTCATCAAAAACACCAAAAAAATCACAAAATACATTTATGTTATTTTAACAACTAATTAAAAATTGGGTCACTTTTGACCCCACGATAGTAGTTATGATAGTGTAAATGAACGATAGTAGTACAAGGTTAAGTATATATTTTTTCCCTGTATAATTTTTTTTTTTTTTTTGTAGTAAATAATAATAAAAAATTATTTTTCAATAAGTTTATTTTATTTTTTTTTTTTGCTTTTCACTTTTTATTTTGATCAATTTGACATATAAATATAAATCAACTGAAAAAATCTGAACACATTTTTTATGGGGGTGCGGGAGCTTATTTTCACATTCAACGAGTCAGTCTGAAGCCAACAGCCGTAGCCAGTAGTCGCAAACGCACACATGTTATATTATCATACTTTTGTACTATTAATTCTATCTTCAATAAATTTAATTAATAATAAAAACCGAATAATCAAACACCACCATAGAATCCCACAACTTATGGAGGCTCACCGGGGATCGTGTCGCGTGTTTGAGAAGGTTTTTTTTTAAGAAAGAGTGAAATAAAAGTTGTTAAAATCGCGAAGAAACAAAACGAACATACTATCAGGTTTTACCGCCGATTGTAAACTTGTAAGTAATTGAAATTATACATATGAAACAAAACTTGGTGTCATTAGTGGAAAGTTGGGGTTTTGCGGGGCCCTTCAGAAGTCGAGGCCAAGTGCGCGCGCCCGGTTCGCCCGCCGTTAAATCCGCCTCTGAGAGTTGTAAGTAAAATGAAAGTTATGTGAGAAATAGTGAGCAAAAAGTGGAGAGAAAGTAATAAAAGTGGAGAAAGAACAATTAAATTGGAAAATATGAAGTAAATGAACAAAAGAAATATAAACAGAGGAGAAAACAGTAAAGTGTAAACGTTAAGCGCTAAAGTAAAACAATAATAAAGAAGTGAAGTGTACAAAGAATTAAAGAAAACATAAGATAAATTAAAAACGCAACCTAAACGTTTGAATCGTGAACAGTTTCCCGCCTGCCTGCGACCTTGAACGGCAAACAGCCAACAAGTGATAACGCACACCTGCATGTCATAAACAACAGCCGGTTTGCAATAACAATTCGGTAGTTTTAGGGTTTTGTAGGTATGTCCAAAAAACCCTTATACCGTCATTTTGTCGTCTGTCAGTTCGGTAAAAATTGTAGCCAAACTGCTAAACCTAGAGAGTTGAAATTTGGCATGCTTATACAACCCTTTGACTCGCACATAGGAAAAATACTAAAACATATCCCCCTAAAAATATATTTGTGCTCATCGAAAAAAAATATATTTTTTTAAATTCTGTGTAGGGTATCAAATGAAAGCCCTTAGTAAGTGGATTAACGGTCAAAATTTTATTTTTGCAAAATAAATTATTTTGACGCGATTTTAGCCAAAATTGTGCAAAAAAATTTGTTTGTACCACACCCAGTAGTTTAAACTAAAAATCTGAAAAAGTTCTAAGTAATGTACTTTTGTGTGAACCGGAATAGTACAACAGGAATTATTGATCAGATTATGTTGTCGGAAATAACGCATTTTTTATGTTTTTAACTAAAATATGTTAAATATTTAATTCGCTATGTAACACAGTAGATAAGTAGGCATTCGTAGCGTTGTGCGTTTAGTCCCTTATTTGTGATTTGCAAACTAGAGTTCGAATCCTATCAATTTTAATTACCGACCGCCAACATATAATGGGTGTTTTTTTTAGAGGTATAGAACTTTAAATTGCAATAAAACAACGATGGATTATTCGATTGACATGAATTTTTTTTTATTCGAAAGATAATCTTGTGGCATTACATTTTAAATATGATTTCTGGCATATGACCGCCACGGCTGGCTCGGATGTAGTCCAATCTGGACGTCCAATTTTCGATGACTTTTTCCAACATTTGTGGCCGTATATCGGCAATAACACGGCGAATGTTGTCTTCCAAATGGTCAAACGTTTGTGGCTTATCCGCATAGACCAATGACTTTACATAGCCCCACAGAAAGTAGTCCAGCGGTGTTAAATCACAAGATCTTGGAGGCCAATTCACAGGTCCAAAACGTGAAATTAGGCGGTCACCAAACGTGTCTTTCAATAAATCGATTGTGGCACGAGCTGTGTGACATGTTGCGCCGTCTTGTTGGTATGATTTAATGTAATGCCACAAGATTATCTTTCGAATAAAAAAAAAATTCATGTCAATCGAATAATCCATCGTTGTTTTATTGCAATTTAAAGTTCTATACCTCTAAAAAAAACACCCGTTATAAGGGAGGTATTGTGATCATACCGATTTTGACATTTCGCGATTTCAATGGATCTCCACGAATTGAGATCCCTACATAACGTTTTGACTATTTTTAGCATGATGTCTATCGGTCTGTCTGTTTGTCCGTCTGTCTGTCCGTCTGTCTGTGTACACGTGTAGAGCAAATTCGGCTGAAAAGATTTTTATGAAATTTCATATTTAAACTTCTGCTATCAATGGCACGAGTTGATCAACTTTTGGTAGAAATCGGTTGACTAAAAATGGGAGTTTACTCTTGTCGATTTTAAGATTTTTGTGAATATTCCACAACAGAAAAATATTTCGAAAAAATTTATTGAACAAAAGTTGTTATAAAAGCAATAATTAATATATTTTATTTGAGACGTTTTTCGATAAAACGAAAAATTACGAATAATTTCTGTAAAATTTTTCGAAATTTTTTCCAAGTCTCAATTTTTTCATACTTATATGTAACGTTTGCATGGTCATGATAAATAATATCTCTGTTAGAAAATATTAGGCCAAGTTATTTCTACTCTACTGCTAGAATGTAATTTATATAAGTACTTATATGATAGCGGTCGGTCCTGTGGTGGCCACAGCTGATTTTTTTTCTGTTTTTTTTTTTGCATTTTTATTTTCTTTAAATTATTTTGTCAAAATTCTAGTTATATTTTGGTAAATGTTCAGGATATATTTGCAAAGTTTGTAGGTTAACACGTAGAAATTTTGCTCCGTGTTAAGAGTGAAATTTTGGGCTTGGGTCACCGGTCCGAAAAAAAAAAAAGAAATTAAGTTGGGAACACTGAAATTTTTGCCAACTGTAATGAGAAGTTACTAGTTACTAGAAGTTATCCCTATTACACGATAGCAATGATGAAATTATTGATTTTATTATAATTTTCGTTCCATAAAATTCCAATATAGTACTCTTATAACACATATAACATCATTCTATTTCCTACAGTAGTACTACTATATTTTTAACGATTGCCTTCAAATAATAAATTTTAGTTCTACAGATTTTGCCTCTACAATGTTACCACTAGATAAAAGTAAAATGTTTTTCCACTTTTTTTGTAATATTGTCGTAATAGCGCGCACTACAAATTAAAATCTGTTTTTATTATACACTAATTTATAATTAAATACTTTAATTGAACATATAAGTAAGAACATATTGATCTATGAAATACGTTTCTATTATTGTAAAGCGAATAATACTTAGAATTTGAGAGAAAACAAATATATAGATTATTAATATAGTTTAAGAAAAACATTAAACTGAAGGAGATCAAAAGTGTTACCAGGCCAAGAATAAATACGCCAATAATAATTCGAAATAAATATCTCGAATATTAAAGACATTTAATTAAAAAAACGCCTTACATAATAACTGATATTTTTAAATCTGATATATCAGTAGAATATAATTTTACCTACGACAACCTGGTCTACAAGATATGCATGGAAATTTAGAACATGTAACTCTTTATTGATTTATTTTTATACATTTTTGCAATGAATTTGTAATCAGTGATTCTTAAACTCTGGTCCGCGGGTAAAGGCCTTTAAGTGATTAAATTTGTTTTATATTGGAACTAGACACTGTACTGCGGATTGGATGTACCTGAATGATACTAATTATAACAAGGAAATTAGGAAATATGTAAATCCATTATATTTAAAATAACATACATACAGCGACTTGAAAAAAAGGATAGTGAGACAACTATAGTTTCCATATAAATTATATTTAACCAGAACTGTAAAATAATGATTATTTTTGTAATCAACTATTTGTGGAAAACCATTACTCATATAACCGCAATCAGAAATTTGATTGAAATTACCTAAATAAATAGAATACAAAATTCTTGATACGATTAGAAATATTCAAAAAGTAATCAAATCTTTACAAAACTATGTTAAAATTTGGAATTTTTCATATTCTCAAAATATTTAGGTCTACGGCCAACATCGCTCTTAATTTTCGCTTCCCTTGAAATAAAACATTCATAAATAATAATCAATACACTTTATTATTCTAAAAAAACATTAAATTTTTCTTACATTAATAATTACAAAATATTACAATGTAAATAAAAATATATTTAACATACATGTTTATTATTTGAAAACATTTATCGTACGTATATGCAGGGCATATATTCAAAATAATAAACCAGTTAGATGAAAAATATAAATAAAACACTAAAAAATCTGACGAGAAAAAAAAAATTAACTGTAGTTGTAGCCCTAATTATTTTAATAATTATCATACAATTTGTTGATTTTTAAAAATGTGGTCATTTGCCAAAAGTAGAAACTAAGTGAAATCTTTTTCTGTACCTGTTATCCTAATATTCATTTTAACAACCAGTATGGAAGTATTTCAATATTTTAAGAACTGATATGCTCGTACCGGTTGAATATCGTCACTGCATATATTTAAGTATTTATTACAATATATATAGTTTAACACATTGGTATGCGAATTTTTGTGACGGAATGTCATCACAATGTTTATTTAATAATTTAAAATAAAAATACGCCGTTAACCTGCCATAATTAAGGTAAGCTTAGAATTGCAATAAGGCGTTTACGAAAACTCTACCGATAGATACCGAGAACATCAACTGCGTGTGAAAACAAGTTCGGTGAATGTGTATAAGCATGTAGCTGTTTACCGACCGATAGATTTACTGGGGAAGATTTACTATACCCCACTCAACATAACCTTATTCTAGCTAAACTATTCTAACATAACAACTATTCTAGCTAAAGCCTAGCCTAACCTAACCTTTTTAAGGATTATTTAAGCCTTCTGTATAGAGGCAGCACATAAGGTTATGTTCAGTGGGGTATAGTAAAGATTGGCAGATGTACCATATCCACCGGAAGAGTTTTCGTAAACGCCTAGTGATTTGGCCAAGATACACTTTAGGTATGCATATTTATATATAAAAATAATGCTGTTTGGATAGCAGGATCACCAAACCTGTATCTTTTTCAGTAGTTTATTGCACTGTCATTTATTATTTAATTATTAAAATTTTTTCTTATGTCTCTCCATTTGAATTAGGTCGCAGTAGCACTACAAATATTGTAAGTCGCAGCAAGAAAACCTTTTTCACTGTACCCAGCATGTATTTTCTCGTTCTGATATTATAGTCCAGGCCTTATAGTGTTACATCGGACAGCATTTCTTTGTTCCTCATTTTTTATCACATTTAACCATCTTATATCAAGATTCATTGTAAGCAACGGTTTTGAAAAACTTCGCAAAAATAATCTGGAATACAGAAAAATATTTAAAAAGTTTCCCTCAGTAGTCAAATCCAACATTTTTTAATAATAAATAGTTTAAATGTCATTTATAACATTTCAATCTATTATAATATCTACTTACATTAATTATTTAAAATATGTACATATGTGTATTAAAGGTTACAAAACAAATGACATATCAAAATTTTACTAGCAGTTCTAAGTTTATAATAATAAGGTCTAAATTAATATTATATATAAATAAACCATATGCATTGTTGTAATTTACTTTCTAATTAATGTTCTTTATTAAATTGTTTACAAAATACTTCAAAATGAATTAAATATTACATGAATAAGTTAAATTAATTTACGGATTTTAGAAATGTTATCCAATAGGGGAAAAATTTTAAGATCGTAGCGCCACGCGGATTTTTTTGAAACCATTCTAAATCAGATACCACTTGACATTTACTAGTAAATAATAGCGAAAAGTGTATCAAAAAACGACAAAAAATAAATAATTGTTTGGGATTTTCTGATTTTGTGAAGTAACATTACTTGTAAACATCTAAAATACTACATTTTGTGATCTAGTTTTAAGTTATGGCGGTTTTCCATTGTCGATTATTTTAACTATATTGGGGGAAATAATAATTCCCGTGTTGTTTACCAAGGGGTAGAAATCTACAATGCTGGGCATATAATATTGTGTGGAGTCACTGAAAAAAACAGAGAGTTCATAAAGATTTATTCATTATGCCTACAAACTTGTGCATTACAAACCCACACACAATAACAGGAATTTTCAAGATATGCGATAATAAATACAAAATTGAAAATATTTTTTGTAGTCACTATCATTAAAATGTAATGAGCAAACTTTGATATAAGGGCTCACTTTTTTTCCAATTTTTAAATTGTTTATCTAAACATCGCGTCGATTCCTAACCTCTTGCTTTCCCAATTTTGTTTCGAACCGTACGGTGTCTGATATTAGTGGAAACAAATGAAACGATATTTCCGGGTTTCTTCTTTTCAATGAATTGCACATAGGCACACAACAATATGTATTATACATTTTTCAATGATTATAATAAAACTTTAAAAACAAACTTCATACAAAACCAATACACAAAACGAAATGTTATCTGATGTACACACATTCATGAAACGCTCACCAGATGGTAGGGTGCTTAGCTGCAAATCCCTATAAACACGGCTTCTATTTTTCACATTTTTTTTTATTTTTTCGAAGTTGGGAACACTTACCTTATCAGTTTTAGTACATTTGACACAGACTTGAAATTTTGATAGTTTTATGTTGAATTTATTTTGTGAAGTTCTCATAGATCTGTGCAATAATTTTTAGTGTTTGTTTTTCTCTTCTTATGTCAGAAAAAGGGAATTGCATTAGTAAAATATTACATTTTATTCGTTCAAATTTCTAATATACATTATTTTGAAATTTAACTGTGTTAAAAGTGGTCCAAACCTGTGCGAATATAATTATAGTTGCTTGACGCTCTTTACTGCCCCTGATTAAGTGGCATATGCAATTTGCATTACTTAGGTGCTGTAAAAGTGGCCAAGATCAGTTCTTACAGGGGTTTATTTACAATTAGCACCGATGTCAAATATATGCTCCGATTGTGGTGGAAAGGTCAGCGCTAGGGCGCCAGGTGTCCTTTGTTCGGGCTCTTGTGGACATTATTACCACGGAAAGTGTGTTCGTATGTCAGCTGAAACTCTAAAACTCCTTAACGGGATTAAAGGAGCGCAATGGATCTGTAACGATTGCCAGTCTGCAGACGCCAATAAATCAATTATTATTGATAACGAAGAACTTTCTGGAAATCTTATCATCCAGCTATTGTCCAAGCCATCGAAAATATTAGGATTGATTTCAACAATAAATACGAAGAGCTAAAAGTATTAATTATTGAAAAAAACACCATAATTGAAAATCTTACGACTGAAAATATAGCACTTAAAAAGGAAGTAGCGGATTTAGGCTCTAGACTAGATAATCTGGATCAGTACTCTAGAAGAAACAATCTGGAGATTCAAGGGGTCCCGGAAAAGAAGAACGAAAATCTGTTAGTGTCATTCAGCATATTGGAGCATTCATTGAATGTCCAGTGTCCCCCAATGATATTGATGCTATCCACAGAGTTCCATTTTTTAATAAAAACAAACAGGGTCCTAGAAATATTATAATAAAACTAAAATCTAGATTATTTAAGCAAAGATTTTTAGCGTGCTCCAAAACAGTAATTAAAAAGAATAGAACATCTGGTAAACAATTAAGTATTAATGTTCCTACGATTTCATCTGGTCTGTATGTGAACGAGCATTTGACAAATAAAAACAAACTTTTACTAAATAAGGCGAAATTGTTTGGTAGGGAGAATAATATTGAGTATATTTGGGTTCAGGATTGTAAGATTCTGGCGCGTAAAAATTCAAACTCGCGAATTTTTCAAATACATACCGAAGAGTGTTTAGCCAAATTAAATTAAATTAAAACCTCTTATTTTTCTCTCTATTAACTGTCTCGTTGCATTACCATTAGATTTCATAATATACTGATTATATGTTAGATGTGAACTCACTGAAAATATATTACCAAAATGTTCGTGGATTACGCACAAAAGTTACTAATTTTTTCCAAGCTTCTTCTGTACCTGATTACCACATTATTTGTCTTACTGAAGCTTGGTTGAACGGTAATATTGGTAGTCATGAACTATTTAGTAATAATTTCCAAGTGTTTAGGCGGGATAGGGATAGGCATACTTCCCATAAGTCAGACGGCGGAGGCTCTCTTATTGCAATCAGCTCATTTTTACAAGTTGCTGAGCGGCCTGACTGGCAAACTAACGTTTTGGAAGAAGTATGGATATCCATTGCTCTGCCAAATGGTAAAAATAAAATTCATATATGTTGTGTCTACATACCAGACTATATTGATATCTGTAAACTTAATGTATTCACTGAAAATGTAAACAAAATTATCAATGACAATCTCCAGGATTCTGTTACTATAGTAGGTGATTTTAATTTAGCTAATATTGTATGGTCACGTGACGAATACTTTAACTTTCTGACGCCTTCATTACCCTCTGACAAAAAATCATCACTTTTTATACATATATGTATATATATATATATATATATATATATATATATATATATATATATATATATATATACATATAGAGGTAAAAAAACCATTTTGTTAGGGAAATAAAGACAATATATATATATATATATATATATATATATATATATTGTCTTTATATTTAGTTAGGTATATCTATTATGTAACTTACAAATGTTTGTTGTAATAATTATTACTTTGTTATAACTTCTGTACGTGGGAATTTGCAGGAGCTTGTCTCCGTTTAATTCCCCTAACAAAATAAAAATAAATAAAGATAAAATGTTGCATTTAATTTTTTAAAGCGTAAATTTAATAACCAGTCGGAAATGTTCTATTAAATACATTTAATTCAATGTTTGAATGTATACGAAATCAGAGGGCGGGGCTTATGATTTAAGCAACCAACGGAAACCATAGGCGCAATTTTCATATGGTAACCTGACCATATGGGTAGCAAACCAAATGGTTAACTGACCATATGGTTAGCTGATCAAGCGGTTACCTAACCATATGGCTAGCAGACTAAATTGTTACCTGACCATATGTTTAGCTGGCAAAATTGTTAACTGACCATATGGGTTGCTGACGAAATGGTTACCTGACCATATGGTTAGCTGACCAAGTGGTTACCTAACCATATGGTTAGCGGACCAAATGGTTATTTGACCATTTGGTTTGCTGACCAAATGGTTACCTGACCATATGGTTAGCTGGCAAAATCGTTAACTGACCATGTGGTTAACAGACCAATTGGTTACCTGACCATGTCGTTGGCAGACCAAATGGATAACTGACCATATAGTGAGCTGACCAAATGGTTACCTGACCAAATGGTTAACTGACCAAATGGTTAGCTGACCAAATGGTTAGCTGACCAAATGGTTAACTGACCAAATGGTTACTTGACCAAATGGTTAGCTGACCAAATGGTTGGCTGACCAAATGGTTAACTGACCAAATGGTTACCTGACCAAATGGTTAATATGTTAATATGCAGGCCCAGCTGAAGGCGTTGCAGGCTGAGTTGCGGGATATGCAGGCCCAGAAGGCAGCCAAGATAGACGCGACTGCAGGAAGCGAGACCGGTGAGTCAGCGATACGCGGCGGAGTATCCAGCTTCAGAGCGGGAGCTTACATCCTGGACCCCTTCGATCCCGATGACCGTGAGGCCAATGTCGACATCTGGTTGGCTCGCATCGACCAGCTGGGGTGTGTACACGGGTGGACCGAGTACGAGAAATCCCTGTACATGCAGGCGAAGCTGAGGGGAGAAGCCAGAGCGTGGTTCAATCGGCTTCTCAAGTACGACCACACCTGGGCGGAGTGGAAGATCATGCTGAAGACGGCGTTCCCTCAACAGCATGACTTTGCGAAGATGCTGCGCGAGCTACTGGCACGGCAAAAGGTTCCCGGGGAGAGTCTTGCTCGCTACTATCGGGCGAAGCTTGCCATGTGCGAGCGTGTGGGCATTACAGGTGAGCGAGCAATCTCCTGCATCATCGACGGCCTCCCACTTGCGATGCAGTTGAATGCTAGGGCATTCGGCGGAGGGTAGCAGTCCGAGGCAACGGCGAGGGCCAACCGGCACCCGGCGATGGACGGTTGGAGACGCTGCTACAACTGCCAAGAGGTGGGGACCCACGTGAGCCGCGAGTGTCCGAGGCCTCGCACGCAGCGGTGCCGCGACAGTGTGGCGAGGAAGGGCATTGGGCCATGGATTGTCCTGGCCAACGTCGCGGACCACAGGTAAGCTTGGTGGATGCCGCGAACAGCTACAAAAAGTGGATGAAGACCAGCGCCGGCGTGCCGCTGAGAGCCTTCATCGACACGGGTAGTGTCCACGACCTCATCACGGAGGAATGTGCACGGCGTTTGCAGTGTACGCTGTCTGCAAATGGGCAGCAGTTACATGGATTCGGTGGAGGGATGACTTGGACCTTAGGTAAGGTCGAGCTGTCCGTCATCATAGACGGTGCCGGTGTCAAGATGCACCCGTTGGTGGTGACATGTGGATTGTCGGGAGCCGACATACTGATAGGGCAGCCAACGCTCTCGTCAGGCGAGGTGGTCCTACTTGTGCGGGACGGCACGGTGAGCCTATCGCGCGAGGAAAACTTCCTCCAAAAGCTGGCGTTGGAGGATGATGACCTGGACGAGCCATGGCAGCAGAAGTTGGAAGTACGGCTCGTCGAGGATGCCTGGCTTCTACCCAACGACGACCAGAGCCCAGCAGTCACGGTGGATGGACTGCCTGAAGGTGCGTTCCTGCTCGTCAAGGAACGGACGGTCCGGCGACACACCTCTGAACTTATCGTAAAGGGGGCACTTTTGGGGCCAGGGAACATGAAGATGAGAATCTGGAATCAGAGTCTCAGGGGCGTTATCTGGCCCACCAAACACCCGCTGGCGCGCGGCTTTGTTATCTTTCCAGATAAAGACCCGGAACCGGTGAACTCGGTGAGTATCATTAATAATAAATTAAGCTTTGCAGATGTCAAGGTGGGTGATATCGCTGAAAGTGAAAGGAGCGAATTGGAAGCGCTCTTGTCACGGTTGCAAAATTGCTTCTCGAGTGGGGATGAAGATTTGGGGCTCACCCACTTGGGGGAAATGAGAATCCAGTTAACCACGCGTACACCGATATACCACCGCCCGTACAGGCTGTCACTCGCAGAGAGGGAAACGGTGAAACAAAAAGTGCAGACGCTACTTAACAGCAGGGCCATACGAGAGTCTGAATCGGAATACGCAAGCCCCATCGTACTTGTCCCAAAAGTGAACGGCGGCCGTCGGATGTGCGTTGACAATCGCGCACTAAATAAGGTAACTGTGAAAGATCGACATCCGATGCCACTGGTGGAGGATGAATTCACCAAGTTAGCGGGTAAGTGTTATTATAGTACACTTGATTTAGCCCAAGGTTATCACCAAGTCCCTATGCATGTGGACTCTGTACATAAAACTGCATTTATTACTCCGGATGGTCACTATGAGTGGTTAAGAGTCCCCTTCGGGCTCGCGAATGCCCCAGCTCTCTTCCAGAAGGTAGTACAGCGAATGCTGAAGGGTATTCCCAGTGACCAGGTGCTGGCTTACATGGACGACCTGCTGATACCCTCCGAGAGCATAGCTGGCGGGCTCCGTCAGTTGGAGGAGGTGCTACAATCGGTGGCAAGAGCCGGATTGAAATTAAACTTAGCTAAATGCTCTTTCTTACAAAACAAGGTAACATATCTGGGCCACGACATAAGCGGCGGCGGTATCCGACCTGGAGAGCGCAAAATCACGGCGGTAAGCGACTTTCCTGTACCCAAAAATGTACATGGCGTAAGACAGTTCTTAGGCTTAAGACGGCGCACAACCCTATAGTCCTCAATAGTTTCTTATACAAAACTAATAATCGGAAATAAAATGAATAACAATCTATATATCAAAATTTGCAGCGAATTTTTATCTATCTAATAGGATATTTTTAATTGTAGATAAAACTGTTAGGTAGTTGTAAATAAGCAAATTAAATTATAGACGCCATCTTGTAAACCAATCGACGCATATTTGCGTACGATGCGGCAAATTGTACCTAAAGCTTCATTCTACAAATATGATTGTAGCTATTTTGTTGTATTGTGAAAATTACTTATAGTTATTGTACTTGGTAATCTATTTTTGCCGCTCTCTTGAATCTGCGGTGGTTTTCAAAATGGGTGTTACGGGTAAAAATGATTTATTTTTTGTGAATAATACGGGTACCAAGTTGCATTCTATTATCTTTAAGTATAATATTTTTCGACCAAGGCTCTAAACTATAAGTAATCAAGTCGAAAAAAAATTGACGTATTATTTGAACATTTCTACACAAAACTATGTAAAAATAAAAGTTATTCGAAACCCACAAATAGATTTAAAAAATTACAGAACAATATCGCTGATGTCTATTTTTAAGTTATTGAGCGATAATATTTTTACAATAAATGTTTCTACAATTAAAACTATCATATTAGATAAATACAAATTCGGTGCAAAATTTGATGTATAGGTTGAGAGTAATTTTATTTCAGATTGTTAGTTTTGTATAAGAAACTAGTAACCTCCGGGGGTTATACGCAGCCTTAACGAGTTATTTCAGGAAATTCATACCGAACTTTGCTGTTGTAGCTAAACCATTAACTGAACTGACCAAGAAGCAGACTACGTGGCAGTGGGGCGACAGCCAAGTCGAGACGTTCGCAAAGCTGAAGCAGCTGCTGGTGGAACGACCGGTGTTGGCACTGTACCATAGTCATGCAGAGACGGAGATACATACAGACGCCTGTCCGAGCGGCTTGGGTGGAATCCTATTGCAGAAACAAAACGACGGATCCTTCCGGCCGGTGCTCTACTTCGGCAGGGTAACCACACCAGCCGAACAGAAGTACCATAGCTTTGAGTTAGGGACGTTGGCGCTCGTGGAAACGGTAAAACGTTTCCGGGTATATCTGGTGGGTATACATTTTAAGGCTATCACCGATTGTACTTCTGTGCGAGCTACCATGCTTAAACGAGACCTGGTGCCCCGCATCGCTCGTTGGTGGATGACTCTACAAGAGTACGACATGGAAGTAGAGTACAGGCCGGGAGCCAGGATACAGCATGTTGACGCGCTGAGCCGTAACCCCGTCTCAGTGAACCTGGTGCAGATCCACGATGATGATTGGTTTCTGACAGTTCAGCTGCAGGACGAGAAGGCGCACTCGATTGTAGAGGCGCTGCAGACAGGTACAGCTGACAAAGGTATTGTTAACGACTTTAAATTACAGGACGGGCGGTTGTACAGCAAGACGCTGCTGGGTGATCGACTGTATGTCCCGGCGATGGCAAGATTCAGTCTACTACGAAAACATCATGATGATGTTGGTCACCCCGGCGTTGAGCGTTGCTTAAAATTAATAAAGGAAACTTACTGGTTTCCCAAAATGGGGCGTTTCACAAAGAAATACGTCCAAGCGTGCATGAACTGTGCGTTCAGCAAAGGGAGTTATGGCAGAGCGGAGGGTCTGCTACACCCCATTGAGAAGAAGGCAATCCCCTTCGAGACGGTGCACGTCGACCATCTGGGACCTTTTGCACGAAGTGTACGCGGGTACACTTACGTACTCATGGTGGTAGACGCGTTCACCAAATACACCCTCGCAAGAGCAACGCGCACTCTGAAGTCTACAGAGGTGATTACTATACTTAAAGAGATTTTCAGCGAGTTCGGATATCCGAAGCGTGTGATCTCCGACAGAGGGTTGGCGTTTACCAGTAAAGTATTTACTGAGTTCTTAACAAGCACGGCGTGCGGCACGTATGTAATGCCATTGCGACCCCAAGGGCGAACGGACAAGTCGAAAGACAGAACCGTACTATAGTGGAAGCGATCGGCGCAATGACTGCAGATGAGTCCCGGTGGGACGAGACACTGCCCGACATTGTGTGGGGTATGAATAACTGTGTAAACAAGAGTACGGGGTACTCGCCTGTTGAGATGATGTTTACACGAAAGAGTGGTGCCATTGCGGAACTCTCTGACGGTGTCCAGAGCGCAAATGCCCCGGCGGAGGCTGAGTTCCATGAACCACGGCGAGAGGTTACACGGCGTCGCCGGCGAGCGGCTGAGAAGCTGAATAAAGTCAGCGAGACTATGAGAGCTTGTTTTAATAAAAGACGAAAAACGGCGACCTGCTACAAACCCGGTGACTTGGTCTTGTGGCGTAATGCAAGTACATGCCACGGCGACAAGGGCGTGAACAGAAAACTGTTGAATAAATTTAATGGCCCCTATAAAGTAACGGCGATACTGGGGAACGACCGATACAAAATATCCTCCGTCAAAGGCGTCAGGGGATATAAAAATTTCACCGTGACGGTAGCTGCTGATTCACTACGGCGATATCACAGCACCATGGCAGAGCATGAGCTCAGTGCCGACCAGGATGATCAACACACAGGTATCTAGGAGACTGATCGACAGGACTTGATCGACCTCCTGGAGGGGTAAGGTTAAGGTAAGAATTAATGGGGACATTAATTGTTGCAGGACGGCCGAGTGTTAGGGAGTTTTTCAAAGAGGGCGCGCTGAGCAATGGCGTGGCGGCAGCACCATACAGGCGGTCGGTATTGTGTCCCGCGCTTGTATCGGCGTAGGAAGAAGAAAGGAAGTCACATGATGATTCTATTCTATCTACGGCGTTGGACTGAATCGCTCGGCGTGTTCTCGCTTATATTTTGGTGTTTAGTATTATACATTTATGTTTGATAAATAAATGATATGTTAGATTGAACGTTTATTATTTTATCGTCCTAACAATATTTTTTCACGGATTCCTCAGTATCTCTTAGGACAGATGAGATATCGACTAGGTTTTTGCTTATAAAAGTTACCCGTGCCAATGTTTAGAAACAAACTACTAATTTTATTTGTAATTAGTATGAACCTCTAACGGGGTGAATCTACACCTGAGGAGAGAGTCAGCAATGTGATCTATAAAGAACTATGACTTATTATAATTGCACGATGATCAAACCGTCAATAACCGTAGCGAAGCACGGGTACTCAGCTAGTATTTTTATATTAGGTCACAAACATGAGTGTCCTTTTTTTTGCAAGAGATTTGAATATACTTTTCTTTTGTTACAGGTGAAAGCAGTATCATTATGAACCAATTTTCAGAGAATAAACTACTAGTTTAACATTTTTTTTGTTATATATGTGTCATAATAGACTGTTATATTTTTGCTTATGCAAAACCCCCGAAGTGATGGTTATTTGTGTTCTAATATTTTAATTTTCATGGATAAAAGTTTTTTTTTACTAAAATATGTCTTTTATGTACTCATAAATTCATCAAAAACACCAAAAAAATCACAAAATACATTTATGTTATTTTAACAACTAATTAAAAATTGGGTCACTTTTGACCCCACGATAGTAGTTATGATAGTGTAAATGAACGATAGTAGTACAAGGTTAAGTATATATTTTTTCCCTGTATAATTTTTTTTTTTTTTTTGTAGTAAATAATAATAAAAAATTATTTTTCAATAAGTTTATTTTATTTTTTTTTTTTGCTTTTCACTTTTTATTTTGATCAATTTGACATATAAATATAAATCAACTGAAAAAATCTGAACACATTTTTTATGGGGGTGCGGGAGCTTATTTTCACATTCAACGAGTCAGTCTGAAGCCAACAGCCGTAGCCAGTAGTCGCAAACGCACACATGTTATATTATCATACTTTTGTACTATTAATTCTATCTTCAATAAATTTAATTAATAATAAAAACCGAATAATCAAACACCACCATAGAATCCCACAACTTATGGAGGCTCACCGGGGATCGTGTCGCGTGTTTGAGAAGGTTTTTTTTTAAGAAAGAGTGAAATAAAAGTTGTTAAAATCGCGAAGAAACAAAACGAACATACTATCAGGTTTTACCGCCGATTGTAAACTTGTAAGTAATTGAAATTATACATATGAAACAAAACTTGGTGTCATTAGTGGAAAGTTGGGGTTTTGCGGGGCCCTTCAGAAGTCGAGGCCAAGTGCGCGCGCCCGGTTCGCCCGCCGTTAAATCCGCCTCTGAGAGTTGTAAGTAAAATGAAAGTTATGTGAGAAATAGTGAGCAAAAAGTGGAGAGAAAGTAATAAAAGTGGAGAAAGAACAATTAAATTGGAAAATATGAAGTAAATGAACAAAAGAAATATAAACAGAGGAGAAAACAGTAAAGTGTAAACGTTAAGCGCTAAAGTAAAACAATAATAAAGAAGTGAAGTGTACAAAGAATTAAAGAAAACATAAGATAAATTAAAAACGCAACCTAAACGTTTGAATCGTGAACAGTTTCCCGCCTGCCTGCGACCTTGAACGGCAAACAGCCAACAAGTGATAACGCACACCTGCATGTCATAAACAACAGCCGGTTTGCAATAACAATTCGGTAGTTTTAGGGTTTTGTAGGTATGTCCAAAAAACCCTTATACCGTCATTTTGTCGTCTGTCAGTTCGGTAAAAATTGTAGCCAAACTGCTAAACCTAGAGAGTTGAAATTTGGCATGCTTATACAACCCTTTGACTCGCACATAGGAAAAATACTAAAACATATCCCCCTAAAAATATATTTGTGCTCATCGAAAAAAAATATATTTTTTTAAATTCTGTGTAGGGTATCAAATGAAAGCCCTTAGTAAGTGGATTAACGGTCAAAATTTTATTTTTGCAAAATAAATTATTTTGACGCGATTTTAGCCAAAATTGTGCAAAAAAATTTGTTTGTACCACACCCAGTAGTTTAAACTAAAAATCTGAAAAAGTTCTAAGTAATGTACTTTTGTGTGAACCGGAATAGTACAACAGGAATTATTGATCAGATTATGTTGTCGGAAATAACGCATTTTTTATGTTTTTAACTAAAATATGTTAAATATTTAATTCGCTATGTAACACAGTAGATAAGTAGGCATTCGTAGCGTTGTGCGTTTAGTCCCTTATTTGTGATTTGCAAACTAGAGTTCGAATCCTATCAATTTTAATTACCGACCGCCAACATATAATGGGTGTTTTTTTTAGAGGTATAGAACTTTAAATTGCAATAAAACAACGATGGATTATTCGATTGACATGAATTTTTTTTTATTCGAAAGATAATCTTGTGGCATTACATTTTAAATATGATTTCTGGCATATGACCGCCACGGCTGGCTCGGATGTAGTCCAATCTGGACGTCCAATTTTCGATGACTTTTTCCAACATTTGTGGCCGTATATCGGCAATAACACGGCGAATGTTGTCTTCCAAATGGTCAAACGTTTGTGGCTTATCCGCATAGACCAATGACTTTACATAGCCCCACAGAAAGTAGTCCAGCGGTGTTAAATCACAAGATCTTGGAGGCCAATTCACAGGTCCAAAACGTGAAATTAGGCGGTCACCAAACGTGTCTTTCAATAAATCGATTGTGGCACGAGCTGTGTGACATGTTGCGCCGTCTTGTTGGTATGATTTAATGTAATGCCACAAGATTATCTTTCGAATAA
The DNA here is from genome assembly GCA_963971575.1 of Liopterus haemorrhoidalis. Lineage (NCBI taxonomy): Eukaryota > Metazoa > Arthropoda > Insecta > Coleoptera > Dytiscidae > Liopterus > Liopterus haemorrhoidalis. The sequence continues at coordinate 32,891,610 of OZ020618.1, forward strand.
AAAAAAAATTCATGTCAATCGAATAATCCATCGTTGTTTTATTGCAATTTAAAGTTCTATACCTCTAAAAAAAACACCCGTTATAAGGGAGGTATTGTGATCATACCGATTTTGACATTTCGCGATTTCAATGGATCTCCACGAATTGAGATCCCTACATAACGTTTTGACTATTTTTAGCATGATGTCTATCGGTCTGTCTGTTTGTCCGTCTGTCTGTCCGTCTGTCTGTGTACACGTGTAGAGCAAATTCGGCTGAAAAGATTTTTATGAAATTTCATATTTAAACTTCTGCTATCAATGGCACGAGTTGATCAACTTTTGGTAGAAATCGGTTGACTAAAAATGGGAGTTTACTCTTGTCGATTTTAAGATTTTTGTGAATATTCCACAACAGAAAAATATTTCGAAAAAATTTATTGAACAAAAGTTGTTATAAAAGCAATAATTAATATATTTTATTTGAGACGTTTTTCGATAAAACGAAAAATTACGAATAATTTCTGTAAAATTTTTCGAAATTTTTTCCAAGTCTCAATTTTTTCATACTTATATGTAACGTTTGCATGGTCATGATAAATAATATCTCTGTTAGAAAATATTAGGCCAAGTTATTTCTACTCTACTGCTAGAATGTAATTTATATAAGTACTTATATGATAGCGGTCGGTCCTGTGGTGGCCACAGCTGATTTTTTTTCTGTTTTTTTTTTTGCATTTTTATTTTCTTTAAATTATTTTGTCAAAATTCTAGTTATATTTTGGTAAATGTTCAGGATATATTTGCAAAGTTTGTAGGTTAACACGTAGAAATTTTGCTCCGTGTTAAGAGTGAAATTTTGGGCTTGGGTCACCGGTCCGAAAAAAAAAAAAGAAATTAAGTTGGGAACACTGAAATTTTTGCCAACTGTAATGAGAAGTTACTAGTTACTAGAAGTTATCCCTATTACACGATAGCAATGATGAAATTATTGATTTTATTATAATTTTCGTTCCATAAAATTCCAATATAGTACTCTTATAACACATATAACATCATTCTATTTCCTACAGTAGTACTACTATATTTTTAACGATTGCCTTCAAATAATAAATTTTAGTTCTACAGATTTTGCCTCTACAATGTTACCACTAGATAAAAGTAAAATGTTTTTCCACTTTTTTTGTAATATTGTCGTAATAGCGCGCACTACAAATTAAAATCTGTTTTTATTATACACTAATTTATAATTAAATACTTTAATTGAACATATAAGTAAGAACATATTGATCTATGAAATACGTTTCTATTATTGTAAAGCGAATAATACTTAGAATTTGAGAGAAAACAAATATATAGATTATTAATATAGTTTAAGAAAAACATTAAACTGAAGGAGATCAAAAGTGTTACCAGGCCAAGAATAAATACGCCAATAATAATTCGAAATAAATATCTCGAATATTAAAGACATTTAATTAAAAAAACGCCTTACATAATAACTGATATTTTTAAATCTGATATATCAGTAGAATATAATTTTACCTACGACAACCTGGTCTACAAGATATGCATGGAAATTTAGAACATGTAACTCTTTATTGATTTATTTTTATACATTTTTGCAATGAATTTGTAATCAGTGATTCTTAAACTCTGGTCCGCGGGTAAAGGCCTTTAAGTGATTAAATTTGTTTTATATTGGAACTAGACACTGTACTGCGGATTGGATGTACCTGAATGATACTAATTATAACAAGGAAATTAGGAAATATGTAAATCCATTATATTTAAAATAACATACATACAGCGACTTGAAAAAAAGGATAGTGAGACAACTATAGTTTCCATATAAATTATATTTAACCAGAACTGTAAAATAATGATTATTTTTGTAATCAACTATTTGTGGAAAACCATTACTCATATAACCGCAATCAGAAATTTGATTGAAATTACCTAAATAAATAGAATACAAAATTCTTGATACGATTAGAAATATTCAAAAAGTAATCAAATCTTTACAAAACTATGTTAAAATTTGGAATTTTTCATATTCTCAAAATATTTAGGTCTACGGCCAACATCGCTCTTAATTTTCGCTTCCCTTGAAATAAAACATTCATAAATAATAATCAATACACTTTATTATTCTAAAAAAACATTAAATTTTTCTTACATTAATAATTACAAAATATTACAATGTAAATAAAAATATATTTAACATACATGTTTATTATTTGAAAACATTTATCGTACGTATATGCAGGGCATATATTCAAAATAATAAACCAGTTAGATGAAAAATATAAATAAAACACTAAAAAATCTGACGAGAAAAAAAAAATTAACTGTAGTTGTAGCCCTAATTATTTTAATAATTATCATACAATTTGTTGATTTTTAAAAATGTGGTCATTTGCCAAAAGTAGAAACTAAGTGAAATCTTTTTCTGTACCTGTTATCCTAATATTCATTTTAACAACCAGTATGGAAGTATTTCAATATTTTAAGAACTGATATGCTCGTACCGGTTGAATATCGTCACTGCATATATTTAAGTATTTATTACAATATATATAGTTTAACACATTGGTATGCGAATTTTTGTGACGGAATGTCATCACAATGTTTATTTAATAATTTAAAATAAAAATACGCCGTTAACCTGCCATAATTAAGGTAAGCTTAGAATTGCAATAAGGCGTTTACGAAAACTCTACCGATAGATACCGAGAACATCAACTGCGTGTGAAAACAAGTTCGGTGAATGTGTATAAGCATGTAGCTGTTTACCGACCGATAGATTTACTGGGGAAGATTTACTATACCCCACTCAACATAACCTTATTCTAGCTAAACTATTCTAACATAACAACTATTCTAGCTAAAGCCTAGCCTAACCTAACCTTTTTAAGGATTATTTAAGCCTTCTGTATAGAGGCAGCACATAAGGTTATGTTCAGTGGGGTATAGTAAAGATTGGCAGATGTACCATATCCACCGGAAGAGTTTTCGTAAACGCCTAGTGATTTGGCCAAGATACACTTTAGGTATGCATATTTATATATAAAAATAATGCTGTTTGGATAGCAGGATCACCAAACCTGTATCTTTTTCAGTAGTTTATTGCACTGTCATTTATTATTTAATTATTAAAATTTTTTCTTATGTCTCTCCATTTGAATTAGGTCGCAGTAGCACTACAAATATTGTAAGTCGCAGCAAGAAAACCTTTTTCACTGTACCCAGCATGTATTTTCTCGTTCTGATATTATAGTCCAGGCCTTATAGTGTTACATCGGACAGCATTTCTTTGTTCCTCATTTTTTATCACATTTAACCATCTTATATCAAGATTCATTGTAAGCAACGGTTTTGAAAAACTTCGCAAAAATAATCTGGAATACAGAAAAATATTTAAAAAGTTTCCCTCAGTAGTCAAATCCAACATTTTTTAATAATAAATAGTTTAAATGTCATTTATAACATTTCAATCTATTATAATATCTACTTACATTAATTATTTAAAATATGTACATATGTGTATTAAAGGTTACAAAACAAATGACATATCAAAATTTTACTAGCAGTTCTAAGTTTATAATAATAAGGTCTAAATTAATATTATATATAAATAAACCATATGCATTGTTGTAATTTACTTTCTAATTAATGTTCTTTATTAAATTGTTTACAAAATACTTCAAAATGAATTAAATATTACATGAATAAGTTAAATTAATTTACGGATTTTAGAAATGTTATCCAATAGGGGAAAAATTTTAAGATCGTAGCGCCACGCGGATTTTTTTGAAACCATTCTAAATCAGATACCACTTGACATTTACTAGTAAATAATAGCGAAAAGTGTATCAAAAAACGACAAAAAATAAATAATTGTTTGGGATTTTCTGATTTTGTGAAGTAACATTACTTGTAAACATCTAAAATACTACATTTTGTGATCTAGTTTTAAGTTATGGCGGTTTTCCATTGTCGATTATTTTAACTATATTGGGGGAAATAATAATTCCCGTGTTGTTTACCAAGGGGTAGAAATCTACAATGCTGGGCATATAATATTGTGTGGAGTCACTGAAAAAAACAGAGAGTTCATAAAGATTTATTCATTATGCCTACAAACTTGTGCATTACAAACCCACACACAATAACAGGAATTTTCAAGATATGCGATAATAAATACAAAATTGAAAATATTTTTTGTAGTCACTATCATTAAAATGTAATGAGCAAACTTTGATATAAGGGCTCACTTTTTTTCCAATTTTTAAATTGTTTATCTAAACATCGCGTCGATTCCTAACCTCTTGCTTTCCCAATTTTGTTTCGAACCGTACGGTGTCTGATATTAGTGGAAACAAATGAAACGATATTTCCGGGTTTCTTCTTTTCAATGAATTGCACATAGGCACACAACAATATGTATTATACATTTTTCAATGATTATAATAAAACTTTAAAAACAAACTTCATACAAAACCAATACACAAAACGAAATGTTATCTGATGTACACACATTCATGAAACGCTCACCAGATGGTAGGGTGCTTAGCTGCAAATCCCTATAAACACGGCTTCTATTTTTCACATTTTTTTTTATTTTTTCGAAGTTGGGAACACTTACCTTATCAGTTTTAGTACATTTGACACAGACTTGAAATTTTGATAGTTTTATGTTGAATTTATTTTGTGAAGTTCTCATAGATCTGTGCAATAATTTTTAGTGTTTGTTTTTCTCTTCTTATGTCAGAAAAAGGGAATTGCATTAGTAAAATATTACATTTTATTCGTTCAAATTTCTAATATACATTATTTTGAAATTTAACTGTGTTAAAAGTGGTCCAAACCTGTGCGAATATAATTATAGTTGCTTGACGCTCTTTACTGCCCCTGATTAAGTGGCATATGCAATTTGCATTACTTAGGTGCTGTAAAAGTGGCCAAGATCAGTTCTTACAGGGGTTTATTTACAATTAGCACCGATGTCAAATATATGCTCCGATTGTGGTGGAAAGGTCAGCGCTAGGGCGCCAGGTGTCCTTTGTTCGGGCTCTTGTGGACATTATTACCACGGAAAGTGTGTTCGTATGTCAGCTGAAACTCTAAAACTCCTTAACGGGATTAAAGGAGCGCAATGGATCTGTAACGATTGCCAGTCTGCAGACGCCAATAAATCAATTATTATTGATAACGAAGAACTTTCTGGAAATCTTATCATCCAGCTATTGTCCAAGCCATCGAAAATATTAGGATTGATTTCAACAATAAATACGAAGAGCTAAAAGTATTAATTATTGAAAAAAACACCATAATTGAAAATCTTACGACTGAAAATATAGCACTTAAAAAGGAAGTAGCGGATTTAGGCTCTAGACTAGATAATCTGGATCAGTACTCTAGAAGAAACAATCTGGAGATTCAAGGGGTCCCGGAAAAGAAGAACGAAAATCTGTTAGTGTCATTCAGCATATTGGAGCATTCATTGAATGTCCAGTGTCCCCCAATGATATTGATGCTATCCACAGAGTTCCATTTTTTAATAAAAACAAACAGGGTCCTAGAAATATTATAATAAAACTAAAATCTAGATTATTTAAGCAAAGATTTTTAGCGTGCTCCAAAACAGTAATTAAAAAGAATAGAACATCTGGTAAACAATTAAGTATTAATGTTCCTACGATTTCATCTGGTCTGTATGTGAACGAGCATTTGACAAATAAAAACAAACTTTTACTAAATAAGGCGAAATTGTTTGGTAGGGAGAATAATATTGAGTATATTTGGGTTCAGGATTGTAAGATTCTGGCGCGTAAAAATTCAAACTCGCGAATTTTTCAAATACATACCGAAGAGTGTTTAGCCAAATTAAATTAAATTAAAACCTCTTATTTTTCTCTCTATTAACTGTCTCGTTGCATTACCATTAGATTTCATAATATACTGATTATATGTTAGATGTGAACTCACTGAAAATATATTACCAAAATGTTCGTGGATTACGCACAAAAGTTACTAATTTTTTCCAAGCTTCTTCTGTACCTGATTACCACATTATTTGTCTAACTGAAACTTGGTTGAACGGTAATATTGGTAGTCATGAACTATTTAGTAATAATTTCCAAGTGTTTAGGCGGGATAGGGATAAGCATAATTCCCATAAGTCAGACGGCGGAGGCTCTCTTATTGCAATCAGCTCATTTTTACAAGTTGTTGAGCCTGACTGGCAAACTAACGTTTTGGAAGAAGTATGGATATCCATTGCTCTGCCAAATGGTAAAAATAAAATTCATATATGTTGTGTCTACATACCGGACTATATTGATATCTGTAAACTTAATGTATTCACTGAAAATGTAACCAAAATTATCAATGACAATCTCCAGGATTCTGTTATTATAGTAGGTGATTTTAATTTAGCTAATATTGTATGGTCACGTGACGAATACTTTAACTTTCTGACGCCTGTATATATATATATATATATATATATATATATATACAGGCGTCTGTATATATATATATATACATACGTATGTATGTATGTATATATATATATATATATATATATATATATATATATATATATATATATATATTTCTCTTTATATTTAGTTAGGTATATCTATTATGTAACTTACAAATGTTTGTTGTAATAATTATTACTTTGTTATAACTTCTGTACGTGGGAATTTGCAGGAGCTTGTCTCGGTTTAATTCCCCTAACAAAATAAAAATAAATAAAAATAAAATGTTGCATTTAATTTTTTAAAGCGTAAATTTAATAACCAGTCGGAAATGTTCTATTAAATACATTTAATTCAATGTTTGAATGTAAACGAAATCAGAGGGCGGGGCTGATGATTTAAGCAACCAATGGAAACCATAGGCGCAATTTTCATATGGTAACCTGACCATATGGTTAGCAAACCAAATGGTTAACTGACCATATGGTTAGCTGATCAAGCGGTTACCTAACCATATGGTTAGCTGACCAAATTGTTACCTGACCATATGTTTAGCTGGCAAAATTGTTAACTGACCATATGGTTAGCTGACGAAATGGTTACCTTACCATATGGTTAGCTGACCAAGTGGTTACCTGACCAAATGGTTATTTGACCATTTGGTTTGCTGACCAAATGGTTACCTGACCATATGGTAAGCTGGCCAAATCGTTAACGGACCATGTGGTTAACAGACCAATTGGTTACCTGACCATGTCGTTGGCAGACCAAATGGATAACTGACCATATAGTTAGCTGACCAAATGCTTACCTGACCATATGTTCAGCTGGAAAAATTGTTAACTGACCAAATGGTTACCTGACCAAATGGTTAACTGACCAAGTGGTTACTTGACCAAATGGTTAGTTGACTAAATGGTTAGCTGACCAAATGGTTAACTGACCAAATAGTTAGCTGACCAAATGTTGAACTGACCAAATGGTTAGCTGACCAAATGGTTACCTGACCAAATGGTTACCTGCCCAAATGGTTAGCTGACCAAATGGTTAGCTGACCAAATGGTTAGCTGACCAAATGGTTAACTGACCAAATGGTTAGCTGACCAAATGGTTAACTGACCAAATGGTTCCTTGACCAAATGGTTACATTTCTCGATATAACGTAAGAACGCACTAAGAAAGGATTTTTCGACCCATATGAGGTGAAAAGGAGTCAAATATAGTGTTAGGGAGTTTTTCAAAGAGGGCGCGCTGAGCAATGGCGTGGCGGCAGCACCATACAGGCGGTCGGTATTGTGTCCCGCGCTTGTATCGGCGTAGGAAGAAGAAAGGAAGTCACATGATGATTCTATTCTATCTACGGCGTTGGACTGAATCGCTCGGCGTGTACTCGCTTATATTTTGGTGTTTAGTATTATACATTTATGTTTGATAAATAAATGATATGTTAGATTGAACGTTTATTATTTTATCGTCCTAACAATATTTTTTCACGGATTCCTCAGTATCTCTTAGGACAGATGAGATATCGACTAGGTTTTTGCTCATAAAAGTTACCCGTGCCAATGTTTAGAAACAAACTACTAATTTTATTTGTAATTAGTATGAACCTCTAACGGGGTGAATCTACACCTGAGGAGAGAGTCAGCAATGTGATCTATAAAGAACTATGACTTATTATAATTGCACGACGATGGCAAACCGTCAATAACCGTAGCGAAGCACGGGTACTCAGCTAGTATTTTTATATTGGGTCACAAACATGAGTGTCCTTTTTTTTTGCAAGAAATTTGAATATCCTTTTCTTTTGTTACAGGTGAAGGCAGTATCATTATGATCCAATTTAATAAATAAATGATATGTTTGATTGAACGTTTATTATTTTATCGTCCTAACAATTCAGAAGTGGGATCAGGACCGGCGGCCTGACGCGCGATTACGGCAGATAAATATAAACACTTGTTGCGTTCATTGTTTGTGTACGTGGAGTGAGTGGTGGTTCAAGTGAGACTGCATTCGAATACGGCGAGTCTCGTTAGTAACGAGAATGACGGACAAAGACGGGTGTGGCTGGTTGTTCGAGGACGAGAGCCTCGACTCGAGCTGGGTTCACCTGTAGCTGGCGGTGTTAAGAAGCGGCCAACAGCAGACCGGTGTCCCGATGCTGTACCGGACGTGGTGCAGGAAATGCAGGCCCAGCTGAAGGCGTTGCAGGCTGAGTTGCGGGATATGCAGGCCCAGAAGGCAGCCAAGATAGACGCGACTGCAGGAAGCGAGACCGGTGAGTCAGCGATACGCGGCGGAGTATCCAGCTTCAGAGCGGGAGCTGACATCCTGGACCCCTTCGATCCCGATGACCGTGAGGCCAGTGTCGACATCTGGTTGGCTCGCAGCGACCAGCTGGGGTGTGTACACGGGTGGACCGAGTACGAGAAGTCCCTGTACATGCAGGCGAAGCTGAGGGGAGAAGCCAGAGCGTGGTTCAATCGGCTTCTCAAGTACGACCACACCTGGGCGGAGTGGAAGATCATGCTGACGACGGCGTTCCCTCAACAGCATGACTTTGCGAAGATGCTGCGCGAGCTACTGGCGCGGCAAAAGGTTCCCGGGGAGATTCTTGCTCGCTACTATCGGGCGAAGCTTGCCATGTGCGAGCGTGTGGGCATCACAGGTGAGCGAGCAATCTCCTGCATCATCGACGGCCTCCCACTTGCGATGCAGTTGAATGCTAGTGCATTCGGCTGCCAAGAGCCGAACGAGCTGTACACCGGCTTCCTGGCCATGCTGGGCCGCTACGAGGAGGATGCTCCTGTCCATCGACCTAGGGAGCGAGAGGCAGTTCCCCTGCGAAGACCAGCTGGCAGAGAGGCTGTTCCGGACCAACGGCGCATGGAACGACGAGCAGCCTACGGCGGACGTGGGGAACGTTCGAGCCAGCGACGCGGAGGGCAGCAGTCCGAGGCAACGGCGAGGGTCAACCGGCACCCGGCGATGGACGGTTGGAGACGCTGCTACAACTGCCAAGAGGTGGGGACCCACGTGAGCCGCGAGTGTCCGAAGCCTCGCACGCAGCGGTGCCGCAAGTGTGGCGAGGAAGGGCATTGGGCCATGGATTGTCCTGGCCAACGTCGCGGACCACAGGTAAGCTTGGTGGATGCCGCGAAGAGCTACAAAAAGTGGATGAAGACCAGCGCCGGCGTGCCGCTGAGAGCCTTCATCGACACGGGTAGTGCCCACGACCTCATCACGGAGGAATGTGCACGGCGTTTGCAGTGTACGCTGTCTGCAAATGGGCAGCAGTTACATGGATTCGGTGGAGGGATGACTTGGACCTTAGGTAAGGTCGAGCTGTCCGTCATCATAGACGGTGCCGGTGTCAAGATGCACCCGTTGGTGGTGAAATGTGGATTGTCGGGAGCCGACATACTGATAGGGCAGCCAACGCTCTCGTCAGGCGAGGTGGTCCTACTTGTGCGGGACGGCACGGTGAGCATATCGCGCGAGGAAAACTTCCTCCAAAAGCTGGCGTTGGAGGATGATGACCTGGACGAGCCATGGCAGCAGAAGTTGGAAGTACGGCTCGTCGAGGATGCCTGGCTTCTACCCAACGACGACCAGAGCCCAGCAGTCACGGTGGATGGACTGCCTGAAGGTGCGTTCCTGCTCGTCAAGGAACGGACGGTCCGGCGACACACCTCTGAACTTATCGTAAAGGGGGCACTTTTGGGGCCAGGGAACATAAAGATGAGAATCTGGAATCAGAGTCTCAGGGGCGTTATCTGGCCCACCAAACACCCGCTAGCGCGCGGCTTTGTTATCTTTCCAGATAAAGACCCGGAACCGGTGAACTCGGTGAGTATCATTAATAATAAATTAAGCTTTGCAGATGTCAAGGTGGGTGATATCGCTGAAAGTGAAAGGAGCGAATTGGAAGCGCTCTTGTCACGGTTGCAAAATTGTTTCTCGAGTGGGGATGAAGATTTGGGGCTCACCCACTTGGGGGAAATGAGAATCTAGTTAACCACGCGTACACCGATATACCACCGCCCGTACAGGCTGTCACTCGCAGAGAGGGAAACGGTGAAACAAAAAGTGCAGACGCTACTTAACAGCAGGGCCATACGAGAGTCTGAATCTGAGTACGCAAGCCCAAAAGCAAACGGCGGACGTCGGATGTGCGTTGACAATCGCGCACTAAATAAGGTAACAGTGAAAGATCGACATCCGATGCCACTGGTGGAGGATGAATTCACCAAGTTAGCGGGTAAGTGTTATTATAGTACACTTGATTTAGCCCAAGGTTATCACCAAGTCCCTATGCATGTGGACTCTGTACATAAAACTGCATTTATTACTCCGGATGGTCACTATGAGTGGTTAAGAGTCCCCTTCGGGCTCGCGAATGCCCCAGCTCTCTTCCAGAAGGTAGTACAGCGAATGCTGAAGGGTATTCCCAGTGACCAGGTGCTGGCTTACATGGACGACCTGCTGATACCCTCCGAGAGCATAGCTGGCGGGCTCCGTCAGTTGGAGGAGGTGCTACAATCGGTGGCAAGAGCCGGATTGAAATTAAACTTAGCTAAATGTTCTTTCTTACAAAACAAGGTAACATATCTGGGCCACGACATAAGCGGCGGCGGTATCCGACCTGGAGAGCGCAAAATCACGGCGGTAAGCGACTTTCCTGTACCCAAAAATGTACATGGCGTAAGACAGTTCTTAGGCTTAACGAGTTATTTCAGGAAATTCATACCGAACTTTGCTGTTGTAGCTAAACCATTAACTGAACTGACCAAGAAGCAGACTACGTGGCAGTGGGGCGACAGCCAAGCCGAGACGTTCGCAAAGCTGAAGCAGCTGCTGGTGGAACGACCGGTGTTGGCACTGTACCATAGTCATGCAGAGACGGAGATACATACAGACGCCTGTCCGAGCGGCTTGGGTGGAATCCTATTGCAGAAACAAAACGACGGATCCTTGCGGCCGGTGCTCTACTTCAGCAGGGTAACCACACCAGCCGAACAGAAGTACCATAGCTTTGAGTTAGAGACGTTGGCGCTCGTGGAAACGGTAAAACGTTTCCGGGTATATCTGGTGGGTATATATTTTAAGGCTATCACCGATTGTACTTCTGTGCGAGCTACTATGCTTAAACGAGACCTGGTGCCCCGCATCGCTCGTTGGTGGATGACTCTACAAGAGTACGACATGGAAGTAGAGTACAGGCCGGGAGCCAGGATGCAGCATTTTGACGCGCTGAGCCGTAACCCCGTCTCAGTGAACCTGGTGCAGATCCACGATGATGATTGGTTTCTGACAGTTCAGCTGCAGGACGAGAAGGCGCACTCGATTGTAGAGGCGCTGCAGGCAGGTACAGCTGACAAAGGTATTGTTAACGACTTTAAATTACAGGACGGGCGGTTGTACAGCAAGACGCTGCTGGGTGATCGACTGTATGTCCCGGCGATGGCAAGATTCAGTCTACTACGAAAACATCATGATGATGTTGGTCACCCCGGCGTTGAGCGTTGCTTAAAATTAATAAAGGAAACTTACTGGTTTCCCAAAATGGGGCGTTTCACAAAGAAATACATCCAAGCGTGCATGAACTGTGCGTTCAGCAAAGGGAGTTTTGGCAGAGCGGAGGGTCTGCTACACCCCATTGAGAAGAAGGCAATCCCCTTCGACACGGTGCACGTCGACCATCTGGGACCTTTTGCACGAAGTGTACGCGGGTACTCTTACGTACTCATGGTGGTGGACGCGTTCACCAAATACACCCTCGCAAGAGCAGTAAAGTATTTACTGAGTTCTTAGCCAAGCACGGCGTGCGGCACGTATGTAATGCCATTGCGACCCCAAGGGCGAACGGACAAGTCGAAAGACAGAACCGTACTATAGTGGAAGCGATCGGCGCAATGACTGCAGATGAGTCCCGGTGGGACGAGACACTGCCCGACATTGTGTGGGGTATGAATAACTGTGTAAACAAGAGTACGGGGTACTCGCCTGTTGAGATGATGTTTACACGAAAGAGTGGTGCCATTGCGGAACTCTCTGACGGTGTCCAGAGCGCAAATGCCCCGGCGGAGGCTGAGTTCCATGAACCACGGCGAGTGGTTACACGGCGTCGCCGGCGAGCGGCTGAGAAGCTGAATAAAGTCAGCGAGACTATGAGAGCTTGTTTTAATAAAAGACGAAAAACGGCGACCTGCTACAAACCCGGTGACTTGGTCTTGTGGCGTAATGCAAGTACATGCCACGGCGACAAGGGCGTGAACAGAAAACTGTTGAATAAATTTAATGGCCCCTATAAAGTAACGGCGATACTGGGGAACGACCGATACAAAATATCCTCCGTCAAAGGCGTCAGGGGATATAAAAATTTCACCGTGACGATAGCTGCTGATACACTACGGCGATATCACAGCACCATGGCAGAGCATGAGCTCAGTGCCGACCAGGATGATCAACACACAGGTATCCAGGAGACTGATCGACAGGACTTGATCGACCTCCTGGAGGGGTAAGGTTAAGGTAAGAATTAATGGGGACATTAATTGTTGCAGGACGGCCGAGTGTTAGGGAGTTTTTCAAAGAGGGCGCGCTGAGCAATGGCGTGGCGGCAGCACCATACAGGCGGTCGGTATTGTGTCCCGCGCTTGAATCGGCGTAGGAAGAAGAAAGGAAGTCACATGATGATTCTATTCTATCTACGGCGTTGGACTGAATCGCTCGGCGTGTACTCGCTTATATTTTGGTGTTTAGTATTATACATTTATGTTTGATAAATAAATGATATGTTAGATTGAACGTTTATTATTTTATCGTCCTAACAATATTTTTTCACGGATTCCTCAGTATCTCTTAGGACAGATGAGATATCGACTAGGTTTTTGCTTATAAAAGTTACCCGTGCCAATGTTTAGAAACCAACAACTAATTTTATTTGTAATTAGTATGAACCTCTAACGGGGTGAATCTACACCTGAGGAGAGAGTCAGCAATGTGATCTATAAAGAACTATGACTTATTATAATTGCACGATGATGGCAAACCGTCAATAACCGTAGCGAAGCACGGGTACTCAGCTAGTATTTTTATATTAGGTCACAAACATGAGTGTCCTTTTTTTTGCAAGAGATTTAATTATCCTTTTCTTTTGTTACAGGTGAAGGCAGTATCATTATGAACCAATTTTCAGAGAATAAACTACTAGTTTAACATTTTTTTTGTTATATATGTGTCATAATAGACTGTTATATTTTTGCTTATGCAAAACCCGAAATGATGGTTATTTGTGTTCTAATATTTTAATTTTCATGGATAAAAGTTTTTTTTTACTAAAATATGTCTTTTATGTACTCATAAATTCATCAAAAACACCAAAAAAATCACAAAATACATTTATGTTATTTTAACAACTAATTAAAAATTGGGTCACTTTTGACCCCACGATAGTAGTTATGATAGTGTAAATGAACGATAGTAGTACAAGGTTAAGTATATATTTTTTCCCTGTATAATTTTTTTTTTTTTTTTGTAATAAATAATAATAAAAAATTATTTTTCAATAAGTTTATTTTCTTTTTTTTTTGCTTTTCACTTTTTATTTTGATCAATTTGACATATAAATATAAATCAACTGAAAAAATCTGAACACATTTTTTATGGGGGTGCGGGAGCTTATTTTCACATTCAACGAGTCAGTCTGAAGCCAACAGCCGTAGCCAGTAGTCGCAAACGCACACATGTTATATTATCATACTTTTGTACTATTAATTCTATCTATATATATAAAAGCAAGTGTCCTGACTGACTGACTCATCACCGCCCAGCCCGAACCCTTGGGCCTAGAAACTTGAAATTTGGAGAGTATATTCCCTCCATGACGTAAGCACCCACTAAGAAGGGATTTTTCGAAATTCAACCCCTAAGGGGCGAAAAGGGGTGAAATGTGATTTCACGGATTCTTTAATATCTCTTCGGGTCGATGGGATATCGACTTAGTTTTTGCTTACAAAGATTACACATACATATGCCGAAAAACTTGTTTCAGGATTTTGTCCTAATCAACCCCTAAAGGGGTGAATCTACAATCGGGGTGAATTTTACATCTCGTCGTATTTCCTGTGTTTGTTGAGTTATAAGGTTTCTTTTTGGCACATAGGTGTCTTTTTATAATATCTCGAAATGGTTTTGACAGTTTTTTAAAATTTCACCCCTAAAGGGTGGAAAGGGGTAATATGTGATTTCAAGGATTCTTTAATATCTCTTAGGACCAATAAGATATCCACTTGCTTTTTGCTTACAAAAAATACCCATACAAAACCAAAAAACTAATTCCAGCATTTTGTCCTTATCAACCCCTAAAGGGGTGAATCTACAATTGGGGCGAATTATACATCCCGCCGTATTTCCTGTGATTGTTGAGATGTGACATTACTTTTTGGCACATAGGTGTATTATTAAAATATTTCGAAATGGTTTTGACAGTTTTTGAAAATTTCAGCCCCAAAGGGTGAAAAGGGGTGACATGTGATTTCAAGGATTCCTTAATATTTTTTAGGACCAATAAGATATCAACTTCGTTTTTGCTTACAAAGATTACCCATACAAATGCCGAAAAACTTATTTCAGGATTTTGTCCTAATCAACCCCTAAAGGGGTGAATCTACAATCGGGGTGAATTTTACATCCCGTCGTATTTCCTGTGTTTGTTGAGTTATAAGGTTTTTTTTGGCACATACGTGTCTTTTTATAAAATCTCGAAATGGTTTTGACAGTTTCTTAAAATTTCACCCCTAAAGGTTGAAAAGGGGTGATATGTGATTTCAAGGATTCTTTAATATCTCTTAGGACCAATAAGATGTCGACTTGCTTTTTGCTTACAAAAATTACCCATACAAATACCGAAAAACTAATTTCAAGATTTTGTCCTTATCAACCCCTAAAGGGGTGAATCTTCAATTGGGGTGAATTATACATCCCGTTGTATTTCCTGTGATTGTTGAGATGTAACATTACTTTTTGGCACATAGGTGTCTTTTTAAAATATTTCGAAATGGTTTTGACAGTTTTTTAAATTTCAGCCCCTAAGGGTGAAAAGGGGTGACATGTGATTTCAAGGATTTCTTAATATTTCTTAGGACCAATAAGATATCAACTTGCTTTTTGCTTACAAAGATTATTCATACAAATACCAAAAAACTTATTTCAGTTTTTTATCCTAATCAACCCCTAAAGGGGTGAGTATACAATTGGGGTGAATTATACATCCCGTTGTATTTCCTGTGATTGTTGAGATGTAACATTACTTTTTGGCACATAGGTGTCTTTTTAAAATATTTCGAAATGGTTTTGACAGTTTTTTTAAATTTCAGCCTCAAAGGGTGAAAAGGGGTGACATGTGATTTCAAGGATTCCTTAATATTTCTTAGGACCAATAAGATATCGGCTTGCTTTTTGCTTACAAAGATAATTCATACAAATACCGAAAAATTTATTTCAGGTTTTTATCCTAATCAACCCCTAAAGCAGTGAGTATAAAATTGGGGTGAATTATACATGCCGTCGTATTTCCTGAGATTGTTGAGTTGAAAAATATCTTTTTGGCACGTAAGTGTCTTTTTAAAATATCTCGAAATAATATTGATAGTGTTTTAAAATTGCAGCCCTTAGAGGTGAAAAGGGATGAAATGTGAATTCAAGGATTTCTTAATATTTCTTAGGACCAATAAGATATCGACTTGGTTTTTTCTTACAATAATTACTCAACAAATGCCGAAAAACTTATTTCAGGATTTTGCCTAATAAACCCCTAAAGGGGTGAACCTACAAACGGGGTGAAATATACATCCCGTCGTATTTCCTGTGTTTGTTGAGTTATACAATTTCTTTTTGGCACAAAAGTGTCTTTTTAAAATAACTTGAAATAATATTGATAGTTTTTTAAAAATTACGTCCCTAAAGGGTGAAAAGGGATGAAATGTGAATTCAAGGATATCTTAATATCTTTTAGGACCAATAAAATATCGACTTGGATTTTTCTTACACAGATTACTTACTAATACAAATGCCGAAAAACCTATTTCAGGATTTTGTCCTAATCAACCCCTAAATGGGTGAATCTACAATCGGGGTGAATTATATATGCAGTCGTATTTTCTGTGTTTGTGTGTCTGTGTTTTCTGAGATGTAACATACCTTTTTGGCACATAGGTTTCTTTTTTAAATATCTCGAAATATTTTTGATAGTTCTTTTAATTTCCCCTTAAAGGGTTAAAAGGGGTGAAATGTGATTTCAATGATACTCTAATATCTCTGAGGACCAAGAAAATATCGATTTGGTTTTCGCTTATAAAGATAACCAATACAAAGGCTAAAAAATCTATGTCAGGATTTTGCCTAATCAACCCCTAAAAGGGTGAATCTACATTCGGACTTAGCTATACATCCCGTCGTATTCCTGTATTTGTTGAGTCATAAGATATATTTTCGGCTGATGGTTCTCTTTTTAAAAAATCTCGAAATGGTTTTGACAATTTTTTAAAATTGAATTCCTAAAGGGTGAAATGTGATTTCAAGGATTCCTTAATATTTCTTAAGACCAATAAGTTATGAGCGATTTGATTTTTGCTTATAAAGATTACCCATACAAATGCCAAAAACTTATTTTAGTATTTTATCCTAATCAACCCCTAAAGGGGTGAATCTACATTCAGGGTGAATTATACATCCCGTCGTATTTCCTGTGTTTGTTGACGTTCCTTTTTGGCACATAGATGTCTTTTTAAAATACCTCAAAATAATTTAGACAATTTTTTATAATTTCACCCTTAAAGAGGTAAATGGGTATTTTTTATTCGATAGAACGTTTTTTGGACATAGATACATGAAATTCGCAAAATATATTCCACTAAGAAGATATTTTTCGAAAGTCGACTTCTAAGGGGGTAAAAACGGGGTGAAATATGATTTCAGGAATTCCTCAATATCTCCTAGAACCAATCAGATATCGACTTGGTTTTTGCTTACAAAGGTTACCCATACAAATGTTTGCAAAAACAAATCAGGATTTTGCCCTAATCAACCCCTAAAGGGATGAATCTATATTCGGGGTGAATTATAGAAAACTTACATAGGTTTCTATTGAATAGAAACCTACATAGCTTTCTATTTAAAATGTTTAGTAAGAGTTTTAACAGTTTTTTAAAATTTCATCTCTAACGGGGTTAATTGATATTTTTTATTCGATAGAACGTCCCTTGACATAGAGTCATGAAATTCTGGAAATATATTCCCTCCATGACGTAAGCATCCACTAATACGGAACTTTTCAAAATTCGATCCCTAAGGGGGTGGAAAGGGCTGAAATGTGATTTCGCGGATTCCTCAATATCTCTTAGGAAACATGAGATATCGACTAGGTTTTGGCTTACAAAGGTTACCCATACACATGTTTAAAAACAAACTGAGTATTTTACACTAAAATGAGATCGTCAATCAGGGTTGCGCGGGACAGCTAAAATCTCGAATTAATCTAAAAAAAAATATTTGTCTCCTCACTTTCTATTTTGGGGTTGAGGACTGAGGACCTTTTTTGCTCATCAGTTCTATTTTGAGAGTGAAGACCTCTTTTTTTTGCTCATCACTTCTATTTTGGAAGTGAGGACCTTTTTTTTGCTCCTCACTACTATTTTGGGAGAGAGTTTGTTTATAAACACTTTGAAAAATTTTAAAGTACATTTTATTAGGTTCTCCCGCTTTTTGAGTCTTAATCCCGAATTTTTTATATTTATTTGGTAAAAATCCCGATTTGGTAAAATAATAAACTGGCAACCCGGTCGTCAATATACCGTAGCGAAGCACGGGTGCTCAGCTAGTCTTCAATAAATTTAATTAATAATAAAAACCGAATAATCAAACCCCACCATAGAATCCCACAACTTATGGAGGCTCACCGGGGATCGTGTCGCGTGTTTGAGAAGGTTTTTTTTTTTAAAAAGAGTGAAATAAAAGTTGTTAAAATCGCGAAGAAACAAAACGAACATACTATCAGGTTTTACCGCCGATTGTAAACTTGTAAGTAATTGAAATTATACATATGAAACAAAACTTAGTGTCATTAGTGGAAAGTTGGGGTTTTGCGGGGCCCTTCAGAAGTCGAGGCCCAGGGCGCGCGCCCGGTTCGCCCGCCGTTAAATCCGCCTCTGAGAGTTGTAAGTAAAATGGAAGTTATGTGAGAAACAGTGAGTAAAAAGTGGAGAGAAAGTAATAAAAGTGGCGAAAGAACAATTAAATTGGAAAATATGAAGTAAATGAACAAAAGAAATATAAACAGAGGAGAAAACAGTAAAGTGTAAACGTTAAGCGCTAAAGTAAAACAATAATAAAGAAGTGAAGTGTACAAAGAATTAAAGAAAACCTAAGATAAATTAAAAACGCAACGTAAACGTTTGAATCGTGAACAGTTTCCCGCCTGCCTGCGACCTTGCACGGCAAACAGCCAACAAGCGATAACGCACACCTGCATGTCATAAACAACAGCCGGTTTGCAATAACAATTCGGTAGTTTTAGGGTTTTGTAGGTATGACCAAAAAACCCTTATACCGTCATTTTGTCGTCTGTCTGTCTGTCAGTTTGGTAAAAATTGTAGCCAAACTGCTAAACCTAAAGAGTTGAAATTTGGCATGCTTATACAACCTTTTGACTCGCACATAGGAAAAATACTAAAACATCTAAAAAACATATCCCCCTAAAAATATATTTGTGCTCATCGAAAAAAATTTTTTTTTTTTTAAATTCTGAGTAGGCTATCAAATGAAAGGCCTTAGTAAGTGGATTAACGGTCAAAATTTTATTTTTGCAAAATAAATTATTTTGACGCGATTTTTGCCAAAATTGTGCAAAAAAATTTGTTTGTACCACACCCAGTAGTTTAAACTAAAAATCTGAAAAAGTTCTAAGTAATGTACTTTTGTGTGAACCGGAATAGTACAACAGGAATTTTTGATCAGATTATGTTGTCGGAAAATAACGCATTTTTTATGTTTTTAACTAAAATATGTTAAATATTTAATTCGCTATGTAACACAGTAGATAAGTAGGCATTCGTAGCGTTGTGCGTTTAGTCCTTTATTTGTGATTTGCAAACTAGAGTTCGAATCCTGTCAATTTTAATTACCGACCGCCAACATATATAAGGGAGGTATTGTGATCATACCGATTTTGACATTTCGCGATTTCAATGGATCTCCACGAATTGAGATCCCTACATAACGTTTTGACTATTTTTAGCATGATGTCTGTCGGTCTGTCTGTTTGTCCGTCTGTCTGTCCGTCTGTCTGTGTACACGTGTAGAGCAAATTCGGCTGAAAGGATTTTTATGAAACTTCATATTTAAACTTCTGCTATCAATGGCACGAGTTGATCAACTTTTGGTAAAAATCGGTTGACTAAAAGTGGGAGTTTACTCGTGTCGATTTTAAGATTTTTCGAAAAAATTTATTGAACAAAAGTTGCTATAAAAGCAATAATTAATATATTTTATTTGAGACATTTTTCGATAAAACGAAAAATTACGAATAATTTCTGTAAAATTTTTCGAAATTTTTTCCAGGTCTCAATTTTTTCATACTTATATGTAACGTTTGCATGGTCATGATAAATAATATCTCTGTTAGAAAATATTAGGCCAAGTAATTTCTACTCTACTGCTAGAATGTAATTTTTATAAGTACTTTATGATAGCGGTCGGTCCTGTGGTGGCCACAGCTGATTTTTTTTCTGTTTTTTTTTGCATTTTTATTTTGTTTAAATTATTTTGTCAAAATTCTAGTTATATTTTGGTAAATGTTCAGGATATTTTTGCAAAGTTTGTAGGTTAACACGTAGAAATTTTGCTCCGTGTTAAGAGTGAAATTTTGATAGTTTTATGTTGAATTTATTTTGTGAAGTTCTCATAGATCTGTGCAATAATTTTTAGTGTTTGTTTTTCTCTTCTTATGTCAGAAGAAGGGAATTGCATTAGTGAAATATTACATTTTATTCGTTCAAATTTCTAATATACATTATTTTGAAATTTAACTGTGTTAAAAGTGGTCCAAACCTGTGCGAACATAATTATAGTTGCTTGACGCTCTTTACTGCCCCTGATTAAGTGGCATATGCAATTTGCATTACTTAGGTGCTGTAAAAGTGGCCAAGATCAGTTCTTACAGGGGTTTATTTACAATTAGCTCCGATTGTGGTGGAAAGGTCAGCGCTAGGGCGCCAGGTGTCCTTTGTTCGGGCTCTTGTGGACAATATTACCACGGAAAGTGTGTTCGTCTGTCAGCTGAAACTCTAAAACTCCTTGACGGGATTAAAGGAGCGCAATGGATCTGTAACGATTGCCAGTCTGCAGACGCCAATAAATCAATAATTATTGATAACGAAGAACTTTCTGGAAATCTTAATCATCCAGCTATTGTCCAAGCCATCGAAAATATTAAGATTGATTTCAACAATAAATATGAAGAGCTAAAAGTATTAATTATTGAAAAAAACACCATAATTGAAAATCTTACGACTGAAAATATAGCACTTAAAAAGGAAGTAGCGGATTTAGGCTCTAGACTAGATAATCTGGATCAGTACTCTAGAAGAAACAATCTGGAGATTCAAGGGGTCCCGGAAAAGAAGAACGAAAATCTGTTAGATGTCATTCAGCATATTGGAGCATTCATTGAATGTCCAGTGTCCCCCAATGATATTGATGCTATCCACAGAGTTCCATTTTTTAATAAAAACAAACAGGGTCCTAGAAATATTATAATAAAACTAAAATCTAGATTATTTAAGCAAAGATTTTTAGCGTACTCCAAAACAGTAATTAAAAAAAATAGAACATCTGGTAAACAATTAAGTATTAATGTTCCTACGATTTCATCTGGTCTGTATGTAAACGAGCATTTGACAAATAAAAACAAACTTTTACTAAATAAGGCGAAATTGTTTGGTAGGGAGAATAATATTGAGTATATTTGGGTTCAGGATTGTAAGGTTCTGCCGCGTAAAAATTCAAACTCGCGAATTTTTCAAATACATACCGAAGAGTGTTTAGCCAAATTAAATTAAATTAAAACCCCTTATTTTTCTTTCTATTAACTGTCTCGTTGCATTACCATTAGATTTCATAATATACTGATTATGTGTTAGATGTGAACTCACTGAAAATATATTACCAAAATGTTCGTGGATTACGCACAAAAGTTACTAATTTTTTCCAAGCTTCTTCTGTACCTGATTACCACATTATTTGTCTTACTGAAACTTGGTTGAACGGTAATATTGGTAGTCATGAACTATTTAGTAATAATTTCCAAGTGTTTAGACGGGATAGGGATAGGCATACTTCCCATAAGTCAGACGGCGGAGGCTCTTTTATTGCAATCAGCCCATTTTTACAAGTTGCTGAGCGGCCTGACTGGCAAACTAACGTTTTGGAAGAAGTATGGATATCCATTGCTCTGCCAAATGGTAAAAATAAAATTCATATATGTTGTGTCTACATACCAGACTATATTGATATCTGTAAACTTAATGTATTCACTGAAAATGTAACCAAAATTATCAATGACAATCTCCAGGATTTTGTTATTATAGTAGGTGATTTTAATTTAGCTAATATTGTATGGTCACGTGACGAATACTTTAACTTTCTGACGCCTTCATTACCCTCTGACAAAAAATCATCACTTTTTATACATATATGTATATATATATATATTTATATATATATTTTGTCTTTATATTTAGTTAGGTATATCTATATATATATATATATATATATATATATATATATATATATATATATATATATATATATATATATATATATATATATATATGTATATACATGTATGTATGTGTGTGTGTGTATATATATATATATATATTTTCTCTTTATATTTAGTTAGGTATATCTATTATGTAACTTACAAATGTTTGTTGTAATAATTATTACTTTGTTATAACTTCTGTACGTGGGAATTTGCAGGAGCTTGTCTCCGTTTAATTCCCCTAACAAAATAAAAATAAATAAACATAAAATGTTGCATTTAATTTTTTAAAGCGTAAATTTAAAAACCAGTCAGAAATGTTACTATTAAATACACTTAATTCAATGTTTGAATGTATACGAAATCAGAGGGTGGGGCTTATGATTTAAGCAACCAATGGAAACCAAGGCGCAATTTTCATATGGTAACCTGACCATATGGTTAGCAAACCAAATGGTTAACTGACCATATGGTTAGCTGATCAAGCGGTTACCTCACCATATGGTTAGCTGACCAAATTGTTACCTGACCATATGTTTAGCTGGCAAAATTGTTAACTGACCATATGGTTAGCTGACGAAATGGTTACTTTACCATATGGTTAGCTGACCAAGTGGTTACCTAACCATATGGTTAGCTGACCAAATGGTTATTTGACCATTTGGTTTGCTGACCAAATGGTTACCTGACCATATGGTTTGCTGGCCAAATCGTTAACTGACCATGTGGTTTACAGACCAATTGGTTACCTGACCATGTCGTTGGCAGACCAAATGGATAACTGACCATATAGTTAGCTGACCAAATGCTTACCTGACCATATGTTCAGCTCGAAAAATTGTTAACTGACCAAATGGTTACATGACCAAATGGTTAACTGACCAAGTGGTTAACTGACCAAATGGTTAACTGACCAAATGGTTACTTGACCAAATGGTTAGCTGACCAAATGGTTAGCTGACCAAATGGTTACCTGACCAAATGGTTAACTGACCAAGTGGTTAACTGACCAAATAGTTAGCTGACCAAATGGTTAACTGACCAAATGGTTAGCTGACCAAATGGTTACCTGACCAAATGGTTAACTGACCAAATGGTTAACTGACCAAATGGTTAGCTGATTAAATGGTAAGCTGACCAAATGGTTAGCTGACCAAATGGTTAGCTGACCAAATGGTTAACTAACCAAATGGTTAGCTGACCAAATGGTTACATGTCTCGATATAACGTAAGAACGCACTAAGAAAGGATTTTTCGACCCATATAAGGTGAAAAGGAGTCAAATATATTTTTTCACGGATTCCTCAGTATCTCTTAGGACAGATGAGATATCGACTAGGTTTTTGCTTATAAAAGTTACCCGTGCCAATGTTTAGAAACAAACTACGAATTTTATTTGTAATTAGTATGAACCTCTAACGGGGTGAATCTACACCTGAGGAGAGAGTCAGCAATGTGATCTATAAAGAACTATGAATTATTATAATTGCACGATGATTGCAAACCGTCAATAACCGTAGCGAAGCACGGGTACTCAGCTAGTATTTTTATATTAGGTCACAAACATGAGTGTCCTTTTTTTTTGCAAGAGATTTGAATATAATTTTCTTTTGTTACAGGTGAAGGCAGTATCATTATGAACCAATTTTCAGAGAATAAACTACTAGTTTAACATTTTTTTTGTTATATATGTGTCATAATAGACTGTTATATTTTTGCTTATGCAAAACCCGAAGTGATGGTTATTTGTGTTCTAATATTTTAATTTTCATGGATAAAAGTTTTTTTTTACTAAAATATGTCTTTTATGTACTCATAAATTCATCAAAAACACCAAAAAAATCACAAAATACATTTATGTTATTTTAACAACTAATTAAAAATTGGGTCACTTTTGACCCCACGATAGTAGTTATGATAGTGTAAATGAACGATAGTAGTACAAGGTTAAGTATATATTTTTTCCCTGCATAATTTTTTTTTTTTTTGTAATAAATAATAAAAAATTATTTTTCAATAAGTTTATTTTCTTTTTTTTTTTTGCTTTTCACTTTTTATTGCGATCAATTTGATATATAAATATAAATCAACTGAAAAAATCTGAACACATTTTTTATGGGGGTGCGGGAGCTTATTTTCACATTCAACGAGTCAGTCTGAAGCCAACAGCTGTAGCCAGTAGTCGCAATCGCACACATGTTATATTATCATACTTTTGTACTATTAATTCTATCTTCAATAAATTTAATTAATAATTAAAACCGAATAATCAAACCCCACCATAGAATCCCACAACTTATGGAGGCTCACCGGGGATCGTGTCGAGTGTTTGAGAAGGTTTTTTTTTAAAAAAGAGTGAAATAAAAGTTGTTAAAATCGCGAAGAAACAAAACGAACATACTATCAGGTTTTACCGCCGATTGTAAACTTGTAAGTAATTGAAATTATACATATGAAACAAAACTTAGTGTCATTAGTGGAAAGTTGGGGCTTTGCGGGGCCCTTCAGAAGTCGAGGCCCAGGGCGCGCGCCCGGTTCGCCCGCCGTTAAATCCGCCTCTGAGAGTTGTAAGTCAAATGAAAGTTATGTGAGAAACAGTGAGTAAAAAGTGGAGAGAAAGTAATAAAAGTGGAGAAAGAACAATTAAATTGGAAAATATGAAGTAAATGAACAAAAGAAATATAAACAGAGGAGAAAACAGTAAAGTGTAAACGTTAAGCGCTAAAGTAAAACAATAATAAAGAAGTGAAGTGTACAAAGAATTAAAGAAAACATAAGATAAATTAAAAATCGTGAACAGTTTCCCGCCTGCCTGCGACCTTGAACGGCAAACAGACAACAAGCGATAACGCATACCTGCATGTCATAAACAACAGCCGGTTTGCAAAAACAATTCGGTAGTTTTAGGGTTTTGTAGGTATGACCAAAAAACCCTTATACCGTCATTTTGTCGTCTGTCAGTTCGGTAAAAATTGTAGCCAAACTGCTAAACCTAGAGAGTTGAAATTTGGTATGCTTATACAACCCTTTGACTCGCACATAGGAAAAATACTAAAACATATCCCCCTAAAAATATATTTGTGCTCATCGAAAAAAAAATATATTTTTTTAAATTCTGTGTAGGGTATCAAATGAAAGCCCTTAGTAAGTGGATTAACGGTCAAAATTTTATTTTTGCAAAATAAATTATTTTGACGCGATTTTTGCCAAAATTGTGCAAAATAATTTGTTTGTACCACACCCAGTAGTTTAAACTAAAAATCTGAAAAAGTTCTAAGTAATGTACTTTTGTGTGAACCGGAATAGTACAACAGGAATTTTTGATTTCAGATTATGTTGTCGGAAAATAACGCATTTTTTATGTTTTTAACTAAAATATGTTAAATATTTAATTCGCTATGTAACACAGTAGATAAGTAGGCATTCGTAGCGTTGTGCGTTTAGTCCTTTATTTGTGATTTGCAAACTAGAGTTCGAATCCTGTCAATTTTAATTACCGACCGCCAACATATGTAAGGGAGGTATTGTGATCATACCGATTTTGACATTTCGCGATTTCAATGGATCTCCACGAATTGAGATCCCTACATAACGTTTTGACTATTTTTAGCATGATGTCTGTCGGTCTGTCTGTTTGTCCGTCTGTCTGTCCGTCTGTCTGTGTACACGTGTAGAGTAAATTCGGCTGAAAGGATTTTTATGAAACTTCATATTTAAACTTCTGCTATCGATGGCACGAGTTGATCAACTTTTGGTAAAAATCGGTTGACTAAAAATGGGAGTTTACTCGTGTCGATTTTAAGATTTTTGTGAATATTTCACAACAGAAAAATATTTCGAAAAAATTTATTGAACAAAAGTTGCTATAAAAGCAATAATTAATATATTTTATATGAGACGTTTTTCGATAAAACGAAAAATTAGGAATAATTTCTGTAAAATTTTTCGAAATTTTTTCCAAGTCTCAATTTTTTCATACTTATATGTAACGTTTGCATGGTCATGATAAATAATATCTCTGTAAGAAAATATTAGGCCAAGTTATTTCTACTCTACTGCTAGAATGTAATTTATATAAGTACTTTATGATAGCGGTCGGTCCTGTGGTGGCCACAGCTGATTTTTTTTCTGTTTTTTTTTTTTTGCATTTTTATTTGGTTTAAATTATTTTGTCAAAATTCTAGTTATATTTTGGTAAATGTTCAGGATATTTTTGCAAAGTTTGTAGGTTAACACGTAGAAATTTTGCTCCGTGTTAAGAGTGAAATTTTGATAGTTTTATGTTGAATTTATTTTGTGAAGATCTCATAGATCTGTGCAATAATTTTTAGTGTTTGTTTTTCTCTTCTTATGTCAGAAGAAGGGAATTACATTAGTGAAATATTACATTTTATTCGTTCAAATTTCTAATATACATTATTTTGAAATTTAACTGTGTTAAAAGTGGTCCAAACCTGTGCCAACATAATTATAGTTGCTTGACGCTCTTTACTGCCCCTGATAAAGTGGCATATGCAATTTGCATTACTTATGTGCTGTAAAAGTTGCCAAGATCAGTTCTTACAGGGGTTTATTTACAATTAGCACCGATGTCAAATATATGCTCCGATTGTGGTGGAAAGGTCAGCGCTAGGGCGCCAGGTGTCCTTTGTTCGGGCTCTTGTGGACAATATTACCACGGAAAGTGTGTTCGTCTGTCAGCTGAAACTCTAAAACTCCTTGACGGGATTAAAGGAGCGCAATGGATCTGTAACGATTGCCAGTCTGCAGACGCCAATAAATCAATAATTATTGATAACGAAGAACTTTCTGGAAATCTTAATCATGCAGCTATTGTCCAAGCCATCGAAAATATTAGGATTGATTTCAACAATAAATACGAAGAGCTAAAAGTATTAATTATTGAAAAAAACACCATAATTGAAAATCTTACGACTGAAAATATAGCACTTAAAAAGGAAGTAGCGGATTTAGGCTCTAGACTAGATAATCTGGATCAGTACTCTAGAAGAAACAATCTGGAGATTCAAGGGGTCCCGGAAAAGAAGAACGAAAATCTGTTAGATGTCATTCAGCATATTGGAGCATTCATTGAATGTCCAGTGTCCCCCAATGATATTGATGCTATCCACAGAGTTCCATTTTTTAATAAAAACAAACAGGGTCCTAGAAATATTATAATAAAACTAAAATCTAGATTATTTAAGCAAAGATTTTTAGCGTGCTCCAAAACAGTAATTAAAAAGAATAGAACATCTGGTAAACAATTAAGTATTAATGTTCCTACGATTTCATCTGGTCTGTATCTGAACGAGCATTTGACAAATAAAAACAAACTTTTACTAAATAAGGCGAAATTGTTTGGTAGGGAGAATAATATTGAGTATATTTGGGTTCAGGATTGTAAGATTCTGGCGCGTAAAAATTCAAACTCGCGAATTTTTCAAATACATACCGAAGAGTGTTTAGCCAAATTAAATTAAATTAAAACCTCTTATTTTTCTCTCTATTAACTGTCTCGTTGCATTACCATTAGATTTCATAATATACTGATTATATGTTGGATATGAACTCACTGAAAATATATTACCAAAATGTTCGTGGATTACGCACAAAAGTTACTAATTTTTTCCAAGGTTCTTCTGTACCTGATTACCACATTATTTGTCTTACTGAAACTTGGTTGAACGGTAATATTGGTAGTCATGAACTATTTAGTAATAATTTCCAAGTGTTTAGGCGGGATAGGGATAGGCATACTTCCCATAAGTCAGACGGCGGAGGCTCTCTTATTGCAATCAGCTCATTTTTACAAGTTGCTGAGCGGCCTGACTGGCAAACTAACGTTTTGGAAGAAGTATGGATATCCATTGCTCTGCCAAATGGTAAAAATAAAATTCATATATGTTGTGTCTACATACCAGACTATATTGATATCTGTAAACTTAATGTATTCACTGAAAATGTAACCAAAATTATCAATGACAATCTCCAGGATTCTGTTATTATAGTAGGTGATTTTAATTTAGCTAATATTGTATGGTCACGTGACGAATACTTTAACTTTCTGACGCCTTCATTACCCTCTGACAAAAAATCATCACTTATATACCTAACTAAATATAAAGACAATATATATATATATATATATATATATATATATATATATAT
This sequence comes from Liopterus haemorrhoidalis, assembly GCA_963971575.1. Taxonomy (NCBI): domain Eukaryota; kingdom Metazoa; phylum Arthropoda; class Insecta; order Coleoptera; family Dytiscidae; genus Liopterus; species Liopterus haemorrhoidalis. The sequence continues at coordinate 32,920,074 of OZ020618.1, forward strand.
ATACACATACATACATACATGTATATACATATATATATATATATATATATATATATATATATATATATATATGTATATACATGTATGTATGTATATATATATATATATTTTTTTTTTTTTCACCGCTTATAGAGACCCAACTCGCTATACTCTGCAGGCGTTACCAGACCAAAAGTGACAAGCTCAGACCCGGCATCGGGTCTGACAACGTTTTCTATGCTAGAAGTACGAATTAGGCCTCAAACAATCTTTAGCAATGAGTTTCAGGTGGGTCTGGGAAAGCGGTAGAACGTGTTTTTTTATACAAATTTAGTTCACGAAATTTCTGTGAAGATGGTGCGCGTGTCGGGCTTGTATAAAATATTTGTAATCCATACGACTTATACAGACCCGCTATACACTATATACCTTCACAGACCCGAAACTTGGCAACACTGTTTGAGTCTGTCAAGATACATACCGTGTCTGTAAAAGTAATATGGTTATCAGTAGAGCCCTGCAAATCCGCGGGTATCCGCGGATTATCCGCGGATATCCGCAACTTTTCTGCGGATGCGGATAATTATCATTTAAACCATGCGGATGCGGATCGGATGCGGATTAAATGTCATATCCGCAATAACATTAAATCTTCGGTTACTTACGGAGAAACAAGCAATTGTGTTCTGACTACGCAGTCCTCGGTTATTTTCGGTTGTCTGTATATACATGATATTTTGTAGCATTCAATCTCACTTTATGTTATTTTTATTAAGACAATTGTCCATGATCAAGACTGAGTTGAGACAATCAACTTAACTTTCTTTTTATTATTGAATATATTATAGAAAATAATATTTTGGACAAAAGTTTCCTGGTACACTTTCGACGTAATTCTTCCTACCTCTGCTCTAATTCTGGCTTTTAAATCTGATTTAAAGGTTTTTTTTTTTTACATAAAACTGATTAGTAAGTTTTATTTAAATACCAAAATTTACCTACATAATTTTTTCTCGAAAATTTTATTATGTAACCTGCCAAGTTTTTTATACTACCCGAAGTAAAAAGTCTTGCAGATCCCAAAAATTTGAAAAATGACACATGTTGCTATTTGAAAAAGTTGCAACGCCATGCGCGAAATGGCGTAAGAGAATTACTTGATCCTAAAAATATGAAGCACCTTCTATCAAGTAACTTTTCTGATTTTTTTTTTTAAATTCAGCACGCCACTTACTCCATACGAAAAAGAACGCTTAGGCCCCCCAAAATTGTTATCTCTCTCTAGATTTAAATAAGTTATTAGCGCATCTAGGCCTTAAAACTTTTGGAGTCCCTTAGGTTAGGTTAGTAATAATTAAGCTGGTAAATCCAAAAATTTTCAGTAGCGTTTTAGAGCAGAGATTACCTAAACAGGCGAAATATGTTAATTCTTTCCAAACTGACAGCAAAACCTGTAGTGCGGATATTTTTGCGGATGCGGATCGGATGCGGATTTGTTATTTACAAAAGCTGCGGATGCGGATCGGATGCGGATCATGGATGTGCGGATGCGGATCGGATGCGGATACAGAAAAGCTTATCCGCGCAGGGCTCTAGTTATCAGATATTATATATACTCACGACACCTACACAATCTTTGTTATTTTAGATTAAAGTAAGCTTTATATTACCTAATGTACAAAAATATTCTAGTCGAAACAGTTACTATTTAAAATTTGAATGGATTAAGGTAAAAAGGTGAAAATATCTGTGTATGTTGCAAGACAAAGAGTAAATAAAATCTAATATACAAGTAAAATTAAAAAAGAACTATCTCACTTCAGAGGAAATGTGTCTTTACTTGTCAATAAACCATTTAATTATGGTTATTAATTTAGAATGGAGGAAATATAGGTCCTTATTAATAAAAATAGTATCACTAATTACTTGTCTTTTTATTTATTCATTTTAATCTTTGTGTCAAAAATTTCAAATTACAATTTTTAGAAAATTTATTTTTTTAAACAATTAAAAATATATATATTTTTTTTCTGTGGTACCAAAAAAAGAACATCAAATGGTTGTATATATAAGTCACAAAAAATCCGAATTTGTTAAATGTGTTTTAGCCAGAAATATTCCATAAATTTTGCCCAAACAGTGTCTTATAAAATATTATAACTATGGATTAGTGTTTTGTTGGGTATCGGTCGAATTAAAAAAACACATAGTTTGTCGAATGTTTAAAATTTATGTTAATTCTGGTTGCCTACTCCTAGTTTCGATTCAATCTGAAACATTATCAAAGCCTAATTTAATTATATATCAAATGCAATGTATTACACAAATTAGGTATTTAAGAACATTTTAAACACTTACATACAATTATATAAAAGTAAAATCCAACAAATATATTATTTACACATATTTAATATTATTAGTATTAATTTAAGAGAAAAAAATATCTCACTATCTTCTAACAAGTTGTGACATTGTTAAGATACAAGTCAACTAAGCTTAAAAATATTAAAAATAAATAAAAGTACCATAATTTCTTATGTAAGTAATCATACAATTGCAGTATCAAATATTATTTATTGCATACCTTGATAAAATTGTGAAGCCAAATATATTGGTCAAAGCAAACGATATTTAATAACTTAATTTAAAACATGAGTTTGATTTTCCTAATAAAAAAATTCTAAATATTGGACAAAATTTAACAAAACTCCTATTGTTGGACAAAACATATAGGTAAATGATCATAACAGAGACTCTATCTGGCGAAATTATGTTGATCTAACCAAATAGACAAGTTTGTTATTGTTTTGACGCACGTGTTACATATTTTTGGGTTTTTAGATTTTGTATCTGTTTGGCATAAGTGTGATATTTATTAAGAAAATATAATTCAAGACAAAATTATTAATAAATTCTGTCTAAATGTCAGATTACAACATATTGTCCATATGTCAAAAAGTTGTTACTGTCTATTTGGTTAGCAGTGCCGCAACAACATAAATTGGCGCCTGGTGCGTAAAATTATTTGCCCCCCCCCCACCCTCACTAATTACATACGCAATTTTTATAATTTTATGGTTGGGTGATTGCATCAGTAAGGAAACGTTTAAAACATTTACTTACGTTGTTTTCTTCACCAAAATGTTATTTAAGATATTTATTTACCATATTTTATAGAGAATCCTTAAAATCTTATTGTTTTATTTTGATGCAAGTGAAAATAAAAGAATAACTTAGAAAAATAAAAAACATAACTTTATTCATAAAAATCACAAAATCGCCAGAAAAGGAACACTTACTCCTAATAAAGCAACTATCTTATTACCAGTAAAGGAACATACAAACATTTATATTATAAAGTCATTTTTTTTAACAATAAATGTATAAAAAAATTTAAAAAAAAAAAACATTCGTTGGTATTATTTTTTAGTTTAGTTTTAACCTTTTTCTTTGGTTTGGTTTAAATTGCAATATTAACGATTATATTAACAAATTATGTTACAAATCTTTTAATAAACGCAAAAATCATGATAATCAACTAATATAAAAAGGGACAAAATATAAACTCTAGGTCAATAAAACACAAAATGAAAAACACCTAAAATGAAACACAAAAGGGCTAAAGAAATATTATATTACATAATTGAATAACAAATAAATAAAAATATATATATTTAATGACAAAAAAAAGGGATATTTGAACAAAAAATAATAAATATTTAGGTATTTTAATAATATATTAAAAAATCACTTTAACGGAATGGAAAATTAAATAAATTGAACTTTTCTGGCTTTTAACTGTGAAAATTCTTTAATTAAGTCTTCATAATTTAATGACTGCGCTGTAGTATTTTCTATTGATATTAGAGCTAAATTTTACAAGCTGTTGGCCCATTGTAGAACGCAAATAATTTTATATTAACTTTAATTTACTAAAACCGCGTTAATTCGAAGCAACAGTTACAGGGAGCGTTAAAAATATGCGCAGTGCAATGCCAATATTAGGGTACACATCTTTTAAATCGTAAGTGTGGATCACTTCTAATAATTACATTGGAGTGGCAGTTGTACAGTCATCAATTAATTATCTTGCCTGCCATTTGAAACTTTCGATTATGAAATCAAATTTGTGTTGATTATAGTTTATTAATATAAAAGATAATAATAAAAAAAATTAAATTTGGCCATTCGGCGCCCCTATGAATCCGGCGCCTGGTGCGGCGGCACCTGTCGCACCACCCTTGTTGCGGCACTGTTGGTTAGTTTCAATTTTGAAACTTTAGCGCTGCAATCTTAAAAGGGGTTACCTATATAGATAATTTTAAGCAAAATTTATTATAACTTATATAAAAATAGCTCCATCTATTATATCTATAACTGACTTCAATTGAAAATACATTCCTTTTATTTTTTTTTAATTCTCTTGTTAGCTTAGTTGACTTGTATTTTAATAATGTCACAACTTTTTAGAAGCATCACGCACCAATTTATTTAGGATTTATAATAAAATTTTCAGAAAACCAAAATTAAAAAAAAAAAAAACTCAAAACTACCTATACTACCTATACAAAGTAAATGGTAATGCAAAATATAAACACGTCAATGATTTTGAAAGACTGGATTAATCATTTTATATAATTTGCATGTGTATGTAACTGAAGTGACCAGATGTCTCGGTTTAACCGTTGACTGAATAATAATAAATATATATTTTTCAATCAACGGTTTAACCAAAGTCCTATTGAACGAGGCAACATGGCGGTTTTGAATCATTTTTATGTTTTTAAGAATGTGATCCTTTTTCACTTGTTTTGTTTTTATTTAGAAACCGTCCATTTATAAAACATATTTAAGCATATATATTAATTTTATCAAATATTTGTGCAGTGTGGTTTTAATAATCGTAATCCGATATATAGTATTGTATAGGAATGAGCAAACTACAAATCGTGAGCCCGTGACGTTAATTTATATTACCTTGTTTTATTAACAAAAATTAATGTGCAATGAGATTTTTCATACATTTCAGGGTTTTGTAGGTATTTAATAAGTGTAAGAAGTCAACAGAATGTTGGATTTCAGGACAACATTTTTTCTATGATCACATCAAAATCAACTGTTTTTTTTTTTTAAATATTTTTTATTCGATATTTGAGAACTAAGAGCTTCCATTTAATTTTTTAAAACTAAATTTAAATAATTTCAAACTATTTCGTCACAAAAAAAATTAAATTAAAAAATCCTGCGTATCTAAGTTTACTTCGTATCTAAATCTCTTTTAAATTAGTAAGAAATATATTGATAAGTGGCTTTGTATTTTTTCAATTTCAGAAACGTATTTATCACCAGATCCGTAAATAGGAAGGGGCACAGGTCCGGGGCCTTGATAAAATAGGGTTCCTAAAATGGTCTGCCATAAAATTAAAATTAATATTTTCATAATATTGTCGAACATAATATTTTCGAAAAACGGATTACATTTGTTATTGAATAATTACGGAATAACATTCCTGAATGAAAATATATATTCACAGAAAAAATATTTAGTTTGTAGTGATATAAAATATTTTTTTCACTGTCCGTTACAAAACAGATCACAGATATAATATTGTTCTAAAACGGTAATGTAATAAAATAAATATATAACACCCAGCAATGATGAAAAGTTAAATACGTAAGATCCACAGATGCAAAAGTTTAATCTTAACAATTTACATCTAAATGAAAGAATTGTATTAATGGTTTATCAGTCAGAGAGATGAACTGTTAATGAGAGCGGCCCAAGTTCCTAAAGATGCGCGCGGGTGGCCAAAATATGTTAGGGGGCTCAAAATAAGTTAGGGGCCCCCCAAATATGTTAGGGGTCCCAAAATATGTTAAGGGGCCCAACTATAAAATCTTACCCAGGGCCAGAAAAAAGGTAGTTACGGCACTGTTTATCACTATTAAGAATGTGCTATTTTATTTGTAAATATTTCACTACTATAAATGTTTTTTGTTAATTTCAAAAAAGATATACACTACCTTAGTCATAAATACAAAAAAAAACATAACAGTATTAGCAATAATTTCGCCATGCATTAAAAAAATAATTAATTTAGTCGAAAACATCAAAACTGCAATATTTTTCAGAAACGAATTCTGATTCAAAAATTCCTCTTGACCGTTTCCGGTTAATAACTATGTACATTACTTAGAATTTGTTTCAATTTTTTTAGATTAACCCCTTTCGATTAAAGGGGACAGTGATTTTTTTAGTATATTTGTGAAAAAAGCATATTAAAAAATATATATAGATATATTTTTTTTTTTTTGAAAAATATCATTTGGATCCTTAATCTACGTTTTAAGAACTTTCTTTTGATATCACAATGAATTTTTTTTTAAATAATTACATTTTTCAACGACACGAAAAATCGATATTTTCGAAAAACTTATCAGATAAAAAATTTCTGTTGAACTAATCCGGTTTCCGACAATGTATATAATGGAGATTTTTTCAGATTTTTAGATCAACCTCTCTAGGAGCTACGGTGGGAAACTAACGCTTTTTGGAGAATCTTTTAAATGATTTTACAAAAATAAAAATGTGTTTGTTTATTCACGGATTAAGAGGTTAAAGCGTAAAATATATTAAAAAATCTTTAAGTAATAGTTATTTCTTTTCAAAAGCTCCAAAGACACCCAACTCGGCATACGTTACCATACGTTAAAAAATCAAAATTGTCCTTGATATCCAGTACTTCCGGTTTGTTCCGGAAAATTTCAATACTACCATTCGATTCTTTGGGCAGACTCGGGTTATCATAATTTTTTTCCCAAATTACTAAGCCATCGTGTTTAAATAAAAAAGACGGTTGGTCAATGGTAAATTTAAATATGAAATGTACAATGTAAAATTCCTTAATGTAACAGGGTGCTAATAACCTAGATGTTGGAGCATCCATAAATAAAATTATTATTATATATATATAAAAAAAAGACTACCGTGACACGCTCTGTGTTGGTCGTACAGTAAAATGTTTTGAATCATTGTTTTATTATACTATAATTTTTATGGCGTACATGGTAAATGGAAAACGTATCAAGAAATAGAAAAATTAGATTCACTTTCATTCTTGAAAAATTGTCAAAAAAGTTCAAGTTAAATAATTTTAAAAATTCGTGAAAAGTGAAAAGAATCATAGGAAGTACAAAGACAGTTCTGAGGATGGCAGAGTGGAAGTAAAAAAAATATTTTATTATTACCACTGCAAGCGATCAAAAATTAAATTTTTTAGCTTCATATAAATTTTTAAATTCTAATGATTGTTATTGACATTCATTGAATGTCAATAGTAAACATTAGATTAACCGAGAAATCTTATAAATGAACTATTAATCCTAAAATAAAAATTATGTCATATTGAAATATACGTAAATTTTATTACTATCCCTAGACAATCGTCAAATGAAGGTCAACATGAGGATATTTGTTTACAGGAACGATGTAAATACCGACAACACTGTACGGGATTGAGTACGTCGTCAGCATATACAAATTATACACAAATGACCTGATTACGACGTAAACATGTATGGGGTTTAATACCGGTTATCAAATATAGCAAAAATGTTTTTTTCATAATTCGTTACCCCTTGAAGGTTGCTCCAGGAGTGCAAAGTGCGCTCTTTCTATTTTTGATACATATACTCCTGAAATCCCATTAGATTCGGTGGGTCTGTGGTTGTCTGTTGCATGTACATGGCTTGACAACGTCGGTCAGATAAATATATATATATATATATATATATATATATATATATATTGTCTTTATATTTAGTTAGGTATATCTATTATGTAACTTACAAATGTTTGTTGTAATAATTATTACTTTGTTATAACTTCTGTACGTGGGAATTTGCAGGAGCTTGTCTCCGTTTAATTCCCCTAACAAAATAAAAATAGATTTAATAATAGATAAAATGTTGCATTTAATTTTTTAAAGCGTAAATTTAATAACCAGTCGGAAATGTTCTATTAAATACATTTAATTCAATGTTTGAATGTATACGAAATCAGAGGGCGGGGCTTATGATTTAAGCAACCAACGGAAACCATAGGCGCAATTTTCATATGGTAACCTGACCATATGGGTAGCAAACCAAATGGTTAACTGACCATATGGTTAGCTGATCAAGCGGTTACCTAACCATATGGCTAGCAGACTAAATTGTTACCTGACCATATGTTTAGCTGGCAAAATTGTTAACTGACCATATGGGTTGCTGACGAAATGGTTACCTGACCATATGGTTAGCTGACCAAGTGGTTACCTAACCATATGGTTAGCTGACCAAATGGTTATTTGACCATTTGGTTTGCTGACCAAATGGTTACCTGACCATATGGTTAGCTGGCAAAATCGTTAACTGACCATGTGGTTAACAGACCAATTGGTAACCTGACCATGTCGTTGGCAGACCAAATGGATAACTGACCATATAGTGAGCTGACCAAATGCTTACCTGACCATATATTCAGCTGGAAAAATTGTTAACTGACCAAATGGTTACCTGACCAAATGGTTAACTGACCAAGTGGTTAACTGACCAAATAGTTAGCTGACGAAATGGTTAACTGACCAAATGGTTACTTGACCAAATGGTTAGCTGACCAAATGGTTAGCTGACCAAATGGTTAACTGACCAAATGGTTACCTGACCAAATGGTTAACTGACCAAGTGGTTAACTGACCAAATAGTTAGCTGACCAAATGGTTAACTGACCAAATGGTTAGCTGACCAAATGGTTACCTGACCAAATGGTTAACTGACCAAATGGTTAGCTGACCAAATGGTTAGCTGACCAAATGGTTAGCTGACCAAATGGTTAACTGACCAAATGGTTACTTGACCAAATGGTTAGCTGACCAAATGGTTGGCTGACCAAATGGTTAACTGACCAAATGGTTAGCTGACCAAATGGTTAATATGTTAATATGCAGGAAATGCAGGCCCAGCTGAAGGCGTTGCAGGCTGAGTTGCGGGATATGCAGGCTCAGAAGGCAGCCAAGATAGACGCGACTGCAGGAAGCGAGACCGGTGAGTCAGCGATACGCGGCGGAGTATCCAGCTTCAGAGCGGGAGCTGACATCCTGGACCCCTTCGATCCCGATGACCGTGAGGCCAATGTCGACATCTGGTTGGCTCGCATCGACCAGCTGGGGTGTGTACACGGGTGGACCGAGTACGAGAAATCCCTGTACATACAGGCGAAGCTGAGGGGAGAAGCCAGAGCGTGGTTCAATCCGCTTCTCAAGTACGACCACACCTGGGCGGAGTGGAAGATCATGCTGAAGACGGCGTTCCCTCAACAGCATGACTTTGCGAAGATGCTGCGCGAGCTACTGGCGCGGCAAAAGGTTCCCGGGGAGAGTCTTGCTCGCTACTATCGGGCGAAGCTTGCCATGTGCGAGCGTGTGGGCATTACAGGTGAGCGAGCAATCTCCTGCATCATCGATGGCCTCCCACTTGCGATGCAGTTGAATGCTAGGGCATTCGGCTGCCAAGAGCCTAACAAGCTGTACACCGGCTTCCTGGCCATGCTGGACCGCTACGAGTAGGATGCTCCTGTCCATCGACCTAGGGAGCGAGAGGCAGTTCCCGTGCGAAGACCAGCTGGCAGAGAGGCTGTTCCGGACCAACGGCGCATGGAACGACGAGCAGCCTACGGCGGACGTGGGGAACGTTCGAGCCAGCGACGCGGAGGGCAGCAGTCCGAGGCAACGGCGAGGGCCAACCGGCACCCGGCGATGGACGGTTGGAGACGCTGCTACAACTGCCAAGAGGTGGGGACCCACGTGAGCCGCGAGTGTCCGAGGCCTCGCACGCAGCGGTGCCGCGACAGTGTGGCGAGGAAGGGCATTGGGCCATGGATTGTCCTGGCCAACGTCGCGGACCACAGGTAAGCTTGGTGGATGCCGCGAACAGCTACAAAAAGTGGATGAAGACCAGCGCCGGCGTGCCGCTGAGAGCCTTCATCGACACGGGTAGTGTCCACGACCTCATCACGGAGGAATGTGCACGGCGTTTGCAGTGTACGCTGTCTGCAAATGGGCAGCAGTTACATGGATTCGGTGGAGGGATGACTTGGACCTTAGGTAAGGTCGAGCTGTCCGTCATCATAGACGGTGCCGGTGTCAAGATGCACCCGTTGGTGGTGACATGTGGATTGTCGGGAGCCGACATACTGATAGGGCAGCCAACGCTCTCGTCAGGCGAGGTGGTCCTACTTGTGCGGGACGGCACGGTGAGCCTATCGCGCGAGGAAAACTTCCTCCAAAAGCTGGCGTTGGAGGATGATGACCTGGACGAGCCATGGCAGCAGAAGTTGGAAGTACGGCTCATCGAGGATGCCTGGCTTCTACCCAACGACGACCAGAGCCCAGCAGTCACGGTGGATGGACTGCCTGAAGGTGCGTTCCTGCTCGTCAAGGAACGGACGGTCCGGCGACACACCTCTGAACTTATCGTAAAGGGGGCACTTTTGGGGCCAGGGAACATGAAGATGAGAATCTGGAATCAGAGTCTCAGGGGCGTTATCTGGCCCACCAAACACCCGCTGGCGCGCGGCTTTGTTATCTTTCCAGATAAAGACCCGGAACCGGTGAACTCGGTGAGTATCATTAATAATAAATTAAGCTTTGCAGATGTCAAGGTGGGTGATATCGCTGAAAGTGAAAGGAGCGAATTGGAAGCGCTCTTGTCACGGTTGCAAAATTGCTTCTCGAGTGGGGATGAAGATTTGGGGCTCACCCACTTGGGGAAATGAGAATCCAGTTAACCACGCGTACACCGATATACCACCGCCCGTACAGGCTGTCACTCGCAGAGAGGGAAACGGTGAAACAAAAAGTGCAGACGCTACTTAACAGCAGGGCCATACGAGAGTCTGAATCTGAGTACGCAAGCCCAAAAGCAAACGGCGGACGTCGGATGTGCGTTGACAATCGCGCACTAAATAAGGTAACAGTGAAAGATCGACATCCGATGCCACTGGTGGAGGATGAATTCACCAAGTTAGCGGGTAAGTGTTATTATAGTACACTTGATTTAGCCCAAGGTTATCACCAAGTCCCTATGCATGTGGACTCTGTACATAAAACTGCATTTATTACTCCGGATGGTCACTATGAGTGGTTAAGAGTCCCCTTCGGGCTCGCGAATGCCCCAGCTCTCTTCCAGAAGGTAGTACAGCGAATGCTGAAGGGTATTCCCAGTGACCAGGTGCTGGCTTACATGGACGACCTGCTGATACCCTCCGAGAGCATAGCTGGCGGGCTCCGTCAGTTGGAGGAGGTGCTACAATCGGTGGCAAGAGCCGGATTGAAATTAAACTTAGCTAAATGCTCTTTCTTACAAAACAAGGTAACATATCTGGGCCACGACATAAGCGGCGGCGGTATCCGACCTGGAGAGCGCAAAATCACGGCGGTAAGCGACTTTCCTGTACCCAAAAATGTACATGGCGTAAGACAGTTCTTAGGCTTAAGACGGCGCACAACCCTATAGTCCTCAATAGTTTCTTATACAAAACTAATAATCGGAAATAAAATGAATAACAATCTATATATCAAAATTTGCAGCGAATTTTTATCTATCTAATAGGATATTTTTAATTGTAGAAAAAACTGTTAGGTAGTTGTAAATAAGCAAATTAAATTATAGACGCCATCTTGTAAACCAATCGACGCATATTTGCGTACGATGCGGCAAATTGTACCTAAATCTTCATTCTACAAATATGATTGTAGCTATTTTGTTGTATTGTGAAAATTACTTATAGTTATTGTACTTGGTAATCTATTTTTGCCGCTCTCTTGAATCTGCGGTGGTTTTCAAAATGGGTGTTACGGGTAAAAATGATTTATTTTTTGTGAAGAATACGGGTACCAAGTGGCATTCTATTATCTTTAAGTATAATATTTTTCGACCAAGGCTCTAAACTATAAGTAATCAAGTCGAAAAAAAATTGACGTATTATTTGAACATTTCTACACAAAACTATGTAAAAATAAAAGTTATTCGAAACCCACAAATAGATTTAAAAAATTACAGAACAATATCGCTGATGTCTATTTTTAAGTTATTGAGCGATAATATTTTTACAATAAATGTTTCTACAATTAAAACTATCATATTAGATAAATACAAATTCGGTGCAAAATTTGATGTATGGGTTGAGAGTAATTTTATTTCAGATTGTTAGTTTTGTATAAGAAACTAGTAACCTCCGGGGGTTATACGCAGCCTTAACGAGTTATTTCAGGAAATTCATACCGAACTTTGCTGTTGTAGCTAAACCATTAACTGAACTGACCAAGAAGCAGACTACGTGGCAGTGGGGCGACAGCCAAGCCGAGACGTTCGCAAAGCTGAAGCAGCTGCTGGTGGAACGACCGGTGTTGGCACTGTACCATAGTCATGCAGAGACGGAGATACATACAGACGCCTGTCCGAGCGGCTTGGGTGGAATCCTATTGCAGAAACAAAACGACGGATCCTTGCGGCCGGTGCTCTACTTCAGCAGGGTAACCACACCAGCCGAACAGAAGTACCATAGCTTTGAGTTAGAGACGTTGGCGCTCGTGGAAACGGTAAAACGTTTCCGGGTATATCTGGTGGGTATACATTTTAAGGCTATCACCGATTGTACTTCTGTGCAAGCTACCATGCTTAAACGATACCTGGTGCCCCGCATCGCTCGTTGGTGGATGACTCTACAAGAGTACGACATGGAAGTAGAGTACAGGCCGGGAGCCAGGATACAGCATGTTGACGCGCTGAGCCGTAACCCCGTCTCAGTGAACCTGGTGCAGATCCACGATGATGATTGGTTTCTGACAGTTCAGCTGCAGGACGAGAAGGCGCACTCGATTGTAGAGGCGCTGCAGACAGGTACAGCTGACAAAGGTATTGTTAACGACTTTAAATTACAGGACGGGCGGTTGTACAGCAAGACGCTGCTGGGTGATCGACTGTATGTCCCGGCGATGGCAAGATTCAGTCTACTACGAAAACATCATGATGATGTTGGTCACCCCGGCGTTGAGCGTTGCTTAAAATTAATAAAGGAAACTTACTGGTTTCCCAAAATGGGGCGTTTCACAAAGAAATACGTCCAAGCGTGCATGAACTGTGCGTTCAGCAAAGGGAGTTATGGCAGAGCGGAGGGTCTGCTACACCCCATTGAGAAGAAGGCAATCCCCTTCGACACGGTGCACGTCGACCATCTGGGACCTTTTGCACGAAGTGTACGCGGGTACTCTTACGTACTCATGGTGGTGGACGCGTTCACCAAATACACCCTCGCAAGAGCAACGCGCACTCTGAAGTCTACAGAGGTGATTACTATACTTAAAGAGATTTTCAGCGAGTTCGGATATCCGAAGCGTGTGATCTCCGACAGAGGGTTGGCGTTTACCAGTAAAGTATTTACTGAGTTCTTAACAAGCACGGCGTGCGGCACGTATGTAATGCCATTGCGACCCCAAGGGCGAACGGACAAGTCGAAAGACAGAACCGTACTATAGTGGAAGCGATCGGCGCAATGACTGCAGATGAGTCCCGGTGGGACGAGACACTGCCCGACATTGTGTGGGGTATGAATAACTGTGTAAACAAGAGTACGGGGTACTCGCCTGTTGAGATGATGTTTACACGAAAGAGTGGTGCCATTGCGGAACTCTCTGACGGTGTCCAGAGCGCAAATGCCCCGGCGGAGGCTGAGTTCCATGAACCACGGCGAGAGGTTACACGGCATCGCCGGCGAGCGGCTGAGAAGCTGAATAACGTCAGCGAGACTATGAGAGCTTGTTTTAATAAAAGACGAAAAACGGCGACCTGCTACAAACCCGGTGACTTGGTCTTGTGGCGTAATGCAAGTACATGCCACGGCGACAAGGGCGTGAACATAAAACTGTTGAATAAATTTAATGGCCCCTATAAAGTAACGGCAATACTGGGGAACGACCGATACAAAATATCCTCCGTCAAAGGCGTCAGGGGATATAAAAATTTCACCGTGACGGTAGCTGCTGATTCACTACGGCGATATCACAGCACCATGGCAGAGCATGAGCTCAGTGCCGACCAGGATGATCAACACACAGGTATCCAGGAGACTGATCGACAGGACTTGATCGACCTCCTGGAGGGGTAAGGTTAAGGTAAGAATTAATGGGGACATTAATTGTTGCAGGACGGCCGAGTGTTAGGGAGTTTTTCAAAGAGGGCGCGCTGAGCAATGGCGTGGCGGCAGCACCATACAGGCGGTCGGTATTGTGTCCCGCGCTTGTATCGGCGTAGGAAGAAGAAAGGAAGTCACATGATGATTCTATTCTATCTACGACGTTGGACTGAATCGCTCGGCGTGTACTCGCTTATATTTTGGTGTTTAGTATTATACATTTATGTTTGATAAATAAATGATATGTTAGATTGAACGTTTATTATTTTATCGTCCTAACAATATTTTTTCACGGATTCCTCAGTATCTCTTAGGACAGATGAGATATCGACTAGGTTTTTGCTTATAAAAGTTACCCGTGCCAATGTTTAGAAACAAACTACTAATTTTATTTGTAATTAGTATGAACCTCTAACGGGGTGAATCTACACCTGAGGAGAGAGTCAGCAATGTGATCTATAAAGAACTATGACTTATTATAATTGCACGATGATGGCAAACCGTCAATAACCGTAGCGAAGCACGGGTACTCAGCTAGTATTTTTATATTAGGTCACAAACATGAGTGTCCTTTTTTTTGCAATAGATTTGAATATACTTTTCTTTTGTTACAGGTGAAGGCAGTATCATTATGAACCAATTTTCAGAGAATAAACTACTAGTTTAACATTTTTTTTGTTATATATGTGTCATAATAGACTATTATATTTTTGCTTATGCAAAACCCGAAGTGATGGTTATTTGTGTTCTAATATTTTAATTTTCATGGATAAAAGTTTTTTTTTACTAAAATATGTCTTTTATGTACTCATAAATTCATCAAAAACACCAAAAAAATCACAAAATACATTTATGTTATTTTAACAACTAATTAAAAATTGGGTCACTTTTGACCCCACGATAGTAGTTATGATAGTGTAAATGAACGATAGTAGTACAAGGTTAAGTATATATTTTTTCCCTGTATAATTTTTTTTTTTTTTTTGTAATAAATAATAAAAAATTATTTTTCAATAAGTTTATTTTCTTTTTTTTTTTGCTTTTCACTTTTTATTTCGATCAATTTGACATATAAATATAAATCAACTGAAAAAATCTGAACACATTTTTTATGGGGGTGCGGGAGCTTATTTTCACATTCAACTAGTCAGTCTGAAGCCAACAGCTGTAGCCAGTAGTCGCAATCGCACACATGTTATATTATCATACTTTTGTACTATTAATTCTATCTTCAATAAATTTAATTAATAATTAAAACCGAATAATCAAACCCCACCATAGAATCCCACAACTTATGGAGGCTCACCGGGGATCGTGTCTCGTGTTTGAGAAGGTTTTTTTTTAAAAAAGAGTGAAATAAAAGTTGTTAAAATCGCGAAGAAACAAAACGAACATACTATCAGGTTTTACCGCCGATTGTAAACTTGTAAGTAATTGAAATTATACATATGAAACAAAACTTGGTGTCATTAGTGGAAAGTTGGGGTTTTGCGGGGCCCTTCAGAAGTCGAGGCCCAGTGCGCGCGCCCGGTTCGCCCGCCGTTAAATCCGCCTCTGAGAGTTGTAAGTAAAATGAAAGTTATGTGAGAAACAGTGAGTAAAAAGTGGAGAGAAAGTAATAAAAGTGGAGAAAGAACAATTAAATTGGAAAATATGAAGTAAATGAACAAAAGAAATATAAACAGAGGAGAAAACAGTAAAGTGTAAACGTTAAGCGCTAAAGTAAAACAATAATAAAGAAGTGAAGTGTACAAAGAATTAAAGAAAACATAAGATAAATTAAAAATCGTGAACAGTTTCCCGCCTGCCTGCGACCTTGAACGGCAAACAGACAACAAGCGATAACGCACACCTGCATGTCATAAACAACAGCCGGTTTGCAATAACAATTTGGTAGTTTTAGGGTTTTGTAGGTATGACCAAAAAACCCTTATACCGTCATTTTGTCGTCTGTCAGTTCGGTAAAAATTGTAGCCAAACTGCTAAACCTAGAGAGTTGAAATTTGGTATGCTTATACAACCCTTTGACTCGCACATAGGAAAAATACTAAAACATATCCCCCTAAAAATATATTTGTGCTCATCGAAAAAAAATATATTTTTTTAAATTCTGTGTAGGGTATCAAATGAAAGCCCTTAGTAAGTGGATTAACGGTCAAAATTTTATTTTTGCAAAATAAATTATTTTGACGCGATTTTTGCCAAAATTGTGCAAAATAATTTGTTTGTACCACACCCAGTAGTTTAAACTAAAAATCTGAAAAAGTTCTAAGTAATGTAATTTTGTGTGAACCGGAATAGTACAACAGGAATTTTTGATTTCAGATTATGTTGTCGGAAAATAACGCATTTTTTATGTTTTTAACTAAAATATGTTAAATATTTAATTCGCTATGTAACACAGTAGATAAGTAGGCATTCGTAGCGTTGTGCGTTTAGTCCTTTATTTGTGATTTGCAAACTAGAGTTCGAATCCTGTCAATTTTAATTACCGACCGCCAACATATATAAGGGAGGTATTGTGATCATACCGATTTTGACATTTCGCGATTTCAATGGATCTCCACGAATTGAGATCCCTACATAACGTTTTGACTATTTTTAGCATGATGTCTGTCGGTCTGTCTGTTTGTCCGTCTGTCTGTCCGTCTGTCTGTGTACACGTGTAGAGCAAATTCGGCTGAAAGGATTTTTATGAAACTTCATATTTAAACTTCTGCTATCAATGGCACGAGTTGATCAACTTTTGGTAAAAATCGGTTGACTAAAAGTAGGAGTTTACTCGTGTCGATTTTAAGATTTTTCGAAAAAATTTATTGAACAAAAGTTGCTATAAAAGCAATAATTAATATATTTTATTTGAGACGTTTTTCGATAAAACGAAAAATTACGAATAATTTCTGTAAAATTTTTCGAAATTTTTCAAGTCTCAATTTTTTCATACTTATATGTAACGTTTGCATGGTCATGATAAATAATATCTCTGTTAGAAAATATTAGGCCAAGTTATTTCTACTCTACTGCTAGAATGTAATTTATATAAGTACTTTATGATAGCGGTCGGTCCTGTGGTGGCCACAGCGGATTTTTTTTGTTTTTTTTTTTTGCATTTTTATTTTGTTTAAATTATTTTGTCAAAATTCTAGTTATATTTTGGTAAATGTTCAGGATATTTTTGCAAAGTTTGTAGGTTAACACGTAGAAATTTTGCTCCGTGTTAAGAGTGAAATTTTGATAGTTTTATGTTGAATTTATTTTGTGAAGTTCTCATAGATCTGTGCAATAATTTTTAGTGTTTGTTTTTCTCTTCTTATGTCAGAAGAAGGGAATTGCATTAGTGAAATATTACATTTTATTCGTTCAAATTTCTAATATACATTATTTTGAAATTTAACTGTGTTAAAAGTGGTCCAAACCTGTGCGAACATAATTATAGTTGCTTGACGCTCTTTACTGCCCCTGATTAAGTGGCATATGCAATTTGCATTACTTAGGTGCTGTAAAAGTGGCCAAGATCAGTTCTTACAGGGGTTTATTTACAATTAGCACCGATGTCAAATATATGCTCCGATTGTGGTGGAAAGGTCAGCGCTAGGGCGCCAGGTGTCCTTTGTTCGGGCTCTTGTGGACATTATTACCACGAAAAGTGTGTTCGTATGTCAGCTGAAACTCCAAAACTCCTTAACGGGATTAAAGGAGCGCAATGGATCTGTAACGATTGCCAGTCTGCAGACGCCAATAAATCAATAATTATTGATAACGAAGAACTTTCTGGAAATCTTAATCATCCAGCTATTGTCCAAGCCATCGAAAATATTAGGATTGATTTCAACAATAAATACGAAGAGCTAAAAGTATTAATTATTGAAAAAAACACCATAATTGAAAATCTTACGACTGAAAATATAGCACTTAAAAAGGAAGTAGCGGATTTAGGATCTAGACTAGATAATCTGGATCAGTACTCTAGAAGAAACAATCTGGAGATTCAAGGGGTCCCGGAAAAGAAGAACGAAAATCTGTTAGATGTCATTCAGCATATTGGAGCATTCATTGAATGTCCAGTGTCCCCCAATGATATTGATGCTATCCACAGAGTTCCATTTTTTAATAAAAACAAACAGGGTCCTAGAAATATTATAATAAAACTAAAATCTAGATTATTTAAGCAAAGATTTTTAGCGTGCTCCAAAACAGTAATTAAAAAGAATAGAACATCTGGTAAACAATTAAGTATTAATGTTCCTACGATTTCATCTGGTCTGTATGTGAACGAGCATTTGACAAATAAAAACAAACTTTTACTAAATAAGGCGAAATTGTTTGGTAGGGAGAATAATATTGAGTATATTTGGGTTCAGGATTGTAAGATTCTGGCGCGTAAAAATTCAAACTCGCGAATTTTTCAAATACATACCGAAGAGTGTTTAGCCAAATTAAATTAAATTAAAACCTCTTATTTTTCTCTCTATTAACTGTCTCGTTGCATTACCATTAGATTTCATAATATACTGATTATATGTTAGATGTGAACTCACTGAAAATATATTACCAAAATGTTCGTGGATTACGCACAAAAGTTACTAATTTTTTCCAAGCTTCTTCTGTACCTGATTACCACATTATTTGTCTTACTGAAGCTTGGTTGAACGGTAATATTGGTAGTCATGAACTATTTAGTAATAATTTCCAAGTGTTTAGGCGGGATAGGGATAGGCATACTTCCCATAAGTCAGACGGCGGAGGCTCTCTTATTGCAATCAGCTCATTTTTACAAGTTGCTGAGCGGCCTGACTGGCAAACTAACGTTTTGGAAGAAGTATGGATATCCATTGCTCTGCCAAATGGTAAAAATAAAATTCATATATGTTGTGTCTACATACCAGACTATATTGATATCTGTAAACTTAATGTATTCACTGAAAATGTAAACAAAATTATCAATGACAATCTCCAGGATTCTGTTACTATAGTAGGTGATTTTAATTTAGCTAATATTGTATGGTCACGTGACGAATACTTTAACTTTCTGACGCCTTCATTACCCTCTGACAAAAAATCATCACTTTTTATACATATATGTATATATATATATATATATATATATATATATATATATATATATATATATATATATATATATATATATATATATATATATATATATATATATATATATATATATATTGTCTTTATATTTAGTTAGGTATATCTATTATGTAACTTACAAATGTTTGTTGTAATAATTATTACTTTGTTATAACTTCTGTACGTGGGAATTTGCAGGAGCTTGTCTCCGTTTAATTCCCCTAACAAAATAAAAATAAATAAAGATAAAATGTTGCATTTAATTTTTTAAAGCGTAAATTTAATAACCAGTCGGAAATGTTCTATTAAATACATTTAATTCAATGTTTGAATGTATACGAAATCAGAGGGCGGGGCTTATGATTTAAGCAACCAACGGAAACCATAGGCGCAATTTTCATATGGTAACCTGACCATATGGGTAGCAAACCAAATGGTTAACTGACCATATGGTTAGCTGATCAAGCGGTTACCTAACCATATGGCTAGCAGACTAAATTGTTACCTGACCATATGTTTAGCTGGCAAAATTGTTAACTGACCATATGGGTTGCTGACGACATGGTTACCTGCCCATATGGTTAGCTGACCAAGTGGTTACCTAACCATATGGTTAGCGGACCAAATGGTTATTTGACCATTTGGTTTGCTGACTAAATGGTTACCTGACCATATGGTTAGCTGGCAAAATCGTTAACTGACCATGTGGTTAACAGACCAATTGGTTACCTGACCATGTCGTTGGCAGACCAAATGGATAACTGACCATATAGTGAGCTGACCAAATGGTTACCTGACCAAATGGTTAACTGACCAAATGGTTAGCTGACCAAATGGTTAGCTGACCAAATGGTTAACTGACCAAATGGTTAGCTGACCAAATGGTTGGCTGACCAAATGGTTAACTGAACAAATGGTTACCTGACCAAATGGTTAATATGTTAATATGCAGGAAATGCAGGCCCAGCTGAAGGCGTTGCAGGCTGAGTTGCGGGATATGCAGGCCCAGAAGGCAGCCAAGATAGACGCGACTGCAGGAAGCGAGACCGGTGAGTCAGCGATACGCGGCGGAGTATCCAGCTTCAGAGCGGGAGCTTACATCCTGGACCCCTTCGATCCCGATGACCGTGAGGCCAATGTCGACATCTGGTTGGCTCGCATCGACCAGCTGGGGTGTGTACACGGGTGGACCGAGTACGAGAAATCCCTGTACATGCAGGCGAAGCTGAGGGGAGAAGCCAGAGCGTGGTTCAATCGGCTTCTCAAGTACGACCACACCTGGGCGGAGTGGAAGATCATGCTGAAGACGGCGTTCCCTCAACAGCATGACTTTGCGAAGATGCTGCGCGAGCTACTGGCACGGCAAAAGGTTCCCGGGGAGAGTCTTGCTCGCTACTATCGGGCGAAGCTTGCCATGTGCGAGCGTGTGGGCATTACAGGTGAGCGAGCAATCTCCTGCATCATCGACGGCCTCCCACTTGCGATGCAGTTGAATGCTAGGGCATTCGGCGGAGGGTAGCAGTCCGAGGCAACGGCGAGGGCCAACCGGCACCCGGCGATGGACGGTTGGAGACGCTGCTACAACTGCCAAGAGGTGGGGACCCACGTGAGCCGGGAGTGTCCGAGGCCTCGCACGCAGCGGTGCCGCGACAGTGTGGCGAGGAAGGGCATTGGGCCATGGATTGTCCTGGCCAACGTCGCGGACCACAGGTA
This sequence comes from Liopterus haemorrhoidalis, assembly GCA_963971575.1. Lineage (NCBI taxonomy): Eukaryota > Metazoa > Arthropoda > Insecta > Coleoptera > Dytiscidae > Liopterus > Liopterus haemorrhoidalis. The sequence goes on from OZ020618.1 coordinate 32,941,084, forward strand.
AGCTTGGTGGATGCCGCGAACAGCTACAAAAAGTGGATGAAGACCAGCGCCGGCGTGCCGCTGAGAGCCTTCATCGACACGGGTAGTGTCCACGACCTCATCACGGAGGAATGTGCACGGCGTTTGCAGTGTACGCTGTCTGCAAATGGGCAGCAGTTACATGGATTCGGTGGAGGGATGACTTGGACCTTAGGTAAGGTCGAGCTGTCCGTCATCATAGACGGTGCCGGTGTCAAGATGCACCCGTTGGTGGTGACATGTGGATTGTCGGGAGCCGACATACTGATAGGGCAGCCAACGCTCTCGTCAGGCGAGGTGGTCCTACTTGTGCGGGACGGCACGGTGAGCCTATCGCGAGAGGAAAACTTCCTCCAAAAGCTGGCGTTGGAGGATGATGACCTGGACGAGCCATGGCAGCAGAAGTTGGAAGTACGGCTCATCGAGGATGCCTGGCTTCTACCCAACGACGACCAGAGCCCAGCAGTCACGGTGGATGGACTGCCTGAAGGTGCGTTCCTGCTCGTCAAGGAACGGACGGTCCGGCGACACACCTCTGAACTTATCGTAAAGGGGGCACTTTTGGGGCCAGGGAACATGAAGATGAGAATCTGGAATCAGAGTCTCAGGGGCGTTATCTGGCCCACCAAACACCCGCTGGCGCGCGGCTTTGTTATCTTTCCAGATAAAGACCCGGAACCGGTGAACTCGGTGAGTATCATTAATAATAAATTAAGCTTTGCAGATGTCAAGGTGGGTGATATCGCTGAAAGTGAAAGGAGCGAATTGGAAGCGCTCTTGTCACGGTTGCAAAATTGCTTCTCGAGTGGGGATGAAGATTTGGGGCTCACCCACTTGGGGAAATGAGAATCCAGTTAACCACGCGTACACCGATATACCACCGCCCGTACAGGCTGTCACTCGCAGAGAGGGAAACGGTGAAACAAAAAGTGCAGACGCTACTTAACAGCAGGGCCATACGAGAGTCTGAATCGGAGTACGCAAGCCCCATCGTACTTGTCCCAAAAGTAAACGGCGGACGTCGGATGTGCGTTGACAATCGCGCACTAAATAAGGTAACTGTGAAAGATCGACATCCGATGCCACTGGTGGAGGATGAATTCACCAAGTTAGCGGGTAAGTGTTATTATAGTACACTTGATTTAGCCCAAGGTTATCACCAAGTCCCTATGCATGTGGACTCTGTACATAAAACTGCATTTATTACTCCGGATGGTCACTATGAGTGGTTAAGAGTCCCCTTCGGGCTCGCGAATGCCCCAGCTCTCTTCCAGAAGGTAGTACAGCGAATGCTGAAGGGTATTCCCAGTGACCAGGTGCTGGCTTACATGGACGACCTGCTGATACCCTCCGAGAGCATAGCTGGCGGGCTCCGTCAGTTGGAGGAGGTGCTACAATCGGTGGCAAGAGCCGGATTGAAATTAAACTTAGCTAAATGCTCTTTCTTACAAAACAAGGTAACATATCTGGGGCACGACATAAGCGGCGGCGGTATCCGACCTGGAGAGCGCAAAATCACGGCGGTAAGCGACTTTCCTGTACCCAGAAATGTACATGGCGTAAGACAGTTCTTAGGCTTAAGACGGCGCACAACCCTATAGTCCTCAATAGTTTCTTATACAAAACTAATAATCGGAAATAAAATGAATAACAATCTATATATCAAAATTTGCAGCGAATTTTTATCTATCTAATAGGATATTTTTAATTGTAGAAAAAACTGTTAGGTAGTTGTAAATAAGCAAATTAAATTATAGACGCCATCTTGTAAACCAATCGACGCATATTTGCGTACGATGCGGCAAATTGTACCTAAAGCTTCATTCTACAAATATGATTGTAGCTATTTTGTTGTATTGTGAAAATTACTTATAGTTATTGTACTTGGTAATCTATTTTTGCCGCTCTCTTGAATCTGCGGTGGTTTTCAAAATGGGTGTTACGGGTAAAAATGATTTATTTTTTGTGAAGAATACGGGTACCAAGTGGCATTCTATTATCTTTAAGTATAATATTTTTCGACCAAGGCTCTAAACTATAAGTAATCAAGTCGAAAAAAAATTGACGTATTATTTGAACATTTCTACACAAAACTATGTAAAAATAAAAGTTATTCGAAACCCACAAATAGATTTAAAAAATTACAGAACAATATCGCTGATGTCTATTTTTAAGTTATTGAGCGATAATATTTTTACAATAAATGTTTCTACAATTAAAACTATCATATTAGATAAATACAAATTCGGTGCAAAATTTGATGTATAGGTTGAGAGTAATTTTATTTCAGATTGTTAGTTTTGTATAAGAAACTAGTAACCTCCGGGGGTTATACGCAGCCTTAACGAGTTATTTCAGGAAATTCATACCGAACTTTGCTGTTGTAGCTAAACCATTAACTGAACTGACCAAGAAGCAGACTACGTGGCAGTGGGGCGACAGCCAAGCCGAGACGTTCGCAAAGCTGAAGCAGCTGCTGGTGGAACGACCGGTGTTGGCACTGTACCATAGTCATGCAGAGACGGAGATACATACAGACGCCTGTCCGAGCGGCTTGGGTGGAATCCTATTGCAGAAACAAAACGACGGATCCTTGCGGCCGGTGCTCTACTTCAGCAGGGTAACCACACCAGCCGAACAGAAGTACCATAGCTTTGAGTTAGAGACGTTGGCGCTCGTGGAAACGGTAAAACGTTTCCGGGTATATCTGGTGGGTATACATTTTAAGGCTATCACCGATTGTACTTCTGTGCAAGCTACCATGCTTAAACGATACCTGGTGCCCCGCATCGCTCGTTGGTGGATGACTCTACAAGAGTACGACATGGAAGTAGAGTACAGGCCGGGAGCCAGGATACAGCATGTTGACGCGCTGAGCCGTAACCCCGTCTCAGTGAACCTGGTGCAGATCCACGATGATGATTGGTTTCTGACAGTTCAGCTGCAGGACGAGAAGGCGCACTCGATTGTAGAGGCGCTGCAGACAGGTACAGCTGACAAAGGTATTGTTAACGACTTTAAATTACAGGACGGGCGGTTGTACAGCAAGACGCTGCTGGGTGATCGACTGTATGTCCCGGCGATGGCAAGATTCAGTCTACTACGAAAACATCATGATGATGTTGGTCACCCCGGCGTTGAGCGTTGCTTAAAATTAATAAAGGAAACTTACTGGTTTCCCAAAATGGGGCGTTTCACAAAGAAATACGTCCAAGCGTGCATGAACTGTGCGTTCAGCAAAGGGAGTTATGGCAGAGCGGAGGGTCTGCTACACCCCATTGAGAAGAAGGCAATCCCCTTCGACACGGTGCACGTCGACCATCTGGGACCTTTTGCACGAAGTGTACGCGGGTACTCTTACGTACTCATGGTGGTGGACGCGTTCACCAAATACACCCTCGCAAGAGCAACGCGCACTCTGAAGTCTACAGAGGTGATTACTATACTTAAAGAGATTTTCAGCGAGTTCGGATATCCGAAGCGTGTGATCTCCGACAGAGGGTTGGCGTTTACCAGTAAAGTATTTACTGAGTTCTTAACAAGCACGGCGTGCGGCACGTATGTAATGCCATTGCGACCCCAAGGGCGAACGGACAAGTCGAAAGACAGAACCGTACTATAGTGGAAGCGATCGGCGCAATGACTGCAGATGAGTCCCGGTGGGACGAGACACTGCCCGACATTGTGTGGGGTATGAATAACTGTGTAAACAAGAGTACGGGGTACTCGCCTGTTGAGATGATGTTTACACGAAAGAGTGGTGCCATTGCGGAACTCTCTGACGGTGTGCAGAGCGCAAATGCCCCGGCGGAGGCTGAGTTCCATGAACCACGGCGAGAGGTTACACGGCATCGCCGGCGAGCGGCTGAGAAGCTGAATAACGTCAGCGAGACTATGAGAGCTTGTTTTAATAAAAGACGAAAAACGGCGACCTGCTACAAACCCGGTGACTTGGTCTTGTGGCGTAATGCAAGTACATGCCACGGCGACAAGGGCGTGAACATAAAACTGTTGAATAAATTTAATGGCCCCTATAAAGTAACGGCAATACTGGGGAACGACCGATACAAAATATCCTCCGTCAAAGGCGTCAGGGGATATAAAAATTTCACCGTGACGGTAGCTGCTGATTCACTACGGCGATATCACAGCACCATGGCAGAGCATGAGCTCAGTGCCGACCAGGATGATCAACACACAGGTATCCAGGAGACTGATCGACAGGACTTGATCGACCTCCTGGAGGGGTAAGGTTAAGGTAAGAATTAATGGGGACATTAATTGTTGCAGGACGGCCGAGTGTTAGGGAGTTTTTCAAAGAGGGCGCGCTGAGCAATGGCGTGGCGGCAGCACCATACAGGCGGTCGGTATTGTGTCCCGCGCTTGTATCGGCGTAGGAAGAAGAAAGGAAGTCACATGATGATTCTATTCTATCTACGACGTTGGACTGAATCGCTCGGCGTGTACTCGCTTATATTTTGGTGTTTAGTATTATACATTTATGTTTGATAAATAAATGATATGTTAGATTGAACGTTTATTATTTTATCGTCCTAACAATATTTTTTCACGGATTCCTCAGTATCTCTTAGGACAGATGAGATATCGACTAGGTTTTTGCTTATAAAAGTTACCCGTGCCAATGTTTAGAAACAAACTACTAATTTTATTTGTAATTAGTATGAACCTCTAACGGGGTGAATCTACACCTGAGGAGAGAGTCAGCAATGTGATCTATAAAGAACTATGACTTATTATAATTGCACGATGATGGCAAACCGTCAATAACCGTAGCGAAGCACGGGTACTCAGCTAGTATTTTTATATTAGGTCACAAACATGAGTGTCCTTTTTTTTGCAATAGATTTGAATATACTTTTCTTTTGTTACAGGTGAAGGCAGTATCATTATGAACCAATTTTCAGAGAATAAACTACTAGTTTAACATTTTTTTTGTTATATATGTGTCATAATAGACTATTATATTTTTGCTTATGCAAAACCCGAAGTGATGGTTATTTGTGTTCTAATATTTTAATTTTCATGGATAAAAGTTTTTTTTTACTAAAATATGTCTTTTATGTACTCATAAATTCATCAAAAACACCAAAAAAATCACAAAATACATTTATGTTATTTTAACAACTAATTAAAAATTGGGTCACTTTTGACCCCACGATAGTAGTTATGATAGTGTAAATGAACGATAGTAGTACAAGGTTAAGTATATATTTTTTCCCTGTATAATTTTTTTTTTTTTTTGTAATAAATAATAAAAAATTATTTTTCAATAAGTTTATTTTCTTTTTTTTTTTGCTTTTCACTTTTTATTTCGATCAATTTGACATATAAATATAAATCAACTGAAAAAATCTGAACACATTTTTTATGGGGGTGCGGGAGCTTATTTTCACATTCAACTAGTCAGTCTGAAGCCAACAGCTGTAGCCAGTAGTCGCAATCGCACACATGTTATATTATCATACTTTTGTACTATTAATTCTATCTTCAATAAATTTAATTAATAATTAAAACCGAATAATCAAACCCCACCATAGAATCCCACAACTTATGGAGGCTCACCGGGGATCGTGTCGCGTGTTTGAGAAGGTTTTTTTTTAAAAAAGAGTGAAATAAAAGTTGTTAAAATCGCGAAGAAACAAAACGAACATACTATCAGGTTTTACCGCCGATTGTAAACTTGTAAGTAATTGAAATTATACATATGAAACAAAACTTGGTGTCATTAGTGGAAAGTTGGGGTTTTGCGGGGCCCTTCAGAAGTCGAGGCCCAGTGCGCGCGCCCGGTTCGCCCGCCGTTAAATCCGCCTCTGAGAGTTGTAAGTAAAATGAAAGTTATGTGAGAAACAGTGAGTAAAAAGTGGAGAGAAAGTAATAAAAGTGGAGAAAGAACAATTAAATTGGAAAATATGAAGTAAATGAACAAAAGAAATATAAACAGAGGAGAAAACAGTAAAGTGTAAACGTTAAGCGCTAAAGTAAAACAATAATAAAGAAGTGAAGTGTACAAAGAATTAAAGAAAACATAAGATAAATTAAAAATCGTGAACAGTTTCCCGCCTGCCTGCGACCTTGAACGGCAAACAGACAACAAGCGATAACGCACACCTGCATGTCATAAACAACAGCCGGTTTGCAATAACAATTTGGTAGTTTTAGGGTTTTGTAGGTATGACCAAAAAACCCTTATACCGTCATTTTGTCGTCTGTCAGTTCGGTAAAAATTGTAGCCAAACTGCTAAACCTAGAGAGTTGAAATTTGGTATGCTTATACAACCCTTTGACTCGCACATAGGAAAAATACTAAAACATATCCCCCTAAAAATATATTTGTGCTCATCGAAAAAAAATATATTTTTTTAAATTCTGTGTAGGGTATCAAATGAAAGCCCTTAGTAAGTGGATTAACGGTCAAAATTTTATTTTTGCAAAATAAATTATTTTGACGCGATTTTTGCCAAAATTGTGCAAAATAATTTGTTTGTACCACACCCAGTAGTTTAAACTAAAAATCTGAAAAAGTTCTAAGTAATGTAATTTTGTGTGAACCGGAATAGTACAACAGGAATTTTTGATTTCAGATTATGTTGTCGGAAAATAACGCATTTTTTATGTTTTTAACTAAAATATGTTAAATATTTAATTCGCTATGTAACACAGTAGATAAGTAGGCATTCGTAGCGTTGTGCGTTTAGTCCTTTATTTGTGATTTGCAAACTAGAGTTCGAATCCTGTCAATTTTAATTACCGACCGCCAACATATATAAGGGAGGTATTGTGATCATACCGATTTTGACATTTCGCGATTTCAATGGATCTCCACGAATTGAGATCCCTACATAACGTTTTGACTATTTTTAGCATGATGTCTGTCGGTCTGTCTGTTTGTCCGTCTGTCTGTCCGTCTGTCTGTGTACACGTGTAGAGCAAATTCGGCTGAAAGGATTTTTATGAAACTTCATATTTAAACTTCTGCTATCAATGGCACGAGTTGATCAACTTTTGGTAAAAATCGGTTGACTAAAAGTAGGAGTTTACTCGTGTCGATTTTAAGATTTTTCGAAAAAATTTATTGAACAAAAGTTGCTATAAAAGCAATAATTAATATATTTTATTTGAGACGTTTTTCGATAAAACGAAAAATTACGAATAATTTCTGTAAAATTTTTCGAAATTTTTTCCAAGTCTCAATTTTTTCATACTTATATGTAACGTTTGCATGGTCATGATAAATAATATCTCTGTTAGAAAATATTAGGCCAAGTTATTTCTACTCTACTGCTAGAATGTAATTTATATAAGTACTTTATGATAGCGGTCGGTCCTGTGGTGGCCACAGCGGATTTTTTTTGTTTTTTTTTTTTGCATTTTTATTTTGTTTAAATTATTTTGTCAAAATTCTAGTTATATTTTGGTAAATGTTCAGGATATTTTTGCAAAGTTTGTAGGTTAACACGTAGAAATTTTGCTCCGTGTTAAGAGTGAAATTTTGATAGTTTTATGTTGAATTTATTTTGTGAAGTTCTCATAGATCTGTGCAATAATTTTTAGTGTTTGTTTTTCTCTTCTTATGTCAGAAGAAGGGAATTGCATTAGTGAAATATTACATTTTATTCGTTCAAATTTCTAATATACATTATTTTGAAATTTAACTGTGTTAAAAGTGGTCCAAACCTGTGCGAACATAATTATAGTTGCTTGACGCTCTTTACTGCCCCTGATTAAGTGGCATATGCAATTTGCATTACTTAGGTGCTGTAAAAGTGGCCAAGATCAGTTCTTACAGGGGTTTATTTACAATTAGCACCGATGTCAAATATATGCTCCGATTGTGGTGGAAAGGTCAGCGCTAGGGCGCCAGGTGTCCTTTGTTCGGGCTCTTGTGGACATTATTACCACGAAAAGTGTGTTCGTATGTCAGCTGAAACTCCAAAACTCCTTAACGGGATTAAAGGAGCGCAATGGATCTGTAACGATTGCCAGTCTGCAGACGCCAATAAATCAATAATTATTGATAACGAAGAACTTTCTGGAAATCTTAATCATCCAGCTATTGTCCAAGCCATCGAAAATATTAGGATTGATTTCAACAATAAATACGAAGAGCTAAAAGTATTAATTATTGAAAAAAACACCATAATTGAAAATCTTACGACTGAAAATATAGCACTTAAAAAGGAAGTAGCGGATTTAGGATCTAGACTAGATAATCTGGATCAGTACTCTAGAAGAAACAATCTGGAGATTCAAGGGGTCCCGGAAAAGAAGAACGAAAATCTGTTAGATGTCATTCAGCATATTGGAGCATTCATTGAATGTCCAGTGTCCCCCAATGATATTGATGCTATCCACAGAGTTCCATTTTTTAATAAAAACAAACAGGGTCCTAGAAATATTATAATAAAACTAAAATCTAGATTATTTAAGCAAAGATTTTTAGCGTGCTCCAAAACAGTAATTAAAAAGAATAGAACAACTGGTAAACAATTAAGTATTAATGTTCCTACGATTTCATCTGGTCTGTATGTGAACGAGCATTTGACAAATAAAAACAAACTTTTACTAAATAAGGCGAAATTGTTTGGTAGGGAGAATAATATTGAGTATATTTGGGTTCAGGATTGTAAGATTCTGGCGCGTAAAAATTCAAACTCGCGAATTTTTCAAATACATACCGAAGAGTGTTTAGCCAAATTAAATTAAATTAAAACCTCTTATTTTTCTCTCTATTAACTGTCTCGTTGCATTACCATTAGATTTCATAATATACTGATTATATGTTAGATGTGAACTCACTGAAAATATATTACCAAAATGTTCGTGGATTACGCACAAAAGTTACTAATTTTTTCCAAGCTTCTTCTGTACCTGATTACCACATTATTTGTCTTACTGAAGCTTGGTTGAACGGTAATATTGGTAGTCATGAACTATTTAGTAATAATTTCCAAGTGTTTAGGCGGGATAGGGATAGGCATACTTCCCATAAGTCAGACGGCGGAGGCTCTCTTATTGCAATCAGCTCATTTTTACAAGTTGCTGAGCGGCCTGACTGGCAAACTAACGTTTTGGAAGAAGTATGGATATCCATTGCTCTGCCAAATGGTAAAAATAAAATTCATATATGTTGTGTCTACATACCAGACTATATTGATATCTGTAAACTTAATGTATTCACTGAAAATGTAAACAAAATTATCAATGACAATCTCCAGGATTCTGTTACTATAGTAGGTGATTTTAATTTAGCTAATATTGTATGGTCACGTGACGAATACTTTAACTTTCTGACGCCTTCATTACCCTCTGACAAAAAATCATCACTTTTTATACATATATGATATATATATATATATATATATATATATATATATATATATATATATATATATATATATATATATATATATATATCACTTTTATACATACTTTTTATACATATATGTATATATATATATATATATATATATATATATATATATATATATATATATATATATATATATATTAAGAATGAAAATTGATATCAAAAATACAACCTCCCCGGGAATCGAACCCGCATCCTAGAGATTACGCGTCTCAGTCTCCTGCCACAGAGCCATGGAGGCATTACGGGATTTTTTAATAAGTTTTTTCAATTATTTTTTAAAAAAGCTCTGTGGCAGGAGACTGAGACGCGTAATCTCTAGGATGCGGGTTCGATTCCCGGGGAGGTTGTATTTTTGATATCAATTTTCATTCTTAAAATAACTTTATACTGTTAATTCAAAATAATTTCATATTCTTATATATATATATATATATATATATATATTTGTTTCACCGCTTATACAGACCCAACTCGCTATACTCTGCAGGCGTTACCAGACCAAAAGTGACAAGCTCAGACCCGGCATCGGGTCTGACAACGTTTTCTATGCTAGAAGTACGAATTAGGCCTCAAACAAACTTTAGCAATGAGTTTCAGGTGGGTCTGGGAAAGCGGTAGAACGTGTTTTTTTATACAAATTTAGTTCACGAAATTTCTGTGAAGATGGTGCGCGTGTCGGGCTTGTATAAAATATTTGTAATCCATACGACTTATACAGACCCGCTATACACTATATACCTTCACAGACCCGAAACTTGGCAACACTGTTTGGGTCTGTCAAGATACATACCGGGTCTGTAAAAGTAATATGGCTATCACATATTATATATACTCACGACACCTACACAATCTTTGTTATTTTAGACTAAATTAAGCTTTATATTACCTAATGTACAAAAATATTCTAGTCGAAACGGTTAATATTTAAAATTTGAATGGATTAAGGTAAAAGTAAACACTTGTAAACATTTTTCGATGTAAATTATGTATCAGAAGTTGTAGTTGTGGATGATATGCACCTGTTCACAGCCCTTAAATCCAAATAAATAAATAAATAAACATAAAAATTAAATTATTTTAAATAATTTTTATTTTCCTTTAATATAGTAACACGCAGTGCTATTCTTTTATGTTTGTCATCATTTCGATCCGTTTTCCTTTTTTAGGGTAGATATGACCTCCAAAAAACACTTATAACGTCACTCATGTGTTTGTCTGTAGGATAGAAATTGTAGCCAAACGGCTTAAAATAGAAAGTTCAAATTTGACATGCTTATTCAACTCTTTGTCCCACATATAGGAAAAATACTAAGAGTTCAATACATCCCGAGATAAATATAAACAATTATGTATGTAATAAAAAATAAAAAAAATATTTTTTTAAAAATTATGAATGGCATAACAAATGAAACCTTTTAATTTGTGGATCAATAAGCAAAGTTTTATTTTTGAAAAATCTTTTTTTTTTATGGGATATTTGCCAAAAATATGCCAAGAAATTTTTGTCCCCCACTTTATCTCTCAGAGGGGTTGAACTAAAATTCTGAAAAAAATCTCCATAATGAACATTGATGGGAACCCGAATAGTTTTACGGGATTTTTTAATAAGTTTTTTCAATTATTTTTTAAAAATTTATTGTGTGGTGTCAAAAGAAAGCCTTTTGGAAGTAAATTAGGGAACGAAAAGTAGTTTTTAAAAATTCGTTTTTTTTTTAATACGAATTTACCCAAAAATGTGCTAAAAAAGATCTTTTCCCGCCCCCTTTTACCCAACGGGGTTAAACTAAAAATCTGTAAATATTATAAGTAATTTACATTGATGTGAACCGGGAACGTACGAGAGGATTTTTTGACCAGATTGCGTTTTTGAAAATTATTGCAGTATTTGTGTTTTTGACAAAATTAATTATTTTTTTAATTCGTGGCTAAATTATAGATAATAATGTATGGATTGTTTGTATTTATGGCTAAGATAGTGTGCCTTTTTTTGAATTTAAAAATATATATATAAAAAAAAAAAATTAACAGCTGAGGACCGAGTTTTTAACACCACACTATTATACTATTATACGTTGTGATTCAACCTTTTATTTTTAAGGTATCAAAGAGGAATAAATCATTTTTAGTAATGAAATACTTGAAAATAATGAAAAACAAATAACACATTGTTAATAGTGAGAAATACGTTTATGAAATTGAGAAAAATTATGCCATTTATAAATACTGATAAATATAAATAAATGAAGCCTTATATAATATATTTCTTATTAATCTACTGAAGACTTGAAGACAAAGCAAATGTAGAAAAAAATGTTAGGACTTTAAGTAAATTATTTAAATTTAATGGAAGGTTCTAAGGATTTTATCGGGACTATAGCTGTAGCCATATTTCCTCGTAGAAAGTTTTCCCCTTTAATCGAAAGGGGTTAAACTAAAAAAACTGAAACAAATTCTAAGTAATGTACATAGTTCTTAACCGGATACGGTCAAGAGTAATTTTTGAATCAGAATTCGTTTCTGAAAAATATTGCAGTTTTGATGTTTTTGACTAAATTAATTATTTTTTTAATGCATGGCGAAATTATCGCTAATACTGTTATGGTTTTTTTGTATTTATGACTAAGGTAGTGTATATCTTTTTTGAAATTAACAAAAAACATTTATAGTAGTGAAATATTTACAAATAAAATAGCACATTCTTAATAGTGATAAATAGTGCCGTAACTACCTTTTTTCTGGTCCTGGGTAAGATTTTATAGTTGGGCCCCTTAACATATTTTGGGACCCCTAACATATTTTGGGCCCCCTAACTTATTTTGATCCCCATAACATATTTTGGCCACCCGCGCGCATCTTTAGGAACTTGGGCCGCTCTCATTAACAGTTCAACTCTCTGACTGATAAACCATTAATACAATTCTTTCATTTATATGTAAATTGTTAAGATTAAACTTTTGCATCTGTGGATCTTACGTATTTAACTTTTCATCATTGCTGGGTGTTATATATTTATTTGATTACATTCCCGTTTTAGAACAATATTATTTCTGTGATCTGTTTTGTAACGGACAGTGAAAAAAATATTTTATATCACTACAAACAAAATATTTTTTCTGTGAATATATATTTTCATTCAAGAATGTTATTCCGTAATTATTCAATAACAAATGTAATCCGTTTTTCGAAAATATTATGTTAATTTAAATTTTATGGCAGACCATTTTAGGAACCCTATTTTATCAGGGCCCCGGACCTGTGTAATTATTTAAGAACTTTCTTTTGATATCACAATAAAAAAAATTTAAATAATTACATTTTTCAACGACACAAAAAATCGATATTTTCGAAAAACTTATCAGATAAAAAATTCTTGTTGAACTAATCCGGTTTTCAACAATGTACATAATGGAAATTTTTTCAGATTTTTAGATCAACCTCTCTAGGAGATAAGGTGGGAAACTAACACTTTTTGGCGAAAATCTTTTAAATGATTTTACAAAAATAAAAATGTGTTTGTTTATTCACGGATTAAGAGGTTAAAGCGTAAAATATATTAAAAAAATCTTTAAGTAATGGATATTTCTTTTCAAAAGCTCCAAAGACACCCAACTCGGCATACGTTACTATTTAAAAAATCAAAGTTGTCCTTGATATCCAGTACATCCGGTTTGTTCCGGAAAATTTCAATACTACCATTCGATTCTTTGGGCAGACTCGGGTTATCATAATTTTTTCCCCAAATTACTAAGACATCGTGTTTAAATAAAAAAGACGGTTGGTCAGTGGTAAATTTAAATATGAAATTCCTTAGTGTAACAGGGTGCTAATAACCTAGATGTTGGAGCACCCATAAATAAAATTACTATTATATATATAAAAAAAAACTATTATGACACGCTCTGTGTTGGTCGTACAGTAAAATGTTTTGAATCATTGTTTTATTATACTATAATTTTTTATGGCGTACATGGTAAATGGAAAACGTATCAAGAAATAGAAAAATTAGATTCACTTTCATTCTTGAAAAATAGTTTCGAAGTTCAAGTTAAATAATTTTAAAAATTCGTAAGTGAAAAGAATCATAGGAAGTACAGAGACAGTTCTGAGGATGTAGCGGAATGCAAGTAAAAAAATAATTTTATTATTACCACTGCAACCGATCAAAAATGAAATTTTTTAGCCTCATATAATTTTTTAAATACTATTAATTGTTATGGACATTCATTGAATGTCAATAGTAAACATTAGATTAACCGAGAAACCTTATAAATGAACTATTAATCCTAAAATAAAAATTATGTCATATTGAAATATACGTAAATTTTATTACTATCGCTAGACAATCGTCAAATGAAGGTCAACATGAGGATATTTGTTTACAGAAACGATGTAAATACCGACAACACTGTACGGGATTGAGTACGTCGTCAGCATATACAAATTATACACAAATGACCTGATTACGACGTAAACATGTATGGGGTTTAATACCGGTTATCAAATATAGCAAAAATGTTTTTTTCATAATTCGTTACCCCTTGAAGGTTGCTCCAGGAGTGCAAAGTACGCTCTTTCTATTTTTGATACATATACTCCTGAAATCCCATTAGATTCGGTGGGTCTGTGGTTGTCTGTTGCATGTACATGGCTTGACAACGTCGGCCAGATAAATATATATATATATATATATACATATATGTATAAAAAGTGATGATTTTTTGTCAGAGGGTAAAAAAACCATTTTGTTAGGGGAATTAAACGGAGACAAGCTCCTGCAAATTCCCACGTACAGAAGTTATAACAAAGTAATAATTATTACAACAAACATTTGTAAGTTACATAATAGATATACCTAACTAAATATAAAGACAATATATATATATATATATATATATATATTGTCTTTAAAAAATTAAATGCAACATTTTATCTTTATTTATTTTTATTTTGTTAGGGGAATTAAACGGAGACAAGCTCCTGCAAATTCCCACGTACAGAAGTTATAACAAAGTAATAATTATTACAACAAACATTTGTAAGTTACATAATAGATATACCTAACTAAATATAAAGACAATATATATATATATATATATATTGTTACAAAACTACTAACAAAATAAAAATAAATAAAGATAAAATGTTGCATTTAATTTTTTAAAGCGTAAATTTAATAACCAGTCGGAAATGTTCTATTAAATACATTTAATTCAATGTTTGAATGTATACGAAATCAGAGGGCGGGGCTTATGATTTAAGCAACCAACGGAAACCATAGGCGCAATTTTCATATGGTAACCTGACCATATGGGTAGCAAACCAAATGGTTAACTGACCATATGGTTAGCTGATCAAGCGGTTACCTAACCATATGGCTAGCAGACTAAATTGTTACCTGACCATATGTTTAGCTGGCAAAATTGTTAACTGACCATATGGGTTGCTGACGAAATGGTTACCTGACCATATGGTTAGCTGACCAAGTGGTTACCTAACCATATGGTTAGCGGACCAAATGGTTATTTGACCATTTGGTTTGCTGACCAAATGGTTACCTGACCATATGGTTAGCTGGCAAAATCGTTAACTGACCATGTGGTTAACAGACCAATTGGTTACCTGACCATGTCGTTGGCAGACCAAATGGATAACTGACCATATAGTGAGCTGACCAAATGGTTACCTGACCAAATGGTTAACTGACCAAATGGTTAGCTGACCAAATGGTTAGCTGACCAAATGGTTAACTGACCAAATGGTTACTTGACCAAATGGTTAGCTGACCAAATGGTTGGCTGACCAAATGGTTAACTGACCAAATGGTTACCTGACCAAATGGTTAATATGTTAATATGCAGGAAATGCAGGCCCAGCTGAAGGCGTTGCAGGCTGAGTTGCGGGATATGCAGGCCCAGAAGGCAGCCAAGATAGACGCGACTGCAGGAAGCGAGACCGGTGAGTCAGCGATACGCGGCGGAGTATCCAGCTTCAGAGCGGGAGCTTACATCCTGGACCCCTTCGATCCCGATGACCGTGAGGCCAATGTCGACATCTGGTTGGCTCGCATCGACCAGCTGGGGTGTGTACACGGGTGGACCGAGTACGAGAAATCCCTGTACATGCAGGCGAAGCTGAGGGGAGAAGCCAGAGCGTGGTTCAATCGGCTTCTCAAGTACGACCACACCTGGGCGGAGTGGAAGATCATGCTGAAGACGGCGTTCCCTCAACAGCATGACTTTGCGAAGATGCTGCGCGAGCTACTGGCACGGCAAAAGGTTCCCGGGGAGAGTCTTGCTCGCTACTATCGGGCGAAGCTTGCCATGTGCGAGCGTGTGGGCATTACAGGTGAGCGAGCAATCTCCTGCATCATCGACGGCCTCCCACTTGCGATGCAGTTGAATGCTAGGGCATTCGGCGGAGGGTAGCAGTCCGAGGCAACGGCGAGGGCCAACCGGCACCCGGCGATGGACGGTTGGAGACGCTGCTACAACTGCCAAGAGGTGGGGACCCACGTGAGCCGCGAGTGTCCGAGGCCTCGCACGCAGCGGTGCCGCGACAGTGTGGCGAGGAAGGGCATTGGGCCATGGATTGTCCTGGCCAACGTCGCGGACCACAGGTAAGCTTGGTGGATGCCGCGAACAGCTACAAAAAGTGGATGAAGACCAGCGCCGGCGTGCCGCTGAGAGCCTTCATCGACACGGGTAGTGTCCACGACCTCATCACGGAGGAATGTGCACGGCGTTTGCAGTGTACGCTGTCTGCAAATGGGCAGCAGTTACATGGATTCGGTGGAGGGATGACTTGGACCTTAGGTAAGGTCGAGCTGTCCGTCATCATAGACGGTGCCGGTGTCAAGATGCACCCGTTGGTGGTGACATGTGGATTGTCGGGAGCCGACATACTGATAGGGCAGCCAACGCTCTCGTCAGGCGAGGTGGTCCTACTTGTGCGGGACGGCACGGTGAGCCTATCGCGCGAGGAAAACTTCCTCCAAAAGCTGGCGTTGGAGGATGATGACCTGGACGAGCCATGGCAGCAGAAGTTGGAAGTACGGCTCGTCGAGGATGCCTGGCTTCTACCCAACGACGACCAGAGCCCAGCAGTCACGGTGGATGGACTGCCTGAAGGTGCGTTCCTGCTCGTCAAGGAACGGACGGTCCGGCGACACACCTCTGAACTTATCGTAAAGGGGGCACTTTTGGGGCCAGGGAACATGAAGATGAGAATCTGGAATCAGAGTCTCAGGGGCGTTATCTGGCCCACCAAACACCCGCTGGCGCGCGGCTTTGTTATCTTTCCAGATAAAGACCCGGAACCGGTGAACTCGGTGAGTATCATTAATAATAAATTAAGCTTTGCAGATGTCAAGGTGGGTGATATCGCTGAAAGTGAAAGGAGCGAATTGGAAGCGCTCTTGTCACGGTTGCAAAATTGCTTCTCGAGTGGGGATGAAGATTTGGGGCTCACCCACTTGGGGGAAATGAGAATCCAGTTAACCACGCGTACACCGATATACCACCGCCCGTACAGGCTGTCACTCGCAGAGAGGGAAACGGTGAAACAAAAAGTGCAGACGCTACTTAACAGCAGGGCCATACGAGAGTCTGAATCGGAATACGCAAGCCCCATCGTACTTGTCCCAAAAGTGAACGGCGGCCGTCGGATGTGCGTTGACAATCGCGCACTAAATAAGGTAACAGTGAAAGATCGACATCCGATGCCACTGGTGGAGGATGAATTCACCAAGTTAGCGGGTAAGTGTTATTATAGTACACTTGATTTAGCCCAAGGTTATCACCAAGTCCCTATGCATGTGGACTCTGTACATAAAACTGCATTTATTACTCCGGATGGTCACTATGAGTGGTTAAGAGTCCCCTTCGGGCTCGCGAATGCCCCAGCTCTCTTCCAGAAGGTAGTACAGCGAATGCTGAAGGGTATTCCCAGTGACCAGGTGCTGGCTTACATGGACGACCTGCTGATACCCTCCGAGAGCATAGCTGGCGGGCTCCGTCAGTTGGAGGAGGTGCTACAATCGGTGGCAAGAGCCGGATTGAAATTAAACTTAGCTAAATGCTCTTTCTTACAAAACAAGGTAACATATCTGGGCCACGACATAAGCGGCGGCGGTATCCGACCTGGAGAGCGCAAAATCACGGCGGTAAGCGACTTTCCTGTACCCAAAAATGTACATGGCGTAAGACAGTTCTTAGGCTTAAGACGGCGCACAACCCTATAGTCCTCAATAGTTTCTTATACAAAACTAATAATCGGAAATAAAATGAATAACAATCTATATATCAAAATTTGCAGCGAATTTTTATCTATCTAATAGGATATTTTTAATTGTAGAAAAAACTGTTAGGTAGTTGTAAATAAGCAAATTAAATTATAGACGCCATCTTGTAAACCAATCGACGCATATTTGCGTACGATGCGGCAAATTGTACCTAAATCTTCATTCTACAAATATGATTGTAGCTATTTTGTTGTATTGTGAAAATTACTTATAGTTATTGTACTTGGTAATCTATTTTTGCCGCTCTCTTGAATCTGCGGTGGTTTTCAAAATGGGTGTTACGGGTAAAAATGATTTATTTTTTGTGAAGAATACGGGTACCAAGTTGCATTCTATTATCTTTAAGTATAATATTTTTCGACCAAGGCTCTAAACTATAAGTAATCAAGTCGAAAAAAAATTGACGTATTATTTGAACATTTCTACACAAAACTATGTAAAAATAAAAGTTATTCGAAACCCACAAATAGATTTAAAAAATTACAGAACAATATCGCTGATGTCTATTTTTAAGTTATTGAGCGATAATATTTTTACAATAAATGTTTCTACAATTAAAACTATCATATTAGATAAATACAAATTCGGTGCAAAATTTGATGTATAGGTTGAGAGTAATTTTATTTCAGATTGTTAGTTTTGTATAAGAAACTAGTAACCTCCGGGGGTTATACGCAGCCTTAACGAGTTATTTCAGGAAATTCATACCGAACTTTGCTGTTGTAGCTAAACCATTAACTGAACTGACCAAGAAGCAGACTACGTGGCAGTGGGGCGACAGCCAAGTCGAGACGTTCGCAAAGCTGAAGCAGCTGCTGGTGGAACGACCGGTGTTGGCACTGTACCATAGTCATGCAGAGACGGAGATACATACAGACGCCTGTCCGAGCGGCTTGGGTGGAATCCTATTGCAGAAACAAAACGACGGATCCTTCCGGCCGGTGCTCTACTTCGGCAGGGTAACCACACCAGCCGAACAGAAGTACCATAGCTTTGAGTTAGGGACGTTGGCGCTCGTGGAAACGGTAAAACGTTTCCGGGTATATCTGGTGGGTATACATTTTAAGGCTATCACCGATTGTACTTCTGTGCGAGCTACCATGCTTAAACGAGACCTGGTGCCCCGCATCGCTCGTTGGTGGATGACTCTACAAGAGTACGACATGGAAGTAGAGTACAGGCCGGGAGCCAGGATACAGCATGTTGACGCGCTGAGCCGTAACCCCGTCTCAGTGAACCTGGTGCAGATCCACGATGATGATTGGTTTCTGACAGTTCAGCTGCAGGACGAGAAGGCGCACTCGATTGTAGAGGCGCTGCAGACAGGTACAGCTGACAAAGGTATTGTTAACGACTTTAAATTACAGGACGGGCGGTTGTACAGCAAGACGCTGCTGGGTGATCGACTGTATGTCCCGGCGATGGCAAGATTCAGTCTACTACGAAAACATCATGATGATGTTGGTCACCCCGGCGTTGAGCGTTGCTTAAAATTAATAAAGGAAACTTACTGGTTTCCCAAAATGGGGCGTTTCACAAAGAAATACGTCCAAGCGTGCATGAACTGTGCGTTCAGCAAAGGGAGTTATGGCAGAGCGGAGGGTCTGCTACACCCCATTGAGAAGAAGGCAATCCCCTTCGAGACGGTGCACGTCGACCATCTGGGACCTTTTGCACGAAGTGTACGCGGGTACACTTACGTACTCATGGTGGTAGACGCGTTCACCAAATACACCCTCGCAAGAGCAACGCGCACTCTGAAGTCTACAGAGGTGATTACTATACTTAAAGAGATTTTCAGCGAGTTCGGATATCCGAAGCGTGTGATCTCCGACAGAGGGTTGGCGTTTACCAGTAAAGTATTTACTGAGTTCTTAACAAGCACGGCGTGCGGCACGTATGTAATGCCATTGCGACCCCAAGGGCGAACGGACAAGTCGAAAGACAGAACCGTACTATAGTGGAAGCGATCGGCGCAATGACTGCAGATGAGTCCCGGTGGGACGAGACACTGCCCGACATTGTGTGGGGTATGAATAACTGTGTAAACAAGAGTACGGGGTACTCGCCTGTTGAGATGATGTTTACACGAAAGAGTGGTGCCATTGCGGAACTCTCTGACGGTGTCCAGAGCGCAAATGCCCCGGCGGAGGCTGAGTTCCATGAACCACGGCGAGAGGTTACACGGCGTCGCCGGCGAGCGGCTGAGAAGCTGAATAAAGTCAGCGAGACTATGAGAGCTTGTTTTAATAAAAGACGAAAAACGGCGACCTGCTACAAACCCGGTGACTTGGTCTTGTGGCGTAATGCAAGTACATGCCACGGCGACAAGGGCGTGAACAGAAAACTGTTGAATAAATTTAATGGCCCCTATAAAGTAACGGCGATACTGGGGAACGACCGATACAAAATATCCTCCGTCAAAGGCGTCAGGGGATATAAAAATTTCACCGTGACGGTAGCTGCTGATTCACTACGGCGATATCACAGCACCATGGCAGAGCATGAGCTCAGTGCCGACCAGGATGATCAACACACAGGTATCTAGGAGACTGATCGACAGGACTTGATCGACCTCCTGGAGGGGTAAGGTTAAGGTAAGAATTAATGGGGACATTAATTGTTGCAGGACGGCCGAGTGTTAGGGAGTTTTTCAAAGAGGGCGCGCTGAGCAATGGCGTGGCGGCAGCACCATACAGGCGGTCGGTATTGTGTCCCGCGCTTGTATCGGCGTAGGAAGAAGAAAGGAAGTCACATGATGATTCTATTCTATCTACGGCGTTGGACTGAATCGCTCGGCGTGTTCTCGCTTATATTTTGGTGTTTAGTATTATACATTTATGTTTGATAAATAAATGATATGTTAGATTGAACGTTTATTATTTTATCGTCCTAACAATATTTTTTCACGGATTCCTCAGTATCTCTTAGGACAGATGAGATATCGACTAGGTTTTTGCTTATAAAAGTTACCCGTGCCAATGTTTAGAAACAAACTACTAATTTTATTTGTAATTAGTATGAACCTCTAACGGGGTGAATCTACACCTGAGGAGAGAGTCAGCAATGTGATCTATAAAGAACTATGACTTATTATAATTGCACGATGATCAAACCGTCAATAACCGTAGCGAAGCACGGGTACTCAGCTAGTATTTTTATATTAGGTCACAAACATGAGTGTCCTTTTTTTTGCAAGAGATTTGAATATACTTTTCTTTTGTTACAGGTGAAAGCAGTATCATTATGAACCAATTTTCAGAGAATAAACTACTAGTTTAACATTTTTTTTGTTATATATGTGTCATAATAGACTGTTATATTTTTGCTTATGCAAAACCCCCGAAGTGATGGTTATTTGTGTTCTAATATTTTAATTTTCATGGATAAAAGTTTTTTTTTACTAAAATATGTCTTTTATGTACTCATAAATTCATCAAAAACACCAAAAAAATCACAAAATACATTTATGTTATTTTAACAACTAATTAAAAATTGGGTCACTTTTGACCCCACGATAGTAGTTATGATAGTGTAAATGAACGATAGTAGTACAAGGTTAAGTATATATTTTTTCCCTGTATAATTTTTTTTTTTTTTTGTAGTAAATAATAATAAAAAATTATTTTTCAATAAGTTTATTTTATTTTTTTTTTTTGCTTTTCACTTTTTATTTTGATCAATTTGACATATAAATATAAATCAACTGAAAAAATCTGAACACATTTTTTATGGGGGTGCGGGAGCTTATTTTCACATTCAACGAGTCAGTCTGAAGCCAACAGCCGTAGCCAGTAGTCGCAAACGCACACATGTTATATTATCATACTTTTGTACTATTAATTCTATCTTCAATAAATTTAATTAATAATAAAAACCGAATAATCAAACACCACCATAGAATCCCACAACTTATGGAGGCTCACCGGGGATCGTGTCGCGTGTTTGAGAAGGTTTTTTTTTAAGAAAGAGTGAAATAAAAGTTGTTAAAATCGCGAAGAAACAAAACGAACATACTATCAGGTTTTACCGCCGATTGTAAACTTGTAAGTAATTGAAATTATACATATGAAACAAAACTTGGTGTCATTAGTGGAAAGTTGGGGTTTTGCGGGGCCCTTCAGAAGTCGAGGCCAAGTGCGCGCGCCCGGTTCGCCCGCCGTTAAATCCGCCTCTGAGAGTTGTAAGTAAAATGAAAGTTATGTGAGAAATAGTGAGCAAAAAGTGGAGAGAAAGTAATAAAAGTGGAGAAAGAACAATTAAATTGGAAAATATGAAGTAAATGAACAAAAGAAATATAAACAGAGGAGAAAACAGTAAAGTGTAAACGTTAAGCGCTAAAGTAAAACAATAATAAAGAAGTGAAGTGTACAAAGAATTAAAGAAAACATAAGATAAATTAAAAACGCAACCTAAACGTTTGAATCGTGAACAGTTTCCCGCCTGCCTGCGACCTTGAACGGCAAACAGCCAACAAGTGATAACGCACACCTGCATGTCATAAACAACAGCCGGTTTGCAATAACAATTCGGTAGTTTTAGGGTTTTGTAGGTATGTCCAAAAAACCCTTATACCGTCATTTTGTCGTCTGTCAGTTCGGTAAAAATTGTAGCCAAACTGCTAAACCTAGAGAGTTGAAATTTGGCATGCTTATACAACCCTTTGACTCGCACATAGGAAAAATACTAAAACATATCCCCCTAAAAATATATTTGTGCTCATCGAAAAAAAATATATTTTTTTAAATTCTGTGTAGGGTATCAAATGAAAGCCCTTAGTAAGTGGATTAACGGTCAAAATTTTATTTTTGCAAAATAAATTATTTTGACGCGATTTTTGCCAAAATTGTGCAAAAAAATTTGTTTGTATTACACCCAGTAGTTTAAACTAAAAATCTGAAAAAGTTCTAAGTAATGTACTTTTGTGTGAACCGGAATAGTACAACAGGAATTTTTGATTTCAGATTATGTTGTCGGAAAATAACGCATTTTTTATGTTTTTAACTAAAATATGTTAAATATTTAATTCGCTATGTAACACAGTAGATAAGTAGGCATTCGTAGCGTTGTGCGTTTAGTCCTTTATTTGTGATTTGCAAACTAGAGTTCGAATCCTGTCAATTTTAATTACCGACCGCCAACATATATAAGGGAGGTATTGTGATCATATCGATTTTGACATTTCGCGATTTCAATGGATCTCCACGAATTGAGATCCCTACATAACGTTTTGACTATTTTTAGCATGATGTCTGTCGGTCTGTCTGTTTGTCCGTCTGTCTGTCCGTCTGTCTGTGTACACGTGTAGAGCAAATTCGGCTGAAAGGATTTTTATGAAACTTCATATTTAAACTTCTGCTATCAATGGCACGAGTTGATCAACTTTTGGTAAAAATCGGTTGACTAAAAATGGGAGTTTACTCGTGTCGATTTTAAGATTTTTGTGAATATTTCACAACAGAAAAATATTTCGAAAAAATTTATTGAACAAAAGTTGCTATAAAAGCAATAATTAATATATTTTATTTGAGACGTTTTTCGATAAAACGAAAAATTAGGAATAATTTCTGTAAAATTTTTCGAAATTTTTTCCAAGTCTCAATTTTTTCATACTTATATGTAACGTTTGCATGGTCATGAAAAATAATATCTCTGTTAGAAAATATTAGGCCAAGTTATTTCTACTCTACTGCTAGAATGTAATTTATATAAGTACTTTATGATAGCGGTCGGTCCTGTGGTGGCCACAGCTGATTTTTTTTCTGTTTTTTTTTTGCATTTTTATTTTGTTTAAATTATTTTGTCAAAATTATAGTTATATTTTGGTAAATGTTCAGGATATTTTTGCAAAGTTTGTAGGTTTACACGTAGAAATTTTGCTCCGTGTTAAGAGTGAAATTTTGATAGTTTTTAAATCTATATATATAAAAGCAAGTGTCCTGAATGACTGACTCATCACCGCCCAGCCCGAACCCTTGGGCCTAGAAACTTGAAATTTGGAGAGTATATTCCCTCCATGACGTAAGCACCCACTAAGAAGGGATTTTTCGAAATTCAACCCCTAAGGGGCGAAAAGGGGTGAAATGTGATTTCACGGATTCTTTAATATCTCTTCGGGTCGATGGGATATCGACTTAGTTTTTGCTTACAAAGATTACACATACATATGCCGAAAAACTTGTTTCAGGATTTTGTCCTAATCAACCCCTAAAGGGGTGAATCTACAATCGGGGTGAATTTTACATCTCGTCGTATTTCCTGTGTTTGTTGAGTTATAAGGTTTCTTTTTGGCACATAGGTGTCTTTTTATAATATCTCGAAATGGTTTTGACAGTTTTTTAAAATTTCACCCCTAAAGGGTGGAAAGGGGTAATATGTGATTTCAAGGATTCTTTAATATCTCTTAGGACCAATAAGATATCCACTTGCTTTTTGCTTACAAAAAATACCCATACAAAACCAAAAAACTAATTCCAGCATTTTGTCCTTATCAACCCCTAAAGGGGTGAATCTACAATTGGGGCGAATTATACATCCCGCCGTATTTCCTGTGATTGTTGAGATGTGACATTACTTTTTGGCACATAGGTGTATTATTAAAATATTTCGAAATGGTTTTGACAGTTTTTGAAAATTTCAGCCCCAAAGGGTGAAAAGGGGTGACATGTGATTTCAAGGATTCCTTAATATTTTTTAGGACCAATAAGATATCAACTTAGTTTTTGCTTACAAAGATTACCCATACAAATGCCGAAAAACTTATTTCAGGATTTTGTCCTAATCAACCCCTAAAGGGGTGAATCTACAATCGGGGTGAATTTTACATCCCGTCGTATTTCCTGTGTTTGTTGAGTTATAAGGTTTTTTTTGGCACATACGTGTCTTTTTATAATATCTCGAAATGGTTTTGACAGTTTCTTAAAATTTCACCCCTAAAGGTTGAAAAGGGGTGATATGTGATTTCAAGGATTCTTTAATATCTCTTAGGACCAATAAGATGTCGACTTGCTTTTTGCTTACAAAAATTACCCATACAAATACCGAAAAACTAATTTCAAGATTTTGTCCTTATCAACCCCTAAAGGGGTGAATCTACAATTGGGGTGAATTATACATCCCGTTGTATTTCCTGTGATTGTTGAGATGTAACATTACTTTTTGGCACATAGGTGTCTTTTTAAAATATTTCGAAATGGTTTTGACAGTTTTTTAAATTTCAGCCCCTAAGGGTGAAAAGGGGTGACATGTGATTTCAAGGATTTCTTAATATTTCTTAGGACCAATAAGATATCAACTTGCTTTTTGCTTACAAAGATTATTCATACAAATACCAAAAAACTTATTTCAGTTTTTTATCCTAATCAACCCCTAAAGGTGTGAGTATACAATTGGGGTGAATTATACATCCCGTTGTATTTCCTGTGATTGTTGAGATGTAACATTACTTTCTGGCACATAGGTGTCTTTTTAAAATATTTCGAAATGGTTTTGACAGTTTTTTTAAATTTCAGCCTCAAAGGGTGAAAAGGGGTGACATGTGATTTCAAGGATTCCTTAATATTTCTTAGGACCAATAAGATATCGGCTTGCTTTTTGCTTACAAAGATAATTCATACAAATACCGAAAAATTTATTTCAGGTTTTTATCCTAATCAACCCCTAAAGCAGTAAGTATAAAATTGGGGTGAATTATACATGCCGTCGTATTTCCTGAGATTGTTGAGTTGAAAAATATCTTTTTGGCACGTAAGTGTCTTTTTAAAATATCTCGAAATAATATTGATAGTGTTTTAAAATTGCAGCCCTTAGAGGTGAAAAGGGATGAAATGTGAATTCAAGGATTTCTTAATATTTCTTAGGACCAATAAGATATCGACTTGGTTTTTTCTTACAATAATTACTCAACAAATGCCGAAAAACTTATTTCAGGATTTTGCCTAATAAACCCCTAAAGGGGTGAACCTACAAACGGGGTGAAATATACATCCCGTCGTATTTCCTGTGTTTGTTGAGTTATACAATTTCTTTTTGGCACAAAAGTGTCTTTTTAAAATAACTTGAAATAATATTGATAGTTTTTTAAAAATTACGTCCCTAAAGGGTGAAAAGGGATGAAATGTGAATTCAAGGATATCTTAATATCTTTTAGGACCAATAAAATATCGACTTGGATTTTTCTTACACAGATTACTTACTAATACAAATGCCGAAAAACCTATTTCAGGATTTTGTCCTAATCAACCCCTAAATGGGTGAATCTACAATCGGGGTGAATTATACATGCAGTCGTATTTTCTGTGTTTGTGTGTCTGTGTTTTCTGAGATGTAACATACCTTTTTGGCACATAGGTTTCTTTTTTAAATATCTCGAAATATTTTTGATAGTTCTTTTAATTTCCCCTTAAAGGGTTAAAAGGGGTGAAATGTGATTTCAATGATACTCTAATATCTCTGAGGACCAAGAAAATATCGATTTGGTTTTCGCTTATAAAGATAACCAATACAAAGGCTAAAAAATCTATTTCAGGATTTTGCCTAATCAACCCCTAAAAGGGTGAATCTACATTCGGACTTAGCTATACATCCCGTCGTATTCCTGTATTTGTTGAGTCATAAGATATATTTTCGGCTGATGGTTCTCTTTTTAAAAAATCTCGAAATGGTTTTGACAATTTTTTAAAATTTAATTCCTAAAGGGTGAAATGTGATTTCAAGGATTCCTTAATATTTCTTAAGACCAATAAGTTATGAGCGATTTGATTTTTGCTTATAAAGATTACCCATACAAATGCCAAAAACTTATTTTAGTATTTTATCCTAATCAACCCCTAAAGGGGTGAATCTACATTCGGGGTGAATTATACATCCCGTCGTATTTCCTGTGTTTGTTGACGTTCCTTTTTGGCACATAGATGTCTTTTTAAAATACCTCAAAATAATTTAGACAATTTTTTATAATTTCACCCTTAAAGAGGTAAATGGGTATTTTTTACTCGATAGAACGTTTTTTGGACATAGATACATGAAATTCGCAAAATATATTCCACTAAGAAGATATTTTTCGAGAGTCGACTTCTAAGGGGGTAAAAACGGGGTGAAATATGATTTCAGGAATTCCTCAATATCTCCTAGAACCAATCAGATATCGACTTGGTTTTTGCTTACAAAGGTTACCCATACAAATGTTTGCAAAAAAAAATCAGGATTTTGCCCTAATCAACCCCTAAAGGGATGAATCTATATTCGGGGTGAATTATAGAAAACTTACATAGGTTTCTATTGAATAGAAACCTACATAGCTTTCTATTTAAAATGTTTAGTAAGAGTTTTAACAGTTTTTTAAAATTTCATCTCTAACGGGGTTAATTGATATTTTTTATTCGATAGAACGTCCCTTGACATAGAGTCATGAAATTCTGGAAATATATTCCCTCCATGACGTAAGCATCCACTAATACGGAACTTTTCAAAATTCGATCCCTAAGGGGGTGGAAAGGGCTGAAATGTGATTTCGCGGATTCCTCAATATCTCTTAGGAAACATGAGATATCGACTAGGTTTTGGCTTACAAAGGTTACCCATACACATGTTTAAAAATAAACTGAGTATTTTACACTAAAATGAGATCGTCAATCAGGGTTGCGCGGGACAGCTAAAATCTCGAATTAATCTAAAAAAAAATATTTGTCTCCTCACTTTCTATTTTGGGGTTGAGGACTGAGGACCTTTTTTTGCTCATCAGTTCTATTTTGAGAGTGAAGACCTTTTTTTTTTGCTCATCACTTCTATTTTGGAAGTGAGGACCTTTTTTTTGCTCCTCACTACTATTTTGGGAGAGAGTTTGTTTATAAACATTTTGAAAAATTTTGATGTACATTTTATTAGGTTCTCCCGCTTTTTGAGTCTTAATCCCGAATTTTTTATATTTATTTGGTAAAAATCCCGATTTGGTAAAATAATAAACTGGCAACCCGGTCGTCAATATACCGTAGCGAAGCACGGGTGCTCAGCTAGTATTATAATAAAACTAAAATCTAGATTATTTAAGCAAAGATTTTTAGCGTGCTCCAAAACAGTAATTAAAAAGAATAGAACATCTGGTAAACAATTAAGTATTAATGTTCCTACGATTTCATCTGGTCTGTATGTGAACGAGCATTTGACAAATAAAAACAAACTTTTACTAAATAAGGCGAAATTGTTTGGTAGGGAGAATAATATTGAGTATATTTGGGTTCAGGATTGTAAGATTCTGCCGCGTAAAAATTCAAACTCGCGAATTTTTCAAATACATACCGAAGAGTGTTTAGCCAAATTAAATTAAATTAAAACCTCTTATTTTTCTTTCTATTAACTGTCTCGTTGCATTACCATTAGATTTCATAATATACTGATTATATGTTAGATGTGAACTCACTGAAAATATATTACCAAAATGTTCGTGGATTACGCACAAAAGTTACTAATTTTTTCCAAGCTTCTTCTGTACCTGATTACCACATTATTTGTCTTACTGAAGCTTGGTTGAACGGTAATATTGGTAGTCATGAACTATTTAGTAATAATTTCCAAGTGCTTAGGCGGGATAGGGATAGGCATACTTCCCATAAGTCAGACGGCGGAGGCTCTCTTATTGCAATCAGCTCATTTTTACAAGTTGCTGAGCCTGACTGGCAAACTAACGTTTTGGAAGAAGTATGGATATCCATTGCTCTGCCAAATGGTAAAAATAAAATTCATATATGTTGTGTCTACATACCAGACTATATTGATATCTGTAAACTTAATGTATTCACTGAAAATGTAACCAAAATTATCAATGACAATCTCCAGGATTCTGTTATTATAGTAGGTGATTTTAATTTAGCTAATATTGTATGGTCACGTGACGAATACTTTAACTTTCTGACGCCTTCATTACCCTCTGACAAAAAATCAACACTTTTTATACATATATGTATATATAAACAATACAACAAAATAGCTACAATCATATTTGTAGAATGAAGCTTTAGGTACAATTTGCCGCATCGTACGCAAATATGCGTCGATTGGTTTACAAGATGGCGTCTATAATTTAATTTGCTTATTTACAACTACCTAACAGTTTTTTCTACAATTAAAAATATCCTATTAGATAGATAAAAATTCGCTGCAAATTTTGATATTTAGATTGTTATTCATTTTATTTCCGATTATTAGTTTTGTATAAGAAACTATTGAGGACTATAGGGTTGTGCGCCGTCTTAAGCCTAAGAACTGTCTTACGCCATGTACATTTTTGGGTACAGGAAAGTCGCTTACCGCCGTGATTTTGCGCTCTCCAGGTCGGATACCGCCGCCGCTTATGTCGTGGCCCAGATATGTTACCTTGTTTTGTAAGAAAGAGCATTTAGCTAAGTTTAATTTCAATCCGGCTCTTGCCACCGATTGTAGCACCTCCTCCAACTGACGGAGCCCGCCAGCTATGCTCTCGGAGGGTATCAGCAGGTCGTCCATGTAAGCCAGCACCTGGTCACTGGGAATACCCTTCAGCATTCGCTGTACTACCTTCTGGAAGAGAGCTGGGGCATTCGCGAGCCCGAAGGGGACTCTTAACCACTCATAGTGACCATCCGGAGTAATAAATGCAGTTTTATGTACAGAGTCCACATGCATAGGGACTTGGTGATAACCTTGGGCTAAATCAAGTGTACTATAATAACACTTACCCGCTAACTTGGTGAATTCATCCTCCACCAGTGGCATCGGATGTCGATCTTTCACAGTTACCTTATTTAGTGCGCGATTGTCAACGCACATCCGACGTCCTCCGTTTACTTTTGGGACAAGTACGATGGGGCTTGCGTACTCCGATTCAGACTCTCGTATGGCCCTGCTGTTAAGTAGCGTCTGCACTTTTTGTTTCACCGTTTCCCTCTCTGCGAGTGACAGCCTGTACGGGCGGTGGTATATCGGTGTACGCGTGGTTAACTGGATTCTCATTTCCCCAAGTGGGTGAGCCCCAAATCTTCATCCCCACTCGAGAAGCAATTTTGCAACCGTGACAAGAGCGCTTCCAATTCGCTCCTTTCACTTTCAGCGATATCACCCACCTTGACATCTGCAAAGCTTAATTTATTATTAATGATACTCACCGAGTTCACCGGTTCCGGGTCTTTATCTGGAAAGATAACAAAGCCGCGCGCCAGCGGGTGTTTGGTGGGCCAGATAACGCCCCTGAGACTCTGATTCCAGATTCTCATCTTCATGTTCCCTGGCCCCAAAAGTGCCCCCTTTACGATAAGTTCAGAGGTGTGTCGCCGGACCGTCCGTTCCTTGACGAGCAGGAACGCACCTTCAGGCAGTCCATCCACCGTGACTGCTGGGCTCTGGTCGTCGTTGGGTAGAAGCCAGGCATCCTCGATGAGCCGTACTTCCAACTTCTGCTGCCATGGCTCGTCCAGGTCATCATCCTCCAACGCCAGCTTTTGGAGGAAGTTTTCCTCGCGCGATAGGCTCACCGTGCCGTCCCGCACAAGTAGGACCACCTCGCCTGACGAGAGCGTTGGCTGCCCTATCAGTATGTCGGCTCCCGACAATCCACATGTCACCACCAACGGGTGCATCTTGACACCGGCACCGTCTATGATGACGGACAGCTCGACCTTACCTAAGGTCCAAGTCATCCCTCCACCGAATCCATGTAACTGCTGCCCATTTGCAGACAGCGTACACTGCAAACGCCGTGCACATTCCTCCGTGATGAGGTCGTGGACACTACCCGTGTCGATGAAGGCTCTCAGCGGCACGCCGGCGCTGGTCTTCATCCACTTTTTGTAGCTGTTCGCGGCATCCACCAAGCTTACCTGTGGTCCGCGACGTTGGCCAGGACAATCCATGGCCCAATGCCCTTCCTCGCCACACTGTCGCGGCACCGCTGCGTGCGAGGCCTCGGACACTCGCGGCTCACGTGGGTCCCCACCTCTTGGCAGTTGTAGCAGCGTCTCCAACCGTCCATCGCCGGGTGCCGGTTGGCCCTCGCCGTTGCCTCGGACTGCTGCCCTCCGCGTCGCTGGCTCGAACGTTCCCCACGTCCGCCGTAGGCTGCTCGTCGTTCCATGCGCCGTTGGTCCGGAACAGCCTCTCTGCCAGCTGGTCTTCGCACGGGAACTGCCTCTCGCTCCCTAGGTCGATGGACAGGAGCATCCTACTCGTAGCGGTCCAGCATGGCCAGGAAGCCGGTGTACAGCTTGTTAGGCTCTTGGCAGCCGAATGCCCTAGCATTCAACTGCATCGCAAGTGGGAGGCCATCGATGATGCAGGAGATTGCTCGCTCACCTGTAATGCCCACACGCTCGCACATGGCAAGCTTCGCCCGATAGTAGCGAGCAAGACTCTCCCCGGGAACCTTTTGCCGCGCCAGTAGCTCGCGCAGCATCTTCGCAAAGTCATGCTGTTGAGGGAACGCCGTCTTCAGCATGATCTTCCACTCCGCCCAGGTGTGGTCGTACTTGAGAAGCGGATTGAACCACGCTCTGGCTTCTCCCCTCAGCTTCGCCTGCATGTACAGGGATTTCTCGTACTCGGTCCACCCGTGTACACACCCCAGCTGGTCGATGCGAGCCAACCAGATGTCGACATTGGCCTCACGGTCATCGGGATCGAAGGGGTCCAGGATGTCAGCTCCCGCTCTGAAGCTGGATACTCCGCCGCGTATCGCTGACTCACCGGTCTCGCTTCCTGCAGTCGCGTCTATCTTGGCTGCCTTCTGGGCCTGCATATCCCGCAACTCAGCCTGCAACGCCTTCAGCTGGGCCTGCATTTCCTGCATATTAACATATTAACCATTTGGTCAGCTAACCATTTGGTCAGTTAACCATTTGGTCAGCCAACCATTTGGTCAGCTAACCATTTGGTCAAGTAACCATTTGGTCAGTTAACCATTTGGTCAGCTAACCATTTGGTCAGCTAACCATTTGGTCAGCTAACCATTTGGTCAGTTAACCATTTGGTCAGGTAACCATTTGGTCAGCTAACCATTTGGTCAGTTAACCATTTGGTCAGCTAACTATTTGGTCAGTTAACCACTTGGTCAGTTAACCATTTGGTCAGGTAACCATTTGGTCAGTTAACCATTTGGTCAGCTAACCATTTGGTCAGCTAACCATTTGGTCAAGTAACCATTTGGTCAGTTAACCATTTCGTCAGCTAACTATTTGGTCAGTTAACCACTTGGTCAGTTAACCATTTGGTCAGGTAACCATTTGGTCAGTTAACAATTTTTCCAGCTGAACATATGGTCAGGTAAGCATTTGGTCAGCTCACTATATGGTCAGTTATCCATTTGGTCTGCCAACGACATGGTCAGGTAACCAATTGGTCTGTTAACCACATGGTCAGTTAACGATTTTGCCAGCTAACCATATGGCTAGCAGACTAAATTGTTACCTGACCATATGTTTAGCTGGCAAAATTGTTAACTGACCATATGGGTTGCTGACGAAATGGTTACCTGACCATATGGTTAGCTGACCAAGTGGTTACCTAACCATATGGTTAGCTGACCAAATGGTTATTTGACCATTTGGTTTGCTGACCAAATGGTTACCTGACCATATGGTTAGCTGGCAAAATCGTTAACTGACCATGTGGTTAACAGACCAATTGGTAACCTGACCATGTCGTTGGCAGACCAAATGGATAACTGACCATATAGTGAGCTGACCAAATGCTTACCTGACCATATGTTCAGCTGGAAAAATTGTTAACTGACCAAATGGTTACCTGACCAAATGGTTAACTGACCAAGTGGTTAACTGACCAAATAGTTAGCTGACGAAATGGTTAACTGACCAAATGGTTACTTGACCAAATGGTTAGCTGACCAAATGGTTAGCTGACCAAATGGTTAACTGACCAAATGGTTACCTGACCAAATGGTTAACTGACCAAGTGGTTAACTGACCAAATAGTTAGCTGACCAAATGGTTAACTGACCAAATGGTTAGCTGACCAAATGGTTACCTGACCAAATGGTTAACTGACCAAATGGTTAGCTGACCAAATGGTTAGCTGACCAAATGGTTAGCTGACCAAATGGTTAACTGACCAAATGGTTACTTGACCAAATGGTTAGCTGACCAAATGGTTGGCTGACCAAATGGTTAACTGACCAAATGGTTAGCTGACCAAATGGTTAATATGTTAATATGCAGGAAATGCAGGCCCAGCTGAAGGCGTTGCAGGCTGAGTTGCGGGATATGCAGGCCCAGAAGGCAGCCAAGATAGACGCGACTGCAGGAAGCGAGACCGGTGAGTCAGCGATACGCGGCGGAGTATCCAGCTTCAGAGCGGGAGCTGACATCCTGGACCCCTTCGATCCCGATGACCGTGAGGCCAATGTCGACATCTGGTTGGCTCGCATCGACCAGCTGGGGTGTGTACACGGGTGGACCGAGTACGAGAAATCCCTGTACATGCAGGCGAAGCTGAGGGGAGAAGCCAGAGCGTGGTTCAATCCGCTTCTCAAGTACGACCACACCTGGGCGGAGTGGAAGATCATGCTGAAGACGGCGTTCCCTCAACAGCATGACTTTGCGAAGATGCTGCGCGAGCTACTGGCGCGGCAAAAGGTTCCCGGGGAGAGTCTTGCTCGCTACTATCGGGCGAAGCTTGCCATGTGCGAGCGTGTGGGCATTACAGGTGAGCGAGCAATCTCCTGCATCATCGATGGCCTCCCACTTGCGATGCAGTTGAATGCTAGGGCATTCGGCTGCCAAGAGCCTAACAAGCTGTACACCGGCTTCCTGGCCATGCTGGACCGCTACGAGTAGGATGCTCCTGTCCATCGACCTAGGGAGCGAGAGGCAGTTCCCGTGCGAAGACCAGCTGGCAGAGAGGCTGTTCCGGACCAACGGCGCATGGAACGACGAGCAGCCTACGGCGGACGTGGGGAACGTTCGAGCCAGCGACGCGGAGGGCAGCAGTCCGAGGCAACGGCGAGGGCCAACCGGCACCCGGCGATGGACGGTTGGAGACGCTGCTACAACTGCCAAGAGGTGGGGACCCACGTGAGCCGCGAGTGTCCGAGGCCTCGCACGCAGCGGTGCCGCGACAGTGTGGCGAGGAAGGGCATTGGGCCATGGATTGTCCTGGCCAACGTCGCGGATCACAGGTAAGCTTGGTGGATGCCGCGAACAGCTACAAAAAGTGGATGAAGACCAGCGCCGGCGTGCCGCTGAGAGCCTTCATCGACACGGGTAGTGTCCACGACCTCATCACGGAGGAATGTGCACGGCGTTTGCAGTGTACGCTGTCTGCAAATGGGCAGCAGTTACATGGATTCGGTGGAGGGATGACTTGGACCTTAGGTAAGGTCGAGCTGTCCGTCATCATAGACGGTGCCGGTGTCAAGATGCACCCGTTGGTGGTGACATGTGGATTGTCGGGAGCCGACATACTGATAGGGCAGCCAACGCTCTCGTCAGGCGAGGTGGTCCTACTTGTGCGGGACGGCACGGTGAGCCTATCGCGCGAGGAAAACTTCCTCCAAAAGCTGGCGTTGGAGGATGATGACCTGGACGAGCCATGGCAGCAGAAGTTGGAAGTACGGCTCATCGAGGATGCCTGGCTTCTACCCAACGACGACCAGAGCCCAGCAGTCACGGTGGATGGACTGCCTGAAGGTGCGTTCCTGCTCGTCAAGGAACGGACGGTCCGGCGACACACCTCTGAACTTATCGTAAAGGGGGCACTTTTGGGGCCAGGGAACATGAAGATGAGAATCTGGAATCAGAGTCTCAGGGGCGTTATCTGGCCCACCAAACACCCGCTGGCGCGCGGCTTTGTTATCTTTCCAGATAAAGACCCGGAACCGGTGAACTCGGTGAGTATCATTAATAATAAATTAAGCTTTGCAGATGTCAAGGTGGGTGATATCGCTGAAAGTGAAAGGAGCGAATTGGAAGCGCTCTTGTCACGGTTGCAAAATTGCTTCTCGAGTGGGGATGAAGATTTGGGGCTCACCCACTTGGGGAAATGAGAATCCAGTTAACCACGCGTACACCGATATACCACCGCCCGTACAGGCTGTCACTCGCAGAGAGGGAAACGGTGAAACAAAAAGTGCAAACGCTACTTAACAGCAGGGCCATACGAGAGTCTGAATCGGAGTACGCAAGCCCCATCGTACTTGTCCCAAAAGTAAACGGCGGACGTCGGATGTGCGTTGACAATCGCGCACTAAATAAGGTAACTGTGAAAGATCGACATCCGATGCCACTGGTGGAGGATGAATTCACCAAGTTAGCGGGTAAGTGTTATTATAGTACACTTGATTTAGCCCAAGGTTATCACCAAGTCCCTATGCATGTGGACTCTGTACATAAAACTGCATTTATTACTCCGGATGGTCACTATGAGTGGTTAAGAGTCCCCTTCGGGCTCGCGAATGCCCCAGCTCTCTTCCAGAAGGTAGTACAGCGAATGCTGAAGGGTATTCCCAGTGACCAGGTGCTGGCTTACATGGACGACCTGCTGATACCCTCCGAGAGCATAGCTGGCGGGCTCCGTCAGTTGGAGGAGGTGCTACAATCGGTGGCAAGAGCCGGATTGAAATTAAACTTAGCTAAATGCTCTTTCTTACAAAACAAGGTAACATATCTGGGCCACGACATAAGCGGCGGCGGTATCCGACCTGGAGAGCGCAAAATCACGGCGGTAAGCGACTTTCCTGTACCCAGAAATGTACATGGCGTAAGACAGTTCTTAGGCTTAAGACGGCGCACAACCCTATAGTCCTCAATAGTTTCTTATACAAAACTAATAATCGGAAATAAAATGAATAACAATCTATATATCAAAATTTGCAGCGAATTTTTATCTATCTAATAGGATATTTTTAATTGTAGAAAAAACTGTTAGGTAGTTGTAAATAAGCAAATTAAATTATAGACGCCATCTTGTAAACCAATCGACGCATATTTGCGTACGATGCGGCAAATTGTACCTAAAGCTTCATTCTACAAATATGATTGTAGCTATTTTGTTGTATTGTGAAAATTACTTATAGTTATTGTACTTGGTAATCTATTTTTGCCGCTCTCTTGAATCTGCGGTGGTTTTCAAAATGGGTGTTACGGGTAAAAATGATTTATTTTTTGTGAAGAATACGGGTACCAAGTGGCATTCTATTATCTTTAAGTATAATATTTTTCGACCAAGGCTCTAAACTATAAGTAATCAAGTCGAAAAAAAATTGACGTATTATTTGAACATTTCTACACAAAACTATGTAAAAATAAAAGTTATTCGAAACCCACAAATAGATTTAAAAAATTACAGAACAATATCGCTGATGTCTATTTTTAAGTTATTGAGCGATAATATTTTTACAATAAATGTTTCTACAATTAAAACTATCATATTAGATAAATACAAATTCGGTGCAAAATTTGATGTATAGGTTGAGAGTAATTTTATTTCAGATTGTTAGTTTTGTATAAGAAACTAGTAACCTCCGGGGGTTATACGCAGCCTTAACGAGTTATTTCAGGAAATTCATACCGAACTTTGCTGTTGTAGCTAAACCATTAACTGAACTGACCAAGAAGCAGACTACGTGGCAGTGGGGCGACAGCCAAGCCGAGACGTTCGCAAAGCTGAAGCAGCTGCTGGTGGAACGACCGGTGTTGGCACTGTACCATAGTCATGCAGAGACGGAGATACATACAGACGCCTGTCCGAGCGGCTTGGGTGGAATCCTATTGCAGAAACAAAACGACGGATCCTTGCGGCCGGTGCTCTACTTCAGCAGGGTAACCACACCAGCCGAACAGAAGTACCATAGCTTTGAGTTAGAGACGTTGGCGCTCGTGGAAACGGTAAAACGTTTCCGGGTATATCTGGTGGGTATACATTTTAAGGCTATCACCGATTGTACTTCTGTGCGAGCTACCATGCTTAAACGATACCTGGTGCCCCGCATCGCTCGTTGGTGGATGACTCTACAAGAGTACGACATGGAAGTAGAGTACAGGCCGGGAGCCAGGATACAGCATGTTGACGCGCTGAGCCGTAACCCCGTCTCAGTGAACCTGGTGCAGATCCACGATGATGATTGGTTTCTGACAGTTCAGCTGCAGGACGAGAAGGCGCACTCGATTGTAGAGGCGCTGCAGACAGGTACAGCTGACAAAGGTATTGTTAACGACTTTAAATTACAGGACGGGCGGTTGTACAGCAAGACGCTGCTGGGTGATCGACTGTATGTCCCGGCGATGGCAAGATTCAATCTACTACGAAAACATCATGATGATGTTGGTCACCCCGGCGTTGAGCGTTGCTTAAAATTAATAAAGGAAACTTACTGGTTTCCCAAAATGGGGCGTTTCACAAAGAAATACGTCCAAGCGTGCATGAACTGTGCGTTCAGCAAAGGGAGTTATGGCAGAGCGGAGGGTCTGCTACACCCCATTGAGAAGAAGGCAATCCCCTTCGACACGGTGCACGTCGACCATCTGGGACCTTTTGCACGAAGTGTACGCGGGTACTCTTACGTACTCATGGTGGTGGACGCGTTCACCAAATACACCCTCGCAAGAGCAACGCGCACTCTGAAGTCTACAGAGGTGATTACTATACTTAAAGAGATTTTCAGCGAGTTCGGATATCCGAAGCGTGTGATCTCCGACAGAGGGTTGGCGTTTACCAGTAAAGTATTTACTGAGTTCTTAACAAGCACGGCGTGCGGCACGTATGTAATGCCATTGCGACCCCAAGGGCGAACGGACAAGTCGAAAGACAGAACCGTACTATAGTGGAAGCGATCGGCGCAATGACTGCAGATGAGTCCCGGTGGGACGAGACACTGCCCGACATTGTGTGGGGTATGAATAACTGTGTAAACAAGAGTACGGGGTACTCGCCTGTTGAGATGATGTTTACACGCAAGAGTGGTGCCATTGCGGAACTCTCTGACGGTGTCCAGAGCGCAAATGCCCCGGCGGAGGCTGAGTTCCATGAACCACGGCGAGAGGTTACACGGCATCGCCGGCGAGCGGCTGAGCAGCTGAATAACGTCAGCGAGACTATGAGAGCTTGTTTTAATAAAAGACGAAAAACGGCGACCTGCTACAAACCCGGTGACTTGGTCTTGTGGCGTAATGCAAGTACATGCCACGGCGACAAGGGCGTGAACAGAAAACTGTTGAATAAATTTAATGGCCCCTATAAAGTAACGGCGATACTGGGGAACGACCGATACAAAATATCCTCCCTCAAAGGCGTCAGGGGATATAAAAATTTCACCGTGACGGTAGCTGCTGATTCACTACGGCGATATCACAGCACCATGGCAGAGCATGAGCTCAGTGCCGACCAGGATGATCAACACACAGGTATCCAGGAGACTGATCGACAGGACTTGATCGACCTCCTGGAGGGGTAAGGTTAAGTTAAGAATTAATGGGGACATTAATTGTTGCAGGACGGCCGAGTGTTAGGGAGTTTTTCAAAGAGGGCGCGCTGAGCAATGGCGTGGCGGCAGCACCATACAGGCGGTCGGTATTGTGTCCCGCGCTTGTATCGGCGTAGGAAGAAGAAAGGAAGTCACATGATTCTATTCTATCTACGACGTTGGACTGAATCGCTCGGCGTGTACTCGCTTATATTTTGGTGTTTAGTATTATACATTTATGTTTGATAAATAAATGATATGTTAGATTGAACGTTTATTATTTTATCGTCCTAACAATATTTTTTCACGGATTCCTCAGTATCTCTTAGGACAGATGAGATATCGACTAGGTTTTTGCTTATAAAAGTTACCCGGGCCAATGTTTAGAAACAAACTACTAATTTTATTTGTAATTAGTATGAACCTCTAACGGGGTGAATCTACACCTGAGGAGAGAGTCAGCAATGTGATCTATAAAGAACT
This sequence comes from Liopterus haemorrhoidalis, assembly GCA_963971575.1. Taxonomy (NCBI): domain Eukaryota; kingdom Metazoa; phylum Arthropoda; class Insecta; order Coleoptera; family Dytiscidae; genus Liopterus; species Liopterus haemorrhoidalis. Next base: position 32,979,712 of record OZ020618.1, read on the forward strand.
ATGACTTATTATAATTGCACGATGATGGCAAACCGTCAATAACCGTAGCGAAGCACGGGTACTCAGCTAGTATTTTTATATTAGGTCACAAACATGAGTGTCCTTTTTTTTGCAAGAGATTTGAATATACTTTTCTTTTGTTACAGGTGAAGGCAGTATCATTATGGACCAATTTTCAGAGAATAAACTAGTTTAACATTTTTTTTGTTATATATGTGTCATAATAGACTATTATATTTTTGCTTATGCAAAACCCGAAGTGATGGTTATTTGTGTTCTAATATTTTAATTTTCATGGATAAAAGTTTTTTTTTACTAAAATATGTCTTTTATGTACTCATAAATTCATCAAAAACACCAAAAAAATCACAAAATACATTTATGTTATTTTAACAACTAATTAAAAATTGGGTCACTTTTGACCCCACGATAGTAGTTATGATAGTGTAAATGAACGATAGTAGTACAAGGTTAAGTATATATTTTTTCCCTGTATATTTTTTTTTTTTTTTTTGTAATAAATAATAAAAAATTATTTTTCAATAAGTTTATTTTCTTTTTTTTTTTTGCTTTTCACTTTTTATTTCGATCAATTTGACATATAAATATAAATCAACTGAAAAAATCTGAACACATTTTTTATGGGGGTGCGGGAGCTTATTTTCACATTCAACGAGTCAGTCTGAAGCCAACAGCTGTAGCCAGTAGTCGCAATCGCACACATGTTATATTATCATACTTTTGTACTATTAATTCTATCTTCAATAAATTTAATTAATAATTAAAACCGAATAATCAAACCCCACCATAGAATCCCACAACTTATGGAGGCTCACCGGGGATCGTGTCGCGTGTTTGAGAAGGTTTTTTTTTAAAAAAGAGTGAAATAAAAGTTGTTAAAATCGCGAAGAAACAAAACGAACATACTATCAGGTTTTACCGCGGATTGTAAACTTGTAAGTAATTGAAATTATACATATGAAACAAAACTTGGTGTCATTAGTGGAAAGTTGGGGTTTTGCGGGGCCCTTCAGAAGTCGAGGCCCAGTGCGCGCGCCCGGTTCGCCCGCCGTTAAATCCCCCTCTGAGAGTTGTAAGTAAAATGAAAGTTATGTGAGAAACAGTGAGTAAAAAGTGGAGAGAAAGTAATAAAAGTGGAGAAAGAACAATTAAATTGGAAAATATGAAGTAAATGAACAAAAGAAATATAAACAGAAGAGAAAACAGTAAAGTGTAAACGTTAAGCGCTAAAGTAAAACAATAATAAAGAAGTGAAGTGTACAAAGAATTAAAGAAAACATAAGATAAATTAAAAATCGTGAACAGTTTCCCGCCTGCCTGCGACCTTGAACGGCAAACAGACAACAAGCGATAACGCACACCTGCATGTCATAAACAACAGCCGGTTTGCAATAACAATTTGGTAGTTTTAGGGTTTTGTAGGTATGACCAAAAAACCCTTATACCGTCATTTTGTCGTCTGTCAGTTCGGTAAAAATTGTAGCCAAACTGCTAAACCTAGAGAGTTGAAATTTGGTATGCTTATACAACCCTTTGACTCGCACATAGGAAAAATACTAAAACATATCCCCCTAAAAATATATTTGTGCTCATCGAAAAAAAAAATATTTTTTTTAAAATTCTGTGTAGGGTATCAAATGAAAGCCCTTAGTAAGTGGATTAACGGTCAAAATTTTATTTTTGCAAAATAAATTATTTTGACGCGATTTTTGCCAAAATTGTGCAAAATAATTTGTTTGTACCACACCCAGTAGTTTAAACTAAAAATCTGAAAAAGTTCTAAGTAATGTACTTTTGTGTGAACCGGAATAGTACAACAGGAATTTTTGATTTCAGATTATGTTGTCGGAAAATAACGCATTTTTTATGTTTTTAACTAAAATATGTTAAATATTTAATTCGCTATGTAACACAGTAGATAAGACGGCATTCGTAGCGTTGTGCGTTTAGTCCTTTATTTGTGATTTGCAAACTAGAGTTCGAATCCTGTCAATTTTAATTACCGACCGCCAACATATATAAGGGAGGTATTGTGATCATACCGATTTTGACATTTCGCGATTTCAATGGATCTCCACGAATTGAGATCCCTACATAACGTTTTGACTATTTTTAGCATGATGTCTGTCGGTCTGTCTGTTTGTCCGTCTGTCTGTGTACACGTGTAGAGCCAATTCGGCTGAAAGGATTTTTATGAAACTTCATATTTAAACTTCTGCTATCAATGGCACGAGTTGATCAACTTTTGGTAAAAATCGGTTGACTAAAAATGGGAGTTTACTCGTGTCGATTTTAAGATTTTTGTGAATATTTCACAACAGAAAATATTTCGAAAAAATTTATTGAACAAAAGTTGCTATAAAAGCAATAATTAATATATTTTGTTTGAGACGTTTTTCGATAAAACGAAAAATTATGAATAATTTCTGTAAAATTTTTCGAAATTTTTTCCAAGTCTCAATTTTTTCATACTTATATGTAACGTTTGCATGGTCATGATAAATAATATCTCTGTTAGAAAATATTAGGCCAAGTTATTTCTACTCTACTGCTAGAATGTAATTTATATAAGTACTTTATGATAGCGGTCGGTCCTGTGGTGGCCACAGCTGATTTTTTTTGTTTTTTTTTTTTGCCTTTTTATTTTGTTTAAATTATTTTGTCAAAATTCTAGTTATATTTTGGTAAATGTTCAGGATATTTTTGCAAAGTTTGTAGGTTAACACGTAGAAATTTTGCTCCGTGTTAAGAGTGAAATTTTGATAGTTTTATGTTGAATTTATTTTGTGAAGTTCTCATAGATCTGTGCAATAATTTTTAGTGTTTGTTTTTCTCTTCTTATGTCAGAAGAAGGGAATTGCATTAGTGAAATATTACATTTTATTCGTTCAAATTTCTAATATACATTATTTTGAAATTTAACTGTGTTAAAAGTGGTCCAAACCTGTGCGAACATAATTATAGTTGCTTGACGCTCTTTACTGCCCCTGATTAAGTGGCATATGCAATTTGCATTACTTAGGTGCTGTAAAAGTTGCCAAGATCAGTTCTTACAGGTGTTTATTTACAATTAGCACCGATGTCAAATATATGCTCCGATTGTGGTGGAAAGGTCAGCGCTAGGGCGCCAGGTGTCCTTTGTTCGGGCTCTTGTGGACATTATTACCACGAAAAGTGTGTTCGTATGTCAGCTGAAACTCTAAAACTCCTTAACGGGATTAAAGGAGCGCAATGGATCTGTAACGATTGCCAGTCTGCAGACGCCAATAAATCAATAATTATTGATAACGAAGAACTTTCTGGAAATCTTAATCATCCAGCTATTGTCCAAGCCATCGAAAATATTAGGATTGATTTCAACAATAAATACGAAGAGCTAAAAGTATTAATTATTGAAAAAAACACCATAATTGAAAATCTTACGACTGAAAATATAGCACTTAAAAAGGAAGTAGCGGATTTAGGCTCTAGACTAGATAATCTGGATCAGTACTCTAGAAGAAACAATCTGGAGATTCAAAGGGTCCCGGAAAAGAAGAACGAAAATCTGTTAGATGTCATTCAGCATATTGGAGCATTCATTGAATGTCCAGTGCCCCCAATGATATTGATGCTATCCACAGAGTTCCATTTTTTAATAAAAACAAACAGGGTCCTAGAAATATTATAATAAAACTAAAATCTAGATTATTTAAGCAAAGATTTTTAGCGTGCTCCAAAACAGTAATTAAAAAGAATAGAACATCTGGTAAACAATTAAGTATTAATGTTCCTACGATTTCATCTGGTCTGTATGTGAACGAGCATTTGACAAATAAAAACAAACTTTTACTAAATAAGGCGAAATTGTTTGGTAGGGAGAATAATATTGAGTATATTTGGGTTCAGGATTGTAAGATTCTGGCGCGTAAAAATTCAAACTCGCGAATTTTTCAAATACATACCGAAGAGTGTTTAGCCAAATTAAATTAAATTAAAACCTCTTATTTTTCTCTCTATTAACTGTCTCGTTGCATTACCATTAGATTTCATAATATACTGATTATATGTTAGATGTGAACTCACTGAAAATATATTACCAAAATGTTCGTGGATTACGCACAAAAGTTACTAATTTTTTCCAAGCTTCTTCTGTACCTGATTACCACATTATTTGTCTTACTGAAGCTTGGTTGAACGGTAATATTGGTAGTCATGAACTATTTAGTAATAATTTCCAAGTGTTTAGGCGGGATAGGGATAGGCATACTTCCCATAAGTCAGACGGCGGAGGCTCTCTTATTGCAATCAGCTCATTTTTACAAGTTGCTGAGCGGCCTGACTGGCAAACTAACGTTTTGGAAGAAGTATGGATATCCATTGCTCTGCCAAATGGTAAAAATAAAATTCATATATGTTGTGTCTACATACCAGACTATATTGATATCTGTAAACTTAATGTATTCACTGAAAATGTAAACAAAATTATCAATGACAATCTCCAGGATTCTGTTATTATAGTAGGTGATTTTAATTTAGCTAATATTGTATGGTCACGTGACGAATACTTTAACTTTCTGACGCCTTCATTACCCTCTGACAAAAAATCATCACTTTTTATACATATATGTATATATATATATATATATATGTATAAGGAGAAATAATAGTTCTTATTTACTCGTCAAATTATATTAAAAAATATTATTTCTACTATATATATGTATATACATGTATGTATGTATATATATATATATATATATATATATATATATATATATATATATATATATATATATATATATATATATATATATATATATATATATATGTGGGTTATTCAGGAACAGATATATTAAGAGTGCAAAACAAAATTTATTAAACTAAATTACATTAAATGGTTAATTAATTACTAAAGAAAAACTTCGTCGCGGACACATCAATCTTCACACGTACACGCACATCTACCTTCCGTCTCTCTCTCCCCGTGCCGTTCGACTCCTCAGACCATAGGCGGAGACCTGCCCATTCCCACAGCTCGGCCGTTCTGCAGCAACTTCCGCCTCGGATGTTGGGTCTTGCTGTCTGTTGTTATCGTCCTCGGTTGCTTCTGCTTCGGAATCAGAACTGTCATCTGGAAAGTCTTCCCAGGGCTTCATAAAGTCAGCACTGGTGGTGGTGTTTCTAGGGCCTTCCCCTCGTCCCTGATGTGCTACAATATATCGATCTTTCAGGTTGACAGTACGTACCTTGTATGGACCTAAATATTTTGGGTATAGCTTTAGGCCAGGCCCAAACTGAGTCCGCTTGATCGCTACCAAATCCCCAACGTGGTACTGCTTGGCCTTCTTTCTTTTCTTATTAAAATTTTGTCTATTTTCTTCTTGCACCTTTTCTATTTGCTTTCTTGCATTTAATCTTAGCTCCTCTCTACTGTCTTCAAACACTCTTCTATTTTCTTCTTCTAGGATTTCTCTTATTCTTATATTTTCTTTATTTCTCATCTTGGTTCCTACCATCAACTCAAAGGGAGTTGTGTCTATACTTCTCTGGTATGAAGCATTCAAAAATCGTTGGACGTCATTAACATGCTTATACCAATCCATAGGATTTTCAATGCTTAACTTTGACAAGGAAGATATCACAGTCTGGTGTATTCTTTCAACTTGTCCGTTTCCACGAGGAACGCCTGTTGTAATTAAATAATGCTTTATACCTTCTTTCTCAAGGTATGCTTCGAATTCCTTGGATTTAAATGCTGCACCTCTATCGGAAACAATTCTTCGGGGATTGCCAAAAGTTCTTTTGGTAATCTCTAACTTGTCAATCACCTCTTGAGTGTTCGTCGTTTTTGTTGGGAACAGCCACACATATTTGGTGAAGCCATCCACAACCGATAGGATGTACTTGTATTGCTTATGACTAGAAGGTAGTGGTCCGAGATGGTCAATATGAAACGTATCAAGCGGACCTCCATCTTTTTCAATTGGATTAAGTAAGCATTCCTTCTTACCAGCCTTCGTTGAGACCATGATACACGGTACGCAGTTAGCAATAACAGACCTAATTTTCTTATCCAATTTAGGAATAAAATACTCAGCTGTTATAAGTTCCTTAGTTTTCTTGGTGCCAAAATGTCCGAAGTCGTGACATTTCCGTATAATCTCATGTTGCAACTTCTTTGGTATGACTAACAAATCTTTCCCTGCTTCAAATTTGTACATAACACCTCTTCTCAAGCTATAGTCTGTACTTACGCCTTCTTCTAATTCTCTCAAAATTTTCTGGCATTCTTCATCTTCTTTCTGAGCTTTCTCTATTCTTGCCTTAACGCTATCTTCTAAAATTGTCATAATGGTGATACGTGATAAGGCATCAACGTGTGGTAGTCGATCGCCTGGTCTATGTTCCACTGAGTATTCGTATTCTTCAAGTATCAAAGCCCATCGTGCAATTCGATTGGTTATATCAGCTTTAGCTAGTGTCATCTTCAGCGCTGCACAATCTGTTACCAATTTGAACTTATTTCCCAGTAAATAATTACGGAATTTCTTCAATGCTCTCACTACTGCTAGTACCTCAAGTTCATAACTCGAGTACTTTCGTTCGCACTCACTTGTCTTTTTACTGTAGTAGTGTACTGGGTGCAGTTTCTGATCATCTGTGCTCTTTTGAAATAAGATAGCTCCTAGCCCATACCTTGAAGCATCTGTGTGTAATTCAGTTTCCAAACCATCTTGAAAAATTTTCAACACTGGTCCATCTGCTAATTTCATTTTTAAAACTGACATCGCCATCTTTTCATCAGTTCCAAATTGAAAGGGTACCTTCTTCTTTAGAATGTCGCTAAGAGGCTTCGCAATCATCGAATATCCCTCAATGAACTTACGGAAGTATCCTGTGAGTCCTAAAAATTGTTGTATTTGTTTGACATCTCGTGGTTCTGGATATTTTAATACAGCTTCAACCTTCTTTGCATTGGGTCGAATAGATCCATTCTCTATTTCATATCCCAAATAGCTTATTTTCGTGCTCAGGAGCTGGCACTTAGCCCAATTTATTTCCAAGCCGTAATCTGCGGCTAATTTCAAAACAGTCTTCAAATTTTCCATAGCCTGTTCTTCATTCTCTGCCAGTACGATGATATCATCTAGGTAAATAGCTATGATCCCTTTCTGTGCAAGTGGCCTAAATATGCTGTTCACAAATCTCTGAAATGTAGAAGGGCTGTTACAGAAACCAAAAGGCATTCTGATAAATTCGTATTGCCCTGTACTTGTCACAAACGAAGTATATTTGCGGCTATTCTCTTCCACAGGAACATGAAAGAAGCCGTTCTTCAGATCGAGTGTAGTGAATATACTTGATTTTTGCAGCTTATCAATTTCGTCCTCTATTACGGGTAATGGATATCTGTCCCGTATGACCACCTTATTTAATTTTCTAAAATCAATGCATGTTCTAATGGAACCATCCTTTTTCTTTACTGGTACTACAGGACTAGAGAATTCGGAGCAACTTGGTCGAATTATGCCACTTCGCAGCCAGTCGTCAACTTGTTTCTCTACTTCGAGGTTTTCCTTCGGTGGTAACCTTCGAGGTCTTTGGGCAATCGGTGCATCATCCTTCAAAGTTATTTTCAGTTGCACTTCGGTTGATTTAACTTGTCTCGGTGTATAGTTTTCAATCAATTCCGAAATAATATTTTCATAATTGGCATTTCCAACGTTCAACACGTTTTTATTTACTTCTATATCAATTTGCATCATCGGAATAAATTTTTCCACTAAAATTCCAGCTTGATTAATTGTTAAAGTTGCAAGCTCTAACAATTCTTTGCCAACTATGCATCGCATTGGCATAGCAGTGTCGCTAACAATATGCCATGTCATTTTATAATCTGTATTATCAATTAGTGCACATGCATCAAAAGCACCTAAAGTTTTTACCTCAACTTGCCCAATACCTGATAATTTTTTTACCTCCTTGTTGACCTTTGGGGCACCAATCCGGAAGTACTCATCGCACCTTATTAAATTGACGCAGCTACCTGTGTCTATCAATGCATCTACTTCTTCGCCTTCAATCTTAATCTTCTTATAAGTTCTATCTACCTTTACTTCTAATTGCTGCTCTACCTGCATGCTTGTTCGCTTCTTTTCCCTCTCTTCTTCTGTTTGGCTTGTCGTTTGACGAGAACATTTAGCTGCAATGTGCCCGTACTGACGACAGACATAACATCTTGGACCCCTCTCTAACAACTTACAGTCTCGCCTTTTATGTCCTGTGCCTCCACAATTGAAGCATGTCTCATTTTTCTTCATTCGTTCTTCGTCGCCCTTCTTCTGTACCTGTGCTGTTCTATTATCGGTATTCTTACCTCTATTTTTCATTCTTTCGTATACAACCATGTTCTTTTTCAGCTCTGCTAAATCTTTCGCATTGTACAAAATAATTTTATTGCACTCCTGGTCTGGTATTCCATCTACGATATACTGTATGAGCGATTCTGTATCTAAACATATTTTTTTAGCAATAGCGGCCATGTGAAGAACATATTCTTGCAAGCTTTCATCGGTCTTTTTCTTCCTTCGGCTTAATTCCCGGTGGACATCAGCGCTGTTAGCCTTGTTACCAAATTCGGATGTAATTTCTGCTTTAAACATCTTCCACGACTTTATGATGGGCATAGAATTCAACCATATTTTAGCCGTACCGCAAAGTAACTTTTTAGCTCCTATCAGCATGTGTGGTTCGTCCCAACCAAACATTTGACTGTTTTCTTCTATGTCAAGCAGCCATTTTTCAACCGGAAAATTCATATCACCGCTGTACTTTGGCAAGCTATCTTCCACATCTCTTAAGCTGAACCAACTTTTCCGTTCAATCATTTGTTCTCGCTTGAATATTTCATTTTCACGCTTTAACAGTTCAATTTCGCGCATAAGTAATAGTTTTTCACTTTCATTCACGCTATCGGCCATATTTAATTGCTTTTCGGCTTTATCTTCCGACATTTCGATCAAATTTAGCAAATTAAATTAAATTCAAACAAATTTTACGCCGCCACTGGCTAATGTATCTCTACGCGCTTTGCTTAGTAACTGGCGCCGCCGCACAAGCACGGATGCTACTCGAACTAAATTTTACCGGCAAATGCAGTAACCGCGCCCAATTTTAGAGGTTATACACGTATACAATTCGAATTCTAACAATGTTATTCACTTTTACAGCACCTAGTACAATGTTTTTCATCCACAACTTATGTTTATGTCCTCTAAAATACTATTAAACATCTAACAAGTGTCCTTCTTTCATCTAATGTTCAACATCTAAATATCACATCTAAGTTTTTTCATCTAATCTTTGCATCTAATGTTTTTATCATCTAACTTTTGCGTCTAATTTCATCTAACACAGTTTAAGTCCACATAGGCACTTCTAATTTAACCACTTATCACTTTCACTTTGTTTTATAAACATCACTTAACATTCTGTTACCCGTATATCCCGGTTACGAGCCCCCAAAAACTTGTGGGTTATTCAGGAACAGATATATTAAGAGTGCAAAACAAAATTTATTAAACTAAATTACATTAAATGGTTAATTAATTACTAAAGAAAAACTTCGTCGCGGACACATCAAACTTCACACGTACACGCACATCTACCTTCCGTCTCTCTCTCCCCGTGCCGTTCGACTCCTCAGACCATAGGCGGAGACCTGCCCATTCCCACAGCTATATATATATATATATATATATATATATATATATATTTATCTGACCGACGTTGTCAAGCCATGTACATGCAACAGACAACCACAGACCCACCGAATCTAATGGGATTTCAGGAGTATATGTATCAAAAATAGAAAGAGCGCACTTTGCACTCCTGGAGCAACCTTCAAGGGGTAACGAATTACGAAAAAAAAATTTTTGCTATATTTGATAACCGGTATTAAACCCCATATATGTTTACGTCGTAATCAGGTCATTTGTGTATAATTTGTATATGCTGACGACGTACTCAATCCCGTACAGTGTTGTCAGTACTTACATCGTTTCTGTAAACAAATATCCTCATGTTGACCTGCATTTGACGATTGTCTAGCGATAGTAATAAAATTTACGTATATTTTAATATGACATAATTTTTATTTTAGGATTAATAGTTCATTTATAAGGTTTCTCGGTTAATCTAATGTTTACTATTGACATTCAATGAATGTCAATAACAATCAATAGTATTTAAAAATTTATATGAGGCTAAAAAATTTCATTTTTGATCGGTTGCAGTGGTAATAATAAAATAATTTTTTTACTTGCATTCCGCTACATCCTCAGAACTGTCTTTGTACTTCCTATGATTCTTTTCACTTACGAATTTTTAAAATTATTTAACTTGAACTTCGAAACTATTTTTCAAGAATTAAAGTGAATCTAATTTTTTTATTAATTGATACGTTTTCCTATGTACGCCTTAAAAATTATAGTATAATAAAACAATGATTCAAAACATTTTACTGTACGACCAACACAGAGCGTGTCATGGTCGTTTTTTTTTTATATATGTATAATAATAATTTTATTTATGGGTGCTCCAACATCTATACTCTACCTCAGAAAGACTGATAGTAATAAATCATTTTGTCAGGCAGTTACCAGTGGCGTGCACATTTTAAACACGTTTTGTGTATTTCTATATTACTATTTATCATTTTTTACGCACGCCTGCGACCATATTTATCATATCATTAAACACACCCCTGTGACCATATTTTTCCTTAAAATTTTAGGGTAAAATTTTTATGATCTATTGTGTTTAACCCTAGTTCGTATTCCCATATAATATGTGCGGCACACTCGGTGGTTTTTAACAATATTTCGTTTCGAACTATTCATATTTTGTCGCTTTTGTTATGCCGCTTCTGTGTGATAATACAATAACTTTTTACAAATAATAAATTTTATTACTATCAGTCTTTCTGAGATGAAGTATAGGTTATTAGCACCCTGTTACATTAAGGAATTTTACATTGTACATTTCATATTTAAATTTACCATTGACCAACCGTCTTTTTTATTTAAACACGATGTCTTAGTAATTTGGGAAAAAAATTATGGTAACTCGAGTCTGCCCAAAGAATCGAATTATAGTATTGAAATTTTCCGGAACAAACCGGAAATACTGGATATCAAGGACAACTTTGATTTTTTAAATGGTAACGTATGCCGAATGACCTTTGGAGCTTTTGAAAATAAATAACTATTACTTAAAGATTTTTTACTATATTTTACGCTTTAACCTCTTAATCCATGAATAAACAAACACATTTTTATTTTTGTAAAATCATTTAAAAGATTTTCGCCAAAAAGCGTTAGTTTCACACCTTATCTCTCTTCTCCTCTCTAGGAGGAGAGGTTGATCTAAAAATCTGAAAAAATCTCCATTATGTACATTGTTGGTCCCGGAAAACCGGGATTGTCCCGGTTTTGAGGTCTATGTCCCGGTGTCTCGAGACAGTCTCTCGGGACGCCTATTTGTCCCGGTTTTGTGTATATTAATAATTTATTAAGTCAGTCAGGAGTCGCCGCGGAAACGCACATCATTGGAACGAATTTAAATTTGTCCGACGGTAAAGAAAGTAAAGCGCCAAAAACTCTATTAAAGTTTTTTAATGACCCATTAAGTGAGGCATACTTCTGGTTCGTTCATAGCCAGGCCGAATCGGTCAATTTGAAAATATTACAAATTGAGGGAAAAAACAAATCTATAATGGAAGTTTTCGGTGTATTAAAAGATACAGCAGCTATGTTTGAAGAAAGATACAGACAATGTTTTTATCAAAACATGTAGAAACAATTTTGAAAGAACGTGAAGAATCTGGGGAAGAATACTAAAAATGAAATTAATAAATTTAAAATGGAAGTTACTAATTTCTATGAAACATTTATTGTATATTTAAATAAGTGGATAAAACCTCTTACATTTTTCAATATTTTCATGGATGGTTTTAAAAGAAAAACCAGAATGGAAAAAAAGTACAACAAACATTAAATTACTTCAACAATAAGAATATTGAAATAAATGAGAGTTATTAATTCAACCAAATATCAACAGTGTGAAAAATTGTTGAACTAAAAATTGCAGAAAATAAAGACTGGAAGTCTAAAACCGCTTAAAAAAGTGCATAATAATTTTATCCAAGATGGATAAGGAATTTACAGAACAGTATTTAGATATTCTAAAAATTTGTGAATACGTTTTTTCTATTCCAGGCCACAATGCAAACGTCGAACGTATTTTCTCGCTGATGGAAATTCAGCGGACCGACGAGCGTAATTCGCTATCATGTGATACTGAAGAGTCCAGTGGCGCACCCAGGAATTTTTGTTGGAGGGGGGGGGGCGGAAGACAAAATTACTTAAATTATGAATAAGGTTCTAAATTTCAAGTGATGATCTAAACCAAAAAAGTTCGGAAATACAAAGTGATGACCTAAAACAAAAAAGGTCCTCACTTCTAAAATACAAGTGATGACCCAAAAAAAAAAGGTCCTCGCTTCGGAAATATAAAGTGATGACCTAAAAAAAGGGTTCTCACTTGTAAAATACAAGTGACGACTGGAAAAAAAGATCCTCATCTCTGTTTAAAAATTTTCTAGTGCGTTTGTGTGTTTTTATTTTTATTTCCTTCCTTCTTAGGGGGAGGGGGGCTCCCCTGGGTGCGCCACTGGTAGAGGCTATTCTACAGTGCGTGGTAAATTATGATTTTAGTTGTAATGACTACGTTTTAAAAGAAGGCGAATTGTTAAAAAGTGCTAAATTCAACCAAAAGTATTTATAAAATGCTTTTGCATGGATTTTATTTGCAAATAATTTATTGCAGTGCTTTTTTGTCATAGAACTCGCCGGAACGACATACCGACACCTATTTTCGACGGGTATTTAAAAGTATTAAAATTAATTTGAAAATTATTATATCAACTATTGAACAAGAATTTGCTGTGAACTTGTAATCTAAATACTTTAAATTTCATATAAGTTAAGATCTAGATATCATTTTTTTAAATAAAAAGCGCTGATTTATTGTAATAATTTATTAATTATTTATTGTAATTGTATAGAAATTTATTTTTATTTCTGTTAATTATTCGTAATTTTAATGTTTGTGTTATAAATAAAACAATAATAATTGTAATATAAAATCTAATTAATTCCTCCCGATTAGTTAAAAAATTTCGCATACAGCAACAAGCCCCCCTCACCTTGTCACTCCGTCCCGGTTTGCTCTGTCGACAATCTAAGAGCCCTAGGATTAGTTCAACAGGAATTTTTTATCTGACAAGTTTTGACTTTCTGACGAAAATATCGATTTTTTGTGTCGTTGAAAAGTGTAATTATTTAAAGAAAAAATTATTGTGGTATCAAAAGAAAGTTCTTAAATAATTACACGGGTCAGGGGCCCTGATAAAATAGGGTTCCTAAAATGGTCTGCCATAAAATTAAAATTAACATAATATTTTCGAAAAACGGATTACATTTGTTATTGAATAATTACAGAATAACATTCCTGAATGAAAATATATATTCACAGGAAAAATATTTTGTTTGTAGTGATATAAAATATTTTTTTCACTGTCCGTTACAAAACAGATCACAGAAATAATATTGTTCTAAAACGGTAATGTAATTAAATAAATATATAACACCCAGCAATGATGAAAAGTTGAATACGTAAGATCCACAGATGCAAAAGTTTAATCTTAACAATTTACATATAAATGAAAGAATTGTATTAATGGTTTATCAGTCAGCGAGTTGAACTGTTAATGAGAGCGGCCCAAGTTCCTAAAGATGCGCGCGGGTGGCCAAAATATGTTAGGGGGCTCAAAATAAGTTAGGGGGCCCAAAATATATTAAGGGTCCCAAAATATATTAAGGGGCCCAACTATAAAATCTTACCCAGGGCCAGAAAAAAGGTAGTTACGGCACTGTTTATCACTATTAAGAAAGTGCTATTTTATTTGTAAATATTTCACTACTATAAATGTTTTTTGTTTATTTCAAAAAAGATATACACTACCTTAGTCATAAATACAAAAAAACCATAACAGTATTAGCGATAATTTCGCCATGCATTAAAAAAATAATTAATTTAGTCAAAAACATCAAAACTGCAATATTTTTCAGAAACGAATTCTGATTCAAAAATTTCTCTTGACCGTTTCCGGTTAAGAGCTATGTACATTACTTAGAATTTGTTTCAGTTTTTTTAGTTTAACCCCTTTCGATTAAAGGGGAAAACTTTCTACGAGGAAATATGGCTATAGCTATAGTCCCGATAAAATCCTTAGAACCTTCATTAGATTAATAAGAAATATATTATATAAGGCTTCATTTATTTATATTTATCAGTATTTATAAATGGCATCATTTTTCTCAATTTCAGAAACGTGTTTCTCACTATTAAAAATGTGTTATTTGTTTTATAAGTATTTCATTACTAAAAATGATTTATTCCTCTTTGATACCTTAAAAATAAAAGGTTGAATCACAACCTATAATAGTATAATATTGTAATTAACGTATATTTTTTTTTATATTTTTAATTTCAAAAAAGGCACACTATCTTAGCCATAAATACAAACAATTCATACATTATTATCCATAATTTAGCCAGGAATTAAAAAATAATAATTAATTTTGTCAAAAACACAAATACTGCAATAATTTTCAAAAACGCAATGTGGTCAAAAAATCCTCTCGTACGTTCCCGGTTCACATCAATGTAAATTACCTATAATATTTACAGATTTTTAGTTTAACCCCTTTGGGTAAAAGGGGGCGGGAAAAAATCTTTTTTATCACATTTTTGCAGATTTTTTACAGAATTTTAGATCAACCGCTCTTAGAGATAAAGTGGGGGACAAAAATTTCTTGGTATATTTTTGGCAAATATCCCATAAAAAAAAAGATTTTTCAAAAATAAAACTTCTTATTGATCCAAAAATTAAAAGGTTTCATTCGATATGCCATTCATAATTTAAAAAATTTATATATATATTTTTTTATTAAATACATAATTGTTTATATTTATCTCGGGATGTATTGAACTCTTAGTATTTTTCCTATATGTGGGATAAAGAGTTGAATAAGCATGTCAAATTTGAACTTTATATTTTAAGCCGTTTGGCTACAATTTCTATCGTACAAACACATGACTGACGTTATAAGGGTTTTTTTGGAGGTCATATCCACCCTAAAAATAGAAAACGGATCGAAAAAAAAAAATTACTTTAGTCTAAAATAACAAAGATTGTGTAGGTGTCGTGAGTATATATAATATCTGATAGCCATATTACTTTTACAGACCCGGTATGTATCTTGACAGACCCAAACAGTGTTGCCAAGTTTCGGGTCTGTGAAGGTATATAGTGTATAGCGGGTCTGTATAAGTCGTATGGATTACAAATATTTTATACAAGCCCGACACGCGCACCATCTTCACAGAAATTTCGTGAACTAAATTTGTATAAAAAAACACGTTCTACCGCTTTCCCAGACCCACCTGAAACTCATTGCTAAAGATTGTTTGAGGCCTAATTCGTACTTCTAGCATAGAAAACGTTGTCAGACCCGATGCCGGGTCTGAACTTGTCACTTTTGGTCTGGTAACGCCTGCAGAGTATAGCGAGTTGGGTCTGTATAAGCGGTGAAACAAATATATATATATATATATATATATATATATATATATATATATATATATATATATATATATATATATATATTGTCTTTATATTTAGTTAGGTATATCTATTATGTAACTTACAAATGTTTGTTGTAATAATTATTACTTTGTTATAATTTCTGTACGTGGGAATTTGCAGGAGCTTGTCTCCGTTTAATTCCCCTAACAAAATAAAAATAAATAAAGATAAAATGTTGCATTTAATTTTTTAAAGCGTAAATTTAATAACCAGTCGGAAATGTTCTATTAAATACATTTAATTCAATGTTTGAATGTATACGAAATCAGAGGGCGGGGCTTATGATTTAAGCAACCAACGGAAACCATAGGCGCAATTTTCATATGGTAACCTGACCATATGGGTAGCCAACCAAATGGTTAACTGACCATATGGTTAGCTGATCAAGCGGTTACCTAACCATATGGCTAGCAGACTAAATTGTTACCTGACCATATGTTTAGCTGGCAAAATTGTTAACTGACCATATGGGTTGCTGACGAAATGGTTACCTGACCATATGGGTTGCTGACGAAATGGTTACCTAACCATATGGTTAGCTGACCAAATGGTTATTTGACCATTTGGTTTGCTGACCAAATGGTTACCTGACCATATGGTTAGCTGGCAAAATCGTTAACTGAGCATGTGGTTAACAGACCAATTGGTTACCTGACCATGTCGTTGGCAGACCAAATGGATAACTGACCATATAGTGAGCTGACCAAATGCTTACCTGACCATATGTTCAGCTGGAAAAATTGTTAACTGACCAAATGGTTACCTGACCAAATGGTTAACTAACCAAGTGGTTAACTGACCAAATAGTTAGCTGACGAAATGGTTAACTGACCAAATGGTTAGCTTACCAATTGGTTAACTGACCAAATGGTTACTTGACCAAATGGTTAGCTGACCAAATGGTTAGCTGACCAAATGGTTAACTGACCAAATGGTTAACTGACCAAATGGTTAACTGACCAAGTGGTTAACTGACCAAATAGTTAGCTGACCAAATGGTTAACTGACCAAATGGTTAGCTGACCAATTGGTTAACTGACCAAATGGTTAGCTGACCAAATGGTTACCTGACCAAATGGTTAGCTGACCAAATGGTTAGCTGACCAAATGGTTAACTGACCAAATGGTTACTTGACCAAATGGTTAGCTGACCAAATGGTTGGCTGACCAAATGGTTAACTGACCAAATGGTTACTTGACCAAATGGTTAATATGTTAATATGCAGGAAATGCAGGCCCAGCTGAAGGCGTTGCAGGCTGAGTTGCGGGATATGCAGGCCCAGAAGGCAGCCAAGATAGACGCGACTGCAGGAAGCGAGACCGGTGAGTCAGCGATACGCGGCGGAGTATCCAGCTTCAGAGCGGGAGCTTACATCCTGGACCCCTTCGATCCCGATGACCGTGAGGCCAATGTCGACATCTGGTTGGCTCGCATCGACCAGCTGGGGTGTGTACACGGGTGGACCGAGTACGAGAAATCCCTGTACATGCAGGCGAAGCTGAGGGGAGAAGCCAGAGCGTGGTTCAATCGGCTTCTCAAGTACGACCACACCTGGGCGGAGTGGAAGATCATGCTGAAGACGGCGTTCCCTCAACAGCATGACTTTGCGAAGATGCTGCGCGAGCTACTGGCACGGCAAAAGGTTCCCGGGGTGAGTCTTGCTCGCTACTATCGGGCGAAGCTTGCCATGTGCGAGCGTGTGGGCATTACAGGTGAGCGAGCAATCTCCTGCATCATCGACAGCCTCCCACTTGCGATGCAGTTGAATGCTAGGGCATTCGGCGGAGGGTATCAGTCCGAGGCAACGGCGAGGGCCAACCGGCACCCGGCGATGGACGGTTGGAGACGCTGCTACAACTGCCAAGAGGTGGGGACCCACGTGAGCCGCGAGTGTCCGAGGCCTCGCACGCAGCGGTGCCGCGACAGTGTGGCGAGGAAGGGCATTGGGCCATGGATTGTCCTGGCCAACGTCGCGGACCACAGGTAAGCTTGGTGGATGCCGCGAACAGCTACAAAAAGTGGTTGAAGACCAGCGCCGGCGTGCCGCTGAGAGCCTTCATCGACACGGGTAGTGTCCACGACCTCATCACGGAGGAATGTGCACGGCGTTTGCAGTATACGCTGTCTGCAAATGGGCAGCAGTTACATGGATTCGGTGCAGGGATGACTTGGACCTTAGGTAAGGTCGAGCTGTCCGTCATCATAGACGGTGCCGGTGTCAAGATGCACCCGTTGGTGGTGACATGTGGATTGTCGGGAGCCGACATACTGATAGGGCAGCCAACGCTCTCGTCAGGCGAGGTGGTCCTACTTGTGCGGGACGGCACGGTGAGCCTATCGCGCGAGGAAAACTTCCTCCAAAAGCTGGCGTTGGAGGATGATGACCTGGACGAGCCATGGCAGCAGAAGTTGGAAGTACGGCTCGTTGAGGATGCCTGGCTTCTACCCAACGACGACCAGAGCCCAGCAGTCACGGTGGATGGACTGCCTGAAGGTGCGTTCCTGCTCGTCAAGGAACGGACGGTCCGGCGACACACCTCTGAACTTATCGTAAAGGGGGCACTTTTGGGGCCAGGGAACATGAAGATGAGAATCTGGAATCAGAGTCTCAGGGGCGTTATCTGGCCCACCAAACACCCCCTGGCGCGCGGCTTTGTTATCTTTCCAGATAAAGACCCGGAACCGGTGATCTCGGTGAGTATCATTAATAATAAATTAAGCTTTGCAGATGTCAAGGTGGGTGATATCGCTGAAAGTGAAAGGAGCGAATTGGAAGCGCTCTTGTCACGGTTGCAAAATTGCTTCTCGAGTGGGGATGAAGATTTGGGGCTCACCCACTTGGGGGAAATGAGAATCCAGTTAACCACGCGTACACCGATATACCACCGCCCGTACAGGCTGTCACTCGCAGAGAGGGAAACGGTGAAACAAAAAGTGCAGACGCTACTTAACAGCAGGGCCATACGAGAGTCTGAATCGGAATACGCAAGCCCCATCGTACTTGTCCCAAAAGTAAACGGCGGACGTCGGATGTGCGTTGACAATCGCGCACTAAATAAGGTAACTGTGAAAGATCGACATCCGATGCCACTGGTGGAGGATGAATTCACCAAGTTAGCGGGTAAGTGTTATTATAGTACACTTGATTTAGCCCAAGGTTATCACCAAGTCCCTATGCATGTGGACTCTGTACATAAAACTGCATTTATTACTCCGGATGGTCACTATGAGTGGTTAAGAGTCCCCTTCGGGCTCGCGAATGCCCCAGCTCTCTTCCAGAAGGTAGTACAGCGAATGCTGAAGGGTATTCCCAGTGACCAGGTGCTGGCTTACATGGACGACCTGCTGATACCCTCCGAGAGCATAGCTGGCGGGCTCCGTCAGTTAGAGGAGGTGCTACAATCGGTGGCAAGAGCCGGATTGAAATTAAACTTAGCTAAATGCTCTTTCTTACAAAACAAGGTAACATATCTGGGCCACGACATAAGCGGCGGCGGTATCCGACCTGGAGAGCGCAAAATCACGGCGATAAGCGACTTTCCTGTACCCAAAAATGTACATGGCGTAAGACAGTTCTTAGGCTTAAGACGGCGCACAACCCTATAGTCCTCAATAGTTTCTTATACAAAACTAATAATCGGAAATAAAATGAATAACAATCTATATATCAAAATTTGCAGCGAATTTTTATCTATCTAATAGGATATTTTTAATTGTAGAAAAAACTGTTAGGTAGTTGTAAATAAGCAAATTAAATTATAGACGCCATCTTGTAAACCAATCGACGCATATTTGCGTACGATGCGGCAAATTGTACCTAAAGCTTCATTCTACAAATATGATTGTAGCTATTTTGTTGTATTGTGAAAATTACTTATAGTTATTGTACTTGGTAATCTATTTTTGCCGCTCTCTTGAATCTGCGGTGGTTTTCAAAATGGGTGTTACGGGTAAAAATGATTTATTTTTTGTGAAGAATACGGGTACCAAGTGGCATTCTATTATCTTTAAGTATAATATTTTTCGACCAAGGCTCTAAACTATAAGTAATCAAGTCGAAAAAAAATTGACGTATTATTTGAACATTTCTACACAAAACTATGTAAAAATAAAAGTTATTCGAAACCCACAAATAGATTTAAAAAATTACAGAACAATATCGCTGATGTCTATTTTTAAGTTATTGAGCGATAATATTTTTACAATAAATGTTTCTACAATTAAAACTATCATATTAGATAAATACAAATTCGGTGCAAAATTTGATGTATAGGTTGAGAGTAATTTTATTTCAGATTGTTAGTTTTGTATAAGAAACTAGTAACCTCCGGGGGTTATACGCAGCCTTAACGAGTTATTTCAGGAAATTCATACCGAACTTTGCTGTTGTAGCTAAACCATTAACTGAACTGACCAAGAAGCAGACTACGTGGCAGTGGGGCGACAGCCAAGCCGAGACGTTCGCAAAGCTGAAGCAGCTGCTGGTGGAACGACCGGTGTTGGCACTGTACCATAGTCATGCAGAGACGGAGATACATACAGACGCCTGTCCGAGCGGCTTGGGTGGAATCCTATTGCAGAAACAAAACGACGGATCCTTGCGGCCGGTGCTCTACTTCAGCAGGGTAACCACACCAGCCGAACAGAAGTACCATAGCTTTGAGTTAGAGACGTTGGCGCTCGTGGAAACGGTAAAACGTTTCCGGGTATATCTGGTGGGTATACATTTTAAGGCTATCACCGATTGTACTTCTGTGCGAGCTACCATGCTTAAACGAGACCTGGTGCCCCGCATCGCTCGTTGGTGGATGACTCTACAAGAGTACGACATGGAAGTAGAGTACAGGCCGGGAGCCAGGATACAGCATGTTGACGCGCTGAGCCGTAACCCCGTCTCAGTGAACCTGGTGCAGATCCACGATGATGATTGGTTTCTGACAGTTCAGCTGCAGGACGAGAAGGCGCACTCGATTGTAGAGGCGCTGCAGGCAGGTACAGCTGACAAAGGTATTGTTAACGACTTTAAATTACAGGACGGGCGGTTGTACAGCAAGACGCTGCTGGGTGATCGACTGTATGTCCCGGCGATGACAAGATTCAGTCTACTACGAAAACATCATGATGATGTTGGTCACCCCGGCGTTGAGCGTTGCTTAAAATTAATAAAGGAAACTTACTGGTTTCCCAAAATGGGGCGTTTCACAAAGAAATACGTCCAAGCGTGCATGAACTAATGATAATATTTTTACCAACATAGATATAAATAGTTATACTGCACATGTCAAAGAATTTTATTTGTCTGACCACAAATCAATTATTTTCCAGCATGACTGTCAATTAAATGCTAAAATAGAAAAACCAATACTTGCGAGAAAATTAAATAATAAAACTATTAATGACTTTCTTTTAGATTTACAATTAATTAATTGGCAAATAATTGATCAATGGGTAGATCCAAATAAAATATCAAATTACATTCTAAATAATATTTTAAACTGTCTAAACAAAAACATACCAAAAACCATTGTAAAAAAATATAAAAATAATTGTAATAATGGCAGATGGTTTAATCCCGCGTTACACAACATGAGGCAAACAGTAACTTTATTAAAAGAACTATATAATACTCACAACAATGACAAAACTAAAAAAGCCTATTACAGTTACAGAAATAAATATAGGGCAGAAATTAGCAAAATAAAGATTGCTCATTTCGACGCCTAAGTACTCAGTTCGGATAATAAAGCTAAATCAATATGGCGACTTATCAATGACAAATCCAAAAATATAAACATTAAAGAGAAAAATACACTTGACGCAAATGAACTTAATTCTTACTTTACCAACATCGCAGGCAACTTGGACACCCAAATTCCATATGTAAATATCAAACCGATTGATATTATAAACACAAAGTCAAAAAATGACAAAAGTTTTTATTTACACCCGGTCACACACCACGACATAGCACAAGTCATACAGTCATTAAGCAATAGTAGTAGCACAGATATATATGACATTAGTACACGCTTGGTCAAAGTCAGTGCTCCTTTTATAGTAGAACCTCTGGCCAGGCTAGCTAACGCTTGTTTTGAGTCCGGTAAATTTCCCCAAAATTTAAAAATAGTAAAAGTTATCCCAATTTTTAAGAAAGGCGATAACACGAAGACAGAGAATTATCGTCCAATCTCCTTAGTTCCTATTTTCTCAAAAATTATTGAAATCATAATAAAAGACAAATTACAGTCTTACCTAGAAGAAAATAATAGCCTTACTGAACAACAATTTGGATTCAGAAAAAAACGCAGCACTTCAAATGCAATAAACGAATTAACAGCGTTTATAACATCCGCATTTGAGAGAGGGGAACATGTATGTGCCAAGCTGCTGGATCTCAGCAAAGCATTTGATTGCGTACCCCACAAATACCTTCTGGATAAACTGGAGTACTACGGCGTACGAGGTACACCCCTTCAGCTAATCCAATCCTACCTAAGCGAGAGATCACAAGTTGTTTTCAGTAATGGTATTTTCTCAAAGCCGCTCCCCATCACCTATGGAGTTGGCCAAGGCTCGAACATTGCAGCGTTGCTTTTTCTCGTATATGTCAACGACATTGTACAAGCAAGTAATAATTATAAAATATGCCTGTACGCGGATGACACAACAATATACACCAACAATCGAGACATAGCAGTTGCAATGCAAGACAATGAAGACCACTACAATCGGCTTCAAAACTGGTTTCAGATAAACAGACTAACTTTGAACACATCCAAAACAGAAAATATAAATTTTAGCTTAAAACTTAAATATGACGAAAACGTTAGATTTCTGGGTGTCTGTCTCGACTCTCGACTCAATTGGAAATCGCATATTGAATATATTTCTAAAAAATTAAATAAAACCCTATACCTTATTCGAAACTTGAAAACAAAAGTCTCCGCTCAAGCTTTGACCATGGTGTACTATGCGCACTTCCATTCTATTATATCTTACGGTATAATTTTTTGGGGAAATTGTTCATACAAAGACATCATTTTCAAAATTCAAAAAAGGGCTCTAAGAATAATCGTGTCTGCGAAGTTCAACGAGTCGTGTCGAGAACATTTTAAACAACTAAATATTTTAACATTAACGTCCGTGTACATATTGAATGTTTTAACATATGCAAAAGAAAAGGAATTCGAATTTTTCAACTCTAATAAATATGAGACACGACAAACAAATAATATCATCCCTACGCCATCCCATAAACTAAAAATAAGCGAGAACAGCCTAGAATACATGGCAATTAAACTGTACAACCACCTTCCACCAAATATAAAACAGATGAATAAGACAGGTTTTAAGAATAACGTAAAAAAAGTTCTCAGTAAAAATATTTTTTATACAATTGACGAATTTCTGAAATTTAAATTTGAGTGACAATAAGATTAGCAAATCATACATTTAAACTTGTTTTTAACTACATATTTATTTATTTTTTATTTATCTATTATTTATTTATTTTTTTAATTATTTTAACCAGTAACATATTTTTATAATTTTACTTTATGACTTTTTAAATTATTTTATGATTTTTTAAAATTCATTGATTTTTTCCTAATTTATTATTATTATTATCATTATTGTTTTTAATTACAACACATTTATACTCACGTCTGTAACGAGGCCACCTAAGTCATTATTACTATTATTATTATTATTATTTTTAAACATTTTATTTATTTATTTTTTTTTTATATGTAAACCTACTGTACTTTAATTATATAGTTTTATATTTTAACATCTTTATAGTACATATGTGTATATTGTAATGACGAAGTGAAACCTTTGGTATACTAAATAAAGTATTATAATTATTATTATTATTATTATTAACTGTGCGTTCAGCAAAGGGAGTTATGGCAGAGCGGAGGGTCTGCTACACCCGGCAAACGGCCAACAAGCGATAACGCACACCTGCATGTCATAAACAACAGCCGGTTTGCAATAACAATTCGGTAGTTTTAGGATTTTGTAGGTATGACCAAAAAACCCTTATACCGTCATTTTGTCGTCTGTCAGTTCGGTAAAAATTGTAGCCAAACTGCTAAACCTAGAGAGTTGAAATTTGGCATGCTTATACAACCCTTTGACTCGCACATAGGAAAAATACTAAAACATATCCCCCTAAAAATATATTTGTGCTCATCGAAAAAAAAAATATTTTTTTAAAAATTCTGTGTAGGGTATCAAATGAAAGCCCTAAGTAAGTGGATTAACGGTCAAAATTTTATTTTTGCAAAATAAATTATTTTGACGCGATTTTTGCCAAAATTTTGCAAAAAAATTTGTTTGTACCACACCCAGTAGTTTAAACTAAAAATCTGAAAAAGTTCTAAGTAATGTACTTTTGTGTGAACCGGAATAGTACAACAGGAATTTTTGATTTCAGATTATGTTGTCGGAAAATAACGCATTTTTTATGTTTTTAACTAAAATATGTTAAATATTTAATTCGCTATGTAACACAGTAGATAAGTAGGCATTCGTAGCGTTGTGCGTTTAGTCCTTTATTTGTGATTTGCAAACTAGAGTTCGAATCCTGTCAATTTTAATTACCGACCGCCAACATATATAAGGGAGGTATTGTGATCATACCGATTTTGACATTTCGCGATTTCAATGGATCTCCACGAATTGAGATCCCTACATAACGTTTTGACTATTTTTAGCATGATGTCTGTCGGTCTGTCTGTTTGTCCGTCTGTCTGTGTACACGTGTAGAGCAAATTCGGCTGAAAGGATTTTTATGAAACTTCATATTTAAACTTCTGCTATCAATGGCACGAGTTGATCAACTTTTGGTAAAAATCGGTTGACTAAAAATGGGAGTTTACTCGTGTCGATTTTAAGATTTTTGTGAATATTTCACAACAGAAAAATATTTCGAAAAAATTTATTGAACAAAAGTTGCTATAAAAGCAATACCTAATATATTTTATTTGAGACGTTTTTCGATAAAACGAAAAATTAGGAATAATTACTGTAAAATTTTTCGAAATTTTTTCCAAGTCTCAATTTTTTCATACTTATATGTAACGTTTGCATGGTCATGATAAATAATATCTCTGTTAGAAAATATTAGGCCAAGTTATTTCTACTCTACTGCTAGAATGTAATTTATATAAGTACTTTATGATAGCGGTCGGTCCTGTGGTGGCCACAGCTGATTTTTTTTCTGTTTTTTTTTTTGCATTTTTATTTTGTTTAAATTATTTTGTCAAAATTCTAGTTATATTTTGGTAAATGTTCAGGATATTTTTGCAAAGTTTGTAGGTTAACACGTAGAAATTTTGCTCCGTGTTAAGAGTGAAATTTTGATAGTTTTATGTTGAATTTATTTTGTGAAGTTCTCATAGATCTGTGCAATAATTTTTAGTGTTTGTTTTTCTCTTCTTATGTCAGAAGAAGGGAATTGCATTAGTGAAATATTACATTTTATTCGTTCAAATTTCTAATATACCTTATTTTGAAATTTAACTGTGTTAAAAGTGGTCCAAACCTGTGCGAACATAATTATAGTTGCTTGACGCTCTTTACTGCCCCTGATTAAGTGGCATATGCAATTTGCATTACTTAGGTGCTGTAAAAGTTGCCAAGATCAGTTCTTACAGGAGTTTATTTACAATTAGCACCGATGTCAAATATATGCTCCGATTGTGGTGGAAAGGTCAGCGCTAGGGCGCCAGGTGTCCTTTGTTCGGGCTCTTGTGGACATTATTACCACGGAAAGTGTGTTCGTATGTCAGCTGAAACTCTAAAACTCCTTAACGGGATTAAAGGAGCGCAATGGATCTGTAACGATTGCCAGTCTGCAGACGCCAATAAATCAATAATTATTGATAACGAAGAACTTTCTGGAAATCTTAATCATCCAGCTATTGTCCAAGCCATCGAAAATATTAGGATTGATTTCAACAATAAATACGAAGAGCTAAAAGTATTAATTATTGAAAAAAACACCATAATTGAAAATCTTACGACTGAAAATATAGCACTTAAAAAGGAAGTAGCGGATTTAGGCTCTAGACTAGATAATCTGGATCAGTACTCTAGAAGAAACAATCTGGAGATTCAAGGGGTCCCGGAAAAGAAGAACGAAAATCTGTTAGATGTCATTCAGCATATTAGAGCATTCATTGAATGTCCAGTGTCCCCCAATGATATTGATGCTATCCACAGAGTTCCATTTTTTAATAAAAACAAACAGGGTCCTAGAAATATTATAATAAAACTAAAATCTAGATTATTTAAGCAAAGATTTTTAGCGTGCTCCAAAACAGTAATTAAAAAGAATAGAACATCTGGTAAACAATTAAGTATTAATGTTCCTACGATTTCATCTGGTCTGTATGTGAACGAGCATTTGACAAATAAAAACAAACTTTTACTAAATAAGGCGAAATTGTTTGGTAGGGAGAATAATATTGAGTATATTTGGGTTCAGGATTGTAAGATTCTGGCGCGTAAAAATTCAAACTCGCGAATTTTTCAAATACATACCGAAGAGTGTTTAGCCAAATTAAATTAAATTAAAACCTCTTATTTTTCTCTCTATTAACTGTCTCGTTGCATTACCATTAGATTTCATAATATACTGATTATATGTTAGATGTGAACTCACTGAAAATATATTACCAAAATGTTCGTGGATTACGCACAAAAGTTACTAATTTTTTCCAAGCTTCTTCTGTACCTGATTACCACATTATTTGTCTTACTGAAGCTTGGTTGAACGGTAATATTGGTAGTCATGAACTATTTAGTAATAATTTCCAAGTGTTTAGGCGGGATAGGGATAGGCATACTTCCCATAAGTCAGACGGCGGAGGCTCTCTTATTGCAATCAGCTCATTTTTACAAGTTGCTGAGCGGCCTGACTGGCAAACTAACGTTTTGGAAGAAGTATGGATATCCATTGCTCTGCCAAATGGTAAAAATAAAATTCATATATGTTGTGTCTACATACCAGACTATATTGATATCTGTAAACTTAATGTATTCACTGAAAATGTAACCAAAATTATCAATGACAATCTCCAGGATTCTGTTATTATAGTAGGTGATTTTAATTTAGCTAATATTGTATGGTCACGTGACGAATACTTTAACTTTCTGACGCCTTCATTACCCTCTGACAAAAAATCATCACTTTTTATACATATATTTATATATATATATATATATATATATATATATATATATATATATTTGTTTTACCGCTTATGCAAGCCAATTCTATGTACTCAATGGACGGTGTCAAACCAAAATTGACGTTTTCAGACCAGGGGAATGGTCTGAAAACGTTTTTCATGTTTTTTGGAGCTCTTGCAACCTGATTATATAGCAGCGATGACAGAGAAAATTTCACAAATGGTCTGAATACGAGGGTAGATCGTATATTTATATACAAATTTAGTTCACTGATTTGTCGTGAAGAGTGCGCGCCAGTAGTTTTTGTATATAACTTTTTATACAAAAAATGTAAGATTCCGACTTTGTCAGACCAGCACAATTCAGTCGACGTTGTCAAGCCTTAAATCTGGCAACACTGTATAGAATGAGCTAGATAAACATTCCAGTCATGATAATTTTAGTTCATTGTAAGAACTTAAATATTTTATTTCAATTTGTCTTACAAAAAAACTTTAAACTCAAATTTAGTTTTGGCAGACTCGTAGATACTTGAAAATAAGGCATATAACCGATTTGTATCAAATTTGTTCAAATTAAAATTTTGGTATTTGCGCCATGAAATTCTTCTTTTTTTCCAATTTAGAAATAATTACATTTTTATAGTTTATAGATTTTTTAAAGCGTGCTGAATGTTAGTGCTTCAAATGAGACGTTAAATTTATTTAATATTTTTATTAGAATCCCAAATAAATGTACATTTTAATAAGTTTGAATTTTGTTCATATATTTCACAGAAAATTATTCTAATACGGACATCAATGTCCATAATTTATTCTTAATTCCAAAGAAGAACACAAAAGGTTTCAAATTACAAATAACTCGTTTAAACAATTACTTTTCTTAATTGTAAAAAATAAAAATAATTGTAAAAAACAAAAGTTCCCATTTCATTTTGAGTATTGAACATTTATGTGTACGTTTAAGAGCGTACTGTACCTGGGTTACGCTCAACGGATACGTGCATTTGAAAGGGCCAGAGAATTTGAACCAAATGTTGTCGGATCAATTTGATTTTTTTTTTAATTTGAAGATAAAGATTGGCTCCGTTGGATATAAGAGTTAAAATTTGGTTTTATTTTTAATTTTCAGTTTTACAATGTCCTAAACTTTGTCTAACTTCACATCACTGTTCCTCCGTAAATCATTAACAATTGCAAATTCCATAGCTAGAATCCTATAGATTGTACTTTTATCTTTAAAATGAGCCCTTATTTATGAAAATTAATTAATATTTAGCACCAATTCTTTGGCCCACACCGAAACACTATTTATATGAAATACTGGCATTTACAAGCATCGAGAGATGTATCCATCTGGTAGCGTGGTTTTAAACTAATCTAATCATAGTAGAGGGAGTCTAAAGCTCCGCCTTCGTTTCCTACACATATCTTTGAATTCGGTTGAAATGGGTAACAGAAGATCTTTGGAATAAAATAGTTTGTGACGTCAAATTTACCTGTTTTATTTTAGACATGCCGTGGTAGAATACAAATTCATATTGACACAAAAAAATTGTCCCAAAAATTAAGTTAAATTATTATGGCCGGCTTCTGAAAGCTTAGTTAACTATAACCAAATGGTCAGAACATGGTTGTTATGGTAACGTATGGGATTGTTATACTGTAATCGAGTTTAACCAAAAGGTTAAATCAACCCCTAAAGGGGTGAATCTATGATTATTAACATAATTTTTTGATGATAAAAAATAAACTATTATTTCTACAAAATTATCTGTAAAATCAGAATTGGTAATAAATATTAATCACTTTTCACATACAACAGCTTATTTTAAAGATAAAATTACAATATAGAGTGGTTAAGTGTTAACATTTGTAATTTTTATTCAATTACTGAGTAACAGTCATGTGAAATTGAAAAAAGTATAGCACTGTAAAATTGAAAATTAAAAATAAATCAAAATACAAATTTAAACTTATTAAAATATTTAATTTATTTACTTTATTTTTTATTAAAATTTATTTACTTATT
This sequence comes from Liopterus haemorrhoidalis, assembly GCA_963971575.1. Classification (NCBI taxonomy): domain Eukaryota; kingdom Metazoa; phylum Arthropoda; class Insecta; order Coleoptera; family Dytiscidae; genus Liopterus; species Liopterus haemorrhoidalis. Next base: position 33,008,721 of record OZ020618.1, read on the forward strand.
TACTTATTAAAATTTAGATATTTTCTTTCATATCTTGAAATTAAAAAAAAAATCAAATTGATTCGAATATATTTAATCTATATTTTATGATTCCCAAAAATACAGGTTGATTTATAAATATTAGCACTTTTCCCTCTCCCTGTAAGCTACTTCCACTTTGGTCACTCCCCCAATGACGTAATACGACTTCTCGCCACCGCACCCCGCGTGCAACGATGGACTTTGGAGGTGGCTACATTCGCCTCTTAACTTCAAATTTTAAGATGCCATATCATAGGCTCGAAACCTGGTTTCACTCTGTCATGACATTAAATTACGAGAAAATATATATAGCTCTTGTTTTTTGAATGTCAGGTAAATAAACCCATAGAAAAAAAAGCATATCAGACAGACAGAGAGATTTTTTTTTGTGAATTTTGTCTTACATTCACTTGGAACATGTAGAAACAAAAAATGGGTACCAACAAAAAATTATGTGAAGTGTGAATTTTCATACGTTTCAGGGTTTCGCAGGTATTTAGTGAATGATGATTATTTGGGAAGCCAAAACAAATTTTATGTAAAAATATGTTTTTTATTAATTTTAATTCGAATGCCTAATACCATTATTTGGGTTTCTAAAAATTTGCAGTATATTTTTTTTTTTATATAGCAAGGTTCATTAATATTTTGAAAAATGCGCCTACGGCTTCCATTGGTTGTTTAAGTCATAAACTCCCCTCTTATTTCGTATACATTCAAACAAAGAATTAAATTATAATATCAACACTTCCCACTGGTTATTAAATTTACGCTTTTAAAAATTAAATGCAACATTTTCCAAAATATAACTAGAATTTTGACAAAATAATTTAAACAAAATAAAAATGCAAAAAAAAACAGAAAAAATAAAAATTGACGGGAGTTGAACAGTAGTTTGCAACTTACGAAGCAAGAACGTTACCACTGATCTACGAACGTTCACTCCTTTACTGTGTTAAATAGCGGATTAAATATTTTACATATTTTAGTTAAAAACACAAAAAATGCGTTATTTTCCGAAAACATAATCTGATCAAAAACTCCTGTTTTACTATTCCGGTTCACACCAATGTACAATACTTAGAATTTTTTCAGATTTTTAGTTTAAACCACCTGGGCTACAGGGTGTGGAACAAAATTTTGCACAGTTCTCGCAAAAATCGCGTCAAAATAATTTATTTTGCAAAAATAAAATTTTGATCATTAATTCAGGTTTCAAGGGCTTTCATTTGATAACACACACAGAATTGTAAAAAAAAATTTTTTTTTTCGATGTGCATATATTTGCTTATATTTTTAGGGGAATATGTTTTTTAGATGTTTTAGTATTTTTCCTATGTGCGGGTCAAAGAGTTGTATAAGCATGTCAAATTTCAACTCTCTAGGTTTAGCCGTTTGGCTACAATTTTTACCGAACAGACAGACAGACAGACAGACGACAAAATGACGGTATAAGGGTTTTACAAAACCCTACAAAAGAACAGATTTAACCTCCAATTTTATTTATATATGTAAATTTTCACAAATTTGAGAATTGCCAGAGCCGAAACTGCAATAAAAAAAAAAAAAAAAAAACAGTGAGATATAACAAAAAGGTCTAATTAAACAACCTTTTACAAATATTATTTTTTTCTCGTTTATGATCCACCTGACACGCATACTTCTTTTTGGTGTATAAAATTTCGTTTATCGGTGATTCTAAGGATCTTGCTTAATTTTACTTATCACAAGCAAGCCTGTGGCTGCCAGCAATAAATCGTTTGTGCTTGCCGTTGACCGCTCGCAAGTAGATAATAATTAAATTGTTAAAATAATTTGTGTAAAAAATATTTAGACAAATTACGGGCTCTGCTTAGCAACCGGCTATAAGCTGTACGGGCATTTCTGTGTATAAGAAATAGACTTAATCCTGTCTATATTACTCCTACATGTACACAGATTGAAAATGTGGTCACAAAACTTGAAATCAAGAGATCTAGACTCATCTCGCGCTGTCGCGTTAATGATGATGATGACTTCTCTTTATTTTTCATATGAGAAATATAATTGTAAATATTACCTTTTATTATCACGACAGTAATAGTTTACTGAATTTATACAGTAATAAATGTCCTTAATAACAAAATACGTAAATAATACGCCAATATAATTAAAACCAAGATACAATTTGTAAAAATATATTTTAATGCGCAGTACAACCTAGTGGCTGTGCTTTTCGGGTCAGGTATGCGACAGTATTGACTAATATTTCTTCATTTTATTGAGTAACAAAATTATTTAATTTGAAGTGTAATCATTTTCAAAAACGCGTGAAAAAAACAGCACAGGAGGATCCCCCGAATATATTTTATATATAAAATAATAATCGGCATATATTAAATGTAATTACTAACTTGATCAAAAAGTCTTTCAGTCTCAGATGGCTTATGTATTATAAATCGCAGATCTTCTTTTGTTAATTGAGTATTCATAATGCACGTGTCATTTGTCGAAAAAAAAGGAGATTTTCTTATATAAAACATAGCCGCCCGAAGAACGGACATTTTGATCCACATGTTACATTGCAAATACGTATATGAATTATCAACAAGTGTTTTTTCACATATAATATTATTATTATTTATTTAAAATGCACTCTTGAGTGTAAACATACTCCTGAACAGTAGGACTGAATGAGTCGGTTTGAATGTTTTCAACTTTACAAATCATATTATACACTATGATAAAATTGGCAACGTCGCAAGGCCTGACAATGTCGATTGAACAACACTATTTTATACAGGTGATACTGAAAAAGCGGTTCCATATACTGGGTCTAATAATGTTTATTAAACATAGCGAATTTTTTTTTTGAGATTTTCTTACCCCTCTCAGTGTGCCCTGAGAGTTATAACTGGTAGATTCTATATCTGGCATATATACACGCGAAATCCTTTAAATAACGGTAGGTCTTAGGTCGCCTGTTGGATATCATTGGTCTGACCACGTCGGTTGTATCAATATATATATATATATATTTATATATGTATATACATGTATGTATGTATGTATATATATATATATATATATTTGTTTTACCGCTTATGCATGCCAATTCTATGTACTCAATGGACGGTGTCAAACCAAAATTGACGTTTTCAGACCAGGGGAATGGTCTGAAAACGTTTTTCATGTTTTTTGGAGCTCTTGCGCCCTGATTATATAGCAGCGATGACAGAGAAAATTTCACAAATGGTCTGAATACGAGGGTAGATCGTATATTTATATACAAATTTAGTTCACTGATTTGTCGTGAAGAGCGCGCGCCAGTAGTTTTTGTATATAACTTTTTATACAAAAAATGTACGATTCCGACTTTGTCAGACCAGCACAATTCAGTCGACGTTGTCAAGCCTTAAATCTGGCAACACTGTATAGAATGAGCTAGAGAAACATTCCAGTCATGATAATTTTAGTTCATTGTAAGAACTTAAATATTTTCTTTCAATTTGTCTTACAGAAAAACTTTAAACTCAAATTTAGTTTTGGCAGACTCGTAGATACTTGAAAACAATGCATATAACCGATTTGTATCAAATTTGTTCAAATTAAAATTTTGGTATTTGCGCCATGAAATTCTTCTTTTTTTTTAAATTTAGAAATAATTACATTTTTATAGTTTATAGATTTTTTAAAGCGTGCTGAATGTTACTGCTTCAAATGAGACGTTAAATTTATTTAATATTTTTATTAGAATCCCAAATAAATGTACATTTTAATAAGTTTGAACTTTGTTCATATATTTCACAGAAAATTATTCTAATACGGACATCAATGTCCATAATTTATTCTTAATTCCAAAGAAGAACACAAAAGGTTTCAAATTACAAATAACTCGTTTGAACAATTACTTTTCTTAATTGTAAAAAATAAAAATAATTGTAAAAAACAAAAGTTCCCATTTCATTTTGAGTATTGAACATTTATGTGTACGTTTAAGAGCGTACTGTACCTGGGTTACGCTCAACGGATACGTGCATTTGAAAGGGCCAAAGAATTTTAACCAAATGTTGTCGGATCAATTTGATTTTTTTTTTTTAATTTGAAGATAAAGATTGGCTCCGTTGGATTTAAGAGTTAAAATTTGGTTTTATTTTTAATTTTCAGTTTTACAATGTCCTAAACTTTGTCTAACTTCACATCACTGTTCCTCCGTAAATCAATAACAATTGCAAATTCCATAGCTAGAATCCTATAGATTGTACTTTTATCTTTAAAATGAGCCCTTATTTATGAAAATTAATTAATATTTAGCACCAATTCTTTGGCCCACACCGAAACACTATTTATATGAAATACTGGCATTTACAAGCATCGAGAGATGTATCCATCTGGTAGCGTGGTTTTAAACTAATCTAATCATAGTAGAGGGAGTCTTAAGCTCCGCCTTCGTTTCCTACACATATCTATGAATTCGGTTGAAATGGGTAACAGAAGATCTTTGGAATAAAACAGTTTGTAACGTCAAATTTACCTGTTTTATTTTAGACTTTCCGTGGTAGAATACAAATTCATATTGACACAAAAAAATGGTCCCAAAAATTAAGTTAAATAATTATGGCCGGCTTCTGAAAGCTTAGTTAACTATAACCAAATGGTCAGAACATGGTTGTTATGGTAACGTATGGGATTGTTATACTGTAATCGAGTTTAACCAAAAGGTTAAATCAACCCCTAAAGGGGTGAATCTATGATTATTAACATAATTTTTTGATGATAAAAAAAAAACTATTATTTCTACAAAATTATCTGTAAAATCAGAATTGGTAATAAATATTAATCACTTTTCTCATACAAGAGCTTATTTTAAAGATAAAATTACAATATAGAGTGGTTAAGTGTTAACATTTGTAATTTTTATTTATTTACTGAGTAACAGTCATGTGAAATTGAAAAAAGTATAGCACTGTAAAATTGAAAATTAAAAATAAATCAAAATACAAATTTAAACTTATTAAAATATTTAATTTATTTTCTTTATTTTTTATTAAAATTTATTTACATATTTACTTATTAAAATTTTGATATTTTCTTTCATATCTTGAAATTAAAAAAAAATCAAATTGATTCGAATATATTTAATCTATATTTTATGATTCCCAAAAATACAGGTTGATTTATAAATATTAGCACTTTTCCCTCTCCCTGTAAGCTACTTCCACTTTGGTCACTCCCCCAATGACGTAATACGAATTCTCGCCACCGCACCCCGCGTGCAACGATGGACTTTGGAGGTGACTACATTCGCCTCTTAACTTCAAATTTTAAGATGCCATATCATAGGCTCGAAACCTGGTTTCACTCTGTCATGACATTAAATTACGAGAAAATATATATAGCTCTTGTTTTTTGAATGTCAGATAAATAAACCCATAGAAAAAAAGCATATCAGATAGACAGAGAGATTTTTTTGTGAATTTTGTCTTACATTCACTTGGAACATGTAGAAACGAAAAATGGGTACCAAGAAAAAATTATGTGAAGTGTGAATTTTCATACGTTTCAGGGTTTCGCAGGTATTTAGTGAATGATGATTATTTGGGAAGCCAAAACAAATTTTATGTTAAAATATTTTTTTATTAATTTTAATTCGAATGCCTAATACCATTATTTGGGTTTCTAAAAATTTGCAGTATTTTTTTTTTTATATAGCAAGGTTCATTAATATTTTGAAAATTGCGCCTACGGCTTCCATTGGTTGTTGGCCGAAAACATAATCTGATCAAAAATTCCTGTTTTACTATTCCGGTTCACACCAATGTACATTACTTAGAATTTTTTCAGATTTTTAGTTTAAACCATCTGGGCTACAGGTGTGGGACAAAATTTTGCACAATTCTCGCAAAAATCGCGTCAAAATAATTTATTTTGCAAAAATAAAATTTTGATTGTTAATTCAGGTTTCAAGGGCTTTCATTTGATACCATACACAGAATTGTAAAATTTTTTTTTTTTTTTTTTTCAATGAGCATATATTTGCTTATATTTTTAGGGGAATATGTTTTTTAGATGTTTTAGTATTTTTCCTATTAAGCATGTCAAATTTCAACTCTCTAGGTTTAGCCGTTTGGCTACAATTTTTACCGAACAGACAGACAGACAGACAGACGACAAAATGACGGTATAAGGGTTTTACAAAACCCTAAAAAAGAACAGATTTAACCTCTAATTTTATTTATATATGTAAATTTTCCACAACTTTGTAAATTTCACTTAGAAGATAAAAGGTTGTTAAATGATGCTTGTTGTTACGTTTCACAGATTAGTTCACTGACTGTAGTTTCGGCTCACCGTAAATTTGAGAATTGCCAGAGACGAAACTGCACTCAAAAAAAAAAAAAAAAACAGTGATATATAACAAAAAGGTCTAATTAAACAACCTTTTACAAATATTATTTTTTTCTCGTTTATGATCCACCTGACACGCATACTTCTTTTTGGTGTATAGAATTTCGTTTATCGGTGATTCTAAGGATCTTGCTTAATTTTACTTATCACGAGCAAGCCTGTGGCTGCCAGCAATAAATCGTTTGTGCTTGCCGTTGAACGCTCGCAAATAGATAATAATTAAATTGTTAAAATAATTTGTGTAAAAAATATTTAGACAAATTACGGGCTCTGCTTAGCAACCGGCTATAAGCTGTACGGGCATTTCTGTGTGCGCTAAAAAATAGACGTAATCCTGTCTATATTACTCCTACATGTACACGGATTGAAAATGTGGTCACAAAACTTGAAATCAAGAGATCTAGACTCATCTCGCGCTGTCGCGTCAATGATGATGATGACTTCTCTTTATTTTTCATATGAGAAACATAATTGTAAATATTACCTTTTATTATCACGACAGTAATAGTTTACTGAATTTATAGAGTAATAAATGTCCTTAATAACAAAATACGTAAATAATACGCCAATATAATTAAAACCAAGATACAATTTGTAAAAATATATTTTAATGCGCAGTACAACCTAGTGGCTGTGCTTTTCGGGTCAGGTATGCGACAGTATTGACTAATATTTCTTCATTTTATTGAGTAACAAAATTATTTAATTTGAAGTGTAATCATTTTCAAAAACACGTGAAAAAAACAGCACAGGAGGATCCCCCGAATATATTTTATGTATAAAATAATAATCGGCATATATTAAATGTAATTACTAACTTATGATCAAAAAGTCTTTCAGTCTCAGATGGCTTATGTATTATAAATCGCAGATCTTCTTTTGTTAATTGAGTATTCATAATGCACGTGTCATTTGTCGAAAAAAAAGGAGATTTTCTTATATAAAACATAGCCGCCCGAAGAAAGGACATTTTGATCCACATGTTACATTGCAAATACGTATATGAATTATCAACAAGTGTTTTTTCACATATAATATTATTATTATTTATTTAAAATGCACTCTTGAGTGTAAACATACTCCTGAACAGTAGGACTGAATGAGTCGGTTTGAATGTTTTCAACTTTACAAATCATATTATACACTATGATAAAATTGGCAACGTCGCAAGGCCTGACAATGTCGATTGAACAACACTATTTTATACAGGTGATACTGAAAAAGCGGTTCCATATACTGGGTCTAATAATGTTTATTAAACATAGCGAATTTTTTTTTTGAGATTTTCTTACCCCTCTCAGTGTGCCCTGAGAGTTATAACTGGTAGATTCTATATCTGGCATATATACACGCGAAATCCTTTAAATAACGGTAGGTCTTAGGTCGCCTGTTGGATATCATTGGTCTGACCACGTCGGTTGTATCAATATATATATATATATATATATATATATATATATATATATATATATATATATATATGTATATATATATTTGTTTCACCGCTTATACAGACCCAACTCGCTATACCCTGCAGGCGTTACCAGACCAAAAGTGACAAGCTCAGACCCGGCATCGGGTCTGACAACGTTTTCTATGCTAGAAGTACGAATTAGGCCTCAAACAATTTTAGCAATGAGTTTCAGGTGGGTCTGGGAAAGCGGTAGAACGTGTTTTTTTATACAAATTTAGTTCACGAAATTTCTGTGAAGATGGTGCGCGTGTCGGGCTTGTATAAAATATTTGTAATCCATACGACTTATACAGACCCGCTATACACTATATACCTTCACAGACCCGAAACTTGGCAACACTGTTTGGGTCTGTCAAGATATATACCGGGTCTGTAAAAGTAATATGCACAACCTACACAATCTTTGTTATTTTAGACTAAAGTAAGCTTTATATTACCTAATGTACAAAAATATTCTAGTCGAAACGGTTACTATTTAAAATTTTAATGGATTAAGGTAAAAAGGTGAAACTATCTGTGTATGTTGCAAGACAAAGAGTAAATAAAATCTAATATACAAGTAAAATTAAAAAAGAACTATCTCACTTCAGAGGAAATTTGTCTTCTCTTGTCAATAAACCATTTAATTATGGTTATTAATTTGGTAGGCAGGAAATATAGGTCCTTATTAATAAAAATAGTATCACTAATTACTTGTCTATTTATTTATTCATTTTAATCTTTGTGTCAAAAATTATAAATTACAATTTTTAGAAAAATTATTTTTTTAAACAACTAAAAATATATATATATCTTTTTCTGTGGTACCAGAGAAAGAACAGACATCAAATGGTTGTATATAAAGTGATAATTAGAAGTCACAAAAAATCCGAATTTGTTAAATGTGTTTTAGACAGAAATGTTCCATAAATTTTGCCCAAATAGTGTCTTATAAAATATTATAACTAACTATGAATTAGTATTTTGTTGGGTATCGGTCGAATTAAAAAAACACATAGTTTGTCGAATGTTTAAAATTTATTTTAATTCTGTTTGCCTACTCCTAGTTTCGATTCAATCTGAAACATTATCAAAGCCTAATTTAATTATATATCAAATGCAATGTATTACACAAATTAGGTATTTAAGAACATTTTAAACACTTACTTACATACAATTATATAAAAGTAAAATCCAACAAATATGTTATTTACACATATATAATATTATTTGTATTAATTTAAGAGAAAAAATATTTCACTATCTTCTAACAAGTTGTGACATTGTTAAGATACAAGTCAACTAAGCTAAAAAATATTAAAAATAAATATAAAAGGTAAGTCTAGCTATAATGGCTGTTGTAATTTAGTAATTTGATAATTGGTATATTTTAGAGTCCCTAGGTACATTTTCATTACATTAGCAAAAGCGTTTGTTACAAGTATTTAACATGTATATTGAGTAACGAAATACGCGTATTTTTGAAATAAAAGGCAATCCATTCATTCATTTATATTTCAACTAAACAATAAACCAATAAACCATTTTTATACTATTAATATTATTTTTATATTTTTTGTGTTCTTACACACAGTTATTCTGTAAACACGTGTAAACATTTTTTGATGTAAATTATGTATCAGAAGTTGTAGTTGTGGATGATATGCACCTGTTCACAGCCCTAAAATCCAAATAAATAAATAAATAAATAAACATAAAAATTAAATTATTTTAAATAATTTTTATTTTTCTTTAATATAATAACACGCAGTGCTATTCTTTTATGTTTGTCATCATTTCGATCCGTTTTCTTTTTTTAGGGTAGATATGACCTCCAAAAAACCCTTAAAACGTCACTCATGTGTTTGTCTGTACGATAGAAATTGTAGCCAAACGGCTTAAAATAGAAAGTTCAAATTTGACATGCTTATTCAACTCTTTGTCCCACATATATGAAAAATACTAAGAGTTCAATACATCCCGAGATAAATATAAACAATTTTGTATTTAATAAAAAAACATATATTTTTTTTTTAAATTATGAATGTCATATCAAATGAAACCCTTTAATTTGTGGATCAATAAGCAAAGTTTTATTTTTGATTTTTTTTTTTTTTTAATGGGATGTTTGCCAAAAATATGTCAAGAAATTTTTGTCCCCCACTTTATCTCTCAGAGGGGTTGATCTAAAATTCTGAAAAAAATCTCCATAATGAACATTGATGGGAACCCGAATAGTTTTACGGGAATTTTTAATAAGTTTTTTTTTAATAATTTTTTTAAAATTTATTGTGTGGTGTCAAAAGAAAGCCCTTTGGAAGTAAATTAGGGAACGAAAAGTAGTTTTTAAAATTGTTTTTTTTTTTTTAACACGAATTTAGCCAAAAATGTGCTAAAAAGATCTTTTCTCGCCCCCTTTTACCCAAAGGGGTTAAACTTAAAATCTGTAAATATTATAGGTAATTTACGTTGATGTGAACCGGGAACGTACGAGAGGATTTTTTGACCAGATTGCGTTTTTGAAAATTATTGCAGTATTTGTGTTTTTGACAAAATTATTTTTTTTTTAATTTGTGGCTATATTATGGATAATAATGTATGGATTGTTTGTATTTAGGGCTAAGATAGTGTGCCTTTTTTTGAAATTAAAAATATTAAAAAAAAAATTAACAGCTGAGAACCGAGTTTTTAACACCACACTATTATACTATTATACGTTGTGATTCAACCTTTTATTTTTAAGGTATGAAAGAGGAATAAATCATTTTTAGTAATGAAATACTTATAAAACAAATAACACATTGTTAATAGTGAGAAATACGTTTCTGACATTGAGAAAAATGATGCCATTTATAAATACTGATAAATATAAATAAATGAAGCCTTATATAATATATTTCTTATTAATCTAATGAAGACTTAAAGACAAAGCAAATGTAGAAAAAAATGTTAGGACTTTTGGTAAATTATTTAAATTTAATGGAAGGTTCTAAGGATTTTATCGGGACTATAGCTATAGACATATTTCCTCGTAGAAAGTTTTCCCCTTTAATCGAAAGGGGTTAAACTAAAAAAATGAAACAAATTCTAAGTAATGTACATAGTTCTTAACCGGAAACGGTCAAGAGGAATTTTTGAATCAGAATTCGTTTCTGAAAAATATTGCAGTTTTGATGTTTTTGACTAAATTAATTATTTATTTAATGCATGGCGAAATTATCGCTAATACTGTTATGGTTTTTTTGTATTTATGACTAAGGTAGTGTATTTCTTTTTTGAAATTAACAAAAAACATTTATAGTAGTAAAATATTTACAAATAAAATAGCACATTCTTAATAGTGATAAACAGTGCCGTAACTACCTTTTTTCTGGCCCTGGGTAAGATTTTAGTTGGGCCCCTTAACATATTTTGGTACCCCTACCATATTTTGGGCCCCCTAACTTATTTTGAGCTACCTAACATATTTTGGCCACCCGCGCGCATCTTTAGGAACTTGGGCCGCTCTCATTAACAGTTCAACTCTCTGACTGATAAACCATTAATACAATTCTTTCATTTATATGTAAATTGTTAAGATTAAACTTTTGCATCTGTGGATCTTAAGTATTTAACTTTTCATCATTGCTGGGTGTTATATATTTATTTTATTACATTACCGTTTTAGAACAATATTATTTCTGTGATCTGTTTTGTAACGGACAGTGAAAAAAATATTTTATATCACTACAAACAAAATATTTTTTCTGTGAATATATATTTTCATTCAGGAATGTTATTCCGTAATTATTCAATAACAAATGTAATCCGTTTTTCGAAAATATTATGTTAATTTAAATTTTATGGCAGACCATTTTAGGAACCCTATTTTATCAGGGCCCCGGACCTGTGTAATTATTTAAGAACTTTCTTTTGATATCACAATAATTTTTTTTTTAAATAATTACATTTTTCAACGACACAAAAAATCGATATTTTCGAAAAACTTATCAGATAAAAAATTCCTGTTGAACTAATCCGGTTTCCAACAATGTACATAATGGAGATTTTTTCAGATTTTTAGATCAACCTCTCTAGGAGATAAGGTGGGAAACTAACGCTTTTTGGCGAAAATCTTTTAAATGTTTTTACAAAAATAAAAATGTGTTTGTTTATTCACGGATTAAGAGGTTAAAGCGTAAAATATATTAAAACATCTTTAAGTAATAGTTTTTTCTTTTCAAAAGCTCCAAAGACACCCAACTCGGCATACGTTACCATTTAAAATATCAAAGTTGTCCTTGATATCCAGTACTTCCGGTTTGTTCCGGAAAATTTCAATACTACCATTCGACTCTTTGGGCAGACTCGGGTTATCATAATTTTTTCCCAAATTACTAAGACATCGTGTGTAAATAAAAAGGACGGTTGGTCAATGGTAAATTTAAATATGAAATGTACAATGTAAAATTCTTTAATGTAACAGGGTGCTAATAACCTAGATGTTGGAGCACCCATAAATAAAATTAAATATAAAAAAAAAAAAAATTACCATGACACGCTCTGTGTTGGTCGTACAGTAAAATGTTTTGAATCATTGTTTTATTATATTATAATTTTTATGGCGTATATGGTAAATGGAAAACATATCAAGAAATAGAAAAATTAGATTCACTTTCATTCTTGAAAAATAGTTTCGAAGTTCAAGTTAAATAATTTTAAAAATTCCTAAGTGAAAAGAATCATAGGAAGTACAAAGACAGTTCTGAGAATGTAGCGGAATGCAAGTAAAAAATTATTTTATTATTACGACTGCAACCGATAAAAAATGAAATTTTTTAGCCTCATATAAATTTTTAAATACTATTGATTGTTATTGACATTCATTTAATGTCAATAGTAAACATTAGATTAAACGAGAAACCTTATAAATGAACTATTAATCCTAAAATAAAAATAATGTCGTATTGAAATATACGTAAATTTTATTACTATCGCTGGACAATCGTCAAATGAAGGTCAACATGAGAATATTTGTTTACAGAAACGATGTAAATACCGACAACACTGTACGGGATTGAGTACGTCGTCAGCATATACAAATTATACACAAATGACCTGATTACGACGTAAACATGTATGGGGCTTAATACCGGTTATCAAATATAGCAAAAATGTTTTTTTCATAATTCGTTACCCCTTGAAGGTTGCTCCAGGAGTGCAAAGTGCGCTCTTTCTATTTTTGATACATATACTCCTGAAATCCCATTAGATTCGGTGGGTCTGTGGTTGTCTGTTCATGGCTTGACAACGTCGGTCAGATATATATATATATATATATATATATATATATATATATATATATATATATATATATATATATATATATATATATATATATATATATATATATATATATGTTTTACCGCTTATGCAAGCCAATTCTATGTACTCAATGGACGGTGTCAAACCAAAATTGACGTTTTCAGACCAGGGGAATGGTCTGAAAACGTTTTTCATGTTTTTTGGAGCTCTTGCACCCTGATTATATAGCAGCAATGACAGAGAAAATTTCACAAATGGTCTGAATACGAGGGTAGATCGTATATTTATATACAAATTTAGTTCACTGATTTGTCGTGAAGAGCGCGCGCCAGTAGTTTTTGTATATAACTTTTTATACAAAAAATGTACGATTCCGACTTTGTCAGACCAGCACAATTCAGTCGACGTTGTCAAACCTTAAATCTGGCAACACTGTATAGAATGAGCTAGATAAACATTCCAGTCATGATAATTTTAGTTCATTGTAAGAACTTAAATATTTTCTTTCAATTTGTCTTACAGAAAAACTTTAAACTCAAATTTAGTTTTGGCAGACTCGTAGATACTTGAAAACAATGCATATAACCGATTTGTATCAAATTTGTTCAAATTAAAATTTTGGTATTTGCGCCATGAAATTCTTCTTTTTTTCCAATTTAGAAATAATTACATTTTTATAGTTTATAGATTTTTTAAAGCGTGCTGAATGTTACTGCTTCAAATGAGACGTTAAATTTATTTAATATTTTTATTAGAATCCCAAATAAATGTACATTTTAATAAGTTTGAACTTTGTTCATATATTTCACAGAAAATTATTCTAATACGGACATCAATGTCCATAATTTATTCTTAATTCCAAAGAAAAACACAAAAGGTTTCAAATTACAAATAACTCGTTTGAACAATTACTTTTCTTAATTGTAAATAATAAAAATAATTGTAAAAAACAAAAGTTCCCATTTCATTTTGAGTATTGAACATTTATGTGTACGTTTAAGAGCGTACTGTACCTGGGTTACGCTCAACGGATACGTGCATTTGAAAGGGCCAAAGAATTTGAACCAAATGTTGTCGGATCAATTTGATTTTTTTTTTTTAATTTGAAGATAAAGATTGGCTCCGTTGGATTTAAGAATTAAAATTTGGTTTTATTTTTAATTTTCAGTTTTATAATGTCCTAAACTTTGTCTAACTTCACATCACTGTTCCTCCGTAAATCAATAACAATTGCAAATTCCATAGCTAGAATCCTATAGATTGTACTTTTATCTTTAAAATGAGTTCTTATTTATGAAAATTAATTAATATTTAGCACCAATTCTTTGGCCCACACCGAAACACTATTTATATGAAATACTGGCATTTACAAGCATCGAGAGATGTATCCATCTGGTAGCGTGGTTTTAAACTAATCTAATCATAGTAGAGGGAGTCTTAAGCTCCGCCTTCGTTTCCTACACATATCTTTGAAATCGGTTGAAATGGGTAACAGAAGATCTTTGGAATAAAACAGTTTGTGACGTCAAATTTACCTGTTTTATTTTAGACTTTCCGTGGTAGAATACAAATTCATATTGACACAAAAAAATGGTCCCAAAAATTAAGTTAAATAATTATGGCCGGCTTCTGAAAGCTTAGTTAACTATAACCAAATGGTCAGAACATGGTTGTTATGGTAACGTATGGGATTGTTATACTGTAATCGAGTTTAACCAAAAGGTTAAATCAACCCCTAAAGGGGTGAATCTATGATTATTAACATAATTTTTTGATGATAAAAAAAAAAACTATTATTTCTACAAAATTATCTGTAAAATCAGAATTGGTAATAAATATTAATCACTTTTCACATACAAGAGCTTATTTTAAAGATAAAATTACAATATAGAGTGGTTAAGTGATAACATTTGTAATTTTTATTCATTTACTGAGTAACAGTCATGTGAAATTGAAAAAAGTATAGCACTGTAAAATTGAAAATTAAAAATAAATCAAAATACAAATTTAAACTTATTAAAATATTTAATTTATTTACTTTATTTTTTATTAAAATTTATTTACTTATTTACTTATTAAAATTTTGATATTTTCTTTCATATCTTGAAATTAAAAAAAAAATCAAATTGATTCGAATATATTTAATCTATATTTTATGATTCCCAAAAATACAGGTTGATTTATAAATATTAGCACTTTTCCCTCTCCCTGTAGCTACTTCCACTTTGGTCACTCCCTTAATGACGTAATACGACTTCTCGCCACCGCACCCCGCGTGCAACGATGGACTTTGGAGGTGGCTACATTCGCCTCTTAACTTCAAATTTTAAGATGCCATATCATAGGCTCGAAACCTGGTTTCACGCTGTCATGACATTAAATTACGAGAAAATATATATAGCTCTTGTTTTTTGAATGTCAGATAAATAAACCCATAGAAAAAAAGCATATCAGACAGACAGAGAGATTTTTTTTGTGAATTTTGTCTTACATTCACTTGGAACATGTAGAAACGAAAAATGGGTACCAAGAAAAAATTATGTGAAGTGTGAATTTTCACACGTTTCAGGGTTTCGCAGGTATTTAGTGAATGATGATTATTTGGGAAGCCAAAACAAATTTTATGTTAAAATATTTTTTTATTAATTTTAATTCGGATGCCTAATACCATT
Source organism: Liopterus haemorrhoidalis (assembly GCA_963971575.1). Classification (NCBI taxonomy): domain Eukaryota; kingdom Metazoa; phylum Arthropoda; class Insecta; order Coleoptera; family Dytiscidae; genus Liopterus; species Liopterus haemorrhoidalis. The sequence goes on from OZ020618.1 coordinate 33,024,558, forward strand.
ATTTGGGTTTCTAAAAATTTGCAGTATTTTTTTTTTATATATCAAGGTTCATTAATATTTTGAAAATTGCGCCTACGGCTTCCATTGGTTGTTTAAGTCATAAACTCCGCCCCTCTGATTTTCGTATACATTCAAACATAGAATTAAATTATAATATCAACACTTCCCACTGGTTATTAAATTTACGCTTTTAAAAATTAAATGCAACATTTGCCAAAATATAACTAGAATTTTGACAAAATAATTTAAACAATATAAAAATTAAAAAAAAAAAACAAAAAATAATTTAGTCTCCGTCTCACAGGGTTCGATCCCTTTCGGATCGGGTTACTTGGATGAAAAATCAGCGTGAAATACCACTAGACCAGCACACACATTCCAGTGTGGCGTGTTACAAAGCTATAACTTGTGTACATTATTAGCCAAAAATCACAAAAAATGCGTTTTTTCCAAAAACCTAATCTGATTAAAAATTCCTGTTGAACTATTCCGGTTCACACCAATGTACATTACTTCGAATTTTTTCAGATTTTTAGTTTAAACCATCTGGGCTAGAGGGTGTGGGACAAAAAATTTTTTGCACAATTTTGGCAAAAATCGCTTCAAAATAATTTATTTTGCAAAAATAAAAATTTGATCGTTAATCCACGTACCAAGATCTTTCATTTGATACCATGATACATAAAAAAAACAGAAAAAATAAAAATTGACGGGAGTTGAACAGTAGTTCGCAACTTACGAAGCGAGAACGTTACCACTGATCTACGAACGTTCACTCCTTTACTGTGTTAAATAGCGGATTAAATATTTTACATATTTTAGTTAAAAACACAAAAAATGCGTTATTTTCCGAAAACATAATCTGATCAAAAATTCCTGTTTTACTATTCCGGTTCACACCAATGTACATTACTTTGGTGGTAATTTTTTCAGATTTTTAGTTTAAACCATCTGGGCTACAGGATGTGGGACAAAATTTTGCACAATTCTCGCAAAAATCGCGTCAAAATAATTTATTTTGCAAAAATAAAATTTTGATCGTTAATTCAGGTTTCAAGGGCTTTCATTTAATACCATACACAGAATTGTAAATTTTTTTTTTTTTTCGATGAGCATATATTTGCTTATATTTTTAGGGGAATATGTTTTTTAGATGTTTTAGTATTTTTCCTATGTGCGGGTCAAAGAGTTGTATAAGCATGTCAAATTTCAACTCTCTAGGTTTAGCCGTTTGGCTACAATTTTTACCGAACAGACAGACAGACAGACAGACAGACAGACAGACAGACAGACGACAAAATGACGGTATAAGGGTTTTACAAAACCCTAAAAAAGAACAGATTTAACCTCCAATTTTATTTATATATGAAAATTTTCCACAACTTTGTAAATTTCACTTAGAAGATAAAAGGTTGTTAAATGATGCTTGTTGTTACGTTTCACAGATTAGTTCACTGACTGTAGTTTCGGCTCACCGTAAATTTGAGAATTGCCAGAGCCGTAACTGCACTCAAAAAAAAAAAAAAAAAAACAGTGAGATATTACAAAAAGGTCTAATTAAACAACCTTTTACAAATATTATTTTTTTCTCGTTTATGATCCACCTGACACGCATACTTCTTTTTGGTGTATAGAATTTCGTTTATCGGTGATTCTAAGGAACTTGCTTAATTTTACTTATCACAAGCAAGCCTGTGGCTGCCAGCAATAAATCGTTTGTGCTTGCCGTTGACCGCTCGCATGTAGATAATAATTAAATTGATAAAATAATTTGTGTAAAAAATATTTAGACAAATTACGGGCTCTGCTTAGCAACCGGCTATAAGCTGTACGGGCATTTCTGTGTGCGCTAAAAAATAGACGTAATCCTGTCTATATTACTCCTACATGTACACAGATTGAAAATGTGGTCACAAAACTTGAAATCAAGAGATCTAGACTCATCTCGCGCTGTCGCGTCAATGATGATGATGACTTCTCTTTATTTTTCATATGAGAAATATAATTGTAAATATTACCTTTTATTATCACGACAGTAATAGTTTACTGAATTTATACAGTAATAAATGTTCTTAATAACAAAATACGTAAATAATACGCCAATATAATTAAAACCAAGATACAATTTGTAAAAATATATTTTAATGCGCAGTACAACCTAGTGGCTGTGCTTTTCGGGTCAGGTATGCGACAGTATTGACTAATATTTCTTCATTTTATTGAGTAACAAAATTATTTAATTTGAAGTGTAATCATTTTCAAAAACGCGTGACAAAAACCGCACAGGAGGATCCCCCGAATATATTTTATGTATAAAATAATAATCGGCATATATTAAATGTAATTACTAACTTATGATCAAAAAGTCTTTCAGTCTCAGATGGCTTATGTATTATAAATCGCAGATCTTCTTTTGTTAATTGAGTATTCATAATGCACGTGTCATTTGTCGAAAAAAAAGGAGATTTTCTTATATAAAACATAGCCGCCCGAAGAAAGGACATTTCGATCCACATGTTACATTGCAAATACGTATATGAATTATCAACAAGTGTTTTTTCACATATAATATTATTATTATTTATTTAAAATGCACTCTTGAGTGTAAACATACTCCTGAACAGTAGGACTGAATGAGTCGGTTTGAATGTTTTCAACTTTACAAATCATATTATACACTATGATAAAATTGGCAACGTCGCAAGGCCTGACAATGTCGATTGAACAACACTATTTTATACAGGTGATACTGAAAAAGCGGTTCCATATACTGGGTCTAATAATGTTTATTAAACATAGCGAATTTTTTTTTTTGAGATTTTCTTACCCCTCTCAGTGTGCCCTGAGAGTTATAACTGGTAGATTCTATATCTGGCATATATACACGCGAAATCCTTTAAATAACGGTAGGTCTTAGGTCGCCTGTTGGATATCATTGGTCTGACCACGTCGGTTGTATCAATATATATATATACACACATACATACATGTATATACATATATGTATATATATATATATATATATATATATATATATATATATATATATATATATTTGTTTTACCGCTTATGCAAGCCAATTCTATGTACTCAATGGACGGTGTCAAACCAAAATTGACGTTTTCAGACCAGGGGAATGGTCTGAAAACGTTTTTCATGTTTTTTGGAGCTCTTGCACCCTGATTATATAGCAGCGATGAGAGAGAAAATTTCACAAATGGTCTGAATACGAGGGCAGATCGTATATTTATATACAAATTTAGTTCACTGATTTGTCGTGAAGAGCGCGCGCCAGTAGTTTTTGTATATAACTTTTTATACAAAAAATGTACGATTCCGACTTTGTCAGACCAGCACAATTCAGTCGACGTTGTCAAGCCTTAAATCTGGCAACACTGTATAGAATGAGCTAGATAAACATTCCAGTCATGATAATTTTAGTTCATTGTAAGAACTTATTAAATATTTTCTTTCAATTTGTCTTACAGAAAAACTTTAAACTCAAATTTAGTTTTGGCAGACTCGTAGATACTTGAAAACAATGCATATAACCGATTTGTATCAAATTTGTTCAAATTAAAATTTTGGTATTTGCGCCATGAAATTCTTCTTTTTTTTCCAATTTAGAAATAATTACATTTTTATAGTTTATAGATTTTTTTAAGCGTGCTGAATGTTACTGCTTCAAATGAGACGTTAAATTTAATTAATATTTTTATTAGAATCCCAAATAAATGTACATTTTAATAAGTTTGAACTTTGTTCATATATTTCACAGAAAATTATTCTAATACGGACATCAATGTCCATAATTTATTCTTAATTCCAAAGATGAACACAAAAGGTTTCAAATTACAAATAACTCGTTTGAACAATTACTTTTCTTAATAGGGGATAGGCATGATTTTTTTTTATTTTTTTATTATATTCCTCTTGTTGTATATAAACATAAAAAACAGTTTTTAATTTTTTTTTTTTTAATTTGAAGGCTTTAAAAAATCAAAAATGTATGTAGCGCGCGAAAACGACGTGTGACGTCATAATCCTTTCTAACTGACGCATGAGACTACTAGCCAATCCAGCGAACGGTTGTTTATGCAGCGAACATAGTCTGTTGTGAATTATTTGTTTGTGTAACTTTTATAGGTTATGTAAAGGAGAGTGATTTTAATTAAAATAAAGTTTAATTCTATAAAAACAATTTATACATGTTTACCGAATTAAATTTTATATTAAAATATGGAATATCCAGGCCCCAGTACTTCGAAACATTATCGAAAATATTGTTCAGTACCGATGTGCACAATTAGTTCAACTAGAAATCCAAAAAAACTATTTATATCATTACCTAATGGCGAAAAACAACAGAAAAGGCGAAATTTGTGGCTGAAAACTATGAGGCGAAATAAAACCGATATTTCAGAAAAAAGTAAACTTTATGTTGTGTGCATAAATGCATCAATGTTGAGTAAATTATCACTCTGAGCCCTAACAAAATCTTTATCTGCCATTTTAATAGTAAATACGTGAAAAATTGTTTAAAAACAAATACAAAACTCTCGAACAATACAATACACACACGTGTGAAGATTATGTTGTAGCTGTCTGTATCTGTGATGTGAAAACCCTATCGTTTGACGTCATACTCAGTCGTTTCTACTCGGCAACCTTCGCCCCGTGCTCGGAATATTTCAAATTTACAATATTTTAATTAAAAAATTTGGCTATAATGTTAATTAAAATGTGATTTTTGTTTTGTTAGGTGACATAACTAACATTAACATATCAAAATAATGTAGTTTTAAGGAAATACAAATTTTATGCGTATCCCCTATTGTAAAAAATAAAAATAATTGTAAAAAACAAAAGTTCCCATTTCATTTTGAGTATTGAACATTTATGTGTACGTTTAAGAGCGTACTGTACCTGGGTTACGCTCAACGGATACGTGCATTTGAAAGGGCCAAAGAATTTGAACCAAATGTTGTCGGATCAATTTGATTTTTTTTTTAATTTGAAGATAAAGATTGGTTCCGTTGGATTTAAGAGTTAAAATTTGGTTTTATTTTTAATTTTCAGTTTTACAATGTCCTAAACTTTGTCTAACTTCACATCACTGTTCCTCCGTAAATCAATAACAATTGCAAATTCCATAGCTAGAATCCTATAGATTGTACTTTTATCTTTAAAATGAGCCCTTATTTATGAAAATTAATTAATATTTAGCACCAATTCTTTGGCCCACACCGAAACACTATTTATATGAAATACTGGCATTTACAAGCATCGAGAGATGTATCCATCTGGTAGCGTGGTTTTAAACTAATCTAATCATAGTAGAGGGATTCTTAAGCTCCGCCTTCGTTTCCTACACATATCTTTGAATTCGGTTGAAATGGGTAACAGAAGATCTTTGGAATAAAACAGTTTGTGACGTCAAATTTACCTGTTTTATTTTAGACTTTCCGTGGTAGAATACAAATTCATATTGACACAAAAAAATGGTCCCAAAAATTAAGTTAAATAATTATGGCCGGCTTCTGAAAGCTTAGTTAACTGTTAAGTGTGGTTAAGTGTTAACATTTGTAATTTTTATTCATTTACTGAGTAACAGTCATGTGAAATTGAAAAAAGTATAGCACTGTAAAATTGAAAATTAAAAATAAATCAAAATACAAATTTAAACTTATTAAAATATTTAATTTATTTACTTTATTTTTTATTAAAATTTATTTACTTATTTACTTATTAAAATTTTGATATTTTCTTTCATATCTTGAAATTAAAAAAAAAAATCAAATTGATTCGAATATATTTAATCTATATTTTATGATTCCCAAAAATACAGGTTGATTTATAAATATTAGCACATTTCCCTCTCCCTGTAAGCTACTTCCACTTTGGTCACTCCCCCAATGACGTAATACGACTTCTCGCCACCGCACCCCGCGTGCAACGATGGACTTTGGAGGTGGCTACATTCGCCTCTTAACTTCAAATTTTAAGATGCCATATCATAGGCTCGAAACCTGGTTTCACTCTGTCATGACATTAAATTACGAGAAAATATATATAGCTCTTGTTTTTTGAATGTCAGATAAATAAACCCATAGAAAAAAAGCATATCAGACCGACAGAGAGATTTTTTTTGTGAATTTTGTCTTACATTCACTTGGAACATGTAGAAACGAAAAATGGGTACCAAGAAAAAATTATGTGAAGTGTGAATTTTCATACGTTTCAGGGTTTCGCAGGTATTTAGTGAATGATGATTATTTGGGAAGCCAAAACAAATTTTATGTTAAAATATTTTTTTATTAATTTTAATTCGAATGCCTAATACCATTATTTGAGTTTCTAAAAATTTGCAGTATTTTTTTTTATATAGCAAGGTTCATTAATATTTTAAAAATTGCGCCTACGGCTTCCATTGGTTGTTTAAATCATAAACTCCGCCCCTCTGATTTCGTATACATTCAAACATAGAATTAAATTATAATATCAACACTTCCCACTGGTTATTAAATTTACGCTTTTAAAAATTAAATGCCAAAACATTTGCCAAAATATAACTAGAATTTTGACAAAATAATTTAAACAAAATAAAAATGCAAAAAAAAACAGAAAAAATAAAAATTGACGGGAGTTGAACAGTAGTTTGCAACTTACGAAGCGAGAACGTTACCACTGATCTACAAACGTTCACTCCTTTACTGTGTTAAATTAGTTATAAACACAAAAAATGCGTTATTTTCCGAAAACATAATCTGATCAAAAATTCCTGTTTTACTATTCCGGTTCACACCAATGTACATTACTTAGAATTTTTTCAGATTTTTAGTTTAAACCATCTGGGCTACAGGTGTGAGACAAAATTTTGCACAATTCTCGCAAAAATCGCGTCAAAATAATTTATTTTGCAAAAATAAAATTTTGATCGTTAATTCAGGTTTCAAGGGCTTTCATTTGATACCATACACAGAATTGTAAAAATATTTTTTTTTTTTCGATGAGCATATATTTGCTTATATTTTTAGGGGAATATGTTTTTTAGATGTTTTAGTATTTTTCCTATGAGCGGGTCAAAGAGTTGTATAAGCATGTCAAATTTCAACTCTCTAGGTTTAGCCGTTTGGCTACAATTTTTACCGAACAGACAGACAGACAGACGATAAAATGACGGTATAAGGGTTTTACAAAACCCTAAAAAAGAACAGATTTAACCTCCAATTTTATTTATATATGTAAATTTTCCACAAATTTGAGAATTGCCAGAGCCGAAACTGCACTAAAAAAAAAAAAAAAAAAACAGTGAGATATAACAAAAAGGTCTAATTAAACAACCTTTTACAAATATTATTTTTTTCTCGTTTATGATCCACCTGACACGCATACTTCTTTTTGGTGTATAGAATTTCGTTTATCGGTGATTCTAAGGATCTTGCTTAGTTTTACTTATCACAAGCAAGCCTGTGGCTGCCAGCAATTAATCGTTTGTGCTTGCCGTTGACCGCTCGCAAGTAGATAATAATTAAATTGTTAAAATAATTTGTGTAAAAAATATTTAGACAAATTACGGGCTCTGCTTAGCAACCGGCTATAAGCTGTACGGGCATTTCTGTGTGCGCTAAGAAATAGACTTAATCCTGTCTATATTACTCCTACATGTATACAGATTGAAAATGTGGTCACAAAACTTGAAATCAAGAGATCTATACTCATCTCGCGCTGTCGCGTCAATGATGATGATGACTTCTCTTTATTTTTCATATGAGAAATATAATTGTAAATATTACCTTTTATTATCACGACAGTAATAGTTTAGTGAATTTATACAGTAATAAATGTTCTTAATAACAAAATACGTAAATAATACGCCAATATAATTAAAACCAAGATACAATTTGTAAAAATATATTTTAATGCGCAGTACAACCTAGTGGCTGTGCTTTTCGGGTCAGGTATGCGACAGTATTGACTAATATTTCTTCATTTTATTGAGTAATAAAATTATTTAATTTGAAGTGTGATCATTTTCAAAAACGCGTGAAAAAAACAGCACAGGAGGATCCCCCGAATATATTTTATGTATAAAATAATAATCGGCATATATTAAATGTAATTACTAACTTATGATCAAAAAGTCTTTTAGTCTCAGATGGCTTATGTATTATAAATCGCAGATCTTCTTTTGTTAATTGAGTATTCATAATGCACGTGTCATTTGTCGAAAAAAAAGGAGATTTTCTTATATAAAACATAGCCGCCCGAAGAAAGGACATTTTGATCCACATGTTACATTGCAAATACGTATATGAATTATCAACAAGTGTTTTTTCACATATAATATTATTATTATTTATTTAAAATGCACTCTTGAGTGTAAACATACTCCTGAACAGTAGGACTGAATGAGTCGGTTTGAACGTTTTCAACTTTACAAATCATATTATACACTATTATAAAATTGGCAACGTCGCAAGGCCTGACAATGTCGATTGAACATCACTATTTTATACAGGTGATACTGAAAAAGCGGTTCCATATACTGGGTCTAATAATGTTTATTAAACATAGCGAATTTTTTTTTTGAGATTTTCTTACCCCTCTCAGTGTGCCCTGAGAGTTATAACTGGTAGATTCTATATCTGGCATATATACACGCGAAATCCTTTAAATAACGGTAGGTCTTAGGTCGCCTGTTGGATATCATTGGTCTGACCACGTCGGTTGTATCAATATATATATATATATGTGGGGATGAGGGTTGAAACGAAGCGAGTGAAATTAGAAAAATCAAGTATATTCATTAATTTAATTATTACATGTACTAAAGTGTTCAAATAAGGCATTGCACACATCTGTGCGTTGCGGCGGCCGACTCACGACTTCCTCCTCCTGTGTATCGGTCAGCTGGGGGGAGTTTTTCGGGAACTTCAGTGGCGTTCCAGGTACAAGCCCACAGCTCGGCCATCCTGGTTGGTTGTTCGCCCTCGTCAACCTGTAACAAACTAACAAAATCGTCCAGTGGGTCATCTTCCGCCCACGGCTTCATATGATCTGCGCTGGCGTTTGTGAAGTTTGGACCTTCGCCATCGATCTTTTGTACATCGTAACGGTCTTTCTTCTTCACACGTATGACTTCGTAGGGGCCTAAGAACTTTGGTTTCAGTTTCAGGCCACTGCCAAATTGCGTTCTTTTTACAGCGACTTTATCTCCTTCTCTATATGTCCTTGCTTTCTTGCGTTTCTTGTCATAGCTTTTCTTATTTTCTTCCTGTATTTTTAGAATGTTCGTTTTAGCTTCTTTTCTTAAATTCTCTCTTTCTTCCGTAAACTCTTCAAGTCTTTCCGCCTCTATCATCTGTTGAATCTCTACCTCTTTCCCTGTTCTCATCCTCTTGCCAAACATTACTTCAAACGGTGTAAATCTTACACTTCTTTGAAAGGTACTGTTCAAAGTCTTTTGCACGTCGGTTAGATGTTGATACCATTTTTCGGGATTTTCTAGTGAGAGTTTGCTCAATACTGAAATGATTATACGGTGGATTCTCTCAACCTGACCATTTCCTCGTGGTACACCCGTTGTGGTGGTTAAATGGCAAATTTTCTCTTGTTCGCAATAATCTTCAAATTCTTTAGATGTGAAAGCTGTACCGCGATCACTAATAATTCGCTCTGGGTTGCCGAAAACCGCTTGTTGTTTGTTTAAACAATTTAAAACTTCATCTGTACCTGCAGTTTTTATAGGTTCAAGTTCATAATTCTTCATAATTTCGTAAATTTCTTGTGGCACTTCTATCTTTTCTTCTTTTGCCAAAGTTTCATCTTCTTCTGTTATTTCCTGATCTTTGTTTTCATGCTTCGCTTCTATTGCTTCGACTATTTCTTCTTTTTTGGCCTCTAGTTTTTTAAAATTACAGCCGTTTTGGTTAATCTGTAGATCTGCCTGATCTAACAATTCGTGCCCTAGTAAGGTTTTGACTGGCATACTACCTTGTGGTACAATGTGAAATATGGTTTCAAATTGTTGTCCATCTAGCGTTACTGTCGTTTTGAATTTTCCAAGCGTATTTATCGATTGATTTCCCAAGCCATATATTTTCGTATTATCAGCTTCAAAATTTGGTGCTCCCAATAACGCATAGATCTCTAGGTCCATTAAGTTTAAATCACTTCCCGTGTCTATAAGACAATCAACATCATTGTCTACAATTTTAATAGACTTAGTCATCTTTTCTCTGCCTCGTCTTGAAAATAGTGCTTTGGCGTGTTCGGACACCGAAGTTTTAGGTTTATCTTTTTTGCATTCATTAGCCTTATGGCCAAAAGTGTTACAATTGAAGCATTTAACACCTTTTGCCTTATTTGCACAATTGCTAGCTACATGCCCTCTTAGACCGCAGTTAAAACATTTTTGGTTCTTACCTGCCGGATTAGGTTCTTTGTTCCTGAAACTTTCCGATGTTAATTCTTTTCTTTGCCTTTGCTGAACCATTGTGTCTTCAAAAAGTTTAATTCTTGTCAATAACTCTTGTGGCTTTTCGTAGTGAATCAGTGATAAAGATCTAACTAATTCTTTGTCGTCCAATCCTGTAATTATATACTTTATCATCGAATTATCTTTGATTTCACCTTTTCTCCCTATCAGCAACATATCATAAAAATAGTCTTCGTATGATTCATCCTTCTTTTTCTTTCTTCTCATCAGTTCCTGATGAACGTCGGCTTCATCGTACGTAGTTGGGAAAGCTTGCTCTAGTTCTCCACGTAGATCTTCCCACTTGTTTAATTCTAAACCAAAACCGTCGTACCAGGTACGTGCAGCACCTTTTAATTTAGGAACAGCTTGTAGGAGCGTAACATCTTCGGTCCATTTGTAAACTTCAGCTATTTTATTTATTTTCTTAATCCAAGTCGTTACTGGGAGTGAACTTGATTTTCCAGGGTTGAATTCGGGTATTAGATCTATAACATCTTTAGGTCGAAAATTTACATTCACCGCTGGCTGACTCATTGACGCTTCGGACAGTTTTCGTTGTACCAACTTTAATTCCTGTTCTAGAATTTCTCTTTCCTTGGCCATCAACTGCCTTTCACGTTCCCATAAAAAGCGTTCGCGTTCATCCAGGTCGTTGTAGTTTGAAGGTGTAGGACTTTTATTTTCCGAATCATTCATTTTGACACAATTTTTTAATTACCGAAATAATTTTAACAAAACTGTCTATATTAGTCTTTATAAAGTGGTCAGAAATAAATTTACGCGCTGTCTATTCTCTGCTTTAGAACGATAGACAATGGTCGCACTTGTTTACGAAATGCATTGGTTTGAGATAAGAAGTTCACATTTCTTACTACGCAACCGTTGTTACAATCAATGATTTTTGAGAATTCCGTCCAAAAATACGTTGATATTAACACTTTGAATTTACAGTTTTAATCAAATTTCAGTTTTAATGGACATCGTATCCTTTAATACTGTTTTTTTTTGTCTGTCTGTTTCTTTAACACTATGTTTTCCGTCTTACTTTCTTTTAAAATAAAGTTAAATTCAGTAAAACACTCAATTGTTTACTCATGTGACTCACACACGGCTTTATCTAACTTAATTTTTAATGTTTCTCTGTTTTCTCTACACTCAGTTCTCACTAATTTTCAGTTATTTTCATTTGGATATTATTTAACAGTTCAACACTCAGTTGATCACTTGTGTGACTCACACACTGTTTTCGTTAACACTCAGTTACACAAAAACACGACTTTTCACAACTTAACACTTTACACTTCTTAATACTTTATTTTTCACATTTCCCCAATCACCGTTTCATCACTCAATCCCTTTTTAGTGGTAATCCCACTTCTGACACCAATTTCTGTGGGGATGAGGGTTGAAACGAAGCGAGTGAAATTAGAAAAATCAAGTATATTCATTAATTTAATTATTACATGTACTAAAGTGTTCAAATAAGGCATTGCACACATCTGTGCGTTGCGGCGGCCGACTCACGACTTCCTCCTCCTGTGTATCGGTCAGCTGGGGGGAGTTTTTCGGGAACTTCAGTGGCGTTCCAGGTACAAGCCCACATATATATATATATATATATATGTAGGAAACGACCCCAATTCCGCCGCCTCTGGCAGACCGTTGACACGCGCAGCTGTTCGGCGCATGCAGTTGAACATTGGGGAAGAACCCAGACAGACTTAAGATGTAGCGTGTCTCAGCGTGGTTGTTTTATATGTATTTTCTAAATTAAATAATTGTTACCTACCTAATTGCAATATATAGTTTATACTGAAGTGTATGTTTTATTTGCGAGTGTTGTGAACCTTTCCCCTACAAAATCTGGGTGCTCGGAACCGGGATATTGAGCCAAACGAGTTTGAAAATAAATTATTGTTTAGAAATATTGTTAAACAAAAGTGAAGTGAAAGCCTAAATTAAGTGAGAATTATAAAGGAACGAACTAAAAGATAAGTAAATGGATTTACAGGCTTTAATATTTAATATTCTAAATTTTAAAATCATTTGTAACGTATTTTGCGTCCATGTTTGGCGCGAGGGGAAAGGCGGGTACATAACTTACGAAGTAAACAGGGTCATATAAATTCCTGGCGCGATAAAAGAAAAAAGTTTTGATATAATGAAGGCATTTAAAAATAAAATGACGGTTTTTAATTTAAAAAAGTAAATTAAAACAATATTAAAGAAGTGTGAAGACTGAATCGAAGACGGAAAGACGACAAGGTGCAGTAAGAAGAAAAGACGTGCCATTTAAGAAGAAATACGTGCCATTTAAGAAGAAATACGTGCGAAGGAAGACGTGACCTGAAAGAGATAAGAACTCAAGGTGAAAGAAGACGATACAAGGTAGGACTAGATATTTAAGATGCATGAACAAGCCGTAATGCATGACCAATTGCTTCTCACGAATGAGCAAGAGATGAGCGATGTACCACAAGGGCAAAGTACGCCCCGCGACGCAGAGTATGATACTATTCGCTCTCACGATCATCTTGCCCGTGAATATGATTTATTGAGGCGAGAACGAGAATTGCTCGAACGCGAAAGAGATTTTTTGACGAACACGCAAGCACGTACGACAATTTTGCACGCACCATCCTGGAAGAAGGCCGACGAGCGCGCTATTCCGGAATTTGATCCATCAAATCCATCCGGGTTAACATCGGCCCAATGGACGAGGAAAATAGAAGCAATATCTGATGTCTACGAATGGGACGGTAAAACATTACTGTTTTACGCGGTTAGTAAGTTAAAGGGAGCTTCGCGGTACTGGTACGATAGCATTCCACAAACAATGACATCATGGGCGGAGTTCAAACAGAAACTGTGCGATTCTTTTCCTAGCGTTGTAGATCAATCGGATGTACATTTACGCTTGACGCGGCGTACGAAAAAATTTAATGAAACGTATGAGAGTTACGTATACGAGATGGCGGCTATAGCTCAAACGGGAAATATTGAGATGAGATCTGTTATAAAATATATCGTAGCCGGAATAAACGACCGTGATCTAGCAAAATCGTTAGCCTTAAGCGACCTAAAGGACGTGCAGGAATTACTTGCTCGAATTAAAAATTACGAAAGCCTGTTAGCGCACACGAAGTTGAAGAAAGACGACTATGGTCGCGAAAGATCCAGTCGTTTTGACGAACGAGGAACCAGTTCCTTCCGAAGAGACACGAACTCCAACAAAGCGGCCCAGCGAAATGCATTTAACCCACGAGAAGACCGCGCAAGATGCTATGACTGTGGTAAATTAGGCCATACTGCTAGAAATTGCCCAGATCATGACAAGGGTCCCAAATGTTTCACGTGTGGCAAACACGGACACAAGTCCAGGGATTGTACGGAGAAGAACAGCGCCAGCCGAAGCGAAAGAAGAGGGCAACCGGAAGTGAATTTGGCAGATGACTTCGCAAAGGGATGCCTAAAAGCCATTGTTACTGTAGACGGCCGTGACATAAGAGCTCTAATTGACACAGGAGCGTGCGTAAATTTAATGAGAGCAACTGAATATCTCAAGCAAGCGCCATGCCAAGCCTTGAAGCAGGAGTTCAAGAAACTTTTTGGATTAGGTTCACACCAAGTGGATACCCTAGGATGCTACGACGCCAATGTTGTGCTGGGAGGACAAAATTTCCTTACGACGATACACATAGTACCAGATGACGCAATTGAACCACCGCTGATTATCGGGAACACGCTACTGAAAGACGCCGAAATGACGATTAAGTTTGGAAGATTACAATCTGTACGACGGGTAATCACTGATGAAGAAAAAGTCGTTGAAGACGAATTAAAGACGAAAAATAAAAAAGACGCCAAAGACGAATTAAAGAAGAAAAATGATGAAAAAAATGCTGAAGACGAAAGGCACAAAGACGAAGGGTATAAAGACGGAAAGCCCAAAAACGACTCTGATAAAAATGACGAAGATTATTTGAAACTTGTTCAGATGAATGAAAATGACGAAAATAAACGATACGACGACGACGATGGAGATGACGTCTCCAATGAAGAACGAAACGAAGATGAAAATAATAATGACGACGACGCTTATGAAGATACTAAGGAAATAAACAAAAATATGAATAACATATTTTTGGCACAGAAAGACGACGAAGAAGAAATAGATGTGACCCACATTCAAAATCAAGAATACGTGAAGAGAATACGAAAAATGTATAGAAACTATAATCCGATTGCAAATAAGCGAAAAATGACTTCGATGAAGACTAAAATAATCTTATCAGACGAACAACCAGTGTATCAACGCCCAAGACGACTGTCTCTACTAGAAAAAACGGAAGTAGACCGACAAATGAACTTATGGCTTAAAGAAGGGATTATAACTCCAAGCAACTCTGATTTCGCTAGCCCAATAGTTCTGGCAAAGAAGAAAGACGGCACATACCGAATCTGCATAGATTACCGACAGCTTAACAAAAAGATAATAAAAGATCGCTACCCATTACCTCTGATTGAAGATCAGCTGGATAAGTTACGTGATGCCAAGATATTTAGCACTATAGATTTGAAAAATGGATTCTTCCACGTGCCCGTACATGAAGACAGCAGAAAATACACATCATTTGTGACACCATCAGCACAATACGAATTTCTGCGTACACCATTTGGAATGTGTAATTCTCCAGCATGCTTTCAGCGATTTATAAACGAAGTATTTAGAGAACTTGTCAAAGAAGGAATTATGGTTATCTACATGGATGATATTTTTATAATGGCTAGAGATGCCGAAGAAGCGCTAGAACGACTAGAGAGAGTGTTAAAAACAGCGGAGTCATACGGACTTGAAATTAATTGGAAAAAATGCCAGTTCATGAAGAAGAGAATTGAATATTTAGGGCACCAAGTTGAGCACAATAAGATAATCCCATCAGAAGAAAAAACTAGTGCTGTACTGAATTTTCCTCAGCCAGACTCTGTCAAGAAAGTTCAAAGTTTCCTTGGACTAACGGGATATTTTAGGAAATTCATTCGAAATTATGCGTTGATAGCTAAACCACTCACCGATCTACTTCGTAAAGATGTTAAATTTGAATTTGGGCATGAGCAGATGAAAAGCTTCGAGACATTAAAGAGGTCTTTAGCCGAAAAACCGGTATTACACATATATTCTGCAGTTGCACCAACGGAGCTGCACACTGACGCAAGTACACATGGTTATGGAGCTGTACTTATGCAGAGAGATCCAGATGATGGTAAGATGCATCCGATATACTTCATGAGTAAAAAGACGACTCCAGCAGAGCAAAAGTATGGAAGCTACGAGTTAGAGATTTTAGCAGTAATTCACGCTTTAAAGAAATTCCGAGTCTATCTCCACGGATTGACGTTCAAGATAGTAACAGACTGCTCAGCATTTGCTACCACTATAGGCAAAAAAGATTTGATACCAAGGATAGCAAGATGGATCCTTTATCTAGAAGAATTCGATTATAAAATTGAGCATAGACCAGGAACTAGGATGAGACATGCCGATGCATTATCCAGAAATCCTATAATGACAATACAAGAAAATGAACTGATACATAGACTACGCATGATGCAACAAGAAGACGACTATTTAAAAGCAGTATTGACCATATTAGAAGAAAAAGGGGTTTATAAAGACTTCTTGATACAAAATGATTTATTGTACAAGAATGAGACAGGTACAACACTACTTGTGGTACCGAGAAAGATGGAAGTCGAAATAATCAGAAATGCTCACGAAGAAAATGGTCACTTTTCTGTGAAGAAAACAGAGGATGTGATATTAAGGGAATTTTGGTTCCCAAGAATGAAAGAGAAAATCAAGAGCTACATTAAAAGTTGCATTTCTTGCATATTAGCAGACCGCAAGACGGGTAAGCAGGAAGGATACTTGCACCCGTTGGACAAAGGCGATACTCCACTTGATACGTATCACCTAGACCATCTTGGACCAATGAAGACCACGAAAAAGGGCTACCAACACCTTTTCGTAGTAGTTGACGCGTTTACGAAGTTCGTATGGATATATCCTGTTAAGACATTAACAACGAAAGAAGTTCTAGAGAAGCTTGACTCACAGAAAAAGATATTTGGAAACCCGCGACGTCTTGTCACAGACCGTGGCACAGCATTCACGTCGTCAGAATTCAAAGACTACTGTCTTCAAGAAAAGATCGAACTTGTACAGATCACCACCGGAGTGCCACGCGCGAACGGTCAAGTAGAGCGCATAAACAGAATTATCATTCCCATATTAACAAAGATGTCCCTCCAAGATGAAGGAAGCTGGTATAAACACGTCGACAAGCTGCAAAACGCCTTAAATAATACATACCAAAGAAGTATAGGAGTTACTCCGTTCGAACTGCTATTTGGCGTAAAAATGAAAAGACCAGAAGAACTGAAGCTACAAGAATTAATAAGACAAGAGTATTTAGAAGCGTTTCACGAAGATAGAGAAGATATGAGAAAGATAGCTAAGAAACAGATACACAAAATACAGGAAGAAAATAAGAGAACGTATAATAAGAAAAGGAAGAAAGCGCAAAAATATAGATTGGGTGACTTAGTAGCAATCAAGCGAACCCAATTCACGACTCAAGCGAAGTTGAAACCGAAGTTCATGGGTCCATATCGTGTGACGAAGGTCAAGCCTCACGACCGGTACGATGTAACACGAACAGGCCCTGGAGATCCTCCGCAGAAGACATCTACCGCCGCTGACCATATGAAGCCGTGGTCATTAGTTAATTATGAGAGCGACTCATATGATTATTTTTCAGATCCTGATACCGATGTCCCAGAATCCAGCATCGAGGCCGCTGCAACAATCAGGAAGGGCCGAGTTGTAGGAAACGACCCCAATTCCGCCGCCTCTGGCAGACCGTTGACACGCGCAGCTGTTCGGCGCATGCAGTTGAACATTGGGGAAGAACCCAGACAGACTTAAGATGTAGCGTGTCTCAGCGTGGTTGTTTTATATGTATTTTCTAAATTAAATAATTGTTACCTACCTAATTGCAATATATAGTTTATACTGAAGTGTATGTTTTATTTGCGAGTGTTGTGAACCTTTCCCCTACATATATATATATATATATATACATATATGTAAAAAAAGTGATGATTTTTTGTCAGAGGGTAATGAAGGCGTCAGAAAGTTAAAGTATTCGTCACGTGACCATACAATATTAGCTAAATTAAAATCACCTACTATAATAACAGAATCCTGGAGATTGTCATTGATAATTTTGGTTACATTTTCAGTGAATACATTAAGTTTACAGATATCAATATAGTCTGGTATGTAGACACAACATATATGAATTTTATTTTTACTATTTGGCAGAGCAATGGATATCCATACTTCTTCCAAAACGTTAGTTTGCCAGTCAGGCCGCTCAGCAACTTGTAAAAATGAGCTGATTGCAATAAGAGAGCCTCCGCCGTCTGACTTATGGGAAGTATGCCTATCCCTATCCCGCCTAAACACTTGGAAATTATTACTAAATAGTTCATGACTACCAATATTACCGTTCAACCAAGTTTCAGTAAGACAAATAATGTGGTAATCAGGTACAGAAGAAGCTTGGAAAAAATTAGTAACTTTTGTGCGTAATCCACGAACATTTTGGTAATATATTTTCAGTGAGTTCACATCTAACATATAATCAGTATATTATGAAATCTAATGGTAATGCAACGAGACAGTTAATAGAAAGAAAAATAAGAGGTTTTAATTTAATTTAATTTGGCTAAACACTCTTCGGTATGTATTTGAAAAATTCGCGAGTTTGAATTTTTACGCGGCAGAATCTTACAATCCTGAACCCAAATATACTCAATATTATTCTCCCTACCAAACAATTTCGCCTTATTTAGTAAAAGTTTGTTTTTATTTGTCAAATGCTCGTTCACATACAGACCAGATGAAATCGTAGGAACATTAATACTTAATTGTTTACCAGATGTTCTATTCTTTTTAATTACTGTTTTGGAGCACGCTAAAAATCTTTGCTTAAATAATCTAGATTTTAGTTTTATTATAATATTTAAAAACTATCAAAATTTCACTCTTAACACGGAGCAAAATTTCTACGTGTTAACCTACAAACTTTGCAAAAATATCCTGAACATTTACCAAAATATAACTAGAATTTTGACAAAATAATTTAAACAAAATAAAAATGCAAAAAAAAAAAACAAAAAAAATCAGCTGTGGCCACCACAGGACCGACCGCTATCATAAAGTACTTATATAAATTACATTCTAGCAGTAGAGTAGAAATAACTTGGCCTAATATTTTCTAACAGTGTAACGTGCCGAAAACTACTAAAAGATCTTATTTCTGAAAATCCCACCGTTGGCACCAGATGTAACGGTGGAAAATTACGGAGTTATTGATAGTTTAAATACTAATTAAAAACAATCCCACCCGCTGACACCAGTTGTAACGATGGAAAATTACGGAGTTATTGTTAATTTAAATACTAATTAAAAACAATCCCACCCGCTGACACCAGTTGTAACGTGCCGAAAACTAACAGTTATAAATGGGGGGGGGGGGGGAAGACTTTAAATATAAAACAAAATAAAAATTAATTGAATTATAACAGTGTGAGAGAACTGGAATGAAATTAGGAAAAGAAAATATATATAAATAAGTATATGTAGATTATTCTGGGAAGGATAGCAAGAGCAGAGTTTGAAGGGATAACGTAATATCAATAAACTTGACTCCACTATATATACACATGTATTTACAAGACGACAAATTGGAATATAGTTACAAACGTTACAAAAATGAAAAATGTATAAAAAATAAATTTACAAATGAATCTGTCTACTTACTCTGCATTCTCAGTTAGTCTAACACTTATTAAAATAAAATAGCTTGAAGTACTTTTCTCTTCTAACTTCTTCTGACTAATAATTGACTATTCTGACTGTCTTCTGACTAACTCCCGACTAACTCCCCTTTAATGTTGTGAACACCTTTTATATATCCCTTAGACTGACCACTTAAGACTTTATTCCCTTAGAATTTCTCTTATTACCCCTTCCACCTTGGTCATTTTCTATTACTCATTAACAATATTTGACAATACTAAGGTTCATAAGGGTGACTCATGAACACTCAGGGTGAAAGTACCAAGTTATTATTAAGTGATAGCAAAATTTTAAGAAAAGAATAATTTAAGAATAATTTAAGTATAATTATAATGATTTGTGAAAACAAGAAATGACGTCAGGAATATTAGTTACATAGTTAACAAAACGTAATGGTTTTTCTTAATAAAAGGTTTTTAAGTTTCAATAGTGCCAGGTAGCTTGTACTGCTACAACATCACCTTCTGATTATAAATCATCCTTGCTCCTAGATAGTTTCTCCATAACAAATCTTATGCAGTTCAACAGTGTTGTCAATAAAAATAACAAAATTTTGGATTTAATATTGTGTAACGAGGAAAATATTAAAGTTGAGCCCTGCGAATGTCCAATAATCTGGGAAGATTTGCACCATAAAACGGTGAATTTTGTTTATAACCTAAAAGGCTCGATTATTTATCCAAAAGTAAATTTCTCAAAACGAGATTTCTCTAGAACAAATTTTGATGAATTAAACGCTATAATTAAGTCACAAAACTGGAATGAAATCTTGTCGGTTGGTAGTATAGATAATATTGTTAATAATTTTTACAACCTTATTAACTTAATTATTGATGAAAATGTGCCAGTTAAAATTAAAAAAGTAAGTAAATTCCCAGTTTGGTATAAAAAAAGTACAATAAAAATTTTCAATGAAAAAAATAAACTTCATAAAAAATGGAAATTATACAAGCAACCTTCTGACTATATCTCGTTTTCTTTACTGCGCCGTAGATTAAAAAAAGCTATAAATGATGACTACCGTGATTGGATACGATCCACTGAAACTAGTTTAAAAAACAATCCCAAAAAATTCTGGAATTATGTGTCTACTAAGAAATGCAGTTCCCGTATTCCTAATGACATGACTTTGGGTAATGAGCACGCTGATAACTATAGCGATATTTGCAACTTATTTAATGAATTCTTCCGATCAAATTTCGAACCTAGTACTGCAACTGCCACTGTAAATAATGCTCATAACTCACCTCTTTCTGTTAATTTACAACATATTTTTAAATGTGATATTTTAGAATTATTAAAGTCTGCTGATCTATCTAAAGGTCCTGGGCCAGATGGAATTTCACCTCATTTTGTTAAAAATTGTTCTGAGTCATTATGTGATCCCTTATATGTTATATTTAATAAATCTCTAAAAGAAGGTACTGTTCCCGATTTATGGAAACAAGCAATTGTAACACCAGTATTTAAAAATGGGTCCAATAATAATATTGAAAACTATCGGCCTATTTCTAAACTAAGTATTTTTGCAAAAATATTTGAAAATATAATAACTAAATTTATATCTAATTCCATTAAATCAGTCATTATTCCGCAGCAACATGGATTTTGTGCAAAAAGATCAGTTATTTCAAATCTGTTACCTTACGTTGAATACTTGCACTCAAAAATGGACTCATCGGGCCAAGTTGACGTTATATGTACAGACTTTAAAAAAGCATTTGATAAGGTTAACCACAGTTTGCTTATCTCCAAACTAATTTCTATTGGTATTCATGGAAACCTGTTACGCTGGATTACGTCTTACATAACAAATAGAATGCAAGCAGTGGCTATTAACAATTTTACATCAAATTTCGTGCACATAACGTCTGGTGTGCCGCAAGGCTCTCATCTTGGCCCTGTTCTATTTGTCATATTTATTAACGACATAATTTCCTGTTTTAAACATTCTAGATTCCTTCTCTATGCAGATGATTTGAAAATTTATAAAAGCATTGAATGCCTTCAAGACTGCTATGAATTAATGTCAGATCTGCATAATTTTTATATATATTGTCAAATTAATAAGCTCTTCCTAAATTTAGAAAAATGTAATTTCATCTCATTTACGAGAAAACATATTCCAATTCTTTTTAACTATTCAATTGATGGTTCATCCCTTGTTAAATTAAATGTTGTAAAAGATCTTGGTGTTTATTTTGATAGTAAATTAAAATTCAATGTTCATGTAGATAAAATAGTAACATCCTCATTAAAAACACTCGGCTTCATATTACGTTCTTGTAAAGAATTCACTCAACCAGACAGTCTAATTCATTTATTTAAATCCCTCGTGTTGAGTCGTTTGGAATATGCAAGTATTGTATGGAACCCGTATTATAATATTTACAGTGACCGACTTGAATCATTACAAAAACGATTTACTAAATATATGGATTATAAATTTAATAAAAACAATTTAATATCTTATGATGATCGTTTGAAAAGATACAATTTAGTAAGTCTTGTAAATCGACGCAAGCAGATTGATTTGAACAATATTTATAAAATTGTAAACAATATGATGGATTGTCCAGATATCTTGGAACTTATTAATTTTAACGTACCGTTAGTAAATACTAGGCGAAACAATACTTTTTATTATAATAGCAGAAATACTAACGCGGGTAGAAACTCACCACTGAACAGAATTATGATTCTTTTTGATAAATATTTTAATAGTAGTGATATTTTTTTCCTATCGTTTTCACAGTTTAAATCTGAAATTAGATCCTTACTCCCTCAGTAACTGTCACTTGTACATTTCATTTCCTATTGATTTTTGTGAATATATATGTCTATTTTATCTATTACTTTTATATCGGTTTTTTTCTCTCTCTCTTTGTATTATGTAATATATATAATATGTAATATATTTGTATTATGGCTTTCTGATGACTCCATGAAGTCAACTTTTGCTTTATATAAAGATTATATTTTGTATCTTGTACAATTTTGTAATGTGTGGGAATTTGTAGGAGACTTGTCTCTGTTTTATTCCCCGAATAGAATAAAAATAAAAAAAAATAAAAATAAAATAAATAAAAACAGAGATATTATTTATCATGACCATGCAAACGTTACATATAAGTATGAAAAAATTGAGACTTGGAAAAAATTTCGAAAAATTTTACAGAAATTATTCGTAATTTTTCGTTTTATCGAAAAACGTCTCAAATAAAATATATTAATTATTGCTTTTATAGCAACTTTTGTTCAATAAATTTTTTCGAAAAATCTTAAAACCGACACGAGTAAACTCCCACTTTTAGTCAACCGATTTTTACCAAAAGTTGATCAACTCGTGCCATTGATAGCAGAAGTTTAAATATGAAGTTTCATAAAAATCCTTTCAGCCGAATTTGCTCTACACGTGTACACAGACAGACGGACAGACAGACGGACAAACAGACAGACCGACAGACATCATGCTAAAAATAGTCAAAACGTTATGTAGGGATCTCAATTCGTGGAGATCCATTGAAATCGCGAAATGTCAAAATCGGTATGATCACAATACCTCCCTTATATATGTTAGCGGTCGGTAATTAAAATTGACAGGATTCGAACTCTAGTTTGCAAATCACAAATAAAGGACTAAACGCACAACGCTACGAATGCCTACTTATCTACTGTGTTACATAGCGAATTAAATATTTAACATATTTTAGTTAAAAACATAAAAAATGCGTTATTTTCCGACAACATAATCTGATCAAAAATTCCTGTTGTACTCTTCCGGTTCACACAAAAGTACATTACTTAGAACTTTTTCAGATTTTTAGTTTAAACTACTGGGTGTGGTACAAACAAATTTTTTTGCACAATTTTGGCAAAAATCGCGTCAAAATAATTTATTTTGCAAAAATAAAATTTTGACCGTTAATCCACTTACTAAGGGCTTTCATTTGATACCCTATTCAGAATTAAAAAAAAAAAAATTTTTTTCGATGAGCACAAATATATTTTTAGGGGGATATGTTTTTTAGATGTTTTAGTATTTTTCCTATGTGCGAGTCAAAAGGTTGTATAAGCATGCCAAATTTCAACTCTCTAGGTTTAGCAGTTTGGCTACAATTTTTACCAAACTGACAGACAGACAGACGACAAAATGACGGTATAAGGGTTTTTTGGTCATACCTACAAAACCCTAAAACTACCGAATTGTTATTGCAAACCGGCTGTTGTTTATGACATGCAGGTGTGCGTTATCGCTTGTTGGCTGTTTGCCGTTCAAGGTCGCAGGCAGGCGGGAAACTGTTCACGATTCAAACGTTTACGTTGCGTTTTTAATTTATCTTAGGTTTTCTTTAATTCTTTGTACACTTCACTTCTTTATTATTGTTTTACTTTAGCGCTTAACGTTTACACTTTACTGTTTTCTCCTCTGTTTATATTTCTTTTGTTCATTTACTTCATATTTTCCAATTTAATTGTTCTTTCGCCACTTTTATTACTTTCTCTCCACTTTTTACTCACTGTTTCTCACATAACTTCCATTTTACTTACAACTCTCAGAGGCGGATTTAACGGCGGGCGAACCGGGCGCGCGCACTGGGCCTCGACTTCTGAAGGGCCCCGCAAAACCCCAACTTTCCACTAATGACACTAAGTTTTGTTTCATATGTATAATTTCAATTACTTACAAGTTTACAATCGGCGGTAAAACCTGATAGTATGTTCGTTTTGTTTCTTCGCGATTTTAACAACTTTTATTTCACTCTTTTTAAAAAAAAAACCTTCTCAAACACGCGACACGATCCCCGGTGAGCCTCCATAAGTTGTGGGATTCTATAGTGGGGTTTGATTATTCGGTTTTTATTGTTAATTAAATTTATTGAAGATAGAATTAATAGTACAAAAGTATGATAATATAACATGTGTGCGTTTGCGACTACTGGCTACGGCTGTTGGCTTCAGACTGACTCGTTGAATGTGAAAATAAGCTCCCGCACCCCCATAAAAAATGTGTTCAGATTTTTTCAGTTGATTTATATTTCATGTCAAATTGATCAAAATAAAAAGTGAAAAGCAAAAAAAAAAAAGAAAATAAACTTATTGAAAAATAATTTTTTATTATTATTTACTACAAAAAAAAAAAAAAATTATACAGGGAAAAAATATATACTTAACCTTGTACTACTATCGTTCATTTACACTATCATAACTACTATCGTGGGGTCAAAAGTGACCCAATTTTTAATTAGTTGTTAAAATAACATAAATGTATTTTGTGATTTTTTTGGTGTTTTTGATGAATTTATGAGTACATAAAAGACATATTTTAGTAAAAAAAAACTTTTATCCATGAAAATTAAAATATTAGAACACAAATAACCATCACTTCGGGTTTTGCATAAGCAAAAATATAATAGTCTATTATGACACATATATAACAAAAAAAATGTTAAACTAGTAGTTTATTCTCTGAAAATTGGTTCATAATGATACTGCCTTCACCTGTAACAAAAGAAAAGGATATTCAAATCTCTTGCAAAAAATGTCTCATGTTTGTGACCTAATATAAAAATACTAGCTGATTACCCGTGCTTCGCTACGGTTATTGACGGTTTGCCATCATCGTGCAATTATAATAAGTCATAGTTCTTTATAGATCACATTGCTGACTCTCTCCTCAGGTGTAGATTCACCCCGTTAGAGGTTCATACTAATTACAAATAAAATTAGTAGTTTGTTTCTAAACATTGGCACGGGTAACTTTTATAAGCAAAAACCTAGTCGATATCTCATCTGTCCTAAGAGATACTGAGGAATCCGTGAAAAAATATTGTTAGGACGATAAAATAATAAACGTTCAATCTAACATATCATTTATTTATCAAACATAAATGTATAATACTAAACACCAAAATATAAGCGAGTACACGCCGAGCGATTCAGTCCAACGTCGTAGATAGAATAGAATCATCATGTGACTTCCTTTCTTCTTCCTACGCCGATACAAGCGCGGGACACAATACCGACCGCCTGTATGGTGCTGCCGCCACGCCATTGCTCAGCGCGCCCTCTTTGAAAAACTCCCTAACACTCGGCCGTCCTGCAACAATTAATGTCCCCATTAATTCTTACCTTAACCTTACCCCTCCAGGAGGTCGATCAAGTCCTGTCGATCAGTCTCCTGCATACCTGTGTGTTGATCATCCTGGTCGGCACTGAGCTCATGCTCTGCCATGGTGCTGTGATATCGCCGTAGTGAATCAGCAGCTACCGTCACGGTGAAATTTTTATATCCCCTGACGCCTTTGACGGAGGATATTTTGTATCGGTCGTTCCCCAGTATCGCCGTTACTTTATAGGGGCCATTAAATTTATTCAACAGTTTTCTGTTCACGCCCTTGTCGCCGTGGCATGTACTTGCATTACGCCACAAGACCAAGTCACCGGGTTTGTAGCAGGTCGCCGTTTTTCGTCTTTTATTAAAACAAGCTCTCATAGTCTCGCTGACGTTATTCAGCTTCTCAGCCGCTCGCCGGCGACGCCGTGTAACCTCTCGCTGTGGTTCATGGAACTCAGCCTCCGCCGGGGCATTTGCGCTCTGGACACCGTCAGAGAGTTCCGCAATGGCACCACTCTTTCGTGTAAACATCATCTCAACAGGCGAGTACCCCGTACTCTTGTTTACACAGTTATTCATACCCCACACAATGTCGGGCAGTGTCTCGTCCCACCGGGACTCATCTGCAGTCATTGCGCCGATCGCTTCCACTATAGTACGGTTCTGTCTTTCGACTTGTCCGTTCGCCCTTGGGGTCGCAATGGCATTACATACGTGCCGCACGCCGTGCTTGTTAAGAACTCAGTAAATACTTTACTGGTAAACGCCAACCCTCTGTCGGAGATCACACGCTTCGGATATCCGAACTCGCTGAAAATCTCTTTAAGTATAGTAATCACCTCTGTAGACTTCAGAGTGCGCGTTGCTCTTGCGAGGGTGTATTTGGTGAACGCGTCCACCACCATGAGTACGTAAGAGTACCCGCGTACACTTCATGCAAAAGGTCCCAGATGGTCGACGTGCACCGTGTCGAAGGGGATTGCCTTCTTCTCAATGGGGTGTAGCAGACCCTCCGCTCTGCCATAACTCCCTTTGCTGAACGCACAGTTCATGCACGCTTGGACGTATTTCTTTGTGAAACGCCCCATTTTGGGAAACCAGTAAGTTTCCTTTATTAATTTTAAGCAACGCTCAACGCCGGGGTGACCAACATCATCATGATGTTTTCGTAGTAGACTGAATCTTGCCATCGCCGGGACATACAGTCGATCACCCAGCAGCGTCTTGCTGTACAACCGCCCGTCCTGTAATTTAAAGTCGTTAACAATACCTTTGTCAGCTGTACCTGTCTGCAGCGCCTCTACAATCGAGTGCGCCTTCTCGTCCTGCAGCTGAACTGTCAGAAACCAATCATCATCGTGGATCTGCACCAGGTTCACTGAGACGGGGTTACGGCTCAGCGCGTCAACATGCTGTATCCTGGCTCCCGGCCTGTACTCTACTTCCATGTCGTACTCTTGTAGAGTCATCCACCAACGAGCGATGCGGGGCACCAGGTATCGTTTAAGCATGGTAGCTTGCACAGAAGTACAATCGGTGATAGCCTTAAAATGTATACCCACCAGATATACCCGGAAACGTTTTACCGTTTCCACGAGCGCCAACGTCTCTAACTCAAAGCTATGGTACTTCTGTTCGGCTGGTGTGGTTACCCTGCTGAAGTAGAGCACCGGCCGCAAGGATCCGTCGTTTTGTTTCTGCAATAGGATTCCACCCAAGCCGCTCGGACAGGCGTCTGTATGTATCTCCGTCTCTGCATGACTATGGTACAGTGCCAACACCGGTCGTTCCACCAGCAGCTGCTTCAGCTTTGCGAACGTCTCGGCTTGGCTGTCGCCCCACTGCCACGTAGTCTGCTTCTTGGTCAGTTCAGTTAATGGTTTAGCTACAACAGCAAAGTTCGGTATGAATTTCCTGAAATAACTCGTTAAGGCTGCGTATAACCCCCGGAGGTTACTAGTTTCTTATACAAAACTAACAACCTGAAATAAAATTACTCTCAACCTATACATCAAATTTTGCACCGAATTTGTATTTATCTAATATGATAGTTTTAATTGTAGAAACATTTATTGTAAAAATATTATCGCTCAATAACTTAAAAATAGACATCAGCGATATTGTTCTGTAATTTTTTAAATCTATTTGTGGGTTTCGAATAACTTTTATTTTTACATAGTTTTGTGTAGAAATGTTCAAATAATACGTCAATTTTTTTTCGACTTGATTACTTATAGTTTAGAGCCTTGGTCGAAAAATATTATACTTAAAGATAATAGAATGCCACTTGGTACCCGTATTCTTCACAAAAAATAAATCATTTTTACCCGTAACACCCATTTTGAAAACCACCGCAGATTCAAGAGAGCGGCAAAAATAGATTACCAAGTACAATAACTATAAGTAATTTTCACAATACAACAAAATAGCTACAATCATATTTGTAGAATGAAGCTTTAGGTACAATTTGCCGCATCGTACGCAAATATGCGTCGATTGGTTTACAAGATGGCGTCTATAATTTAATTTGCTTATTTACAACTACCTAACAGTTTTTTCTACAATTAAAAATATCCTATTAGATAGATAAAAATTCGCTGCAAATTTTGATATATAGATTGTTATTCATTTTATTTCCGATTATTAGTTTTGTATAAGAAACTATTGAGGACTATAGGGTTGTGCGCCGTCTTAAGCCTAAGAACTGTCTTACGCCATGTACATTTTTGGGTACAGGAAAGTCGCTTACCGCCGTGATTTTGCGCTCTCCAGGTCGGATACCGCCGCCGCTTATGTCGTGGCCCAGATATGTTACCTTGTTTTGTAAGAAAGAGCATTTAGCTAAGTTTAATTTCAATCCGGCTCTTGCCACCGATTGTAGCGCCTCCTCCAACTGACGTAGCCCGCCAGCTATGCTCTCGGAGGGTATCAGCAGGTCGTCCATGTAAGCCAGCACCTGGTCACTGGGAATACCCTTCAGCATTCGCTGTACTACCTTCTGGAAGAGAGCTGGGGCATTCGCGAGCCCGAAGGGGACTCTTAACCACTCATAGTGACCATCCGGAGTAATAAATGCAGTTTTATGTACAGAGTCCACATGCATAGGGACTTGGTGATAACTTTGGGCTAAATCAAGTGTACTATAATAACACTTACCCGCTAACTTGGTGAATTCATCCTCCACCAGTGGCATCGGATGTCGATCTTTCACAGTTACCTTATTTAGTGCGCGATTGTCAACGCACATCCGACGTCCGCCGTTTACTTTTGGGACAAGTACGATGGGGCTTGCGTACTCCGATTCAGACTCTCGTATGGCCCTGCTGTTAAGTAGCGTCTGCACTTTTTGTTTCACCGTTTCCCTCTCTGCGAGTGACAGCCTGTACGGGCGGTGGTATATCGGTGTACGCGTGGTTAACTGGATTCTCATTTCCCCCAAGTGGGTGAGCCCCAAATCTTCATCCCCACTCGAGAAGCAATTTTGCAACCGTGACAAGAGCGCTTCCAATTCGCTCCTTTCACTTTCAGCGATATCACCCACCTTGACATCTGCAAAGCTTAATTTATTATTAATGATACTCACCGAGTTCACCGGTTCCGGGTCTTTATCTGGAAAGATAACAAAGCCGCGCGCCAGCGGGTGTTTGGTGGGCCAGATAACGCCCCTGAGACTCTGATTCCTGATTCTCATCTTCATGTTCCCTGGCCCCAAAAGTGCCCCCTTTACGATAAGTTCAGAGGTGTGTCGCCGGACCGTCCGTTCCTTGACGAGCAGGAACGCACCTTCAGGCAGTCCATCCACCGTGACTGCTGGGCTCTGGTCGTCGTTGGGTAGAAGCCAGGCATCCTCGACGAGCCGTACTTCCAACTTCTGCTGCCATGGCTCGTCCAGGTCATCATCCTCCAACGCCAGCTTTTGGAGGAAGTTTTCCTCGCGCGATAGTCTCACCGTGCCGTCCCGCACAAGTAGGACCACCTCGCCTGACGAGAGCGTTGGCTGCCCTATCAGTATGTCGGCTCCCGACAATCCACATGTCACCACCAACGGGTGCATCTTGACACCGGCACCGTCTATGATGACGGACAGCTCGACCTTACCTAAGGTCCAAGTCATCCCTCCACCGAATCCATGTAACTGCTGCCCATTTGCAGACAGCGTACACTGCAAACGCCGTGCACATTCCTCCGTGATGAGGTCGTGGACACTACCCGTGTCGATGAAGGCTCTCAGCGGCACGCCGGCGCTGGTCTTCATCCACTTTTTGTAGCTCTTCGCGGCATCCACCAAGCTTACCTGTGGTCCGCGACGTTGGCCAGGACAATCCATGGCCCAATGCCCTTCCTCGCCACACTGTCGCAGCACCGCTGCGTGCGAGGCCTCGGACACTCGCGGCTCACGTGGGTCCCCACCTCTTGGCAGTTGTAGCAGCGTCTCCAACCGTCCATCGCCGGGTGCCGGTTGGCCCTCGCCGTTGCCTCGGACTGCTGCCCTCCGCGTCGCTGGCTCGAACGTTCCCCACGTCCGCCGTAGGCTTCTCGTCGTTGGTCCGAGAACAGCGTCTCTGCCAGCTGGTCTTCGCACGGGAACTGCCTCTCGCTCCCTAGGTCGATGGACAGGAGCATCCTACTCGTAGCGGTCCAGCATGGTTAGGAAGCCGGTGTACAGCTTGTTAGGCTCTTGGCAGCCGGATGCCCTAGCATTCAACTGCATCGCAAGTGGGAGGCCGTCGATGATGCAGGAGATTGCTCGCTCACCTGTAATGCCCACACGCTCGCACATGGCAAGCTTCGCCCGATAGTAGCGAGCAAGACTCTCCCCGGGAACCTTTTGCCGCGCCAGTAGCTCGCGCAGCATCTTCGCAAAGTCATGCTGTTGAGGGAACGCCGTCTTCAGCATGATCTTCCACTCCGCCCAGGTGTGGTCGTACTTGAGAAGCCGATTGAACCACGCTCTGGCTTCTCCCCTCAGCTTCGCCTGCATGTACAGGGATTTCTCGTACTCGGTCCACCCGTGTACACACCCCAGCTGGTCGATGCGAGCCAACCAGATGTCGACTTGGCCTCACGGTCATCGGGATCGAAGGGGTCCAGGATGTCAGCTCCCGCTCTGAAGCTGGATACTCCGCCGCGTATCGCTGACTCACCGGTCTCGCTTCCTGCAGTCGCGTCTATCTTGGCTGCCTTCTGAGCCTGCATATCCCGCAACTCAGCCTGCAACGCCTTCAGCTGGGCCTGCATTTCCTGCATATTAACATATTAACCATTTGGTCAGGTAACCATTTGGTCAGCCAACCATTTGGTCAGCTAACCATTTGGTCAAGTAACCATTTGGTCAGTTAACCATTTGGTCAGCTAACCATTTGGTCAGCTAACCATTTGGTCAGTTAACCATTTGGTCAGTTAACCATTTGGTCAGGTAACCATTTGGTCAGCTAACCATTTGGTCAGTTAACCATTTGGTCAGCTAACTATTTGGTCAGTTAACCACTTGGTCAGTTAACCATTTGGTCAGGTAACCATTTGGTCAGTTAACCATTTGGTCAGTTAACCATTTGGTCAGCTAACCATTTGGTCAGCTCACCATTTGGTCAAGTAACCATTTGGTCAGTTAACCATTTCGTCAGCTAACTATTTGGTCAGTTAACCACTTGGTCAGTTAACCATTTGGTCAGGTATTCATTTGGTCAGTTAACAATTTTTCCAGCTGAACATATGGTCAGGTAAGCATTTGGTCAGCTCACTATATGGTCAGTTATCTATTTGGTCTGCCAACGACATGGTCAGGTAACCAATTGGTCTGTTAACCACATGGTCAGTTAACGATTTTGCCAGCTAACCATATGGTCAGGTAACCATTTGGTCAGCAAACCAAATGGTCAAATAACCATTTGGTCAGCTAACCATATGGTTAGGTAACCACTTGGTCAGCTAACCATATGGTCAGGTAACCATTTCGTCAGCAACCCATATGGTCAGTTAACAATTTTGCCAGCTAAACATATGGTCAGGTAACAATTTAGTCTGCTAGCCATATGGTTAGGTAACCGCTTGATCAGCTAACCATATGGTCAGTTAACCATTTGGTTTGCTACCCATATGGTGTTACGGCCTATTCTAGCTGACAACACTGCTTACAAAACTACCTTAACGTAACCTACCTTAACGTACAAAAACTTATGCTATTCTCATTAAAGGATACAGTATTGTGTATTTTTGCGAAACAACTGACTAGCCTCCTGACAATCTACTTAAAAGTAGCCGTTCTTGCTACAGAAATATAAATTAACATCTGAATTCTCGTATTCTGTCAAAAACTTTTAGGTTATGTCATTTTGACACATGGGAATAATCACATTCTTTTGCATTTTGGAGTATGAATACTTCATTAGAACCTGGAAATTACAGACTATTAGCGTGTATTACGTATATAAGGAACATACTTACAACTTGTAATAAAATACAATGTTGACATTCGTGATTTTTAACGCCGATAAGACAGAATGTTGTCATTTTTGATAACAGTCTGAGTCACGTGGTTTTGCCCACGTGAGTCTAGTGTCTATTAGACAGTTATAGTGGTGAAGGGGGGGCATATATAATGGAATGTTAAATGCCATTTTGTCTCTTCAATGTCGTAATTCAAGAAGTATAGAGGTTCCCTAAGGGGTGGAGACTCAGTAACACGTGCCAAATTTTATTCCACAAGTTTTTGTGAACTTATTGTGAAGATAATGCTGGTTCACCTGTGGATTCGCTAAGCGGAAAAGGCACGTGGTACATCATGTTTTGGAGATCCAAAATGCGACTTACGTCGGAATTAGGAGTTTTCTACCCCTAGATGGCAATTGAATTACGACGTTTAGCCACTAAAACACCGAGGTATGTTTCTTTTATACAGTATTACCCGCTAATCAGTTTTGAATAATCTAGTGTTCTAATGTAAGGTATTTCTCTGTATTTTGTAAATCTAGTGGCAACATGGAAGGGCCTAAATTGAGTATTCTTTCTCGAGCGAGGATCCTGCTTTCGAGATTATACTGTCTCCCACATGTAAGGGTTGAAGAGCCGATTTTGGAGCGATCCGTGGAAGATGTAGCGTGAAAATTATTGTATCAATTGAGACCTGTTGCTACAGGGTGTTGCGAGAATTACTGTGTTTCAGCTGAGTATACTTTGGAAATGTTTTGAAATTTTGTAACAGAAGCGACTCTGCCCTATTAACGTATTTGAATTCCCGTTTGGGGATGTTTTTTGTGATTCTTAACGTTAATAGTGTAGGGCTGCGTCTGGTACACCCTTATGAGTTATGGCCATGATTATTAAGTGTGCGTTATTATTCTGTACTGTATTATTAGCTGAAATGCATTGAGGTTTCTCAAGTTTTGTTGTATCTTGAGATATTTTTGAGTTATTGAGATAGTTTTGGATTTATTGAGTACGCTGTTGCGTGTACGGGTGGACTGTGTCGTCACCGTATTATTTTTGGAGGTACAATAATTTTTGTTCACGAATCGCTCATTTTAAATTGTTGCCGCGTAATGTAAATTCAGTCTGTCCGTAAAGTATTTTTCCTTGATAACTGGAGGTTGTGAATTAGCTTTCAAACACGCAGGTTACACCTTACTGTGAATACTTACTGGTCAAGTATTCGTGTTACTTGCTGTTCACGTTATCAAGGATCGGGTTTGTATTATATTGGGAGGAATTAACGTTAACTTCAATCGGGCAGAACCTCAGCCACAAGCATTGTTTTTTTTTATTTATTTTTTTTTGACCAGTCTTCCTTAATTTTTTTTGTTCTCGATAATTTTTTTAAATTTTGATCATTTCTGTCGAGTCAGTGGGTAGGGTGGTTCGTCAATTTTTTTGGCATCTCGCGGAGATTTTTTGTTGACGTATCACGGGTTTTTTTAAGAGTAAAAGGGGATATGTGGAGTCAGTCTCTTGACAACGATGGATTCTTGAATCAACGCGACTTCGTTGCCAATAGACTGATTGGGATTTCAATAGTTTTAAGGCGAGGGAGAATTGTAGTAAATATTTAAATCGGGTTTTGAAAAAGCGCTGGCTTTCCGATTCTAGACCTCTTCCGGATTTTTCCTAACGGTATTGCCAACCGGAATACCGTTACCATTTTTCAACGTAATTAATCACTGTGGTATATAATTCCCGTGCAAAAGTTCACGCAGCCCTAGGGCAGTTGTAGCATAAGTAATCCAATCACATGTTACTGGGTATTTATACCGCATCACAAGTAATTCAGTTTGTCAGTTTAAATTGTAATTAATTACCGGTTAAAGATTCAGTTGTTTCATTTCCTTTGGCCGTTCGTGAGTACTTAGTTTCTAAAATTTTGGATTTAACTTAGATATTTTGCTCGTAGATTAAATAATTTATTTTTGTGTATTAACTCTGTCGTACTCCGAACTAAAAAGGGAATATTCAACTGGTCATTGATCTTGTAATTCTTAATATTTTGGTTATAGATTTTGCGTATTGAGTATTCATTTAGTGAATCATTTATTTTGTTTAAAGATTTTGCGTATTGAATATTCGTTTAGCGGATATTATTTATTTTGTTATTGTTATTTGTTAGTTACTGATTTTTTTGTTAATAAATTTAGTTATTGAAAATTTTGGTGTTTCTATCACGAGAACTCTAATTCCTTCCTCTGGGGTTTTATTTTTCTTCCAGAATTTAGGGCAATAGAAGCGAAGTGACTGGCGCCGTATAAATTTTAGGCCGCACATCGACATTGATAATTACAGGACCACCCTGCATGGTCACATCTACCTCTAGACTGGGTTGGCGGCCTTCTACGTTGCCCTGGACAGCTGATAGCCGCTGGAGTCACTTCACAGTGGTTACGGAATTCATATTTTTCCCCATTTAGGTTTTTAGCGACCGATCAGAGAGCTGAGCGGACGCTGGCGTATGCCAACTATATAACGCTGGAGTCTGGCCGTAATATACGTTATAATGGTCAGGTTATCATGTGAAAATTGCGCCTATGGTTTCCGTTGGTTGCTTAAATCATAAGCCCCGCCCTCTGATTTCGTATACATTCAAACATTGAATTAAATGTATTTAATAGAACATTTCCGACTGGTTATTAAATTTACGCTTTAAAAAATTAAATGCAACATTTTATCTTTATTTATTTTTATTTTGTTAGGGGAATTAAACGGAGACAAGCTCCTGCAAATTCCCACGTACAGAAGTTATAACAAAGTAATAATTATTACAACAAACATTTGTAAGTTACATAATAGATATACCTAACTAAATATAAAGACAATATATATATATATATATATATATATATATACACATACATACATACATACATACATACATGTATATACATATATATATATATATATATATATATATATATACATATATGTATAAAAAGTGATGATTTTTTGTCAGAGGGTAATGAAGGCGTCAGAAAGTTAAAGTATTCGTCACGTGACCATACAATATTAGCTAAATTAAAATCACCTACTATAATAACAGAATCCTGGAGATTGTCATTGATAATTTTGGTTACATTTTCAGTGAATACATTAAGTTTACAGATATCAATATAGTCTGGTATGTAGACACAACATATATGAATTTTATTTTTACCATTTGGCAGAGCAATGGATATCCATACTTCTTCCAAAACGTTAGTTTGCCAGTCAGGCCGCTCAGCAACTTGTAAAAATGAGCTGATTGCAATAAGAGAGCCTCCGCCGTCTGACTTATGGGAAGTATGCCTATCCCTATCCCGCCTAAACACTTGGAAATTATTACTAAATAGTTCATGACTACCAATATTACCGTTCAACCAAGCTTCAGTAAGACAAATAATGTGGTAATCAGGTACAGAAGAAGCTTGGAAAAAATTAGTAACTTTTGTGCGTAATCCACGAACATTTTGGTAATATATTTTCAGTGAGTTCACATCTAACATATAATCAGTATATTATGAAATCTAATGGTAATGCAACGAGACAGTTAATAGAGAGAAAAATAAGAGGTTTTAATTTAATTTAATTTGGCTAAACACTCTTCGGTATGTATTTGAAAAATTCGCGAGTTTGAATTTTTACGCGCCAGAATCTTACAATCCTGAACCCAAATATACTCAATATTATTCTCCCTACCAAACAATTTCGCCTTATTTAGTAAAAGTTTGTTTTTATTTGTCAAATGCTCGTTCACATACAGACCAGATGAAATCGTAGGAACATTAATACTTAATTGTTTACCAGATGTTCTATTCTTTTTAATTACTGTTTTGGAGCACGCTAAAAATCTTTGCTTAATTAATCTAGATTTTAGTTTTATTATAATATTTCTAGGACCCTGTTTGTTTTTATTAAAAAATGGAACTCTGTGGATAGCATCAATATCATTGGGGGACACTGGACATTCAATGAATGCTCTAATATGCTGAATGACATCTAACAGATTTTCGTTCTTCTTTTCCGGGACCCCTTGAATCTCCAGATTGTTTCTTCTAGAGTACTGATCCAGATTATCTAGTCTAGAGCCTAAATCCGCTACTTCCTTTTTAAGTGCTATATTTTCAGTCGTAAGATTTTCAATTATGGTGTTTTTTTCAATAATTAATACTTTTAGCTCTTCGTATTTATTGTTGAAATCAATCATAATATTTTCGATGGCTTGGACAATAGCTGGATGATTAAGATTTCCAGAAAGTTCTTCGTTATCAATAATTATTGATTTATTGGCGTCTGCAGACTGGCAATCGTTACAGATCCATTGCGCTCCTTTAATCCCGTTAAGGAGTTTTAGAGTTTCAGCTGACATACGAACACACTTTCCGTGGTAATAATGTCCACAAGAGCCCGAACAAAGGACACCTGGCGCCCTAGCGCTGACCTTTCCACCACAATCGGAGCATATATTTGACATCGGTGCTAATTGTAAATAAACCCCTGTAAGAACTGATCTTGGCAACTTTTACAGCACCTAAGTAATGCAAATTGCATATGCCACTTAATCAGGGGCAGTAAAGAGCGTCAAGCAACTATAATTATGTTCGCACAGGTTTGGACCACTTTTAACACAGTTAAATTTCAAAATAAGGTATATTAGAAATTTGAACGAATAAAATGTAATATTTCACTAATGCAATTCCCTTCTTCTGACATAAGAAGAGAAAAACAAACACTAAAAATTATTGCACAGATCTATGAGAACTTCACAAAATAAATTCAACATAAAACTATCAAAATTTCACTCTTAACACGGAGCAAAATTTCTACGTGTTAACCTACAAACTTTGCAAAAATATCCTAAACATTTACCAAAATATAACTAGAATTTTGACAAAATAATTTAAACAAAATAAAAATGCAAAAAAAAAAACAGAAAAAAAATCCGCTGTGGACCGACCGCTATCATAAAGTACTTATATAAATTACATTCTAGCAGTAGAGTAGAAATAACTTGGCCTAATATTTTCTAACAGAGATATTATTTATCATGAC
Source organism: Liopterus haemorrhoidalis (assembly GCA_963971575.1). Lineage (NCBI taxonomy): Eukaryota > Metazoa > Arthropoda > Insecta > Coleoptera > Dytiscidae > Liopterus > Liopterus haemorrhoidalis. Next base: position 33,061,596 of record OZ020618.1, read on the forward strand.
CATGCAAACGTTACATATAAGTATGAAAAAATTGAGACTTGGAAAAAATTTCGAAAAATTTTACAGTAATTATTCCTAATTTTTCGTTTTATCGAAAAACGTCTCAAATAAAATATATTAATTATTGCTTTTATAGCAACTTTTGTTCAATAAATTTTTTCGAAATATTTTTCTGTTGTGAAATATTCACAAAAATCTTAAAATCGACACGAGTAAACTCCCATTTTTAGTCAACCGATTCTTACCAAAAGTTGATCAACTCGTGCCATTGATAGCAGAAGTTTAAATATGAAGTTTCATAAAAATCCTTTCTGCCGAATTTGCTCTACACGTGTACACAGACGGACAGACAGACGGACAAACAGACAGACCGACAGACATCATGCTAAAAATAGTCAAAACGTTATGTAGGGATCTCAATTCGTGGAGATCCATTGAAATCGCGAAATGTCAAAATCGGTATGATCACAATACCTCCCTTATATATGTTGGCGGTCGGTAATTAAAATTGACAGGATTCGAACTCTAGTTTGCAAATCACAAATAAAGGACTAAACGCACAACGCTACGAATGCCTACTTATCTACTGTGTTACATAGCGAATTAAATATTTAACATATTTTAGTTAAAAACATAAAAAATGCGTTATTTTCCGACAACATAATCTGAAATCAAAAATTCCTGTTGTACTATTCCGGTTCACACAAAAGTACATTACTTAGAACTTTTTCAGATTTTTAGTTTAAACTACTGGGTGTGGTACAAACAAATTTTTTTGCACAATTTTGGCAAAAATCGCGTCAAAATAATTTATTTTGCAAAAATAAAATTTTGACCGTTAATCCACTTACTAAGGGCTTTCATTTGATACCCTACACAGAATTTTAAAAAATATTTTTTTTTTTTTCGATGAGCACTAATATATTTTTAGGGGGATATGTTTTAGTATTTTTCCTATGTGCGAGTCAAAGGGTTGTATAAGCATGCCAAATTTCAACTCTCTAGGTTTAGCAGTTTGGCTACAATTTTTACCGAACTGACAGACGACAAAATGACGGTATAAGGGTTTTTTGGTCATACCTACAAAACCCTAAAACTACCGAATTGTTATTGCAAACCGGCTGTTGTTTATGACATGCAGGTGTGCGTTATCGCTTGTTGGCTGTTTGCCGTTCAAGGTCGCAGGCAGGCGGGAAACTGTTCACGATTCAAACGTTTACGTTGCGTTTTTAATTTATCTTAGGTTTTCTTTAATTCTTTGTACACTTCACTTCTTTATTATTGTTTTACTTTAGCGCTTAACGTTTACACTTTACTGTTTTCTCCTCTGTTTATATTTCTTTTGTTCATTTACTTCATATTTTCCAATTTAATTTAGTTCTTTCGCCACTTTTATTACTTTCTCTCCACTTTTTACTCACTGTTTCTCACATAACTTCCATTTTACTTACAACTCTCAGAGGCGGATTTAACGGCGGGCGAACCGGGCGCGCGCACTGGGCCTCGACTTCTGAAGGGCCCCGCAAAACCCCAACTTTCCACTAATGACACCAAGTTTTGTTTCATATGTATAATTTCAATTACTTACAAGTTTACAATCGGCGGTAAAACCTGATAGTATGTTCGTTTTGTTTCTTCGCGATTTTAACAACTTTTATTTCACTCTTTTTTAAAAAAAAACCTTCTCAAACACGCGACACGATCCCCGGTGAGCCTCCATAAGTTGTGGGATTCTATGGTGGGGTTTGATTATTCGGTTTTAATTATTAATTAAATTTATTGAAGATAGAATTAATAGTACAAAAGTATGATAATATAACATGTGTGCGATTGCGACTACTGGCTACAGCTGTTGGCTTCAGACTGACTCGTTGAATGTGAAAATAAGCTCCCGCACCCCCATAAAAAATGTGTTTTTCAGTTTTTCAGTTGATTTATATTTCATGTCAAATTGATCAAAATAAAAAGTGAAAAGCAAAAAAAAAAAGAAAATAAACTTATTGAAAAATAATTTTTTATTATTATTTACTACAAAAAAAAAAAAAAAATTATACAGGGAAAAAATATATACTTAACCTTGTACTACTATCGTTCATTTATAGTATCATAACTACTATCGTGGGGTCAAAAGTGACCCAATTTTTAATTAGTTGTTAAAATAACATAAATGTATTTTGTGATTTTTTTGGTGTTTTTGATGAATTTATGAGTACATAAAAGACATATTTTAGTAAAAAAAAACTTTTATCCATGAAAATTAAAATATTAGAACACAAATAACCATCATTTCGGGTTTTGCATAAGCAAAAATATAACAGTCTATTATGACACATATATAACAAAAAAAATGTTACAACTAGTAGTTTATTCTCTGAAAATTGGTTCATAATGATACTGCCTTCACCTGTAACAAAAGAAAAGGATATTCAAATCTCTTGCAAAAAAAAAGGACACCCATGTTTGTGACCTAATATAAAAATACTAGCTGAGTACCCGTGCTTCGCTACGGTTATTGACGGTTTGCCATCATCGTGCAATTATAATAAGTCATAGTTCTTTATAGATCACATTGCTGACTCTCTCCTCAGGTGTAGATTCACCCCGTTAGAGGTTCATACTAATTACAAATAAAATTAGTAGTTTGTTTCTAAACATTGGCACGGGTAACTTTTATAAGCAAAAACCTAGTCGATATCTCATCTGTCCTAAGAGATAATGAGAAATCCGTGAAAAAATATTGTTAGGACGATAAAATAATAAACGTTCAATCTAACATATCATTTATTTATCAAACATAAATGTATAATACTAAACACCAAAATATAAACGAGTACACGCCGAGCGATTCAGTCCAACGTCGTAGATAGAATAGAATCATCATGTGACTTCCTTTCTTCTTCCTACGCCGATACAAGCGCGGGACACAATACCGACCGCCTGTATGGTGCTGCCGCCACGCCATTGCTCAGCGCGCCCTCTTTGAAAAACTCCCTAACACTCGGCCGTCCTGCAACAATTAATGTCCCTATCAATTCTTACCTTAACCTTACCCCTCCAGGAGGTCGATCAAGTCCTGTCGATCAGTCTCCTGGATACCTGTGTGTTGATCATCCTGGTCGGCACTGAGCTCATGCTCTGCCATGGTGCTGTGATATCGCCGTAGTGAATCAGCAGCTACCGTCACGGTGAAATTTTTATATCCCCTGACGCCTTTGACGGAGGATATTTTGTATCGGTCGTTCCCCAGTATCGCCGTTACTTTATAGGGGCCATTAAATTTATTCAACAGTTTTCTGTTCACGCCCTTATCGCCGTGGCATGTACTTGCATTACGCCACAAGATCAAGTCACCGGGTTTGTAGCAGGTCGCCGTTTTTCGTCTTTTATTAAAACAAGCTCTCATAGTCTCGCTGACGTTATTCAGCTTCTCAGCCGCTCGCCAGCGACGCCGTGTAACCTCTCGCCGTGGTTCATGGAACTCAGCCTCCGCCGGGGCATTTGCGCTCTGGACACCGTCAGAGAGTTCCGCAATGGCACCACTCTTTCGTGTAAACATCATCTCAACAGGCGAGTACCCCGTACTCTTGTTTACACAGTTATTCATACCCCACACAATGTCGGGCAGTGTCTCGTCCCACCGGGACTCATCTGCAGTCATTGCGCCGATCGCTTCCACTATAGTACGGTTCTGTCTTTCGACTTGTCCGTTCGCCCTTGGGGTCGCAATGGCATTACATACGTGCCGCACGCCGTGCTTGTTAAGAACTCAGTAAATACTTTACTGGTAAACGCCAACCCTCTGTCGGAGATCACACGCTTCGGATATCCGAACTCGCTGAAAATCTCTTTAAGTATAGTAATCACCTCTGTAGACTTCAGAGTGCGCGTTGCTCTTGCGAGGGTGTATTTGGTGAACGCGTCCACCACCATGAGTACGTAAGAGTACCCGCGTACACTTCGTGCAAAAGGTCCCAGATGGTCGACGTGCACCGTGTCGAAGGGGATTGCCTTCTTCTCAATGGGGTGTAGCAGACCCTCCGCTCTGCCATAACTCCCTTTGCTGAACGCACAGTTCATGCACGCTTGGACGTATTTCTTTGTGAAACGCCCCATTTTGGGAAACCAGTAAGTTTCCTTTATTAATTTTAAGCAACGCTCAACGCCGGGGTGACCAACATCATCATGATGTTTTCGTAGTAGACTGAATCTTGCCATCGCCGGGACATACAGTCGATCACCCAGCAGCGTCTTGCTGTACAACCGCCCGTCCTGTAATTTAAAGTCGTTAACAATACCTTTGTCAGCTGTACCTGCCTGCAGCGCCTCTACAATCGAGTGCGCCTTCTCGTCCTGCAGCTGAACTGTCAGAAACCAATCATCATCGTGGATCTGCACCAGGTTCACTGAGACGGGGTTACGGCTCAGCGCGTCAACATGCTGTATCCTGGCTCCCGGCCTGTACTCTACTTCCATGTCGTACTCTTGTAGAGTCATCCACCAACGAGCGATGCGGGGCACCAGGTCTCGTTTAAGCATGGTAGCTCGCACAGAAGTACAATCGGTGATAGCCTTAAAATGTATACCCACCAGATATACCCGGAAACGTTTTACCGTTTCCACGAGCGCCAACGTCTCTAACTCAAAGCTATGGTACTTCTGTTCGGCTGGTGTGGTTACCCTGCTGAAGTAGAGCACCGGCCGCAAGGATCCGTCGTTTTGTTTCTGCAATAGGATTCCACCCAAGCCGCTCGGACAGGCGTCTGTATGTATCTCCGTCTCTGCATGACTATGGTACAGTGCCAACACCGGTCGTTCCACCAGCAGCTGCTTCAGCTTTACGAACGTCTCGGCTTGGCTGTCGCCCCACTGCCACGTAGTCTGCTTCTTGGTCAGTTCAGTTAATGGTTTAGCTAGAACAGCAAAGTTCGGTATGAATTTCCTGAAATAACTCGTTAAGGCTGCGTATAACCCCCGGAGGTTACTAGTTTCTTATACAAAACTAACAATCTGAAATAAAATTACTCTCAACCTATACATCAAATTTTGCACCGAATTTGTATTTATCTAATATGATAGTTTTAATTGTAGAAACATTTATTGTAAAAATATTATCGCTCAATAACTTAAAAATAGACATCAGCGATATTGTTCTGTAATTTTTTAAATCTATTTGTGGGTTTCGAATAACTTTTATTTTTACATAGTTTTGTGTAGAAATGTTCAAATAATACGTCAATTTTTTTTCGACTTGATTACTTATAGTTTAGAGCCTTGGTCGAAAAATATTATACTTAAAGATAATAGAATGCCACTTGGTACCCGTATTCTTCACAAAAAATAAATCATTTTTACCCGTAACACCCATTTTGAAAACCACCGCAGATTCAAGAGAGCGGCAAAAATAGATTACCAAGTACAATAACTATAAGTAATTTTCACAATACAACAAAATAGCTACAATCATATTTGTAGAATGAAGCTTTAGGTACAATTTGCCGCATCGTACGCAAATATGCGTCGATTGGTTTACAAGATGGCGTCTATAATTTAATTTGCTTATTTACAACTACCTAACAGTTTTTTCTACAATTAAAAATATCCTATTAGATAGATAAAAATTCGCTGCAATTTTGATATATAGATTGTTATTCATTTTATTTCCGATTATTAGTTTTGTATAAGAAACTATTGAGGACTATAGGGTTGTGCGCCGTCTTAAGCCTAAGAACTGTCTTACGCCATGTACATTTTTGGGTACAGGAAAGTCGCTTACCGCCGTGATTTTGCGCTCTCCAGGTCGGATACCGCCGCCGCTTATGTCGTGGCCCAGATATGTTACCTTGTTTTGTAAGAAAGAGCATTTAGCTAAGTTTAATTTCAATCCGGCTCTTGCCACCGATTGTAGCACCTCCTCCAACTGATGGAGCCCGCCAGCTATGCTCTCGGAGGGTATCAGCAGGTCGTCCATGTAAGCCAGCACCTGGTCACTGGGAATACCCTTCAGCATTCGCTGTACTACCTTCTGGAAGAGAGCTGGGGCATTCGCGAGCCCGAAGGGGACTCTTAACCACTCATAGTGACCATCCGGAGTAATAAATGCAGTTTTATGTACAGAGTCCACATGCATAGGGACTTGGTGATAACCTTGGGCTAAATCAAGTGTACTATAATAACACTTACCCGCTAACTTGGTGAATTCATCCTCCACCAGTGGCATCGGATGTCGATCTTTCACAGTTACCTTATTTAGTGCGCGATTGTCAACGCACATCCGACGTCCGCCGTTTACTTTTGGGACAAGTACGATGGGGCTTGCGTACTCCGATTCAGACTCTCGTATGGCCCTGCTGTTAAGTAGCGTCTGCACTTTTTGTTTCACCGTTTCCCTTTCTGCGAGTGACAGCCTGTACGGGCGGTGGTATATCGGTGTACGCGTGGTTAACTGGATTCTCATTTCCCCCAAGTGGGTGAGCCCCAAATCTTCATCCCCACTCGAGAAGCAATTTTGCAACCGTGACAAGAGCGCTTCCAATTCGCTCCTTTCACTTTCAGCGATATCACCCACCTTGACATCTGCAAAGCTTAATTTATTATTAATGATACTCACCGAGTTCACCGGTTCCGGGTCTTTATCTGGAAAGATAACAAAGCCGCGCGCCAGCGGGTGTTTGGTGGGCCAGATAACGCCCCTGAGACTCTGATTCCAGATTCTCATCTTCATGTTCCCTGGCCCCAAAAGTGCCCCCTTTACGATAAGTTCAGAGGTGTGTCGCCGGACCGTCCGTTCCTTGACGAGCAGGAACGCACCTTCAGGCAGTCTATCCACCGTGACTGCTGGGCTCTGGTCGTCGTTGGGTAGAAGCCAGGCATCCTCAACGAGCCGTACTTCCAACTTCTGCTGCCATGGCTCGTCCAGGTCATCATCCTCCAACGCCAGCTTTTGGAGGAAGTTTTCCTCGCGCGATAGGCTCACCGTGCCGTCCCGCACAAGTAGGACCACCTCGCCTGACGAGAGCGTTGGCTGCCCTATCAGTATGTCGGCTCCCGACAATCCACATGTCACCACCAACGGGTGCATCTTGACACCGGCACCGTCTATGATGACGGACAGCTCGACCTTACCTAAGGTCCAAGTCATCCCTCCACCGAATCCATGTAACTGCTGCCCATTTGCAGACAGCGTACACTGCAAACGCCGTGCACATTCCTCCGTGATGAGGTCGTGGACACTACCCGTGTCGATGAAGGCTCTCAGCGGCACGCCGGCGCTGGTCTTCATCCACTTTTTGTAGCCCTTCGCGGCATCCACCAAACTTACCTGTGGTCCGCGACGTTGGCCAGGACAATCCATGGCCCAATGCCCTTCCTCGCCACACTGTCGCGGCACCGCTGCGTGCGAGGCCTCGGACACTCGCAGCTCACGTGGGTCCCCACCTCTTGGCAGTTGTAGCAGCGTCTCCAACCGTCCATCGCCGGGTGCCGGTTGGCCCTCGCCGTTGCCTCGGACTGCTGCCCTCCGCGTCGCTGGCTCGAACGTTCCCCACGTCCGCCGTAGGCTTCTCGTCGTTGGTCCGAGAACAGCGTCTCTGCCAGCTGGTCTTCGCACGGGAACTGCCTCTCGCTCCCTAGGTCGATGGACAGGAGCATCCTACTCGTAGCGGTCCAGCATGGTCAGGAAGCCGGTGTACAGCTTGTTAGGCTCTTGGCAGCCGAATGCCCTAGCATTCAACTGCATCGCAAGTGGGAGGCCGTCGATGATGCAGGAGATTGCTCGCTCACCTGTAATGCCCACACGCTCGCCCATGGCAAGCTTCGCCCTAAAGTAGCGAGCAAGACTCTCCCCGGGAACCTTTTGCCGCGCCAGTAGTTCGCGCAGCATCTTCGCAAAGTCATGCTGTTGAGGGAACGCCGTCTTCAGCATGATCTTCCACTCCGCCCAGGTGTGGTCGTACTTGAGAAGCCGATTGAACCACGCTCTGGCTTCTCCCCTCAGCTTCGCCTGCATGTACAGGGATTTCTCGTACTCGGTCCACCCGTGTACACACCCCAGCTGGTCGATGCGAGCCAACCAGATGTCGACATTGGCCTCACGGTCATCGGGATCGAAGGGGTCCAGGATGTCAGCTCCCGCTCTGAAGCTGGATACTCCGCCGCGTATCGCTGACTCACCGGTCTCGCTTCCTGCAGTCGCGTCTATCTTGGCTGCCTTCTGGGCCTGCATATCCCGCAACTCAGCCTGCAACGCCTTCAGCTGGGCCTGCATTTCCTGCATATTAACATATTAACCATTTGGTCAGGTAACCATTTGGTCAGTTAACCATTTGGTCAGCCAACCATTTGGTCAGCTAACCATTTGGTCAAGTAACCATTTGGTCAGTTAACCATTTGGTCAGCTAACCATTTGGTCAGCTAACCATTTGGTCAGTTAACCATTTGGTCAGGTAACCATTTGGTCAGCTAACCATTTGGTCAGTTAACCATTTGGTCAGCTAACTATTTGGTCAGTTAACCACTTGGTCAGTTAACCATTTGGTCAGGTAACCATTTGGTCAGTTAACCATTTGGTCAGCTAACCATTTGGTCAGCTCACCATTTGGTCAAGTAACCATTTGGTCAGTTAACCATTTCGTCAGCTAACTATTTGGTCAGTTAACCACTTGGTCAGTTAACCATTTGGTCAGGTATTCATTTGGTCAGTTAACAATTTTTCCAGCTGAACATATGGTCAGGTAAGCATTTGGTCAGCTCACTATATGGTCAGTTATCTATTTGGTCTGCCAACGACATGGTCAGGTAACCAATTGGTCTGTTAACCACATGGTCAGTTAACGATTTTGCCAGCTAACCATATGGTCAGGTAACCATTTGGTCAGCAAACCAAATGGTCAAATAACCATTTGGTCAGCTAACCATATGGTTAGGTAACCACTTGGTCAGCTAACCATATGGTCAGGTAACCATTTCGTCAGCAACCCATATGGTCAGTTAACAATTTTGCCAGCTAAACATATGGTCAGGTAACAATTTAGTCTGCTAGCCATATGGTTAGGTAACCGCTTGATCAGCTAACCATATGGTCAGTTAACCATTTGGTTTGCTACCCATATGGTGTTACGGCCTATTCTAGCTGACAACACTGCTTACAAAACTACCTTAACGTAACCTACCTTAACGTACAAAAACTTATGCTATTCTCATTAAAGGATACAGTATTGTGTATTTTTGCGAAACAACTGACTAGCCTCCTGACAATCTACTTAAAAGTAGCCGTTCTTGCTACAGAAATATAAATTAACATCTGAATTCTCGTATTCTGTCAAAAACTTTTAGGTTATGTCATTTTGACACATGGGAATAATCACATTCTTTTGCATTTTGGAGTATGAATACTTCATTAGAACCTGGAAATTACAGACTATTAGCGTGTATTACGTATATAAGGAACATACTTACAACTTGTAATAAAATACAGTGTTGACATTCGTGATTTTTAACGCCGATAAGACAGAATGTTGTCATTTTTGATAACAGTCTGAGTCACGTGGTTTTGCCCACGTGAGTCTAGTGTCTATTAGACAGTTATAGTGGTGAAGGGGGGCATATATAATGGAATGTTAAATGCCATTTTGTCTCTTCAATGTCGTAATTCAAGAAGTATAGAGGTTCCCTAAGGGGTGGAGACTCAGTAACACGTGCCAAATTTTATTCCACAAGTTTTTGTGAACTTATTGTGAAGATAATGCTGGTTCACCTGTGGATTCGCTAAGCGGAAAAGGCACGTGGTACATCATGTTTTGGAGATCCAAAATGCGACTTACGTCGGAATTAGGAGTTTTCTACCCCTAGATGGCAATTGAATTACGACGTTTAGCCACTAAAACACCGAGGTATGTTTCTTTTATACAGTATTACCCCCTATTCAGTTTTGAATAATCTAGTGTTCTAATGTAAGGTATTTCTCTGTATTTTGTAAATCTAGTGGCAACATGGAAGGGCCTAAATTGAGTATTCTTTCTCGAGCGAGGATCCTGCTTTCGAGATTATACTGTCCCCCACATGTAAGGGTTGAAGAGCCGATTTTGGAGCGATCCGTGGAAGATGTAGCGTGAAAATTATTGTATCAATTGAGACCTGTTGCTACAGGGTGTTGCGAGAATTACTGTGTTTCAGCTGAGTATACTTTGGAAATGTTTTGAAATTTTGTAACAGAAGCGACTCTGCCCTATTAACGTATTTGAATTCCCGTTTGGGGATGTTTTTTGTGATTCTTAACGTTAATAGTGTAGGGCTGCGTCTGGTACACCCTTATGAGTTATGGCCATGATTATTAAGTGTGCGTTATTATTCTGTACTGTATTATTAGCTGAAATGCATTGAGGTTTCTCAAGTTTTGTTGTATCTTGAGATATTTTTGAGTTATTGAGATAATTTTGGATTTATTGAGTACGCTGTTGCGTGTACGGGTGGACTGTGTCGTCACCGTATTATTTTTGGAGGTACAATAATTTTTGTTCACGAATCGCTCATTTTAAATTGTTGCCGCGTAATGTAAATTCAGTCTGTCCGTAAAGTATTTTTCCTTGATAACTGGAGGTTGTGAATTAGCTTTCAAACACGCAGGTTACACCTTACTGTGAATACTTACTGGTCAAGTATTCGTGTTACTTGCTGTTCACGTTATCAAGGATCGGGTTTGTATTATATTGGGAGGAATTAACGTTAACTTCAATCGGGCAGAACCTCAGCCACAAGCATTGTTTTTTTTTATTTATTTTTTTTTGACCAGTCTTCCTTAATTTTTTTTGTTCTCGATAATTTTTTTAAATTTTGATCATTTCTGTCGAGTCAGTGGGTAGGGTGGTTCGTCAATTTTTTTGGCATCTCGCGGAGATTTTTTGTTGACGTATCACGGGTTTTTTTAAGAGTAAAAGGGGATATGTGGAGTCAGTCTCTTGACAACGATGGATTCTTGAATCAACGCGACTTCGTTGCCAATAGACTGATTGGGATTTCAATAGTTTTAAGGCGAGGGAGAATTGTAGTAAATATTTAAATCGGGTTTTGAAAAAGCGCTGGCTTTCCGATTCTAGACCTCTTCCGGATTTTTCCTAACGGTATTGCCAACCGGAATACCGTTACCATTTTTCAACGTAATTAATCACTGTGGTATATAATTCCCGTGCAAAAGTTCACGCAGCCCTAGGGCAGTTGTAGTATAAGTAATCCAATCACATGTTACTGGGTATTTATACCGCATCACAAGTAATTCAGTTTGTCAGTTTAAATTGTAATTAATTACCGGTTAAAGATTCAGTTGTTTCATTTCCTTTGGCCGTTCGTGAGTACTTAGTTTCTAAAATTTTGGATTTAACTTAGATATTTTGCTCGTAGATTAAATAATTTATTTTTGTGTATTAACTCTGTCGTACTCCGAACTAAAAAGGGAATATTCAACTGGTCATTGATCTTGTAATTCTTAATATTTTGGTTATAGATTTTGCGTATTGAGTATTCATTTAGTGAATCATTTATTTTGTTTAAAGATTTTGCGTATTGAATATTCGTTTAGCGGATATTATTTATTTTGTTATTGTTATTTGTTAGTTACTGATTTTTTTGTTAATAAATTTAGTTATTGAAAATTTTGGTGTTTCTATCACGAGAACTCTAATTCCTTCCTCTGGGGTTTTATTTTTCTTCCAGAATTTAGGGCAATAGAAGCGAAGTGACTGGCGCCGTATAAATTTTAGGCCGCACATCGACATTGATAATTACAGGACCACCCTGCATGGTCACATCTACCTCTAGACTGGGTTGGCGGCCTTCTACCTTGCCCTGGACAGCTGATAGCCGCTGGAGTCACTTCACAGTGGTTACGGAATTCATATTTTTCCCCATTTAGGTTTTTAGCGACCGATCAGAGAGCTGAGCGGACGCTGGCGTATGCCAACTATATAACGCTGGAGTCTGGCCGTAATATACGTTATAATGGTCAGGTTACCATGTGAAAATTGCGCCTATGGTTTCCGTTGGTTGCTTAAATCATAAGCCCCGCCCTCTGATTTCGTATACATTCAAACATTGAATTAAATATATTTAATAGAACATTTCCGACTGGTTATTAAATTTACGCTTTAAAAAATTAAATGCAACATTTTATCTTTATTTATTTTTATTTTGTTAGGGGAATTAAACGGAGACAAGCTCCTGCAAATTCCCACGTACAGAAGTTATAACAAAGTAATAATTATTACAACAAACATTTGTAAGTTACATAATAGATATACCTAACTAAATATAAAGACAATATATATATATATAAATATATATATATATATTTATATATATATTCAATGTATATACATGTATGTATGTATGTATGTATGTATATATATATATATATATATATATATATATATATATATATATATATATATATATATATATATATATATATATATATATATATATTTATATATATATATATATATATAGTAGAAATATGGTTCTTGACGAAAAATGATATGAGGAGAAATAATTGTAATAATATTTTTTAATATAATTTGACGAGTAAATAAGAACTATTATTTCTCCTTATATATATATATATATATATATATATATATATATATATATATATATATATATATATATATATACATACATACATACATACATACATGTATATACATATATATATATATATATATATACATATATGTATAAAAAGTGATGATTTTTTGTCAGAGGGTAATGAAGGCGTCAGAAAGTTAAAGTATTCGTCACGTGACCATACAATATTAGCTAAATTAAAATCACCTACTATAATAACAGAATCCTGGAGATTGTCATTGATAATTTTGGTAACATTTTCAGTGAATACATTAAGTTTACAGATATCAATATAGTCTGGTATGTAGACACAACATATATGAATTTTATTTTTACCATTTGGCAGAGCAATGGATATCCATACTTCTTCCAAAACGTTAGTTTGCCAGTCAGGCCGCTCAGCAACTTGTAAAAATGAGCTGATTGCAATAAGAGAGCCTCCGCCGTCTGACTTATGGGAAGTATGCCTATCCCTATCCCGCCTAAACACTTGGAAATTATTACTAAATAGTTCATGACTACCAATATTACCGTTCAACCAAGCTTCAGTAAGACAAATAATGTGGTAATCAGGTACAGAAGAAGCTTGGAAAAAATTAGTAACTTTTGTGCGTAATCCACGAACATTTTGGTAATATATTTTCAGTGAGTTCACATCTAACATATAATCAGTATATTATGAAATCTAATGGTAATGCAACGAGACAGTTAATAGAGAGAAAAATAAGAGGTTTTAATTTAATTTAATTTGGCTAAACACTCTTCGGTATGTATTTGAAAAATTCGCGAGTTTGAATTTTTACGCGCCAGAATCTTACAATCCTGAACCCAAATATACTCAATATTATTCTCCCTACCAAACAATTTCGCCTTATTTAGTAAAAGTTTGTTTTTATTTGTCAAATGCTCGTTCACATACAGACATAGCATCAATATCATTGGGGGACACTGGACATTCAATGAATGCTCTAATATGCTGAATGACATCTAACAGATTTTCGTTCTTCTTTTCCGGGACCCCTTGAATCTCCAGATTGTTTCTTCTAGAGTACTGATCCAGATTATCTAGTCTAGAGCCTAAATCCGCTACTTCCTTTTTAAGTGCTATATTTTCAGTCGTAAGATTTTCAATTATGGTGTTTTTTTCAATAATTAATACTTTTAGCTCTTCGTATTTATTGTTGAAATCAATCCTAATATTTTCGATGGCTTGGACAATAGCTGGATGATTAAGATTTCCAGAAAGTTCTTCGTTATCAATAATTATTGATTTATTGGCGTCTGCAGACTGGCAATCGTTACAGATCCATTGCGCTCCTTTAATCCCGTTAAGGAGTTTTAGAGTTTCAGCTGACATACGAACACACTTTCCGTGGTAATAATGTCCACAAGAGCCCGAACAAAGGACACCTGGCGCCCTAGCGCTGACCTTTCCACCACAATCGGAGCATATATTTGACATCGGTGCTAATTGTAAATAAACCCCTGTAAGAACTGATCTTGGCAACTTTTACAGCACCTAAGTAATGCAAATTGCATATGCCACTTAATCAGGGGCAGTAAAGAGCGTCAAGCAACTATAATTATGTTCGCACAGGTTTGGACCACTTTTAACACAGTTAAATTTCAAAATAAGGTATATTAGAAATTTGAACGAATAAAATGTAATATTTCACTAATGCAATTCCCTTCTTCTGACATAAGAAGAGAAAAACAAACACTAAAAATTATTGCACAGATCTATGAGAACTTCACAAAATAAATTCAACATAAAACTATCAAAATTTCACTCTTAACACGGAGCAAAATTTCTACGTGTTAACCTACAAACTTTGCAAAAATATCCTAAACATTTACCAAAATATAACTAGAATTTTGACAAAATAATTTAAACAAAATAAAAATGCAAAAAAAAAAACAAAAAAAATCAGCTGTGGACCGACCGCTATCATAAAGTACTTATATAAATTACATTCTAGCAGTAGAGTAGAAATAACTTGGCCTAATATTTTCTAACAGAGATATTATTTATCATGACCATGCAAACGTTACATATAAGTATGAAAAAATTGAGACTTGGAAAAAATTTCGAAAAATTTTACAGTAATTATTCCTAATTTTTCGTTTTATCGAAAAACGTCTCAAATAAAATATATTAATTATTGCTTTTATAGCAACTTTTGTTCAATAAATTTTTTCGAAATATTTTTCTGTTGTGAAATATTCACAAAAATCTTAAAATCGACACGAGTAAACTCCCATTTTTAGTCAACCGATTTTTACCAAAAGTTAATCAACTCGTGCCATTGATAGCAGAAGTTTAAATATGGAGTTTCATAAAAATCCTTTCAGCCGAATTACACGTGTACACAGACGGACAGACAGACGGACAAACAGACAGACCGACAGACATCATGCTAAAAATAGTCAAAACGTTATGTAGGGATCTCAATTCGTGGAGATCCATTGAAATCGCGAAATGTAAAAATCGGTATGATCACAATACCTCCCTTATATATGTTGGCGGTCGGTAATTAAAATTGACAGGATTCGAACTCTAGTTTGCAAATCACAAATAAAGGACTAAACGCACAACGCTACGAATGCCTACTTATCTACTGTGTTACATAGCGAATTAAATATTTAACATATTTTAGTTAAAAACATAAAAAATGCGTTATTTTCCGACAACATAATCTGAAATCAAAAATTCCTGTTGTACTATTCCGGTTCACACAAAAGTACATTACTTAGAACTTTTTCAGATTTTTAGTTTAAACTACTGGGTGTGGTACAAACAAATTTTTTTGCACAATTTTGGCAAAAATCGCGTCAAAATAATTTATTTTGCAAAAATAAAATTTTGACCGTTAATCCACTTACTAAGGGCTTTCATTTGATACCCTACACAGAATTTTAAAAAATATTTTTTTTTTTTTCGATGAGCACTAATATATTTTTAGGGGGATATGTTTTAGTATTTTTCCTATGTGCGAGTCAAAGGGTTGTATAAGCATGCCAAATTTCAACTCTCTAGGTTTAGCAGTTTGGCTACAATTTTTACCGAACTGACAGACGACAAAATGACGGTATAAGGGTTTTTGGTCATACCTACAAAACCCTAAAACTACCGAATTGTTATTGCAAACCGGCTGTTGTTTATGACATGCAGGTGTGCGTTATCGCTTGTTGGCTGTTTGCCGTTCAAGGTCGCAGGCAGGCGGGAAACTGTTCACGATTCAAACGTTTACGTTGCGTTTTTAATTTATCTTAGGTTTTCTTTAATTCTTTGTACACTTCACTTCTTTATTATTGTTTTACTTTAGCGCTTAACGTTTACACTTTACTGTTTTCTCCTCTGTTTATATTTCTTTTGTTCATTTACTTCATATTTTCCAATTTAATTTAGTTCTTTCGCCACTTTTATTACTTTCTCTCCACTTTTTACTCACTGTTTCTCACATAACTTCCATTTTACTTACAACTCTCAGAGGCGGATTTAACGGCGGGCGAACCGGGCGCGCGCACTGGGCCTCGACTTCTGAAGGGCCCCGCAAAACCCCAACTTTCCACTAATGACACCAAGTTTTGTTTCATATGTATCATTTCAATTACTTACAAGTTTACAATCGGCGGTAAAACCTGATAGTATGTTCGTTTTGTTTCTTCGCGATTTTAACAACTTTTATTTCACTCTTTTTAAAACAAAAACCTTCTCAAACACGCGACACGATCCCCGGTGAGCCTCCATAAGTTGTGGGATTCTATAGTGGGGTTTGATTATTCGGTTTTTATTATTAATTAAATTTATTGAAGATAGAATTAATAGTACAAAAGTATGATAATATAACATGTGTGCGTTTGCGACTACTGGCTACGGCTGTTGGCTTCAGACTGACTCGTTGAATGTGAAAATAAGCTCCCGCACCCCCATAAAAAATGTGTTTTTCAGTTTTTCAGTTGATTTATATTTCATGTCAAATTGATCAAAATAAAAAGTGAAAAGCAAAAAAAAAAAGAAAATAAACTTATTGAAAAATAATTTTTTATTATTATTTACTACAAAAAAAAAAAAAAATTATACAGGGAAAAAATATATACTTAACCTTGTACTACTATCGTTCATTTATACTATCATAACTACTATCGTGGGGTCAAAAGTGACCCAATTTTTAATTAGTTGTTAAAATAACATAAATGTATTTTGTGATTTTTTTGGTGTTTTTGATGAATTTATGAGTACATAAAAGACATATTTTAGTAAAAAAAAACTTTTATCCATGAAAATTAAAATATTAGAACACAAATAACCATCATTTCGGGTTTTGCATAAGCAAAAATATAACAGTCTATTATGACACATATATAACAAAAAAAATGTTACAACTAGTAGTTTATTCTCTGAAAATTGGTTCATAATGATACTGCCTTCACCTGTAACAAAAGAAAAGGATATTCAAATCTCTTGCAAAAAAAAGGACACCCATGTTTGTGACCTAATATAAAAATACTAGCTGAGTACCCGTGCTTCGCTACGGTTATTGACGGTTTGCCATCATCGTGCAATTATAATAAGTCATAGTTCTTTATAGATCACATTGCTGACTCTCTCCTCAGGTGTAGATTCACCCCGTTAGAGGTTCATACTAATTACAAATAAAATTAGTAGTTTGTTTCTAAACATTGGCACGGGTAACTTTTATAAGCAAAAACCTAGTCGATATCTCATCTGTCCTAAGAGATACTGAGGAATCCGTGAAAAAATATTGTTAGGACGATAAAATAATAAACGTTCAATCTAACATATCATTTATTTATCAAACATAAATGTATAATACTAAACACCAAAATATAAGCGAGTACACGCCGAGCGATTCAGTCCAACGTCGTAGATAGATAGAATCATCATGTGACTTCCTTTCTTCTTCCTACGCCGATACAAGCGCGGGACACAATACCGACCGCCTGTATGGTGCTGCCGCCACGCCATTGCTCAGCGCGCCCTCTTTGAAAAACTCCCTAACACTCGGCCGTCCTGCAACAATTAATGTCCCTATCAATTCTTACCTTAACCTTACCCCTCCAGGAGGTCGATCAAGTCCTGTCGATCAGTCTCCTGGATACCTGTGTGTTGATCATCCTGGTCGGCACTGAGCTCATGCTCTGCCATGGTGCTGTGATATCGCCGTAGTGAATCAGCAGCTACCGTCACGGTGAAATTTTTATATCCCCTGACGCCTTTGACGGAGGATATTTTGTATCGGTCGTTCCCCAGTATCGCCGTTACTTTATAGGGGCCATTAAATTTATTCAACAGTTTTCTGTTCACGCCCTTGTCGCCGTGGCATGTACTTGCATTACGCCACAAGACCAAGTCACCGGGTTTGTAGCAGGTCGCCGTTTTTCGTCTTTTATTAAAACAAGCTCTCATAGTCTCGCTGACGTTATTCAGCTTCTCAGCCGCTCGCCGGCGACGCCGTGTAACCTCTCGCCGTGGTTCATGGAACTCAGCCTCCGCCGGGGCATTTGCGCTCTGGACACCGTCAGAGAGTTCCGCAATGGCACCACTCTTTCGTGTAAACATCATCTCAACAGGCGAGTACCCCGTACTCTTGTTTACACAGTTATTCATACCCCACACAATGTCGGGCAGTGTCTCGTCCCACCGGGACTCATCTGCAGTCATTGCGCCGATCGCTTCCACTATAGTACGGTTCTGTCTTTCGACTTGTCCGTTCGCCCTTGGGGTCGCAATGGCATTACATACGTGCCGCACGCCGTGCTTGTTAAGAACTCAGTAAATACTTTACTGGTAAACGCCAACCCTCTGTCGGAGATCACACGCTTCGGATATCCGAACTCGCTGAAAATCTCTTTAAGTATAGTAATCACCTCTGTAGACTTCAGAGTGCGCGTTGCGCTTGCGAGGGTGTATTTGGTGAACGCGTCCACCACCATGAGTACGTAAGAGTACCCGCGTACACTTCGTGCAAAAGGTCCCAGATGGTCGACGTGCACCGTGTCGAAGGGGATTGCCTTCTTCTCAATGGGGTGTAGCAGACCCTCCGCTCTGCCATAACTCCCTTTGCTGAACGCACAGTTCATGCACGCTTGGACGTATTTCTTTTTGAAACGCCCCATTTTGGGAAACCAGTAAGTTTCCTTTATTAATTTTAAGCAACGCTCAACGCCGGGGTGACCAACATCATCATGATGTTTTCGTAGTAGACTGAATCTTGCCATCGCCGGGACATACAGTCGATCACCCAGCAGCGTCTTGCTGTACAACCGCTCGTCCTGTAATTTAAAGTCGTTAACAATAGCTTTGTCAGCTGTACCTGCCTGCAGCGCCTCTACAATCGAGTGCGCCTTCTCGTCCTGCAGCTGAACTGTCAGAAACCAATCATCATCGTGGATCTGCACCAGGTTCACTGAGACGGGGTTACGGCTCAGCGCGTCAACATGCTGTATCCTGGCTCCCGGCCTGTACTCTACTTCCATGTCGTACTCTTGTAGAGTCATCCACCAACGAGCGATGCGGGGCACCAGGTCTCGTTTAAGCATGGTAGCTCGCACAGAAATACAATCGGTGATAGCCTTAAAATGTATACCCACCAGATATACCCGGAAACGTTTTACCGTTTCCACGAGCGCCAACGTCTCTAACTCAAAGCTATGGTACTTCTGTTCGGCTGGTGTGGTTACCCTGCTGAAGTAGAGCACCGGCCGCAAGGATCCGTCGTTTTGTTTCTGCAATAGGATTCCACCCAAGCCGCTCGGACAGGCGTCTGTATGTATCTCCGTCTCTGCATGACTATGGTACAGTGCCAACACCGGTCGTTCCACCAGCAGCTGCTTCAGCTTTGCGAACGTCTCGGCTTGGCTGTCGCCCTACTGCCACGTAGTCTGCTTCTTGGTCAGTTCAGTTAATGGTTTAGCTACAACAGCAAAGTTCGGTATGAATTTCCTGAAATAACTCGTTAAGGCTGCGTATAACCCCCGGAGGTTACTAGTTTCTTATACAAAACTAACAATCTGAAATAAAATTACTCTCAACCTATACATCAAATTTTGCACCGAATTTGTATTTATCTAATATGATAGTTTTAATTGTAGAAACATTTATTGTAAAAATATTATCGCTCAATAACTTAAAAATAGACATCAGCGATATTGTTCTGTAATTTTTTAAATCTATTTGTGGGTTTCGAATAACTTTTATTTTTACATAGTTTTGTGTAGAAATGTTCAAATAATACGTCAATTTTTTTTCGACTTGATTACTTATAGTTTAGAGCCTTGGTCGAAAAATATTATACTTAAAGATAATAGAATGCCACTTGGTACCCGTATTCTTCACAAAAAATAAATTATTTTTACCCGTAACACCCATTTTGAAAACCACCGCAGATTCAAGAGAGCGGCAAAAATAGATTACCAAGTACAATAACTATAAGTAATTTTCACAATACAACAAAATAGCTACAATCATATTTGTAGAATGAAGCTTTAGGTACAATTTGCCGCATCGTACGCAAATATGCGTCGATTGGTTTACAAGATGGCGTCTATAATTTAATTTGCTTATTTACAACTACCTAACAGTTTTTTCTACAATTAAAAATATCCTATTAGATAGATAAAAATTCGCTGCAATTTTGATATATAGATTGTTATTCATTTTATTTCCGATTATTAGTTTTGTATAAGAAACTATTGAGGACTATAGGGTTGTGCGCCGTCTTAAGCCTAAGAACTGTCTTACGCCATGTACATTTTTGGGTACAGGAAAGTCGCTTACCGCCGTGATTTTGCGCTCTCCAGGTCGGATACCGCCGCCGCTTATGTCGTGGCCCAGATATGTTACCTTGTTTTGTAAGAAAGAGCATTTAGCTAAGTTTAATTTCAATCCGGCTCTTGCCACCGATTGTAGCACCTCCTCCAACTGATGGAGCCCGCCAGCTATGCTCTCGGAGGGTATCAGCAGGTCGTCCATGTAAGCCAGCACCTGGTCACTGGGAATACCCTTCAGCATTAGCTGTACTACCTTCTGGAAGAGAGCTGGGGCATTCGCGAGCCCGAAGGGGACTCTTAACCACTCATAGTGACCATCCGGAGTAATAAATGCAGTTTTATGTACAGAGTCCACATGCATAGGGACTTGGTGATAACCTTGGGCTAAATCAAGTGTACTATAATAACACTTACCCGCTAACTTGGTGAATTCATCCTCCACCAGTGGCATCGGATGTCGATCTTTCACAGTTACCTTATTTAGTGCGCGATTGTCAACGCACATCCGACGTCCGCCGTTTACTTTTGGGACAAGTACGATGGGGCTTGCGTACTCCGATTCAGACTCTCGTATGGCCCTGCTGTTAAGTAGCGTCTGCACTTTTTGTTTCACCGTTTCCCTTTCTGCGAGTGACAGCCTGTACGGGCGGTGGTATATCGGTGTACGCGTGGTTAACTGGATTCTCATTTCCCCCAAGTGGGTGAGCCCCAAATCTTCATCCCCACTCGAGAAGCAATTTTGCAACCGTGACAAGAGCGCTTCCAATTCGCTCCTTTCACTTTCAGCGATATCACCCACCTTGACATCTGCAAAGCTTAATTTATTATTAATGATACTCACCGAGTTCACCGGTTCCGGGTCTTTATCTGGAAAGATAACAAAGCCGGTGTTTGGTGGGCCAGATAACGCCCCTGAGACTCTGATTCCAGATTCTCATCTTCATGTTCCCTGGTCCCAAAAGTGCCCCCTTTACGATAAGTTCAGAGGTGTGTCGCCGGACCGTCCGTTCCTTGACGAGCAGGAACGCACCTTCAGGCAGTCCATCCACCGTGACTGCTGGGCTCTGGTCGTCGTTGGGTAGAAGCCAGGCATCCTCGACGAGCCGTACTTCCAACTTCTGCTGCCATGGCTCGTCCAGGTCATCATCCTCCAACGCCAGCTTTTGGAGGAAGTTTTCCTCGCGCGATAGTCTCACCGTGCCGTCCCGCACAAGTAGGACCACCTCGCCTGACGAGAGCGTTGGCTGCCCTATCAGTATGTCGGCTCCCGACAATCCACATGTCACCACCAACGGGTGCATCTTGACACCGGCACCGTCTATGATGACGGACAGCTCGACCTTACCTAAGGTCCAAGTCATCCCTCCACCGAATCCATGTAACTGCTGCCCATTTGCAGACAGCGTACACTGCAAACGCCGTGCACATTCCTCCGTGATGAGGTCGTGGACACTACCCGTGTCGATGAAGGCTCTCAGCGGCACGCCGGCGCTGGTCTTCATCCACTTTTTGTAGCCCTTCGCGGCATCCACCAAGCTTACCTGTGGTCCGCGACGTTGGCCAGGACAATCCATGGCCCAATGCCCTTCCTCGCTACACTGTCGCGGCACCGCGGCGTGCGAGGCCTCGGACACTCGCGGCTCACGTGGGTCCCCACCTCTTGGCAGTTGTAGCAGCGTCTCCAACCGTCCATCGCCGGGTGCCGGTTGGCCCTCGCCGTTGCCTCGGACTGCTGCCCTCCGCGTCGCTGGCTCGAACGTTCCCCACGTCCGCCGTAGGCTTCTCGTCGTTGGTCCGAGAACAGCGTCTCTGCCAGCTGGTCTTCGCACGGGAACTGCCTCTCGCTCCCTAGGTCGATGGACAGGAGCATCCTACTCGTAGCGGTCCAGCATGGTCAGGAAGCCGGTGTACAGCTTGTTAGGCTCTTGGCAGCCGAATGCCCTAGCATTCAACTGCATCGCAAGTGGGAGGCCGTCGATGATGCAGGAGATTGCTCGCTCACCTGTAATGCCCACACGCTCGCCCATGGCAAGCTTCGCCCTAAAGTAGCGAGCAAGACTCTCCCCGGGAACCTTTTGCCGCGCCAGTAGCTCGCGCAGCATCTTCGCAAAGTCATGCTGTTGAGGGAACGCCGTCTTCAGCATGATCTTCCACTCCGCCCAGGTGTGGTCGTACTTGAGAAGCCGATTGAACCACGCTCTGGCTTCTCCCCTCAGCTTCGCCTGCATGTACAGGGATTTCTCGTACTCGGTCCACCCGTGTACACACCCCAGCTGGTCGATGCGAGCCAACCAGATGTCGACATTGGCCTCACGGTCATCGGGATCGAAGGGGTCCAGGATGTCAGCTCCCGCTCTGAAGCTGGATACTCCGCCGCGTATCGCTGACTCACCGGTCTCGCTTCCTGCAGTCGCGTCTATCTTGGCTGCCTTCTGGGCCTGCATATCCCGCAACTCAGCCTGCAACGCCTTCAGCTGGGCCTGCATTTCCTGCATATTAACATATTAACCATTTGGTCAGGTAACCATTTGGTCAGTTAACCATTTGGTCAGCCAACCATTTGGTCAGCTAACCATTTGGTCAAGTAACCATTTGGTCAGTTAACCATTTGGTCAGCTAACCATTTGGTCAGCTAACCATTTGGTCAGTTAACCATTTGGTCAAGTAACCATTTGGTCAGTAACCATTTGGTCAGTTAACCATTTGGTCAGCTAACTATTTGGTCAGTTAACCACTTGGTCAGTTAACCATTTGGTCAGGTAACCATTTGGTCAGTTAACCATTTGGTCAGCTAACCATTTGGTCAGCTCACCATTTGGTCAAGTAACCATTTGGTCAGTTAACCATTTCGTCAGCTAACTATTTGGTCAGTTAACCACTTGGTCAGTTAACCATTTGGTCAGGTATTCATTTGGTCAGTTAACAATTTTTCCAGCTGAACATATGGTCAGGTAAGCATTTGGTCAGCTCACTATATGGTCAGTTATCTATTTGGTCTGCCAACGACATGGTCAGGTAACCAATTGGTCTGTTAACCACATGGTCAGTTAACGATTTTGCCAGCTAACCATAGGGTCAGGTAACCATTTGGTCAGCAAACCAAATGGTCAAATAACCATTTGGTCAGCTAACCATATGGTTAGGTAACCACTTGGTCAGCTAACCATATGGTCAGGTAACCATTTCGTCAGCAACCCATATGGTCAGTTAACAATTTTGCCAGCTAAACATATGGTCAGGTAACAATTTAGTCTGCTAGCCATATGGTTAGGTAACCGCTTGATCAGCTAACCATATGGTCAGTTAACCATTTGGTTTGCTACCCATATGGTCAGGTTACCATGTGAAAATTGCGCCTATGGTTTCCGTTGGTTGCTTAAATCATAAGCCCCGCCCTCTGATTTCGTATACATTCAAACATTGAATTAAATGTATTTAATAGAACATTTCCGACTGGTTATTAAATTTACGCTTTAAAAAATTAAATGCAACATTTTATCTTTATTTATCTTTATTTTGTTAGGGGAATTAAACGGAGACAAGCTCCTGCAAATTCCCACGTACAGAAGTTATAACAAAGTAATAATTATTACAACAAACATTTGTAAGTTACAT
Organism: Liopterus haemorrhoidalis; assembly: GCA_963971575.1. Classification (NCBI taxonomy): domain Eukaryota; kingdom Metazoa; phylum Arthropoda; class Insecta; order Coleoptera; family Dytiscidae; genus Liopterus; species Liopterus haemorrhoidalis. The sequence goes on from OZ020618.1 coordinate 33,085,617, forward strand.
AATAGATATACCTAACTAAATATAAAGAGAAAATATATATATTATATATATATATATATATATATATATATATATATATATATATATATATATATATATATATATATATATATATTGTCTTTATATTTAGTTAGGTATATCTGAACAAAATAAAAATAAATAATAATAAAATGTTGCATTTAATTTTTTAAAGCGTAAATTTAATAACCAGTCAGAAATGTTCTATTAAATACATTTAATTCAATGTTTGAATGTATACGAAATCAGAGGGCGGGGCTTAAGATTTAAGCAACCAATGGAAACCATAGGCGCAATTTTCATATGGTAACCTGACCATATGGTTAGCAAACCAAATGGTTAACTGACCATATGGTTAGTTGATCAAGCGGTTACCTAACCATATGGTTAGCTGACCAAATTGTTATCTGACCATATGTTTAGCTGGCAAAATTGTTAACTGACCATATGGTTAGCTGACGAAATGGTTACCTTACCATATGGTTAGCTGACCAAATGGTTATTTGACCATTTGGTTTGCTGACCAAATGGTTACCTGACCATATGGTTAGCTGGCCAAATCGTTAACTGACCATGTGGTTAACAGACTTATTGGTTACCTGACCATGTCGTTGGCAGACCAAATGGATAACTGACCATATAGTTAGCTGACCAAATGCTTACCTGACCATATGTTCAGCTGGAAAAATTGTTAACTGACCAAATGGTTACATGACCAAATGGTTAACTGACCAAGTGGTTAACTGACCAAATAGTTAGCTGACCAAATAGTTAACTGACCAAATGGTTACTTGACCAAATGGTTAGCTGACCAAATGGTTAGCTGACCAAATGGTTACCTGACCAAATGGTTACCTAACCATATGGTTAGCTGACCAAATGGTTATTTGACCATTTGGTTTGCTGACCAAATGGTTACCTGACCATATGGTTAGCTGGCCAAATCGTTAACTGACCATGTGGTTAACAGACTTATTGGTTACCTGACCATGTCGTTGGCAGACCAAATGGATAACTGACCATATAGTTAGCTGACCAAATGCTTACCTGACCATATGTTCAGCTGGAAAAATTGTTAACTGACCAAATGGTTACATGACCAAATGGTTAACTGACCAAGTGGTTAACTGACCAAATAGTTAGCTGACCAAATAGTTAACTGACCAAATGGTTACTTGACCAAATGGTTAGCTGACCAAATGGTTAGCTGACCAAATGGTTACCTGACCAAATGGTTACCTGACCAAATGGTTTACTGACCAAATAGTTAGCTGACCAAATGGTTACCTGACCAAATGGTTAACTGACCAAGTGGTTAACTGACCAAATAGTTACCTGACCAAATGGTTAACTGACCAAATGGTTAGCTGACCAAATGGTTAGCTGACCAAATGGTTAGCTGACCAAATGGTTAGCTGACCAAATGGTTAACTGACCAAATGGTTAGCTGACCAAATGGTTACATGTCTCGATATAACGTAAGAAAGGATTTTTCGACCCATATAAGGTGAAAAGGAGTCAAATGTATTTTTTCACGGATTCCTCAGTATCTCTTAGGACAGATGAGATATCGACTAGGTTTTTGCTTATAAAAGTTACCCGTGCCAATGTTTAGAAACAAACTACGAATTTTATTTGTAATTAGTATGAACCTCTAACGGGGTGAATCTACACCTGAGGAGAGAGTCAGCAATGTGATCTATAAAGAACTATGAATTATTATAATTGCACGATGATTGCAAACCGTCAATAACCGTAGCGAAGCACGGGTACTCAGCTAGTATTTTTATATTAGGTCACAAACATGAGTGTCCTTTTTTTTGCAAGAGATTTGAATATACTTTTCTTTTGTTACAGGTGAAGGCAGTATCATTATGAACCAATTTTCAGAGAATAAACTACTAGTTTAACATTTTTTTTGTTATATATGTGTCATAATAGACTATTATATTTTTGCTTATGCAAAACCCGAAGTGATGGTTATTTGTGTTCTAATATTTTAATTTTCATGGATAAAAGTTTTTTTTTACTAAAATATGTCTTTTATGTACTCATAAATTCATCAAAAACACCAAAAAAATCACAAAATACATTTATGTTATTTTAACAACTAATTAAAAATTGGGTCACTTTTGACCCCACGATAGTAGTTATGATAGTGTAAATGAACGATAGTAGTACAAGGTTAAGTATATATTTTTTCCCTGTATAATTTTTTTTTTTTTTTTTGTAGTAAATAATAATAAAAAATTATTTTTCAATAAGTTTATTTTCTTTTTTTTTTTTGCTTTTCACTTTTTATTTTGATCAATTTGACATATAAATATAAATCAACTGAAAAAATCTGAACACATTTTTTATGGGGGTGCGGGAGCTTATTTTCACATTCAACGAGTCAGTCTGAAGCCAACAGCTGTAGCCAGTAGTCGCAATCGCACACATGTTATATTATCATACTTTTGTACTATTAATTCTATCTTCAATAAATTTAATTAATAATTTAAACCGAATAATCAAACCCCACCATAGAATCCCACAACTTATGGAGGCTCACCGGGGATCGTGTCGCGTGTTTGAGAAGGTTTTTTTTTAAAAAAGAGTGAAATAAAAGTTGTTAAAATCGCGAAGAAACAAAACGAACATACTATCAGGTTTTACCGCCGATTGTAAACTTGTAAGTAATTGAAATTATACATATGAAACAAAACTTAGTGTCATTAGTGGAAAGTTGTGGTTTTGCGGGGCCCTTCAGAAGTCGAGGCCCAGTGCGCGCGCCCGGTTCGCCCGCCGTTAAATCCGCCTCTGAGAGTTATAAGTAAAATGAAAGTTATATGAGAAACAGTGAGTAAAAAGTGGAGAGAAAGTAATAAAAGTGGAGAAAGAACAATTAAATTGGAAAATATGAAGTAAATGAACAAAAGAAATATAAACAGAGGAGAAAACAGTAAAGTGTAAACGTTAAGCGCTAAAGTAAAACAATAATAAAGAAGTGAAGTGTACAAAGAATTAAAGAAAACATAAGATAAATTAAAAACGCAACGTAAACGTTTGAATCGTGAACAGTTTCCCGCCTGCCTGCGACCTTGAACGGCAAACAGCCAACAAGCGATAACGCACACCTGCATGTCATAAACAACAGCCGGTTTGCAGTAACATTTCGGTAGTTTTAGGGTTTTGAAGGTATGACCAAAAAACTATTGAAATATCGAGACTCTGATGATCTCAATAATACCATGGATACACCACTATGGCAAGAGATAGAGGTTTTATACATGTATCCATGGAAATATAAAATAAGTAATAAGTGACGTGTAAAATATTTTCTATAAGATAAAAATGTCATTAATAAATTATTATTAATATTTATTTACTTTGTTTAATTCGTTCAGCTTCAGCTTTACTATTAATAATAACAGGTTATGGGCCCAGTTAATTAAAGATAAATAAGTATGAATAATTTGTTAAATATTGAAAAATTGGATGATAACAATTATGATTGCTGGAAAACCCAAATTGAAAGTTTACTCGTCTTTCATGATTATTGGGATTATGTTTGCGGAAATGGCTAGACCAGGGATTAGATTTCTACAACGTTACAAAATTTCTTTGTAGATGGCAGCACATAACAATTTTACTAAATAATTCAAGGATTATCAGTGGCTGTAAAACAATGGTGCGAGCTACCCATCTTCTAGTTTAATGACAAAACACTATCTTAGGTTAGGTTAGGTTAGTAAGGGTTTAGTTAGAAAAAACCGAGCGAAGCGAGCTACCCATCTTCTAGTTTAATGACAAAACACTATATGTTTCAAGAAACTCGCGCTAATATAATAATTCCGCCTGTTTAGAACCATCGTATGTAAAACAAAACATGTGCGATGTAAGGTGGTGTGACGTATGCACAGTTGTGTAGCAATCTATTCCCGGGTTATACCGCGGAAATATTGAGCGTCCGTTAGCAGAAGAAAATGAGAAGAAAAAATGGGATATGAACGATAGAAAGGCAAAAGCATGTATAATTTTGGCTTTAAAATCTTCTCAACTTATTCACGTTAAATATTGTGAAACGTCAAACGCTGTTTGGTCGAAGTTAAAGGAAATTCATCAGCCAAGGGGTCCAGGAAGGAAAGTAGCTTTGATAAAAAGGTTGGTGCAGATGAAAATAGAAGATGTAGATAAAATGGTAACACACTTAAATTTATTTTTGGAGACGGTGGATAAATTAAAAGAAATAGGCTTAGAAATACCAGAAGAATTCTTATGTATAATTCTTTTATGTAGTTTACCGGAATCTTTTGAAAGTTTTAGAATTGCAATAGAAACACGAGATACACTACCAAGTCTAAATTCTTTGAAAATTAAAATAATGGAAGAATATGAACACCGTCATAGAAGTAATTCCGAAATTACGAAACCTCGAAATCATGATATTCTAGTAACAAATGAAAAGAAATATAAAAAGAATTTCAATAAGAAATTGACTGAAATGAAATGTTTCGTATGTGGTGATCCAAAACACAAGGCATATCAATGTCCGAAAAGAAAAAATTACAAGGCAAGTGTTGTTACAAATGATATGGCATTTAATCTAATGGAAAATAAATTTGATACTGGAGTTTGGTGCATGGACAGTGGCGCTACGTTACACATATGTAACGATAAATCGGCATTCATAGAATTCAAATATGTAGAAAACGATTTTGTTAAGTTAGCTAGTAACAAAACTGCCCAAATAGAAGGAAGTGGAAAAGTGAAATTAAAAGTTAAAGATGGAAAATTTATAAATAATATAACTTTGGAGAACGTATTGTATGTTCCGACATTAAGAGGAAACCTTCTATCAGTAACCAAAATAACAGAGAGGCAATATATAGTTAAATTTAACCAAAGATATGCATATATAATGTCCAAAAAATAATAAATGTGTATTAAGAGCGAAAAATATAGATGGACTATATATAATTAAAGCGTGTAAAGAACAAGTTAATACAATTATTAAAAAAACGAAACTGCAGAAATGGCATGAAAGGTATGGACATCTAAATTTCACCTCACTAACATATCTCAAATTAAATAATGTAGTAGAAGGTTTAGATATAAATAAATACACAAGGCAGTTCTAATAGTTTTTGTTCAACATGCGCAAAAGAAAAAATGGCCCGTCTCAAATTTCCAAGAGAATCGAAAAATAGAAGTAGAGAACTACTTGAGATAGTCCATAGTGATATTTGTGGACCCATGGAGACAATTTCTCTTGGAGGAGCAAAATACTTCATAACTTTTATAGATGATAAATCGAGATACGTTCAAGTATATTTTCTAAAAAGAAAAAGTGAAGCACTGAATGCATTTAAAGAATTTAAAAGATTTGCTGAAAAGGAAACTGGCTGTAAAATAAAATTTTTACGCAGCGATAATGGTGGAGAATATTGTAACGAAAATTTTAAAAATTTCTTGAAAGAAAATGGAATTCAAAGGCAACTGAGTGCACCATATACTGCACAACAAAATGCAGTAGCTGAACGAGCAAATCGTACTCTAGTTGAGGGTGCTAGGTGCATGATGATTCAAGCGAAATTACCAAATAGGTTTTGGGCAGAAGCTATAGGAACTGCTGCCTATATTAGAAATAGATGTTCAACAAGGATTTTAAAAAATAAGACACCTTTTGAAATATGGAGAGGCCGAAAACCTAACGTAAGTTATTTTAAAAACTTTGGATCAAAAGCGTATGTTTTAGATAAACGACCCAGTAGAAAGAAGCTTCAACCTAAATCATTTGAATGCATTTTAATGGGATACTCAACAGAATCAAAGGCATATCGTTTGTGGGATCCAGTTAGAAGAATTATTATAATTTCAAGAGACGTCAAGTTCAACGAAAACTTTGACAATTTTGAATATGAAAATATGGAACAAGCAAATAATGAAGAGAAACCTTACGTAACAGATAATTTTTAGTTTAAATTAGAAAAAGAAGAGAAAGAAGAAAACAAAACTTCAAATCCAGTTGAAGAAGAAATTGATATAGAACCAGAAAATATAATTGTAATACCAGAAAGTAATGAACAATTAGAAAACCTATCAATAAAACGAGGACGAGGTAGACCAAAATTATTGAAAACTGGACAAAAAGGAAGACCCAAGAAACAATATTCTTTAGTAGAAGTTAACAATATAAATCATGGAGAAAATGAGCCGGAGCCAGATCCGATGTCTGTAGAAGAAGCACTACAAAGTAGCAATGGCGAAGAATGGCGGATTGCAATGGAAAATGAATACAAGTCCATAATGGAAAATGATACATGGGAATTGGTCGATTTACCCAAAGGCCGCAAAGCAATTGGCTGTAAATGGGTACTCAGAACCAAATATGCCCCTGACGGTAGCGTCGCAAGATACAAAGCAAGATTAGTAGCTAAAGGTTATTCTCAAATAGAAGGAATAGATTTTCTGGAAACTTACGCACCTGTTGTCCGAATAAGCTCTATAAGAATGCTATTAGCTTTAGCCGCAAAATATAAGTTTTTGGTACATCAAATGGACGTTACAACAGCCTATTTAAATGGCGAATTAAATGAAGAGATATACATGAAGCAACCATCATATTTTGAAAAAGAGGGTAACAAAGTTTGCAAATTACGAAAATCTTTATACGGACTTCGCCAATCTGGAAGAGAATGGTACAAAAAGCTTGACGGAAAATTGTGCAAATTTGGTTTTAACAGATCTACTTACGATGAATGCGTATACATAAAAAGAGTAGGAAGAGATTTAATTATTGTTACAGTATACGTAGACGATCTTTTACTGTTTTCTAGAAATGTAAAACTGATCAACGATGTAAAATCAAAATTAATGGAAACTTTTAAAATGAAAGATGAAGGTCCCGTTCATTTTTGCTTGGGCATATCTATAGTACAAGAAAAAAATGGAACTAAAAGATTAAATCAATCTAAATATATTAAAGACGTATTAAAAAGATTCAAAATGGAAGATTGTAAAGCTGTTTCGACACCGCTATGTTCAGGTGCTAAATTAAATAAAGGTTCTAAAGAAAATAAAAATGATAGCGTAGATAAAAATTTTTATCAGTCTGTAATTGGTTCCCTGATGTATATTGCTACATGCACAAGACCAGATATCGCTTATGCTGTAAGTTCACTCAGTCAATACAACTCAGATCCTAGAAATCTGCATTTAGTAGCAGCCAAAAGAGTGTTAAGATATCTAAAAGGCACAGAAAATTTAAATTTGACATATGTAGCTAATGACAAACCAATCCTAGGATACAGTGACGCAGATTGGGGAGGAGACCAAGATGATAAAAAATCATATGGAGGTTACGTTTTCTTACTCGCAGGAGGAGCAATATCATGGCAAGCCAGAAAACAAAGATCAGTGTCGCTATCAAGCACAGAAGCTGAATACATGGCATTTACACAGGCCACAAAGGAAGCAATTTATCTTAGAGATTTTCTAAATGAATTAAATTATGAAGTCGGACAAAATAAAATGACGATTTTTGACGACAATCAGAGTGCCATAAAACTTGTGAAGAATAATGGATTTCATTCTCGTACGAAACATATAGCCATACAATACCATTTTGTAAGAGAAAAGTATGAACAAAATTTAATTGACATAAATTATAAGCCAACAGAAGATATGGTGGCCGATGTTTTCACAAAAGGACTAACTAGATTCAAGAATGAAAAATGCGTGAAAGAAATGGGATTATCTGAAATCATCATTGTGGGAGAGTATTGAAATATCGAGACTCTGATGATCTCAATAATACCATGGATACACCACTATGGCAAGAGATAGAGGTTTTATACATGTATCCATGGAAATATAAAATAAGTAATAAGTGACTTGTAAAATATTTTCTATAAGATAAAAATGTCATTAATAAATTATTATTAATATTTATTTACTTTGTTTAATTCGTTCAGCTTCAGCTTTACTATTAATAATAACAAAAACCCTTATACCGTCATTTTGTCGTCTGTCTGTCTGTCAGTTCGGTAAAAATTGTAGCCAAACTGCTAAACCTAGAGAGTTGAAATTTGGCATGCTTATACAACCCTTTGACTCGCACATAGGAAAAATACTAAAACATCTAAAAAACATATCCCCCTAAAAATATATTTGTGCTCATCGAAAATTTTTTTTTTTTTAAATTCTGAGTAGGGTATCAAATGAAAGCCCTTAGTAAGTGGATTAACGGTCAAAATTTTATTTTTGCAAAATAAATTATTTTGACGCGATTTTTTGCCAAAATTGTGCAAAAAAATTTGTTTGTACCACACCCAGTAGTTTAAACTAAAAATCTGAAAAAGTTCTAAGTAATGTACTTTTGTGTGAACCGGAATAGTACAACAGGAATTTTTGATCAGATTATGTTGTCGGAAAATAACGCATTTTTTATGTTTTTAACTAAAATATGTTAAATATTTAATTCGCTATGTAACACAGTAGATAAGTAGGCATTCGTAGCGTTGTGCGTTTAGTCCTTTATTTGTGATTTGCAAACTAGAGTTCGAATCCTGTCAATTTTAATTACCGACCGCCAACATATATAAGGGAGGTATTGTGATCATACCGATTTTGACATTTCGCGATTTCAATGGATCTCCACGAATTGAGATCCCTACATAACGTTTTGACTATTTTTAGCATGATGTCTGTCGGTCTGTCTGTTTGTCCGTCTGTCTGTCCGTCTGTCTGTGTACACGTGTAGAGCAAATTCGGCTGAAAGGATTTTTATGAAACTTCATATTTAAACTTCTGCTATCAATGGCACGAGTTGATCAACTTTTCGTAAAAATCGGTTGACTAAAAGTAGGAGTTTACTCGTGTCGATTTTAAGATTTTTCGAAAAAATTTAGTGAACAAAAGTTGCTATAAAAGCAATAATTAATATATTTTATTTGAGACGTTTTTCGATAAAACGAAAAATTACGAATAATTTCTGTAAAATTTTTCGAAATTTTTTCCAAGTCTCAATTTTTTCATACTTATATGTAACGTTTGCATGGTCATGATAAATAATATCTCTGTTAGAAAATATTAGGCCAAGTTATTTCTACTCTACTGCTAGAATGTAATTTATATAAGTACTTTATGATAGCGGTCGGTCCTGTGGTGGCCACAGCTGATTTTTTTTCTGTTTTTTTTTTTTTGCATTTTTATTTTGTTTAAATTATTTTGTCACAATTCTAGTTATATTTTGGTAAATGTTCAGGATATTTTTGCAAAGTTTGTAGGTTAACACGTAGAAATTTTGCACCGTGTTAAGAGTGAAATTTTGATAGTTTTATGTTGAATTTATTTTGTGAAGTTCTCATAGATCTGTGCAATAATTTTTAGTGTTTGTCTTTTAGAATTTTTCTTCTTATGTCAGAAGAAGGGAATTGCATTAGTGAAATATTACATTTTATTCGTTCAAATTTCTAATATACATTATTTTGAAATTTAACTCTTTTAAAAGTGGTCCAAACCTGTGCGAACATAATTATAGTTGCTTGACGCTCTTTACTGCCCCTGATTAAGTGGCATATGCAATTTGCATTACTTAGGTGCTGTAAAAGTTGCCAAGATCAGTTCTTACAGGGGTTTATTTTCAATTAGCACCGATGTCAAATATATGCTCCGATTGTGGTGGAAAGGTCAGCGCTAGGGCGCCAGGTGTCCTTTGTTCGGGCTCTTGTGGACATTATTACCACGGAAAGTGTGTTCGTATGTCAGCTGAAACTCTAAAACTCCTTAACGGGATTAAAGGAGCGCAATGGATCTGTAACGATTGCCAGTCTGCAGACGCCAATAAATCAATAATTATTGATAACGAAGAACTTTCTGGAAATCTTAATCATCCAGCTATTGTCCAAACCATCGAAAATATTAGGATTGATTTCAACAATAAATACGAAGAGCTAAAAGTATTAATTATTGAAAAAAACACCATAATTGAAAATCTTACGACTGAAAATATAGCACTTAAAAAGGAAGTAGCGGATTTAGGCTCTAGACTAGATAATCTGGATCAGTATTCTAGAAGAAACAATCTGGAGATTCAAGGGGTCCCGGAAAAGAAGAACGAAAATCTGTTAGATGTCATTCAGCATATTGGAGCATTCATTGAATGTCCAGTGTCCCCCAATGATATTGATGCTATCCACAGAGTTCCATTTTTTAATAAAAACAAACAGGGTCCTAGAAATATTATAATAAAACTAAAATCTAGATTATTTAAGCAAAGATTTTTAGCGTGCTCCAAAACAGTAATTAAAAAGAATAGAACATCTGGTAAACAATTAAGTATTAATGTTCCTACGATTTCATCTGGTCTGTATGTGAACGAGCATTTGACAAATAAAAACAAACTTTTACTAAATAAGGCGAAATTGTTTGGTAGGGAGAATAATATTGAGTATATTTGGGTTCAGGATTGTAAGATTCTGGCGCGTAAAAATTCAAACTCGCGAATTTTTCAAATACATACCGAAGAGTGTTTAGCCAAATTAAATTAAATTAAAATCTCTTATTTTTCTCTCTATTAACTGTCTCGTTGCATTACCATTAGATTTCATAATATACTGATTATATGTTAGATGTGAACTCACTGAAAATATATTACCAAAATGTTCGTGGATTACGCACAAAAGTTACTAATTTTTTCCAAGCTTCTTCTGTACCTGATTACCACATTATTTGTCTTACTGAAACTTGGTTGAACGGTAATATTGGTAGTCATGAACTATTTAGTAATAATTTCCAAGTGTTTAGGCGGGATAGGGATAGGCATACTTCCCATAAGTCAGACGGCGGAGGCTCTCTTATTGCAATCAGCTCATTTTTACAAGTTGCTGAGCGGCCTGACTGGCAAACTAACGTTTTGGAAGAAGTATGGATATCCATTGCTCTGCCAAATGGTAAAAATAAAATTCATATATGTTGTGTCTACATACCGGACTATATTGATATCTGTAAACTTAATGTATTCACTGAAAATGTAACCAAAATTATCAATGACAATCTCCAGGATTCTGTTATTATAGTAGGTGATTTTAATTTAGCTAATATTGTATGGTCACGTGACGAATACTTTAACTTTCTGACGCCTTCATTACCCTCTGACAAAAAATCATCACTTTTTATACATATATGTATATATATATATATAAATAAAACACTATCTTGTATATTCGTCAATTTATTAAAACCGTAATTAATATATATATATATATATATATATATATATATATATATATATATATGTAAATACATGTATGTATGTAAATATATATATATATATATATATACATCTATATATATATATATATATATATATATATATATATATATATATATATTGTCATTATATTTATTTAGGTATATCTATTATGTAACTTACAAATGTTTGTTGTAATAATTATTACTTTGTTATAACTTCTGTACGTGGGAATTTGCAGGAGCTTGTCTCCGTTTAATTCCCCTAACAAAATAAAAATAAATAAAGATAAAATGTTGCATTTAATTTTTTAAAGCGTAAATTTAATAACCAGTTGGAAATGTTCTATTAAATACATTTAATTCAATGTTTGAATGTATACGAAATCAGAGGGCGGGGCTTATGATTTAAGCAACCAACGGAAACCATAGGCGCAATTTTCATATGGTAACCTGACCATATGGGTAGCAAACCAAATGGTTAACTGACCATATGGTTAGCTGATCAAGCGGTTACCTAACCATATGGTTAGCTGACTAAATTGTTACCTGACCATATGTTTAGCTGGCAAAATTGTTAACTGACCATATGGGTTGCTGACGAAATGGTTACCTGACCATATGGTTAGCTGACCAAGTGGCAAACTAACGTTTTGGAAGAAGTATGGATATCCATTGCTCTGCCAAATGGTAAAAATAAAATTCATATATTGTGTGTCTACATACCAGACTATATTGATATCTGTAAACTTAATGTATTCACTGAAAATGTAACCAAAATTATCAATGACAATCTCCAGGATTCTGTTATTATAGTAGGTGATTTTAATTTAGCTAATATTGTATGGTCACGTGACGAATATATTAACTTTCTGACGCCTTCATTACCCTCTGACAAAAAATCATCACTTTTTATACATATACTAGCAGTGTACCCGCTGCTTCGCTACCGAAATAAAGTAGTCGTAGCCCGCTTAGATCTGGCCCATTTTGAAATCGGTTCAAGACTGGTTGCTACGAATCGTTTTATATTCAAATATATTTATTTGTTTTAATCTACAATTGTATTAATATGTGCTTCTTATACAAATAATTTAAGTACGAATTTCTTTGTAAACATTGGTAGTACAGACATTTAATATCAACACGTATAAGTATCCCGATGTGCTAACCTAGGAAAATGCCCATGTGAGAATCATTGCCAAAGGCAGCGCCAGTCACGTAAAGCATTTTATGTTTCACCTTACGAAATTATTTATTATAATTTTTATGATATTTATTATAATTACTTCGTGATTATTCCTGATTTATAAATCGTACCTATATAGATCAGAGCACTTTTTTTCGTTAGTAATTATTCTTGCCACCGAAGTAAGTTTTCTTCGTATTGCTTTAGGGGGTTACAATAATGTTCAATAGCGAATTTAACGTTACAATTGTCGTCTAAAATGAAAATAAAGAAAATTGTGATATATATCCTCGGGAACATTTTTGTTGCAATATTAAACCCAAAATTCGTTAATATAGGTATATTTTGAATATGTGTATCTTTTATAGTTTAAATATTTCTTAATTGATCGGAAACCTGGTGTCTTACCGCGATGATATATAGCTTAAAATCTTTCCAGACAAATTTGGAATACGCTGTTGCAAATAGCACTAAAATCGGTTTATCCGTTTTTGAGTTTTAATACATATACCGATTTTAAACAGACGCCTATGTGCCAAAAAGAAATGAAACAGGTCACTTGAAGGGTTTTATGAATATCTTTGAATCTAGATTTGCCTTGTATGGGTTGATCAGAGCAAAATACTGAACCTCGTTTTTGTACATGTGTATGGGTAATCTTTGTAACCAAAAACCAAGTCGATATCTCATTATAGGTCTGAGATATTGAGGAATCCGTGAAAGAAACATTTCACCACATTAGGGGTCGAATTTAAAAAAAATCTTTCTTAATAGGTGCTCACATCATGGAAGGAACATTCCTTCCTCCACGAATTTCATGTTTCTATGTCCAGGGGGCGTTCTATTGAATAAAAAATACCAATTTACCCTTTTAGGCGTGAAAATTTAAAAGAAAACTGTCAAAAAGTTTCTAAGATTTTAAAAAGACATCTATATGCCAAAACACAATGTTATAACTCAACATACATCGGAAATACGAAGGGTTCTATAATTCACTCCGAATACATAATAAATTTATCCCTTTAAGGGTTGATTAGAACAAAATCCTGAATTTAGTTCTTAACATTTGTATGTGTAACCTTTGTAAGCAAAAACTAAGTCAATATCTCATTGGGCCTAAGAGATATTGAGGAATCCCTGAAATCACTTAACAGCCCCTTAGGGGTCGTATTTCGAAAATTCTCTTCTTAGTGATCGCTTACGACCTGGAGGAAATATACTTCTCGAATTTCATGTTTCTAGGTCTAGTGATTTGGGCTGAACGTTGATGAGTCAGTCAGGTCATGTATTTATATACATATATAAGAAAATTTTATAAATGATATACCTATATACAGAAGAAGATTAAACAGAAAAGATTTGTTTATTTATTTATTTATATTATTGACATTGTAACAACTTCTGTTATACACATGTTTAATGTTAAGTCAATATTAAGAGATATTTCAAGTTTATAAGTAGCGCTCCTTCTGTCCCCCTAAATATTCAGAAGCTACACTAAACAGAAAATAATCGTTCTTCATTCAAAGTCTTTATAAATTATCTTTATAAATTGTTGATGTAAAGTAAATAATAAGCGAGATATTTCCAGTATTTTAGTTTTAGCACCTCCCCCATCTCCCTTCCCCTGCTTCTTAACCAATTGAAAAATTTATAGGATAACAGGTATTTGTATTTTTATTTTAAACAGTTTTTCTCATGTGCGTTTTTGCTGTTAAGTCAATAGTAAATGAGATATTTCAAAAGTTTAGTTTTAGGTTGTCCCTTCGTTACTCCCGTAAATCAATCCAATAAAAAAAAATCATTAAAAAAAAATATTTGCTTTCTTATTACAGTGAAACCTCTATCTATCGTTCCTCGAATAATAATTTTCCCGTATATGTCGTTATTTCTTGCGGTTCCGAATTAATTTCATACAAAACACGCAAAAATAGATCGCATCGATCATTTCTCTCTGTATCATTTTACCGCATTCATCGTTTAAATTACGCAGCAAATTTCGTGTTTTTTCAAATTGAAAACTTTTTTTATGCGCATTCGATAACTGATGCCGAAAAAAATTTAATTTGTAACACCGAAAGAATATTGATTTCTTACGGCAATATAAAAAGCCAAAAAGTAAATGACGATGAAAGATTATATACAATACAAAGTATAATTTTTTTTGTCGGCATGCAGCTTCCTTTTTTATTTCGCTACGATATTTTTTATTTAAAAAAATTGATTTATACCTGAAACATGTATCATTTTTAGAATATATATGTACGTACATATTAAACATTTAAATATGTATTAATGTGTTTTTCATTGTTTTCCCGCATCCATAGTTTATTTCAATAGGTCCCTTCAAAAACGATAGATAGAGGTTTCACTGTATAAGCAATTTTTCTGTTAAGTCTACGTCTTAAGTGATGCCATTTTTTTTCTTTCAATTTGCCTCCTTATATTGACTGCATTTCCTACCTATATACCAAATTCCAACTCGGTACACACAGATTTTCTGTTTTATATATATATAAAAGATTTTACTATTATATTTAAACATTTAAATAAAAGAATAGAAAAAAAAAATAAATAAAAATAACAAAGTTCATAAAAATGCCCTAAAATTAAAAACCAGAAAACAGGTGCTCCACTTTAGTCTCGCTCTGCATAAACTAATCAAAAATTTTACTAAATAACAATATATAAATCTTATCAGCTAGAGCAGAGTAAAGATGAATCGCGCCGAACGACATTGAACGATGTTTCACGAACTTACTATAGTTGTCCAAACAACCATTGAAACGAAATTCCCGCGATCTCGCTGAACGCATCATACATACTTCGATGGTCCAATATAATTAAAAACAAAATTATTAATTTCTCGTTTCTGATGGGACTTTTTTGAAATTTTCGATTTTTCTAGTTATGATGAAAGCATTCCCTACCTGTATGCAAAATTTCAACTCGGTAGCGTATCTGGAAGTGGGTTAGAATTTCCGGACATAGCCACAAATATCCATTTTTATATATAAAGATGTATATATATATATATATATATATATATATATATATATATATATATATATATATATATATATATATATATATATATATATATATATATATATATATATATATATATATATATATAATCTATATATATATATATATATATATATATATATATATATATATATATATATATATATATATATATATATATATATATATATATAGATAATATATATATATATATATAAAGAAAAAAGAGAGGATGAGCGGGAAACACATATTATATATAAATGAGAATATTATGAAAGAAAGGTTATTAAAGACCTGATAATTATGTATACTATCTCACCGATCACCACTAAATTCCATTCCCGAACTGAGAATTTTTTATATTTTTAAACGTAAGCAAAAAGGAATAGATCGAATGCAATTTCTCCGTGTCGGTTTTAGAATTCAGTGTATGTTCGTAATGATTAATGTAGCACATTTCTAGTATATATTGTAAGTATATATTGTAAGTATATATTGGAAGCACGGTACAAAAACTAAAAAACAGGATTATTCAACACCGTTCTGACGCGGAGGTTAACCCCAAAAAATGTACTTTGGGCGCTCACATTAATAGTACCAAACATGTGGTAAATTTTGATAATCCTAAGATTCTGGATCGGTTTTCCCATGATTCTAGTAGATTCTTTAAAGAAATGTGCTACATTAATCATTACGAACATACACTGAATTCTAAAACCGACACGGAGAAATTGCATTCGATCTATTCCTTTTTGCTTACGTTTAAAAATATAAAAAATTCTCAGTTCGGGAATGGAATTTAGTGGTGATCGGTGAGATAGTATACATAATTATCAGGTCTTTAATAACCTTTCTTTCATAATATTCTCATTTATATATAATATGTGTTTCCCGCTCATCCTCTCTTTTTTCTTTTTCAAAATTTAACATTGAAATCTGCTGCGCCTGCGCAGTTATTAATTTCCCATAAATAGTCAAGTGCTTATCCCTCTACACTTGATTTGATTTCTAACTTCCGCCACCTTGTTACATACAAAATGGCGTCATCTTTAATGTGACTTAGTTTTTGGTTTTCGCTAGTTTCTTAAATATGTTTCATTTCTAAAAGTTTACAACTATGAAGTTTTTTTTGTTCACTTTCGGTTCAGTTCTACATAACATCTAGTTATTTTACATCCATGTGTCTCACTTAAGTATTTCAGTAAGTAACATAAAACTAGGGTTATGTATACATAAATCTAACTGCGTTTAATGTTTGTTTGTAGACCTTGAATAAAGTTAGCGAATGGCTAACGAAATATAGGCCTTAATGAAATAATTGTGGTTACTATCGACACAATATCTTCTTTTCCCAACTATTCCAAACGTATATATATATATATATATATATATATATATATATATATATATATATATATATATATATATATATATATATATATATATCAATCCGGGCAACAACTTGGCGTCCACATATAGTTATTACCGTTTGGCAACCACCAGAAATACAAGTGATATCTTTACGTTTGTTGAAGTATATTAACTTAATTTTGGCATAGATTAACGAAAGCGCATCAGTTTTTGCAAATTTTGAACTATTTTAATATACACATTTCATTTTTTCACGTTTACAATAGTATCTTAATCGCTTCCTTTTATTTTAAAACAATATTACGTCCTGCCAATATACACCTACAGAATGCAGGTAATTTTACGTCCGTAAGTATATCTGTTACACATTTTACCAGTAAACTTGCATCCTACATAGTGGCCAATTATACTTACTGTTATATTAATGTAAACATATCTCAATCGAACAGCCTGCAGAACTTTACAAAAAGTTCTTAGGAATGACTTATGCATATGTTACGCAAGATATGTAAATAAAAAGACAGATTACAATAAGTCAATTACTTTTATTTAATTCAGTATAAAACAAAAAACAAACAAATAAACATATTGATTAAAAATTGATGTGAAATGTGAATTTTCACACATTTCAGGGTTTTGCAGGTATTTAGTAAGTGAATGATGATTATTTTGGATGCGAAAACAAATTTTATATTAAAATATTTTTTTTGTTAATTTTAATTCGAACGCTTAATACCATTATTTAGGTTTCTAAATATGTGCAGTATTTTTTTTTGTATACCAAGGTTCATTAAGAATTTTAAAAATTGCGCCTATGGCTTCCATTGGTTGTTATAAGTTCCGCCCCTCTGATTTCGTGTACATTGAAACAGAATTAAATTATAATTTAAACAATTATACTGGCTATTAAATTTACGTTTTTAAAAATTAAATGCAACATTTGCCAAAATATAACTAGAATTTTGAAAAAATAATTTAAACAATATAAAAATTAAAAAAAAAACAAAAAATAATTTAGTCTCTTCTCACAGGGTTCGATCCCTTTCGGATCGGGTTACTTGGATGAAAAATCAGCGTGAAATACCACTAGACCAGCACACACGTTCCAGTGTGGCGTGTTACAAAGCTATAACTTGTGTACATTATTAGCCAAAAATCACAAACGCATGCGTTTTTTTCCAAAAACCTAATCTGATTAAAAATTCCTGTTGAAGTATTCCGGTTCACAATAATGTACATTACTTAGAATTTTTTCAGATTTTTAGTTTAAACCATCTGGGCTACAGGGTGTGGGACAAAAAAATTTTTGCACAATTTTGACCAAAATCGCTTCAAAATAATTTATTTTGCAAAAATAAAAATTTGATCGTTAATCCACGTACCAAGGGCTTTCATTTGATACCCTACTCATAATTATAAAAAAATATTTTTTTTTTTCGATGAGCACATATTTTTTTATATTTTTAGGGGGATATGTTTTTGAGATCTTTTAGTATTTTTCCTATGTGCGGGTCAAAGAGTTGTATAAGCATGCCAAATTTCAACTCTCTAGGTTTAGCCGTTTGGCTACAATTTTTACCGAACAGACAGACAGACAGACGACAAAATGACGGTATAAGGGTTTTTTGGTCATACCTACAAAACCCTAAAAATGTGTATACTTATGTATTTTGAGTCGTAGATCTCAAAAATAATATCAATTACAAACTACGGTTTACTGTTTTTGAATAAATTTTTTAAAAAAACGACAGAAAATTACTGTATTTCAAAATACACATATAAGAGGGCGCTTTAAATATATTTTTTAGACTTCCCACCCTAAATTTGGCCTAAATACAAATTTAAAAAAAAAAAAAGTAAAATTTGCGAGAACGATTATATCCGTTACTAGGTATTGAGAAGTAACACGCTCGAATACGCTAACTGGTAGATATGTCCCGTTTTTCAGTTTGAGAATTATGGGAACCCTAGTGTAATCGTCAAAGCGGAAATTCGTCTTTAAATTCAGACAAACGAGGCAAACAATTCAGCAAAAAGAGATGAGAAGGATAAATATTTGTGTTGAAATGATTTTGAATATTGCATATATATTATAATATCAGGAACTGATATATAAAAATATGCTAAGTGAAAATGCGATAGATAAAATTTTTATTAAAAATAAGACAGACGTTAAAAAACTGTAAACGATGAAAAAGCATTTGGTGTGTATTAAAATGCAGTTCGCTTAGGTTCAATAATATAAGCTAAAGTCGGTTTACGATAACTATGAAATGACGTCAAAATTGGTTAATTTAAGTACCAACGTTATGATATGTTTTAATCAACATCAATCCATAACTCAGTTAGTACATTTATTTATTTAATATTGGTACATTTTTTCAATGTTGCCGGTGTGAAATTGGATTGTTCAATCGTTGTTTATCAGGTTGACATTTAGGTGTTTAGAAGTTGTTCAATATAACCTAACTTTTTTTTGACAGTTTACGAATTGGCAACAAGGTGAGTTTTTCAACTGTGATGTCATTTCATAGTTACGGTAAATGGACTTTATTATATATTATTTGCAAAAAACATGCGTTTATAGCTGTTTATAAACTTTTTAATTGTTTAAATTAATCCACACTTTAAATGCGCGCTAAAACTGGAAAGCAAAATGTGGAAGAAGAAACATTACCTCCAGTCATATAAGGTGTCATTCCTTTTACATGTAAAAAGAATTAGCTAAGCTTACAAGTTAGCCAAATGCCTTAGCAAGCGTAAGGGGGGAGGAAAAATCTTTTGTAGTCTTATAAATGGAACGTCCTTACAACTTAGATTATCTTAGGTAAGGTAAAATTACTTATTGTGGTAAAAGAAAAGCAGTTATAGTAAGAGACCCCTCTTCATAGTTTATTTATTTTTTATTTTTGCACTCGAAATTGATTCTATCATGATTTTTAACTAATCATCCTTTTCTCTTTATCTAATAATTATGAACATTTCAAGATTACTTTCTTAACTTTTGTAACAAGCAAAATCTGTCGAGAAAAGCAACTTTTTCTCGATAATTCAAAAATAAGATTCATTACATCTGTTTTTTATTTACGACGAGTCGCTATGTGTTGAGAATAAAATTGTGTGGCCTGAGTATTGAATAAATCTGATGTGTCCAACACATAGCGACTCGTCGTAAATAAAAAACAGATGTAATGAATCTTATTTTTGAATTATCGAGAAAAAGTTGCTTTTCTCGACAGATTTTGCTTGTTACAAAAGTTAAGAAAGTAATCTTGAAATGTTCATAATTATTAGATAAAGAGAAAAGGATGATTAGTTAAAAATCATGATAGAATCAATTTCGAGTGCAAAAATAAAAAATAAATAAACTATGAAAAGGGGTCTCTTACTATAACTGCTTTTCTTTTACCACAATAAGTAATTTTACCTTGCCTAAGATAATCTAAGTTGTAAGGACGTTCCATTTATAAGACTACAAAAGATTTTTCCTCCCCCCTTACGCTTGCTAAGGCATTTGACTAACTTGTAAGCTTAGCTAATTCTTTTTACATGTAAAAGGAATGACACCTTATATGACTGGAGGTAATGTTTCTTTTTCCACATTTTGCTTTCCAGTTTTAGCGCGCATTTAAAGTGTGGATTAATTTAAACAATTAAAAAGTTTATAAACAGCTATAAACGCATGTTTTTTGCAAATAATATATAATAGCTTATATTATTGAACCTAAGCGAACTGCATTTTAATACACACCAAATGCTTTTTCATCGTTTACAGTTTTTTAACGTCCGTCTTATTTTTAATAAAAATTTTATCTATCGCATTTTCACTTAGCATATTTTTATATATCAGTTCCTGATATTATAATACATATGCAATATTCAAAATCATTTCAACACAAATATTTATCCTCCTCATCTCTTTTTGCTGAATTGTTTGCCTCGTTTGTCTGAATTTAAAGACGAATTTCCGCTTTGTCGATTACACTAGGGTTTTCATAATTCTCAAACTGAAAAACGGGACATATCTACCAGTTAGCGTATTCGAGCGTGTTACTTCTCAATACCTAGTAAGGGATATAATCGTTCTCGCAAATTTTACCTTTTTTTTTTTTAAATTTGTATTTAGGCCAAATTTAGGGTGGGAAGTCTAAAAAATATATTTAAAGCGCCCTCTTATATGTGTATTTTGAAATACAGTAATTTTCTGTAGTTTTTTTTTTAAATTTATTCAAAAACAGTAAACCGTAGTTTGTAATTGATATTATTTTTGAAATCTACGACTCAAAATACATAAGTATACACATTTTTAGGGTTTTGTAGGTATGACCAAAAAACCCTTATACCGTCATTTTGTCGTCTGTCTGTCTGTCTCTCTGTCTGTCTGTTTGTCTGTCTGTTCGGTAAAAATTGTAGCCAAACGGCTAAACCTAGAGAGTTGAAATTTGGCATGCTTATACAACTCTTTGACCCGCACACAGGAAAAATACTAAAAGATCTCAAAAACATATCCCCCTAAAAATATAAACAAATATGTGCTCATCGAAAAAAAAATATATTTTTTTATAATTATGAGTAGGGTATCAAATGAAAGCCCTTGGTACGTGGATTAACGATCAAATTTTTATTTTTGCAAAATAAATTATTTTGAAGCGATTTTGGCCAAAATTGTGCAAAAAATTTTTTGTCCCACACCCTGTAGCCCAGATGGTTTAAACTAAAAATCTGAAAACATTCTAAGTAATGTACATTGGTGTGAACCGGAATAGTTCAACAGGAATTTTTAATCAGATTAGGTTTTTGGAAAAAACGCATTTTTTGTGATTTTTGGATAATAATGTACACAAGTTATAGCTTTGTAACACGCCACACTGGAACGTGTGTGCTTGTCTAGTGGTATTTCACGCTGATTTTTCATCCAAGTAACTCGATCCGAAAGGGATCGAACCATGTGAGAAGAGACTAAATTATTTTTTGTTTTTTTTTTTAATTTTTATATTGTTTAAATTATTTTTTCAAAATTCTAGTTATATTTTGGCAAATGTTGCATTTAATTTTTAAAAGCGTAAATTTAATAACCAGTGGAAATTGTTTAAATTATAATTTAATTCTGTTTCAATGTACACGAAATCAGAGGGGCGGAACTTATAACAACCAATGGAAGCCATAGGCGCAATTTTTAAAATTCTTAATGAACCTTGGTATATAAAAAAAAATACTGCACATATTTAGAAACCTAAATAATGGTATTAAGCGTTCGAATTAAAATTAACAAAAAAAATATTTTAATATAAAATTTGTTTTCGCATCCAAAATAATCATCATTCACTTACTAAATACCTGCAAAACCCTGAAATGTGTGAAAATTCACACTTCACATCAATTTTTAATTAATATGTTTATTTGTTTGTTTTTTGTTTTATACTGAATTAAATAAAAGTAATTGACTTATTGTAATCTGTCTTTTTATTTACATATCTTGCGTAACATATGCATAAGTCATTCCTAAGAACTTTTTGTAAAGTTTTGCAGGCTGTTCGATTGAGATATGTTTACATTAATATAACAGTAAGTATAATTGGCAACTATGTAGGATGCAAGTTTACTGGTAAAATGTGTAACAGATATACTTACGGACGTAAAATTACCTGCATTCTGTAGGTGTATATTGGCAGGACGTAATATTGTTTTAAAATAAAAGGAAGCGATTAAGATACTATTGTAAACGTGAAAAAATGAAATGTGTATATTAAAATAGTTCAAAATTTGCAAAAACTGATGCGCTTTCGTTAATCTATGCCAAAATTAAGTTAATATACTTCAACAAACGTAAAGATATCACTTGTATTTCTGGTGGTTGCCAAACGGTAATAACTATATGTGGACGCCAAGTTGTTGCCCGGATTTATATATATATATATATATATATATATATATATATATATATATATATATATATATATATATATATATATATATATAATATATATATATAAATAAAATATAATATATATATATATATATATATATATATATATATATATATATATATATATATATATATATATATATATATATATATATATATAAATATATATATATATATTTGTTTCACCGCTTATACAGACCCAACTCGCTATACTCTGCAGGCGTTACCAGACCAAAAGTGACAAGCTCAGACCCGGCATCGGGTCTGACAACGTTTTCTATGCTAGAAGTACGAATTAGGCCTCAAACAAACTTTAGCAATGAGTTTCAGGTGGGTCTGGGAAAGCGGTAGAACGTGTTTTTTTATACAAATTTAGTTCACGAAATTTCTGTGAAGATGGTGCGCGTGTCGGGCTTGTATAAAATATTTGTAATCCATACGACTTATACAGACCCGCTATACACTATATACCTTCACAGACCCGAAACTTGGCAACACTGTTTGGGTCTGTCAAGATACATACCGGGTCTGTAAAAGTAATATGGCTATCACATATTATATATACTCACGACACCTACACAATCTTTGTTATTTTAGACTAAAGTAAGCTTTATATTACCTAATGTACAAAAATATTCTAGTCGAAACGGTTACTATTTAAAATTTGAATGGATTAAGGTAAAAAGGTGAAAATATCTGTGTATGTTGCAAGACAAAGAGTAAATAAAATCTAATATATAAGTAAAATTAAAAAAGAACTATCTCACTTCAGGGGAAATGTGTCTTCACTTGTCAATAAACCATTTAATTATGGTTATTAATTTGGAATGCAGGAAATATAGGTCCTTATTAATAAAAATAGTATCACTAATTACTTGTCTATTTATTTATTCATTTTAATCTTTGTGTCAAAAATTTCAAATTACAATTTTTAGAAAATTATCAGATAAGTAATTACTTATCTCTGAGTTCAATAACCGGACAATATGATGTGTTCGTTATTAATTTTAAAACTTTTATTTTATATCGTGACTATTAACTAAGCTCTGATGAAGATTTAAATAAAATCGAAACGTTAGCGAAGTTAATAAATTTGTTTTTATTTTCTGACTGGTTCGAATCCCATTACCTTCAACTATAATAAAAATTAAATTATTTTAAATAATTTTTATTTTTCTTTAATATAGTAACACGCAGTGCTATTCTTTTATGTTTGTCATCATTTCGATCCGTTTTCCTTTTTTAGGGTAGATATGACCTCCAAAAAACCCTTATAACGTCACTCATGTGTTTGTCTGTAGGATAGAAATTGTAGCCAAACGGCTTAAAATAGAAAGTTCAAATTTGACATGCTTATTCAACTCTTTGTCCCACATATACTAAGAGTTCAATACATCCCGAGATAAATATAAACAATTATGTATTTAATAAAAAATAAAAAAAATATTTTTTTAAAAATTATGAATGGCATAACAAATGAAACCTTTTAATTTGTGGATCAATAAGCAAAGTTTTATTTTTGAAAAATCTTTTTTTTTTATGGGATATTTGCCAAAAATATGCCAAGAAATTTTTGTCCCCCACTTTATCTCTCAGAGGGGTTGAACTAAAATTCTGAAAAAAATCTCCATAATGAACATTGATGGGAACCCGAATAGTTTTACGGGAATTTTTAATAAGTTTTTTCAATTATTTTTTTAAAATTTATTGTGTGGTGTCAAAAGAAAGCCTTTTAGAAGTAAATTAGGGAACGAAAAGTAGTTTTTAAAAATTCGTTTTTTTTTAACACGAATTTAGCCAAAAATGTGCTAAAAAAGATCTTTTCCCGCCCCCTTTTACCCAACGGGGTTAAACTAAAAATCTGTAAATATTATAAGTAATTTACAATGATGTGAACCGGGAACGTACGAGAGGATTTTTTGACCAGCTTGCGTTTTTGAAAATTATTGCAGTATTTGCGTTTTTGACAAAATTAATTATTTTTTTAATTCGTGGCTAAATTATAGATAATAATGTATGGATTGTTTGTATTTATGGCTAAGATAGTGTGCCTTTTTTTGAATTTAAAAATATATATAAAAAAAAAATTAACAGCTGAGGACCGAGTTTTTAACACCACACTATTATACTATTATACGTTGTGATTCAACCTTTTATTTTTAAGGTATCAAAGAGGATTAAATCATTTTTAGTAATGAAATACTTGAAAATAATGAAAAACAAATAACACATTGTTAATAGTGAGAAATACGTTTATGAAATTGAGAAAAATTATGCCATTTATAAATACTGATAAATATAAATAAATGAAGCCTTATATAATATATTTCTTATTAATCTACTGAAGACTTGAAGACAAAGCAAATGTAGAAAAAAATGTTAGGACTTTTAGTAAATTATTTAAATTTAATGGAAGGTTCTAAGGATTTTATCGGGACTATAGCTGTAGCCATATTTCCTCGTAGAAAGTTTTCCCCTTTAATCGAAAGGGGTTAAACTAAAAAAACTGAAACAAATTCTAAGTAATGTACATAGTTCTTAACCGGATACGGTCAAGAGGAATTTTTGAATCAGAATTCGTTTCTGAAAAATATTGCAGTTTTGATGTTTTTGACTAAATTAATTATTTTTTTAATGCATGGCGAAATTATCGCTAATACTGTTATGGTTTTTTTGTATTTATGACTAAGGTAGTGTATATCTTTTTTCAAATTAACAAAAACATTTATAGTAGTGAAATATTTACAAATAAAATAGCACATTCTTAATAGTGATAAACAGTGCCGTAACTATC
Organism: Liopterus haemorrhoidalis; assembly: GCA_963971575.1. Lineage (NCBI taxonomy): Eukaryota > Metazoa > Arthropoda > Insecta > Coleoptera > Dytiscidae > Liopterus > Liopterus haemorrhoidalis. The sequence goes on from OZ020618.1 coordinate 33,111,177, forward strand.
TTTTTTCTGGTCCTGGGTAAGATTTTATAGTTTGGGCCCCTTAACATATTTTGGGACCCCTAACATATTTTGGGCCCCCTAACTTATTTTGATCCCCATAACATATTTTGGCCACCCGCGCGCATCTTTAGGCACTTGGGCCGCTCTCATTAACAGTTCAACTCTCTGACTGATAAACCATTAATACAATTCTTTCATTTATATGTAAATTGTTAAGATTAAACTTTTGCATCTGTGGATCTTACGTATTTAACTTTTCATCATTGCTGGGTGTTATATATTTATTTGATTACATTCCCGTTTTAGAACAATATTATTTCTGTGATCTGTTTTGTAACGGACAGTGAAAAAAATATTTTATATCACTACAAACAAAATATTTTTTCTGTGAATATATATTTTCATTCAAGAATGTTATTCCGTAATTATTCAATAACAAATGTAATCCGTTTTTCGAAAATATTATGTTAATTTAAATTTTATGGCAGACCATTTTAGGAACCCTATTTTATCAGGGCCCCGGACTTGTGTAATTATTTAAGAACTTTCTTTTGATATCACAATAAAAAAAATTTTAAATAATTACATTTTTCAACGACACAAAAAATCGATATTTTCGAAAAACTTATCAGATAAAAAATTCTTGTTGAACTAATCCGGTTTCCAACAATGTACATAATGGAGATTTTTTCAGATTTTTAGATCAACCTCTCTAGGAGATAAGGTGGGAAACTAACACTTTTTGGCGAAAATCTTTTAAATGATTTTACAAAAATAAAAATGTGTTTGTTTATTCACGGATTAAGAGGTTAAAGCGCTCAAAAGCTCCAAAGACACCCAACTCGGCATACGTTACTATTTAAAAAATCAAAGTTGTCCTTGATATCCAGTACTTCCGGTTTGTTCCGGAAAATTTCAATACTACCATTCGATTCTTTGGGCAGACTCGGGTTATCATAATTTTTTCCCCAAATTACTAAGACATCGTGTTTAAATAAAAAATTGATGTGAAGTGTGAATATTCACACATTTCAGGGTTTCGCAGGTATATAATAAGTGAAGGCGGTATGCTGAGTGTGTAGGACAAATTTTACTTTGTAGTAATCACGGCAAAATGAACGATATTTTTAAAATAATTTATCGTCTGTTAATCATATAATAAGACTGGTTATTAAATTTACGCTCATAAAAATTAAATACAACATTTGTCAAAATATAACTAGAATTTTGACAAAATAATTTCAACATAATAAAAATGCAAAAAAAAAACAGGAAAAAATAAAATTCACTCCGTTACTCGAACTCGAAACCCTTCGTTTTCCAGCCAGTTTAAGAGCGCTCTAACGCATGTAGCCATCGCACGCTATGCATGTGAGTGTCTTACATTGGTATAACTTTTGTACTTTGTGAACCAAAAACCACAAAAAATGCGTTATTTTCCAAAAACATAATCTGATCAAAAATTCCTGTTGTACTATTTCGGTTCACATCAATATACATTTCTTAGAATTTTTTTAGATTTTTAGTTTAAACCATCTGGGCTACAGGTGTGGGACAAAAATTTTTTTGCACAATTTTGGCAAAAATCGCATCAAAATAATTTATTTTGCAAAAATAAAAATTTGATCGTTAATCCACGTACTAAGGGTTTTCATTTGATACCCTACTCAGAATTTAAAAAAAATATTTTTGTTTTCGAAGAGCACATATTTGTTTATATTTTTAGGGGGGTATGTTTTTTAGATGTTTTAGTATTTTTCCTATGTGCGGGTCAAAGAGTTGTATAAGCATGCCAAATTTCAACTCTCTAGGTTTAGCCATTTGGCTACAATTTTTACCGAACAGACAGACAGACAGACAGACGACAAAATGACGGTATAAGGGTTTTTTGGTCATACCTACAAAACCCTAAAAAGACAGTTGGTCAGTGGTAAATTTAAATATGAAATTCCTTAGTGTAACAGGGTGCTAATAACCTAGATGTTGGAGCACCCATAAATAAAATTACTATTATATATATAAAAAAAAACTATTATGACACGCTCTGTGTTGGTCGTACAGTAAAATGTTTTGAATCATTGTTTTATTATACTACAGTCTGTTCCAAACGGTTAAGCGGAACTAAATGGGATTTTCGTTCTTTAAGGTTGTCACGAGAAGGGACCTTGCTGGGGTTATTTCATTTTTAACGTTGGAATGTCAAAATTTAAAATTACAACAATGAAACCATAGAAACGAATGACATGTCAAAATTAAATTTTTTTTTTTACAAATTTTAATGACAAAAAAATAAATAAATGGGAAATTTGTATTAAGAATGCACAAAATATCAAAATATAAAGAAAATGACATTTTAAAATGATATTAACCTTAACCAAAAAATGTTAATTGTAAGTATGATTTACAAAGCTTAAACAAAACGACCGAAAAGCACGATTTAAGCGATGAAAGTAACTAGATTGCAAAATCTAGTTCCGCTTAACCATTTGAAACAGACTGTATAAGTTTTTATGGCGTACATGGTAAATGGAAAACGTATCAAGAAATAGAAAAATTAGATTCACTTTCATTCTTGAAAAATAGTTTCGAAGTTGAAGTTAAATAATTTTAAAAATTCGTAAGTGAAAAGAATCATAGGAAGTACACAGACAGTTCTGAGGATGTAGCGGAATGCAAGTAAAAAAATAATTTTATTATTACCACTGCAACCGATCAAAAATGAAATTTTTTAGCCTCATATAAATTTTTAAATACTATTAATTGTTATGGACATTCATTGAATGTCAATAGTAAACATTAGATTAACCGAGAAACCTTATAAATGAACTATTAATCCTAAAATAAAAATTATGTCATATTGAAATATACGTAAATTTTATTACTATCGCTAGACAATCGTCAAATGAAGGTCAACATGAGGATATTTGTTTACAGAAACGATGTAAATACCGACAACACTGTACGGGATTGAGTACGTCGTCAGCATATACAAATTATACACAAATGACCTGATTACGACGTAAACATGTATGGGGTTTAATACCGGTTATCAAATATAGCAAAAATGTTTTTTTCATAATTCGTTACCCCTTGAAGGTTGCTCCAGGAGTGCAAAGTGCGCTCTTTCTATTTTTGATACATATACTCCTGAAATCCCATTAGATTCGGTGGGTCTGTGGTTGTCTGTTGCATGTACATGGCTTGACAACGTCGGTCAGATAAATATATATATATATATATAAGAATATGAAATTATTTTGAATTAACAGTATAAAGTTATTTTAAGAATGAAAATTGATATCAAAAATACAACCTCCCCGGGAATCGAACCCGCATCCTAGAGATTACGCGTCTCAGTCTCCTGCCAACGGAGCCATGGAGGCATGAGAGAATTGCATTTGATATCAGTGGACAAGTCGTGACTTCAATTAACATATTACATGTCCGAAAGAGAAGCTGATTTTTCTAACGAAAAACACAATTTAACACTAATGTCTCAGTCAGTGCGTACACCACCCAAATATTTAAGAATATGAAATTATTTTGAATTAACAGTATAAAGTTATTTTAAGAATGAAAATTGATATCAAAAATACAACCTCCCCGGGAATCGAACCCGCATCCTAGAGATTACGCGTCTCAGTCTCCTGCCACAGAGCCATGGAGGCATGAGAGAATTGCATTTGATATCAGTGGACAAGTCGTGACTTCAATTAACATATTACATGTCCGAAAGAGAAGCTGATTTTTCTAACGAAAAACACAATTTAACACTAATGTCTCAGTCAGTGCGTACACCACCCAAATATTTAAGAATATGAAATTATTTTGAATTAACAGTATAAAGTTATTTTAAGAATGAAAATTGATATCAAAAATTGTCATCAATTGTCATCAAAAAAATCACAAATCAAGACTTGTCCACTGATATCAAATGCAATTCTCTCATGCCTCCATGGCTCTGTGGCAGGAGACTGAGACGCGTAATCTCTAGGATGCGGGTTCGATTCCCGGGGAGGTTGTATTTTTGATATCAATTTTCATTCTTAAAATAACTTTATACTGTTAATTCAAAATAATTTCATATTCTTAAATATTTGGGTGGTGTACGCACTGACTGAGACATTAGTGTTAAATTGTGTTTTTCGTTAGAAAAATCAGCTTCACTTTCGGACATGTAATATGTTAATTGAAGTCACGACTTGTCCACTGATATCAAATGCAATTCTCTCATGCCTCCATGGCTCTGTGGCAGGAGACTGAGACGCGTAATCTCTAGGATGCGGGTTCGATTCCCGGGGAGGTTGTATTTTTGATATCAATTTTCATTCTTAAAATAACTTTATACTGTTAATTCAAAATAATTTCATATTCTTAAATATTTGGGTGGTGTACGCACTGACTGAGACATTAGTGTTAAATTGTGTTTTTCGTTAGAAAAATCAGCTTCTCTTTCGGACATGTAATATGTTAATTGAAGTCACGACTTGTCCACTGATATCAAATGCAATTCTCTCATGCCTCCATGGCTCTGTGGCAGGAGACTGAGACGCGTAATCTCTAGGATGCGGGTTCGATTCCCGGGGAGGTTGTATTTTTGATATCAATTTTCATTCTTAAAATAACTTTATACTGTTAATTCAAAATAATTTCATATTCTTAAATATTTGGGTGGTGTACGCACTGACTGAGACATTAGTGTTAAATTGTGTTTTTCGTTAGAAAAATCAGCTTCTCTTTCGGACATGTAATATGTTAATTGAAGTCACGACTTGTCCACTGATATCAAATGCAATTCTCTCATGCCTCCATGGCTCTGTGGCAGGAGACTGAGACGCGTAATCTCTAGGATGCGGGTTCGATTCCCGGGGAGGTTGTATTTTTGATATCAATTTTCATTCTTAATATATATATATATATATATATATATATAAATCCGGGCAACAACTTGGCGTCCACATATAGTTATTACCGTTTGGCATCCACCAGAAATACAAGTGATATCTTTACGTTTGTTGAAGTATATTAACTTAATTTTGGCATAGATTAACGAAAGCGCATCAGTTTTTGCAAATTTTGAACTATTTTAATATACACATTTAATTTTTTCACGTTTACAATAGTATTTTAATCGCTTCCTTTTATTTTAAAAACAATATTACGTCCTGCCAATATACACCTACAGAATGCAGGTAATTTTACGTCCGTAAGTATATCTGTTACACATTTTACCAGTAAACTTGCATCCTACATAGTTGCCAATTATACTTACTGTTATATTAATGTAAACATATCTCAATCGAACAGCCTGCAAAACTTTACAAAAAGTTCTTAAGAATGACTTATGCATATGTTACGCAAGATATGTAAATAAAAAGACAGATTACAATAAGTCAATTACTTCTATTTAATTCAGTATAAAACAAAAAACAAACAAATAAACATATTAATTAAAAATGAAGAATACTTAACAAAAAATAAATATTTGATTATTTTTTATATATTAAGACGTTCATTTATATTCTTGGAATTGAGAATTATAAAATAGGTTAGCGCCGTTATATGATTTATTATCAAAATTAAATAGTTTTTAATATTTTTTATAATACGGTTTAACCATTTTTATGGTTTATATGTCAATCGGTGTTTAGGTGAGTGTGTAATCTAAGGAATCCATCAGTCCTATTTTGACAGGGACAGTCCCGTTATCATAGATAATGTCCCCAGAACATTCCCCGAGACATGAAAATGTCCCGTTTTTAGTGATACCTCTTTTACCTGCCAATAAAACTTAATTATGTTAATCTCATATTTTTTTTATAAAACATATATCGAATTTATTTTGGTTGTTGATAAATTACATGTATATGTCAGCGCCAAAGAATTATTAACATCAAATTATTAATCAAAAAGATCAAGATAGTTTTTAATGAGACATTTTGTAATTTTTCAATTTTTTGTCCAATTTTAATTTTTTATTTTATTTTTTTTATAATTTTAAAAAATCCTAATTTAAGGACAATAGAATGTGGTTTAAATTTTTCAAATCTTCATATATTGTTTAGTATAGAAAAAAAGGGGCCTTAAAACCCCATCTGATACAATAAACACGGATCCTCATACAAACCTTTGAAAATGATCAAAAATCGAAAAAATGTTTTCTCTCCGATTTACTTAAAAATGTGTATACTTATGTATTTTGAGTCGTAGATCTTAAAAATAATATCAATTACAAACTACGGTTTACTGTTTTTGAATAAATTAAAAAAAAAAAAACGACAGAAAATGACTGTATTTCAAAATACACATATAAGAGGGCGCTTTAAATATATTTTTTAGACTTCCCACCCTAAATTTGGCCTAAATAAAATTAAAAAAAAAAAAGGTAAAATTTGCGAGAACGATTATATCCCTTACTAGGTATAGAGAAGTAACACGCTCGAATACGCTAACTGGTAGATATGTCCCGTTTTTCAGTTTGAGAATTATGGGAACCCGAGTGTAATCGTCAAAGCGGAAATTCGTCTTTAAATTCAGACAAACGAGGCAAACAATTCAGCAAAAAGAGATGAGAAGGATAAATATTTGTGTTGAAATGATTTTGAATATTGCATATGTATTAAATATCAGGAACTGATATATAAAAATATGCTAAGTGAAAATGCGATAGATAAAATTTTTATTAAAAATAAGACGGACGTTAAAAAATTGATGTGAAGTGTGAATTTTCATACATTTCTGGGTTTTGCAGGTATTTAGTAACTGAACGATTATTATTTGGGATGCCAAAACAAATTTTATGTCAAAATATTTTTTTATGAATTTTAATTCGAATGCCTAATACCATTATTTAAGTTTCTAAATATATGCAGTATTTTTTTTATACAGCAAAGTTCATTAAGATTTTGAAAATTGCACCTATTGCTTCCTTTGGTTGCTTACATCATAAGTCCCGCCCTTTGATTTCGGCAAACAGAATTAAATTATAATTTCAACACTTCCCACTGGTTATTACATTTACGCTTTTAAAAAATAAATGCAACATTTACCAAAATATAACTAGAATTTTGACAAAATAATTTAAACAAAATAAAAATGCAAAAAAAAAACAGAAAAAAATAAAATCAACAGGATTCGAACTCTGCAACGTTTGCACTGCAAATTACAAAGTGTATCACAAAACCAACTGAGCTACCAGAGTTACTGATCTGGAGTGTTACATAGCGAATTAAATATTTAACATATTTTAGTTAAAAACACAAAAAATGCGTTATTTTCCACTTTCCACTGATTATTAAATTTACGCTTTTAAAAATTAAATGCAACATTTACCAAATATAACTAGAATTTTAACAAAATAATTTAAACAAAATAAAAATGCAAAAAAAAAAACAAAAAATAAAATCAACAGGATTCGAACCCTAGTTTGCAAGTTAACTTATAAAATTAACCGTACGACAAATCCAACCACGCCACGAGAGCTACTGATGTGGCATGTTACACAACGTATTATATAATTCACATATTTTAGTTAAAAACACAAAAAATGCGTTATTTTCCGAAAACATAATCTGATCAAAAATTCCTGTTGTACTATTCCGGTTCACACCAATGTATATTACTTAGAATTTTTTCAGATTTTTAGTTTAAACCATCTGGGCTACAGGGTGTGGGACAAAAAATTTTTTGCACAATTTTGGCAAAAATCGCATGAAAATAATTTATTTTGCAAAAATAAAATTTTGATCGTTAATCCACGTACTAAGGGCTTTCATTTGATACCCTACTCAGAATTGAAAAAAAAATATTTTTTTTCGATGAGCACATATTTGTTTATATTTTTAGAGGGATATGTTTTTTAGATGTTTTAGTATTTTTCCTATGTGCGGGTCAAAGAGTTTTATAAGCATGCCAAATTTCAACTCTCTAGGTTTAGCCGTTTGGCTACAATTTTTACCGAACAAACAGACAGACGACAAAATGACGGTATAAGGGTTTTTTGGTCATACCTACAAAACCCTAAAAACTGTAAACGATGAAAAAGCATTTGGTGTGTATTAAAATGCAGTTCGCTTAGGTTCAATAATATAAGCTATTATATATTATTTGCAAAAAACATGCGTTTATAGCTGTTTATAAACTTTTTAATTGTTTAAATTAATCCACACTTTAAATGCGCGCTAAAACTGGAAAGAAAAATGTGGAAAAAGAAATATTACCTCCAGTCATATAAGGTGTCATTCCTTTTACATGTAAAAAGAATTAGCTAAGCTTACAAGTTAGTCAAATGCTTTAGCAAGCGTAAGGGGGGAGGAAAAATCTTTTGTAGTCTTATAAATGGAACGTCCTTACAACTTAGATTATCTTAAGTAAGGTAAAATTACTTATTGTGGTAAAAGAAAAGCAGTTATAGTAAGAGACCCCTCTTCATAGTTTATTTATTTTTTATTTTTGCACTCGAAATTGATTCTATCATGATTTTTAACTAATCATCCTTTTCTCTTTATCTAATAATTATGAACATTTCAAGATTACTTTCTTAACTTTTGTAACAAGCAAAATCTGTCGAGAAAAGCAACTTTTTCTCGATAATTCAAAAATAAGATTCATTACATCTGTTTTTTATTTACGACGAGTCGCTATATGTTGGACACATCAGATTTATTCAATACTCAGGCCACACAATTTTATTACTCATTATAGTTGGGGAATCCTGCTGTTTAACTGCTCCCGTGTTATACAACGTTGCCAAGTGTAAGGACGCAAAACACTCAGCAATATATGTAAATGTATATTAATCCGAATATACAGCTAGCGACAGTGGCGCTCATGGTGGCAAAAGCAAAAACTAGCAATTTATACATTTTGAGAAAATATCATCATTTTTGCGTCCAGACTAAAATTCGTAGATAGCTTCTAGAACACTTAATGAGCCCAAAAAATAATTTTCATGGCGATGTAAACTTGCGTCCGTATATCGGACGCAGTATGCACCTGGACGCAAGATTAAATGTAAATTTTTAATGGGTGGATGCAGAATTGTAGCCTAGATATATATATATATATATATATATATATATATATATTGTCTTTATATTTAGTTAGGTATATCTATTATGTAACTTACAAATGTTTGTTGTAATAATTATTACTTTGTTATAACTTCTGTACGTGGGAATTTGCAGGAGCTTGTCTCCGTTTAATTCCCCTAACAAAATAAAAATAAATAAAAATAAAATGTTGCATTTAATTTTTTAAAGCGTAAATTTAATAACCAGTCAGAAATGTTCTATTAAATACATTTAATTCAATGTTTGAATGTATACGAAATCAGAGGGCGGGGCTTATGATTTAAGCAACCAACGGAAACCATAGGCGCAATTTTCATATGGTAACCTGACCATATGGGTAGCAAACCAAATGGTTAACTGACCATATGGTTAGCTGATCAAGCGGTTACCTAACCATATGGTTAGCTGACTAAATTGTTACCTGACCATATGTTTAGCTGGCAAAATTGTTAACTGACCATATGGGTTGCTGACGAAATGGTTACCTGACCATATGGTTAGCTGACCAAGTGGTTACCTAACCATATGGTTAGCTGACCAAATGGTTATTTGACCATTTGGTTTGCTGACCAAATGGTTACCTAACCATATGGTTAGCTGGCAAAATCGTTAACTGACCATGTGGTTAACAGACCAATTGGTTACCTGACCATGTCGTTGGCAGACCAAATGGATAACTGACCATATAGTTAGCTGACCAAATGCTTACCTGACCATATGTTCAGCTGGAAAAATTGTTAACTGACCAAATGGTTACCTGACCAAATGGTTAACTGACCAAGTGGTTAACTGACCAAATAGTTAGCTGACGAAATGGTTAACTGACCAAATGGTTACTTGACCAAATGGTTAGCTGACCAAATGGTTAGCTGACCAAATGGTTAACTGACCAAATGGTTACCTGACCAAATGGTTAACTGACCAAGTGGTTAACTGACCAAATAGTTAGCTGACCAAATGGTTAACTGACCAAATGGTTAGCTGACCAAATGGTTACCTGACCAAATGGTTAACTGACCAAATGGTTAGCTGACCAAATGGTTAGCTGACCAAATGGTAAGCTGACCAAATGGTTAACTGACCAAATGGTTACTTGACCAAATGGTTAGCTGACCAAATGGTTAGCTGACCAAATAGTTAACTGACCAAATGGTTACCTGACCAAATGGTTAATATGTTAATATGCAGGAAATGCAGGCCCAGCTGAAGGCGTTGCAGGCTGAGTTGCGGGATATGCAGGCCCAGAAGGCAGCCAAGATAGACGCGACTGCAGGAAGCGAGACCGGTGAGTCAGCGATACGCGGCGGAGTATCCAGCTTCAGAGCGGGAGCTGACATCCTGGACCCCTTCGATCCCGATGACCGTGAGGCCAATGTCGACATCTGGTTGGCTCGCATCGACCAGCTGGGGTGTGTACACGAGTGGACCGAGTACGAGAAATCCCTGTACATACAGGCGAAGCTGAGGGGAGAAGCCAGAGCGTGGTTCAATCGGCTTCTCAAGTACGACCACACCTGGGCGGAGTGGAAGATCATGCTGAAGACGGCGTTCCCTCAACAGCATGACTTTGCGAAGATGCTGCGCGAGCTACTGGCGCGGCAAAAGGTTCCCGGGGAGAGTCTTGCTCGCTACTATCGGGCGAAGCTTGCCATGTGCGAGCGTGTGGGCATTACAGGTGAGCGAGCAATCTCCTGCATCATCGACGGCCTCCCACTTGCGATGCAGTTGAATGCTAGGGCATTCGGCTGCCAAGAGCCGAACAAGCTGTACACCGGCTTCCTGGCCATGCTGGACCGCTACGAGTAGGATGCTCCTGTCCATCGACCTAGGGAGCGAGAGGCAGTTCCCGTGCGAAGACCAGCTGGCAGAGAGGCTGTTCCGGACCAACGGCGCATGGAACGACGAGCAGCCTACGGCGGACGTGGGGAACGTTCGAGCCAGCGACGCGGAGGGCAGCAGTCCGAGGCAACGGCGAGGGCCAACCGGCACCCGGCGATGGACGGTTGGAGACGCTGCTACAACTGCCAAGAGGTGGGGACCCACGTGAACCGCGAGTGTCCAAGGCCTCGCACGCAGCGGTGCCGCAAGTGTGGCTAGGAAGGGCATTGGGCCATGGATTGTCCTGGCCAACGTCGCGGACCACAGGTAAGCTTGGTGGATGCCGCGAAGAGCTACAAAAAGTGGATGAAGACCAGCGCCGGCGTGCCGCTGAGAGCCTTCATCGACACGGGTAGTGTCCACGACCTCATCACGGAGGAATGTGCACGGCGTTTGCAGTGTACGCTGTCTGCAAATGGGCAGCAGTTACATGGATTCGGTGGAGGGATGACTTGGACCTTAGGTAAGGTCGAGCTGTCCGTCATCATAGACGGTGCCGGTGTCAAGATGCACCCGTTGGTGGTGACATGTGGATTGTCGGGAGCCGACATACTGATAGGGCAGCCAACACTCTCGTCAGGCGAGGTGGTCCTACTTGTGCGGGACGGCACGGTGAGCCTATCGCGCGAGGAAAACTTCCTCCAAAAGCTGGCGTTGGAGGATGATGACCTGGACGAGCCATGGCAGCAGAAGTTGGAAGTACGGCTCGTCGAGGATGCCTGGCTTCTACCCAACGACGACCAGAGCCCAGCAGTCACGGTGGATGGACTGCCTGAAGGTGCGTTCCTGCTCGTCAAGGAACGGACGGTCCGGCGACACACCTCTGAACTTATCGTAAAGGGGGCACTTTTGGGGCCAGGGAACATGAAGATGAGAATCTGGAATCAGAGTCTCAGGGGCGTTATCTGGCCCACCAAACACCCGCTGGCGCGCGGCTTTGTTATCTTTCCAGATAAAGACCCGGAACCGGTGAACTCGGTGAGTATCATTAATAATAAATTAAGCTTTGCAGATGTCAAGGTGGGTGATATCGCTGAAAGTGAAAGGAGCGATTTGGAAGCGCTCTTGTCACGGTTGCAAAATTGCTTCTCGAGTGGGGATGAAGATTTGGGGCTCACCCACTTGGGGGAAATGAGAATCCAGTTAACCACGCGTACACCGATATACCACCGCCCGTACAGGCTGTCACTCGCAGAGAGGGAAACGGTGAAACAAAAAGTGCAGACGCTACTTAACAGCAGGGCCATACGAGAGTCTGAATCGGAGTACGCAAGCCCCATCGTACTTGTCCCAAAAGCAAACGGCGGACGTCGGATGTGCGTTGACAATCGCGCACTAAATAAGGTAACAGTGAAAGATCGACATCCGATGCCACTGGTGGAGGATGAATTCACCAAGTTAGCGGGTAAGTGTTATTATAGTACACTTGATTTAGCCCAAGGTTATCACCAAGTCCCTATGCATGTGGACTCTGTACATAAAACTGCATTTATTACTCCGGATGGTCACTATGAGTGGTTAAGAGTCCCCTTCGGGCTCGCGAATGCCCCAGCTCTCTTCCAGAAGGTAGTACAGCGAATGCTGAAGGGTATTCCCAGTGACCAGGTGCTGGCTTACATGGACGACCTGCTGATACCCTCCGAGAGCATAGCTGGCGGGCTCCGTCAGTTGGAGGAGGTGCTACAATCGGTGGCAAGAGCCGGATTGAAATTAAACTTAGCTAAATGCTCTTTCTTACAAAACAAGGTAACATATCTGGGCCACGACATAAGCGGCGGCGGTATCCGACCTGGAGAGCGCAAAATCACGGCGGTAAGCGACTTTCCTGTACCCAAAAATGTACATGGCGTAAGACAGTTCTTAGGCTTAAGACTATAGGGTTGTGCGCCACAACCCTATAGTCCTCAATAGTTTCTTATACAAAACTAATAATCGGAAATAAAATGAATAACAATCTATATATCAAAATTTGCAGCGAATTTTTATCTATCTAATAGGATATTTTTAACTGTAGAAAAAACTGTTAGGTAGTTGTAAATAAGCAAATTAAATTATAGACGCCATCTTGTAAACCAATCGACGCTTATTTGCGTACGATGCGGCAAATTGTACCTAAAGCTTCATTCTACAAATATGATTGTAGCTATTTTGTTGTATTGTGAAAATTACTTATAGTTATTGTACTTGGTAATCTATTTTTGCCGCTCTCTTGAATCTGCGGTGGTTTTCAAAATGGGTGTTACGGGTAAAAATGGTTTATTTTTTGTGAAGAATACGGGTACCAAGTGGCATTCTATTATCTTTAAGTATAATATTTTTCGACCAAGGCTCTAAACTATAAGTAATCAAGTCGAAAAAAAATTGACGTGTTATTAGAACATGTCTACACAAAACTATGTAAAAATAAAAGTTATTCGAAACCCACAAATAGATTTAAAAAATTACAGAACAATATCGCTGATGTCTATTTTTAAGTTATTGAGCGATAATATTTTTACAATAAATGTTTCTACAATTAAAACTATCATATTAGATAAATACAAATTCGGTGCAAAATTTGATGTATAGGTTGAGAGTAATTTTATTTCAGATTGTTAGTTTTGTATAAGAAACTAGTAACCTCCGGGGGTTATACGCAGCCTTAACGAGTTATTTCAGGAAATTCATACCGAACTTTGCTGTTGTAGCTAAACCATTAACTGAACTGACCAAGAAGCAGACTACGTGGCAGTAGGGCGACAGCCAAGCCGAGACGTTCGCAAAGCTGAAGCAGCTGCTGGTGGAACGACCGGTGTTGGCACTGTACCATAGTCATGCAGAGACGGAGATACATACAGACGCCTGTCCGAGCGGCTTGGGTGGAATCCTATTGCAGAAACAAAACGACGGATCCTTGCGGCCGGTGCTCTACTTCAGCAGGGTAACCACACCAGCCGAACAGAAGTACCATAGCTTTGAGTTAGAGACGTTGGCGCTCGTGGAAACGGTAAAACGTTTCCGGGTATATCTGGTGGGTATACATTTTAAGGCTATCACCGATTGTACTTCTGTGCGAGCTACCATGCTTAAACGAGACCTGGTGCCCCGCATCGCTCGTTGGTGGATGACTCTACAAGAGTACGACATGGAAGTAGAGTACAGGCCGGGAGCCAGGATACAGCATGTTGACGCGCTGAGCCGTAACCCCGTCTCAGTGAACCTGGTGCAGATCCACGATGATGATTGGTTTCTGACAGTTCAGCTGCAGGACGAGAAGGCGCACTCGATTTTAGAGGCCCTGCAGGCAGGTACAGCTGACAAAGGTATTGTTAACGACTTTAAATTACAGGACGGGCGGTTGTACAGCAAGACGCTGCTGGGTGATCGACTGTATGTCCCGGCGATGGCAAGATTCAGTCTACTACGAAAACATCATGATGATGTTGGTCACCCCGGCGTTGAGCGTTGCTTAAAATTAATAAAGGAAACTTACTGGTTTCCCAAAATGGGGCGTTTCACAAAGAAATACGTCCAAGCGTGCATGAACTGTGCGTTCAGCAAAGGGAGTTATAGCAGAGCGGAGGGTCTGCTACACCCCATTGAGAAGAAGGCAATCCCCTTCGACACGGTGCACGTCGACCATCTGGGACCTTTTGCGCGAAGTGTATGCGGGTACTCTTACGTACTCATGGTGGTGGACGCGTTCACCAAATACACCCTCGCAAGAGCAACGCGCACTCTGAAGTCTACAGAGGTGATTACTATACTTAAAGAGACTTTCAGCGAGTTCGGATATCCGAAGCGTGTGATCTCCGACAGAGGGTTGGCGTTTACCAGTAAAGTATTTACTTACCAGTAAAGTATTTACTGAGTTCTTAGCCAAGCACGGCGTGCGGCACGTATGTAATGCCATTGCGACCCCAAGGGCGAACGGACAAGTCGAAAGACAGAACCGTACTATAGTGGAAGCGATCGGCGCAATGACTGCAGATGAGTCCCGGTGGGACGAGACACTGCCCGACATTGTGTGGGGTATGAATAACTGTGTAAACAAGAGTACGGGGTACTCGCATGTTGAGATGATGTTTACACGAAAGAGTGGTGCCATTGCGGAACTCTCTGACGGTGTCCAGAGCGCAAATGCCCCGGCGGAGGCTGAGTTCCATGAACCACGGCGAGAGGTTACACGGCGTCGCCGGCGAGCGGCTGAGAAGTTGAATAAAGTCAGCGAGACTATGAGAGGTTGTTTTAATAAAAGACGAAAAACGGCGACCTGCTACAAACCCGGTGACTTGGTCTTGTGGCGTAATGCATGTACATGCCACGGCGACAAGGGCGTGAACAGAAAACTGTTGAATAAATTTAATGGCCCCTATAAAGTAACGGCGATACTGGGGAACGACCGATACAAAATATCCTCCGTCAAAGGCGTCAGGGGATATAAAAATTTCACCGTGACGGTAGCTGCTGATTCACTACGGCGATATCACAGCACCATGGCAGAGCATGAGCTCAGTGCCGACCAGGATGATCAACACACAGGTATCCAGGAGACTGATCGACAGGACTTGATCGACCTCCTGGAGGGGTAAGGTTAAGGTAAGAATTAATGGGGACATTAATTGTTGCAGGACGGCCGAGTGTTAGGGAGTTTTTCAAAGAGGGCGCGCTGAGCAATGGCGTGGCGGCAGCACCATACAGGCGGTCGGTATTGTGTCCCGCGCTTGTATCGGCGTAGGAAGAAGAAAGGAAGTCACATTGTTGGGCCCGCTAGGCGCCCCAAGTTCCTTTTTATTAAATTTAATTTATTTAAATGTTCAAACATAATTTATGTATATTTTCTATGATTTAGGCCAACTAGGGCCATCTGCCAATTTTTCTTTGCACTTTTATGAAAATTTAATTCATTAGTTAACCGCGATTAACAGGTCGCTGACCGTTCATTACAAATTAACCTGTTCGTTAATATAACGTTTTTTCGAGACCGCATGGTTTTTTTAACCTGAAAAATTAGTGTTTTGCTTCCCGGCTATTTTTTATGCTGTATATTTCGGATTTACAACCCGAAATATCAGTGATTTAAACCGCTCTTTGTCAGATTTACAACCTGACAAATCATATCAGTGCATCTTATAATTTAGAGTGAAAACCAGATCAGCTGATTCATCCAGACGAGCTATCCGGCTACCAGGAAGAATCCAGATCCAGAATCCAGCTAAGTGTCGTACACTGTAGTTTTATTCTGTTTATTTGTACTTAAAAATATTCTATTTAGAATTTTGTTTGTATTATAATATTGTTTACTTTGGAGTAAGTTCATTCCGAACTTACTCATTTTCAGTTTAAGATTTATTATTGTTGTTAATTCTTAGTATAGCCTTCAGCTAATACATTTTAGTAACAATAATACTGCATATTATTGTTAATTTGCAGATATTAATATTCTAGTATTAACATTCATTTAGTGTAGTTTATTTTCACGTGCCTTCAGCTGATATTTATTTATGTATTAATGCAATTTAACCATCTGTTTGTTGCATATTTATTTCTAGTTCTATTACTGAACTAAGGCTTGGCTTTCACCAAAACACGTCTAGATATAGAGTGTTAATTATAAGTTTGTACAGTTTATTATTGTATTGTGTCCGACAACGTACTCTGGCCAGCTTACGTTGCACCGTATCTTGCCAGGTGTACTTATATCCAGTGAGTTGAGTCTACGATATTTTCGTGTTAGGTACATCATCGGTAGGAGTCATCGAGGGAAACGACCAGGATTGGCTCCTCCTTTCACCTTATTTGTGGGCCTGGACTTTAACCCTTCTCTCCCCAGCGAGGGCTTCCACTCCTTTGTGCAGTCTCCTAGATTTGCCCCTAGGAGCAGAAGAGTTAAAATCCCCCTTCTTTCCTTAAGGTTAAACCGGCGGTTACTCAACTCACTGCGCGTACGTCCGCGACACAATAGACCACTCTATTTACCGGCGCGCTGCGCTTCCACTATATCGGTCCTTCGAGTTTTTAGATTGTCGACCACTGTGTGTAGCGCTGTCTTGTCCTACGGTCACCACCCAAAGTAGGCGGGCGCTACATTTCATGGTCCTTCGAGCCGGATTTGATCCGCCGTTTTGTGCGATTTACAAAGTCCGATTTTTCAAGTCCAATTTTTGCAAGTCCGATTTGTGTAAATCCGATATTTTGTTGTCCGACTAGCGCTACATTTCATGGTCTGCTTCGAGCCGGATTTGATCCGCCGTTTTGTGCGATTTACAAAGTCCGATTTTTGCAAGTCCAATTTTTGCAAGTCCGATTTTTGTAAATCCGATATTTTGTTGTCCGACTCGCGCTACATTTCATGGTCTGCTTCGAGCCGGATTTGATCCGCCGTTTTGTGCGATTTACAAAGTCCGAATTTTGCAAGTCCGATTTTTGCAAGTCCGATTTTTGTAAATCCGATATTTTAGTGTCCGACTGTTGTACATTTCGGATACAGAACCTCCGTTTTGCCCGATTTACGAATATTCCGACTTTTTGGAAGTCCGATTTTTGTAAGTCTGAATTTTTATTGTCCGATTTATCTTGAAATCGTTCATATCACGCCTGCTAGAAGTGTCTGGCAGCTCTACGGACCTATTAGGCCGTTTTCCAGGATAAATTGCCAATTTTGATTATCCGACTTTTGGATTATCCGATCTCCGATCAACCGTTTTGATCCCACAACAAGTTAACGATGCTGTTAACCCTGTTTCCGCTGTTGGAAGCAATTTTGGATTATCCGACTTTTGGGTTATCCGATCTCTGATCAACCGTTTTGATTCCACAACAAGTTAACGTTGCTGTTATCCCTGTTTACGTTAGTTGGAAGAACTTTTGGATTATCCGACACGCCCGATTATCCGACCTTTGGTTCTTTCAATGCCAGGATCACATACCCCAAGGCCGGCGGCATCTCCAGTCTGCACGGCAAGAATTTAGTATTTGTGATATACTAAAATTTGTACTACCATTGATCCCGCGATCGCTCTGTACTTGACCAAGATATCCCATCGGTTCAACATGGCCGCTGTCACAAGGCTCACGGTAAAAAAGGGATTTTGTGTCAGGTATTTGGACACGTTAGAAAGGTCCATTCAGGATGCCTTGACCGATCCAAGCAAACTCGCTCGCGTGCGTGCTCAACTCAAGGAGCTACCAGCACGGAGGAGTACCTATGAAGAGTGCATGTTGGAATTACTGACTCTTCCAGAAACTGTGGACAAACAGGAGGAACTGAATCTTGAATATGATGATTTTTGTGAGAGAGTCACCGAAGTCGTCACTACTTGTGATCAGTCACCATTCGCTGAGAACGTTCCTCAGTCATGTGACAGAACTGATCTGCCTAACACTGCCTTCCAAAGCAGCATCCAGTCTACTTCAACCCATACACGATTGTCGAAGTTGGATCTGCCTACATTTACAGGAAAGATTTCCGAATGGAGTTCATACTGCGACATGTTTATGAGCACAGTACATAACAACGAATCGTTCGCTCCAGTACAGAAATTTCAGCACCTGAAAGCCAGTCTGGCTGGAGAACCACTAGAACTTGTAAGAAATCTCAAGCTCACTGATGCTAACTACGAACCAGCTTTAGCCGTCCTGAAAAAGCGATATCAGCACACTCGCCTGATTTCTGGACATCATGTGGACGGACTATTGGACTTGGATTCTCTAACCAACATGTCTTTCCACAACGTCTCAAGGTTTGTGTCATCGATCACCAGCCATGTAGAGGCTCTACGGGCTCAGGGAGAGCCTGTGGACAACTGGTCTCAGATATTCGCCTGCATCCTAGTCAGGAAACTGAACACTCAGACCAGGAACAGATTTGAGCGCCATCTGAATCCGAAGTCCTTACCAACGCTGTCCGAATTGTTAGATTTTCTGAGCACATACGTTACCTCCCAACAGTGGCAGACTGTGGATCAAGAAGATCCGATAATAGAACCCTCAGCAAAAGCTAGTTCAAACCCGAGAGCTAGCGCAAGCCCGAGGTCACAAAGGCAGAAAAAGGCTTTTGTAACCACTTCCTACCAAACATTAACATGTTTAGAGTGCAAAACATCACATCCTATGCACTCTTGCACGAAGTTTAGAAGTCTCACGCCGTATGAGAGACGTTCTCTCATAAGGAAACACAATCACTGCTACAATTGTTTTTCGCCAAACCATCAAGCACCGACTTGTAACTCCAAGTACAATTGTAGGCATTGTGACCAGCGACATCACACACTGCTTCATATTGGGGAACACCTCCCAATAGGAAGAGCACATGATGTCTCCCAAGCTAAACCATTCCGTCCAAAGAGCCAACCTGACATTGAAGTTAGCAAGGAAAAGCCTTCAACTTCAACCCTCGTAGTAGTACACAATACGAGGACCAATCCTCAACCGAGGTTATCGCGTGTTTTGTTGAGTACCGCACGCATCCAAGTGAGAGACTCCCAACAACGCTGGAAGGAAGTTAGAGTACTCCTTGACAGCGGGAGTGAGACCAGCTTGATGTCGGATAGCTGCTGTCTCAAACTAGGCTTAGATTTGAAGCCTACCAAGACCTCTATATCTGGAGTTTCCAATGTGGAGGTAGACGCGGTCTCAGGAGTCGTTAAATGTCACTTCCGCCCGCGTCACAACTGGAACAACTTCTCTACCAATGCCCTGGTAGTTAAGAACATTGCTGCCTGCTTGCCAGCCCAGACTTTCCGTCCATTCACATCACCCATGTTGAGAGGAGTGCAACTGGCAGACCCAAGTTACAACCAAACCGCCCCAGTAGACATGCTATTAGGAGCTGATGTCTATTTTTCTTTGGTTAAAGGAAAACCAGTGAAATTACCTGAAGGCCCATACGCGATAGAAACCGCTTTGGGCGTAGTAATTACCGGTCCATTTCCCGGACCAGCCAACAAAGTTAAGTCCTTCCACGTATCGGTGGTTCAGGACTTGAACGAAACCGTAAGGAGGTTTTGGGAATTAGAAGAAGTTCCCCATAAACCTGCCCAACCCGAGGATGAGATCAACGCTGATTTGATCTATCTCCAACAGCATAACCGCACCGAGGAAGGTCGTTATGTTGTTCCATTGCTACGAAAACCCGATGCTGTTGAGCTAGGCGGCTCATTTGGAACCGCACTGGTGTGTTACCGATCCCTACGAGCCAGACTCAACAGGCAACCCGCTCTTCGTGAAGAGTATGTAAACTTTATGCGAGATTATCTCGAATCCGGCCATATGTCCAAACTGGCCAATAAGCATCCTATGTTAGAGGATGGATATTTTATTCCGCATCACCCCGTCATCAAATATGATGGACCGAAGTTGAAGCTGCGTGTAGTCTTCAACGCTTCCAAATCCACAACAAACGGAGTGTCTTTAAATGACACACTTTTACCAGGACCACCATTACAGGTAGATTTAGCGTGCCTTGTAATGCGTCAACGACTGCATAAAATTATATTTACTGCTGACATCCGACAAATGTTTCGTCAGGTCCTGATTCAACAAAAGGAGCGATGTTTCCAGAAAATTCTCTGGAACTTTGATCTAACTACAACCCCCCAAGCGTACCAGTTGAATACCGTCACTTATGGTACGACGAGCGCACCATTTTTGGCCATCCGGACCCTCCGACAACTGGCACAAGACGAGGGACATGCCTTTCCGCTTGCTGCAAGGGCATTAGACTCTGACACCTTTGTAGACGATATTATCACAGGTGCCAGCTCCGTTCCCGACGCCCTCGCTCTTAGAGACCAACTCATCGGGTTGCTTGGAAAAGCTGGAATGCAACTACGCAAATGGTCCAGCAACCACCCTGAAGTGTTAAGAGATATTCCAAAGGACCATAGATTGGATCAAGAACCGTTAGATCTAGATAAGGATCACACGGTTAAGATCCTAGGGTTAATGTGGAACTCTCTCACCGACTCCTTCATGTATCAGATTAACCTACCCGAAACAACCAACTCTAAAAGGCAGCTCCTGTCAGAAGCTGCAAGGATATTCGATCCATTAGGTTGGCTATCACCGATCACCGTAGTGGCGAAGCTTTTGATCCAAGACTTGTGGAAAGCAGGATTGGGGTGGGACGACCCACTCCCTCATGCCATCAGTGAAAAATGGGACAACTTCAAGTCTCATTTACATCGCATCAGTGAGGTATCTATCCCAAGATGGATTCCCAACACCGTGACCACCGACCTGGTGGGCTTCTGCGATGCGTCAGAGAAAGGATATGCAGCTATCGTGTATCTCCGCAGTCACACTAGCGAATGTACCAACATTTCTCTAGTTATGGCAAAAACCAGAGTAGCACCCGTCAAGCAAGTCTCCCTGCCGAGATTGGAGCTCTGTGCTGCCCTGTTGCTCGCACAACTAGTTAGTTGTGTAACCGAGTCTTTAAGCATCGACTTAAGACATACCTATTTATGGACTGACTCCACCGTCACTCTAGCGTGGATTCAGGCCCCGTCTCATCGATGGAAAACATTTGTGGCAAACAGAGTGTCGCAAATAAGCCAACTTACGAAAGTATCCGACTGGCATCATGTACGCTCCGCGGACAACCCCGCAGATTGCGCGTCCAGAGGGCTGTTACCCTCTGAACTGCCAGAGCACCCGCTCTGGTGGTCTGGACCCGTTTGGCTGAACCGACCCATTGAAGAATGGCCAATAAATACCAGTACCATTTCCTCAACGTCTGAGGAAGATGTACTAGCTGAGACTAAACCAGCTATATGCCTCGTCCAGCAGAACGAGCAAGTAAATGAGATGTTTCTTTTGTACTCATCATATTCCCGACTGATGAGAATTACTGCCTTATGCCTGCGTTTTATCAATAATTCGCGACCCCGAGGAAACAAGTGTTATGGATTCATTTCAACTGCCGAACTAAGTCGAGCCCAGATGCGGCTGGCACGAATGGCTCAAGTCGATGCATTCGGACCGCAGTTGAAATGTCTTGCTGAACGTAAACCGGTTTCCAAACCACTAAGGAAGCTGGACCCTTTTCTCGATCGACACGGCCTGATGAGAGTAGGCGGGAGATTAAGATTTACCGAGAGAACCTACGATCATAGGCACCCCATACTGTTGTCCTCAAAACACATCCTTACCGACATGTTAGTGAAGTATTACCACGACAAACACTTACATGCATCGCCGAGAACCATCCAAGCTATCGTTGAACGCGCATTCTGGATAGTAGGTGCACGTAACCTAATTAGAAGAGTTTGTCGTAAGTGCGTTAGATGTTTCAGAAATAAGCCGACCTTTTTGCACCCCATGATGGGAGACCTGCCTCAACCCCGAGTCAGACCGGAGAAACCGTTCGCTATTATAGGAACTGATTACGGAGGACCCTACATGGTCACGCCATATAAAGGTAGAGGCTATAAGTGTCATAAGGCATATCTCTGCCTGTTTATCTGCTTTGCCACTAAAGCAGTACACCTTGAACTTGCATCTGATTTGACCACTGAAACATTCTTGAACGCCTTCCATAGATTCATCTCCCGGCGAGGAAGATGTTCCAAAATCTACAGCGATGGAGGAACAAATTACATTGGAGCTAAAGCTCACTTTTCGGAGCTCCAGAAATTTGTAACTTCCTCCAATTACAACGATTGTTTGGCCAATAAATTGGCAGTGGATGGTGTCGAGTGGCACATTAACCCTGCGTCAGCCCCACACTTTGGAGGATTGTGGGAGGCTGCTATTAAATCCGTGAAGTTCCACTTGTCTCGTGTTATTGGCGAACAAGTGCTCACGTATGAGGAGATGACAACTGTATTGGCCAGAATAGAAGCTGTCCTTAATTCGAGGCCGCTCACCCAATTGTCCACGGACCCAGAGGACTGTGAGGCACTCACGCCCAGCCATTTCCTTACAATGGAACCTGCTGTATCTGTCCCAGAACCCAACCTTGAAGGTGAACCCATTGCGATACTAAAGAGATGGAAACTCACGCAAAAAATTGTTCAAGATTTTTGGAGGCGTTGGAACAATGAGTATCTGAACACGCTTCAACAACGCCAGAAGTGGGACAAACCTGCGTTATCGCTGCAGGTAGGACAGTTGGTTTTGGTCCAGGACAACTGCCTGCCGCCCTTGCAGTGGAGGTTGGGGCGAGTGATTACGGTCTCCCCGGGAGGAGACGACGTGGTGAGAGTCGCCACCGTCAAGACCGCCAAGGGTACCTTGGTAAGGCCAGTAGTGAAACTGGCTCCCCTTCCAATCGATTATTGTTCTCCAGTATGTTGATTGCCACTCCAGTTGACAATCATAATTTGTTGTTCCCGGTTCTAAAACATTCGTTTTGGCCGGCGGAATGTTGGGCCCGCTAGGCGCCCCAAGTTCCTTTTTATTAAATTTAATTTATTTAAATGTTCAAACATAATTTATGTATATTTTCTATGATTTAGGCCAACTAGGGCCATCTGCCAATTTTTCTTTGCACTTTTATGAAAATTTAATTCATTAGTTAACCGCGATTAACAGGTCGCTGACCGTTCATTACAAATTAACCTGTTCGTTAATATAACGTTTTTTCGAGACCGCATGGTTTTTTTAACCTGAAAAATTAGTGTTTTGCTTCCCGGCTATTTTTTATGCTGTATATTTCGGATTTACAACCCGAAATATCAGTGATTTAAACCGCTCTTTGTCAGATTTACAACCTGACAAATCATATCAGTGCATCTTATAATTTAGAGTGAAAACCAGATCAGCTGATTCATCCAGACGAGCTATCCGGCTACCAGGAAGAATCCAGATCCAGAATCCAGCTAAGTGTCGTACACTGTAGTTTTATTCTGTTTATTTGTACTTAAAAATATTCTATTTAGAATTTTGTTTGTATTATAATATTGTTTACTTTGGAGTAAGTTCATTCCGAACTTACTCATTTTCAGTTTAAGATTTATTATTGTTGTTAATTCTTAGTATAGCCTTCAGCTAATACATTTTAGTAACAATAATACTGCATATTATTGTTAATTTGCAGATATTAATATTCTAGTATTAACATTCATTTAGTGTAGTTTATTTTCACGTGCCTTCAGCTGATATTTATTTATGTATTAATGCAATTTAACCATCTGTTTGTTGCATATTTATTTCTAGTTCTATTACTGAACTAAGGCTTGGCTTTCACCAAAACACGTCTAGATATAGAGTGTTAATTATAAGTTTGTACAGTTTATTATTGTATTGTGTCCGACAACGTACTCTGGCCAGCTTACGTTGCACCGTATCTTGCCAGGTGTACTTATATCCAGTGAGTTGAGTCTACGATATTTTCGTGTTAGGTACATCATCGGTAGGAGTCATCGAGGGAAACGACCAGGATTGGCTCCTCCTTTCACCTTATTTGTGGGCCTGGACTTTAACCCTTCTCTCCCCAGCGAGGGCTTCCACTCCTTTGTGCAGTCTCCTAGATTTGCCCCTAGGAGCAGAAGAGTTAAAATCCCCCTTCTTTCCTTAAGGTTAAACCGGCGGTTACTCAACTCACTGCGCGTACGTCCGCGACACAATAGACCACTCTATTTACCGGCGCGCTGCGCTTCCACTATATCGGTCCTTCGAGTTTTTAGATTGTCGACCACTGTGTGTAGCGCTGTCTTGTCCTACGGTCACCACCCAAAGTAGGCGGGCGCTACACACATGATGATTCTATTCTATCTACGACGTTGGACTGAATCGCTCGGCGTGTACTCGCTTATATTTTGGTGTTTAGTATTATACATTTATGTTTGATAAATAAATGATATGTTAGATTGAACGTTTATTATTTTATCGTCCTAACAATATTTTTTCACGGATTCCTCAGTATCTCTTAGGACAGATGAGATATCGACTAGGTTTTTGCTCATAAAAGTTACCCGTGCCAATGTTTAGAAACAAACTACTAATTTTATTTGTAATTAGTATGAACCTCTAACGGGGTGAATCTACACCTGAGGAGAGAGTCAGCAATGTGATCTATAAAGAACTATGACTTATTATAATTGCACGACGATGGCAAACCGTCAATAACCGTAGCGAAGCACGGGTACTCAGCTAGTATTTTTATATTGGGTCACAAACATGAGTGTCCTTTTTTTTTGCAAGAAATTTGAATATCCTTTTCTTTTGTTACAGGTGAAGGCAGTATCATTATGAACCAATTTTCAGAGAATAAACTACTAGTTTAACATTTTTTTTGTTATATATGTGTCATAATAGACTGTTATATTTTTGCTTATGCAAAACCCGAAATGATGGTTATTTGTGTTCTAATATTTTAATTTTCATGGATAAAAGTTTTTTTTTACTAAAATAGGTCTTTTAAGTACTCATAAATTCATCAAAAACACCAAAAAAATCACAAAATACATTTATGTTATTTTAACAACTAATTAAAAATTGGGTCACTTTTGACCCCACGATAGTAGTTATGATAGTGTAAATGAACGATAGTAGTACAAGGTTAAGTATATATTTTTTCCCTGTATAATTTTTTTTTTTTTGTAGTAAATAATAATAAAAAATTATTTTTCAATAAGTTTATTTTCTTTTTTTTTTTTGCTTTTCACTTTTTATTTTGATCAATTTGACATATAAATATAAATCAACTGAAAAAATCTGAACACATTTTTTATGGGGGTGCGGGAGCTTATTTTCACATTCAACGAGTCAGTCTGAAGCCAACAGCCGTAGCCAGTAGTCGCAAACGCACACATGTTATATTATCATACTTTTGTACTATTAATTCTATCTTCAATAAATTTAATTAATAATAAAAACCGAATAATCAAACCCCACTATAGAATCCCACAACTTATGGAGGCTCACCGGGGATCGTGTCGCGTGTTTGAGAAGGTTTTTTTTTTAAAAAGAGTGAAATAAAAGTTGTTAAAATCGCGAAGAAACAAAACGAACATACTATCAGGTTTTACCGCCGATTGTAAACTTGTAAGTAATTGAAATTATACATATGAAACAAAACTTAGTGTCATTAGTGGAAAGTTGGGGTTTTGCGGGGCCCTTCAGAAGTCGAGCCCCAGGGCGCGCGCCCGGTTCGCCCGCCGTTAAATCCGCCTCTGAGAGTTGTAAGTAAAATGGAAGTTATGTGAGAAACAGTGAGTAAAAAGTGGAGAGAAAGTAATAAAAGTGGCGAAAGAACAATTAAATTGGAAAATATGAAGTAAATGAACAAAAGAAATATAAACAGAGGAGAAAACAGTAAAGTGTAAACGTTAAGCGCTAAAGTAAAACAATAATAAAGAAGTGAAGTGTACAAAGAATTAAAGAAAACCTAAGATAAATTAAAAACGCAACGTAAACGTTTGAATCGTGAACAGTTTCCAGCCTGCCTGCGACCTTGAACGGCAAACAGCCAACAAGCGATAACGCACACCTGCATGTCATAAACAACAGCCGGTTTGTAATAACAATTCGGTAGTTTTAGGGTTTTGTAGGTATGACCAAAAAACCCTTATACCGTCATTTTGTCGTCTGTCTGTCTGTCAGTTTGGTAAAAATTGTAGCCAAACTGCTAAACCTAGAGAGTTGAAATTTGGCATGCTTATACAACCTTTTGACTCGCACATAGGAAAAATACTAAAACATCTAAAAAACATATCCCCCTAAAAATATATTTGTGCTCATCGAAAAAAAAATTTTTTTTTTAAATTCTGTGTAGGGTATCAAATGAAAGCCCTTAGTAAGTGGATTAACGGTACAAAATTTTATTTTTGCAAAATAAATTATTTTGACGCGATTTTTGCCAAAATTGTGCAAAAAAATTTGTTTGTACCACACCCAGTAGTTTAAACTAAAAATCTGAAAAAGTTCTAAGTAATGTACTTTTGTGTGAACCGGAATAGTACAACAGGAATTTTTGATCAGATTATGTTGTCGGAAAATAACGCATTTTTTATGTTTTTAACTAAAATATGTTAAATATTTAATTCGCTATGTAACACAGTAGATAAGTAGGCATTCGTAGCGTTGTGCGTTTAGTCCTTTATTTGTGATTTGCAAACTAGAGTTCGAATCCTGTCAATTTTAATTACCGACCGCCAACATATATAAGGGAGGTATTGTGATCATACCGATTTTGACATTTCGCGATTTCAATGGATCTCCACGAATTGAGATCCCTACATAACGTTTTGACTATTTTTAGCATGATGTCTGTCGGTCTGTCTGTTTGTCCGTCTGTCTGTCCGTCTGTCTGTGTACACGTGTAGAGCAAATTCGGCTGAAAGGATTTTTATGAAACTTCATATTTAATTTTCTGCTATCAATGGCACGAGTTGATCAACTTTTGGTAAAAATCGGTTGACTAAAAGTGGGAGTTTACTCGTGTCGGTTTTAAGATTTTTCGAAAAAATTTATTGAACAAAAGTTGCTATAAAAGCAATAATTAATATATTTTATTTGAGACGTTTTTCGAAAAAACGAAAAATTACGAATAATTTCTGTAAAATTTTTCGAAATTTTTTCCAAGTCTCAATTTTTTCATACTTATATGTAACGTTTGCATGGTCATGATAAATAATATCTCTGTTAGAAAATATTAGGCCAAGTTATTTCTACTCTACTGCTAGAATGTAATTTATATAAGTACTTTATGATAGCGGTCGGTCCTGTGGTGGCCACAGCTGATTTTTTTTCTGTTTTTTTTTTGCATTTTTATTTTGTTTAAATTATTTTGTCAAAATTCTAGTTATATTTTGGTAAATGTTCAGGATATTTTTGCAAAGTTTGTAGGTTAACACGTAGAAATTTTGCTCCGTGTTAAGAGTGAAATTTTGATAGTTTTTAAATATTATAATAAAACTAAAATCTAGATTATTTAAGCAAAGATTTTTAGCGTGCTCCAAAACAGTAATTAAAAAGAATAGAACATCTGGTAAACAATTAAGTATTAATGTTCCTACGATTTCATCTGGTCTGTATGTGAACGAGCATTTGACAAATAAAAACAAACTTTTACTAAATAAGGCGAAATTGTTTGGTAGGGAGAATAATATTGAGTATATTTGGGTTCAGGATTGTAAGATTCTGCCGCGTAAAAATTCAAACTCGCGAATTTTTCAAATACATACCGAAGAGTGTTTAGCCAAATTAAATTAAATTAAAACCTCTTATTTTTCTTTCTATTAACTGTCTCGTTGCATTACCATTAGATTTCATAATATACTGATTATATGTTAGATGTGAACTCACTGAAAATATATTACCAAAATGTTCGTGGATTACGCACAAAAGTTACTAATTTTTTCCAAGCTTCTTCTGTACCTGATTACCACATTATTTGTCTTACTGAAACTTGGTTGAACGGTAATATTGGTAGTCATGAACTATTTAGTAATAATTTCCAAGTGTTTAGGCGGGATAGGGATAGGCATACTTCCCATAAGTCAGACGGCGGAGGCTCTCTTATTGCAATCAGCTCATTTTTACAAGTTGCAGAGCGGCCTGACTGGCAAACTAACGTTTTGGAAGAAGTATGGATATCCATTGCACTGCCAAATAGTAAAAATAAAATTCATATATGTTGTGTCTACATACCAGACTATATTGATATCTGTAAACTTAATGTATTCACTGAAAATGTAACCAAAATTATCAATGACAATCTCCAGGATTCTGTTATTATAGTAGGTGATTTTAATTTAGCTAATATTGTATGGTCACGTGACGAATACTTTAACTTTCTGACGCCTTCATTACCCTCTGACAAAAAATCATCACTTTTTTTACATATATGTATATATATATATATTTATATATATATATATGTATACATGTATGTATGTGTATATATATATTTATATATATATATATGTATATACATGTATGTATGTATATATATATATATTTGTTTTACCGCTTATGCAAGCCAATTCTATGTACTCAATGGACGGTGTCAAACCAAAATTGACGTTTTCAGACCAGGGGAATGGTCTGAAAACGTTTTTCATGTTTTTTGGAGCTCTTGCACCCTGATTATATAGCAGCGATGACAGAGAAAATTTCACAAATGGTCTGAATACGAGGGTAGATCGTATATTTATATACAAATTTAGTTCACTGATTTGTCGTGAAGAGCGCGCGCCAGTAGTTTTTGTATATAACTTTTTATACAAAAAATGTACGATTCCGACTTTGTCAGACCAGCACAATTCAGTCGACGTTGTCAAGCCTTAAATCTGGCAACACTGTGTAGAATGAGCTAGATAAACATTCCAGTCATGATAATTTTAGTTCATTGTAAGAACTTAAATATTTTCTTTCAATTTGTCTTACAGAAAAACTTTCAACTCAAATTTAGTTTTGGCAGACTCGTAGATACTTGAAAACAATGCATATAACCGATTTGTATCAAATTTGTTCAAATTAAAATTTTGGTATTTGCGCCATGAAATTCTTCTTTTTTTTCCAATTTAGAAATAATTACATAGTTTATAGATTTTTTAAAGCGTGCTGAATGTTACTGCTTCAAATGAGACGTAAAATTTATTTAATATTTTTATTAGAATCCCAAATAAATGTACATTTTAATAAGTTTGAACTTTGTTCATATATTTCACAGAAAATTATTCTAATACGGACATCAATGTCCATAATTTATTCTTAATTCCAAAGAAGAACACAAAAGGTTTCAAATTACAAATAATTCGTTTGAACAATTACTTTTCTTAATCGTAAAAAATAAAAATAATTGTAAAAAACAAAAGTTCCCATTTCCTTTTGAGTATTGAACATTTATGTGTACGTTTAAGAGCGTACTGTACCTGGGTTACGCTCAACGGATACGTGCATTTGGAAGGGCCAAAGAATTTGAACCAAATGTTGTCGGATCAATTTGATTTTTTTTTTTAATTTGAAGATAAAGATTGGCTCCGTTGGATTTAAGAGTTAAAATTTGGTTTTATTTTTAATTTTCAGTTTTACAATGTCCTAAACTTTGTCTAACTTCACATCACTGTTCCTTCGTAAATCAATAACAATTGCAAATTCCATAGCTAGAATCCTATAGATTGTACTTTTATCTTTAAAATGAGCCCTTATTTATGAAAATTAATTAATATTTAGCACCAATTCTTTGGCCCACACCGAAACACTATTTATATGAAATACTGGCATTTACAAGCATCGAGTGGTTTTAAACTAATCTAATCATAGTAGAGGGAGTCTTAAGCTCCGCCTTCGTTTCCTACACATATCTTTGAATTAGGTTGAAATGGGTAACAGAAGATCTTTGGAATAAAACAGTTTGTGACGTCAAATTTACCTGTTTTATTTTAGACTTTCCGTGGTAGAATACAAATTCATATTGACACAAAAAAATGGTCCCAAAAATTAAGTTAAATGATTATGGCCGGCTTCTGAAAGCTTAGTTAACTATAATCAAATGGTCAGAACATGGTTGTTATGGTAACGTATGGGATTGTTATACTGTAATCGAGTTTAACCAAAAGGTTAAATCAACCCCTAAAGGGGTGAATCTATGATTATTAACATAATTTTTTGATGATAAAAAAAAAAACTATTATTTCTACAAAATTATCTGTAAAATCAGAATTGGTAATAAATATTAATCACTTTTCACATAGAAGAGCTTATTTTAAAGATAAAATTACAATATAGAGTGGTTAAGTCTTAACATTTGTAATTTTTATTCATTTACTGAGTAACAGTCATGTGAAATTGAAAAAAGTATAGCACTGTAAAATTGAAAATTAAACATAAATCAAAATACAAATTTAAACTTATTAAAATATTTAATTTATTTACTTTATTTTTTATTAAAATTTATTTACTTATTTACTTATTAAAATTTTGATATTTTCTTTCATATCTTGAAATTAAAAAAAAAAAATCAAATTGATTCGAATATATTTAATCTATATTTTATGATTCCCAAAAATACAGGTTGATTTATAAATATTAGCACTTTTCCCTCTCCCTGTAAGCTACTTCCACTTTGGTCACTCCCCCAATGACGTAATACGACTTCTCGCCACCGCACCCCGCGTGCAACGATGGACTTTGGAGGTGGCTACATTCGCCTCTTAACTTCAAATTTTAAGATGCCATATCATAGGCTCGAAATCTGGTTTCACTCTGTCATGACATTAAATTACGAGAAAATATATATAGCTCTTGTTTTTTGAATGTCAGATAAATAAACCCATAGAAAAAAAGCATATCAGACAGACAGAGAGATTTTTTTTGTGAATTTTGTCTTACATTCACTTGGAACATGTAGAAACGAAAAATGGGTACGAAGAAAAAATTATGTGAAGTGTGAATTTTCACACGTTTCAGGGTTTCGCAGGTATTTAGTGAATGATGATTATTTGGGAAGCCAAAACAAATTTTATGTTAAAATATTTTTTTATTAATTTTAATTCGAATGCCTAATAATGGTATTAGGCATTTGGGTTTCTAAAAATTTGCAGTATTTTTTTTTTTTTATATAGCAAGGTTCATTAATATTTTGAAAATTGCGCCTAAGGCTTCCATTGGTTGTTTAAGTCATAAACTCCGCCCCTCTGATTTCCTATACATTTAAACATAGAATTAAATTATAATATCAACACTTCCTACTGGTTATTAAATTTACGCTTTTAAAAATTAAATGCAACATTTGCCAAAATGTAACTAGAATTTTGACAAAATAATTTAAACAAAATAAAAATGCAAAAAAAAAAACAAAAAATAAAAATTGACGGGAGTTGAACAGTAGTTTGCAACTTACGAAGCGAGAACGTTACCACTGATCTACGAACGTTCACTCCTTTACTGTGTTAAATAGCGGATTAAATATTTTACATATTTTAGTTAAAAACACAAAAAATGCGTTATTTTCCGAAAACATATCTGATCAAAAATTCCTGTTTTACTATTCCGGTTCACACCAATGTACATTACTTAGAATTTTTTCAGATTTTCAGTTTAAACCATCTGGGCTACAGGGTGTGGGACAAAATTTTGCACAATTCTCGCAAAAATCGCGTCAAAATAATTTATTTTGCAAAAATAAAATTTTGATCGTTAATTCATGTTTCAAGGGCTTTCATTTGATACCATACACAGAATTGTAAAATTTTTTTTTTTTTTTTTTCGATGAGTATATATTTGCTTATATTTTTAGGGGAATATGTTTTTTAGATGTTTTAGTATTTTTCCTATGTGCGGGTCAAAGAGTTGTATAAGCATGTCAAATTTCAACTCTCTAGGTTTAGCCGTTTGGCTACAATTTTTACCGAACAGACAGACAGACAGACAGACAGACGACAAAATGACGGTATAAGGGTTTTACAAAACCCTAAAAAAGAACAGATTTAACCTCCAATTTTATTTATATATGTAAATTTTCCACAACTTTGTAAATTTCACTTAGAAGATAAAAGCTTGTTAAATGATGCTTGTTGTTACGTTTCACAGATTAGTTCACTGACTGTAGTTTCGGCTCACCGTAAATTTGAGAATTGCCAGAGCCGAAACTGCACTCAAAAAAAAAAAAAAAAACAGTAAGATATAACAAAAAGGTCTAATTAAACAACCTTTTACAAATATTATTTTTTTCTCGTTTATGATCCACCTGTGGCTGCCAGCAATAAATCGTTTGTGCTTGCCGTTGACCGCTCGCAAGTAGATAATAATTAAATTGTTAAAATAAATTGTGTAAAAAATATTTAGACAAATTACGGGCTCTGCTTAGCAACCGGCTATAAGCTGTACGGGCATTTCTGTGTGCGCTAAAAAATAGACGTAATCCTGTCTATATTACTCCTACATGTACACAGATTGAAAATGTGTTCACAAAACTTGAAATCAAGAGATCTAGACTCATCTCGCGCTGTCGCGTCAATGATGATGATGACTTCTCTTTATTTTTCATATGAGAAATATAATTGTAAATATTACCTTTTATTATCACGACAGTAATAGTTTACTGAATTTATACAGTAATAAATGTCCTTAATAACAAAATACGTAAATAATACGCCAATATAATTAAAACCAAGATACAATTTGTAAAAATATATTTTAATGCGCAGTACAACCTAGTGGCTGTGCTTTTCGGGTCAGGTATGCGACAGTATTGACTAATATTTCTTCATTTTATTGAGTAACAAAATTATTTAATTTGAAGTGTAATCATTTTCAAAAACGCGTGAAAAAAACAGCACAGGAGGATCCCCGGAATATATTTTATGTATAAAATAATAATCGGTATATATTAAATGTAATTACTAACTTATGATCAAAAAGTCTTTTAGTCTCAGATGGCTTATGTATTATAAATCGCAGATCTTCTTTTGTTAATTGAGTATTCATAATGCACGTGTCATTTGTCGAAAAAAAAAGAGATTTTCTTATATAAAACATAGCCGCCCGAAGAAAGGACATTTTGATCCACATGTTACATTGCAAATACGTATATGAATTATCAACAAGTGTTTTTTCACATATAATATTATTATTATTTATTTAAAATGCACTCTTGAGTGTAAACATACTCCTGAACAGTAGGATTGAATGAGTCGGTTTGAATATTTTCAACTTTACAAATCATATTATACACTATGATAAAATTGGCAACGTCGCAAGGCCTGACAACGTCGATTGAACAACGCTATTTTATACAGGTGATACTGAAAAAGCGGTTCCATATACTGGGTCTAATAATGTTTATTAAACATAGCGAATTTTTTTTTTGAGATTTTCTTACCCCTCTCAGTGTGCCCTGAGAGTTATAACTGGTAGATTCTATATCTGGCATATATACACGCGAAATCCTTTAAATAACGGTAGGTCTTAGGTCGCCTGTTGGATATCATTGGTCTGACCACGTCGGTTGTATCAATATATATATATATATATATATATATATATATATATATATATATATATATATCTGACCGACGTTGTCAAGCCATGAACAGACAACCACAGACCCACCGAATCTAATGGGATTTCAGGAGTATATGTATCAAAAATAGAAAGAGCGCACTTTGCACTCCTGGAGCAACCTTCAAGGGGTAACGAATTATGAAAAAAACATTTTTGCTATATTTGATAACCGGTATTAAGCCCCATACATGTTTACGTCGTAATCAGGTCATTTGTGTATAATTTGTATATGCTGACGACGTACTCAATCCCGTACAGTGTTGTCGGTATTTACATCGTTTCTGTAAACAAATATCCTCATGTTGACCTTCATTTGACGATTGTCTAGCGATAGTAATAAAATTTACGTATATTTCAATACGACATTATTTTTATTTTAGGATTAATAGTTCATTTATAAGGTTTCTCGTTTAATCTAATGTTTACTATTGACATTCAATGAATGTCAATAACAATCAATAGTATTTAAAAATTTATATGAGGCTAAAAAATTTCATTTTTTATCGGTTGCAGTGGTAATAATAAAATAATTTTTTACTTGCATTCCGCTACATTCTCAGAACTGTCTTTGTACTTCCTATGATTCTTTTCACTTAGGAATTTTTAAAATTATTTAACTTGAACTTCGAAACTATTTTTCAAGAATGAAAGTGAATCTAATTTTTCTATTTCTTGATATGTTTTCCATTTACCATATACGCCATAAAAATTATAATATAATAAAACAATGATTCAAAACATTTTACTGTAGGACCAACACAGAGCGTGTCATGGTAATTTTTTTTTTTATATTTAATTTTATTTATGGGTGCTCCAACATCTAGGTTATTAGCACCCTGTTACATTAAAGAATTTTACATTGTACATTTCATATTTAAATTTACCATTGACCAACCGTCTTTTTTATTTACACACGATGTCTTAGTAATTTGGGAAAAAATTATGATAACCCGAGTCTGCCCAAAGAGTCGAATGGTAGTATTGAAATTTTCCGGAACAAACCGGAAGTACTGGATATCAAGGACAACTTTGATATTTTAAATGGTAACGTATTTTGAGTTGGGTGTCTTTGGAGCTTTTGAAAAGAAAAAACTATTACTTAAAGATGTTTTAATATATTTTACGCTTTAACCTCTTAATCCGTGAATAAACAAACACATTTTTATTTTTGTAAAAACATTTAAAAGATTTTCGCCAAAAAGCGTTAGTTTCTCACCTTATCTCCTAGAGAGGTTGATCTAAAAATCTGAAAAAATCTCCATTATGTACATTGTTGGAAACCGGATTAGTTCAACAGGAATTTTTTATCTGATAAGTTTTTCGAAAATATCGATTTTTTGTGTCGTTGAAAAATGTAATTATTTAAAAAAAAAATTATTGTGATATCAAAAGAAAGTTCTTAAATAATTACACAGGTCCGGGGCCCTGATAAAATAGGGTTCCTAAAATGGTCTGCCATAAAATTTAAATTAACATAATATTTTCGAAAAACGGATTACATTTGTTATTGAATAAATACGGAATAACATTCTTGAATGAAAATATATATTCACAGAAAAAATATTTTGTTTGTAGTGATATAAAGTATTTTTTTCACTGTCCGTTACAAAACAGATCACAGAAATAATATTGTTCTAAAACGGGAATGTAATAAAATAAATATGTAACACCCAGCAATGATGAAAAGTTAAATACGTAAGATCCACAGATGCAAAAGTTTAATCTTAACAATTTACATATAAATGAAAGAATTGTATTAATGGTTTATCAGTCAGAGAGTTGAACTGTTAATGAGAGCGGCCCAAGTTCCTAAAGATGCGCGCGGGTGGCCAAAATATGTTAGGGGGCTCAAAATAAGTTAGGGGGCCCAAAATATGGTAGGGGTACCAAAATATGTTAAGGGGCCCAACTATAAAATCTTACCCAGGGCCAGAAAAAAGGTAGTTACGGCACTGTTTATCACTATTAAGAATGTGCTATTTTATTTGTAAATATTTTACTACTATAAATGTTTTTTGTTAATTTCAAAAAAGAAATACACTACCTTAGTCATAAATACAAAAAAACCATAACAGAATTAGCGATAATTTCGCCATGCATTAAAAAAATAATTAATTTAGTCAAAAACATCAAAACTGCAATATTTTTCAGAAACGAATTCTGATTCAAAAATTCCTCTTGACCGTTTCCGGTTAAGAACTATGTACATTACTTAGAATTTGTTTCATTTTTTTAGTTTAACCCCTTTCGATTAAAGGGGAAAACTTTCTACGAGGAAATATGTCTATAGCTATAGTCCCGATAAAATCCTTAGAACCTTCCATTAAATTTAAATAATTTACCAAAAGTCCTAACATTTTTTTCTACATTTGCTTTGTCTTTAAGTCTTCATTAGATTAATAAGAAATATATTATATAAGGCTTCATTTATTTATATTTATCAGTATTTATAAATGGCATCATTTTTCTCAATGTCAGAAACGTATTTCTCACTATTAACAATGTGTTATTTGTTTTATAAGTATTTCATTACTAAAAATGATTTATTCCTCTTTCATACCTTAAAAATAAAAGGTTGAATCACAACGTATAATAGTATAATAGTGTGGTGTTAAAAACTCGTTTCTCAGCTGTTAATTTTTTTTTTTAATATTTTTAATTTCAAAAAAAGGCACACTATCTTAGCCCTAAATACAAACAATCCATACATTATTATCCATAATATAGCCACAAATTAAAAAAAAAAATAATTTTGTCAAAAACACAAATACTGCAATAATTTTCAAAAACGCAATCTGGTCAAAAAATCCTCTCGTACGTTCCCGGTTCACATCAATGTAAATTACCTATAATATTTACAGATTTTTAGTTTTACCCCTTTGGGTAAAAGGGGGCGGGAAAAGATCTTTTTAGCACATTTTTGGCTAAATTCGTGTCAAAAAAAAAACAAATTTTAAAAACTACTTTTCGTTCCCTAATTTACCTCCAAAGGGCTTTCTTTTGACACCACACAATAAATTTTAAAAAAATTATTAAAAAAAAACTTATTAAAAATTCCCGTAAAACTATTCGGGTTCCCATCAATGTTCATTATGGAGATTTTTTCAGAATTTTAGATCAACCCCTCTGAGAGATAAAGTGGGGGACAAAAATTTCTTGACATATTTTTGGCAAACATCCCATTAAAAAAAAAAAATCAAAAATAAAACTTTGCTTATTGATCCACAAATTAAAGGGTTTCATTTGATATGACATTCATAATTTAAAAAAAAAAATATGTTTTTTTATTAAATACAAAATTGTTTATATTTATCTCGGGATGTATTGAACTCTTAGTATTTTTCATATATGTGGGACAAAGAGTTGAATAAGCATGTCAAATTTCTATCGTACAGACAAACACATGAGTGACGTTTTAAGGGTTTTTTGGAGGTCATATCTACCCTAAAAAAAGAAAACGGATCGAAATGATGACAAACATAAAAGAATAGCACTGCGTGTTATTATATTAAAGAAAAATAAAAATTATTTAAAATAATTTAATTTTTATGTTTATTTATTTATTTATTTATTTGGATTTTAGGGCTGTGAACAGGTGCATATCATCCACAACTACAACTTCTGATACATAATTTACATCAAAAAATGTTTACACGTGTTTACAGAATAACTGTGTGTAAGAACACAAAAAATATAAAAATAATATTAATAGTATAAAAATGGTTTATTGGTTTATTGTTTAGTTGAAATATAAATGAATGAATGGATTGCCTTTTATTTCAAAAATACGCGTATTTCGTTACTCAATATACATGTTA
Source organism: Liopterus haemorrhoidalis (assembly GCA_963971575.1). Lineage (NCBI taxonomy): Eukaryota > Metazoa > Arthropoda > Insecta > Coleoptera > Dytiscidae > Liopterus > Liopterus haemorrhoidalis. The sequence goes on from OZ020618.1 coordinate 33,148,879, forward strand.
AATACTTGTAACAAACGCTTTTGCTAATGTAATGAAAATGTACCTAGGGACTCTAAAATATACCAATTATCAAATTACTAAATTACAACAGCCATTATAGCTAGACTTACCTTTTATATTTGTTTTTAATATTTTTTAGCTTAGTTGACTTGTATCTTAACAATGTCACAACTTGTTAGAAGATAGTGAAATATTTTTTCTCTTAAATTAATACTAATAATATTATATATGTGTAAATAACATATTTGTTGGATTTTACTTTTATATAATTGTATGTAAGTAAGTGTTTAAAATGTTCTTAAATACCTAATTTGTGTAATACATTGCATTTGATATATAATTAAATTAGGCTTTGATAATGTTTCAGATTGAATCGAAACTAGGAGTAGGCAAACAGAATTAAAATAAATTTTAAACATTCGACAAACTATGTGTTTTTTTAATTCGACCGATACCCAACAAAATACTAATTCATAGTTAGTTATAATATTTTATAAGACACTATTTGGGCAAAATTTATGGAACATTTCTGTCTAAAACACATTTAACAAATTCGGATTTTTTGTGACTTCTAATTATCACTTTATATACAACCATTTGATGTCTGTTCTTTCTCTGGTACCACAGAAAAAGATATATATATATTTTTAGTTGTTTAAAAAAATAATTTTTCTAAAAATTGTAATTTGAAATTTTTGACACAAAGATTAAAATGAATAAATAAATAGACAAGTAATTAGTGATACTATTTTTATTAATAAGGACCTATATTTCCTGCCTACCAAATTAATAACCATAATTAAATGGTTTATTGACAAGTGAAGACAAATTTCCTCTGAAGTGAGATAGTTCTTTTTTAATTTTACTTGTATATTAGATTTTATTTACTCTTTGTCTTGCAACATTACACAGATAGCTTCACCTTTTTACCTTAATCCATTAAAATTTTAAATAGTAACCGTTTCGACTAGAATATCTTTGTGCATTAGGTAATATAAAGCTTACTTTAGTCTAAAATAACAAAGATTGTGTAGGTTGTGCATATTACTTTTACAGACCCGGTATATATCTTGACAGACCCAAACAGTGTTGCCAAGTTTCGGGTCTGTGAAGGTATATAGTGTATAGCGGGTCTGTATAAGTCGTATGGATTACAAATATTTTATACAAGCCCGACACGCGCACCATCTTTTCCAGAAATTTCGTGAACTAAATTTGTATAAAAAAACACGTTCTACCGCTTTCCCAGACCCACCTGAAACTCATTGCTAAAGATTGTTTGAGGCCTAATTCGTACTTCTAGCATAGAAAACGTTGTCAGACCCGATGCCGGGTCTGAGCTTGTTACTTTTGGTCTGGTAACGCCTGCAGGGTATAGCGAGTTGGGTCTGTATAAGCGGTGAAACAAATATATATATATATATATATATATATATATATATATATATATATATATATATATATATTTTCTCTTTATATTTAGTTAGGTATATCTATTATGTAACTTACAAATGTTTGTTGTAATAATTATTACTTTGTTATAACTTCTGTACGTGGGAATTTGCAGGAGCTTGTCTCCGTTTAATTCCCCTAATAAAATAAAAATAAATAAAAATAAAATGTTGCATTTAATTTTTTAAAGCGTAAATTTAATAACCAGTCAGAAATGTTCTATTAAATACATTTAATTCAATGTTTGAATGTATACGAAATCAGAGGGCGGGGCTTATGATTTAAGCAACCAATGGAAACCATAGGCGCAATTTTCATATGGTAACCTGACCATATGGTTAGCAAACCAAATGGTTAACTGACCATATGGTTAGCTGATCAAGCGGTTACCTAACCATATGGTTAGCTGACCAAATTGTTACCTGACCATATGTTTAGCTGGCAAAATTGTTAACTGACCATATGGTTAGCTGACGAAATGGTTACCTTACCATATGGTTAGCTGACCAAGTGGTTACCTAACCATATGGTTAGCTGACCAAATGGTTATTTGACCATTTGGTTTGCTGACCAAATGGTTACCTGACCATATGGTTAGCTGGCCAAATCGTTAACTGACCATGTGGTTAACAGACCACTTGGTTACCTGACCATGTCGTTGGCAGACCAAATGGATAACTGACCATATAGTTAGCTGACCAAATGCTTACCTGACCATATGTTCAGCTGGAAAAATTGTTAACTGACCAAATGGTTACATGACCAAATGGTTACATGACCAAATGGTTAACTGACCAAGTGGTTAACTGACCAAATAGTTAGCTGACCAAATGGTTAACTGACCAAATGGTTACTTGACCAAATGGTTAGCTGACGAAATGGTTAGCTGACCAAATGGTTAACTGACCAAATGGTTACCTGACCAAATGGTTAACTGACCAAGTGGTTAACTGACCAAATAGTTAGCTGACCAAATGGTTAACTGTCCAAATGGTTACCTGACCAAATGGTTACCTGACCAAATGGTTAACTGACCAAATGGTTACCTGACCAAATGGTTACCTGACCAAATGGTTAGCTGACCAAATGGTTAGCTGACCAAATGGTTAGCTGACCAAATGGTTAACTGACCAAATGGTTAGCTGACCAAATGGTTACATGTCTCGATATAACGTAAGAACGCACTAAGAAAGGATTTTTCGACCCATATAAGGTGAAAAGGAGTCAAATATATTTTTTCACGGATTCCTCAGTATCTCTTAGGACAGATGAGATATCGACTAGGTTTTTGCTTATAAAAGTTACCCGTGCCAATGTTTAGAAACAAACTACGAATTTTATTTGTAATTAGTATGAACCTCTAACGGGGTGAATCTACACCTGAGGAGAGAGTCAGCAATGTGATCTATAAAGAACTATGAATTATTATAATTGCACGATGATTGCAAACCGTCAATAACCGTAGCGAAGCACGGGTACTCAGCTAGTATTTTTATATTAGGTCACAAACATGAGTGTCCTTTTTTTTGCAAGAGATTTGAATATACTTTTCTTTTGTTACAGGTGAAGGCAGTATCATTATGAACCAATTTTCAGAGAATAAAATACTAGTTTAACATTTTTTTTGTTATATATGTGTCATAATAGACTATTATATTTTTGCTTATGCAAAACCCGAAGTGATGGTTATTTGTGTTCTAATATTTTAATTTTCATGGATAAAAGTTTTTTTTTACTAAAATATGTCTTTTATGTACTCATAAATTCATCAAAAACACAAAAAAAATCACAAAATACATTTATGTTATTTTAACAACTAATTAAAAATTGGGTCACTTTTGACCCCACGATAGTAGTTATGATAGTGTAAATGAACGATAGTAGTACAAGGTTAAGTATATATTTTTTCCCTGTATAATTTTTTTTTTGTAATAAATAATAAAAAATTATTTTTCAATAAGTTTATTTTCTTTTTTTTTTTTGCTTTTCACTTTTTATTTCGATCAATTTGACATATAACTATAAATCAACTGAAAAAATCTGAACACATTTTTTATGGGGGTGCGGGAGCTTATTTTCACATTCAACGAGTCAGTCTGAAGCCAACAGCTGTAACCAGTAGTCGCAATCGCACACATGTTATATTATCATACTTTTTTACTATTAATCCTATCTTCAATAAATTTAATTAATAATTAAAACCGAATAATCAAACCCCACCATAGAATCCCACAACTTATGGAGGCTCACCGGGGATCGTGTCGCGTGTTTGAGAAGGTTTTTTTTTAAAAAAGAGTGAAATAAAAGTTGTTAAAATCGCGAAGAAACAAAACCAACATACTATCAGGTTTTACCGCCGATTGTAAACTTGTAAGTAATTGAAATTATACATATGAAACAAAATTTGGTGTCATTAGTGGAAAGTTGGGGTTTTGCGGGGCCCTTCAGAAGTCGAGGCCCAGAGCGCGCGCCCGGTTCGCCCGCCGTTAAATCCGCCTCTGAGAGTTGTAAGTACAATGAAAGTTATGTGAGAAACAGTGAGTAAAAAGTGGAGAGAAAGTAATAAAAGGGGAGAAAGAACAATTAAATTGGAAAATATGAAGTAATTGAACAAAAGAAATATAAACAGAGGAGAAAACAGTAAAGTGTAAACGTTAAGCGCTAAAGTAAAACAATAATAAAGAAGTGAAGTGTACAAAGTATTAAAGAAAACATAAGATAAATTAAAAACGCAACGTAAACGTTTGAATCGTGAACAGTTTCCCGCCTGCCTGCGACCTTGAACGGCAAACAGACAACAAGCGATAACGCACACCTGCATGTAATAAACAACAGCCGGTTTGCAATAACAATTCGGTAGTTTTAGGGTTTTGTAGGTATGACCATAAAACCCTTATACCGTCATTTTGTCGTCTGTCAGTTCGGTAAAAATTGTAGCCAAACTGCTAAACCTAGAGAGTTGAAATTTGGTATGCTTATACAACCCTTTGACTCGCACATAGGAAAAATACTAAAACATATCCCCCTAAAAATATATTTGTGCTCATCGAAAAAAAATATATTTTTTTAAATTCTGTGTAGGGTATCAAATGAAAGCCCTTAGTAAGTGGATTAACGGTCAAAATTTTATTTTTGCAAAATAAATTATTTTGACGCGATTTTTGCCAAAATTGTGCAAAAAAATTTGTTTGTACCACACCCAGTAGTTTAAACTAAAAATCTGAAAAAGTTCTATGTAATGTAATTTTGTGTGAACCGAAATAGTACAACAGGAAATTTTGATTTCAGATTATGTTGTCGGAAAATAACGCATTTTTTATGTTTTTAACTAAAATATGTTAAATATTTAATTCGCTATGTAACACAGTAGATAAGTAGGCATTCGTAGCGTTGTGCGTTTAGTCCTTTATTTGTGATTTGCAAACTAGAGTTCGAATCCTGTCAATTTTAATTACCGACCGCCAACATATATAAGGGAGGTATTGTGATCATACCGATTTTGACATTTCGCGATTTCAATGGATCTCCACGAATTGAGATCCCTACATAACGTTTTGACTATTTTTAGCATGATGTCTGTCGGTCTGTCTGTTTGTCCGTCTGTCTGTCCGTCTGTGTACACGTGTAGAGCAAATTCGGCAGAAAGGATTTTTATGAAACTTCATATTTAAACTTCTGCTATCAATGGCACGAGTTGATCAACTTTTGGTAAAAATCGGTTGACTAAAAATGGGAGTTTACTCGTGTCGATTTTAAGATTTTTGTGAATATTTCACAACAGAAAAATATTTCGAAAAAATTTATTGAACAAAAGTTGCTATAAAAGCAATAATTAATATATTTTATTTGAGACGTTTTTCGATAAAACGAAAAATTAGGAATAATTACTGTAAAATTTTTCGAAATTTTTTCCAAGTCTCAATTTTTTCATACTTATATGTAACGTTTGCATGGTCATGATAAATAATATCTCTGTTTGAAAATATTAGGCCAAGTTATTTCTACTCTACTGCTAGAATGTAATTTATATAAGTACTTTATGATAGCGGTCGGTCCTGTGGTGGCCAAAGCTGATTTTTTTTCTGTTTTTTTTTGCATTTTTATTTTGTTTTAATTATTTTGTCAAAATTCTAGTTATATTTTGGTAAATGTTCAGGATATTTTTGCAAAGTTTGTAGGTTAACACGTAGAAATTTTGCTCCGTGTTAAGAGTGAAATTTTGATAGTTTTATGTTGAATTTATTTTGTGAAGTTCTCATAGATCTGTGCAATAATTTTTAGTGTTTGTTTTTCTCTTCTTATGTCAGAAGAAGGGAATTGCATTAGTGAAATATTACATTTTATTCGTTCAAATTTCTAATATACATTATTTTGAAATTTAACTGTGTTAAAAGTGGTCCAAACCTGTGCGAATATAATTATAGTTGCTTGACGCTCTTTACTGCCCCTGATTAAGTGGCATATGCAATTTGCATTACTTAGGTGCTGTAAAAGTTGCCAAGATCAGTTCTTACAGGGGTTTATTTACAATTAGCACCGATGTCAAATATATGCTCCGATTGTGGTGGAAAGGTCAGCGCTAGGGCGCCAGGTGTCCTTTGTTCGGGCTCTTGTGGACATTATTACCACGGAAAGTGTGTTCGTATGTCAGCTGAAACTCTAAAACTCCTTAACGGGATTAAAGGAGCGCAATCGATCTGTAACGATTGCCAGTCTGCAGACGCCAATAAATCAATAATTATTGATAACGAAGAACTTTCTGGAAATCTTAATCATCCAGCTATTGTCCAAGCCATCGAAAATATTAGGATTGATTTCAACAATAAATACGAAGAGCTAAAAGTATTAATTATTGAAAAAAACACCATAATTGAAAATCTTACGACTGAAAATATAGCACTTAAAAAGGAAGTAGCGGATTTAGGATCTAGACTAGATAATCTGGATCAGTACTCTAGAAGAAACAATCTGGAGATTCAAGGGGTCCCGGAAAAGAAGAACGAAAATCTGTTAGATGTCATTCAGCATATTGGAGCATTCATTGAATGTCCAGTGTCCCCCAATGATATTGATGCTATCCACAGAGTTCCATTTTTTAATAAAAACAAACAGGGTCCTAGAAATATTATAATAAAACTAAAATCTAGATTATTTAAGCAAAGATTTTTAGCGTGCTCCAAAACAGTAATTAAAAAGAATAGAACATCTGGTAAACAATTAAGTATTAATGTTCCTACGATTTCATCTGGTCTGTATGTGAACGAGCATTTGACAAATAAAAACAAACTTTTACTAAATAAGGCGAAATTGTTTGGTAGGGAGAATAATATTGAGTATATTTGGGTTCAGGATTGTAAGATTCTGGCGCGTAAAAATTCAAACTCGCGAATTTTTCAAATACATACCGAAGAGTGTTTAGCCAAATTAAATTAAATTAAAACCTCTTATTTTTCTCTCTATTAACTGTCTCGTTGCATTACCATTAGATTTCATAATATACTGATTATATGTTAGATGTGAACTCACTGAAAATATATTACCAAAATGTTCGTGGATTACGCACAAAAGTTACTAATTTTTTCCAAGCTTCTTCTGTACCTGATTACCACATTATTTGTCTTACTGAAACTTGGTTGAACGGTAATATTGGTAGTCATGAACTATTTAGTAATAATTTCCAAGTGTTTAGGCGGGATAGGGATAGGCATACTTCCCATAAGTCAGACGGCGGAGGCTCTCTTATTGCAATCAGCTCATTTTTACAAGTTGCTGAGCGGCCTGACTGGCAAACTAACGTTTTGGAAGAAGTATGGATATCCATTGCTCTGCCAAATGGTAAAAATAAAATTCATATATGTTGTGTCTACATACCGGACTATATTGATATCTGTAAACTTAATGTATTCACTGAAAATGTAACCAAAATTATCAATGACAATCTCCAGGATTCTGTTATTATAGTAGGTGATTTTAATTTAGCTAATATTGTATGGTCACGTGACGAATACTTTAACTTTCTGACGCCTTCATTACCCTCTGACAAAAAATCATCACTTTTTATACATATATGTATATATATATATATAAATAAAACACTATCTTGTATATTCGTCAATTTATTAAAACCGTAATTAATATATATATATATATATATATATATATATATATGTAAATACATGTATGTATGTAAATATATATATATATATATATATATATATATATATATATATATATTGTCATTATATTTATTTAGGTATATCTATTATGTAACTTACAAATGTTTGTTGTAATAATTATTACTTTGTTATAACTTCTGTACGTGGGAATTTGCAGGAGCTTGTCTCCGTTTAATTCCCCTAACAAAATAAAAATAAATAAAGATAAAATGTTGCATTTAATTTTTTAAAGCGTAAATTTAATAACCAGTTGGAAATGTTCTATTAAATACATTTAATTCAATGTTTGAATGTATACGAAATCAGAGGGCGGGGCTTATGATTTAAGCAACCAACGGAAACCATAGGCGCAATTTTCATATGGTAACCTGACCATATGGGTAGCAAACCAAATGGTTAACTGACCATATGGTTAGCTGATCAAGCGGTTACCTAACCATATGGTTAGCTGACTAAATTGTTACCTGACCATATGTTTAGCTGGCAAAATTGTTAACTGACCATATGGGTTGCTGACGAAATGGTTACCTGACCATATGGTTAGCTGACCAAGTGGTTACCTAACCATATGGTTAGCTGACCAAATGGTTATTTGACCATTTGGTTTGCTGACCAAATGGTTACCTGACCATATGGTTAGCTGGCAAAATCGTTAACTGACCATGTGGTTAACAGACCAATTGGTTACCTGACCATGTCGTTGGCAGACCAAATGGATAACTGACCATATAGTTAGCTGACCAAATGCTTACCTGACCATATGTTCAGCTGGAAAAATTGTTAACTGACCAAATCTTTACCTGACCAAATGGTTAACTGACCAAGTGGTTAACTGACCAAATAGTTAGCTGACGAAATGGTTAACTGACCAAATGGTTACTTGACCAAATGGTTAGCTGACCAAATGGTTAGCTGACCAAGTGGTTAACTGACCAAATAGTTAGCTGACCAAATGGTTAACTGACCAAATGGTTAGCTGACTAAATGGTTACCTGACCAAATGGTTAGCTGACCAAATGGTAAGCTGACCAAATGGTTAACTGACCAAATGGTTACTTGACCAAATGGTTAGCTGACCAAATGGTTAGCTGACCAAATGGTTAACTGACCAAATGGTTACCTGACCAAATGGTTAATATGTTAATATGCAGGAAATGCAGGCCCAGCTGAAGGCGTTGCAGGCTGAGTTGCGGGATATGCTGGCCCAGAAGGCAGCCAAGATAGACGCGACTGCAGGAAGCGAGACCGGTGAGTCAGCGATACGCGGCGGAGTATCCAGCTTCAGAGCGGGAGCTGACATCCTGGACCCCTTCGATCCCGATGACCGTGAGGCCAATGTCGACATCTGGTTGGCTCGCATCGACCAGCTGGGGTGTGTACACGGGTGGACCGAGTACGAGAAATCCCTGTACATACAGGCGAAGCTGAGGGGAGAAGCCAGAGCGTGGTTCAATCGGCTTCTCAAGTACGACCACACCTGGGCGGAGTGGAAGATCATGCTGAAGACGGCGTTCCCTCAACAGCATGACTTTGCGAAGATGCTGCGCGAGCTACTGGCGCGGCAAAAGGTTCCCGGGGAGAGTCTTGCTCGCTTCTATCGGGCGAAGCTTGCCATGTGCGAGCGTGTGGGCATTACAGGTGAGCGAGCAATCTCCTGCATCATCGACGGCCTCCCACTTGCGATGCAGTTGAATGCTAGGGCATTCGGCTGCCAAGAGCCGAACAAGCTGTACACCGGCTTCCTGGCCATGCTGGACCGCTACGAGTAGGATGCTCCTGTCCATCGACCTAGGGAGCGAGAGGCAGTTCCCGTGCGAAGACCAGCTGGCAGAGAGGCTGTTCCGGACCAACGGCGCATGGAACGACGAGCAGCCTACGGCGGACGTGGGGAACGTTCGAGCCAGCGACGCGGAGGGCAGCAGTCCGAGGCAACGGCGAGGGCAAACCGGCACCCGGCGATAGACGGTTGGAGACGCTGCTACAACTGCCAAGAGGTGGGGACCCACGTAAACCGCGAGTGTCCAAGGCCTCGCACGCAGCGGTGCCGCAAGTGTGGCTAGGAAGGGCATTGGGCCATGGATTGTCCTGGCCAACGTCGCGGACCACAGGTAAGCTTGGTGGATGCCGCGAAGAGCTACAAAAAGTGGATGAAGACCAGCGCCGGCGTGCCGCTGAGAGCCTTCATCGACACGGGTAGTGTCCACGACCTCATCACGGAGGAATGTGCACGGCGTTTGCAGTGCACGCTGTCTGCAAATGGGCAGCAGTTACATGGATTCGGTGGAGGGATGACTTGGACCTTAGGTAAGGTCGAGCTGTCCGTCATCATAGACGGTGCCGGTGTCAAGATGCACCCGTTGGTGGTGACATGTGAATTGTCGGGAGCCGACATACTGATAGGGCAGCCAACACTCTCGTCAGGCGAGGTGGTCCTACTTGTGCGGGACGGCACGGTGAGCCTATCGCGCGAGGAAAACTACCTCCAAAAGCTGGCGTTGGAGGATGATGACCTGGACGAGCCATGGCAGCAGAAGTTGGAAGTACGGCTCGTCGAGGATGCCTGGCTTCTACCCAACGACGACCAGAGCCCAGCAGTCACGGTGGATGGACTGCCTGAAGGTGCGTTCCTGCTCGTCAAGGAACGGACGGTCCGGCGACACACCTCTGAACTTATCGTAAAGGGGGCACTTTTGGGGCCAGGGAACATGAAGATGAGAATCTGGAATCAGAGTCTCAGGGGCGTTATCTGGCCCACCAAACACCCGCTGGCGCGCGGCTTTGTTATCTTTCCAGATAAAGACCCGGAACCGGTGAACTCGGTGAGTATCATTAATAATAAATTAAGCTTTGCAGATGTCAAGGTGGGTGATATCGCTGAAAGTGAAAGGAGCGATTTGGAAGCGCTCTTGTCACGGTTGCAAAATTGCTTCTCGAGTGGGGATGAAGATTTGGGGCTCACCCACTTGGGGGAAATGAGAATCCAGTTAACCACGCGTACACCGATATACCACCGCCCGTACAGGCTGTCACTCGCAGAGAGGGAAACGGTGAAACAAAAAGTGCAGACGCTACTTAACAGCAGGGCCATACGAGAGTCTGAATCGGAGTACGCAAGCCCCATCGTACTTGTCCCAAAAGCAAACGGCGGACGTCGGATGTGCGTTGACAATCGCGCACTAAATAAGGTAACAGTGAAAGATCGACATCCGATGCCACTGGTGGAGGATGAATTCACCAATTTAGCGGGTAAGTGTTATTATAGTACACTTGATTTAGCCCAAGGTTATCACCAAGTCCCTATGCATGTGGACTCTGTACATAAAACTGCATTTATTACTCCGGATGGTCACTATGAGTGGTTAAGAGTCCCCTTCGGGCTCGCGAATGCCCCAGCTCTCTTCCAGAAGGTAGTACAGCGAATGCTGAATGGTATTCCCAGTGACCAGGTGCTGGCTTACATGGACGACCTGCTGATACCCTCCGAGAGCATAGCTGGCGGGCTCCGTCAGTTGGAGGAGGTGCTACAATCGGTGGCAAGAGCCGGATTGAAATTAAACTTAGCTAAATGCTCTTTCTTACAAAACAAGGTAACATATCTGGGCCACGACATAAGCGGCGGCGGTATCCGACCTGGAGAGCGCAAAATCACGGCGGTAAGCGACTTTCCTGTACCCAAAAATGTACATGGCGTAAGACAGTTCTTAGGCTTAAGACGGCGCACAACCCTATAGTCCTCAATAGTTTCTTATACAAAACTAATAATCGGAAATAAAATGAATAACAATCTATATATCAAAATTTGCAGCGAATTTTTATCTATCTAATAGGATATTTTTAATTGTAGAAAAAACTGTTAGGTAGTTGTAAATAAGCAAATTAAATTATAGACGCCATCTTGTAAACCAATCGACGCATATTTGCGTACGATGTGGCAAATTGTACCTAAAGCTTCATTCTACAAATATGATTGTAGCTATTTTGTTGTATTGTGAAAATTACTTATAGTTATTGTACTTGGTAATCTATTTTTGCCGCTCTCTTGAATCTGCGGTGGTTTTCAAAATGGGTGTTATTATTATTATTATTAATACCTTTATTAATTAATTTGTTTGTAGAATACAATGATCATTATTTAATACATAAAATATACATTATTTTGATTCATAATTGTGTAGGTACAAAAAAAAATCTGCTCAAGCAGATTGTACACCACTTAGACTGAGTCTGTGTGTGGTATCATATTAAAGCATTATTATCACAGTGTCAGTTTTATAATTTACTCTGTTTATAAAATATGTTTAGAGTAAAAATATTAATTAATTAGCATTAATAATTTATATCTTAATATTTGCTGTAAATGTTAAAGCAAAGTAATAAAAATAGAAAACAATATTTGTAGATAAATCATAAATCATCAAATTTAGCAGAATTTAGCAAATAAACAAAAAATAAAATATAAAAAAAAATTAAGTCAATAAAGAAAATAAAAACAAATGTAGTGTACTAAGTATACAAAAAAAAAACACTAAATAAAATAATTAAATAAATAAATAAAATAAAATAAGATAAATTAAGACAAAATAAGTGAATGAAACAAAACAAGTTATGGTTATGTTAAGGATGTCTTGTAATACCCAATAATACATTTGCACATTATTATTATTTTTCCCTGTATTCTCTTGTCAGTTACCAAATATTTCTAGTAGATCTACGTTAGTAAGTTGCTTTATGAATTGCTTAGCCCTTGTATTAAAATTTTTAGCGTGTACAGTTAAATTATTAATGTTTAAAAAGTATTGAAATTTATTGAAAATTTTTGGCGCAAAATATAAAAAGCTTTTTTGACCAATATTTTTATTTACTTTTTTTGGTACAGCTTGTTCTTTTTGTCTGGTACTGTAACTATGGTTAGGGTAATTGATAGCATCAGAGTTCTTTCCTAAATATTTTAAGATAGAGAGCGAATATAATTGTGATATTTGATTTATTTTAGATTCACAGAATAATATATTAGATGGATAAGTGATACTTTTATTATACATTGTTTTAATAATTCTCTTTTGCAAAGTTATAATTTTTTTAATGTGTATGTTTGCAGCCCCGCCCCATCCAGTCAAACCATATGAAATTGTAGACTGCACGAGTCCATAATAAAATATTTTAAGTTTTTCAGTTGTCAGTACATGCCTGAGTTTTTTGAAAATGTACAAATAATGTCTTAATTTGGTACATAGATTATTTATGTGATAGTCCCACCTAAGATGCTGATCAATTGTAATCCCTAAATATTTTATGAAGTTTACTTTGCTTATTTGATTGACACAGAGACAATTATTTCTACAACAGTTAGCTTTATGAATAATTATTGAGTTGAACGTTTCTTGTTTATATGCAGTGAAGGTAATAAATTTAGTTTTATCAATATTTACTGACAGTAAATTGTTATCTAACCATGATATAACTTTTTGTAAATCTTCTGCGACCAAGTCTTCTAACTCAACCCACGACTTAGCTTTAATGAATAAAACTGTATCATCGGCAAAAGACATGAGTTTTCCATGCAAGTTTAGAATATTAAGAAAATCATTTAGGTATAACAGAAAAAGTAATGGACCTAATGATGTCCCTTGTCCGACCCCGCAGTTTACAACTTGTGACATACTTAGACTTTTATTATAAATGGTTTGTTGTGAACGTCCCCTTATGTATGTTTCAAAAAGCTTCAATGCTGTACCCCTTATTCCTAGTCTTTCAAGTTTATTTAAAAGTATAGTATGATCAACTGTATCAAAAGCCTATTTTTTAAATTTGATATAGTGTCGAGTATTTCTAATTCATCAGTTGGATTTATAAAAAAGTTATTTATATTAAAAGGGATATTGGCCATCATATTATCTTGTGCGATTTTGTCTACCGTTATTAAATTTGCAAGGTCGGGACCAATATTTGTGAAATAGTTGTTGAAATAATTGGCTCGATCTGTGTCCGTTTTGAGATGATCAAGATCAAAATTAATTTTCTTATTTTTCTTCGACGGTTTGTTTAGAAATTCGTAAACTGTATTCCATAAATGAATCATATTATTTTCCTTACTTTTCAATTTATTGCAGTAATAACTATTTTTTAATTGTTTTATTAATGTAGGAATAAGCCGTTTGTAAAATTTATATTTTAATTTTAATGTATCATTATTAGGGTTATTTAATACGGCTTTATATAATTTATTTAAGAAATTCTTGTAAGAATATTGTTATCATGAAGTACATAGATTACGCAGAGTTAAATAATAATTTAATGAAAATTAAATGGAAGGAAGAATTGGCAAATAAGGATATAGATAGTTCGCTAAAGTATTTCTTAAGTACACTGCACGATAATATAAACAAATGTACGGTCAACAAAAGAAAAAATAACAAATTTACGAAAAGAAAACCATGGGCGACCATTGGTTTACTTAAATCTATAGATACGAGAAATAAATTATATTAAGCCGTATTAAATAACCCTAATAATGATACATTAAAATTAAAATATAAGTTTTACAAACGGCTTATTCCTACATTAATAAAACAATTAAAAAATAGTTATTACTGCAATAAATTGAAAAGTAAGGAAAATAATATGATTCATTTATGGAATACAGTTTACGAATTTCTAAACAAACCATCGAAGAAAAATAAGAAAATTAATTTTGATCTTGATCATCTCAAAACGGACACAGATCGAGCCAATTATTTCAACAACTATTTCACAAATATTGGTCCCGACCTTGCAAATTTAATAACGGTAGACAAAATCGCACAAGATAATATGATGGCCAATATCCCTTTTAATATAAATAACTTTTTTATAAATCCAACTGATGAATTAGAAATACTCGACACTATATCAAATTTAAAAAATAGGCTTTTGATACAGTTGATCATACTATACTTTTAAATAAACTTGAAAGACTAGGAATAAGGGGTACAGCATTGAAGCTTTTTGAAACATACATAAGGGGACGTTCACAACAAACCATTTATAATAAAAGTCTAAGTATGTCACAAGTTGTAAACTGCGGGGTCGGACAAGGGACATCATTAGGTCCATTACTTTTTCTGTTATACCTAAATGATTTTCTTAATATTCTAAACTTGCATGGAAAACTCATGTCTTTTGCCGATGATACAGTTTTATTCATTAAAGCTAAGTCGTGGGTTGAGTTAGAAGACTTGGTCGCAGAAGATTTACAAAAAGTTATATCATGGTTAGATAACAATTTACTGTCAGTAAATATTGATAAAACTAAATTTATTACCTTCACTGCATATAAACAAGAAACGTTCAACTCAATAATTATTCATAAAGCTAACTGTTGTAGAAATAATTGTCTCTGTGTCAATCAAATAAGCAAAGTAAACTTCATAAAATATTTAGGGATTACAATTGATCAGCATCTTAGGTGGGACTATCACATAAATAATCTATGTACCAAATTAAGACATTATTTGTACATTTTCAAAAAACTCAGGCATGTACTGACAACTGAAAAACTTAAAATATTTTATTATGGACTCGTGCAGTCTACAATTTCATATGGTTTGACTGGATGGGGCGGGGCTGCAAACATACACATTAAAAAAATTATAACTTTGCAAAAGAGAATTATTAAAACAATGTATAATAAAAGTATCACTTATCCATCTAATATATTATTCTGTGAATCTAAAATAAATCAAATATCACAATTATATTCGCTCTCTATCTTAAAATATTTAGGAAAGAACTCTGATGCTATCAATTACCCTAACCATAGTTACAGTACCAGACAAAAAGAACAAGCTGTACCAAAAAAAGTAAATAAAAATATTGGTCAAAAAAGCTTTTTATATTTTGCGCCAAAAATTTTCAATAAATTTCAATACTTTTTAAACATTAATAATTTAACTGTACACGCTAAAAATTTTAATACAAGGGCTAAGCAATTCATAAAGCAACTTACTAACGTAGATCTACTAGAAATATTTGGTAACTGACAAGAGAATACAGGGAAAAATAATAATAATGTGCAAATGTATTATTGGGTATTACAAGACATCCTTAACATAACCATAACTTGTTTTGTTTCATTCACTTATTTTGTCTTAATTTATCTTATTTTATTTTATTTATTTATTTAATTATTTTATTTAGTGTTTTTTTTTTGTATACTTAGTACACTACATTTGTTTTTATTTTCTTTATTGACTTAAAGTAGGTATGGGGGCGGTTGAGCCTGGGAACCAAATCGAGACCGTGGGAATTTTCTTATCAGTGCGGCATCCTTTGATGTTGCCGACACCTGGTCAGGTGTTAATTACAGGTGTGCAATCAGGTGACCTGATTTTCGACTGGTGTGTTGCGGGCTAGCCTAAATTTTAGGCGCATAAGAGAAAATGTGACTTCAGAGATAACAGGGGCGTACTCAGAAAATGTTTAAATGCAGGGGGCACTCAAAATTGTATTCCCCGCTTTTCAGAGTCAACAATGTCCTTCCGCACCCCGCGAGGTCAGAGGTTAACGCTCCCCTTCGAGGTCAACAAATGTTTTTGAAAAAGGTCTTAACCATATTTTGAAAAGTGCGAGGGCCTAAGTGGCGCACGCAAATTATAGATATTTCAGTTGCATCTTAAACTGAAGATTACTACTGCGAATGATTTTGTATTAGGATAGCATATATTATAGAAGGTAATCAGAAAGAATGTTTACAGTTTAAAATAATATAATCCGGTTACCATTGCAAATTTCTGTTCTCCTAATACCCAAGTGGCGCACGCGTTACTCATAGATTCTTTAAAAGACGACTGCCAAATGCTGTGTTGTTGTGAAAAATGCGAGTGACGTCATGCAAGGGTACCGGCATGCCCGTAAATATTTTTCGAAAATGTTTTTGAAAAAAGGGCCTTACCGTACTTTTGAAAAATGCCAAGGGCCAAGTGGAAGCGAAGCTTCCAAATCCGGCAACTGCGCACATGTAGCTCTCGTAGATTCCTCAAAAGACGACTGCGCACAGAGCTAAGGCCTTTTGTGCATCGGCGCCGGTATTCCGGTCCTAACGGGTTTAAGCCCCATGTGTGCTATATTTTTGAAATCGCGGCGAGCAGGTCGTCATCTTGAAACCATATTCATGAGCCAAAACGGCCTTATTTAAAAGTATCGTGGATGGACCCGTGCCGGGGCGTAAATCAAAGTCAAATGAAATTGAAAAATGCGAATGACGTCATGCAAGGGTACCGGCATGCCCGTAAATATTTTTCGAAAATGTTTTTGAAAAAAGGGCCTTACCGTACTTTTGAAAAATGCCAAGGGCCAAGTGGAAGCAAAGCTTCCAAATCCGGCGACTGCGCACGTGTAGCTCTCTTAGATTCCTCAAAAGACGACTGCGCACCGAGCTAAGGCCTTTTGTGCATCGGCGCCGGTATTCCGGTCCTAACGGGTTTAAGCCCCATGTGTGCTATATTTTTGAAATCGCGGCGAGCAGGTCGTCATCTTGAAATCATATTCATGAGCCAAAACGGCCTTATTTAAAAGTAGCGTGGATGGACCCGTCCGGGGCGTAAATCAAACTTCAGGTGACACAACTGCGAGGTTTTGCAAGCTTGTTTAATCGATTTGATCTAATTTGATTTACAGCCCTTCGCAAAGGGCCCAGCATGGATTACTAAAAATAGCATATATGACTGAGAGATATTGTTTTTCTGGAACCATACCACGCCCATCATAGACATGACATTTCTAAAATGTTATCAATGATTTAGTGTTTCGATTTAAAAGCATTTAAGTGAGAAAAATGTAGCAGATAGGACGAAATTTCAATTTAGTATTGATTCTTATGGAAAATAAGCACATATCGCGAACATATCAGTGTCCAAATGAATAGACTGTCCACTACTCGGTTCGATCGACGGATTTAGGGTTATAAATAGACTGATCGTCCAATGCTGTACCATTTCCTTTCAATTTATCGAAGGTGAAAGCTGTCTAGTCCGTTAAAACAATACAATTAAATAATTGCTGTTGACAGTGAATCATCGAAAATAATGGAAAACTACTATGTCGTCAAGGATGTTTCTAAGATCGTCAGACAATATAATTTGAAAGGACGATCCCTGGAGTTTAAAATAAAACCCATTCCTGAAAACAAAGAACCAACAAACTGGGTAAAAGATGCTATCACCCAGATTATAATGAAGGCTACAGAGGGGGTTCAACCTGAAGATAAAGTTGGGTTTACTTTTTGCAGCAAGGATTTTAATAAAGGCGATGGTTGGTTGTCTTTCCGCGACGCTAGTGAGGTGACAGTCGATGAAGTATGGGGAATTTTAAATAGTATTTTTCAGTCAAACTCCACCGGACTGAGCACTGATAAATTCTGCCTTGGAGTAACAACTGTACGTCTGCCCAGCGGCCGGGGAAACAACAGACAAAGTAAATACAATAATTTTGAAGAAGAATGTGGTATGCGTAGGGGCATAGTTACTATTAACAATAAGGACAACATGTGTCTACCGCGAGCTCTAGTTGTCGGTAAGGCAATTGCTGATAAAGACCCCGAGTACAAGAAGGTGCGACGAGATATCGGAAAACTACAAACGGAAAGAGCAAGAAAACTAACGGTAGAAGCCCATGTTCAAATTCCTGATAATGGAGCCGGCATAGAAGAAATTAAACATTTTCAAGACTATTTCAAGAACTATAAAATAACCGTTTACGATTTTGCCTCAAAAGGAAGAAATGTTATATTTGAAGGCCAAGATACAAATTTGAAAATCAACTTACTTTACCATAAAAGACATTACAATGTCATCAGTTCTCTTACCGCTGCATTTTGTTGTAGTTATTATTGTGCAAAGTGCCATACGCCCTATAACACAAAAAATAAACATAGATGTGGTGGTACATGTCAGAGCTGTCAACAATCACCACCATGTCAAATAAAGGAAAAGATCCAATGCCAAGACTGCAATCGATGGTTTAGAAGTAACTCATGTTTCCAGCAACATAAAAAACAACAGTCGCTGGGAAAAGGAACGGTTTGTGATCAGATCGTATGTTGCCTCTCGTGTCTTAAAACGATAAAGAAAAATAGAATACATACCTGCGGTGAGATATTTTGTAAAATTTGTAAAAAATTTCAACCTGGAAATCATTTATGTCATATGCAACCCAACACAGGCAAACATAAAACTAAGGATTTTCTATTCGTATTTTACGACCTCGAAACGACCCAGGAAAAGAAAATCGCTGAACATACTGTCCAACACGAACCCAATCTATGTGTATTTAGACAATGTTGTGATTTATGTATTATTGAAAGAAAATTACTATTTTGTTGTAAAAAATGTGGTGTGTGTCTTCAGAAGTTGAATGGAGAAAACTGCGTAGAAATTTTTTTACAACATCTTCTAAAGCAAAGGTCATCGTTTAAAAATATTGTGGTGTTGGCGCACAACGGTCAAGCCTTCGACCATCAATTTATCTTAAACCATGTTCTCACTAAAACTACCTTAAAGCCGGAACTTATCATGCGAGGTACAAAAATAATATCTATGTGTGTGGGAAATATTAAATTTATAGATTCACTTAATTATTTTCCAATGGCTCTGTCGAAATTACCGAAAGCCTTTGGCTTGGGTGACAATTTTAAAAAGGGGTACTTTCCACACCTCTTCAACACCAGAGACAACCAGAACTACGTAGGCCCTATACCCTGTATCAGGTATTATGAGCCGGACATCATGAAGAGTGAAGAACGAGGAAAATTATTGAAATGGCTCGAGGAAAAACTTGCTGAAAATTACGTGTTTGATTTCCAAAAAGAAATTGAGAGTTATTGCGAATCAGATGTAGCTATTCTAACCGAAGCATGTTTGAAATTCCGTGAACAACTGCTGGAAGCAGGAAACGTGTGCCCATTTACAGAAGCTACTACAATTGCTTCAGCGTGTAATAAGGTGTTTCGCAGAAACTTTTTAAAACCAAACACCATTGGTATAATACCAAAGGGGGGCTATAGATTTTCTGATAACCAATCGAAAATAGCGCTCAAGTGGTTAATATGGGAAGAAAAACAGAGAGGTATAAATATTTTGCACGCGGGGAAACAGAAGGAGGTTATTTTACACGGGTTAAAAGTAGATGGTTTCAGTCCAGACACAAATCAGGTTTTCGAATTTCACGGATGCTACTATCACGGGCATCCAAAATGTCTGAAATTTGATAGACACCAGCCGCTTCACGATAATCCACACGAATCCTTAAATATGAGATATGAGTCCACTGTGGCAAAGAACGACCGATTGCGGAATTTTGGGTACGAAGTGATAGAAATGTGGCATTGTGATTTTAGTAGACTTTTAAATGAAGAAATAGACAACTACACAGAAAATCATCCGCTGATTGCACACGAGCCAATGAATCCAAGGGATTCTTTCTATGGTGGCCGCACAGGAAACACTAGGACATACTACGAGATAAAACCCGGTGAAAAAATAAAGTACATAGACATATGTTCCTTGTATCCGTGGTCGTGTAAATACGGGAAATTTCCTATTGGTCATCCAAGAGTTTATGTTGGAGAAGAATGTCCTAAAGAATTAGCAGATATAGAGGGTCTAATAAAATGTAGAATTTTACCTCCTCAAAATTTATATCACCCCGTATTACCAGCAAAAATAAATAAAAAATTATTATTTACTCTTTGTCGTTCGTGTTCCACTTCCGTAAATTATGGGGATTGCGATCACAATAACGAGGAACGGGCATTAACAGGGACATGGGTTTTGGACGAAGTAAAGAAAGCTTTGGAGATGGGGTATGAAATTATAGAAATTATTGAGCTCTGGCATTACTCAATAGAAAAATACGACGATGTTACAAAATCGGGAGGCCTTTTTACCGAGATGATGAATAAATTTTTAAAAATAAAACAGCAAGCTTCTGGATGGCCTAAGAATTGCATTACCCGAGAACAGAGGGATAAATACATTGAAGAGTTTCTAAATGCTGAAGGTATTAAGCTAAAATATGAGGATATTGTTGAGAATGCGGGGTTGAGAGCGCTGGCAAAATTAATGTTAAATTCGTTTTGGGGTAAACTAGGCCAAAGAGAGAATCAGCCTAAAACCAAAATCGTCAATAAGCCAGACGAATTTTTTAATATGCTATGCGATTCTGCCATTGAGGTAAACACCGTTTTACCCATCAACGATAATACCCTTGTAGTTAACTACGAATACAAGGAAGAAGCGTATGATCTGCTACCAACCATTAATGTTTGCCTTGCCAGTTTCGTAACCGCACAGGCCAGGCTAAGATTATTTAAATATTTAACGATGCTCGGAGATAAAGTTCTTTATTACGATACGGATTCCGTAATTTACATTTCAAGAGCGGGGGAACCGGAACCAGAAACCGGTACTAACGTGGGCGATATGACCGATGAATTAGAGGTATACGGCTCTGGCAGTTACATAACCGAATTTGCTTCTGGGGGTCCTAAGAACTATGGTTATGTAGTGTATTCACCGACTCAGAATAAATACTTTAAAACATGTAAGGTCAAAGGTATTTCAATTAATCACGAGATCGCCAAAGATGTAAATTTCGACCGACTTAAGGATATGATATTAAACAACGAACAACCCCGTAAAATTCTATACAAAAATTTTGAGAGAACCGAGACACACGACGTCGTGATTCGCGATAAAGAAAAGATATTTAGGCCAAATTCAACAAAAAGGAAATTTGAGGGACTTGATTCGGTTCCTTTTGGTTTTAAAAAACAAAGAAATTAATTAACATATATAGGCTTTCCGTTTGAATAAGCTCTGCACCAGATGAGATCTGGTCTCTGCCATGATGTCAGGCTGCTTAAAAAACTAGTGTTTACGGGTTTTTGAAGAACACCTTTTCAAAATATAGGACTAAATGAATTTTTACCTAAATATCAATGTTATTGTATATGAAACTATGTAACTGATTTTTAAGTTTAAGTATGTAATAATTTGTAATAAATAATATTATGTAATATACTCAATGTAATCTTTGAAATTTGTAATATATTATTATAATAAGAACACACTGTTTTTTTTTTAATTCGCCCATCCGATAATTTATTTTATTTAACTTTCTCGTCAATTTGTATAAATAAATGTTAACATACAATCTATAATATAATACGTCAACGTGTATCCTTGCGTGGGTTTCTGTCGTCTAAATCTAAAACAATTGAAGCGAGATTCCGAAATGTCACGAAATATTCCGAAGCTTACCGAAGCATATATTGACATATAACGCGTAATCATAATAGTTGTTAATTGATATGTTTACACAAAAATAATATAAATTGAAATTATTAGTAGCAAAAAAATAATTATTTTAAAAAAATATTTGGTTTTGATGAAAGTTAGTAGAAAGTTAGAAAAATGTGACTTTCTTTTCTTTATTATTATTTTTCAATACTTTATTATTTTTTATTACTACTATTAACGGTTTAAATTAAATGCAAATGTAATGCATTGATTAAAACTCGCCTTGGTAAAAATTATAATTTTTACCAAGAAATACCGGCCGAGTTTGGTCATTCATAGCGGCGTCACTAGGTGACAACTTATTTGCGAATTTAAAATTGGTAGGAAATATTTTGGTAAAAATTACAAATTGATACATTCAATAGTTTGCTCCTTTGAAATTGTGTGTCATTTTGGTATTAAAACATGGTAAAAAATTTCACTTAAAATGTCATTCCATTTGGCATATGTCATAAAGATAAATGATATCATAGTTATAATCAGGGCCGGAAGAACGCACTCCGCAGATAATGCAAGGCATTAGGGCGCTTGATGCCACGGAAGCGCCAAGGTTGAAGTGAGGACATTTTAGGTCTTCACTTGAAATTTTACCCTGTCTGGGGGGGGGGGCGCTCCATTATATCTTGCATACGAGCGCCAAAGACCCTCGCTCCGGTCCTGGTTATAATGATCATAACCAACAAATCTGAAGTAGGTTTTAGAGCGTAAGAAATATTTTGAAATGACAAATTTACATTGCGCAACCGGATATCGTTATCGGGCCGAAAGTCTTATCAGTTGTGGTTTCCGGTGTGTGGAAACACGTCCAAGGTCGCATGAACAAGTTCAAACACGTTCAAGGTCGCATGAACAGGTCGAGCAGGTCGAACAGTCAGGTCGAACAGGTCGAACAGTCAGGTCGAACAGGTCGAACAGTCAGGTCGAACAGGTCGAACAGTCAGGTCGAACAGGTCGAACAGGTGGAACAGTCAGGTCGAACAGTCAGGTCAAACAGGTCGAACAGTCAGGTCGAACAGGTGGAACAGTCAGGTCGAACAGGTGGAACAGTCAGGTCGAACAGGTCGATCTGTGGTCGCCCTGTTCGACCTGCTCGACCTGTTCATGCGACCTTGAACGTGTTTGAACTTGTTCATGCGACCTTGGACGTGTTTCCACACACCGGAAACCACAACTGATAAGACTTTCGGCCCGATAACGATATCCGGTTGCGCAATGTAAATTTGTCATTTCAAAATATTTCTTACGCTCTAAAACCTACTTCAGATTTGTTGGTTATGATCATTATAACCAGGACCGGAGCGAGGGTCTTTGGCGCTCGTATGCAAGATATAATGGAGCGCCCCCCCCCCCCCAGACAGGGTAAAATTTCAAGTGAAGACCTAAAATGTCCTCACTTCAACCTTGGCGCTTCCGTGGCATCAAGCGCCCTAATGCCTTGCATTATCTGCGGAGTGCGTTCTTCCGGCCCTGATTATAACTATGATATCATTTATCTTTATGACATATGCCAAATGGAATGACATTTTAAGTGAAATTTTTTACCATGTTTTAATAACAAAATGACACACAATTTCAAAGGAGCAAACTATTGAATGTATCAATTTGTAATTTTTACCAAAATATTTCCTACCAATTTTAAATTCGCAAATAAGTTGTCACCTAGTGACGCCGCTATGAATGACCAAACTCGGCCGGTATTTCTTGGTAAAAATTATAATTTTTACCAAGGCGAGTTTTAATCAATGCATTACATTTGCATTTAATTTAAACCGTTAATAGTAGTAATAAAAAATAATAAAGTATTGAAAAATAATAATAAAGAAAAGAAAGTCACATTTTTCTAACTTTCTACTAACTTTCATCAAAACCAAATATTTTTTTAAAATAATTATTTTTTTGCTACTAATAATTTCAATTTATATTATTTTTGTGTAAACATATCAATTAACAACTATTATGATTACGCGTTATATGTCAATATATGCTTCGGTAAGCTTCGGAATATTTCGTGACATTTCGGAATCTCGCTTCAATTGTTTTAGATTTAGACGACAGAAACCCACGCAAGGATACACGTTGACGTATTATATTATAGATTGTATGTTAACATTTATTTATACAAATTGACGAGAAAGTTAAATAAAATAAATTATCGGATGGGCGAATTAAAAAAAAAACAGTGTGTTCTAATTATAATAATATATTACAAATTTCAAAGATTACATTGAGTATATTACATAATATTATTTATTACAAATTATTACATACTTAAACTTAAAAATCAGTTACATAGTTTCATATACAATAACATTGATATTTAGGTAAAAATTCATTTAGTCCTATATTTTGAAAAGGTGTTCTTCAAAAACCCGTAAACACTAGTTTTTTAAGCAGCCTGACATCATGGCAGAGACCAGATCTCATCTGGTGCAGAGCTTATTCAAACGGAAAGCCTATATATGTTAATTAATTTCTTTGTTTTTTAAAACCAAAAGGAACCGAATCAAGTCCCTCAAATTTCCTTTTTGTTGAATTTGGCCTAAATATCTTTTCTTTATCGCGAATCACGACGTCGTGTGTCTCGGTTCTCTCAAAATTTTTGTATAGAATTTTACGGGGTTGTTCGTTGTTTAATATCATATCCTTAAGTCGGTCGAAATTTACATCTTTGGCGATCTCGTGATTAATTGAAATACCTTTGACCTTACATGTTTTAAAGTATTTATTCTGAGTCGGTGAATACACTACATAACCATAGTTCTTAGGACCCCCAGAAGCAAATTCGGTTATGTAACTGCCAGAGCCGTATACCTCTAATTCATCGGTCATATCGCCCACGTTAGTACCGGTTTCTGGTTCCGGTTCCCCCGCTCTTGAAATGTAAATTACGGAATCCGTATCGTAATAAAGAACTTTATCTCCGAGCATCGTTAAATATTTAAATAATCTTAGCCTGGCCTGTGCGGTTACGAAACTGGCAAGGCAAACATTAATGGTTGGTAGCAGATCATACGCTTCTTCCTTGTATTCGTAGTTAACTACAAGGGTATTATCGTTGATGGGTAAAACGGTGTTTACCTCAATGGCAGAATCGCATAGCATATTAAAAAATTCGTCTGGCTTATTGACGATTTTGGTTTTAGGCTGATTCTCTCTTTGGCCTAGTTTACCCCAAAACGAATTTAACATTAATTTTGCCAGCGCTCTCAACCCCGCATTCTCAACAATATCCTCATATTTTAGCTTAATACCTTCAGCATTTAGAAACTCTTCAATGTATTTATCCCTCTGTTCTCGGGTAATGCAATTCTTAGGCCATCCAGAAGCTTGCTGTTTTATTTTTAAAAATTTATTCATCATCTCGGTAAAAAGGCCTCCCGATTTTGTAACATCGTCGTATTTTTCTATTGAGTAATGCCAGAGCTCAATAATTTCTATAATTTCATACCCCATCTCCAAAGCTTTCTTTACTTCGTCCAAAACCCATGTCCCTGTTAATGCCCGTTCCTCGTTATTGTGATCGCAATCCCCATAATTTACGGAAGTGGAACACGAACGACAAAGAGTAAATAATAATTTTTTATTTATTTTTGCTGGTAATACGGGGTGATATAAATTTTGAGGAGGTAAAATTCTACATTTTATTAGACCCTCTATATCTGCTAATTCTTTAGGACATTCTTCTCCAACATAAACTCTTGGATGACCAATAGGAAATTTCCCGTATTTACACGACCACGGATACAAGGAACATATGTCTATGTACTTTATTTTTTCACCGGGTTTTATCTCGTAGTATGTCCTAGTGTTTCCTGTGCGGCCACCATAGAAAGAATCCCTTGGATTCATTGGCTCGTGTGCAATCAGCGGATGATTTTCTGTGTAGTTGTCTATTTCTTCATTTAAAAGTCTACTAAAATCACAATGCCACATTTCTATCACTTCGTACCCAAAATTCCGCAATCGGTCGTTCTTTGCCACAGTGGACTCATATCTCATATTTAAGGATTCGTGTGGATTATCGTGAAGCGGCTGGTGTCTATCAAATTTCAGACATTTTGGATGCCCGTGATAGTAGCATCCGTGAAATTCGAAAACCTGATTTGTGTCTGGACTGAAACCATCTACTTTTAACCCGTGTAAAATAACCTCCTTCTGTTTCCCCGCGTGCAAAATATTTATACCTCTCTGTTTTTCTTCCCATATTAACCACTTGAGCGCTATTTTCGATTGGTTATCAGAAAATCTATAGCCCCCCTTTGGTATTATACCAATGGTGTTTGGTTTTAAAAAGTTTCTGCGAAACACCTTATTACACGCTGAAGCAATTGTAGTAGCTTCTGTAAATGGGCACACGTTTCCTGCTTCCAGCAGTTGTTCACGGAATTTCAAACATGCTTCGGTTAGAATAGCTACATCTGATTCGCAATAACTCTCAATTTCTTTTTGGAAATCAAACACGTAATTTTCAGCAAGTTTTTCCTCGAGCCATTTCAATAATTTTCCTCGTTCTTCACTCTTCATGATGTCCGGCTCATAATACCTGATACAGGGTATAGGGCCTACGTAGTTCTGGTTGTCTCTGGTGTTGAAGAGGTGTGGAAAGTACCCCTTTTTAAAATTGTCACCCAAGCCAAAGGCTTTCGGTAATTTCGACAGAGCCATTGGAAAATAATTAAGTGAATCTATAAATTTAATATTTCCCACACACATAGATATTATTTTTGTACCTCGCATGATAAGTTCCGGCTTTAAGGTAGTTTTAGTGAGAACATGGTTTAAGATAAATTGATGGTCGAAGGCTTGACCGTTGTGCGCCAACACCACAATATTTTTAAACGATGACCTTTGCTTTAGAAGATGTTGTAAAAAAATTTCTACGCAGTTTTCTCCATTCAACTTCTGAAGACACACACCACATTTTTTACAACAAAATAGTAATTTTCTTTCAATAATACATAAATCACAACATTGTCTAAATACACATAGATTGGGTTCGTGTTGGACAGTATGTTCAGCGATTTTCTTTTCCTGGGTCGTTTCGAGGTCGTAAAATACGAATAGAAAATCCTTAGTTTTATGTTTGCCTGTGTTGGGTTGCATATGACATAAATGATTTCCAGGTTGAAATTTTTTACAAATTTTACAAAATATCTCACCGCAGGTATGTATTCTATTTTTCTTTATCGTTTTAAGACACGAGAGGCAACATACGATCTGATCACAAACCGTTCCTTTTCCCAGCGACTGTTGTTTTTTATGTTGCTGGAAACATGAGTTACTTCTAAACCATCGATTGCAGTCTTGGCATTGGATCTTTTCCTTTATTTGACATGGTGGTGATTGTTGACAGCTCTGACATGTACCACCACATCTATGTTTATTTTTTGTGTTATAGGGCGTATGGCACTTTGCACAATAATAACTACAACAAAATGCAGCGGTAAGAGAACTGATGACATTGTAATGTCTTTTATGGTAAAGTAAGTTGATTTTCAAATTTGTATCTTGGCCTTCAAATATAACATTTCTTCCTTTTGAGGCAAAATCGTAAACGGTTATTTTATAGTTCTTGAAATAGTCTTGAAAATGTTTAATTTCTTCTATGCCGGCTCCATTATCAGGAATTTGAACATGGGCTTCTACCGTTAGTTTTCTTGCTCTTTCCGTTTGTAGTTTTCCGATATCTCGTCGCACCTTCTTGTACTCGGGGTCTTTATCAGCAATTGCCTTACCGACAACTAGAGCTCGCGGTAGACACATGTTGTCCTTATTGTTAATAGTAACTATGCCCCTACGCATACCACATTCTTCTTCAAAATTATTGTATTTACTTTGTCTGTTGTTTCCCCGGCCGCTGGGCAGACGTACAGTTGTTACTCCAAGGCAGAATTTATCAGTGCTCAGTCCGGTGGAGTTTGACTGAAAAATACTATTTAAAATTCCCCATACTTCATCGACTGTCACCTCACTAGCGTCGCGGAAAGACAACCAACCATCGCCTTTATTAAAATCCTTGCTGCAAAAAGTAAACCCAACTTTATCTTCAGGTTGAACCCCCTCTGTAGCCTTCATTATAATCTGGGTGATAGCATCTTTTACCCAGTTTGTTGGTTCTTTGTTTTCAGGAATGGGTTTTATTTTAAACTCCAGGGATCGTCCTTTCAAATTATATTGTCTGACGATCTTAGAAACATCCTTGACGACATAGTAGTTTTCCATTATTTTCGATGATTCACTGTCAACAGCAATTATTTAATTGTATTGTTTTAACGGACTAGACAGCTTTCACCTTCGATAAATTGAAAGGAAATGGTACAGCATTGGACGATCAGTCTATTTATAACCCTAAATCCGTCGATCGAACCGAGTAGTGGACAGTCTATTCATTTGGACACTGATATGTTCGCGATATGTGCTTATTTTCCATAAGAATCAATACTAAATTGAAATTTCGTCCTATCTGCTACATTTTTCTCACTTAAATGCTTTTAAATCGAAACACTAAATCATTGATAACATTTTAGAAATGTCATGTCTATGATGGGCGTGGTATGGTTCCAGAAAAACAATATCTCTCAGTCATATATGCTATTTTTAGTAATCCATGCTGGGCCCTTTGCGAAGGGCTGTAAATCAAATTAGATCAAATCGATTAAACAAGCTTGCAAAACCTCGCAGTTGTGTCACCTGAAGTTTGATTTACGCCCCGGACGGGTCCATCCACGCTACTTTTAAATAAGGCCGTTTTGGCTCATGAATATGATTTCAAGATGACGACCTGCTCGCCGCGATTTCAAAAATATAGCACACATGGGGCTTAAACCCGTTAGGACCGGAATACCGGCGCCGATGCACAAAAGGCCTTAGCTCGGTGCGCAGTCGTCTTTTGAGGAATCTAAGAGAGCTACACGTGCGCAGTCGCCGGATTTGGAAGCTTCGCTTCCACTTGGCCCTTGGCAATTTTCAAAAGTACGGTAAGGCCCTTTTTTCAAAAACATTTTCGAAAAATATTTACGGGCATGCCGGTACCCTTGCATGACGTCATTCGCATTTTTCAATTTCATTTGACTTTGATTTACGCCCCGGCACGGGTCCATCCACGATACTTTTAAATAAGGCCGTTTTGGCTCATGAATATGGTTTCAAGATGACGACCTGCTCGCCGCGATTTCAAAAATATAGCACACATGGGGCTTAAACCCGTTAGGACCGGAATACCGGCGCCGATGCACAAAAGGCCTTAGCTCTGTGCGCAGTCGTCTTTTGAGGAATCTACGAGAGCTACATGTGCGCAGTTGCCGGATTTGGAAGCTTCGCTTCCACTTGGCCCTTGGCATTTTTCAAAAGTACGGTAAGGCCCTTTTTTCAAAAACATTTTCGAAAAATATTTACGGGCATGCCGGTACCCTTGCATGATGTCACTCGCATTTTTCACAACAACACAGCATTTGGCAGTCGTCTTTTAAAGAATCTATGAGTAACGCGTGCGCCACTTGGGTATTAGGAGAACAGAAATTTGCAATGGTAACCGGATTATATTATTTTAAACTGTAAACATTCTTTCTGATTACCTTCTATAATATATGCTATCCTAATACAAAATCATTCGCAGTAGTAATCTTCAGTTTAAGATGCAACTGAAATATCTATAATTTGCGTGCGCCACTTGGGCCCTCGCACTTTTCAAAATATGGTTAAGACATTTTTCAAAAACATTTGTTGACCTCGAAGGGGAGCGTTAACCTCTGACCTCGCGGGGTGCGGAAGGACATTGTTGACTCTGAAAAGCGGGGAATACAATTTTGAGTGCCCCCTGCATTTAAACATTTTCTGAGTACGCCCCTGTTATCTCTGAAGTCACATTTTCTCTTATGCGCCTAAAATTTAGGCTAGCCCGCAACACACCAGTCGAAAATCAGGTCACCTGATTGCACACCTGTAATTAACACCTGACCAGGTGTCGGCAACATCAAAGGATGCCGCACTGATAAGAAAATTCCCACGGTCTCGATTTGGTTCCCAGGCTCAACCGCCCCCATACCTACTTTAAGTCAATAAAGAAAATAAAAACAAATGTAGTGTACTAAGTATACAAAAAAAAAAACACTAAATAAAATAATTAAATAAATAAATAAAATAAAATAAGATAAATTAAGACAAAATAAGTGAATGAAACAAAACAAGTTATGGTTATGTTAAGGATGTCTTGTAATACCCAATAATACATTTGCACATTATTATTATTTTTCCCTGTATTCTCTTGTCAGTTACCAAATATTTCTAGTAGATCTACGTTAGTAAGTTGCTTTATGAATTGCTTAGCCCTTGTATTAAAATTTTTAGCGTGTACAGTTAAATTATTAATGTTTAAAAAGTATTGAAATTTATTGAAAATTTTTGGCGCAAAATATAAAAAGCTTTTTTGACCAATATTTTTATTTACTTTTTTTGGTACAGCTTGTTCTTTTTGTCTGGTACTGTAACTATGGTTAGGGTAATTGATAGCATCAGAGTTCTTTCCTAAATATTTTAAGATAGAGAGCGAATATAATTGTGATATTTGATTTATTTTAGATTCACAGAATAATATATTAGATGGATAAGTGATACTTTTATTATACATTGTTTTAATAATTCTCTTTTGCAAAGTTATAATTTTTTTAATGTGTATGTTTGCAGCCCCGCCCCATCCAGTCAAACCATATGAAATTGTAGACTGCACGAGTCCATAATAAAATATTTTAAGTTTTTCAGTTGTCAGTACATGCCTGAGTTTTTTGAAAATGTACAAATAATGTCTTAATTTGGTACATAGATTATTTATGTGATAGTCCCACCTAAGATGCTGATCAATTGTAATCCCTAAATATTTTATGAAGTTTACTTTGCTTATTTGATTGACACAGAGACAATTATTTCTACAACAGTTAGCTTTATGAATAATTATTGAGTTGAACGTTTCTTGTTTATATGCAGTGAAGGTAATAAATTTAGTTTTATCAATATTTACTGACAGTAAATTGTTATCTAACCATGATATAACTTTTTGTAAATCTTCTGCGACCAAGTCTTCTAACTCAACCCACGACTTAGCTTTAATGAATAAAACTGTATCATCGGCAAAAGACATGAGTTTTCCATGCAAGTTTAGAATATTAAGAAAATCATTTAGGTATAACAGAAAAAGTAATGGACCTAATGATGTCCCTTGTCCGACCCCGCAGTTTACAACTTGTGACATACTTAGACTTTTATTATAAATGGTTTGTTGTGAACGTCCCCTTATGTATGTTTCAAAAAGCTTCAATGCTGTACCCCTTATTCCTAGTCTTTCAAGTTTATTTAAAAGTATAGTATGATCAACTGTATCAAAAGCCTATTTTTTAAATTTGATATAGTGTCGAGTATTTCTAATTCATCAGTTGGATTTATAAAAAAGTTATTTATATTAAAAGGGATATTGGCCATCATATTATCTTGTGCGATTTTGTCTACCGTTATTAAATTTGCAAGGTCGGGACCAATATTTGTGAAATAGTTGTTGAAATAATTGGCTCGATCTGTGTCCGTTTTGAGATGATCAAGATCAAAATTAATTTTCTTATTTTTCTTCGACGGTTTGTTTAGAAATTCGTAAACTGTATTCCATAAATGAATCATATTATTTTCCTTACTTTTCAATTTATTGCAGTAATAACTATTTTTTAATTGTTTTATTAATGTAGGAATAAGCCGTTTGTAAAATTTATATTTTAATTTTAATGTATCATTATTAGGGTTATTTAATACGGCTTTATATAATTTATTTCTCGTATCTATAGATTTAAGTAAACCAATGGTCGCCCATGGTTTTCTTTTCGTAAATTTGTTATTTTTTCTTTTGTTGACCGTACATTTGTTTATATTATCGTGCAGTGTACTTAAGAAATACTTTAGCGAACTATCTATATCCTTATTTGCCAATTCTTCCTTCCATTTAATTTTCATTAAATTATTATTTAACTCTGCGTAATCTATGTACTTCATGATAACAATATTCTTACAAGAATTTCTTTTTTTAAATGACAGTGAGTCTTGCATCCAAATTTGTAAGTAAACAGGGCAATGATCTGTTATTTTGGAGTACAT
Source organism: Liopterus haemorrhoidalis (assembly GCA_963971575.1). Taxonomy (NCBI): domain Eukaryota; kingdom Metazoa; phylum Arthropoda; class Insecta; order Coleoptera; family Dytiscidae; genus Liopterus; species Liopterus haemorrhoidalis. The sequence goes on from OZ020618.1 coordinate 33,180,971, forward strand.
AACTATAGGTAGTAGTGTATCAAATTTTGTTTTAATAAAAATATGATCGATGCAATTGTTTTCACGTGTAGGTTTTGTTATACAAGGAACTAAACCAAATTCACTCAACAAATTCAAATAATTTAAAACGTTACCATCATTTTGATTCAGTATATTTATATTTGTATCACCAGTAAAAATTTCAAAGTTTTTTGTGCAATGATTTTGCAAGTGTTCACGTAGATTTACTAGAAATGTATCAGTGGAGTACGGTGGTGGTCGATAAACACCCGTTACTCCTACAATATTATTACATAATTTAAATTCAACTCTAATTATGTTGTAATTCGAGTCAAACGTAGAAAATTTAACAACAGGTTTATAAGAAGTTTTTACAAAAATTATCACACCATCATTTTGGTTGTAATGGCTATTATTATAAAAAGTAGAATATCCGTCTATTGAAAAATAGTCAATATTGTTTATTCTCCAGCATTCGGATAAAACTATACAATCTAAACTGTAATTGTTATTATTAAACTCATGAATATAAATTAACAATTCATCCATATTTTTATTTAAACTCCTAATATTCATGTGTAAAATTTTTAAGTTAACAGTTGTATTATTAGAATCATCAATATCATTAACAAGGTTTTTTATTTCACTAAAGTTGTAAGCATTATAACAATTAATTTTATTTTCGTCTAATATGTTGATGTACTTTTCGATATCAGAAACTGCCATAATATACGAGATAAAAATAAAATATTTACAAGTATATGCTGGGTTGTAAGTAAACATAAAAAATTTAGTTACCATTGGCAGCGGTGTCTAAATTTGCGGCGATACAAGCATTAGCGTATAAATAAGTTTTATCAGTAGATCCCATTTTTAGTAAATCTTCTTCATTGTGTATTCACATAACTCTGGAAGCGTCATCTTTTTTTACCAAAATTTTTCCATGTTTGTACCAGGCGTATTTGTAATTAAAATCTCTAGCTGCTGCTTTAGTTTTACCCAGTAAAGATCGATGGTATTGACTCAGATTTTCATTAATGAAAATTTTACTACCTATCTTGGTACCAGGAATTTTGTTACTTTCACTTACAACCAAACATTTCTTGCTAGATAATAAATCTTTCTTGGTACGAGTTTTAAATTGAGCAATAATGTAAGATGAATTGGAATTGGGATGGGGACCTTTAGTCAATTTAACTCTGCGATGTCAACGTCATCCTTTGAGATTTGGAGGTTCAATTCCTCTGCTACTTTTTGGACTAGAAGGGCACAATCTTCATTCTCATTTTCATCAATACCATGAAGTTCCACATTTCTATTTCTCTGAATTTGCTCCAGGTTTGCAACTTTATAAATAAGTTCATAAGTTCATAAGTTACGGGTAAAAATGATTTATTTTTTGTGAAGAATACGGGTACCAAGTGGCATTCTATTATCTTTAAGTATATTATTTTTTGACCAAGGCTCTAAACTATAAGTAATCAAGTCGAAAAAAAATTGACGTATTATTTGAACATTTCTACACAAAACTATGTAAAAATAAAAGTTATTCGAAACCCACAAATAGATTTAAAAAATTACAGAACAATATCGCTGATGTCTATTTTTAAGTTATTGAGCGATAATATTTTTACAATAAATGTTTCTACAATTAAAACTATCAGTAGTATCTTGTGCTATTCCTGTGACACATTGGACTTTGGACCGTGGTCATCCGCATGTCGAGATTACGGGGTTTCACTTGACCTTGGAAGAGTCTTTCAAGGTCATGGGGTCCGACTTGACCTTGGAAGAGTTTTTCAAGGTCATGGGGTCCGACTTGACCTTGGAAGTGTCTTTCAAGGTCACCAGTTACAAGAAGTGCCTTAGGAGGTGCTGGAGAAGTCGCGGACAGCATCCCCATAGAGACAGCTGAAGAAGGTCAAAGGTCGTTGCCTAAGAGGTTCTAAACAGGTGGTTCCCTGAGAGCTGAAGAAGTTTATGAGAAAATGGGAGGAAAAGGTAGTGCGATCATGGTATTAGGCTGGTTGCGGAGATGACAGGGGTGAAGAGCTCACAAAATTCTAAAAGGTGTTACGTAGGAAAATTTTACAGACCATGTGAACTGCTTTTAACAGGCTGTTATTTTTTCCTTTTCTGCATAATTAGGGTCATTGAATAAAACATAGTTTTTATATTTTTCACATGTGAATTTATTGAAAACATAAAAATATACAAATATATCATTACGCACTTTTATCATATTTTAAAGTGTACATATTATAAGAAAATTACAATACACGTACAATACTGGTTGTAGGAGAATATTTAACAATTTTATCATGTAAAATTAGACAATATGCAGTAGTATTCGCAGGCATGTTTTCACCAGTTTCAAATTCCAGACGAACTTCTACAGCTCCAGATTTTAACACTTCATTCTGATGAGTACAGTCAAGAACCGCTAATGGGGCGAATCTTTTAAAATCATCTGGTGACATTATTGGCCCATTATCTCGACCGTAATACGATGATTGAAACTGTGCATACATATCATATAACATTGCATAACAATTTTGCTTAAAGTTCAAATTTAAATTATCATATGGATATATTTCAGAATTTAAATATAATTTTATATTAGTTAAATGACAATGGTTAAATATACTCATACTTTTACCCAGATCATTTTTAACATTTGTCTGTAACCCGAAAATGATAAATCGAGGTTTTTCAAGTTGAGAGGTAGTTTTAACCGCCCAGGTATGATGTTGAGTTTCTTGCAAAACGGGATACTCTATCAACTCCCAACTTCTGAACGTTAATTGTAGTTCAGCATAAGCATTAAGTAAATTCAACAACATTAAGCGTTCCGCATCTGCCACTGATATGTGTGGAATCTTCCACTGAACTTTATTTAGTTCAAGTTTTATTTTTTCTGTAGCATCAGAATTTTTCAGAGCATTATTATCCGTGTTGCTGCGTATGAGAACCAACTCTTGACGTAAGTTCATTATAATTTTTCGGAAATCCTCAGCAAAACCAAGCAACATTCTTAGTGGTATACATACATTGAAGTAACCCTTTTCATCTATTAGCGAATCAGCAGTCTCTGAACATCCATACCAGCCAGCGTTTTTCAACGCCTTACTTTCATTCTGGTTACATGAAACAAGCGATTTCATAGTGGTTGTAATACCCGGATTTCGAACCCTATCAATTACAACCCCGTTCACTTCATAGCGAATTTCATCAAACAAAAATGCAATACCATTATTTGTAAATTTTACGTTGGTTGAAGGTGTTCCATCTACCTTAGTCACTCTACCTTCTATGTATATTAAACTGTTCCACGGTAGAGTATAAGTATCCTGCTGGGGGATCGGGATCCGGATCTCATCATTATTGTTAAAAGTGGTTGATGAGTATGGCTGATGAGTGTGTTTCTCTGCGTTAACAATAGAATTATCTTCTAGAGCACGCTCTGTTACATTTAAAATATTATAATCCATTTTTCCTAGTACACTTGAAAACTGTAGTGATTATAATCCTAATCCAAATAACTACTAGAGAGAATTTATTCTTCTTCTTCGTTTTTTTCTTGCCACCAATTTTTAAATCTTAATTTGAAGTCCAAGCGATTGCAGAAACTTCTGATTATCCAACGTTAACTGTTTGACAGTCCTTAACGAACTGGTTTTTTTAAACTCATAAGGTTTATTTAATACCGTGCGGATAGTGGGTTGATTGTATTTAATGACCATTGTTAGCTACTTTCTTCAGATGTAGTCTTAACGTAATGACTTCACCTCTGAAATTGGTTAAATTGCCATCTTGATCTTGTATATGTACGATAATCGATCTTACACTACGTGTGTTTATCGGCATGTAAATTGTATTTTGTGGGCTTTCAATAATTTTTTCACCAGGTTCAACATTCGGGAAAAATTCATGAATAATATGCGTTTGTTCATTATTATTATATGATCCTGATATCAAATTGCACATAATACATATAGCGTTTACTTTGAGAATATTTATTGGATAATCAGCTATATGTACCTCACTAGCTTTAAGAAGATTGGATTTATACCCCAATAAATCTCTGAAGGTATCATTTCTAGTGAAATCAATATCTTGACTTGCTAATATTTCACATTTCAAAGTACTTCTGTTCGCTTTTATTATTAATGTTTCTTTCCCACCCTGAGCATCCTCATTCAGTTTTTTAATAAACCTGTTCAAGTATGTTTTTATATCCTTCACTTCATATGATCCTGTCGGTAATTCACATTTTTTGTCACCGAAATAGAAACAATTATTGATACCCTCTTCAATATTTGGAATCGCATTATATGACTCGCAATTAATTAACCCCAACACATACTCTCCATCATCATCATCTAAATCAATAGCGGGATTAATATCTGCGGTTAAGATAGAGCTGCGTCCTGTGAGAGTGAACGTATATGAGATGGCTTCTTTAAGATAACTAACATGTTATCACCTTTGCATATATATTTTATCTGTTTTCATATAGAAATTTTAAACATAAGTGACCACAATTTATATCATTGTAAGTTTGATGTACATCATGATTATATCTAATGATGTCGCAATCATTATTACTTTTAAGATATTTCACTAATTCAATCGGAGGTTTTAAGTTACCAAAACTGTCAAAATATATAGCCACATTTTTATATTTTTTATAACACACCCAATGTGAACCAGGATGGTTAGCATCATCCAAATTTATAACACCCATTTCATTTTTATTTACTTTTATGGGTAGTTCATTTCGAGAAAAGACCCCGCGAAAATATGGCAATTTAATTTTTTTTGCAAATTTGCTTATATCTATGTCGGTGAGTGCACGTTCTGGTAACTCTATTAACAGTTTTTTGATTTACATGGAGCTCTCAAATACATTCCATAACCTTTTTTATGCGGTCGCAAGTACAATCCTTTACCCATAGCTATCGCCTCTAACGTTTTGTTGTGTCTCTGACTTTCTTTCAATTGTTCAGATGCGGTACGGGCATCGCCGACAGCCTTTGCAATTCCCGCCGCACCACCTCCTAAGGCTCCTAGTGCGCTAAGCCCTGCAAAAAGAGGAATCAAGGGGAGAAATCCACCAGATTTCGGTAGTGATATTACACGTGGTGTTCCAATTTTTCTCTTGATTTGTTTGATTGAGCGGAATGCTACTTGAGCTGCTTTCTCTATGTTTTCAGGTTTATTTTTTCTGATGGCAGTACGAGCCCGTTTCACAACATCACGAAAGGGCATCACTCCCTGACTTTTTCGTTTCCTAGTCTTACGCTTAATCGTGGATTGTTTGTTATCCATGCCCATGCCTAACTTCACTTTTGCCTTCATCGCTGTTTTTACTCCGAGCGCTGCAATTTTTTCACCTATTGATGCGTCTGATGATTTGAGACGTTGAGATGCCTCCTCAGCTAGAATACGATCTGCTTCGTGTCGATCTTCAATTTTTTCACTTAGATTATAGGCGATGTCGTGTTGTTTGCAAGCCGTGTCTAATTTATTTATTCCAGGATCCCCACGCAATAATCTTTTCTCTAAACGGGTACCAGGACCGCAATATCTATATCCTGGGATATGAAGTTCAACTGGAAGTTTGTTTATTAAAGTATTTAAGAAACCCGCACCCTGTTTGCGATGCTTGCCCCTCTGCACATACATTACAAATGATTAAATAAATAAAAATGTTGAAATATTTATCAGTTTTCTTTCAACAACCACCATGCGTGTAGTAAAACACTCCCAAACCTTAAACGTTGTAAATTGTGATATTGAATGTAAAAAAAAACAAAGGCATAGTACCTTACTACCTTCAATCGTTAGATGTTTGATTTCTGGTCCGAGTGGTTGTGGGAAAACAAATTTAATCGTTGCATTAATTGAACATCCAAATGGTTTACGTTTTGAAAACGTTAATGTTTATTCCAAGTCTCTGTATCAACCCAAGTATAAGTATCTGGAACAGCTGTTGAAACCAATAAATGGTATTACGTTTAAGGCATATAGCAGTAGTGAAAAAATTGTATCACCTGCTCATGCAAAATGTAATACTGTTTTTATATTTGATGATATTATGACAAGCAAACAGGACGTAGTACGTCAGTATTTTTCCATGGGGCGACATTTTCTGGTTGATTGTTTCTACCTCGCCCAGACATATTCAAAAATTCCAAAACAACTCATTCGTGATAATTCAAATTTAATCATTCTTTTCAAAAAAGATGAAATGAATTTGAAACATGCGTACACGGATCACGTGGGAACAGATATGAATTACAATGAATTCAGAGACATGTGTTCGTTTTGTTGGCGTGACAATTATGGTTTTTTGTTAATTAATAAAGAAAGTGCTTTGAATAGAGGTCGCTACAGAAAAGGTTTTGATAATTTTTTAATATTGGATAAATAATTCGGATGGAGCAGATTGTTTCCAGTAATAAAATAGATTCGGTGGGGAAAACAGCTCTGTTCAGTTGCTTTTTACCTATTTTTGACCTGTTTTTAGCATATTTTTAGTTGTTTCGGGGTGTCGAGCAAATTTTTTCCAGTAATAAAATAGAATAGGTGAAAAAGATAGCTCTGTTTAGTTGCTTTTAACCTGTTTAAGTAGTATGGATAAAAAACTAAAAGAGAGGTTGGTAAAAACCCGTAAAACGGTTAAACGAAAACTGCAAGCCCTAAAAGAGGGTGCTAAAGAGCAGGAAAGCCAGCTTGAGAAATCATATGAGCCAGTCACAAAACAACTGAAAGAACTATCGAGTAAGTTATATGATGTTAGTGCGATTAAACAAGAAGAAAATCGAGAAGAAAATTTGAAAAGTGAACCAAAAATTGAAAAACATTCCTCTTCAAACATCGAAAAACCCTCCAAATCAATACCAAATTTTTTAGATGCTAGTACAACAACCGATCGGGAAATTTTCTCATTTCTCGAGAGTAGCGTAATAGCGCAGAATGCACCAACCATGGAAGAAGAAGAAGAAGAAGATCGAGATATTGATTATAGTTATTTATCAAATATGGTGGCTAAATCAATGTCTGAGGAAGCATGGGAAGAATATCTTGCACAGTATCACCCACTACCACGTCAATACATTGAAGAAATGATAACACATGAGGGTACTAAATTTGATCATACAACCGGTATAAACTTTAACCCGATTAGTAACAAATTTAAAATTGCTAATGCTGATGTTGAATTTGTTGATAAAGATATAGTTATAAATAATATAAAATATAGTGGCACCCCTGGTCTGTATGAACTATTATTTAAAAGTAAACCTTCAGGTTATACTAAAGTTGACAATGCCAATTATCGTGATATACTAGAAAGATTTAATGTTCATAAAAGGAATTATGATCCTGATGAGCAGGTGCGTGGGAATCGCTCACTAAAATATAGAACAATTATTAAACCGTTACTAACACGAACTACATCAACACCTAGACGGGTTTCTAAAAGACAGGTTGTGACAGGTTTGCATAGGGGAGGATTACTTATGAATTATAGTAATAATCCTGTGGAATATGTACACTGGGATGATCCAAACGAGCTAGTTGATAGATTGAAGCTTTTAATTGCATCCCAAGTAGCTGGTAACAACAATCATAATAATGAAATTGTATCTATTATCGAAGAGTTAAAAGAAGCCAACATTATTCAATAAAATCAGTATCAAAATGCCCATCAATAAGTTTGGACATCATGCAACAAAATACCGCCATTATGATGATGATGATGATGATGATGCATATAATTTCAACAGCAGGTGACTAGCAAACGTTGGTGATCCTATGAATGAAGATGATGCTGTAAATAAAAAATATATGAGGCAGGAATTAGATTCTACAGCAATTAAATTAAATGATCGGATTCAAAAGGAGGTGGATGGTATTAATATCGTATTGAAACGTGTAATATCAATAGTGAAAAGGGTAGTTGAAGAGTTGAAGATGCCGAAACCTGAAATAGAAGATACTTCAAGCAAAAGCGTCCAGTCAGCTCTCGATTCTGCTACAACAACAACAACAACAACAACAACAACAACAACAACAACAACAACAACAACAACAACAACAACAACAACAACAACAACAACAACAACAACAACAACAACAACAACAACAACAACAACAACAACAACAACAACAACAACAACAACAACAACAACAACAACAACAACAACAACAACAACAACAACAACAACAACAACAACAACAACAACAACAACAACAACAACAACAACAACAACAACAACAACAACAACAACAACAACAACAACAACAACAACAACAACAACAACAACAACAACAACAACAACAACAACAACAACAACAGCAGCAGCCGTTGAATGATTGAACATGTCTAAAGCAAAACGTGATGTTGTTAATGAATTACATAGATCTGCAAGGATTAATTTTAAACGGAGAAAAGTTATCATTAAAGGTTTAGATGAAACATTTCAAGCAGATTTGGTAGAACTGCTCCCGTATGCGCAACAAAATAAAGGATATCGATACATACTAGTGGTGATCGATACATTTTCAAAATATGTGTGGGCTGAACCAGTTAAAAGTAAATCAGGAGTTGACGTGTCTAAAACCATGCAAAAAAAATTTTCTAGTAATAATCGACTCCCTAAAAATCTACAAACTGATATGGGTAAAGAATTTTATAACAAAGAGTTTAAAAAATTAATGGAAAAATACAAGATTAACCATTACTCAACATTTAGTAGCAAGAAAGCGAGTATTGTGGAGCGTGTAAACCGTTCGCTTAAATCACTCATGTGGAAGGAGTTTAGCTTTCAGGGGACATACAAATGGTTGAAATTATTGAAAGATATTGTGTTGAAGTATAATATGAGGAAGCATAGCACGATTAATATGAGACCGATTGATGTTACAAAAAAGATTGAAAAACAGGTGTTGAATACCTCTTATAATCGTATTAAAATTGCCGATATAAAGTCAAAATACAGAGTTGGTGACCATGTACGTATAAGCAAATATCGTAGTGAATTTGAAAAGGGTTACACACCAAACTGGTCAAACGAAATATTCATCATCTCAAAGATATGTTTAACAAACCCTACCACATATATCCTGAAAGATTTTACAGATCAACCAATACAGGGGGGATTTTACAACGAAGAATTGCAAAAAGTGAAACATTCTGATTTGTACTTGGTTGAAAAAGTGCTTAAACGAAAAGGTGATATGGTGTTTGTAAAGTGGTTGGGGTTTGATAATAATCAAAACAGTTGGATACATAAAAGCAATGTGGAGTAAAACCGTCATCATGAGTTCCATGATAGTTGATTTACAGGGGTTCAAAATAGCGAAAAATAATGAATTTATTTGTAAAGAACTCGCTGTTGTTGATGTGAAAAGTGATATATGTATTTCAAAAATATTTAAGCCACCATGTCCGTGGTCTGATCTGAGTTCTGAAGACCAGTACAATGCCCGATGGCTTACGAAAAAATATCACAATTTGGAATGGTGTTCTGGAAACGAGTCATATATCAACTTTCCTGCAACACTCAAGGATTTAATAGATGGTGTTGAAATTGAAAATGTATACGTGAAAGGGTTGGAGAAAGTGCAATGGCTGCAAAATTATATAGACAAAAAAATAATAAATCTAGAAAATTTAGGGTGTCCAAAATTAGCCGAGATTCATGAACCTCTTCAAACAGACTATTGCAATTTACATATTAATAATTGTGCTGTTCGTAATGTTAAAGCATTATTGAAATGGTTTAAAAATACATTTAATAAATATAATGCTTTCAAAAAATATCAAATTCATGGTGGTGTATTGAATTTTATGGATGCCGAAGAAATAGCCCAACTTCCCATGGAATTTATTATGGTGTTTGCGGAAAATCAAATCAAAGAACAGTGGAATAAATTTCCAGTATCTTGGAGGAATGACGGTTTCAACAATATTTGTGCTGCCACACCCATTACAATAAATGGAGTGGTGAAAACGAAGATGTTGTTGGTTTTTCCAATCCATTGAGGAAGGATTGTTTACAGTGTAATATAAGACAATAATATGTATATTTTTATGTATTAATTATATCAATTTTTAAATTAATAAATATTTATTAACATTAAAATAACTTTTCATTTTAAATCACCATGTTCCTTACAATATTTTATCGATAAATAAAATGCTGGTGGGGAGTTGTATATAAGAGACGCAATGAGCATATTTCTTGAATTAGTTGTGGGGGATAACTTGTCATGACAACCGTGAAACAAGAAAGGTAAAAATGAAAAACGAAGAAAACAGACTTAAGACGTTTGAAAATTGGCCTTGTGATTATGTACATCCACGCGATTTAGCAAGATCCGGATTTTATTATTACAACGTGGAGGACACTGTTCGCTGCCATTTCTGCAGAATTGAAATTGGTCGTTGGAAAGATGGGGACAACCCTTCAAAAGAGCATTGGTACTGGTCAGCAAATTGTCCATTTATTAATGGACTTGATGTGGGGAATATACCAATAGAATCGAGTACATCTAGCGATTTTGAACATAAATTTAACATTGATATCGATGCTAAAAATGTTGAAAGTACCACCAAAATTCATAATAAAAAATTGAATGAACCACAGAATATTATTCAGTTTACTAACAATCGAATGGAAGGTTCAGGTTCAATTAAATTTAGCTTCAATGAGGATCTGATTAATGAAGACGCATTAATATTTCAAGACGTTAAAAATTTAAATAATTCGCTAGGTCCATTTATTAATGGTCTTGATGTGGGGAATATACCAATAGAATCGAGTACATCTAGCGATTTTGAACATAAATTTAACATTGATAGCGATGCTAAAAATGTTGAAAGTACCACCAAAATTCATAATAAAAAATTGAATGAACCACAGAATATTATTCAGTTTACTAACAATCGAATGGAAGGTTCAGGTTCAAGTAAATTTAGCTTCAATGAGGATCTGATAAATGAAGACGCATTAATATTTCAAGACGTTAAAAATTTAAATAATTCGCTAGGTCCATTTATTAATGGTCTTGATGTGGGGAATATACCAATAGAATCGAGTACATCTAGCGATTTTGAACATAAATTTAACATTGATAGCGATGCTAAAAATGTTGAAAGTACCACCAAAATTCATAATAAAAAATTGAATGAACCACAGAATATTATTCAGTTTACTAACAATCGAATGGAAGGTTCAGGTTCAAGTAAATTTAGCTTCAATGAGGATCTGATAAATGAAGACGCATTAATATTTCAAGACGTTAAAAATTTAAATAATTCGCTAGGTCCATTTATTAATGGTCTTGATGTGGGGAATATACCAATAGAATCGAGTACATCTAGCGATTTTGAACATAAATTTAACATTGATAGCGATGCTAAAAATGTTGAAAGTACCACCAAAATTCATAATAAAAAATTGAATGAACCACAGAATATTATTCAGTTTACTAACAATCGAATGGAAGGTTCAGGTTCAAGTAAATTTAGCTTCAATGAGGATCTGATAAATGAAGACGCATTAATATTTCAAGACGTTAAAAATTTAAATAATTCGCTAGATACCAATTTACCAGATAACAAAAATAAAGATGGAATAATATTTTCAGAACTTAATAATAACAAAATTTTAAAACGTAAATTAAAAAATTTTGAAATGAATGTCGTCCAAGGTGGAAATGAATCTATGGCAACAATTAAGTTTAAATAAAAAAATTGTTAACTGTATATTATTTATTATGTATTGTTACAATTGTAATTATATTGTAAGGAAAGAAAAATAAAAACAAAGTATTCATTAATATTTAGTCCATAATTTCTTCAATATATTCCTCCCCAAAAGTTTCTTCAAACAGTTTTTTCTTGACCCGTTCTTTTGAGGTTGATGCTCCTGCTACTGCCGCTATTGGTCGCTTCCTTCCCCCGTTCCTCTGCACCGGTGCTGATAGAGGTGGTAGTAATGTGGTCGCTATCTCTGCCTCATCGAGGACCTCATCAGGGGTGGACGCCCCGAAGGTGAACCTCCGGAGAGCGGCTTCCAATAGTGTCAACTCCTCATCGTTAGCGACACACACCGTTAAATATTTCACTGGTAGATTCCCAAATTTTTCATTCAGTCTGTCAAGCCGTGGTGTGTAGGTTAACCTGATCGAAAGTTTGTTTTCGTATTGTTTAAATTCCTTTACTCCATATCTATAAAAATATTTAACAACATGAAATATTAATTAATACTACCACCGTTCCACAATAAGTGAGCTATTAAACCTATTTAAAAATTCCAAAATAAGTGAGCTATGAAAAAAAAAAAAAAAAAAAATAAGAACTTCAAAAATGGAAACATTTTTAATGAAATATTCTGATACAACTACACATTAATTAAGTACAATTATAAACTAAACAAATTAAACAGTGGTTTAAGTGAAGTTCAATAAATTTCAATAAAAATGAAAACAGCTCACTTATTGTGGAATGGAGATAGTATTTTAAAAAAAAAAAACTTACCTGAATAACTGTTTTGCTATAACACATAGCATATTTATCGGGAGAGCTGCAGGATCTTTGCTGACTACGATTATTGTACTGGGCACAGTCGCCATTGTTGAACGCTGATGTTACTATTAAATTTTGTTTTAAATTTGAGACTTTATATAGCTAAAAATTTTGCTTTATCATACATAATTGTTATAGCGTTTTCATGTTATTATTTTTCAAAGTAATACTTAGTTATCACAGTAATTATTTTTCAAAGTAATACTTAGTTATCACAGTAATTATTTTTAATTAGGTACATAAAACTAAAAAATTTTCCATGTCATGCATAATTTTTATTGCATTGTCATGTCTTTCAAAAATAATATTTATTTATCACAGTAGTTATTTTTGAAAGACATGACAATGCAATAAAAATTACCTATCATGCATAATTTTTATTGCATTTCATGTTTTTCAAAAATAGTACATATTTATCACAGTAATTATTTTAATTGCCGTGTAATTATATTGTGACGTCAATAGATATCTTTAGGTATATAAATGCACTTGCAAGTATTTTCAATCATTAATTAACAGATTTATTCCATTGAATATATTTACGTTGTTACGAGTACGTTACGTTGAAATATTTAAGAGTAAGTATATTTTAATTTATCGTTATTTTCCATACTAAATATTATATATTTTTTATTTTAGTGTGTTACATAAAGAATATTTATAAAATTAAAAATAGTTATGAAAATCAAAATACCTATACATCACCCATGTATTTAGACATTGATTCATCATTAATATCAATCATAGCAATAGACTTACAGTCAAGAATTTTTAAAAATTTAATTGATGACAAAGCTTTAACTTATAAAATAGCTCACGATTATTTAACTAATTGTAATGAAAGATTTCTTATAAATTTATATTCTCTTTTTAATGCAGATAATGAAAACCACATTTATAATCAGGAAAAATATAAAATTATTTCCTATTTATGTGTGGATGTTTTTTACACACGTTACGTTTGTAGGAATTGTATTTATAAATGTTGGGATGTGGAAATTACAGACTTTTTTTGTTTTAATACTGTATGGTTGTCTAATAATGAAATTGTTCCATCTACCCCCCTTCAAAATACTAATTATATAACACCAATTGGAAAGGAACATCAAACAGTACTGGATGAGGATATACCTCAAATTTTGTTAAATAAATCCAATTATTGCTATTTTTGTGAAATTCAGTTATTTATTTGGAATAATTCTTCTAATTGTTCATTCTGTTACAATTTTTTATATTGTAATGAAATTTTAGACAGTGATAGGGACAGCGAGTTATTTTAATTAAGTCAAAGCTTGTATTTGAAATAAGTACATGAAATCTAATTTATAATTGGTATATAGATATGAGTGATTCCGAATCAAGTGATAATGAAGAAGAAATGGTGATGTTATGGAATGAACAAAATCAACAACGCATAATTGAAGAACGAATACAAGATATTCATAGCGATTACAATAGTGATTCGGATAACACTAGCGATTTACAAGAACAAAAATGTTATTTTGGAACAGATCAACGTGTCTGCATCATCACTAATCATCTTTTAGACACTATTAATTTTACTGACCCTCTTTGTTTCAACTGTATAAATCCGGATGAGATGGACCATTTTTTACAACAAAGCATTCATAAAACAATGTCATATTCTGAATATATATTAAATTATGAATTAATAAAAAATACACACAAATGCATAACATGCAATCAAAATTTATATTTAGTATTTATGTTAAATACATGTATAAAATGTCATAATTTTAAAAATATTTCAAATTGAGTTTTTTAAATATATATATATATAATATTTAGTATTTTAACGATAAATCAATTCTCATTTCACTAATTCATATTATTCTTAAAGCATTATCCAGAATAAAGTAATGGATATCACAACATTGGTCAATAAAATGATGAAAATTGTTGAAAGGGCTGGTAAGTTAATAAAAACCGAAGAAGATTATAATAAATGGGGTAAACTCATAAATAGAAATATTCGCTTGATTAGAAATACATTGAAAGAAACAAGTCAAAATCATCCAACAAAATTAAAATTAGAATCATGTTTGACCTTATTTAAAACTTTTAAAGAAAAAATAAGGGTAAAAAAAAATGAAAATAATAAAAAAGAATTAATGTGGTGTAATATTGAATCATTGAATCATGTTTCCAAAGTAGAGTTCAAACTGGAGCCATAATAAATTTGAAAATTAAAGATCCAGTAGATTTTTTTAATAAATCGTATAAAGTTTTCGCTATTCACATTAATAAAATTTTAAAAAAACAGGCATTATTGAAAGTAAACGTCGTGTTTGTTGGTAACTTTATAAAACCGCAAACGGAAGAAACGTCTATTAAACATTTTGTGACAAGTAATAAAGAAATTAGTCGAGGTACAAATTTAAAAATTTTTTATGAAATTAATATTAAAGATAAATTGTTAACAAAATTAGAAGAATTTCAGGAAATGGGATCAGGTTTAGCATTACTTGAAATTTTAGAACTAAAAGTAAATATTAATTATTGTGATCCTATAAGAATAAGCGGGAAAAAAAAATCAAGTTTCATTAAAATGCCTAGAAAAATTCAAAATAGTAAAGCTTTTTTAAATATTCAAAATTCAGATATGTTTTGTTTTTTATGGTGTGTAACAGCTGCTCTTCATCCTTGTGATCCTCATCGGCAAAATCCGTGTCGAGTCAGTTCATATCCTCATTTTAGCTCAGTTTTAAAATATGATGGGATTAATTTTCCTATTCAAATTAAAGATGTTCCAATATTTGAAAAAATGAATAATCTATCTATAAACATTTTTACTTTGCAACCTGATGAGAAAAAACAAATAATGCATATTGTACCAGTATATTTAAGCGAAAATGATTTTTTGCAAAAAATTAACTTGTTAATGTTACGTTCCTCAAATTATAATAATAATAATGATAGTAATGATCATTTAACTGATGGTCTAGATATAGATGAAATTAAATCGCAAATAATTTACCACTTTGCTTTAATTCAAAATTTATCAGGGTTGTTAAATGCTCAAATTGGTAATAGGGGTCATACGAACTACTTCTGTGACAGATGTTTAAACCATTTTTCAAGTAAATTAAGATTAAATGCGCATATGTTTACTTGTAAACAAATGAATAAATCTAGAATCACTTTACCGTCTAAAGATGAAAAAATAATCAAATTTAAAAATTATAAAAATGCTGAAAAAATACCTTTTGTAATATATGCAGATATGGAAAGTATTCTAGAGAAATACAAAGATCCTGAACCGACTGAACGAACATATAAATATCAAAAACATGTTCCATTTAGTATCGCTTTTTATTTAAAATGTGAACATGATAAAAATTTATCAAAATTTGAATTATATACCGGAGAGGATTGTATCAAATGGTTTGTTTTTAAATTACAAGAAATTGCTTTTAAATTAGATATTTTTTTTTCTAATCCTAAACCTATGAAAGCATTAAACAACCTTCAGGAACAAGAACACAATAGATCCACCCATTGTCATATATGTAGCGAACCCATTGCTCAACATCAAATAAAGATCAAAGATCATAACCATTTCAGTGGTGAATATAGAGGACCTGCTCACAATCACTGTAACTTAAATTATAAAGATACATATGTATATACTGTACCAGTAATATTCCATAATTTATCTGGTTATGATAGTCATTTTATCATAAAAGCGTTGAGTACTGAAATACAGGGTGCAATGAAATTACTACCAGTCACCAAAGAAAAATATATTTCATTCACGAAAGAAATTCATGATACAAAAGTTCATTTTAGATTTTTGGATTCATTTCAATTTATGGCTAGCAGTCTTGATAAATTAAGCTCATATTTAGAAAAGGAATCTAAAACCATCACTTTAGCTCATAGTTCAAACATGTCTGAATTTGAACTGTTGCAAAGAAAAGGTGTTTTCCCATATGATTATTTAGATAGTTGGGATAAATTGAAAGAAACCGAGCTACCAACAATTCAAAATTTTTACAGCAATCTAAATGATAATGACATAACCGAGGAAGATTACAAACACGCTATTAAAGTTTGGCAAAATTTTAAAATTCAAAATTTACAAGAATATGCTGAACTCTATCTTAAAACAGATGTTTTACTTCTGGCTGATGTATTCGAAAATTTTAGAGAGACCTGTCTTAAAACATACAAATTAGACGCTCTTCATTATTATACAGCACCCGGTCTTGCTTATGATTGTTGTTTGAAAATTTCAAATGTTAAATTGGAATTATTAACAGATATTGATATGATTTTGTTCATTGAATCAGGTATTATAGGTGGTATATCACAATGTTCGAATCGTTATGGCAAAGCAAACAATAAATACATGGGTAATAATTATGATCCTCAGAAACCATCTTCATTTCTTATGTATTTTGACGTGAACAATCTCTATGGGGTAGCTATGTCCATGCCCTTGCCCACAGGTGATTTTGAGTGGGTTGAAGAGATTTATTCAGTGAACATTCATACTGTGCCTGATGATTCAGAATACGGTTACATATTGGAAGTGGATCTTGATTACCCACAAGAACTATTTGAGGCACATAAAGATTTGCCTTTATGTCCGCAAAGTATGGTGCCACCAATATCAACACAAAAAATTCCTAAATTGCTGACTACACTTTACGATAAAAAGAAATATATAATTCACTATCGTAATTTAAAACAGGCTTTAAAATTAGGTTTAAAATTGAGTAAAATTCATAGAATACTAAAATTCAGACAATCTTGCTGGATGAAGTCATACATAGAGCTAAATACAAAGCTTAGACAGCAATCAAAAAATGAATTCGAAAAAAATTTTTATAAACTTTTAAATAATGCGGTTTTTGGAAAAACCATGGAGAATGTGCGGAAGTATCGAGATATGAAACTGGTTACTAAGTGGGAGGGTAGAATAGGCGCAAGAGCATTAATTGCACGACCGAATTTTTACAATCTCACAATATTTGATAAAGATTTAGTTATCATTGAACTTAGAAGATTAAATATTAAATTTAACAAACCCATATTTGTAGGTTTTACCATTTTAGATCTTTCCAAAATTATAATGTACGACTTTCATTATAACTACATTAAAGAAAAATTTCAAGATAAAGTTAAATTATTATATTCAGATACGGATTCGTTTATATATCATTTTTTCGATGATGATATTTATAAACTTATAAGATTAGACATTGAAAAATTTGATACTTCTGAATATCCTCCTAACAATACATATAATATACCTTTAAAAAATAAAAAAGTCTTAGGTCTTATGAAAGATGAAAATTCAGGTAAACTTATGACTGAATTTATCGGTCTAAGATCTAAGATGTATGCTTTAAAAGTATTGAATGAGGATGGGACGAATGAAAAAATTACAAAAAAAGCAAAGGGAATTAAAACCACTTCCTTAAAACATATATCATTTCAAAATTATTATGAATGTTTATTCAATAATACCGTTTTCAGCAATGAACAAAATTCTATTAGATCTTTCAAACATGACGTTTACACGATAGGGCAAAACAAGGTGGTTTTAAGTCCAAATGATGACAAAAGAATAGTAAATTACATCACAACGGATACTGTTCCATGGGGTTATATTTAAAAATCTTCTTCTCAAGTTTTATTAATTTATCAAAAATATTATTTTGATATAACATGTCTATATCAAATTTCCGATGTGTCATTTTATTGACTGTATTGAGTTTCAATTACATTCGATGTATTCAACAACAATATTTGAAACATTGAAAAAAAAAACATTGCATTACAATGAATGGAAATTGGAACATGGAATGATCACAAGAAGTTAATCTCATCTCAGTTTGGAAACTGTAAAGAAGATTTAACAAACTACCAACAGTAAAAAAGGTCCTTCATCATTAACATTATGTAAGAATTTTCAATAATTTTCATATGCGTTATTTTTACAGAAAATGCCAATTCCGACAAAAAATAAATGTTCCGAATGTGGGGGCGAGGCGGAAGAGGACGAACAAATCTGCTTTCCTTGTGGGGCAATGCGATTCTTCAGGGAATCATGGAAGAAAAAACATGTATTTAGCAGTTTTTTCAGCCGCAAAAAAGAAAATAAAAACGAATAAAAAAATTATATTTTATATTTTAAAAAATAAAAATTGAATATTTTAAATTATTCGCTATTTTATTCACCACCCTCTCTGTACCTATCCTGATCAGTCGAGACGACTAAAAAAGTGTGAAATGATATATTTGTATATTTTTATGTGTTCAATAAATTCACATGTGAAAAATATAAAAACTATGTTTTATTCAATGACCCTAATTATGGAGAAAAGGAAAAAATAACAGCCTGTTAAAAGAAATTCACACGGTCTAAGCGTATAGTGAAAGCTTGTTGCTTGTTACTGACGCTGGTTTGCGCTGGCAGTCAACTCTGTGAAATCAGCGCCAGCCTTTACTGTACGAGGTATCATTGATAACATAAGGATAATCCAGTTACCAGCAACAGCTTTCACTATACGCCTAGCCTTACGTGTACTCTAAGACATTTTTGAATTTCGCGCGCTCATACATTTCTAGACGAAATGTTAAGACCTTTTTTGAATTCAGCGCGCTCGGAACCGCCTGTTTAGAACCTCTTAGGCAACGACCTTTGACCTTCTTCAGCTGTCTCTATGGGGATGCTGTCCGCGACTTCTCCAGGACCTCCTGGGGCACTTCTTGTAACTGGTGACCTTGAAAGACACTTCCAAGGTCAAGTCGGACCCCATGACCTTGAAAAACTCTTCCAAGGTCAAGTCGGACCCCATGACCTTGAAAAACTCTTCCAAGGTCAAGTGGAACTCCATGACCTTAAAAGACTCTTCCAAGGTCAAGTGAAACCCCGTAATCTCGACATGCGGATGACCACGGTCCAAAGTCCAATGTGTCACAGGAATAGCACAAGTATACTACTACTATCATATTAGATAAATACAAATTCGGTGCAAAATTTGATGTATAGGTTGAGAGTAATTTTATTTCAGATTGTTAGTTTTGTATAAGAAACTAGTAACCTCCGGGGGTTATACGCAGCCTTAACGAGTTATTTCAGGAAATTCAACCCGAACTTTGCTGTTGTAGCTAAACCATTAACTGAACTGACCAAGAAGCAGACTACGTGGCAGTGGGGCGACAGCCAAGCCGAGACGTTCGCAAAGCTGAAGCAGCTGCTGGTGGAACGACCGGTGTTGGCACTGTACCATAGTCATGCAGAGACGGAGATACATACAGACGCCTGTCCGAGCGGCTTGGGTGGAATCCTATTGCAGAAACAAAACGACGGATCCTTGCGGCCGGTGCTCTACTTCAGCAGGGTAACCACACCAGCCGAACAGAAGTACCATAGCTTTGAGTTAGAGACGTTGGCGCTCGTGGAAACGGTAAAACGTTTCCGGGTATATCTGGTGGGTATACATTTTAAGGCTATCACCGATTGTACTTCTGTGCGAGCTACCATGCTTAAACGAGACCTGGTGCCCCGCATCGCTCGTTGGTGGATGACTCTACAAGAGTACGACATGGAAGTAGAGTACAGGCCGGGAGCCAGGATACAGCATGTTGACGCGCTGAGCCGTAACCCCGTCTCAGTGAACCTGGTGCAGATCCACGATGATGATTGGTTTCTGACAGTTCAGCTGCAGGACGAGAAGGCGCACTCGATTGTAGAGGCGCTGCAGGCAGGTACAGCTGCCAAAGGTATTGTTAACGACTTTAAATTACAGGACGGGCGGTTGTACAGCAAGACGCTTCTGGGTGATCGACTGTATGTCCCGGCGATGGCAAGATTCAGTCTACTACGAAAACATCATGATGATGTTGGTCACCCCGGCGTTGAGCGTTGCTTAAAATTAATAAAGGAAACTTACTGGTTTCCCAAAATGGGGCGTTTCACAAAGAAATACGTCCAAGCGTGCATGAACTGTGCGTTCAGCAAAGGGAGTTATGGCAGAGCGGAGGGTCTGCTACACCCCATTGAGAAGAAGGCAATCCCCTTCGACACGGTGCACGTCGACCATCTGGGACCTTTTGCACGAAGTGTACGCGGGTACTCTTACGTACTCATGGTGGTGGACGCGTTCACCAAATACACCCTCGCAAGAGCAACGCGCACTCTGAAGTCTACAGAGGTGATTACTATACTTAAAGAGATTTTCAGCGAGTTCGGATATCCGAAGCGTGTGATCTCCGACAGAGGGTTGGCGTTTACCAGTAAAGTATTTACTGAGTTCTTAACAAGCACGGCGTGCGGCACGTATGTAATGTCATTGCGACCCCAAGGGCGAACGGACAAGTCGAAAGACAGAACCGTACTATAGTGGAAGCGATCGGCGCAATGACTGCAGATGAGTCCCGGTGGGACGAGACACTGCCCGACATTGTGTGGGGTATGAATAACTGTGTAAACAAGAGTACGGGGTACTCGCCTGTTGAGATGATGTTTACACGAAAGAGTGGTGCCATTGCGGAACTCTCTTACGGTGTCCAGAGCGCAAATGCCCCGGCGGAGGCTGAGTTCCATGAACCACGGCGAGAGGTTACACGGCGTCGCCGGCGAGCGGCTGAGAAGCTGAATAAAGTCAGCGAGACTATGAGAGCTTGTTTTAATAAAAGACGAAAAACGGCGACCTGCTACAAACCCGGTGACTTGGTCTTGTGGCGTAATGCAAGTACATGCCACGGCGACAAGAGCGTGAACAGAAAACTGTTGAATAAATTTAATGGCCCCTATAAAGTAACGGCGATACTGGGGAACGACCGATACAAAATATCCTCCGTCAAAGGCGTCAGGGGATATAAAAATTTCACAGTGACGGTAGCTGCTGATTCACTACGGCGATATCACAGCAGCATGGCAGAGCATGAGCTCAGTGCCGACCAGGATGATCAACACACAGGTATCCAGGAGACTGATCGCCAGGACTTGATCGACCTCCTGGAGGGGTTAGGTTAAGGTAAGAATTAATAGGGACATTAATTGTTGCAGGACGGCCGAGTGTTAGGGAGTTTTTCAAAGAGGGCGCGCTGAGCAATGGCGTGGCGGCAGCACCATACAGGCGGTCGGTATTGTGTCCCGCGCTTGTATCGGCGTAGGAAGAAGAAAGGAAGTCACATGATGATTCTATTCTATCTACGACGTTGGACTGAATCGCTCGGCGTGTACTCGCTTATATTTTGGTGTTTAGTATTATACATTTATGTTTGATAAATAAATGATATGTTAGAATGAACGTTTATTATTTTATCGTCCTAACAATATTTTTTCACGGATTCCTCAGTATCTCTTAGGACAGATGAGATATCGACTAGGTTTTTGCTTATAAAAGTTACCCGTGCCAATGTTTAGAAACAAACTACTAATTTTATTTGTAATTAGTATGAACCTCTAACGGGGTGAATCTACACCTGAGGAGAGAGTCAGCAATGTGATCTATAAAGAACTATGACTTATTATAATTGCACGATGATGGCAAACCGTCAATAACCGTAGCGAAGCACGGGTACTCAGCTAGTATTTTTATATTAGGTCACAAACATGAGTGTCCTTTATTTTGCAAGAGATTTGAATATCCTTTTGTTTTGTTACAGGTGAAGGCAGTAATATGTGCAGTTTTGAATATTGTAACAAACAATTTGATGAATATTTATTAAAATGTGGAATAAAACGGCGACTGACTGTACCTCGCACACCACAGCAAAATGCAGTAGCGGAACGCAAAAACCGCACATTAGTAGAAGCAGCTAGATGTATGATGATACAGTCAAATTTATCCCCTTCGTTCTGGGCTGAAGCTATTGCGACAGCAAACTACGTAAGAAATCGCTGCTCATCACGAAGTTTAGATAATGAAACTCCATACAGAATTTGGTTCGGGAGAAAACCTAGCGTACATTATTTTCAAACTTTTGGTTCAAGAGTCTACATACTCAACAAAGATCCCTCAAAAGGGAAGTTTGCAGAAAGGTCTGTAGAAGGAATATTAATGGGATATTCTGAGGAATCGAAAGCTTATAGAGTATGGAACCCGAAAACGAGAAAAATTCATATAAAAAGAAGTTCAAGAAGAGAACGAAAATGAAGTTCAGGAAGAGAACGAAAATGAAGATAAAGAAAATTTGAATCAGAATATACCTGAAAATATTAGGAGAAATTATGGAAGACCTAAATTATTAAGAACCGGAAAAAGAGGAAGGCCAAAGAAAATTTACAATACAACAATTGATGAAGAAGTAGAAGAAAGTAGTAAGCACGATAATAAAATAGAATATGCTAATTTAGTAGAAAACATTGATGTTGTATCTTTAAAAGATGCTCTAACAGGCGAAAATAAAGAAGAGTGGGAAAATGCAATCAAAGATGAATATGTGGCCCAAATTAAGAATAAGACTTGGGAAATAGTTGACAGGCCAAAACATAAAAGTTTAATTGGTAACAAATTAATATTACGAAATAAATATAATGCAGATGGAGAAATTCAAAGAAGAAAAGCGCGTCTCGTTGCGAAAGGTTATTCACAGATCCCAGGCATAGACTATGAAGAAACTTTTGCACCTGTCGTTAGAATGAGTACGGTAAGACTTCTAACTGCATTGTCTGCTGAATATAATTTAACAATTCATCATATGGATGTTGTTACGGCGTATCTTAATGGGACTGTACAGGAAGACATATATATGCAAGTTCCAGATTATTTGAAAGAAATTTTGGAAAACCTGTTAGACGATGATAAAAATTCGCAAAAATCCAATTACCAGGAAGACAAAAATTGGAAAGAAATTTTAAAAACGTCAAAAGAATGGTTAGAAAAGCTTGAAAAAGGAAAACATATGGTATGCAAGATAAAAAAGGCTTTATATGGCCTAAAACAGTCTGCACGACAGTGGAATAAAAAACTTCATCAAGAATTACAGAATATTGGAATGAGACAATTAAAATCAGATCCATGTGTTTATATGGCGAAGAGAGAAAAATATATCCTGCTGATATCTGTGTTTGTAGATGATTTATTAATTGCATGTAATAACATGAAGTGGATGGAAGAATTTAAAATAAATTTAAAAACAAAATTTGAAATGAAGGACATGGGAGCAATTAAATATTGTTTAGGGATCGAGTTCATTCAAAAGAAAGAAGAAATAACCATGAACCAACGAAATTACATAAATTCGGTTTTAAAACGATTTAACATGCAAGACTGTAAATCGGCATCAACACCAATAGATGCAAGTATGAAGTTGAAGAAACCAGAGAAAAAATCAGAAGAAGCCATGAAAATGTATCCTTATGCCAATTTAATAGGATCATTAATGTACTTGGCGATTTCTACTCGTCCAGATATTGCGTACACAGTGAGTATGCTAAGCCAATTTTCAACAAATTATTGTCAAGAACATTGGAATGCAGCGAAACGAGTTCTACGATATTTAAAAGATACAGACACCTATGGTCTGAAATTTAAGAAAACAGGAAAAGGACTGGAAGGATATGTGGACGCAGACTGGGGAAATTGCTTGAATGACAGACGCTCCTACACAGGGTATGTATTTAAGTTTGCCAATGCAGCAGTGAGTTGGGAGTCACGAAAGCAGAAAACTGTTGCTCTATCAAGCACAGAAGCAGAGTATATGGCACTATCTGATGCATGTAAAGAAATTATTTATCTAAAATCATTTTTGAAAGAAATAAAAAATAATGAAGAAAATGTTATCTTATATTGTGATAACCAAGGAGCCCAAAATCTAGTCAAAAATCCAGTACATCATACACGAACGAAACATATAGACATTCGATACCACTTTGTTCGTGAAGCATACGAAGATAAGAAATTTGAATTGAAATATCTTCAAACAGAAGACATGATAGCAGATATTTTGACGAAAAGTTTGTTTGGTCCGAAACATAAGAAATTTTTTAAAGAACTAGGAGTTGATGAAATTAAAAATAAATGATGCAGTCTACTTTGAGGGGAAGTATTGTATTATGGCTATTTCAGCCATATGACCAAAGTCAGCCATGCATCATATTTCATATTCATGGTAACAGAAAAAATAATATAAAAAATATGTCATGTAAAATATATGTCAATGTATATGTTGTTTAAAAACTATAAATAAATTATATTCTCTTGTCCAAAATAGCTAATTTTCAGGTCCAATATACAATATTATGAACCAATTTTCAGAGAATAAACTACTAGTTTAACATTTTTTTTGTTATATATGTGTCATAATAGACTGTTATATTTTTGCTTATGCAAAACCCGAAATGATGGTTATTTGTGTTCTAATATTTTAATTTTCATGGATAAAAGTTTTTTTTTACTAAAATATGTCTTTTATGTACTCATAAATTCATCAAAAACACCAAAAAAATCACAAAATACATTTATGTTATTTTAACAACTAATTAAAAATTGGGTCACTTTTGACCCCACGATAGTAGTTATGATAGTGTAAATGAACGATAGTAGTACAAGGTTAAGTATATATTTTTTCCCTGTATAATTTTTTTTTTTTTTTGTAGTAAACAATAATAAAAAATTATTTTTCAATAAGTTTATTTTCTTTTTTTTTTTGCTTTTCACTTTTTATTTTGATCAATTTGACATATAAATATAAATCAACTGAAAAAATCTGAACACATTTTTTATGGGGGTGCGGGAGCTTATTTTCACATTCAACGAGTCAGTCTGAAGCCAACAGCCGTAGCCAGTAGTCGCAAACGCACACATGTTATATTATCATACTTTTGTACTATTAATTCTATCTTCAATAAATTTAATTAATAATAAAAACCGAATAATCAAACCCCACCATAGAATCCCACAACTTATGGAGGCTCACCGGGGATCGTGTCGCGTGTTTGAGAAGGTTTTTTTTTTAAAAAGAGTGAAATAAAAGTTGTTAAAATCGCGAAGAAACAAAACGAACATACTATCAGGTTTTACCGCCGATTGTAAACTTGTAAGTAATTGAAATTATACATATGAAACAAAACTTGGTGTCATTAGTGGAAAGTTGGGGTTTTGCGGGGCCCTTCAGAAGTCGAGGCCCAGTGCGCGCGCCCGGTTCGCCCGCCGTTAAATCCGCCTCTGAGAGTTGTAAGTAAAATGAAAGTTATGTGAGAAACAGTGAGTAAAAAGTGGAGAGAAAGTAATAAAAGTGGCGAAAGAACAATTAAATTGGAAAATATGAAGTAAATGAACAAAAGAAATATAAACAGAGGAGAAAACAGTAAAGTGTAAACGTTAAGCGCTAAAGTAAAACAATAATAAAGAAGTGAAGTGTACAAAGAATTAAAGAAAACCTAAGATAAATTAAAAACGCAACGTAAACGTTTGAATCGTGAACAGTTTCCCGCCTGCCTGCGACCTTGAACGGCAAACAGCCAACAAGCGATAACAGCCGGTTTGCAATAACAATTCGGTAGTTTTAGGGTTTTGTAGGTATGACCAAAAAACCCTTATACCGTCATTTTGTCGTCTGTCTGTCTGTCAGTTTGGTAAAAATTGTAGCCAAACTGCTAAACCTAGAGAGTTGAAATTTGGCATGCTTATACAACCCTTTGACTCGCACATAGGAAAAATACTAAAACATCTAAAAAACATATCCCTCTAAAAATATATTTGTGCTCATCGAAAAAATTTTTTTTTTTTTTAAATTCTGAGTAGGGTATCAAATGAAAGCCCTTAGTAAGTGGATTAACGGTCAAAATTTTATTTTTGCAAAATAAATTATTTTGACGCGATTTTTGCCAAAATTGTGCAAAAAAATTTGTTTGTACCACACCCAGTAGTTTAAACTAAAAATCTGAAAAAGTTCTAAGTAATGTACTTTTGTGTGAACCGGAATAGTACAACAGGAATTTTTGATTTCAGATTATGTTGTCGGAAAATAACGCATTTTTTATGTTTTTAACTAAAATATGTTAAATATTTAATTCGCTATGTAACACAGTAGATAAGTAGGCATTCGTAGCGTTGTGCGTTTAGTCCTTTATTTGTGATTTGCAAACTAGAGTTCGAATCCTGTCAATTTTAATTACCGACCGCCAACATATATAAGGGAGGTATTGTGATCATACCGATTTTGACATTTCGCGATTTCAATGGATCTCCACGAATTGAGATCCCTACATAACGTTTTGACTATTTTTAGCATGATGTCTGTCGGTCTGTCTGTTTGTCCGTCTGTCTGTGTACACGTGTAGAGCAAATTCGGCTGAAAGGATTTTTATGAAACTTCATATTTAAACTTCTGCTGTCAATGGCACGAGTTGATCAACTTTTGGTAAAAATCGGTTGACTAAAAGTGGGAGTTTACTCGTGTCGATTTTAAGATTTTTCGAAAAAATTTATTGAACAAAAGTTGCTATAAAAGCAATAATTAATATATTTTGTTTGAGACGTTTTTCGATAAAACGAAAAATTACGAATAATTTCTGTAAAATTTTTCGAAATTTTTTCCAAGTCTCAATTTTTTCATACTTATATGTAACGTTTGCATGGTCATGATAAATAATATCTCTGTTATAAAATATTAGGCCAAGTTATTTCTACTCTACTGCTAGAATGTAATTTATATAAGTACTTTATGATAGCGGTCGGTCCTGTGGTGGCCACAGCTGATTTTTTTTAGGTTTTTTTTTGCATTTTTATTTTGTTTAAATTATTTTGTCAAAATTCTAGTTATATTTTGGTAAATGTTCAGGATATTTTTGCAAAGTTTGTAGGTTAACACGTAGAAATTTTGCTCCGTGTTAAGAGTGAAATTTTGATAGTTTTATGTTGAATTTATTTTGTGAAGTTCTCATAGATCTGTGCAATAATTTTTAGTGTTTGTTTTTCTCTTCTTATGTCAGAAGGAGGGAATTGCACTAGTGAAATATTACATTTTATTCGTTCAAATTTCTAATATACATTATTTTGAAATTTAACTGTGTTAAAAGTGGTCCAAACCTGTGCGAACATAACTATAGTTGCTTGACGCTCTTTACTGCCCCTGATTAAGTGGCATATGCAATTTGCATTACTTAGGTGCTGTAAAAGTTGCCAAGATCAGTTCTTACAGGGGTTTATTTACAATTAGCACCGATGTCAAATATATGCTCCGATTGTGGTGGAAAGGTCAGCGCTAGGGCGCCAGGTGTCCTTTGTTCGGGCTCTTGTGGACATTATTACCACGGAAAGTGTGTTCGTATGTCAGCTGAAACTCTAAAACTCCTTAACGGGATTAAAGGAGCGCGATGGATCTGTAACGATTGCCAGTCTGCAGACGCCAATAAATCAATAATTATTGATAACGAAGAACTTTCTGGAAATCTTAATCATCCAGCTATTGTCCAAGCCATCGAAAATATTAAGATTGATTTCAACAATAAATACGAAGAGCTAAAAGTATTAATTATTGAAAGAAAACACCATAATTGAAAATCTTACGACTGAAAATATAGCACTTAAAAAGGAAGTAGCGGATTTAGGCTCTAGACTAGATAATCTGGATCAGTACTCTAGAAGAAATAATCTGGAGATTCAAGGGGTCCCGGAAAAGAAGACCGGAAATCTGTTAGATGTCATTCAGCATATTGGAGCATGCATTGAATGTCCAGTGTCCCCCAATGATATTGATGCTATCCACAGAGTTCCATTTTTTAATAAAAACAAACAGGGTCCTAGAAATATTATAATAAAACTAAAATCTAGATTATTTAAGCAAAGATTTTTAGCGTGCTCCAAAACAGTAATTAAAAAGAATAGAACATCTGGTAAACAATTAAGTATTAATGTTCCTACGATTTCATCTGGTCTGTATGTGAACGAGCATTTGACAAATAAAAACAAACTTTTACTAAATAAGGCGAAATTGTTTGGTAGGGAGAATAATATTGAGTATATTTGGGTTCAGGATTGTAAGATTCTGGCGCGTAAAAATTCAAACTCGCGAATTTTTCAAATACATACCGAAGAGTGTTTAACCAAATTAAATTAAATTAAAACCTCTTATTTTTCTCTCTATTAACTGTCTCGTTGCATTACCATTAGATTTCATAATATACTGATTATATGTTAGATGTGAACTCACTGAAAATATATTACCAAAATGTTCGTGGATTACACACAAAAGTTACTAATTTTTTCCAAGCTTCTTCTGTACCTGATTACCACATTATTTGTCTTACTGAAGCTTGGTTGAACGGTAATATTGGTAGTCATGAACTATTTAGTAATAATTTCCACGTGTTTAGGCGTGATAGGGATAGGCATACTTCCCATAAGTCAGACGGCGGAGGCTCTCTTATTGCAATCAGCTCATTTTTACAAGTTGCTGAGCGGCCTGACTGGCAAACTAACGTTTTGGAAGAAGTATGGATATCCATTGCTCTGCCAAATGGTAAAAATAAAATTCATATATGTTGTGTCTACATACCAGACTATATTGATATCTGTAAACTTAATGTATTCACTGAAAATGTAACCAAAATTATCAATGACAATCTCCAGGATTCTGTTATTATAGTAGGTGATTTTAATTTAGCTAATATTGTATGGTCACGTGACGAATACTTTAACTTTCTGACGCCTTCATTACCCTCTGACAAAAAATCATCACTTTTTATACATATATGTATATATATATATATATATCTATATTGTCTTTATATTTAGTTAGGTATATCTATTATGTAACTTACAAATGTTTGTTGTAATAATTATTACTTTGTTATAACTTCTGTACGTGGGAATTTGCAGGAGCTTGTCTCCGTTTAATTCCCCTAACAAAATAAAAATAAATAAAGATAAAATGTTGCATTTAATTTTTTAAAGCGTAAATTTAATAACCAGTTGGAAATGTTCTATTAAATACATTTAATTCAATGTTTGCATGTATACGAAATCAGAGGGCGGGGCTTATGATTTAAGCAACCAACGGAAACCATAGGCGCAATTTTCATATGGTAACCAGACCATATGGGTAGCAAACCAAATGGTTAACTGACCATATGGTTAGCTGATCAAGCGGTTACCTAACCATATGGCTAATAGACTAAATTGTTACCTGACCATATGTTTAGCTGGCAAAATTGTTAACTGACCATATGGGTTGCTGACGAAATGGTTACTTGACCATATGGTTAGCTGACCAAGTGGTTACCTAACCATATGGTTAGCTGACCAAATGGTTATTTGACCATTTGGTTTGCTGACCAAATGGTTACCTGACCATATGGTTAGCTGGCAAAATCGTTAACTGACCATGTGGTTAACAGACCAATTGGTTACCTGACCATGTCGTTGGCAGACCAAATGGATAACTGACCATATAGTGAGCTGACCAAATGCTTACCTGACCATATGTTCAGCTGGAAAAATGGTTAACTGACCAAATGGTTACCTGACCAAATGGTTAACTGACCAAGTGGTTAACTGACCAAATAGTTAGCTGACGAAATGGTTAACTGACCAAATGGTTACTTGACCAAATGGTAAGCTGACCAAATGGTTAGCTGACCAAATGGTTAACTGACCAAATGGTTACCTGACCAAATGGTTAACTGACCAAGTGGTTAACTGACCAAATAATTAGCTGACCAAATGGTTAGCTGACCAAATGGTTAGCTGACCAAATGGTTACCTGACCAAATGGTTAACTGACCAAATGGTTAGCTGACCAAATGGTTAGCTGACCAAATGGTGAACTGACCAGATGGTTACTTGACCAAATGGTTAGCTGACCAAATGGTTGGCTGACCAAATGGTTAACTGACCAAATGGTTACCTGACCAAATGGTTAATATGCAGGAAATGCAGGCCCAGCTGAAGGCGTTGCAGGCTGAGTTGCGGGATATGCAGGCCCAGAAGGCAGCCAAGATAGACGCGACTGCAGGAAGCGAGACCGGTGAGTCAGCGATACGCGGCGGAGTATCCAGCTTCAGAGCGGGAGCTGACATCCTGGACCCCTTCGATCCCGATGACCGTGAGGCCAATGTCGACATCTGGTTGGCTCGCATCGACCAGCTGGGGTGTGTACACGGGTGGACCGAGTACGAGAAATCCCTGTACATGCAGGCGAAGCTGAGGGGAGAAGCCAGAGCGTGGTTCAATCGGCTTCTCAAGTACGACCACACCTGGGCGGAGTGGAAGATCATGCTGAAGACGGCGTTCCCTCAACAGCATGACTTTGCGAAGATGCTGCGCGAGCTACTGGCGCGGCAAAAGGTTCCCGGGGAGAGTCTTGCTCGCTACTATCGGGCGAAGCTTGCCATGTGCGAGCGTGTGGGCATTACAGGTGAGCGAGCAATCTCCTGCATCATCGACGGCCTCCCACTTGCGATGCAGTTGAATGCTAGGGCATTCGGCTGCCAAGAGCCGAACAAGCTGTACACCGGCTTCCTGGCCATGCTGGACCGCTACGAGTAGGATGCTCCTGTCCATCGACCTAGGGAGCGAGAGGCAGTTCCCGTGCGAAGACCAGCTGGCAGAGAGGCTGTTCCGGACCAACGGCGCATGGAACGACGAGCAGCCTACGGCGGACGTGGGGAACGATCGAGCCAGCGACGCGGAGGGCAGCAGTCCGAGGCAACGGCGAGGGCCAACCGGCACCCGGCGATGGACGGTTGGAGACGCTGCTACAACTGCCAAGAGGTGGGGACCCACGTGAGCCGCGAGTGTCCGAGGCCTCGCACGCAGCGGTGCCGCGACAGTGTGGCGAGGAAGGGCATTGGGCCATGGATTGTCCTGGCCAACGTCGCGGACCACAGGTAAGCTTGGTGGATGCCGCGAACAGCTACAAAAAGTGGATGAAGACCAGCGCCGGCGTGCCGCTGAGAGCATTCATCGACACGGGTAGTGTCCACGACCTCATCACGGAGGAATGTGCACGGCGTTTGCAGTGTACGCTGTCTGCAAATGGGCAGCAGGTACATGGATTCGGTGGAGGGATGACTTGGACCTTAGGTAAGGTTGAGCTGTCCGTCATCATAGACGGTGCCGGTGTCAAGATGCACCCGTTGGTGGTGACATGTGGATTGTCGGGAGCCGACATACTGATAGGGCAGCCAACGCTCTCGTCAGGCGAGGTGGTCCTACTTGTGCGGGACGGCACGGTGAGCCAGTCGCGCGAGGAAAACTTCCTCCAAAAGCTGGCGTTGGAGGATGATGACCTGGACGAGCCATGGCAGCAGAAGTTGGAAATACGGCTCGTCGAGGATGCCTGGCTTCTACCCAACGACGACCAGAGCCCAGCAGTCACGGTGGATGGACTGCCTGAAGGTGCGTTCCTGCTCGTCAAGGAACGGACGGTCCGGCGACACACCTCTGAACTTATCGTAAAGGTGGCACTTTTGGGGCCAGGGAACATGAAGATGAGAATCTGGAATCAGAGTCTCAGGGGCGTTATCTGGCCCACCAAACACCGGCTTTGTTATCTTTCCAGATAAAGACCCGGAACCGGTGAACTCGGTGAGTATCATTAATAATAAATTAAGCTTTGCAGATGTCAAGGTGGGTGATATCGCTGAAAGTGAAAGGAGCGAATTGGAAGCGCTCTTGTCACGGTTGCAAAATTGCTTCTCGAGTGGGGATGAAGATTTGGGGCTCACCCACTTGGGGGAAATGAGAATCCAGTTAACCACGCGTACACCGATATACCACCGCCCGTACAGGCTGTCACTCGCAGAGAGGGAAACGGTGAAACAAAAAGTGCAGACGCTACTTAAAAGCAGGGCCATACGAGAGTCTGAATCGGAGTACGCAAGCCCCATCGTACTTGTCCCAAAAGCAAACGGCGGACGTCGGATGTGCGTTGACAATCGCGCACTAAATAAGGTAACAGTGAAAGATCGACATCCGATGCCACTGGTGGAGGATGAATTCACCAAGTTAGCGGGTAAGTGTTATTATAGTACACTTGATTTAGCCCAAGGTTATCACCAAGTCCCTATGCATGTGGACTCTGTACATAAAACTGCATTTATTACTCCGGATGGTCACTATGAGTGGTTTAGAGTCCCCTTCGGGCTCGCGAATGCCCCAGCTCTCTTCCAGAAGGTAGTACAGCGAATGCTGAAGGGTATTCCCAGTGACCAGGTGCTGGCTTACATGGACGACCTGCTGATACCCTCCGAGAGCATAGCTGGCGGGCTCCGTCAGTTGGAGGAGGTGCTACAATCGGTGGCAAGAGCCGGATTGAAATTAAACTTACCTAAATGCTCTTTCTTACAAAACAAGGTAACATATCTGGGCCACGACATAAGCGGCGGCGGTATCCGACCTGGAGAGCGCAAAATCACGGCGGTAAGCGACTTTCCTGTACCCAAAAATGTACATGGCGTAAGACAGTTCTTAGGCTTAAGACGGCGCACAACCCTATAGTCCTCAATAGTTTCTTATACAAAACTAATAATCGGAAATAAAATGAATAACAATCTATATATCAAAATTTGCAGCGAATTTTTATCTATCTAATAGGATATTTTTAATTGTAGAAAAAACTGTTAGGTAGTTGTAAATAAGCAAATTAAATTATAGACGCCATCTTGTAAACCAATCGACGCATATTTGCGTACGATGCGGCAAATTGTACCTAAAGCTTCATTCTACAAATATGATTGTAGCTATTTTGTTGTATTGTGAAAATTACTTATAGTTATTGTACTTGGTAATCTATTTTTGCCGCTCTCTTGAATCTGCGGTGGTTTTCAAAATGGGTGTTACGGGTAAAAATGATTTATTTTTTGTGAAGAATACGGGTACCAAGTGGCATTCCATTATCTTTAAGTATAATATTTTTCGACCAAGGATCTAAACTATAAGTAATCAAGTCGAAAAAAATTGACGTATTATTTGAACATTTCTACACAAAACTATGTAAAAATAAAAGTTATTCGAAACCCACAAATAGATTTAAAAAATTACAGAACAATATCGCTGAGGTCTATTTTTAAGTTATTGAGCGATAATATTTTTACAATAAATGTTTCTACAATTAAAACTATCATATTAGATAAATACAAATTCGGTGCAAAATTTGATGTATAGGTTGAGAGTAATTTTATTTCAGATTGTTAGTTTTGTATAAGAAACTAGTAACCTCCGGGGGTTATACGCAGCCTTAACGAGTTATTTCAGGAAATTCATACCGAACTTTGCTGTTGTAGCTAAACCATTAACTGAACTGACCAAGAAGCAGACTACGTGGCAGTGGGGCGACAGCCAAGCCGAGACGTTCGCAAAGCTGAAGCAGCTGCTGGTGGAACGACCGGTGTTGGCACTGTACCATAGTCATGCAGAGACGGAGATACATACAGACGCCTGTCCGAGCGGCTTGGGTGGAATCCTATTGCAGAAACAAAACGACGTATCCTTGCGGCCGGTGCTCTACTTCAGCAGGGTAACCACACCAGCCGAACAGAAGTACCATAGCTTTGAGTTAGAGACGTTGGCGCTCGTGGAAACGGTAAAACGTTTCCGGGTATATCTGGTGGGTATACATTTTAAGGCTATCACCGATTGTACTTCTGTGCGAGCTACCATGCTTAAACGAGACCTGGTGCCCCGCATCGCTCGTTGGTGGATGACTCTACAAGAGTACGACATGGAAGTAGAGTACAGGCCGGGAGCCAGGATACAGCATGTTGACGCGTAACCCCGTCTCAGTGAACCTGGTGCAGATCCACGATGATGATTGGTTTCTGACAGTTCAGCTGCAGGACGAGAAGGCGCACTCGATTGTAGAGGCGCTGCAGGCAGGTACAGCTGACAAAGGTATTGTTAACGACTTTAAATTACAGGACGGGCGGTTGTACAGCAAGACGCTGCTGGGTAATCGACTGTATGTCCCGGCGATGGCAAGATTCAGTCTACTACGAAAACATCATGATGATGTTGGTCACCCCGGCGTTGAGCGTTGCTTAAAATTAATAAAGGAAACTTACTGGTTTCCCAAAATGGGACGTTTCACAAAGAAATACGTCCAAGCGTGCATGAACTGTGCGTTCAGCAAAGGGAGTTATGGCAGAGCGGAGGGTCTGCTACACCCCATTGAGAAGAAGGCAATCCCCTTCGACACGGTGCACGTCGACCATCTGGGACCTTTTGCACGAAGTGTACGCGGGTACTCTTACGTACTCATGGTGGTGGACGCGTTCACCAAATACACCCTCGCAAGAGCAACGCGCACTCTGAAGTCTACAGAGGTGATTACTATACTTAAAGAGATTTTCAGCGAGTTCGGATATCCGAAGCGTGTGATCTCCGACAGAGGGTTGGCGTTTACCAGTAAAGTATTTACTGAGTTCTTAGCCAAGCACGGCGTGCGGCACGTATGTAATGCCATTGCGACCCCAAGGGCGAACGGACAAGTCGAAAGACAGAACCGTACTATAGTGGAAGCGATCGGCCCAATGACTGCAGATGAGTCCCGGTGGGACGAGACACTGCCCGACATTGTGTGGGGTATGAATAACTGTGTAAACAAGAGTACGGGGTACTCGCCTGTTGAGATGATGTTTACACGAAAGAGCGGTGCCATTGCGGAACTCTCTGACGGTGTCCAGAGCGCAAATGCCCCGGCGGAGGCTGAGTTCCATGAACCACGGCGAGAGGTTACACGGCGTCGCCGGCGAGCGGCTGAGAAGCTGAATAAAGTAAGCAAGACTATGAGAGCTTGTTTTAATAAAAGACGAAAAACGGCGACCTGCTACAAACCCGGTGACTTGGTCTTGTGGCGTAATGCAAGTACATGCCACGGCGATAAGGGCGTGAACAGAAAACTGTTGAATAAATTTAATGGCCCCTATAAAGTAACGGCGATACTGGGGAACGACCGATACAAAATATCCTCCGTCAAAGGCGTCAGGGGATATAAAAATTTCACCGTGACGGTAGCTGCTGATTCACTACGGCGATATCACAGCACCATGGCAGAGCATGAGCTCAGTGCCGACCAGGATGATCAACACACAGGTATCCAGGAGACTGATCGACCTCCTGGAGGGGTAAGGTTAAGGTAAGAATTAATGGGGACATTAATTGTTGCAGGACGGCCGAGTGTTAGGGAGTTTTTCAAAGAGGGCGCGCTGAGCAATGGCGTGGCGGCAGCACCATACAGGCGATCGGTATTGTGTCCCGCGCTTGTATCGGCGTAGGAAGAAGAAAGGAAGTCACATGATGATTCTATTCTATCTACGACGTTGGACTGAATCGCTCGGCGTGTACTCGCTTATATTTTGGTGTTTAGTATTATACATTTATGTTTGATAAATAAATGACATGTTAGATTGAACGTTTATTATTTTATCGTCCTAACAATATTTTTTCACGGATTCCTCAGTATCTCTTAGGACAGATGAGATATCGACTAGGTTTTTGCTTATAAAAGTTACCCGTGCCAATGTTTAGAAAAAAACTACTAATTTTATTTGTAATTAGTATGAACCTCTAACGGGGTGAATCTACACCAGAGGAGAGAGTCAGCAATGTGATCTATAAAGAACTATGACTTATTATAATTGCACGATGATGGCAAACCGTCAATAACCGTAGCGAAGCACGGGTACTCGGCTAGTATTTTTATATTAGGTCACAAACATGAGTGTCCTTTTTTTTGCAAGAGATTTGAATATCCTTTTCTTTTGTTACAGGTGAAGGCAGTATCATTATGAACCAATTTTCAGAGAATAAACTACTAGTTTAACATTTTTTTTGTTATATATGTGTCATAATAGACTGTTATATTTTTGCTTATGCAAAACCCGAAATGATGGTTATTTGTGTTCTAATATTTTAATTTTCATGGATAAAAGTTTTTTTTTACTAAAATATGTCTTTTATGTACTCATAAATTCATCAAAAACACCAAAAAAATCACAAAATACATTTATGTTATTTTAACAACTAATTAAAAATTGGGTCACTTTTGACCCCACGATAGTAGTTATGATAGTGTAAATGAACGATAGTAGTACAAGGTTAAGTATATATTTTTTCCCTGTATAATTTTTTTTTTTTTTGTAGTAAATAATAATAAAAAATTATTTTTCAATCAAATTAAGTTTATTTTCTTTTTTTTTTTTGCTTTTCACTTCTTATTTTGATCAATTTGACATATAAATATAAATCAACTGAAAAAATCTGAACACATTTTTTATGGGGGTGCGGGAGCTTATTTTCACATTCAACGAGTCAGTCTGAAGCCAACAGCCGTAGCCAGTAGTCGCAAACGCACACATGTTATATTATCATACTTTTGTACTATTAATTCTATCTTCAATAAATTTAATTAATAATAAAAACCGAATAATCAAACCCCACCATAGAATCCCACAACTTATGGAGGCTCACCGGAGATCGTGTCGCGTGTTTGAGAAGGTTTTTTTTTTAAAAAGAGTGAAATAAAAGTTGTTAAAATCGCGAAGAAACAAAACGAACATACTATCAGGTTTTACCGCCGATTGTAAACTTGTTAGTAATTGAAATTATACATATGAAACAAAACTTGGTGTCATCAGTGGAAAGTTGGGGTTTTGTGGGGCCCTTCAGAAGTCGAGGCCCAGTGCGCGCGCCCGGTTCGCCCGCCGTTAAATCCCCCTCTGAGAGTTGTAAGTAAAATGGAAGTTATGTGAGAAACAGTGAGTAAAAAGTGGAGAGAAGTAATAAAAGTGGCGAAAGAACAATTAAATTGGAAAATATGAAGTAAATGAACAAAAGAAATATAAACAGAAGAGAAAACAGTAAAGTGTAAACGTTAAGCGCTAAAGTAAAACAATAATAAAGAAGTGAAGTGTACAAAGAATTAAAGAAAACCTAAGATAAATTAAAAACGCAACGTAAACGTTTGAATCGTGAACAGTTTCCCGCCTGCCTGCGACCTTGAACGGCAAACAGCCAACAAGCGATAACAGCCGGTTTGCAATAACAATTCGGTAGTTTTAGGGTTTTGTAGGTATGACCAAAAAACCCTTATACCGTCATTTTGTCGTCTGTCTGTCTGTCAGTTTGGTAAAAATTGTAGCCAAACTGCTAAACCTAGAGAGTTGAAATTTGGCATGCTTATACAACCCTTTGACTCGCACATAGGAAAAATACTAAAACATCTAAAAAACATATCCCCCTAAAAATATATTTGTGCTCATCGAAAAAAAATTTTTTTTTTTAATTCTGAGTAGGGTATCAAATGAAAGCCCTTAGTAAGTGGATTAACGGTTAAAATTTTATTTTTGCAAAATAAATTATTTTGACGCGATTTTTGCCAAAATTGTGCAAAAAAATTTGTTTGTACCACACCCAGTAGTTTAAACTAAAAATCTGAAAAAGTTCTAAGTAATGTACTTTTGTGTGAACCGGAATAGTACATGAGAGGATAAATATGACGCTCGATTGACACATGTGCGCATGCTTCAAAATGATCTTGAGCGGAGATTAAAAATATAATATTCTGATTTATTGTGGATATATTTAAGATTATCATTAATTCATCAATAATAAGACAATAATAATTATCAATTTATTATTTATTTGTTTATTTATTTAATAGAACAGCACGTAGCTAATATGAACAATAATACAAAACAAGAAAAAACAAAAAAACAAAAGGAACAAATATCACAGTGTTGTCGATAGTCATAAAATTATTGTTAAGCAACAAATAATTCATACTTAAATTATAATTTGCTTAAATAAATACAAAGGAGATAAAATGAATTAAATTACACGTGTGTGTGTGTGTGTGTTACTACTCACACAGTTAAGACAAAAAAAAGTTACTTCTGTATTTTTTCAATAATATTTTCTTCCTCTTGCGTTGTCGGTTTTTTAAAATATGCGACTTCTTAATTTTTTTCCTGGTACTAAATATAGAAATTTGTTTATTAATTTTTTTATTACTTGGTTCAAATTTTGTCGTATCTAGTTGGTGTTTCAGTTTTTTATTTTCTTTGTTAATTTCTAAACATTTTCTATAAGTATAAGCCCAAAGATTGGGCTTCTCATAATAATTTGTGAAAAAATATTCACCAAATATTTTCATGTCATTGTTCGAAAGTAAAAAACTATTGCTTTTGGTAACATTTCTATAAATTTTGATTCTTCAAGGGTTATTTCTAAAGTTTTTAAAGTTTGGTGCACATCACTGCACACCAGGCATTGTAAAACACTTGATTTATATCGGATATAAAAACATTGCAATTTATTAAACCGATTTTTTTGAAAATTTTGGGAAAAAAAAATCATGAACAGTAGTGTCCTGCCTGTTTGTAAACATACATGATGTAAGAAACCCCTCGCCATATTCGTCGATTACCATTAAAGTTTATTTTATGAATACTTTTTAAATGGACATTTAAATTATATTGTTTTGAAAATATTTTATTGCAAATTAATCACATCACAGACATTTTCAATTTATTTAAAAATGTGTGCGCTGCATATAAGTACATGTATGTAAACACAACAGTGGTTTACTCGTTTCATCCTCGTTTCCCCCTACACTGGAACGCATGCGTATATGTGTCAATCGAGCGTCAAATTTATCCTCTCATGAATAGTACAACAGGAATTTTTGATCAGATTATGTTGTCGGAAAATAACGCATTTTTTATGTTTTTAACTAAAATATGTTAAATATTTAATTCGCTATGTAACACAGTAGATAAGTAGGCATTCGTAGCGTTGTGCGTTTAGTCCTTTATTTGTGATTTGCAAACTAGAGTTCGAATCCTGTCAATTTTAATTACCGACCGCCAACATATATAAGGGAGGTATTGTAATCATACCGATTTTGACATTTCGCGATTTCAATGGATCTCCACGAATTGAGATCCCTACATAACGTTTTGACTATTTTTAGCATGATGTCTGTCGGTCTGTCTGTTTGTCCGTCTGTCTGTCCGTCTGTCTGTGTACACGTGTAGAGCAAATTCGGCTGAAAGGATTTTTATGAAACTTCATATTTAAACTTCTGCTATCAATAGCACGAGTTGATCAACTTTTGGTAAAAATCGGTTGACTAAAAGTGGGAGTTTACTCGTGTCGATTTTAAGATTTTTCGAAAAAATTTATTGAACAAAAGTTGCTATAAAAGCAATAATTAATATATTTTATTTGAGACGTTTTTCGATAAAACGAAAATCTACGAATAATTTCTGTAAAATTTTTCGAAATTTAAAAGTGGTCCAAACCTGTGCGAACATAATTATAGTTGCTTGACGCTCTTTACTGCCCCTGATTAAGTGGCATATGCAATTTGCATTACTTAGGTGCTGTAAAAGTGGCCAAGATCAGTTCTTACAGGGGTTTATTTACAATTAGCACCGATGTCAAATATATGCTCCGATTGTGGTGGAAAGGTCAGCGCTAGGGCGCCAGGTGTCCTTTGTTCGGGCTCTTGTGGACATTATTACCACGGAAAGTGTGTTCGTATGTCAGCTGAAACTCTAAAACTCCTTAACGGGATTAAAGGAGCGCAATGGATCTGTAACGATTGCCAGTCTGCAGACGCCAATAAATCAATAATTATTGATAACGAAGAACTTTCTGGAAATCTTAATCATCCAGCTATTGTCCAAGCCATCGAAAATATTAAGATTGATTTCAACAATAAATACGAAGAGCTAAAAGTATTAATTATTGAAAAAAAACACCATAATTGAAAATCTTACGACTGAAAATATAGCACTTAAAAAGGAAGTAGCGGATTTAGGCTCTAGACTAGATAATCTGGATCAGTACTCTAGAAGAAACAATCTGGAGATTCAAGGGGTCCCGGAAAAGAAGAACGAAAATCTGTTAGATGTCATTCAGCATATTGGAGCATTCATTGAATGTCCAGTG
This sequence comes from Liopterus haemorrhoidalis, assembly GCA_963971575.1. Classification (NCBI taxonomy): domain Eukaryota; kingdom Metazoa; phylum Arthropoda; class Insecta; order Coleoptera; family Dytiscidae; genus Liopterus; species Liopterus haemorrhoidalis. Next base: position 33,221,456 of record OZ020618.1, read on the forward strand.
TCCCCCAATGATATTGATGCTATCCACAGAGTTCCATTTTTTAATAAAAACAAACAGGGTCCTAGAAATATTATAATAAAACTAAAATTTAGATTATTTAAGCAAAGATTTTTAGCGTGCTCCAAAACAGTAATTAAAAAGAATAGAACATCTGGTAAACAATTAAGTATTAATGTTCCTACGATTTCATCTGGTCTGTATGTGAACGAGCATTTGACAAATAAAAACAAACTTTTACTAAATAAGGCGAAATTGTTTGGTAGGGAGAATAATATTGAGTATATTTGGGTTCAGGATTGTAAGATTCTGCCGCGTAAAAATTCAAACTCGCGAATTTTTCAAATACATACCGAAGAGTGTTTAGCCAAATTAAATTAATTTAAAACCTCTTATTTTTCTCTCTATTAACTGTCTCGTTGCATTACCATTAGATTTCATAATATACTGATTATATGTTAGATGTGAACTCACTGAAAATATATTACCAAAATGTTCGTGGATTACGCACAAAAGTTACTAATTTTTTCCAAGTTTCTTCTGTACCTGATTACCACATTATTTGTCTTACTGAAACTTGGTTGAACGGTAATATTGGTAGTCATGAACTATTTAGTAATAATTTCCAAGTGTTTAGGCGGGATAGGGATAGGCATACTTCCCATAAGTCAGACGGCGGAGGCTCTCTTATTGCAATCAGCTCATTTTTACAAGTTGTTGAGCTGCTTGACTGGCAAACTAACGTTTTGGAAGAAGTATGGATATCCATTGCTCTGCCAAATGGTAAAAATAAAATTCATATATGTTGTGTCTACATACCGGACTATATTGATATCTGTAAACTTTATGTATTCACTGAAAATGTAACCAAAATTATCAATGACAATCTCCAGGATTCTGTTATTATAGTAGGTGATTTTAATTTAGCTAATATTGTATGGTCACGTGACGAATACTTTAACTTTCTGACGCCTTCATTACCCTCTGACAAAAAATCATCACTTTTTATACATATATGTATATATATATGTATATATATACAAGAAATATATCTTCAATCGTTGAATCAGTTTTTAAAAACAATTTATTTAGAGCACAATACAAGTAAATGATATTTTATGTAAAATTAACTAGTGACAACTGACATGTATATGACTACGAGAATAACTGATTAACTGAGTTCAATGATATGACATATTTTATAGTGTGTAAAAGTGTTTATCTGTTAGTGTATCTTGTATTACATTTGAGTGTTGTGTTTCTGTGTGTGAATGTATTTTGTGTAGTGTCAGCTGGAATTGGTCATGTAATTCCTCCCCCCCTAGAATGAGGCTTCCTCCGGAAGTCTCGGTGTTTTAGTTGGACTTCCTTCATGCATTTCTTCCTCGGAGATTTTGGATTGTCTGGATCTTCTGCTTCTAACGAACAGGAACCCGGCGATGATTGTTGCAACAATGTAAATGATGATTGTCCACAAACTTGGTTGAATTTGGACCTTTGGCTGGAGTGCATCTGAATGAATTCTTTTGATGTTCATATTTTGGATTTCTTCTAATTTCAGGTTTTTTAAATTGACTGTGAAATTTGTCAATTTCGATTCTTTAATTTTGAATTGGATGCCATTGATAATTAGTGGCGTTCCATAACTTCTTGCGTTGTAATTTATCTCCTCGTTATTGATTATTAATTTGCAGTTATTATTTTTGATAAGGAAGATGCCATTCAAATTTTGAGTCTCGGTTTGGCCTTCACATTCTGAAATTATTTTTTCTTTCTTCGGAAATACTCCTAGGTATTGATTGGTTTCGAAAATGAAGTCCAGTTGGTTGTCCTCGATATTCAATCTTGTATATTGGCAGTGTTCGGGGTTACTATGGAGCAGGATTTCTTTTTCACAGCTGGCGTTGTATCTGCTTTTGAGGTGATTTGGACATTGGAAAATTACGCTCTTCATGCAAATATCTCTTAGAGGTGTAATTTTGTTTTCAAATTTAAGTAAATATTTAGTATTTGGAACGATCGTAACATGTTCTGACTTGTATGTTGTAGGAATTGATTTTAGGTAATAAAGGTCATAATTCTCTTTAAAATTTATTGGAATGGATAGAAAATAAATTATTTGTTCTGATTCTAATTTACAGTTAATTTTTATAACAGATTCGAAGTTTAAAATGTTCTCATAATTTAATTCAAAAGGTAATTGGTCTTTGTAAAATTTGGAAATTTTTTGTAATTCATGAAATAAATCGGTAGTTTTTATAATACTCGGATGCAGAGTTTGTAACTTACAAAATATGATCGAGTTTTCGACATCCTGCAAAACATTCAGGACGGAGTTGTACAAAATTATAAGTTGATTGAAAATATCTTTTGTAAACAATATATCTTGTTGTTGGATATTATTTTGAATAATATTGTTAAGTTGAATAATTTTTGATCTGAGAAGTAAAGCATTATGTTCAACGTCTTTAATAGTTGAATTAAAATTTTGAATAACTTTCTCGTTAACAGTGTACTGCATTTCAAGCTGATCTTGCAGGCTTCTCATGTTACCTTGCATATGGTTTATTATCTTATCATATGTTTTACCGTCTTCAGCATCTAAATTTCCGGTTATTGACTTTATAATTGATCCAAGTCCATTTATTATTCCTCGTTTAGTCCTTTTATTAGATGCCCAATCAGGGCGTTAATATTATTAAATTTTTCGTTTAAAGACTGTTGTAAAAACTTTATTATTTTATCATAGTTGTCAAGTTCTCCGTTTAATTTTGTATTGTTTAATCCGATTTTAAGTTTTTTATATTGTGCGTTTAAATAAGCATTTTCTATGATTAATGGTTTTAAATTATAATAATGTACGAATGTATGTTGAGTTTTTTGTAATTTAGCTGGGCCAAGATTTATTGGAAGAATCCCGATGTTATGGGTGACATCTTTTATTTCAGTGGCGAGGGTGCCGCTGATGAGCCTGGAAAATTTTTAAAATTATATGTTTGTTTCCGGGGCGGTTTAATATTAGAAAGGTGAATTTTATTTGTTGTATTACCGTGTGTGGGTTCTATTTTAGCGGTTTTAAGTTGAGGGTTAATGGTTTCAATTTTTTCTATTTTAAATTTATTTTTTGTTTTACTCTGTTTCTGTTTATTTTTTACGTAAACATTAGCAGGTATTTTAGGAGGTAATTCGTTTCGATTTTCGTTGACTTGACCGATTTTTAATTCTTTATTTTTAGATAGTGTTTCATTAATTTTGTTATATAATATTTTAATTTTGTTTTTATGTTTCTCGATATAATCGTTTATTAATTTTTGATCTATTTCGATATTAAAGGGTGATTCCGTATTTAAATGTCCTGATATTATTTCTTGCGGTGTTAATTTAGTGGCTGAATGTATCGAATTATTATAAGCAAGTAGTGCGTAGTTAATTTTTATTTCAATTGTATCTTTACTATATTCTTTTTGATTATTAAGTAACCTGATATGTTCAATTAAGGTGGAGTGGAATCTTTCTATTAAACCGTTGGATTCGGGGTGTTGGGAACTTATAAAATGGATTTCAATTTTGTGGGTTTGCAAGAGTTCTTTAACAAGTGAATTTTTGAATTCTAGGCCGTTATCGGATACGATCTGTTCAGGTATTCCGTGATGTGTGAAGAATTTAACTAGATTGTTTACAATTTCGATGCCTTGGGCGGAATTAAGTTTGTATGCTTGGGCGTATTTAGAAAAAGAATCAATAATAGTCAGGAATTTTACCTTTTCTAGGCTTATACTATCTATATGCAATATTTGGAAAGGTTTGGTAGGAGTGGGTGTAATATTGAATTTTAATTTTAGAGGTGATCTTTCATATTTTGTTTTTTGACATATGTCGCAATTGTTTATGAAAGTCTGGATAGATCTCCTCTGGTTGGGCCAATAATATTTAATTTTGATTTTATTTTCAGTTTCGTCAAGACCACGGTGATTAGTTTTACTTTCGTGATAATTTCTAATTGTTTCCAAAATTTCGTCTTCTGTTTCAATGTCGATTAATTTTTCCGTACATTTTACAAAATTTAACTCGGAATTTTTTAAATATTTTTGAATAGTTCTACTAAATGTTTCATACAAAGGGTCGTGTTCGAAATAAAAATGGTATTTCACTTTAGGGACTATGTATTGTTTAATAAAATTAATTATGTCGTTTTGAAAATTATTTTTTGATATTTGTAGGGAAATTCTTTGCTTTTTGTCAAATAGTTTTGTGATTGATGGGATAGGTGGATCAAAGTTGATTTCGGATACTATTACTTGATTCATCCCGTAGTTTACTGGACTATCAATAATAGGTATACCTACAATTGAGTTTTCGAGATTTGAATGTACCGTTTGATCATCAGAGTCGTCGTCTATATTAATTATTTCTGATTCGCTATCATCAATTTCAACAATTAGAGATTGTTGATCAAGTTCTTGGGAATTTTGAGGATTTTCGTTATCTTTGAAATTTTTATTGAAATCGCTCATGTATTCAAGGAAGTTCTCATATCCGTTAGTCTCGTTAATGTTTAATTCTATTTCAGGTAATTTGAAAACAGTTAAAATAGTGTTTGAATTTCTAAATACGTACTGTATCATATGTTTAACATCTGACCAGTTTAATTTATCTTCTCCACAGCCTAATTTTGGTATGTTTAAATTTTTTATTTTATTTTTTTGACAAAAGTTTCTAAGATTAATTAGAGAGTAAAATAAGTCCTGATAGGTGGGTTTATCATAATAATTACTTTTTGTTATGAGATATATTATATAGCGGTCTTTAAATTTTAAGTATACTAAGTCGAAAAGTTTTGGATCTTGTCTGTGTAAAGTCTCGACATTTTGAAATTTATTTTTAAATAGTTTTGCCAATCCACGGGACATTTTCAAATCTTTGCTAACGCAATGGGCCAAACTATCTTCAAGCGGGGCATGCAAAAGATTACCTTCAACTTCTAAAATTATTTTGTTATTCGTATTTAATAAATTATTTTTCCTGTATTCTACATAGTTTTGATATTCTGTTAGGGGTGTATAATTTTTATTTTCTTGTTCAAACGTGTCTTTGGATCTTGAACTAACTTGTTTATTGATTTTGGCTGGATGAAATTCCGGTTTTTTATAACATTTTGAGTGAATCGGGGTCTTATTTTCTGATCTAATTTTATTATTGACTTTAATTGTGCAAGTTAGGGGTTCGTTATCTAAATGTGGCAAATCAGAATGTTTATTAAATACTTTAGCCATTTTTTGTTTTTCTTTATAGTTTTTGTGACTTTTCCTTGTTTTTGCGACGTTAGATTTAATCTTGTGTGTATTGAAAACATGGATGTTAGTTGAAAATGGGTTTGAATTATTTGAAACATGGAAGTTTAGAAAATTGAGTTTTATGGAAATTTTAGGAGTGATCAACTTGTTATTTACTAAATCAATATTTGAATTAAGTAATTTGAGATTGTCTAAGCCTAAAAGACAATCAAATCGCTTATGAAAATTAAACAGGTGAAATTTTAATGGTAAATTTTTTGTTTTAAAGATTTTAGGACATGGCATAGTCATACTATACTGTTGAGTTGACGTCCCATGCGCCGAAGTTATCTGGAAGGGGTCTTCAATTATAGAATTTTGAAAATATTTTTTCGCAATATCTGGATCTATGAATGATTTAGTACTTCCGGTGTCAATAAGTACTTTCAAGTTATGTTGTGGAAATATAATGTAGGGTAATTCACTTTTTCTGTTGATTAAATTTAAGTTTAACAATTCAAATTCGGGTCCGAGGCTGTTTCCTCTAAAAAACAGTTTTGATCGGTTTCTACGTCATATTGAACATCTTGATTATATTCTAAATAATCATCTGGAGGTTCTGTCTCGTAGTTATCTGCATTTGATTCTAAATTTTGTTCCTCAATATTAAATAATTCCTCTGATATAAATTTGGGTTCATTCGGTCTAAAATTGTAATTTTGTTGAGCGAATGGTCTTTGAAAAGTATTTCTTGTAGCAATACTCATGGGTGTAGGTTTATAGGGTGCGTTTTGACGAGATTGGATTTTACTTGGTTGGGGATTTCTATTAGGGAAAGGGTTATTTGTTTGTCTTTGGACAGTAGGCTGTCTGTTTTGACTAGGAAATCGATTGAATTGATTATTGAACATCGGTCTCGATTGATTTAAAAATTGTTTAGGTTGAGAATTAAAAGGGATTTTAAACGGTGCTATATTATAGTTAGAATTTCGCGTTGATTTATTTTGTATATTATTTGAATTATAAGGTACTTTAGATTTTATTTCTAACTGAAAATCGTTAGTGAGCATATTTAAAGCTTGGTTTAAGTCTGTAGGGTTTTTAGTACGCATGAGAGGGCCTATAGGGTCTCTTAACCCTCTTAATAATACTCTTAGAGCGTATTGTCTAAGATACGTGGAAAGAACTGAAGATTGTTCATAATAATGTGTACTAACGTATGTTGTTTGAAGATTTAATAATTTTTGTATTTTATTAAAGAATTCGAACGGTGATTCGTTCGGTAATTGTTTGAGTTCAGTTAATTCTATTTGAAGGGTGTAACAATCCCTTTTATCTGAATAACAATTAATAAGGGCGGTTTTTAAATCTAACCATGTGTTAATGGTACAACTAGAAATATTAGTTTCTGCTTCTCCTTTTATTTTTGCGCGGATGCTCGCCATCAGATATTCATTCTGAAAGTCGCCTGCGTCCGTAGCATTATAAAATTTATTTACGAGTTTCTCGCAAATCTCGAGAAATCGTGGTAGGAGTTCTTGTTGTCCGGAAAATTCCGGTACCATATTTAGGTACTCCTTTTTTAAAAAGGGAAGATTTGGGGTAGCCATTGTGATAAGGGTTTTTAAATTTTGAATTGAGTCAGAGTCAGAATCAGTTATCGATTCGTCCGAAGAATCGTTATTATCAAAAGAATTTTTGCCTCTAAAAAGATATTTAGCACTTACAGAGCTAGAGCAATCCACTTGTCCATATGCGCTGGAGAACTGCTTGGCTAACTGGTACGGCTGGGGTTGTGGTGAGCCCTTGGTCTTCCTGGTCGTATTTTTTGACTTGGAGCTGCTGGGATGTGATGGTTTCGTTTTCATCGATTCACTTCTCACTCACAGTTCTGATTCACGTTCAAAGTTCGAAAGTTCAGGTACACGAATAAATTGTAGAAACAAACCGGTAATATGTTCACTAAAACCGTTTCGCGTATCCTACCGACTGCGCCAGAAATATATCTTCAATCGTTGAATCAGTTTTTAAAAACAATTTATTTAGAGCACAATACAAGTAAATGATATTTTATGTAAAATTAACTAGTGACAACTGACATGTATATGACTACGAGAATAACTGACTAACTGAGTTCAATGATATGACATATTTTATAGTGTGTAAAAGTGTTTATCTGTTAGTGTATCTTGTATTACATTTGAGTGTTGTGTTTCTGTGTGTGAATGTATTTTGTGTAGTGTCAGCTGGAATTGGTCATGTAAATTACATATATATATATATATATATATATATATATATATATATATATATATATATATATATATATATACATTTCCGACTGGTTATTAAATTTACGCTTTAAAAAATTAAATGCAACATTTTATTTTTATTTATTTTTATTTTGTTAGGGGAATTAAACGGAGATAAGCTCCTGCAAATTCCCACGTACAGAAGTTATAACAAAGTAATAATTATTACAACAAACATTTGTAAGTTACATAATAGATATACCTAACTAAATATAAAGAGAAAATATATATATATATATATATATATATAGAAAATATATATATATATATATATATATATATATATATATATATATATATATTTTCTCTTTATATTTAGTTAGGTATATCTATTATGTAACTTACAAATGTTTGTTGTAATAATTATTACTTTGTTATAACTTCTGTACGTGGGAATTTGCAGGAGCTTATCTCCGTTTAATTCCCCTAACAAAATAAAAATAAATAAAAATAAAATGTTGCATTTAATTTTTTAACGCGTAAATTTAATAACCAGTCGGAAATGTTCTATTAAATACATTTAATTCAATGTTTGAATGTATACGAAATCAGAGGGCGGGGCTTATGATTTAAGCAACCAATGAAAACCATAGGCGCAATTTTCATATGGTAACCTGACCATATGGTTAGCAAACCAAATGGTTAACTGACCATATGGTTAGCTGACCAAATTGTTACCTGACCATATGTTTAGCTGGCAAAATTGTTAGCTGACCATATGGTTAGCTGACAAAATGGTTACCTTACCATATGGTTAGCTGACCAAGTGGTTACCTAACCATATGGTTAGCTGACCAAATGGTTATTTGACCATTTGGTTTGCTGAACAAATGGTTACCTGACCATATGGTTAGCTGGACAAATCGTTAACTGACCATGTGGTTAACAGACCAATTGGTTACCTGACCATGTCGTTGGCAGACCAAATGGATAACTGACCATATAGTTAGCTGACCAAATGCTTACCTGACCATATGTTCAGCTGGAAAAATTGTTAACTGACCAAATGGTTACCTGACCAAATGGTTAACTGACCAAGTGGTTAACTGACCAAATAGTTAGCTGACCAAATGGTTAACTGACCAAATGGTTACTTGACCAAATGGTTAGCTGACCAAATGGTTAGCTGACCAAATGGTTAACTGACCAAATGGTTACCTGACCAAATGGTTAATTGACCAAGTGGTTAACTTACCAAATAGTTACCTGACCAAATGGTTAGCTGACCAATTGGTTAGCTTACCAAATGGTTAGCTGACCAAATGGTTAGCTGACCAAATGGTTAGCTGACCAAATGGTTAACTGACCAAATGGTTAGCTGACCAAATGGTTACATGTCTCGATATAACGTAAGAACGCACTAAGAAAGGATTTTTCGACCCATATAAGGTGAAAAGGAGTCAAATATATTTTTTCACGGATTCCTCAGTATCTCTTAGGACAGATGAGATATCGACTAGGTTTTTGCTTATAAAAGTTACCCGTGCCAATGTTTAGAAACAAACTACTAATTTTATTTGTAATTAGTATGAACCTCTAACGGGGTGAATCTACACCTGAGGAGAGAGTCAGCAATGTGATCTATAAAGAACTATGAATTATTATAATTGCACGATGATGGCAAACCGTCAATAACCGTAGCGAAGCACGGGTACTCAGCTAGTATTTTTATATTAGGTCACAAACATGAGTGTCCTTTTTTTGCAAGAGATTTGAATATACTTTTCTTTTGTTACAGGTGAAGGCAGTATCATTATGAACCAATTTTCAGAGAATAAACTACTAGTTTAACATTTTTTTTGTTATATATGTGTCATAATAGACTATAATATTTTTGCTTATGCAAAACCCGAAGTGATGGTTATTTGTGTTCTAATATTTTAATTTTCATGGATAAAAGTTTTTTTTTACTAAAATATGTCTTTTATGTACTCATAAATTCATCAAAAACACCAAAAAAATCACAAAATACATTTATGTTATTTTAACAACTAATTAAAAATTGGGTCACTTTTGACCCCACGATAGTAGTTATGATAGTGTAAATGAACGATAGTAATACAAGGTTAAGTATATATTTTTTCCCTGTATAATTTTTTTTTTTTTTTGTAATAAATAATAAAAAATTATTTTTCAATAAGTTTATTTTCTTTTTTTTTTTTGCTTTTCACTTTTTATTTCGATCAATTTGACATATAAATATTAATCAACTGAAAAAATCTGAACACATTTTTTATGGGGGTGCGGGAGCTTATTTTCACATTCAACGAGTCAGTCTGAAGCCAACAGCTGTAGCCAGTAGTCGCAATCGCACACATGTTATATTATCATACTTTTGTACTATTAATTCTATCTTCAATAAATTTAATTAATAATTAAAACCGAATAATCAAACCCCACCATAGAATCCCACAACTTATGGAGGCTCACCGGGGATCGTGTCGCGTGTTTGAGAAGGTTTTTTTTTAAAAAAGAGTGAAATAAAAGTTGTTAAAATCGCGAAGAAACAAAACGAACATACTATCAGGTTTTACCGCCGATTGTAAACTTGTAAGTAATTGAAATTATACATATGAAACAAAACTTGGTGTCATTAGTGGAAAGTTGGGGTTTTGCGGGGCCCTTCAGAAGTCGAGGCCCAGTGCGCGCGCCCGGTTCGCCCGCCGTTAAATCCGCCTCTGAGAGTTGTAAGTAAAATGAAAGTTATGTGAGAAACAGTGAGTAAAAAGTGGAGAGAAAGTAATAAAAGTGGAGAAAGAACAATTAAATTGGAAAATATGAAGTAAATGAACAAAAGAAATATAAACAGAGGAGAAAACAGTAAAGTGTAAACGTTAAGCGCTAAAGTAAAACAATAATAAAGAAGTGAAGTGTACAAAGAATTAAAGAAAACATAAGATAAATTAAAAACGCAACGTAAACGTTTGAATCGTGAACAGTTTCCCGCCTGCCTGCGACCTTGAACGGCAAACAGCCAACAAGTGATAACGCACACCTGCATGTCATAAACAACAGCCGGTTTGCAATAACAATTCGGTAGTTTTAGGGTTTTGTAGGTATGACCAAAAAACCCTTATACCGTCATTTTGTCGTCTGTCAGTTCGGTAAAAATTGTAGCCAAACTGCTAAACCTAGAGAGTTGAAATTTGGCATGCTTATACAACCCTTTGACTCGCACATAGGAAAAATACTAAAACATATCCCCCTAAATATATATTTGTGCTCATCGAAAAAAAAAATATTTTTTTTTAAATTCTGTGTTGGGTATCAAATGAAAGCCCTTAGTAAGTGGATTAACGGTCAAAATTTTATTTTTGCAAAATAAATTATTTTGACGCGATTTTTGCCAAAATTGTGCAAAAAAATTTGTTTGTACCACACCCAGTAGTTTAAACTAAAAATCTGAAAAAGTTCTAAGTAATGTACTTTTGTGTGAACCGGAATAGTACAACAGGAATTTTTGATTTCAGATTATGTTGTCGGAAAATAACGCATTTTTTATGTTTTTAACTAAAATATGTTAAATATTTAATTCGCTATGTAACACAGTAGATAAGTAGGCATTCGTAGCGTTGTGCGTTTAGTCCTTTATTTGTGATTTGCAAACTAGAGTTCGAATCCTGTCAATTTTAATTACCGACCGCCAACATATATAAGGGAGGTATTGTGATCATACCGATTTTGACATTTCGCGATTTCAATGGATCTCCACGAATTGCGATCCCTACATAACGTTTTGACTATTTTTAGCATGATGTCTGTCGGTCTGTCTGTCCGTCTGTCTGTGTACACGTGTAGAGCAAATTCGGCTGAAAGGATTTTTATGAAACTTCATATTTAAACTTCTGCTATCAATGGCACGAGTTGATCAACTTTTGGTAAAAATCGGTTGACTAAAAATGGGAGTTTACTCGTGTCGATTTTAAGATTTTTGTGAATATTTCACAACAGAAAAATATTTCGAAAAAATTTATTGAACAAAAGTTGCTATAAAAGCAATAATTAATATATTTTATTTGAGACGTTTTTCGATAAAACGAAAAATTAGGAATAATTTCTGTAAAATTTTTCGAAATTTTTTCCAAGTCTCAATTTTTTCATACTTATATGTAACGTTTGCATGGTCATGATAAATAATATCTCTGTTAGAAAATATTAGGCTAAGTTATTTCTACTCTACTGCTAGAATGTAATTTATATAAGTACTTTATGATAGCGGTCGGTCCTGTGGTGGCCACAGCTGATTTTTTTTCTGTTTTTTTTTTGCATTTTTATTTGGTTTAAATTATTTTGTCAAAATTCTAGTTATATTTTGGTAAATGTTCAGGATATTTTTGCAAAGTTTGTAGGTTAACACGTAGAAATTTTGCTCCGTGTTAAGAGTGAAATTTTGATAGTTTTATGTTGAATTTATTTTGTGAAGTTCTCATAGATCTGTGCAATAATTTTTAGTGTTTGTTTTTCTCTTCTTATGTCAGAAGAAGGGAATTGCATTAGTGAAATATTACATTTTATTCGTTCAAATTTCTAATATACATTATTTTGAAATTTAACTGTGTTAAAAGTGGTCCAAACCTGTGCGAACATTATTATAGTTGCTTGACGCTCTTTACTGCCCCTGATTAAGTGGCATATGCAATTTGCATTACTTAGGTGCTGTAAAAGTGGCCAAGATCAGTTCTTACAGGGGTTTATTTACAATTAGCACCGATGTCAAATATATGCTCCGATTGTGGTGGAAAGGTCAGCGCTAGGGCGCCAGGTGTCCTTTGTTCGGGCTCTTGTGGACATTATTACCACGGAAAGTGTGTTCGTATGTCAGCTGAAACTCTAAAACTCCTTAACGGGATTAAAGGAGCGCAATGGATCTGTAACGATTGCCAGTCTGCAGACGCCAATAAATCAATAATTATTGATAACGAAGAACTTTCTGGAAATCTTTATCATCCAGCTATTGTCCAAGTCATCGAAAATATTAGGATTGATTTCAACAATAAATACGAAGAGCTAAAAGTATTAATTATTGAAAAAAACACCATAATTGAAAATCTTACGACTGAAAATATAGCACTTAAAAAGGAAGTAGCGGATTTAGGCTCTAGACTAGATAATCTGGATCAGTACTCTAGAAGAAACAATCTGGAGATTCAAGGGGTCCCGGAAAAGAAGAACCAAAATCTATTAGATGTCATTCAGCATATTGGAGCATTCATTGAATGTCCAGTGTCCCCCAATGATATTGATGCTATCCACAGATTTCCATTTTTTAATAAAAACAAACAGGGTCCTAGAAATATTATAATAAAACTAAAATCTAGATTATTTAAGCAAAGATTTTTAGCGTGCTCCAAAACAGTAATTAAAAAGAATAGAACATCTGGTAAACAATTAAGTATTAATGTTCCTACGATTTCATCTGGTCTGTATGTGAACGAGCATTTGACAAATAAAAACAAACTTTTACTAAATAAGGCGAAATTGTTTGGTAGGGAGAATAATATTGAGTATATTTGGGTACAGGATTGTAAGATTCTGGCGCGTTAAAATTCAAACTCGCGAATTTTTCAAATACATACCGAAGAGTGTTTAGCCAAATTAAATTAAATTAAAACCTCTTATTTTTCTCTCTATTAACTGTCTCGTTGCATTACCATTAGATTTCATAATATACTGATTATATGTTAGATGTGAACTCACTGAAAATATATTACCAAAATGTTCGTGGATTACGCACAAAAGTTACTAATTTTTTCCAAGCTTCTTCTGTACCTGATTACCACATTATTTGTCTTAATGAAACTTGGTTGAACGGTAATATTGGTAGTCATGAACTATTTAGTAATAATTTCCAAGTGTTTAGGCGGGATAGGGATAGGCATACTTCCCATAAGTCAGACGGCGGAGGCTCTCTTATTGCAATCAGCTCATTTTTACAAGTTGCTGAGCGGCCTGACTGGCAAACTAACGTTTTGGAAGAAGTATGGATATCCATTGCTCTGCCAAATGGTAAAAATAAAATTCATATATGTTGTGTCTACATACCGGACTATATTGATATCTGTAAACTTAATGTATTCACTGAAAATGTAACCAAAATTATCAATGACAATCTCCAGGATTCTGTTATTATAGTAGGTGATTTTAATTTAGCTAATATTGTATGGTCACGTGACGAATACTTTAACTTTCTGACGCCTTCATTACCCTCTGACAAAAAATCATCACTTTTTATACATATATGTATATATATATATATATATATATGTATATACATGTATGTGTATATATATATATATATATATATAGTCTTTATATTTAGTTCGGTATATCTATTATGTAACTTACAAAAGTTTGTTGTAATAATTATTACTTTGTTATAACTTCTGTACGTGGGAATTTGCAGGAGCTTGTCTCCGTTTAATTCCCCTAACAAAATAAAAATAAATAAAGATAAAATGTTGCATTTAATTTTTTAAAGCGTAAATTTAATAACCAGTCGGAAATGTTCTATTAAATACATTTAATTCAATGTTTGAATGTATGCGAAATCAGAGGGCGGGGCTTATGATTTAAGCAACCAATGGAAACCATAGGCGCAATTTTCATATAGTAACCTGACCATATGGGTAGCAAACCAAATGGTTAACTGACCATATGGTTAGCTGATCAAGCGGTTACCTAACCATATGGCTAGCAGACTAAATTGTTACCTGACCATATGTTTAGCTGGTTAACTGACCATATGGGTTGCTGACGAAATGGTTACCTGACCATATGGTTAGCTGACCAAGTGGTTACCTAACCATATGGTTAGCTGACCAAATGGTTATTTGACCATTTGGTTTGCTGACCAAATGGTTACCTGACCATATGGTTAGCTGGCAAAATTGTTAACTGACCATGTGGTTAACAGACCAATTGGTTACCTGACCATGTCGTTGGCAGACCAAATGGATAACTGACTATATAGTGAGCTGACCAAATGCTTACCTGACCATATGTTCAGCTGGAAAAATTGTTAACTAACCAAATGGTTACCTGACCAAATGGTTAACTGACCAAGTGGTTAACTGACCAAATAGTTAGCTGACGAAATGGTTAACTGACCAAATGGTTACTTGACCAAATGGTTAGCTGACGAAATGGTTAGCTGACCAAATGGTTACCTAACCAAATGGTTAACTGACCAAGTGGTTAACTGACCAAATAGTTAGCTGACGAAATGGTTAACTAACCAAATGGTTACCTAACCAAATGGTTAGCTGACCAAATGGTTACCTGACCAAATGGTTAACTGACGAAATGGTTAGCTGACCAAATGGTTAGCTGATTAAATGGTTAACTGTCCAAGTGATTAACTGACCAAATAGTTAGCTGAGCAAATGGTTAACTGACCAAATGGTTAACTGACCAAATGGTTAGCTGACCAAATGGTTAACTGACCAAATGGTTAGCTGACCAAATGGTTAATATGTTAATATGCAGGAAATGCAGGCCCAGCTGAAGGCGTTGCAGGCTGAGTTGCGGGATATGCAGGCCCAGAAGGCAGCCAAGATAGACGCGACTGCAGGAAGCGAGACCGGTGAGTCAGCGATACGCGGCGGAGTATCCAGCTTCAGAGCGGGAGCTGACATCCTGGACCCCTTCGATCCCGATGACCGTGAGGCCAATGTCGACATCTGGTTGGCTCGCATCGACCAGCTGGGGTGTGTACACGGGTGGACCGAGTACGAGAAATCCCTGTACATGCAGGCGAAGCTGAGGGGAGAAGCCAGAGCATGGTTCAATCGGCTTCTCAAGTACGACCACACCTGGGCGGAGTGGAAGATCATGCTGAAGACGGCGTTCCCTCAACAGCATGACTTTGCGAAGATGCTGCGCGAGCTACTGGCGCGGCAAAAGGTTCCCGGGGAGAGTCTTGCTCGCTACTATCGGGGAAGCTTGCCATGTGCGAGCGTGTGGGCATTACAGGTGAGCGAGCAATCTCCTGCATCATCGACGGCCTCCCACTTGCGATGCAGTTGAATGCTAGGGCATTCGGCTGCCAAGAGCCGAACAAGCTGTACACCGGCTTCCTGGCCATGCTGGACCGCTACGAGTAGGATGCTCCTGTCCATCGACCTAGGGAGCGAGAGGCAGTTCCCGTGCGAAGACCAGCTGGCAGAGAGGCTGTTCCGGACCAACGGCGCATGGAACGACGAGCAGCCTACGGTGGACGTGGGGAACGTTCGAGCCAGCGACGCGGAGGGCAGCAGTCCGAGGCAACGGCGAGGGCCAACCGGCACCCGGCGATGGACGGTTGGAGACGCTGCTACAACTGCCAAGAGGTGGGGACCCACGTGAACCGCGAGTGTCCGAGGCCTCGCACGCAGCGGTGCCGCAAGTGTGGCTAGGAAGGGCATTGGGCCATGGATTGTCCTGGCCAACGTCGCGGACCACAGGTAAGCTTGGTGGATGCCGCGAAGAGCTACAAAAAGTGGATGAAGACCAGCGCCGGCGTGCCGCTGAGAGCCTTCATCGACACGGGTAGTGTCCACGACCTCATCACGGAGGAATGTGCACGGCGTTTGCAGTGTACGCTGTCTGCAAATGGGCAGCAGTTACATGGATTCGGTGGAGGGATGACTTGGACCTTAGGTAAGGTCGAGCTGTCCGTCATCATAGACGGTGCCGGTGTCAAGATGCACCCGTTGGTGGTGACATGTGGATTGTCGGGAGCCGACATACTGATAGGGCAGCCAACGCTCTCGTCAGGCGAGGTGGTCCTACTTGTGCGGGACGGCACGGTGAGCCTATCGCGCGAGGAAAACTTCCTCCAAAAGCTGGCGTTGGAGGATGATGACCTGGACGAGCCATGGCAGCAGAAGTTGGAAGTACGGCTCGTCGAGGATGCCTGGCTTCTACCCAACGACGACCAGAGCCCAGCAGTCACGGTGGATGGACTGCCTGAAGGTGCGTTCCTGCTCGTCAAGGAACGGACGGTCCGGCGACACACCTCTGAACTTATCGTAAAGGTGGCACTTTTGGGGCCAGGGAACATGAAGATGAGAATCTGGAATCAGAGTCTCAGGGGCGTTATCTGGCCCACCAAACACCCGCTGGCGCGCGGCTTTGTTATCTTTCCAGATAAAGACCCGGAACCGGTGAACTCGGTGAGTATCATTAATAATAAATTAAGCTTTGCAGATGTCAAGGTGGGTGATATCGCTGAAAGTGAAAGGAGCGAATTGGAAGCGCTCTTGTCACGGTTGCAAAATTGCTTCTCGAGTGGGGATGAAGATTTGGGGCTCACCCACTTGGGGGAAATGAGAATACAGTTAACCACGCGTACACCGATATACCACCGCCCGTACAGGCTGTCACTCGCAGAGAGGGAAACGGTGAAACAAAAAGTGCAGACGCTACTTAACAGCAGGGCCATACGAGAGTCTGAATCGGAGTACGCAAGCCCCATCGTACTTGTCCCAAAAGCAAACGGCGGCCGTCGGATGTGCGTTGACAATCGCGCACTAAATAAGGTAACAGTGAAAGATCGACATCCGATGCCACTGGTGGAGGATGAATTCACCAAGTTAGCGGGTAAGTGTTATTATAGTACACTTGATTTAGCCCAAGGTTATCACCAAGTCCCTATGCATGTGGACTCTGTACATAAAACTGCATTTATTACTCCGGATGGTCACTATGAGTGGTTAAGAGTCACCTTCGGGCTCGCGAATGCCCCAGCTCTCTTCCAGAAGGTAGTACAGCGAATGCTGAAGGGTATTCCCAGTGACCAGGTGCTGGCTTACATGGACGACCTGCTGATACCCTCCGAGAGCATAGCTGGCGGGCTCCGTCAGTTGGAGGAGGTGCTACAATCGGTGGCAAGAGCCGGATTGAAATTAAACTTAGCTAAATGCTCTTTCTTACAAAACAAGGTAACATATCTGGGCCACGACATAAGCGGCGGCGGTATCCGACCTGGAGAGCGCAAAATCACGGCGGTAAGCAACTTTCCTGTACCCAAAAATGTACATGGCGTAAGACAGTTCTTAGGCTTAACGAGTTATTTCAGGAAATTCATACCGAACTTTGCTGTTGTAGCTAAACCATTAACTGAACTGACCAAGAAGCAGACTACGTGGCAGTGGGGCGACAGCCAAGCCGAGACGTTCGCAAAGCTGAAGCAGCTGCTGGTGGAACGACCGGTGTTGGCACTGTACCATAGTCATGCAGAGACGGAGATACATACAGACGCCTGTCCGAGCGGCTTGGGTGGAATCCTGTTGCAGAAACAAAACGACGGATCCTTGCGGCCGGTGCTCTACTTCAGCAGGGTAACCACACCAGCCGAACAGAAGTACCATAGCTTTGAGTTAGAGACGTTGGCGCTCGTGGAAACGGTAAAACGTTTCCGGGTATATCTGGTGGGTATACATTTTAAGGCTATCACCGATTGTACTTCTGTGCGAGCTACCATGCTTAAACGAGACCTGGTGCCCCGCATCGCTCGTTGGTGGATGACTCTACAAGAGTACGACATGGAAGTAGAGTACAGGCCGGGAGCCAGGATGCAGCATGTTGACGCGCTGAGCCGTAACCCCGTCTCAGTGAACCTGGTGCAGATCCACGATGATGATTGGTTTCTGACAGTTCAGCTGCAGGACGAGAAGGCGCACTCGATTGTAGAGGCGCTGCAGGCAGGTACAGCTGACAAAGGTATTGTTAACGACTTTAAATTACAGGACGGGCGGTTGTACAGAAAGACGCTGCTGGGTGATCGACTGTATGTCCCGGCGATGGCAAGATTCAGTCTACTACGAAAACATCATGATTATGTTGGTCACCCCGGCGTTGAGCGTTGCTTAAAATTAATAAAGGAAACTTACTGGTTTCCCAAAATGGAGCGTTTCACAAAGAAATACGTCCAAGCGTGCATGAACTGTGCGTTCAGCAAAGGGAGTTATGGCAGAGCGGAGGGTCTGCTACACCCCATTGAGAAGAAGGCAATCCCCTTCGACACGGTGCACGTCGACCATCTGGGACCTTTTGCACGAAGTGTACGCGGGTACTCTTACGTACTCATGGTGGTGGACGCGTTCACCAAATACACCCTCGCAAGAGCAACGCGCACTCTGAAGTCTACAGAGGTGATTACTATACTTAAAGAGATTTTCAGCGAGTTCGGATATCCGAAGCGTGTGATCTCCGACAGAGGGTTGGCGTTTACCAGTAAAGTATTTACTGAGTTCTTAGCCAAGCACGGCGTGCGGCACGTATGTAATGCCATTGCGACCCCAAGGGCGAACGGACAAGTCGAAAGACAGAACCGTACTATAGTGGAAGCGATCGGCGCAATGACTGCAGATGAGTCCCGGTGGGACGAGACACTGCCCGACATTGTGTGGGGTATGAATAACTGTGTAAACAAGAGTACGGGGTACTCGCCTGTTGAGATGATGTTTACACGAAAGAGTGGTGCCATTGCGGAACTCTCTGACGGTGTCCAGAGCGCAAATGCCCCGGCGGAGGCTGAGTTCCATGAACCACGGCGAGAGGTTACACGGCGTCGCCGGCGAGCGGCTGAGAAGCTGAATAAAGTCAGCGAGACTATGAGAGCTTGTTTTAATAAAAGACGAAAAACGGCGACCTGCTACAAACCCGGTGACTTGGTCTTGTGGCGTAATGCAAGTACATGCCACGGCGACAAGGGCGTGAACATAAAACTGTTGAATAAATTTAATGGCCCCTATAAAGTAACGGCGATACTGGGGAACGACCGATACAAAATATCCTCCGTCAAAGGCGTCAGGGGATATAAAATTTTCACCGTGACGGTAGCTGCTGATTCACTACGGCGATATCACAGCACCATGGCAGAGCATGAGCTCAGTGCCGACCAGGATGATCAACACACAGGTATCCAGGAGACTGATCGACAGGACTTGATCGACCTCCTGGAGGGGTAAGGTTAAGGTAAGAATTAATAGGGACATTAATTGTTGCAGGACGGCCGAGTGTTAGGGAGTTTTTCAAAGAGGGCGCGCTGAGCAATGGCGTGGCGGCAGCACCATACAGGCGGTCGGTATTGTGTCCCGCGCTTGTATCGGCGTAGGAAGAAGAAAGGAAGTCACATGATGATTCTATTCTATCTACGACGTTGGACTGAATCGCTCGGCGTGTACTCGCTTATATTTTGGTGTTTAGTATTATACATTTATGTTTGATAAATAAATGATATGTTAGATTGAACGTTTATTATTTTATCGTCCTAACAATATTTTTTCACGGATTCCTCAGTATCTCTTAGGACAGATGAGATATCGACTAGGTTTTTGCTCATAAAAGTTACCCGTGCCAATGTTTAGAAACAAACTACTAATTTTATTTGTAATTAGTATGAACCTCTAACGGGGTGAATCTACACCTGAGGAGAGAGTCAGCAATGTGATCTATAAAGAACTATGACTTATTATAATTGCACGACGATGGCAAACCGTCAATAACCGTAGCGAAGCACGGGTACTCAGCTAGTATTTTTATATTGGGTCACAAACATGAGTGTCCTTTTTTTTTGCAAGAGATTTGAATATCCTTTTCTTTTGTTACAGGTGAAGGTAGTATCATTATGAACCAATTTTCAGAGAATAAACTACTAGTTTAACATTTTTTTTGTTATATATGTGTCATAATAGACTGTTATATTTTTGCTTATGCAAAACCCGAAGTGATGGTTATTTGTGTTCTAATATTTTAATTTTCATGGATAAAAGTTTTTTTTTACTAAAATATGTCTTTTATGTACTCATAAATTCATCAAAAACACCAAAAAAATCACAAAATACATTTATGTTATTTTAACAACTAATTAAAAATTGGGTCACTTTTGACCCCACGATAGTAGTTATGATAGTGTAAATGAACGATAGTAGTACAAGGTTAAGTATATATTTTTTCCCTGTATAATTTTTTTTTTTTTTTTGTAGTAAATAATAATAAAAAATTATTTTTCAATAAGTTTATTTTCTTTTTTTTTTTTGCTTTTCACTTTTTATTTTGATCAATTTGACATATAAATATAAATCAACTGAAAAAATCTGAACACATTTTTTATGGGGGTGCGGGAGCTTATTTTCACATTCAACGAGTCAGTCTGAAGCCAACAGCCGTAGCCAGTAGTCGCAAACGCACACATGTTATATTATCATACTTTTGTACTATTAATTCTATCTTCAATAAATTTAATTAATAATAAAAACCGAATAATCAAACCCCACTATAGAATCCCACAACTTATGGAGGCTCACCGGGGATCGTGTCGCGTGTTTGAGAAGGTTTTTTTTTTAAAAAGAGTGAAATAAAAGTTGTTAAAATCGCGAAGAAACAAAACGAACATACTATCAGGTTTTACCGCCGATTGTAAACTTGTAAGTAATTGAAATTATACATATGAAACAAAACTTAGTGTCATTAGTGGAAAGTTGGGGTTTTGCGGGGCCCTTCAGAAGTCGAGCCCCAGGGCGCGCGCCCGGTTCGCCCGCCGTTAAATCCGCCTCTGAGAGTTGTAAGTAAAATGGAAGTTATGTGAGAAACAGTGAGTAAAAAGTGGAGAGAAAGTAATAAAAGTGGCGAAAGAACAATTAAATTGGAAAATATGAAGTAAATGAACAAAAGAAATATAAACAGAGGAGAAAACAGTAAAGTGTAAACGTTAAGCGCTAAAGTAAAACAATAATAAAGAAGTGAAGTGTACAAAGAATTAAAGAAAACATAAGATAAATTAAAAACGCAACGTAAACGTTTGAATCGTGAACAGTTTCCCGCCTGCCTGCGACCTTGAACGGCAAACAGACAACAAGCGATAACAGCCGGTTTGCAATAACAATTCGGTAGTTTTAGGGTTTTGTAGGTATGACCAAAAAACCCTTATACCGTCATTTTGTCGTCTGTCTGTCTGTCAGTTTGGTAAAAATTGTAGCCAAACTGCTAAACCTAGAGAGTTGAAATTTGGCATGCTTATACAACCCTTTGACTCGCACATAGGAAAAATACTAAAACATCTAAAAAACATATCCCCCTAAAAATATATTTGTGCTCATAGAAAAAAAAAAATTTTTTTTTTAAATTCTGAGTAGGGTATCAAATGAAAGCCCTTAGTAAGTGGATTAACGGTCAAAATTTTATTTTTGCAAAATAAATTATTTTGACGCGATTTTTGCCAAAATTGTGCAAAAAAATTTGTTTGTACCACACCCAGTAGTTTAAACTAAAAATCTGAAAAGTTCTAAGTAATGTACTTTTGTGTGAACCGCAATAGTACAACAGGAATTTTTGATCAGATTATGTTGTCGGAAAATAACGCATTTTTTATGTTTTTAACTAAAATATGTTAAATATTTAATTCCCTATGTAACACAGTAGATAAGTAGGCATTCGTAGCGTTGTGCGTTTAGTCCTTTATTTGTGATTTGCAAACTAGAGTTCGAATCCTGTCAATTTTAATTACCGACCGCCAACATATATAAGGGAGGTATTGTGATCATACCGATTTTGACATTTCGCGATTTCAATGGATCTCCACGATTTGAGATCCCTACATAACGTTTTGACTATTTTTAGCATGATGTCTGTCGGTCTGTCTGTTTGTCCGTCTGTCTGTCCGTCTGTCTGTGTACACGTGTAGAGCAAATTCGGCTGAAAGGATTTTTATGAAACTTCATATTTAAACTTCTGCTATCAATGGCACGAGTTGATCAACTTTTGGTAAAAATCGGTTGACTAAAAGTGGGAGTTTACTCGTGTCGATTTTAAGATTTTTCGAAAAAATTTATTGAACAAAAGTTGCTATAAAAGCAATAATTAATATATTTTATTTGAGACGTTTTTCGATAAAACGAAAAATTACGAATAATTTCTGTAAAATTTTTCGAAATTTTTTCCAAGTCTCAATTTTTTCATACTTATATGTAACGTTTGCATGGTCATGATAAATAATATCTCTGTTAGAAAATATTAGGCCAAGTTATTTCTACTCTACTGCTAGAATGTAATTTATATAAGTACTTTATGATAGCGGTCGGTCCTGTGGTGGCCACAGCTGATTTTTTTTCTGTTTTTTTTTTGCATTTTTATTTTGTTTAAATTATTTTGTCAAAATTCTAGTTATATTTTGGTAAATGTTCAGGATATTTTTGCAAAGTTTGTAGGTTAACACGTAGAAATTTTGCTCCGTTTTAAGAACGTAATGTACTGAACCCGTAGGTCAGTTGCTCCGCGCGGTGTGTGGTGACGGGTAGCCTGTAGGCGTGGACAATTTATTGTGGTGGGGGGAACGTAACATGTAAATCAACATGTAGTTGTTGAAACCCTAAAATACAGACCAAATTTATTCGAATCAATTTGATTTTTTTTTTAATTTGAAGATATGAAAGAAAAATTTTGATTTATTTTAAATTTTCAATTTTACAGTGCAAAACTTGTTTAATTTCACATCACTGTTACTCAGTAAATGAATAAAAATCACAAATGCTTACACTTGATCACTCTATATTGTAATTTGACCTTCATTGTAGACCGGTCGTTCTCAACATTTATTCAACAAATAACTACGTTTAAATAATTCCACAATCGTTGGGTATTAGGCATAAGGAAGTACATCACTCTCTTCTGAAGTCAGGCAATCGTACAGCCTACGGACTGTAACTTAATAGGATCCTGCACTGTTTACGCAAATAAATCACTGTATATGTAAATGACTGATAAAGAAAAATGAAATTAAAACAAATAATACAACTGAATCAACACATAATCACATTTCACCCCTTAGGAGTTGAATTTCGAAAAATCTCTTCTTAGTGGATGCTTCCATTATGAAGGGAATACCCTCCAAATTTCTAGGCCCAGGGGTTCGGGCTGGGCGATGATGAGTCAGTTAGTCAGTCAGGACATTTCCTTTTATGTTTATAGACTAGCTGAAAACCCGTGCTAGTCGATATCTCATCTGTCCTAAGAGATATTGAGGAATCCGTGAAAAAACATTTTACTCCTTTTCACCACATAGGGGCCGAACTTGAAAAAACCTTTCTCAGTGGGTTCTTACGTCATACTGAGGAATGTACTCTCCGAATTTCTTATTTCTAACAAAAAATACTAATATAGGAGTGAAATTTAAGAAAACTGATTGTGAAACACTATCACAAGATTTTTAAAGGTCACCTATATGCCAGAAAGTAATGTTATAACACAAGAAGCACAGGAGATATGAAGGATTTCTCCCAAATTTCATGTCTCTTTGTCAAGGGACGCTCTATCGAATAAAAAACAACTAATTTACTCCGTTAGGGATATCTTATTGAGTCTAAGAGATATTAAGCAATCCTTGAAATCACAATTCTGCCCTTTTCACCTTTTAGGGGTGAAATTTAAAAAAATTGTCAATACCATCTCGAGATATTTTAAAAAGACATTTATGTGCCAAAAAGTAATTTTATAACTCAACAAACACAGGAAATACGACGGGATGTATAATTGACCCCAATAGTAGATTCACCCCTTTAGGGGTTGATGAGGACAAAATCCTGAAATAAGTATTTCGGCATATGTAAGAGTAATCTTTGTAAGTAAAAATCAAGTCGATATCTTATTGATTCTAAGAGATATTAAGCAATCCTTGAAATCACAATTCAGCTCTTTTCACCTTTTAGGGGTGAAATTTAGAAAAACTGTCAATACCATTTCGAGATATTTTAGAAACACACCTCTGTGCCATAAAGGAATGTTGCAACTAAACAAACACAGAAAATACGACAAGATTTATAATTCATCCCGATTGTAGATTCAGCTCTTTAGGGGTTGATTAGGATAATATTCTGAAATACGTTTTTCGGCATTTGCAAGGGTAGTCTTTATAAGTAAAAAGTAAGTCGATATCTTATTAGTCCTGATCTAATAGATATTAATCAATCCTTTAAATCACATGACACACCCTTTTCACCCTTTACGGGTAAAATTTAAAAACACTGTTAAAACCATTTCGAGATATTTTAAAAATACACCTGTGTGCCAAAAAGTAATGTTTCAACTTAACGAACACAGGTTATACGACGGGACGTATAATCCACCTTGATTGTAGATTCACCACTTTACAGGTTAATTAGGATAAAATTCTGAAATAAGTGTTTCGGCCTTTCCATGAGTAATCTTTGTAAGCAAAAACAAAGTCTATATCTTATTAGTCCTAATATTAAAGAATCCCTGAATTCCCCCTTAAGGGATGCAATTTTAAAAAACTGTCAATAACATTTCGAGATATTTTAAAAAGACACCTATGTGCCAAAAAGTAATGTTGCAAATAAACGAACACAGGAAATACGACGGGATGTATAATTCACCCCGATTGTAGATCCGCCTCTTTAGGGGTTGATTAGGACAAATTCCTGACATAAGTTTTTCAGCATTTGTATGGATAATATTTGCAAGCAAACAACAAGTCGATATCTTATAGGTCCTAAGAGATATTAAGGAATCCTTGAAATCACAGTTCACCCCTTTTCAACCTTTAGGGGTGAAATATTAAAAAATTGTCAAAACCATTTCGAGATATTTTAAAAAGACATCTATGTGCCAATAAGAAATGTTGCAACTAAATAAACACAGGAAATACGACATGATGAATAATTCACCCCGATTGTAGAATCACCCCTTTAGGGGTTGATTAGGATAAAATCCTGAAACACGTTTTTCGGAATTTGCATAGGTAGACTTTGTAAACAAAAACCAAGTCAATATCTTATTAGTCCTAAGAGGTATTATGGAATCTTGAAATCACAATTCACCTCTTTTCACCCTTAAGGGGTGAAATTTAAAAAAACTGTCAAAATTATTTGAAGATGTCATAAAAAGACACCTATGTGCCAAAAAGGAATGTTAAAATTCGACAAACACAGGAAATACGACGGGATATATAATTCACCCCAATTGTAGATTGACCCCTTTAGGGGTTGATTAGGGCAAAATTCTGAAATAAGTTTTTCGGTATTTGTACGGGTTATTTTTGTAAGCAAAAACCAAGTCGATATCTTATTGGTCCTAAGAGATATTAAGCAATTCTTGAAATCACATGATACCCCTTTTCACCCTTAAGGGGTGAAATTTTAAAAAACTGTCAAAATCATTTCGAGATATTTTAAAAAGACACCTATGTGCCAAAAAGGAATGTTGCAACAAAAGGTGATTGTAGAATCACCCCTTTAGGGGTTTATTAGGATAAAATCCTGAAACACGTTTTTCGGAATTAGCATGGGTAGTCTTTGTACAAACACCAAGTCGATATCTTATTGGTCCTAAGAGTTATTAAGGATTCTTTTAAATTCACCCCTTATCACCCTTTAGGGGTGAAATTTAAAAAAACTGTCAAAACTATTTCGAGATATTTTAAAAAGCACCTATATGCCAAAAAGAAATGTTACATCTCAACAATCACAGAAAATACGACGGGATGTATAATTCACCCCGATTGTATATTCACCCCTTTAGGGGTTGATTAGGATAAAATCCTGAAATAGGTTTTTCGGAATTTGCATGGGTAGTCTTTGTAAGCAAAAACCAAGTCAATATCTTATTGGTCCTAAGAGATATTAGGAATCCTTGAAATCGCATTTCATCCCTTTTCACCCTTTAGGGGTGAAATTTAAAGCAACAGTCAAAACTATTTCGAGATATCTTAAAAAGACACCTAAGTGCCAAAAAGGAATGCTAATACCCGACAAACACAAGAAATACGACTGGATGTATAATTCGCCCCAATTGTTGATTCACCCCTTTAGGGGTTGATTAGGAAAAAATTTTGAAATAAGTTTTTCGGTATTTGTACGGGTTATCTTTGTAAGCAAAAACCAAGTCGATATCTTATTGGTCCTAAGAGATATTAAGGAATCTTTAAATTCACATTTCACCCCTTATCACCCTTTAGGGATGCCATAAAAAAAACCGGTCAATATGAATTTGTATTCTACCACGGAAAGAGCAAAGTCTAAAATAAAACACGTAAATTTGACGTCACAAACTGTTTTATTCCAAAGATCTTCAGTTACCAATTTTTATAAAACAATAGAAAATTATTGAATAAGCATAGTCAACAGTTTATGTCTTACTAATTAAACACCAAACACAAAGATATGTGTAGAAAATTAAGGCGGAGCTTAAGACTCCCTCTACTATGACTAGATTAGTTTAAAACCACGCTACCAGATGGATACATCTCTCGATGCTTGTAAATGCCAGTAATTCATATAAATAGTGTTTCGGTGTGGGTCAAAGAATTGGTGCTAAATATTAATTAATTTTCATAAACAAGGGCTCATTTTAAAGATAAAAGTACAATCTATAGGATTTCAGCTATGGAATTTGCAATTGTTATTGATTTACGGAGTAACAGTGATGTGAAGTTACACAAAGTTTAGGACATTGTAAAACTGAAAATTAAAAATAAAACCAAATTTTAACACTGAAATCCAACGAGGCCAATCTTTATCTTCAAATTAAAAAAAAATCAAATTGATCCGACAACATTTGATTCAAATTCTTTGGCCCTTCCAAATGCACGTTTCCGTTGCGCGTAACCTAGGTACATTACGCTCTTAAGAGTGAAATTTTGATAGTTTTATGTTGAATTTATTTTGTGAAGTTCTCATAGATCTGTGCAATAATTTTTAGTGTTTGTTTTTCTCTTCTTATGTCAGAAGAAGGGAATTGCATTAGTGAAATATTACATTTTATTCGTTCAAATTTCTAATATACATTATTTTGAAATTTAACTGTGTTAAAAGTGGTCCAAACCTGTGCGAACATAATTATAGTTGCTT
The DNA here is from genome assembly GCA_963971575.1 of Liopterus haemorrhoidalis. NCBI lineage: Eukaryota > Metazoa > Arthropoda > Insecta > Coleoptera > Dytiscidae > Liopterus > Liopterus haemorrhoidalis. The sequence goes on from OZ020618.1 coordinate 33,248,882, forward strand.
GACGCTCTTTACTGCCCCTGATTAAGTTGCATATGCAATTTGCATTACTTAGGTGCTGTAAAAGTGGCCAAGATCAGTTCTTACAGGGGTTTATTTACAATTAGCACCGATGTCAAATATATGCTCCGATTGTGGTGGAAAGGTCAGCGCTAGGGCGCCAGGTGTCCTTTGTTCGGGCTCTTGTGGACATTATTACCACGGAAAGTGTGTTCGTATGTCAGCTGAAACTCTAAAACTCCTTAACGGGATTAAAGGAGCGCAATGGATCTGTAACGATTGCCAGTCTGCAGACGCCAATAAATCAATAATTATTGATAACGAAGAACTTTCTGGAAATCTTAATCATCCAGCTATTGTCCAAGCCATCGAAAATATTAAGATTGATTTCAACAATAAATACGAAGAGCTAAAAGTATTAATTATTGAAAAAAACACCATAATTGAAAATCTTACGACTGAAAATATAGCACTTAAAAAGGAAGTAGCGGATTTAGGCTCTAGACTAGATAATCTGGATCAGTACTCTAGAAGAAACAATCTGGAGATTCAAGGGGTCCCGGAAAAGAAGAACGAAAATCTATTAGATGTCATTCAGCATATTGGAGCATTCATTGAATGTCCAGTGTCCCCCAATGATATTGATGCTATCCACAGATTTCCATTTTTTAATAAAAACAAACAGGGTCCTAGAAATATTATAATAAAACTAAAATCTAGATTATTTAAGCAAAGATTTTTAGCGTGCTCCAAAACAGTAATTAAAAAGAATAGAACATCTGGTAAACAATTAAGTATTAATGTTCCTACGATTTCATCTGGTCTGTATGTGAACGAGCATTTGACAAATAAAAACAAACTTTTACTAAATAAGGCGAAATTGTTTGGTAGGGAGAATAATATTGAGTATATTTGGGTTCAGGATTGTAAGATTCTGGCGCGTAAAAATTCAAACTCGCGAATTTTTCAAATACATACCGAAGAGTGTTTAGCCAAATTAAATTAAATTAAAACCTCTTATTTTTCTCTCTATTAACTGTCTCGTTGCATTACCATTAGATTTCATAATATACTGATTATATGTTAGATGTGAACTCACTGAAAATATATTACCAAAATGTTCGTGGATTACGCACAAAAGTTAATAATTTTTTCCAAGCTTCTTCTGTACCTGATTACCACATTATTTGTCTTACTGAAACTTGGTTGAACGGTAATATTGGTAGTCATGAACTATTTAGTAATAATTTCCAAGTGTTTAGGCGGGATAGGGATAGGCATACTTCCCATAAGTCAGACGGCGGAGGCTCTCTTATTGCAATCAGCTCATTTTTACAAGTTGCTGAGCGGCCTGACTGGCAAACTAACGTTTTGGAAGAAGTATGGATATCCATTGCTCTGCCAAATGGTAAAAATAAAATTCATATATGTTGTGTCTACATACCAGACTATATTGATATCTGTAAACTTAATGTATTCACTGAAAATGTAACCAAAATTATCAATGACAATCTCCAGGATTCTGTTATTATAGTAGGTGATTTTAATTTAGCTAACATTGTATGGTCACGTGACGAATACTTTAACTTTCTGACGCCTTCATTACCCTCTGACAAAAAATCATCACTTTTTATACATATATGTATATATATATATATATATATATATATATATATATATATATATATATATGTATGTATATACATGTATGTATGTGTATATATATATATATATATATATATATATATATATATATATATATATATATATATATATGTGTATAAAAAGTGATGATTTTTTGTCAGAGGGTAATGAAGGCGTCAGAAAGTTAAAGTATTCGTCACGTGACCATACAATATTAGCTAAATTAAAATCACCTACTATAATAACAGAATCCTGGAGATTGTCATTGATAATTTTGGTTACATTTTCAGTGAATACCTTAAGTTTACAGATATCAATATATATATATATATATATATATATATATATATATATTGTCTTTATATTTAGTTAGGTATATCTATTATGTAACTTACAAATGTTTGTTGTAATAATTATTACTTTGTTATAACTTCTGGATGTGGGAATTTGCAGGAGCTTGTCTCCGTTTAATTCCCCTAACAAAATAAAAATAAATAAAAATAAAATGTTGCATTTAATTTTTTAAAGCGTAAATTTAATAACCAGTCGGAAATGTTCTATTAAATACATTTAATTCAATGTTTGAATGTATACGAAATCAGAGGGCGGGGCTTATGATTTAAGCAACCAACGGAAACCATAGGCGCAATTTTCATATGGTAACCGGACCATATGGTTAGCAAACCAAATGGTTAACTGACCATATGGTTAGCTGATCAAGCGGTTACCTAACCATATGGTTAGCTGACTAAATTGTTACCTGACCATATGTTTAGCTGGCAAAATTGTTAACTGACCATATGGGTTGCTGACGAAATGGTTACCTGACCATATGGTTAGCTGACCAAGTGGTTACCTAACCATATGGTAAGCTGACCAAATGGTTATTTGACCATTTGGTTTGCTGACCAAATGGTTACCTGACCATATGGTTAGCTGGCCAAATCGTTAACTGACCATGTGGTTAACAGACCAATTGGTTACCTGACCATGTCGTTGGCAGACCAAATGGATAACTGACCATATAGTTAGCTGACCAAATGCTTACCTGACCATATGTTCAGCTGGAAAAATTGTTAACTGACCAAATGGTTACCTGACCAAATGGTTAACTGACCAAGTTGTTAACTGACCAAATAGTTAGCTGACGAAATGGTTAACTGACCAAATGGTTACTTGACCAAATGGTTATATGACCAAATGGTTAGCTCACCAAATGGTTAACTGACCAAATGGTTACCTGACCAAATGGTTAACTGACCAAGTGGTTAACTGACCAAATAGCTAGCTGACCAAATGGTTAACTGACCAAATGGTTAACTGACCAAATGGTTAGCTGACCAAATGGTTAACTGACCAAATGGTTAGCTGACCAAATGGATAGCTGACCAAATGGTAAGCTGACCAAATGGTTAACTGACCAAATGGTTACTTGACCAAATGGTTAGCTGACCAAATGGTTAGCTGACCAAATGGTTAACTGACCAAATGGTTACCTGACCAAATGGTTAATATGTTAATATGCAGGAAATGCAGGCCCAGCTGAAGGCGTTGCAGGCTGAGTTGCGGGATATGCAGGCCCAGAAGGCAGCCAAGATAGACGCGACTGCAGGAAGCGAGACCGGTGAGTCAGCGATACGCGGCGGAGTATCCAGCTTCAGAGCGGGAGCTGACATCCTGGACCCCTTCGATCCCGATGACCGTGAGGCCAATGTCGACATCTGGTTGGCTCGCATCGACCAGCTGGGGTGTGTACACGGGTGGACCGAGTACGAGAAATCCCTGTACATGCAGGCGAAGCTGAGGGGAGAAGCCAGAGCGTGGTTCAATCGGCTTCTCAAGTACGACCACACCTGGGCGGAGTGGAAGATCATGCTGAAGACGGCGTTCCCTCAACAGCATGATTTTGCGAAGATGCTGCGCGAGCTACTGGCGCGGCAAAAGGTTCCCGGGGAGAGTCTTGCTCGCTACTATCGGGCGAAGCTTGCCACGTGCGAGCGTGTGGGCATTACAGGTGAGCGAGCAATCTCCTGCATCATCGACGGCCTCCCACTTGCGATGCAGTTGAATGCTAGGGCATTCGGCTGCCAAGAGCCGAACAAGCTGTACACCGGCTTCCTGGCCATGCTGGACCGCTACGAGTAGGATGCTCCTGTCCATCGACCTAGGGAGCGAGAGGCAGTTCCCGTGCGAAGACCAGCTGGCAAAGAGGCTGTTCCGGACCAACGGCGCATGGAACGACGAGCAGCTTACGACGGACGTGGGGAACGTTCGAGCCAGCGACGCGGAGGGCAGCAGTCCGAGGCAACGGCGAGGGCCAACCGGCACCCGGCGATGGACGGTTGGAGACGCTGCTACAACTGCCAAGAGGTGGGGACCCATGTGAACCGCGAGTGTCCGAGGCCTCGCACGCACCGGTGCCGCAAGTGTAGCTAGGAAGGGCATTGGGCCATGGATTGTCCTGGCCAACCTCGCGGACCACAGGTAAGCTTGGTGGATGCCGCGAAGAGCTACAAAAAGTGGATGAAGACCAGCGCCGGCGTGCCGCTGAGAGCCTTCATCGACACGGGTAGTGTCCACGACCTCATCACGGAGGAATGTGCACGGCGTTTGCAGTGTACGCTGTCTGCAAATGGGCAGCAGTTACATGGATTCGGTGGAGGGATGACTTGGACCTTAGGTAAGGTCGAGCTGTCCGTCATCATAGACGGTGCCGGTGTCAAGATGCACCCGTTGGTGGTGACATGTGGATTGTCGGGAGCCGACATACTGATAGGGCAGCCAACGCTCTCGTCAGGCGAGGTGGTCCTACTTGTGCGGGACGGCACGGTGAGCCTATCGCGCGAGGAAAACTTCCTCCAAAAGCTGGCGTTGGAGGATGATGACCTGGACGAGCCATGGCAGCAGAAGTTGGAAGTACGGCTCGTCGAGGATGCCTGGCTTCTACCCAACGACGACCAGAGCCCAGCAGTCACGGTGGATGGACTGCCTGAAGGTGCGTTCCTGCTCGTCAAGGAACGGACGGTCCGGCGACACACCTCTGAACTTTTCGTAAAGGTGGCACTTTTGGGGCCAGGGAACATGAAGATGAGAATCTGGAATCAGAGTCTCAGGGGCGTTATCTGGCCCACCAAACACCCGCTGGCGCGCGGCTTTGTTATCTTTCCAGATAAAAACCCGGAACCGGTGAACTCGGTGAGTATCATTAATAATAAATTAAGATTTGCAGATGTCAAGGTGGGTGATATCGCTGAAAGTGAAAGGAGCGAATTGGAAGCGCTCTTGTCACGGTTGCAAAATTGCTTCTCGAGTGGGGATGAAGATTTGGGGCTCACCCACTTGGGGGAAATGAGAATCCAGTTAACCACGCGTACACCGATATACCACCGCCCGTACAGGCTGTCACTCGCAGAGAGGGAAACGGTGAAACAAAAGTGCAGACGCTACTTAACAGCAGGGCCATACGAGAGTCTGAATCGGAGTACGCAAGCCCCATCGTACTTGTCCCAAAAGCAAACGGCGGCCGTCGGATGTGCGTTGACAATCGCGCACTAAATAAGGTAACAGTGAAAGATCGACATCCGATGGCACTGGTGGAGGATGAATTCACCAAGTTAGCGGGTAAGTGTTATTATAGTACACTTGATTTAGCCCAAGGTTATCACCAAGTCCCTATGCATGTGGACTCTGTACATAAAACTGCATTTATTACTCCGGATGGTCACTATGAGTGGTTAAGAGTCCCCTTTGGGCTCGCGAATGCCCCAGCTCTCTTCCAGAAGGTAGTACAGCGAATGCTGAAGGGTATTCCCAGTGACCAGGTGCTGGCTTACATGGACGACCTGCTGATACCCTCCGAGAGCATAGCTGGCGGGCTCCGTCAGTTGGAGGAGGTGCTACAATCGGTGGCAAGAGCCGGATTGAAATTAAACTTAGCTAAATGCTCTTTCTTACAAAACAAGGTAACATATCTGGGCCACGACATAAGCGGCGGCGGTATCCGACCTGGAGAGCGCAAAATCACGGCGGTAAGCAACTTTCCTGTACCCAAAAATGTACATGGCGTAAGACAGTTCTTAGGCTTAACGAGTTATTTCAGGAAATTCATACCGAACTTTGCTGTTGTAGCTAAACCATTAACTGAACTGACCAAGAAGCAGACTACGTGGCAGTGGGGCGACAGCCAAGCCGAGACGTTCGCAAAGCTGAAGCAGCTGCTGGTGGAACGACCGGTGTTGGCACTGTACCATAGTCATGCAGAGACGGAGATACATGCAGACGCCTGTCCGAGCGGCTTGGGTGGAATCCTGTTGCAGAAACAAAACGACGGATCCTTGCGGCCGGTGCTCTACTTCAGCAGGGTAACCACACCAGCCGAACAGAAGTACCATAGCTTTGAGTTAGAGACGTTGGCGCTCGTGGAAACGGTTAAACGTTTCCGGGTATATCTGGTGGGTATACATTTTAAGGCTATCACCGATTGTACTTCTGTGCGAGCTACCATGCTTAAACGAGACCTGGTGCCCCGCATCGCTCGTTGGTGGATGACTCTATAAGAGTACGACATGGAAGTAGAGTACAGGCCGGGAGCCAGGATGCAGCATGTTGACGCGCTGAGCCGTAACCCCGTCTCAGTGAACCTGGTGCAGATCCACGATGATGATTGGTTTCTGACAGTTCAGCTGCAGGACGAGAAGGCGCACTCGATTGTAGAGGCGCTGCAGGCAGGTACAGCTGACAAAGGTATTGTTAACGACTTTAAATTACAGGACGGGCGGTTGTACAGCAAGACGCTGCTGGGTGATCGACTGTATGTCCCGGCGATGGCAAGATTCAGTCTACTACGAAAACATCATGATGATGTTGGTCACCCCGGCGTTGAGCGTTGCTTAAAATTAATAAAGGAAACTTACTGGTTTCCCAAAATGGGGCGTTTCACAAAGAAATACGTCCAAGCGTGCATGAACTGTGCGTTCAGCAAAGGGAGTTATGGCAGAGCGGAGGGTCTGCTACACCCCATTGAGAAGAAGGCAATCCCCTTCGACACGGTGCACGTCGACCATCTGGGACCTTTTGCACGAAGTGTACGCGGGTACTCTTACGTACTCATGGTGGTGGACGCGTTCACCAAATACACCCTCGCAAGAGCAACGCGCACTCTGAAGTCTACAGAGGTGATTACTATACTTAAAGAGATTTTCAGCGAGTTCGGATATCCGAAGCGTGTGATCTCCGACAGAGGGTTGGCGTTTACCAGTAAAGTATTTACTGAGTTCTTAGCCAAGCACGGCGTGCGGCACGTATGTAATGCCATTGCGACCCCAAGGGTGAACGGACAAGTCGAAAGACAGAACCGTACTATAGTGGAAGCGATCGGCGCAATGACTGCAGATGAGTCCCGGTGGGACGAGACACTGCCCGACATTGTGTGGGGTATGAATAACTGTGTAAACAAGAGTACGGGGTACTCGCCTGTTGAGATGATGTTTACACGAAAGAGTGGTGCCATTGCGGAACTCTCTGACGGTGTCCAGAGCGCAAATGCCCCGGCGGAGGCTGAGTTCCATGAACCACGGCGAGAGGTTACACGGCGTCGCCGGCGAGCGGCTGAGAAGCTGAATAAAGTCAGCGAGACTATGAGAGCTTGTTTTAATAAAAGACGAAAAACGGCGACCTGCTACAAACCCGGTGACTTGGTCTTGTGGCGTAATGCAAGTACATGCCACGGTGACAAGGGCGTGAACAGAAAACTGTTGAATAAATTTAATGGCCCCTATAAAGTAACGGCGATACTGGGGAACGACCGATATAAAATATCCTCCGTCAAAGGCGTCAGGGGATATAAAAATTTCACCGTGACGGTAGCTGCTGATTCACTACGGCGATATCACAGCACCATGGCAGAGCATGAGCTCAGTGCCGACCAGGATGATCAACACACAGGTATTCAGGAGACTGATCGACAGGACTTGATCGACCTCCTGGAGGGGTAAGGTTAAGGTAAGAATTAATGGGGACATTAATTGTTGCAGGACGGCCGAGTGTTAGGGAGTTTTTCAAAGAGGGCGCGCTGAGCAATGGCGTGGCGGCAGCACCATACAGGCGGTCGGTATTGTGTCCCGCGCTTGTATCGGCGTAGGAAGAAGAAAGGAAGCAGGGTTGCCAAGTTGGGCGATTAATCGCAAACTGGGCGATCTGATTTTGTATTTTGCGACCTATTTTTTGTCTTTGGCGCCTGCGACCTGTTTTGCGATCTGAAAAATAATTTTTGCGATTTTGGGCGTTTTTATTATCCGATTAGAATATATTTTTGGTAGTGTCTGAGAATCAGCCTGTATAAGCTGTTCACTTTTGTCAAAACAAACTAGGAGGAAAATTTGATTTCAATAGTTTGCACGTTTGAAATTGTATGTCATGTTGGTATTAAAAAATTATAAAAAATGTCACTCTCTTAATAATGATCATAATCAATAAATTTTAAGTCGTTTTTACAGGGTAAGGGACATTTTTATTTGACATTTAAAGTCCGTAACACACTATAAAAGTAACCAAAATATTACTTATATTTATATCAAAGTAACTGCTGTTATATTTTTTATTATATTTTTAATACAAATATGTAACTAATTTGTCTGTGATTTCTGAACTATTTATATTTAAGTAAAATTAACTTTAGTGTTATTTTTTAAATACTAAAATATTATAATTTCTCTGTGAATTGTGTGTGTAAATCAGATTACTTACAATATATCAAATTAACTGTTGTATTATATTTTTAATACAAATATGTAACTAATTTTTCTGTGATTTCTGAACTATTTATATTTAAGTAAAATTAACTTTAGTATTATTTTTTAAATACTAAAATATTATAGTTTCTCTGTGATTTGTGTGTGTAAATCAGATTACTTATAATTATATCAAATTAACTGTTGTATTATATTTTTAATACAAATATATAACTAATTTTTCTGTGATTTCCGAACTATTTATATTTAAATCAAGTGAACTTTAGTATTATATTACTTTTTGAATACATACTGTGTGACTTATCTTAAGTTTCACTATACTTTGTTCGGAATCAAGAAGTAGTCTGTTGGATGTTGAATCGTTAATTTTATGTGGCATCCAATAGGGTAGCGACTTCAGTATTCCACTTGATTTTACTACTATAGGCTATTCCAAACCTTTAAGCGGAACTAAATGGAATTAAGTTGTCACTAGCTAACTTTTTATATATTAAAGTGGACTTTTCCTATGCAAAATGATCAAACGATTAGTCGGTAAAAGTTAATAATTTTGTATAAAATTATATTTATTTTTGTTTATGTCATTAAAAGAATACATTTTTAAGTATTGTACGACTCTTTGTTTTCTCTCAAATCAATTATATGTATATAAAAATTCGGTTGCAATATTTTTTTTTCGATTGTTCACTTAAATTTGGAAAAATCTGCGCTTTGGGCGATTTTTTGTATTAAGTGGGCGATTTGGGCGATATCTGTTGAGTAAAATGGCGCTTTTTTCTTTAAAAGACTTGGCAACCCTGAAAGGAAGTCACATGATGATTCTATTCTATCTACGGCGTTGGACTGAATCGCTCGGCGTGTACTCGCTTATATTTTGGTGTTTAGTATTATACATTTATGTTTGATAAATAAATGATATGTTAGATTGAACGTTTATTATTTTATCGTCCTAACAATATTTTTTCACGGATTCCTCAGTATCTCTTAGGACAGATGAGATATCGACTAGGTTTTTGCTTATAAAAGTTACCCGTGCCAATGTTTAGAAACAAACTACGAATTTTATTTGTAATTAGTATGAACCTCTAACGGGGTGAATCTACACCTGAGGAGAGAGTCAGCAATGTGATCTATAAAGAACTATGATCTATTATAATAATATAATTGCACGATGATGGCAAACCGTCAATAACCGTAGCGAAGCACGGGTACTCAGCTAGTATTTTTATATTAGGTCACAAACATGAGTGTCCTTTTTTTTGCAAGAGATTTGAATATCCTTTTCTTTTGTTACAGGTGAAGGCAGTATCATTATGAACCAATTTTCAGAGAATAAACTACTAGTTTAACATTTTTTTTGTTATATATGTGTCATAATAGACTATTATATTTTTGCTTATGCAAAACCCGAAGTGATGGTTATTTGTGTTCTAATCTTTTAATTTTCATGGATAAAAGTTTTTTTTTACTAAAATATGTCTTTTATGTACTCATAAATTCATCAAAAACACCAAAAAAATCACAAAATACATTTATGTTATTTTAACAACTAATTAAAAATTGGGTCACTTTTGACCCCACGATAGTAGTTATGATAGTGTAAATAAACGATAGTAGTACACGGTTAAGTATATATTTTTTCCCTGTATAATTTTTTTGTAGTAAATAATAATAAAAAATTATTTTTCAATAAGTTTATTTTCTTTTTTTTTTTGCTTTTCACTTTTTATTTTGATCAATTTGACATATAAATATAAATCAACTGAAAAAATCTGAACACATTTTTTATGGGGGTGCGGGAGCTTATTTTCACATTCAACGAGTCAGTCTGAAGCCAACAGCCGTAGCCAGTAGTCGCAAACGCACACATGTTATATTATCATACTTTTGTACTATTAATTCTATCTTCAATAAATTTAATTAATAATAAAAACCGAATAATCAAACCCCACCATAGAATCCCATAACTTATGGAGGCTCACCGGGGATCGTGTCGCGTGTTTGAGAAGGTTTTTTTTTTAAAAAGAGTGAAATAAAAGTTGTTAAAATCGCGAAGAAACAAAACGAACATACTATCAAGTTTTACCGCCGATTGTAAACTTGTAAGTAATTGAAATTATACATATGAAACAAAACTTGGTGTCATTAGTGGAAAGTTGGGGTTTTGCGGGGCCCTTCAGAAGTCGAGCCCCAGGGCGCGCGCCCGGTTCGCCCGCCGTTAAATCCGCCTCTGAGAGTTGTAAGTAAACTGGAAGTTATGTGAGAAACAGTGAGTAAAAAGTGGAGAGAAAGTAATAAAAGTGGCGAAAGAACAATTAAATTGGAAAATATGAAGTAAATGAACAAAAGAAATATAAACAGAGGAGAAAACAGTAAAGTGTAAACGTTAAGCGCTAAAGTAAAACAATAATAAAGAAGTGAAGTGTACAAAGAATTAAAGAAAGCATAAGATAAATTAAAAACGCGACGTAAACGTTTGAATCGTGAACAGTTTCCCGCCTGCCTGCGACCTTGAACGGCAAATAGACAACAAGCGATAACAGCCGGTTTGGAATAACAATTCGGTAGTTTTAGGGTTTTGTAGGTATGACCAAAAAACCCTTATACCGTCATTTTGTCGTCTGTCTGTCTGTCAGTTTGGTAAAAATTGTAGCCAAACTGCTAAACCTAGAGAGTTGAAATTTGGCATGCTTATACAACCCTTTGACTCGCATATAGGAAAAATACTAAAACATCTAAAAAACATATCCCCCTAAAAATATATTTGTGCTCATCGAAATTTTTTTTTTTTTTTTTAAATTCTGAGTGAAGCCCTGAATTCAAATGAAAGCCCTTAGTAAGTGGATTAACGGTCAAAATTTTATTTTTGCAAAATAAATTATTTTGACGCGATTTTTGCCAAAATTGTGCAAAAAAATTTGTTTGTACCACACCCAGTAGTTTAAACTAAAAATCTGAAAAAGTTCTAAGTAATGTACTTTTGTGTGAACCGGAATAGTACAACAGGAATTTTTGATCAGATTATGTTGTCGGAAAATAACGCATTTTTTATGTTTTTAACTAAAATATGTTGAATATTTAATTCGCTATGTAACACAGTAGATAAGTAGGCATTCGTAGCGTTGTGCGTTTAGTCCTTTATTTGTGATTTGCAAACTAGAGTTCGAATCCTGTCAATTTTAATTACCGACCGCCAACATATATAAGGGAGGTATTGTGATCATACCGATTTTGACATTTCGCGATTTCAATGGATCTCCACGAATTGAGATCCCTACATAACGTTTTGACTATTTTTAGCATAATGTCTGTCGGTCTGTCTGTTTGTCCGTCTGTCTGTCCATCTGTCTGTGTACACGTGTAGAGCAAATTCGGCTGAAAGGATTTTTATGAAACTTCATATTTAAACTTCTGCTATCAATGGCACGAGTTGATCAACTTTTGGTAAAAATCGGTTGACTAAAAGTGGGAGTTTACTCGTGTCAATTTTAAGATTTTTCGAAAAAATTTATTGAACAAAAGTTGCTATAAAAGCAATAATTAATATATTTTATTTGAGACGTTTTTCGATAAAACGAAAAATTACGAATAATTTCTGTAAAATTTTTCGAAATTTTTTCCAAGTCTCAATTTTTTCATACTTATATGTAACGTTTGCATGGTCATGATAAATAATATCTCTGTTAGAAAATATTAGGCCAAGTTATTTCTACTCTACTGCTAGAATGTAATTTATATAAGTACTTTATGATAGCGGTCAGTCCTGTGGTGGCCACAGCTGATTTTTTTTCTGTTTTTTTTTTGCATTTTTATTTTGTTTAAATTATTTTGTCAAAATTCTAGTTATATTTTGGTAAATGTTCAGGATATTTTTGCAAAGTTTGTAGGTTAACACGTAGAAATTTTGCTCCGTGTTAAGAGTGAAATTTTGATAGTTTTATGTTGAATTTATTTTGTGAAGTTCTCATAGATCTGTGCAATAATTTTTAGTGTTTGTTTTTCTCTTCTTATGTCAGAAGAAGGGAATTCCATTAGTGAAATATTACATTTTATTCGTTCAAATTTCTAATATACATTATTTTGAAATTTAACTGTGTTAAAAGTGGTCCAAACCTGTGCGAACATAATTATAGTTGCTTGACGCTCTTTACTGCCCCTGATTAAGTGGCATATGCAATTTGCATTACTTAGGTGCTGTAAAAGTTGCCAAGATCAGTTCTTACAGGGGTTTATTTACAATTAGCACCGATGTCAAATATATGCTCCGATTGTGGTGGAAAGGTCAGCGCTAGGGCGCCAGGTGTCCTTTGTTCGGGCTCTTGTGGACATTATTACCACGGAAAGTGTGTTCGTCTGTCAGCTGAAACTCTAAAACTCCTTAACGGGATTAAAGGAGCGCCATGGATCTGTAACGATTGCCAGTCTGCAGACGCCAATAAATCAATAATTATTTATAACGAAGAACTTTCTGGAAATCTTAATCATCCAGCTATTGTCCAAGCCATCGAAAATATTAGGATTGATTTCAACAATAAATACGAAGAGCTAAAAGTATTAATAATTGAAAAAAACACCATAATTGAAAATCTTACGACTGAAAATATAGCACTTAAAAAGGAAGTAGCGGATTTAGGCTCTAGACTAGATAATCTGGATCAGTACTCTAGAAGAAACAATCTGGAGATTCAAGGGGTCCCGGAAAAGAAGAACGAAAATCTGTTAGATGTCATTCAGCATATTGGAGCATTCATTGAATGTCCAGTGTCCCCCAATTATATTGATGCTATCCACAGAGTTCCATTTTTTAATAAAAACAAACAGGGTCCTAGAAATATTATAATAAAACTAAAATCTAGGTTATTTAAGCAAAGAGTTTTAGCGTGCTCCAAAACAGTAATTAAAAAGAATAGAACATCTGGTAAACAATTAAGTATTAATGTTCCTACGATTTCATCTGGTCTGTATGTGAACGAGCATTTGACAAATAAAAACAAACTTTTACTAAATAAGGCGAAATTGTTTGGTAGGGAGAATAATATTGAGTATATTTGGGTTCAGGATTGTAAGATTCTGGCGCGTAAAAATTCAAACTCGCGAATTTTTCAAATATATACCGAAGAGTGTTTAGCCAAATTAAATTAAATTAAAACCTCTTATTTTTCTCTCTATTAACTGTCTCGTTGCATTACCATTAGATTTCATAATATACTGATTATATGTTAGATGTGAACTCACTGAAAATATATTACCAAAATGTTCGTGGATTACGCACAAAAGTTACTAATTTTTTCCAAGCTTCTTCTGTACCTGATTACCACATTATTTGTCTTACTGAAACTTGGTTGAACGGTAATATTGGTAGTCATGAACTATTCAGTAATAATTTCCAAGTGTTTAGGCGGGATAGGGATAGGCATACTTCCCATAAGTCAGACGGCGGAGGCTCTCTTATTGCAATCAGCTCATTTTTACAAGTTGTTGAGCGGCCTGACTGGCAAACTAACGTTTTGGAAGAAGTATGGATATCCATTGCTCTGCCAAATGGTAAAAATAAAATTCATATATGTTGTGTCTACATACCGGACTATATTGATATCTGTAAACTTAATGTATTCACTGAAAATGTAACCAAAATTATCAATGACAATCTCCAGGATTCTGTTATTATAGTAGGTGATTTTAATTTAGCTAATATTGTATGATCACGTGACGAATACTTTAACTTTCTCACGCCTTCATTACCCTCTGACAAAAAATCATCACTTTTTATACATATATGTATATATATATATATATATATATATATATATATATATATATATATATATATATATATATATATACACAAATTTAATAACCAGTCGGAAATGTTCTATTAAATACATTTAATTCAATGTTTGAATGTATACGAAATCAGAGGGCGGGGCTAATGATTTAATCAACCAATGGAAACCATAGGCGCAATTTTCATATGGTAACCTGACCATATGGTTCGCAAACCAAATGGTTAACTGACATATGGTTAGCTGACCAAATTGTTACCTGACTATATGTTTAGCTGGCAAAATTGTTAACTGACCATATGGTTAGCTGACGAAATGGTTGCCTTACCATATGGTTAGCTGACCAAGTGGTTACCTAACCATATGGTTAGCTGACCAAATGGTTATTTGACCATTTGGTTTGCTGACCAAATGGTTACCTGACCATATGGTTAGCTGGCCAAATCGTTAATTGACCATGTGGTTAACAGACCAATTGGTTACCTGACCATGTCGTTGGCAGACCAAATGGATAACTGACCATATAGTTAGCTGACCAAATGCTTACCTGACCATATGTGCAGCTGGAAAAATTGTTAACTGACCAAATGGTTACCTGACCAAATGGTTAACTGACCAAGTGGTTAACTGACCAAGTGGTTAACTGACCAAATGGTTACTTGACCAAATGGTTAGCTGACCAAATGGTTAACTGATCAAATGGTTACCTGACCAAATGGTTAGCTGACCAAATGGTTAGCTGACCAAATGGTTAGCTGACCAAATAGTTAGCTGACCAAATGGTTAGCTGACCAAATGGTTAACTGACCAAATGGTTAGCTGACCAAATGGTTACATGTCTCGATATAACGTAAGAACGCACTAGGAAAGGATTTTTCGACCCATATAAGGTGAAAAGGAGTCAAATATATTTTTTCACGGTTTCCTCAGTATCTCTTAGGACAGATGAGATATCGACTAGGTTTTTGCTTATAAAAGTTACCCGTGCCAATGTTTAGAAACAAACTACGAATTTTATTTGTAATTAGTATGAACCTCTAACGGGGTGAATCTACACCTGAGGAGAGAGTCAGGAATGTGATCTATAAAGAACTATGAATTATTATAATTGCACGATGATGGCAAACCGTCAATAACCGTAGCGAAGCACGGGTACTCAGCTAGTATTTTTATATTAGGTCACAAACATGAGTGTCCTTTTTTTTGCAAGAGATTTGAATATACTTTTCTTTTGTTACAGGTGAAGGCAGTATCATTATGAACCAATTTTCAGAGAATAAACTACTAGTTTAACATTTATTTTGTTATATATGTGTCATAATAGACTATTATATTTTTGCTTATGCAAAACCCGAAGTGATGGTTATTTGTGTTCTAATATTTTAATTTTCATGGATAAAAGTTTTTTTTTACTAAAATATGTCTTTTACGTTCTCATAAATTCATCAAAAACACCAAAAAAATCACAAAATACATTTATGTTATTTTAACAACTAATTAAAAATTGGGTCACTTTTGACGCCACGATAGTAGTTATGATAGTGTAAATGAACGATAGTAGTACAAGGTTAAGTATATATTTTTTCCCTGTATAATTTTTTTTTTTTTTTTTTGTATTAAATAATAAATTATTTTTCAATAAGTTTATTTTCTTTTTTTTTTTTGCTTTTCACTTTTTATTTCGATCAATTTGACATATAAATATAAATCAACTGAAAAAATCTGAACACATTTTTTATGGGGGTGCGGGAGCTTATTTTCACATTCAACGAGTCAGTCTGAAGCCAACAGCCGTAGCCAGTAGTCGCAATCGCACACATGTTATATTATCATACTTTTGTACTATTAATTCTATCTTCAATAAATTTAATTAATAATTAAAACCGAATAATCAAACCCCACCATAGAATCCCACAACTTATGGAGGCTCACCGGGGATCGTGTCGCGTGTTTGAGAAGGTTTTTTTTTTTAAAAGAGTGAAATAAAAGTTGTTAAAATCGCGAAGAAACAAAACGAACATACTATCAGGTTTTACCGCCGATTGTAAACTTGTAAGTAATTGAAATTATACATATGAAACAAAACTTGGTGTCATTAGTGGAAAGTTGGGGTTTTGCGGGGCCCTTTAGAAGTCGAGGCCCAGTGCGCGCGCCCGGTTCGCCCGCCGTTAAATCCGCCTCTGAGAGTTGTAAGTAAAATGAAAGTTATGTGAGAAACAGTGAGTAAAAAGTGGAGAGAAAGTAATAAAAGTGGAGAAAGAACAATTAAATTGGAAAATATGAAGTAAATGAACAAAAGAAATATAAACAGAGGAGAAAACAGTAAAGTGTAAACGTTAAGCGCTAAAGTAAAACAATAATAAAGAAGTGAAGTGTACAAAGAATTAAAGAAAACATAAGATAAATTAAAAACGCAACGTAAACGTTTGAATCGTGAACAGTTTCCCGCCTGCCTGCGACCTTGAACGACAAACAGCCAACAAGTGATAACGCACACCTGCATATCATAAACAACAGCCGGTTTGGAATAACAATTCGGTAGTTTTAGGGTTTTGTAGGTATGACCAAAAAACCCTTATACCGTCATTTTGTCGTCTGTCAGTTCGCTAAAAATTGTAGCCAAACTGCTAAACCTAGAGAGTTGAAATTTGGCATGCTTATACAACCCTTTGACTCGCACATAGGAAAAATACTAAAACATATCCCCCTAAAAATATATTTGTGCTCATCGAAAAAAAAAATATTTTTTTTAAAATTCTGTGTAGGGTATCAAATGAAAGCCCTTAGTAAGTGGATTAACGGTCAAAATTTTATTTTTGCAAAATAAATTATTTTGACGCGATTTTTGCCAAAATTGTGCAAAAAAATTTGTTTGTACCACACCCAGTAGTTTAAACTAAAAATCTGAAAAAGTTCTAAGTAATGTACTTTTGTGTGAACCGGAATAGTACAACAGGAATTTTTGATTTCAGATTATGTTGTCGGAAAATAACGCATTTTTTATGTTTTTAACTAAAATATGTTAAATATTTAATTCGCTATGTAACACAGTAGATAAGTAGGCATTCGTAGCGTTGTGCGTTTAGTCCTTTATTTGTGATTTGCAAACTAGAGTTCGAATCCTGTCAATTTTAATTACCGACCGCTAACATATATAAGGGAGGTATTGTGATCATACCGATTTTGACATCAATGGATCTCCACGAATTGAGATCCCTACATAACGTTTTGACTATTTTTAGCATGATGTCTGTCGGTCTGTCTGTTTGTCCGTCTGTCTGTCCGTCTGTGTGTGTACACAGCAAATTCGGCTGAAAGGATTTTTATGAAACTTCATATTTAAACTTCTGCTATCAATGGCACGAGTTGATCAACTTTTGGTAAAAATCGGTTAACTAAAAATGGGAGTTTACTCGTGTCGATTTTAAGATTTTTGTGAATATTTCACAACAGAAAAATATTTCGAAAAAATTTATTGAACAAAAGTTGCTATAAAAGCAATAATTAATATATTTTATTTGAGACGTTTTTCGATAAAACGAAAAATTAGGAATAATTTCTGTAAAATTTTTCGAAATTTTTTCCAAGTCTCAATTTTTTCATACTTATATGTAACGTTTGCATGGTCATGATAAATAATATCTCTGTTAGAAAATATTAGGCTAAGTTATTTCTACTCTACTGCTAGAATGTAATTTATATAAGTACTTTATGATAGCGGTCGGTCCTGTGGTGGCCACAGCTGATTTTTTTTCTGTTTTTTTTTTGCATTTTTATTTGGTTTAAATTATTTTGTCAAAATTCTAGTTATATTTTGGTAAATGTTCAGGATATTTTTGCAAAGTTTGTAGGTTAACACGTAGAAATTTTGCTCCGTGTTAAGAGTGAAATTTTGATAGTTTTATGTTGAATTTATTTTGTGAAGTTCTCATAGATCTGTGCAATAATTTTTAGTGTTTGTTTTTCTCTTCTTATGTCAGAAGAAGGGAATTACATTAGTGAAATATTACATTTTATTCGTTCAAATTTCTAATATACATTATTTTGAAATTTAACTGTGTTAAAAGTGGTCCAAACCTGTGCGAACATAATTATAGTTGCTTGACGCTCTTTACTGCCGCTGATTAAGTGGCATATGCAATTTGCATTACTTAGGTGCTGTAAAAGTTGCCAAGATCAGTTCTTACAGGGGTTTATTTACAATTAGCACCGATGTCAAATATATGCTCCGATTGTGGTGGAAAGGTCAGCGCTAGGGCGCCAGGTGTCCTTTGTTCGGGCTCTTGTGGACATTATTACCACGGAAAGTGTGTTCGTATGTCAGCTGAAACTCTAAAACTCCTTAACGGGATTAAAGGAGCGCAATGGATCTGTAACGATTGCCAGTCTGCAGACGCCAATAAATCAATAATTATTGATAACGAAGAACTTTCTGGAAATCCTAATCATCCAGCTATTGTCCAAGCCATCGAAAATATTAAGATTGATTTCAACAATAAATACGAAGAGCTAAAAGTATTAATTATTGAAAAAAAACACCATAATTGAAAATCCTACGACTGAAAATATAGCACTTAAAAAGGAAGTAGCGGATTTAGGCTCTAGACTAGATAATCTGGATCAGTACTCTAGAAGAAACAATCTGGAGATTCAAGGGGTCCCGGAAAAGAAGAACGAAAATCTGTTAGATGTCATTCAGCATATTGGAGCATTCATTGAATGTCCAGTGTCCCCCAATGATATTGATGCTATCCACTGAGTTCCATTTTTTAATAAAAACAAACAGGGTCCTAGAAATATTATAATAAAACTAAAATCTAGATTATTTAAGCAAAGATTTTTAGCGTGCTCCAAAACAGTAATTAAAAAGAATAGAACATCTGGTAAACAATTAAGTATTAATGTTCCTACGATTTCATCTGGTCTGTATGTGAACGAGCATTTGACAAATAAAAACAAACTTTTAGTAAATAAGGCGAAATTGTTTGGTAGGGAGAATAATATTGAGTATATTTGGGTTCAGGATTGTAAGATTCTGGCGCGTAAAAATTCAAACTCGCGAATTTTTCAAATACATACCGAAGAGTGTTTAGCCAAATTAAATTAAATTAAAACCTCTTATTTTTCTCTCTATTAACTGTCTCGTTGCATTACCATTAGATTTCATAATATACTGTGTTGCGCCCGTAGGCCGCGTTTATAATAAATTAAATTTATCTTAATTTAATTTAAAACATAAAAACTTTTTATGTTTCCTAAATGTTGAGTGCCGCAACTTGCGAGTTCCAACATTGTCTAACTCACTAATCACTTGTTACTGACCTGCTCAGTGTGTGCACTTCGCTAGTGAAGTTTTAATATTTTACATTTTTTCTTAAATAATTCGCGAATCTATCGCGATTTTAGTGAAGTTACACCTGCTGTGCTTCATTAAAATATTATCAGTGTATCTACACGAAGTCCAGGAACATCCAGGACCTGTCCAGAACCCAAGAACCTGTTTTTTGGGACCAACCAGTGCCACATATGTAAAATTGGAATAAATATTCTACATATTTATAAGAATACAGCTACTGTAAGTCTGTTCCAATTTTACACACATTTTATTCATTGTTAATTTAATATTATTTTATTTTTGTAACTTAAATTCAGTTTTGTTAACGCCTCTGTGCGATTTTGCATTAATTTTTTGTTCACACACGCTGATCTCTTGATCACGTGTGCTGATTAATTTTCATTCAATTTAACATTTGTAATTTTAGTATTTATTATTCTTCATTGTTATATTATCAGTGTATTATTTCATATTGTATTTTGTGGCACTGTATTTCATTTATGTGATACGTCCACCGTGTTGAGCACCGTTCTCCGCATTTTTGTCGCTTGAGTAGGGTTTTCAGAGACGTCGTGGGATTTTAGGTTTGGTTCCTCCATAGCCATTACTTGTGGGCCTAGGATTTTACCCGTCTCCACCCCAGCTTAGGGCTACCATTACCCTTGTGTTAGTCTCCTAGAGCAGCCCCTAGGAGCAGAAGAGTTTTTATCCCCTCTCCTCTCCTCTAGGTCGTCCGTGTCTTCCTCTGCGGCTCAACTCGGTGTGTTTGTGTCACATAACTCCGTATATCTTTCTATATTCCAGCCTTCTGCTGGTGGTCCTTCGAGGTGTCCGCCCCGAAGACCATTTGTGTGACTGTCTGGCCACCCTACCTTACTTAGGCGGGGAGCGGGCGCCACATTTTATGGTCCTTCGAGCCGGATGTACTTACGCGCACTCAGGACAAATTTTTAGTCGACTTTTTGTTTGTCCGACTTTTTTGATTTGTCCGACTTTTTTTGTTTGTCCGATTTTTGGATTCTACGTCATACGGACAACGTTTTTGAGCCTGTCTCAAACGAAAAATCTAATTTTTGGCTTGGCCGATTTTTTCGGTTTCGCCGACTTTTTGATTTTTTTGATTTTTAGATTGTCTGTCTACAGGACAACATTTTTGAGCCTGCCTCAACCGAAAAATCTAATTTTTTGGCTTGGCCGATTTTTTCGGTTTCGCCGACTTTTTGAGTTTGGTGATTTTCAGATTGTCCGTCCTCAGGACAACATTTTTGAGCCTGTCTCAACTGGAAAATCTAATTTTTTGGCTTGGCCGATTTTTTCGGTTTCGCCGATTTTTTGATTTTTGTGATTTTCAGATTGTCCGTCCTCAGGACAACATTTTTGAGCCTGTCTCAACTGGAAAATCTAATTTTTGGGCTTGTCCGATTATTTTTGGTTTGTCCGATTTTTGGATCATCCACACACCGGACTATATTTATAAACCAATTTCAATCGGATTTTCCGACTTTTGGTTTATCCGATTTTAGATTATTTGATCTCCGAATAATCCTAAGTCGACTTACTTACGTACTACAGTTTCTATAACTTATTACGTGTTTTCTGGACTCTCTAGTCCTACTTTAGATTATCCTATCTCCGGATTTTCCATTAACCAGGACATTCTATGTCCGGTAGTTTTAGTTACACTCAGTAACTCCCCCTAGAATATCTCAGCCCGCTACGGCCGGCGGAATATTCTTCAAACACATTAGTATCGTCTTACGTACTAATTCGCCTCAATCATTGAGCAAAAAATTGCCAACTATTTTAGTGACTGTCTTCACAAGTCCACTATGGCAAAGTCTACGAAGCTTACTATAAAAAAAGGCTTCTCCATCAGGTTTATCGATGCGTTAGAGCGCTCTATCAATGAAGCTTTAACCGATTCATCCAAAATTCCTGATGTACGAACTCAGTTTAAACAACTACCCTCACGTAGGGACACTTTTGAAGAGTGTCTACTTGAGCTTATGGCCCTCCCTGAGAATGCGGCCAATCAAGATGACCTGAACCAAGAGTTTGACGATTTTCAAGTAAGAGTTATGCGCATTACTACAGCATGTGAGGCACCCCCATTCAAAGAGGATGTTAACTCCACTCTCGATCGCACTGCTCAACTCGATTCAGGCTTCTCTCACGCGAGCCAGTCGGCTTGCAAGAATACACATTTACCTAAGTTGAGTATCCCACCGTTCAACGGAGACATTGATAATTGGCAGTCATTCTTCGACCTGTTCAACACTACGATTCATGTCAATGAGACTCTATCACCGGTCCAGAAGTTACAGTACCTTCGGTCTTCTCTGCGAGGCGAAGCACTGAACCAAATCCAGGATTTGAAGGTAACTGAAGCCAATTATGAGATTGCCTTAAGTATCCTTAAGGAAAACTATCAACGTAACCGTCTCATCTCAACCCTTCACGTCCAAGGTATTGTTAACATACCTGCTCTCAAAGACACGACATATGACAGTGTAAATTCATTCGTCTCGACTGTCAAAAGGCATACAGCTTGTCTCCAAGCCCTTAATGAACCTGTTGAACAATGGGGAAAAATCCTAGCAGTGATTCTCTCAACTAAATTAGAAATGAAGGTACGTAACCGTTTTGAGGAAGATCTGGATAACAACGAGTTACCAGAACTAGAAACCCTCCTAACGTTCCTGCAAAAATACGTCACATCTCAACAGTGGCAAACACTCTCATCAGAGAAATACACTCCTCCTAAAGGGAAGTCATACTTTCGTGAGCGTCCGTCCACGAAACCGACTGAACGAAGAAAAGCCTTCCTGACTACTTCTAATAGATCTCCTAAATGTCTAGAGTGCAAAGAAGTACACCCTCTGTACTGCTGCACTAAGTTTAAGGATCTGTCAGCCGGTCAGAGGCACCAGCTGATTAAGACAAATAACTACTGTTATAATTGTCTAGCCCCTAACCATCGTGCAGAAGGGTGCAACTCCAAAGTCAGCTGTAAAACTTGTCAGCAAAGACATCATACTTTGCTTCACCTAAACGAACCTACGAAGCCCGCAAGAGAAAATAATCACCAGAAGGCTCGTTATTCTTCTCAACTTACTGCTTCGGGATCTAATCCACGTCTCGACGATCCGCAGCAATCAAGCCAGTCCTCTAAGAAGCTTGTAAGCTCTACAAGTGTCAGGACAAACAGCTCTTCTAAGATTTCATCCGTTTTATTGAGTACAGCAATTGTATATATTCAAGACTCGCGTAAAAAATGGATTGAAGTCAGAGCTCTACTGGACAGCGGCAGCGAGATCAGCCTTATCACGGAAGGCTGTAGAACCAAGATCGGCCTGAAACGAAGACCGACGAATTTGACCATATCAGGAGTCTCAGATGTAGAATTAGAAAGAGTTAAAGGAATTGTTACTTGCAACTTCCGACCACGCGACCGTCAAACTAACTTCTCCGTTAACGCACTGGTCGTCAACTCTATTGCACCTCAACTGCCTACTCAAGGATTCGACAGATTAACTACGTCCGCCCTGGAAAGTACACTACATCTCGCAGATCCAACTTATTACGTACCCGGACCCATAGATATGTTGTTAGGGGCCGATGTATTTTTCTCCCTGACCAGAGGAATCGCCCTCAAACTACCAGAGGGTCCTCACGCCGTAGAAACTACCCTAGGCTGGGTAATTTCTGGACCTGTATCTACTACAGGCAACCACGCAGAGTGCAACTCATTTAATTCGTTTCATCTTAGCGTAGATGAAAAAATTTCTAATACGTTGCACAAATTTTGGGAACTTGAAGAAGTTCCAACAGCCAAACCTGTTTACACCGACGAAGAACTTCTTGCGGAAAGGATTTTTAAAGAAGAACATACGCGAAACTCCGATGGCAGGTACACAGTGCCACTTATCTTCCGAGGCAGTACTCCAGACCTGAAGGGATCCTTTGCTCCCGCTCTTGCGTGCTACAAGTCACTTAGGGCCCGACTCAGTCGTAATGAGGCTCTTCGCAAGGCCTACGTAGAGTTCATGGAAGACTATCACAAAGCAGGGCACATGTCACTGCTTAAATTTAATTCTAACAACCAGAATTCTGGCTACTTCATTCCTCACCACTGTGTTGTCAAAAACAGTGGACCGACCATGAAGTTGAGGGTGGTGTTCAACGCCTCTAAGCCCTCCGCAGATGGAACTTCTTTAAACAACACACTATTGTCCGGACCGCCTCTCCAACCGGACTTAGCAAAAGTTGTTATGAAACAGCGATTGCATCCTATTTTGATAGCTGCGGACATACGTCAAATGTTCCGTCAAATCTTTGTATCTGATCACCAGAGGCGCTATCAAAAAATTCTTTGGGACTTCGATTTGTCAGCAACTCCTAAAATCTTCGAACTGAACACAGTAACTTACGGAACTACGTGTGCACCATTCGTCGCCATACGTACTCTCCATCAACTGGCTATGGACGAAGGCGACTGTTATCCATTAGCGGCCGCTGCCCTCAAATCCAGCACTTTTGTAGATGACATCATCACAGGCGCAGATAATCTTTCTGACGCCCGCCTGTTGAAGAGCCAACTCATCAAACTTTTGGCAACGGCAGGAATGGAACTAAGGAAGTGGGCAAGTAACTGTGAAGAAGTACTGGAGGATCTCCCTCCTGATTACTGTCAGTTTGACAGCAATCTGAAACTTGATCCTGATCATCAAGTGAAAATACTAGGCGTCATGTGGGATCCTTCCGCCGATGCCTTCGTATATCATCTTCAGTTGCCGGAGTCGAAGCTCACCAAACGACAGCTATTATCTGAAGCCGCTAGGATATTTGATCCTCTCGGTTGGCTGGCTCCCACTACTATGGTCTCCAAGATGATTCTCCAATCTCTCTGGAAGAAAAGTCTGAATTGGGATGAACTTCTCCCAAATTCGGTACGTCTACAATGGCAGAATTACAAGTCAAACAAATGGAAAACATTTATCGGCCAACAGATTCTTACATACGAGGAAATGGCCACAGTCTTCTGTCAAATTGAGGCCATACTCAACTCGAGACCATTATGTCCTGCAACTTCAGATCCTGATGACTGCGAAGCACTCACGCCCAGCCACTTCTTAACCTATGAACCAGCAGTTACCCTGCCGGAACCCAATTCGAGTCGTGACTCTCTCACGCACTCAGCAAGATGGAAAATGGTTCAACATATATCGCAAGACTTTTGGCATCGCTGGAATAATGAATACTTAAATACTCTACAACAGCGCCAAAAGTGGACCAAACCATCACCACAGCTCCAAATGGACCAACTAGTCCTCATCAAAGACAACTGCCTGCCTCCCCTTCAATGGAAGCTAGGGAGAGTTGTCTCAGTTACCCCAGGCAAGGACGGAGTAATACGAGTCGCTACCGTCAAAACCGCCAAGGGAACTTTTGTCAGGCCAGTAGTTAAACTGGCTCCATTACCGTTCGGCCCTCTTGCCGAGCGTTGACCGCTTATCTTTCTTTGTTTTTTCCACGGTTTAAAACATTCGTTTTGGCCGGCGGAATGTTGCGCCCGTAGGCCGCGTTTATAATAAATTAAATTTATCTTAATTTAATTTAAAACATAAAAACTTTTTATGTTTCCTAAATGTTGAGTGCCGCAACTTGCGAGTTCCAACATTGTCTAACTCACTAATCACTTGTTACTGACCTGCTCAGTGTGTGCACTTCGCTAGTGAAGTTTTAATATTTTACATTTTTTCTTAAATAATTCGCGAATCTATCGCGATTTTAGTGAAGTTACACCTGCTGTGCTTCATTAAAATATTATCAGTGTATCTACACGAAGTCCAGGAACATCCAGGACCTGTCCAGAACCCAAGAACCTGTTTTTTGGGACCAACCAGTGCCACATATGTAAAATTGGAATAAATATTCTACATATTTATAAGAATACAGCTACTGTAAGTCTGTTCCAATTTTACACACATTTTATTCATTGTTAATTTAATATTATTTTATTTTTGTAACTTAAATTCAGTTTTGTTAACGCCTCTGTGCGATTTTGCATTAATTTTTTGTTCACACACGCTGATCTCTTGATCACGTGTGCTGATTAATTTTCATTCAATTTAACATTTGTAATTTTAGTATTTATTATTCTTCATTGTTATATTATCAGTGTATTATTTCATATTGTATTTTGTGGCACTGTATTTCATTTATGTGATACGTCCACCGTGTTGAGCACCGTTCTCCGCATTTTTGTCGCTTGAGTAGGGTTTTCAGAGACGTCGTGGGATTTTAGGTTTGGTTCCTCCATAGCCATTACTTGTGGGCCTAGGATTTTACCCGTCTCCACCCCAGCTTAGGGCTACCATTACCCTTGTGTTAGTCTCCTAGAGCAGCCCCTAGGAGCAGAAGAGTTTTTATCCCCTCTCCTCTCCTCTAGGTCGTCCGTGTCTTCCTCTGCGGCTCAACTCGGTGTGTTTGTGTCACATAACTCCGTATATCTTTCTATATTCCAGCCTTCTGCTGGTGGTCCTTCGAGGTGTCCGCCCCGAAGACCATTTGTGTGACTGTCTGGCCACCCTACCTTACTTAGGCGGGGAGCGGGCGCCACATACTGATTATATGTTAGATGTGAACTCACTGAAAATATATTACCAAAATGTTCGTGGATTACGCACAAAAGTTACTAATTTTTTCCAAGCTTCTTCTGTATCTGATTACCACATTATTTGTCTTACTGAAACTTGGTTGAACGGTAATATTGGTAGTCATGAACTATTTAGTAATAATTTCCAAGTGTTTAGGCGGGATAGGGATAGGCATACTTCCCATAAGTCAGACGGCGGAGGCTCTCTTATTGCAATCAGCTCATTTTTACAAGTTGCTGAGCGGCCTGACTGGCAAACTAACGTTTTGGAAGAAGTATGGATATCCATTGCTCTGCCAAATGGTAAAAATAAAATTCATATATGTTGTGTCTACATACCAGACTATATTGATATCTGTAAACTTAATGTATTCACTGAAAATGTAACCAAAATTATCAATGACAATCTCCAGGATTCTGTTATTATAGTAGGTGATTTTAATTTAGCTAATATTGTATGGTCACGTGACGAATACTTTAACTTTCTGACGCCTTCATTACCCTCTGACAAAAAATCATCACTTTTTATACATATATGTATATATATATATATATATATATATATATATATATATATATATATATATATATATATATATATTGTCTTTATATTTAGTTAGGTATATCTATTATGTAACTTACAAATGTTTGTTGTAATAATTATTACTTTGTTATAACTTCTGTACGTGGGAATTTGCAGGAGCTTGTCTCCGTTTAATTCCCCTAACAAAATAAAAATAAATAAAAATAAAATGTTGCATTTAATTTTTTAAAGCGTAAATTTAATAACCAGTCGGAAATGTTCTATTAAATACATTTAATTCAATGTTTGAATGTATACGAAATCAGAGGGCGGGGCTTATGATTTAAGCAACCAACGGAAACCATAGGCGCAATTTTCATATGGTAACCTGACCATATGGGTAGCAAACCAAATGGTTAACTGACCATATGGTTAGCTGATCAAGCGGTTACCTAACCATATGGTTAGCTGACTAAATTGTTACCTGACCATATGTTTAGCTGGCAAAATTGTTAACTGACCATATGGGTTGCTGACGAAATGGTTACCTGACCATATGGTTAGCTGACCAAGTGGTTACCTAACCATATGGTTAGCTGACCAAATGGTTATTTGACCATTTAGTTTGCTGACCAAATGGTTACCTGACCATATGGTTAGCTGGCCAAATCGTTAACTGACCATGTGGTTAACAGACCAATTGGTTACCTGGCCATGTCGTTGGCAGACCAAATGGATAACTGACCATATAGTCAGCTGACCAAATGCTTACCTGACCATATGTTCAGCTGAAAAAATTGTTAACTGACCAAATGGTTACCTGACCAAATGGTTAACTGACCAAGTGGTTAACTGACCAAATAGTTAGCGGACGAAATGGTTAACTGACCAAATGGTTACTTGACCAAATGGTATGCTGACCAAATGGTTAGCTGACCAAATGGTTAACTGACCAAATGGTTACCTGACCAAATGGTTAACTGACCAAGTGGTTAACTGACCAAATAGTTAGCTGACCAAATGGTTAACTGACCAAATGGTTACTTGACCAAATGGTTAGCTGACCAAATGGTTAGCTGACCAAATGGTTAACTGACCAAATGGTTACCTGACCAAATGGTTAATATGTTAATATGCAGGAAATGCAGGCCCAGCTGAAGGCGTTGCAGGCTGAGTTGCGGGATATGCAGGCCCAGAAGGCAGCCAAGATAGACGCGACTGCAGGAAGCGAGACCGGTGAGTCAGCGATACGCGGCGGAGTATCCAGCTTCAGAACGGGAGCTGACATCCTGGACCCCTTCGATCCCGATGACCGTGAGGCCAATGTCGACATCTGGTTGGCTCGCATCGACCAGCTGGGGTGTGTACACGGGTGGACCGAGTACGAGAAATCCCTGTACATGCAGGCGAAGCTGAGGGGAAAAGCCAGAGCGTGGTTCAATCGGCTTCTCAAGTACGACCACACCTGGGCGGAGTGGAAGATCATGCTGAAGACGGCGTTCCCTCAACAGCATGCTAAACCATTAACTGAACTGACCAAGAAGCAGACTACGTGGCAGTGGGGCGACAGCCAAGCCGAGACGTTCGCAAAGCTGAAGCAGCTGCTGGTGGAACGACCGGTGTTGGCACTGTACCATAGTCATGCAGAGACGGAGATATATACAGACGCCTGTCCGAGCGGCTTGGGTGGAATCCTATTGCAGAAATAAAACGACGGATCCTTGCGGCCGGTGCTCTACTTCAGCAGGGTAACCACACCCGCCGAACAGAAGTACCATAGCTTTGAGTTAGAGACGTTGGCGCTCGTGGAAACGGTAAAACGTTTCCGGGTATATCTGGTGGGTATACATTTTAAGGCTATCACCGATTGTACTTCTGTGCGAGCTACCATGCTTAAACGAGACCTGGTGCCCCGCATCGCTCATTGGTGGATGACTCTACATGAGTACAACATGGAAGTAGAGTACAGGCCGGGAGCCAGGATGCAGCATGTTGACGCGCTGAGCCGTAACCCCGTCTCAGTGAACCTGGTTTAGATCCACGATGATGATTGGTTTCTGACAGTTCAGCTGCAGGACGAGAAGGCGCACTCGATTGTAGAGGCGCTGCAGGCAGGTACAGCTGACAAAGGTATTGTTAACGACTTTAAATTACAGGACGGGCGGTTGTACAGCAAGACGCTGCTGGGTGATCGACTGTATGTCCCGGCGATGGCAAGATTCAGTCTACTACGAAAACATCATGATGATGTTGGTCACCCCGGCGTTGAGCGTTGCTTAAAATTAATAAAGGAAACTTACTGGTTTCCCAAAATGGGGCGTTTCACAAAGAAATACGTCCAAGCGTGCATGAACTGTGCGTTCAGCAAAGGGAGTTATGGCAGAGCGGAGGGTCTGCTACACCCCATTGAGAAGAAGGCAATCCCCTTCGACACGGTGCACGTCGACCATCTGGGACCTTTTGCACGAAGTGTACGCGGGTACTCTTACGTACTCATGGTGGTGGACGCGTTCACCAAATACACCCTCGCAAGAGCAACGCGCACTCTGAAGTCTACAGAGGTGATTACTATACTTAAAGAGATTTTCAGCGAGTTCGGATATCCGAAGCGTGTGATCTCCGACAGAGGGTTGGCGTTTACCAGTAAAGTATTTACTGAGTTCTTAGCCAAGCACGGCGTGCGGCACGTATGTAATGCCATTGCGACCCCAAGGGCGAACGGACAAGTCGAAAGACAGAACCGTACTATAGTGGAAGCGATCGGCGCAATGACTGCAGATGAGTCCCGTTGGGACGAGACACTGCCCGACATTGTGTGGGGTATGAATAACTGTGTAAACAAGAGTACGGGGTACTCGCCTGTTGAGATGATGTTTACACGAAAGAGTGGTGCCATTGCGGAACTCTCTGACGGTGTCCAGAGCGCAAATGCCCCGGCGGAGGCTGAGTTCCATGAACCACGGCGAGAGGTTACAAGGCGTCGCCGGCGAGCGGCTGAGAAGCTGAATAACGTCAGCGAGACTATGAGAGCTTGTTTTAATAAAAGACGAAAAACGGCGACCTGCTACAAACCCGGTGACCTGGTCTTGTGGCGAAATGCAAGTACATGCCACGGCGACAAGGGCGTGAACAGAAAACTGTTGAATAAATTTAATGGCCCCTATAAAGTAACGGCGATACTGGGGAACGACCGATACAAAATATCCTCCGTCAAAGGCGTCAGGGGATATAAAAATTTCACCGTGACGGTAGTTGCTGATTTACTACGGCGATATCACAGCACCATGGCAGAGCATGAGCTCAGTGCCGACCAGGATGATCAACACACAGGTATCCAGGAGACTGATCGACAACAAGATAAAAAACACAATAAACTTGATAATTATATATTGCAACTTGAATTCGTACAAACATGTGCCTTTATCGGGCTTGTGACGACTACTGTCGTTACCTTGGAGCGCTCTTTTACTCCCTCTCTAGCCAAACACAGTTTTGGCGCTATTATTTAAATTACAGTAACATAGGCCCCCCTGTTGAAAGGATCCTCTTTCTAAACAATAATTGAAAAAATGCATAGAAAATAATCTTTAAAGTCTCTAAACATATAAAAAATCGTGCTTGCTAAACCAACGCACTTTCACTAAACATGTGACATGCACTCATGTTCACTGGACACTGTCAGTCACTGGGGGGTGGATCTTCTTTGGGTAATGGGTACAGCTTGGTGACCGCACGCTTGAAGATTCCCCGCAGTGTCTTGACTGTAGCTACCCGGACAGTCTGGTCAGATCCTTGGTGTAGATCGATGATTCGACCCAAAGGCCAACTTAAAGGTGGTTGATTGTCTTCTTGCATGAGGACTAATTCCCCAATTTGAAGATACGAGGTTGCTGGTACCTTTCACTTCTTTCTGGCTTGTAGTTGCTGTAGATACTCATGTGACCATCGTGTCCAGAAGCTCTGGATTAGCTGCTGGATGTGCTGATAGTTTGACAGACGCCCTGACGGCAGGTGCTCCAGACTTGGCTTAGGAATTGCAGTTTCCTTTCTTCCAAGGAGGAAGTGTGAAGGAGTTAAAGGTTCTAGGTCATTTGGATCATCTGAGAGAGGAGTAAGTGGACGTGAGTTTAATATAGCCTCAATTTGACAAGAAAATGTGTAAAATTCCTCGAATGTCAAAGATACGTTATGAAGTAATCGCTTGAAATGGAACTTCATGATTTTTACGCCCGCTTCCCATATTCCCCCAAAATGTGGTGAATTTGGTGGTATAAAGTGCCATGAGACGCCCTCGGTGGTGAGCATATCTACAATTTTATCCCGATCGGACTCGAGCATGCATAGTAAACGTCTCAATTCTCTATCGGCTCCGACAAAATTGGTTGCGTTATCAGAATGAATCTCACTTGGTCGGCCCCTGCGAGCAATGAATCGCTTAAGCGCTGCCATGAACGCCTCTGTGCTGAGATCGGACACGACTTCCAAGTGTATTGCTTTCGTGGCAAAGCAGACAAACAATGATATGTAACATTTAATAGTTTTTGCTCCGCGTCCTCTGTGGTTCTTTATAAGGAATGGACCCGCATAGTCCACGCCTGTGATTTGAAATGGAAATGAAGGGACTACTCTAGTTCGCGGTAAAGACCCCATTTGTGGTTTATTGTTAATTGGTTTCGCTCGGAAACATTTCGTACACTCTCGTACCACGCGTTTGGCAACGTTTTTTCCTTTAACAGGCCAAAATTTCTCTCGCACGAAACTCATCATTTGCTGCACACCAGCATGTGCTAAGCGTATGTGTGCATCACGGAAAATTAATGTCGTTATATGATTCTTTGCGTACAGTATAATTTGATGACGTTCCTCGTATGTCAGCTCAGAAAGCTGTAACCGTCCCCCTACACGTATTAAACCATCTCCATCTAAAAATGGAGCTAAAGCCGCAATCGGTGAGTTAGATTTTACTCGCTTGTTTGCTTTAAGCTGAGAATATTCCGTATGAAAGTCTTCAAGCTGTACAATTCTTAAGATTCCGCGTAAAGCTTGTCTTGTCTCTATTGGGGTAAGAGATCCGTATCTACGCTCTGCCTTTGAATGTCTCGTATTATGCGCAAAACGGAAACAATATGCTACTGTTCTTAATAACCGATTGAGGTTAGAAAACTTGTCTAATGGAATCGCTAAGGGTTCCACTTTCGTTATGCATGTTAATGTATTGGTTCGTAACTCGGGCACTTCCTTACTGTGGGTAGGTTGTTCTGGCCAGTTCTCCGTACTTGCCAAAAGCCAACTTGGTCCATTCCACCACAAGGAAGAGGTTATTATATCCTTTGGACAGGCACCCCTCGAGATGATGTCCGCGGGGTTACTAGCTGTAGGCACGAAATGCCATGACGACTTGTCCGTCAAGTCTTGTATTTGTGCAATTCGATTTGCAACAAATATTTTTAACGCGCTCGGTGGAGTATGAATCCACGCGAGTGTGATTCGCGAATCAGACCAAAGGATTACCCTTTGAAATGTAGTTCTTAATGAAGATTGTACCTTGTGTATCAATTTTGCCAGCACCAATGCTGCACAAAGTTCTAGGCGCGGCATTGTGATAGTCTTCAACGGTGCTACTTTAGATTTGGAACATAGCAACTGAGTGAATACTTGACCTTCAGAATTTTCACTCCGTATATAAACACACGCCCCGTAAGCTAATTCTGACGCGTCGGCGAAACCATGTAATTCTAATCTAGTAGATTCACGACAAATTGCATGGCGAGGGACCTTTATATCGTTTAAAAGGTGTAACTCATTTCTTAAATCTCTCCATTGAGTCTGAATATGACAAGGTACCGTATCATCCCAACCTAATTTTTCCTGCCAAATTAGTTGCAAAATGATTTTTGCCTTGACCGTGCAAGGACCGAGAAGACCGAGGGGGTCAAAAATTTGACTGATTATCGAAAGAATTGTTCGCTTGGTTACAATCTCCGAAACTTGCGTATTTACATTGAATACAAGATTATCGTCGTTAGAAGCCCAATACAAACCGAGGGTCTTAGTATTCTCATTTGATCCTATCGGTAAAATATTCAACTTCTGCTCATTTCCCGCTACGCGCTCTAATACTTGCGGTTTATTAGTTACCCACTTGCGTAAGGGAAAACAACCTTGCTCCAAAATTCCTAATAATTGTTCGCATAAAATCGTAGCCTTGGAAGCATCGTCCGTGCCTGTAAGCAAATCGTCAACATAAAAATCCTCGGTGATTATTGTTGCTGCATCAGGATATTGTTCTGCGTTCTCGATTGCTAGTTGCTGCAGGCATCTTATTGCTAAGAACGATGCAGCTGCCGTTCCGTACGTAACCGTGTTTAATTGATACGTTGCTATTGGTTTAGATGGGTCATCGCGCCAAAGTATGCGTTGTAACTTTCGTTCTTCCGGCTTAACCAGAACTTGTCTATACATTTTCGTTATGTCAGCTGAAAGAGCTATAGCATATTGTCTAAAACGTAATAAGATCGCGAATAAATCGCTCTGGATCGTAGGTCCGATTAATTGTAAATTATTAAGTGAATAACCCGACGTACTTGGATATGACGCATCAAAAACTATCCGCAATTTCGTAGTCACGCTTGACTCGTTCACCACGCCATGATGTGGCATGTAGTACTGTGTGTCGCTAGTATTGTCATCATTGATCTTCGTCATGTGATTGAATTCCTCGAATTCACTCATGAATTTGTTGTACTCGTCTCGTAATTGAGGTCGCGATTGAAGCTTGCGTTCTAAAGAGTAGGATCTCTTTAGAGCTCCAGATTTCGAGTCACCCAACAGGTCAACCGAATCTTTAAACGGGATGGAGACTACGAATCTCCCATCATCGTCGCGCTTGTGATTATCAATGAAATGCGCCTCGCACGCCCTTTCATCTTCTGATAAATGTTTGCTTGAAGGATACTCCTCGAGTTCCCAAAACCTAGCTAATTGGTCTTGTACATCTATATTTTTATTGAAATTGCATTGTGTGTTTAGGAACGAATTACTTCCACTTACTACTGGACCCGCTACTATCCAGCCTAATCTAGTCTTTTGAATCGTGGGTTTATTAGGACCCAAACGGACGTTTCCCTTCTCGATCAAATCCCAAAAGATACCCGCACCCAACAGTATATCTAGTGGACCTGGCTTATCAAAGTTAGGGTCTGCTAATTTGATTTTTTCGGGAATGTTCCACTGACTCGTGTTCACCTGGACTTGAGGAAGATAATCGCTTATGTGGGGGATTACCAAACACTCGACGTGTGTTTTGTACTTGCTTAACCTAGACGTTAATGTTAACTCGCATTTACCACTTATCTGCGTACTACAGTTGCTCTATCCGCTAACCGTTGCCTTATATGGTTGTTACCGCGCGATTGCACGCGTGCTGGTGGCCGCACCGCACGCTACATCACTTGTACTATATCGCATGATCCGTGCCGACCCTCGGAAACCGCTAATCAATTTAATCCACGCATTTATAGCGTTTATTTGCAAAATTCTCTATAAATGGGCGGAGCTTAATTCCTCATTGGTTCAAACTGTTCCCCTTCCACTAAAACAACGTTATTACGCAGTTAGAACGTATAAATACAGATAGCAAAGCTTCGCAAGCTACCAGTTCTCGGACTGGTCTCCTCTCGCTCTCTGCGGGATCACTCGCTCTCTGTGGGTGCATCGCATCTCGCTCTCTGCGGGATCACTCGCTCTCTGTGGGTGCATCGCATCTCGCTCACTGCGGGATCACTCGCTCATTGCGGGTGCGTCGAGCCGTCATAAAGAATTTAATACACTCACGCACCGTTATTCTCAGCACGTCATGTTCGCTCTACGCGGACCAAACTCCACCACCTCCAGAGGTCATTTCAGCCGCCCCCGACTCACACTAGTCGTGTGGGGGCTCAAACTCAACGGCGCTTAAGCCCCGTTCCAACGCGAGATGTTTCACGGCGTCACCGCCGCTACTTGCCGCCCTCCGGCACTACAATACTTACAAAATAACTTCTAATCGCCACCGATGTCCACGACGGACATCATCATCATCGCCGCGACGCCCACCGTCCATGTTAGACGTCGCTGCTCACCACGACGCCCGCCGTCGCCCACAACGACGCTCGCCGTCCTTTCTCAAATCCATCTCAAATCCTAGTCCAAATAAACATGTATTTCTCTTATATTATTCTATATTGTTAAATCCTTCATTGTTATTTATTCATTTATTTATTTTTTTATTTATTTTACAGTTTTTTAGGAAAGCCAACAGTAGACCCTATAACTGGCTTCCACGAATTATTGTAATTGTGTTACATATCTTACAATTTTTTTTACATATTTGTACACATTAATTTAGATTAATAACAATAATATTAAAAAAAAGAAGAAAAAATAAACTACAATACGTATGTTTCTTAGAAATTAAATATTGGATTTTATTTTGTTTTTAAATTGTTGCAAGGGTAAGCTAAATAAGTCTAAATGTAGAAAATTATTATTATAAGTTGACATAAGTCTATTAATAGGTGAGTTTTTGTAACAGTTAGTGTGACATTTTGGTAATTTAAAAAGTGCGCTTGATCTGGTAGATTTAACGGGAGCTAAAAAGTTGATATTTGAAATAAATGTTTGGGAATCGATTAAATTATTAACTATTTTAAAAAGAAATATCATATCGGTCTGGTATCTTCTGTTTTGTAAAGATTCGTAATCAAGTAATTGTAAGGTATTTAAGTAAGTAGAGTAGCCAATATTTAATTTGTAACAAACTGTAGACGTGAATTTTTTTTGAACAGATTCTATTAAATTAATATTTTAATCATACATTGGATTCCAAATGACTGAACAATATTCTAATTGAGATCTAACTATGGAATTAAATAACAATGTTAAAGTTTCCTTCGTGTGAAAGGGCTTAGTAGATCTAATTACAAAACCTAAGAGTTTATAAGCCTTTTTTCTTATGTTGTCAATATGATCATTAAACAATAGCTTAGAATCGAAAAGTATGCCTAAATCTCTGACTGTTGTCTTGGTTATTAAATTTATACCATTTAAACCATAGTTAAATTTCAATATATTTCTATTACGTGTGAAGTTGACCACACAACATTTATCAATATTTAAGCTCATATCATTTTCTAAGCACCATTTATGAAGTCTTAATAGATCTTCTTGCATTTTATAACAATCTGTTGTCGTTTCAATAACTCTATAGAACTTCAAATCGTCAGCAAATAATAAATTGAAGGAAAATTCAAAACATTTATAAATTGAGTTTATATATAATATAAACAAAATAGGCCCCAAGTGCGAACCCTGAGGTACTCCCGATTTAACTGAAATTCTACGAGATATGAAACCATTACATACAACAAACTGTGACCTATTTCTAATGTAACTATCAAGCCATCGTAATAGGGAACCATGTATGCCGTAACTCGTTAATTTTAATGTAAGTAAAAAGTGATTTATTCTATCAAACGCCTTGCTAAAATCGGTATAAATTACATCAACTTGTTTCTTGTTGTCTAATGCATTGCTCACAAATTCAGTGAAAGGTATTAAATTGGTAAGTACTGATCTGCCACTGTAGAAACCATTTTGTTGTGGAATAATTATTTGATTTAAAATAAATTTGAGATTATCGACTATAAGGGATTCGAAAATTTTAGCAAAAACTGGTAATATAGATATGGGTCTATAATTAGTGACGTTATTTTTTACACCGGATTTAAATATTGGCGTAATGAATGATATCTTCCATATATCATGAAAGACTCCATTCTCCAAAGATTTTTTAAATAAAATATGAAGCGGGTAAGCTAAATAATATGCACAATTCTTAATAAATATGGGATGAATTTTGTCAGGTCCACAACCCTTTTTTATGTCAATTTGAATTAGTTTATTGAGAATTTCGTTTTCACTTATTTTTATTGAACTTAAGTGGATATCATTATCGTAAGGCAAAGCGTGTAATGAATGCGGTTGTACATTAGAGTCCACATACATAGATTCGAAATAATCGGCAAAGAGATTGCATATATCATTCCCTTCTAGACTCTCATTATTGCCATAGTGCATAACATTAGGTATATTATTATTAGTTTTTAAAGTTTTTGTGTAATTCAAAAAATGTTTTACATTAGATTTAATTTTTGTTTCAATAAAATTTATATGTTGCTTAAGATCTATATTTGCTTTAATTTTAACTCTCTGACGTAATATAGCAAATGAGTTGTAATCATCCAAATTATTATAACGCTTCCATTTTTTATGAAATTTATTTTTTTCTTTCAACATTTTTATTAGTGAACTAGAAAACCATTTTGGATATTTAATATTAGGTTGAGAATAAATTATACAAAATTTTATAAAAAAGATCAGTGCTCTCATTGACGTCCAGTTCATTTAGTGCTTCGTCCCATCTGACAGCAGACAGTTTATATATAAGTGATTCATAATCACACTTTCTGAAATTGTAAGACTTTTTATTCATTTGAGATAATTTCTTATAATGGTTCAGCGAAAAATTAATTTCAAGAACTGGATGATACAAGTCTACTTTGCTAAGCGGAAATTGACATAAATTAATATTCAAGTTAAACGAACTCAAAACCAAATCTAGTACTTTATTTAAATTATTTCTGCAACCATTAAACTGAAATAAATTGCAATAAGACAAAGTGTTCACTAGCTCTAAATGTATGTTGGATCTTGTCAGATATGTGGGAACAAAATAATTGTGTTGGGAGTTCCAGCTTAGATCTGGCAAATTATAGTCGCCAATAATAATAAACTCATCTCGCGAATATCTAGTTGTGAGTTCGGATATTTTATTGAAATGACTACTATAAACACTTATATCTGATACAGGAGGGAAATATACACAACATAAATGAATTTTTGTATGATTTGATGTTATTAAAGTTACCCACAAGTCCTCAGCTGATGAATTCCATAATATTTGCGGTTTGCTCTGAAATTTCTTGGACACTAGTATTAAAACTCCACCTCCTTGCGATTTGTTAATATCAACACGATCACGACGATATAAACAGTATTTGTTTAAATCACAAATTTCACTATCCATTATAGAATTATTTAGCCACGTTTCAGTTAGAAATATTATGTCAAAATTACACGTAGATAGTTCATTGTATAGGTTAAGTAGTTTAGTTTTTATTCCTCGCACGTTTTGATAATATGTTCTTATTTCCAGATTGTGCATGTTGAGCAAATATTTAATTTATTTGTATGTAAAAATGAATTAGTTCGAGTTAATTAATTTTTTGTATATCACTTTCTGCGTATATAATTGATATAGGCGACGTTTCATTCTTACGAACAAATATCTTGCAATTTTTAACCCAAACAAATTTGATTTTTTTTTCAAAGGCTGCATCTTTGGCCTTTTTGAGCAGCAGTTTATTAGTCGGGCTGAGATGATCGTTCACAAAGATTTTGCTTTTGTTATTAAAATTTAATGTTAGGTCTTTTAAATTTCTCGCACAGGCCAAGAAATTGTCTCTCTTGAGACGGGAGATAAACCTTACAATTACGTTTTTCGGTCTATTTGAGTTGACTTGGTACGAAGAAACACGATGAAGTGCATC
Organism: Liopterus haemorrhoidalis; assembly: GCA_963971575.1. Lineage (NCBI taxonomy): Eukaryota > Metazoa > Arthropoda > Insecta > Coleoptera > Dytiscidae > Liopterus > Liopterus haemorrhoidalis. The sequence continues at coordinate 33,287,219 of OZ020618.1, forward strand.
AATTTCCTGCTTAACTATTGGGCAACCGATTTTTTCCCCAATATTTTCGACAATATCAATCAAGTTTTCCTGAGGATGTTCGGGAATTCCCACTATTTCTACATTATTGGATCGTGCTCTTTGTTCCAGGTCATCATTTTTTCTTTTTAGTAACTGGACTTCACTGATAAGTGAGTCGTATGTTTTCATCTTGCATGACAGGGTATCGGAAGTTTTTTGAAAATCGTCTATCTTATTAGAGAAAAAGTGTATAGATTTGTCAAATTCCTGTAAATTAGACATTACCATTTCCATTTGTCCCTGCCAGTGGTGTTGCCATTTTTCAATTTGCAACAATTTTGCCATAACATCCGTTAAAGTTGGTTCATTACTAGGCTGACTTCCATCAGGAATTGGAGACGCAGGCGGTTCAACATTTTTACATTTCTTACAAATCCATAGAAGATTTGAGGATTGTTGCAGGGCATCCTTTTCCGAGTTAGACATTCCCGCGCAACTAAGATGATAAGTTTTGCTGCAGATACCGCTGCACTTGATACCTGGATGTGTTATTTGACTCACATTTTTCTTACACTTGTCGCACACTGAAACCATATTGTTCTGAATTCGGTATAAACAGCTGACCGATTAATACGAAAACAAAAACAATGTACACGTCACAGCTCTAATCCCTCACTAACAAGTTAGAAACGGCACAGCACTGGGTTACACTGTAGAATATATATTTTTTTAATAAATAAATAATTGTTTATAATCACAAGGGAATTGTTGAATATTAGTTAGTTATTATTAATAACCGATTTTATGTGCAACTAATCATATAACATACTTCTATTAAATCACAAAATAAACTATCAAAATATTAATTTTAACGGAGAGCAATTTAATATGTGCACACCATGTAAAAAAATTTTGAATACAAATTTTGAAGTTATGTTTCATCATTGTTATTTTCTCATTCAATAAATGTCTAAATCCATACTTTTGTGTGTCATTTAACTGCAACCCACTTACACGTTTTCAGAGAGGGTTTATTAGGTTCACCAGCTCTTCAAGCTAGCTGCATATTGGGCTCTTCACCGACTGAGCGAAACCTGGGCCCAGTGTTTACGGGTGAGACGAGGGAGAACTGCACCACTTCTCTCGACTCTCACGGCGGTAGGGACCTCTGGACCTCTTCCGAGGCCCCTCCCCGTAACATTTTGTCGCCCGCTACGTGGGGCATTTCGAACCTACTCCACGCTTGGTCAACATTTTGTCGCCCGCTACGTGGGGCATTTCGAACCTACTCCACGCTTGGTCAACATTTTGTCGCCCAAGGCGTGGGGCCCCGTTTAGACCTCTTCTAGGTCACCCACGACACCAAGTTCGAATCTTGGCTTACATCCACGATCAATATGCCGGCTTAGAACCGTAATAAACGCCTCTCTAGGCTGGAAGACGCCATGCGTCTCTCTAGCAACCATTCAACTGTCCACAACAGTTTCCCTGACCATTCACGGTCCAACAGTTGGCCAAGATCTAGCGGGATAGACTTGCCAACACATGTCCGTCTCCGGGGGAGGAGACGGCCATCATCATCATCATGGGCTCTCGCCCCAAAATCCCGCTGGCGCCCAATCACACAAGATGTCCGTCTCGGGGGAGGCGACGGCCATCTTCATCATCATCATCGGCTCTTGCCCGACACAGCGCCCGTTTTTCAACGAGCGCCCCTCCCCACACGTGCCGCAATCCACGCGCGCACCACCTAGCTTCACACGTACCGCAACCTCTGCGCGCACCACTCACTTCTTAGATGCCGCAATCCACGTGCGCTCCATCTAGGGCCCTCGTGCCGCCGGCCGTGCGCGCACCTACAACTACAGCCGCGGTTCATCATACGCGCGCTCCTTTATAATCCTAATATTCAATCAAGCATTAAGCCTTCTCAGGCGAGACCTTCATACCCACTTCGGGGTCAGCAAGAACCCCCCCCAATCTCATCGCTCAACGCGATCAACTATCCTGGACCCTGTCACCCACACCGGCGACAGCATGCTCCAGCAATCAACGCCAACCTCTGGCACACATCCGGAACGCATCATCACAGAAGAAGAAGGAAGACTCGGGAATCCACGCCGAGACGCAGACATCAACAACGATCGTCTCCAAGCACACTACACGTCCGGAACTCAACGAACAGGCATCCTGACTGGTTACAATCCAAGCGCCCCAGCGCGCCACCACCGCCCCAGCGCGGTCAATCAACTTTCAACGGATCAAGACTTGATGCCGATCACCACACCCAGTGGGCCCAAAGCCCACTATCACCGCCACCCGGCGCAGTCAGCCTCCCAGTCGCAACTGCCGCCCGTGCGCGGACATTTCAACCTGCATCCCTGAAGGCCCGGCAACACAAGGTTCCCTGCAGCTGCCGTCAGCGGACCCCATCGGTACGGGACATCATTCACTCACCGTTCCTGTCGACACAGTCTCCATGCTCTGGATGAGTATGGAACGCAGGACTGTTCCAGGACAACCTCACCGCACCACACACCCGTCACCGAGGCCGCACACAAGACGCTCTGACACGGGGACACCAGCCGCCCGACCAGGACAGGACAACCAACGATTAAACCACAACGTCACATGCCATGTCTCCCGAAGAGTCGAACGTGGAAGGTCGTGCCACGCCTGTCCAGCCAGGACACAACACAACTTCTTCTTCAGCACAACAAGACAGCTTCCATGTCTTCACGCTTCACCAAGCATCAACCAACAAACCAGTGAGCACCACGGCTCACTTACCGCTGCCCGTGCGCGGCCAATCAACCTGCACACCTGTAGGTTCACTCAACTAACAATCATTCTCTGCAGATGCCATCTACACCAACCTTATCGGCACGGGACCATGCCGACGCATCCTAAACCCGCACAGTCTCCATGGCTCGGACGAGTATGGAATGCAAGACCGTGTAGGATCATCGCATCACGCTCCCGTCTCCGAATCAACAACCGGATGCTCTGTACGACGAATCACACCACCCTACCAGGACAGGTTCAACAAGCAACTCATCATAGAGACACCCACGTCTCCATTCAACAAGGTCTCGTCACCAGGACACCCTCAAGTCCTCATACATCCTTATCAAGACATGCACATGTCTTCAACCATTACCGCCCGTGCGCGGTCAAACAAAAATTTCCATTTTAAAAAATGAAAATTTTCCAAGATATCCTCATATCTTCCCCACATCAAACTTCAAGACAACACGTCCTCAACAACTGCCGCCCTTGCGCAGTCCACCAACGAAGGTATCTTCACATCTATAAGATATCTACTCCTCATCAATGAACGTCCGTCTCCAGGGAGGTGACGGACATCAACACCAATCCAGTGGGCAACACCGCTCACCACAGCCGCCCGTGCGCGGCCCTTCAACGCTTCAACTTTCTACAAGTTCAACATCCCCCAAGGATCATCATCAGCGACTGGACGTCGCCACAGCCTGCTCATCGTGGCCATCATCACCATCAGCAGCGCTCCACATCAACCAGCTCCACTTCCTGGTTCATCATCTTCATCATCAGGGAGGAGGCCCCTCTCTCTCCTCTCTCAACGCTCTGGAAGCCCCCTCATCCACAACAGGGACCCTCACCAGTGCGAAAACCCCACTCACAACAGCACAACCCCTTCGCGAGTGCAGTGTGCAAACAGTAACATTCAGAAACATTCACTTCAAAAGCATTTATTCAAAGACATTCACCACAAACTATCTACGTACTATTTTCACATATATTTGTTCAACTTTGTCGATTACGGTTTTCGAGGTTAGGTCACGTATCATGCTGGGGGAGGAATTGTTACCGCGCGATTGCACGCGTGCTGGTGGCCGCACCGCACGCTACATCACTTGTACTATATCGCATGATCCGTGCCGACCCTCGGAAACCGCTAATCAATTTAATCCACGCATTTATAGCGTTTATTTGCAAAATTCTCTATAAATGGGCGGAGCTTAATTCCTCATTGGTTCAAACTGTTCCCCTTCCACTAAAACAACGTTATTACGCAGTTAGAACGTATAAATACAGATAGCAAAGCTTCGCAAGCTACCAGTTCTCGGACTGGTCTCCTCTCGCTCTCTGCGGGATCACTCGCTCTCTGTGGGTGCATCGCATCTCGCTCACTGCGGGATCACTCGCTCATTGCGGGTGCGTCGAGCCGTCATAAAGAATTTAATACACTCACGCACCGTTATTCTCAGCACGTCATGTTCGCTCTACGCGGACCAAACTCCACCGCCTCCAGAGGTCATTTCAGCCGCCCCCGACTCACACTAGTCGTGTGGGGGCTCAAACTCAACGGCGCTTAAGCCCCGTTCCAACGCGAGATGTTTCACGGCGTCACCGCCGCTACTTACCGCCCTCCGGCACTACAATACTTACAAAATCACTTCTAATCGCCACCGATGTCCACGACGGACATCATCGCCGCGACGCCCACCGTCCATGTTGGACGTCGCTGCTCACCACGACGCCCGCCGTCGCCCACAACGACGCTCGCCGTCCTTTCTCAAATCCATCTCAAATCCTAGTCCAAATAAACATGTATTTCTCTTATATTATTCTATATTGTTAAATCCTTCATTGTTATGTTTCATCATTGTTATTTTCTCATTCAATAAATGTCTAAATCCATACTTTTGTGTGTCATTTAACTGCAACCCACTTACACGTTTTCAGAGAGGGTTTATTAGGTTCACCAGCTCTTCAAGCTAGCTGCATATTGGGCTCTTCACCGACTGAGCGAAACCTGGGCCCAGTGTTTACGGGTGAGACGAGGGAGAACTGCACCACTTCTCTCGACTCTCACGGCGGTAGGGACCTCTGGACCTCTTCCGAGGCCCCTCCCCGTAACATGGTGTTATATGTAAGTTGAGTCTTTTCACTGCTCGATACGTAATAAAGTTACATTGATACCCGTTGTCTAAAAGTACCCGACAAAATTGCTCGTGCCCTCTTGTATCCATGACCTGCACTTGCGCCGTGGATAATAAACAATAAAATTGTTTATCTAGTTTACTACCGATCGCCGTTAGATTTACAGAGCCGTCTGTATGCAACAAAGTATTGCGTCTTTTTTTGGCATCGCCTGCAGCCACCTGATTTGCAGTCTTTCATCACGTGACCAGGGCGAAGACAATTCATGCATAGTTTTCTAGATTTCACCTCATTTTGTCTTGCTTCTGGTGATAGTTTCGCGATTTCCGCGCATGCGTACAATGAATGAGACCCTTTGCAAAAATAACATGAAAATTCTGACGTCGCGAATGTTTTACTGTAATTCTTTGCGCGTTCTTTGGGCTTTCCTTTATTCACGTCAAGTTTCGCGAAATTAAGTGTTTCTAGCATGTCTGCTCGTCTCCTCAAAAATACCTTTATGTCCTCTAACGATGGAAGGTCCTCAATCGTTCTTTCTAACTCCCATTCGCGTGCCGTCACATCATCGAATTTACTACTAACTATAAATATAAGAAACGCATCCCAATGCTCCACGGGCTGCCCTAATGTCTTTAACGCTCGCAAATGTTGCGTCACTGTATCTAACATTTCCCTTAACTGTACGGAAGTTTCCTTTCCCACGCTAGGTAAATTAAACAAAGCTCGGATATGATTCTGTGTCAATAAACGCTTGTTTTCATACCTCTCGCAAATAAGCGACCAAGCCGATTCATATTTATCCGCTGAAGTTTCCATTGAGCTAATGATCTTAGCCGCGTCTCCTTCCAATGAGGATTTTAAGTAATAGAATTTTTGAATCTTGCTTAACTTTTCCGAATTGTGAATTAAGGCGTTGTACGTATCGCGAAACTCGAGCCATTTCGTGTAATTACCACTATATTTCGGCAATGCAATAGTTGGCAATTTGATACTGTTATTTTTAACCATACGCTCACTAGAATTGCTACGCTCGCTTGCTACCGAACCCGTCTCATGTACATTCGCGCTTTCTAATAGACCTTTTGCACTCGCAATCTCTCTAAAATACGCTGCTTCGAACGTCTCACGTTCGTCCGACTCGCGAACTTCCGCTTCCTTATCGTCTTGCACAGCGTCTTCAATAGCATCTTGTATTTCTCTAAATTCGTCTAAAACTATATAAAATTTCCCAAGTCTACATTCTATCTCGATAATATCTACCCGCTCAAAACTTGTTTCCCTAAAACTTTCCGATTTCTTTTCTAGGAATTTGGCGAATTCTGTTATTCTTCGTTTCAACCCTCCCCGTTTCCTATGTAATTTACTAAGTTCCATCTTTAAATGACTCCGTAACTATCTCGAATAAGTTAAGTACAAATAATATCGAATTTACCATGAACAAAGTAATCATAAACACATAAATTGAGGCTATAATGTGGTAAAAATTGAGGGGAATTACAAAGGATTGAAAGAAAACTCACTGCGTATGCTGGATGTAGTCCGTACCCTTGCTTGATGTAGTTGGACTCTTGCTTGTAATCGTAAACGCACCGTGGATACACTGCGCTGTGCTTCGCTCCCGATGTGCCGCTCACTTGAGAACTCGTCACTATCGTACGTGTTGTTGTCGTTAAACAACCTTGAAAATATGCGTATTTTCTTGTAACTTGTAATTACTCGTAGATATGGAATGTGGCGTAATCCAAATTTCTCATATCCGTGTCGAAGGACCACATGTAACTACCTGTTCAGTAGTTGAGTAGGCACAAGATAAAAAACACAATAAACTTGATAATTATATATTGCGACTTGAATTCGTACAAACATGTGCCTTTATCGGGCTTGTGACGACTACTGTCGTTACCATGGAGCGCTCTTCTACTCCCTCTCGAGCCAAACACAGTTTTGGCGCTATTATTTAAATTACAGTAACAGTAAGAATTAATGGGGACATTAATTGTTGCAGGACGGCCGAGTGTTAGGGAGTTTTTCAAAGAGGGCGCGCTGAGCAATGGCGTGGCGGCAGCACCATACAGGCGGTCGGTATTGTGTCCCGCGCTTGTATCGGCGTAGGAAGAAGAAAGGAAGTCACATGATGATTCTATTCTATCTACGGCGTTGGACTGAATCGCTCGGCGTGTACTCGCTTATATTTTGGTGTTTAGTATTATACATTTATGTTTGATAAATAAATGATATGTTAGATTAAACGTTTATTATTTTATCGTCCAAACGGTAACCGACGAGTTCATCGAAAATCAATTCATCGAATATCAATTCATCGAAAATCAATTCATCGAAAATCAATTCATCGAAAATCAATTCATCGAAAATCAATTTTGTAAATATTTGAGAGGAATGCCGAGGGGATCGGAAAGTCAAAAGAGCAGTGGTCAATAAAAGTAGACAGACTAAGAAATAATTGCGTAGTTTTTTTTATATGGTTTAAAAAAAGGTAAATAAAGTGACATAGTGTTTGAATATAAATAAAGAAATATAATAAGAAAACTTATATAATAAAAGAATTAAATGTTTTGTTTTTAAGGTTTAATAAGACAGGTTATGGGCAATTGCACGCAAATAATTTTTATAAATTCATACATAATGATACGCATTTTAATTGGGCTAGTATGGGGGAAAATAATGTACTATGCGCCTAAAAACAAGGTAATTAGGTTAGGTTTAGTTAGTAAAAGTCTAAAACCGAGCGGAGCGAGTTACCCATCTTCTAGTTTAAGGACAAAGCACTATTTTAGGTTAGGTTAGGTTAGTAAGGGTTTTGTTAGAAGAAGCCGAGCGAAGCGAGCTACCCATCTTCTAGTTTAATGTCAAAACACTATCTTAGGTTAGGTTAGGTTAGTAAGGGTTTGGTTAGAAGAAGCCGAGCGAAGCGAGCTACCCATCATCTAGTTTAATGACAAAACAAACTCACACTAACATAACAATGCCACCTGTTTAGAATCACCGTACATTGAACAAATCATGTGTGGTATAGTAAATATGAATAGTAAAACTATGTACATAACACAAAACTCTTAAGCTTAACAGATGGGGAAATACCTTTTTTATAATCCTTTAAGAATGGGTGTATTAAGTACATTTATGATCCCATTAACCGGGTTTTTCTGATCTAAGGAGCCCTTTTCGATTTCAAAATAATCCAACAGGTATCTTTTACCTGGCGTATTTTCTGAATGGAAAATTTAAAAATTATTAATAGACCAAGTATGATAGTTATTTAATAAGTGTAGTCTGTCAACTTTTATTGACCACTGCTTTTTTGGCTTTCCGATCCCCTCGGCATTCCACTCAAATTTTTACAAAATATTTATTTTCGATGAATTGATCATTCGATGAATTGATCATTCGATGAATTGATTTTCGATGAATTGATTTTCGATGATTTGATTTTCGATGAATTGATTTTCGATGAATTGATATTCGATGAATTGATTTTCGATGAATTGATTTTCGATGAACTTACCGTGAATCCGTCCTAACAATATTTTTTCACGGATTCCTCAGTATCTCTTAGGACAGATGAGATATCGAATAGGTTTTTACTTATAAAAGTTACCCGTACCAATGTTTAGAAACAAACTACTAATTTTATTTGTAATTAGTATGAACCTCTAACGGGGTGAATCTACACCTGAGGAGAGAGTCAGCAATGTGATCTATAAAGAACTATGACTTATTATAATTGCACGATGATGGCAAACCGTCAATAACCGTAGCGAAGCACGGGTACTCAGCTAGTATTTTTATATTAGGTCACAAACATGAGTGTCCTTTTTTTTGCAAGAGATTTGAATATCCTTTTCTTTTGTTACAGGTGAAGGCAGTATCATTATGAACCAATTTTCAGAGAATAAACTACTAGTTTAACATTTTTTTTGTTATATATGTGTCATAATAGACTGTTATATTTTTGCTTATGCAAAACCCGAATTGATGGTTATTTGTGTTCTAATATTTTAATTTTCATGGATAAAAGTTTTTTTTTACTAAAATATGTCTTTTATGTACTCATAAATTCATCAAAAACACCAAAAAAATCACAAAATACATTTATGTTATTTTAACAACTAATTAAAAATTGGGTCACTTTTGACCCCACGATAGTAGTTATGATAGTGTAAATGAACGATAGTAGTACAAGGTTAAGTATATATTTTTTCCCTGTATAATTTTTTTGTTTTTTTTTTGTAAATAATAATAAAAAATTATTTTTCAATAAGTTTATTTTCTTTTTTTTTTGCTTTTCACTTTTTATTTTGATCAATTTGACATATAAATATAAATCAACTGAAAAAATCTGAACACATTTTTTATGGGGGTGCGGGAGCTTATTTTCACATTCAACGAGTCAGTCTGAAGCCAACAGCCGTAGCCAGTAGTCGCAAACGCACACATGTTATATTATCATACTTTTGTACTATTAATTCTATCTTCAATAAATTTAATTAATAATAAAAACCGAATAATCAAACCCCACCATAGAATCCCACAACTTATGGAGGCTCACCGGGGATCGTGTCGCGTGTTTGAGAAGGTTTTTTTTAAAAAAAGAGTGAAATAAAAGTTGTTAAAATCGCGAAGAAATAAAACGAACATACTATCAGGTTTTACCGCCGATTGTAAACTTGTAAGTAATTGAAATTATACATATGAAACAAAACTTGGTGTCATAAGTGGAAAGTTGGGGTTTTGCGGGGCCCTTCAGAAGTCGAGGCCCAGGGCGCGCGCCCGGTTCGCCCGCCGTTAAATCCGCCTCTGAGAGTTGTAAGTAAAATGGAAGTTATGTGAGAAACAGTGAGTAAAAAGTGGAGAGAAAGTAATAAAAGTGGCGAAAGAACAATTAAATTGGAAAATATGAAGTAAATGAACAAAAGAAATATAAACAGAGGAGAAAACAGTAAAGTGTAAACGTTAAGCGCTAAAGTAAAACAATAATAAAGAAGTGAAGTATACAAAGAATTAAAGAAAACATAAGATAAATTAAAAACGCAACGTAAACGTTTGAATCGTGAACAGTTTCCCGCCTGCCTGCGACCTTGAACGGCAAACAGACAACAAGCGATAACAGCCGGTTTGCAATAACAATTCGGTAGTTTTAGGGTTTTGTAGGTATGACCAAAAAAACCCTTATACCGTCATTTTGTCGTCTGTCTGTCTGTCAGTTTGGTAAAAATTGTAGCCAAACTGCTAAACCTAGAGAGTTGAAATTTGGCATGCTTATACAACCCTTTGACTCGCACATAGGAAAAATACTAAAACATCTAAAAAACATATCCCCCTAAAAATATATTTGTGCTCATCGAAAAAAATTTTTTTTTTTTTTTAATTCTGAGTAGGGTATCAAATGAAAGCCCTTAGTAAGTGGATTAACGGTCAAAATTTTATTTTTGCAAAATAAATTATTTTGACGCGATTTTTGCCAAAATTGTGCAAAAAAAATTTGTTTGTACCACACCCAGTAGTTTAAACTAAAAATCTGAAAAAGTTCTAAGTAATGTACTTTTGTGTGAACCGGAATAGTACAACAGGAATTTTTGATCAGATTATGTTGTCGGAAAATAACGCATTTTTTATGTTTTTAACTAAAATATGTTAAATATTTAATTCGCTATGTAACACAGTAGATAAGTAGGCATTCGTAGCGTTGTGCGTTTAGTCCTTTATTTGTGATTTGCAAACTAGAGTTCGAATCCTGTCAATTTTAATTACCGACCGCCAACATATATAAGGGAGGTATTGTGATCATACCGATTTTGACATTTCGCGATTTCAATGGATCTCCACGAATTGCGATCCCTACATAACGTTTTGACTATTTTTAGCATGATGTCTGTCGGTCTGTCTGTTTGTCCGTCTGTCTGTCCGTCTGTCTGTGTACACGTGTAGAGCAAATTCGGCTGAAAGGATTTTTATGAAACTTCATATTTAAACTTCTGCTATCAATGGCACGAGTTGATCAACTTTTGGTAAAAATCGGTTGACTAAAAGTGGGAGTTCACTCGTGTCGATTTTAAGATTTTTCGAAAAAATTTATTGAACAAAAGTTGCTATAAAAGCAATAATTAATATATTTTATTTGAGACGTTTTTCGATAAAACAAAAAATTACGAATAATTTCTGTAAAATTTTTCGAAATTTTTTCCAAGTCTCAATTTTTTCATACTTATATGTAACGTTTGCAGTTTGCGTCATGATAAATAATATCTCTGTTAGAAAATATTAGGCCAAGTTATTTCTACTCTACTGCTAGAATGTAATTTATATAAGTACTTTATGATAGCGGTCGGTCCTGTGGTGGCCACAGCTGATTTTTTTCCTGTTTTTTTTTGCATTTTTATTTTGTTTAAATTATTTTGTCAAAATTCTAGTTATATTTTGGTAAATGTTCAGGATATTTTTGCAAAGTTTGTAGGTTAATACGTAGAAATTTTGCTCCGTGTTAAGAGTGAAATTTTGATAGTTTTATGTTGAATTTATTTTGTGAAGTTCTCATAGATCTGTGCAATAATTTTTAGTGTTTGTTTTTCTCTTCTTATGTCAGAAGAAGGGAATTGCATTAGTGAAATATTACATTTTATTCGTTCAAATTTCTAATATACATTATTTGAAATTTAACTGTGTTAAAAGTGGTCCAAACCTATGCGAACATAATTAAAGTTGCTTGACGCTCTTTACTGCCCCTGATTAAGTGGCATATGCAATTTGCATTATTTAGGTGCTGTAAAAGGGGCCAAGATCAGTTCTTACAGGGGTTTATTTACAATTAGCACCGATGTCAAATATAGGGATTTGCAGCTAAGCACCCTACCATCTGGTGAGCGTTTCATGAACTTGTGTACATCAGATAACATTTCGTTTTGTATGAGTATTTTCGATGTTACAAGTAATGTCACTTCACAAAATCAGAAAATCCCAAACAATTATTTATTTTTTGTCGTTTTTTGATACACTTTTCGCTATTATTTACTAGTAAATGTCAAGTGGTATCTGATTTAGAATGGTTTCAAAAAATCCGCGTGGCGCTACGATCTTAAAATTTTTTTCCTATATGCTCCGATTGTGGTGGAAAGGTCAGCGCTAGGGCGCCAGGTTTCCTTTGTTCGGGCTCTTGTGGACATTATTACCACGGAAAGTGTGTTCGTATGTCAGCTGAAACTCTAAAACTCCTTAACGGGATTAAAGGAGCGCAATGGATCTGTAACGATTGCCAGTCTGCAGACGCCAATAAATCAATAATTATTGATAACGAAGAACTTTCTGGAAATCTTAATCATCCAGCTATTGTCCAAGCCATCGAAAATATTAGGATTGATTTCAACAATAAATACGAAGAGCTAAAAGTATTAATTATTGAAAAAAACACCATAATTGAAAATCTTACGACTGAAAATATCGCACTTAAAAAGGAAGTAGCGGATTTAGGCTCTAGACTAGATAATCTGGATCAGTACTCTAGAAGAAACAATCTGGAGATTCAAGGGGTCCCGGAAAAGAAGAACGAAAATCTGTTAGATGTCATTCAGCATATTGGAGCATTCATTGAATGTCAAAACAAACAGGGTCCTAGAAATATTATAATAAAACTAAAATCTAGATTATTTAAGCAAAGATTTTTAGCGTGCTCCAAAACAGTAATTAAAAAGAATAGAACATCTGGTAAACAATTAAGTATTAATGTTCCTACGATTTCATCTGGTCTGTATGTGAACGAGCATTTGACAAATAAAAACAAACTTTTACTAAATAAGGCGAAATTGTTTGGTAGGGAGAATAATATTGAGTATATTTGGGTTCAGGATTGTAAGATTCTGGCGCGTAAAAATTCAAACTCGCGAATTTTTCAAATACATACCGAAGAGTGTTTGGCCAAATTAAATTAAATTAAAACCTCTTATTTTTCTCTCTATTAACTGTCTCGTTGCATTACCATTAGATTTCATAATATACTGATTATATGTTAGATGTGAACTCACTGAAAATATATTACCAAAATGTTCGTGGATTACGCACAAAAGTTACTAATTTTTTCCAAGCTTCTTCTGTACCTGATTACCACATTATTTGTCTTACTGAAACTTGGTTGAACGGTAATATTGGTAGTCATGAACGTTAGTAATAATTTCCAAGTATTTAGGCGGGATAGGGATAGGCATACTTCCCATAAGTCAGACGGCGGAGGCTCTCTTATTGCAATCAGCTCATTTTTACAAGTTGTTGAGCTGCCTGACTGGCAAACTAACGTTTTGGAAGAAGTATGGATATCCATTGCTCTGCCAAATGGTAAAAATAAAATTCATATATGTTGTGTCTACATACCGGACTATATTGATATCTGTAAACTTAATGTATTCACTGAAAATGTAACCAAAATTATCAATGACAATCTCCAGGATTCTGTTATTATAGTAGGTGATTTTAATTTAGCTAATATTGTATGGTCACGTGACGAATACTTTAACTTTCTCACGCCTTCATTACCCTCTGACAAAAAATCATCACTTTTTATACATATATGTATATATATATATGTATATATATACATACATACATATATATATATATATATATAGATATAAAATGTTCTTCTTTAATCGTCAGTATTAGTTAGGAAAATTAAAAAACAAGTATCATGGTACGTTTCGCGTTTTATTAGTTAACGCATCTTCAGCCAGTAGATAGAAGCAATCATGGTACACAGTGGTCAGATGGTAAAAGTCCAAAATTTTTGTCAAAAGTATATATATATATATATATATTTTTCTCTTTATATTTAGTTAGGTATATCTATTATGTAACTTACAAATGTTTGTTGTAATAATTATTACTTTGTTATAACTTCTGTACGTGGGAATTTGCAGGAGCTTGTCTCCGTTTAATTCCCCTAACAAAATAAAAATAAATAAAAATAAAATGTTGCATTTAATTTTTTAAAGCGTAAATTTAATAACCAGTCGGAAATGTTCTATTAAATACATTTAATTCAATGTTTGAATGTATACGAAATCAGAGGGCGGGGCTTATGATTTAAGCAACCAATGGAAACCATAGGCGCAATTTTCATATGGTAACCTGATCATATGGTTAGCAAACCAAATGGTTAACTGACCATATGGTTAGCTGACCAAATTGTTACCTGACCATATGTTTAGCTGGCAAAATTGTTAACTGACCATATGGTTAGCTGACGAAATGGTTACCTTACCATATGGTTAGCTGACCAAGTGGTTACCTAACCATATGTTTAGCTGACCAAATGGTTATTTGACCATTTGGTTTGCTGACCAAATGGTTTCCTGACCATATGGTTAGCTGGCCAAATCGTTAACTGACCATGTGGTTAACAGACCAATTGGTTACCTGACCATGTCGTTGGCAGACCAAATGAACAACTGACCATATAGTTAGCTGACCAAATGCTTACCTGACCATATGTTCAGCTGGAAAAATTGTTAACTGACCAAATGGTTACCTGACCAAATGGTTAACTGACCAAGTGGTTAACTGACCAAATAGTTAGCTGACCAAATGGTTAACTGACCAAATGGTTACTTGACCAAATGGTTAGCTGACCAAATGGTTAGCTGACCAAATGGTTAACTGACCAAATGGTTACCTGACCAAATGGTTAACTGACCAAGTGGTTAACTTACCAAATTGTTAGCTGACCAAATGGTTAACTGACCAAATGGTTAGCTGATCAAATGGTTAGCTGACCAAATGGTTAACTGACCAAATGGTTAGCTGACCAAATGGTTACATGTCTCGATATAACATAAGAACGCACTAAGAAAGGATTTTTCCACCCATATAAGGTGAAAAGGAGTCAAATATATTTTTTCACGGATTCCTCAGTATCTCTTAGGACAGATGAGATATCGACTAGGTTTTTGCTTATAAAAGTTACCCGTGCCAATGTTTAGAAACAAACTACGAATTTTATTTGTAATTAGTATGAACCTCTAACGGGGTGAATCTACACCTGAGGAGAGAGTCAGCAATGTGATCTATAAAGAACTATGAATTATTATAATTGCACGATGATGGCAAACCGTCAATAACCGTAGCGAAGCATGGGTACTCAGCTAGTATTTTCATATTAGGTCAAAAACATGAGTGTCCTTTTTTTTGCAAGAGATTTGAATATACTTTTCTTTTGTTACAGGTGAAGGCAGTATCATTATGAACCAATTTTCAGAGAATAAACTACTAGTTTAACATTTTTTTTGTTATATATGTGTCATAATAGACTATTATATTTTTGCTTATGCAAAACCCGAAGTGATGGTTATTTGTGTTCTAATATTTTAATTTTCATGGATAAAAGTTTTTTTTTACTAAAATATGTCTTTTATGTACTCATAAATTCATCAAAAACACCAAAAAAATCACAAAATACATTTATGTTATTTTAACAACTAATTAAAAATTGGGTCACTTTTGACCTCACGATAGTAGTTATGATAGTGTAAATGAACGATAGTAGTACAAGGTTAAGAATATATTTTTTCCCTGTATAATTTTTTTTTTTTTTTTGTAATAAATAATAAAAAATTATTTTTCAATAAGTTTATTTTCTTTTTTTTTTTTGCTTTTCACTTTTTAGTAGGTATGGCCTCGATTTGGCCTGGGAACCAAATTGAGGCGTGGAAACTTTCGTTTTTACCTAAAACACAAAAATTTAACGCTTATAGACCGTGGAAACTTTCGTTTTTACCTAAAACAAAAATTTAACGCTTAGATACCGTTTTTTACCTAAATCAGCAAAAAATCGAGACCGTGGGAATTTTCTTATCAGTGCGGCATCCTTTGATGTTGCCGACACCTGGCCAGGTGTTAATTACAGGTGTGCAATCAGGCAGGGGCGTACTCAGAAAAGTTAAAATGCAGGGGCGTACTAAAATTGAAATAAAATTTAAAATTCTGACCCATTCTCACCTCCGCTGCGCCTAGCTTAGCCTAACCTGGTGGCGCGGAGGCGCCGGCGCCATGTATCAAAGGATTCTTATCTTTTTTTTTGATCTTTGCCGCCGAGACCGTGAGGACTTTTTTCGCGGCGCCGGCGGAAAGAATCAAAGGATTCTTATCTTTTCGCAGGGCGGCGGCAAAGATCAAAAGGATTCTTATCTTTTGGTCTAACCGCAGGTGATAAGATAATGAACACGTGTTAATTCGATCAAAAGGATTCTTATCTTTTCGCGAGGCGGCGGCAAAGATCAAAAGAATTCTTATCATTTCGCGGGGCGGCGGCAAAGATCAAAAGGGTTCTTATCTTTTGGTCTAACCGCAGGAGATAAGATAATGAACACGTGTTAATTAGTTTTGCGCAGGTGTGTGCTCTTGTTACAAGGTCATAAAAGTGATTGTTTGGGTATCGATCGGAAGTTATTTGTTTTTTACTTCCGGTTTGCGTCAGTGATTTTTTTTGGAGGATGTTGCCAAAGATACGACTCACCCAACGAATTCCAGATGTCGAAATGACTAAGACACACGCTGAACAGACATAAGTATTGAAAGAGAGGGGGGAGGGGCGACTATCGAGGACAAACACTACTGATATCGTTGACCTGACGTCACAAACGGGAACAAATAATTTCAAAATAGCGCCCTATATTATCTATTTAATAATATATACCTTACTTGTGACATTATCATTACTTTTTGTATTTTTTGTGGTATTGAAAAAATGCTAAAATAATTTACAATATTTTTATAAGAAAACAGTTCAAAAACATGCTCGGGGTATTTAAAAATGTAGAGGTGTACTAATTTTAAATAAAATTTTAATAATTTCAATAAATAATAATAACAAGATGGCTCCTTAAGAAATAATTTTCCAGCTGATTTTTACAGAAGTAATAGGTGTAGTTATGACGTAACCGGTTGTTTGCGACATATCTAGCATATCAGAGAGTGAGTTGTTAAAAAATTAGACAGTAAATAAAAAATGCTACATTTAATAAATTAAAATAATAATATATGTGAACTAGATTAATCTTCTTTTTTCATATTATAGATACTAAAAACATAAAATAAATAATAATTACGTTTAATGTTAAATAAAAATCATTTAGGGTAGGTGCAAATTACACTTCTGCCTCTCTATATTCCATTTAACATTGATTCTTATGGAAAACAAGCACAAATGGTACTTCTTTTAGCTGGCAATTGTTCTTTTTAATTTTTTCAAAGAGTCGACGTATTCATACGAAAATATTCCCTTTCTCGTTAATAATTTAAATTCATGTCTAGTTATACATTTCTCGGAATCTTTTCAAATAAGACGCTGATTTATCTAAACTAATCGCCAATTTGATGACAGCGCGTTTCTTAACTTTTTATCTATCGTAAGGAAATGTTACTTCACTATCGGAGCGTGGGTGTGAAGTTTGATAAACAGTACATGTCTATCATATAATCGCGGGGCAAAGAGGTCTCCTGTGACGTCAGTTATTGAAAATGCTGAGTACCCCAAAAATGCTGAATGGGAATGAATTAGATATTCAGATTAGGACTGCCACCTTGAACGGTTGTGAGGCATACTGTGTTAATTGTTTAATTGTTTTGATACGTGAATTTTATTAAAAATAGTGATTATTTAAAAATAAAATGTTAATAATCTAGCATCAGAAGTGGAGATCTACTTATGATACGCCTACGATAATAGAATGGCTAGAGTTGATTAATAGTTGATTAGTTTTCTTTAAATAAATGCTATTAAATAAAGATATTATTGTTATTATTATTAAAAAAAATAAAATAATAATAATAATAATAATAAAATAAATAAATAAAAATGCAAGGAACTCTAGGTGGGGTGAAAAATAATATAAATATCGTTATTTTTGATCCAGTTCTGTAGTGAAAGTTGAAAAATTGAGTGCATTTTGATGAGTTGTTGCAATTATATCACAGCAAATATGTTAACCATTCAGTAAGTATGCAAGAAACAATACTATTGTTTAATAAAACTAAAAACCAATTTTGTGAGGCAGAGATGTGAGGCAGAGAAAAGTAGAGTTAATTATTGGAAAAGTATGCAGTGTTAACATTACTATGACAACAGTAGTGTAGCAATAATAAATAAATTACTTGTTATGTTATCAGGTTATTCTAATGATACGCAAAAAAAAAAATACAAAGGCTTAGACTACGATAAAAAAAGCAGCGTCCTCAAAAAAAAAAAAAAAAACGCTGCTATCTGTCATTTAAAAAAATATTAAATAAATTATTTATTATTATTATTATTATTATTATTATTATTATTATTATTATTATTATTATGTGATGAGTCACTTATCTATGGACTGTAAACATAAACACAAACGCTATAACGACAATTTTCTTTTGTTAAAAATAACTGTAACAATAAAATGTTTTAAATAAAGTAACGATTTTAGTTTATGGCAATTATTATGCACAAGCCTATTTGATATTTAGTAGGTACAGGCACCGAACGCTCTCTAACGCGAAGAAGTACTGCGCAAAATTTGAGGTGTATAGTATTTCCAAAAATGAAATGGCCACCCTCACTTATTGATTCCAATAAGGGCTGACAGTATAACCATTATACCTGCTTAGTTTATGGTTCTGTTAATAGTACTTGCCAGGACCGTAATAATTATTTAAAATAAACATGTTTTCCTATATGATATTTAGAATGAACTGTATATACTCACATGACATTCCTTCACATTTTTATCAGACTTAGAACTGGCTATATTTGAAATATAAATATAGGAATGTTTAAAAATCGTTTTGTTTTAAAAGTCTGTGTAGTCTATGTTAAATACTTTAGACACAAAAAAAAATCATTCCTTTTTTTTGAACTTATCAATTTATGATATTTTAAATTATTAAAATATGAATCATTATCACTATTATCATTGTTTATATCACTATCGGAGTTTGTGTCACTACCACTGTCATTTAAATTAATAATTATTGAAGATTTATTTGGTGTATCTATAAAATTGTTGCCTATTTGTTTACTAGGTACAGGTACCACACGCTGTCTAATGCGAGGAAGAACTGCGCAATATTGGGGTTGTATAGTATTTCTAAGTGAAATGGCCACCCTCATTTATTGATTCCAATAAGGGCTGACAGTATAACCATTATACCGGCTGAGTTTATGTATAATATTTAGTTTGATACTGTGCACGTTGGTTGCGTACCTTTCTTACAGGTATTGGAGGTTTCAAACATATTTTTTGTGCCAGAAGATGGATGCACTAAATGTTTCTTTTATTCGTGTGAGAACTTAATGAGAATTTAATGATTTAAAAAGTAGAAATAGAAAAAGTCAGAGTAGACGTGTGATATTCAAAATTATTATTGTGACAGTCAAATAGTACGACGGGTATTTTGTACTAATACAAATCATAAAATCCAAAAATTGGGTAAATTATCCCCAAAATACAGAGGGTCCTTACAGGGTATCGGCTACGTAGTCAGACGATCGTTTCGAGATCTAAGTAAACAGGTAATTCCTAAAAGAAAAAGTTAACGTTTTGTACGGAAATACATTATTTTAAAAATGTTACAGAGAAATTATTTTTAAAAAAAGCAGTTAGCCTTTTTTTCGATCAAAAGTCAGCAGCTAACTGTATAATTTATACGAATGCAAATCAGGAAATACTGCAACAAACAATCAGAACGACTCTTTAGTATTACAACAATAATATCTCAAGGCACTGATAACATATTGAATGGTTGTAGAAATAAACTAAACTAAAATCTTTTAACTACCATTATATGAAAAATGTAGAATGAAAAAAAAAGAGAAACAGTTACGGTAGCGGACTGGCAAACTTTTACGCCCCTGAAAACCCGGCGGGCCAGTCCACCACTGGACGGTTATATTCTCCCATGATAATAAAATATCAAAATATTGCGAATACATCATATTACAATATACAACAGTAACCAAAGTAACCAGATCTAGTTACGTATTATAGAATGAGACAGGTATAAGCTGTTCACTTTGTAAGGACAAACCAGATCTGGTTATTTTGGTTATATTTATAGTGTAATACGGACTTCAAATGTCAACTAAAAATATTTTTTACGATGTAAAACCGAGATTGGATTTATTGGTTCTGATAATTTTAAAGAAAGTGAAATTTTTTAGAATTTTTTAATACCAACATGACACAATTTCAAAGGTGCAAACTATTGAAAATAAAATTTCCTCTTAGTTTGTTCTTACAAAAGTGAACAGCTTATAATATTCGCCGCTTTTATATTTATATATGTACTTATTTATTTATTTTTTTTTAATTTAATGGCCTTTGCTGCTGTGGCAATTAGCCAGAACAAATTTTATTTGAGAATATTTCCATGCTTGAACGGGATTCGAACCCGAGACCTTCGCAACGCAGAGCACATGTGTTGCCACTACGCTACGCCGGTCGGCATATATGTATTTGTCAATAGGGAAAAATTGCTAAGCGATATGACATCTGGCGGGATTTTAAGCAACTACAGAAATAGACATTCTATCGAGCTTTTTACATTGGGATATTTGGAATCAAAATATATTTTTGCATTTTACTATAGTTTTGTTGTTATTATATTGTTATATTGTTACGTTTTGTTAAGTTTTACGTTATTTATATTATTTTAAAATCAGTTTTAAATTGTTTTTTACTGTGATCAAGTGATAATAAGTGAAAATAACCTTAAACTAAAGTGGAAGACAAGACAAAAATCATATCGAAGTCGAACTATTATTGCTGTGTACCTGAGTGTAATTCGTGGATTAAAAGAAATCCATTTCAACCTAAAAAAATCTAACCTAAATAACCTAAATAACCTAAAAAATCCATTTCAACCTAAAAAATTAATAAAAACATGCCTAAAATTTTTCTTATTTATTAATATTTGATGTTATAATATTTCACTGATTACCCTGCATAAAACACGTATTGATATTGATATACAGCGCAGCGATCTTAAAATTTTTTCCCTATTACAGTTAGTTATTTTCTCTTTCTCTGACATAAATTATTTTTTGATTTAACCTGGAATTAACGGCTGCTAGGTTAGTCAGGATGATAAAATTGCTCATCATTTCTAGGAAAAATATTTAATAACCATAAGTATTTTATCATCTTCAGAAATAGAATGTATATATTACAGTTATAAACCTGCAATTTATTAATAAAATATTTATTTTGATTTGATTCAATTTATTTAGTTTATTAATAACTTCTTTGCCTATTCACCTGTTATGACAATGAATTTCTTTTCTAAATAACATTAATAATTATCCTTGAATTGTTCTGCAATATATTTTGATCTACTCATTTCTGAGTAATGAGTAGTGTTAAAGACCTAGAAAAATAAAAAATTAATGTTAAAAAATACATACCGAAATTAATTTTAGTAAGATCTTATTTTGAAAATATTGTATTATTTGTAAAAATATTCTGATTATGTACTGATACTGACATGTACCCATATTATGACTCAATATTTTATAGCCCTCTTCAAATGTATATCCATGAATATAATATAAATGCGAACCAATCTTTATATAGGGGAACCTGTTAAAATAACAACTACAACAAGTACATCAACAGTAGCAACTGGCTAATAGCCAGAGCAGCTAAAGCCAACAAATAAAAGGAAAAAACAGTAGCAACAACCAAGTAAACCAAGGAAAACAACGAAAACTACAAAAGATGAGACGTTTTCGTTGTTTTCCTTGTTTTCTTTGGTTGTTGCTACTGTTGATATACTTGTTGTAGATGTTATTTTAACAGGTTCCTCTAAAATAACATCTACAACAAGTACATCAACAGTAGCAACAACCAAAGAAATCAATAAAAACGTCTCATCTTTGTAGTTTTCGTTATTTTCATTTGGTTGTTGTTTGACCGCATATGATACATCGTATGCTCTCAGGTAAGAGATATCCATGACGACGTTCACCTTTATGAATATCTTCATTAATAATAATATAATAATATTTATTTATTAGCGTTTAGATTTATGACTTTCAAGGATCCACATTTAACAAACTGCATTTTAACAATGTTTCAGTCATAAACATACATATCGCTTTTATATAACTGTTCAGATCAAGTCTCCAAAACTCACATATAAATATAACTTATCCTACACGATTCCGACACGGCTTTCGAGAAGGCACGGCTGACAGTCCAACGGTCAAGCCTCAAAAAACCACATCTTTTTACATCAGGTTTCAGTGAAAGTCGGCTGGTCGTACTTTCAAGGTCAAAGTGTCACAAATATGACGTAGCTCCACTACTGACATTTAAAGTCCGTATTACACTATAAAAGCAACCAAAATAACTAGATCTGGTTTGTCCTTACCAAAAAGAACAGCTTATACCTGTCTCATTCTGTAATACGTAACTAGATCTGGTTACTTTGGTTACTGTTGTTTATTGTAATATGTTGTATTCGCAATATTTTGATATTTTATTATTATGGGGAAATATAACCGTCTCTCTTTTTTTTTGCATTCTACACTTTTCATATAATGGTAGTTAAAAGATTTTAGTTTAGTTTATTTCTACAACCGTTCAACATGTCATCAGTGCCTTGAGATATTGTTGTTGCAATACTAAAGAGTCGTTCTGATTGATTATTGTAGTATTTCCTGATACGCACTCGACTAAATTATACAGTTAGCTGCTGGCTTTTGATCGAAAAAAAGGCTAACTGCTTTTAAAAAATAATTTTTCTGTAACATATTTTAAATAATGTATTTCCGTGCAAAATATCTGTTGTGGTTGGTCTTGGACAAGTGCGTTATCAATGAAACGTCATACCTGTTTTCCTGTTAAGTGTTCGTAAATTTTTCAGTTAGTTGGTTGTTTTTTTTAACTGGTTAGGATAGGAAATCCCCGTTTCAGTTTAAAAACAAAAAAAAGTTATTGATTAAATTAATATATTTGGTGGGTGGGTGGGGCTTCGGATTTTATATCAACAAACTTAATATTAGGGTAAGAATAAGTTAAAAATCATATGAATTATTATTTTATTTATTTATTTTTAAGGATACATTATTTGTGACAATATTCTATTTACATATAAATGTTAAGAAAATTAAATATACATAAGTGTATTTCATTTATTGTTTATTTAGGGGTGCTTCAGATGCTAGGATCATTAGCACCCAGCAATCTTATATATTTCAAAATGTGTACATATATACCTTTTATAAGACTACTATATAATACAAATTATTAATAAGTGTATTTACTTAAATAATAATAATTTCTTAACTCTACGGCGAATGTGATTTCTTATCTTACGTAATGTTTGAGGTGCTTCCTCAAAATATTTATCTGCACATTGTATTTGCTTAAATTTCTTGTAATATTCGATCATTTGGAGCTCATAATTAGTTCAAGGTGCTAAACTCAACCTTCGGGTATTATACAAAACGAAAATTCTTTGGGGTCTTTACCGGTAAATTTTTGTAGCACTCGTAGACTAAGGTTATAAATCTCGTCCTCAATTTTTACACAGAAATGTAAAAATGGGGAAACGTATACTATAATGCCGCTGATGTCCCATTATTATTTCTGCATTATTCTCCAATTTTTTTTTTGTTTGGTCCTCACAAAACATTAGAGCCGCTGGTAAACACGCCCCATAATTTCCCTCATCTAGAAGACCCCGTGAAATTATTCCACTCAAAATAGAGACTTGGGTCTTGATAAAACCATTTTGAGATTGTTTTTAAAATGAGAAAACTTATAAGAGACAAGGCTTTTTGTACCCGTAAGGTACCGAATCATATCCTTCAAATTTTCTCTTGTTTGAAGTTGGCTTAAATATTTTGTCCTCGTCACGCGTTACAACTTCGTGGGTGTCTGTTCTTCGAATAGCTTTGTAAGCTATTTTCCTAGCTGGTGCGTCGTTTTGGATCATATTTTTCAGCGTGTTGAAATTTACATCCTTTGACACCTCATGATTGATGCAGATACCCTTTACCTTGCAAACCTCGTGATATTGTTCTGATGTTGGGGAGTATACGATGTAAGCATAATTCTTTGGTCCTCCAGAGGCGAATTCTTTAATATAGCTGCCCGGGTCATAGCTCGATCATTCATCTGTCATATCACCTACACAGGTACCTAGTTCAGGGTCAACATCACCTTTTCTTGAAATGAAAATGACAGAGTCTGTATCGTAATACAAGACCCTGTCACCGAGCTGATCTAAATAATTATATAATTGAATACGGGCCATTGTTGTAGTGAATGCCGCGAGGCAGACATTGGCAGTTGACAAACTATCAGCGCATTCCCCCTTGTACTCATAATTGACAATGAGTGTGTTCTCATTTACGGGTAGAACCGTATTCACTATAATGGAGGGGTTTGTCATCATATCGAAGAATTCATCAGTTCTATTAATAATTTTAGTTTTTGGTTGGTTTTCCCTCTGCCCCAGTTTACCCCAAAATGAGTTTAACATTAATTTGGCTAGCGCTCTCAAACCCGGGTTTTCTACAATTTCTCCAAATTCTAACTTGATGCCTTCAGATTTTAGAAATTGTTCGATATAATCTAACTTCTCTTCATGAGTTTTACAGTTTTTAGGCCACCCTGAAGCCTGTTGTTTGATTTTTAAAAATTTATTTATCATGCCGGTAAACAACCCATCGATTTGTTTTACCGAATCGTACTGATCTACATTATATTTCCAGATCTCAAAAGTTTCCAAAATCTCGTACCCTTTTTCGAGAGCCTTTATAACTTCGTCTATCACCCACGTACTCGATAAGGCTCTTTCCTCCACACCGTGGGTACATTCTAAATTTTGAACCTGATCGGCGCAGGTGCGACAGAGTGTGAATATTAGTTTGTTGTTTAATTTTAGGGGTAATACAGGGTGATATAAATTTTGTGGCGGTAGAATTTTACATTTAATTATCCCGTTAATATTTGATAGTTCTGTGGGGCATTCTTTACCGATATACACAGTGGGGTGTCCAACGGGGAATTTCCCGTATTTACATACAAATGGGTATAGAGAACACACGTCAATGTATTTAATTTCCTCACCCTCTTTCGCTTTGTAATATGTCTTAGTGTTTCCTGTGCGACCGCCATAAAAAGCATCTCTAGGATTTAAGGGCGCTTCACTGATGAGCGGATGGTTTTCTGTGTGGGTCAGTATTTCAGGTTTTGACCGAAGTTCCCTAATGAATTGGCATTCCCACATTTCTATGACGTCATACCCCATTTTTTTTATTCTTTCTGATCTGGCGATTGTCGACTCGTACCGAAGATTTGGCGTTTCTGTTGGATTATCAGACAGCGGCTTATCTCTATTGTATTTGAAACATTTCAAACACCCGTGAAAATAACAACCGTGGAATTCAAATACTTGATTGGTTTTTTCACAATAACCATCAACCTTTAGTCCACCTAACCTAACTTCCTTTTGTTTGGCGGCGTGTAAGATATTAATTTTTCGTATTTGTTCTTCCCACACAAGCCATTGAGTTGCAATTTTTGACTGGTTATCTCGAAAACGATAACCACCCTTTGGAATGATTCCAACTGTATTAGTTTTTAAAGAGTTTCTGCGGTATACCTTATTGCAGGCAGAAGCGATTGTGCATGCCTCTGTAAACGGACAGACATTTCCCGTGCTAATTAATTGCTCTCTGAATTTAATACAGGCCTGGGCTAGAATATCAACATCGGAGATGCAGTAATCAACAAGATCGCGCTGCATATTAAATTCATCGTCTTTATGTTTGTGATACCATTCTAAAAACCTGCCTCTATCCTCGGGTTTCATTGTGTCGGGGCTGTAATATGAAAGCGGGGGAAGAAGACCGATATAATTTTCGTTTTCTACTGTATTAAATAGATGCGGAAAGTACCCCTTTTTTGTCTCCTCACCGAGTCCAAAAGCTTTCGGTAGCTTTGATAGCGCCATTGGAAAATAGTTGAGCGAGTCTAAAAATTTTATATTTCCTAAAGTCATCGAGATAATTTTAGTCCCGCGCATGATAAGTTCGGGTGTTAAATCGGTTTTGGTTAAAATATAATTTAATATGAATTGGTGGTCGAAAGCCTGACCATTGTGGGCAATTACAACTACTTGTTTGAATTGTTTTCTTAAATGTAAAATGTGATTTAAAAATGTTTCTATAATATTAGTTTTAATTATTTTTGTTTTAAAACTGCAGTTTTGACAAAATAATAAACTACTTTCATTTATACAAATATGACAGGCCTGTTTAAGTATGCAAAGGTTTGGTTCATGTTCTACTGTACATTGATCAATAATTTTTTCTTGGCGAGTCTCTAGGTCATAAAAAATAAACAGAAAGTCATCGATCTTGGGGCTTCCTGTATCCGGTTGCATGTAACACAGGTGATCTTGAGATACGTGTTTTCGACATATCTTACAGTATACCTCATTGCAGTAGTGCGCTCTATCCTTTTTTATTGTTTTCAAACAGGCGTTGCAGCTTACAATTTGTATTTTAAACTGTATTTTTTCCCAGAGAATTAATTTTAATATGGTTATCGAAGCAAGACTGGCTTTTGAACCAACGATTACAGTCCGAGCATTTAGATTTGATACCTGGTGAGCAGGCTGGTGATTGTTGACAGGCTTGACATGATCCACCACATCTATGCTTGTTTTTATGATCGTGCGGTACGTGACATTGTTCGCAATAATAATTGCAACAGAAGGCTGCGGTTAAAGACGTTATAACGTTATAATGACCCTTATGATATAATAAGTTCAGAGAACAACCATCATTACCACCCTCAAACATAATTTTTCTTCCTTTGTAACCGTACTGATACACACAAATTTTGTATTTATTACCAAAGTATTATTGTAATATGTTGTATTCGCAATATTTTGATATTTTATTATTATGGGGAAATATAACCGTCTCTCTTTTTTTTTGCATTCTACACTTTTCATATAATGGTAGTTAAAAGATTTTAGTTTAGTTTATTTCTACAACCGTTCAACATGTCATCAGTGCCTTGAGATATTGTTGTTGCAATACTAAAGAGTCGTTCTGATTGATTATTGTAGTATTTCCTGATACGCACTCGACTAAATTATACAGTTAGCTGCTGGCTTTTGATCGAAAAAAAGGCTAACTGCTTTTAAAAAATAATTTTTCTGTAACATATTTTAAATAATGTATTTCCGTGCAAAATATCTGTTGTGGTTGGTCTTGGACAAGTGCGTTATCAATGAAACGTCATACCTGTTTTCCTGTTAAGTGTTCGTAAATTTTTCAGTTAGTTGGTTGTTTTTTTTAACTGGTTAGGATAGGAAATCCCCGTTTCAGTTTAAAAACAAAAAAAAGTTATTGATTAAATTAATATATTTGGTGGGTGGGTGGGGCTTCGGATTTTATATCAACAAACTTAATATTAGGGTAAGAATAAGTTAAAAATCATATGAATTATTATTTTATTTATTTATTTTTAAGGATACATTATTTGTGACAATATTCTATTTACATATAAATGTTAAGAAAATTAAATATACATAAGTGTATTTCATTTATTGTTTATTTAGGGGTGCTTCAGATGCTAGGATCATTAGCACCCAGCAATCTTATATATTTCAAAATGTGTACATATATACCTTTTATAAGACTACTATATAATACAAATTATTAATAAGTGTATTTACTTAAATAATAATAATTTCTTAACTCTACGGCGAATGTGATTTCTTATCTTACGTAATGTTTGAGGTGCTTCCTCAAAATATTTATCTGCACATTGTATTTGCTTAAATTTCTTGTAATATTCGATCATTTGGAGCTCATAATTAGTTCAAGGTGCTAAACTCAACCTTCGGGTATTATACAAAACGAAAATTCTTTGGGGTCTTTACCGGTAAATTTTTGTAGCACTCGTAGACTAAGGTTATAAATCTCGTCCTCAATTTTTACACAGAAATGTAAAAATGGGGAAACGTATACTATAATGCCGCTGATGTCCCATTATTATTTCTGCATTATTCTCCAATTTTTTTTTTGTTTGGTCCTCACAAAACATTAGAGCCGCTGGTAAACACGCCCCATAATTTCCCTCATCTAGAAGACCCCGTGAAATTATTCCACTCAAAATAGAGACTTGGGTCTTGATAAAACCATTTTGAGATTGTTTTTAAAATGAGAAAACTTATAAGAGACAAGGCTTTTTGTACCCGTAAGGTACCGAATCATATCCTTCAAATTTTCTCTTGTTTGAAGTTGGCTTAAATATTTTGTCCTCGTCACGCGTTACAACTTCGTGGGTGTCTGTTCTTCGAATAGCTTTGTAAGCTATTTTCCTAGCTGGTGCGTCGTTTTGGATCATATTTTTCAGCGTGTTGAAATTTACATCCTTTGACACCTCATGATTGATGCAGATACCCTTTACCTTGCAAACCTCGTGATATTGTTCTGATGTTGGGGATGTTTTTGTCTCCTCACCGAGTCCAAAAGCTTTCGGTAGCTTTGATAGCGCCATTGGAAAATAGTTGAGCGAGTCTAAAAATTTTATATTTCCTAAAGTCATCGAGATAATTTTAGTCCCGCGCATGATAAGTTCGGGTGTTAAATCGGTTTTGGTTAAAATATAATTTAATATGAATTGGTGGTCGAAAGCCTGACCATTGTGGGCAATTACAACTACTTGTTTGAATTGTTTTCTTAAATGTAAAATGTGATTTAAAAATGTTTCTATAATATTAGTTTTAATTATTTTTGTTTTAAAACTGCAGTTTTGACAAAATAATAAACTACTTTCATTTATACAAATATGACAGGCCTGTTTAAGTATGCAAAGGTTTGGTTCATGTTCTACTGTACATTGATCAATAATTTTTTCTTGGCGAGTCTCTAGGTCATAAAAAATAAACAGAAAGTCATCGATCTTGGGGCTTCCTGTATCCGGTTGCATGTAACACAGGTGATCTTGAGATACGTGTTTTCGACATATCTTACAGTATACCTCATTGCAGTAGTGCGCTCTATCCTTTTTTATTGTTTTCAAACAGGCGTTGCAGCTTACAATTTGTATTTTAAACTGTATTTTTTCCCAGAGAATTAATTTTAATATGGTTATCGAAGCAAGACTGGCTTTTGAACCAACGATTACAGTCCGAGCATTTAGATTTGATACCTGGTGAGCAGGCTGGTGATTGTTGACAGGCTTGACATGATCCACCACATCTATGCTTGTTTTTATGATCGTGCGGTACGTGACATTGTTCGCAATAATAATTGCAACAGAAGGCTGCGGTTAAAGACGTTATAACGTTATAATGACCCTTATGATATAATAAGTTCAGAGAACAACCATCATTACCACCCTCAAACATAATTTTTCTTCCTTTGTAACCGTACTGATACACACAAATTTTGTATTTATTACCAAAGTATTGTTGAAATTGTTGTAGTTCTGGTATACCCGCTCCCTCCTCAGGGATGTCGATGCGTGCGTCTGAATTTTGCCGATATCTCGGCGAACTTTCCTGTATTCTGGGTCCTTTTGAGCGTGTGCAATTAACACCACCAACGCTCGAGCCAAACAGAGATGGTCTTTGTTGTTGATGGTGACAATTCCCTTACGCGCTGCGCACTCTTCATAGAATGTGTCATATTTGCTAGACCTCTTTCCTGTTCCGGTGGGGAGTTTTACAGTTGTTACACCGAGGCAGAATGTGTCGGTATTCAGTCCGCTAGAGTTCGATTGGAATATACCCGCAAGCACATTCCAGACGTCATCCACCGTTACATCTGAGGCGGGAAGGAATTTTTCCACCCCGAACCCTTCTTAAAATCTTTGCTGCAGAATGTGAACTCCACGAGGTCTGATGGTTCAACATCTGCAGTAGCGTGCAGAATGATATCTTCAATGGCGCTACGTACCCAAACAACTGGATTTTTATTTTTTGGTACCGGTTTAATATTAAATTCAACCGTTCGCCCCTTGACGTTGAAACGCTTGATTTGTTTTTCAAAATCTTTCAGAATCGTAAATTTTTTCATGATAATTTTATTCGTCTATCAACTGTCTTCATCGAGGTTTGAATAATGACTGATAAGACGACCGCCATTGATCCCTATTCATACCCCTCTACCTAGACACCGGACGGACGGAATAGAGATAAAAATACTTTGTGTTACCGCCGATAGCTCGTGATCGGCTTGTCACACCGCGATCTATCGTACATCATTTTTATCCCCGAGACATGATCTATCGATCGCGACCCGTAAAACCACTGTACCATCGCATCTTCATCAAGATCCAGGAATTCCACGAGAATAAGGTTCATTTTCGCAAGACTGGGCGCGGCCTAGCGCTCTCATTGGCCAGAACCTTACCCTCTCCAGTTTTCACTCAGCTCACCTATAAATACTGGCGTGTTTTCACACTCCGGGAGACTCTATCGACAACCACACGAGACGACAGAACTTCAAGCTCTCCACAACAACAACAACAACAGATCCACAAGGCTTCTAGACCTCCAAGACTCGCTCTCCAGCGAGTCCAACGATAGCGTGAGCTTGCGCTCGCTTCCTAGATCTCGCTAGACAAACAGCAAGAGACGCGTTTCCGTTCGCCTTCAGCGAACCCGACTCCCAAGAGCAGAGCCGCCGCCTTCCGCCGCGCTCGCTCGGGCCACACCTCGCTTCGCTACAGCAGAGTTGTCGCCTACAGAAGCAGCAGAGCCGCCGCCTTCCGCCGCGCTCGCTCGGGCCACACCTCGCTTCGCTACAGCAGAGTTGTCGCCTACAGACGCAGCAGAGCCGCCGCCATCAGCCGCCGCTCGCTCAGGCCGCCCTCGCTTCGCTACAGCCGAGACGCCGCCTACAGAACCAGCTTCGCTCTCCAGCGAACCAGCAGAGCCGCCGCCTTCCGCTGCCGCTCGCTACCGACACATCGTCAGCCATCCACACTGTTCCACGCTGGCCCGCCGTCGAGGAAAGCCATCGTTGCGCCGCTACCGTGAGCGGACAGCCTTCCGACGCCGCCTCCGACCAGTCAACAAGGTCCCAACCTACTCCAAGGTGCCCCGGTTCACGCAGCGTCAGCTGTGGCTCAACGCCGACCCGCGAGCACGCCTGTTCGCGCCGCCGACGCCACCACCAGCTCAATCGCACGCCGCCCGCAGCGACCCTCGCCTTGTGAGGACCAGAACACCACAGCACGCCGGCCCCAATCCGAGCGTAGCACCCACCATCAGCTTGCTGCCCACACGCACGACCACTGCCGCCTCCACTGTGCGTAGCCACGCACGGCCACCAACTCCAGGACGCCCAGTGTCGTACACACCGCCGTTGACGTCGCGACGCCCGCAGAGCTCCACGCCAACCGCCGCACCCACACGCAGCATCACAACACCACAGCAGGAACTCCTCGACGCCATCTTCGGCCCGATATCGCCGTCACCGTCGACATCGCCTGCCAACACACCGCTGACCTCCTGGTCACCCATCCAAACCCTACCACCGCTCAGAAGCCCGCCTCCACAGGCGTACAGGCGCAATCCCCGACGGCGCCTGGACTTCTAAGCAAACCACATCCATATTCACCAACCCCTACATGTTTCTTCAAATCATCTACCTTTTCTTTTGTTTCAATGACTCATACAAATGTATTATCGACTTTTTAATTACAATAAATGTATAAACATATTTGTTTTGTTTCAATTGCACTCTTCCTTGGGGTAAACACTCTCTTTCAGACGCTTAGTGCGACCAGTTTCTACCATCTCCGTCTAGCGGCATACTGTCAACCCAGCTCGTGAGCTAGCCTGGGTCCTGTGTTCAGGGTAGTGACCTGTGGATCTTATCCTGGGGATCTACCTCCTGCAACATTTTGGCGCCCCTGCGTGGGGCCTCCGAGACACTCAGTTCGAAACTGAGAACATCCACGGACAATATGTCGACTCGACGTCAAACTAAGCGTCAAACCAGGCTGGAAGACGCCGAGCGTCTCTCCGGCACACATTCAACCGCCCCCAGCGGTTCCCCTGACCGTGATCCGGTCCAACAACTAGCCAAGATCTTACGAGACGGACTGGCTGGTACCTACGAGTCTCGTTGGCGCCCACAAGTCATCAAACCCCCCCCCAAATTCGCAGGTCGTCTACATGAGGATCCCCTACGCTTTATTAGCAAATTAGAATCGTACTTTCGGGAAACTGGAATCATCAAGGAAGATTTCCTGGAAGACATCCCGGACTACCTCTCCGGGGAGGCGAAGAGATGGTATGAACCCCTAGCATACCTACCCATGGAATGGGACATCTTCAAAAGGCGATTCCTAGAACGTTTCAACGGCGCGGACGCCCGAGCGCGCCTCAACATAGCACTCCTCACGGACCCACAAGGCCCTCGCGAACCCGGCAGGGACTTCGTGGCGCGCAAGATGACTCTTGCGCACCGTGGTGCATCCACAGAGGCAGATCTTCTGCAAGCAACGATAAGCCTCATGAAACCCGATTATAGATTCGCACTCGTTCAACGCAATATAACTCGCTTCGACGAGTTACTGGATCTTGTTACGCTACTGGATGAGTCGCAGCAGGACAACCGGCTACACGCTCCATCATCGCGAGCGTACACATCCACACACGCGCCGTCTTCACAGCGCGCGCCCGCGTTTGCTCAGGTTCAGCAACCCACACGCGCCCCCACTAGCGCGTACGTGCCGCCACCCGCGCGCGCACCGGTAACCCAAGCCGCGCCTCATTACGTGCGCGCCCCAGCCGCTCCTTCTGCACCACAACAAACCAGTGCACAACTTTCCCCAAACGCCCAGCCTTTTCAGGCAAGAAGTCCATACTTCCAGCCGAGGTCGGCTAAACCGCCGTACCCCTGTCGGTTCTGTCAGGGTGACCACTGGCAGGCTGACTGCCTAGTCGCAAGACGTGACCGATCCCCTCGAGTCCCTGTCTCCACCGCCGGCGACAGCACAACAAAAACAACCGCTTCAACTTCGGCGCTACCGCCAAAAACCAATACGGCGCTGCCACCAAAAAACGTGTAGAGGGGTTAGTGGACGGACTAGCCCTTCACGCGCTTAACGGCGTCCAGCTACCGACGATCGACATCAAAATAGACGGATGTGAGCGAAGATCACTGCTAGACACGGCCGCGGCATACAATTGTCTGCGCGCCGACCCCACAGAACCGAGGAACGAAACATGCAAGGAAATACCGCTGGCTGCAGAGGGCCACGACATGCGCGTCTCCGGGGAGGAGGACGCACACGTGGAGATAGGAGGACATGCAAGTAAAGCCAGATTCCTGATATGTAAGAACCTACGAGTGGAATGCATACTTGGCTACCCGTGGTTGACCGAACAACAAGCCACGCTAGATCTAGCCCGCCGGTGCATGCATTTCGGCACCGACCAACGCCACACGATCTTCTGGCTCACGCCTGAAGCCACACAAACTACGAGGGATACGCGTCCGAACATATACATCGACCAACTGAATCACGGCTTCACAGGGAGCCTAAAGGAAAGTTTTGAAAGACTGTTTCAACGCTTTCCAGCGGTGACTGATACCCATCGGCATCACCCAGGCACCAGGACCGTGAAACACCGAATCAACCTGAAGCACGAAAACCCGATACGCACCGCGCCATACAGGGTGAGCGATGCTAAACGACAGTTGATTCACGAACAGGTAGAGGAGATGCTGGAGGCAGGCATCATCACGCCCTCCACCTCACCATACGACAGCCCGGTGGTGATCGTCGGGAAGAAAGACGGCACCCCGCGGTTCTGCATCGACTACAGAAGGGTGAACGAGGCGACCATAAGCGAAACATCACCCATGCCGATCATCCAGGATACGCTACGTGATCTAGGAGAGGCTCGCGTATTCTCGAGCCTTGACTTAAAATCAGGTTACTGGCAAATCCCGATGCACCCCGAATCCAAGGCAGCCACAGCGTTCTCCACGCCAGATGGAGGACACTACGAATTCAACGTGATGCCCTTCGGACTCCGCAACGGGCCAAGCACGTTCCAACGGCTCATGACACAAGAGGTTCTAGCTGGAAACCTCCACAAATTCACAAAAGTCTACTTGGATGACATCATCATATTCTCAAACGATCACGAAGAACACCTGCGGCACCTCGCACTGGTGTTTGAGAGACTTCAGGAGCATGGATTACGACTGGCACCCGAGAAATGTGAATTCGGGAAGAATCACATCACCTACCTCGGCCACACCATCTCCGAAGACTCGACACAACCTCT
The DNA here is from genome assembly GCA_963971575.1 of Liopterus haemorrhoidalis. Classification (NCBI taxonomy): domain Eukaryota; kingdom Metazoa; phylum Arthropoda; class Insecta; order Coleoptera; family Dytiscidae; genus Liopterus; species Liopterus haemorrhoidalis. Next base: position 33,321,461 of record OZ020618.1, read on the forward strand.
ACAGAAACATCTGACTCAAGTCGCGGAATATAAAGCTCCGAAGACACGGAAGGAACTTCGGCAGTTCCTCGGACTCTGTAATTGGGTCAGAGACTACGTGGCCGACTTCGCCACCATCAGCGCACCCCTCACCAGCCTCCTGTCCACCAAGAAGACTTACAAGTGGACCCGCGAAGCCGAGGACGCGCTGCGCAACGTTCAAAACGCATTCCGGAAACCTCTCCAACTACATAGACCCGCAGCGGATCTACCATATACGCTACAAACCGATGCAAGCGGACACGGTCTTGGTGCTGTATTATTTCAGCAAGAAGGAGACAAGCGACGCATCGTCAGCTACGCTAGCGTACGCCTCAACCCAACAGAAAGAAAATATCACATAAACGAGCAAGAATGTCTGGCGCTGATATGGGCAGTCAAACGATACCGGCCGCTCCTGGAAGGACGGCACTTCACCGTTATCACCGACTCCACAGCCCTTACATGGCTGCATCGTTTCAAAGACAGTAAGGCCAAACTTCTGCGGTGGGCATTACTACTGCAGGAATTCGACTTCACGATAAAGCACTGCTCAGGCAAGGACAACGAGCTCGCCGATGCCTTGTCCAGACAGCCTGACAACGACGAAAGCATTCCCGAGGAGGATACGGCCCGGATGTTACCACCCGAGCGCGGTGACATCAACGCGCTGTTCGACGAGACGCCTCTCCCCGAACAGATCCAGGCGAGTCAAGAACAAGACGCACAGACTCAAGAGTGCCTGGAGAAGCTCCGCGAGCCGCCAAGCCCAGAGAACGCAGCCTTCCACGAAGCTCTTCTAGAGAGGAACGGCTACCTCTGGTTCATCGCTCCACCAGGGACAAACAACCAGCTCTTCGTGCCGGATGGCATGAGAGCCAAGGTCCTTTCCGTCCACCACGACAACGCTGGACACCCCGGACGGGATGAGACCCACCGCGCCATAGTACAGCGGTACCTATGGCCAGACATCAAGAACCACGTCCGCCAGCACGTACAACGCTGCCTGACGTGCGCAGCAAACAAACCAGGCGCAGCGAGGACTGCCGCCCCACTCAAACCACGAGCCCCCATCGCGCCGTGGCACACGGTATCAGTTGATCTCATGGGACCCTACCCTAAGACAGCATCAGGGAGAACGCATATCCTAGTGGTCACTGATACATTCACGAAATGGGTAGAAGCATTTCCGACGGGAGAACCCCGATCACACATAATAATCCGACTACTGGAAGAAAACGTTTTTGACCGGTTCGGATACCCGAAGGTCATTTTGTCCGACAATGGCCCACAGTTCACAAGTTACCGCTGGGAACGAGCATGCCTCAAATGGGGTGCGACCGCACATTACACCGGCATCTATCACCCAAGGGCCAACCCAGTGGAACGACGGAACCAGGAGATTAAGAAGGGACTACGCATGCGCATGCAAGGGCAGCCGCATACGAAGTGGGCGCTGCACCTGCCTGCCGTCCTACGAGATCTCCGAAGCAGACACAACGCAGCAACCGGCTGCACACCCAGCAAGGCGCTATTAGGCTACGAACTGCCACTGCCTAGCGATCGTACCCTACATAGACCCGACCAACCACTAGACTACCAAGAAGACCGTGAAGAACGACTTGAGGAGATCCGACAACACACGCTCCGCTACCAAGTGCGCTACGCCGGAGGCGAAGCCCACGAACCCCACAACGTCGGAGAGCCGGTGATGATACGGGCTCACCCTCAATCGGACGCTAAACGGCAACTGCACGCTGGTTTCCACCCGAAGTGGCTCGGCCCCTACAACATCCGGGAACTGCACTCGGGACGAGTGTACACAGTCGATAGGAATGGAACCCCCGTCCGCGTTCCATCCTATTATGTGAAGCCTGCACCGCGACCACTCTCACCAGAGGACCAGCCCCGATCACCCATCGGGACCATCGAAGAAGACCCCCCACCCGATGACGAGCCAGATGCCCCGTCACCGACACCAGGGCCTTCCACCAGGGACTGACAGCAACAGCCCCTCGCTCCCACTCACCACCATGGACACTCTAAGTGCCAAGACACCCCCGCGTGAGTGCGCGAGTGCAAATACGTTTTAAACAGACAATTTCGCGAAAGACATAGTTTTCCCTTAAAAACATATAGTGAAAAGACACTTTGTAAAACAATACCCCCCAAAGACGCGTTTAAAGACTCCTGTGTAGTGAACTTTGAACTGACATTTTATGAACAATACTTATGGACATATAGCATTGTAAATATTGTTAAATCATCCGTATACGCGGCACGACGTTAGATAATGTCTCGGCCGGGGAGGAACTTGTTACCGCCGATAGCTCGTGATCGGCTTGTCACACCGCGATCTATCGTACATTATTTTTATCCCCGAGACATGATCTATCGATCGCGACCCGTAAAACCACTGTACCATCGCATCTTCATCGAAATCCAGGAATTCCACGAGAATAAGGTTCATTTTCGCAAGACTGGGCGCGGCCTAGCGCTCTCATTGGCCAGAACTTTACCCTCTCCAGTTTTCACTCAGCTCACCTATAAATACTGGCGTGTTTTCACACTCCGGGAGACTCTATCGACAACAACGAAAGACGACAGCACTTCAAGCTCTCCACAACAACAACAACAACAGATCAACAAGGCTTCTAGACCTCCAAGACTCGCTCTCCAGCGAGTCCAACGAAAGCGTGAGCTTGCGCTCGCTTCCTAGATCTCGCTAGACAAACAGCAAGAGACGCGTTTCCGTTCGCCTTCAGCGAACCCGACTCCCAAGAGCAGAGCCGCCGCCTTCCGCCGCGCTCGCTCGGGCCACACCTCGCTTCGCTACAGCAGAGTTGTCGCCTACAGAAGCAGCAGAGCCGCCGCCTTCCGCCGCGCTCGCTCGGGCCACACCTCGCTTCGCTACAGCAGAGTTGTCGCCTACAGAAGCAGCAGAGCCGCCGCCATCAGCCGCCGCTCGCTCAGGCCGCCCTCGCTTCGCTACAGCCGAGACGCCGCCTACAGAACCAGCTTCGCTCTCCAGCGAACCAGCAGAGCCGCCGCCTTCCGCTGCCGCTCGCTACCGACACATCGTCAGCCATCCACACTGTTCCACGCTGGCCCGCCGTCGAGGAAAGCCATCGTTACGCCGCTACCGTGAGCGGACAGCCTTCCGACGCCGCCTCCGACCAGTCAACACGGTCCCAACCTACTCCAAGGTGCCCCGGTTCACGCAGCGTCAGCTGTGGCACAACGCTGACCCGCGAGCACGCCTGTTCGCGCCGCCGACGCCACCACCAGCACAATCGCACGCCACCCGCAGCGACCCTCGCCTTGTGAGGACCAGAACAGAACAGCACGCCGGCCCCAATCCGAGCGTAGCACCCACCATCAGCTTGCTGCCCACGGACACGACCACTGCCGCCTCCACTGTGCGTAGCCACGCACGGCCACCAACTCCAGGACGCCCAGTGTCGTACACACCGCCGTTGACGTCGCGACGCCCGCAGAGCTCCACGCCAACCGCCGCACCCACACGCAGCATCACAACACCACAGCAGGAACTCCTCGACGCCATCTTCGGCCCGATATCGCCGTCACCGCCGACATCGTCTGCCAACACACCGCTGACCTCCTGGTCACCCATCCAACTCCCACCACCGCTCAGAAGCCCGCCTCCACAGGCGTACAGACGCAATCCACGACGGCGCCTGGACTTCTAAGCAAACCGCATCCATATTCACCAACCCCTACATGTTTCTTCAAATCATCTACCTTTTCTTTTGCTTTAATGAATCATATAAATGTATTATCAACTTGCTAATTACAATAAATGTATAAACATATTTGTTTTGTTTCAATTGTACTCTTCCTTGGGGTAAACACTCTCTTTCAGACGCTTAGTGCGACCAGTTTCTACCATCTCCGTCTAGCGGCATACTGTCAACCCAGCTCGTGAGCTAGCCTGGGTGCTGTGTTCAGGATAGTGACCTGTGGATCTTATCCTGGGGATCTACCTCCTGCAACATTTGCGCGCCGCCTGAAACTCCATTTTGTGCTTGTTTTCCATAAGAATCAATGTTAAATTGAAGATAGGGAGGCAAAAATGTAATTTGTGCCTAACCTAAATGATTTTTATTTAACCTTTAACGTAATTACTATTATTATTTAATTATGTTTTAAGTATCTATAATATGAAAAGAAGATTAAGTTAGTTCACATATATTCTCATTTTTTATTTATTAAATCTAACATTTTTATCGAATGTCTAATTTCTTATCAACTTTCTCTGATATGATAAATATGTCGCAAACATTCGGTTACGTCATAACTAGACCTATTCATTCTGTAAAACTCTCCTGGAAAATTATTTCTTAAGGCGCCATCTTGTTATTATTATTTATTGAAATTATTATTAAAATTTTATTTAAATTTAGTACACCTCCATTTTTAAATATCCCGAGTATGTCTCTGAATTGTTTACTTATAAAAAGATTGTAAATTATTTTAGCATTTTTTTCAATACCACAAAAAATACTAAGTAGTAATATTATCGTAGTAGTACATAATATAGGGCGCCATCTTGAAATTATTTGTTTATCGTCCGTGACGTCAGGTCAACGATATCAGTAGTGTTTGCACTCGCTAGTCGCCCTCCCCCTATCTTTCAATACTTATGTCTGTTCAGCGTGTGTCTCGGTCATTCGACGTCTGGAACTCGCTTGGGGGAGTCGAACCATTTCTAGTGGACGGATGGCTACAACCGAGGGCGTCTGAATATACTCGTGAACCATCTCATATTTTCTGATACCTACTACTACCTAGATTCAGGTACGTATATAACCGATGAATAATAGTTTTTAATTTTAAAAATTTTAAATTTTTACCCCAGTTGTCGTCGTAATTATAAATTTATCAACCTATAACATAGGCACATATTATGTGAGTATGTGTTATATCTATAAAGCTGATTGTGAATACTTATAAAATTATTTTCTGTACGCAAATGTTCTCACACGAGGAAGAGTAATTTATCTCGCATCTCCGTAAATCAAGCTTGCAACCCTTGTTGTGATGCATTTAAGGGTAAATTACGTAGTACAGATAATTAATTTTTTATAGGTAATACACTCCAAAATATACTTTGGATGTAATGTCCTACGGACCAAAGGAGGTGGAAAAACCACGGATATTTCAGTATCAGATATTTTTTTATTTGAAGTCTGATTCAACCTTTTACTCAAAGTATATTCAGCAGTTGTCGTCGTAATTATAAATTTATCATCCTATAATATAGGCACAATTTATGTGAGTGTGATGTAATATCTATAAAGCTGATTGTGAATACTTATAAATTATTTTCTGTACGCAAATGTTCTCACACGAGGAAGAGTAATTTATCTCGCATCTCCGTAAATCAAGCTTGCAACCCTTGTTGTGATGCATTTAAGGGTAAATTACGTAGTATAGATAATTAATTTTTTATAGGTAATACACTCCAAAATATACTTTGGATGTAATGTCCTACGGACCAAAGGAGGTGGAAAAACCACGGGTTTTTCAGTATCAGATATTTTTTTATTTGAAGTCTGATTCAACCTTTTAGTCAAAGTATATTCAGCAGTTGTCGTCGTAATTATAAATTTATCATCCTACAATATAGGCACAATTTATGTGAGTGTGATGTAATATCTATAAAGCTGATTGTGAATACTTATAAATTATTTTCTGTACGCAAATGTTCTCACACGAGGAAGAGTAATTTATCTCGCATCTCCGTAAATCAAGCTTGCAACCCTTGTTGTGATGCATTTAAGGGTAAATTACGTAGTACAGATAATTAATTTTTTATAGGTAATACACTCCAAAATATACTTTGGATGTAATGTCCTACGGACCAAAGGAGGTGGAAAAACCACGGGTTTTTCAGTATCAGATATTTTTTTATTTGAAGTCTGATTCAACCTTTTACTCAAAGTATATTCAGCAGTTGTCGTCGTAATTATAAATTTATCATCCTACAATATAGGCACAATTTATGTGAGTGTGATGTAATATCTATAAAGCTGATTGTGAATACTTATAAATTATTTTCTGTACGCAAATGTTCTCACACGAGGAAGAGTAATTTATCTCGCATCTCCGTAAATCAAGCTTGCAACCCTTGTTGTGATGCATTTAAGGGTAAATTACGTATTACAGATAATTAATTTTTTATAGGTAATACACTCCAAAATATACTTTGGATGTAATGTCCTACGGACCAAAGGAGGTGGAAAAACCACGGGTTTTTCAGTATCAGATATTTTTTTATTTGAAGTCTGATTCAACCTTTTACTCAAAGTATATTCAGCATTTAAGGGTAAATTACGTAGTACAGATAATTAATTTTTTATAGGTAATACACTCCACAATATACTTTGATTGTAATGTACTCAAAGTATATTCAACATTTATTATTATTATTATTATTTTATTTTTTTTTGTAATTTGACAATTTTAATTTTTATTATTATTTTTTCAATCACTTCCGATCTATACCCAATCAATCATTTTCGGTCAACACCCAATCTCTTTTATGACCTTGAAAGACACCCTTGAAGATTACATGATATCTGACCTGATCTAGTCACCAGTAACTTGAATTTTTACTTCTTAAGGCGTTATTGCCCATCTTGAATTTTTGAGTCCGAATTAGTACGCCCCTGCATCTTAAGGTCCCCTATTACGCCATCTTGAATTTTTATTTCTTAAGGCCCTATTACTCCATCTTGAATTTTCGAGTGAGAATTTAATATTTTATTTAAATTTTAGTACACCCCTGCATTTTAACTTTTCTGAGTACACCCCTGCCTGATTGCACACCTGAAATTAACACCTAGCCAGGTGTCGGCCACATCAAAGGACGACGCGCTGATTAGAAAATTCCGACGACCGCGATTTAGTCCCCAGGCTCGATTCATTACATTTTGCTGATTCAGGTAAAAACAGTATCTCACGCGCAACCCCAGGCTAACATTAACTAGGTGCAGCGGGGGCGGGGATTGGAACTAGCTTCGTGCTCGTCCACGCCCCCGCCCCACCCCAGGTTAGGCTTAGCTAGGCGCAGCGAAGGTGGGGTGCGGCCCCTAGCCTCAGGCGTGACTCCGCACCTGATCTGGTCACCTGATTACACACCTGTAATTTACACCTGAGCAGGTGTCGGTAACATCAAAGGATGCCGCACTGATAAGAAAATTCCCTATTGGATTTGGCCCTATTGGACCAAGGCCCTATTACCCCATCTTGAATTTTCGAGTCAGAATTTTAAATTTTATTTAAATTTTAGTACGCCCCTGCATTTAAACTTTTCTGAGTACGCCCCTGCCTGATTGCACACCTGTAATTAACACCTGGCCAGGTGTCGGCAACATCAAAGGATGCCGCACTGGTAAGAAAATTCCCACGGTCTCGATTTTTTGCTGATTTAGGTAAAAAACGGTATCTAAGCGATAAATTTTTATTTTAGGTAAAAACGAAAGTTTCCACGGTCTATAAGCGTTAAATTTTTGTGTTTTAGGTAAAAACGAAAGTTTCCACGCCTCAATTTGGTTCCCAGGCCAAATCGAGGCCATCCTACTCTTTTTATTTCGATCAATTTGACATATAAATATAAATCAACTGAAAAAATCTGAACACATTTTTTATGGGGGTGCGGGAGCTTATTTTCACATTCAACGAGTCAGTCTGAAGCCAACAGCTGTAGCCAGTAGTCGCAATCGCACACATGTTATATTATCATACTTTTGTACTATTAATTCTATCTTCAATAAATTTAATTAATAATTAAAACCGAATAATCAAACCCCACCATAGAATCCCACAACTTATGGAGGCTCACCGGGGATCGTGTCGCGTGTTTGAGAAGGTTTTTTTTTTAAAAAAGAGTGAAATAAAAGTTGTTAAAATCGCGAAGAAACAAAACGAACATACTATCAGGTTTTACCGCCGATTGTAAACTTGTAAGTAATTGAAATTATACATATGAAACAAAACTTGGTGTCATTAGTGGAAAGTTGGGGTTTTGCGGGGCCCTTCAGAGGTCGAGGCCCAGTGCGCGCGCCCGGTTCGCCCGCCGTTAAATCCGCCTCTGAGAGTTGTAAGTAAAATGAAAGTTATGTGAGAAACAGTGAGTAAAAAGTGGAGAGAAAGTAATAAAAGTGGAGAAAGAACAATTAAATTGGAAAATATGAAGTAAATGAACAAAAGAAATATAAACAGAGGAGAAAACAGTAAAGTGTAAACGTTAAGCGCTAAAGTAAAACAATAATAAAGAAGTGAAGTGTACAAAGAATTAAAGAAAACATAAGATAAATTAAAAACGCAACGTAAACGTTTGAATCGTGAACAGTTTCCCGCCTGCCTGCGACCTTGAACGGCAAACAGCCAACAAGTGATAACGCACACCTGCATGTCATAAACAACAGCCGGTTTGCAATAACAATTCGGTAGTTTTAGGGTTTTGTAGGTATGACCAAAAAACCCTTATACCTTCATTTTGTCGTCTGTCAGTTCGGTAAAAATTGTAGCCAAACTGCTAAACCTAGAGAGTTGAAATTTGGCATGCTTATACAACCCTTTGACTCGCACATAGGAAAAATACTAAAACATATCCCCCTAAAAATATATTTGTGCTCATCGAAAAAAAAAATATTTTTTTTTAAATTCTGTGTAGGGTATCAAATGACAGCCCTTAGTAAGTGGATTAACGGTCAAAATTTTATTTTTGCAAAATAAATTATTTTGACGCGATTTTTGCCAAAATTGTGCAAAAAATTTGTTTGTACCACACCCAGTAGTTTAAACTAAAAATCTGAAAAAGTTCTAAGTAATGTACTTTTGTGTGAACCGGAATAGTACAACAGGAATTTTTGATTTCAGATTATGTTGTCGGAAAATAACGCATTTTTTATGTTTTTAACTAAAATATGTTAAATATTTAATTCGCTATGTAACACAGTAGATAAGTAGGCATTCGTAGCGTTGTGCGTTTAGTCCTTTATTTGTGATTTGCAAACTAGAGTTCGAATCCTGTCAATTTTAATTACCGACCGCCAACATATATAAGGGAGGTATTGTGATCATACCGATTTTGACATTTCGCGATTTCAATGGATCTCCACGAATTGAGATCCCTACATAACGTTTTGACTATTTTTAGCATGATGTCTGTCGGTCTGTCTGTTTGTCCGTCTGTCTGTCCGTCTGTCTGTGTACACGTGTAGAGCAAATTCGGCTGAAAGGATTTTTATGAAACTTCATATTTAAACTTCTGCTATCAATGGCACGAGTTGATCAACTTTTGGTAAAAATCGGTTGACTAAAAATGGGAGTTTACTCGTGTCGATTTTAAGATTTTTGTGAATATTTCACAACAGAAAAATATTTCGAAAAAATTTATTGAACAAAAGTTGCTATAAAAGCAATAATTAATATATTTTATTTGAGACGTTTTTCGATAAAACGAAAAATTAGGAATAATTTCTGTAAAATTTTTCGAAATTTTTTCCAAGTCTCAATTTTTTCATACTTATATGTAACGTTTGCATGGTCATGATAAATAATATCTCTGTTAGAAAATATTTGGCCAAGTTATTTCTACTCTACTGCTAGAATGTAATTTATATAAGTACTTTATGATAGCGGTCGGTCCTGTGGTGGCCACAGCTGATTTTTTTTCTGTTTTTTTTTGCATTTTTATTTTGTTTAAATTATTTTGTCAAAATTCTAGTTATATGTTGGTAAATGTTCAGGATATTTTTGCAAAGTTTGTAGGTTAACACGTAGAAATTTTGCTCCGTGTTAAGAGTGAAATTTTGATAGTTTTATGTTGAATTTATTTTGTGAAGTTCTCATAGATCTGTGCAATAATTTTTAGTGTTTGTTTTTCTCTTCTTATGTCAGAAGAAGGGAATTGCATTAGTGAAATATTACATTTTATTCGTTCAAATTTCTAATATACATTATTTTGAAATTTAACTGTGTTAAAAGTGGTCCAAACCTGTGCGAACATAATTATAGTTGCTTGACGCTCTTTACTGCCCCTGATTAAGTGGCATATGCAATTTACATTACTTAGGTGCTGTAAAAGTTGCCAAGATCAGTTCTTACAGGGGTTTATTTACAATTAGCACCGATGTCAAATATATGCTCCGATTGTGGTGGAAATGTCAGCGCTAGGGCGCCACGTGTCCTTTGTTCGGGCTCTTGTGGACATTATTACCACGGAAAGTGTGTTCGTATGTCAGCTGAAACTCTAAAACTCCTTAACGGGATTAAAGGAGCGCAATGGATCTGTAACGATTGCCAGTCTGCAGACGCCAATAAATCAATAATTATTGATAAAGAAGAACTTTCTGGAAATCTTAATCATCCAGCTATTGTCCAAGCCATCGAAAATATTAGGATTGATTTCAACAATAAATACGAAGAGCTAAAAGTATTAATTATTGAAAAAAACACCATAATTGAAAATCTTACGACTGAAAATATAGCACTTAAAAAGGAAGTAGCGGATTTAGGCTCTAGACTAGATAATCTGGATCAGTACTCTAGAAGAAACAATCTGGAGATTCAAGGGGTCCCGGAAAAGAAGAACGAAAATCTGTTAGATGTCATTCAGCATATTGGAGCAATCATTGAATGTCCAGTGTCCCCCAATGATATTGATGCTATCCACAGAGTTCCATTTTTTAATAAAAACCAACAGGGTCCTAGAAATATTATAATAAAACTAAAATCTAGATTATTTAAGCAAAGATTTTTAGCGTGCTCCAAAACAGTAATTAAAAAGAATAGAACATCTGGTAAACAATTAAGTATTAATGTTCCTACGATTTCATCTGGTCTGTATGTGAACGAGCATTTGACAAATAAAAACAAACTTTTACTAAATAAGGCGAAATTGTTTGGTAGGGAGAATAATATTGAGTATATTTGGGTTCAGGATTGTAAGATTCTGGCGCGTAAAAATTCAAACTCGCGAATTTTTCAAATACATACCGAAGAGTGTTTAGCCAAATTAAATTAAATTAAAACCTCTTATTTTTCTCTCTATTAACTGTCTCGTTGCATTACCATTAGATTTCACAATATACGGATTATATGTTAGATGTGAACTCACTGAAAATATATTACCAAAATGTTCGTGGATTACGCACAAAAGTTACTAATTTTTTCCAAGCTTCTTCTGTACCTGATTACCACATTATTTGTCTTACTGAAACTTGGTTGAACGGTAATATTGGTAGTCATGAACTATTTAGTAATAATTTCCAAGTGTTTAGGCGGGATAGGGATAGGCATACTTCCCATAAGTCAGACGGCGGAGGCTCTCTTATTGCAATCAGCTCATTTTTACAAGTTGTTGAGCGGCCTGACTGGCAAACTAACGTTTTGGAAGAAGTATGGATATCCATTGCTCTGCCAAATGGTAAAAATAAAATTCATATATGTTGTGTCTACATACCGGACTATATTGATATCTGTAAACTTAATGTATTCACTGAAAATGTAACCAAAATTATCAACGACAATCTCCAGGATTCTGTTATTATAGTAGGTGATTTTAATTTAGCTAATATTGTATGGTCACGTGACGAATACTTTAACTTTCTCACGCCTTCATTACCCTCTGACAAAAAATCATCACTTTTTATACATATATGTATATATATATATATATATATATATATATATATATATATATATATATATATATATACATGTATGAGGAGAAATAATAGTTCTTATTTACTCGTCAAATTATATTAAAAAATATTATTACAAAATAATAATTTTATGAGACGTTTCGACTGGGACATCCAGTCATCTTCAGTCTATAAATAAAAAATATACAATTTTACAAAATTTTTATAAATCAGTCTTCAAAAAAATAATATAAATAAAATGTGAAAAACACTTAAAAATCACGTTAAAAAACATTAAAGAATTATAGATGATTAAAACAAAGTATTAAAATAATAAATAATAATAAATAAATTAATAAAAGTTAAAAAAGTTAAAAAAATTTAAAAAAATTTAAAAAAATTTTAAAATGGCGCCTAGCACCATTTTGTGAGAGAAATAAAAAAAATTTTCATATAAATTACCATTAGAAAAGATTACAAACAAGTACAAAGAGTCACAGAAAAATTACATGACATACAAAACTGTGTGACAAAAAAGAAAGGAAGTGTTCTTAACTGGACAGACTTACCTAAAGTTAAAAAAACCAAAACTAATTAAAAACTTCTAAACATATTTTAGCTACACATCCATTCCTCTAAAGACAAATGTGTTAACAAGAAAACAGACACGGTCGGGTTAAATAAATCATATTTTAAACTAATTTCTTAGACATCAGCTGTTTGTCTTTTTTCTTGTTACATTTGGTCTTTAGCTTATCAGCATTGTGACGTCTGACTGTCTAGGTGTTATGTCAGTAACGGGCTTGCCTGCTCTGACACAACATGTCGCACTTCTACGTACACATAGTGGTCTAGCTGCTAAAATATGTTTAGAAGTTTTTAATTAGTTTTGGTTTTTTTAACTTTAGGTAAGTCTGTCCAGTTAAGAACACTTCCTTTCTTTTTTGTCACACAGTTTTGTATGTCATGTAATTTTTCTGTGACTCTTTGTACTTGTTTGTAATCTTTTCTAATGGTAATTTATATGAAAAAAAAGTTTTTTATTTCTCTCACAAAATGGTGCTAGGCGCCATTTTAAAATTTTTTTAAATTTTTTTAAATTTTTTTAACTTTTTTAACTTTTATTAATTTATTTATTATTATTTATTATTTTAATACTTTGTTTTAATCATCTATAATTCTTTAATGTTTTTTAACGTGATTTTTAAGTGTTTTTCACATTTTATTTATATTATTTTTTTGAAGACTGATTTATAAAAATTTTGTAAAATTGTATATTTTTTATTTATAGACTGAAGATGACTGGATGTCCCAGTCGAAACGTCTCATAAAATTATTATTTTGTAATAATATTTTTTAATATAATTTGACGAGTAAATAAGAACTTTTATTTCTCCTCATATCATTTTTCGTCAAGAACCATATTTCTACTATATACATGTATGTATATATATATATATATTTTCTCTTTATATTTATTTAGGTATATCTATTATGTAACTTACAAATGTTTGTTGTAATAATTATTACTTTGTTATAACTTCTGTACGTGGGAATTTGCAGGAGCTTGTCTCCGTTTAATTCCCCTAACAAAATAAAAATAAATAAAAATAAAATGTTGCATTTAATTTTTTAAAGCGTAAATTTAATAACCAGTCGGAAATGTTCTATTAAATACATTTAATTCAATGTTTGAATGTATACGAAATCAGAGGGCGGGGCTTATGATATAAGCAACCAATGGAAACCATAGGCGCAATTTTCATATGGTAACCTGACCATATGGTTAGCAAACCAAATGGTTAACTGACCATATGGTTAGCTGAACAAATTGTTACCTGACCATATGTTTAGCTGGCAAAATTGTTAACTGACCATATGGTTAGCTGACGAAATGGTTACCTTACCATATGATTGGCTGACCAAGTGGTTACCTAACCATATGTTTAGCTGACCAAATGGTTATTTGACCATTTGGTTTGCTGACCAAATGGTTACCTGACCATATGGTTAGCTGGCCAAATCGTTAACTGACCATGTGGTTAACAGACCAATTGGTTACCTGACCATGTCGTTGGCAGACCAAATGGATAACTGACCATATAGTTAGCTGACCAAATGCTTACCTGACCATATGTTCAGCTGGAAAAATTGTTAACTGACCAAATGGTTACCTGACCAAATGGTTAACTGACCAAGTGGTTAACTGACCAAATAGTTATCTGACCAAATGGTTAACTGACCAAATGGTTACTTGACCAAATGGTTAGCTGACCAAATGGTTAGCTGACCAAATGGTTAACTGACCAAGTGGTTACCTGACCAAATGGTTAACCGACCAAGTGGTTAACTTACCAAATAGTTACCTGACCAAATGGTTAACTGACCAATTGGTTAGCTGACCAAATGGTTAGCTGACCAAATGGTTAGCTGACCAAATGGTTAGCTGACCAAATGGTTAACTGACCAAATGGTTAGCTGACCAAATGGTTACATGTCTCGATATAACGTAAGAACGCACTAAGAAAGGATTTTTCCACCCATATAAGGTGAAAAGGAGTCAAATATATTTTTTCACGGATTCCTCAGTATCTCTTAGGACAGATGAGATATCGACTAGGTTTTTGCTTATAAAAGTTACCCGTGCCAATGTTTAGAAACAAACTACGAATTTTATTTGTAATTAGTATGAACCTCTAACGGGGTGAATCTACACCTGAGGAGAGAGTCAGCAATGTGATCTATAAAGAACTATGAATTATTATAATTGCACGATGATGGCAAACCGTCAATAACCGTAGCGAAGCACGGGTACTCAGCTAGTATTTTTATATTAGGTCACAAACATGAGTGTCCTTTTTTTTGCAAGAGATTTGAATATACTTTTCTTTTGTTACAGGTGAAGGCAGTATCATTATGAACCAATTTTCAGAGAATAAACTACTAGTTTAACATTTTTTTTGTTATATATGTGTCATAATAGACTGTTATATTTTTGCTTATGCAAAACCCGAAGTGATGGTTATTTGTGTTCTAATATTTTAATTTTCATGGATAAAAGTATTTTTTTACTAAAATATGTCTTTTATGTACTCATAAATTCATCAAAAACACCAAAAAAATCACAAAATACATTTATGTTATTTTAACAACTAATTAAAAATTGGGTCACTTTTGACCCCACGATAGTAGTTATGATAGTGTAAATGAACGATAGTAGTACAAGGTTAAGTATATATTTTTTCCCTGTATAATTTTTTTTTTTGTAATAAATAATAAAAAATTATTTTTCAATAAGTTTATTTTCTTTTTTTTTTTTGCTTTTCACTTTTTATTTCGATCAATTTGACATATAAATATAAATCAACTGAAAAAATCTGAACACATTTTTTATGGGGGTGCGGGAGCTTATTTTCACATTCAACGAGTCAGTCTGAAGCCAACAGCTGTAGCCAGTAGTCGCAATCGCACACATGTTATATTATCTTACTTTTGTACTATTAATTCTATCTTCAATAAATTTAATTAATAATTAAAACCGAATAATCAAACCCCACCATAGAATCCCACAACTTATGGAGGCTCACCGGGGATCGTGTCGAGTGTTTGAGACGGTTTTTTTTAAAAAAAGGGTGAAATAAAAGTTGTTAAAATCGCGAAGAAACAAAACGAACATACTATCAGGTTTTACCGCCGATTGTAAACTTGTAAGTAATTGAAATTATACATATGAAACAAAACTTGGTGTCATTAGTGGAAAGTTGGGGTTTTGCGGGGCCCTTCAGAAGTCGAGGCCAAGTGCGCGCGCCCGGTTCGCCCGCCGTTAAATCCGCCTCTGAGAGTTGTAAGTAAAATGGAAGTTATGTGAGAAACAGTGAGTAAAAAGTGGAGAGAAAGTAATAAAAGTGGCGAAAGAACAATTCAATTGGAAAATATGAAGTAAATGAACAAAAGAAATATAAACAGAGGAGAAAACAGTAAAGTGTAAACGTTAAGCGCTAAAGTAAAACAATAATAAAGAAGTGAAGTGTACAAAGAATTAAAGAAAACATAAGATAAATTAAAAACGCAACGTAAACGTTTGAATCGTGAACAGTTTCCCGCCTGCCTGCGACCTTGAACGGCAAACAGCCAACAAGTGATAACGCACACCTGCATGTCATAAACAACAGCCGGATTGCAATAACAATTCGGTAGTTTTAGGGTTTTGTAGGTATGACCAAAAAACCCTTATACCGTCATTTGGTCGTCTGTCAGTTCGGTAAAAATTGTAGCCAAACTGCTAAACCTAGAGAGTTGAAATTTGGCATGCTTATACAACCCTTTGACTCGCACATAGGAAAAATACTAAAACATATCCCCCTAAAAATATATTTGTGCTCATCGAAAAAAAAAATTATTTTTTTTAAAATTCTGTGTAGGGTATCAAATGAAAGCCCTTAGTAAGTGGATTAACGGTCAAAATTTTATTTTTGCAAAATAAATTATTTTGACGCGATTTTTGCCAAAATTGTGCAAAAAAATTTGTTTGTACCACACCCAGTAGTTTAAACTAAAAATCTGAAAAAGTTCTAAGTAATGTACTTTTGTGTGAACCGGAATAGTACGACAGGAATTTTTGATTTCAGATTATGTTGTCGGAAAATAACGCATTTTTTATGTTTTTAACTAAAATATGTTAAATATTTAATTCGCTATGTAACACAGTAGATAAGTAGGCATTCGTAGCGTTGTGCGTTTAGTCCTTTATTTGTGATTTGCAAACTAGAGTTCGAATCCTGTCAATTTTAATTACCGACCGCCAACATATATAAGGGAGGTATTGTGATCATACCGATTTTGACATTTCGCGATTTCAATGGATCTCCACGAATTGAGATCCCTACATAACGTTTTGACTATTTTTAACATGATGTCTGTCGGTCTGTCTGTTTGTCCGTCTGTCTGTCCGTCTGTCTGTGTACACGTGTAGAGCAAATTCGGCTGAAAGGATTTTTATGAAACTTCATATTTAAACTTCTGCTATCAATGGCACGAGTTGATCAACTTTTGGTAAAAATCGGTTGACTAAAAATGGGAGTTTACTCGTGTCGATTTTAAGATTTTTGTGAATATTTCACAACAGAAAACTATTTCGAAAAAATTTATTGAACAAAAGTTGCTATAAAAGCAATAATTAATATATTTTATTTGAGACGTTTTTCGATAAAACGAAAAATTAGGAATAATTTCTGTAAAATTTTTCGAAATTTTTTCCAAGTCTCAATTTTTTCATACTTGTATGTAACGTTTGCTTGGTCATGATAAATAATATCTCTGTTAGAAAATATTAGGCCAAGTTATTTCTACTCTATTGCTAGAATGTAATTTATATAAGTACTTTATGATAGCGGTCGGTCCTGTGGTGGCCACAGCTGATTTTTTTTCTGTTTTTTTTTGCATTTTTATTTTGTTTAAATTATTTTGTCAAAATTCTAGTTATATTTTGGTAAATGTTCAGGATATTTTTGCAAAGTTTGTAGGTTAACACGTAGAAATTTTGCTCCGTGTTAAGAGTGAAATTTTGATAGTTTTATGTTGAATTTATTTTGTGAAGTTCTCATAGATCTGTGCAATAATTTTTAGTGTTTGTTTTTCTCTTCTTATGTCAGAAGAAGGGAATTACATTAGTGAAATATTACATTTTATTCGTTCAAATTTCTAATATACATTATTTTGAAATTTAACTGTGTTAAAAGTGGTCCAAACCTGTGCGAACATAATTATAGTTGCTTGACGCTCTTTACTGCCCCTGATTAAGTGGCATTTGCAATTTGCATTACTTAGGTGCTGTAAAAGTGGCCAAGATCAGTTCTTACAGGGGTTTATTTACAATTAGCACCGATGTCAAATATATGCTCCGATTGTGGTGGAAAGGTCAGCGCTAGGGCGCCAGGTGTCCTTTGTTCGGGCTCTTGTGGACATTATTACCACGGAAAGTGTGTTCGTCTGTCAGCTGAAACTCTAAAACTCCTTAACGGGATTAAAGGAGCGCAATGGATCTGTAACGATTGCCAGTCTGCAGACGCCAATAAATCAATAATTATTGATAACGAAGAACTTTCTGGAAATCTTAATCATCCAGCTATTGTCCAAGCCATCGAAAATATTAGGATTGATTTCAACAATAAATACGAAGAGCTAAAAGTATTAATTATTGAAAAAAACACCATAATTGAAAATCTTACGACTGAAAATATAGCACTTAAAAAGGAAGTAGCGGATTTAGGCTCTAGACTAGATAATCTGGATCAGTACTCTAGAAGAAACAATCTGGAGATTCAAGGGGTCCCGGAAAAGAAGAACGAAAATCTGTTAGATGTCATTCAGCATATTGGAGCATTCATTGAATGTCCAGTGTCCCCCAATGATATTGATGCTATCCACAGAGTTCCATTTTTTAATAAAAACAAACAGGGTCCTAGAAATATTATAATAAAACTAAAATCTAGATTATTTAAGCAAAGATTTTTAGCGTGCTCCAAAACAGTAATTAAAAAGAATAGAACATCTGGTAAACAATTAAGTATTAATGTTCCTACGATTTCATCTGGTCTGTATGTGAACGAGCATTTGACAAATAAAAACAAACTTTTACTAAATAAGGCGAAATTGTTTGGTAGGGAGAATAATATTGAGTATATTTGGGTTCAGGATTGTAAGATTCTGGCGCGTAAAAATTCAAACTCGCGAGTTTTTCAAATACATACCGAAGAGTGTTTAGCCAAATTAAATTAAATTAAAACCTCTTATTTTTCTCTCTATTAACTGTCTCGTTGCATTACCATTAGATTTCATAATATACTGATTATATGTTCGATGTGAACTCACTGAAAATATATTACCAAAATGTTCGTGGATTACGCACAAAAGTTACTAATTTTTTCCAAGCTTCTTCTGTACCTGATTACCACATTATTTGTCTTACTGAAACTTGGTTGAACGGTAATATTGGTAGTCATGAACTATTTAGTAATAATTTCCAAGTGTTTAGGCGGGATAGGGATAGGCATACTTCCCATAAGTCAGACGGCGGAGGCTCTCTTATTGCAATCAGCTCATTTTTACAAGTTGCTGAGCGGCCTGACTGGCAAACTAACGTTTTGGAAAAAGTATGGATATCCATTGCTCTGCCAAATGGTAAAAATAAAATTCATATATGTTGTGTCTACATACCAAACTATATTGATATCTGTAAACTTAATGTATTCACTGAAAATGTAACCAAAATTATCAATGACAATCTCCAGGATTCTGTTATTATAGTAGGTGATTTTAATTTAGCTAATATTGTATGGTCACGTGACGAATACTTTAACTTTCTGACGCCTTCATTACCCTCTGACAAAAAATCATCACTTTTTATACATATATGTATATATATATATATATATATATATATATATATATATATATATATATATATATATATATAATTACATGACCAATTCCAGCTGACACTACACAAAATACATTCACACACAGAAACACAACACTCAAATGTAATACAAGATACACTAACAGATAAACACTTTTACACACTATAAAATATGTCATATCATTGAACTCAGTTAGTCAGTTATTCTCGTAGTCATATACATGTCAGTTGTCACTAGTTAATTTTACATAAAATATCATTTACTTGTATTGTGCTCTAAATAAATTGTTTTTAAAAACTGATTCAACGATTGAAGATATATTTCTGGCGCAGTCGGTAGGATACGCGAAACGGTTTTAGTGAACATATTACCGGTTTGTTTCTACAATTTATTCGTGTACCTGAACTTTCGAACTTTGAACGTGAATCAGAACTGTGAGTGAGAAGTGAATCGATGAAAACGAAACCATCACATCCCAGCAGCTCCAAGTCAAAAAATACGACCAGGAAGACCAAGGGCTCACCACAACCCCAGCCGTACCAGTTAGCCAAGCAGTTCTCCAGCGCATATGGACAAGTGGATTGCTCTAGCTCTGTAAGTGCTAAATATCTTTTTAGAGGCAAAAATTCTTTTGATAATAACGATTCTTCGGACGAATCGATAACTGATTCTGACTCTGACTCAATTCAAAATTTAAAAACCCTTATCAAATGGCTACCCCAAATCTTCCCTTTTTAAAAAAGGAGTACCTAAATATGGTACCGGAATTTTCCGGACAACAAGAACTCCTACCACGATTTCTCGAGATTTGCGAGAAACTCGTAAATAAATTTTATAATGCTACGGACGCAGGCGACTTTCAGAATGAATATCTGATGGCGAGCATCCGCGCAAAAATAAAAGGAGAAGCAGAAACTAATATTTCTAGTTGTACCATTAACACATGGTTAGATTTAAAAACCGCCCTTATTAATTGTTATTCAGATAAAAGGGATTGTTACACCCTTCAAATAGAATTAACTGAACTCAAACAATTAACGAACGAATCACCGTTTGAATTCTTTAATAAAATACAAAAATTATTAAATCTTCAAACAACATACGTTAGTACACATTATTATGAACAATCTTCAGTTCTTTCCACGTATCTTAGACAATACGCTCTAAGAGTATTATTAAGAGGGTTAAGAGACCCTATAGGCCCTCTCATGCGTACTAAAAACCCTACAGACTTAAACCAAGCTTTAAATATGCTCACTAACGATTTTCAGTTAGAAATAAAATCTAAAGTACCTTATAATTCAAATAATATACAACATAAATCAACGCGAAATTCTAACTATAATATAGCACCGTTTAAAAACCCTTTTAATTCTCAACCTAAACAATTTTTAAATCAATCGAGACCGATGTTCAATAATCAATTCAATCGATTTCCTAGTCAAAACAGACAGCCTACTGTCCAAAGACAAACAAATAACCCTTTCCCTAATAGAAATCCCCAACCAAGTAAAATCCAATCTCGTCAAAACGCACCCTATAAACCTACACCCATGAGAATTGCTACAAGAAATACTTTTCAAAGACCATTCGCTCAACAAAATTACAATTTTAGACCGAATGAACCCAAATTTATATCAGAGGAATTATTTAATATTGAGGAACAAAATTTAGAATCAAATGCAGATAACTACGAGACAGAACCTCCAGATGATTATTTAGAATATAATCAAGATGTTCAATATGACGTAGAAACCGATCAAAACTGTTTTTTAGAGGAAACAGCCTCGGACCCGAATTTGAATTGTTAAACTTAAATTTAATCAACAGAAAAAGTGAATTACCCTACATTATATTTCCACAACATAACTTGAAAGTACTTATTGACACCGGAAGTACTAAATCATTCATAGATCCAGATATTGCGAAAAAATATTTTCAAAATTCTATAATTGAAGACCCCTTCCAGATAACTTCGGCGCATGGGACGTCAACTCAACAGTATAGTATGACTATGCCATGTCCTAAAATCTTTAAAACAAAAAATTTACCATTAAAATTTCACCTGTTTAATTTTCATAAGCGATTTGATTGTCTTTTAGGCTTAGACAATCTCAAATTACTTAATTCAAATATTGATTTAGTAAATAACAAGTTGATCACTCCTAAAATTTCCATAAAACTCAATTTTCTAAACTTCCATGTTTCAAATAATTCAAACCCATTTTCAACTAACATCCATGTTTTCAATACACACAAGATTAAATCTAACGTCGCAAAAACAAGGAAAAGTCACAAAAACTATAAAGAAAAACAAAAAATGGCTAAAGTATTTAATAAACATTCTGATTTGCCACATTTAGATAACGAACCCCTAACTTGCACAATTAAAGTCAATAATAAAATTAGATCAGAAAATAAGACCCCGATTCACTCAAAATGTTATAAAAAACCGGAATTTCATCCAGCCAAAATCAATAAACAAGTTAGTTCAAGATCCAAAGACACGTTTGAACAAGAAAATAAAAATTATACACCCCTAACAGAATATCAAAACTATGTAGAATACAGGAAAAATAATTTATTAAATACGAATAACAAAATAATTTTAGAAGTTGAAGGTAATCTTTTGCATGCCCCGCTTGAGGATAGTTTGGCCCATTGCGTTAGCAAAGATTTGAAAATGTCCCGTGGATTGGCAAAACTATTTAAAAATAAATTTCAAAATGTCGAGACTTTACACAGACAAGATCCAAAACTTTTCGACTTAGTATACTTAAAATTTAAAGACCGCTATATAATATATCTCATAACAAAAATTAATTATTATGATAAACCCACCTATCAGGACTTATTTTACTCTCTAATTAATCTTAGAAACTTTTGTCAAAAAAATAAAATAAAAAATTTAAACATACCAAAATTAGGCTGTGGAGAAGATAAATTAAACTGGTCAGATGTTAAACATATGATACAGTACGTATTTAGAAATTCAAACACTATTTTAACTGTTTTCAAATTACCTGAAATAGAATTAAACATTAACGAGACTAACGGATATGAGAACTTCCTTGAATACATGAGCGATTTCAATAAAAATTTCAAAGATAACGAAAATCCTCAAAATTCCCAAGAACTTGATCAACAATCTCTAATTGTTGAAATTGATGATAGCGAATCAGAAATAATTAATATAGACGACGACTCTGATGATCAAACGGTACATTCAAATCTCGAAAACTCAATTGTAGGTATACCTATTATTGATAGTCCAGTAAACTACGGGATGAATCAAGTAATAGTATCCGAAATCAACTTTGATCCACCTATCCCATCAATCACAAAACTATTTGACAAAAAGCAAAGAATTTCCCTACAAATATCAAAAAATAATTTTCAAAACGACATAATTAATTTTATTAAACAATACATAGTCCCTAAAGTGAAATACCATTTTTATTTCGAACACGACCCTTTGTATGAAACATTTAGTAGAACTATTCAAAAATATTTTAAAAATTCCGAGTTAAATTTTGTAAAATGTACGGAAAAATTAATCGACATTGAAACAGAAGACGAAATTTTGGAAACAATTAGAAATTATCACGAAAGTAAAACTAATCACCGTGGTCTTGACGAAACTGAAAATAAAATCAAAATTAAATATTATTGGCCCAACCAGAGGAGATCTATCCAGACTTTCATAAACAATTGCGACATATGTCAAAAAACAAAATATGAAAGATCACCTCTAAAATTAAAATTCAATATTACACCCACTCCTACCAAACCTTTCCAAATATTGCATATAGATAGTATAAGCCTAGAAAAGGTAAAATTCCTGACTATTATTGATTCTTTTTCTAAATACGCCCAAGCATACAAACTTAATTCCGCCCAAGGCATCGAAATTGTAAACAATCTAGTTAAATTCTTCACACATCACGGAATACCTGAACAGATCGTATCCGATAACGGCCTAGAATTCAAAAATTCACTTGTTAAAGAACTCTTGCAAACCCACAAAATTGAAATCCATTTTATAAGGTCCCAACACCCCGAATCCAACGGTTTAATAGAAAGATTCCACTCCACCTTAATTGAACATATCAGGTTACTTAATAATCAAAAAGAATATAGTAAAGATACAATTGAAATAAAAATTAACTACGCACTACTTGCTTATAATAATTCGATACATTCAGCCACTAAATTAACACCGCAAGAAATAATATCAGGACATTTAAATACGGAATCACCCTTTAATATCGAAATAGATCAAAAATTAATAAACGATTATATCGAGAAACATAAAAACAAAATTAAAATATTATATAACAAAATTAATGAAACACTATCTAAAAATAAAGAATTAAAAATCGGTCAAGTCAACGAAAATCGAAACGAATTACCTCCTAAAATACCTGCTAATGTTTACGTAAAAAATAAACAGAAACAGAGTAAAACAAAAAATAAATTTAAAATAGAAAAAATTGAAACCATTAACCCTCAACTTAAAACCGCTAAAATAGAACCCACACACGGTAATACAACAAATAAAATTCACCTTTCTAATATTAAACCGCCCCGGAAACAAACATATAATTTTAAAAATTTTCCAGGCTCATCAGCGGCACCCTCGCCACTGAAATAAAAGATGTCACCCATAACATCGGGATTCTTCCAATAAATCTTGGCCCAGCTAAATTACAAAAAACTCAACATACATTCGTACATTATTATAATTTAAAACCATTAATCATAGAAAATGCTTATTTAAACGCACAATATAAAAAACTTAAAATCGGATTAAACAATACAAAATTAAACGGAGAACTTGACAACTATGATAAAATAATAAAGTTTTTTCAACAGTCTTTAAACGAAAAATTTAATAATATTAACGCCCTGATTGGGCATCTAATAAAAGGACTAAACGAGGAATAATAAATGGACTTGGATCAATTATAAAGTCAATAACCTGAAATTTAGATGCTGAAGACGGTAAAACATATGATAAGATAATAAACCATATGCAAGGTAACATGAGAAGCCTGCAAGATCAGCTTGAAATGCAGTACACTGTTAACGAGAAAGTTATTCAAAATTTTAATTCAACTATTAAAGACGTTGAACATAATGCTTTACTTCTCAGATCAAAAATTATTCAACTTAACAATATTATTCAAAATAATATCCAACAACAAGATATATTGTTTACAAAAGATATTTTCAATCAACTTATAATTTTGTACAACTCCGTCCTGAATGTTTTGCAGGATGTCGAAAACTCGATCACATTTTGTAAGTTACAAACTCTGCATCCGAGTATTATAAAAACTACCGATTTATTTCATGAATTACAAAAAATTTCCAACCTTTACAAAGACCAATTACCTTTTGAATTAAATTATGAGAACATTTTAAACTTCGAATCTGTTATAAAAATTAACTGTAAATTAGAATCAGAACAAATAATTTATTTTCTATCCATTCCAATAAATTTTAAAGAGAATTATGACCTTTATTACCTAAAATCAATTCCTACAACATACAAGTCAGAACATGTTACGATCGTTCCAAATACTAAATATTTACTTAAATTTGAAAACAAAATTACACCTCTAAGAGATATTTGCATGAAGAGCGTAATTTTCCAATGTCCAAATCACCTCAAAAGCAGATACAACGCCAACTGTGAAAAAGAAATCCTGCTCCATAGTAACCCCGAACACTGCCAATATACAAGATTGAATATCGAGGACAACCAACTGGACTTCATTTTCGAAACCAATCAATACCTAGGAGTATTTCCGAAGAAAGAAAAAATAATTTCAGAATGTGAAGGCCAAACCGAGACTCAAAATTTGAATGGCATCTTCCTTATCAAAAATAATAACTGCAAATTAATAATCAATAACGAGGAGATAAATTACAACGCAAGAAGTTATGGAACGCCACTAATTATCAATGGCATCCAATTCAAAATTAAAGAATCGAAATTGACAAATTTCACAGTCAATTTAAAAAACCTGAAATTAGAAGAAATCCAAAATATGAACATCAAAAGAATTCATTCAGATGCACTCCAGCCAAAGGTCCAAATTCAACCAAGTTTGTGGACAATCATCATTTACATTGTTGCAACAATCATCGCCGGGTTCCTGTTCGTTAGAAGCAGAAGATCCAGACAATCCAAAATCTCCGAGGAAGAAATGCAGGAAGGAAGTCCAACCAAAACACCGAGACTTCCGGAGGAAGCCTCATTCTAGGGGGGGAGGAATTACATGACCAATTCCAGCTGACACTACACAAAATACATTCACACACAGAAACACAACACTCAAATGTAATACAAGATACACTAACAGATAAACACTTTTACACACTATAAAATATGTCATATCATTGAACTCAGTTAGTCAGTTATTCTCGTAGTCATATACATGTCAGTTGTCAGTGACAACTTGTCACTAGTTAATTTTACATAAAATATCATTTACTTGTATTGTGCTCTAAATAAATTGTTTTTAAAAACTGATTCAACGATTGAAGATATATTTCTTATATATATATATATATTGTCTTTATATTTAGTTAGGTATATCTATTATGTAACTTACAAATGTTTGTTGTAATAATTATTACTTTTTTATAACTTCTGTACGTGGGAATTTGCAGGAGCTTGTCTCCGTTTAATTCCCCTAATAAAATAAAAATAAATAAAAATAAAATGTTGCATTTAATTTTTTAAAGCGTAAATTTAATAACCAGTCGGAAATGTTCTATTAAATACATTTAATTCAATGTTTGAATGTATACGAAATCAGAGGGCGGGGCTTCTGATTTAAGCAACCAACGGAAACCATAGGCGCAATTTTCATATGGTAACCTGACCATATGGGTAGCAAACCAAATGGTTAACTGACCATATGGTTAGCTGATCAAGCGGTTACCTAACCATATGGTTAGCTGACTAAATTGTTACCTGACCATATGTTTAGCTGGCAAAATTGTTAACTGACCATATGGGTTGCTGACGAAATGGTTACCTGACCATATGGTTAGCTGACCAAGTGGTTACCTAACCATATGGTTAGCTGACCAAATGGTTATTTGACCATTTGGTTTGCTGACCAAATGGTTACCTGACCATATGGTTAGCTGGCCAAATCGTTAACTGACCATGTGGTTAACAGACCAATTGGTTACCTGACCATGTCGTTGGCAGACCAAATGGATAACTGACCATATAGTCAGCTGATCAAATGCTTACCTGACCATATGTTCAGCTGGAAAAATTGTTAACTGACCAAATGGTTACCTGACCAAATGGTTAACTGACCAAGTGGTTAACTGACCAAATAGTTAGCTGACGAAATGGTTAACTGACCAAATGGTTACTTGACCAAATGGTTAGCTGACCAAATGGTTAGCTGACCAAATGGTTAACTGACCAAATGGTTACCTGACCAAATGGTTAACTGACCAAGTGGTTAACTGACCAAATAGTTAGCTGACCAAATGGTTAACTGACCAAATGGTTAGCTGACCAAATGGTTACCTGACCAAATGGTTAACTGACCAAATGGTTAACTGACCAAATGGTTAGCTGACCAAATGGTTAGCTGACCAAATGGTAAGCTGACCAAATGGTTACTTGACCAAATGGTTAGCTGACCAAATGGTTAGCTGACCAAATGGTTAACTGACCAAATGGTTACCTGACCAAATGGTTAATATGTTAATATGCAGGAAATGCAGGCCCAGCTGAAGGCGTTGCAGGCTGAGTTGCGGGATATGCAGGCCCAGAAGGCAGCCAAGATAGACGCGACTGCAGGAAGCGAGACCGGTGAGTCAGCGATACGCGGCGGAGTATCCAGCTTCAGAGCGGGAGCTGACATCCTGGACCCCTTCGATCCCGATGACCGTGAGGCCAATGTCGACATCTGGTTGGCTCGCATCGACCAGCTGGGGTGTGTACACGGGTGGACCGAGTACGAGAAATCCCTGTACATGCAGGCGAAGCTGAGGGGAGAAGCCAGAGCGTGGTTCAATCGGCAAGTACGACCATACCTGGGCGGAGTGGAAGATCATGCTGAAGACGGCGTTCCCTCAACAGCATGACTTTGCGAAGATGCTGCGCGAGCTACTGGCGCGGCAAAAGGTTCCCGGGGAGAGTCTTGCTCGCTACTATCGGGCGAAGCTTGCCATGTGCGAGCGTGTGGGCATTACAGGTGAGCGAGCAATCTCCTGCATCATCGACGGCCTCCCACTTGCGATGCAGTTGAATGCTAGCGCATTCGGCTGCCAAGAGCCGAACAAGTTGTACACTGGCTTCCTGGCCATGCTGGACCGCTACGAGGAGGATGCTCCTGTCCATCGACCTAGGGAGCGAGAGGCAGTTCCCGTGCGAAGACCAGCTGGCAGAGAGGCTGTTCCGGACCAACGGCGCATGGAACGACGAGCAGCCTACGGCGGACGTGGGGAACGTTCGAGCCAGCGACGCGGAGGGCAGCAGTCCGAGGCAACGGCGAGGGCCAACCGGCACCCGGCGATGGACGGTTGGAGACGCTGCTACAACTGCCAAGAGGTGGGGACCCACGTGAGCCGCGAGTGTCCGAGGCCTCGCACGCAGCGGTGCCGCAAGTGTGGAGAGGAAGGGCATTGGGCCATGGATTGTCCTGGCCAACGTCGCGGACCACAGGTAAGCTTGGTGGATGCCGCGAAGAGCTACAAAAAGTGGATGAAGACCAGCGCCGGCGTTCCGCTGAGAGCCTTCATCGACACGGGTAGTGTCCACGACCTCATCACGGAGGAATGTGCACGGCGTTTGCAGTGTACGCTGTCTGCAAATGGGCAGCAGTTACATGGATTCGGTAGAGGGATGACTTGGACCTTAGGTAAGGTCGAGCTGTCCGTCATCATAGACGGTGCCGGTGTCAAGATGCACCCGTTGGTGGTGACATGTGGATTGTCGGGAGCCGACATACTGATAGGGCAGCCAACGCTCTCGTCAGACGAGGTGGTCCTACTTGTGCGGGACGGCACGGTGAGCCTATCGCGCGAGGAAAACTTCCTCCAAAAGCTGGCGTTGGAGGATGATGACCTGGACGAGCCATGGCAGCAGAAGTTGGAAGTACGGCTCGTCGAGGATGCCTGGCTTCTACCCAACGACGACCAGAGCCCAGCAGTCACGGTGGATGGACTGCCTGAAGGTGCGTTCCTGCTCGTCAAGGAATGAACGGTCCGGCGACACACCTCTGAACTTATCGTAAAGGGGGCACTTTTGGGGCCAGGGAACATGAAGATGAGAATCTGGAATCAGAGTCTCAGGGGCGTTATCTGGCCCACCAAACACCCGCTGGCGCGCGGCTTTGTTATCTTTCCAGATAAAGACCCGGAACTGATGAACTCGGTGAGTATCATTAATAATAAATTAAGCTTTGCAGATGTCAAGGTGGGTGATATCGCTGAAAGTGAAAGGAGCGAATTAGAAGCGCACTTGTCACGGTTGCAAAATTGCTTCTCGAGTGGGGATGAAGATTTGGGGCTCACCCACTTGGGGGAAATGAGAATCCAGTTAACCACGCGTACACCGATATACCACCGCCCGTACAGGCTGTCACTCGCAGAGAGGGAAACGGTGAAACAAAAAGTGCAGACGCTACTTAACAGCAGGGCCATACGAGAGTCTGAATCGGAGTACGCAAGCCCCATCGTACTTGTCCCAAAAGCAAACGGCGGACGTCGGATGTGCGTTGACAATCGCGCACTAAATAAGGTAACAGTGAAAGATCGACATCCGATGCTACTGGTGGAGGATGAATTCACCTAGTTAGCGGGTAAGTGTTATTAAAGTACACTTGATTTAGCCCAAGGTTATCACCAAGTCCCTATGCATGTGGACTCTGTACATAAAACTGCATTTATTACTCCGGATGGTCACTATGAGTGGTTAAGAGTCACCTTCGGGCTCGCGAATGCCCCAGCTCTCTTCCAGAAGGTAGTACAGCGAATGCTGAAGGGTATTCCCAGTGACCAGGTGCTGGCTTACATGGACGACCTGCTGATACCCTCCGAGAGCATAGCTGGCGGGCTCCGTCAGTTGGAGGAGGTGCTACAATCGGTGGCAAGAGCCGGATTGAAATTAAACTTAGCTAAATGCTCTTTCTTACAAAACAAGGTAACATATCTGGGCCACGACATAAGCGGCGGCGGTATCCGACCTGGAGAGCGCAAAATCACGGCGGTAAGCGACTTTCCTGTACCCAAAAATGTACATGGCGTAAGACAGTTCTTAGGCTTAACGAGTTATTTCAGGAAATTCATACCGAACTTTGCTGTTGTAGTTAAACCATTAACTGAACTCACCAAGAAGCAGACTACGTGGCAGTGGGGCGACAGCCAAGCCGAGACGTTCGCAAAGCTGAAGCAGCTGCTGGTGGAACGACCGGTGTTGGCACTGTACCATAGTCATGCAGAGACGGAGATACATACAGACGCCTGTCCGAGCGGCTTGGGTGGAATCCTATTGCAGAAACAAAACGACGGATCCTTGCGGCCGGTGCTCTACTTCAGCAGGGTAACCACACCAGCCGAACAGAAGTACCATAGCTTTGAGTTAGAGACGTTGGCGCTCGTGGAAACGGTAAAACGTTTCCGGGTATATCTGGTGGGTATACATTTTAAGGCTATCACCGATTGTACTTCTGTGCGAGCTACAATGCTTAAACGAGACCTGGTGCCCCGCATCGCGCATTGGTGGATGACTCTACATGAGTACAACATGGAAGTAGAGTACAGGCCGGGAGCCAGGATGCAGCATGTTGACGCGCTGAGCCGTAACCCCGTCTCAGTGAACCTGGTGCAGATCCACGATGATGATTGGTTTCTGACAGTTCAGCTGCAGGACGAGAAGGCGCACTCGATTGTAGAGGCGCTGCAAGCAGGTACAGCTGACAAAGGTATTCAGTCTACTACGAAAACATCATGATGATGTTGGTCACCCCGGCGTTGAGCGTTGCTTAAAATTAATAAAGGAAACTTACTGGTTTCCCAAAATGGGGCGTTTCACAAAGAAATACGTCCAAGCGTGCATGAACTGTGCGTTCAGCAAAGGGAGTTATGGCAGAGCGGAGGGTCTGCTACACCCCATTGAGAAGAAGGCAATCCCCTTCGACACGGTGCACGTCAACCATCTGGGACCTTTTGCACGAAGTGTACGCGGGTACTCTTACGTACTCATGGTGGTGGACGCGTTCACCAAATACACCCTCGCAAGAGCAACGCGCACTCTGAAGTCTACAGAGGTGATTACTATACTTAAAGAGATTTTCAGCGAGTTCGGATATCCGAAGCGTGTGATCTCCGACAGAGGGTTGGCGTTTACCAGTAAAGTATTTACTGAGTTCTTAGCCAAGCACGGCGTGCGGCACGTATGTAATGCCATTGCGACCCCAAGGGCGAACGGACAAGTCGAAAGACAGAACCGTACTATAGTGGAAGCGATCGGCGCAATGACTGCAGATGAGTCCCGGTGGGACGAGACACTGCCCGACATTGTGTGGGGTATGAATAACTGTGTAAACAAGAGTACGGGGTACTCGCCTGTTGAGATGATGTTTACACGAAAGAGTGGTGCCATTGCGGAACTCTCTGACGGTGTCCAGAGCGCAAATGCCCCGGCGGAGGCTGAGTTCCATGAACCACGGCGAGAGGTTACACGGCGTCGCCGGCGAGCGGCTGAGAAGCTGAATAAAGTCAGCGAGACTATGAGAGCTTGTTTTAATAAAAGACGAAAAACGGTGACCTGCTACAAACCCGGTGACTTGGTCTTGTGGCGTAATGCAAGTACATGCCACGGCGACAAGGGCGTGAACAGAAAACTGTTGAATAAATTTAATGGCCCCTATAAAGTAACGGCGATACTGGGGAACGACCGATACAAAATATCCTCCGTCAAAGGCGTCAGGGGATATAAAAATTTCACCGTGACGGTAGCTGCTGATTCACTACGGCGATATCACAGCACCATGGCAGAGCATGAGCTCAGTGCCGACCAGGATGATCAACACACAGGTATCCAGGAGACTGATCGACAGGACTTGATCGACCTCCTGGAGGGGTAAGGTTAAGGTAAGAATTAATGGGGACATTAATTGTTGCAGGACGGCCGAGTGTTAGGGAGTTTTTCAAAGAGGGCGCGCTGAGCAATGGCGTGGCGGCAGCACCATACAGGCGGTCGGTATTGTGTCCCGCGCTTGTATCGGCGTAGGAAGAAGAAAGGAAGTCACATGGTGATTCTATTCTATCTACGGCGTTGGACTGAATCGCTCGGCGTGTACTCGCTTATATTTTGGTGTTTAGTATTATACATTTATGTTTGATAAATAAATGATATGTTAGATTGAACGTTTATTATTTTATCGTCCTAACAATATTTTTTCACGGATTATCAGTATCTCTTAGGACAGATGAGACATCGACTAGGTTTTTGCTTATAAAAGTTACCCGTGCCAATGTTTAGAAACAAACTACTAATTTTATTTGTAATTAGTATGAACCTCTAACGGGGTGAATCTACACCTGAGGAGAGAGTCAGCAATGTGATCTATAAAGAACTATGACTTATTATAATTGCACGATGATGGCAAACCGTCAATAACCGTAGCGAAGCACGGGTACTTAGCTAGTATTTTTATATTAGGTCACAAACATGAGTGTCCTTTATTTTGCAAGAGATTTGAATATCCTTTTGTTTTGTTACAGGTGAAGGCAGTATCATTATGAACCAATTTTCAGAGAATAAACTACTAGTTTAACATTTTTTTTGTTATATATGTGTCATAATAGACTGTTATATTTTTGCTTATGCAAAACCCGAAGTGATGGTTATTTGTGTTCTAATATTTTAATTTTCATGGATAAAAGTTGTTTTTTACTAAAATATGTCTTTTATGTACTCATAAATTCATCAAAAACACCAAAAAAATCACAAAATACATTTATGTTATTTTAACAACTAATTAAAAATTGGGTCACTTTTGACCCCACGATAGTAGTTCTGATAGTGTAAATGAACGATAGTAGTACAAGGTTAAGTATATATTTTTTTTTTTATAATTTTTTTGTTTTTTTGTTGTAAATAATAATAAAAAATTATTTTTCAATAAGTTTATTTTCTTTTTTTTTTGCTTTTCACTTTTTATTTTGATCAATTTGACATATAAATATAAATCAACTGAAAAAATCTGAACACATTTTTTATGGGGGTGCGGGAGCTTATTTTCACATTCAACGAGTCAGTCTGAAGCCAACAGCCGTAGCCAGTAGTCGCAAACGCACACATGTTATATTATCATACTTTTGTACTATTAATTCTATCTTCAATAAATTTAATTAATAATAAAAACCGAATAATCAAACCCCACCATAGAATCCCACAACTTATGGAGGCTCACCGGGGATCGTGTCGCGTGTTTGAGAAGGTTTTTTTTTTAAAAAGAGTGAAATAAAAGTTGTTAAAATCGCGAAGAAACAAAACGAACATACTATCAGGTTTTACCGCCGATTGTAAACTTGTAAGTAATTGAAATTATACATATGAAACAAAACTTGGTGTCATTAGTGGAAAGTTGGGGTTTTGCGGGGCCCTTCAGAAGTCGAGGACCAGGGCGTGCGCCCGGTTCACCCGCCGTTAAATCCGCCTCTGAGAGTTGTAAGTAAAATGGAAGTTATGTGAGAAACAGTGAGTGAAAAGTGGAGAGAAAGTAATAAAAGTGGCGAAAGAACAATTAAATTGGAAAATATGAAGTAAATGAACAAAAGAAATATAAACAGAGGAGAAAACAGTAAAGTGTAAACGTTAAGCGCTAAAGTAAAACAATAATAAAGAAGTGAAGTGTACAAAGAATTAAAGAAAACATAAGATAAATTAAAAACGCAACGTAAACGTTTGAATCGTGAACAGTTTCCCGCCTGCCTGCGACCTTGAACGGCAAACAGACAACAAGCGATAACAGCCGGTTTGCAATAACAATTCGGTAGTTTTAGGGTTTTGTAGGTATGACCAAAAAACCCTTATACCGTCATTTTGTCGTCTGTCTGTCTGTCAGTTTGGTAAAAATTGTAGCCAAACTGCTAAACCTAGAGAGTTGAAATTTGGCATGCTTATACAACCCTTTGACTCGCACATAGGAAAAATACTAAAACATCTAAAAAACATATCCCCCTAAAAATATATTTGTGCTCATCGAAAAATTCTTTTTTTTTTTTTTTAAATTCTGAGTAGGGGCCCTTAGTAAGTGGATTAACGGTCAAAATTTTATTTTTGCAAAATAAATTATTTTGACGCGATTTTTGCCAAAATTGTGCAAAAAAAATTTGTTTGTACCACACCCAGTAGTTTAAACTAAAAATCTGAAAAAGTTCTAAGTAATGTACTTTTGTGTGAACCGGAATAGTACAACAGGAATTTTTGATCAGATTATGTTGTCGGAAAATAACGCATTTTTTATGTTTTTAACTAAAATATGTTAAATATTTAATTCGCTATGTAACACAGTAGATAAGTAGGCATTCGTAGCGTTGTGCGTTTAGTCCTTTATTTGTGATTTGCAAACTAGAGTTCGAATCCTGTCAATTTTAATTACCGACCGCCAACATATATAAGGGAGGTATTGTGATCATACCGATTTTGACATTTCGCGATTTCAATGGATCTCCACGAATTGAGATCCCTACATAACGTTTTGACTATTTTTAGCATGATGTCTTTCGGTCTGTCTGTTTGTCCGTCTGTCTGTCCGTCTGTCTGTGTACACGTGTAGAGCAAATTCGGCTGAAAGGATTTTTATGAAACTTCATATTTAAACTTCTGCTATCAATGGCACGAGTTGATCAACTTTTGGTAAAAATCGGTTGGCTAAAAGTGGGAGTTTACTCGTGTAGATTTTAAGATTTTTCGAAAAAATTTATTGAACAAAAGTTGCTATAAAAGCAATAATTAATATATTTTATTTGAGACGTTTTTCGATAAAACGAAAAATTACGAATAATTTCTGTAAAATTTTTCGAAATTTTTTCTAAGTCTCAATTTTTTCATACTTATATGTAACGTTTGCATGGTCATGATAAATAATATCTCTGTTAGAAAATATTAGGCCAAGTTATTTCTACTCTACTGCTAGAATGTAATTTATATAAGTACTTTATGATAGCGGTCGGTCCTGTGGTGGCCACAGCTGATTTTTTTTCTGTTTTTTTTTTGCATTTTTATTTTGTTTAAATTATTTTGTCAAAATTCTAGTTATATTTTGGTAAATGTTCAGGATATTTTTGCAAAGTTTGTAGGTTAACACGTAGAAATTTTGCTCCGTGTTAAGAGTGAAATTTTGATAGTTTTATGTTGAATTTATTTTGTGAAGTTCTCATAGATCTGTGCAATAATTTTTAGTGTTTGTTTTTCTCTTCTTATGTCAGAAGAAGGGAATTGCATTAGTGAAATATTACATTTTATTCGTTCAAATTTCTAATATACATTATTTTGAAATTTAACTGTGTTAAAAGTGGTCCAAACCTGTGCGAACATAATTATAGTTGCTTGACGCTCTTTACTGCCCCTGATTAAGTGGCATATGCAATTTGCATTACTTAGGTGCTGTAAAAGTTGCCAAGATCAGTTCTTACAGGGGTTTATTTACAATTAGCACCGATGTCAAATATATGCTCCGATTGTGGTGGAAAGGTCAGCGCTAGGGCGCCAGGTGTCCTTTGTTCGGGCTCTTGTGGACATTATTACCACGGAAAGTGTGTTCGTATGTCAGCTGAAACTCTAAAACTCCTTAACGGGATTAAAGGAGCGCAATGGATCTGTAACGATTGCCAGTCTGCAGACGCCAATAAATCAATAATTATTGATAACGAAGAACTTTCTGGAAATCTTAATCATCCAGCTATTGTCCAAGCCATCGAAAATATTAGGATTGATTTCAACAATAAATACGAAGAGCTAAAAGTATTAATTATTGAAAAAAATACCATAATTGAAAATCTTACGACTGAAAATATAGCACTTAAAAAGGAAGTAGCGGATTTAGGCTCTAGACTAGATAATCTGTATCAGTACTCTAGAAGAAACAATCTGGAGATTCAAGGGGTCCCGGAAAAGAAGAACGAAAATCTGTTAGATGTCATTCAGCATATTGGAGCATTCATTGAATGTCCAGTGTCCCCCAATGATATTGATGCTATCCACAGAGTTCCATTTTTTAATAAAAACAAACAGGGTCCTAGAAATATTATAATAAAACTAAAATCTACATTATTTAAGCAAAGATTTTTAGCGTGCTCCAAAACAGTAATTAAAAAGAATAGAACATCTGGTAAACAATTAAGTATTAATGTTCCTACGATTTCATCTGGTCTGTATGTGAACGAGCATTTGACAAATAAAAACAAACTTTTACTAAATAAGGCGAAATTGTTTGGTAGGGAGAATAATATTGAGTATATTTGGGTTCAGGATTGTAAGATTCTGGCGCGTAAAAATTCAAACTCGCGAATTTTTCAAATACATACCGAAGAGTGTTTAGCCAAATTAAATTAAATTAAAACCTCTTATTTTTCTCTCTATTAACTGTCTCGTTGCATTACCATTACATTTCATAATATACTGATTATATGTTAGATGTGAACTCACTGAAAATATATTACCAAAATGTTCGTGGATTACGCACAAAAGTTACTAATTTTTTCCAAGCTTCTTCTGTACCTGATTACCACATTATTTGTCTTACTGAAACTTGGTTGAACGGTAATATTGGTAGTCATGATCTATTTAGTAATAATTTCCAAGTGTTTAGGCGGGATAGGGATAGGCATACTTCCCATAAGTCAGACGGCGGAGGCTCTCTTATTGCAATCAGCTCATTTTTACAAGTTGTTGAGCGGCCTGACTGGCAAACTAACGTTTTGGAAGAAGTATGGATATCCATTGCTCTGCCAAATGGTAAAAATAAAATTCATATATGTTGTGTCTACATACCGGACTATATTGATATCTGTAAACTTAATGTATTCACTGAAAATGTAACCAAAATTATCAATGACAATCTCCAGGATTCTGTTATTATAGTAGGTGATTTTAATTTAGCTAATATTGTATGGTCACGTGACGAATACTTTAACTTTCTGACGCCTTCATTACCCTCTGACAAAAAATCATCACTTTTTATACATATATGTGTAAGCAATCCATGCTGATACGCCACTGGCAGAGGAGAGTAGACGGGAGTTGGTAGCCATGACCGGGCGTGTCATGGTGTGTAGTAGTGTAGTACAAAGAGATTAATTGTAATATTGAATAAATGATTGTTTTCACAAGATCCACGAGACTTATTTGTGGTTGAGAACCTTACAGCTCAGAAGTGGGATGCTTGTGGAACAGTGTGTGCTAAAATTCAAGTGATAACCTTAATTCGATAGGTTATGAGGAACGTTTTGCCGCGCAAAAGTTGGTAAAGCATATTAAAAGTTGTTTTGTGGTGAAGTGACTATTGTTAGAGTAACAATTAGAGTCAGTGCACGTTGTGAAAGGATTTTGAGACAAAAATCGTGTGAAAAACGGTGCGGTAACGTCTCACTGCGATCTGAAACGGGGTTTCTTTTCGTTGAGAGTAGAGACATTTGGCATCTAAATTGAGACTGAACGGTTAGAAAGTCGTTATTTTGTCAATGCAGGGTGCATTTGAGAAGCTTTACAACGTGAGTGAACTGTTTTCTTGCGCGTACTTATTCGAAAACATTACTGTGAACAAAGGAAACGTTACTACCGAGGGTAGGCAACCTTGTCCGACGCGAGTGTATTGCGAAAACATTACTTTGAACAAACAAGGCGTCACTACCGAGGGTAGGCAACTTGTCCGACGTGAGTGTATTGCGGGCAAACGACGCACAGGCGACACGAGAAAGCGTGTCTACGAGACAGTTTTGTGCATTCGAACTGTGTTTGGACAGGGAAAAGACGATGAAGCGAAACTTTTCGCATAGTGTAGCGGATTTTCGTACGGTTGATATGCCCGATGCCATGTCGACGCGTATATGTGAGACAGACAATGACCGCGAACGCGAATATATACGACGCGAACGCGAGTTGCTAGAGCGCGAACGGGATATTTTAAATCGCGAACAGGATTTGTTTAATTCCTCGTACCGTAACGGGAATTTAATGAGTACTGTAGTGCACACGCATCGAGAACTAGCCGAGAAACTGTTACCTGAGTTCGACTCGTCGTCAGTAACAGGTCTTCAGGCGGTGCAATGGGTCCGTCGTGTGGAAGACATCGCAGGAGCGTATTCCTGGGACCAAGCAATGACGCTGGTGCATGCGGTTTGCAAGCTGAAAGGCGCAGCCAAGCTGTGGATGGATGGAGTGGCAGATTCCATAATAACGTGGCCTGAATTTAAGGATAAACTAATCTACAGCTTCCCAGCAGCCAGCGACCAGGCTGACATACACTTAGAGTTGACTAAGAAAAAAAAAGAACAAAAATGAAAGCTATGACGTGTACGTCTACGCGATGAGGGCCATTTCTAGGCGAGGAAACATCGACGAGGGTTCGTTGATAAAATATATCATAAACGGCATTGAGGATCGAGATCTAGTGAGGTCTTTGGCCTTATGCGATTTTGAAGACGCTGAGGGTGTACTGAGGAAGATTAAACGTTACGAGAACATAAATGCTAGAGCATCGACGCGAGGCAACGATGCCACGAAAATATTTTCCACCGGTCGAAATAAAAGCGTATCCTCAACGACAAATTGGAGAGATACAGCGATAACAAGAAGGACTTCCTCTGAAACCCAACGAAATGAAGAGAAAAGCACTCAGTTGAAATGTTTTAACTGCGACATGGTAGGACACATGTCGAGGAACTGCAAGGAGCCAGTTACGTGTAGAGGATGTCACCAGAGAGGGCACATCAAACGTAATTGCCCAAAGAACAGCGCAACTCCGGATAATTCGACCATGTTGGTGAAGGATCCAAATGAATGCAGATATTATCGAGACGTCGAAGTGAACGGCGTGAAAATCAGAGGCCTTGTTGATACAGGAAGCTCGAGGTGCATCATCCGAGCCAGTGAAGCAATTGAAGTGAGTTTGCAGACTCAACCCATCAAACGACTACTCTACGGATGGGGAGACGACGAACGAGCAGCAGGTCAGACCTTAGGTGAAGGAACAGCTACAGTCAAAATCAGCGAAGTTGTGGCAAAGGTTCAAATGTGTGTTGTACCTGACAAGTCACAACCCTTTGGAATTATTATCGGCCGAGATTGGATTGACTTACCTGAAGTTATATTTGTGAAAAAGGGCGACGAATTGATAATAAAATCCAGAGAAACAGGCCAGATAGCAAAAGAAACGACTACCAACGAGGTCGACCCAGAACGAGAGTCTACAAATGACGAATCTACAACACGAGAAGAGAAGTCTGAAGAAACACAAGAGACCGTGTTGTTAACTGATGCAAAAAGAGATCGTTCACGAGGAAATATGTCTATAAAAGAGACCGACATTGAAGTTGACGATAATGTCAAAGTGGAAGAGAAGAACGAACTCATAGATTTGGTAAGAGAGTATCAGGATTGTTTTGCCCGAAATATGAGTGAGCTCGGGAGGACAAACATAACAGAGATGGAGATAGAGACTACCGGAAAGGAAGCGGTGTGCTACAAACCCTACCGGCAACCATACGCGAAAAGGAAAATAATCAGGGACAAGGTACAAGAAATGCTAGACTTAGGAATAGTTCAGGAGTCCAATTCGGAGTACGCGAGTCCAGTACTCCTGGTCAAGAAATCCGATGGAGACGAACGACTTTGCGTGGATTACAGGCGTCTCAATCAAACAACTAAGAAGGACAAATTCCCAATGCCTTCGATGACTGATCAACTTGATCGCTTGACGGGGAATAAATATTTTTGTGTGCTGGATATGGCTAGTGGGTACTATCAAATACCACTAAAGAGAGAGTCCCAAGAGTTAACGGCGTTCATCACGGAGGATGGACTTTACGAGTTTACCAGAATGCCATTCGGTTTGGTAAACGCCCCAGCAATGTTCAACCGAATGATGCAAAAGGTAGTGAGAAGACTTAGACCAGGAGACATCCTTGTCTATATGGATGACATAATCATCCCCAGTGAAACGATTCAACAAGGCATGGGTAAGCTGAGACGTTTCTTTGATGTACTACGTGATGCAGGGCTCACTTTGAAATTGAAGAAATGTAAATTTTTCCAAGAAACTGTCGAATACCTAGGACTCAGAGTTAGTGAAGATGGGGTACAACCAGGAAGTAGGAAATCAAGAGCTATAGAGGAGTTTCCGCGTCCGAAAAATGTGCATGAGGTGCGCCAATTTATCGGACTAACCAACTTCTTCAGAAGGTTTATCCAGAATGATTCAATTAGCGATGTTGAAGTTGAAGAATCACCTGAGTAATGGACCTGTTCTGGAACTGTTCGACGTAGAAGCCCAGCACGAAGTCCACACTGATGCAAGCCAGCATGGGCTTGGTGGAATTTTGATGCAGAGAAGATCTGGTAAGACTATGGCACCTGTGGCGTATTTCAGCAGGAAAACCACTTCTGCGGAGATGAAATACCACAGTTATGAGTTAGAAGCACTAGCGGTGGTGGAGAGTATAGACAAATTCCGCGTGTATCTGCTAGGACGACCATTCCAAGTAGTAACAGACTGCGTAGCGCTGAAAACTGCAATGTCTAAGAGAGATATGCTGCCTCGAATTGGACGATGGTGGTTAAGACTCCAGGAGTACCAATTTGAAGTAATGCATCGACCAGGGAAGACTATGAGTCACGTCGACGCGTTAAGCCGCAATCCAATTGATGATCCAAGTGAAGAAAAGGTGGCGAATCTCGAAGTCTTGATGGTTGAAATTAGCGAGGAAGACTGGCTGCTTACTTTACAGAAGCAAGATCAAGAATTAGCAAGAATCTGGGAAATATTAGCGAATAAACCGGAAAATGATGAGGGTAGAAGAATACATAAAGAGTATGTAAACGAGAAAGAAAGATTATGCAGAAGAACGAAGTCAGGAAATAAATGGGTTGTACCGAGACAGATAAGAGAAAGAATCGTGCGACAGAGCCACGATGACATTGGTCACTTTGGCGTAGATAAGACGCTAGAGCATTTACGCCAACATTATTGGTTTGCTAGAATGAGACGATTCGTCAAGAGCTACATACAGATGTGCGTGGAATGCGCATATTTTAAACCAAAAGGAGGCATGAGAGAAGGTAAACTACACCCAATCGAGAAGGTTCTAATACCGTTCCATACCATACATATGGATCATCTGGGACCCTATGTAAAAAGCCGCAGAGGAAACACACACGTGTTGGCTATTATTGACGCATTTACGAAGTATGTGGTGTTGTCTGCTCTGAAGAGTACCCAAACGAAACCAGTACTGAAAGCGTTGCAAAACATGATTGATGTGTACGGGACACCGCAACGTATAATTACCGACCAGGGCACTGCGTTCACGTCAAAGGTAATGAAGACTTTCTGTAAGAATAACGACAAACAGATCGTATATAACGCGACCGCAACGCCGAGGGCCAACGGCCAAGTGGAGCGACTCAATAGGACGCTTGGAGTTGCCATCCCGAGTATGTTGAGCGACAAGAGTGAGGATAGGTGGGACACAACGTTGAGGGCTCTCCAGTGGGGCCTAAACAACGTTCCGAGTAAAACTACAGGAAAAACACCGCATGAGATGTTGTTTGCATATAAACTCCGCAATATACTGCAGAATAAACTGCTTCTTGCCCTGGAGAAGACGGAAGAACTCGAAGATATAGAAGAGGTAAGAAAAGTGGCACTAGAGGCCATAGGACGTGACCGAGTCGCTCAGAAGACTAGATATGACTCGAGGAGAATACCAGCGCGAAAGTATCAAGAGGGTGACATGGTACTTGTGGCCAGAGAACCCGTAGCCACAGGACGTTCAAGAAAGTTGGCGCCCAAATTTAAAGGGCCATACATGGTGGCCAAGGTGTATCCACGTGACCGGTATCTGTTGCGTGATATTCCTGGAGCGCCGAGAACACAGAGACCATTCGATCATATTTACGCTGCAGATCGGATGAAACCGTGGTGTATCATACCAGGAGACGAAGGGGATGGAACCGACGTCGAGTCCGGAGATGACGACGCCGAAGACGTAGATGTCGAAGCCGACGTCCAGTCCGAAGATGACAACTCGGTCAACAGCGAGAGCGAGGACGCTCTTGTTATCAGGAAAGGCCGAGCTGTAAGCAATCCATGCTGATACGCCACTGGCAGAGGAGAGTAGACGGGAGTTGGTAGCCATGACCGGGCGTGTCATGGTGTGTAGTAGTGTAGTACAAAGAGATTAATTGTAATATTGAATAAATGATTGTTTTCACAAGATCCACGAGACTTATTTGTGGTTGAGAACCCGGCTATCCTTACATATATATATATATATATATATATATATATATATATATATATATATATATATATATATATATATATATATATATATATATATGTTAGCGAAAATATAATTATGCAACATTTACACTTATTAACGATCGTAGGGTGCTATATCGTTGCTAAGGCATATTGTTTTATGTAAATAGAAAAGTATAAAATATATCATATGATGTGTGAGACGTATTAGTTGATCAATAAAATCATGTCTTATTATTCATAAAATACCTTTTTTATTAATATATATATATATATATATATATATAAATTATATTTCTTCACACGACAACTTTGTTTTTAAAAAGATTTATTTTTATATTACAAAGTATGTCTTATTCCTAAGGAAGCTGATTCTAAACTGATTTACAAAAATACAAAATGTGAATATGTTACATTACAAAATTACCTACTCTAGCATATTATCTAATTACTTAATACTAAGAATGGTTAGGGGTCTCATGTTAACGTTTAGTCAGCGAGAATCGCTACGGTAACTCCTCCCCCCTTGGAACGAGGCTCCTCCTGGAAGTTCGATGTCTTCT
This sequence comes from Liopterus haemorrhoidalis, assembly GCA_963971575.1. Classification (NCBI taxonomy): domain Eukaryota; kingdom Metazoa; phylum Arthropoda; class Insecta; order Coleoptera; family Dytiscidae; genus Liopterus; species Liopterus haemorrhoidalis. The sequence continues at coordinate 33,363,670 of OZ020618.1, forward strand.
TGACCTTGTTTTGGGCTTGACTCAGTTGTATGTCCTTGTGAATTTTGATTTTTGTTGGAGTTTTCCTTGATTTTCTTTTTGATCCACTTCGTGATGATCGAACAGGTAATGATTAGGATTCCGATGTAAAGAATCAATGTCCATAGGCTCGGCATGTTGCGGATGATTTTGGAATTTTGGTGAATTGGTATGGCAGGATTCGATGGTAGTTCTTCCAATTTTAAAGTTTTTAGTTGAATGGTAAAGTTTGAGAATCTTGGTCTTTGTAGTTGGAGATTCACATTGTTTAAGATCAGTGGTGTCCCATAACTTTTGTTGTTATAAGTTATTTCTTGCTGATTTAGGAATAATTTACAGTGATCGTTTTTTATCAAAAATATTCCTTTTAGCGTTCTTGTTTCTGTTTGTTGTAAACATTTTATGATGATGTTTTCTTCATTCGGGAATACTCCTAAATACTGATCTATTTTGGATATGTAGTCTAACTTGTTTTCTTCGATGGTTAATTTCGTATATTGGCAATACTTTGGGTCTCCTTGCAGCAATATTTGTTCTTCGCATTTAGATTTGCAATTTGTCTGTAGATGACGGCGACATTGGAACACTTTATTGCCGTTAGTACATATGTCGTTTAGAGGTATTATGTTATTTTTATTTTTCAAAAGTTATTTGATATCTTGTATAATAGTAACAAATTCTGACTCGTGTTTTGTAGGCACGGGTCGTAAATAATACAAATCATAATTTTGTTCAAAGTCTATTGGAAGTGATAGAAAGTATATTATCTGGTCGCTTTCAATTTTGCAATTAATTTTTATGATAGATTCGAAGTCCAATATATTTTCATAAGTTAGATCGAAAGGTGGTTCGAAAACTGGTTTTTATAAAATTTTGAAATTTTTTGTAACTCGTCAAAGAGTTCCGTAGTTTTTATGATGCTTGGGTGAAGGGTTTGCAATTTGCAAAAGGTTATAGAATTTTCTACATCTTGAAGAACATTCAAGATTGCGTTATAGAGAATTATTAACTGGTTATGTAAGTCTTTTGTGAATAAAATGTCTGTCTGTTGTATTCTGTCATTGACTATGCTGTTTAATTGATTTATTCTTGTTTTTAACAATCTTTCGTTATGTTGAATATTACGAACGGATGAGTTGAAATTTTCGATAATTTTTTCGTTAATACTATATTGGAATTTAAGTTGTTCTTGTATGTTAGTTACTTTACCTTTTAATTGGTTTATAATTTTATCATATCTTTTGCCATCTTCGGCGTCTAAGTTACCGGATATAGATTTTACTATTGATCCCAATCCGTCAATAAATCCGCGTTTATTCCTAATTTTAGGATGTATTTTTATGTTGTTAATTTTTTCCTGTGTGGATTTTTGTAAAAATTCAACAATTTTGCCGTAATTATCAATTTCTTTTCTCGTATAGAGAGTGCTGTTAAAAATTCCGTTTTTTAAATTTTGGTATTGTTCTTTTAAATTTTCATTTTCTTCGTATAATGGTTCTAGATTGAAGTAATGCACGAAAGTGTGTTCTGTTTTTTCTAGTTTAGCTGGGCCCAAATTTATAGGTAGAACTCCGAGATTATTAGAGATATCTTTTAAGATTGCTCCTTGTCCCAATGCGAACAGCCTGGAACATTTTTAAATTTGTAAGTTTTTTGTTTAGGTCTTTTTATGTTAGATAGGTGAATATTTTCAGATGTGTTACCGTGGCGAGTTTTAATTTTTGCCGTTTTTAGATTTTCATTTAAAGATTTTATTTTTTCGCGTTTGTATTTATTTTTCGTTTTAGCTTGTTTCTGTCTGTTTTTAACATACACGGTTCCTGGGATTTCCGGTAATATTTCGCGATTTTTATTGTGGTACTCTGTCGTCTTTGCTTTACTTTCCTGAAGTTTTTCGTTAACCTTTTGGAATAATAGTTTCATTTTATTTTTGTGATTTTCTATGTAATTGTTCAATAGTTGTCTTTCTATTTCTATATTAAAAGGTGATTTTGTGTCTAAGGCTCCGGATATAATTTCAAATGGTTTTAATTTTGTTGTTGAATGTATAGAATCATTGTAGGCGATAAGAGCATAATTTACCTTCATGTCTATAGGTTCCTTTTTATATTCGGTTTGGTTATTAAGAAGCCGAATGTGCTCAATTAATGTCGAATGAAATCTTTCAATTGTGCCGTTGGATTCCGGGTGTTGTGAGGATATAAAGTGGATTTTGATTTTATGAAGTTCCAATAATTCTTTGACAAGGGAGTTTTTAAATTCTAACCCGTTATCCGAAATGATTTGTTCTGGGGTACCGTGATGCGAGAAAAATCTCAATAGGTTATTGACAATTTCAATTCCTTGGGCTGAGTTTAATTTGTACGCCTGTGCGTATTTAGAAAAAGAATCTATTACGGTCAAGAATTTTGTGCTTTCCAAGGTAATGCTGTCTATATGTAATATCTGAAACGGTTTATTTGCTGTGGGCGTCACGTTATATTTTAATTTCAACGGGTTCCTGTCATATTTGGTTATCTGGCAGATCTCACATCTATTAATATACGTTTGGATGGATTCGCGTAATTTGGGCCAGTAGTATAATTGTTTTATTCGCGTTTCTGTGTCGTCGATGCCGCGGTGGTTCGTTTTACCCTCGTGATAATTTTTTATAATTTCAATGATTTCTTCTTCCGTTTCTACGTCTGTTAGGAACTGAGTACATTTGACCATGTTAATTTCTGAATTTTTAAAATAATTTTGCAAAACAACGCTGAATTTTTCATAAAGTTCATCTTTGAAATAAACGTGATATTTTACTTTTGGAGCGATGTAATCTTTTATAAATTTTACTATCTCCTTTTCATAGTCTGATTTTGAAAATTGAATAGAAATACGTTGTTTAAGATCGTGATGTTTAGTGATCTGTGGACTACTAGGGCTATGTGCAACTTGCGAAATTATAATTTGATTTTTTCCCATGTTTACAGGGCTGTCTACGACAGGAATTCCTACTATGGGGTGTTCTCTATTCGAATGTACGGTTGCGCCACTATCTGAGTTACTATCGTCGATAATTTCGATTATATCGTCTGGTTCGACTATCATGGACTGGCTGGCATTATTTTTGAAATTTTTATTAAAATCGTCCATGTACGTAAAGAAGGCATCAAATTCGTTAGACTCATTTGCATTCAATTCTAATCTAGGAAGTTTGAAAACGGTTATGATAATTTCTGAATTCCTAAACACGTACTGAATCATAAGTTTGACATCCGACCAATTTAAATTGTCTCTCCCACAACCTAATTTAGGTATACTCAGTTTTTTAATTTTATGCTTTAGACAGAAATTTCTAAGATTTAATAAGGAGTAAAACATGTCTTGACTTGTGGGTTTGTCGTAGTAATTAGATTTTGTAATTAAGTACACAATATAACGGTCTCTAAACTTTAAATATACTACATTAAAAAGTTTCGGATTTTGTTTATTTAGCGTTTCTACATTTTGAAATTTTTCTCTAAATAATTTTCCTAAACCGCGGGACATTTTTAAATCCTTGCTAACGCAATGGACTAAGCTGTCTTCAAGAGGAGCATTGAAAAGGTCCCCTTCAACTTCCAAAATTTTGTTTACATTGGAGTTGAGTAAATTGTTTTGTTTGTGCTCTAAGTAATTTTGATACTCGGCTAATGGGGTGTCATATGTTGCATTTTCTTTCAAAATTTGTAGAGGATTGTCACTTGTCAATGGGATGCGACTTAGTGCGTCGGCGTTAGTATTTAATTTGCCTTTTTTATACACGATTTCAAAATTGTATTCCTCTAATTTAAGACGCCAGCGAATTAGTTTTTGACTGCAATTTTTTAATGAAGTGAGCCACTGTAATGGTCTATGATCTGTGTAGATCTTGAATTTACGCCCAAATAAATATGGCCTGAAATATTGAGTCGCCCATACAATTGCTAGGAGCTCCTTTTCGATGGCAGAGTAATTAATTTCGGTTTCGTTAAGGGTCCTGCTAGCGTACGCGATAGGTAAATCATTTGGTGGGTGTCCTTGAGACAGGACGGCCCCTAAGGATACGTTACTAGCATCGCATGTTAAGTTGAATTCTCTGGTAAAATCGGGATACTGCAGTAACGGTTCATTTGTAAGTAAATTTTTACATATTTGGAAACATTTTACGTATTCGGAATCATTAATGTTAATAATCGCGTCTTTTTTCAAACATTTTGTAAGGGGTTTAGTAATACGGGCAAAATCTTTTATAAATTTACGGTAATACCCCAAAAGTCCAAGAAAACCTTTTATTTGCTTAGGAGTTTTGGGTATCGGATAGTTTAATATGGCGGAAATTTTATCAGGATTGGGTTTTACGCCCTCAGGTGTGACGATGTGACCTAAGTAGGCTACTTCCTTCTTCAAAAATTCCGACTTGTCCAATTGTATTTTTAGATTAGCTTTTCTAAGTCTGTCAAGTACAAATTTTAGATTTACAATGTGTTCTTCTAGGCTGGTTGAAAAAATGATAATATCGTCGAGGTATACTAAACAAATGGTTCCTACTAATCCTCTTAATATATTGTCCATTACTCTTTGGAAGGTAGCAGGTGCGTTTTTCAATCCAAAGGGCATGCGCAGAAATTCAAAGTGACCGTCTTCCGTGTTAAAAGCTGTTTTTTGAATATCGTTCTTTTCTAACTCGATTTGGTGAAAACCCGAAGCCAGATCGATTGTGGTAAAGTATAGGCAGCATCCAAGTTTGTCTAGTAGGTCAGTAATGTTGGGAATGGGATATTTGTCGTCAATTGTCTTTTCATTTAGTTTCCTATAATCAATGACCACGCGCCATTTTCGTTTGCCGGAAGCGTCCAACTTTTTAGGGACAACCCAAATAGGAGAGGACCATGGGGAATTGGATGGTCTTATAATGTTTTGGTTTAGCATTTTTTCTATTTGTTGTCATACCTCTTGTTTATGTATCTCCGGATACCTGTATGATTTAGTATAAATGGGGATTTCGTCTTTTGTTTTAATTGCGTGTTTAATCTGATTAGTGAATGTAAGTTCATTATTTTCCAAGTGAAATACGTCCGAGTATTGTTTTAATAATTTAGTTATTGCCGATTTTTCTTCTGAATTCATGTGTTCTGTGCGAATAGAAGACATGTCAAATTTAGGTTTTTCGGTTTTTATTGAATTAAGATTTGGACTACTGTAAGTTTTGTAATCGTTCAAAGATTCTACGTTTAGAGGTTTTAATGTTTTAAAATGAATTTCGTTATCGCTAGTGTTCATGATGGTACAGTACGCGTAAAAGTTTTCCGCTACTGAGATACACTCCGGGACAATTAGATTGTTTGTTTTATAATTAGGTATTAAAATAGCACCGTTCTTTTTATCTACGCGGACTTTTATCACTCTTTCTGTTTTTGGTTCTAAAATTTGTTGGTTACTAAAGTTCGAAATATTATTAACGTTCGGTTTATTTTCTGTATTTTGACCATGAATTTTTATTTGTGTTTTAGGAGTAATGAGTAAATTTTTATTCGTGTCAATTATTATTTTGAGTAATTTTAAGTTGTCCATACCTAACAGTAGATCGAAAGTATCGTGAAATTTAAAAATGTGATATTTCAAATTTAGTCTCTGTTTTAAATTAAAAATTTTTGAGGCAGGAATTATGGAGCTGAATTTTTCTAAGGAAGATCCGTGAGCGGTTGTGACTTTAAAAGGATCTGAAATTACTGAATTTTTGAAATATTTTTCTACAATTTCTGGTTTAACAAATGATTTTGTACTACCTGTATCTATAAGGGCTTTTAGGTTATGCTCCGGTAAAATAATAAAAGGGAGTTTACTTGGGTTATTTGTTAAATTTAGTGATTCTATTCTAGGTACAGATCTTGAATCGAGGCATCTACCTCTAAAAAATGATTTTCAGAATTTTGGTCTTCAGAACCATAGGAGACATTTTCCGAATAGTCAGACGGATTTTCAAGAGTATTGACAGATTCCTCAAAATTAGGATCAATTGCATATTCGGTCGTATTTTCGTCAATGTTAAATAACTCTTCGGAAATAAAATCTTGTCTTACTGGTCTTTGTATTTGTCTGGATGGGCCAGGTCTTGGTTGGAAGGTTCTATTGGTTGTTATGCTCATCGGAGTGGGTTTTGGTTGACTGGGTTTGTTAAAGACTTGTGTTCTGTTATTTAGGTTAGGAGGGATAAATTTATTTGGTTGTGAATTTTGATAATTATTTTTGTATGCTGAGTTGTTGGGTGCAGAATACGGTTTATAAAAACTGTTTGAGGACTGCATAGGTTTTACTAAATTTGGTTTATTATTATTAAAGTTAGATCTATTACCGATTTTGGTTTGTATTAGAGGCTTGTTTTGTTTTGACCCAGACTCGAACTGGAAGTCATTTGTTAGCATGTTCAAGGCTGAATTCAAATCAAGCGGGTTCTTTGCACGCATCAGTTGACCAATGGGGTCCTTCAAACCCCTCAATAAAATTCTTAGTGCAAAGTTTCTAAAATATTGACACAGGTAAATTGCTTCTTGAGCATTAGCATGTGTCGTTATATGCGAGATTTGTAAATTTAACAAGTGTTGCAGCTTATTAAAGAAATCAAAGACAGACTCGTTATACGTTTGTTTTAATTCCGACATTTCAATATTTAACGTGTACATGTCTCTTTTGTCTGCGTATGTATTAAGTAACGCATCTTTAAGTGATGACCAATTGGTAATCACACAACCAAAAATATTGATTGCGGCTTCACCCTTAATTTTGGCTAAGATACTTGACATCAGATATTCGTTCTGAAAGTCATTAATATCAATTGTATTATAGAATTTTGTTACTAATTTTTCACTAATTTCTATGAACCTGGGTAAAAGCTCGCGTTCACCTTTGAACTCGGGAATCATGTAAATGTACTCCTTTTTCAAGATTGGGAAAAGGGGTACAACGTTCACGGGTGTTGAGGTATTCATTTTGCTAGTTTTATTTAAGTTTTTTCTTTTGAAAAATTTATCTTTGTTACTAATTTTTGTTATACGATCTTCACGATCGGAGTCAGAATCTGAACTATTAATTTCTCTAGGGCCTCTAAAAGACATAAGTTACTCACAGTGCAAATATCAGCGTGTAGAGTAGTCTTTTCTCCATGGACGGGATCCTGGTGAGCGGTTCACTGGAACTTGGTGCCGTTGTCTACGATGTACGCTCGGAGACGTCTTGGCTGTCGTCCCAACTGGAGGATTGTTCGTTTAACTTCACTTAGTCTTTCACTTAACGTTTCGCGATAAGTGTTCACACTTTAAAACTTGGAAACTGTAATTCGGTTGGTCAATAAATCGTTAAAACGAAACGATATTATGTTCGTTAATACCGTTGACCAATTCCTAGTCGACTGCGCCAATTATATTTCTTCACACGACAACTTTGTTTTTAAAAAGATTTATTTTTATATTACAAAGTATGTCTTATTCCTAAGGAAGCTGATTCTAAACTGATTTACAAAAATACAAAATGTGAATATGTTACATTACAAAATTACCTACTCTAGCATATTATCTAATTACTTAATACTAAGAATGGTAAGGGGTCTCATGTTAACGTTTAGTCAGCGAGAATCGCTACGGTAACTTATATATATATATATATTTTCTCTTTATATTTAGTTAGGTATATCTATTATGTAACTTACAAATGTTTGTTGTAATAATTATTACTTTGTTATAACTTCAGTACGTGGGAATTTGCAGGAGCTTGTCTCCGTTTAATTCCCCTAACAAAATAAAAATAAATAAAAATAAAATGTTGCATTTAATTTTTTAAAGCGTTAATTTAATAACCAGTCGGAAATGTTCTATTAAATACATTTAATTCAATGTTTGAATGTATACGAAATCAGAGGGCGGGGCTTATGATTTAAGCAACCAATGGAAACCATAGGCGCAATTTTCATATGGTAACCTGACCATATGGTTAGAAAGCCAAATGGTTAACTGACCATATGGTTAGCTGATCAAGCGGTTACCTAACCATATGGTTAGCTGACCAAATTGTTACCTGACCATATGTTTAGCTGGCAAAATTGTTAACTGACCATATGGTTAGCTGACGAAATGGTTACCTTACCATATGGTTAGCTGACCAAGTGGTTACCTAACCATATGGTTAGCTGACCAAATGGTTATTTGACCATTTGGTTTGCTGACCAAATGGTTACCTGACCATATGGTTAGCTGGCCAAATCGGTAACTGACCATGTGGTTAACAGACCAATTGGTTACCTGACCATGTCGTTGGCAGACCAAATGGATAACTGACCATATAGTTAGCTGACCAAATGCTTACCTGACCATATGTTCAGCTGGAAAAATTGTTAACTGACCAAATGGTTACCTGACCAAAGGGTTAACTGACCAAGTGGTTAACTGACCAAATAGTTAGCTGACCAAATGGTTAACTGACCAAATGGTTAGCTGACCAAATGGTTACCTGACCAAATGGTTACCTGATGAAATGGTTAACTGACCAAATGGTTAGCTGACCAAATGGTTAGCTGACCAAATGGTTCCTTGACCAAATGGTTACATGTCTCGATATAACGTAAGAACGCACTAAGAAAGGATTTTTCGACCCATATAAGGTGAAAAGGAGTCAAATATACTTTTTCACGGATTCCTCAGTATCTCTTAGGACAGATGAGATATCGACTAGGTTTTTGCTTATAAAAGTTACCCGTGCCAATGTTTAGAAACAAACTACGAATTTTATTTGTAATTAGTATGAACCTCTAACGGGGTGAATCTACACCTGAGGAGAGAGTCAGCAATGTGATCTATAAAGAACTATGAATTATTATAATTGCACGATGATGGCAAACCGTCAATAACCGTAGCGAAGCACGGGTACTCAGCTAGTATTTTTATATTAGGTCACAAACATGAGTGTCCTTTTCTTTGCAAGAGATTTGAATATACTTTTCTTTTGTTACAGGTGAAGGCAGTATCATTATGAACCAATTTTCAGAAAATAAACTACTAGTTTAACATTTTTTTTGTTATATATGTGTCATAATAGACTATTATATTTTTGCTTATGCAAAACCCGAAGTGATGGTTATTTGTGTTCTAATATTTTAATTTTCATGGATAAAAGTTTTTTTTTACTAAAATATGTCTTTTATGTACTCATAAATTCATCAAAAACACCAAAAAAATCACAAAATACATTTATGTTATTTTAACAACTAATTAAAAATTGGGTCACTTTTGACCCGACGATAGTAGTTATGATAGTATAAATGAACGATAGTAGTACACGGTTAAGTATATATTTTTTCCCTGTATAATTTTTTTTTTTTTGGAATAAATAATAAAAAATTATTTTTCAATAAGTTTATTTTCTTTTTTTTTTTTGCTTTTCACTTTTTATTTCGATCAATTTGACATATAAATATAAATCAACTGAAAAAATCTGAACACATTTTTTATGGGGGTGCGGGAGCTTATTTTCACATTCAACGAGTCAGTCTGAAGCCAACAGCTGTAGCCAGTAGTCGCAATCGCACACATGTTATATTATCATACTTTTGTACTATTAATTCTATCTTCAATAAATTTAATTAATAATTAAAACCGAATAATCAAACCCCACCATAGAATCCCACAACTTATGGAGGCTCACCGGGGATCGTGTCGCGTGTTTGAGAAGGTTTTTTTTTAAAAAAGAGTGAAATAAAAGTTGTTAAAATCGCGAAGAAACAAAACGAACATACTATCAGGTTTTACCGCCGATTGTAAACTTGTAAGTAATTGAAATTATACATATGAAACAAAACTTGGTGTCATTAGTGGAAAGTTGGGGTTTTGCGGGGCCCTTCAGAAGTCGAGGCCCAGGGCGCGCGCCCGGTTCGCCCGCCGTTAAATCCGCCTCTGAGAGTTGTAAGTAAAATGAAAGTTATGTGAGTAAAAAGTGGAGAGAAAGTAATAAAAGTGGAGAAAGAACAATTAAATTGGAAAATATGAAGTAAATGAACAAAAGAAATATAAACAGAGGAGAAAACAGTAAAGTGTAAACGTTAAGCGCTAAAGTAAAACAATAATAAAGAAGTGAAGTGTACAAAGAATTAAAGAAAACATAAGATAAATTAAAAACGCAACGTAAACGTTTGAATCGTGAACAGTTTCCCGCCTGCCTGCGACCTTGAACGGCAAACAGACAACAAGCGATAACGCACACCTGCATGTCATAAACAACAGCCGGTTTGCAATAACAATTCGGTAGTTTTAGGGTTTTGTAGGTATGACCAAAAAACCCTTATACCGTCATTTTGTCGTCTGTCTGTCTGTCAGTTTGGTAAAAATTGTAGCCAAACTGCTAAACCTAGAGAGTTGAAATTTGGCATGCTTATACAACCCTTTGACTCGCACATAGGAAAAATACTAAAACATCTAAAAAACATATCCCCCTAAAAATATATTTGTGCTCATCGAAAAAATTTTTTTTTTTTTTAAATTCTGAGTAGGGTATCAAATGAAAGCCCGTAGTAAGTGGATTAACGGTCAAAATTTTATTTTTGCAAAATAAATTATTTTGACGCGATTTTTGCCTAAATTGTGCAAAAAAATTTGTTTGTACCACACCCAGTAGTTTAAACTAAAAATCTGAAAAAGTTCTAAGTAATGTACTTTTGTGTGAACCGGAATAGTACAACAGGAATTTTTGATCAGATTATGTTGTCGGAAAATAACGCATTTTTTATGTTTTTAACTAAAATATGTTAAATATTTAATTCGCTATGTAACACAGTAGATAAGTAGGCATTCGTAGCGTTGTGCGTTTAGTCCTTTATTTGTGATTTGCAAACTAGAGTTCGAATCCTGTCAATTTTAATTACCGACCACCAACATATATAAGGGAGGTATTGTGATCATACCGATTTTGACATTTCGCGATTTCAATGGATCTCCACGAATTGAGATCCCTACATAACGTTTTGACTATTTTTAGCATGATGTCTGTCGGTCTGTCTGTTTGTCCGTCTGTCTGTGTACACGTGTAGAGCAAATTCGGCTGAAAGGATTTTTATGAAACTTCATATTTAAACTTCTGCTATCAATGGCACGAGTTGATCAACTTTTGGTAAAAATCGGTTGACTAAAAGTGGGAGTTTACTCGTGTCGATTTTAAGATTTTTCGAAAAAATTTATTGAACAAAATTTGCTATAAAAGCAATAATTAATATATTTTATTTGAGACGTTTTTCGATAAAACGAAAAATTACGAATAATTTCTGTCAAATTTTTCGAAATTTTTTCCAAGTCTCAATTTTTTCATACTTATATGTAACGTTTGCATGGTCATGATAAATAATATCTCTGTTAGAAAATATTAGGCCAAGTTATTTCTACTCTACTGCTAGAATGTAATTTATATAAGTACTTTATGATAGCGGTCGGTCCTGTGGTGGCCACAGCTGATTTTTTTTCTGTTTTTTTTTTTTGCATTTTTATTTGGTTTAAATTATTTTGTCAAAATTCTAGTTATATTTTGGTAAATGTTCAGGATATTTTTGTAAAGTTTGTAGGTTAACACGTAGAAATTTTGCTCCGTGTTAAGAGTGAAATTTTGATAGTTTTATGTTGAATTTATTTTGTGAAGTTCTCATAGATCTGTGCAATAATTTTTAGTGTTTGTTTTTCTCTTCTTATGTCAGAAGAAGGGAATTGCATTAGTGAAATATTACATTTTATTCGTTCAAATTTCTAATATACATTATTTTGAAATTTAACTGTGTTAAAAGTGGTCCAAACCTGTGCGAACATAATTATAGTTGCTTGACGCTCTTTACTGCCCCTGATTAAGTGGCATATGCAATTTACATTACTTAGGTGCTGTAAAAGTGGCCAAGATCAGTTCTTACAGGGGTTTATTTACAATTAGCACCGATGTCAAATATATGCTCCGATTGTGGTGGAAAGGTCAGCGCTAGGGCGCCAGGTGTCCTTTGTTCGGGCTCTTGTGGACATTATTACCACGGAAAGTGTGTTCGTATGTCAGCTGAAACTCTAAAACTCCTTAACGGGATTAAAGGAGCGCAATGGATCTGTAACGATTGCCAGTCTGCAGACGCCAATAAATCAATAATTATTGATAACGAAGAACTTTCTGGAAATCTTAATCATCCAGCTATTGTCCAAGCCATCGAAAATATTAGGATTGATTTCAACAATAAATACGAAGAGCTAAAAGTATTAATTATTGAAAAAAACACCATAATTGAAAATCTTACGACTGAAAATATAGCACTTAAAAAGGAAGTACCGGATTTAGGCTCTAGACTAGATAATCTGGATCAGTACTCTAGAAGAAACAATCTGGAGATTCAAGGGGTCCCGGAAAAGAAGAACGAAAATCTGTTAGATGTCATTCAGCATATTGGAGCATTCATTGAATGTCCAGTGTCCCCCAATGATATTGATGCTATCCACAGAGTTCCATTTTTTAATAAAAACAAACAGGGTCCTAGAAATATTATAATAAAACTAAAATCTAGATTATTTAAGCAAAGATTTTTAGCGTGCTCCAAAACAGTAATTAAAAAGAATAGAACATCTGGTAAACAATTAAGTATTAATGTTCCTACGATTTCATCTGGTCTGTATGTGAACGAGCATTTGACAAATAAAAACAAACTTTTACTAAATAAGGCGAAATTGTTTGGTAGGGAGAATAATATTGAGTATATTTGGGTTCAGGATTGTAAGATTCTGGCGCGTAAAAATTCAAACTCGCGAATTTTTCAAATACATACCGAAGAGTGTTTAGCCAAATTAAATTAAATTAAAACCTCTTATTTTTCTCTCTATTAACTGTCTCGTTGCATTACCATTAGATTTCATAATATACTGATTATATGTTAGATGTGAACTCACTGAAAATATATTACCAAAATGTTCGTGGATTACGCACAAAAGTTACTAATTTTTTCCAAGCTTCTTCTGTACCTGATTACCACATTATTTGTCTTACTGAAACTTGGTTGAACGGTAATATTGGTAGTCATGAACTATTTAGTAATAATTTCCAAGTGTTTAGGCGGTATAGGGATAGGCATACTTCCCATAAGTCAGACGGCGGAGGCTCTCTTATTGCAATCAGCTCATTTTTACAAGTTGTTGAGCGGCCTGACTTGTTGCAGGAGGTAATGTCCCTCGGTCGAGGACCTCAGGCCACTATCCCTGAACACAATACCCAGGCTAGCTCACGAGCTGGGTCGTAGAATGTCCTCTGTGACTTGAGGAGTCACGACCACTAGTCGCCTGAAAAAGAACGTGAATTCCCCAAGGTAGTGAAGAAAGACAAACAGTAAATATTAATTGTTTATTATGAAAATAAAATCAAACAATATCGTAAATAAATTATTGAAATATGGCATATTATATAGGTATAAAATTTGTATGAACATAGTAATAATAAATATATATATATATAAGTGGTTCAGAAGTCCAGACGCTTCTTTGTGAGGCAATTCCGCGTCTTGGGAATTGGACTTCTGACCGGATGGATGTCGGGGGTGACAGGGAAAGAGGGGGTGCGGATCGGGGATAGTGAGAAAGGAGATGTCGGCGTCGGAGTCTGTGCGCGTTGTCGGGCTGGCGGTGGAGACGGCGTTATGGGCCCGAACAGCTCGAGTACTAGTCGCTCTGGCGAGGTATCGGCCGCGGGTGCGTAACTAGCAGGTCCTTTCTCGGGCTGTGGGGTAGATGGCGGCGTCTCCGGGCCGAAAAGCTCGTTATAACGAGCCCTCACAAGACTGGCGACGTCGGGGGTGGTTGGGCGGCTCCTAATGGGCGGCGGCGGTGTTTGTTGTGATGAATTGGCGCAGAGGCCGATGAGTGGGCCTTGCACGGGCCGAATCTTACGTTTGGTGCTCTTTCTGACCGCGGGAGCGGCGAAAGACCTTGCTGGAGGCGGTTGTATAGTTTTTAGCACCGTCCTCTTAATCGGGCCGGCGAGGCGGTTAGTTTGATTCCCGATATGACTTTTTGGTCCGGGGGCGGCAGGTACCTGAGCTGGGGGCGGCAACCGGTTTTGAACAGCTACGGCTGGGGATGATGCAGCCCGATGTTGCTCTGGTGCCGAACGGGTTCCTGGCGCTGCCGGAACGGTTGTGGGCGGCGGCGGAGGCGGCGGTAAGACCGGGAAGGCAGCCACAGACTCAGGGCCGTCTTTTCTTGATTTTTCCGCCCGGGGGCGGCAACTGTTGCTGGGGGCGGCAGTTGACTGGACCGGGGGCGGTAGTGCCGGACGACAGGTGACGCCTTGGAGCACGCTGCTTTGGGATTCGGAACCCTCTGGGTGCCGTTCCGATGAGCGGGGGCGGTAGCTATCGATGATAGACGCCTCGGTGATGGTGGCGGCGTTAGCGGCGTGAAACACCGAGCCCGAGGATCGCCATGGCGCAGCAGGTAGCGCTGGTAGCTCCGTGAAATGGTGGAATAAGGTTTTGCGACATCTACAGGGATAAGCCGGCGACGACGAAGGAACGCCTGTCTCGCATTATATTTGTCCCTGGATGCCAATCCTCTGCGGCCAGCCAGGATGTTGCCGTTGTCCCGTTGATATTGGATTAATAGAATGGTGGCGGGAACACCTGCCTGGCAGCGAGTGTGAGGGAGCGATACCTAGCGCCGCCGAGAAGCGATGCCGTCGGAGACTGGAGCTCCGCCTTGTAGCGATGCCGTCGTAGACTGGAGCGCCGCCTTGTAGCGATGCCGTCGTAGACTGGAGCGCCGGCTTGTAGCGATGCCGTCGTAGACTGGAGCGCCGCCTTGTAGCGATGCCGTCGTAGACTGGAGCGCCGCCTTGAAGCGATGCCGTCGGAGACTGGAGCGCCACCTTGTAGCGATGCCGTCGTAGTCCTAAGCGCCGCCAAGAAGCGATGCCGGCGAAGCGACGAGTTGATCGTTGGTTAGTAGTTATTTAATGTTTTTACTTCGGCTGCCAAGAAGCGACCGTAGCTCTGCGTTGAACGCTCGCTATATGTATATATATATATATATATATATATACATTTATGTATAAAAAGTGATAATTTTTTGTCAGAGGGTAATGAAGGCGTGAGAAAGTTAAAGTATTCGTCACGTGACCATACAATATTAGCTAAATTAAAATCACCTACTATAATAACAGAATCCTGGAGATTGTCATTGATAATTTTGGTTACATTTTCAGTGAATACATTAAGTTTACAGATATCAATATAGTCCGGTATGTAGACACAACATATATGAATTTTATTTTTACCATTTGGCAGAGCAATGGATATCCATACTTCTTCCAAAACGTTAGTTTGCCAGTCAGCTCAGCAACTTGTAAAAATGAGCTGATTGCAATAAGAGAGCCTCCGCCGTCTGACTTATGGGAAGTATGCCTATCCCTATCCCGCCTAAACACTTGGAAATTATTACTAAATAGTTCATGACTACCAATATTACCGTTCAACCAAGTTTCAGTAAGACAAATAATGTGGTAATCAGGTACAGAAGAAGCTTGGAAAAAATTAGTAACTTTTGTGCGTAATCCACGAACATTTTGGTAATATATTTTCAGTGAGTTCACATCTAACATATAATCAGTATATTATGAAATCTAATGGTAATGCAACGAGACAGTTAATAGAGAGAAAAATAAGAGGTTTTAATTTAATTTAATTTGGCTAAACACTCTTCGGTATGTATTTGAAAAATTCGCCAGTTTGAATTTTTACGCGCCAGAATCTTACAATCCTGAACCCAAATATACTCAATATTATTCTCCCTACCAAACAATTTTGCCTTATTTAGTAAAAGTTTGTTTTTATTTGTCAAATGCTCGTTCACATACAGACCAGATGAAATCGTAGGAACATTAATACTTAATTGTTTACCAGATGTTCTATTCTTTTTAATTACTGTTTTGGAGCACGCTAAAAATCTTTGCTTAAATAATCTAGATTTTAGTTTTATTATAATATTTCTAGGACCCTGTTTGTTTTTATTAAAAAATGGAACTCTGTGGATAGCATCAATATCATTGGGGGACACTGGACATTCAATGAATGCTCCAATATGCTGAATGACATCTAACAGATTTTCGTTCTTCTTTTCCGGGACCCCTTGAATCTCCAGATTGTTTCTTCTAGAGTACTGATCCAGATTATCTAGTCTAGAGCCTAAATCCGGTACTTCCTTTTTAAGTGCTATATTTTCAGTCGTAAGATTTTCAATTATGGTGTTTTTTTCAATAATTAATACTTTTAGCTCTTCGTATTTATTGTTGAAATCAATCCTAATATTTTCGATGGCTTGGACAATAGCTGGATGATTAAGATTTCCAGAAAGTTCTTCGTTATCAATAATTATTGATTTATTGGCGTCTGCAGACTGGCAATCGTTACAGATCCATTGCGCTCCTTTAATCCCGTTAAGGAGTTTTAGAGTTTCAGCTGACATACGAACACACTTTCCGTGGTAATAATGTCCACAAGAGCCCGAACAAAGGACACCTGGCGCCCTAGCGCTGACCTTTCCACCACAATCGGAGCATATATTTGACATCGGTGCTAATTGTAAATAAACCCCTGTAAGAACTGATCTTGGCCACTTTTACAGCACCTAAGTAATGTAAATTGCATATGCCACTTAATCAGGGGCAGTAAAGAGCGTCAAGCAACTATAATTATGTTCGCACAGGTTTGGACCACTTTTAACACAGTTAAATTTCAAAATAATGTATATTAGAAATTTGAACGAATAAAATGTAATATTTCACTAATGCAATTCCCTTCTTCTGACATAAGAAGAGAAAAACAAACACTAAAAATTATTGCACAGATCTATGAGAACTTCACAAAATAAATTCAACATAAAACTATCAAAATTTCACTCTTAACACGGAGCAAAATTTCTACGTGTTAACCTACAAACTTTGCAAAAATATCTTGAACATTTACTAAAATATAACTAGAATTTTAACAAAATAATTAAAACAAAATAAAAATGCAAAAAAAAAAAACAGAAAAAAAATCAGCTGTGGCCACCACAGGACCGACCGCTATCATAAAGTACTTATATAAATTACATTCTAGCAGTAGAGTAGAAATAACTTGGCCTAATATTTTCTAACAGAGATATTATTTATCATGACCATGCAAACGTTACATATAAGTATGAAAAAATTGAGACTTGGAAAAAATGTCGAAAAATTTTACAGAAATTATTCGTAATTTTTCGGTTTATCGAAAAACGTCTCCAATAAAATATATTAATTATTGCTTTTATAGCAACTTTTATTCAATAAATTTTTTCGAAAAATCTTAAAATCGACACGAGTAAACTCCCACTTTTAGTCAACCGATTTTTACCAAAAGTTGATCAACTCGTGCCATTGATAGCAGAAGTTTAAATATGAAGTTTCATAAAAATCCTTTCAGCCGAATTTGCTCTACACGTGTACACAGACAGACGGACAGACAGACGGACAAACAGACAGACCGACAGACATCATGCTAAAAATAGTCAAAACGTTATGTAGGGATCTCAATTCGTGGAGATCCATTGAAATCGCGAAATGTCAAAATCGGTATGATCACAATACCTCCCTTATATATGTTGGCGGTCGGTAATTAAAATTGACAGGATTCGAACTCTAGTTTGCAAATCACAAATAAAGGACTAAACGCACAACGCTACGAATGCCTACTTATCTACTGTGTTACATAGCGAATTAAATAATTAACATATTTTATTTAAAAACATAAAAAATGCGTTATTTTCCGACAACATAATCTGATCAAAAATTCCTGTTGTACTATTCCGGTTCACACAAAACTACATTACTTAGAACTTTTTCAGATTTTTAGTTTAAACTACTGGGTGTGGTACAAACAAATTTTTTTGCACAATTTTGGCAAAAATCGCGTCAAAATAATTTATTTTGCAAAAATAAAATTTTGACCGTTAATCCACTTACTACGGGCTTTCATTTGATACCCTACTCAGAATTTAAAAAAAAAAAAAAAATTTCGATGAGCACAAATATATTTTTAGGGGGATAAGTGTTTTAGATGTTTTAGTATTTTTCCTATGTGCGAGTCAAAGGGTTGTATAAGCATGCCAAATTTCAACTCTCTAGGTTTAGCAGTTTGGCTACAATTTTTACCGAACTGACAGACAGACAGACGACAAAATGACGGTATAAGGGTTTTTTGGTCATACCTACAAAACCCTAAAACTACCGAATTGTTATTGCAAACCGGCTGTTGTTTATGACATGCAGGTGTGCGTTATCGCTTGTTGGCTGTTTGCAGTTCAAGGTCGCAGGCAGGCGGGAAACTGTTCACGATTCAAACGTTTACGTTGCGTTTTTAATTTATCTTAGGTTTTCTTTAATTCTTTGTACACTTCACTTCTTTATTATTGTTTTACTTTAGCGCTTAACGTTTACACTTTACTGTTTTCTCCTCTGTTTATATTTCTTTTGTTCATTTACTTCATATTTTCCAATTGAATTGTTCTTTCGCCACTTTTATTACTTTCTCTCCACTTTTTACTCACTGTTTCTCACATAACTTCCATTTTACTTACAACTCTCAGAGGCGGATTTAACGGCGGGCGAACCGGGCGCGCGCCCTGGGCCTCGACTTCTGAAGGGCCCCGCAAAACCCCAACTTTCCACTAATGACACTAAGTTTTGTTTCATATGTATAATTTCAATTACTTACAAGTTTACAATCGGCGGTAAAACCTGATAGTATGTTCGTTTAGTTTCTTCGCGATTTTAACAACTTTTATTTCACTCTTTTTAAAAAAAAAACCTTCTCAAACACGCGACACGATCCCCGGTGAGCCTCCATAAGTTGTGGGATTCTATGGTGGGGTTTGATTATTCGGTTTTTATTATTAACTAGCTGAGTACTCGTGCTTCGCTACGGTATATTGACAGTTTGCCATCATCGTGCAATTATTATAAGTCATGGTTCTTTATAGATCACATTGCTAACTCTCTCCTCAGGTGTAGATTCACCCCGTTAGAGGCTCATTAGTGTAAAATTCGTAGTTTGTTTCTAAACATGTGCACGGGTAACTTTTATAAGCAAAAACCTAGTCGATATCTCATCTGTCCTAAGAGATATCGAGGAATTCGTAAAAAAACATTATATTCTTCTTCACCCCATAGGGGTCGAAAAATCCTTTCTTAGTGGGTTCTTACGTCATATCCAGAAATGTAGTCTTGGAATTTATTATTTCTAATAAAAAATTCTTTAGGAATGAAATTTAAAAAACTGTCAGAACACTATCGAAAGATTTTAAAAAGTCACCTATATGCCAGAAAGGAATGCTATAATTCAAGAAGCACAGGAGATATAAAGGGTTCGATGCTTACGTTATGGAAGGAATATGTTCCCGGAATTCCATGTATCTAATCAAAAATATACATATTTCCCCTTTAAAGATAAAAAAACCTTTAAAAAACTTTTTAAAGATAAGAAAAAAATATGTATACCAAAAAGGAATGTTATCAACAAACTGAACTAACTGAATAACTGTTGAAATAACTAATTGAACTCAACAAACAAATAAGTTACGAAACATTATATAAGTCGCCCTGATTTAATGTAGATTCGCCCCGTTAAGTGTTGATTGAAGCAAAATCCTAAATTACATTTGTGTACATGCGTACGGGTAACCATAGTAAGTAAAAAGCAAGTCGTTATTTCATCAAGAGATATTAAGAAATCCGTTTTCACCCCCTAGGGATCGAATTTCGAGAAATCTCTTCTTAGTGGTTGCTTACATCATGGAAGAAATATAGCCCCCGAATTTCAATTGTCTACTAAAAAATACCAATGTACCAATGAAATTTAGGGAAATATAAAAAATGCAATTCAGGGGTGAAATATAAAAAAAAAAAAAACGATCAAAATGAAATGATCTTGAAACTAAAGATAATAAAATGACACCTAAATGCGAAAAAGTACCACATAGTTATAGTAAAATAAAGACAGAAGCTACAAAGGTTTCTATAATTCACCCCGAATCTAGAATCGCCCCTTTAGGGATTGATGATTAGAGCAAAATCCTGAATTTAATTTTTAAACACATATACGGATACCATTGTAAGCAAAATCCAAATCAATATACCATTGGACCTAAGAGATAATGAAGAATCCGAGGAAAAACATTTTATCACTTTTTATCCCCTAGGGGTCGAATTTCTAAAAAATCCATATAAGCGGGTGCTTGCGACATGGAGAGAATATATTTCCTGAATTTCATATCTCTATGTGAAGGGACGTTTTTTCGAATAAAAAATACCAATTTACCCCTTTAGGGATGAATTTTAAAAAAATTTCAAAACGCTTTCTAAATATTTTAAATAGAAAATTATGTACCAAAATGGAATGAACTCCAAATGTAGATTCACCACTTTAGGGGTTGATTACAGCAAAATCCTGAATTACTGTTTCAAAAATTTGTATAGGTAACCTTTGTAATCATAAACTAAGTCAATATCTCATTGGTCCTAAGGTATATTGAGGAATACTTCAAATCACATTTCACCCCTTAGGGCTCGAATTCGAAAAATCTCTTCTTAGTGGGTGCTTACATCACGGAAGGAATATACTTCCCGAATTTCATGTCTCTATATCCAAGGGAAGTTCTATCGAATATAGCGGGAAGTTACCCATTTATAAATACCCATTTAACCCCACCCCCCATTTACATTTAGAGGTGAAATTTTAAAATACTGTCAATACTATCTCGAGATATTTGAAAAAGACATCGGTGTGCCAAAAATGTTATAACTTAATAAACACAGGAAACACGACGATTTGTATAATTCACCCCGATTGTAGACCCCTATAGGGGTTGATACGGACAAAATCCTGAAATACTTTTTTCGGTATTTGGATGGGTATTCTTTGTAAGCAAAATCCAAGACGATATCTTATTGGTCCTAAGAGGTATTGAGGAATCCTTGAAATCACATTTCACCCCTTTTCACTTCTTAGGGGTGGAATTTCGAAAAATCCCGTCTTAGTGGGTGCTTACGTCATGGAGGGAATATACGTCACGAATTTTATTTATCTATGTCCAAGGGATGTTCAATCGAATACAAAATTCCCATTTACCCCTTAAGGGTGAAATTTTAAAAACTGTCAATACCATTTCGAGATATTTTGAAGACACCTATATGCCAAAAGGAATTTTATAATTCAACAAACACAGGGAATATGATGGGTTGTATAAATTCCCCTGTTCGGAAATTCACCACTTTAGGGGTTGATTAGAACAAAATCCTGAAATAAGTTTTTCAACATTTATATCGGTAATCCTTGTAAGTAAAAACCAAGACGATATCTTATTAGTCCGTAGAGATATTTAGAAATCCTTGAAATTACATTTCACCCCTTAGGGGTTGAATTTCGAAAAATCATGTCTTAGTGTATGCTTACCTCATGGAGGGAATATACTTTGCGAATATCATGTATCTATGTCCAAGGGATGTTCTATCAAATAAAAAATATCCTTTTACCCCTTTAGGGGTGAAATTTTGAAAAACTGTCAAAACTATTTCGAGTTATTTTAAAAAGGCATCTATATGCCAAATAGGAATTTAATAACTCAACAAACACAGGAAATACGTCGGGTTCTATAATTCTCCCTGATTGTAGATTCACCCTTTTTAGGGGATGAATAGAACAAAATCCTGAAATACGTTTTTCAACATTTATAATGATAATATTTATAAGCAAAAATCAAGGCGATATATTATTGGACCTGTGAGATATCGAGGAACCCGTGAAAATACATTTTACCCCATTTCACCCCTTAGGGGTTGAATTTCCAGAAATAATTTCTTAGGGGGTTGTTAAGTCATAAAAGGGATATACTTCCCGAATTTTATGTTTCTCTGTCTAGACGACATTCTATCGAATATAAAATACTAAGTTACCCTTTAGGGGTAAAATTTAAAAAAAAACGGTCAAAACAATTTTTAAATATTTTAAAAAGACACCTATATGCCGAAAAGAAATGTTATAACACAACAAACACAGAAGAGGCGAAGGGTTCTATAATTCACCCTGATTGTAGATTCACCCCTTTAGGGGTTGATTAGTACAAAATCCTGAAAAATTAGTTTTTCAACATTTATGTGGGTAGTCTTTGTAAGCAAAAGCAAGGTGATATATTCTTGACCTAACAGATACTGAGGAATCCGTGAAAACGCATTTTACCCCTTTTCACCCCTGAGAGGCCGAATTTCGAAAAATCATTTCTTAAGGGGTCCTTAAGTCATAAAAGGGATATACTCCCCGAATTTTATTTTTCTTTGTCTAGACGACATCTTATCGAATAAAATATGCCAATTTACCCCTTTAGGGGTGGAATTTAAAAAAACGGTCAAAACACTTTCTAAATATTTTAAAAAGACACCTACATGCCAAGAAAGAATGTTATAACACAATAAACACAGAAGATGCGAAGGGTTCTATAATTTACCCTGATTGTAGATTCACCCCTTTAGGGGTTGATTAGGACAAAATCCTGAAAAGTAAGTTTTTCAATATTTATGTGGGTTGTCTTTGTAAGCAAAAGCAAGGCGATATATTCTTGACCTAACAGATACTGAGGAATCCGTGAAAACACATTTCACCCCTTTTCACCCCTGAGAGGACGAATTTCGAAAAATCATTTCTTAAGGGGTCCTTAAGTCATAAAAGGGATATATTCCCCGAATTTTATTTTTCTTTGTCTAGACGACATCTTATCGAATAAAAAATGCCAATTTACCCCTTTAGGGGTGGAATTTAAAAAAACGGTCAAAACACTTTCTAAATATTTTAAAAAGACATCTTTATGCCAAAAAGGAATGTTATAACACAATAAACACAGAAGATGCGAAGGGTGCTATAATTTACCCTGATTGTAGATTCACCCCTTTAGGGGTTGATTAGGACAAAATCCTGAAATAAGTTTTTTAATATTTACATGCGTAATTACTGTAAGCAAAAACCAAGTCGATATCTTATTGGACCTAAGAGATATTAAGGAAACCGTGAAGCCACATTTTACCCCTTTTAACCCCCTTTTCACCCACTTAGAGGATGAGTTTCGAAAAATCCGTTCTTAGTGGGTGCTTACGTCATGGAGGGAATATACTCGCCGAATTTCATGATTATAGGTCCAGTGGTTTGGGCTTGGCGTTGATTATGAGTAGGTAGCTTAGTTACGATTTTATATATATAGATTAAATTTATTGAAGATAGAATTAATAGTACAAAAGTATGATAATATAACATGTGTGCGTTTGCGACTACTGGCTACGGCTGTTGGATTCAGACTGACTCGTTGAATGTGAAAATAAGCTCCCGCACCCCCATAAAAAATGTGTTCAGATTTTTTCAGTTGATTTATATTTATATGTCAAATTGATCAAAATAAAAAGTGAAAAGCAAAAAAAAAAGAAAATAAACTTATTGAAAAATAATTTTTTATTATTATTTACTACAAAAAAAAAAAAAAAATTATACAGGGAAAAAATATATACTTAACCTTGTACTACTATCGTTCATTTACACTATCATAACTACTATCGTGGGGTCAAAAGTGACCCAATTTTTAATTAGTTGTTAAAATAACATAAATGTATTTTGTGATTTTTTTGGTGTTTTTGATGAATTTATGAGTACATAACAGACATATTTTAGTAAAAAAAAACTTTTATCCATGAAAATTAAAATATTAGAACACAAATAACCATCACTTCGGGTTTTGCATAAGCAAAAATATAACAGTCTATTATGACACATATATAACAAAAAAAATGTTAAACTAGTAGTTTATTCTCTGAAAATTGGTTCATAATGATACTGCCTTCACCTGTAACAAAAGAAAAGGATATTCAAATCTCTTGCAAAAAAAAGGACACTCATGTTTGTGACCTAATATAAAAATACTAGCTGAGTACCCGTGCTTCGCTACGGTTATTGACGGTTTGCCATCATCGTGCAATTATAATAAGTCATAGTTCTTTATAGATCACATTGCTGACTCTCTCCTCAGGTGTAGATTCACCCCGTTAGAGGTTCATACTAATTACAAATAAAATTAGTAGTTTGTTTCTAAACATTGGCACGGGTAACTTTTATCAGCAAAAACCTAGTCGATATCTCATCTGTCCTAAGAGATACTGAGGAATCCGTGAAAAAATATTGTTAGGACGATAAAATAATAAACGTTCAATCTAACATATCATTTATTTATCAAACATAAATGTATAATACTAAACACCAAAATATAAGCGAGTACACGCCGAGCGATTCAGTCCAACGCCGTAGATAGAATAGAATCATCATGTGACTTCCTTTCTTCTTCCTACGCCGATACAAGCGCGGGACACAATACCGACCGCCTGTATGGTGCTGCCGCCACGCCATTGCTCAGCGCGCCCTCTTTGAAAAACTCCCTAACACTCGGCCGTCCTGCAACAATTAATGTCCCCATTAATTCTTACCTTAACCTTACCCCTCCAGGAGGTCGATCAAGTCCTGTCGATCAGTCTCCTGGATACCTGTGTGTTGATCATCCTGGCCGGCTCTGAGCTCATGCTCTGCCATGGTGCTGTGATATCGCCGTAGTGAATCAGCAGCTACCGTCACGGTGAAATTTTTATATCCCCTGACGCCTTTGACGGAGGATATTTTGAATCGGTCGTTCCCCAGTATCGCCGTTACTTTATAGGGGCCATTAAATTTATTCAACAGTTTTCTGTTCACGCCCTTGTCGCCGTGGCATGTACTTGCATTACGCCACAAGACCAAGTCACCGGGTTTGTAGCAGGTCGCCGTTTTTCGTCTTTTATTAAAACAAGCTCTCATAGTCTCGCTGACTTTATTCAGCTTCTCAGCCGCTCGCCGGCGACGCCGTGTAACCTCTCGCCGTGGTTCATGGAACTCAGCCTCCGCCGGGGCATTTGCGCTCTGGACACCGTCAGAGAGTTCCGCAATAGCACCACTCTTTCGTGTAAACATCAGCTCAACAGGCGAGTACCCCGTACTCTTGTTTACACAATTATTCATACCCCACACAATGTCGGGCAGTGTCTCGTCCCACCGGGACTCATCTGCAGTCATTGCGCCGATCGCTTCCACTATAGTACGGTTCTGTCTTTCGACTTGTCCGTTCGCCCTTATGGTCGCAATGGCATTACATACGTGCCGCACGCCGTGCTTGGCTAAGAACTCAGTAAATACTTTACTGGTAAACGCCAACCCTCTGTCGGAGATCACACGCTTCGGATATCCGAACTCGCTGAAAATCTCTTTAAGTATAGTAATCACCTCTGTAGACTTCAGAGTGCGCGTTGCTCTTGCGAGGGTTTATTTGGTGAACGCGTCCACCACCATGAGTACGTAAGAGTACCCGCGTACACTTCGTGCAAAAGGTCCCAGATGGTCGACGTGCACCGTGTCGAAGGGGATTGCGTTCTTCTCAATGGGGTGTAGCAGACCCTCCGCTCTGCCATAACTCCCTTTGCTGAACGCACAGTTCATGCACGCTTGGACGTATTTCTTTGTGAAACGCCCCATTTTGGGAAACCAGTAAGTTTCCTTTATTAATTTTAAGCAACGCTCAACGCCGGGGTGACCAACAACATCATGATGTTTTCGTAGTAGACTGAATCTTGCCATCGCCGGGACATACAGTCGATCACCCAGCAGCGTCTTGCTGTACAACCGCCCGTCCTGTAATTTAAAGTCGTTAACAATACCTTTGTCAGCTGTACCTGCCTGCAGCGCCTCTACAATCGAGTGCGCCTTCTCGTCCTGCAGCTCAACTGTCAGAAACCAATCATCATCGTGGATCTGCACCAGGTTCACTGAGACGGGGTTACGGCTCAGCGCGTCAACATGCTGCATCCTGGCTCCCGGCCTGTACTCTACTTCCATGTCGTACTCTTGTAGAGTCATCCACCAACGAGCGATGCGGGGCACCAGGTTTCGTTTAAGCATGGTAGCTCGCACAGAAGTACAATCGGTGATAGCCTTAAAATGTATACCCACCAGATATACCCGGAAACGTTTTACCGTATCCACGAGCGCCAACGTCTCTAACTCAAAGCTATGGTACTTCTGTTCAGCTGGTGTGGTTACCCTGCTGAAGTAGAGCACCGGCCGCAAGGATCCGTCGTTTTGTTTCTGCAATAGGATTCCACCCAAGCCGCTCGGACAGGCGTCTGTATGTATCTCCGTCTCTGCATGACTATAGTACAGTGCCAACACCGGTCGTTCCACCAGCAGCTGCTTCAGCTTTGCGAACGTCTCGGCTTGGCTGTCGCCCTACTGCCACGTAGTCTGCTTCTTGGTCAGTTCAGTTAATGGTTTAGCTACAACAGCAAAGTTCGGTATGAATTTCCTGAAATAACTCGTTAAGCCTAAGAACTGTCTTACGCCATGTACATTTTTGGGTACAGGAAAGTCGCTTACCGCCGTGATTTTGCGCTCTCCAGGTCGGATACCGCCGCCGCTTATGTCGTGGCCCAGATATGTTACCTTGTTCTGTAAGAAAGAGTATTTAGCTAAGTTTAATTTCAATCCGGCTCTTGCCACCGATTGTAGCCAGCTATGCTCTCGGAGGGTATCAGCAGGTCGTCCATGTAAGCCAGCACCTGGTCACTGGGAATACCCTTCAGCATTCGCTGTACTACCTTCTGGAAGAGAGCTGGGGCATTCGCGAGCCCGAAGGGGACTCTTAACCACTCATAGTGACCATCCGGAGTAATAAATGCAGTTTTATGTACAGAGTCCACATGCATAGGGACTTGGTGATAACCTTGGGCTAAATCAAGTGTACTATAATAACACTTACCCGCTAACTTGGTGAATTCATCCTCCACCAGTGGCATCGGATGTCGATCTTTCACTGTTACCTTATTTAGTGCGCGATTGTCAACGCACATCCGACGTCCGCCGTTTGCTTTTGGGACAAGTATGATGGGGCTTGCGTACTCCGATTCAGACTCTCGTATGGCCCTGCTGTTAAGTAGCGTCTGCACTTTTTGTTCACTTTCAGCGATATCACCCACCTTGACATCTGCAAAGCTTAATTTATTATTAATGATACTCACCGAGTTCACCGGTTCCGGGTCTTTATCTGGAAAGATAGCAAAGCCGCGCGCCAGCGGGTGTTTGGTGGGCCAGATAACGCCCTTCAGACTCTGATTCCAGATTCTCATCTTCATGTTCCCTGGCCCCAAAAGTGCCCCCTTTACGATAAGTTCAGAGGTGTGTCGCCGGACCGTCCGTTCCTTGACGAGCAGGAACGCACCTTCAGGCAGTCCATCCACCGTGACTGCTGGGCTCTGGTCGTCGTTGGGTAGAAGCCAGGCATCCTCGACGAGCCGTACTTCCAACTTCTGCTGCCATGGCTCGTCCAGGTCATCATCCTCCAACGCCAGCTTTTGGAGGAAGTTTTCCTCGCGCGATAGGTTCACCGTGCCGTCCCGCACAAGTAGGACCACCTCGCCTGACGAGAGCGTTGGCTGCCCTATCAGTATGTCGGCTCCCGACAATCCACATGTCACCACCAACGGGTGCATCTTGACACCGGCACCGTCTATGATGACGGACAGCTCGACCTTACCTAAGGTCCAAATCATCCCTCCACCGAATCCATGTAACTGCTGCCCATTTGCAGACAGCGTACACTGCAAACGCCGTGCACATTCCTCCGTGATGAGGTCGTGGACACTACCCGTGTCGATGAAGGCTCTCAGCGGCACGCCGGCGCTGGTCTTCATCCACTTTTTGTAGCTCTTCGCGGCATCCACCAAGCTTACCTGTGGTCCACGACGTTGGCCAGGACAATCCATGGCCCAATGCCCTTCCTCGCCACACTTGCGGCACCGCTGCGTGCGAGGCCTCGGACACTCGCGGCTCACGTGGGTCCCCACCTCTTGGCAGTTGTAGCAGCGTCTCCAACCGTCCATCGCCGGGTGCCGGTTGGCCCTCGCCGTTGCCTCGGACTGCTGCCCTCCGCGTCGCTGGCTTGAACGTTCCCCACGTCCGCCGTAGGCTGCTGGTCGTTCCATGCGCCGTTGGTCCGGAACAGCCTCTCTGCTAGCTGGTCTTCGCACGGGAACTGCCTCTCGCTCCCTAGGTCGATGGACAGGAGCATCCTACTCGTAGCGGTCCAGCATGGCCAGGAAGCCGGTGTACAGCTTGTTCGGCTCTTGGCAGCCGAATGCCCTAGCATTCAACTGCATCGCAAGTGGGAGGCCGTCGATGATGCAGGAGATTGCTCGCTCACCTGTAATGCCCACACGCTCGCACATGGCAAGCTTCGCCCGATAGTAGCGAGCAAGACTCTCCCCGGGAACCTTTTGCCGCGCCAGTAGCTCGCGCAGCATCTTCGCAAAGTCATGCTGTTGAGGGAACGCCGTCTTCAGCATGATCTTCCACTCCGCCCAGGTGTGGTCGTACTTGAGAAGCCGATTGAACCACGCTCTGGCTTCTCCCCTTAGCTTCGCCTGCATGTACAGGGATTTCTCGTACTCGGTCCACCCGTGTACACACCCCAGCTGGTCGATGCGAGCCAACCAGATGTCGACATTGGCCTCACGGTCATCGGGATCGAAGGGGTCCAGGATGTCAGCTCCCGCTCTGAAGCTGGATACTCCGCCGCGTATCGCTGACTCACCGGTCTCGCTTCCTGCAGTCGCGTCTTTCTTGGCTGCCTTCTGGGCCTGCATATCCCGCAACTCAGCCTGCAACGCCTTCAGCTGGGCCTGCATTTCCTGCATATTAACATATGAACCATTTGGTCAGGTAACCATTTGGTCAGTTAACCATTTGGTCAGCTAACCATTTGGTCAGCTAACCATTTGGTCAAGTAACCATTTGGTCAGTTAACCATTTGGTCAGCTAACCATTTGGTCAGCTAACCATTTGGTCAGTTAACCATTTGGTCAGGTAACCATTTGGTCAGCTAACCATTTGGTCAGTTAACCATTTGGTCAGCTAACTATTTGGTCAGTTAACCACTTGGTCAGTTAACCATTTTGTCAGGTAACCATTTGGTCAGTTAACCATTTGGTCAGTTAACCATTGGGTCAGCTAACCATTTCGTCAGCAACCCATATGGTCAGTTAACAATTTTGCCAGCTAAACATATGGTCAGGTAACAATTTAGTCAGCTAACCATATGGTTAGGTAACCGCTTGATCAGCTAACCATATGGTCAGTTAACCATTTGGTTTGCTAACCATATGGTCAGGTTACCATATGAAAATTGCGCCTATGGTTTCCATTGGTTGCTTAAATCATAAGCCCCGCCCTCTGATTTCGTATACATTCAAACATTGAATTAAATGTATTTAATAGAACATTTCCGACTGGTTATTAAATTTACGCTTTAAAAAATTAAATGCAACATTTTATTTTTATTTATTTTTATTTTGTTAGGGGAATTAAACGGAGACAAGCTCCTGCAAATTCCCACGTACAGAAGTTATAACAAAGTAATAATTATTACAACAAACATTTGTAAGTTACATATTAGATATACCTAACTAAATATAAAGACAATATATATATACACACACACATACATACATGTATATACATATATATATATATACATACATATATATATATATATATATATATATATATATATATATATATATATATATATATATATATATATATATATATATATATATATATATATATAAATATATATATATATATATATATATAAATATATATATACATACATACATATATGTATAAAAAGTGATGATTTTTTGTCAGAGGGTAATGAAGGCGTCAGAAAGTTAAAGTATTCGTCACGTGACCATACAATATTAGCTAAATTAAAATCACCTACTATAATAACAGAATCCTGGAGATTGTCATTGATAATTTTGGTTACTTTTTCAGTGAATACATTAAGTTTACAGATATCAATATAGTCTGGTATGTAGACACAACATATATGAATTTTATTTTTACCATTTGGCAGAGCAATGGATATCCATACTTCTTCCAAAACGTTAGTTTGCCAGTCAGGCCGCTCAGCAACTTGTAAAAATGAGCTGATTGCAATAAGAGAGCCTCCGCCGTCTGACTTATGGGAAGTATGCCTATCCCTATCCCGCCTAAACACTTGGAAATTATTATTAAATAGTTCATGACTACCAATATTACCGTTCAACCAAGTTTCAGTAAGACAAATAATGTGGTAATCAGGTACAGAAGAAGCTTGGAAAAAATTAGTAACTTTTGTGCGTAATCCACGAACATTTTGGTAATATATTTTCAGTGAGTTCACATCTAACATATAATCAGTATATTATGAAATCTAATGGTAATGCAACGAGACAGTTAATAGAAAGAAAAATAAGAGGTTTTAATTTCATTTAATTTGGCTAAACACTCTTCGGTATGTATTTGAAAAATTCGCGAGTTTGAATTTTTACGCGCCAGAATCTTACAATCCTGAACCCAAATATACTCAATATTATTCTCCCTACCAAACAATTTCGCCTTATTTAGTAAAAGTTTGTTTTTATTTGTCAAATGCTCGTTCACATACAGACCAGATGAAATCGTAGGAACATTAATACTTAATTGTTTACCAGATGTTCTATTCTTTTTAATTACTGTTTTGGAGCACGCTAAAAATCTTTGCTTAAATAATCTAGATTTTAGTTTTATTATAATATTTCTAGGACCCTGTTTGTTTTTATTAAAAAATGGAACTCTGTGGATAGCATCAATATCATTGGGGGACACTGGACATTCAATGAATGCTCCAATATGCTGAATGACATCTAACAGATTTTCGTTCTTCTTTTCCGGGACCCCTTGAATCTCCAGATTGTTTCTTCTAGAGTACTGATCCAGATTATCTAGTCTAGAGCCTAAATCCGCTACTTCCTTTTTAAGTACTATATTTTCAGTCGTAAGATTTTCAATTATGGTGTTTTTTTCTATAATTAATACTTTTAGCTCTTCGTATTTATTGTTGAAATCAATCCTAATATTTTCGATGGCTTGGACAATAGCTGGATGATTAAGATTTCCAGAAAGTTCTTCGTTATCAATAATTATTGATTTATTGGCGTCTGCAAACTGGCAATCGTTACAGATCCATTGCGCTCATTTAATCCCGTTAAGGAGTTTTAGAGTTTCAGCTGACATACGAACACACTTTCCGTGGTAATAATGTCCACAAGAGCCCGAACAAAGGACACCTGGCGCCCAAGCGCTGACCTTTCCACCACAATCGGAGCATATATTTGACATCGGTGCTAATTGTAAATAAACCCCTGTAAGAACTGATCTTGGCCACTTTTACAGCACCTAAGTAATGCAAATTGCATATGCCACTTAATCAGGGGCAGTAAAGAGCGTCAAGCAACTATAATTATGTTCGCACAGGTTTGGACCACTTTTAACACAGTTAAATTTCAAAATAATGTATATTAGAAATTTGAACGAATAAAATGTAATATTTCACTAATGCAATTCCCTTCTTCTGACATAAGAAGAGAAAAACAAACACTAAAAATTATTGCACAGATCTATGAGAACTTCACAAAATAAATTCAACATAAAACTATCAAAATTTCACTCTTAACACGGAGCAAAATTTCTACGTGTTAACCTACAAACTTTGCAAAAATATGCTGAACATTTACCAAAATATAACTAGAATTTTGACAAAATAATTTAAACAATATAAAAATGCAAAAAAAAACAAAAAAAATCAGCTGTGGCCACCACAGGACCGACCGCCATCATAAAGTACTTGTATAAATTACATTCTAGTAGTAGAGTAGAAATAACTTGGCCTAATATTTTCTAACAGAGATATTATTTATCATGACCATGCAAACGTTACATATAAGTATGAAAAAATTGAGACTTGGAAAAAATTTCGAAAAATTTTACAGAAATTATTCGTAATTTTTCGTTTTATCGAAAAACGTCTCAAATAAAATATATTAATTATTGCTTTTATAGCAACTTTTGTTCAAAAATTTTTTCGAAAAATCTTAAAATCGACACGAGTAAACTCCCACTTTTAGTCAACCGATTTTTACCAAAAGTTGATCAACTCGTGCCATTGATAGCAGAAGTTTAAATATGAAGTTTCATAAAAATCCTTTCAGCCGAATTTGCTCTACACGTGTACACAGACAGACGGACAGACAGACGGACAAACAGACAGACCGACAGACATCATGCTAAAAATAGTCAAAACGTTATGTAGGGATCTCAATTCGTGGAGATCCATTGAAATCGCGAAATGTCAAAATCGGTATGATCACAATACCTCCCTTATATATGTTGGCGGTCGCTAATTAAAATTGACAGGATTCGAACTCTAGTTTGCAAATCACAAATAAAGGACTAAACGCACAACGCTACGAATGCCTACTTATCTACTGTGTTACATAGCGAATTAAATATTTAACATATTTTAGTTAAAAACATAAAAAATGCGTTATTTTCCGACAACATAATCTGATCAAAAATTCCTGTTGTACTATTCCGGTTCACACAAAAGTACATTTCTTAGAACTTTTTCAGATTTTTAGTTTAAACTACTGGGTGTGGTACAAACAAATTTTTTTGCACAATTTTGGCAAAAATCGCGTCAAAATAATTTATTTTGCAAAAATAAAATTTTGACCGTTAATCCACTTACTACGGGCTTTCATTTGATACCCTACTCAGAATTTAAAAAAAAAAAATTTTTTTCGATGAGCACGAATATATTTTTAGGGGGATATGTTTTTTAGATGTTTTAGTATTTTTCCTATGTGCGAGTCAAAGGGTTGTATAAGCATGCCAAATTTCAACTCTCTAGGTTTAGCAGTTTGGCTACAATTTTTACCGAACTGACAGACAGACATACGACAAAATGACGGTATAAGGGTTTTTTGGTCATACCTACAAAACCCTAAAACTACCGAATTGTTATTGCAAACCGGCTTTTGTTTATGACATGCAGGTGTGCGTTATCGCTTGTTGTCTGTTTGCCGTTCAAGGTCGCAGGCAGGCGGGAAACTGTTCACGATTCAAACGTTTACGTTGCGTTTTTAATTTATCTTATGTTTTCTTTAATTCTTTGAAAGAAGTGAGAAAGATTCTGAGAAAGAGAGTGGATGAAGAGGAGGTAAAGGATACACAAAACTGGACGGAGAAGGGAATAAGTAATTATATGGCAAGAATTGAAAAGGTGGAATGGAAAGGATCGGGGGTGGAGAGAGGATAGAGAGAGCTGAGAGAGGGAATAGAGAGAGCGGTGGAAAAGAGAAAATGGAAGAGTCCAAAGATGGGGAAGAAGCCATGGTGGGGAATGAATTGTAGAAAGGCGAAAAAGGAAGCGCAAAAGGCCTGGAGGAAAAAAATAAAAGGAGGGGGGACGGAAGAGGAATACAAGAGAAAAATGAAACAGTATAAAAAAACTTGCGAGGAGGAAAAGGAAAAGCACAGGAAGAGGCAACAAGATGAAGTTGAAAAGATAAAGAATGAAAAAGAAGCGTGGGAATATATAAATAAAGCCAGAGAGAAACAGGTAGGAATTAGCAAGAAGATAACTATGGGGAGCTGGAGGAAACACTTTATGGAATTATTGGAGGGAAGTGAAGACAGAAGGGAAGAATCCGAGGAGGATAAAAGGGTATGGGAAGCAAGGGAGGGGGATAAAGCGGCAGAGAAAGGAAGAAGAGAGGAGGAGAAGGAAGAAGAACCAGCAGAGGAGGAAGTGTGGAGCGTAATTAAGAGCCTGAAGAAGGGAAAAGCGGCAGGATCTGATAAAATAAAAAACGAAGCATGGATATACGGAGGAGAGAAAGTGGCGGAAAAGATGGCAGAAATAATACGAGGCGTGTGGAAGGGAGAAGGATACCCAGAAGACTGGAGGGAAGGAATAATAATTCCCATCCACAAAAAAGGAAGCAGGAATAGCGCAGGTAATTACAGAGGAGTAACCCTGATGAGCACGGCATACAAAGTGTATGCGACAGTGCTCAATAAGAGGCTAGTGGAGGAAATAGAAGATAAAGACATATTAGAGGAGACGCAGTCAGGTTTTAGGAAGGGAAGGGGGGCGATAGATAACATATACACGATAAACCACATAGTGGCTGAGAGAATAAAGAGGAAAAGAGGGAAGGTGTATATGGTATTTATCGACCTTAAGGCTGCCTTTGACAAATTGGACAGGCAAGAATTGTGGGAAGTATTGGAAAGAAGGGGTGTAAAGGAAGAAATGATAAGAAGGATTAAAAAAATATACGAGGAGACGAGGTGCAAGGTGAAGGTGGGAGAAGAAGAGTCCGAAAGCTTTTGGGTAAATAAGGGGGTGAGGCAGGGCTGTCCGTTGAGCCCAACATTATTTAATATATACGTAGCTGACTTGGAAGAAACAATGAGGAAGGGGCAAGACGGAGGAGTGGTAGTGGGAAGGAAGAAGTATTGGACAATGGGATACGCAGATGACCTGACTCTGATGGCAGAGAATGAGCAGGGACTAAAGAGGATGATGGTCAGAGCGGACAAGTACTTTAGAAGAAAAAAACTGGAGGTAAACAGAGATAAAACGAAGGTGATGGTGTTTGGAAAGGGGGGAGGAAAGAGAAAGAAGATAAGATGGGAATGGTCAGGGACAGAAATTGAAGAGGTAAAGAGTATGAAGTACCTCGGATATGTTCTAACGAGGAACAACAGAGCAGAGCAGCATGTTAGAGAAAGGGTGAAGAAAGCAAGAATGGTTATGGGGAAGCTATGGAGCATAGGAGAGAGGAGGTTTGACGACGATATCAGGTGGAGAATGAAATTGTTTGACGGGATTGTGAAGAGTATCCTCATGTACGGAGTAGAGATCTGGGGATGGAAAGAATGGGAGATAGTAGAAAGGGTACAAGAGGGATACATGAGATGGATTATGGGATTAGACAGAACGACACCAGGATATATAGTGAGAGAGGAAATGAAGAGGGAAAAGCTGAGAGTAGGAGCCGGGGCGAGGGCGGCGAAGTATGAGGAGAAAATCAGGAGGGACGAAAGAAGGAAGATAATAAGATAATGCTGGGAAGAAAGAATGAAGGAAGAACAAAAAGGTAAACTGTCGGAATGGGGAGAAACAAGGAAAGAGTACTATTGGAGATGTGGGATGGACATAAGGGAAGCTGAGCGAAAGAGAAATGAAGGAAGAAACATAGTAGAAGAATTGAGAAGGAGAGACAAGGAGGTACAGGAGCAGGAAAGAACAGTAAGAATAGACAATTCAAGGAATGTGAAAAGGTATAGGGAGATAAGGACGGTAGGAATACCTAAATATTTGAAAGGGAGGAGAGGAAAGGCAGGGGGCAGAGTTAGAAGGATTGCCAGATTAAGATGCGGAAATGAAGAACGGAGTAGTAGGTATTGGGCAAAACCGGAGGATAGGGTATGCAGAATGTGTAGAGAGGAGGAAGAATCCTTGGAACATCTTACAAAAAGATGTGGAAATATGACAAAATGGGAGGGAGAGATAAAGGAGCTGTTGAGTGAAGAAGGAAAGGGAGAAAGGTGGGCGAGAGTACTCGAGGAAAGAAGGAAGGAATGCGGAGAGGTAAGACAGAACTGAGTACAGGAAGGAAGAAAGAGGCAATGGAGGAGGAAAGAAAAGAGGGAAGAGAAGCGAAGAAAGAGGGGAAGAAGAACTGGAGTCAAGAAGGAAGGAGACCGGAGACGGAAGCCGAAAAGAGATTACGAAGAAAGAGATGAACACCGGAGGTAGAAGGTAGAAGAAGAAGAAGAAGAAAGAAAATCATAAAATTATATTATATTATTTTATTTTATTATATTATTATGATCATTTTTTCTCAATGTAATAGTTAAAACCCTATACGCCGCAAGGCCTAGGGGAAATAAAGAATTATATTCTTTAATTCTTTGTACACTTCACTTCTTTATTATTGTTTTACTTTAGCGCTTAACGTTTACACTTTACTGTTTTCTCCTCTGTTTATATTTCTTTTGTTCATTTACTTCATATTTTCCCATTTAATTGTTCTTTCTCCACTTTTATTACTTTCTCTCCACTTTTTACTCACTGTTTCTCACATAACTTTCATTTTACTTACAACTCTCAGAGGCGGATTTAACGGCGGGCGAACCGGGCGCGCGCACTGGGCCTCGACTTCTGAAGGGTCCCGCAAAACCCCAACTTTCCACTAATGACACCAAGTTTTGTTTCATATGTATAATTTCAATTACTTACAAGTTTACAATCGGCGGTAAAACCTGATAGTATGTTCGTTTTGTTTCTTCGCGATTTTAACAACTTTTATTTCACTCTTTTTTAAAAAAAAACCTTCTCAAACACGCGACGCGATCCCCGGTGAGCCTCCATAAGTTGTGGGATTCTATGGTGGGGTTTGATTATTCGGTTTTAATTATTAATTAAATTTATTGAAGATAGAATTAATAGTACAAAAGTATGATAATATAACATGTGTGCGATTGCGACTACTGGCTACAGCTGTTGGCTTCAGACTGACTCGTTGAATGTGAAAATAAGCTCCCGCACCCCCATAAAAAATGTGTTCAGATTTTTTCAGTTGATTTATATTTATATGTCAAATTGATCGAAATAAAAAGTGAAAAGCAAAAAAAAAAAAGAAAATAAACTTATTGAAAAATAATTTTTTATTATTTACTACAAAAAAAAAAAAAAAATTATACAGGGAAAAAATATATACTTAACCTTGTACTACCATCGTTCATTTACACTATCATAACTACTATCGTGGGGTCAAAAGTGACCCAATTTTTAATTAGTTGTTAAAATAACATAAATGTATTTTGTGATTTTTTTGGTGTTTTTGATGAATTTATGAGTACATAAAAGACATATTTTAGTAAAAAAAAACTTTTATCCATGAAAATTAAAATATTAGAACACAAATAACCATCACTTCGGGTTTTGCATAAGCAAAAATATAATAGTCTATTATGACACATATATAACAAAAAAAATGTTAAACTAGTAGTTTATTCTCTGAAAATTGGTTCATAATGATACTGCCTTCACCTGTAACAAAAGAAAAGTATATTCAAATCTCTTGCAAAAAAAAGGACACTCATGTTTGTGACCTAATATAAAAATACTAGCTGAGTACCCGTGCTTCGCTACGGTTATTGACGGTTTGCCATCATCGTGCAATTATAATAATTCATAGTTCCTTATAGATCACATTGCTGACTCTCTCCTCAGGTGTAGATTCACCCCGTTAGAGGTTCATACTAATTACAAATAAAATTCGTAGTTTGTTTCTAAACATTGGCACGGGTAACTTTTATAAGCAAAAACCTAGTCGATATCTCATCTGTCCTAAGAGATACTGAGGAATCCGTGAAAAAATATATTTGACTCCTTTTCACCTTATATGGGTCGAAAAATCCTTTCTTAGTGCGTTCTTACGTTATATCGAGACATGTTACCATTTGGTCAGCTAACCATTTGGTCAGTTAACCATTTGGTCAGCTAACCATTTGGTCAGCTAACCATTTGGTCAGCTAACCATTTGGTCAGTTAACCATTTGGTCAGGTAACCATTTGGTCAGTTAACCATTTGATCAGCTAACCATTTGGTCAGCTAACCATTTGGTCAAGTAACCATTTGGTCAGTTAACCATTTGGTCAGCTAACTATTTGGTCACTTAACCACTTTGTCAGTTAACCATTTGGTCAGGTAACCATTTGGTCAGTTAACAATTTTTCCAGCTGAACATATGGTCAGGTAAGCATTTGGTCAGCTAACTATATGGTCAGTTATCCATTTGGTCTGCCAACGACATGGTCAGGTAACCAATTGGTCTGTTAACCACATGGTCAGTTAACGATTTGGCCAGCTAACCATATGGTCAGGTTACCATTTGGTCAGCAAACCATTTGGTCAGTTAACCATTTGGTCAGGTAACCATTTGGTCAGTTAACCATTTGGTCAGCTAACCATTTGGTCAGCTAACCATTTGGTTAGGTTACCACTTGGTCAGCTAACCATATGGTAAGGTAACCATTTCGTCAGCTAACCATATGGTCAGTTAACAATTTTGCCAGCTAAACATATGGTCAGGTAACAATTTGGTCAGCTAACCATATG
This sequence comes from Liopterus haemorrhoidalis, assembly GCA_963971575.1. Classification (NCBI taxonomy): domain Eukaryota; kingdom Metazoa; phylum Arthropoda; class Insecta; order Coleoptera; family Dytiscidae; genus Liopterus; species Liopterus haemorrhoidalis. The sequence continues at coordinate 33,401,911 of OZ020618.1, forward strand.
GTCAGTTAACCATTTGGTTTGCTAACCATATGGTCAGGTTACCATATGAAAATTGCGCCTATGGTTTCCATTGGTTGCTTAAATCATAAGCCCCGCCCTCTGATTTCGTATACATTCAAACATTGAATTAAATGTATTTAATAGAACATTTCCGACTGGTTATTAAATTTACGCTTTAAAAAATTAAATGCAACATTTTATTTTTATTTATTTTTATTTTGTTAGGGGAATTAAACGGAGACAAGCTCCTGCAAATTCCCACGTACAGAAGTTATAACAAAGTAATAATTATTACAACAAACATTTGTAAGTTACATAATAGATATACCTAACTATATATATATATATATATATTGGTTGCGGTATACGTAAGTTTGGAGACATTTGTAACAAAAATGACTGATATTTGAAACCCGTTTTAAGTTTGCTCTCGGGTTCGAAACTTGTGATTTTAAAAATGAATTTTTGTTGAATACAAGAAAAGGAGTGAAATGGCTGCTGGTCCTATTAATTCAGAATAGGGAAAGGGTCATTTGAGTGGAAAAATATTTAATTAAAATTTAGTTTTTATATCCAATTTTCCTTAATTAGAAGTTTGAAACCCGCGGGTTCTTAATATTTCTCGAATGGCAGCACTGGGCCAGGTAATTTTAGAACTAAAATGAGTATATATTAGTAAATGCTTTCCGCTCACAGAGGCCTGCATATATATTACTTTCGGAGCGATTTCTGTGGGTTGCATAAGTATTAAGGGTTTGCCGTGAGGCAGATATTAAATATTTATTCATGACGTGTTCGTAAGTATTTTTAACTGTGCCGGTTTAACGTAAATTTCACATGTTTCATAATATTTTGAAGTAAACAGGGACGGATTTAGGAAAAATGTTTTTTTTTTTAAGATTTATTAAAAATTGAGTTTTGCAACTTGTTCCCAGACGGTTTAACGTAAATTTAGCGTGTTTTATAATATTCTGAAGTATCCAGTAACAGATTTATAAAAATTGGGAGTTTTTTTAGGGAGATAGCACATAAATATTTCTAGCACATAATAAGAATATACCAAAATGTGCATTTTTGCTTCTGTGAATATTCCTTTTTGAGGTATTTTTGATAACGATGAGGCACCTTTGCCATGTGATATTTATGTCCCCAGAATATTCCTTGGCACGTGTTATTCATATGACATGTACATTTAAGAATATTATTGATGAGGTAGGCTATATGATAGGTACATTATATATCTACAGGGGTGTTCTATTTAAATTGTCCACCATTGCGATCTCAAGAACTAGCTAGGTACGAGGTTGCTTAAATCAGACAACATTTACTATTTTATAAGAGACTATCAATAAGTGAATCAATTTTTTTATTCGACCAGTGGTTCTCAAAATCGTTGTACAACTTTTTATTTTAAATAGGAACACATATTTTTTATTTACTTATTCCAATGTGTATTTAATTCTGAATTCAACGATATGAACAAAGATTATTAGTTATTTTTTAATACTAAAACTTTTAAAACGCAATTTAATATTTATTAAATATATGCAACATTTATTATAATTTAAAAAAAATTAATTAAAAAGGAAAACATAAAGTAAACTTAAAAGAAAAAAAAAAAAAACAATTTTTGTAGTCGGAACGGTTAGTCAGAAGTTTTGAGAGGATATGGGTTAAAAAATGTGAATCAACAAATGCCTTGCAATGAAGCCTTATGGCCTAAACACACCAGGGCTATTACACGCGTGGCAATTTAGTAATCAGTGCAGAGAGCCAATGTCCCTTTGGAAAGCTGCTGGAAATAATAATAATAATAATAATTTTTATTTATATAGCTTTTAGCTAATAATAGAAATTTACAAAATATTACTTATATATAAACAACATACAAATAGGGCCAAAACATTTGTTTGCCATAAAAGATAATGCCTGAAAAGGTTAATGTCGTACACTTTCAGAACGGGAAACTTCGACTGGTGTTACTTTTGTCGAGTAATGGAACATTGTATTAATAATTAAATTATATCATATACAAAAAATATTGCCGACGCCTACTCGATGTCTACTCAAAGTAAACAGCAGGTGTTCTCTTTTCTCATATGACCTTGCTTAACCGCAGGGGAATTTACAATTGTACATAGCCATAAAACTCAAACTGTTAGATTTTACACTCAATAATTTCAATCCCAAAAAAATCCCAATTTGTTTTAAAAAAGCACACAATATTTTTTGTATATTTATCTGAAAATAACAGTTGCCATCAGTGGCGGACTAAGCCTTCATCGGGCTCAAGACATTTTTGATTTACGGGCCCTCAACCTATGTTTTTACTTGCCCGACCTTAATATATAAGGGGCAAGTATTGTAATCGCGAAAATTTTCGATGTCGAGATTTTGACTGATGACCACGTTTCATGGTCCAGGGAATCCAAAAAAACTATTTTCGTGGTGCGGTCCGTATGTCTGTGTGTCTGTGTGTGTGTCTGTATGTATACACGATAACTCAAGAACGGTTCAACTTAGAGAATTCGTTTTGGTACTAAAAAATTCTCCTATTAAATGGGAAGAACCCTATTGTTTTTTATAAAGATCTTTTGAATAGAAATGGGAGTTTACTCGTGTCGATTTTAAGATTTTTGCGAATATTTAGCAACAGAAAAATATTTCGAAAAAATTTATTGAACAAAAGTTACTATAAATGCAATAACTAATAACTTTTATTTGAGACGTTTTTTGATAAAACGAAAAATTTTGAAATTTTTTTGTAAAATTATTTAAAATTTTTCCAAGTCTCAATTTTTTCATATTTATATGTAACGTTTCCATGGTCATGATAATTAATTCGTAACAAGTAAAGCAAGCCTTGGACAAAAATTTGTATAGAACATAATTTGATGTATTTTTGAAGATTTATCTAAATAATAAAAAAAAAAAAAAAAATTAAATTTTTTATTTAATTTTTTTTTTTTTGGGAGGTCAAGTCTAGCGGAGGTTTCCCTTCGCCACTGGTTTGTAAAAAAGGTCCTTACCTTCCAAAACCAAGTGAAGAGCAAAAAAAAAGGTCTTCACCTCCCAAATCCAAGTGAAGAGCAAAAAACAAAGGACTTCACCTCCCAAATCCGGGCCCTTGAAAATTACGGGCCCAAGGCAAATGTCTTTTTTGTCTAAGGGGATAATCCGGCCCTGGTTGCCATGCACAAATGAAAATCAAACGTTAAACAAAGTTTATTTTCAGGTTAAACATAAATTTACAAAATAAGATTATTTATATTACATCTAAACTAAATTTTCAAATAAATTTCCATTATTAGCTAAATAAAATCTCAATCTATTGTAGAAGTTTCTGTTTACGTTTGCGGATGAATATTATTTCAAATAGGTATTAATTATTTTTTGCTGTAATTCGTCTATGGAATCGATGTTATTGAAATTATACATTTTGTTTTTTGTGAAGGGCCACATGAAAAAACACAAGGATTTAAACAGTGATAGGGAGTCGGCTTAAAAATTACCGACTCCGACTCCCAACTCCCGACTCCCGACCCCTTTCACTCACTAAATCATTAAGTCTATTCCAAATGTTTAAGGGGGACTAAACGTAGTTTTTATTTTCTTAAGCGAGCCATAACTCTTTAAATATTAATCTAATCAAAAAATTGTATTTAAATAAAAGATTCGTCTATTAATTTCAAACAATATTTGTTGTTCATTTTTTTCTGTTAAGTCAATAATAAGAAAGATACTTGAATTTTAACCTTAAAAGTTTTCCTGCCATAACTCTTTAAATATTTATCCAATCGAAAAAATTTATAAAAATAAAAGATTTGTCTATTAATTTCAAACAATAATTGTTCTACAATTTTTTCTCTAAAGTCAATAATAAGGGAGATACTTGAAATTTAACCTTAAAAATTTTCCCGCCATAACTCTTTAAATATTTATCTAATCAAAAAATTGTATAACAATAAAAGAATTGCCTTATAATTTCAAACAATATTTGATATACATTTTATTCTGTAAAGTCAATAATAAGGGAGATACTTAAGTTTTAACCTTAAAACTTTTCCAGCCATAACTCTTTAAATATTTATCCAATCAAAAAATTGTTAACAAATAAAAGAATTGTCTATTAATTTCAAACAATATTTGTTATACATTTTTTTCTGTTAAGTCAATAATAAGGGATATACTTGAATTTTAACCTTGAAAGATTTCCCGCCATAACTCTTTAAATATTTATCCAATCAAAAAGTTGTATAAAAATAAAAGATTTGTCTATTAATTTCAAACAATATTTGTAATACATTTTTTTCTGTAAAGCCAATAATATGAAAAATATTTGAATTTTAACCTTAAAAGTTTTCACGCCATAACTCTTTAAATATTAATCCTATCAAAAAATTGTATTGCAATAAAAGACTTGTCTAATAATTTCAAATAATATTTGTTCTACATTTTTTTCTGTAAAGTCAATAGCAAGGGAGATAATTAAATTTTAACATTAAAAATTTTCCCGCCACAACTTTTTTAATATTAATCCAATCAAAAAATTGTATTTAAATAAAAGATTTACCTATTAATTTCAAACAATATTTGTTGTACAATATTTTCTGTAAAGTCAATAATAAGGGAGATATTTAAATTTTAACCTTAAAAGTTTTCCCGCCATAACTCTTTAAATATTTATCTAATCAAATAATTGCATCAAAATAAAAGAATTGTCTATTAATTTCAAACAATATTTGTTCTACATTTTTTTTTTTGTAAAGTCAATAATAAGGGAGATACTTAAATTTTAACCTTAAAAGTTTTCCCGCCATAACTCTTAAAATTTAAATCCAATCAAAAAATTTTATTTAATAAAAAGATTCGTCTATTAATTTCAAACAATTTTTGTTGTTCATTTTTTTCTGTTAAGTCAATAATAAGAAAGATACTTGAATTTTAACCTTAAAAGTTTTCCTGCCATAACTCTTTAAATATTTATCCAATCGAAAAAATTTATAAAAATAAAAGATTTGTCTATTAATTTCAAACAATAATTGTTCTACAATTTTTTCTCTAAAGTCAATAATAAGGGAGATACTTGAAATTTAACCTTAAAAATTTTCCCGCCATAACTCTTTAAATATTTATCTAATCAAAAAATTGTATAACAATAAAAGAATTGCCTTATAATTTCAAACAATATTTGATATACATTTTATTCTGTAAAGTCAATAATAAGGGAGATACTTAAGTTTTAACCTTAAAACTTTTCCAGCCATAACTCTTTAAATATTTATCCAATCAAAAAATTGTTAACAAATATAAGAATTGTCTATTAATTTCAAACAATATTTGTTATACATTTTTTTCTGTTAAGTCAATAATAAGGGATATACTTGAATTTTAACCTTGAAAGATTTCCCGCCATAACTCTTTAAATATTTATCCAATCAAAAAGTTGTATAAAAATAAAAGATTTGTCTATTAATTTCAAACAATATTTGTAATACATTTTTTTCTGTAAAGCCAATAATATGAAAAATATTTGAATTTTAACCTTAAAAGTTTTCACGCCATAACTCTTTAAATATTAATCCTATCAAAAAATTGTATTGCAATAAAAGACTTGTCTAATAATTTCAAATAATATTTGTTCTACATTTTTTTCTGTAAAGTCAATAGCAAGGGAGATAATTAAATTTTAACATTAAAAATTTTCCCGCCACAACTTTTTTAATATTAATCCAATCAAAAAATTGTATTTAAATAAAAGATTTACCTATTAATTTCAAACAATATTTGTTGTACAATATTTTCTGTAAAGTCAATAATAAGGGAGATATTTAAATTTTAACCTTAAAAGTTTTCCCGCCATAACTCTTTAAATATTTATCTAATCAAATAATTGCATCAAAATAAAAGAATTGTCTATTAATTTCAAACAATATTTGTTCTACATTTTTTTTTTTGTAAAGTCAATAATAAGGGAGATACTTAAATTTTAACCTTAAAAGTTTTCCCGCCATAACTCTTAAAATTTAAATCCAATCAAAAAATTTTATTTAATAAAAAGATTTGTCTATTAATTTCAAACAATTTTTGTTATACATTTTTTTCTGTTAAGTCAATAATAAGAAAGATACTTGAATTTTAACCTTAAAAGTTTTCCCACCATAACTCTTTAAATATTAATCCAATCAAAAAATTGTATTTAAATAAAAGATTTGCCTAATAATTTCAAACAATATTTGTTATACGTTTTTTTCTGTAAAGCCAATAATAAGAAAGATATTTGAATTTTAACATTAATAGTTTTCCCGCCATAACTCTTTAAATATTAATCCAATCAAAAAATTGTATTTCAATAAAAGATTTGTCTAATAATTTCAAATAATATTTGTTCTACATTTTTTTCTGTAAAGTCAATAATAAGGGAGATAATTAAATTTTAACCTTAAAAGTTTTCCCGCCATAACTCTTTAAATATAAATCCAATCAAAAAATTGTATTTAAATAAAAGATTTGTCTATTAATTTCAAATAATATTTGTAATACATTTTCTTCTGTAAAGTCAATAATAAGGGAGATAATTAAATTTTAACCATGAAAGTTTTCCCGCCATAACTCTTTAAATATTAATCCAATAAAAAAATTGTATTTAAATAAAAGATTTGTCTTTTAATTTAAAATAATATTTGTTCTACAATTTTTTCTGTAAAGTCAATAATAAGAAAGTTACTTGAATTTTAACCTTAAAAGTTTTCCTGCCATAACTCTTTAAATATTTATCCAATCAAAAAATTGTATGAAAATAAAAGATTTGTCTATTAATTTCAAACAATATTTGTTATACATTTTTTTCTGTAAAGTCAATAATAAGGGAGATACTTAAATTTTAACCTTAAAAGTTTTCCCGCCATAACTCTTTAAATATAAATCCAATCAAAAAAATGTATGTAAATAAAAGATTTGTCTATTAATTTCAAACAATATTTGTTCTTCATTTTTTTCTGTTAAGTCAATAATAAGGGAGATACTTAAATTTTAACCTTAAAAGTTTTCCCGCCATTACTCTTTAAATATTAATCCAATCAAAAAATTGTATTTAAATAAAAGATTTGTTTCATAATTTTAAAGAATATTTGTTGTACATTTTTTTGTTGTAAAGTCAATAATAAGGGAGATAATTAAATTTTAACCTTAAAAGTTTTCCCGCCATAACTCTTTTAATATTAATCCAATCAAAAAATTGTATTTAAATAAAAGATTTGTCTATTAATTTCAAACAATATTTGTTATACATTTTTTTCTGTAAAGCCAATAATAAGAAAGTTACTTGAATTTTCACCCTAAAAGTTTTCCTGCCATAACTCTTTAAATATTTATCCAATCAAAAAATTGTATTTAAATAAAAGATTTTTTTAATAATTGCAAACAATATTTGTTCTACATTTTTTTTGTTTGTAAAGTCAATAATAAGGGAGATACTTAAATTTTAACCTTAAAAGTTTTCCCGCCATAACTCTTCAAATTTTGATCCAATCAAAAAATTGTATGTAATAAAAAGATTTGTCTATTAATTTCAAACAATTTTTGTTATACATTTTTTTCTGTTAATTCAATAATAAGAAAGATACTTGAATTTTAACCTTAAAAGTTTTCCTGCCATAACTCTTTAAATATTTATCCAATCGAAAGAATTTATAAAAATAAAAGATTTGTCTATTGATTTCAAACAATATTTGTGATACAATTTTTTCTGTAAAGCCAATATTAAGAAAGATATTTGAATTTTAACCTTAAAAGTTTTCCCGCCATAACTCTTTAAATATAAATCCAATCAAAAATCTGTATTTAAATAAAAGATTTGTATATTAATTTCAAACAATATTTGTAATACATTTTCTTCTGTAAAGTCAATAATAAGGGAGATAATTAAATTTTAACCATGAAAGTTTTCCCACCATAACTCTTTAAATATTAATCCAATCAAAAAATTGTATTTTAATAAAAGATTTGTCTATTAATTTCAAACAATATTTTTTAAAAAATGTTTTCTGTAAAGTCAATAATAAGGAAGATACTTGAATTTTGACAACTAAAGTTTTCCCGCCATAACTCTTTAAATATTAATCCAATTAAAAAATTGTATTTAAAAAAAAGATTTGTCTATTAATTTCAAACAATATTTGTTATACATTTTTTTCTGTAAAGCCAGTAATAAGAAAGATACTTGAATTTTAACCTTAAAAGATTTCCCGCCATAACTCTTTAAATAATAATCCAATCAAAAAATTGTATTTAAATAAAAGATTTGCTTATTAATTTCAAACAATATTTGTTCTACTTTTTTTTCTGTAAAGTCAATAATAAAGGAGATATTTGAATTTTAACCTTAAAAGTTTTCCCGCCATAACTCTTTAAATATTAATCCAATCAAAAAATTGTATTTAAATAAAAGATTTGTCTATTAATTTCAAACAATATTTGCTCTACATTTTTTTCTGTAAAGTCAAAAATAAGGGAGATACTTAAATTTTAACCTTAAAAGTTTTCCCGCCATAACTCTTTAAATATTAATCCAATCAAAAAATTGTATTTAATAAAAAGATTTGTCTATTAATTTCAAACAATTTTTGTTATATATTTTTTTATGTTTTAAGTCAATATTAAGAAAGATACTTGAATTTTAACCTTAAAAGTTTTCCTGCCATAACTCTTTAAATATTTATCCAATCAAAAAATTGTATGAAAATAAAAGATTTTTCTATTAATTCCAAACAATATTTGTTTTACATTTTTTTCTGTAAAGTCAATAATAAGGGAGATAATTAAATTTTAACCATGAAATTTTTCACGCCATAACTCTTTAAATATTAATCCAATCAAAAAATTGTTTTTAAATAAAAGAATTGTCTATTAATTTCAAACAATATTTGTTATACATTTTTTTCTGTAAAGTTAATAGTCAGAGAGATACTTGAATTTGAACCTTGAAAGGTTTCCCGCTATAACTCTTTAAATATTTATCCAATCAAAAAGTTGTATAAAAATAAAAGATTTGTCTATTAATTTCAAACAATATTTGTTATAAATTTTTTTTTTTTTGTAAAGTCAATAAAAAGGGGAATAATTAAACTTTAACCTTAAAAGTTTTCCCGCCATAACTCTTTAAATATTAATCCATTCAAAAAATTGTATTTTAATGAAAGATTTGTCTATTAATCTTAAACAATATTTGTTCTACATTTTTTTCTGTAAAGTCAATAATAAGGGAGATAATTAAATTTTAACCTTTAAAGTTTTCCCGCCATAACTCTTTAAATATTAATCCAATCAAAAAATTGTATTAAAATAAAAGTTTTTACTATTAATTTCAAACAATTTTTGTAATTCCTTTTTTTTTCTGTAAAGTCAATAATAACCTTAGAAGTTTTCCTGCCATAACTCTTTAAATATTTATCCAATCAAAAAAATGTATAAAAATAAATGATTTTTCTATTAATTTCAAACAATATTTGTTTTACAGTTTTTCTGTAAAGTCAATAATAAGGGAGATACTTGAATTTTAACCTTAAAAGTTTTCCCGCCATCACTCTTTAAATATTTATCTAATCAAAAAATTGTATAATAATAAAAGAATTGTCTATTAATTTCTGTTGGAGCAGATCATATCTCGCAATCAACATTCCTAGGTAACCAATAAGTTACCGTTGTTATTGTTATGTAGAACAATTGAAATGACAGTTAATAGTGTAAAATATAATTGTGTATCTGTATTATGTTCTGTGTTGTATATTTATTTGGAATCATCAATATATGTGTTAATTAAATCATATATACTTCCTTATTTCCACGTATGTTACAATAGGTTATGGGCCTATATATTTTTTAAAAAGTATTTAATAAAAAATATCGAACGTTGGAACCATGAGTATAAAAATTGAAAAATTAAAACCAGACAACTTCGATACTTGGAAGATACAAGTGGAAGCATTACTTATAAGGAACGAAACTTGGAATTATGTTTGTGGAAAAAGGAAGAAACCTGCAAAAGTAGATGGCGATGCTGCTAATGATGCATTAATTGAAAAATGGGAAGATGCTGATCAGAAGGCAAAATCTGATCTAATTTTATCAATAAGTCCATCGGAATTACGCCAAATAAAAGGCTGTTTAACCTCAAATGAAATATGGCGGAAGTTGCACGACATATATCAATCAAGAGGACCAGCCAGGAAAGCGACTCTTCTAAAACAATTACTGTTCTCGAAAATGAAGGAAAATGAAAATATAAGGGATTATTTACGAAGTTTTGCGGAAAATGTGGACAAACTTCTTGAAATGAATCTGGATATAAATGAAGACCTTCTGGTTATAATACTATTATACAGTTTGCCAGATTTCATGGAAAATTTCAGATGCGCAATTGAATCTCGTGACGATCTCCCAAAATTGGAAAATTTGAAAATTAAGATCGTTGAAGAATTTGAAGCACGGAAGGAACGCGATAATTATAATACTTCTGGTGCGATGATTGTGAACAAGAAAAAATATTCATATAATAAAAATAGTCACAATTCAAAATTTCAATTTAAATGTCATGGCTGTGGAATTATGGGACATAAACGCAGCGAATGTAGAAAACAAAATTATCATTATACAAAAAATGATAAATCATTTAATTTACTTAGTGAACACGAAGATTTTTCGGAACCGGAAAATATTGGATATTGCAATATAAATGAAAATTTTAAATCTAAATGCAATATCTGGTGCCTAGATAGTGGAAGTACTTCGCACATGTGTGCGGATCAGAACAAATTTAGGAACTATGAGGAAACTGTTGATGTCATCAATTTGGCAAACCAAATGACATCCGAAATAAAAGGAAAAGGAGATGTCAAAATGATCGTGGGAACAGGTAAATATACAAACGAAATTATTTTAAAAAATTCTTTACACGTTCCAGATCTAAGAATGAATTTAATGTCCGTCTCAAAGCTAACAGATAATGGCTGTACTGTGGAATTTCAAAGAAATGTAGCCAAAATAATTAAAAATGGGGTTACAATTTTCATTGCTGAAAGATTCAATAATTTATATGTAATTAAAGAACAAAGAGAAAATGCACAAATAGTAAATGAAAATTCCAAATTAAAATTATGGCATGATAGATTGGGACACGTAAATGAAAGAACTCTATTGGAAATGGAAAATTATGGGCTTGTTAAAGGTTTGAATATTGGTTCTGAAAGGAAATTACCAACATGTGAAACATGTATAAAAGGAAAAATGTCGCAGAAACCATTTCCAAGAAAATCTGAAAGAATATCTGAAAATTTGTTACACATTATACATAGCGACATTTGTGGACCAATGCGAGTACAATCATTAGGTGGAAGTAAATATTTCATTACTTTTACTGATGACAAAAGTAGATGGTGTGAAGTAAAATTTTTAAGACACAAGAGTGATTGTTTAAAAGCATTTAAGGAATATAAAAATTTTGTAGAAAAACAAACCGGAAACAAAATCAAATTTTTACAATCAGACAACGGAAAAGAATATTGTAATAGAGAGTTCGATAATTATTTAAAGGAAAACGGAATTGCACGAAGATTGACAGTTAGCTACACGCCACAACAAAATGGAATTTCCGAACGGAAAAATAGGACCTTGCTAGAAATGGCTAGATGTTTGCTGATTCAGTCAGGTTTATCTCCTCGTTTCTGGGCAGAAGCTATAGCGACTGCAAATCATATAAGAAACAGATGTTTATCAAAAAGTTTAGATTTGGAAACTCCTTTTGAAGTATGGAATGGTAAGCAACCTGTAGTTAGCTATTTCAGAACGTTTGGAGAAGAAGGAATGGTACTGGATAAAACGCCAGGAAAAGGAAAATTTCAAGAAAAAACAAAGAAATGCATCTTTATTGGTTATTCGGAAGTTTCAAAAGCATACAAGTTTTGGTGCTGGAAAGAAAACAGAGTAATTATAAGTAGAGATGTAAAATTTTTAAGTAAATTTTCAGAAGACAACAGATATGAAGAAATTTATGATGAACAGAAGAAAACGTTAGAAACGGAAAATCAGGAACGCGTCGAGAGTGAAGATGATGAATTAGAAATACCTTTGGTAAAAATAAAAGAAACTGAAAATCAAGATTTTGAAACAGGAATTGAAGAAATTGGTATAGATGAACAAGATGTACATTCAATAAACGAAGACTCGCCCTATGAAGACCAACAACCGGAAATTGAAGTTGAAATGAAAAAAGGCCGAGGAAGACCAAGTATTTTAAGAACAGGGAAAGTAGGAAGACCAAAAAAGCAATTTAATTTAATTCAAAATAAGCCAGAAGAGCATACAAGTGCAGCTGAAGTGAATGTCAGAGAAGCTTTAAATAGCGAAGACAGAAAAGAATGGAAACAGGCAATTTGCGAAGAATTTGTTTCTATGTTGAAAAACGAAACGTGGAAAATAGTAGATTTGCCAGAAAACAGAAAAGAAGTTGGTTGTCGACTTATATTAACCAACAAATATAATTTGGATGGAAACATAGAGAGAAGGAAAGCAAGATTAGTTGCGAAGGGATATAGCCAGGAATATGGAACAGATTTTAATAAAACTTTTGCTCCTGTTGTAAGACTGAAATCTGTAAGACTTATCATGGCATTAGCTGCTCAATTCAAGTTAATTGTTCATCAGATTGATATAAAAACTGCATACTTGAATGGAGATATTGATAAGGAAATTTACTTGAAGGTACCTGAACAATTAGAAGAATCGTTAACTGAGATAATTAAATATAGTAAGGAAGATAGAAAAATTAAAGAAAAAGCTCAGGAATGGTTAGGAGAAATGAAGAAGAATGGAAGAAAAACATGCCTACTGTTAAAATCAATGTATGGACTCAAACAATCAGGTAGGCAATGGAATAAAAAATTAGATAAAACCTTAAAGGAATTAAATTTAAAGCAGTTAAAAACGGATCCTTGCATTTATTATAATCAGGAAGGAAACGATATTATTATCATCTCAATTTTTGTGGATGATATAATTATTGCAAGTAATAATATAGAAAAAATAAATCGTTTTAAAAGAACACTGAACAACAAGGTCGAAGTAAAAGATCTAGGAAAAATAAAGCACTGTTTAGGTCTTGAATTTACACAAACCGAAAAGGGGGAGGTGATAATGAGTCAAAAACATTTCATCAAAGATCTCTTAAGTCGTTTCGGTATGGAAAATTCTAAGCCCTTGAAGACTCCCTTGGAAACTAATTTAAAATTGCAGAAGGCGAAATCAAATTCGGAAAATATGGACAAATACCCTTATCAGAATTTGATCGGAAGTTTAATGTATTTGGCTGTCGGAACACGACCTGATATCTCATACGCGGTCAACTACCTAAGTCAGTTCAATACGTGTTATGGAAAGGAGCATTGGTTAGCGGCAAAACGAATACTCCGATACCTCAAGGGAACAATGGAATACAGAATTAAATATAGTCAGAAAAAACAAGATTTGATTGGTTACTCAGATGCAGATTGGGCTTCCTGTGTAATAGACAGAAGATCTTACACGGGGTACACCTTTGTACTTGCCGGAGCACCAATTAGTTGGGAGGCAAGGAAGCAACGCACCGTCGCATTATCCATCACGGAGGCGGAATATATGGCCTTGGTAGAAGCAGCTAAGGAGGCAATATATTTGAGAAATTTGCTGCAGGAACTGGATATTGGTGGAACAAAAATCAAAATTTATTGTGACAATATGGGGGCTGGACTTCTTGCAGAAAACAATATGTTTCACGCAAGAACCAAGCATATTGATGTAAGACACCATTTTATCCGAGAAGTTATAGACACTGGGAAAATTGAAGTGGAATATATACCGACTCAAGAAATGACAGCGGATATTTTTACTAAAAGTTTGACATGTTCCAAACATGTGTCATGTGTTGACAAAATGAATTTGACAGACTGAAGGAAACAAATGACAAAGAAATTTTGACGTCTGTCACTGTCACATATGTAAGGTTGATGTTCAATTTTACGTATATGTTGATTGAGGGGGAGTGTTGGAGCAGATCATATCTCGCAATCAACATTCCTAGGTAACCAATAAGTTACCGTTGTTATTGTTATGTAGAACAATTGAAATGACAGTTAATAGTGTAAAATATAATTGTGTATCTGTATTATGTTCTGTGTTGTATATTTATTTGGAATCATCAATATATGTGTTAATTAAATCATATATACTTCCTTATTTCCACGTATGTTACAATAATTTCAAACAATATTTGTTATAAATTTTTTTCTGTAAAGTCAATAATAAGGGAGATACTTGAATTTTAACAATAAAAGTTTTCCCGCCATAACTCTTTAAATATTAATCCATTCAAAAAATTGTATTTTAATAAAAGATTTGTCTATTAATCTTAAACAATATTTGTTCTACATTTTTTTCTGTAAAGTCAATAATAAGGGAGATAATTAAATTTTAACCTTTAAAGTTTTCCCGCCATAACTCTTCAAATATTAATCCAATCAAAAAATTGTATTTAAATAAAAGATTTGTCTATTAATTTCAAACAATAATTGTTATACATTTTTTTTTTGTAAAGTCAATAAAAAGGGAAATAATTAAACTTTAACCTTAAAAGTTTTCCCGCCATAACTCTTTAAATATTTATCCAATAAAAAAAAGTTATTTAAATAAAAGATTTGTCTATTAATTTCAAACAATATTTGTTGTTCATTTTTTTCTGTAAACTCAATAATAAGGGAGATACCTAAATTTTAACCTTGAAAGTTTTCCCGCCATTACTCTTTAAATATTAATCCAATCAAAAATTTGTATTTAAATAAAAGATTTGTCTAATAATTTCAAACAATATTTGTTGTACATTTTTTTCTGTAAAGTCAATAATAAGGGATATAATTAAATTTTAACCTTAAAAGTTTTCCCGCCATAACTCTTTAAATATTAATCCAATCAAAAAATTGGATTTAAATAAAAGATTTGTCTATTAATTTCAAATAATATTTGTTCTACAATTTTTTCTGTAAAGTCAATAATAAGGGAGATACTTGAATTTTAACCTTAAAAGTTTTCCTGCCATAACTCTTTAAATATTTATCCAATCAAAAAATTGTATATAAATGAAAGATTTGTCTATTAATTTCAAACAGACAATTTTCTTTAAAAACAAAAGAAAATATTTTTTTAGAAAAAGTAATAACGATAGAAGAAAAACAAATGACCTTAACTTAAATTTATTATACTTAAATTTGCAAGGCTTGAGAAATAGGATCGATTATGTGGAATCTTTAATTGTTGATAAAATGTTTAATTTTCTATGTTTTTCAGAACATTGGCTGAAAGAGGATGAGATTGCCGAGTCGATTATTGTAAACTTCACAAATGTCACTAATTTTTGCAGGAAGAAGTATAAAAATGGCGGGGTGGTAATCTATATAAGTACGCCCCTGTTACTAAACTTAGAATACAAAGTTCTAGATAAAGTCAACAGTTTGTCTGTTGAAAAGGACTGCGAACTAGTAGGTATCATGATTCATTCAACAAAAACAATAATTATTAACGTCTAC
This sequence comes from Liopterus haemorrhoidalis, assembly GCA_963971575.1. Lineage (NCBI taxonomy): Eukaryota > Metazoa > Arthropoda > Insecta > Coleoptera > Dytiscidae > Liopterus > Liopterus haemorrhoidalis. Next base: position 33,417,519 of record OZ020618.1, read on the forward strand.
CGGTCTCCATATGGAGATTTAAACAAATGTTTAGAAATTTTGGACAAGGCCTTGCGCACTATAAATCCCTGTTATGATATTATCATAGGAGGTTATTTTAATGTGAAATTTAACAAGAATGAATCAGATACTCTATTATTATGTGACACCTTACGTGCCTTTAACTTGGAAAAATTGGTGACATTTAGCACTAGGGGGAAAAACTGTTTGGACAACATTTTTTGCAATACACAGTACGATGACGATACTGTTTTTAGAGTACAAAATTCTTTCTCTGATCACAGTGGTTGCGGGCTGTACAGGGTGGTTGACCAATCGGTTTGTAACCCATTGCAGGAGACTCGGAAATCTCATCGTCCTATAACTGATAAAGGAATTTTCAATTTTTATCAGACTTTGTTATTGACAGAGTGGGATTTTGTAAGTGATGACAGAACTGCTTGTGATGAAGATTTCAACAGCTTCATTCATCAATTTGTAAATATTTTTAACAATGCTTTTCCGGAAAAAAAAGTCATTAAAACCAAAGATGGAAACAAGAATAAATGGTTCAATGATGATTTGAGGTTGATGAGAGATCTATCACAGTTAGCTCATGAACGTTATTTGCAGAGTCCCACTCCTCAAAACAAAGAACTGAGGAACAGATGTAGACATTTCTATAGGAAACAAATATGTGCATGTAAAATAGAGACAAACTGTAAATTCATAAATGATTCTGACAACAAATCAAAAGCCCTCTGGGCTCTTGTTAACAGCCGTAGACCCTCGAAGCCTCATGTAGACTGCCCCAAGCCATGCGATGATATTAATATTTTTTTTACAAGTATGCCGGAAAATTTAAACAAGAATTTACCACCCTGCAATAATGACCCTGTTATTATTGCCAAAGCAGTTACTAATGACCAGTGCATACCTGTGTTTTGTTTTAAAGAAATAACACATACTATGGTCAGGGATGCTATACAGGCTTTAAAAAATAGTAAAAGCCGAGATGTTTTTAACCTTAACGTCTACTTAATAAAGAAAGTTAAAGACACAATCATTTCTCCCCTTTGCAAATGATATAATAACTCATTAAATTTAAATATTTTCCCGTCATCTTTAAAACTATCGAAAGTTATACCTATTTATAAAGGGAAAGGGGAGAAAGATGACTTAAATAATTACAGGCCCATATCACTCACCCCAATTTTCTCCAAAATTTTTGAAAAAATACTCTTCGGGCAGTTGCTGGAGCATTTTGAGGCACATGGATTACTGAGCAAATGTCAGTTTGGTTTTAGAAGTGGGAAATCTACAACGAACGCCATATTGGATTTTATAGACTTCATCACAACTGGCTTCGAAAATGCAGATTATAGTATGGCCACATTTTTCGATCTAACAAAGGCATTTGATTGTGTGCCACATGATCTGCTAATAAAAAAATTATCTTGCTATAACATCAGCAGAGCCAGTCGTAAACTGCTTGAATCTTTTCTGGTAGACCGAAAGCAATACGTGTGGGCAAACAACTCTCGGTCAAAGGAACAAACCATTCTTCTTGGAGTTCCACAAGGCTCAATTTTGGGTCCATTGTTGTTTTTGGTCTACATAAATGACTTACCAGCTTATATACAAAATGCCAAAACTATTCTATACGCAGATGATACCACACTACTAAATCAGTATCCATCGTTTCATGAAGTAACAACCAACAACACATTACTAAGAAACGATGCGAATGATTGGTTTTTAGCGAATAGATTAAGCCTGAATGAGACGAAAACCAAACATTTATTATTCTCCCTACGGGAAATGCCAAATGACATTAACCATGACCCTGTTACATTTTTGGGCGTTACCATTGGCGTTAACCTCAGCTGAGAAAGTCATATTGGACAGATCGCTCAGAAATTATGCAGATCGGTATACTGCATAAGAAACTTAAAATCCAATGTGTCTCGAAATGTTCTATTAACTGCTTATTATGCGCTGTTCGAATCCCATATCACGTATGCGTTGCTGGCTTGGGGACATTCTACTCATACCCAGCGAATTTTTCGCTTACAGCGACGAGTTGTTAGAATTATTTGTGATCTAAAGTATAGACAGGACTGTCGAAAATATTTTAACATTTTAGGAGTGATGACATTTCCGTGCCTGTACATCTTTCACTGCCTGATTTACATGCACATAAATAAAAATAAGTTCAATAGCCAACAAGAACTCCATAGGTATGAGACAAGGGGTAAACACTTAATACGGCCGACTTACACCAGACTCAGTTGTACCAGATATTCGTTTAATTATTACTCTATCAAATTTTATAATATCTTGCCAGAAAATATTAAGTGCTTGCCTCTGAGCTCTTTCCGATATACTTTAAAATCGTTTTTCAAGGAAAATCCATTGTATTCATTTGATGAATTCTTGGATAACGATTTTAATAACTTGTGTTAAAATGATATGTACACATATATTTTTATTTAAACTATAATATAATATTTTTTTCAATTATACTTATGCTGACGTGTGTAAAATGTAAAATTTCAAACACAAATAAATATTATTATTATTATTATTATTATTATTATTAAACAATACTTGTTATACATTTTTTTCTGTAAAGTCAATAATAAAAGAGATAATTAAAATTTAACAATAAAAGTTTTCCCGCCATAACTCTTTAAATATTAATCCAACCAAAAAATTGTAGTTAAATAAAAGATTTGTCTAATAATTTCAAACAATATTTGTTATACATTTTTTTCCGTTAAGTCAATAATAAGGGAGATAATTAAATTTTAACCTGTAAAGTTTACCCGCCATAACTCTTTAAATATTAATCCAATCAAAAAATTGTATAAAAATAAAATATTTTTCTAATAATTTTATATTTAAAGAGTTATGGCGGGAAAACTTTTAAGGTTAAAATTCAAGTATCTCCCTTATTATTGACTTTACAGAAAAAAATGTATAACAAATATTGTTTCAAATTAACAGACAAATCTTTTATTGAAATACAATTTTTTGATTGGATTAATATTTAAAGAGTTATGGTTGGAAAACTTTTAAGGTTAAAATTCAAGTATCTCCCTTATTATTGACTTTACAGAAAAAAATTTATTAAAAATATTGTTTGAAATTAATAGACAATTCTTTATTGTTATACAATTTTTTGATAAGATAAAAATTTAAAGAGTTATGGCGGGAAAACTTTTAAGGTTAAAATTCAAGTATCTCCCTTATTATTGACTTTACAGAAAAAAATGTAGAACGAATATTGTTTGAAATTAATAGGCAAATCTTTTATTTAACTACAATTTTTTGATTGGATTAATATTTAAAGAGTTATGGCGGGAAATCTTTTAAGGTTTAAATTTAATTATCTCCCTTATTATTGACTTTACAGAAAAAAATGTATTATAAATATTGTTTGAAATTAATAGACAAATCTTTTATTTAAATACAATTTCTTGATTGGATTAATATTTAAAGAGTTATGGCGGGAAAACTTTTAATGCTAAAATTTAATTATCTCCCTTATTATTTTTCAAGTAAAACGAGAATTTTGAAAATTCAACTTGTTCCTTGCTATTTTCTGTCAATAACATCATAATTCTTGGTCAGTAACCAAAATAAGTGTTATGTACTTCTAAAACATGTTGCGCTTAACAAGTTTTCAAGTAAAACGAGAATTTTGAAATTTCAACAATTTAGTTGCTATTTTATGTCAATAACATCATAATTCTTCGTCAGAAACCAAAATAATTGCTGTGTACTTCTAAAATATGTTGCGCTTAACAAGTTTTTAAGTAAAACGTGAATTTTGAAAATTCAACTATTTCGTTGCTATTTTGTGTCAATAACATCATTATTCTTCGTCAGAAAACAAAATAATTGCTGTGTACTTCTAAAACATGTTGCGCTTAACAAGTTTTCAAGTAAAACGTGACTTTTGAAAATTCAATTATTCGTTGCTATTTTCTGTCAGTACATCATAATTCTTCGTCAGAAACAAAAATAAGTGTTTTGTACTTCTAAAACATGTTGCGCTTAACAAGTTTTCAAGTAAAACGTGAATTTTGAAAAGTCAACTATTTCGTTGCTATTTTATGTCAATAATATCATAATCCTTCGTCAGAAACCAAAATAAGTGTTATGTACTACTAAAACATGTTGCGCTCAACAAGTTTTCAAGTAAAACGTGAATTTTGAAAATTCAACTATTTCGTTGCTATTTTCTGTCAATTACATCATAATTCTTCGTCAGTAACCAAAATAAGAGTTATGTACTTCTAAAACATGTTGCGCTTAACAAGTTTTCAAGTAAAACGTGAATTTTGATAATTCAACTATTTGGTTGCTATTTTAAGTCAATAACATCATTATTCTTCGTCAGAAACTAAAAAAAGTGCTATGTGCTTCTAAAACATGTTGCGCTTAACAAGTTTTCAAGTAAAACGTGAATTTTGAAAATTCAACTATTTCGTTGCTATTTTATGTCTATAACATCATAATTCCTCGTCAGAAACCAAAATAAGTGCTATGTACTTCTAAAACATGTTGCGCGTAACAAGTTTTTAAGTAAAACGGGAATTTTGAAACTTCAACAATTTAGTTGCTATTTTATGTCAATAACATCATAATTCTTCTTCAGAAACCAAAATAAGTGCTATGTACTCCTAAAACATGTTGCGCTTAACAAGTTTTCAAGTAAAACGTGAATTTTGAAAAGTCAACTATTTCGTTGCTATTTTATGTCAATAACATCATAATCCTACGTCAGAAACCAAAATAAGTGCTATGTACTACTAAAACATGTTGCGCTTAACAAGTTTTCAAGTAAAATGTGAATTTTGAAAATTCAACTATTACGTTGCTATTTTCTGTCAATTACATCATAATTCTTCGTCAGAAACCAAAATAATTCCTGTGTACTTCTAAAATATGTTGCGTTTAACAAGTTTTTAAGTAAAACGTGAATTTTGAAAATTCAACTATTTCGTTGCTATTTTGTGTCAATAACATCATAATTCTTCGTCAGAAACCAAAATAAATGTAATGTACTCTTAAAACATGTTGCGCTTAACAAGTTTTTAAGTAAAACGTGAATTTTGAAAATTCAACTATTTCGTTGCTATTTTATGTCAATAACATCATAATTCTTCGTCAGAAACCAAAATAATTCCTGTGTACTTCTAAAATATGTTGCGCTTAACAAGTTTTTAAGTAAAACGTGAATTTTGAAAATTCAACTATTTCGTTGCTATTTTGTGTCAATAACATCATAATTCTTCGTCAGAAACCAAAATAATTGTAATGTACTCCTAAAACATGTTGCGCTTAACAAGTTTTTAAGTAAAACGTGAATTTTTGGATTCCATGTCATTGTCATGTCATTGTCATGTCATTGTCATGTCATTGTCATGTCATTGTCATGTCATTGTCATGTCATTGTCATGTCATTGTCATGTCATTGTCATGTCATTGTCATGTCATTGTCATGTCATTGTCATGTCATTGTCATGTCATTGTCATGTCATTGTCATGTCATTGTCATGTCATTGTCATGTCATTGTCATGTCATTGTCATGTCATTGTCATGTCATTGTCATGTCATTGTCATGTCATTGTCATGTCATTGTCATGTCATTGTCATGTCATTGTCATGTCATTGTCATGTCATTGTCATGTCATTGTCATGTCATTGTCATGTCATTGTCATGTCATTGTCATGTCATTGTCATGTCATTGTCATGTCATTGTCATGTCATTGTCATGTCATTGTCATGTCATTGTCATGTCATTGTCATGTCATTGTCATGTCATTGTCATGTCATTGTCATGTCATTGTCATGTCATTGTCATGTCATTGTCATGTCATTGTCATGTCATTGTCATGTCATTGTCATGTCATTGTCATGTCATTGTCATGTCATTGTCATGTCATTGTCATGTCATTGTCATGTCATTGTCATGTCATTGTCATGTCATTGTCATGTCATTGTCATGTCATTGTCATGTCATTGTCATGTCATTGTCATGTCATTGTCATGTCATTGTCATGTCATTGTCATGTCATTGTCATGACATTGTCATCTCATTCTTCAGTTCTTACATCTGAAAACTTCTAACTAGTAAAGTTTTTAAGTAAAACGTGAATTTTGAAAATTCAACTACTTTGTTGATATTTTATGTCAATAACATCATAATTCTTCGTCAGAAACCAAAATAAGTGTTAAACTCCATTTACCGTAACTATGAAATGACGTCACAGTTGAAAAACTCGCCTTGTTGTCAATTCGTAATCTGTCAAAAAAAGTTAGGTTATATCGAACAACTTCTAAAAATATATTGAAAACCTATATTTCCTATGGAGGAAAGGAATTAATGTAAATTATGATGCACAGCAGTTCTTTCTAACCGATTTGTCGCGAAATTTATGGTTTATATTATATTAAGTGTGTAATGTAGTATTAAAAAAAAAATAATAATAAATTTCAGTGTATAAGAATCATCAGAAATATTTGTCTTTAGAAATGTGTCGTGTTCTTTTAATACTTTTTATAAAATGTACTTTAATTTTTCGCCTGGTGTCACATTGACAGAGCGGGTTCGGGAAACAAACGCGGAGTGTTCCGAGTCACACTGTTTAACTCCAGACCGATCGAATAAACGCGTTTAGATCTTTTCTCGAACGCTCCGAGCTTGCTTCCTGAACTCACTAAATGATATCGGAAAGCAATGATAAAGAGTCAGATTTTTTATTATTCGAATAGAAATTTTTGAATTTCAGATGTTAGATACAATTTTGTTTCGAATAATGAATATTCAAATATTATTTCCAGTCGAACAGTTTATTGCCACTAGCTGCAAGTGTAAATTGTAATGAGTATGCTAAAATTACTTTTCCTTTGCATTTGATGATAATAAACCGTTCTACGTAACAGACCTGTAGGTTAAAATTACAAAATAAAATACAGAACGTAACAAATGTAAATAGAACATATTTTTCATATATATAATATTTGTTTTTTGACCAAGATACAAAATTAAATATTGCTTTTGTTTACTTACATTACAAATTATAAAACCTTTTAAAATATAAAAACACAATATACAGATAAAAGTACGTTATAGAAATATCACCCAACATGGAAAATACTTAAATATACAAACAGTTCAAATAAAGTAAAAATAAATTATTATTATTATAGCCAATTCAATGCCGACAGCTCTTAGCAGCCGATATCGAAGAATGTTTTTGTCTCTTATTAATTATTTTGAAAGAGAGCGAAATAATGGTGGACCTTTAATGGATTTGAAATGTTTCAGAGATATGAGTCTGGTCTATTCACTTGAATATTTTTCTACAAATAATTGTTAATTAACTTTTTAGAGAGTTGCAGCTGCTTTAGATGTCAGTATTTCTAAAGTAAATAAAATAGCAGCCCAACAAACTAGAGGTGAAACTGTCAGTAGCCCGAAAAAGAAACGAATACGTACTAAATCTGTTGTAGAATTAGACAATTTTACAACAGTTGGGATACGTAATGTAATTTATGGGATGTACCGTTATAGTAAGGACACAACATCTCTACGTGAGGCCTCTTAATAAATTAATTTGATTTTAGGAGAGCATGTTACTGTCGACACTATTAATTTAAAACTACATGAAAGGGGACTGTATGATGGTGGAAAGACTTCCCTTTGGAAGATTTTAAGAAATATAGGTTTTAAATATAAAAGGGACGATCCAAGACGTGGTCTAATGGAACTTCCCCAAATCGTTCTGAAAAGAGTAAAATTTCTTAAGGAATATGTGAAGTTAAAACAAGAAGGACTCTACAAATTTATATTTATTGATGAAACCTGGATTTTCAAAGATGGGAATGTACGTCGTTCTTGGAAGGATGAAGATCTGCGTAGTATGAAAACATCCAAAGTAGGTGGATTTTTTTTTTTTTTGCTTTAATTATAGATATATCATTCTTCATGCGGGAGATGAAGGAGGGTTTGTAGAAGGAGCAGCATTAGTGTTTGCCTCCAAAACAAAGGATGGTGACATTCATTGGGAGATGAACCATAATAATTTTATTAATTTGTTCCAACACCAAATTTGCGATCAAATTTAGAGGAACCGTCCGTTATTGTTATGGATAATGCCAGCTACCACAGTGTAACTGAGAACAAGTCACCAACTTCTTCAAGTAAAAAGGTCGATATTCAGCAGTGGCTGCGGGATAATAAAATAAATTTCGATATCAGTAAACTAAAAGCAGAATTACTAAATTTAGAGAAAATGTAAGAAATTTTTCTATATTTAGTAGAAAATTTGTTTTTGTGTAATGTACTTTTGCTATATGTCACTTATTTTTTAAGGTACAAACTTCCGCCTATATATATTGCTGACAAAATGGCGGAGGAAAATGGGCACAAAGTTTTAAGACTCCCTCCATATCATTGCAATTTTAATGCAATTGAAAATATATGGAGTATGTGCAAGCGGTATTATGATGACAACGTAGGAAAGCAAGGCAGTTCGATGCAGGCTTCTTTGACAACGTGGCGAGAGGCGCTATCCTCAGTTACAAAAGAAAAGTGGCAAAACACCGTCCGCCATACTGAAGAAGAAATAAAAAAATGGTATGACAGGGAAATCTTTTTCGATTCAGAAAATATTACCACATGCGTTATAAATCTTGATGAAGATTCAAGTGACGATTCTGATTGGTTCGGTGAAGATCTTAATGATAATCAGTAATTACCATCAAAGTCAAGAAACAAGATAGGGCTCCTTGTAGAGGCAGAAACTCCAACCGTGATAAAACAATCAAGATCTGTAAAAAAGAAAATTATTGTCATTCACAAAAATATGTAAAAATATGTTATTCAGAAAAATATGTAAAAATCTTTTATCCCCCACTCTATTTCCCAGAGGGGTTGATCTAAAAATCTGAAAAAATCTCCATAATGTACATATATAAATATATATAACGGCTACGTCGAATCAACGACAGCCCTTCGCTACTAAAAGATAAATATTTCACAAACTTTGACGAGATGCCTATTCATGAGTGAACAGGCCAATTCTGGATACGAACATTTTGCCACAACTTACTTTTAAACTTTTTCAAATTACTTTCCATTACGTTCAATACACTTCCTCATACGTATAAACCACGTGTTAAAAATGTCTTCCGCCTTTGTTGCTGTGCGCCAAAAATTTTAACTAACTAACGAACAAAAATGTCTTCCCACTTTTCAGTTGGTACTTCTGCACTCGTTTGGTCCCAGGCTACTAGAAACTCATCCTCGCTCTTAAAATGGCGGCAATAATTTTCTTTTTCACAGATCTTGATTGTTTTACCACGGTTGGGGGTTTCTGCCTCTACAAGGAGCTATCTTTTTTCTTGACTTTGATGGTAATTACTGATTATCATTAAGATCTTCTTCACCGAACCAATCAGAATCGTCACTTGAATCTTCATCAGGATTTATAACGCATGTGGTAATATTTTCTGAATCGAAAAAGATTTCCCTGTCGTACCATTTTTTTATTTCTTCTTCAGTATGGCGGACGGAGTTTTGCCACTTTTTTTTTGTAACTGAGGATAGCGCCTCTCGCCACGTTGTCAAAGAAGCCTGCATCGAACTGCCTTGTTTTCCTACGTTGTCATCATAATACCGCTTGCACATACTCCATATATTTTCAATTGCGTTAAAATTGCAATGATATGGAGGGAGTCTTAAAACTTTGTGCCCATTTTCCTCCGCCATTTTGTCAACAATATATATAGGCGGAAGTTTGTACCTTAAAAAATAAGTGACATATAGCAAAAGTACATTACACAAAATAAATTTTCTACTAAATATAGAAAAATTTCTTACATTTTCACTAAATTTAGTAATTCAGCTTTTAGCATACTGATACGAAATTTATTTTATTATCCCGCAGCCACTGCTGAATATTGGCCTTCTTACTTGAAGAAGTTGGTGACTTGTTCTCAGTTACACTGTGGTAGCTGGCATTATCCATAACAATAACGGACGGTTCCTCTAAATTTGCGATCAATTGGTGTTGGAACCAATTAATAAAATTATTATGGTTCATCTCCCCATGAAAGTCACCATCCTTTGTTTTGGAGGCAAACACTGATGCTGCTCCTTCTACAAACCCTCCTTCACCTCCCGCATGAAGAACGATATATCTATAATTAAAGCAAAAAAAAAAAAATAATAATAAAAATAAATAAATAAAAATATATATGTATATATATATATATTTTTACGCATTCTCTATTTAGATAAATATTATACTAGTAGAATAAGTTATTAAAAAATTCCTAATCTGTACACACCTTGCTCCACCTACTTTGGATGTTTTCATACTACGCAGATCTTCATCTTGCCAAGAACGACGTACAGTCCCATCTTTGAAAATCCAGGTTTCATCAATAAATATAAATTTGTAGAGTCCTTCTTGTTTTAACTTCACATATTCCTTAAGAAATTTTATTCTTTTCAGAACGATTTGGGGAAGTTCCATTAGACCACGTCTTGGATCGTCCTTTTTATATTTAAAACCTATATTTCTTAAAATCTTCCAAAGGGAAGTCTTTCCGCCATCATACAGTCCCCTTTCATGTAATTTTATATTAATAGTGTCGACAGTAACATGCTCTCCTAAAATCAAATTAATTTATTAAGAGGCCTCACGTAGAGATGTTGTGTCCTTACTATTACGGTACATCTCATAAATTACATTACGTATCCCAACTGTTGTAAAATTGTCTAATTCTACAACAGATTTAGTACGTATTCGTTTCTTTTTCGGGCTACTGACAGTTTCACCTCTAGTTTGTTGTGCTGCTATTTTATTTACTTTAGAAATACTGACATGTAAAGCAGTTGCAACTCTGTAAAAAGTTAATTAACAATTATTTGTAGAAATATATTCAGGTGAAAAGACCATAGATATAAACTAAATTTTATATTTACTCACATCTCTGACACATTTCACATCCATTAAAGGTCCACCATTGTCTCGCTCTCTTTCAAAATAATTAATAAGAGACAAAACCATCCTTTGAGCACGGCTACTAAGAGCTTTGGGCATTATTACTTTTAAATTACAAATATATTTAAAAAGAATAAAATATAACCTCACTTAATTTGTACCTAAACGTCAACCTGACGTCAAAATAACGATTGAACAATCCAATTTAAAACCGACAACACTATATAAAATTACCAACATGAAATAAATAAATGTACTAACTGAGTTATGGTTGATTAAAACATATCATAACGTTGGTACTTAAATTAACCAAGTGTGACGTCATCTCACATTTATTGTGAATGGAGTTTATGTACTTCTAAAACATGTTGCGTTTAACAAGTTTTTAAGTAAAACGTGAATTTTGAAAATTCAACTATTTCGTTGCTATTTTATGTCAATAACATCATAATTCTTCGTCAGAAACCAAAATTAGTGCTATGTACTTCTAAAACATGTTGCGCTTAACAAGTTTTTAGATAAAACGTGAATTTTGAAAATTCAACTATTTCGTTGATATTTTATGTCAATAACATCATAATTCTTCGTCAGAAACCAAAATAAGTGCTATGTACTTCTAAAACATGTTGCGCGCAACAAGTTTTTAAGTAAAACGTGAATTTAGAAAATTCAACCATTTCGTTGATATTTTATGTCAATAACATTATAATTCCTCGTCAGAAGCCAAAATGAGTTCTATGTACTTCTAAAACATGTTGCGCTTAACCAGTTTTTAAACAAAACGTGAATTTTGAAAATTCAACTACTTCGTGGCTATTTTATGTCAATAACATCATAATTCTTCGTCAAAAACCAAAATTAGTGCCAAAATGAGTTCTATGTACTTCTAAAACATGTTGCGCGAAACAAGTTTTTAAGTAAAACGTGAATTTTGAAAATTCAACTATTTCGCTGCTATTTTATGTATAAAACATCATAATTCTTCGTCAGAAACCAAAATAAGTGCTATGTACTTCTAAAACATGTTGCGCTTAACAAGTTTTTAAGTAAAACGTGAATTTTGAAAATTCAACTATTTCGCTGCTATTTTATGTATAAAACATCATAATTCTTCGTCAGAAACCAAAATAAGTGCTATGTACTTCTAAAACATGTTGCGCGTAACAAGTTTTTAAGTAAAACGTGAATTTTGAAAATTCAACTATTTAATTGCTATTTTATATCAATAACATCATAATTCTTCGTCAGAAACCAAAATAATTGCTATGTACTTAAAAACATGTTTCGCTTAACAAGATTTTAAGTAAAACGTGAATTTTGTAAATTCAACTATTTTGTGACCTATAATACACCGGATATAGGTTTATTTAGTCTTGTGGCTAGCCTTTAAACAGCCGAGACGGTCGTGCGGTACAAATTTAGATGAATTTATAAAAAACAAAAAAAACAAAAAAGGGCGCCAATTGGTCTGAAATAAAATAATTGGGACCGACCAATAGATCCCACGCACAGACAAGATTTTAACGAAGACTGACTAAATCAGTCTCACTAGGCGAAACCTAACCTAAAACGAGATATTTGGGACATAAGACAATAACAACGACTGAATATAGTAAATATAAAAACAATAAAATTTATTATAATTTAAAATCGAAATGTAAATAAAATATATAAATACCAAAAATAAATTTAGAATAATAATATTATAAATTACAAACAAATAATAAAAATATTAATTAAAGGTAAATTTGGTTAAAGCGATTTTACCAGAATGCGCTGGATACAAAGCTTTCCCGGGTTGGTCGACCAGCGCCACGAAATTCCTACACATTCCGAATAAAATCTAACGTATAAATATATATATATACAACTAATATTCAAAATTTAAAATAAACAATATATAAACAATAACACAAATAATTTTGATTAAAAAGCTTATATGGATTTTTTCTTGAAGTTTCCTCTATCCTTGCCTTCTTTCGACGCTCGGTACGTCCAGCCCCAAATTATCCAAACCAGTACGCCAATGCCGTAAGCTGGCTCTGAATATTTCCTGCGACGCACCAAGAGGGAGAGAGAGAGAAAAAAGGAGAAATACTGGGAAGGAGAGCCTAGAATAAGATCATATCCATTAAATTTCGGTAAATGCTTGCGTTTTAAGCGCCGCAAACAATTATACTAAAATATACAAGCAATACAAAACAATAATTTAGATTTTTACCTTAAGATGTTATGCGGCTCTCTGTAGTAAATTTGTATTGTGGCAATATAAATCCGAATAAATCGTAGGAACTCAACGTCCTTTTCACCTTTACGTTCTCAAAACAAATCCCTTTAAAGGTCTAAATACTTATACTCTTCACCGTATAAGAATATTCTTCTGTTGAGAACGAAGGTCTGACCACGTACCAAATGATTTTCACGAATGAAAAAAAAATACTGTTTGTTACTTGTATATTATTGTGTAATCATGGTTACCGGAATTTATGCGATATTGTCTTATTTTAATAAAGTAGGCTGCTGTACATTAGCGTACCGTATTAAATTTGTTTATAAAATAAACAAATTTCTTTTAAAACGTTACATTCCCCCCTTTACTTCAAGAAAAATTCTTTCCCTCAAGAAAGATTTCCACTAAGGAATATCTTTTTTTTTGTTTTTATATACTATATTCTACTCTATACCTAAACTAACGTTAATAATAACTAACATTATTTAAAATTAACCGAAACTAAATCCTAACCAAAATCCTGTTCTTTTATTAATTTCTTTAAGTCCTTCGCATGCCATGTTCCTTTATGAACCCCAAATTTATCTTCTAATATAAACGTCCATGGCGATAGTTTTTCCTTAATGTAAAAAGGTCCAATAAATTTCGGTGCTAACTTTGCATTATAATGTTTACTAGCGTCCGAGAGAGAATAATTCTTACGTAATACTTCATCGCCTATTTCGTAAGTGTCTTCTCTTCTTCGTAAGTCATATATTTTTTTATTTTTTTGAAAGGACTTGTTCAAACGTTCGCGAACTTTCTTGTACACCTTATTTAATACCTTTGCTCTTATTTCTGGTGTTCTAAGAACTTCTTCATCTGTCTCTTCATTGTCTTTCTGGTAGTATGCACCATTTAATATCTGTTCCCTGCTGAAATTTAGAAAATACGGTGTGTGTCCAGTTGTTTCGTGTACACTTGTACGGATCGCACATCCAATTTTATCTAATTCAGCATCCCATTTTCTTTGATCTTCGTCGATGTAACAAGATATCATGGTTTTTACTACTCTAATTATTCTTTCCGCTGGATCCGCTTGTGGATGGTAATACGATGTAAAACGTATTCGTACATCATATTCTGCACACAGTTGCTTAACAAGATTATTAGCAAAATGTTTCCCGTTATCGCAAATTATTATTTGAGGAACACCAAATAACAAGAAAATTTCGCTTTCAAGTATCTTCTTAACATTCTGTGCAGTAGCACTCCGCATCGCGAATAACCTAGTAAATTTTGTAAAACAATCTGCTACCGTTAAAATAAACGTATTCCCATTCGAGCTTCGCGGTAATGGTCCCACGAAATCCATGCAAATCATCTGCCATGGTTTAATTATTCTGGGATGACTCAACATTAGACCTTGTTTTGCTTTTGACTCTGGTTTATGAGTTTGACATGTCATACAATTTCTGACATATCTAGCAATATCTGGTTTCATTTTCGGCCAATAATATCGTTGACATATTCAGTGAAAAGTTTTAAACACTCCAGCATGTCCTGCAGTTGGAACATCGTGAAACTGCTTAAAAATTTCCAGTCGCTTTTCTTTTGGTGGTATGATTTTCCATTCGTCCGTTTCGTCCGACAGTTCAGGGATCTTAGTTGTAACGTGTTTAAATATAATACCGTTTTCTATTTTATATAACGGATACTTCTGCGGTGAATTTCTTATCTCCTTATCAACTTCTTGTACCACTTGTCTACTACTACTAAATTTTTTTGTATACAATTTAGTTGTGGTACTGCTCGCGATAACGTGTCAGGAACTATATTTTCCTTCCCCTTTCTATGAACGATATTAAATTGGAATTGCTGCAAACGAACGGCCCACCTCGCTAAACGTCCTGTTGGGTTTTTTAGATTATTGAGCCACAACAATGAACTGTGGTCGTAATTTTTCAATGCTCCAAATCACAGCTAAACATTCCATTTCGGTTGTACTAAAATTTCGTTAATTTCTAGTTAACGATTTACTGAGATAACAAATCACTTTTTCTTCTCCGTTTATAATTTGAGTTCACACCGCCCCTATACCATAACCACTAGCGTCACATTGCACCGTAAAAGGTTGTGTAAAATCCGGACAACTTAATATTGGTGCTATAACCAAATACGATTTTACGGTTCGCAACACCTCCTCGCATTCTTCGGACCATCTGAAATTTGTATTTTTACGCAAAAGTTGGTTTAGTGGCGCAATAAGCGTTGAATAGTTTGGTAAAAATCTCCGATACCAAGATATCATCCCTAATATCCTATGTAATTCCTTCACCGACTTAGGACTCGGAATAATTCTTACCGCCTCAACTTTTTCAGGGTCAACCCGAAGACCGAATTTATCTACAATGTAGCCTAGATATTTAAGTTCAGGTTTGCAAAAATTACATTTGTCTTTACTTAGTGTTATGCCCGCCTCTTTTAAACGATTTAGAACCTTTGATAATACGGTTAGATGTTCCTCAAAAGTGTTACTAACTATAATAATATCGTCTAAATAGGCGAATGCGTTCGGATCTAATTCGGGACTAATTATTTTATCCATAAGTTTTTGCCACGACGCGCCTCCAGAATGGAGTCCAAAAGGCATACGACAAAAATGAAACTCTTTACATTCTTTTTTGACTGGGATTTGTCAGTAAGCCGATTTAACGTCCAGAGTAGTAAGATACACCGCGTTCTTTAATTTATCTAAAATGCTGTTTATCATTGGAAGAGGATAAGCACTAGGTTTAGAAACCTTATTAAGTTTGCGATAGTCCACACAAAAACGATAAGAATTATCTTTCTTCTTTACTAATAATATCGGTGACGACCACGCGCTATTCGACGGTTCTATTACTCCTAGTTTTAACATTTTATCTAACTCTTCGTCGATATGTTTTTGAACGTAGGGTGATACCGGGTAATACCTTTGTTTTATAGGGGGATGGTCACAAATGATCTTATGTTCTATCCACGACGTTTTACCGAGCTTATCTCCTATTCCATCAAAGTATTTCGTAGTTAGTTTTTCGAGTTTACTGCGTTGGTCCGATGTTAAATTATCGACATTTATTATTGCTGACTGATTATCATCAACAGTCATAACGTTTGTCGGTGTCGCAAATCTCCAATGGTTACTACATAGATTTGGGACGATTTCCATAACCCTCAAAAAAAAAATCTATACCACATATTAACGTATGACTTAATTTAGGGGCAATTATCACGTTAATTAGTTTTTCCCTATTTTCCAATTTCATTGGTACGTAACAGGAACCAATACTATATATAATTTCCACGTTTCCCACAGTACAATTAAATTTATTATTGCATTGTGACGAAAGCGAAACAGCACGCCACTGACTGACTATTGCCAAGCAACAGGAAAAATAAGGATATGTGACAGCCATGATTTTTTATGTCAATTTATACTAAATATTGCATTATATTTAATAAAAATACTGTGTAATTATAGTAAAATAAAATTCATGTGGGTTATATAAAGTGGCGCATCCAACGTGTTGCCCGAGATAGAGTGCAACAGTACTAGTTTTGGTAGTTTTCAAATTGTTTATATGTAAAGTGCAGTTTAACCTTTAACAAGAGTTGTTATTCGTGGTTCTGTGACTGCCAGCATCTTAAATAAATAATTTTAACTATCTGAAACTTGCAGACTTTATTATCACCTTTTTAGTTCGTTTCGTGCGGTTTTGTGAAGAATTTTTTGTTTACCTTCACCGTGGGTGCGTACGAACTCTAGCTGTGCGTGTGTCGTGTCGCGTAACTAGTATACAATTTCAAAGTGAATTTTGAACGTTGCGTGCGTACTAGTACCTACACAGTTACGATTTTGCATTTTTCGCGCGGAACAAAATGCCTCCAAAAAAGAGCAGTTCAGAAGAATCTTCTACAGATGGTCAAGAGACTCAAATTGTGATGACACAGGCACAATTGCAAACCATTCTGGCAGGCGTTCAAAATATGGTTCGTGAACAGTTGGCAGCGGAAAGGCGCAGTGAATCATCGAGTTCACATTCAGATATACATCAGTCTACACAAGGCAACTTTTCGAGATGCACAACGCGATACAATGGTACACCGAAAGCGTCTGAAGTTGAAGCCTTCATCGATGCTATTGAAATATACAAAAACTGCGTTCAAATGTCAAATGAGAATGCACTTCGCGGTTTACCTATGCTCCTTACAGACGTTGCAGCGGTCTGGTGGCAGATAGTGAAGAGAAGTGTCACTTCATGGGATGAAGCGATCACGCTCCTGAGAAACCATTTCGGTCAAAAGATACCTCCGTACCGAGTCTATAGGGAACTATTTGCCTGTGAGCAAGGTGACAAAATTAGTACAGATGTTTTCGTTTGCGAAGCAAGAGCAAAACTCGCAATGCTCCCGGAAAACACACTGACGGAAGAAACTCAGTTAGACATGGTCTACGGACTGCTTAATAAGAAGATACGTAAGCAGATAAGTAGAGATAAAGTATCTACGTTTGAAGATCTTCTTAAGAAAGCTCGGGTTCTTGAGGAAATCTTAAAAGAAGAAGAATCTTCTCCTTATCCAAAGCAGTGGCGTTGCCCTTACTGTAAAACAATTGGTCATCGGCTTGAAGAGTGTACCAAGCGACCTCCAAAGAATGAGAAAGATACTTCTGATGACGCAGAGCGAGCGAAGAAGCCATTAGCCTGTTATGGGTGCAATGCTCCAGGCGTTTACAGATCCAAATGTCCAAAATGCAATCCGGCGTGGGCCAAAGCAAACGCATTTGAGTTTGGAAACATTAAGATTGATAAAGTATGTTCAGTCTTCCAGCAACGGCCGGTACTGCTCGTGAAAGTAGGAAAACGGACAGGTACCGCATTAGCAGATACTGGAGCTGAAACAAGCATAGCAGATAGAACATTGTATGACTTGCTAAAAGAAGATGGACACTTGTTCGAGAACGACGTTGTTCATATATCGTATGCGGACGGAATAAAGAAAATTGAAAATATACAACGGACGATTGCTACAGTTGAAATTGCGAATCGGAAAATTGAAATGCCATTTATTGTTTTTCCACACCTGACAACCAATCGGACAATCCTTGGGATTGACTTTTTCGAAATATCGGGAGTAGTGTTGAATTCAGCTCAGAGAACATGGTACTTCAATAATGCTCCAGCAGAAAATTTCCGTATGCTACCCCTGCATACGAGCCTGAAATAAACACCGTCAATACTTCACGACCGGTACAAAAAAACGTCCAGATGAAGCTATTCACCTCGAGTCTGAGGAAAGGGAAACAATTAATACCATCTTACAAGAGAATTCCGACATCTTCCAACAAGGGGGAGAGCCAACCCCTTTCTCCGAGCATGGCATCAATACTGGCGAAAATCTGCCTGTATTCACTCCGCCTTACCATATGCCCGAGAAGAAGAAAACAGTCCTCAAGGAAGAGATTAATCGTCTACAGAAATTAGAGGTAATTGAAGAATGTGAGTCACCATTGGCCTCACCAGTGATGATGGTTCCCAAACCCGATGGGAATTACCGTGTATGCGTCGACTATCGACGGTTAAATGCCTTGACTGTAGCCGATAGATATTCGATGGCCAGATTGAATGACTCATTACACTCGAAAAGGACCCGATATACGTCTACCATGGACCTGCAAAGTGGTTATCATCAAGTTCCACTTCAAGAGCAAGGTAGACAAAAACGGTACGCTGATGAGCACCGTAAGCCAGCTCCAATCTACAATATAGGTGCAAAGGTACTAGTAAAATCCCATACCCTCAGCAGTTCTGCCAGAGACTTTACAAGTAAACTTGCACCCAAACGATACGGACCCTACGTCATTTCCAGACATGTGTCCACGGATACATATAGAATATCCGATCCTCAAACCCCGGACGTTCCAATTGCCACTGTTCATGCTTCGGATCTTACACCCTACGTCAGTACACGTACTCCAGATGCGACTGCCGTAGTACCCCGCCGACGCAGAGGACGTCCCACCAAGAAACGCTAAACCGCCTCCGTTCCTTTTGTTTTGGCCATCTGCACGATTCCGTTCGAAGCCAAAAAGGGGGAGTGTGACGAAGGCGGAACAGCACGCCACTGACTGACTATTTCCAAGCAACAAGAAAAATAAGGATATGTGACAGCCATGATTTTTTATGTCAATTTATACTAAATATTGCATTATATTTAATAAAAATACTGTGTAATTATAGTAAAATAAAATTCATGTGTGTTATAGCATTCTAATTTAAATCCCATAGAATGTAATACGCTCCAACCATCTTCGTTCATGAACGTATGAGTCGCACCCGAATCTAACAAACCTAAAAATTTATTTCTTAAAATATCAATTTCGACATAAGGTCTTTCATCACCTCGGGCGTGATTCATAATAAATTCTAAAATACATTTAATCGGATTTTCCGTTTTAGAGATACTACAAGACAATAACCGATTTTCTATTGCCTTGACATCTCGTTTCCCTCCTTTGACGAACATGAAGGACAAGTATGGATAGTGAAACCTTTTTTATTACATTTGAAGCAATGTTTTTCGTGCGGTTTTGAACAATTATTAGCAAAATGTCCCGCTTCATGACAAATATAACATTTACGTACCGATTTCTTATTTGCCGGTTCGACTGAATGACAACTACTGTTATAGCTAGATTTGCTACTATGAGCGTATGCTAAATCAGATTCCATCATCCGGTTCGGTGGTGGTGTATAATTTTTTATTAGCGTATTTCGATGCTCTAATTGCTTGCAGATTTTTCGCAATTCGTTTATATTTTTAGGTTCTACTAGACCTATTTGGGTTTGTAAATAAGGCAGAATATTACGCGAAATTATCTTAAGTTTTGTTGTCTCAGGTAATGGTATCGCCATTCGATCAAATAAATTCAACATGACAGCAAAATACATCCCTACCGACTCATTTACACGTTATGTACGGCGTTTTATTTCCTCGAATAATTTCTCGTCATAGTCTGGAGGTTGAAATTCGTCCTTTAAGGCATTTACAAGTTCCTCCCAATTGTTGACGAATTTTCTTATGACTCGAAACCAACATTTCGCCTTTCCTTCGAACAAGTCTAGTGCCGATAAGAATAATTGTTGTCGCGTTACATTCCTAGCAACGCGCATTTCTTCAACGCTTTGCAAAAATGCGTTAAGTGATTGCTTGTCTTCACCATTATATTTTAATTTCCATTTATAAACTGGCACCGAGTACGAGTTTCGATTTGACATTGCTAAATTTTTCAAACTTTTGCGAGTATTATGCAAAGACTCATCGCTATCTGATGTATCCGATTCGTCGTCACTTAAGTTGATATCAATAGCTGATAAATCTACTGGGACTTGATCATAAATTTTGGTGCTGGACTTTCGAAAAGATTTTTGTTTTATATCTGCCAATGATGACAAGTTAACAATTTTGAGTAAAATTCGTTCTTTTCTTTTTGCAAATCATCATCCGAATCCCCTATTTTTATCCTATTGATCCTACCTAACGCGTATTCTATTTTTGAACGAAATTTCCTGTGAACCAACGATTCCACATCTCCGTCCATTTCGGAATACAAATTGTTAAGTTCGTCAACTGTTAATTTTAATGCTAAAATATCCTCCATCGAACCGATGGATACATTGGCATTTTTATTTCCGTACCCTTCCGTTCGAGTTTTAATAAACCCCATAATGCAATACGCATTTGTTCTACCGTTCCTACATCGCGCAAACCTTTAATCGTTAATTCATAATCCAATTCGTTATGATTTAAACGATTTATTTCGTATCGAATCTGTTTCTTTATTTTATCGGCTATATTTACGGGAATACAAAATAATAGCCAACAAAATTATAAATTTACCTAATTTTCAACACTACAACAAAATAATTACTATACGTCTATTTTCCAAGTACGTTATCCTTATTATCCCAAATACTCACTAAAAATCACGTTGGGCGTCAGAAATGTGACCTATAATACACCGGCTATAGGTTTATTTAGTCTTGTGGCTAGCCTTTAAACAACCGAGACGGTCGTGCGGTTCAAAATTAGATGAAATTATAAAAAAAAAGGGTGCCAATTGGTCTGAAATAAAATAATTGGGACCGACCAATAAATCCCACACACAGACTAGATTTTAACGAAGACTGACTAAATCAGTCTCACTAGGCGAAACCTAACCTAAAACGAGATATTTGGGACATAAGACAATAACAACGACTGAATATAGTAAATATAAAAACAATAAAATTTATTATAATTTAAAATCGAAATGTAAATAAAATATATAAATACCAAAAATAAATTAAAAATTATTAAAAAAATATTAATTAAAGGTAAATTTGGTTAAAGCGATTTTACCAGAATGCGCCACGAAATTCCTACACATTCCGAATAAAATCTAACGTATAAAAAAATATATATACAACTAATATTCAAAATTTAAAATAAACAATATATAAACAATAACACAAATAATTTTGATTAAAAGGCTTATATGGATTTTTTCTTGAAGTTTCCTCTATCCTTGCCTTCTTTCGACGCTCGGTACGTCCAGCCCCAAATTATCCAAACCAGTACGCCAATGCCGTAAGCTGGCTCTGGATATTTCCTGCGACGCACCAAGAGGGAGAGAGAGAGAAAAAAGGAGAAATACTGGGAAGGAGAGCCTAGAATAAGATCATATCCATTAAATTTCGGTAAATGCTTGCGTTTTAAGCGCCGCAAACAATTATACTAAAATATACAAGCAATACAAAACAATAATTTAGATTTTTACCTTAAGATGTTATGCGGCTCTCTGTAGTAAATTTGTATTGTGGCAATATAAATCCCAATAAATCGTAGGAACTCAACGTCCTTTTCACCTTTACGTTCTCAAAACAAATCCCTTTAAAGGTCTAAATACTTATACTCTTCACCGTATAAGAATATTCTTCTGTTGAGAACGAAGGTCTGACCACGTACCAAATGATTTTCACGAATGAAATAAATACTGTTTGTTACTTGTATATTATTGTGTAATCATGGTTACCGGAATTTATGCGATATTGTCTTATTTTAATAAAGTAGGCTGCTGTACATTAGCGTACCGTATTAAATTTGCTTATAAAATAAACAAATTTCTTTTAAAACGTTAAAATTTCGTTGCTATTTTATGTCAATAACATCATAATTCTTCGTCAGAAACCAAAATAAGTGTTATGTACTTAAAAACATGTTGCGCTTAACAAGATTTTAAGTAAAACGTGAATTTTGTAAATTCAACTATTTCGTTGCTATTTTATGTCAATAACATCATAATTCTTCGTCAGAAACCAAAATAATTGCTATGTTCTTCTAAAACATGTTGCGCTTAACAAGTTTTTAAGTAAAACGTGAATTTTGAAAATTCAACTACTTCGTGGCTATTTTATGTCAATAACATCATAATTCTTCGTCAGAAACCAAAATTAGTGCTATGTTCTTCTAAAACATGTTGCGCTTAACAAGTTTTTAAATAAAACGTGAATTTTGAAAATTCAACTACTTCGTGGCTATTTTATGTCAATAACATCATAATTCTTCGTCAGAAACCAAAATAATTGCTATGTTCTTCTAAAACATGTTGCGCTTAACAAGTTTTTAAGTAAAACGTGAATTTTGAAAATTCAACTACTTCGTGGCTATTTTATGTCAATAACATCATAATTCTTCGTCAGAAACCAAAATTAGTGCTATGTTCTTCTAAAACATGTTGCGCTTAACAAGTTTTTAAATAAAACGTGAATTTTAAAAATTCAACTATTACCTTGTTATTTGTTATTTTTGCGCGTAACAAGTTTTTAAGTAAAACCTGAATTTTGAAAATTCAACAATTTCGTTGCTATTTTATGTCAATAACATCATAATTCTTCGTCAAAAACCAAAATAAATGCTATGTACTTCTAAAACATGTTGCGCGTAACAAGTTTTTAAGTAAAATGTGAATTTTGAAAATTCAACTATTTCGTTGCTATTTTATGTCTATAACATCATAATTCTTCGTCAAAAACCAAAATAAGTGCTTTGTACTTCTAAAACATGTTGCGGGTAACAAGTTTTTAAGTAAAACGTGAATTTTGAAAATTCAACTATTTCGTTGCTACTTTATGTCAATAACATCATAATTCTTCGTCAGAAACCAAAATAAGTGTTATGTACTTCTAAAACATGTTGCGCTTAACCAGTTTTTAAGTAAAACGTGAATTTTGAAAATTCAACTATTTCGTTGCTATTTTATGCCAATGACATCATAATTCTTCGTCAGAAACCAAAATAATTGCTATGTTCTTCTAAAACATGTTGGGCTTAACAAGTTTTTAAGTAAAACGTTGTTTTGAAAATTCAACTATTTCGTTGCTATTTTATCTCAATAACATCATAATTCTTCGTCAGAAACCAAAATAAGTGCTATGTACTTCTAAAACATGTTGCGCGTAACAAGTTTTTAAGTAAAACCTGAATTTTGAAAATTCAGCTATTTCGTTGCTATTTTATGTCAATAACATCATAATTCTTCGTCAGAAACCAAAATTAGTGCTATGTTCTTCTAAAACATGTTGCGCTTAACAAGTTTTTAAATAAAACGTGAATTTTAAAAATTCAACTATTACCTTGTTATTTCATGTCAATAACATCATAATTCTTCGTCAGAAACCAAAATTAGTGCTATGTACTTCTAAAACATGTTGCGCGTAACAAGTTTTTAAGTAAAACCTGAATTTTGAAAATTCAGCTATTTCGTTGCTATTTTATGTCAATAACATCATAATTCTTCGTCAGAAACCAAAATTAGTGCTATGTTCTTCTAAAACATGTTGCGCTTAACAAGTTTTTAAATAAAACGTGAATTTTAAAAATTCAACTATTACCTTGTTATTTCATGTCAATAACATCATAATTCTTCGTCAGAAACCAAAATTAGTGCTATGTACTTCTAAAACATGTTGCGCGTAACAAGTTTTTAAGTAAAACCTGAATTTTGAAAATTCAGCTATTTCATTGCTATTTTATGTCAATAACATCATATACCTTCGTCAAAAAACAAAATAAATGCTATATACTTCTAAAACAAGTCAGTCTAAAAAAATTGTTTTTGTTTGTTTTCGGGCCGAATTGATTAATTTGGTCTTAGTAATTCAGTTCTTCCTTCCGAAATCCTCTAACACTTAAGGTTTTTAAGTAATACGTGATTTTTTAAAATTCGACTATTTTGTTGCTATTTTTTGTCAATCGCATTTTAATTCTTTCATAGTTGTTTTGTCTTACCTAATTGCCTTCATTTGTAGCCTTATCATATTATGGGATTTTGGTAAAAGTGCAGAACACATTGTGTTCTGCACTTTTCCAGGCCAAAATTCACACAGACATCTGTACTGAAAATCTCTACAATTCTTAATAGTTGTTGAAGGTGTTGAGATGTACTGGTATATAACTTAATATCATCCATATACATAAGATGTGACACTCTGCTAAGAATCTGCTGTCCTTTTCTGATGTTAATCAACTATTATTATTATTGTGGATCACGGCCGTTTTTTCTCACGTCGATGCGTGGTGGTACTCACCTAACGTGTTAAAAAGAACAAGGGTTGAGGTAAGTATGTTTAACTAAAATGTATGGGTTGTGGGTAAGTACAAATTTAGTTATATCTTTTTACTGGGCTTACTATTTATTAAGAAATTTTCTAACTATGTTGCGGGTGCTGAGAAAAGAGTCTTTCTGCATGGACTGCGTCACGTTACGGATGTCTTCTACCTGGAGGGCTTTTGTTTTTTATTTATCTATGTCATATCAGGCCGATTGTGTCCCACGGTTTTGTCCGTTATAATATTTCTGTCCCAATACAGCTGCAAGGTATCATTTTCTAATATGTTCTCAGGCGATTATTTGTAATATGGTGCTAAGTCTGTCGCAAGCTTATGTTTAAGTACAATATTTCTGTGTAATATTTTAGCAACATTATCATGACGGGTTTTATAGTCAGTTTGTGTTATTGTCTAGCATCCGGATATTATACAGTGAATTCCTTTAATCCTGCAACATTGAAATTATTATTATGCATGATTTCCCTAGTAACGACAAATTATTTTGACAGCAATGCAAAATCGCCTATGTTGCAAGTTAAAATAAACGCAATTTTACATTGCTGTCAGATTTCAATTACCATAGTAACGGTAATACCTACATTGCAGGATTAAAGAAATTCACTGTATGTTGAACTGTTTCAGTACTGGCTTTACATAATCTACATGCATCATCTTGGGTGCCGTCTTTAATGATTAATTTCTGATTATTATTATTATTGTACATTTATGTTACACAGTACAACAGTACAACTGGAAGAAAAAAAGGTCATCTTCACGATTCGGGTCCTAACCAAGGACCTAAGAGTCGCAAAGTTATCTTCGCAAAATTCGTGCTGTTCCCAACAGGGCTGCCTTTTGCAACTGTCCGGTTGTACTCCTTTGCAGCCCTAACGCGTCTAAGTGTTTTTGGATTATTATTATTATTTTGGATCACGTCAATTTTTTCTCACGCCGATGCGAGGTTTGGCTCACCTAACGTGTTACAAAGAACAAGGGTTGAGGTAAGTATGTTTAACTAAAATGTGTTTTAGGTAAGTACAAATTTATTTATATCTGTTTACTGGGCTAGCTATTTATTAAGAAATTTTCTAACTATGTTGCGGGTGCTGAGAAAAGTTGCTTTCTGCATGGACTGCGTCACGTTACGGATGTCTTCTTCCTGGAGGGCTTGAAGACTATCACACAAGGACTTCTGTATTACACCCTTAGCGGATACTATTACTGGTATGGTTTTTGCTTTCAACATGTTTCGGCTAAATATTGAAATTAATTGAATATTGAAAAAAGTATCATCTACCGTTTTCGATTTAAATAAAACATTTCTTCTCTTACCATCATTGGCTTACTGATTTGAGTTTGAAGCTCCTGGTGCTTCAGATATTAAAAGAGTCGATGCACAAAACTTTCACGAGTATTACTGTCACTCATGTTGGCGGAAAAATACAAATATATAATTGTAAAATATATCACTCAAATTTTTCACAAATTAAATCTGCGTCAGCCGTCTACAATGTATAAATACTAAATTCCAATGAACAGTGAGAGTGAAAAAATCAAATCTCAATCCTGATTTTAATTTCAATCAATTTAATCATGATAATGAATAAATATTTAATTTAGTTACCAGTGTAAATAACTGCATTATGAGTAGGGCTCGGACGTTTTTAGGCAAATCTGCACTAACGACATTATTAATGAGATGTTCATAGACGTAGAAAAATTCACATCATAATATCAATAAATAGGTACTCGTTAACTAAAAACATTCCTGTCTTATTAATACAAATGCTACTACATATGTTTTTCCATAATGTGCATTGTTGAATGCAATATCATTGTGAGATGTTATCATTGTTAACAATGTTATTAAAGAAAAGCATTTCTTTTAATGCAAACGTCAAATACATTCAAACCTGTAATATTTTGAACCGTTTTTTAATCTGTATAAACTTTGCAAATCCTGTCAACTATTTATTTTTCTTCTGAACTGTGAACAGAGCTGAACAATAATTCTTATAGGTTTTTATATTTAGAGCATATACTTTCAAACACTTCTCGAATCTATCTACTAATATTCACTTTTTTACAATAATAATAATTATAGCATTTTTAAAATATATTTCTTTCTGAAAGAAAAATTTGTAGACATTTTTCTTATTATTGCTATATATATTTTTATTATTTTGGAGATATTAAAATGGCTGAATTAAATTTTTTAAGAGATTTTAACAGAATATGGATTTACTGATCATTTTCAAGTTAATAACGAAAAACAACTGTTTTGTATATTTTGTAAAAAATATATAATACGCACAAAAAGAAATCATTTAACTCAACACGTCTGTGGAAAGATACATAGAACTAATGTCGATGGATTACAGGATAATTTTAAAACCGACCGGCGTAGCGTAGTGGTAACACATGTGTTCTGCAGTGCTAAGGTCTCGGGTTCGAATCGCGTTCAGGCATAGAATGTTTCAAAGAATAAGACTTGTCCTGGTTGGTTGCCGAATTAGCAGAGGCCATAAAAAAAAAAAACTGAAAAAAAGTTTCTCGTGACTTCAGCCTTTATTTAAATAATAAAATTAAAGCAGTTCTTCAGAGAAATCCATACCTTCGAATATTAACACAAATTTATTCGGATGACTGCCCCGATTTTTTAAAACCATATTTTTATAAGCATCGAAATTATTTTTGTAGAGCCCCCGTTATTAAAAGTCTTGTGAAGTCGAAAAAACTTTTTCTAAATTTAAAAATATTCTTACGCCAAGCAGAAATAGTTTTTCTAACGAAAATTTAGAAAAAGTCTGAATTATAACTTGCATTTCTGACAAATTCCTATAAGTTCATACAATTTATAATTCAATAACTTCATATATTATTCATAAAAAAATTGTGGTGAAGTATAATACGTGTCTAGTTTTTTGGTACAATTCTGGTTTATGTATTGTGTAAATCTTCATAATTTATTGTCAATTGAGTATAGTTCTATAGTGTAAAAAATCCTGTTAATTTTGCTATAATTAACAATATACTAGCTAGACTTAAAGGCAAGTTATTAATAAAAACATGAATAATA
Source organism: Liopterus haemorrhoidalis (assembly GCA_963971575.1). Taxonomy (NCBI): domain Eukaryota; kingdom Metazoa; phylum Arthropoda; class Insecta; order Coleoptera; family Dytiscidae; genus Liopterus; species Liopterus haemorrhoidalis. The sequence continues at coordinate 33,445,506 of OZ020618.1, forward strand.
TTTGACTTGAACTGATAAGTGTTTTTAAAGTTGTAGAAACTTGTTTGCTGAGTGCATACCGGATTTTTTATTTTCTATTTGTCTGCAACCAACATAACACGTCTTTTCTGCGGGTTGTGTGGTGCTTAGGAATTATATACAATAACGTAAAAAATTACAAAAATGAACTGTGCAACTTGTTATAAAACAATAGAACAATCGAATTATGTCAAATGTGCAATATGTAAAAATGAGTTCCACTTTGTTCAATAGCGGTTCTGTCAATTTCATACAGAAAAATTAATAAAAACAAGCCAACATGGAAATGTTCTGAATGTATCACCCATACTTGGAAAAAACCATCATCCAACCCAAATCATGATGTGTCGGACATGGAATTAAAATACGAAATGCATCAAGAAAAAATCATTAATAATTTTACCACAGATAAACTTAATTTAAAATAAATACATTTCAATATTAGAAGTGTAGCAAAGAATTTTGAAGAATTAGAATTATATTTAGATAGATTATCCCCATTTAATTTGATTATTGTAACTGAAACTTGGAATCCAAATCTTGATTGCTTTAATTTAAATGGAACGAAAGGAGAAGATGAGACGAGAGGCGCGAAGGACAAAGAGAGAAATAAGGAAGGGGAGGTTATGCTGAAATGGATGGAAGAGAAGGGATGGAGTGTACTAAATGGAAACAAAGAAGGGGACGAAGAGGGGAGTTGGACGTATTATAAGGGAGAGAAGAAATCAACTATCGATTACGCCGTAGTAAATGAAGGGGCGTGGGAAAAGATAAGCAGGTTTGAAGTGAGGGAGAGAATATAGTCAGACCACCAACCGATAATAGTAGAGATAAGGAGGGGGAGAAAGAGAGAGGATGAAGAGGAGGTAAAGGATACACAAAACTGGACGGAGAAGGGAATAAGTAAATATATGGCAACAATTGAGAAGTGGAATGGAAAGGAACGGGGGTGGAGAGAGGATGGAGAGAGCTGAGAGAGGGAATAGAGAGAGCGGTGGAAAAGAGAAAATGGAGGAGTCCAAAGATGGGGAAGAAGCCATGGTGGGGAATGAATTGTAGAAACGCGAAAAAGGAAGCGCAAAAGGCCTGGAGGAAAAAATAAAAGGAGTGGGGACGGAAGAGGAATACAAGGGAAAAATGAAACAATATAAAAAACTTTCGAGGAGGAAAAGGAAAAGCACATGAAGAGGCAACAGGACGAAGTCGAAAAGATAAATAATGAAAAACAAGCGTGGGAATATATAAATAAGGCCAGAGAGAAACAGATAGGAATTAGCAAGAAGATAACTATGGGGAGCTGGAGGAAACACTTTATGAAATTATTGGAGGGAAGTGAAGGCAGAAGGGAAGAGTCCGAGGAGGAACAAAGGGTATGGGAAGCAAGGGAGGAAGATAAAGCTGCAGAGAAAGGAAGAAGAGAGGAGGAGAAGGAAGAAGAACCAGAAGAGGAGGAAGTGTGGAGCGTAATTAAGAGCCTGAAGAAGGGAAAAGCGGCAGGACCTGATAAAATAAAGAACGAGGCATGGATATATGGAGAGAAAGTGGCGGAAAAGATGACAGAAATAATCCGAGGCGTGTGGAAGGGAGAAGGATACCCAGAAGACTGGAGGGAAGGAATGATAATTCCCATCCACAAAAAAGGAAGCAGGAATAGCGCAGGGAATTACAGAGAAGTAACCCTGATGAGCACGGCATACAAAGTGTATGCGACAGTGCTCAATAAGAGGCTAGTGGAGGAAATAGAGGATAAAGAAATATTAGAGGAGACGCAGTAGGGTTTTAGGAAGGGAAGTGGGGCGATAGATAACATATACACGATAAACCACATAGTGGCTGAGAGAATAAAGAGGAAAAGAGGGAAGGTGTATATAGTATTTATCGGCCTTAAGGCCGCCTTTGACAAATTGGACAGTCAAGAATTGTGGGAAGTATTGGAAAGAAGGGGTGTAAGGGAAGAAATGATAAAAAGGATTTAAAAAATATACGAGGAGATGAGGTGCAAGGTGAAGGTGGGAGAAGAAGAGTCCGAAAGCTTTTGGGTAAATAAGGGGGTGAGACAGGGCTGTCCGTTGAGCCCAACATTATTTAATGTATACGTAGCTGACCTGGAAGAAGCAATGAGGAAGGGGCAAGACGGAGGAGTGGTGGTGGGAAGGAAGAAGTATTGGACAATGGGATACGCAGATGATCTGACTCTGATGGCAGAGAATGAGCAGGGACTAAAGAGGATGATGGTCAGAGCGGACAAGTACTTTAGAAGAAAAAAACTGGAGGTAAACAGAAATAAAACGAAGGTGATGGTGTTTGGAAAGCGGGGAGGAAAGAGAAAGAATATAAGATGGGAATGGTCAGGGACAGAAATTGAAGAGGTAAAAAGTATGAAGTACCTCGGATATGTTCTAACGAGGAACAACAGAGCAGAGCAGCATGTTAGAGAAAGGGTAAAGAAAGCAAGAATGGTTATGGGGAAGCTATGGCGCATAGGAGTAAGGAGGTTTGACGACGATATCAGGTGGAGGATGAAATTGTTTGACGGGATAGTGAAGAGTATCCTCATGTACGGAGTAGAGATCTGGGAATGGAAAGAATGGGAGATAGTAGAAAGGGTACAAGAGGGATACATGAGATGGATTATGGGGTTAGACAGAACGACACCAGGATATATAGTGAGAGAGGAAATGAAGAGGGAAAAGCTGAGAGTGGGTGCCGGGGCGAGGGCGGCGAAGTATGAGGAGAAAATCATAAGAGACGAAAGAAGGAAAATATTAAGAGAATGCTGGGAAGAAAGAATGAAGGAAGAACAAAAGGGTAAACTGTCGGAATGGGGAGAAACAAGGAAAGAGTACTATTGGAGATGTAGGATGGATATAAGGGAAGCTGAGCGAAAGAGAAATGGAGGAAGAAACATAGTAGAAGAATTGAGGAGGAGAGACAAGGAGGTACAGGAGCAGGAAAGAACAGTAAGAATAGACAATTCAAGGAATGTGAAAAGGTATAGAGAGATAAGGACGGTAGGAATACCTAAATATTTGAAAGGGAGAAGAGGAAAGGCAGGGGGAAGAGTTAGAAGGATTGCCAGATTAAGATGCGGAAATAAAGAACGGAGTAATAGGTATTGGGCAAAACCAGAGGATAGGCTATGCAGAATGTGTAGGGAGGAGGAAGAATCCTTGGAACACCTAACAAAAAGATGTGGAAAGATGACAAAATGGGAGGGAGAGATAAAGGAGCTGTTGAGTGAAGAAGGAAAGGGAGAAAGTTGGGTGAGAGTACTCGAGGAAAGAAGGAAGGAATGCGGAGAGGTAAGACAGAACTGAGAACAGGAAGGAAGAGAGAGGCAAAGGAAGAGGAAAGAAAATAGGGAAGAGAAGCCAAGAAAGAGGGGAAGAACAACTGGAGTCAAGAAGGAAGGAGACCGGAGACGGAAGCCGAAAAGAGAATAGGAAGAAAGAGAGGAACACCGGAGGAAGAATGTAGAAGAAGAAGAAAGAAGTCATAAAATGTTTTATATTATTATTTTATTATTATTATGATTTTTTTTAAATGTACTGGTTAAAACCCTAAACGCCGCAAGGCCTAGGGTAAATAAATAATTATATAATTTAAATGGATATAGCGTATATGGGAATAATAGCAACCTAAACAAAACTGATGGAGCTGCAATATATATGTAAATAAAAAGATTTTTATTTTTTTCATTTTATTTTATACAATTTGGCCATTCCAACAAGACAACAAATCCCGATAACAGGAATGACACTAACAAAAAGAAATAAAATCAAAGATAATAATACATCAGGCAAAAAGTATACATATCAGTGGCGCAGCCAGGATTTTGTCTTGGGGAGGGCTGAAACAAATTTCGAGGGCACGCGGGCCGCATACGGCCATGAACCTCATTTTTGTGGCCCCTGAAGCGATAATCAAAATCACTTGAGCTTATTTAGGGGAAAAATATATTTAAAAATGTAATATATACTCTCCTCCCCTTTTCTGTTCATAAAAAAATGTCAAGAAACCCTTCGAGATATTTAAAGTTCCGTCACTGCATTTTGTATGTAAAATAGACTGCGACCCAAATCAGTTCGACACCCCTGCTTGGATATTGATGTTAATATCAAATAATAATTCCATTATTTATTGATAAAAAAAAATGTAATCGTCAATCCCTGTATCAAAAACTTTCACTTGATTTTTTCTTCGATAAATACATATTTATTTATATTTTTCGCGGGATATATATGTCTCAATATTTCTCTTACTTATGTTCAGTTCTCTAATTCAGCCGCTTGGCCACAATTTGTACGAAACGAACAGACTCAAGTGACGGAATAAGGATTTCTTGATTATACCTATGAAAACCTAAAAATAACATTTAAATGTGCATTTTCTGTTAATTTCAACACTAATCATAATAAAATATAGCTTATTATTATTGTAAAATACATAAGTTATTTTGCTGTCTGATTATGATAAATTTGGTAAATTTTCATTTCATTAGACCTTCAGAGGGGGCTTGTGCCCCCCCTCCATCTGAATACGCCACTGTTGTTCAGCACAACTTATATCAGTCCTTTTTGTGTGTAAAACGTCATAATTTCAAAAATACCTAAGAAGGTAATTGATATCCACATTTATCTACAAAATAAAACCTAATACCTATTTTAAGAGCGCGATTGTCTCCAAAAATACTCTCATTATTATATTTCTACTATTTTTACTCTATTTCACGATTGAGGTGTCATTTTTAAATTACATTCTGAAGGTTATACCGAAGTCAGATTTCCACTTTATCTTATCTGAATCGAGTAATTAGTTGTTTAAAACAATTTATCATTTGACTGGGTGAATATTTTAGTCGATGTGTCAGGGGGAAAAAGGATCAACGCTCCCCTTCATATAATTCGTTGGAGCATATTTGGAAAGTGATGTTGTTTCTAGCGCAGGCTAGACAATGAACAATAAGCTTGAAAATTAAAAAGAATATGGTTTTAGTTATTTACAAAAAAATACAGTTATTAGAGTAATAATGAAAAATGCTGTGAAAATTATAATCAGGTTGTAAATCTGATACAACAATCACAGCTGAAAGTGTAACTAAGCGTTAACACTGGATGAATATACAAAAAAGATGAACAAAGAATAAATAAACGATCGAGAATCACTGAAACTAATATTTAAACAGAAAATGGTGTGTATCAAAACGCGGCGGAAATAATTTGTAAATAAACACAATTAAATCCACTAGCCACAAAACTGCACAATAAAACACTGGTGATTTTAATTTAGATCGCTTTATATAAAATATTCCGAATAGCAAGAATTCACTTTAAACTATTAAAAATGGCATCTACTCGTTAAAACGAGAGAAACTGGAATGTTACCTCGAAGGGTAGCGTGAAATAAGGGTAATAAATGCCGAACCCTGATGGTCGGCTGATAGTACCAACTGTTAAAATGAAATGTCTCTACAAAAACATTGGCGCTAAATACAAAATAATATTTAATATAATACGAATCAATTATGCTTGATATTGCTACCAAACAGATGTATTTTCACTTGAACAATAATTATGTCACTTTATCAAGAGTAGGCAATCTTAAAAAAATGTTTATTTATACGAAAAAAAAAATGCCAATTTTGTTTACAATGAAGTAATTGAAAAATTAACTATTGTTGTGGTTAAATTTTATCTTCAACTCCCCGAGCAGTGCCGTGTAATCTGCTGGTCCTGGGAGGGGCCCAGGCCCGTCGGCCCCCCTCTTGGCTGCGCCATTGATACATATATATATATATATATATATATATATATATATATATATATATATATATATATATATATATATATATATATATAGCATGTTTGCTTGGTTCCTTACGCACTTTGAAGACGCACGGCGTAGTGCATTAGCCGCTGCCGCACATCTCCAGGGTCTGGGATGCGGCAGTGTGTATTTTCCCCGTTAGGTATTCGCGTATGACGTGCTACCTTGTGGTAAGCCTGAAGTGCAGTACCTAGCTGAAGATGGTTTAAGACCTAAACCAATACCACCTATATATATATATATCCTTCTTACGCTATCAGAAATTTAGACTTAATATCAGTTTCATCAAGTCGTACAAATTACTGTCTTAATTCAATTAGTAATAGATTTTCGTCACTTCATAATAATTATTCGGACTTGCTTGATTTTCCAGATATATTCAGCACATCACTTAAAAAAATGATCTCTAATTTAATTTAATTTATTTATATTTAATTTATTGTATGTATTATGTATGCTGTATATATATATATATATATATATATATATATATATATATATATATATATATATATATATATATATATATATATATATATATATATATATATTTATATATATATATATATATATATATATATATATATATAAATCCGTAAACCATTGTGGCATCATTTCACAATGGTCCTTTATGGCAACCACTGAAAATACTGGAAATATTGACATTTAACTAAAATTACCTAAATTCAAATATCCTACTTAGAACTGCAAACAAATCCTTTTTAAATGCATCCAAAAAAATATTCATTCTTTAGATAATTTGTACCAATACCACTTCCGTGCAATTGTAGAACAGTATGAAGTCCATCCGTATATTCGCATATATTCCTAGACAATATTACCTCCAATCGTATGTTAGCGTCTATATTGTTACCATTATTACATCCAGCAACGTTGCCAAAATTATTTAAGAATTCTTTAAGCACAGATACAATACATACACGAAGTGTGTTTACCAGCATGCACGTTTGTGACGTACTGTTAGATAATTTTTGGAGTTATTTTTACTACATACGAAGACATACATATTCAAAACTTAATTTTTCTTAATAATAAAATTTTTGTACAAGAAAGTATTTGAAAATTAGAAATTCATAAAGAATTTAATATTTGCTGAGAGAATTGATATTTTTTAAATGATTATTGCTTCTAAGCAACCGATGAACAATGTTTTTTTTTTTGTTTAGAATAAATATAGTACATATTTATTCTAATTACAAAGTGGTTATATGCCCAAACTTTAATTAGGGGAGACCGGGGCTGGTAGGCACACTTTTTAAATTCTGGTTTTTTTAATTTTTAGGGTTTGTAGGTATGACCAAAAAACCTTTATACCGTCATTTTGTCGTCTGTCTGTCTGTCTGTCTGTTCGGTAAAAATTGGTAAAAATTGGCATTCGGTAACCAAACGGCTAAACCTAGAGAGTTGAAATTTGGCATGCTTATAAAACTCTTTGACCCGCACATAGGAAAAATACTAAAACATCTAAAAAACATATAACCCTAATATAAACAAATATGTGCTCATAGAAAAAAAAAATTTTTTTTTTTAAATTCTGAGTAGGGTATCAAATGAAAGCCCTTAGTACGTGGATTAACGATCAAAATTTTATTTTTGCAAAATAAATTATTTTGACGCGATTTTTGCCAAAATTGTGCAAAAAAAAATTTGTCCCACACCCTGTAGCCCAGATGGTTTAAACTAAAACTCTGAAAAAATTCTAAGTAATGTACATTGGTGTGAACCGGAATAGTACAACAGGAATTTTTGATCAAATTATGTTTTCGGAAAATAACGCATTTTTTGTGTTTTTTGCTTGATCATGCAAAATATTTAACAACGTATGTAAGTCAGTCACTCAGCATGCCTTGATGGTGTAACGGTTAGAACTCTGGTGTTCTAATTTGCAAACTAGGTTTCGATTTTGAGTCAATTTTATTTTGTCTGTTTTTTTTTGCATTTTTATTTTGTTTAAATTATTTTTTTCAAAATTTTAGTTATATTTGGTCAAATGTTGCATTTAATTTTTAAAAGCGTAAATTTAATAACCAGTGGAAATTGTTGAAATTGAATACACGCAATCGGAGGGGCGGAGTTATGATTTAAAACAACCAATGGAAGCCATAGGCGCAATTTTTAAAATCTTAATGAACCTTGCTATATAAAATAAAAATACTGCACATATTTAGAAACCTAAATAATGGTATTAGGCATTCGAATTAAAATTAACAAAAAAAAATATATATTTTAACATAAAATTTGTTTTGGCATCCCAAATAATCATCATTCACTTACTAAATACCTGCGAAATCCTGAAATGTGTGAAAATTCACACTTCACATCAATTTTTTTAGTGATGGTTAAAAAATATCTGACAACTGGGAAAAATAGAGTAACTATTTGGCTATCTATATACCAGAAAAATAAGAAGTTAGTCTGTTGATTCTGTGGACAATATTTTTCACTACAAAATACAAGAGAGGGTCGTGTAAACAAGATATATTTTAAAATTTTTAGCGTGGCAAAATTCTGTTTGTTTATATTTAACGTTTGTAACAAATGTCAAATCCGTGTCTCTGAGTCTGACAATGTTGAATTTGAACTAAAAATCGCTATTGAATAGAAGTGAGTTACTTTTATTGTTGTATTGATATAAGTGGGATTTGTGTTACATAAAGTATGCATCTTAAAATTGCTAAAGAAGAGTTCTGTATAATCAGGAAATTGTTGTAATATCGCATATCGCACGAGTTATGTACAAGATTTTTTCTAACGCTGGTAATCAAGGTTTGTGTACTATATTATTGTAAAAATCTGGTACGAATTTTGTGTGTTGATAGCGAATAAAAATGTTTTTTCATGTAAATTTTACAGGGGGGGGTCGCAAGCTACTTGTCCGTTAGGAAAAGGGGTTGCGACTAAAATGTTGGAACAAACTGACTTAGTGATTTGGCATTTCCATCGAACACAAACTTGGCCAAAATTTAGATTTCAAGGAAATTGTTTTATGCTGCGATTTCAAAGAATTTTAAGCTCGTAGAGCTCCTAAAATACACTTTTAACATTTCTTAGCGGGGCCTTTTCTTTTTCGTGGGTGAAAATAACGAACAGTGAACCAATAGTAGTAATAAAAGTGAAATTATTAATATTTTAAATAAAATTAAAATTTAAAAACATTTTAAAATTCCTTCGCACTTATTTTTTTTTATGTGGGGGGTGTGGGGGTTAAAGGCATGTCTTGCCTCGTGCGGCATAAAAATGAGTGGACTTATTTATAATGTATAGTTATTTTATATATATAATTCAATTTTTAAATACTTGATATTTCCAAGGTATATTTCTTGTAATTTAAAATAAATCATAATAATTTAAAAATTGTTCTTTTATAAAATGCTGTTTTTCATCATAAGTATAATTTCAAATAACAAGGTCAACAGAGAACGAGAGAGCTATAAGTTGAACAAGGAAAAAACACTGGTTCATGCGCTGGATGCAGTATTAGACTTGATAACATAAACAGCGGTGTTGCAACATGTTCGGATGCCACAAGGGTCCTACAACGACTGCAGTGTATATATTTCCTTTATATACGCCAACGACCGTAGCGCCGCCAACGAAAAAAAGCTGAACTAACATATACGATTTTTCGCTCATTATGAGCCATTTTAGCGTCTATGCTAAATTTTAAATTTGAGCAGTAGATGACCCAAGGTAACGAAAAATCATAATTAAATAGGCTGACAATATGACGTCCATATATAAGGACGTCATATTGGCACTGGACGTTATAATGGTATGAACTGGTCAATTATGCGATGCCACATTGGTACATGGATATATATATATATATATATATATATATATATATATATATATATATATATATATATATATATATATATATATATATATATATATATATATATATGTGTATGTATGTATGTATATGTATATATATATATATATATATATATATATATACAGCATAAGTGATGTGCTGAATATATCTGGAAAATCAAGCAAGTCCGAATAATTATTATGAAGTGACGAAAATCTATTACTAATTGAATTAAGACAGTAATTTGTACGACTTGATGAAACTGATATTAAGTCTAAATTTCTGATAGCGTAAGAGGGTACTCGTAAGGAGACCATTCGAACGAGATCAATACAATCTATTAAGCCATTTACAATTTTGTATAGAAATGTCAGGTCAATTACTTTACGCCTTTTTTCCAGGTCAACTAAATTCACAGAAAAATTTGGAAATTTCATTTTTATATAATTAACTAGCTGAGTACCCGTGCTTCGCTACGGTATATTGACAGTTTGCCATCATCGTGCAATTATTATAAGTCATGGTTCTTTATAGATCACATTGCTAACTCTCTCCTCAGGTGTAGATTCACCCCGTTAGAGGCTCATTAGTGTAAAATTCGTAGTTTGTTTCTAAACATGTGCACGGGTAACTTTTATAAGCAAAAACCTAGTCGATATCTCATCTGTCCTAAGAGATATCGAGGAATTCGTAAAAAAACATTATATTCTTCTTCACCCCATAGGGGTCGAAAAATCCTTTCTTAGTGGGTTCTTACGTCATATCCAGAAATGTAGTCTTGGAATTTATTATTTCTAATAAAAAATTCTTTAGGAATGAAATTTAAAAAACTGTCAGAACACTATCGAAAGATTTTAAAAAGTCACCTATATGCCAGAAAGGAATGGTATAATTCAAGAAGCACAGGATATATAAAGGGTTCGATGCTTACGTTATGGAAGGAATATGTTCCCGGAATTCCATGTATCTAATCAAAAATATACATATTTCCCCTTTAAAGATAAAAAAACCTTTAAAAAACTTTTTAAAGATAAGAAAAAAATATATATACCAAAAAGGAATGTTATAACTCAACAAACAAATAAGTTACGAAACATTATATAAGTCGCCCTGATTTAATGTAGATTCGCCGCGTTAAGTGTTGATTGAAGCAAAATCCTAAATTACATTTGTATACATGCGTACGGGTAACTATAGTAAGTAAAAAGCAAGTCGTTATTTCATCAAGAGATATTAAGAAATCCGTTTTCACCCCCTAGGGGTCGAATTTCGAGAAATCTCTTCTTAGTGGTTGCTTACATCATGGAAGAAATATAGCCCCCGAATTTCAATTGTCTACTAAAAAATACCAATGTACCAATGAAATTTAGGGAAATATAAAAAATGCAATTCAGGGGTGAAATATAAAAAAAAAAAACGATCAAAATGAAATGATCTTGAAACTAAAGATAATAAAATGACACCTAAATGCGAAAAAGTACAACATAGTTATAGTAAAATAAAGACAGAAGCTACAAAGGGTTCTATAATTCACCCCGAATCTAGAATCGCCCCTTTAGGGATTGATGATTAGAGCAAAATCCTGAATTTAATTTTTAAACACATATACGGATACCATTGTAAGCAAAATCCAAATCAATATACCATTGGACCTAAGAGATAATGAAGAATCCGAGGAAAAACATTTTATCACTTTTTATCCCCTAGGGGTCGAATTTCGAAAAAATCCATATAAGCGGGTGCTTGCCACATGGAGAGAATATATTTCCTAAATTTCATATCTCTATGTGAAGGGACGTTTTTTCGAATAAAAAATACCAATTTACACCCTTTAGGGATGAATTTAAAAAAAATTTCAAAACGCTTTCTAAATATTTTAAATAGAAAATTATGTACCAAAATGGAATGAACTCCAAATGTAGATTCACCACTTTAGGGGTTGATTACAGCAAAATCCTGAATTACTGTTTCAAAAATTTGTATAGGTAACCTTTGTAATCATAAACTAAGTCAATATCTCATTGGTCCTAAGGTATATTGAGGAATACTTCAAATCACATTTCACCCCTTAGGGCTCGAATTCGAAAAATCTCTTCTTAGTGGGTGCTTACATCACGGAAGGAATATACTTCCCGAATTTCATGTCTCTATATCCAAGGGAAGTTCTATCGAATATAGCGGGAAGTTACCCATTTATAAATACCCATTTAACCCCACCCCCCTTTTACATTTAGAGGTGAAATTTTAAAATACTGTCAATACTATCTCGAGATATTTGAAAAAGACATCGGTGTGCCAAAAATGTTATAACTTAATAAACACAGGAAACACGACGATTTGTATAATTCACCCCGATTGTAGACCCCTATAGGGGTTGATACGGACAAAATCCTGAAATAAGTTTTTCGGCATTTGTATGGGTAATCTTTGTAAGCAAAATCCAAGACGATATCTTATTGGTCCTAAGAGGTATTGAGGAATCCTTGAAATCACATTTCACCCCTTTTCACTTCTTAGGGGTGGAATTTCGAAAAATCCCGTCTTAGTGGGTGCTTACGTCATGGAGGGAATATACGTCACGAATTTTATTTATCTATGTCCAAGGGATGTTCAATCGAATACAAAATTCCCATTTACCCCTTAAGGGTGAAATTTTAAAAACTGTCAATACCATTTCGAGATATTTTGAAGACACCTATATGCCAAAAGGAATTTTATAATTCAACAAACACAGGGAATATGATGGGTTGTATAAATTCCCCTGTTTGGAAATTCACCACTTTAGGGGTTGATTAGAACAAAATCCTGAAATAAGTTTTTCAACATTTATATCGGTAATCCTTGTAAGTAAAAACCAAGACGATATCTTATTAGTCCGTAGAGATATTTAGAAATCCTTGAAATTACATTTCACTCCTTAGGGGTTGAATTTCGAAAAATCATGTCTTAGTGTATGCTTACCTCATGGAGGGAATATACTTTGCGAATATCATGTATCTATGTCCAAGGGATGTACTATCAAATAAAAAATATCCTTTTACCCCTTTAGGGGTGAAATTTTGAAAAACTGTCAAAACTATTTCGAGTTATTTTAAAAAGGCATCTATATGCCAAATAGGAATTTAATAACTCAACAAACACAGGAAATACGTCGGGTTCTATAATTCTCCCTGATTGTAGATTCACCCTTTTTAGGGGATGAATAGAACAAAATCCTGAAATACGTTTTTCAACATTTATAATGATAATATTTATAAGCAAAAATCAAGGCGATATATTATTGGACCTGTGAGATATCGAGGAACCCGTGAAAATACATTTTACCCCATTTCACCCCTTAGGGGTTGAATTTCCAGAAATAATGTCTTAGGGGGTTGTTAAGTCATAAAAGGGATATACTTCCCGAATTTTATGTTTCTCTGTCTAGACGACATTCTATCGAATATAAAATACTAAGTTACCCTTTAGGGGTAAAATTTAAAAAAAACGGTCAAAACAATTTTTAAATATTTTAAAAAGACACCTATATGCCGGAAAGAAATGTTATAACACAACAAACACAGAAGAGGCGAAGGGTTCTATAATTCACCCTGATTGTAGATTCACCCCTTTAGGGGTTGATTAGTACAAAATCCTGAAAAATAAGTTTTTCAACATTTATGTGAGTAGTCTTTGTAAGCAAAAGCAAGGTGATATATTCTTGACCTAACAGATACTGAGGAATCCGTGAAAACACATTTTACCCCTTTTCACCCCTGAGAGGCCGAATTTCGAAAAATCATTTCTTAAGGGGTCCTTAAGTCATAAAAGGGATATACTCCCCGAATTTTATTTTTCTTTGTCTAGACGACATCTTATCGAGTAAAATATGCCAATTTACCCCTTTAGGGGTGGAATTTAATAAAACGGTCAAAACAATTTCTAAATATTTTAAAAAGACACCTATATGCCAAGAAAGAATGTTATAACACAATAAACACAGAAGATGCGAAGGGTTCTATAATTTACCCTGATTGTAGATTCACCCCTTTAGGGGTTGATTAGGACAAAATCCTGAAAAGTAAGTTTTTCAATATTTATGTGGGTTGTCTTTGTAAGCAAAAGCAAGGCGATATATTCTTGACCTAACAGATACTGAGGAATCCGTGAAAACACATTTCACCCCTTTTCACCCCTGAGAGGACGAATTTCGAAAAATCATTTCTTAAGGGTTCCTTAAGTCATAAAAGGGATATATTCCCCGAATTTTATTTTTCTTTGTCTAGACGACATCTTATCGAATAAAAAAGGCCAATTTACCCCTTTAGGGGTGGAATTTAAAAAAACGTTCAAAACACTTTCTAAATATTTTAAAAAGACATCTTTATGCCAAAAAGGAATGTTATAACACAATAAACACAGAAGATGCGAAGGGTGCTATAATTTACACTGATTGTAGATTCACCCCTTTAGGGGTTGATTAGGACAAAATCCTGAAATAAGTTTTTTAATATTTACATGCGTAATTACTGTAAGCAAAAACCAAGTCGATATCTTATTGGACCTAAGAGATATTAAGGAAACCGTGAAGCCACATTTTACCCCTTTTAACCCCCTTTTCACCCACTTAGAGGATGAGTTTCGAAAAATCCGTTCTTAGTGGGTGCTTATGTCATGGAGGGAATATACTCGCCGAATTTCATGATTATAGGTCCAGTGGTTTGGGCTGGGCGTTGATTATGAGTAGGTAGCTTAGTTACGATTTTATATATATAGATAAACCTGTTTTGCATGGCTTGAATTCTGTTTATATATACAAAATACTGGGGCGACCAACAAACGCAGGCAAATTCAAGCCGGCTTCTAACCAGTTAATCTAGAGTAATGTCGAGATCTTTAACATTATTCCCAGAACTAATAATAGAGTCATCAAATTTATAATTAAAATCAATAGTTTGTCTGACTCTTCCAAATGACATTTTGAGACATTTCTTAACATTTAGGAATAATTTATTTTCAAGACAATATTGATATAAATTATTAAGATCAGATTGTATTTTCAAACAGTCGTCAAAGTTACTTACAGAGTGAATTTTTTTACATCATCTGCATAGAGTAAACACTTGCAGAACTTAAAACATTTAACAATATCATTAATAAATATTCATTAACAATAAAGGGCCCAAGTGAGAGCCTTGAGGCACACCGGATGTGCAATGATTCAACTCTGAATTATACCCATTTACTACTACTGATTGAAGCCTATTTGTCAAATACGAATAAAACCATCTTAGAAGATTACCATGAACTGCACAATTATAAAGTTTTTGCATAAGAATAATGTGGTTTATAGTATCAAAAGCCTTACTATAATCCGTATATATTACATCAACTTGCATAAGATTAACCATTGACTGTAAAATTGAATCAGTAAACAATGCTAGATTTGTGTGCACAGATCTGCCGGGAAAAAAGCCATGCTTTTCCGAATTATTAACTGTTTCACAACCGCAAATAAAATTTATATATTATTTTTTCAAAGATTTTTTCTAAAATGTTGAGCTTAGAAACAGGCCAATAATTTTTAACAAAATCTTTACTACCACTTTTGAAAACAGGAACAACTAAAGCTCTCTTCCAGACACTGGGACACTTACCCTCAGATAAGGACGTATTATAAATCAAACTCAATGGCAATGCTAAGGATGATGCACAGTTTTTTATAAATATGGTAGTTATCCCATCAGGCCCTGCCCCTTTTTTAGCATCAAGATTTTCCAACATATTCAGCACCTCGTATCAGCATATTCAGCTCTCAGTATTAACAGAGATATCAGAAATACAAGAACTACATTGTACACAAGAAATATCATCAAATTTCAGATCCGCGTAAGAAATGTTAGACTCACTAGTGTAAGCTAATTTAAAATAATTAGAAAAAAGATTACAGATATCCACACCACTATTAGCTACAGCATCATTATGTTTCATTATAATAGGCATATTTATTTTTTTAACAGAATTAATGAAACTCCAAAATGTCTTAGAATTTGTTGATATTTCAGACTCAATATTCCTAATATAAACGTCATAACAATTTTTTATTAAAATTTTAACACGTTTCGCAGTGGAAAAAACGTTACATAATAAAAATTGGTTTTAAAATTTTTGAATTTTTTATGTGCTTTATTCTTCTCTCTAATTACTTTAATCAAGCTAGCTGAATACCAGTTAGGGTAAGTTCTATTTTTTATTGGTTTAGCGCGAACATTGGTACGTATAATTGAGTTAATGTAAATATAAAACTTATCAACCATATTATCAGTAGACAATCCATTAAATTCTGCATTCCAATTAACACGTGAGATTTTTTCGTTAATAACATTGTAATCAGCTGACTTAAACAAAAACATTTTCCTTGAAAGATCATCCAAGTTATCTATATATATAAAAGGCAGTGTCCTGACTGACTGACTGACTGACTGACACACTCATCACCGCCCAGCCCAAACCCCTGGGCCTAGAAACTTGAAATTCGGAGAGTATATTCCCTTCATGACGTAAGCACCCACTAAGAAGGGATTTTTCGAAATTCCACTCCTAAGGGATGAAAAGGGGTGAAATGTGATTTCACGAATTACTTAATATCTCTTAGGGCCGATGGGATATCGACTTAGTTTGTCTTACAAGTATTACCCATACAAATTCCGAAAAACCAATTTCGGGATTTTGCCCTAATCAACCCCTAAAGGGGTGAACCTACCATCGGCGTGGATTATGCATCCCGTTGTATTTCCTCTGTTCGTTTAGTTGCAACATTAATTTTTGGCACATAGATGTCTTTTTAAAATATCTCGAAATAGTATTGACAGTTTTTCTTAAATTTCACCCCTAAAGGGTGAAAAGGGGTGAATTATGATTTCAAGGATTCCTTAATATCTCTTAGGACCAATAAGATATCGACTTGCTTTTTGCTTACAAAGATTACCCATACAAATACGGAAAAATATATTTCAGGATTTTTGTCCTAATCAACCCCTAAACGGTGGATCTACAATTGGGGTGAATTATACATCCCGTCGTGTTCCCTGTGTTTGTTGAGTTATAAAGTTTCTTTTTGGCACATAGGCTTATTTTTAAAATATCTCGAAATGTTTTAACAAATTTTTTTAAATTTAACCCCTAAAGGGTAAAAAGGGGTAAAATGTGATTTCAAGGATTGTTTAACATTTTTTAGGACCAATAAGATATCTACTTGGTTTTTGCTTAGAAAAAATACCCATGCAAATACCGAAAAACCAATTTTTGGATTTTGTCCTAATCAACCCCTTAAGGGGTGGATCTACAATCGGGATGAATTATACATCCCGTCGCATTTCCTGTGTTCGTTTAGTTGCAACATTACTTTTTGGCACATAGGTGTTTTTTTTTTTAATATCTCGAAATGATTTTGACATTTTTTTTTTAATTTCACCTCTTAAGGTTGAAAAGGGGTGAAATTTGATTTCAGTAATTCCTTAATTCTTTTAGGACCAATAAGGTATCGACTTGGTGTTTGCTTACAAAAATTATCCATACAAATGCCGAAAAACTTATTTCCGGATTACGTCCTAATCAACCCCTAAAGGGGTGATTCTACAAACGGAGTAGATTATACATCGCGTCGTATTTCCTGTGTCTTTTTAAAATGTCTCGAAATGGTTTTAACAGTTTTTTACCTTTAACAAATATCACCCCTAAAGGGTGAAAAGAGGGAATTGTGATTTCAAGGACGCCTTAATATCTTCTAGGATCAATAAGATATAGACTTGGTTTTTGCTTATAAAGATTACCCATACAAATGCCGAAAAATGTATTTCAGGATTTTATCTTAATCAACCCCTAAAGGGGTGAATCTACATTCGGGGTGAATTATAGAACCCTTTGTATTTCCAGCGGTTGTTGAGTTATAACATTCCATTTTGGCATATATGTTTTCACAGTTTGACAGTTTTCTTTCACTCCTAAAGGGTAAATTAGTATTTTTTTGTTAAAAATAAAAAATTCGGAGAGTACATTTTTCAGTATGAAGTAAAAGAGGATTTTTTCAAGTTCGACCCCTATCTGGTGAAAAGGAGTAAAATGTTTTTTCACGGGTTCCTCAATATCTCTTAGGACAGATGAGATATCGACTAGATTTTTTGTTACAAAGGTTACCCATACACAAGTTTAAAAACAAACTGCGGATTTTATGCCCAATATACCGTAGCGAAGCACGGGTTTTCAGCTAGTTAATCTATATATATAAAAGATAGTGTCCTGACTGACTGACTCATCACCGCCCAGCCCAAACCCTTGGGCCTAGAAACTTGAAATTTGGAGAGTATATTCCCTCCATGACGTAAGCACCCACTAAGAAGGGATTTTTCGAAATTCAACCCCTAAGGGGCGAAAAGGGGTGAAATGTGATTTCACGGATTCTTTAATATCTCTTCGGGTCGATGGGATCAACCCCTAAAGGCGTAAATCTACAAACGGGGTGAATTATACATCCCGTCGTATTTCATATGTTTGTTGAGCTATAAATTTTATTTTTTGCACGTAGGTGTCTTTTTAAAATATCTCGAAATGGTATTAACAGTTTTTTAAAATTACATCCCTAAAGGGCGAAAAGGGGTGAAATGTTAATTCAATGATTTCTTAATATCTCTTAGAACCAATAAGATACCGACTTGGTTTTTGCTTACAAAGATTACTCATACAAATGCCGAAAAAATTATTTCAGGATTTTGCCTAATCAACCCCTGAAGGTGTGAATCTACAAACGGGGTGAATTATACATCCCGTCGTATTTCCTGTGTTTGTTGTGTTTTACAATTTCTTTTTTGCACAAAAGTGTCTTTTTAAAATATCTCGAAATAGTATTGATAGTTTTTTAAAATTACGTCCCTAAAGGGTGAAAAGGGGTGAAATGTGAATTCAAGGATTCCTTAATATCTCTTAGGTCCAATTTTTGCTTACAAAGATTACTCATACAAATGCCGTAAAACTTATTTCAGATTTAATATTTTTAAAATATTTCGAAATGGTTTTGACAGTTTTTTAAAATTTCAGCCCCAAAGGGTGAAAAGGGGTGACATGTGATTTCAAGGATTTCTTAATATTTATTAGGACCAATAAGATATCGACTTGGTTTTTTCTTACAATAATTACTCATACAAATGCCGAAAAACTTATTTCAGGATTTTGTCCTAATCAACCCGTAAAGGGGTGTATATACAATCGGGGTGAATTAAACATGCTGTCGTATTTCCTGAGTTTGTTGAGTTAGAATATTTCTTTTTGGCACATAAGTGTCTTTTTAAAATATCTCCAAATAATATTGACAGTGTTTTAAAATTGCATCCCTTAAGGGTGCAAAGGAGTGAAATGTCAATTCAAGGATTTCTTAATATCTCTTCGGACCAATAAAATATCGACTTAGTTTTTGCTTACAACAATTACACATACATATGCCGAAAAACTTATTTCAGGATTTTGTCCTAATCAACCCCTAAAGGGGTGAATCTACAATCGGGGTGAATTTTACATCCCGTCGTATTTCCTGTGTTTGTTGAGTTATAAGGTTTCTTTTTGGCACATAGGTGTCTTTTTATAATATCTCGAAATGGTTTTGACAGTTTTTTAAAATTTCACCCCTAAAGGGTGAAAAGGGGTAATATGTGATTTCAGGGATTCTTTAATATCTCTTAGGACCGATAAGATATCCACTTGCTTTTTGCTTACAAAAAATACCCATACAAAACCGAAAAACTAATTCCAGCATTTTGTCCTTATCAACCCCTAAAGGGGTGAATCTACAATTGGGGTGAATTATACATCCCGTCGTATTTCCTGTGATTGTTGAGATGTAACATTACTTTTTGGCACATAGGTGTATTTTTAAAATATTCGAAATGGTTTTGACAGTTTTTTTAAATTTCAGCCCCAAAGGGTGAAAAAGGGTGACATGTGATTTCAAGGATTCCTTAATATTTCTTAGGACCAATAAGATATCGACCTGGTTTTTTCTTACAATAATTACTTATACAAATGCCAAAAAACTTATTTCAGGATTTTGTCCTAATCAACCCCTAAAGGCGTAAATCTACAAACGGGGTGAATTATACATCCCGTCGTATTTCATATGTTTGTTGAGCTATAAAATTTATTTTTTGCACGTAGGTGTCTTTTTAAAATATCTCGAAATGGTATTAACAGTTTTTTAAAATTACATCCCTAAAGGGCGAAAAGGGGTGAAATGTTAATTCAATGATTTCTTAATATCTCTTAGAACCAATAAGATACCGACCTGGTTTTTGCTTACAAAGATTACTCATACAAATGCCGAAAAAATTATTTCAGGATTTGGCCTAATCAACCCCTGAAGGTGTGAATCTACAAACGGGGTGAATTATACATCCCGTCGTATTTCCTGTGTTTGTTGTGTTATACAATTTCTTTTTTGCACAAAAGTGTCTTTTTAAAATATCTCGAAATAGTATTGATAGTTTTTTAAAATTACGTCCCTAAAGGGTGAAAAGGGGTGAAATGTGAATTCAAGGATTCCTTAATATCTCTTAGGTCCAATTTTTGCTTACAAAGATTACTCATACAAATGCCGTAAAACTTATTTCAGATTTAGTATTTTTAAAATATTTCGAAATGGTTTTGACAGTTTTTTAAAATTTCTGCCCCAAAGGGTGAAAAGGGGTGACATGTGATTTCAAGGATTCCTTAATATTTATTAGGACCAATAAGATATCGACTTGGTTTTTTCTTACAATAATTACTCATACAAACGCCGAAAAACTTATTTCAGGATTTTGTCCTAATCAACCCGTAAAGGGGTGTATATACAATCGGGGTGAATTAAACATGCTGTCGTATTTCCTGAGTTTGTTGAGTTAGAATATTTCTTTTTGGCACATAAGTGTCTTTTTAAAATATCTCCAAATAATATTGACAGTGTTTTAAAATTGCATCCCTTAAGGGTGCAAAGGAGTGAAATGTCAATTCAAGGATTTCTTAATATCTCTTCGGACCAATAAAATATCGACTTGGTTTTTTCTTACAAAGATCACTCATACAAATGCCGAAAAACCTATTTCAGGATTTTGTCCTAATCAACTCCTAAAGGGGTGAATCTACAATCGGGGTGAATTTTACATCCCGTCGTATTTCCTGTGTTTGTTGAGTTAAAAGGTTTCTTTTTGGCACATAGGTGTCTTTTTAAAATACCTCGAAATAATTTTGACAGTTTTTTTAAATTTCACCTTTAAAGGGGTAAATGGGTATTGTTTTATTCGATAGAACGTTTTTTGGACATAGATACATGAAATTCACAAAGTATATTCTTTCCATGACGTAAGCACCTACCAATAAGATATTTTTCGATGTTGACCTCGAAGGGTCTAAAAAGGGGGTCAAATATGATTTCAGGGATTCCTCAATATCTCTTAGAACCAATCAGATATCGACTTGGTTTTTACTTACAATGGTTATCTAAACAAATGTTTAAATAACATAGGAATTCAGAATTTTGTCTTAATTAATCTCTAAATTGAACCCTTCGTATTTCCAGTTTCTTAGTTCCAATCTTTGTTGAGTTATAACACTCATTTTTGATAGAACATCTCTTGGACATAGAGACATGAAATTCGGTAATTATATTCCGTCCATGATGTAAGCACCCACTAAGAAGGGGTTTTAAAATTCCAGCCCTAAGGGGTGAAAAGGGATGCAATTTGATTTCAGGGATTCCTCAATATCTCTTAGGACTAATGAGATATAGACTTGATTTTTGCTTAAAGAGGTTACCCATACATTTTTTTTTATTCAGTATTTTTCCCTAATCAACCCCTAAACGGGTGAATCTACATTCGGGTTGAATTATAGAAACCTTTGTATTTCCTGAGTTATAAAATTTCATTTTGGTGCATAGGTTTCTATTCAAAATATTTAGAAAGCGTTTTTACAGTTTTTTAATTTCATTCCTAACGGGGTAAATTGGTATTTTTATTCGATAGAACGTCCCTTGACATACAGACATTCGGGAAATATATTCCCTCCATGACGTAAGCACCCACTAATATGGAATTTTTCAAAATTCGGTCTATAAGGGGGTGAAATTGGCTGAAATGTGATTTCACGGTTTCCTCAATATCTCTTAGGACCATTGAGATATCGACTTGGTTTTTACTTACAAAGGTTACCCATAAAAATATAAAGTTATGTCAAAATTATACCCTAATCAACTCCTAGAGAAGAATTATAAAACTCTTCGCATTTTCTTCGTTTGTTGAGTTATAATATTCCTTTTAACATATATATGTCTTTCTATAATGTTTAAAAAGTTTTACAGTTTTTTTTTTACTCAGTAGTTCGAGCCCTATATAGTGTAAAAGGGTATAATGTTTTTTCATGGTTTCCTCAATATCTCTTGATAGGACAGATGAGATATCGACTAGGTTTTTGCTTTCTATATATATATATATTGTACTAGCTGAGTACCCGTGCTTCGCTACGGTATACTGACGGACGCATTAGTGTAAAATCCTCAGTTTGTTTTTAAACGTGTGTATGGGTAACCTTTGTAAGCAAAAACCTAGTCGATATCTCATCTGTCCTATCAAGAGATATTGAGGAAACCATGAAAAAACATTATTGAATATATATATATATATATATATATATATATATATATATATATATATATATATATATATATATATATATATATATATATATATATATATATATATTGTACTAGCTGAGTACCCGTGCTTCGCTACGGTATACTGACGGACGCATTAGTGTAAAATCCTCAGTTTGTTTTTAAACGTGTGTATGGGTAACCTTTGTAAGCAAAAACCTAGTCGATATCTCATCTGTCCTATCAAGAGATATTATATATATATATATATATATATAGGTGGTATTGGTTTAGGTCTTACACCATCCTCCGCTAGGTACTGCACTTCAGGCACCGAATAAAGGTGGTCCAAAATAGGCCCGTGCAGACCTCTACCTTGCATGCTGCGCAGCGCCGGCTCTGGTCATACCTACAAAATCCTAAAAACATACGTAGCCTCCAGTTTTATCAATATAGAAGATAATTTAATTTTTATGAAGAAAAATATAGTGTACATACTTTTGGCCACCACTATCATGTAAACGAATATCGAAAAAGTGATAAAGTTAATTAAAATAACATAAAATAATAAAAATGTTAACAAATAAAAGTGAAATGGCAAAATAACTTTTCAAGCGCATGCGCTAGAATTCAAATTTACAGTGGTTATTTTAGTTGGTGCCGCTTAACTCCGTTTCAGTTGTTTCGTAAGTTTTGAGTGGAACGGTTGAACGTGTTGTCGAGTTTTGTGGATAACTCTACCTTCTCTGACACTAGTGTTGCTTTGTGTTATTTAATAAAAGTGTGAAGTGAATAAGTTCAGAATGAAAGTGTTTTACCTTCTTTCCGGAGTGTTATTGATAACACATTTAGGTAAGTTCTATTTTAATTAGTTTTAATGTACTTTCGGAGGTACATTAAACTATATACCCAGGCCCTCCTTATTCATTGAACTAAATGGGATATAGCCCAGGGGCGCCATTAATCCATGGGCGCTTAAGAACCGAGAATGTTGAATTTTTTTTTTTTTTAATTTTAGAATTATAAATGTATTGAATTTGAATGTCGTCGAATTTAAATAATAATATTATTAATATTTTTATACAGCTAATTAAGCAGATCATTAATATTATTATCTAGGAGAAAAGCCCGTCATTCGACGGGATAAAAGTAATCACCAAATTATAAATATACTCTCCGTACAATATTAGGACAGTGGTGTCGTTTATTGATAAGTCATATACCTAGTTTCTTTTCTAAATATAATAAACTGTCAAGTAAATGCCCAGTTAGGCAAAGGAATAAACTGATTTAAAAAGAAACTATAAACATCTGTAAAACAATTATAAAGGGTAGCGAATATTTAAGCCA
Source organism: Liopterus haemorrhoidalis (assembly GCA_963971575.1). Lineage (NCBI taxonomy): Eukaryota > Metazoa > Arthropoda > Insecta > Coleoptera > Dytiscidae > Liopterus > Liopterus haemorrhoidalis. The sequence continues at coordinate 33,469,190 of OZ020618.1, forward strand.
TCTTCGTCACAGATTGCAGAAACAGAAATTAATATGGAGCTACTGCTCATATTAAATAGGAACTTAGATTATTCATATTTAATAATTACAGGCAAAAATTAACAATAATAATTTAAAAAAAATTAAGTTGCCTTAATTTGTCGGCAAGCACACTACAAAACTTCTTTAAAAACTCAATTTTTTATAAAAAAAATATTCAGACTGCTGTAGGAGTTTCCCATTTGTACTCCCATTGGTTAGGCCAGGGGTCGGCAAGCCGGGGCTCTTTGCTGAAAAAAGTGCGCCTCTTAAATTTTCAATAAAAATCTGACCGATACTGAACCTACAGTTACAAAAAAAAATCTCGTGTGTTAAGTAAATTTAAAAAAATGTAGATGTGTATAGAAAATGCCGGAAACATTGTAATGTTCGCGACACTAGCACTAGAAAAAAATGAGACAACTATGGAGGAAACACCGCAGGACATTATATGTAAATACTGGAACTCCTTTCCAGCTAACTATTCTAATGCCAGAAGATTAGCTTTTGGGATTTAGTCTTATTTGGGTCCACATACAACTGCGAACACTTTTTCTCTACGATGAACTACATGAAAAACAAACAGCAGCAGGCTGCAACATAGAACGGATGCAAGTCTAAAAGCGGAACTGCCGAAAAATGCCAAGTCCAAAAATCGCATTAAATAATAAAATTAATAATGGTTATATTATTTTAGCAATACTTTGTTGTATTTACGTTTACATAAATAAAATAAATATTTATAAAAAATAGCGTTTTATTTAGGAAACTATTAAAGGCACATTAAGATCCTTCGCACGGTAAAATAGGTCTTTCGAACGGTATGTTAATCACAGTGAAAAATGGTTTTTGCACGATAAAATTGGTCTATAAACGGTAAGTTACTCAAGGTGCAAAAAGGTTTATGCACGGTAAAATTGGGTCTTTCGAACAGTAAGCTATGCACGGTGGAAAAGATCTATCAAACTGCAATATAAGCACGGTAAAAATGTTCTTTCACGGTTAAAAAGATCTTTCGAATAATAAGTTACGCATGGCGAAAAATAGTGCAATTTTTTTTAAAGGGCTATTCATTTTGTTCTGTTAATAGGAACTCCGTTAACGTTACGAGAACCTTGTTAAAGGAGCTGAAAATTTATACCCTTTTATTTATTGTACTTATAGAAAACAATAACTATTTTTTTTAAAGTTCCATTTGTATATATGTGTATCAGTTGTAAATACTGAAATAATGAATAAATAAATCGAATAAAACTGCGGCTCCCTAAATCTTATTTTTTGTACGTTTTTTGCTAAAATGGCTCTTCGTTTCCAAAAGGTTCCCGACCCCTGGGTTAGGCCCTTCGCCTTAACGTCCGTCGCGTGTTAAGGCGTCAAATCGGGAACGGTGGGAATGATTTAGTTCCCATCCTAGGAATGAAAGCTGGATTTCCTTGGGAAGATCCAGTTATAACAGTGGCAGTTATTAGATTTTTAAACAATTTTGTCACCACCAGGCGTGTGCCATTACATAGGCCCTTTTTTGTGTTGAGGTATCGTAATAACATAATTATTGCCTCTACGTTTAAGTTTAATTTGTGAGGTGACATCCCTGAGGCGTCCTCCCAGGCGATTGAATCGATGCTAAGATATATTGCAGACTCGCCCTTCAAAAGGTTCAAAACTTCTTCGTTGATGCTTGTAGCATCTTCATTTTGACGGCAAAGGATGCCTGTATTGGAATAGATAAGGACATCGTTGGCAGTCAAACTGTTTCCAAATGTAGCCTTCACTATTGAATCATTGATGATGAACTTATCTGGAATTTCAATGTTATCCTATCCTAGACGCGGGGTCATAGGCGGTTGCCTACTTTGCCTATTAGGTAATCCGGCACTGGTACTGGAAGACATGCATGCGAAACCCTAAAAACCGTATTGTGTTCAGCAGTAATAAAGGGGTAGACCAGGGTTTCCCAAACTGTGCTCCGCGGTGCGTCTACTAGTGCTCCGCGAGCAAATTAGACAGAAAAGTAAATAAAATAAATATGATCAGATGTAAAAATAGTTTTTTTTTTTTCAAAACAAACGTTTCACTCAGATATGATACGCTACTGGAGATAGCAAAAGCCAGTACAATAATATTTTATTGCCCCCAATAAATGTTAATAAAGACCAGAGGTGGATTAAGGCTGGTAGAGGCCCCGGGCGCACGAGACAATATTGGGCCCCTTAAAAAAGAGAGAGACGGAAAATACATGTTAACCATATTTTTAAATAAATAAGCGAATATAAACATACTATCAGGTTTTACCGCCGATTCTAAACTTGTAAGTAATTAAAATTATACATATGAAACAAAACTTGGTGTCATTAGTGGAAAGTTGGAGTTTTGCGGGGCCCTTCAGAAGTCGGGGCCCAGGGTGCGCGCCCGGTACGCCCGCCGTTAAATCCGCCTCTGATAAAGACACTGGAATCTCAATAGTTCAACTGGTCATTGAAAAAGTTTTAGGAAAATAATAAAAATAGGAAATTTTCAGTGTGTAAGAATTATCGAAAATAATTGTTAGAAATGTTTCGTGTTCTTTTTATCATTTTTGTAAAATTTATTTTATTTTTTCGCCTGGTTTGTGATGGACAAAAAGATCAGAAAGCAGTGATAAAGTGTAAAATTTTCTGTAATTCGAATCGAAATTTTGAATTTCAAATGTTTGATACAATTTTACTTCAAATAATGAATATTCAAACATTATTACCAGTTGTAATTGCAGTTCTTGGTAATTTTGTACTGACCGGTCCGCTCAAACTTTATTAATTATGTATGTCTTTCAAATTTAGGCTTCTATTCGACTACTTTCTGTCCTAAACTTGTACTAACTAAACCTAACCTAAATACCTAGTTTTTAGGTGCACACTACTTTATTTTGCTCCACATTAGCCTAATTAAAATTGTGCATCATTGTGCATTAATTTATAATATAAATACATAAGCGGAGCAGAGATTAAAGTTAACCCCAGTTCTTTTTTAGGAATAATTGAATTAGGAAAATAGCAATAAACTTGCTCGTAGTCAGTTCAAATAGATTTTTACCATTAGCCACAAGCGCAAACTTCATGACTCTGTTAAAATGACTTTGCATCTGATGATAATAAACCATCGTGGCTCTACCAACAGACTTAATGTTAAAATTAGGGAAAATAATGAGTGTAACAAATTTAAATAGAACATATTTTATTAAAAACAAAAAATTATTTGTATTGAAATATGTATGTATTTTCTCACATTTCAGGGTTTTATAGTGATTTAGTAAGTGATAAAAAATTGTAGGTACATATTGAAATAAGAAGTTGCCTTCGGTTAGATATTAGAATTCAGTGTATTGACACTGAATTAAACTAAAGCAAGTATTAAAAATTATAAAATTCAGTAACTTTTGAACTAAAATCGGTTTCTTTGCTTTAAGCGGAACAAGATTTTTAAATCTAGTACCTTTTACTGGTTGATTGAAGTTTTTAATAATTTTGTACAGCAAAAGCCCACTTTAATATATGAAAAGTTGTACTCTTAGTTATAAAAAAAGATATATGATTATAAGAAAAGTTATACTCTTAGAAAGAGAATAATTATAAAATAATTTTCAGAACATGTGGTTCTGGCAATTTATTAGAATACTGTATAAAGAAAAATAAATCTTAACAAGAGAGATAAAATAAAGCCAAAATTAAGAAGGAAACTTATTATACTGGAACTAAATAAAATGGAGCAGGAACAAATATGTGAAAACCCTATTCCAGAATGTAAACATAATTTGATAACTCGCTATAAATTATATTATGAGGGCCAATAATTTTCACATAAACCAGATGGTCCTAAAAGAGTTATTAAAAATTTGGAGTTATCGTATCCCAAATTTTCTTCCAGAAGATCCACGAACATTACACTGGGGTACGTTCCAAAACATAAGTCTTGGAGTTCAAGTTTACTCAAAGATAATGTGGTCATGTGATCAGGTTTTGGAACGGCGATGTTAAGGTTAGGAGCGCTTATATGAAAATTCAAATGCAGTATTCGACGAAGAATTTATACCATCACAGGAACCATCAGTATCTCAGACAGTGGAATTTGCTCAATAAAAATGTCAAAATAACTGATAAAAGAAATTGACATGATCTATTTTCTACTTTTTTTACTAAGGAAGATGGACTTTGCTTATGTAATAACGTAAATGGTTTATATAAAGCAATTGGAATACCTGCATTTCCAGCGAATGGCGCTTGTTTATCGATAGTTCCACAAAAAGCCTAAAAGCTGTTTTACTTCATAATGGTAATAAATTTCCATCTCTTTCGGTTGCTCATTCCGTACATCTCAAGGAAAATGGCGACAGTGTTAAAATTCTACTAGAAGCCCTAAAGTACAAGGAATATAACTGGTACCTTACAGAAGATTTTAAAATGGTGGGATTCCTTATGGTATTGCAAGGTGGCTATACAAAATATCCATGCTATCTTTGTTTATGGGATAGCAGAGCTGATGCCACGCACTACAATTAGTGTTGGGCGCGTGAATATAATTTTGTCACGATCACGCACGCTCACGAAACCATATTCAAATATATACGCACGCACGCGAAATCATAAATTTAAAATTTCACGGGCACGCGTGTTTCGTGACTCACGCGTGAATAGTAACACGCGTGATTTTTTCACGTTAGATGGCCTACCCACGCCCGTCCCTAAATTTTGTTAATAAGAAACGAGTGTTACGTAGCTATATAAAAGAATTATATTTCTTTCATTTTCCTCTCTCCGCGTTACCGGAAAAATGAAGATATACTAGAAGGCGAATAGAACATACGTACCAACACTTCCAAAATATATTATATGATAATATTTAGAAATAATTAAACAGATTAATTCACATTTATGACCAATAAATAACAAGGAAAGACGTATAAAATCAGCAAATTTAAAAAAATGAATTCTTAATAATAAAACTAATTTAATAAATTTTAAATTCTTAAATTCAACCTATTATTAAAAGAAGAAAGTTATATGACGACTATATAAGTAAGCGTAAAATAGGTCTTTATTGGAAGAGTAAAAAGTAAAAAGTTCCGTAACTTATCATTACTTTACTCTTGCCATAAGCAAAATACATATGCCAGCGATACATTTTTGAGGTTCTAAACGCGTCTTCCGTGGGAAGAGGCGTCTAACCGAAGATTTTATGTTCATGCGCATATTTCGGATAAGCGGATATGATATTTTATCCGTATCCGCATGATTTAAATGATAATTTATCTGCAACCGCAGAAAAATCCACGGATTTGCAGGGCTCAATTTATTTTAAGAAAATGATACTTAAAAGAAAAGATAACTTATGAAGAAAATTTTCTAAGTAATGAAGAATATTGGTTAATGTTCCGTATGATCCCTTTAAATCCAAGTGGTTAGAGAAAAAGCGCAAACTAGTTAGAATGAGATTGTTGAGTTATCCATATCCAGTCAGATGCATTCAAAATTAAACAAAAAATAATTCCAACGCATGCATACAATGGAGACATGTTGCTTCGTCGTAGAAGGAGTTACAAAATCCGGCATAAATAATGGTACAAAATAGACAATTCTTTCTTCTTATTCCTTCTATTTACTATAATTTAAACTTCGTGAGTCGTGACACGCCGTGATTGCACGCACGACGTGTCACGACAAATTTTAAAACACGCACAATCACGCACGAAAGAAAAATATTAATCACGTTCACCCACGATTTTACCGTGAACGGCCGAATTTCACGGCACGCGCCCATCACTAACTACAATCGACAAACATGGCCGGAAAGAACAGAATTTCAGGTAGGGGGGGCAAAATGTTAAATGGGAGCCCATAGTTGAGCCGACAAATGTGCTGATGCCACCACTACACATCAAGTTAGGGCTGATGAAACAATTTGTGAAAGCGTTGGATGGAAAATCCGAAGCTTTCATATATTTGAAAGATTTTTTTCCAAAGTTGTCAGAAGCTATGTTTGGCTAAGGCTGGAATCTTTGTTGGCCCACAGATTAAAAAAATTTTGGACAGCGAAGAATTTCCAAAAGTTTAAAGCAGTAGTCCACGGTATTCTGGGGAATAACAGAGCAGAAAACTATCAAGACCTAGTTTCTAGTATGCTGAATAACTTTAAAGCCATGGGTTGCAGGATGTCTCTCAAAGTTCACATGCTGCACGCTCATTTAGATAAATTCAAAGACAACTAGGAGCTTATTCAGAGGAACAAGGACAAGGTTTCCATCCAGGCGTTACGGAATTTGAACGTCGCTATCAAGGCCAATATAATGAAAATATGACGGGAGACTATATTTGGGGTTTAGTCAGAGAAATTTCCTTTAAACATAATAAGAAATGTAAAAATCTTCATTTATAAACTGTTTTTTTTTTTTTTATTAACTAAATTTTAATAATTAAAGTTGATTACAATATTATACAGCAATATTTGTTTAAATTTTTTATCATCTGAGCAACCGTAGTCATACACTTTCTTAAAATTTTAAATGCTACTCTCCTAGCTGCAAAAGCAAACTTTTTTGGCAAAATATATTTTTTCTCATTTTAGTATCACTAGACCTATAATAATCACGCACTCAAATCCCAGGCACAGAATCTGTGTAGACTTGTGTTATTAATACACGAAATTTTACCTATTAATGGGCATTTATAAAGCTGAATAGTGTAGTAAGTTCTGTACATACAAAAAAACAATATGTCAATCTCAAAGCATTTATAAAACATGTTTAGGTCTAATAAATGCTTTATTTAGAAGGTAAGCAAATACATCGGTGCAATAATGCTTCTTTAGAATAACTTAACCTTCGACCATGAAACACAATAAACGCACTGTCGCTCTACAGTCGAGAAGCAGACACCTCAGCTGCTGTGACGTCACCATTAGGCAAGATACGACTGAAAGCATTCAAAGCAGTGATATTTAAATGCAAATTGTAACACTGTAAAGGGTTGTATTTTATTCGAAATCTGACATTAAAATGCACACAATGTTTTTATTTTAATATATTACTATATTTTATAATACAATAAATAAAGTAATAATAATAAATAAGTGTAAATCATACTATTATTTTTGTATTATGTATTTACATATTGGATTATCATCTATAAATATATAAAGTTGGAGACTCTGTCTTATTAAACATTAAACATTTTTTTTAGTATTTCCGATTTGGTAGCTTTAATATGCCTAGTTTAGACCGTTTTGACAATTTTTTAAATTTTTGTGTCTGTCTATATCTCCGTTTGTCCAAGCAAAACTCAAAAACTGCTGGTCAGATTTTGATGAAATTTTGTACATTTAGTTACAATATTGCCACTTCCATGATCGAATACTTTTTACGTGCGTACCTCGTTTAACGAATTCCAACGAAATGTTTTGTAAATCTTGTTTTAAACAACCAATAACCATCTGTATGTCCGTCAGTGTGTTTCTTTCTTATGTAAGACTCAATCGAGGATAATTTTTACGAGTGTACCCCGCTTAACGAATCCTGCTTCAACAAAAGTATTTGTAATTCTACTGTTTTAAAACAAATATTTTTCCATGATAGGATACTATTTACCGGCGTACCTCGATTAACGAATTTCTACTGTGGCGAACAATTTTATAAAACTGCTTTTAAACAACCAGAATACATCTGAATGTCCATCAGTCTCTTTCTTTCTTATGCAAGACTGCTATAACGAAGTATTTTGTAAATCTGATATTAAACAACAAATATCTATATGTATGTCGATCAATGTGTTTCTCTCTCTCTTACTTAAGGCCCTATATTAATCTAGGATAATTTTTACAACTGTACCCCGCTTAACGAATCCTTCTTCAAGGACACTATTTATAAATTTATTAATCTAAAACAATTTTCTTGAATGAAATTTATTATTTATGGTTATTTATAATATTTCCACCTCCATGATAGGATAATCTAGGAATGGTATTTATTTGGCAGCCACTTTCTTTAACTACTTACCAGTTTCTTTAAAAAATTTGTCAATTAGATTATTTAAGTCCAAAATAAAAAAAATTCTTATTGAAAATTGTCTCTACAATTCGGACGATTTTTTCAAAATTGATTTCAGTTCCTACATCTAACATGTAAGCTGTTGTTTTTTTTGCTCTACCTTTGTTAATTTTATATATTTTTTTTCTCTCTCTTTTCTATCATATTTAATATTGTATTTCATTTTTCAATGTTTTCAAATACTTTCTACTTTTGTTCATTGAATTTATCATATATGTACTGACAAATGTAAACGTCGTAAGATGTCTAGCATGAAATAAATATTATTATTATTATTATTATTATTTTGGGGTTTGTCAGGTCTTGACAAGCGTCCACTAATCTCAAACTTCAGCAAACTTATTATTATTATTATTATTATTATTATTATTATTTACCGGCGTTCCTCGATTAACGAGTTCCTACTTTAACATTATTCACCTGTACGTCCGTCAGTCTGTTTCTCACTTATGCAAGACCCAATCGAGAATACTTTTTATGTGTTCACCTAAGTTAACGAATTCCCACATTAATGAAATATTTTGTAAATCTGCGATTAAACAACAAATATCCATCTTTATATCCGTCAGTGTATTTTTCTCTTATGTAAGACCCAATCTTTTCACTTTTTGAGCCTTTTATAACGGTTTATAGTTTTCTGCGATTTTTTTAGATTTTTCGTTCTATTTTCTTCATTTTAGGTGCTTTTTATTCGCTTTTTCGTGCTTTTTATAGGCGCTTATATTTGAAAAATAAATGCTCATAAATCCGCGCTCTAATAATCATTTTTAATACGATATATTTCAATAATTCATAATTTACTTGTGAAATGATAGTTTACTGTTTTATACCTTTCCGTACAATAGGGGATATGCATGATTTTTTTTTTATTTTTTATTATATTCCTCTTGTTGCATATAAACATAAAAAACAGTTTTGCATTTTTTTTTTCAATTTGAAGGCTTAAAAAAATCATAAATGTATGTAGCGCGCGAAAACCACGTGTGACGTCATACCCTAGATAAGTGTACTGCGTACAGCCTACCCAGTCTACAGCGTACAGCCTACACAGTCTGTACTTATTTGCTTGTATAACTTTTATAGATTGTGCAAAGTTAGAGTGATTTTAATTAAAATAAAGTTTAATTCTATAAAAACAATTTATACATGTTTACCGAATTAAATTTTATATTAAAATATATAACCTATATTGAAGTATTTCAATTATGCCTCTAACGTTTTGTAACTTTATGTAAACAATGTAGTAAAATTCTGACATCTAAATTACATAAATATTTACATTTTACAGAGCACCGTTTATATTGTTAACATAAAGTTATAGAATACATAAATGGTTTACTTACTAGTCTGTTTTGACAACACGTATTTCTTCAGCACTGTAGCATTCATTATTTTTCATATATTCCATGAGCATAAAAGCATCAATGTTTGGTAAATTATCACTCTGAGCCCTAACAAAATCTTTATCTGCCATTTTAATAATAAATGCGTGAAAAATTGTTTAAAAACAAATACAAAACTCTCCAACAATACAATATACACTCGGAAAGATTATGTTGTAGTCTGGGGTTTGACGTCATGCTCAGTCGTATATACTCGGCAACCTTCGCGCTGTGGTCGGCTTATTTTAAATCTACAATATTTTAATTAAAAAAATTGGCTGTTATATTAATTAAAATGTGATTTTTGTTTTGTTAGGTGACATAACTAACATTAACATATCAAAAAAATGTAGTTTTAAGGAAATCTAAATTGTATGCTTATCCCCTATTGTAGGCACTATAAGAGTGTATCTACCATTTCTAAAAATTGTCTTTCAGAATTTCGGAAGCTATAAAGCAAGCTAATATAATGCTTTTTACAAAAGAAAACAACAAACACACGGTTATAATAACTCAAGCACTATATGACTGCTAACGTTTCTTGCCTAATCGTGACGTCACAGCACCAATTCATCTGGGCTTCTCTAAGCTTATACGATAAACCAGTAGGGGCGTGTCTATTGTGTTTCATGGACGAAGAACTTAACCTAATAATAAATGAAAAATGTTTTATAAATATTAGGATCGACTACTTTATATCAACTTGAAGCTGCGAAGCTAGTTTTATTACAATTTATATAACACTATAAGCAATAAATTGCACAATTATAAAATTAAAGCGCTGTATACATATAGTAAATAATATAGTAAAGATAATATAGTATAAACCATTCAAATAATAATTTGGTTCTTCTGATGTCTAAATATTTTTTTTAGTAGCTTTATAATGTTTCTTAAGGTTTTATAACAGCGGTGGGCAAACGGCGGCCCTCGGGCCGCATGCATCCCATGGTAGTTTTACATACCCCCCCCCCATGTTATATTAGTAAAAACTTATCTTTACTGTGGCCAATAAAAAAACATTCTACGCAATGTGCTCAAGTGACTTTATTATACTATCGTTGATTTCGGCGGAACAGTTGATCTTTTTATGAGTTCCTTCATTTTTTGTCCCAACTTACACATAATTAATAAATTGTTATTATTATTACTTTTTTTTTTCGTGCCGCCCTTTTAGTCACAAATTTCGCGCAAACTGGCCCTCTTCAAAAAAAGTCTGCCCACCGCTGTTTTATAATCAAAACGGCCATATTTTTATGAACAATATAAATACAAAATGACGCTCATTTTGACTGAATGTATATTTTACCTCGAAAAAAATAGTTTTTTTTTGCATTTTGTTTTATTTTTAATTTTTTACTCTTTAATACACACTTTTCTCATTTATTGAAATAATATAACATTTTGAATTGAATTAATTAGAAAATAAAATAATATTTCTTTGGCGAGTTGCAATTTTTGAATGTTTTACCTTATATTTTCACAGTAAATTAGCCTTTGCAAAAATGTAGTTCAGAAGTAGCAATAGGATAAATATAAAAATGCATATGTATATGTTTCATATTGTTATATTTATTTTATACTTTAATAAGATATTTCAACTATATGTATCACAGTTGGAATACACATATAAAAAAATAAACAATCCTATTTAAAGATCTGGGGGCAAAATTGTTTTAATATGCAGCTGCAAAAGAACAAATCTAATTTATAACAGATAAAATGTTGCTGCTGTATAACTAATCAACAAGTTTTATAAATGTTTTATTATTTATTTTATAAGTATTTTAAGAACTTTTTCAAAGGGTGCCATTAGGTTTTTAAAATATTGCGTATGCAATGTTAATATAACCAAAAGGTTTTATAAACCTGCGCTTATTTTGGAAATTTAACTGTTTTTTGTTGCTCTGTAAATATTCTTGTTGCTGAATTATATAGTTCTCAGTTGTATAATATTGCTGTTGAAATATTCTTACAATTTTTGCATTTTGCATTTTGCAAGTATTTTGTGCTAGTTGAGTTACATTAACAAACGAAACATTATTTTCAAAAAATTGTTAATTTTGATTCTAGCAATACCTTTAGTCTCAAACATCCAGTATTTAGGCCCTTTATTGGCCTTTCACTTAGTAAATACATATAAAATCCGTGTATTCATAAAATTCGTACATCATATTTTGTTTTTGTTTTTTTTACTTTTTAGGGTTTTGTAGGTATGACCACCAAAAACTCATGTGTCTGTTTGTCTGTGTGTACGGTAGAAATTATAGCCAATCGGCTTAACATAGAAAGTTGAAATTTGGTATGCTTATATAACTCTTTGATCCACATATAGAAAAGATACTGAGAGTTTAAAAAAACACTTCCCGAGATAAAAAAAAAAAAACATTTGTGTTTAATAAAAAATATATTTTTAAAATTTTTAGTGGCATACCAAATGAAACCGTGGTATGCCACTGAAACAATGCGTGGATTAACAAGCAAATTTTTGTTTTTGAAAAATCAATTTTTTTTGACAATAATATGTCAAAGAACTTTTGTCCTTTCTTAGAGGGGTTGATCTTAAAATCTGAAAAAAATCACCATAATGAAAATTGCTGGGAACAGGAATAGTTCAACAGCAATTTTCGATCAGGTTAGTTTTTCGAAAAATGTCGATTTTTTGTGTCGATAAAAAAAATATTTTTTAAAAATTTATTGTGTAGTGTCAAAAGAAAGCTTTTAGGAGGTAGATTAAGGAACGAAAAGTAATTTTTTTAAATTCTTTTTTTTTTAACACGATTTTAACCAAAAATGTGCTAAAACAGTTCTTGTCTCGCCCCCTTTTACCCAAAAAGGTTAAACTAAAAATCTAAAAAAATATAGATAATGTGTACTAATCTGCGCCGGAAACATACGAGAGGAATTTTTGATCTGATTGCGTTTGCAAACAAAATATTGCAATTTTTGTGTTTTTGACAAAATTTATAATTTTTTTAATTCATGGCTAAATTATGGCTAATAATGTTATGGATTTTTTGTATTTATGGCTAAGATAGTGTGTCTTCTTTTAGAATTAAAAATTATAACACCTGAGGACCGAGTTTTCAAAACCAGAATACAGTCTACACTGTAGAGTGTAGTGTGTAGTGTTATTTTATTAGTGATATTTTATTATACTATTATACGTGGTGATTTAACCTTTTGTATCAAGGTATCAAAGAGGAATAGATTATTTATATAAATGAAATACTTTTAAAACAAATAACATATTGTTAATAGTGAGAAATACGTTTCTGAAATTGAAAAAAATTAAGCCATTTATCAATATATTTCTTATTAATGTAATGAAGACATGAATACAAAGCAAATGCAGAAAAAAAAACGCTGGGATTTTTGGCAAATTATTTAAATTGTTGTTTAAAATAAATTAAATGAAGCTCTTAGCACTCATATAACGAATAAAAATGATCAAAAATCTGTTGGTTTTGATGTGATTATAGAACAAATATTCCTAGACATCCAGTATTATATTGGCTTCTTACCCTTATTAAATACCTACAAAACCCTGTAATGTGTGAAAATTCACACTTTTCCATCAATTTTTTATAGTTTATTTATGCTAGTTTTTTAACTAAAAGAAAACCCAGCATTTGTTTTGTGGCTGTTCGAACAAAAAAACTTCCCAAAATTTTAAACCGTTATATTCTTTGTTATATCCTGTAAACCGAGAAAAAATGCTGAAATACCGTAGTTTACCTGCGTAGGTACAGTAAATGTATGGAGTTGTACATTGCTCAGTACAGCGGATGATTTTAACTTAAGACCATACAGAGTGAATACAGCATTTCCAAGAACTAGAAACACTGCTTTTAAAATGTTGTTGTATACACGTGGTTAGTTTTACAATTAGATACGTGTCATCCAGGTTTCTGATCCTTACCAGCTGGAATGTGTAGGTACAGTAGAAACAACTACGCGCAAGAATTCGATGTAATAAAAATTTATATTTTTTATCAGTCTGTTTCGCTTTCAAATTTTATTCATATTGTTAAAGTGCACTAATTGTTTCTTTGTTAAATTTATCTTATTTGTTCTTAATTCAGACAATGTGCGTATATTAAAACGCACGTACGTACGTAGCGCAACAACGTGAAAATGACATACATGTTTCCATATATTATTTTCACTTTTTTACGGTGTCACGTGCCTCACGTTACATATTACGGGGTTTTCGCAAAGTGTCTATTATTATTAAATTGCTACATGACTTTATATGAAAGGATCAAGATATATCTGTATATACTTATTGACAGTTGATATAACTTGAGATAGTCGTCCGAAATATAAATAAATATACTGGTGTCCCAGCCTAGTGACTCACCATTGCTCGTTTATTATTACCTATAGATAGAAATTCGGTTAAATAGATCAGTTTAAGCAGACGTCACTGATCATCTGATTTCACGTCGTGGAGGAATAACACGGACGTTTTCGTATGTTTTTTATGCTATTTCCACTTATTTTACAATGAATTTACGTGCTTCTAGATATTTTTGTGCTAGTAAATATCTCTTTTCAATAAAAAAGAACTACAGGAGTTAAGATTTTATAAAACATTTAGTGTGCGACAAATAGTGCTGTATAATCGACTGTTTTTTACTTGCCCGACCTTAATGTATAAGGGGCAAGTATTGTAATCGCGAAAATTTTCGTTGTCGAGATTTTGACTGATTGACCACGTTTCATGGTCCAGGGAATCCAAAAAACCTATGTGTGCGTGTGCGTGCGTGCGTGCGTGCGTGCGTGCGTGCGTTTGTGTGTGTGTGTCTGTCTGCCTGCCTGTCTGTCTGTCTGTCTGTCTGTCTGGCTGTCTGTCTGTCTGTCTGTCTGTCTGTCTGTCTGTCTGTCTGTCTGTCTGTCTGTCTGTCTGTCTGTCTGTCTGTCTGTCTGTCTGTCTGTCTGTCTGTATGTCTGTATGTCTGTCTGTCTGTCTGTCTGTCTGTCTGTCTGTGTCTGTTAGTTATTAAACTTTAAAATTTAAAAAAAAACGTAACTAGTAAACAAAGCCTTCGACAAAAATTTGTATAGAACATAATTTGATATATTTTTGAAAGTTTACCTAAATATTTTTTAAAAAAAAAATTAAATTAAAAAAAAAATATATATGTTTTTATTATTATTATTTTTTTATGGGAGGGCAAGTCTAGCGGAGGTCTCCCTTCGCCACTGGTTTATAGGTTAAGTGTATGCTTTTGTTTGTCTATAAATTTTAGTGTACTATCTAAAGAAATATGGATAACATAATAATAATATTAAAAATATTTTACCTACCAGATAAAAATACTAACTACAAACTCGAGCATATTTATGTTTAAGTTCATCAAAATATTCTCTTTTTATGACTTGTAATAAATTGTTACGTCGAATTTTATAAAGTTTATTGTGCTTGAATACACTTTATTTTTTTTTAAATATAATTTTTTTAGTATTCTAAAAAATTATATTTTTACGTCTTTTACAGCATTTGATGTGCAAACATCATTAAAACAACTGGACGGCATTTCGACAATTCCTATTTACACTGCAGGCCAAAAGTTTAGGACCAGTACAGTATTTAATAAAAACTAGTACAAAACGTCACTGTACAAAATATTTTGTATTGATGATATCAATTTTTACATATATAAATGTGTTTTACTTAGAAACAGTCATAAATTTGTATAAAATAACCTTCAAATATACATAAAAACGTTAAACAGTCTTTTCGTCAAAAAAACCTCCTTTACATTTTAAATCTTTTTGAACTAGTCTTGGCATACGGGCGATTAATTTTTGTATTTTTTCATGTTGCATGCTGTTCCACGTGTCTTCTAAAACTGTTCTAAAAAATTATTCTTTGGACGTTGGACAGATTTCCCGGACCTTACGATCCATTTCCTCCCATGACAACTCGATGGGATTCAAGTCCGGCGACTGTGGTGGCCAGACCATATTTTTGAGCACTCCAGCAGCTTCTTTCTCTTCTACAAACCCCTTACCAATTTTGAGGAATGTTTCGAGTCGTTGTCTTGCATCAGAGTGAACCCAGGTCCAATCAGTCTTAGGCCAGACGGTACCGCATGGTCTTCTAAAATTGATTTGTAGCGCTCCTTCTTGAGAATACCTTCTATACGCACAAGATTTCCCATGCCAAGACCCGAGAAAGCTCCCCAGACGATAATGGACCCACCTCCATGCTTTACTGTGGGTACCACACACTGAGGCAGCATCTTTTCTCCCTGGCTCAGACGGACGAATGTTCTACGCCTGGAACCAAATATTTCAAACTTCGATTCATCTGTCCACAGTACTTTTTTAAAATCATCCACTGTCCACTGGCGATGAAGAAGAGCCCACTCTAACCGTTTCTTCTTATTTTGGGGCCTAAGAAGTGGTTTTCGAACAGCGACACGGCCGAACAAATTGGCTTCACGTAAACGGCGCTTCATGGTAGTTAATGATACCTCCTTCGAACCAGTTCTGTTCAATTCTGCTCGAATCTCAGGGGCGGTCAGACGTCTATTTCTTTTACTTGTGATAGCAACAAAGTCATTCTGCACTTTTGATGTGATTCTGGGTCGTCCTGAACGTGGTAGGCTTTATTGCTGCCTGTTTCCTTAAATCTTGCAATAGCGTTGTGCACAGGAGTCTTAGAAATTTTCAACTGGGCAGCAAAAATACGTTCAGATTTACCTTCATTGTGAAGGGTTATGATGGCTGAACGAGTTTCTAGACTAAGTTCTCGAGTTTTACCCATTTTGGTAGTCTCAGTGATGTAAAAATCGAAAAAAGTTGTATAGGAAAAAATAAAAAACAAAAACTGATTTAAAAAAATATCTACCGCTTCAAACTTACTGTAAGTCACTAATAAAGACTATATTAACAGTTAACAGTATAAATATAAAAGAAATTTCAAGTCAGCATTAATTTAACAATCCAAAGATATCGTAATGTAAATATACTAACGTAAGCGAAAACAAACAAACATAATATAAACTCGGATAATTTTGTATAAATAAATAAGAACCATCTTAAAATGATCTATGTAGACTAAAGTTATATTCTGTGTAATAGAAAAAATTAAATACTCATCAATTTTTATCTCCGTTGAGAATTAAATCAAATAATCAAATATTAAAACAACTGGTCCTAAACTTATGGCCTGCAGTGTATATTTAAAATCATCTAAATTATAATATCCCTTAATATGGACATAACAACAACATAATTAAAGGTGTAAAATTTAAATAACGCTTATTTGAAAATTGTCTATTTAAAATGGTGGTATATAGCTTGAACAGTTTGTGATATCTCCAAGCCGTAAGATGGTGTCACACATGGTGGGATCACATGATAAGACTGATCTGTGGAAAGATTTCGAGTATTCTTAATAAGAAACTAGTGCACCCGTTGCCAACTCTCTTGGCAAACACATCATTACCTTAATGTGGTACTTGCTCGACGCCTTTGCATTCTTTCTTTAGTCATACGCCTTACTTCATCCAATTAAAACGATTTGAGACGTTAAATTCAACATATATTTATTAAAATAAATTTTCCAATTACTTATATAATATAAAAATATGCACACGGAAAAAAGCGCACATAAAAAAAGGCGCACACGGAAAAAAACGCACATGGAAAAATATACAAACGGAAAAAAGCGCACACGGAATACTTACACTATATCTAAAATCAGTTTTAAATAAATCGTGAGAAACTATTACACAGTAAAATTTAATTGTTAGCCCGCTTTAATATATTGCGTTCACTTTTGTAAGGTCAAACCAGATCTGGTTATTTTGGTTACTTTTATAGTGTAGTACTGACTTTTAAATGTATATTTGTCATTTCTAAATATTCCTTACGCTGTAAAACCTACTTCACGTTGGTTGGTTATGATCATTATAATTAAGATATCATTTATCTTTATGAAATCTGTCAAATGGAATGACATTTTAAGAAAGTGAATTTTTTTTACCATGTTTTTACCAGAAATTGTGTGTCATGTTGGCATTAACATGACACACAATTTCTTCAAAGGTGCAAAGTATTGAATGTATCAATTTGTAATTTTTACCAAAATATTTTAAATATTTCGAACCAATTTTAAATTCACGCAAATAAGTTCTCACCCAGTGGCGCTGATATGAATAACCAAATTTGGCCGGTAATTCTTGGTAAAAATTATAATTTTTACCAAGGCGAGTTTTAATCAATGCATTATATTTACATTTTTGAAAATTTAAAACGTTAGGTAATTTAAAACGTTTAATTTATTTGTACATTAATTTACTATTTTTACCAAAATATATTAAATATCTTAAATCTACAAAACCCTAGACATTTCTATATGTTATTTTATCCGCAGTTTCTTAGAGAATAAATCTGCAAAATATTGTTCATATCGGTCAAAGCATAGTTAAAATTTGTATTTAAATTCGTTATTGTATTTAAAAGTTATATGTAAAATGTATCATAAATGTATCAGTATTTGAAAATAAAGGTGTATTGTATTGTATTGTATTGTATTGTATTGTATTGTATTGTATATACGAGTATCTAGAGTTTCTTGTTTCTCTAGAGTAATTATATTCGTAATTCGTAATTATATTAGATTCTTACGGAATAAATCTGCAAAATATGTTCATATCGGTCAAAGCATATAGGAGTGTCAAGAGTTTTTCGTTTATGCCTACGAAACCCTAGACATTTATGTACGTAATTACATTCGTAGATTCTTAGAGAATAAATCTGGAAAAAATTGTAAATATCGGTCAAATGATATAGGAGAGTTTAAAGTTTCTCGTTTATGCCTACGAAACCTTAGATATTTCTATATTTTATTTTTTCCGCACTTTCTTAGAGAAGAAATCTGCAAAATATTATTCAAGTCGCTCAAAGCGGTGTCTAGAATTTCTATTGGACATATTTGTCCAGATTTGCTGAAAATCCGATCTAATGGCACAGAAGTGGCAGTGCACATCTTTTAAGTGGGGCAAATTCATAGCCATTCACCCAGCCACTCGTTTGATATCCTTTGCCGCATTTATTACACTTAGCAAACTTTTTGTCCTTACTCCGCCCAACAATTTACTAGTTACTTTATAAATAGTTTTCAGAATTAAACTTTTCTATATTTTAATAGCTGACTATTGATAGTGAGGCCAAGGCTATCGATAGTAAGCGATAGTAGATTCTGTAGATAACTATCGATAGTACCATCGATAGTTTGCCGCCTCTGCTCTACACATGTCCGTAGAACGACAGACCAAAATCACGCTAAAAACAGTTGATTCGTGTTACAAAATAGCTAATTCGTGCTTATAGTCGGATTGCTGATAGGTGACTGTTACATGTATGTATCAAGTAGTGCATTCATATAATAACCTAGTTACCATTTTTCAGCGATTTTAAAAATGTTTTTTGTTATTTGTCTTAGCTGTCAGTGTCTGTTAATAATATTAATTAATAGAGCTTGCGGCCAATTATTAAATTCACAAACTTTAAATTTTAAATCTACTGGAATATTTTAGTTCCGAAAAAGAGAACAATGGGCCACTTATTTCTCTATCTTGTGTCCATCAAAGAGTAGCAGCTGCCTTAAAGATTTCCGAATCAACAATTCCTAGAATTATAAAATGTAATAAATCTGAACTTCTCACTAACAAAATCACGAGAAAACGAAGGAAATTAAAATTTGAACCAGTTTATTTTATTGATACATTGGCACAAACGTCTGGTCATGAAGTACTAAGATTACCTCCTTATCACTGTCAGTTTAACCCCATTGAACTAATTTGGGGTATAACAAAAAATTATTATGATAGACATATTAGTCAAAACGGACATAGTGATAACGAAGTTTTGAAAATGTGGCAAGTAGCCTGTGACCAAATTAGTTAAGAAACTTGGGCAAAATCTGTTAAAAAAATCGAAAATTTAATAAATGAATAGTGGGAAAGGGAAAGGATTGTTGATGATATTAATCCAATAATAATAAATACAAGAAATGACAGCGATAGTTCAGATGACGACGATATCATGCATTACAGTGACTAACTTTTTTTAAATTAAAATAAACATTTAAATACAACTTGTAGCAATATATTATATGAATAAATATATTTTTACTTAATATTTTATTTTTTGTACTTAGGGGAAACATAAAAATTTAATTTAATTAAACAACAAATTATAATCCAAAATTTACGTATGACTTTTGAGGTTATGTTAACGTGAAGATGTAATAATTATAAAATAAAACACTGTATCATTTCTTCACTTTTTTTTCTTTTCTTTTTTTCAAAAAAAAAAAAAGTGAAGAAAAGATGCAGTGTTTTATTTTATAATTTACGTATGAGTATAAGTTTTTCCTTATTTTTAATTATTACCTTAAAATTAATAATTTTGTTTGTTTGAGTACTGCTGTGAATTTATTTTCGTGCTCTAATTAGTAAAGATATCTACGAATCATGCTGTTTCTTTCTAATGCTTTGTTTTTTATTAAAATAATTTGGAAGGTTAGTTGTCAACTTGCGTCACTATACGTTACTATGGATTTGCAAATAATTATAATGATATAGACAGAGAAAGCATATATATATATATATCGATACTTGTAGCAACGAACTGTCACCTATCAGCAATCCGACTATATCTGTAAAAAATTCCAAATGTTATAATTGGTATGATTACAATACCTTCCTCTCTATATGTGAGGGTGGGTAAAAAGTGAGCAGCATCCAATCGCATATTGTATACGCGCCTAATTTCTTAATTTTATCAACGAAATCATAAAAATTGGTACAAAGAAGTGTTTGAAAAAATTTTCATTCATGTTGTCTATTCCGAACATCATTTATTTTATAATTCAGTAAGCAATATCTCTAACAGTAAATCTAAGGTTTTTGTAATTAATATTCGCCATGATACCTATTTTATTTTCTTTACGGATATGTTTCGAACATGGTTCGGAGAACATGGCAAGAATATAAGTATGTATTGTAACGTTTTTAAGTTCTTCGGTAAGGTGCTATGTCAATTAAAACTATTAATTATATTTATCACTTATTTATTATTAATAATACTACTACAACTTTAATTGTCTCACACTAAAACTGCTATTCATTTATATTTAAATTTATATTTAGTAAATTAATTTATTTTAACAATAACTGTTTATTTATTTATCACTTGTCAAAAATCTGAAATAAAACTGAATGTCATTTTTTTTTAAAGTACTGTCATTTCCATTGACAGTTGTTCCTCTTATATGATCCAAGTCAAGTGACCCATGGCCGTTACAGTATTATATAATGAATCATATCATATGGCATACTATCGGAAATAAGTCTTTGGGGTCTATAGTCTCTTTGTCGCTTGAAATCAATTTCATCTACACGGCCATATGTGATTTTTTTGTATGGTTAACATGGTAAATTAAAATATTACAGAATAATGTATGAAAGCTCAAGACAAGAGCGGATCCAGCCTATACACTTATGGAATACATATAGGTATAAACTATAACAAAGAAGACCACTTTTCATTTCTGAGATGCATAACCAAGCCGCTTGCCATATTATGGCTTGCCATAAATTTCATAAGCTAATTTCGGAAGGTTTTTAAGCGGAAGTGTAACAATTAAGTCCGGGCAGTTGTTTTGCGGCAAGTTCCCCACTCCTAGTATAACATATATATTATTATGGAAAACAGTGATGGCTAGTCAGGAGAGGCAAGGGATGTGATGCCTCCCTATTTCATATATTAAACATAATTTTGTCTACCTCTGTTAAAAAGATAGTACTATATTTCACTTGTTTTAGTGCATAAAATGCCTGCTTATGGTGAGAGTTAAAAAAAGTAAAAAGTGTGAAAAACGTGTCATAACGTGTAATTTTTTCACTCTTGTCATAATACAAACTAATGGGGCACAAGCACTTCCACGGCTTCATGCACGCCCGTCATGGACGTCATATATTATCTATTGACTATAATTTAGCATTTAATGTTTTGAAGCCAAATCCACGTGGAGACAAAAGGAATATCTGCCACTGAGAGTATAGCAGGCCTAATTTATATCTTGCAATTCTTGTTGACAATCTATTGAAGTAATAATAATTCGTCTTATAATAAGCCAACTTCATCTCTGGAAGTGTTGTTGGCTTCACAACAAGACGCATGCTCGCAGTCTGTATTATATGACTTCATTGTTATCGGTCCAGTCCGAAGAAGAATCAGAGAGTGCTTTTAAAACAATTCAAATCAATTTGTAATTTGTGATCTTAAATATTGTGTAACGTATAAATATGGAATTACAAGAAGATTCAGATATTGAAATATGTACTCCAAAAGATATCATCGCAACTACAAATGAGGCAGAGCAAAACTTATTGCCTCAAAAATCTAAAGATGTTTATTTTAAAAAATTGTTCATGGAATGGCGTAATCAAAAGGAAATAAATTCCTTTACAGAATGAGTAATATTAGCTTATTTCGAGGATCCAACTACTCGAAATTGAAAGCCTTATTAATTATTAATAATAATGTAGATATTAGTAAATATTCCAAGCTTATAGCTTATCTTAAACAACAATCAGTTGCATATAAAGCAAAAAAATCAGAAATATTTTCTAGAGAAGAAATAAAATAAATTGTTTGGATCTAAATTTACTATAAATAAGCCCAACAACTGTACTTTTAATATTACTATTATAAAAGAAAGTTCATAATTTGTTGTTATTTAAAATTGTTACAAAATAAGAGGTTTAAGTTACATTCCATTTGTCGTAGAAAAAATATTGTATGAAACACATGCATAAAGCGTCTTGATTTCACTCATGGGATTGCCGCACTCGCTTACGGCTGGTGTTGTCAAACTTCCCATTCGTGAAAAAGCACTACTTTATGCACACCTTGTAGTCCTGATAGTTGCTGTTTTGGGTGGTATGAAAGCCTCCTATCGAAGGGAAATCGAGTCCATTCCCGCTTGCAGATCTTCTGCCAACTCTTTGATCTGCAGAATGCAGAAAGCAGTGCTGCTCGGATCACTCCGCATTGTGCGGGCACTGGATCTGGCGTAATTTCCGCAGTTGCATATCGCCAGGGTCTGGGATGCAGTCGTGTGTATTTAGCTCCACTAGTTTATAGTATGACGCGGCTCAAAAGGTTGCTGAAGTTCGAGATTAGTAGACGCTTGTCAAGACCTGACAAATCCCATAATAATAATAATAATAAAGAAAAGAAAATATTTTTATTCTTTCCGTTTTGTTCAGTATTTTAGTCCCAACACATTGTGCCTAATTTTGAATTAAAAAATCCCAATTTGATTGAAAAAATGCACACAATAATTTTTGTATTTATATCTGAAAATAACAGTTGCCATGCACAAATGAAAATCAAACGTCAAAGTTTATTTTCAGGTTAAACATAAATTTACAAAATAAAATAATATGACATCTAAATTAAGTTTTCAAATAAATTTCAAATTATTAGCTAAACAAAAACTTAATCTTTTGTGGAAATTTCTGTTTACATTTGCAATAGTCCGCGGCTGAATATTATTACAAATATTAATTATTTTTTGCTTTAAATCGTCTATCGACTCGGATGTTATTGAAATTATAAATTTTATTTTTTATTAAGGACCACAAGAAAGATTCACAAGGATTTAAATCTGGTGACATTGGAGGCCAAAGTATTTCACCTCCTCTTCCAATCCACTTATTTGGAAATGTAAAAATTCATTTGTTACCGTCATGTTGAAACCAAATTTCATCTTCACCTACAATTTGATCTATCAACTATTTTCATGGCAACTGTTATTTTCAGATATAAATATTGTGTGCCATTTTTCAACCAAATTGGAATTTTTTTATTCAAAATCAGGCACAATGTATTGGGACTAAAATACTGAACAATTTTTATTAATAAACTTTTTGTCTTAAACTGATAGTAGAGATAGAATATGCAATAGAATATTTAACATGGGAAAGCTCTATGTTGCAAGTCGAAAAAGGACATACGGTATCAGTGGCGTAGCGTGGTATTCCTGCGCCCGGCGACAACCAGGTAAATCAGCGCGCCTAATTGAAAATCACCAGGACTGAGGCGAGGGTCTTTGGCGCCCTAGGCAAAATTTTAAGAGAAGACCAAAAAAAAAGTCCTCAGTTTCACCTTGGCGCTCCGTTAGTATCAAGCGGCGACATATAGTTCTTAATTTCGGCGCCCCCTGAATGCCGGCGCCTAGATCATTTGTAACCCCCTGCTCCCCATCGCTACGCCACTGTACGGTATGTTGCTTATTTTGGAATTCTATAAAGGGTTATTTAATAAAATTGAAATAAATCATATAGTTTCCTGAAACCCTTGCTGGCAAAGCTAATCTAAAAACAGAGCTGGTGGTGTGATGAAATGTGTTAATTAGCGTTCACAATTGGGATGCAGTAGATGATGCATAATTGCCAGACATATCCGGAAGCCAAAAACACGTAGACGGATGAATATATAACGGAACCCCAAATATATTGTACCGATGATGTAATCGAGTTATCTATCGTACATACATAAACGGTAGTTATAGGTCTTCTTTGTAAGTTTGTATTTATAGCAAACTAGCTGGAGTACCCGTTCTTCGTACGGTTTTGTAATGTATATTTTTACTGTGAGATATTTCAATTTCAAATTGAACACAAAATAATCGTTTCTTTATTTTAAACCAATCTTTTGTATACATGTATTTTTGATGTCAAGTAATAATGAGATATTCGTTTATAGGAAGCTCTTCACATAGCTCTCCAAATATATATCTTACTAGCTAAGTACCCGTGCTTCGCTACGGTATATTGACGGTTTGTCATCATCGTGCAATTATTATAAGTCATGGTTCTTTATAGATCACATTGCCGACTCTCTCCTCAGGTGTAGATTCACCCCGTTAGAGACTCATTACTGTAAAATACGTAGTTTGTTTCTAAACATGTGCACGGGTAACTTTTATAAGCAAAAACCTAGTCGATATCTCATCTGTCCTAAGAGATATTGAGGAATCCGTGAAAAAACATTTTACTCCTTTTCACCCCATAGGGGTCGAAAAATCCTTTCTTAGTGGGTTCTTACGTCATATCGAGAAATGCACTCTTAGAATTTCTTATTTCTAATAAAAAATTCTTTAGGAATGAAATTTAAAAAACTGTCAGAACACTATCGAAAGATTTTAAAAAGTCACCTATATGCCAGAAAGGAATGTTATAACTCAAGAAGCGCAGGAGATATAAAGGGTTCGATGCTTACGTTATGGAAGAAATATGTTCCCGGAATTCCATGTATATAATCAAAAATATACCTATTTACCCCTTTATAGATAAAAAAAAACGTTTAAAAGACTTTCTAAAGATTAGAAAAAAAAAATTATATACCAAAAAGGAATGTTATAACTCAACAAACAAATAAGTTACGAAACATTATATAAGTCGCCCTGATTTAATGTAGATTCGCCCTGTTAAGTGTTGATTGAAGCAAAATTCTAAATTACATTTTTATACATGCGTACAGGTAACTATAGTAAGTAAAAAGCAAGTCGTTATTTCATCAAGAGATATTAAGAAATCCGTTTTCACCCCCTAGGGGTCGAATTTCGAGAAATCTCTTCTTAGTGGTTGCTTACGTCATGAAAGAAATATAGTCCCCGAATTTCAATTGTCTACTAAAAAACGGTCCAAATGAAATGATCTTGAAACTAATGATATTAAAATGACACCTAAATGCGAAAAAGTACAACATAGTTTGCAGTAGAACAAAGACAGAAGCTACAAAGGGTTCTATTATTCACCCCGAATCTAGAATCGCCCTTTAGGGATTGATGATTAAAGCAAAGTCCTGAATTTAATTTTTAAACACATATACGGATAACATTGTAAGCAAAATCCAAATCAATATACCATTGGACCTAAGAGATAATGAAGAATCCGAGGAAAAACATTTTATCACTTTTCATCCCCTAGAGGTTGAATTTCGAAAAATACCGTCTTAGTGGGTACTTACGACATACAGGGAATATACTTTACGAATTTCATGTATCTTGTCCAGAGGACGTTCTATCGAGTAAAAAGTACCCATTTACCCCTTTAGGGGTGAAATTTTTAAAAACTGTCATAACCATTTCGATATATTTTAAAAAGACACCGATATGCCAAAAAGGAATGTTATAACTTAATAAAAACAGAAAATACGAAGAGTTGTATAATTCACCCCGATTGTAAACCCTATAGGGGTTGATTCAGACAAAATCCTGAAATAAGTTTTTCGGCATTTGTATGGGTAATCTTTGTAAGCAAAATCCAAGGCGATATCTTATTGGTCCTAAGAGGTATTAAGGAATCCTTGAAATCACATTTCACCCCTTTTCACTTCTTAGGGGTGGAATTTCGAAAAATCTCGTCTTAATGGGTGCTTACGTCATGGAGGGAATATACTTCACGAATTTTATTTATCTATGTACAAGGGATGTTAAATCGAATACAAAATTCCCATTTACCCCTTAAGGGTGAAATTTTAAAAATTGTCAATACCATTTTGAGATATTTTAAATTTATATAACTCAACAAACACAGGGAATATGATGGGTTGTATAATTAACCCTGTTCGGAAATTCACAATTTTAGGGGTTGATTAGAGCAAAATTCTGAAATAAGTTTTTCAACATTTATATGGGTAATCTTTGTAAGTAAAACCCAAGACGATATCTTATTAGTCCATAGAGATATTTAGGAATCCTTGAAATTACATTTCACCCCTTAGTGGTTGAATTTCGAAAAATCCCGTCTTAGTGTATGCTTACCTCTTGGAGGGAATATACTTTGCGAATATCATGTATCTATGTCTAAGGGATGTTCTATCAAATAAAAAATATCCTTTTACCCCTTTAGGGGTAAAATTTTGAAAAACTGTCAAAACCATTTTGAGATATTTTAAAAAGACATCCATATGCCAAATAGGAATTTAATAACTCAACAAACACAGGAAATACGTCGGGTTCTATAATTCTCCCTGATTGTAGATGCACCCTTTCAGAGGATGAATAGGACAATATCCTGAAATAAGTTTTTAGAAATAACATTTATATGGATAATATTTATAAGCAAAAATAAAGGCGATATATTATTGGACCTGTGAGATATTGAGGAATCCGTGAAAACACATTTTACCCCATTTCACCCCTTAGGGGTTGAATTTCCAAAAATCATTTCTTAAGGGGTTGTTAAGTCATAAAAGGGATATATTCCCCGAATTTTATGTTTCTCTGTCTAGACGACATTCTATCGAATATAAAATACCAAGTTACCCTTTTAGGGGTGAAATTTAAAAAAACGGTCAAAACACTTTTTAAATATTTTAAAAAGACACCTATATACCTAAAAGAAATGTTATAACACAACAAACACAGAAGATGCGAAGGTTTATATAATTCACCCTGATTGTAGATTCACCCCTTTAGGGGATGATTAGGACAAAATCTTGAAATAGGTTTTTTAACATTTATAAGGATAATCTTTATAAGCAAAAACCAAGGCGATATATTATTGACCTAAAAGAAATTGAGGAATCCGTGGAAACACATTTCACCCCTTGTAACCCCTGAGAGGTCGAATTTCGAAAAATCATTTCTTAGGGGGTTCTTAAGTCATAAAAGGGATATACTCCCCGAATTTTATATTTCTTTGTCTAGACGAAAT
This sequence comes from Liopterus haemorrhoidalis, assembly GCA_963971575.1. Taxonomy (NCBI): domain Eukaryota; kingdom Metazoa; phylum Arthropoda; class Insecta; order Coleoptera; family Dytiscidae; genus Liopterus; species Liopterus haemorrhoidalis. The sequence continues at coordinate 33,496,417 of OZ020618.1, forward strand.
TCTATCGAATAAAAAATACCAATTTACCCCTTTAGGGGTGAAAATTAAAAAAACGGTCAAAACACTTTCTAAATATTTTAAAAAGGCACCTATATGCCAAAAAGGAATTTTATAACACAATAAACACAGAAGATGCGAAGGGTTCTATAATTCACCCTGATTGTAGATTCACCCCTTTAGGGGTCGATTAGAACAAAATCCTGAAATAAGTTTTTTAATATTTACATGAGTAATCATTGTGAGCAAAAACCAAGTCGATATCTTATTGAACCTAAGAGATATTAAGAAAACCGTGGAGCCACATTTTACACCTTTTAACCCTCTTTTCACCCACTTAGAGGATGAGTTTCGAAAAATCCGTTCTTAGTGGGTGCTTACGTCATGGAGGGAATATACTCGCCAAATTTCATGATTGTAGGTTCAGTGGTTTGGGCTGGGCGTTGATTATGAGTAGGTAGCTTAGTTACGATTTTATATATATAGATTAAAAACTGCATTAAGCAGAGAGGAATAGTTTCTTTTCTCAAATTATTTTCTGCTGTTAGTAAGTAAATGATAAATGAGATATTTCAACTTTATAAGTAACACTCCCTGGCTCCCTAAATAATCTTCTTACTAAAAACTGCTTTGAAGAGAGAAAAAAAATGTTTTTTCCTCATATACATTTTTGCTGTTAAGTCAATAATAAGTGTGAAGTTTAGCTTTATGGTCCTCCCCCTCCCGTAACTCCTCAAATATTCATCTAAATGAAAAAATGCATTGAACAAATATTTGTTTTCATACTATAAACAATCTTTGTTGTATGAATTTTTTAATGTTTTTTATTGTTTATTAAAAAACTTTTTAAATAACAGTTTTAAGCCCGAAACACCCCACAATAAAATGTTTGAAATGTTTTACTCTTTCATAATACCAAATTACAGTGAACCCTCGATCTAACGGACTACTCGGGGGAAGGAGTGTCCGTTAAATGCGATTGTCCGTTAAATTCGAATATCCGAAAATTGTGTCTATATGTATTAAATTAAAAGTACATAAATTAAATTACAAATGATATATTTTTTTTTATAGCGAATTTCGCGATATTTTTGCTATACAATGAGAGAACAATAACAAAGTAATATTTATTTATGAACAAAGTATAACTTAAGAATTTATCTGTACAATATTTACAATACATAATATGAATAATACAATAAAAAATTTATTCGGAATCTGATAACGGAAGATTTGCAGACGACGTTCTAGGTTGAGGAGATTTTTGTTGAAAATAACTTAACGAAAAGAAAAAAAAATAATAATAATAATTTTTGAGATCTGAAAATTTTGTCCGTTAAATTCGATGTTCGTTAAATCGGCGTCCGTTAGATCGAGGGTTCACTGTACGTGATATACCCCAGCCGTTTTTGCGTGAATCTCGGACAGACAGACAAAAATGTTTTTTTTTTTTTTCGAATATTATCTTATTATCATCTGAAACGTATAGAAACCAAATATGTGGCCGAAAATTAAACAAAAAAAGCATAATCCAATTTAATTAATATAGATTGCACAGTCTATATAGTTGTTATTACATGTTGGAGAGGCGATGTCCCAAATAATTTATATAGACAATTCCATAGTAACATCACCATAGTGATGGTCAGACAAATTCTGTAACTCAGTTACTATGAAAATAGGAACTAAATTCGTCACTATGAGCAAGGTCAGTTACTACCATGAATGAAAGTCATTGTACTTTTTATAATATTTTATCTCGTAGTAACGTTCCTACACAGTAATTTTTTACAGAATTGATCTGACTGTGTGAAGGATGTTATGACATTAAATAAAAATATATTTTGTATTGGACTGTCATTTATGTTCATAATGTAATAGTAATAAACATTTATATTGATAGAACATTCTTAATTAATTGTCTAACAAAATAACGTTGCATAACAAAAAATTGATGTGAAGTGTGAATTTTCACACATTTCAGAGTTTCGCAGGTATATTTTTAGTGAAGGCATGCTGAGTATGTAGGAAAAATTTTGCTTTGTAGTAAGCACGGCAAAATGAACGATATTTTTAAAATAATTTATCGTCTGTTAATCTAAGAGCTTTAAAACCAAATTTTATGTTACAATATTTTTTTGTTAATTTTAATTCGAATACCTAATACCATTATATTTAGGTTTCTAAATATGTGCAGTATTTTTTTATATAGCAAGGTTCATTAATATTTTGAAAATTGCGCCTATGGCTTCCAGTGGTTGTCATAAGCTCCGCTCCTTTGGTTTCGTATACATGACACATAGATTGAAAATATAATTACAACATTCCAACTGGTTATTAAATTTACGCTCTTGAAATAGCTAGAATTTTGACAAAATAATTTAAAAAAAATAAAAATGAAAAAAAAAAACAAAAAATAAGATTGTCTCCTCTGGCCGGGAGCGAACCCTAGAATTCTGGGTAACTAGCGAGCATGCTAACCATTAGAGCGTGATACGTCTTCTAGTCTAGCGTGTTACATAACTATAACTTTTGTAAGTCGTCAACCAGAAAAGCACAAAAAATGCGTAATTTTCCGAAAACATAATCTAATAAAAAATTCCTGTTGTACTATTCCGGTTCACACCAATGTACATTACTTAATTTTTTTCAGATTTTTAGCTTAAACCATCTGGGCTACGTGCGGGACAATTTTTTTTTTGCACATTTTTGGCCAAAATTGCATCAATATAATTTATTTTGCAAAAATAACATTTTGAACGTTAATCCACGTACTACCGTAAGGGATTTCATTTGATACCCAGAATTTAAAAAAAATTTTTTTTTCGATGAGCACATATTTTTTTATATTCTTAGGGGGATATGTTTTTTAGATGTTTTAGTATTTTTCCTATGTGCGAGCCAAAGAGTTGTATAAGCATGCCAAATTTCAACTCTCTAAATTTAGCCCATTGACTACAATTTTTACCGAACAGAAAGACAGATAGACAGACAGACAGACAGACAGACAGAAAGACAGAGGACAAAATGGCGATATAAGAGTTTTTTGGTCATACCTATAAAACCCTAAAAATGACTAAAATTTGTATGCCAGCTTGTAGAAGTTATTGTTTAAATCAGGAATTAAGAACGATAAAAATACCATTCAGAACGAAAACGAAATATACCGGCAGTTAATGCTAATTGGTTTAAGATTTTTTGTAGCGATACGTACGATGACTTGCATACTGCATAAATCAACCTTTTAAAATCACCCTGTACTTTGGTTTTACACTTACTTCACAGAGGTACGAGTTACAATTCGATAATGGGTGACATGTAGAACTTTAATTTGTCATAAGGCTAATGACCTTCATATAGCAATAATTACTGAAGGTATGTAGGTATGTAGTAAGTAATAATATTTTTGGTTATAACTATGTGCTCTAGGTAGACAAAATATTTTGGATTTTTTTATTATTATTATTAAAATCGCATCAAAATGAAAAGTATTTTAAAAATACTTTTATTTACTTAACGATATTTGTCGAAAAATTAATCAAAATTTCGGATCACATCTATATGCATGGTCATATCAAGTGATACAAGAAAGTCGGAAAAAGAGGTTAATCACTTCTGTTATATAAAATAAGCACAGGCTTATTGATATTCGTATGAAAACCCTTGATTTTTTATTTATTTATTTTATTTAGGTATGTAGGTGCCTCAACTGTGGAGATTATTGGCACCTTGCAGTGGTCACATTATTTTAAAATTTCTTTATACCATAAATGAGGATGCATGTGATTACAAAATTTTTAGGGGGCTCTACGAAAAATAAATGCAATTAGTGCTTAAGGACAAGCAATAGTATTATCCAGAGAGACAAAATGATGTCAATATAAACCAGAGCCGGTTCATCGATGTAATAAAAGTAAAGCCACAAGCAGCAAATAATATTCTGAGACGTGATCAAACCGCAAACCTATTAGACTTAGGCTTTATTAGAGTACTGGCACCAAGTTATCGATTGTTGGAGTCAGCAATAACATAACAAGCGCAAATAAACTAATACAAAATTAGGCATGAACAAAAGAAAATGATGACAACTTTGATTAAGTGATAAGGGCATAATGATTTGAAAATTGACTGAAATTGAAACAATAATGTAAACTAATGTGTAAAAAATCATATTTCATATGAATTTTTTAATATTAATTTCAACATTTTTACTAATAAATGTGTAAAAATTCACATTTCATATCAATTTTATAACATTAGTTTCAACATATTTACTAATAAATATACCACAAGCTGCAGCCAGAAGTTTTTTTCGAATTTCAAGTACAATATATTCGTCCATTTTGCCAGTTTTTTTGATCAGTGCATAACGCTAGCCACAAGAGTTTGAAATATGCAAACTTTTACGCTTATGTACGCATTAAATGATTTCATATGTTTAACGCTACGTACAACCCCCAGAGATTATTACTTTCTTATACAAAACTAACAATCTGAAATAAAATTAGTGACAATCTATACATCAAATTTTGCACAGAATTTTTATCTATCTAATAGGATATTTTTTATTGTAGAAAAAATTATTGTAAAAATGTTATTGCTAAATAACTTAAAAATAGGTATTAAACAACAATGTTCTGTAATTTTTTAAATATATTTGTGGGTTTCAAATAATTTTTATATTTATATAGTTTTGTGTAGAAATGTTCAAATAATACGTTAACATTTTTTTCGACATGATTGTTTATAGTTTAGAGCCTTCGTCGAAAAATATTATACTTGATGATAATGAATGCCACTTGGTATAGGTATTCTTTACATAAAATGGAATATTTTTATCCGCAGCACCTATATTGAGAACCGCGGCAGATTCGACGTGGCGGCAAAAGTAGATTACCAAGTACAATAACTATAAATAATTTTCACAATAGAACAAATTATCTCCAAACATATTTGTAGAATGAAGCTTTAGCTACAATTTGCCGCATGGTACACAAATATGCGTCGAATGGTTTACAAGATGGCGTCTATAACGCAAGTTGTTTATTTACAATTACATGACAGTTCTTTTCACAATTAAAAATATCCTATTAGGAAGGTAAAAATTCGCTGAAAATTTTGATATATATGTTTTAAGTGTTTATATAGAACAAATATTCTTACGCTTGTGTTAGCACTATGAATTAGGCGCTATTTATTAAAACATGAGCTATAAATGATACTTGACGAACAAGTTCCAACTTGCGTTTACGCATGAATAGAGATCAAGAGATCATAATTTGATGCCAAATAATAGGGTTGGGTGACATATCCGCATAAGAAGAATGCTTACACGAAAAATGCCCACAGAAAAGTGCGAACAGTTATAAGTGCTTACACGAAAACTCCTCACACGGAATTATGCTTACATAGAAAATTCCCCACACCGAAAATAACGCACAGTGATAAATGCTCACACGAAAATTGCTCACACTGAAAAATGCTCACAAGGAAAATTACCTACTTTTATAAATCTTCACATGGCCAATGCCCACAAAAAATATTTTTGCTATAGTTGCTAATAGATATTTCAATATATAAAATTATTTAATGGCGATTATTCAATGTTCGGCTATTCGGCAAAAGTACTATTTGCCATATCTCTAATACGTGTTTTTTTCCTTATATATATATATATATATATATATATATATATATATATATATAGTTTTTAATTTATGAATAATAAATGTCTAATTAAAGGTTTCTCTGTTGTATCTACCGCACGCTAAAAGTAATAAAATAGCGGAGAAAAAAAAAATACTTCATTATAAATATCCGCAGATAATAATTTTAATTACATTAAATATATAAATTATTGAATACCTACATGTAAATTCCAATATAATTTTAGTCATCTATGTTGTGACAGGTATCCTACCGACTGCGCCATATGATAGGTAACAGGTTGTGTTAAATAAAGCACATGTGTTCTCTTTGCTAGTTCTTTATTAACTGATTTCATATCTTATAGACTTGTCTGCCGAGGTCCAAACCTATATTATAACATCTATTACATATATAAAGCTATTTTAAGTCTCTGGGCCGAACAAAGGGAATATGTTCGAAGTAAATCTGTTTATATACATACACACCTTATACATAACATATTTGCATATGAAAGCGATAGCATTAAATATTTCAATTGTTTATTGGTTGTACTAAATATATATTTTATTTTTTAGGTGAGTCTACATATTATTCATTTACAAGTCACCATGTGGTAAGCCATTTACAGTATAAAAAACTACATAAAGTATGCTATTTTTCTGGCAGAATATATGCTTATAGGCGTCCATTTATATATACCGTGCGATCATTATTTCTTGTCCGTTACACAACAGTAAACAATGAGTTTCAAATTATCAAAACTATTTTAAAACATAATTTAACAAAGAACCAATCAGATTACTTCGTTTGCCCGAACTCACCCGAGGAATAACGAAAATATGTGTTGCTAACTTAATATCTGTTATCAACTCATTGGCGCGTAGAGAAAAAAGTGTTCATATAATAATCAATTCGTATAAGGTAATAAAAATAGAATCTACGCCTATGTGTACATGTCCTTGGAAATAAGGTTGATAACTAAATGTTTCTGTCAAGTATTGTATAACGGTCAAGATTTGATGATCGCTCTGTACTATAGGGATAAATTGTATTCTATATAACAAAGATATACCAAAATCTATTTTATCATGAAACGAATCAAAATATTGTCTGACAGAAATCTCGTGAAATTGTTTTAAATCTGCACGGGAAATTAGTAGCGGGGATTCTAAACGTTTGGTGAATACAATTTATTCCAGTACACAAATCTGCAGTCAGATCTCATACTGAAATTTTATATTATTATATTTAGAGGTAGAACGTCTCTGTATTATTATGTAGCATGTTTGGAAAAAGAAAAGATTTAGATCGCGGGACGGGGGAGCTCTGACCAATAAACAAGTAGACAAAATAATCGTCAAGTGCATAAACCATGCAGCTGCGTTTCTATAGTTTTGGTGTCCGACTGTGCTGGGTTGTATCCAAGTTTGTAGATCTAATTAAAAGCTACAATGTACAAGTGTTAGAATCTTAATTTATTAATTATTTCTTTGATTGTTCTCTGTATCTGCCAAAGTATATCATACTGCTCTCTCCACCTCTCTCTGCGTACCATAAAGACCACTCTTTCACAAGATTTTTATCATACTGTATGTTACAAGCATATTAATATAGTATTGAAACCCTTAATATTTACGCAACCCAATATGACGCAACCCAAAAAAATCGGGATATGATAATAAAAATCGAGATTTTTATCATTAATACATAAAATTCTTGCTTTACCACTTCTCATAACTTGGACAACCGTTATCAAACTGATGTCTTACACACTGATTTTGCCAAAGCCTTTGATTAAATTTCGCACCATCTAATTGAGTCAAAAATGCACTTAATGGGTTTTCTCCTGCTTTATGTAATTTTTTTGATTCATATCTCAGTAATCGAGTACAATATGTTGAATAATTGGGGCATCGATATTATGAATTCTGTCCCACAACAGGAGTGCCTCAAGGCTCAAATTTTGGCCCATTATTATTTCTGATTTTTATTAACAATCTTACTAAACTAATATCATGCACAAAATTGTTATTTGCTGATGACATGAAGATTATAAATACAATCAAAGATAAAATGATTGCTGCAAATGACAACAAACTTTTCATTAACATAAGCAAATGCAAAATAATATCTTTTGCCAGGAAAAGAGAACGAATCGAATTCAATTATAATATCTCTGGTATTAAAATCGAGCGATCTCATACCGTGAAGGACCTCGGGGTTATTTTTGATGATCACTTAACTTTTAATGAACATATTGATAGTGTAGTATCAATGGCTACTAGAATTTTAAATTTTGTAGTGAGAAGTACGAAAGACTTTACAAATATCGAATGTATCAAAACACTGTACTTCTCTATAGTTCGACGCGCTTAAAGTACACATCCATTGTTTGGAACCCGGCTCTCAATAAGAATATTTGTAAAATAGAAGCGTAAATTTATAAAATACCTGTATTAAAAAAAAAAAAAATCGGAAAATACCCCGACCAAGGCTTTCCTCAAGAAAAATTACTGATATTATTTAAGATTCAATCTTTAAAATTTTGACGAGAGAATCATTTACTGATATGCTTTATAAAATACTAAACAATATCATTGACAGCCCTGTTCTTCTTGAGATGGTTCTTGATGTATTTTGTGGCTCATTTGTAAAATATTGTCATAATGTGAAGTCTCGCTAGATTTAAACTTTCTTCTTCTTCTTCAGCTTTTCCCATTGCACACATTAATATTTTTTACCAGTGTGCCATACAAAATTATATTTACAAATTGTAAGTGTTATATATAAATGTAAGTTTAGGTTAGTATAGTCCAGTGATGGCGAACCTATGACACGCGTGTCACGGGTGACACGACAAGACATTTTGGATAATTTTCGACGTGACACGGCACCCTAGTTAAGCTAGGTTTTTTTCCGAATTTTGACACACCGAGCTCAAAAGGTTCGCCATCACTGGTATAGTCATTCTATAATAAAATAAAAATATATTGATTGACTGTAATGCTAAATAAAATTACAGAATATCTTGTAATATTAACGTATTGCTACGTATTTGGAGCAACAATGTAATTAGACATTTTTTCCAAAGGCAAAAAAAAATGTATAAAGGTATACATAATACAGAAATTTTATCAGTATAGGTAGATATATATTTTCATATTAAACTTTGCACATGTTATTATTTTTAAAATTTTGTAAAATATTATGAGGCGGCGGGGAAGAAAAAGAGATGATTGTAAACTGTCAAAAAAACATATTGTATTGTCATTTTTAAACTAAAAATATAACTTAATATTTAATAAGTTATTTTATCATTTTTATTTAGTTTGGTTAAGTAATAAACCAACAGGTTCTTCATACTAAATTTTCTAGGTTCCATGACAACTGGGGCCGTAAGACAATTCGGGCCGTTTACAATTGGGGCTTTTCACAACTGGGGCGATTAACAACTGGGGCGATTAACAACTGGGGCGATGGACAATTCGGGCCGTACACAATTGGGGCTTTTCACAATTGGGACTATTAGCAATTCGGGCCATTAACAAATCGGGCCGTTCACAATTGGGACTTTTGACAACTGGGGCCATAACTATAAGAGCTAGAGTCTTCTTTTGTTTAAAATAAAAATAATTATTTTTGTACGGCCCGAATTGTCCAACGCCCCAGTTGTTAATGGCCCCATTTGTGAAAAGCCCCAATTGTGAACGGCCCGAATTGTCTTACGGCCCCAGTTGTCTGGTTACCAATTTTCTAGTAGGAAATTTTAATTTATTTATGTTACAGAATACGTAATTCATACTGTACTTTGCCCTGAGGCTCAAACTATCAGACCTGTTGTCTGAATAAGAGCTTAAAATCGAATGAATGAAAACAGCATAGTTGTCTCATCAGAGAGAACATTTTCGTTACAATACCACAATATGCAAGTTATTATTTATTTCTCAATTTGTGAAAATTCGGGATATCCCATAATATACGGGATGGTTGGTCATCTTACATGCAGTCCTCATCAATAATACAGTCGACCTGTATTATTGTCGACCCCCGTAACGGGGGTGTGTACAGTCTTCCAAGGTTCAGTGTTTTATTCAAAATACAGGCCCCGACTTACGACCAAGTTCTGTTCCGGAGGGTTGGTCGTAAGTCGAATTTGGTCGTAAGTCGGGGAATTTACAAAATTTCTAAATATGTATACATATCTTCCCCCCCCCCCCAATCATGGTTTTAACTTCAATATATGTTAAATCCCGAGTTATTGACTGCAAATACTTGAAAAAAGGCGACAAAAATAAACAAAATTGGTCTTACCTGAGGAAAAAATACAATTTTTATTTGAAGACTGGAAGAAAATAAAGTGCAAGAAAAGTTGGAAATCATTGAAATATAGAATTTAAAAAAACGTACAATTTTACCTGTAGCATTGCAAATGAATTTGACCAATATTTGCTTGTTTATACGTTTTATGATGTTTATAAAAAAAAAAAAAAATTTTGGTCGTAAGTACGGGAGTTCGTAAGTCGGGAGGTCGTAAATCGGGGGATACTTGTATGTGCTTTCTTAAAATTTTCTATACAAGATTGTAATATAACCTGTTCTAGTATTCTATATTTGTGTAAAAGAACTTATATCATTTGAAAGAGGAATAAGGTAATTGCTTTTCAAAGAGACGTACTTTTGAATATAGTAAAGAAGGTTTAGTGCACAAATGTACAATACATCTTTCATGTTACTTAGAAGTTCACACATACCTAGTTATGTCGTTGTAATGGAATCACGTGATGAGTAGTCCTACAGCTTGCCAGATAGATGAAAAAGATTTATAACTAACTCTGTAGATTCAATACTTTAGAGGCGAAAAATGAACGGTAATCAGTTAATGTAGTAATGTGGCAATTCTTCTAGTAGTTCCTCATTCGTAAAATGATTGTCGATCTTCAACGACTATTAATAATTTCATTCTGATAATATTATTCCTTATTTCTGATTCTTCTGCTGCATCGAGTACTCTCTGTTTGCAAACAGCTTTAAAGTAGTGTTGCGACACAGAGCCAGATCTAGAGGGGCGCAAGCAGGGCAACTACCCAGATCGGCAAATACGGGGGGACAGTAAAATGGGCAGAAAGAGAAAATTTAAATTAATAAAAATCAATAACAAGTAGAACTGTTTGAAAAAATGGCAAAAAAGTAGTTTTTTTTTTTTTTTTTGTTTGAATTTGGTATCAGATTTATAAATTGTTTTTAAGTCACTCATACAATTACTATTATACTAGGGAAAGGTGTGTACCTATATTAAACATCGTGGATTTTTCCACGTTTCATTTTCCCCGAAAATTTGTTATTATATTTTACAATTTGTATCCTATTTAATAAATAGTTTGAAACCCATATTTAAAACGGTTCCACTAAGTCCGTAATGTTGGAGTGAAACGCTTTTTTGAAATCGAGGATAGATACTTAAATATATCAGTTAATTGCATTCTTTTTGCATTCTTTTTCAAATTATAAATTAAAATTGTATCTGTATTGGTTTAATAATTATATCTAAAAAGATTTGTAATTATAAAGGGTGACAAAAATCATTTTTTCACAGAGCGGCAGAAGAGTTACAGTTCTTCGACAGTTCTTCCCATGTATTTTGGATATTGTTGATATCATATATTATGTTGTAACTTTTTTCAACAGTCCAATTATTTGAATACATTTTTTTTTTGTCCGATACGTTATTGCGAGCTATTGTTCACAGAGATAATTAAAATTGAAATCTTTGATTTGAGGTATGATTTTGATTTTGAGTGTTTAAAATATAAACAAACCCCGATATGGCCTTGTTGATCCATTTCATTTTAATTTTAATAAAAAACACAATTGAAATAGTCTACTTTATACTATTGAAATTATACAACATTTAAATATTAATGAACAATGGGACATTAATTATGTGGAAAATATTAATACAGCAGTTATTGTAGTTAATTAAGTTGGAAGTATACAAATTTTATTGAAATGCTTGTGTTGTTGCTGTCGTCGCCGGCGGCGCTAGTCCAATCGTGGACGTCGGCGAAATTAACTTTGCGAGGCCCGTTTTCATTTCTCAGTAAAAAAAAAAAAAAAAAACGATAATAAAAACAAACCTTGATTTGGCCTAGTCTTCTGGCCTGACTTTCATCCACTAAACACTATATTTTATATAAAGTTATTAACACAACTCATAACTGTTATTATTAATTTTAAACACATATTTATATACTCTTAATTTTAATATAAGTATTTACACTTATTTGTTCTTAACACTTAAATATTTTCATGTTTATCAAATTAAATGAATGATTTTAAAGTTTTAGGTCAAATAAACGTTAAATTAAATATGCTGAATTATACTTAAATTTATGAGTACCATATGAGTTTTATTGTTAATTACGAATTAATAACAAAAATTACACGAACAAACACAAATTAAAAAAGGCGAAATTTTCTGCTTTTATCCTCACTGAATCTTTTCAAAATTGTGTCATAACTAACAACAGCCGCTATTTCAGCTTCAATTGACAAAACTGATAACGCAGATAGTCTTTCTTGGCTCATCGTGCTTCTTAAGTAAGTCTTAATCAGTTTTAACTTTGAAAAGCTTCTCTCAGCAGAAGCTGTACTTACTGGAATTGTGAGCATGATTCTGATTGTTTATGTAAAGATTTGGATATACTTCTTCAAAATTGTTTTCTAAAATTTACTGGATAAGTTGTTTTGCATCATTTGTATTTTCTAGTGAAATAGATTTTAAAATTTGCAGTTCTTCGTAAAGTTTGAAAGGATCTGTTTTTACCTATGTCGCTGTTTTCACCTTCCCGAAGTATTGTACCTAAATCATTATAATGCTTGAGAAGGTCCTCTTTTGGCAAAAATATAAAATAAGATTAATATTTAGAAAACGTTATTTATTTAAAGTCGAAGTAATATAATCCAATGATAAAACCGACAAATATACAAATAAACATATTTTTGTCCAGCAAAGCGAAATGAGAAATGTAAAAATATCATAAGTCATAATTAATATATAATATTTAAACTATCAATAACGTAAAATTTTTGCGAGGCCGAGGCCCCCTCAAGCGCGAGGCTGTCGGCAGTCGCCGCCACTGGCTGTCATTCTTACATGTGAAACAAAATAATGGAATTTAGTTAAATATTTGTACTCTTCCGCATACATGTACCTACTTGTAGTTTTTATAATTTTCTTTAACCCGAATAATAACCCCTCATTAATATTACATATAAATGCATAGTGTAAGTAAATTTATGATATGAACACACACCTAGGCCGCACTTTGCATCTTTTCATTTTGTCTTATATTCGAAGCTGCCTTGTAGTACAAATTAAGACAACATTTAGCTTAGAGTCGTAAAATTTCACATCGTTCGGATATTTCGAAAGTTTGATACATATTCGCATAATTCTACATTAATTGTTCGGAGAGTCATTTGGATTTCATCCTAGCATGAGTCAGGTTAGTTCGCTTCTATTCGATTTTATGCTGTGTAGATTGTATTTAATTTCCACATTTTAAAGTTAGAATTCAGAAAATCGTTTTATATGCCCAATGCTCAATTAATAGAAAAAATAAATTTTAATATTCCTTCCAAATTATTAAGATCTAGTCGCCTTTTATATCAGCCATTTAGTAGAATCAACGTTATGTTGAATTCTCCACTAAATAGAATGATAGTAAATTTTAAGTCCTTAAATTTAGAAGTGGACTTATTTTTCAACAACACTGTTTCTATTAAAAATACTATTAAAAGTAGCTTTCTGAACAATTATTTGTGAATATTTTTTTTTTTCTCCAAATTTCCATTGTTTAGACCCGTGATTCTCAACCAACGCGACACGCGAGAGCAATTCTTTCATAATTTTTAATTATGAAAACGTTTCACTAAACTTAAAAGTGTTTCGCTAACACAAAAAGGTTGGGAAACAGTGGTTTAGACATACCGTTTTTATTATGTTCAATATTTTATCAGATTCATTATTTTGTTATGTTTATTATGTTAAAATTTATTATATTAAATTTAAATTGATTATTTCTGTACGAAATTTATTTAAAGCTGTAATTTGTAGTTGTAATTTTATGGGTTTATCCCGTTTACAACTCTGTTATATAAATAAAAAAAATAAAATAAAAATAAATAAAATAATCAGCAGTAGAAAATCTGAGCAGAATGGCTCCAATAAATTATAAATCACTTACATCCACATCCTGACCACCAATTCGAAGTTCGAAGTTTACAACTCGATATAATTAATTCATTCATGTTTATAACTAGTATTAAGAGTATTATGAAAATATGTAAAATTACCACTTATGGTATATAGAATATTAAATAATTTAGAATTTGTCGATTAATCTAAATTTCAAATACGATGCGACACGTGTTAACGTAATCCGATGGAGCTGAAATTATGCACATTTTAATATTTCATACTAAGGCACAAAATGGGGAAGTCCTGTATCAAAATAATTAAACTTCGAAAATTAGGACTACCCTAATGTATTTGCTAAACTCGAGCATTAATATAATTATAAAGGTGCGTTTTTTATGTCTATTGAGGGCCGGGATTCCGGTGTTAAAAAAATAAATAAAACCGAAATACAGGTGTTGAAATTTCGGGCGGTATTAACATACCGGTAGTGCCTTTTTTTAAATTTAATTTTGTTTGGTTTTTACTGCTGAGGTCATTAACCAGGTGTAGTGCCTTTGAAAGTGTACGAGAATGGCGCGAAGATCGGGGGGGGGGGGTACATTAAACTTAATCAAGGAAGAGCGTGTATATTTATGGTGGGGGTACTGTGTTCTCTGTCTTTTCATTCAATATTATGTTTAGATCTCTGTATCAAGAGAAGATTAATAAAAAAAAACACGCTTTTAAGGACACATTTTTCTTGTCACCCCCACTAATATAATCTTGGTTTCTGAGCAACCCTAAGTTTTTTTTTTTTTAATTGAGATCCCTACTCAAGAATAATTCTGGGTGCTAGCCTATCTTGGTATATTCGTATCAACCGGAAACTTACCGTTTCTGTTAGGGAAATGCGAATTGACAAAGAGTGCAACGTTTGAATTTAAATTTGACATTAAATGTAATACCAAATATGGCGCAAAAATGAAGTCACACTTAAATCAATATTTTAGAAATAATTACGTCATTCTTAAATACGATTCAATGATGAAAGAATAGCATTACAGCACGAAGCCTATGAAAGAATGAACGTGAGGAACAGTCAAATAACATGATGTCACCATATCAGATGACGTCACCACCCACTCATTCAAACATAAACCGGCACGATATATGTAATTTTAGTCACGCGTTTTGAAGCAACATTAAGACAAAGGGCATAAGGGTCATTTACTATACAATGTATAGATGACTAATTATATAAAAAATTCTTTCATCATAGAATTTTACTCTCAGTGTTCAGAAACAATGTTACCATGCATTATACGAGGGACATTCAATAATTAAAGAGGCAAATTGAGGTAGAAAAAAAAAAAAAAAACTGTATTTTTATAAAATGAGACCTTTACTACTTCTCAACATAATCCCCTCGAATATTAATACACTTGTCCCAACGATGAACTAGTTTTTTTATACCTGACGCAAAGAAATCTTTGACCAAATCTGGACTGTAGGGAGGATGAGGTAGTATTTCCCAACCCATTTTTTTAATGGTTTCTTGGGTCAGCTTGGCGGTATGAGGGCGAGCATTGACGTGGAGCAATATCGCACCTTTTCTTTGAGATCCGCGACGTTTTATTCTCATTATTTTGTTCATCAGCATGTCTGAGTAGTAGGCAATGTTTACTGTACGCTGATCTTTCAAATAATCACAAATGTCGACACCTCGGGCATCCCAAAAAACGGTCAACATGACTTTTCGCGCTGAGCTTGCGTTCTGAATTTCTTTCGGACAGGTGAGCTGGTGTGCTTCCATTCCATGCTTTGTCTTTTGGATTCTGGTTCAAAATGGTGAACCCAAGTTTCATCACACGTTAAAATCTTATTTAGAAAAGGGTCTCCTTCCCTTTCATAGCGTTCTTTCAAGTCTGTACACACTTTGAGTCTTGTTTCCTTGTGTTGTTGCGTTAACTGTTTCGGGACCCACCTTACACTTGTTTTGCTGTACTTGAGCTTGTCAATGATAACGTGATGAACTGTGCCAACACTTACCACAACTTTTTTGCTATATCTTCAACAGTAATACGTCGGTCTTCACGAATAATGTCGTCCGGTTTCAAGTGAAGGAGTTGACACTTCAACTGGCCGGCCTGGACGTTGCTCGTCAGTCACTGAGGTTCGACCATTTTAATTATTAAATGTCCCTGACGAGTTGCCGTGGCAAGACGATGCGTACAGAGCACAGGAACCCAGGTTCAAATGCCCGCACTTCGAAATTTTCATCTTCCGATTTTGTACCAGAGATCAACTCAGTCTTAAGATTTAATATTTAAAATAAGTAACTGTTTATACAGGAATAATAGGACAGGTCGAAATATCAAGCCGGACGTGATTTTCATATATACACCGAAGTTCTAGAAAAGGAAAACTTACCTTATCTGTTCATATGCGCCATCTAGGCGTTGAATTTATTAATTATTACCTACTTGCATTTTTCAGTAATTTATAATTTAGTTACTAATTTTACACTTCGAATAGTATATTTTAACATTTGAATTTGTAGCTGTCTGAATTACTCAATTATGTTAGGAGCCATCTGATTCACTGTCAGAAATTATTTACGTTCCAAAATGTTCAACCCTCGTTTTACGCAAAATATTCTATTAATTCATTATGTATTTCAAATGAATATCTAGATCAGGGATGAGGAACCTGTATTGAGGTCGCATGGGGCCTTAATCTAACTAGCTTAAGGCCCAACTCAGCCTAAAGTATTTAATACATACTACTTACTACTTTATGTACTCCTTATATGCCACCGCAGCAACGGGAACTTGTTATAATTTATCAAACAACATATGAAAGTTATTGTTTTATGTGAAATTATATTCACTGCTGAAACCCGTTTATTTATAAAAGATACGGATCGCTTAGTCTAGGGATAAATTTGACACAAAATAAAATATCCCTTTCACTCCTTCTATATCTTAATAGCGCTAGGCATATCTAGCAATAACTTTAGATGCTGTGCGGTAAAAATTATACATTTTAATTTAATCCCAATCTTCAACTACCCAAGTTTTTCAGTGTTTGATATTGTGTGAAACTTTTGTCTATAAAATTAATAATGTAAAACCAATTTATTACAGTCTTACTATAATCCACGATTATAGCATCTTGAAAACGTCTCGTGCGTGATTGCTTATTTACGACTTCCTGATGCCTGCATTAACTCTGTGTCTTAAGTAATCCACTTAATAATCCCTGGAATGAGAAAGCGGCTTCTTAACTCCAATGGTTTCAGCGATAGAGCTTTTAAACAAATTAAACAAAATACAAATTATCATGATACATGATAAATACGTGATAAATTTGGGGGAAAAAAGTGTTTTTAAGCAAATACAACGTGGGAAGAATGTAAAAATGGTTTTATTTTTTAAGGTTATTTTTAATGGATTAATATTTATTATAGCGGTATAATTTCACATTACTATGCAATTTAAGATGCCAGCAATCCTACATCTCACCTCAGACTAATAAATGATATGTATTAAATATTGTTCTCAATAGCGAACTAGTAGTTAGCGACTTAGTTAATTGGTATACAGGTACATTGGTATATTGGAACGCTGTACCAATGTTAATAAAAAAATAACTATAATAACTATATATAACAATATAAGGACATAAACTCATAAACGAACAATTAGATCTGTTAGAATCGCCGATACTCAAGACGTTGGTCAATGGTATTCCCTAATCCCCTCTCTGTTATTTGTAAATAGTTTATGTACAGGTAACATTTAGTTATAATTATAAATAATGTCAACACTCTTTGTATCTCATTCTTCTGATGATGGCCTAAGAAGCCGAAATATATATATTAAGATATTTAATAAATTAATTTTGTGGAACTTTAACCAAGTGTGTTTTGTGTTTTATGTGTTATTTAAAATGTTCCATCAAGAGGTAACAGCTACATCCATCAATATTATTATAACAATATTCCTTTGTTTTTTAGACTGTACCAAAGCATTCGATAAAGTATAGCATGAACAATTATTGTGTATATTAATTATCGGTTTAGATGACAAAGGTACCAGAATAATGGGTAACTTGTATTCTGGTATACACCGATTCGATATTACATTCGAACACCTAATGTCTGACTCATTAAAACATCTCACTAGCTATAAGTTTAGAAAATTATGCACAATCCACAACAAACAGCGTATTAAATTTGGAGGTCTGAACGATTTCACGTCTTACCATATGACAAACTTTCTGATGACATTGAATAGTCTATAATCTACAGTGCATAAGCTATTGATTTAAGAGCTCTGAATGCGGCTTTATTTGTGCAAAAGCCAGGTCATTGCATAGTGATTTGTTGAAAGACATCTGGCACCAGTAGTGATATGTATGTACATATGATTCCCTTTATTTCTTATGGCGAAATTCGACTCGCCACTCGACGAAATCGCTATTCGACGCTTTTTCAGAACGAATTAGCGTCGAGTGGCGGGGTATTACTGTATAAAAATTTTATTTCGGATTTACACAATATCGGAAGATGAAAAGTGAAGTCAACGGGAATATAATCCACGTACCTGCGTTTCGTTTCAACCATCATACCACGATACCACGACTTCTCAATACACTGCACATCTTTTATTTTATTTTATTTTATTTAATAAAGCGCCCCGCAACATCTATATTAATAAAATTGGAGGCTGTATCTGTTTTTTTTTTTTTCGGCCTCCTATTTAGTTTCTACACGTTTCAGATGATTATAAGACAATATCCGTAAAAAATCAATTTTTGTCTGTCTGTCCGAGATTCCCGCCAAAACGGCTGGACATATTTTCACGTAATTTGGTATGATGATAGAGTAAAACCAGGATTCGAACATAAGCTATAAGACATTTCAAAATTGTTATTCTAGGGCGGAGTTTCAGGGTTAAAACTGTTTATTAACAGAAAAATATATACAACAATAATTGTTTATAGTAAGAGAACACATCTTTGTCCAATACATTTTTTCAATTAGATGAATATTTGGGGAGTGATTAGATGAATATTTTAATTTACCCAAAAATTAAAATCTTGAAATATTTCAATTATTATTTACCTTACACAAAAAATGTATTAGAGGAAACTTTTTGTTTTTTCTCAACTCAGTTTTTAATAAGATTATTTAGGGGGCAAGGGGAGTGTTACTTATAAGGTTGAAATATCTCATTTATCATTTGCTGTTTAATAAGATATATATTTGAGAAGCTATGGGAAGAGGTACCTATAAACGTAGTATCTCATTTATTATTTACTTATATTAACATCAAAACTACATATATACAAGTCCTTTAGAAGAAAGAATCGATTATTTTGTGTTCTACCTAAAATTGATACTTTTACAGCAAAAATATACGTTAAAAAGTTGATGTGAAGTGTGAATTTTCACATTTCAGGATTTCGCAGGTATATAATAAGTGAAGGCATGCTGAGTCTGTAGGAAAAATTTTGCTTTGTAGTAATCACGGCAAAATGAACGATATTTTTAAAATAAGTTATCGTCTGTTAATCTAAGAGCTTTAAAAACAAATTTTATGTTAAAACATTTTTTTGTTAATTTTAATTCGAACACCTAATACCATTATTTAGGTTTTTAAATAATGTGCAGTATTTTTTTTTATATAGCAAGGTTCATTAAGATTTTGAAAATTGCGCCTATGGCTTCCATTGGTTGTTTTAAGTCAAATAGAATGAAAATATAATTCCAACAATTCCAACTGGTTATTAAATTTACGCTCTTAAAAATTAAATGCAACATTTGCCAAAATATAACTAAAATTTTGACAAAATAATTTAAACAAAATAAAAATGGAAAACATAAAACAAAAAGTAAAATTGTCTTCTATGCCCGGGAGCGAACCCTAGTTTGCTGCGTAGCAAGCGAGCAAGCTAACCATTAGACCAGGATACGCCTTCTAGTATAGTGTGTTATATAATTTTTGTACATCGTCAACCAAAAAACACAAAAAATGCGTTATTTTCCGAAAAAATAATCTGATCAAAAATTCCTGTTGTACTATTTCGGTTCACACCAATATACATTACTTAGAATTTTTTCAGATTTTAAGTTTAAACCATTTGAGCTACAGGGTGTGAGACAATTTTTTTTTTTTGCACAATTTTGGCAATTATCGCATCAAAATAATTTATTTTGCAAAAATAAAATTTTGATCGTTAACCCACGTACTAAGGTACCCTACTCAGAATTTATTGTTCTTTTTTTTTCGATGATCACATATTTGTTTATATTTTTAGGGGGATATGTTTTTTAGATGTTTTAGTATTTTTCCTATATGCGGGTCAAAGAGTTGTATAAGCATGCCAAATTTCAACTCTCTAGGTTTAGCCGTTTGAATACAATTTTTATCGAAGAGACAGACAGACAGACGACAAAATGACGGTATAAGTGTTTTTTGGTCATACCTACAAAACCCTTAAAACCTTACGGAGTATGGGTACTCCAATTAGAAGCTATATAATGCTACTAATTCATGGTTAATGTTATCTCATATTTAAGAAAATTTTTCCTATCTTTGAAACATTTTAAGATGGATTTTAAACATTAGTTATTATTTTTGGCTGTTATTCAATAATTCTAATATACTAAATTCTAATTTAGAATATCCATAATATAAATTTGTTGATTGTGTAACATAAACAATTATATCCTGTTCATAAAATAATAAAACGAGAATATGAGAACAGCCGTAGCTACGTAAAATTTGTTGTCTACGGAGCATAGGGATGCGAGTACAATCCTCGTGGACATTTAATCTTCCGATTTTGTGCAAATCATAACAAGGGTCGACTCATCCTTTTGTAAATAATACTTAAAAATTGATACATGTTTATGCACATACTGATAATATGACCGGTAAATTTAATTTATTTACTTATTAAGGGACACCACCAACAATGAATCCTAGTGTGTGTATCCATTCGCATATTTATACATACATCATTTAAATTTTGGTATACTACATTCATTTATTTACGTTTATATACAGTTACACATATATAGATACACATTTAATAAAAAATTCGGAACATTTAATCTAGAGCAGTGCTTTTCAACACTTTTGTTTTTGCGACACAGTTAGTATCTATTTCTTTGGAGAAAATTAACACCTTGCGAGAGAAAAAAATGTATAAAGAAGATGAAAAGAAAACAATATACTCATTTCTACAATTATTTTTAATGATTCATTTAAAATTATTTTTATAAATCAATGACAGTTCCTATTTTCACATACTGTAGCGAATCAGGTTACTAAAAAACCAGATGAAATCGGAATTCAGGTAAATTTTTTGGCCGTGAAACCATGTGTTACGCTTGATTATATTCTAAATGAAGATGTACGGGAAGGATTGAATATCTCTCCCGTACTGGATAAAATCTCGAAAGTATGCTCACTTGCAAAATTACCAAGAAGGCGCTGCTACACAAGTCAAGAGGAGTCCGAGACCAAGGAAAACAAAGAATGAATGGGCGCCGAAAGAAAGTGCACGTACTTATCCTTTAAGCTCGCGACACCCTTACTATTGAGTACTAAGTCATGACCAGTGTTGCCATGCCTAAAATACCGAATTCGGTAGATACGATTCGAAAAATTCGATAGATTTTTAAATTAAAAACAATGAAAATTATTATAAAAATTATTAAACAAAAAAAAAAAAAATAATTTTAGCAACAATTACATTTTATAAACTTGTTACCTTTAAATTATGGAATCAAACCAGTTTTTTTTTTAATATTTGCGAATATTGTTGGTTTAGTTATTAGTATTGTTGGTCGAAGAAAGTTGGTAGTTATTTGATTCACATTAAATAGCTGTTTGGCCTTGCTTCTGATTGGTTAAGTGCGTAGCCAAGTTTACATGTAGTTACGTATTTTTTAAAAGGATGGTATGTCGAATATCAACGTAATCAGTTAAACAGTTTAGTTACATAAAATATGCACAGTCTCAGAAATCAGACTCAGACCGTGTCATCTTTTCACAATACAAATATTTAAAAAATTACATAACTTGCTTGTATATGCGTATAAAAAACGGTTAATATTGTATCAAGTTGCGATAAAAACTTATGAAAACCATGTTGGCTAATTTCGCAACATATAAAACATCATTATTAATAGATGTAGTGTCACCTACGCAACGTATTAAGTTGTTTGGTAAATCTAGGCATCAATTTGAACATTGTTTTGTGAATTACGTGGGAACATATACTCACGAAACTCTTCACATGTATGGCAAAGGAATTACGATCATTATCAATACACTACAATCAGAGGCGGATTTATTGGAGGGCGCACCGGGCGCGCGCCCTGGGCCCCGACTTCTGAAGGGCCCCGCAAAACCCCAACTTTCCACTAATGACACTAAGTTTTGTTTCATACGTATAATTTTAATTACTTACAAGTTTACAATCAGCGGTAAAACCTGATGTTTATATTCGCTTATTTATTTAAAAATATGGTTAAATGTATTTTCCCTGTCTCTCTCTTTTTTAAGGGGCCCAATATTGTCTCGTGCGCCCGGGCCTCAACCAGCCTTAATCCACTTCTGACTACAATGTTTTCCAAAGTGGGTTACTTAGAATCTTAAGGTTCCGTGAAAATGGCAGGGGTTCCATAAAGACAAGGTGACCAAATGAAGCGATTTTTTTCGCAATATTGTTTTTTTTTTTTTTCAATATTCAAACTTCATTTAAAGGTACAAATAAATAAATCCAAGTATTAGTAATGCCAAAATAATAGGTAAATGCCATTATCAGTTATGGATTTTTGGTGGCCACATGCTGTTCCCTTTAAACCATTGTTAAATCATTTTAGTCACCAAGTCATGTTACTATATTTTGAAATGAAACTATAAATATTACAACAAGGCATACTACTAGGCAACGATCAGTCCATCGAGAGATTATCCAAAATTACGTACCTCGGACAACTCCATAAAGGCTGGTTTACATCTAGCAAGTAGAAGCAAATTAAATGGGCAATTTTTCGTAAGCAAATAACTAAACAAGTATTCGGGCAGGTAATTCTAGCAAGTTCAATTGCTGACTAACTGTTAAACTATTAAAATGGAATCTGAATGTAAAAAACAAGTTAGCAATAAAAAATGTGCCAAAATTATTATTTACACGTATGTTAGAGTTGCTCTAGGAAGAGATTGGAAAGGAAGAGATGGAAATTTGCGAAAGAAAATATGTTTCCGCCTTTTACGTAATGTAAGAACGCCTGCTAATTCAAAAGAAGATGTCTTAATAGGCTTACCATACGTCGAAGGTATGGTCCCAGCGTCCCGGCCAGTTTGTCATTTTGTCCCGGATATTTGGTAAAAATTAAAAAGTGCCGAATATACACGCAGTACAAAAAGTGTAGCATCGGAAAATGGCGATTAGGCAACTAATTAAAAATAACAAAGAATATTTGAAATTAATTTCTCGCTAGTGATAAATGATTAATATGTAAATTTTTAATAATACGTTATGTTCAATTAAGAGTAATTAAAAATTATTACTACGTATAACTTGTTTCTTTGGTTTAAGTGTAACTAGATTTTAAATTCTACTAATTGTTAACGTTTGATTGTAGCTTTTGCTTATTCTGTTTAGTAAAAGCCAACTAACATTTAAGAATTTGCTGGTGACAACTTAAGTAAATTAAAATTCCATATGGTTCCGTGTAAATGTTTGGAATAGCTTAAAATTTTTATTTTTTGTTAACCACTTTTCAATCATAAGTACTTAGCGTAGAAGCAAAATCTCAAAATTGGCCCGGTTTGAGAAAAAAATATTATGGTAAGTCAATATCTTAACAAGCCAAGTATGTGCGCTGGTAACTTACTTAAGGAGCAAGAGACATATATAGAGCCTTGTGGCCTGTGACTGATTTTCAAACGGCGCGCATGAAATATCTGAAGTCCTCCGCCCTCAACTACTGTCTCGTTCTCAAGAAATTTTCTGAATTTATAATACCTCTCCACAAGCGGGGGGATTTTGAATATACCCCCCGCTCAGTGGTACTCAAGTTGTTTTCTGAATTTTTCTCCCTTGCTCCCATTTATTAATATGTGGTACCCAGTTCAATTTACTCCGGCCCGTGCAGGATCTTTAGCATTAAATATGGCCCCAGTATGGGAAAAACTTGATCACCACAGGTATACTGGTGAGAGATATAATAAAATTTTACGTCTTCTCCACTCCAGGAATCTGTACGGTGCAGTATCATGTCAGATGATACCGAAAGAAGTTAGATAGAAGATAAGAAAAAATACCTTAAAATGTGGATCTGCATATACCCAGAGTCTGTCAAGTCGACCGAATCAGCAACGATGATGTAACCCAGAGAAATAATCTAAGATTAGGAATTATCTTAGATCAAGCAGTTCATATAGAAAATGAAGCTAGAATATATTGTTTATGTAATGAGGAAGGAGCACAAATACTGTATTCTGCATAATATTGTACAGGGAAAGGTCGAAGGGAGAGATTCCGAAAGACCAAGAATCTCCTAGCTCTATAACCTAAGACAATGGTTTGGAGCTACATCCACAAAACTATTTCAGAAAGCAGCTAACAAAGTGCAGAAATTGCCGTGAATGGCACTTCGACAGTAAATGTTAAAGTAAGCCTTATCGTACGGAATAGAGTGGATAAGACAATACTTCTCTTGCCTTATCCACCACTTCAAGAAGATATACGTATGTATTTATTTACGATACGATATATATTTTCATTACTAACAATTTGCTACAACGTAACTATTTTTGTTTCTTCAAAATTGGATAGAAGAAATATAAATTTCGATAAAAAATTCTGCAATTTTTATATGACAGATAAATGTCAATAAATCATTTATATTGAAGGACTACTTGAAGAACAATGTGGCGGAAATTGGTATTCTCCCGCAGCAGTGGTGAGTGAATTGTGCCAAATGATATTTTTTGAATGAAAGACTTGGGGTATTGCCAAGAAAGAATATGATGGATATTTATTTAAACAATAAATTGTGTACGTGATCAGTATCAGAATTTCCGCTGCTTGCAATTCATAAATAACTAATGCATCTGTGCTATTTTATTCTACATTATAATTAAAGTTGAAGTAAATAAATTGTGTAATGTGTATTTTAAAGCACACATTTTTATTCAATAATAAATATACATATACACAAGGGTGGATCCAGAAGCACAGGATGGCGGATCTGGCTATGAAGACGGATCATGGTTCTCAAAAAACTTGTATGTGTATCATTCTTATTTTAAATGGAATATGCAATTTTTCTTCTTATTCAATAGTATTTTATTACGTACTAGCTGATGTACTCGTACTTCGTACGGTTTTTGTTAGATACATTTTTATTGATAAGAGATTATGATAAGTGTATATGTAGCACTCCCCATAGCCCTCCAAATATTCATTTTATTAAAAACTACATTTAACAGAAAATAATCGTTTCTTTAATCTAAACTAAGAGAAAGACATATTAGAGTCTATGGATAAAAAAATACAGGTCGACGCTATCTACACCGATTTCTGCAAGGCCTTTGATAAAGTCATTCACAGCATCTTAATAAGAAAAGTACACGAAATCGGTGTGCATGGTTTCCCAGTATCAGTTAATGGGTCTCTATCGAAATTTTTCAATTCTACTTCCGATGTGCCACAAGGATCTCATTTAGGACCCTTGTTCTTTGTCATCTATATCAATGATTTAATTATCTGCTTCAAAAATAGTAATCCTTCTGTTCGCAGACGATATGAAATTTTATAGACCTATAAAAGCTCTCACTGATTGCCTGCTACTTCAAGCCGACCTAGAACGTTTTCATACGTATTGTATATTAAATAAACTATCGTTGAATTACTCTAAATGTAACATTATATCTTTCAGCAGAAAGATCTGGGACTTTTACTTGATAACAAACTTTTATTTGATTCTCATATTAGCCAACGTCTGTAGAAAAGCGTACAAAATGTTAGGATTCATTATCAGATCATGCAAATATTTTCAAAACACCAAACACATAATTCTACTTTATAACACGTATGTTTTAAGCCAAGTAAATGTTTGTAGCTCCATATGGACTCAGTATAATGTGTACTTATATACATAGGATAGAAAGAATTAAAAAATGTTTTATAAGATTTATATCCAACAGATGTCCTATTTCTGGAAATTCATACAATACTTCATGTGCATACTTCCAAATTCTAACACTACAAGCTAAAAGAAATTTATCCGATGCATTGTATCTAAAGAAATTAATAATTGGTCAAATAGATTGCATACCGCTCCTAAATAAAATAAATTTTAATGTTAAAACAAAAAGTCTCAGAAACAAAATTCTTTTTCATCAGCCATTTGCCAGAACAAATTCTATGGGGCTTGGATCACCGGTCCGAAAAAAAAAAAAGAAATTAAGTTGGGAACACTGAAATTTTGCCAACTGTAATGAGAAGTTACTAGTTACTAGAAGTTATCCCTATTACACGATAACAATGATGAAATTATTGATTTTATCATAAGTTTTGTTCCATAAAATTCCAATATAGTACTCTTATAACACATATAACATCATTATATTTCCTACAGTAGTACTACTATATTTTTAACGATTGCCTTCAAATAATAAATTTTAGTTCTACAGATTTTGCGTCTACAATGTTACCACTAGATAAAAGTGAAATGTTTTTCCACTTTTTTTTTTTGTAATATTGTCGTAATGCACGCAAAATAGCGCGCACTACAAATTAAAATCTGTTTTATAATTAAATACTTTAATTGAACATATAAGTAAGAACATATTGATCCATGAAATACGTTTCTATTATTGTAAAGCGAATAATACTTAGAATTGGAGAGAAAACAAATATATAGATTATTAATATAGTTTAAGAAAAACATTAAACTGAAGGAGTTCAAAAGTGTTAGAGGCCAAGAATAAATACGCCAATAATAATTCGAAACAAATATCTCGAATATTAAAGACATTTAATTAAAAAAACGCCTTACATAATAACTGATATTTTTAAATCTGATATATCAGTAGAATATAATTTTACCTACGATAACCTGGTCTATAAGATATGCATGGAAATTTAGAACATTTAACTCTTTAACTGATTTATTTTTATACATTTTTGCAATGAATTTGTAATCAGTGATTCTTAAACTCTGGTCCGCGGGTAAAGGCCTTTAAGTGATTAAATTTGTTTTATATTGGAACTAGAAACTGTACAACTGCGGATTGGATGTACCTGAATGATATTAATTATAAAAAGGAAATATGTAAATCCATTATATTTAAAATAACATAAATACAGCGACTTGAAAAAGAGGATAGTGAGACAACTATAGTCTCCATATAAATTATATTTAACCAGAACTGTTAAATAATGATTATTTTTGTAATCAATTATTTGTGGAAAACCATTACTCATATAACCGCAATCAGAAATTTGATTGAAATTACCTAAATAAACAGAATACAAAATTCTTGATATGATTAGAAATATTAAAAAAGTAATCAAATCTTTTCAAAACTATGTTAAAATTTGGAATTTTTAATATTCTCAAAATATTTAGGTCTACGGCCAACATCGCTCTTAATTTTCTCTTCCCTTGAAATAAAACATTCATAAATAATAATCAATACACTTTATTATTCTAAAAAAACTTTTTCTTACATTAATCTTCACAAAATATTACAATGTAAATAAAAATATATTTTACATACATGTTTATTATTTGAAAACATTTATCGTACGTATATGCAGGGCATATATTCAAAATAATAAACCAGTTAGATAAAAAAAATAAATAAAACACTAAAAAATCTGACGAGAAAAAAAAATTAACTGTAGTTGTAGCCCTAATTATTTTAATAATTATCATACAATTTGTTGATTTTTAAAAATTGTTGATGTGGTCATTTGCCAAAAGTAGAAACTAAGTGAAATCTTTTTCTGCACCTGTTATCCTACTATTCATTTTAACAACCAGTATGAAAGTATTTCAATATTTTAAGAACTAATATGCTCGTACCGGTTGAATATTGTCACTGCATAAATTTAAGTATTTATTACAATATATATAGTTTAACACATTGCTATGCGAATTTTTGTGACGGCATGTCATGACAATGTTTATTTAATAATTTAAAATAAAAATACGCCGTTAACCTGCCAACTTAAGGTAAGCTTAGAATTGCAATAAGGCGTTTACGAAAACTCTACCGGCAGATACCGGGAACATCAACTGTGTTCGAAAACAAGTTCGGTGAAGGTGTATAAGCATGTAGCTGTTTACCGACCGGTAGATTTCCTGGGGAAGATTTACTATACCCCACTAAATATAACCTTATTCTAGCTAAACTATTCTAACATAACTAGTATTCTGGCTAAAGCCTAGCCTAACCTAACCTTTTTAAGGATTATTTAAGCCTTCTGTATAGAGGCAACACATAAGGTTATGTTCAGTGGGGTATAGTAAAGATTGGCCGATGTACCATATCCACCGGTAGAGTTTTAAGTAAACGCCTAGTGATTTGGCCAAGATACACTTTAGTTATGCATATTTATATATAAAAAGAATGCTGTTTGGATAGCAGGATCACCAGACCTGTATCTTTTACACTAGTTTATTGCACTGCCATTTATTATTTAATTATTAAAATTAATTTAGTTAGCAAGAAAACCTTTTTCACTGTGCCCAGCACGTATTTTCTCGTTCTGATATCCAGGCCTTATAGTGCTACATCGGACAGTGTTTCTTTGTTCCTCATTTTTTATCACATTTGACCATCTTATATCAAGATTCATTGTAAGCAACGGTTTTGAAAAACTTCGCAAAAATAATCTGGAATACAGAAAAATATTTAAAAAGTTTCCCTCAGTAGTCAAAACCAACATTTTTTAATAATAAATAGTTTAAATGTCATTTATAACATTATAATATCTACTTACATTAATTATTTAAAACATGTACTTACATATTTTTATTAAAGGTTAAACAATAAATGACATATGTATCAAAATTTTACTAGTAGTTCTAAGTTTATAATAATAAGGTCTAAATTAATATTATATATGAATAAACCATATGTATTGATGTAATTTACTTTCTGATTAATGTTCTTTATTAAATTGTTTACAAAATACTTCAAAATGAATTAAATATTACATGAATAAGTTAAATTAATTTACGGATTTTAGAAATGTTATCCAATAAACAAGGCTTCTACTTTTCACATATTTTTTTATTTTTTCGAAGTTGGGAACACTTCCCTTATCAGTTTTAGTACATTTGACACAGACTCATTCTATGCAAAACTCCCCAGTTCATCGGTTGATATCTACATCCAATAATTTTTGTATTCATTTGGATTTAGATATTTTTCATGATTCTCTCAAAACATTTAAGATCACACTTACTAACTATTATTTAAATGCAATTACACCTCATTAATCTTACACATAAAAAAAATATATGCTGTAAAATTGTCTAATAAATTTGTCAAATTGTAACTTGTCTAGCAATGAAAGCTATTACAGTGTACCTCAATAAGTTTAATGTATTTTTGTCACTATTCCTATATATATTATAATTATTAAGTATTAAGTATAAATTGTATATGTATATGTTATATATTTAGATAAAATGTTTGTAGTCGTAGTTTCTGGGCTCGTCCTGTTTACGACTTAAATCATTTATTTATATATTTATAAATAAATTAAAAAAAACTAATTTTCTTATATGATTTTGCTGTTACTTAACAGCAAAATAGGCACTCAAATAATAAATGTGATATTTCTAGTATATAAGTAGCGATAGGCACTCCTCATAGGCTCCTAACCATATGTACATCTTATTAAAAACCACTCTGAATAGAATAAAATCTTTTTTTTTTCGTAACTACTTTTCTTATTTATATGTTTGAAGTTAAGTAAATGATAAGTGAGTTATTTTAAGTATATAGGTCTCCAAATAACCATCTTATTCAAAACTACATTGAATTGAGAAGAATCGTTTCTTCATTCTTAACAACTAAATAAAAATAATATTAATAAATAAAAATTGAATTGAATTGAATTGAAATTTTCTTATATACTTTTTTGCTGTTAAGTAAATGCTAAGTGAGATACTTCAAATTCACAGGTAACACTTAGCACCCTTGTTATTTTCTTATTAAAAACTGAACAGAAAACATTTTTTTCTTCTAATCAAATTTTCTTGTATACATTTTTGATATAAAGTAAATAATAAGTGAAAGTTTCAAGATTTTTCTTTTAGGGTGTACTCTTCGTAACTCTCATAACATATGTACTTGAAAAAAAGCACACAATAAAAAAAAAAAAAAATGTATTCTATTAAATAAATTTTTCTTTTAAGTCAATAATAAGGGAGATATTTTAAGTTTTCCATTAAACAGTCTTAGCCCCATACACCCCCAAAGAAGGAAAATGTTGAGATACCATATAGCCTATGTTCGAATCCTGATTTTACTCAATCATCTTTGTAAATTACATGAATATATGTCAAGCAGTTTTTGCATGAATCTCAGACCAAACTTGATTTTTTGCAGATATCGTCTTATAATCATCTGAAACGTATAGAAACAAAATATAAGGCCGAAAAAAACAGCCTCCAATTTATTTAATATAGATTATTACGCCTTAAGTTGATAATTATTGTGAAAATTCAATTCAATTTTATGTTAGTTTTATTAAAATCTCTTAATCAGAGTGCTTTGAAATCTTATTTTATTTTAATACTTGTTGTTAGTCATCATTTGTAATTTATTAATACTATTTGTTGGTTTAGTATTTCGATAGGCGTGTAAACTACTTTTGTAAATATTTTTAATTTATATTAAATAATATTCTATCAAACAGTGATTGTATTATTCAGTGGTTCTCAAATATTTTTTTTGTGCCTGTACCCTAGTATAAAATATGAGGAATTCAAGACACGTTACCCTTATTTCTCCGTATTATATCCCAATTAATTTTAGTTTGCGACATCCCTTTCATATTTTTATGGCACTTTGGTTGAGGACCACTGGTATAAAGTCTTTGAACTGCTATGTCTCCGTGATAGACAATTGTCTACGAGATGCAACCATAGAGTACATTAACGCAGGTTCAGTTACCGAATTCCACTTCGCAATTTTCACTTTGTGATACTATGCAATGCAGCTCAGCTCAAAAGTCGACTCAACCTCGAGTATATAATATTTAAAATTAGTATTTGTTTATACAGAGCCGGTGAAAACGTCCCGCTGTCTACGTGGCTTTCATATAGTGCCAGAGATAAATTAAATAGGGAATTTGTGACACCTAGACGTTGGGTACACTTAAAATATCTCCCTTATTATTGGCGACAGAAAAATGTATATAACAAAAATTATTTAGTATTTAAAAAAAAAAAAACATTTTTTTAAATTTTTTATATGTGTAGGTGTTTGGTTACGGAAGTTGCGGGAGACAACTTCTTGATTTAACAGCAAAAAATTATGTGAAAAAATTGATAGAAAAACAAATCTTTTTATTTTATACATTTTTTCGAGGTCCGGGGGGCAAAAATAACTTAATAATTATTAAATGTATGAGCCAATGTATGCCCACTATTAAATGTATGCCCACCAAAAATGTATAAGAAAATATGTAGAATGTAAAGATTATTTAGAGGGCTAAGGGAGGGTAACCTATAAAGCGGAAATATCTCATTCATCATTTAATTAACAGCAAAAATGTGTATAAGAAAAGTTGTTAAGAATCAAGAAACGATTCTACCCTGTTAAATGCAGTTTTAAATAAGATATATTTTTGGGAAGCTTTTGGAAGATTCCATGGAAAGTGTCAAGAGAAAATACGATAGTAATAATAATAATAATAATAGGGTCCCATCCTAGGTGGCGCAAAGGACAGAGAAAATAAGATATCTTTTTCTACACCTGCGGCACTGTAAGGACTGCACGTGGTAGCATGACCGGTCCTGTTATTCTTGTATAAACCGGTTGTTAAATGCGAAGCCCGGCAATGTTCCCAGACAATATACATTGACCAGGTTCCTGCTCTGAGGAGCACGTTGGCGACGATCGTAAGGCAGATCTCACGATCTGGATGAAGATATAAAACGAATGGACTTTATTGGGCGCAATATCACGCGATTATAGTATGCTGAAGATGGGATTGGATATATACAGGTTGATAGACTTACCTAGTAGTTGAAACGTCACGTAGCAAAGGACCCTTTGAGATGCTGTAGGCTTCGTAGTACACCAGGTCTTGAATGGAGAGAGTTTGGACGCACAGCCACGATCGATTTCACAAGTCAACACCGTATATTCGCGTAATATACTAACACACACGAATGTGAATGCATGCGTAAAATTCATTCACGACAATAAAGCAGAGTGAACGAAAACGCACGATACATAGCGCTCAGATAATGCGTAGACCGAAATGAGCGAATAAAATACACTAAGACACGAGACGAATGTGTATATGCAGGTAACCTGAACGGCGCTCGCGTATATGCAGAACTGAGTACAAAAATTAATACGACACAGATGGTTCGAATGTTATTAGGTAACTAAACTAAAAATAATGTTGGACTGAGCCCCCCCCCCCCCACATAAACATTAATAATTTGCGCGACTGGCGCGAAGACCTGTAGTGATTTTAAGTATTAAATAGTTGAGGCTGAGTTGACTCCTGAGCTGAATGCAGAGAATTGGAAGATGATAATTCCAAAGTGGATTTCGGGATCTGATCCTGCGTCCTTGTGCTCCGTAGGCAGCCATCCGCGAAATCGCGGCAACTCTATTAAATATCTTCTTCTTGATTGGATACTGTTAGTTAGTTTAAATTTTGGCCTCACTCACCTGAGTCCTTTATCTAGATATATAAGTGTTAAAAAAATGACTCGTGGTTAGATTATTATATAATGCCTAGTTGTTTTTAGCAACCAAAATGTGTAGTAAGTAAAAGTACACTATTGATTATTTGTTTAATTAAATAGTTGGTTGCATGCCACTGCACCAGTTCACAGCAAACACAATCAATATGTGAGAACTTGGTCACGCAAACATCTTTTGCCATAAAAACACTAATATAATAAAACAGAATTCCATTACGTAAGATTTCATTTTAACATAGATGTTTCTCTAAAATAATTTGAAAGCTTATCTAAAATATTGGCTATTACAAAAAAACTAGACATTTACTCTACATAATCTAAACGGTCATCAGAATATTAGTACTTAAAATACACTTAAAAAATCTTGTATCTTATAAAACACAAAATTCATTGGATCACTGAAATGAAAATATTGATTATAATATTGCACCGGAAATGTTTTCCTTCCGGAGTCATTTCCGGCTTATTTGAAGGGTTCAAAAATGTAATTGGTTATACAGTCTTCTATGTTTTCAATATGGATTTTTTTATGCATATAATCAGTTAAGAGTGCGTGTTAACTTGTAATATCCTGTTCATTTAACAATTAATCCTATAACTTAATACTCGTTTAATTAAAAGCAAGGCTAATACGAACAGCAAGAATTGGAGATGTGTAAAGAAACGGTATAACTTTTTATATGCATTTATCATACACATCTGCACCTGTTTTCATAAATAATTGAATATTGAGCATTATAAACAACTTGTTCTCTCACTTTCTCATTTTAATTTTTAATTCAATATCTGCATTTCTAAGCAGAAATTTACACAGCATCCCAGACTTTGGAGATGTGTGGCAGCGGCTAGTTCCTTTTTAAGGGTTTTGTAGGTATGACCAAAAAACCCTTATACCGTCATTTTGTCGTCTGTCTGTCTGTCTGTCTGACTGTTCGGTAAAAATTGTAGCCAAACGGCTAAACCTAGATAGTTGAAATTCGGCATGCTTATACAACTCTGACTCGCACATAGGAAAAATACTAAAACATCTAAAAAACATATGCCCCTAAAAATATAAACAAATATGTGTTCATCTAATATATATATATATATATATATATATATAGTACGTGGATTAACGATCAAAATTTTATTTTTCCAAAATATGTTATTTTGACGCGATTTTTGCCAAAATTGTGCAAAAAAATTTTTGTCCCACACCCTGTAGCCCAGATGGTTTAAACTTAAAATCAGAAAAAAATCTAAGTAATGTACATTTGTGTGAACCAGAATAGTACAACAGGATTTTTGATCAGATTATGTTTTCGGAAAATAACGCATTTTTTGTGTTTTTAACTAAAATATGTTAAATATTTATAATAATTCGCTATGTAACACAGTAAATAAGTAAGCGCCCGTAGCGTAGTCGGTAGCGTTGTCGCTTAGTAATTACAGTTCGAACCCTGTCAATTTTTTTTTTTTTTTTGCATTTTTATTTTGTTTAAATTAGTTTGTCAAATTTCTAGTCATATTTTGGTAATTGTTGCATTTAATTTTTAAAAGCATAAATTTAATAACCAGTGGGAAGTGTTGAAATTATAATTTAATTCTATGTTTGAATGTATAGGAAATCAGAGGGGCGGAGCTTATGATTTAAGCAACCAATGGAAGCCATAGGCGCAATTTTCAAAAGCTTAAGGAACCTTGCTATATACAAAAAATACTGCACATATTTAGAAACTTAAATAATGGTATTAGGCATTCGAATTAAAATTCATAAAAAAAATATTTTGACATACAATTTATTTTGGCATCCCAAATAATCATCATTCACTTACTAAATACCTGCGAAACCCTGAAATGTGTGAAAATTCACACTTCACATAATTTTTTTGTATATACAGTCGGAGACGAAACTAATGGGTCTATTCTGTAAAAAAATGTTTACAGTACTGTTTCACTATAGCGCTGTAGTGAGCTTAGCACTGTAAAGTGCCATGTTACGGCGCTCTGTAAATATCGAGCATTAGCTATTCTGTAACACATTCTGTAATTTCGGTCGATTTAAACTTTGCTTACATTGTAGCTAACTTCACTATGTTTATTTCTAACCTCAAAATTTGAGGTATTGATCAATGTCATCGATCGGTAATTGTATATCATATTTGTATATACACATATAGTCATGTTTTTTACGTTTATAATTTTTATTAATTATTGTTATAATTTGTTTATAAAAATAAAAGTTTCTCTTTATATCTTTATTCCATATAAACATATTTTTTACATCAAATTATACAATGGACTGCTGAACATATAAAATACTAATCTGCTTTCCCAAATTCATATCGTGATTTGCTGTTAAAAAAAGTTTTAAATCAGTTTTTGAAAATTTTAAATACTTTTCAAATATTTTACCATTTGGTACAGGATCTTCATTATTTTCAGGTTCAGGATCTTCATTATTTTCAGGTTCAGAATCTTCATTATTTACAGGTTCAAGCTCATCATCATCAATCTCAGCATAGTTAGGTATTCTTGCTTTTGTTGCTATATTATCCAAAAATTACCCTTCTTTCACTCCACGGTTTTCTTCCCTCGTAGTGGGGAACTTTATATGAATTGGCATTAGATGTGTTGTTATCAGATAACAAATTTCTATTATCGATCTACTAACCATAGGCTGGCTCAAAGAAGTGAAATTGTGAGCCCCTGTAGTAGCCTGATATGATCCATTACTTAAAAAATACAGTGTTTCTAAAACCTGTAGATAAAAATATATAAATGAAAACATGTATGCATAAAAAAAAGTTTATGTGTGGTTGTAACGTGATATTTTAAGCATAATTACCTGTTATGATCCTCTTGTAGTAGTTGCATTAGAAATAGGGTGAAATTTGGATCATTAATTTTTTTTTAGGTGACACGAACAATACAAACATATACAACTTGACTTCTATACAGTACTGTAACTGACTTACGGCCAGAAAAATATCGCCGTAACGTTACAGCGATATTTTACATCGGTGTAGAGTTTCCAGAGCAACGCGTGTCACTACAGAATAGCACTTTTCTTACAGCGCTGTATTTTACAAAGTTATAGCGCTTACAGCGGTAGAAAACTCATACAGAATAGACCCATAAGTGGACAGTACCTACATTTTCAAACAAATAACCATATCTCCTATAGTTTCTTACAAAACCTTAATTTTTTAATTTTTATGTTGTGTATACATGTACCTTAAAATTAATGAACAAAACATATTTTTGGAATAGATAGATACGCGCATAAAATTAGATTATTATTTTTCAAATTATACGATGAATATTGGGTATTATTTATTTATTTTAATTTTATTATTATTTTTTAATAATTCTATTTTCATAATGGTTTTGATTGCACCGTTCTCCTATATACATACGTACACAGTTTGTTATACTTAGATTAATTTATGTATTTAAAAAAATAACAAAAATAAGAATAATTTAATTATTTCGACCCTCGGTATGAAATCATACATCGAATTTGCAAATTTTACCTTAAAAGATAAACCTATATTACAATTTTTACTAACTAGGATCAAGACAAAATAATTAAGTAACCTACAATAATTATTAAGTTATTTTTGTCTTTAGTACGAGGTAAAACTCAAGATTATCAATCTACATAAAAACCGTGTAGTTTTAAAATTAAGTGCAGAAGTATTACATAACATATGTTTGTGCTATTTTCACTTACATTTCTGATATATAAATATTATCCTATAAATTCTGAGAAGAAATGACGTTTCTCCGAATCGAACTGACCTACATAAGTTTATATCTATTCATGCCTTCGTGCTTCCAAATACGACATGCTTGAATCCAATATCCTACTATACTACAGTAAATTAAAAAGATGTGTTATAGTCAGTGTTGTATCAGCTAATGTTTTTTTTTTTTTTTTTTATTTGTGTAACAGATACCAGATTATATGTTGCGTTATTTAGTTAACAAAAATAGTTAACGGATCGAAGTAAAGAGCAAAAAACAGGATGGCAGTTCAAAATGAAGACAAAAAAAAAAGATAACAGATCAGTTTAGATCAAATAAGAAAAAAGTTATCTGTTATCTTTAAACGAATGCAATTATCTCGATAAAAGATAACAGATAATACCGTTAGTATCTAAATATTTTTTTGGATAATTTTATCTAGAAAATACCAACTATGGTTATAGTTATAAAGTGGCCAGATTAGGTGATGATTACTCGTATATACAGCGTGTTATATTTTAGTGGACCCAGCAAATATCTCGCTTATTTATTAAGTTAGTAATTTATTTCATATAACATGGTTTATACAGCAACATGTAAGCTACTTGATGACGGATGTACATTCATGATACCACTTCCGGTATATTAGTAATTAATATCAACTTTGAAATTTTAAACGGAACATACTTTATTGTTTTTACAAATTTGAAAAGTACATCAAATTTGCTTGACAATCATGTAAAATAATCCATATGTTACATTATTAAAAAGTAAAATGGCGGGCACTTTTTTATACACCTAGTCGAAAAAAGAATAGTGAGCCATGACTAAAAATTAACTAAAAACAATTAACTAAAACAATTGTAACTATTATTATTAAACGATAATTTTTATTGTGATTTTACAACATATATTCAAAATGACTCCCAGCCTCTTCAATAAATTTTTCACAACGTTTTAAAACAGAATAAGTAGCTCTTTCTATTTGGTCTGCAGATAAAGATTCAATTGCGCTTCAATTTTATTCTTCAGTTCGTTTAATGTGTTTACTAGTTCTTTATAAACAAAATCTTTCACGTAACCCGTAAAAAAAATCAAGTGGGGTCATATCGGGAGAACAAGCAGGCCACCGAATTAAACAATTTGTTCCAATAACACGTCGCTCAAATGTATTATTTAAAATATCAACGCATCTTCTCGCGTTATGCGCAGGCGCTCCGTTTTGTTGAAACCACATACCAAACCTATTTCCAAGTGGAAAATTCAGCATACAATGTAGCCGTCAAATTTTCTTCATAAAAGTAAGGGTCTTTTAAAATCCCACACCAAACATTTATTTTAAAACTAATCTGGTGTCTTGTTTCCCGAATATCATGAGGATGTTCCATGCTCCAATAGTGGCAGTTTTTATTATTAAAAAGTCCATTTCTAAAAAAAACTAACTTCGTCAGTCCCAAAAATTTTTGCGTATAGATTGGATCTCTACGTCTTTTTTCCAAAAACCATTCACTAAAATCAAGTCTACGTTGATAATCGCCTGGCAATAGTCCTTGTCCTGTTTGTATTTTATATGGTCTGTACTTGTGTTTTCTTAAGATTCTGTGAATTTTAAAAATGTTTATTCCTGTCTCAACACATGCGTCGCGAACGGAAATTCTGGGATTGGCCTCAAAAAGCGCAAGTTCATTAATTTCCACATCATCTTCATTTGGGATATTTCTTTTTCTTCTTTCAAACGAACCTGTTGTTCGTAGTTTATTTACTAGTTTCACAAAAAACGATTCACTTGGATGACGGCGATGTGGATATTCTTGTCGATAAAGTTCTGCAGCTATGCGTTTATTTTTTTTTTTATTTTTTTTTTTATTTTTAAAAGCGTAAATTTAATAACCAGTGGCAATTGTTGAAATTATAATTTAACTCTATGTTTCAATGTATACGAAATCAGGGGGAGGAGCTTGCGACTTAAAACAACCAATGGAAGCCACAGGCGCAATTTTCAAAATCAGAATAACTTTGCTATATAAAAAAAAAAAAAATACTGCACTTATTTAGAAACCTAAATAATGGTATTAGGTACTCGAATTAAAATCAACAAAAACATATTTTAACATAAAATTTGTTTTGGCATCCCAAATAATCATCATTCACTTACTAAATACCTGCGAAACCCTGAAATGTGTGAAAATTCGCACTTCAAATCAATTTTTTTCCTCATCACTTCAATCCGTTCACCTTTTTGTTGCTCATCAGTTCGACCCATCTTTTTTGCCAACCACTTCGATACGTTTTCCTTTTTTTTTGCTCATCTCTTTGATCCATTTACCTTTTTTTGAATTAAAGATATAAAGTTAATGTGAATTAGGGGGGCATTTAATCTTTGCCCCGGGCTCCGCGATTCCTAGCGGCTCCCATAGGTGTATTAATTAAATGATATATTCATATATTAACAGGGCCGGCGCTAGGATTTGCGAAGCCATGTGCGAGAAGAGCAAAAAAAAAAAAGTTGCTCACCTCCCAGATCCAAGTGAAGAAAAAAAAAAAGGTCCCTCACCTCCCAGATCCAAGTGAAGAGCAAAAAAAGGTCCTCATTAGACCATGCGCGGGGCCTGTTGTTGGACCGCGGAGCCTGCTGTTGACAGCGGGGCCGTGTGCCACCGCACATGCTGCACATGCCTCGCGCTGGCCAGGTATATTAACTAATCAATAAATAATCGCTGTAGAACTATCCTAAGGGCTTGAAAATATCACACTCTTTAGTGAAATTTTCAATTACGTTTAAATTTAAAAAAATATTTTTCCTCCAGCAGTTCAAAATTTCTCTTTACCTTAACCTTATTTTCATTATGCTGTAAAAGTTATAAATGTGCCACTTTAAAATAAATTTGCAGGTGCTCTATATTAAAAATAAATAAATAAATTAAGGTAAAAGATATGATATTTTTTTATATATCCTTAGACAAATATTGTGTGTATATTCAGTTTCTACCGAACAAGCAGACATATTTGTCGGAATTACAAATAAAAATGTAGTCATAATTTGTAATTACTAAATACTTACTAAGAATTTTTGAATTGAAAGAATATTCACATTACACATCAATTTTTTAAATATACTGTCTGTGCTGCTGTCAATTTAT
The DNA here is from genome assembly GCA_963971575.1 of Liopterus haemorrhoidalis. NCBI lineage: Eukaryota > Metazoa > Arthropoda > Insecta > Coleoptera > Dytiscidae > Liopterus > Liopterus haemorrhoidalis. The sequence continues at coordinate 33,536,114 of OZ020618.1, forward strand.
CTTAAGAGGGCGCACAACCGTATAGTTTCTTATACAAAACTAACAATCTGAAATAAAATTAGTAGCAATCAATACATAAATTTTTTGTCTATCTAATAAGATAATTTTAATTGTAAAAAAAAACTGTTGTGTAATTTTAAAAATTTTAAATAATGAAATTGCATTATAGACGCCTTGTAAACATTCTATGGATATTTGCGTACGATGCGATAAATTGTAGCTAAAGCTTCATTTTACAAATATGTTTGTAGCTATTTTGTTTTATTGTGAAAACTACTTATGTTTAGTATATTTTTTTGCCGCCATCTTGAATATGTCGCGGTTGTCAATATAGGTACTACGGGTAAAAATGATTTAATTGTCATAAAGAACACGTTGCCACTTGTACCAAGTGGCAATCCATCATCATCAAGTATTATATTTTACAACAAAGTTAGGTACAAATAGCAATTTTTGCTCTGCGCCAAAAATGTAAGCTGTTGAGACTATTCGTAGCGTTAAGCACTATTTGTTTATGAATTCTAGTAGGAAGTAATAATGGAAACCAGGCAATTACACCAGTTTATGTTATGACTATACCAGCTAATTATCATTACTTATATCACACTACATTTTAATTTAATATACTTGTCTCAAGTTGTTTACCAATTAGCCTTCATTGCTGTTGTTTATTTACAAAAATAATTAGATACCACCAACGTGCAACTTATCATTCAGTATTTGTTTGTTATTTTTTTTTTCTTTTTCACTATTTAAATGTAAAACATATGTATTAAACTACTTTTTTGTCGTGATATAGAGTTACTTCATCGTCAGTTTGATAATTTACTTATGTCTTACAGTCTGCTAAATAAACCCTGATTCATTTTTCTTTTTTAATTGTAAATATTGGTAATATTTTTAATGTAAGCTTACAAAGTATAATTTGTGTCATATTTTTAAAAATTATAAATAAAAGACGAAAACGCCTAAATAGCAACGATTCGCTTTTCGGCGTTTCGCTTATGCGACAATTTTAATTTTATTATAAAGCTGTCTGCAACTGAACATTTCATAATTACAAGCGCGGACATAAGGGTGGTTCTCGGGTCCAGATACCCGCTCAGGAATGAAAAAATCAGTATATGATTTTTTTTATTTTATAAAAATTAAATTATAATCAAAATTAAATTAATATATAAGTACACCCCTCTTCGTGTAAAAAAGAATAATAATTTGTATTATTTTACGGATATTTTTTCTAAATGAACCTCTCTGACCAATTTTCTGTATGCGCGCTTGCGTAATTAGGTAATATTAAGAGAAAATTACAAAAAGCTACTGCGATGAATGCTACGAGAATAAATCCGTGACTTCAAAATGAAGTATTTTTTCTTTTTAGGGTTTTGTAGGTAAGACCAAAAACCCTTATACCGTCATTTTGTCGTCTGTCTGTCTGTCTGTCTGTCTGCCTGTTCGGTAAAAATTGTAGCCAAACGGCTAAACCTAGAGAGTTGAAATTTGGCATGCTTATACAACTCTTTCACCCGCACATAGGAAAAATACTAAAACATCTAAAAAACATATCCCCCTAAAAATATAAACAAATATGTGCTCATCGAAAAAAAAATACTTTTTTAAATTCTGAGTAGGGTATCAAATGAAAGCCCTTAGTACGTGGATTAACGATCAAAATTTTATTTTTGCAAAATAAATTATTTTGATGCGATTTTTGCCAAAATTGCGCAAAATAATTTTTGTTCCACACCCTGTAGCCCAGATGGTTTAAACTAAAAATCTGAAAAAATTCTAAGTAATGTACATTGGTGTGAACCGGAATAGTACAACAAGAATTTTTGACCAGATTATGTTTTCGGAAAATACCGCATTTTTTGTGTTTTTAACTAAAATATGTTAATACATTTAATTCCGTATGTAACACACCAGATCAGTAGCTCTAGTAGCGTAGTTGGTTTTGTTGGGCGCTTAATAATGTAACTTAATTTGCAAACCACCCAGCAAACATTGAACTAACGGCCGAACGCCGGCAAACTGCTTTTACGCTGGTACATTGCTGGCACCAAAAGTAAGTGCAACGCCAGTATTAATAATGTACTTCACATTTGTATTTCGCACTCCGCCTATACGAAGTACTTTACCAGCATTTTATAAGCATTCCTTATTTGTATTAATCCAAGATTATTTCTAGCGGGCCAGTGTTTATGTTTATAACTTTTTTTGAATGTAATAATTTGAAAAGTCTGACCGTTCTTAGTCATAAAACACCCTAATGGCGTGGCCTTCGAGGGTCGGTACAAGTGATATTCTGTGAGTAGTTAAGTTGGGACGTGTTGGTGAACAGTTTTTAAAGATGTGTATTTGAATAGTTATTGATTGTGAGCATTATACAGTTTTTTATTGTGATTTGTGTGTGTTTTGTTAGATTTAAGGACGTAGTTTACACAAACTATTTCATATTAAATTGTTTAATTTTTAGTTTAGTTCAATCATAGTTTTTTTCATGTAATAAAATTTTCAATTATTAATAAATCTGATACAAGATTATAAATATGTCATTTAAAAAATATAATTTGTCATATTTCATTTTGAATAGTGACATCTTAAATATTTTGTAAATATAATACTAACCTAAAATAATACAAACTTAATCCAAAACTGTAAAGCTTTTTTTACAATATAACCAAGTTTCTAAAAGTCAGTAATACACTATAAAAATCACCAAAATAACCAGATCTAGTTTGTTCTTACAAAAGTGAACAGCTTATAGCATTAATGCTTATAAAATTGGTTTATTGAATTTATTTTAACAAGTATGATTTCTTTAGGTTGGCACTCTTCAAGTCAGGGGGAAAAGATGTGGTAGATAATACAAGACGAATATTGGCGAAAATTATTAGTCACCCCTTATCTTTAGGATGAAATTGGTTTGACCGAAATGGCAGAAAACCATTTTCTTAAAATTCTTCATTAAATTAATAAATTAAATAAACTAATTCCTGTTATTCCTGAAATTATATTTATTTAATATTTATAAATAAATCAATAAATTATAACTGTTAATTCAATTTACAATCGGCTAGTTTTACCATCGTTGAATAAATTTATTTAACAACTTAAGTTAACAATATCGCATCATTCTATTGACAGCAATGTTAATTTCTTCATTAATAGTTTAAAACCGATGCGATATTGTCAACTTTACTTGTTAAATAAATTTATTCAACGATGGTGAAAATGGCCAAATGAGTATTTATTTTGCACCTAACCATTAATTTATTTTAATACTGGGTAAGTACACATATATTACATTTGAAACACTAGAGAGTGGGTATAATATAAGCACTGGTCTGTCAGAAATAAATCTTGCAACTAATGCGATTATTTTGCACTTTACCGTTGCTGGGCCAGCAACTGATACATCAATGGGCCAGCTAACGGCCACGGGGACACCGGGGTACTGGCCCAGTGCAAAATGCCAGCACTGGACCAATGCGAAATGCCAGCACTGGCCCAGTGCGAAATGCCAGCACTGGCCCATTACTTTCAATGCACTTTACCGTTGCTGGGCCAGCAACTGATACATCAATGGACCAGCTAAGGGCCACGGGACACCGGGGTACTGGCCCAGTACGAAATGCCAGCACTGGCCCATTACTTTCAATGCCGGCGAGTATGTGCTTTACCAGTACTGGTCCGGATAAAAATGTTTGCTGGGCATAGTTCGAATCCTGTTAATTTTATTTTTTCTGTTTTTTTTTTGCATTTTTATTTTGTTTAAATTATTTTGTCAAAATTCTAGTTATATTTTGGTAAATGTTGCATTTAATTTTTAAAAGCGTAAATTTAATAACCAGTGGGAAGTGTTGAAATTATAATTTAATTCTGTATGACGAAATCAGAGGGCGGGGCTTATGATTTAAGCAACCAATGGAAGCCATAGGCGCAATTTTCAAAATCTTAATGAACTTTGCTATATAAAAAAAAATACTGCACATATTTAGAAACTTAAATAATGGTATTAGGCATTCGAATTAAAATTCATAAAAAAATATTTTGACGTAACATTTGTTTTGGCATCCCAAATAATCATCATTCAGTTACTAAATACCTGCAAAACCCAGAAATATGTGAAAATTCACACTTCACATCAATTTTTTTACCACAGTGCGAATTATTTTTCAATATTGTCTCCTTTTAGCTCGAACACTTTGCCTATTGATATTCCAACTTCCTTAAGCCTGCCAAAAGTACAATTTCTCGAACTCCGCTAAATAGACGTGTGTCAGTAATGATCTTCTCGTTTGATGCGGATCTTTTTTCAGCGTAACGCATTTCGACTAATTTAGTCGTTGCAATTACGGACGAGTGAGCTTATACATTTTCATAGTGGAACAGAACTTTTTCTTCGCCAAATTGGGCCGTTTTTTCATCAATTCAGCGTGTAATCGATACAATAAAGCGGTATAATATTGTCCTGTAATCGTTTTTCCCTTTTCCAGCTGGTCAAAGAAGAGTTCGAGGGAACCCTCGATTTAATAATCCCGGACTGTTTAGCACGGATTAGATCTATGCCACGTACTACAGTCACTGTACCACGTACATCTCAGTACTGACTTGTTTGTTGTCGGAGAGTGAACGTGCCATTCCCCCTCCCACTTAGCTCGCCTGACCGCCGACACGTCTCCACCACCGTTCTGTACCTCGAACGCCATGTAAAGAATGACATAGGACTTTTACATATATAATTTTGTATAAAGAAAGGACTAATAAACGAAAAAATATATTTCCCTGTTCCACTAGTATGATTTTCGATTAATAATACAAGAGATCATAGGCTGATAAAATTGTTCAGAATTCGTTTTTTCAATTTCAGTTTCACCTTGAACTATTTTTGCAAATATAAAAACACATGTCCTAAATTATTATCCACTTGAGAGTATGACTAATCTTCAATGAATATTCCAGTAGTATTAATTAAGAGTAACGACCTTGGTTTCTAATATTCACTAGACTGTAGGTTACTTACATGTATAGTTTTTAACTAGGCAAATGAATTACCCGCTTGTTGAAAATAATAACGAATTTACATTGAATTTTCAAAATGTAATTGTTATTCAATTTTAAATAAAATGTTAAGATATGAATGTATTGGGGTGGGAATAAATGGGGGACCCACGTTGAAGAAAATATGTTGATCTATCCTTGGAGGGATTATTTCTCGATCTACACTGGACGACATTATTTAGTTACGCCCAGGGCCGTCCTAGGACATTTAAGCTCCCTGGACCAACAACTTCCGGCGCCCTTGTAAAAAATTAAATGCCTGTGATCGTAAACGTGAAGCGGCAGCATCCGGCGCCCTCCGGCACTTGATACCCTTTAGCAGCAAACTCTTAGCCCTATGATGGACATGGTTACGCCTATTTTAGTACTATTTTATTAAAATCACACCAATTATAGTACTTACATCACTTGTGATTCTTCTTAAATAAAACTGAATGTCTTTTTCCGTAAATGGGTAGGTATGTCTGGAAAAGGTTGTACGTGTTATAATAATATAATAAGTAATGCAGCTAGTTCTAGTTGCATTATTTATGTTCGCAACCCGTACAAGCTTTTCCACACATTCAAATTAAACACTGTAATCATATAAACACATTAAAGTGTATTTTTTAATAATATATTTAAATCGCAAAGAGTTTATATCGGTTATTTCTCTATTCTTTGTATGAGGTCTGACCTCCAAAACAAATGAATGTTTATTATTATTATTATTATTTTGGATCACGTCAATTTTTTCTCACGTCGATTATTATTATTATTATTATTATATCGGTTATTATGAATTACCTAAAGATCTTTAGTAAATATGTAAATCAGTTAGGAAATGGATAAATTTACTGGTAATAAAAAACTTGTTTATTTTTATTATATACTTTTTCTAAAACTTCATATATACCATACATTTAAGATACTGAGGAAGCTGGTACATGGCAGAACCCGGGACTTTTTTACAAATCATTATCGAGTTGTATTATTTGTGATGCTGCCATTAATTATCAGTATTTTGGGCCCCTTTGTGGCGTTTTTGTTAGTAGCTACCTTCAGACAATGGGCTCATCTTAAATATAGAAAAAAAAAGAAGAATTACATGCAGTTTTTATTTACTTTTATCAGGTTCGTAATTACCTTTTTCGGGGTTATTGTTTTCCCTGGGTCCTGAATTATTGTTATAACATAGCTCGGGCCCGCCCTCGGCGCCCCTCTATACATTTCCTCGAAAGTGTACATAACATTAATATATAAATAGGTACACACATAAAGGTACAATGCATAATAAAACTGGACTCATTTCGTTTTGTTACATAATAGTTTACATTAAACTGTAATTCGTCACTCCAAGATTTTTTATCACATTTTAAAATTTCGTCATGAACTGCTGGATTCAGCGAAGATTATCCTCGACTTCTAACAACTTAAACTACTTAAAAATTCGGTCACTCTCCGTTTATTTCTGGCAGAGAATTTTTAAGTTTCAACCTGGTGTGTTAAAGCAAGTTAGAAACTAACATAAGCTGCTAGTTCTATCTGCACAGCTGTTCTGACATTTTAAAAACAGTAGATGTAACGACGGCATTTTTAATAAAAAATTTCACCGTAGTCGTCGATGTGCATATTACGGACAATGTTGGTTGATAGTAATAAATGTGCCATTACAATTTCAAGACATAGCCTTTGTTTTCTTTAATTTATTCTGCATATAGACATAATCATCAATTTGTGTTTTCATCAGGTCCTTTTTGCCCAGCGCACGCGTGGCATACCTTATGAGGCAGGACCACGTTACTTATTTGAGGTATTACTCTGATAATTACCGAAAAGAGAACTGATAAGTACAAAAATGGCATTTGCTACGAATGTAGAATTTTAACTTGATTTTATTAAGACAACTTCGTATTGTAAAAGCTCTTTTTACTTTCTTATTACGTAGCAAAAATCGAAGTATTGTAGTACAAAACTTATCGAAATGTAATGTAATAATTCATCTTGCGAAGATGTCTTTCGATACTTACGTTTCAAAATGTAAAGTGATGATGTACCTATCGCGTAAACTTTGGTGGAGATGGAGAGAAACCACGGGCATTTTATACAACTAATGGAAAACGCCCTCTTGGTAGACCAAAATACGATACAGAGATAATGAATGATACGAGCTCCGCACAAGCATGTTGAATATTAATTATACTGTCTAGCCATCCCCTTGCTTTCTTAAGGTTAAGTAAATTTTGCCACGATGTCAGCCATAAATATTGTACAGTCATTTTATGTCATTTTGAATAGAATCATAAAAATCCTCCTGCTTGCTTTGCAGATCTAAGTCAGAATCGGAGTTATATTTCATTATATATTTGTTTTGTTATTAGAGTTCATTGCTTCTCTATCAGAATCTTGAATAGGATAAATGTTTCTTTAGCTTTGTTCTTGCCTCAATAGACTAAGGTATCCTTAATAGACAGATAGACCTTTCAATTAAATTAGTTTTCTTTTTACAGTTTTAGCTTGTTTTTCCTTAACAGTTTCTTCTCTAAAATGGGGTACTGTTCTGAACCAAATATATTAACTTAACTATCTGTGTAAAAATTTAAGGTCAGATCTTGTCCTATATCATAACATGCGCTTCTGGCCAGATTTTTAACATGACATTGTTAGTAAAAACATATTGGTTCAGTATAAAACTGTATATTTTTGAACATTTTTATATTTAAGTACAATATTCTATATACATAGTTAAATTCAGAAAAAGATATTTCTTAACAACACCGTATTCCGTATTGCATTTCGGTCTCATTTCAAAAACCAACGTTACCTTTGTGCTTTTACAAATATTCAACAACAGCGTCAAATAATAACTAGAACAAAAAAAAAAAAAAAAACTACGAATAACGAATCTATAGTTGATGAACAGCTTGTAACGGCCGCGGTCATCCCCACATTCACATAAATAGACAGAGAATAATCTGCAGCCTGCCAGTTCGAACGTGCGAGTTAGTCATAAATATGATAAACATAAGCCTCTAAATATTTTTCACCCCTACATTTAATCTTTGATTAAACTAATAGTATAAGTTAACTAGTCTGTATAACAAAATATTACCTGTATGCAAGTTTTAAATCAGGATATTGTGAAATTTTCCTGTACCTATAAATACTACGTTATGCAAACACAAGTACATGCAATAATTTCAACGGTGTTGACAACTTTGCTATTTTATTATTTTTTTAGATGACCATAAAGTCGCTCTATATGATAGTGAACATTTTTAAATAGACATGACGGAAATCCTGCAAATAAAATTGTTATAAAGTCATTAATAGTGCTGTAATAAAACTGCAGTACAATTGCATCAGAATAACTTTAATGAATCATTTTAGTGCTTTCACTATTTTAAAATGTATTATTTACCTCACGTTCTTGTGGGTTTGCGGTAGATGAATCAAATAAGTAAACAAAGAGTTACGATGAATAAGCATGTTTAAAAATATAATTTACAGAAAATGATTTCTTAAAACGATGAATGTCCTATGCAAAAAAATGGATATAGTTTGTCATCATTATTACCATAATAATAAAATTAGCGCACCTCACTATTATAACGTGTTTTCACCAGGGATGGGGAGTCGACAGAAAAATTATCGACTCCCGACTCTCGACTCCGGAGTCGGTATTTTTGAAAATCGACACCGACTCCTCTCACTTGTAAATTGTAAAGTCTATTCCAAATGTTTTAGCGGAACTAAATGGAATTTTTATTTTCTTAAATTATCACGAGTTCACTTTTTAACTATCAAAGTGGCCTTTTGTTAAACAAAACTATACAAAGCCTCATTCAATCATTAAAAGTTAGTAGATTTGGATATCTAATTCCGCTTAAACCAAAGTTACAGACTATACTTACATTAAATATCTTGGGTTGGGGTAAGCTGTTTTTATAAAATGTCATTTTCATGTCATCTTGACTATTAAGTCATTTTTAATACAAATGTTAATTTTAAAAAAATTTGTTTTGTATTTTATATAAAGTCTGTTCCTTTGATTTAGGCGGACCTAGATTTTCAATTCTACTTACTTTTACCATTTGATTGGAGCTTTTGATCATTTTGTTCAAGAAAAGCCAACTTCAATATATAAAAAAATAGCTAATGACAACTTACAAAAATGAAAATTCCGGTTAGTTCCGCCTAATCGTTTGGAACAAACTGTACTTTATTTTTTATAACATGCCACTTTTTTCTTTTGATATATAGATTTTAGCTGCCAACATGAAACATGAAATAATCACAAAGCTCGTTACAATTTGAGAAAATAAAAATTCAGTTTAGTTCCGTTTTAACATAATAAACAAAGTATACAGAAAAAGAAAAATTAAATATGACTAAAAACAAAAATCTTTATCCTATATCAGCGTTTCCCAAAGTGTAGGTCGCGACCCGGCACCGGGTCGCAGAAAAGTTTTGCCGGGTCGCGAAAAAAATTGTAAAAACACAAAAAAGAATTTTTGTACATATTTTTTTTTACGTCAGTTAATCAATACAATAGTGTGTATTTGTGCTCTTTATTACTATACTATATTCTTTATTACTATACTATACTCTTTATTACTATAAAGCTACTGCTAAATAAATAAAATTTGTTTTGTAAATAAATGTTTTTTTTTCATAAGGTGGGTCGCGAAAAATTTTAAAACCTCGTACCGGGTCGCGGTCAAAAAAGTTTGGGAACCGCTGTCCTATATCATTAATCTGTTAATACTAGTAATGTTAATTAAATTTTTAACTGGAAAGCATGAAGGAAACCGTATAAAACCGGTATTGAATATTTTTAATTTCATTTTCGTTCATGAACAGAGGACAAAATGTCGTTCCTGTTTCCGTGCTTTAAAAAATTCTGGTAGTATGGTATTTGCTTTCGTTTTCGGATTGTTCTCATCCTTGATAAAAATGTAATCAAAGAGTCGGGAGTCGATAACTTTTTCCGACTCCCGACTCCGACTCCTCCAAAAAGCTTCGACTCCTCGACTCCCGACTCCGACTCCCCATCCCTGGTTTTCACTCTGAACTTTCCTACTAGGTTTCGAGTCTTTGTCATAACGCCATTTTCATTGCCTGTTTTCAGTTGTCGATACAGTTATTGTACTGCAATCTTATACATATGTATAGCCTGTTTCCTTGGTTTAAGCGGAACTAGATTTTAAAAACTAGTAATTTTTTTGTTTAGCGTAAATCCTTTTCAATTATTAAAAAGTAAGCTCGTGGCAACTTACAAAAATGAAAATTCTAGTTAGTTCCACTTAAACGTTTGGAATAGTCTATAAATGCATAATTGACATAAAAGAAGTACTGTGCACATGGGAGGCAGTGGGAGCCACACACGGGGCTCCGGTTGATATACATGAGGTACCAGGCAAAATTGAAAAGAAGAAGAAGGAAAAAAGAATCAGAATATTTTATTTATTATACTATATATACATATATATTATACTAATATAATAAAAATTATGAATCGTGTTCCTAAATTGGTTATTGTGGAAGGAGTTGTTGTCATCTCCACTGAGATGGTAGTTGACATTAATATGATACTTGACATTATACTATCAACACGAATATCATGAGCAGCACGCCACCTGCTCCCGACGAAATAGGACACTTAGGCCCTCCAAAACTTTTGTCTCTCTCTAGGTTTCAAAATTATTACCGCATCTAGGCCCCAAAACTTTCGGCGTCGTTTAGATTTGTTTTAGTTTAAATCCAAAAATTTTCAATAGTGTTTTAGAGCAACAAAATGTTAGTTCTTTTCAAACTGACAGTAAAACCTGTTGTGCGGATTGTGCGGATTTTTTTGCGGATGTGGATTGGATGTGGATTTATTATTTACAAAAGCTGCGGATGCGGATCGGTTGCGGATCATGAATTGCGGATGCGGATAGAGATAAGCTTATCCGCGCAGGACTCTAATTATAACCATACAAAATGCTTATCATTAAAGATTTTTACGCACTATTCTAAATAATGATTACATTTTAGATGGATTTGGTTAGTGAACAAATAAAAAAATAATCAATAAACACAAAAATATATTGGTTTTTGTTTTAGATAGTATTACCTACGAAATTGCAGGTGGAGAACAACGCATTAATAAAAATAAACGACAATATTTTTTCTTTAACAAATAGCCGCAAATAAACTTGCCTTTGCAGTCGCATGATCATGATCTAACTGCTTAACTTAAGCAATCTAGATCAGTGTTTCTCAACCAAAAAGTATTAACTATATAATTTTCTACTGCGGACCACTAATAATAATTGTTGGTTCATTTTTTGCAAAAAAAACAAATATGTTTAATGTGCTGCTAAATACATTTATTTTATTTGTAGAAACTCACAGAAAGTTTAAAGAAAATAAACAAAATATAAATTATTTACTTAAAAAATGTGCTTAAAAATAACAACAAAAAAAAACTGCGAAAAACTTTCGCGGACCACTAAAATTTTACTGCGGACCACCGGTTGAGTAACACTGATCTAGATCACACAAACGAACAACCCTATACAATGTTCGACATAATTTCTGCTCCCCCTCCCCCATTCTGTTAACGTAACGGCTTTGAGAAATACCTCCGTATCGTCAGGACCTCCGCGTACTTGTATTATTTCGGATCCATTGCTATTATACTTATTACTTGATTTCGGAATGATGTTTACTTTTTTGAGCGGGGTAGGTCTTAAAAATTCTAACACACACGCGGCGGCTCTGCCTATTATTAATCGGTGTATTACTGTAATAATAATCTTATTCAAACAAAAAAGGAAAAAAGAACTCCCGTCATTATGGTTCAAATTTAATCCTAACGAATATGCATAAAGCAAAACACTTTTTATTACAAATTAATTATTTTCTTCTTCGTTATCTTCTGATTAGGGTATAGAAGGAAAATTGATATAATTAAATATGAATTCTTTAACGATGACTAAATTTGTATTTATAATTACGGTCATACAAATACATATTTTTACAAGCTAGTATGTAGTCATCACAAAGTACATAACATAAATTCAATAAAACTGAGGTCGGTATTGTAAAATGTTAAATATTTACAACCGTTGGTAGCTGTAAATCAGTAGTAATTTGCATAAGTATTATTCATCAATCCAGTAATGATTGTCAATTTCTATACTGTACTATAATTAATCTTAGTGACGTGGATAATATATTTTTCTTTTCCAAATATGATCAAGAAATACGTAAACTGAAGGAATCAAAAATATTATAGTTATATGATATATCTTTTCATTCTTTTTTTTAAGCAATAAAATTCGTTAATAGCCATAGATTTTGTAAGCTAGAATTAATAGTTAAGTTAATAATTATCGTCTTTTTGTTTTAATGTGCAGTTTATTGTACAAAGTCTTATCAAACACTAAACGGTATTTTGTCAGCCTGTCAATAAAATATTAATTTTAAAACATATTTATGTTACGTCAAGTAGGTCTTGTACCTGTATCATAACTCCTATACAATTATTTTGAAGATATATATAAATATATACAGGGTGATTTTTAAAGGATGTAATTATGTTATAGATACTTACATGTCATCTTACGTGTTGCTTCAAAATATTCTAAACCGACCTATCTTAGCAACCTATCGTTAAATTTTTTAGTTTAACGCCATGTCTAATGCCTTTTTCGGAAAATCCTAATCTATAGGAGCATTTGTTAAGGTTGTTGTTACTATGTTATGTATGTATTTTAACGCGAGGTGTTAAAATACCTTGCGAAGAGGCTATATTTTTGCAAGCGCATGCGCTACTCCGTCGAGTGTCAGATGCCAAGAAAATCTTAACCAAACATTTAGGTGTAAATTGAAATATGCAGTGGCGACATTTATTTTACAAATTGTACAAAACTGTTTTGTCCTGTGCCACTCATTAAAACTGCTTTTCACAGTATATTAAATAAATCTTAATATAACTATATTCAATTTTTATTTAGTCAATTTTATATCCAACACTGTCAGTGTTGGATATAAAATTGACACAGCACCTGATGAAGCTAATATATTTTAGCGAAACGTTGTGTTTCTAAAATAAACACTGTATAAAAAGCTAAGTGATTTTTATTTACATCATTAATAAAAAATTAATTATTAAAAAAATAAATAAAACCTCGTTTCCTAAAATGTATAAAAATAAAACATTAAAAAATATGTATTTAACGCTGATATTTACAATAGGTATAACAAAAGTATACAATAGTATGTATAGAAACATTTCTTACGTTGCTGGTGGGCCAGATTTATTGAGATTTGGTAAATTCATCGCGGGACAAATAAAATCAGATCGCGGGCCGGATCTAGCCTGCGAGTTGTAGGTTGCACATACCTGTATACAAATAATTATTTTCATATAAATATTTTAACTACTTTGTTTTATTTTAACTGATTTTGTACATTGTTACTTATATTGTTATTCTATTTCCCCTTTTAAGAATTATTTTAATAATCAAGCCGGGAGGAGAAGAAAACAATTTATTGTTTGTTCCGGATTATTTCAGCTCATTTTATTAAGACAGCACGCCGTTAGTAGTCTACTATTTTATTCATAATTTTACATAACTTCCTCAAAGCTAAGGTATTCATGGAATTTCATCTCGGCACTCTGTAAGTTCATGTGTTAAAAGTTGGGATATTAAATTTATATTTGAAAACGTTACTTACTATAAATATTTATGGCTCATATCTAATAATAAATTTTATAGCTTATCTTTTTAGAAGTCATGAAAGTAATAAAAGTGTATTTATTAGGAAATGTCCATGTTTAACCAGATAACAATGCCTTTCGCTGTGCCAAGAACAAATATTTCCATTCATAAATACAGAGGCGACATAAGCATACATTAACATCTGAGTGAGTCAATAGCGGAGCTATGTAACGCGTATTGTAGCTGATGTAAGATAAACGATAATTTATGTACCATAAAAAAAAAATCGAATTATTTTGTTATTGAAAATGGTTTATTGGAAAAATAACCTGTAGTGTCTCAAATCCAGATATCTGTGACTTGCTTAGGTTAAAGTTCAGTATACTTCCACCAGATCCAACTGGTTACAGAAAAAGCCTAAATTAGTTATTTGGCCTTGGCGAAGCGTCACTCGTTTCTTACAAAGCATAACATTTACGATTGAGATTTACAAAATTTTTATTCAAAACTGAAATTTAAATAAGAATAAGTATTTAATAAGTACTTATTCATTCTGAAATCTAAGTATTTATTTGATAAGTTTTTGTTAGCATTTAGCTCGTATTAACATAAATGAAATTAAAACTTTAATAATGAAATTACAGTTTTTATACGGTTAAATTCACATTTAAATGATTTCAAGTCTCAAATTCCATACCCATTAGAGTTAATAGTGAATGGAAAAATTGTGGGGGGAAAATAAAGCAATGTGCATTTATAAATTAGATAATTACCTAACCTAATTAGGTTAGATTTACTTAGCAAAAATTTAGGACAGAAAAAGCTGAAACTTGATAGACGTATATAAATGGGTACACATAAGGAATTTTTAACTGTTTTCAATGAGAGTTATAGTATACATATTTTGAAAAACATTGACTTAATAAAAAATAGAGTTCGAAAAAATATCATTTATATTCTGACTTAGAAAATATATCAATGGCATGTTTGAAACGCGCGTTTCTCTGTCAACTACAGATTCATGAATGATTGCTATTGGTTCCCCACTTTTACGGCCGCGTCTTTTCGTATCTAAAGCTGCGTTCAGAACTCTTTAAATTAGGTGACTGTTCACTGTGCATTGGGGATAAGTTTAGTAGATAGTTTTAACGTTCAGGGCAACGTTTACAGCTATGGAAATTAGTACGCTACGAATAGTGCGACATCTATGTGTCTTTAAACCAATTACTGCGGCTTCGTAAAATGTTTATTATCTATTAACGTTTTCCCAATTCTGCTATCCTAGATTTTTACTAACCAAACCTAACCTAATTACCTAAATTGATCATATTTATTGTTCGTAATTTTGGACGAGATTTGTTGTAATCGGCGCGATGATATTTGTTTAGGTTATGTAAAGGCATACAATGTAAATGTTCTCTACGATGTAGACTGACATAGGCAATGTGTTTATATGTCTGTCTAATGAAAATAACTCACTGATACAAAGTTTGGAAAACTATCCACAATCGACAATTATAACGCATTAAATTTAGGTGCCATTAACCTATATTCGTTTCCTGTGTTTGTTCAGTAATTATACCAAATTACGTGAAAACCGTTATTGTGTGAATTTCGGACGGACATTCACAAATTGTTTTTTGAGGATGTCGTCTTACAATCACTTGAAACGTGTAGAAACGAAGTATAAGAACGAGAAATAAACAGGTACAGGCTCCAATTTTATTAATATAGTCATTTCGTTCTTGACTTACTGTTTAATAAATATATGTAGCTTTCTCAATGAAAATATTTTAAAACGATCAAAACGAAAGAACTTCAGTTAGGTTACAACATACTAGCATTCTTATTTTTCTAAAAAGTTTTTTATTGGCATTGTAAGTTTGGCTGCCGTCGAACAGATGCTCATATTGCATAAGTTTAACTTGCTGTTAATGTATCGATTTTGGCACAAAACTCTGCCAAACTTTTTTGTTAGATAGCTAGCGTGCACTAAAAGTTTGGAAATCGTGAAGAAAATTGTAAGCGTAATTTAAACTATCAAAATAAAAAAAATTGCTTACAAACAATATATAAACAAACATTGAATTGCATTTTCACGTCTAAAACTGTTTAAAATTTTCATATAAATACTTGTGGATTTAGATTATGGGTTTTCAGATATCTTTTATTTAAAATTTTTCATTCAATTTCTCATTTACAAAAACTACATTATATTTACAACGAACCCTTCACATTTTTTTTAATTGATTATATTATATTGCTATATTCAGTGATGTATTCAGAGGGCAGAAATAAATCCAAATATTGTTTTTGCCATTCAGATATTTTTCGTTAAAATTTGCAGAATAAGGTTATAAGCCACAGTGTTTTCAAGATGGATTCTTATGTGAAGACAAAGTCTTTAAAATTATGCAATGTCCGTTATTTTAAATTTGATACCAATTTTCCAAATACTATGTTTGTAAAATATGTGTATAATGAAGAATTTAGAATTGTAAATATAGCGAAAAGGGGGCGATCAATTTGTTATAATTTAAAAGAATTAGAACTAAAGTATGATGGCTCTATTAAAGTTAATTCTAAAATAAATTAAAGACATAAAGAAACTTTTACCATATATACCGCCGATACATCATGGTTTCGATACCAGTTTAATCGGCTTTAATAAGGAAGCTGACGAAATTAATGACCTAGAGTAGCTGAATTTGTTATGGCACCTGTTATTATTAGATTATAACAAAACATTCATCCATCAATATTTAATTTTGAACAATATTTAAGATTTTAAGATTTTTTTAGAGAGATAGTTTTCTTGTTATTGATCGTAACATTAATATTGTTTTGTAATTAAATAATTAATTATTATTGTTTGAATAAAAATAATATTCTAAAAAAAATATTATAAATGAAATAACTCAAAAACTCAGTTTTACGGCTTAAATCCTTCTTATCCCAGCGTCTTCATATGTAAAATTAGTATTGAAATTATTAGAAAATACATATTCCCATGTTATTTTTAGGTTTTCGTTTAAAAAAAAAACGGTTTATCAGAAAGGGATATCAAATGAAATTTTTTGATACATGGATTAACAATCACATTTTTTTTTATCAACAAACAATGAAATTATCAACTCTTCTTGTTTTTGATATAAACCTCAATATCCAACAGCAGGGGTTTCAAACTTATTTGGGTCGCGGTCTATTTTTCATACAAAATGATAAACAGTGACGGAACTTCGTATATCCCGTAGGACTCCTTGAATTTTTTTATAAACAGAAAAGGGCGAAAATAGTATATTTTACATTTTTAAATATATTTTTATCCTAAATAAGCTCAATATTTTTTTAATTAACGCTTCAGGGTGCACAAAAAATATATATGTTGTGGGTCGTATCCGGCCCGCGAGCCGTCATTTTGCATCTCCCCTAACATCATAGGTGACCCCTCTAACCATAAGGTCTGTATACGCCACTGACTATATTTGTGCAATAATATGCAATAAATACTAATGCCCGGTTGCATAAGTCTTAAAACTAGATGTAAGCTAAAACTAATTAAAGCGCATTGCGATGCTAGGCAATTTTATGTTTTACATCGAGTTTTAGCTTACTTCTAGTTTTAAGACTTTTTTTCCATTCTCTACATAGTAAGTACATTGTTATGACATTGATTTAATGGAAGTAGATAAGGTACGTTCAAGTTAACTTCATCACAGGTGAATATTACCAGTCTCTTGCGCAGAAACCAAATTTCGCCCATTACATTACCAACAGGTAGCTTAACACATTTCAGTGGCGTCACTTACTTTGATTTGTGTTTGACTACGCGTATTGTGCGATGTTGTTTGTTTATTTACTTTATTATTATTTATTTCTCGTACGTTTCAACGTATACCGTATACTAAAATGAGTAAAAATGTATTTGAAATACATGATTTTGGGTGTTTGGTTTCCACAACAATTGTTGAAAACCCTAATGTACGTCAATGTGATCAGCTGTTTTTTCGCGCAGAATTAGTGACGTAATTTATGATACCCTGTGATGAATTTAAGATGAACGTACTCTACACATTACGAAGGAAGCTTTGGTTACTATTAACAAAGGGATGTAAGTAAAAATGTATCTCCCCCGGGGAAGTAAGTGAAAAAAATGAAACAAAACCTAAATTTTTATGCCATCTGGTAACGTCCCTTCGATTTCTCCGGCAGCAGGAAGGAACATGCAGCGTTTGAAGCCTCATCAATTCCCATTTCTCTTACACTTTTGTTCAAATTCATTTTACAAACTTTTGACACAACGCTTTTAATATTCACACTTTGTTTGATGAAAACCATAGCAACCGGCCACAGACATACTGATAATTTAATCAGATATCTAAAATAAATTAATCAAAAAGAAACTATGTAATTAAAAATAACTTTGAGAGTGAAAAAAATATTACAAACAATTCGGAACGTAAATATTTACCAGTCTGGGACTCTATTGCTAGCCCTCGTCGCTCGGGCGTAAAAACGTCCTCGACTGGTAAGTATTACTTACCTCCATTAATGTTTAAATAACTATTATGCAACCGGGCGTTAATGACATTATTAGACTCATTAACAAAATAATTACGCTATATGAAATAATTTATTATATTATACATTTTATTTTACGAACAATACTTTCTTCAATAAGTCAGTTTAATCCTAATAATCGATTAATCATATGTCTATCTATATAAATCAAATTAGAACTTATATGTATATTTTTTTCGTCTTGATACACTTTTCAGGTGATTATGAGACGATAAAAAAAATAAATAACTTCTGTCTGTCTGTCCGACATTCACCCAAAAACAGCTGGCCATATTTTTACGAAATTTGGTATAATGACAGATAAAACCAGGATCGAATATAGGCTATATGGCCTTTCAAAGTCTTTATTTTAAATATCTCACTTATTATCGATTTAACAGCAAAAACAAATATGACAAAATTGGATTTTTTTCAATTGGATGAATATTTATGTAGTATCTTATGTATAGGCTTACCATACGTCCCGGTATGACCGGGACTGTCCTGGTTTGAAGGTGTGGTCCCGGCGTCCCGGCCAGTTTGTCATTTTGTCCCGAATATTTGGTAAAAATTATAAGGTGCCGAATATACCATGAGTTCAAAAAGAAATTATAAGTGTTGTCTATGGAAAATAAAAGTAATGTCAACAGAAAGCTTAAGAATTAATTAACTGTCATCCCTGTTGTTGTTGTTGTCATAAGTTTATATTGCTATATAAAGCTTGCAGTAGTCATTATTTAATTTTTCCATAGCCAACCCTTATGTAATTTCTTTTTGAACTCATAGTACATACAGTACAAAAAGTGCAGCTTCGGAAAATGGCGATTAGGCAACTAATAAAAATAACAAAGATTTTTTTTTAATTTCACGGTAGTGATAAATATTAATAATTTTTTAATAATAAGTAATGTTCAATTAAAAATAATTGAAAATTATTACTACGTAATTTTTGTTTTTTTACTAACCATTCCGTTATTTAGCTTTTTCAATCATAATTACTAGAGTAGAAGGCGCTATTTTCTGTTTTGGGCAAAATCTCAAAATTGTCCCGGTTTGAGAAAAACATATTATGATAAGTCTACTCATGTGTTACTTTACAGTAAAAATGTATGAGTAAAGTTGTTTAGAATAAAGAAACAATTCTTTTGTGCTCATCTTTTTAAGAAGATTTGTTGAGCAACGGGGAGCACTACCTAAAATAGTAATATTTCGATTATTATTTACTAGAAATGTATATTTAAAAAATTTAAGAAATACGGATTATTCATCTGGAAGTTTAAATTAATTCTATACATACTATAACAATTAAGAAATACCTTATTAACCACTCTATGCTATATATGTCTTTCTGTATATGTTCAAAATTTTGACGCACAGCATCTACGGTCATAAGCAACTTTTGGGAATGTTGTTCCTTCGGTATATTCACTTTTTTAAATCCCTGGTTTCAAGTGGGATTTAAAGCCTGTAAACTGATAATCTATTTTTAATTGCCAATTGTCAGAAGATTACATGTAATAATCTAGGCAAATAACGTGCAAAGACTGAACACAATAAAGGGATACATTCTTCTGCCTGCATCTTGTATGTGTGAAGAGGTATTATACGAGTACTCGGTTCTTATGTAAGCTGAGAGGAAGACAGGTGTACAGGTGTTAGGAAATTATTTAGAGGTTAGTTATGTACATAAGAAAGAGCCATTAAGATTAATTGTTTACATTTTGTCGTAATA
Organism: Liopterus haemorrhoidalis; assembly: GCA_963971575.1. Lineage (NCBI taxonomy): Eukaryota > Metazoa > Arthropoda > Insecta > Coleoptera > Dytiscidae > Liopterus > Liopterus haemorrhoidalis. The sequence goes on from OZ020618.1 coordinate 33,556,163, forward strand.
ACTGAAATTTTGCTTGAAATAATATTTTGTTTGGTTCAGTTTTTTTTTCAAATTAAAACTTTTTATAATTTTGAACTATTCATATAACTGACAAAAGCTCAAATTGCATGTTTAAAATCGCTAGATGTAAATAGGAATCATCTAAAGCAAATTAAATCCAACACCAGTGCAGTGGCGGACTTTCGCAGAGACAAAAAAAAAATTGTCTTGGGCCCGTAATTTTCAAGGGCCCGATTTGGGAGGTGAGGACCTTTTTTTTTTTTTGCTCTTCACTTGGATTTAGAGGTGAGAGGTGAGGACCTTTTTTTTTGCTCTTCACTTGGATTTGGGAGGCGAGGACCTTTTTTTTGCTCTTCACTTGGATTTAGGAGGTAAGGACCTTTTTTTCCGTCCCGCATTGCCTTCTTAAGAAAATGGTCACCCTACCTTTGAACGCCTCTAGGTTGAGGGCCCGTAAATCAAAAATGTCTTGGGCCCGGCGAAGGCTTAATCCGCCACTGCACTAGTGCATGGCCCGCAAGGAAAAGTAGGAGAGAAGATCTAGTGATTACTCAACTGAGAATCGGACATAGTCTACCTACCCACAAACACCTGTTTGACCATACAGAACCTGCAAAATGTGCTGTATGTGACACAACCCTTACTGTTAGGCACATCTTAATAGAATGCCCGCAATATGCTGCCCAACGGACACAAAACAATATCCTAGAACAAGAACTGAAGGACATATTGGGAAATAATCCAGACAAAATAAAAATTCCTAAAAGAAATAAATATGTATAATGAAATATAATAATCAAGTAATGTAATTGTATATAGTAATATAAGAAACGAAAATGTATTTAAATAATGTTTATATCATGTATAGAAAACTGAGTGGGTGCTAATAGCTATGGCAGCTGAAGCACCCCAAAAAAAACGCCAGAATGCTTTGTTATATGCACATTGAAAGGAAAAGTTTGTTTAAACAGGCAGAATGTTAAAAGGCGGACATTAATATACAGTACCTAGACAAAATATTATAACCACTTACAAAAACAACTGTTTATTAAAAATGCCGACATATAATCATACGCTACTTTATTTATTTCATATAACATATCGTGTATTTATTAAAAGATAAGCTATTTTAAACATCTTCAACTATGTATTTTTATTCTGAGACTGATTTGCAAGAACAAAAAGTACCGATTTTGTCCTAGACACCTAACTCGCCGGATGTCAATCCTATCGAAAATGTTTGGAACCTCCTGAAAAGACTTGTTTATGATTTAAATAATACTAATAAACAAGTTAATAGATAATATTAAAAAAGTATGGCATGGCTCTCCAGAAATTGAAAATTGTATTAGGGCATGTATTGAGAGTATGCCTCCAAGAATTGCGGCAATAATAAAAGCAAAGGGGGGGCAACACAAAATATTAAAAAATATTTTATAAATGTACTAAAATAATTTGAAATAATAAAATACAAAATAAAAATAAAATTGCTGTATTACTATTTTGTTGATTTTGTGTAGAACAATGATTTTTTAAAACATCATAAGTGGTTATAATATTTTGTCTAGGTACTGTATATGTACATCATAAGTTATAGCTTAAACCGAAGGTACTCAACACTAATTTTCAATTTTTTTGTCAATAACGCCCAAGATTGATGATTTATATAATAATAATAATAATAATTTATTTTCAAACAAAAAATAAATTACACAATTTACATGAGAACATACAAATTGTTACACCATTATGAGTAAAGCTCAGTGCATGGCGGTATCTTAATACATCATTTTTTCTTGTGTACGCTTGTGCAGGTCTAAAAGTGTGCTCATTTATATTAGAACGTAATACTATGAACACACAGATGTAAATACAGGTACATGTATATAAATTTAAAGAAATAAAATAAATATATAAATAAATAGATAAAATTAATAACAATAATAATTTTAGATATAAGATATTAAAGTTTACAAAATAGTACAGGAAAAGGTTATGAAGATTTACTTAACATGTTTAGAATTTCTGACTTACTAAGTGAGATAATCCATTTCTTAATAATTTTTTTACAATTTTTAGGATGTATTTTGATATTGTTAACAATACAATATTTTCTTAAATGATTGTAGATTTTGGAGGTATGATAGAAAAATGCACATGTTCGCTTTTGTTTTTGGTGTTTAAGAGGTACTGCTAATTTATTAGTGACAGCTCGAGTAGAGTAACTGTGGTCGTGTACTTCAATAACAGTGCTTTCTTTTGTAATCCGCTTGGTAATTGCTTCCACATATAATTGGTTTATGGAGAATATGCCGGTTTCGGTGAAAACCAACTCCGATGGAAATCTCTTTGGTTTAAATGTCATTATTTTAATGATAGTTTTTTGCAATATTTTTATTCTATTGATATGAACGTTAGATGCTCCACCCCAAGCTAGTATTGCATATTGTAAAATTGACTGTACTAAGCCATAATAAATTGTTTTTAAATTCCACAGGAAGAATATCACGTACCTTTTTAAAAATATATATATTTTTGCGAATTTTATTACACACTTGCTCAATGTGGAAATTCCATCTGAGGTGATTATCTATTATAACACCTAGATATTTGATGTGGCTTAGTTCTGTTATTATAGAAGTAAAGTCACAATTGTTTGGATTAGTGCAGTTAAATTCGTGAAATACGATAGATTCAATATGGGGTTGAGTACTTATACTACAGGAGAATGTTAGGAAATGCGATTTATCCGCATTTAATGATAGCTTATTTATATCCAGCCAAAGTCTGACTTTTTTTAAGTCCTCCATAGCTATTTCCTTGACTTGGTTCCAAGACTTGGCTTCTATATACATGACAGTATCATCGGCGTAGGACATTATTTTGGAGCCTAGTTTAAGTGTCATTAACGTACATTATGAATAATAAGGGCCCTAGCACAGTGCCCTGAGGAACCCCAGACGAAATTGTTTTTGCCGAACTTTGAACACAATTTATACTTGTTGTTTGTTTTCTATTACTTAAATAACTTTCCATTAATTTTAGTGCTATACCCCTTATTCCATATATTTCCATTTTATCAAGTAAGATTTTGTGGTCTACTGTGTCAAAGGCTTTAGCCTCATCGTGAGCTAGAGTTTCTTTTCGTAGTCTGAAATACATTATCAAGCGTGGGAGATTTTACTTTCGTAGAAACACATTTTCTTTGGAGAACAAATACTAAAAAATCACTTGAAAAGCAAAGTAAAAACGATGAGGAATGTGTCGTGTCCGTAGATGTATGAATCTGGTAGGAAGTTTTACGGGTTTCGGACAGCAATGAAAACAACTAGATCAGCTGACAAGTTTCGAAATTATTTAATTCTTCATCAGAGCTACAATAGTATAAGTACTAGTATAAGGTTACAGTAAGGTTGCAGTAGTATAAGATAGTTATAGTAAAAAGTCGAGTAAAAATAAGTAATTCCTCAAAAATAAAATTTTGCACGTTTCTCTGTTTAATTTTTAAAAATTATTTAGTTTTACGTTAAATACAAATATTTTTCGGGCGATGTAACAATGACTTTTCACTTTTCTAAATCAGGTATGCTTATATTTTATATTTACTATAACACCAGACTTACTCTTACTTAGTCATATACTTAACTTACATATTATGCTATTATAAAAACTTATTTATTATACTGTAACCTATCTTATACTAGTACCTATACTTGTCCTATACTATTGTAGATCTGATAAAGAACTAGTTCGAAACTTGTCAGCTGATCTGGTTGTTTACATTGCTGTCGGAAACCCGTACAACTTTCACCAGAATAAAGACAAACAATTCAAATCCAATTCACATCAATGTGGAAAACTAAGATTTTTTTTTTCAGAATTTTAGATTAAGGTTTATAGGATATGGGGCAACATTTTTTTAGTATGTGTGTACGTGTATCGTGTTAAAATAAATAAATTATTTTTTTATTCAACGACACAAGAATTCTGATCAGAAATTCCTATTGAACTGTTTTGGTTCCCATCATTATGCATTACTCAGTTTTTTTCAGATTTTTATACTAACCCTTGGGCGTTGGGGATACAAATGCTTACGTCATATTTTTTGAGAAAATCGACTAAAAATAATTAATTCCTCAATAATAAAATTTTGCTCGTTTCTGTTTAATTTTAAAAAATTATTTAGTTTTTCATTAAATACAAAATGTTTTGTGTTTGTTTTTTTTTTTTTAATTTCAGTATTTTTCATTATGCGGGTCAAAAAACTATATATGCATGCCAAATTTCAACTCTCTAGGTTACTCCACAATTTCTTCTGCATTGTCTGTATAGTAACCCATGTGTCTGACAGACACATGGGTTACGATATTAGGGTTTTTTGGTCATACCTACAAAACCCTTAAATCTTTGAACATCACTGGGATAAGTCATCCATATTGATCTGTTAAGTATCAGGTTTTTTCATGCATTCCACACACCAATAGTTGTCAGATCTTGGGTTAGCTGATCTCTCCATCTTACATAAGGTTTTCCCACTGCCGAAGGCTGTTCAGATTTATTTCACAGATCCTCTTTGCTATTCTGTGCTCTTTCTTTCATATACGAGGGTTGCCTTTATATTTCGGGATTTGAGATCAAAAACAATTATTTATCAACAAAAGTGTCTTTATTGTTTTTCAAAATAGTCTCCATGAATATCAATACACTGTTTACCACGCTACATTCCTAGGAGGAAAAACGAATCGTAATGAACAAGAAAAAATAGCTAAAGAATAAAAATGCAACAGAAAGAATATTTATAGATGACCTAACCGAGCAAGAAATGAAAATTTGGAAAGTAATAGCTGAAATAGCAAATAAACACAAAAAAGAAGGAAGAACAGTAAACATTGGATACAAAAAATTACAAGTAAACAATATATGCAGAGCCGGCCCGATAATTTGCGGGGCCCGGTGCAAGATATCCGTGCGGGGCCTATATATATATATATATATATATATTTTAAATTTATGTATAATATGCAGAGTTAAATATACAATTGGATGGTTGGTGTATTGAGCGCTGCATTTATTTTTCCTGAAATGCCTTTTTTACAAAAGTCAGTGCTGAAAAATAAAGGCGCGGGGCCCGTTGCGGGTGTACCGTCTGCACCGCCTTTCGGCCGGCTCTGAATATATGGTCATATTGGGACGAAAACAAAGAGGAGCTGGTACATACAAAAAAATGACAAGAAAATTGGAGAAAGCACCAAACGGAAACGACGGTAATCAAGGAACACGGATAAGGAAAAGGAATGAAAATGAAACAAAAGAAAGAGACAATAAAATGGAAAGTAAACAAATAAAAATTGGATTCTGGAATGTGGCAAGAATAAATAACAAGGACGAAGAATTCTGGGAATATATCAGTAAGTTTGATGTAATTGGAATGGTAGAAATATGGGTAGAAGAAAAAAGCTGGAAAAAAATAGAGAAAAAATTACCACAAGGATACATATGGAAGACAACGTTCGCTACAAGAGACTAGAAAAAGGCACAGCAAAAGGTGGAATAGAAACGAGCATCAAAAGCTACTTAAAAGAAGAAAATGCAATAAATGAAACAAGAAACATACAGGTGAGAAGTTCTTACTGGACAACAAAAAATGGAGAATATTTACAATATATAGCAACAACGAACTAGATAAGATAAAAGAGACATTAGAAGAGTAGATAGAAAACAGTGAGGAGCAGAATCTCATACTGGGAGAAGATAATCTTTAATGCGAGGACAGGAGAAGAGGGAGAACTACCAGAACCAGATGAAAATTAAGAACGTAGAAGTTCAAAAGATAAAATCCTAAACAAAGAAGGTAAAAAACTAATAGCATTAATAGAAGAAAGAAGATGGAACTTGTTAAATGGCTACATCTCGGGAGATGAAATGGGGTAATATACATATCTGGGAGCAAGAGGTAGTTCAATTATCGATTACGCCATAGTTAATACAGAGGCACTTGACAAGGTGAAGGAAATGAAAATAGGTAACAAAATTGATACAGAACACCAACCACTCATCATGAGATTAAAAGAAAGAAGAAATTGCGAGGAAGAAGCAGGAAACTGGCTGGACACAGAAGACTGGACGGAAGAAGGTAAGGAATGTTATAAAAGAAACATAGAGAACATAAAATTTGAAGAAAGCACTGGAGACGTTAACAGCAGACTGAAAGCACTGAATGGAAAAATAAAGAATGCAATAACAAGAAAGAAATATAAAGTGACATACAAAACAGGCAGAAACAGTTGGTGGGACAAAGAATGCAGAAAGAAGAAAAAGAAACAAGTAATGCTCTAAAGAATAAAAAAAGGGGGAAATAATAAAAGAAAAATATAAGACAAAATATAAAGAATATAAAGAGATGATAACTAGGAAGAAGAAAATAATGAGGAAAATGAGTAAAAAGAAATTGAAGAAATAAAGAACGAAACTGAAATTTGAAAATATCTTAAAAAAGAAAGAAGAAAAAGAACGAATATACCAAGCCAAATAGGTATAGAAAGATGTAAACAACATTTCATTAACCTATACGAAGCAAGCATTAAACAGAATCAAGGAAATAAGAAACACTACAAGACGAACAAGAGGAAGAGGATAGGACAATGGAAGAAATAACAGAAACCGTAGTGGAGGGTCAAATAATAAAACTGAAGAACAAGGAAAGTCCGGGAGAAGACCAAATAAAAAATGAAGCGTGGAAAAACGGAAACGAAGAGATAAAGAAAAACTGCTAAAAATATACAATGAAATATGGAAAGGAGGAGGACTACCGACAAGCTGGAAAGGTTTAATAGTAGATACCTTTACATAAAAAAGGCGACAAAGAAGATCCAATGCATTACAGAGGGATTACACTGTTGAGCACTAGCTACAAGATATATGCAGCAATAATAGTAGAACGGCTAAAAAGAGAGCTGAAAGAGACAGAAATACTACCGGTCAATCAAGCAGGATTCAGGCAAGAAAGAGGTATCATAGACAACATGTATATCCTGAAACATTAATAGACAAGGAAATATCCAAAGAAAAAGGAAAAATGTACGCGTTCTTTTCAGATCTCAAATCCGCATTTGATTTAGTAGACAGAGATCATTTGTGGGACATTATGAAGAAGAAAGGAATAGACCAACAGCTGATAAAAAGAATTAAAGAGATTTACAAAGAAACTGGTAACAAAGTAAAAGCAGAAAATACTGTGAGTTCAAAGTTTTGGACAGAAAAGGGATTAAGACAGGCCTCCTAAGCCCCATACTGTTCTCAATTTACTTATCAGACTTGGAAGAAACACTAATGAGATGGCAGGCAGGAGGGGTAACAATTGGCAGAAAAAAAGGTCATTATCTTATACAGACGTTATAGTGTTAGTCGCAAGAAGAGCAGTGGAAATGAAAGAGATGTTGAGGTGGTTCGAAACGTATCTTGAAAAGAAGAAAATGAAATTAAGTTTAGACAAATCAAAAATAGTAGAATTTAGAAAGGAGGAGGCAAGGAGGAAAAGAACACTGGAAATGGAATAAACAAGAACTGGAGCAAGTAAAGGATTTCAAATACTTAGGATATATATTTCAAAAAAATAATAGAATAAAAAAGGAGAATAAAAAAGGCGAAAAACGCAATGGGACAAGTTGGACTAAAATAAAAATGGAGTATCGGAGAGAGGAAATTTAAAGATGACTTTAGAAATAGAATGTTTCTGTTTGATGTTCTTATACTAGGAATCCTGCTCTATGGGTCGGAGATCTGAGGATGGAGAGAATAGGAAGAAGTAGAAAGAATACAGGAAATGTACATCAAATAGACATTACATTTAGACAAACCAACACCGAACTATATCGTACTGGAAGAAACAAAGAGGGATAAATTGAGAATAATAACTGATCGCAGGGCGGTGAAGTATGAGCAAAAAGTAACATCGAATAGGAATGAGATTCTATACGAATGCAGGACAGAAAAAGGAAGTAACAAACTAACAATCTGGGGAAATAAAAGGAGGTTATCCTATGAAAGAAATGGCTATGGAACCGAAGAGATAAGAAGGAAGCAGGAGAGGAACTCGCTCCCATATTGATGGGGAGGGACAAAGAGGTACAAAATCAAGAACGGCAAAACAGAATTGACAGATCAAGGTACAGTCGATTTACAAAAAAATCCAGATCCAATCAATCCCAAGGTACCTCACAGACATGAACAAAAATCAAAAGATGACAGCACGACTTAGATGCGGCGACAGCGACCAATACTGGAGGACAGAAGAAGAAAAGGAATGCAGAATATGTAGAGAGCAGGCAAAAACAATTGAACATCTGAAAAACTGTCGTGAAATACGAGAAAAAAACTCTTCCTTTGGAAAAAATACTGGACGATACTGGCGGAGGGATAGACTGGATGAAGAAGGTCTTAAAAAGAAGGCAAGAAATCGAAACCGCTATTCCAAAATAAATTTGGGGTAGGCAAAGTAAAGTAAGATAAACGGAAAGGTTTCTGAATTTAATTCTATTTATTTATTTATTTTATAATGTTTATTTTATTATTTTGTTTATTTTATCTATTTTACTGGTTTCATTTATCTTATTTATGTTATCTATTTAATTTATTTTATTTCGATATGTTCATTTGGCTCACTTGTTTAATATGTTTAACTTATTTTATTCATTGTAATCGTCTGTTTTAAATTTGCTTAAATTTGTTAATTGCCTCATTTGTGATATGTTATTTGTTATTCATTGTTTGTTTATTTATTTTGAATGAAATATTACAGTCAAGGATTGTAAAAAAAAATATATATTAGTTATCTCTTATTCAAAGCCGAAAGGCAAGAATAATAATAAATTGATTGATGGACCAATACACTTTTGCATGTGTTTGAACCAATTTTCGAAGCACTTTTTCCACTCCGATTGAGGTACCTCCAACGCTACGATACGTCACATAACGATCTTGCAGTATCAGTCCACGCACAACATCAATGTTTTCCGGAACAACAACCGATTTTGGACCACCTTCACGAAATTCGTCCTTAAGCCAACTACGGCCAAGATTGAAGTCGGCAAACAATCGATAAACAGTAGTCCTTGATGGTGCTTCATCGATGCACTGTTGTTGGGTTAATCCACCTCGAAAGTAGTAAAAAATAATCGCTCGAAAATATTCACGATTTAATTCCATTTTTAGCCGAGATGATTTTTTGCAAGTTACTGTAAACAACACAAATAGCGCTCGTATGTTAAAACGTTCCGAGTACGTATACCGTCAAAAATGTCAAACTTTACGATAGAAGTGTCAGTTGCCAGATGGCAGCACTAGTTTAGCCAAATAGGGCAATCCCAAAATATAAGAGGCAACTCTCGTACTAGCTATAATATTAATGTGAGTGAAGTTTTGCTATAAAAACTAGTATCATAATTTCAGTAACACCACAGTTAGCTGTAAGTGGCTACGAGTGGCTAGACCACCACTGAAGATATATTCACATATAAATAACACTTATTTCTGAAAAAACAAACATACACTTGAGTGTATGTAAACATAGGTTTTTTGACCTACCTACATACATGATACATGATGCATCTTTACTGTAATTAAATACAAAAAAATCATGTGTTATGAAAAATCTATCGTCATAAATGGGTTGTGATTGATGCCAATACCTGTATATGTTGTGCACCAATTGCAACTAACAAAAAAAAATCCGTAGTTTGTTGATTTTTATTTTATTAACTTTAATAGTTAATTTGTCACTAAAAGTTTGTAATATGTAACAGCTCTAAACTTAATAGACTATGCTTTGTCGACTGTAGACAGTTTCCAAACTTTCTAGTTAGTGCGCTGTTTTAATGAGACAGATGTATAAACACACATTAGGTATCTCACTTTACATAACCTAAAAAATACTGTCGCACAAATTTCGGATATCGTGAAACGAAAAGAATTGCTGTAGTAGCGACTAAAATTTTGTTATTAAAATTTAGTAAGAAATCATAATCTCGCTGGGGAGGGGAGGGGGTAGGTTTTCGTAAAAAATCACCATTTTATATTGTGTAAGTAGTTCCGTATTGAAAATATGTACCTGTGTGCGAATACTATTTCGGCTATTATATCAAGCCATGACTAGCCTCTGTTATGTCGCTTACTTCTGCTTGTATTCAGTCTGTGTTACACAGATGATCTTCGAATGTATCACCGTTCAGAGACATACGGTCCAATATGCTTACAAGCTATGCGCTCACTAAGCCGCTAACCGACAATATAGCAACTGTTTTATGTATGTATATGTATTACAAAAGGAAGATAATTTTAATTCTAAGGTAATAGACGAATTTAGCAAAAAGAAAATAAGACTAGTAGAGTTACGTTTAAATAATTCTTTATGTTAATAAATTTTTGTTTTCTTGGGAATTTATGAATCTAATTAAAAATAAGAATTCAGACACTTTTTTGAAATACTTAACTTCTATATTAAACCTCTTCATGAAGTGGAAAATTATGAATCACTGAATGAAAGACTGCAATTTTGTTTTGAAAACAATGATCCGAGTCAAATGTAATAATTTTTAGGGTTTTGTAGGTATGACCAAAAAACCCTTATACCGTCATTTTGTCGTCTGTCTGTCTGTCTGTCTGTCTGTCTGTCTGTCTGTCTGTCTGTCTGTTCGGTAAAAATTGTAGCCAAACGGCTAAACCTAGAGAGTTGAAATTTGGCATGCTTATACAACTCTTTGACCCACACATAGGAAAAATACTAAAACATCTAAAAAACATATCCCCCTAACAATATAAACAAAAAGGTGCTCATCAAAAAATAAAATATTTTTTTTAAATTCTGAGTAGGGTATCAAATGAAAGCCCTTAGTACGTGGATTAACGATCAAAATTTTATTTTTGCAAAATAAATTATTTTGATGCGATTTTTGCCAAAATTGTGCAAAAAAATTTTTGTCCCACACCCTGTAGCCCAGATGGTTTAAACTAAAAATCTGAAAAAATTCTAAGTAATGTACATTGGTGTGAACCGGAATAGTACAACAGGAATTTTTGATCAGAGTATGTTTTCGGAAAATAACGCATTTTTTGTGTTTTTAACTAAAATATGTTAAATATTTAATTCGCTATGTAACACTTGGAAACTCTGGTAGCTCAGATGGTTTCGTATCGCACTTTGTAAATTGCAGTGCGAACGTTGCAGAGTTCGAATCCTGTTAATTTTATTTTTTTCTGTTTTTTTTTTTTGTATTTCTATTTTGTTTAAATTATTTTGTCAAAATTCTAGTAATATTTTGGTAAATGTTACATTTATTTTTTAAAAGCGTAAATTTAATAACCAGTGGGAAGTGTTGAAATTATAATTTAATTCTGTTTGACGAAATCAGAGGGCGTGACTTATGATATAAGCAACCAATGGAAGCCATAGGCGCAATTTTAAAAATCTTACTGAACCTTGCTGTATAAATAAAATACTGTACATATTTAGAAACTTAAATAATGGTATTAGGCATTCGAATTAAAATTCATAAAAAAATATTTTGACATAAAATTTGTTTTGGCATCCCAAATAATCATCATTCAGTTACTAAATACCTGCAAAACCCAGAAATGTGTGAAGATTCACACTTCACATAAATTTTTTTAGTTCTAGTTTGTTTATGATTAACCACAAATACTAATTTGTTACTATTTCTTATTGTTATAGTATCAAGAAAAAGGGCTTGCCATCTCTTTCGATTTCATGGGTGGTTTTAATGGCGTCAAATATGGAATTAATTTTATTCAAAAAGTCATTCATATTTTATTACAAGAAGTATCAAAAATGACGAAAATGATTTACAAAAATGTTTAAATTTATTATAAACAAGGTAAAAAGAATAATATTAAAAAATTAATTAAATAAACAATTTAACAAAATGTAGGTATAATATATAAAAAGATACCTTTTCAAAGATTCAATGCGAGCCACTGTTAAATAATAAAATAATAACATATTCTATTTATTAATAATAATATAAATGTATATAACGATTTCCAAAATTTAAGCAACGCATTTTTTTTTTTTTGTTGGTCTTTCTCAATGATTGTGGAAAAGTAGGCAACTTGTTATTTGCTGACCACATAATTCTTTCTACGTTAATATTTATTACGCACATACGTCATATTTAAAAAAGATAATAAATTGTTATTTATATTATTTCAATTTACCATACATCCTAAAAAGTTAAACCCATGTTATTCTGAGAAATTCCACAAGTAAATCAACGTCCACATGTGTGTACGTATGCTATCTCAAGAACAAATCTAAACATTTAGTAGGCTTATGAGCTTTAGTTGTGCCCAGGCCACTTATGCTACTCTGCCCTCAGTGTTTGAAATGAAACTGTGTAAAGTGCTGTTTAATTCCAGATAAAGTAACACTGTGTTTACTGCTCACACTGATAAATATTTACACATGACATTGAAATGAACTAATTATATATAATATATAATCTAATTTTAAAATTAATATACATCAGGGATGTTATAATAACGATTCAACTACAATTTCTAATACAATAACGTAACGATATTTTTATAACGTTATAATAACCTATAACGATTCATAAAAAGTTATTTTGTAACGTTATTTTAATAACGTTATAAAAATATTTTTTAAATGTTTCATTTGTATTGATAAATGTATTGCGATTCCAAGTAATTTTCAACCAAATTTGATTTACCACCAAAACCGTTCCCAAATATAGGTAATTCAGAGTTACAAATAAAATTTATTTTTGTAACGTTATATAATATTATTTACGTAATGTTATATAACATAACAATTAATTTTTTAGCATTATTTATAGCGATATGTAACGAAAAGAAAAAATAAATAACGTTATACAATAACGTAACGATTTGAAACGTTATTTCATCCCTGATATACATATGTATTAGGACTGATTATTGCGGCTTAAGACAAATTAAAGGTGTAGATGATATATTAAATCATAAGAGTAGGACTTTCTTTTATCGAACTCGATGGTTCAATAAGAAAAAATCGACATTATACAAATACATTAAAATAAACTTTTTCTTTCTATAAATTTAATTCGGATAAATTTACGTGAATACATTTAAATTTACGTGAACCAAATTATAATTAAAAAACAAAAAAAAAAAAAACTAAAAACGAAAAATACCGTCGTTCAGCGACCCGGCCTTCTCCGAATTTCCCTTCTCTACTGATCAATTAAGAATCTAAATTAAATCTAAAAGATTTTCGTTACAGGAAGGCACAACAGTATAGTTCTTAAAAGATTCTTATACAAAACTGACGGTCTGAAATAAAATTAGTAACAATCTATGCAAGACAATTAACAGATCAAGATAGAGGACTTATATAAGTGAACTCAAAAGTCAACCCGATCACAGTGCCCAAAGAAGAAGAAGAACAATAAATACATCATAAGTTGCAGCGAATTTTTATCTATCTAAATGGACGTTTTTAATTGTAAAAAGAAAGTTATGTAATTGTAAATAAACAAATTGCATTATATACGCCATTTTGTAAACCAATCGACACATATTTGTGTATTTGCAATACGGAAAATTGTAGCTACAACTTCATTTTATAATTAGTTTTCTAATTATTTTGTTCTATTTTGAAAATGACTTATAGTTATTGTACTTGGTGTTCTATTTTTTCGCCATCTTGAATCTGCTGTTAAAATGATTTAATTTTCGTAAAGAACACTTGTACCTAGTGGCATGCCATTATCATCAGGTATAATATTTTTCGGCGAAGTTTCTGAAATGTAAACAATCCTGTCGAAAAAAATGTGGACGCATTATTTAAACATTTCTACACAAAACTATATAAATATAAAAGTTATTTAAAACCCACAGATATATTTAAATAATTACAAAAAATTGTTGTCTAATATCTATTATTGAGCGATAACATTTTTACAACAATATTTTAGATAGTTAAAAATATCCTATTAGATTGATACAAATTTGCTGCACATTTTGACATATAGATTGTTCGTAATTTTATTTCAGATTGTTAGTTTTGTATAAGTAGTTAGATTATAGTTGTGGAGGCTATATGTACCATTAATAGTAGATTCTTTCAATCAACGGACTTAATAATGAGCTATGTATGTAAATAAAAATTAATGTGAAGTGTGAATTTTCACACATTTCAGGCTTCGCAGGTATTTAGTAAGTGAATGATGATTATTTGGGATGCCAAAACAAATTTTATGTTAAAATATTTTCTTTTGTTAATTTTAATTCGAATGCCTAATACCATTATTTAGGTTTCTAAATATGAGCAGTATTTTTTTTTTTTTTTTTATATATAGCAATTTATTTATATTTTTTTTATATAGCATTAAAATTGCGCCTATGGCTTCCATTGGTTGTTATAAGTCATAAGCTCCGCCCCTCTGATTTCGTCTACATTGAAACATAGAATTAAACTATATGTCACATTCTGCAGGAGTGCCCACAATACAATACCGAAAGACAGCAAAACAGCTTAAAAAACAGTGTTCAAGACATCCTGTCAAATAATAGTGAAAGTGAAAACCAACTGTTAACCTTTTTAAAAAGCATAAATATATATAATGAAATATAAAGCCCCCCGAGTTAATCTATTGTAATTATGTAATTTTATGTATTGTAATTATGTAATAATAAGTCAGTCAATGTATGTCGGTGTCTCTGTAACTGAGGCATCTTAAGCTTAAATAAAAAAAAAAAAAGTAAAAATAAAAAAAAAAAACAAAAAATAAAATTGTTTCCTCTCGCCGGTGCCAATAGTCTCTGTAACTGAGGCATCTTAAGCTTAAATAAAAAAAAAAAAAGTAAAAATAAAAAAAAAAACAAAATAAAATTGTTTCCTCTCGCCGGGAGCGTACTCTATTTTGTTGGGTAAGAAGCGAGCATCATAACCATTACACCAGGATACGCCTTCTAGTGTAGCGTGTTACATAACTATAACTTTTGTACATTGTTAACCAAAAATCACAAAAAATGCATTATTTTCCGAAAACATAATCTGATCAAAAATTCCTGTTGTACTATTCTGGTTCACACCAATGTACATTACTTAGAATTTTTTCAGATTTATAGTTTAAATCATCTGGGCTACAGGGTGTGGGACAACATTTTTTTTGCACAATTTTGTCAAAAATCGCATAAAAATAATTTATTTTGCAAAAATAAATTTTTTATCGTTATCAGAATTAAAAAAAAAAATTCCTATGTGCGGGTCAAAGAGTTGTATAAGCATGCAAAATTTCAACTCTCTAGGTTTAGCCGTTTAGCTACAATTTTTACCGAACAGACAGACGGACAGACGACAAAATGACGATATAAGGGTTTTTTGGTCATACCTACAAAACCCTAAAAAGTATGAAAAATAAAATATGCGTAGAAACGTAAACAAAATGCGATGCATAGATTTTTTTGCGATGTTCAGAAACTGTTTTCTTATGAAATGATCATGGAGATTAACGAGAACTTCGATATACAGTGGATTCGATATAAGGAAGTTCGATAAATGGAGGTCCTCCTGTACTTAATTTTGTTTATCAATGTATTGAGTATGACTTTTTGAATCACGATATATTGAGTTGAGTCAGGTTGTAGTACGTGTAATTGAACTTTGAGTTATAAAAACAACAATAAACACCAGTTGCTATTCAGATATTATCAATATAGTCGGTTGACACCATTTCCAGAATATGTAATTTTACATAGTTTTCTTATTGATATTACAAATAATAGATATTAGAATTTAATTAAATCATTTCGATGACACAGTTCCTCTTCGTACCAACAATAATTCTTTGTATTGCTGCTTACAGTTCAAGAACCTATAACAATGCCCATGTTCCCTATTAAATAGAATGGCACATTCATTTCATATCTGTTGATAAGAGTTTAAAATAAAAATAACTTTTCTCTCTAAACAAATATTGAATCCAAACAAGTGATGCACCGAACTTACTGCACTGTTTCCCACAGATATGTCGTAAGCCCTGCCAGCTTTAGTTACGCGATAAAATAACACATTCCTGTTATCTAGAATTCTTAGACACTTGACTTATTAATTACTGTTATCACCCAAAGTACGGATAGGATGTCAGGTCAGGCGTTACCAACAGGATTAATTGGACGTGTCATATGACTTCACAGATAACAAATATTATTCAAGCAAGAACATAACTTGCTTTCAAATTTATTTATTTATTTCATTTTTTTTTAAATTCAGAACACTCTCCTCCTTTTCTTGGGTACTGTCAGCCGGTTTGATTTTTGGCTTCTCTTTTGCTTATTTACTTGTCAGGACATTGCAGTTAGCTTCAGACGCTTTTGCAATACGAGGGTTACCTTTTATGTTTTTACAAACGACCACTAGAAGGCAATATTGAAATGTGTCATTACTATATTCGTAAAATATGACATTTGTTATTGTAAAATCAGTGGCAGCTTATAAATTGACCGAGTAGTTTGTTGACAGTGAGCATTAAAAAAAAGTTTATGAAAAAATGGATATTACTCGTGAAGGTTTTCGTTGGATGATTTTTTACGATTTTAGTAAAGGCGTAACTCAACAACAATACATATATGCGCTTCGTTCAACTTTTGGTAATGAAGCACCATCAGAAAAGACTCTTTACAATTGGTTTGCAGAATTTCGTCGTGGTCGTGCGTCCGTAAGTGATAAATCTCGTGAAGGTCGACCAAAATCAGTTGTGATTCAAAAGAACATCGATGCTGTGCGCAAAATGATTGAAGAAGATTAACATGTGACTTACCATGATATAGAGACATCCTTTGGCATATCGCAGACTGCAATACTTTCGACTTTGCATGAACATTTAGCTGTGAAAAAGATCTGTTCCCGTTGGATTCCGCATAATTTGACCGTAGCTCAAAAAAAGGCTCGTGTTGATTGGTGTAAGGGAATACTAAAAAAAAATCAGCCTAGGCACTGCAAAATCCGTATACAACATCGTTACAAGTGACGAAACTTGGATTTATTCATATGAACCGGAAACTAAGCAACAATCCACTGTTTGGGTCTTCCAAGATGAACTGAAACCCACAAAAGTTGTTCGTTATCAAAGCACTTCCAAGAAAATGATCGCTTGTTTCTTCAGTCTCTTATTCTGTTCTGTTTCTTCCAAGAAAATGATCGCTTGGTTGTACTGGACATCTCGCAACCATTTCTTTAGAGGATCTGAAAACAGTTAATGCTAAATGGTGTACAACAATTTATTTGCCAGAAGTCATCGACAAAATCAGGAAAAACAACCAAAAATGTCGCATCATTCTTCATCATGACAATGCAAACTCCCACACAGCACTTCAAACAATTGATTATTTGAAGGAGATAAACATCGAATTACAGTGGAACCTCGATAACGGACCAATGTGGGTGAGGGGGTGTCCGATATAGCCGAATGTCAGTTATATACAAATACATTTTCTGAATAAACTATTTGTTAACTAAAAAATAGAAATATATTATAAACGATAGTTTACATTCTAATTACACTTTAAAATTGCACTTTATTCGTCTTCAGATGATATGTCACTATACGCCCGTTGAGGAGAGTCGTCAATGTTTGTTTTTGAACTTCCTGGTTTCGGTGGCACTGGTTTGAAAAATTTATCAAATTTTATTTGGATTTTTGAAGTTTGTTATTTCTTAATTATTAACTCTCTAAAATTGCGAATTCCCGCATGCAACTCAGGTGATTCCTCAAGTGTGCAGTTTACGATCGCTTACATGCTGTCCGTTATATCCGAAGTCCGTTGTATCGAGGTCCGTTATATCGAGGTTTCACTGTAATGTCTCATTGCCCGTATTCACCTGATTTATCCCCTAACGACTTTTTTTTGTTCCCCAATTTCAAATAAAATGGGTTGAAGCCTTCGAAAACATGTTTCTGAGATATCAACTTCAGAGCAAAAGCAATAAAACAGTTTGTTCAAAAAAAAAAAATCTTTTTCAGTAAAAACTTAAAAGGTAGCCCTCGTATGTGTGCGCGAGACACTAGATCATTTTTTAACCAGACCATGTTATTCAATTAAACAAAATGAATCAATAGTATATTGTACAACGAGCATAGAATGATACTCATATCCCACAAGTGTGAAAGTTTCGCGAGCCTTTGCGAGTGCTGTAAATTCATATGAGCATTCTGTGCGAGTTTTACACTATACTTTTTCTACGACATTTAATAAATACAAACATATTTTTTTGGTCGATATCCATCTGATTTTAGCTTTAAAAAGGATTTTAATTTTGCATAATCGGATATATTATTAATGTGGTTCGCAACATAATTTTTCCAAAAGTTGAAACTTGAACTTTCGTTGAGAGCTCACCAAAATAGGACGAGAGAACATTTTCAGAAAACGAGTTCGTTTTTTGCTTCTTACGCCAATCAATGAACAAATTATATGCATTTGTATATTTTCAAATGAAATTCAAACAGATTATAGACAGAACTGCCACAATATCAGGTGGAGTAAATTCAATTCCATTTTCACTACGCGAATTATTATTTAATAAATTAAAATACGTGATTTTTCTTCCCGCAAATTAGTTATTTCAGTTATAACAGATTTTTGAGGTTATCATGACATTTGCTTTTGATCGCCCGTGACATCATGCCCGTACACTATGAATTCATTACCGTATTATCACCTAGGTGATTATATCGTAATAAATAATCAAATAATGGAACTTATTAGATTAATTAACTAATAAATGTATAATAAGTGATAATATGTTGAACGGTCGTAGAAAAAAAAAAAAATCAGCTGTGGCCACCACAGGACCGACCGCCATCACAAAGCACTTGTATAAAATACATTCTAGCAGCAGAGTAGAAATAACTTGGCCCAATATTTTCTAACAGACATATTATTTATCATTACATATGGTGGATATCGTCTTATAATCGCCGAAAACTTAATAATATTCTACCAACAAATAATGACACTCCATTTAAAATAATAATGCAGCAGTTCGTGCTAAATATGCAACGCAATAACTAATAACAACAATATCTATCTAAATTAATAAAATTGTAGGTTGTATCTGGTTTTTTATTATTTCGGACTCATCCCAGCAAACATTCAACTAACGCCCGAATGCCGGCAAACTGCTTTTACTGTTGGTAAATTGCTGGCACCAAAAGTAAGTGCAACGCCAGTATTAATAATGTACTTCACATTTGTATTTCGCATTCCGCCTATACGAAGTACTTTACCAGCATTTTATAAGCACTCCTTATTTGTATTAATCCAAGCAAACATTTTTATACGGGCTATCGTCTCTTCTTCACTCATACCTTTTACTTAAAACTAAACTTTTTTTGAATGTAATAATTTGAAAAGTCTGATTGTTCTTAGTCATAAAACGCCCTAACCGCGTCGCCTTGGAGGGCCAGTACAAGTTGATACGTGTTGGTGGACAGTTTGTCAAGATGTGTATTTAAATAGTTATTGTTTTGTGAACATTATTCAGTTTTTTATTGTGATTTGTGTGTGTTTTATTAAATTTAAGGACGTAGTTTACACAAACTGTTTCATGTTAAATTGTTTAATTTTTAGTTTAGTTAAATCATAGTTTTTTTCATGTAATAAAATTTTCAATTATTAATAAATCTGTTACAAGATTATAAATCGAAACGAAATATATATTTCGTTTCTATACGTTTCAGATGATATCCGCAAAAAAATCAATTTTTGTCTGTCCGTCCGAGATTTACGCAAAAACGACATATTTTCAGGTAATTTGGTATGATGATAGAGTAAATCCAGCATTCGGACATAGGCTATAACATATCTCACATTAAGTCATTACTTGTATTTTAGAAGTGATTGAGAAGTTTCTTTTAGGTCATCACTTTATATAATATGTAAAAGCTAGTTATGGCCCTGCCTAGGGACACCAACGACTCTCGCGCTGGCCCTGATTTCGATGCACAATGTTAATTTACTAACGAAAAAATAATAATAATCCAAATAACCCTTAACGTAGACGAGAAATATATTTGCTTACTTGTAAACTTGGCTGCGCATTAAATCAATTAGCAATAAGGGCAAACACCTCATATATCCAAATTGAAATAAAATAGAAGAAGAAATCAATAGATAAAATTATTTCAAGGACAAAATATTAAAAGTAAATAAATGTATAAATTTTGCGAATGTTATTTTAGCGTTCGTCCTATTAACAATTTTCTGTCTATGAAATCAATATGAAAATACCTGTATAAATAAGTTTGAATAAATCGTTTCTAAAGAACTATAGAGTCCTGGAAATTTAAGTATACACTATGTCTAGAATACTCATTTTTAGAAATTCTATCACGTAGACATATAAAGTAACTACACAGGGACAGGGAAACGATATATCTTTGTTGAAATCCAATGTAATTCAACCACCTGCATGTAGTTACTTGTATTATTGTAGTATAGTATTATATTATATAGTATAATCTTTACTTATTAGATACAATACTTTTTTAACCCATAGAAAGTTTTGAATTTTCCCTTGTTCTACAATTTTTAAATTTTTACTGAAATTTACTCCATTTAACTTTTACTTCTACACAAATGTTTCAAATATAAAAGTACAGTGCAACTCCAATATTCGTCATTAATCCGTTCCTGAGGGTAGGATGAATATTAAAATGGACGAATATCAAACGAATTTTTCCTATAAGAATTAACTAAAAATAGTTTAATCCGTCCTCATAATCCCCGAATTTTGCCTATCTATTCTTTAACAAAAAAAATTCTTTGAAAATCTATCTCGGAAATCATTGCAAATACATTCTAATTAGATAAATACATACAAAAATAAAATTTCAAAAAGAAATTTTAAGCATGAAAAAAACCATGATTATTATTAAGAGTTTATAATATTTTAGAAGTGTTAAGGCTATTGTTTGGAAGGGGAGTCACTTTCCATTATGACATCAGGTGATGGGAGGTGGGACTAATATTAACTTTTCGGACGAATATCAAACAAAAATTTCAACAAAAAACAGGACGAATATCAAAAAAGACAATATTGGCGTGGACGAATATTGGAGTTCCACTGTAAACACATTTTTAAAATATATTGTAATTTTCTAGATGTCTTAACTTATTTTAGCCGACCGGCGTAGCGTAGTGGTAACACATGTGCTCTGCGTTGCGAAGGTCTCGGGTTCGAATCTCGTTCAGGCATGGAAATTTTCTCAAATAAAAATTGTCCTGGCTAATTGCCACAGAATTAGTTACCACTACCAAAGAATTAAAAAAAAAAACTTATTTTAATCTCGGAACCTTTTTCACCTTGATAAAAAAAAAAAAATGGTACCCTGATATTTTTTACTGATTATAAATAAAAACAACAAATTAAAAAAAATCAAATTAGTTTATTGAAAAAAAAAAAAAAAAAAAAACAGGTTAATAATATTAATTCATAATCGAATATTATTAATTCAAATTCGTAATTAATGTGAATGTTTAATATTCTTCTTTTTTTCCAATATTCTTTCAAAATTTGGTTTAATTATGAACACTTGAATAATATTTAATAACATCCAGCTTACTTATTTTGCTTTTGTCGCAGTGTAGAGCGAAAACCCACTTTCAGATAAATACATATGTGGTAACTAACTGCCAACAAACAACGAATTGGCTTTTTAGATAAATTTGGATATTCTTGTTTTCAAGTTTCTTGTTCGTGTATTCTGGTTTTTTATTCAAGTCACACCAAGACTTGTTTAATGTTAATTGTAAAAATTGATTTAAGTGTGAATATCACACATTTCAGGGTTTTATAGGTATTTAGCAAGTGATAACAAATTGTGGGTACATACTAAAAATCATAAATTTCAATAACTTTAGAAAGAATAAACCACGTGCTTCCATCTAAAGACATACAACCGTACTTGAAATGCCCTCGCACCAAGGTAAAGGCTACCCATTTCTTCAGTCAGTCAGATAAATATTGTTAAAAAATTCGATAACGTTCGAAATAATTATCAGATCAAAAATTCCTGTTGTGCTATTTCGGTTCACATTTCAATGTGCAGTACTCAGAATTCTATTCCGAAACTGGTCAGCTGTAGATAGTTGTTTTTATTTATGTCCGATACCCGTACAACCTTTCCACTTCTATTCATTACGGACACGACCATCTCCACATTACTCAAAATGTTTTCGGATTTTTAAATTAACCCCCCTGGTTTATAGCAGGGATGGGGAGTCGACAGAAAAATTACCGACTCTCGACTCCGGAGTCGGTATTTTTGAAAACCGACCCCGACTCCCGACTCTTTCACTCGTAAATTGTAAAGTCTATTCCAAATGTTTAAGCGGAACTAAATGGAATTTTTATTTTTTTAAATTATCACGAGTTTTCTTTTTAACGATCAAAGTGGGCTTTTGTTAAACAAAATTATACAAAGCCTCATTAAATCCTTAAAAGTTAGTAGATTTCGAGATCTAATTCCGCTTAAACCAAAGAAACAGACTATACTTACATTAAATATCTTGGCCAAATTTAGCTGTTTTTATAAAATACAAATTTTCGAATATATTAGTTTTAAAAAATTTTGTTTTGTATTTTATATACATACTTTATTTTTCATAACATGTCACTTTTTTCATTTGACATTTAGATTTTAGCTGTCAACATGAAACATGAAATAATCACAAAGCTCGTTACATCTTGAGAAAATAAAAAACCAGTTTAGTTCCGTTTAAACATAATAAACAAAGTATACAGAAAAAGAAAAATTAGATATGACTAAAAACAAAAATCTTTATCCTACATCATTAATCTGTTAATACTAATAATATTAATTAAATTTTTAACTGGAAAGCATGAAGGAAACCGTGTAGAATTGAATATTTCTAATTTTATTTTCGTTCATGTACAAAGAACAAAATGTCGTTCCTGTTTCCGTGCTTTAAAAAATTCTGGTAGTGTGGTATTTTGCTTTTGTTTTTTTATTGTTTCATCCTTGATAAAAATCAAAGAGTCGGGAGTCGATAACTTTTTCCGACTCCCCATCCCTGGTTTATAGGGCGCGGCACAAGAGTTTTTTTATCACATTTTTGGAAAAAATCGTTTTAATATAAAGAAATTTAAAAAAAATACTTTTTGTTCCTAAGAGCTTTCTTTTGATGCCACGCAATTATTTTTTCAACAATACAAAAAATTCGGTATTTTTCGAAAAACTAATCTGATCAAAAATTCCTGTTGAACAATTCCAATTCCTATCAATGTACAATACTGAGAATTTTTCAGATTTTCAGATTAACCGTTCGGGGAAATAGGGTGGGAGACAAAAGTTTGTTGACAATTTTGGCGAAAATGCTATAAAAAAATTGATTTCTTAAAAATAAAAATTTGTTGGTTTATCCATGCATTAAGTGGTTTCATTTAACTAATTCTAAAAAAAAAAACATAAATTTTTTCGTTGAATACATATTTGTTTACATTTTTCCCTCCATGTGTTTTTTTAACTCACTATAGTTTTCCTATTTGTGTGTCAAAAAGTTGAACAGACATGCCAAAATTCAACTTTCTAGGTCGTTTGGTCAGCCGTTTGGTCACAATATCTACCGTACAGACAGGTAGACACAAGAGTAACATTTTAAAGGTTTTTTGGTCTTACCTACAAAACCCTAAAAATGGAGCTTGAGGGGGCGCAAGACTGGAACTTTGCCTCGGGCGTAGTAATACCTTGGCCCAATTTTGAACGCGAGTAGGTACTGAAGGATTAAATGCCGCATTTTTGTTCTCAAAATATTTAACAAACAAGTTTACAAAATTGTACTTGACTTTAAATTGAAATATTAAAGTTTTACTGGTACAATATTTAAATTGGTATTATGATTTCTAAATGTAAGGTATGATGAAATATTTTTACTGGTATTTTGAGGAACGATAAAAGTACAGGATATGTGCCAAATCTATTTATAAATTACTACTAATTTATAGGACTTTTTTAACTTTTATGTTTCAGAATATTAATTTCCTACAAACACTATTGCTTTGTTAAAATTGCAGAAACATAAGGTTTATAAACATTTACTCTGGCAACTAATTTGTCTTCTATGTCATATTACTATAGTGCATATAAATATTGGCAATACCACCTTAACACGGTCACGCTTAAAAATAATCCTGTTTATTCATGATCACAAGATTAAGCTTTTAAAGAGGCGTTTCTGTTCATATAAATATATGTACCTATAAATATGTGTGATGTGGCATTACATAATAGGGAATTTTTATGTTATTTCACCACAATAACTGCCAACAAAACTTTTAGTAACCACATTACGTTTCTTAATTAGAGAGAATTTTATAATACTTCATGTGTTAACTCTAAAATTAATATATTTTCCAATAATGTTCAGTCTGCCTGTAATTGTTCTGCCCCCGTTAAAAAAACATAAATAACAAAAAACATATAAACATACAAATAGTATAACAGTATAGAACGGATAAAGAATGGAATCATTACAAAAATTTGCGTAACATGGCCACTGCTGCAATTCGGTGGGAGAAAAAAGCTTATATTGAGTATCAGATCAGTAAAACAGGTGATAAGTGGAGAGCGGTTAGAAATGGAATTATTAATAAAGCACTTTTTTTTTAAATTAATTTAAGCATTTTTAAATTATTATTATTCCAACTTTGACTCCATACACAACCCATATATGAACTGTTGCAATACACAAGGAACATTTTCAAATTCTTGGAAAGAAGTCTCGATCCAACCGGTGCGAAAAAAGTTTAATCCGCTTACTTTCGATGATCTCCGGCCAATAAGTATCCTCCCCACCTTGAGTAAACTTCTGGAAAAAATATTTCACCAAATGAACGAATTTAGTGAACAGCATTTAATAATTCCTAATAATCAATCGAGATTTAGAAAGAGTTACAGTACAACATCATCATTATTACATATTACTGAAGAAATCTTATACTGACAAGAACATGATGGCTTTCATGGTTCTTTTGAACCTTAAAAAAGCATTTTATTCTCTAATTCCAGAAATACTAACAGCAAAATTAAAATACTTGGGATTCGATGATACTGCGCTCAAAATTTTAACAAGTTATCTTACATACTACGGCCATTAAATTTGTTGAGAGGTGTTCCCCAGGGCACAATTTTAAGCCCATTTTGTTATGTCATATACACATTTGATTTTTTAAAGTTTCTTCTAACAGTATGATGTTCATGTTTGCTGATGACATGCAAATAATTAAATCTTTTCTTCCCTGTCAGTTTCAAGCTGCTCTAAAGGATCTTAGACTGATCTCCAAAATATATTGTCTTATGCCCAGAATCACAGTCTAATACTCAATCAAAACAAATCTCTCGTACTGTTACTTGGTAACAAGAATAAAATTATTAAGCTGCAGGCGCTGGGTAATATTTTAATTAATAACAACATTATACCATATAGAAGCTGTCGTAGAAATTTAGGTCTAATATTAGATAATGATATGCACTTTAAAAGTCATGCGAACTTGCTCATAAGTAAATCATTCCTAGTTTTAAAACAATTGTTCAATGAACATATATTCCCTTTCTATAAAAATTAAGTTCTAAGTTGGACAGTATTGTATTGTTAACAACTGCGATATACTTTACGACCCCTGCTTATCGGCTTCTGATGCAAGAAGGATACAAAAAGTTCAGGTGGGATTGATATGGCTAACAGACCTAAAAGGCATTATTGCTCCTTTATACACACACAAATAAACATCGGTATTCCTCCCATACCTGTATACTAAAATAAACTATAGAAGTAATTTATATCTTCTAAATTTCCGCAATAAGTTTACCTTATATGTCCCTAAACACTCCAGAAAAAAACAACTATCTCAGTTTTTTTTTTTTTTTTTTTTTTTTTTTAATGGCTTTTGCTACTGTGGCAATTAGCCAGGACAATTTTTGTTTGAGAAAATTTCCATGCCATAACCGGGATTTGAACCCGAGCCCCCATGGTTGGTAGTCAAATGAGCTGACCACTGCGCCATAGCGACCGGCTATCTCAGTTTTAAAAATGACATAAAAGCATCACTTCTTTCAGTCTCTCTGTAACAACCATGGTAACTCAAGGCTCGACAACATCATCATTGTATTAAGTATATTTCCCTTTCATACTTTTTCATTACTTTATCTATTTATTGTTTATATTTTATGTATAACCGCATGTACGATTCGTTATTTTTTTATTATTATTATTTTCTAAACATGTAAGGTCAGAGTTTAATCAGCCGTACGAATCCGTGTAGCATTACGGATAAAACATATAAATATAAAAAGTTTAGTAAGGGTTCTTATATAGAATAATTAATATTTTAATATAGAATTTAGTATAACAGTCCAACTATCATTGGCTTATACGAGTAGAAGCCTTCAGAGGGTTTTGTTATTTCTATAAATTTCACTGTGCTCGATCAACCGCTAATCTTCTCCTGTTTATTGGCCTTTAGCTTTTGTCTTTAGAAACATTATTTAGCCATGTTATTCGTGGTCTTCTTTTTGGTTTTGGTATATTATCAAAAACTTGCAGTTCCATTATTTAACATTCTTTCCCGTGGCGGCGCTAGCTCTCAAAATCTGGGAGAGCCAGGAATTTTTTTAGTAACATTTGGGGAGGGGGGTAAATACAAGTGATGACCTAAAAAAAAGGTCCTCACTTCTAAAATACATTTTTCTCCGAACAATTCTGGGGGGGGGCAACTGGGGGCCTTGCCCCCCTGGACACCCCGCTAGCGCCGACACTGATTCTTTCTATCCATCGTATTCTTACATTTTTTTATAAAACCAATAGTAACATCTTCTTGAAACATAACCTATATATAATATATGTAGGTTATATAAAATACTAGTGGATTTATTGACCGTTATCCGTCTGTTTACGATGTCTGCAAGACTTACTTTTTTAAGAACTCATTTTATAGTTTTATTTATTCTCGTTAGCTGGCGTACATTAGCGTTTAATAATTTACAAATAATGTATTACTTGTCAGAGTATCTCAACCACGAAAATTTGTGTAGTTGTTTTCCATTATATCTTAGTGTGATTTTGTCTTGCATCTTTTTATTTAATCTGAATTTACAAATATCTCATCTGTAATGTTTTCATTATTGATTCTGTCAAGTTTGATACATCTTTTCATTGCTCAGTTACATCAAATCATAAAATTTATTATAGAGATTATCACACATTTTGTAATCGCAATTTTCGTAAATAATGTGATTAGTTTGATGTTCATAAGATATATTTAGTAAATAAATTAGATCCCAGATCAGAATTTGCTACATTTCCCATGCCACAGAAATTGTAAACCTACTGCACAATAGTTATATGCAGGGATGGATAACGTAACGTATCGATACCCGATAACGTTATAATAACGATTCAATTACAGTTTCTAATACAATAACGTAACGATATTTTTATAACATTATATAACGTTATAATAATATATAACGATTCATAAAAAGTTATTTTATAACGTTATTAAAATAACGTTATAAAAATGTTTCATTTGTACTGAATAAATGTATTGCGATTTCAAGTAAGTTTCCATTTTCGTAGACATTTTATATTTTCTAAAAACAGTTTTCAACCACAAGACAAGTAAGTGTAATTTAATATTTACAACGAAAACAGATCCCAAAAATAGGCAATTTCAGAGTTACAAATAAAAAATAATTTTATAACGTTATGTAACGAAAACAAAAAATAAATAACGTTATATAATAACGTAACTATTTGAAACGTTATTTTATCCCTCGTTATATGTATATCAACATACACACTGTTGTGGAGTGATAGAGACCTTTTTGATGCACTACCTGCTAAAAATATAGTTTTGAAAAAAAAATGGATTTCGTAGCAAGATCTGGTTTCTAAGATACAATAATATCGAGAAGTGTGATTTTTTCTTTCAATCCGGAAAAATTTCACTTTCTCACCGTGGTACATAAATTGTTATTACTAAATCGCCTATAGAAAAATTAAATGCACTGTCAGTCTTACATTATTTTTCATCTTATTTCATATACTTTTTAAACAAAAAATACCAACACTACAATTTCCCTATGTTAACAATTATCTTAAATAATACTAAGCGCTAAATGACCACGTCCACTCTTCAAACAACAAATATCAAACGCACTATCTGTGAAATACGTGCATTAAGCATGGTACTTACCGCTAAAATGTTCGGTAACCGGTCAGCAAAGCCGTAACTAGCTTTGTATGGGGCCTGTGTAAGGTGGAGAAAAAATAAAAATGCAAAAAAGGATAATCTACAGTCTAGCTTAGGTCTCACTATGACGAATTTCCGGCCCGCTTTCGTCCTGGGCCCTGTGCCTTTGTACCTGTCTCCTTACAGCACTGCCGGTCGGTATCTGTAGTAGTAAAGCGTGACGATTTCGTTGGTCTACACTGCGGCTCCATAAACATTATATTTTCTGTATTAGATAAGTTGTAACCAAACGTTTGGAAAACATCGCGCTGGGCGTTATATGGTTAAACGATGAATTATTACAGAAATATTTGAAATAGTTAAACTCAAATAAATAACTATAGTCCATTCCAAATAAGAATGCAGCAGGTGTCAATGTGAACCAATAATGTTTTACGTACTTAAGGATGTGCCGGATCATACAAATTTCATATCCGCGAATACGGATACGGAATATATTCTATAAAATAATTTGTATCCGTATACGAATTATACGGATACATATACCAATACGGACATCTGGCACATCTCTATTACCTACTACAAAAATATAGTTACGTGGGAATTTTGAATTAAAAATATATTCATTATATATTTAACACACTTCCTTTGAGTATTCTTTAGGAAACCAGCAGAGCCAGCTCCAAATTTTCTTTCAGTCATATTTTATAAATATTAATTTACTGACAAAAAAATGTTTAATATTCGCGACTGCAAATTACAGTGAGACATCTGGTGGTGACTGGCTAAATTAAACAGAAGCGTATATTTGGATAATATTTGTAGCGTGTTGTGCTGCAGTTTATGTGAATTAAGAAGTATTTCAAAATATAGTAACTTAAATACAGTGCTTTTTTGCTGAAATATTGTTTGAACAGATAAATATTAAGAAAAAACTTCTGACATATACGCTTTTCGTCCGCCATCAGCTGTTGTACGCAGCGCCGCCAACGTTAGTTTCAGTCGCGAATACTATTTAAATGTCATAGAAAGAACCTCAAAAATACTCAACTACATGTAAAGTTGGCTACGCGTTAATCACAAGCAAATACCAACAGTCCTTACACACTGCATTTTCAATTGAAATGAACATTGAGTGATTAATTTCTAAGCTAAATATACATAAAAATATATTCACAAGTTTTATTTGATTTTTTATGTGCAAAATATGATACGATTTTTTGCATCTACACAAATTACTTAAAATGTCTTATATCTGATCGATATTATAACCAAACAATATTTAGATATTCAGGTGCTACTATAAAGCATTTATTTAACATTTACCTGTGTTATTTACATATTATAGTAATTAAATAATTAATAAAATATAATCAGTATTATCGTATTAATTATTTTTTATGTGACTAGTAATGGTGAAATATAATGTATATATATTAATGTGTTAAACCACCCTACTATAAAACATGCTACAGTCATTATAAATAGGTGATAAAATTTTACGATATCCACACACACCCAGCAGCCGACTGACTATACGTTGACTGGCAGACTTTCAATCTGTCAAAGAGTCTTACGTATAAATCTACCCTGATTCGTTCAAAGCGATGAGCGATAGGCGTCTCCTATGTTTATTTTTGGTTCTTCTTCAGCTTAGTTTTTGCCGACGTTCAGATGCTTTCAGCTTTGCATCTTTAGGGCGAGATCTCTGCTATATATGAAGTAGATGGCAGATATTACAAGTTTGTTTTCTTAACTTGATGTGTTTGGATTTGACCGTAAAGGAAAAGCTTCAAAGCGTTATTTGATATGAGATTAGTTCAAATGGAGATTTTAAAACATTATAAAACGATATGATCTTCGATGTTCGCATTTTTGACAAAATATGCCTACATACATATTAGGTTTTAGAATTAAATGTGAAATGTATTTTATGTGAATTACAAATTTAATTTGTACAATAGTACCTAAGTTACATCATATTTAAATATTTACTACAAATAATTCTGTAATGTTTACTTCGGAGTTAAGTAATGTTTATTTTGACGGGTACAGGCTTACTACTGACCTTGTCAAATTATGTTTAAACAAATTAATTGTTGGCAGTTGACACTATTGGTATTCTAATTAAATTTATTTTTTATGTCTGTCCAATAAGTACATACGAGCAACTCTCGAAAATTATGAGCATTAGTTACTCGCAATTTGTTAATTCGCTAGCTTAAAAAGGGCGGATGGCAGTAATAACAAAAAAAGAAAGAGACGGATAGAAGTAATGACAAAAAAAAATAATAAGAAGGATGGAAGTGATGACAAAAAGGAAACGGATCGGCCGGATGAAAAATTTTAAATAGTCTCACTCGCAAATAGCATATTTCCAACTCGCAAAATGCGTGCGTACGAGTGTGGTTTTTGAGTGTGGTTCCATACAAGGTTTGATAAAATGTCCAAAACAAAATACTCAAACAGTGCGCGTTGCGTAATGACTAGTAAGTGGAGTGGGGGAAAATGACTTGGCATAATACAGCTGTCATTTATGAGTGACTGTCGTTAAGTTTGTTTCGCTGTTGTTTCGTTCCAATTCGATAGCAGATATTGTAAATTGATTTTCTTAAAATGGTCCTGATCGAAAACCAGCATGTCTGTATGAAACTTGAAAAGATAGCGAAAGTAATATTTGAATTTTAGAAGCAGATTTTGGAGAAGATGCAAATCATTAACAATCAAGGCCAAAAAGAGAACAGAGTCTCAAAAGAACTTACGAGAAGAGTAGAAACCAACCTTGACTTAATAAATAAAATCTTCACAGGTGATGAAAGTTGAATTTGTGGCTATGATGTGTAAACAAAACGCCATCACAATGGAAAGTATCGATTTTTCTGATCGACGAAAATTCGGCAAGTCAAATCGAATGCGGAAGTCATGTTAATAATATTCTTTGACTGACAATATATTATTCACTGTTAGTGCATACTAAGAGATGAATCAGAAAATAGAAATATTTATCTTTGGTCTCTGAAGCGATATGTTGGTCTGTATCGGTACGTTACTTTGTATCTTACCGTTTGTTATCAACTAGGTAGCGAGTCTGTGATATAATGTAAACATGATCTCAAACTGAAGTGAAATTCCTGACTAAAGGAGTTAAGGTAATAGGCGTGAGTTTTATCCAGGGTTCGTCATTATGATAGGCAAATTAAATGATATGTACTGGTACTTGTACTAGTCTGAGAAGGGGATCACTTAAGTTTTTAAAGGTGAAAGGTTACACATGTTAAGTAAAAGAAGGTGGGTTTCGAATTAAAGATTTATTATAGAATTTAATATAGAATATAGAATATAGGAATATAGAATATAGAATATAGGAATATTTAATATAGAATATAGGATTTACAAATTACTTTTACATATTATATAGGATTTACAAACTATAACTTGGTATAACTAGATCGTGTTCCTAGACAGAAGTTTCGTTTTAAAGAGAGGACCGAGTGCAAAATATCATGCATTAGCAG
Source organism: Liopterus haemorrhoidalis (assembly GCA_963971575.1). Taxonomy (NCBI): domain Eukaryota; kingdom Metazoa; phylum Arthropoda; class Insecta; order Coleoptera; family Dytiscidae; genus Liopterus; species Liopterus haemorrhoidalis. Next base: position 33,587,966 of record OZ020618.1, read on the forward strand.
CTTTAATTCTGTTCGTAATTTTCTGCTGTATCAAATTCACCTGATTTATCATGGTGCACAGGTATTTAAAAGTATAAACTCTCTCAAAAGTGTTGTCATTAATTTTTAACTTGGTTCTCATGACTGCGTCTACTAACAATAAGATAGTTGAATTTTTCTTTACTGATAATGAGTCCTACTTATATTAGGTACGTTATTTACGTTATTACGTTTTTTCGTTATTTATTAAGCAGTAACTTTGAACAAGAGTCAATTTGAACAATAAAATGTATAAGATAATTTTCAAATTAAGTTTTATAATTTATGGCTTGTATTTTTTCTATTACGTGAATTCTAAAATCTTCTAACTGTAATATAACTAAAATTTCTGTAAATGCTAAAAAGGATCCACTGTGTAAGATTCACAACGGGGTGTGAGATTCTGAAGTCCTAAAGCCTTTATCTATTATAACCTTTATCTCTTATACCTGTGGGTTAAGCGCGCCTTTTTTAAGTGTTTACAGTTTTGTTAAATATTTATGTGTTAACATGTGCATTTATAACTGCATTATTAAATTCTAACATTGTATGTTTACATAAGTATTTATTGTTTTCAGGTAAGCAAATACGATCCTTAATCAACACTATAGATTTCCTAAGAGGGTTGTATTCGTAAGTAAATATTTATTTTAATATTACGTTAATTTTATCTACTTGAACATTCTGACATCCAGAAAGATGTCAAGACTTCTTTCTCTCTCTAAATACTTACAAAATTCTCAAATGTGTGATAATTCACACTTTCACAAAATTCATATTTTTTTATAAATAACACCCTTCCTTCAAAGGGCCTATAAAATTTTTATAAATGAATAAAAAGCATTTTTATAAGTGACAAAAAACGGTTTATAATTTAAAAGTTCTGTTAAATTATTAAGAGTTCACTGTTCAATAATTTTCAAACGCTATTTTTTTTATCTTTATTTGTTGTTATATTGAGTGGTGTTGTTATATGAAACCTCTTAGAGCGTGAATAAATCAACAAGTTTTTATAATTGAAAAATCTTTTTTTTTTTTGAATTTTCGTCAAAAATTTATTAAAAAACTTTGGTCCCCCACTCTATTTTCCAGAGGGATTGATTCTCAAAATCCTCAATAATGTACATTGATCGGAACCGAAATAGTTCAATAGAAATTTTTATCATATTAGTTTTTCGAAAAATATAGAATTTTTTATGTCGTTGAAAAAAATTATTTTGTTTAAAATTATTATGTGTGGTATGCGGATGAAATGTAGTTTTTCAAAATTTCTTTATTTTGACACGGTTTTTACCAAAAATGTGCTACAAAAACTCTTTTCCCACGCCCTATTCCCTAACTCTGCGGGATTAATCCTAAAATCTGAAAAATTTTGAATAATTCACATCATTGTGAACCAGAATAGTAAAACAGGAGTTTTTGATCTGATAGTTATTTTGAAAATTATCGAATTTTTTACAACACCGTGCTTGTAATATTTATTATCTCAAGTAGCACGTGGATCGTCCTTTCAAAGCTTATCAAAATTTATGATTCTAAGTTTCTACCCACAATTTGTTATCACTTACTAAATACCTACTTCTCATCAATTTTCTATTATACCTTTTACGGGACCAGTGTGTTCTGCAAATTCAGTAGTTTTTATGTATTCATGCAAAAAATTCCGGATCTACGTACTTGCGTCGGGGTCATATTATCAAACTGATTGTGCCTTTAACTTGTGTTAGCTTGAATAAAATAAAATAGAATTTTTGTTCTTCGAAAATTAAATTGGCCAATTATTATCTAACAAAAAATTAACGGTAGTGCTGTAATTTAAGTAGTGCTTTCAAATACATATTCCAAATTTATATATTTTGTATATTTTATTTCATCATTGTTTTTCCACAAATGCTATTTACAAATAAAGCAATGATTTCATAATTTGATCAATTATTTATTAGTATTGCACATATTTACAAATCACAATTATTTATTTTAATCCGAGTCGAACATTTTCTGAAAACCTTGTGTTATATTATTATATTATATGCATGTATGTAATCGCAAATATGACAGTGATATGTTATGTATGTTTAATTGTGTTTGTCATCTGAATAATATCAGTGGAGTAATGCCAGCAACAGAAATGTAAATTTGATTTGACTTATTATCATAACTTGACAAATATAAATATAATCCGAGTAAACAAAGATTCGTATGTTATTAATGTTAAAATATTCATGAAATACATATGTTGTAAACCAAATATGACGCAATTTTAAAAGAATTTTTGCAACTCATGTAAATCAGAGATTATTCATGAACAAAACAAACAGAGTAATCTGGATGAGTTGTATCATACCGGTCTGTTAAAAAAATAATCGCGGTCCAGCATCATAAAACCGTTAATAAGAAATTATTTAAAATTTAAATGATCATCTTAGAAATAGCGCAAGGGCGCTATTTCGCCACAAAAGACTGCAACTACATATCACTGCCAGCGTTTTCTGCACTGCTATCGTTTGGAACCGGTTTTTGATCAATTTAATTTTTTCATTTTTGTATCTCTTCTATCGTTTGAAAGCGATATCTATTTAAGACACATTTCAGTTTTGGAAACAAGAAAAAGTCACACAAAGCCAAATTAGATGAGTTTTTTTGCCAATTGTTGCTTTTCCATTGCTTGTTCATATGCCATATTTTTCATATTTTGAATATTTTATTGCTATTTTTATTAATTTGAAAACTTTATATTATACTGCGCCGCAGCCATCTCGATTGTGCCATAAAGTAAATGGGCATCTTTCTTTGCATACATCTGTATTTACTTTTTTAGCACTTTTCTTTCTTAGGGAGACCAATATTTTTTTCTTAGGGGCTCTAGTTTAGTTACAAGAAAAATGTGTCCTTTAAAAGCGTATTTTTTAGTGTTGTGGGGGGGGGGTCACGCCCACGACACGCCCTTGGTGCGCACCTGACTTGTATGCAAGTATGTCTTTGTCTTACTATTAATTTATCTTTTTTAAGATATGTGAATACTCCTTGCTTTCTTTTTTCTTTTTCTCTAAATTCTTTTGGAAAATCTTCATCTCTAGTTATTTTTGTTCCTAAAGCATTTTACTTTTTTTTAGAATAGTATTTTCAAAATATTCTTTGCCTTCCAGAGTTGTTAGCTTTTTCCAAGAGTATTCTGGGAGACCAAGTGATCAAAAACAAAATCATTTAGGATACTGATGAACCCATAACGACGTGCCGCCCCAAGGTGGCGGACGTATCGGGTCTATTCGTGACTATAATTACCGAAACGGCGCCACTATCGCTTTTGACACGAAAAAGGATAGTCATCTGTCAACGTATGTAAACAGTATTGGTTTATAAACAATTTTTGGTCTAATTTACGTGTTCTTGCTGCATACAGTATATTTGAATAATTATAACCGAGTATTAAAAAAGTGTATAAATATAGTGAATCCATTTTATGATAAAATTAGCTGTTTGTAAATGTATTTTTCAGAGGTTATAATGTTGGTGCGGGTTATACTCACAGAGAAAATAAAATGCTATACTTTGAACTTAAAACATTTCTTTAAATACTTAATATCTACACATTTCTCAAGACATTTTATAGAAGGAGAACTTGTAATTTATTCTACACAAGAAAACTGTCAAATATTTGAAAACTAACACAGTTACGGATTACCCACATGAAATAACAAGGGGTTTTAATTATATTAACAATTATTTACACAACATTAAACGATTTTCTTGCACATGTGAGACAGAGAACATGAAAAATTCAACGTTAAAAGCTTGTTTAAAATCATCTGAACAGTAGAAATTTCCTTCAATAGAAACAAAATTTTAGAATCACTAATAATCTTTCTTCTTCACTTGTAGCAAAACATAAGTATAAATGGTGCATTTATTTACTTTTAACGCATTTTTCTCATTGGTATTAAAATTAAATTGCAGAACTAATAAAGACACTTTGTCATACACTACAATTTTTCTAATAAAATTCATCTAATATTCGAAGATGTTCTTCCTGTGATTGACAACCATACACACAGCAAGGAGTATTTAATCTTTTTTTCTTAAATTTATCACTTTATTCGTTGTAAAAACGGGGTGAGAATGGACAGAAAAAAAAAAAAACATGGTGAACTATACGTAAACAATGACTATACTTTTTCGAAGTGTTTGATTGCCGCTAGAGGGATACGCGTTAAGTTGAGTCACCAATACTTATGTCACTGTTTTTATTATATTAAGTATATAAGTATATATTTAAGCACCGCCACCAGACTAACATATTTGTTCATTTGTTTCGCCAAACATATTTGTTTCAGAATAGGAACATAAAGTAATATTAAGGAGAAACTACATGAGCCGGGTTATTATTCATGTACACTTAGCTATTTTATCTTATTTTATTTTGTTTTGTTTAATTATATTTTATCTTGTTATTTTATATTATTTATATTATTTTTTATATTATTTATATTATTATTTATATTTCTTTTATATTATTTATTATATGCAATTTTTTACTGATTGATGTACATTTTGATATTTTATATTTTCTGATATCATCTATGCATTTTATATTTCGTATTTTAATTTATTTATTTTTATTTTATAAATTGTTCCATATTATATTGTATTATATTTGTCATATATATCAGCATAATGTATTTCAATGGTTTAGAAAAATAAAGGCTATTATTATTATTATTATTATTACATGAACGGGGTGAAGTAGATTAAACAAGTTAAAAAAAAATCCGCGAGGAAGGGGAATTTTTTTGTCACCACAGTGAGAGGGTCATCCCCGGGTACCCCCTTGGATTCAACTCTGAATATTGTGGAGCCAACCTTAAACCAATATGCTGACAAATCCCTAAACAAGGTCACATGTGATCGGGGAGTAAAATGCACAGAAGCTAGTGAGTGAGACTGTGGAAGTTATTTATTTAAACCCATAAAAACTAACATAAACAAATTATGTGTGAATTCTGGTTCTATTTTTAGTATTAAATGGATTATGTCTACGAGTATCTCTTTTGTGACAAGGTTTTATCATAAAACCCAAACACACTATTTATTAAAATTTTTCAACACTGTTAAACATTTTCAGATTAACTTAAGTTTTGTATCTTTACTGTGTTTAGTCGAAAATAAATATTCACTTATTATTCAACAATGTTTCAAATAAACACGAAGTATAGTAAACAAAGCACCCACTACATACTATAATTTCTAACGTTATTTATAATAATTGTAGTTAAAAAAGTAAACTGTTTAAATATATATATTGAATTTCCTTCATTCATTTATCGGTCAATTTACGCTTCGAGTAGTTAAGTTCAATTAAGTTATTACTTAATTAATGTCAAATTAATTTACTCAGCAGTTTAAGAAGAAATAGTAATTCGTTTAAAGACAGTGTTTTGGATTTTTATCAAATGAAATATGTACATATATAAAACGAAAGCAGTAGCAACAGCCTACAGGACGTATTCGATACGTAACAGGTGTTTATGCGGCTCTCATAATGTCTCCGGAACGGAATACAGTTTTTTTTGACTTTTTTTAAATGTTTTTGGGGTCTGTGTAACCATTTCTAACTTTTTTATTATAAAATATACGATGGAGGTTAAATTAGGAAAGATCGAGTATTCCAATTTGAAACAAAAATATTAAATTAGAAAAAAAAAATCAAATAAACGAGTTATTTAAAAAATAGTTATTTGTGTACCATGACCAAAAAGTGGAACTTTTTCGTTCGCATCTGAATTTGATGGTCGAAGCAGAGCCGAGGCCTTCCAACATCTAAATCCCAACACCTATTGTTTTCCCTAAGACCAACAACAGAGAATATTAGTCAAGATCCTGTTAAGTTCCTACCTAGGAGTAACCATTGGTATAAATCTCAGTTGGGAAAAACATGCGGAAACAACAGCGGAAAAATTACGCAAAGCAATCTACTGCATAAGAAATCTAAAATCTAAGGTACCCAGAAATGCCCTGGTTGAGTCGCACATAACATATGCTTTGCTAGCTTGGGGACACTCCACACATACCCAAAGAATTTTTCGATTACAACGGCGAGTTGTTAGAGTGATTTGTGATTTGCCGTCCTTATATAAATTCTACTGCCTTGTTTACATGCATCTAACCAAAGATAATTTCAAAACGCCGGTACAAATTCATAAATATGAGACGAGAGGGAAACACTTTTAAGACCAGCATACATTAGAGTAGGTTGTGCAAGATACTCAATTAATTATTATTGCACTAAATTTTATCTGAGAATATTAAAGGTTTGCGTCTCCACTCATTTAGAAATATTTTAAAGTCATTTTTAAGGAAAATGCGTTTACTTTAATTATGAAGAGTTCCTTACAAATGATTTCAGTAATGTAAGTTATTAGAAATAAGTAGAGCCCTGCGCGGATAAGCTTTTCTGTATCCGCATCCGATCCGCATCCGCACATCCATGATCCGCATCCGATCCGCATCCGCAGCTTTTGTAAATAACGAATCCGCATCCAATCCGCATCCGCAAAAATATCCGCACTACAGGTTTTGCTGTTAGTTTGGAAAGAACTAACATATTTCGCCTGTTTAGGTAATCTCTGCTCTAAAACGCTACTGAAAATGTTTGGATTTACCAGAGTATTTATTACTAACCTAACCTAAGGGACCCCAAAACTTTTAAGGCCTAGATGCGCTAATAACTTATTTAAATCTAGAGAGAGATAACAATTTTGGGGGGCCTAAGCGTTATTTTTCGTAGGGAGTAAGTGGCGTGCTGCTTTTTTTAATATTGAATTTTAAAAAAAAATCAGAAAAGTTACTTAGAAGACTCTTACGACATTTCGCGCATGGCGTTGCAACTTTTTCAAATAGCAACATGTGTCATTTTTCAAATTTTTGGGATCTGCAAGACTTTTTACTTCGGGTAGTATAAAAAAATTGGCAGGTTACATAATAAAATTTTCGAGAAAAAATTATGTCGGTAAATTTTGGTATTTAAATAAAACTTACTAATCAGTTTTATGTAAAAAAAAAAATCTTTATCAGATTTAAAAGCCAGAATTAGAGCAGAGGTAGGAAGAATTACGTCGAAAGTGTACCAGGAAACTTTTGTCCAAAATATTATTTTCTATAATATAGTCAATAATAAAAAGAAAGTTAAGTTGATTGTCTCAACTCAGTCTTGATCATGGACAATTGTCTTAATAAAAATAACATAATGTGAGATTGAATGCTACAAAATATCATGTATATACAGACAACCGAAAATAACCGAGGACTGCGTAGTCAGAACACAATTTCTTGTTTCTCCGAAAGTAACCGAAGATTTAATGTTCACGCGGATATTGCGGATAAGCGGATATGACATTTAATCCGCATCCGATCCGCATCCGCATGGTTTAAATGATAATTTATCCGCATCCGCAGAAAAGTTGCGGATATCCGCGGATAATCCGCGGATACCCGCGGATTTGCAGGGCTCTAGAAATAAGTATTTATGTAACCATTTTGTAAAGGCGTGTGTAAAAATGTAAATTTTAAAACACCATTAAATATTATTATTATTAAAGAAGGGGGGTTTGTAGTCTCGCCAGTACCGTTCAGGTTTGCCCGCAACGCGTTCGGCACAGACCTGACGCTCTATTATTATTATTATTATTATTATTATTTAACAGATGAGGACGGAAAAGATGTTTTTGGCAACGGTGCATATTATATTTTTTGAGCGACCAAAAGTAATTTTAATTAGAAAAAATAAATTTATTTATTTTAATTAACTACATAATTTTAAACATTCGCTTGTTATTGAACCAACATCACTATCGTAGATGGCGTTGGCATCCAGCGGCCTAAAAAGTAAGCGAAAAAAGATTTACGTTTTTGATATAGTCGACTAAAAAATCTTAATTTTTTTAAATGTGTGCAATATACACAGCCCTGATAAAGAGTTGTGACTGTTGATTGTTTTTGTTTTTATTATTTCGTATGGCATAACGCCTAGGGATCAGAGATAAGTAATCGAGACCGCCGGCTTTACTTGCCCTCCGAAGCACGCCCCATATTCCGAAATTAGAATTCAGAGATACAGTTACTCATTTAAGCTGAGTGGGTGAAACGTCAAGAATTATTTTGAAAAATGTTTTGCGCGTTCTGGGAATCGTTCTCACAAGCCCACACTTACAAAGCGAGCAACTACACTACTGCAACCATAAATATTATGTAGTAAAATGGTTGCATACGGAGCGCAGGATCAAATCCAGAGACCACTTCGGAATTTTCCCTTCCAACACTGTGCAGTTAGCTCAGATTGAATCAGCGTCAAGAGTTTATTTTTAATAACAATACCGGTCGAAACGTCAGGCTTACCACGTGGCTCTTATATTATACCGACTGTCTAAAAATTGAGAGCTTACCTTCTCTACCCTCATGCGCCATCTAGATATGGGGAACCTGTTAATAAAATAATAATAATACATCCACGGAAGTACGTAAGACATACCGAGAGGTGAAAATAATAATAATAATAATAATAATATTGAATTTTATCCGAGAATCTTAACCTGGGATCTCTGGTGGTCAACGATATGAATTCAAGGGGTCAACGCTCGAAGTAATATATAAAAACTTTTATTTTCTTATTGTTATTTAAATTTTATACAAAATTAATAAACATCTTCTCTTCTTATTAATCAAGACTAATTTAACTGGTAGCATTAAGTTGCGCTCACAATTTGATCTAATTTAACTACTTGGCTTTGTCACATTGTCACATACTTCAAATCGGATTTTTGAATTGGTCCGCGGTACAAAAAAGATTAAGAACTTTTTCATTTCTTATTGCATTATTATTGTTATTAAAAAATAATTCCTTATTAGGGCCATCAGGCGCGAATTCAAGGGGATGGTCCTCGGGTCTGGACCCCCCCAGGAATAGAAAAAACATATAATTATTTAATAAAAACTTAGCAATTGAAAATAAAAATCACCTTTTTTATTATTAAATATAAAATTATAATCAAAGTTAAATTCATATATAAGCCCACCCTCTCCGTAAAATAAAAATAATAAATTTGTATTATTTTACGGCTATTTTTTCGAAATGGACCCAGACAATTTTTTGGGTGCGCGCCTGACGGCCATGCATGTATATGACATTTTTTCACTACACCTTGCGCATGACTATACAAGTAAAATATCAAAATATGATAATTTCTTCCCTGAAAACATAAATGAGTTATTTAAACAAATTAACATCGATACACAGATTTAATATAATACTAACATGACAACATTTTACTATTTTACATTATGTTACTGCGAAAAATGCCTTTACATGTTAAATGGTGCTTTTGACCTATGTAGGTATATGTTGTTTACATAGTTTATTTTGAAGATAAATTAACTTAACCTGAAGCCTTGATATCTCTCTAAATATTGTCACCAACAGATAAAAGTTTTCATGTCGCCTTTTAAATTGAATGAACCTTATCGGATAAAAACTTGGTGTCATTGAACTGCATGATGTAATTTTGACATAAAATTTATTGACTGTTATTAAATATAATAATATCCGGACTTAACAAAAATACACAAGAATTGAAAGCAAAATTTTCGCAGAAAGAGTTCATATGGAAATGAACAGCAGTGGCGGTAAAACTAAAATGGGCCCTCTATTATTTTAAATAGAATGGAAATATTTGTATATAGGCCTCGATGGGCCCTCCAGCTTCGTGGGCACCGGGAGGCCGCCCAGTCCGCCCACCGCTTAATTTGCCTCTGCAGCACAGTTAAACTTCGTTCACAGCTCTAAAATTACTTGACTATATATATATATATATATATATATATATATATATATATATATATATATATATATATATATATATATATATATATATATATATATTCATATATATTCACTGTGCGTTGCGGATAAATTTAATAGACAGTTTTATCGTTTAATGACAGCGTTCACAGCTAACAAAATTAATGCGTAACGAATGTTGTGACGTCTATGTTTTTCAAACCAATTACGAAGGAATAAATGTATTTATGTGACCCCCCATCAGCAAGATCGTGATTTCTTACTAAATTTTAATAACAAAATTATAGCCGCAACTACAGCAATTCTTTTTCGTTTCACGATTTCCTAAATTTGTTGAAATTTGTGTGACAGTATCTTTTAGGTTATGTAAAGTAGATAGCTAATGTGTGTTTATATGTGAGTCTAATTAAAACAGCGCACTAACTATAGGTTTGGAAAACGGTCTACCATCTACAACGCATAGTTTATTAAACTTAGAGCTATGGACGGTCGTTTGCGTTACCATATGACAATTTTGTTAGTCACAATCAACAGTGCACAAGTAATAGCGTTTAGTCTTCTAATTTTAGAACTGTGAACGCAGGTTTACTCTCATACTGTAAACTAGGGTTTTATTCTGAGCATAACTTGTTTACTTTAGGAGCGCTGTAACTTTAGTTACTTTAGGAGCGCTTCATAGTCGTTTGATTTTGTATAAAAAACAATAAAATAAAAAGTATTTTATTCTGTAGCCTGTTTGTTAATATTAGTCGCTATTCGCTGTTAACCTAACGCCAAGTGCGTAACAAGTGTATTAAGCGCCGATGGCAAGAGTATAACTTGGTCGCCCTCTTGGTTACGGCCTCCTGGTTACGTGCCTGCCGAACATCAACCGTTGGCGTTAGCAGTGCAGTGTTATTTACATCCCTGTTAAATTAATAGATCTGTTTAGAATATCATCTCAAGATAAACTTTGCTTAAATTAACCAAATGAGGTCTTACACGATTATTTGTATTTTACTTGATGAGTACACACGTTTTTGTTATAAAGTTCATTCTCAATAACTGTGAAATGACATGGTTAATTTAGTTTTCAATATTAGAATATAATGTATTTAACTTGTAAGCCTTACTAAGTCGTTATATTTGGCACTCAAAGATTGGTAGCCCTTTGCTACGTTGCAGTGTCTTAAACAGTGTTCGAATATTCGTTATTCAAGTAAAACAAATTCGAACATTTGAAATTAAAATATTCAACATTTTTATTTATTTTCCTTTTGTTCTTTGGCGTTAACAACTTTGGCTATTAGCCAGATAATGAAGGAAGAGATTAAGGGTTTTTAAAATTTTGATTACAGTTAGATATTTTCTGATTTAATATAGCTATAAATAATTACATAAATATCTAGAGAGTTAGTAGCAAGAATGTTAGGTTGTATATGGAAAATTTGAAGTTTGAAATAATCTCATTAATATTTAGAAAATAATAAATTATTCGGGTAATAAAATATTTGACTTGATTTCTAACTCTATATCATAATTCATATTAGCCCCTTTACTCCCTAGGATATATAGTTTTCCATCTCTTTTTAGAAGTGGTTGAATATAACTTTACTCTTTTGACATTTGTATACAAATAACTGGCAACACAGCGAAATTATCAATTACTACGTCATTTACTATGAAAGAACTTTACTTACACATTTGTGCTATATGGTATATAATAAGTGTGATATTGAATTTCATGTAGCGGTCCTCATAACCCCCAAATATTCATATTCTCAAAATCTGCATTGAACAAAAACGAGTCGTTGCTTCATTTTAAACAATTTTATTTATTTACATTTTTGCGTCAACAAAGGAAAGGACATCGTTATTGGGAGAACCCATTAGAGAGTATGAAAAAAACTACCCCATTTGCCCTGTACTACATTCTAACGTTTGAACGGACGATACATCTACAGTATTGTACGATTTTATCCCTTTAGAAAATATTAATTGTATTAAGGATTAAGGTATAACTATCTATATAAATTATATTGATTAGTTAAATATTTTTAGTCATCTGTCACGATTGGGTTTACTTATTCCAAGATTGCATTTTTAGCGTTCATGGTTAAATACACATCATGTTCTGAGAAAAAATGTTGGTAACCATAATTATAGAATAAAAAGACAAAGATCATAAGTTTATCATTTCAAGAAAGAAAAAAAAAAAAAAAACTGAAACATCTGGTCGGAAGATTTTTTGGGGTTTTGGTTATATTTTGTCGTAGATTCCTATTGATTTCAAGTATTGGAGAATATTTTCGATATTTTGCATATTGTTTGACAGCGCTGTATTTCCATTTTTATCCTGTTGGAAAATATTCAATTTTGGCCGATGAGGACCCATATTTTTACCGGCCGCCAACATATATAAGGGAGGTATTGTGATCATACCGATTTAGAGATTTCGATGGATCTCCGCGAATTGAGGTCCCTACATAACGTTTTGACTATTTTTAGCATGATGTCTGTCGGTCTGTCTGTCCGTCCGTCTGTCCATCTGTCCGTCCGCCTGTCTGTCTGTGTAAACGTGTAGAGCAAATTCGGCTAAAAGGATTTTTATGAAACTTCATATTTAAGCTTCTGCCATCAATGGCACGAGTTGATCAACTTTTGGCAAAAATCGGTTGACTAAAAATGGGAGTTTACTCGTGTCGATTTTAAGATTTTTGCGAATATTCAGCAACAGAAAAATATTTCGAAAAAATTTATTTAACAAAAGTTGCTATAAATGCAATAACTAATAACTTTTATTTGAGATGTTTTTTGATGTCACGAAAAAATTCGAAAGATTTGTCGTAAATTTTTGTAAAATTTTTTAAACGTTACATATAAGTCTCAAATTTATACTTATATGTAACGTTTCCATGGTCATGATAAATAATATCTCTGTTAAAAAATATTAGGCCAAGTTATTTCTACTCTGCTGCTAGAATATATTTTATACAAGTACTTTATAATGGCGGTCGGTCCTGTGGTGGCTACAGCGGATTTTATATTAATAATTTTGTTTCATAGTTAAGCACGTTAGTTTTATTAAAATATACAGTATATTTTAATAAAACTAACGTGCTTCATTCGATTCATTTTCACGTTTAAGTACTTGTCACAAATCACAACGACCGAACTAAGCTACGGGACACCGGCCGTAATTCACTAATACATACAACACTAACCTTCGCCGCTGTTGCCGTTACTAGTAAATTTTTGCTAATATGTAGATAAGAACATTAGATATTGCATGTGGCAACGCTGTATCTTGGGACACTCCGTGGAGTGTCCGAGCGTTGTTTTCTTGATATAGATTTTTTAAATCTAACATTTATATGAAAAATCTTTGAATAAGAAATAATAAAAATAAAAATATGCAGATATATACTACTTTAATGCAATTTTGAAGAAGTATAAATAAAGTATTAAATTTAGCTTTTTTACTAAAAATTTTTAGGAGGTCACTGTCCCAGCGCCTCCCTGTCTCAGCCGCCACTGTTTAAACTACAGGATATTTCAAACGTTTAAGTTGTCACTAGCTAACTTTATAATGAGTAAATGGGCTTTTACTAAACAAAATGATCAAAAGCTTCATTCAATCGATAAAAATTACTAGATTTGAAAATCTAGTTCCGCTTTAACCAAAGAAACAGACTATAAGTAGAATATAACAAGGTCAAATAAAGTGTATGTTTCGGTTGATGGGTTGTACTTTGAAGTAGGTACGACTTGAAAGTGCAATATTTTTTATTATATATTTTTGTGTTAAAATTAAAATGGAAGGTACTTTGAACACTTGTAAATATAAATATTTTACTTTCAAGTCATTTATAGGGAATATAATCGTCATTTAAAAATATCACAGTTTTTTGTCAACCGTAAAAGATATTAAAAAAATGTTTAAGTAAAAGTTGTTGAAAAGCTCTATCCAAAGATATCCAATATGACATACGTTCCCATTTAAAAATCGAAATTGTCCTTGATATATATCCTGTACTTCCGGTTTTTTTCGCAAAATTTCGATACTACCATTCAATTTTGTGGATAAATTTCAGTTCAAAATTTTTCCCAACTTGCTCCTACTTCGCCTTTTCGAAAAAACTCGTGTTCCCATTATCTTCATACACCATATATATGGGGGGGCCGCAGACAATATTTACATAATTTCGGGTAGTCCCAGGCCAGAAAAGGTTGAGAAACACTGATCTAGACATAGTTATATATTAGGCATTCATTATTCATAAAATTAAAAAATATTCCAGCTAAGGAAAAAAATACTTATCGTAAGAAACCATTTTGTTACAAGCTTGCTTACGCGATTAATAAACAAATACATATGTTTAAGTTAATGATATTATGAGTATTTAAATATGTATTATCAGAATTTATCATTAGTTTAAATTAAAAATTACATAAAATTATCACAAAATAAACAGTATTGCTCAACATGTGTTAGACTATAAACATAAACACAAAATAAATGCATTCCATTGAACATGATGTAATCGTATTATAAAAATATCTTTATCCCCACCAAATTATCATTTCATTCACTACTATTTTATCTCTTCACGACTGATAAACTTTAACCACAAGGGTAATCAAAAAAAAAAAAAAAACTAAACATCTCAAATATCCGGAACAGTTAAAATAATTTATACTATTTTTCCGGAAGCTCCATCCGGCCAAACAAACAATTTGTCCTATTTACTCTCTGTGAACGAAACGAACAGGAAACAGTGTTGAACTGGTTGGTTGTGTTCAAACATAAGGCGCCTTCTGTAATGTCAGGTGTAATTTATGGGGGAAACGTGTTAAATTAGGCACCGACGATCCCCTGCTTAGTCAAAGGTTGCCTGTATTGTCACTGTGGTCAAATTAGAATTGAAATTGTGTGTGGCAGATGACATATGCTGGTAAGACTCAGCTGTCTGACAATTATTGGAATTGTATTTCGGCCAATGTGTTGTAGAGATAATATTTATGTTAGTTTGTATCTGGATTGGGCTTAATTAGTATGGTTCAGGGAATTTTTCAAATGGTACGCATGATATATATGATCAATTCGGAGAATTGTTAGAATGAATCTCGTACAATATGCTATTATGATATAGTAATATTAAAATAAAAAAATCAGCTGTGGCCACCACATGATCGACCGCCATCATAAAGTACTTATATAAAATACATTCTAGCAGCAGAGTAGAAATAACTTGGCCTAATATTTTCTAACAGAGATATTATTTATCATGACCATGGAAACGTTACATATAAGAATGAAATTATTCGAAATTTTTCGTTTTATCAAAAAACGTCTCAAATAAAAGTTATTAGTTATTGCTTTTATAGCAACTTTTGTTCAATAAATTTTTTCGAAATATTTTTCTGCTGTGAAATATTCACAAAAATCTTAAAATCGATACGAGTAAACTCTTTTTTAGTCAACCGATTTTTACCAAAAGTTGATCAACTTGTGCCATTGATGGCGGAAGCTTAAATATGAAGTTTCATAAAAATTCTTTCAGCCGACTTTGCTCTACACGTGTACACAGACAGACGGACGGACAGATAGACAGACAGACAGACGGACGGACGGATAGACAGACCGACAGACATCATGCTAAAAATAGTCAAAACGTTATGTAGGGACCTCAATTCGTGGAGATCCATCGAAATCTCGAAGTGTCAAAATCGGTATGATCACAATACCTCCCTTATATATGTTGGCGGTCGGTAAAAATAAACCCTGCCGCATATTACCTTACTACTATTCGTGGAGAAAACATCGAACCGCTCGCACCGGTATATTGGTTTAAAAACATTAGAAACACCCCTTTTTCAAACTAATGAAAATGATCCAGACCAAAATCGGCCTCTTCGCTTCTTCCGCAATTATTTTCTTATTTTAATATTACTATACCAGAGCCGGGAATCCGGGAATATAAATAAATAAAGTATTTCAGTTACTTTCTGGTATTTGTAATATTGTCTTTCAAATACTTCAAAAAAATCAGCTATGGCCATCACAGAACCGACCGCCATGACAAAGTACTTGTATAAAATACATTTCTAGCAGCAGAGTACAAATAACTTGGCCTAATATTTTCTAACAGAGGTATTATTTATCATGACCATGGAAACGTTACATATAAGTATGAAAAAATAAATACTTTCGAAATATTATCTGCAGATATAGCCATGTGTAGATACAGATATGGTATAAAACACAACTCTTGAAACTATCTCCAGTCAGATTTAGTTTGAAGTATCGATACTTTTTCTTACGTACCAACTTAACGTTTATTTAAATTTAATTTTTTTTTATTATTATTCTTTTTTTCTGTTTTACTTTTTTTAATAATCCTGATTGATATCAGGTATTGTAAATAAAAACTATACAGGCTAATTGTTGATATAACTAAATATAAACTAGCATATTTCAACGATATTTATAAATTGGTTATAACTAAAGCACGGATTTTACGTAAATGCATATTCTAAACTAAATGCGTATCCCAAAAAAGTCTTTCATTTTTGCGAATCTAATAAAATGACGTTATTTCATACGTTTTTATTTTGCATATTTTGCATAATCTCACAATTTTGTGCATAAAAGTTAATTAAATGATAATAAACACATTTATTTTGTTTTAAGGTTACACCTTATACAAAAGAAAAGAGAGCTCGATTCATAAAATTATTTAAAAAAAATATAAATAAACAAGATACCCACTAAGGGTATTTACATAATTCCTAGAAAAACAATATGACAATGTGTATAAGATACTATTGCTAACAGATTGCCAAATGTGTAATAACAGTTTAATATGAACTATATCCTACTATAGTAGTTATTGAAATTATATAATGATTATTGTTATTACATTATTTTGAAAAATTGTTAATACATACTTTATTTATTCTTACACTAATTACTCATTTAGGCAAAAACTTCTTGTACGTAATGCTGAACAAATATAATAGTACAGACTATTAAGCTTAGGTAGGTATAAAAGTTACTTAATTGCATATAAATGCATATTTTACATAATACAGATATTTAAAGTATTTGATTTATTTATTCTTTTTATTTATTTTTTTTGTGCCAAAATAAATACATCCATCATTTTCGATCAATATCCATTTTCTGACACTCTTGTCAAAAATGTTAAAATTCAACGTAACAGCGCATGCGCGTGCAGTAAATATTGCCTCTCGATAAGGTGAGTTAACACCTCGCGTTAACAAATATTATATTAACGCTTACCTTAACAAACGCACTTACAGAATAGTATTTTTGGATAAAGGCGTTAGACATGGTGTTAAAATAAAAATATTAACCTAACGTTAATTTTAACGCATTTCTCACAAAATACTCCCGCCTAGGTGTTGAATGCCTCCATCTGTCGCTTTTTACTCCAGAGAGAGTTTTAGAAGTTCAAAAGTTTGAATGACGTTGGAAGATTGAAAGTGTAGTGAAAAATATAATGTAAAACAGCCTTAAGACTGACAGGATCTATAAGAACCTGAAACGTAATACGGGCTCCGTCAATTAAAATTTCGGACAAGTGTTGATATTCAACGCTCGACACAGACTAAAGGCTGTTCTACATTATACTTTTCACTACACTATCAAACTTCTGACGTCGTTCCAACTTCTTTCTGTCCTTTATTTATACGTTACTTTACACTATAAACTTAACAATTTAACGTGGCTGATAAAAGTTTGGTTATAATAACCAATTTATAAACATTGTTGAATTATGCTAGTTTAAATTTAATTGTAGTAACCATAGTAAAAAATTCGTAATGTTAGGGCTGCGAAGAAAAGTATAATGTAGAACAGACTTAACTTGATTTATTTATATCCGACTCATACTCCGACCCAGCAGTGGTGAAAAGCAGGGGCGAGAGGGGCACAGGCCCAGGGCGCCAACTGTGAGGGGCGCCAAACCGCTCAATTACACTCTCAGTGGCGTACCGCGTACAGAAATTAATGTTAATTATTTGTTTATTTACATAACTGAATCTAAAGACGTATAGATTTATTCAGTACAGCTATCATTTGGACTTCCGCAAAATATTTAAAAGATTATTTTCATCTATGTGCCTATTTTTGTATATAAATAATAAAAAAAGTTTTCAGAAATAGTGTTTCGAAAATATAATTTAACGTAAAAATGATCTTTCAGCAATACATGTTATTTATTGGTAATATTGCTAATATTTTTAACAGCTTTTATAAAAATATATTTGGATAAATATCGTTAATACACATCTACCAACGTTCTTATTATTATTCTTTTCTTAGTTTCGTGTGAAACTAGATTTTGAAATCTAGTGACTTTTAATGACCGAATGGGAAAATTGCTCATAAATCTATATTTTTATCAAAGTATGTCAACAAGTTTACATCCCAAAATGCAACCATAATTTATAATAATACGAAACTAAAAGCGTGAAATTTAAAAATTTGTTATGTAAATCGCTATAACTGTGATTTACATGACAGGGTAATGAAATAATGATAAAACTACAAATTTATTATTCATTGTTATTAAATAAGCACAATGAATATTACTCAACGAAATACACATTGTGTTTATATTATTTGTTTTTTATAGAACTTCAACAAACATCGTATAATGATAAAATGTGCTGAATAATATTACTTATTCAACGAACGGTATGACTGACATTGATTTTTCATCACCATATACTTCACCGGATATGTGTGTATTTATATTTACATAAATAAATGTACATATATTTTAAAAATGTTATTTATTAATCGTCTGCTCGATATAAAAATAGATTTTGTGTAAAAAATAAATTGTAAACAATGATAAAAGTGGTAGATGACAGAAAAGTGTTGTTGATGAAACCCAGATGCCTTTTTTAGATGTAATTAATTTTTTTTTTCAATTTTGGAATATTCATGTTGCATTTTATAAATTTCAGTTTAATTTACTTTGATAAAGTAATGCACTTAAAAAATAAATCGCATTTCAAAGTAGAAAGTTGCACAATGTATTTTGAGAACCACTGGTCGAAACAAAAATTCTTTCGCTTGTTGACATTCTCTTATAAAATGCCAATTGTTGTTTAATTTAACCAACCTCGCAGCTATTATACTTCTCTAGATAACAGTGGTGGACATTCTGTATATGGATATACTTACATAAGAAGTTATAGATCAAAGGTTCGGAATTCGAATCCCGGTCAAGAATGGTTGATTTTACACTGTTTTCACCTAATCTTCATATGTATTTATCACTACCATCATGAGAATTGTAGATCTGGACCTTCACTTGTAAGTATGATAGAAAACAGCATTATTGCTCTGTTATTACTGTGACGCTTTTATGGACTAAAAATACTAAATCTATTAATACATAGATACTAAATATTATATACATATAACCAGACGAAATTCCAACTGACGACAACTTGTTTTCTAGCTGTACCTACTTATCTACATATCTATCTTATAGAATTATATAGCTTATAATATCTCTTCAGCTTATAATATCTAAAATAAATTAAATTATTTGATAATATTGTTTATAATGCTTACTCATTAAAAAAGAAAAAAAATTGCTGCAAAAACAAGCAGGCCATTAAAAATTAGCATACGACGCTTTCTAACGATAACACGTTTTCATTAATTAAAAATTATACGAATATTTAAAAATATTTTTTTATATTAAAATTCTACTTGCTTGATATTTATTTACATTTTATAATTTAGAGGTTATGAGTGCAAATTTTATCATCTGGTCTAAGATAGCGATTCTCAACCGGGGTGTCGCGGCCCATTGGGGGGCCGTGAAAGCTTCGTCGGGGGGCCGCAGTCATACAAGATCGAAACATGAAAATATAATAGAAATGCGCTCAATCTTACAAGACATAAATTTTATCCATATTTATAAATATCTTGCATAAAAATATACCTTTCATAATATAAATATAATATATATTGTATTATTATTATATCTAATATACGTATTTTGGCAAGTAATTTAAACTACAAGCTATTCCAAAGTTTAAGCGGAACTAAATGGAATTTAAGTTGTCACTTGCTAACTTTGTAATGAGTAAAGCGGGCTTATGCTAAACAAAATGATCAAAAGCTTCATTCAATCGATAAAAAATACTAGATTTGAAAATATAGTTCCGCTAAAACCAAAGAAACAGACTAGAAGTAAACTATATCAAGGTCAAATAAAGTATGTGTCGGTTGATTCGTTTCTAAGACAATAGTTCGCGTTGGAAATACTTCAAGTACTTTCTAGTAGGTACGACTTGAAAGTGCATTGTTTTTTATTATAATTTTTCTTATTATGCTCCGAGCTACAGATAGCTGAAGAGTAAGGATGTGAAAGTGTTCAAATCAAAATGGAAGGCACTTTGAATACTCTAAATAAAAATACTTTACTTTGAAGTCCTCATAGGGAATATAATCGTCATACAAATATAGAAAACCAGTGGCGAAAGGAAACCTCCGCTAGACTTGCCCTCCCATAAAAAAAATATTTAAAAAAAAATGTAAACCAAAAAAAAAAAATTTTTAAATATTTAGATAAATCTTCAAAAATACATCAAATTATGTTCTATACAAATTTTTGTCCAAGGCTTGCTTTACTAGTTAGGAATTAATTATCATGACCATGGAAACGTTATAAGTATGAAAAAATTGAGACTTGGAAAAATTTTAAATAATTTTACAAAAAAATTTCAAAATTTTTCGTTTTATCAAAAAACGTCTCAAATAAAAGTTATTAGTTATTGCATTTATAGTAACTTTTGTTCAATAAATTTTTTCGAAATATTTTTCTGTTGCTAAATATTCGCAAAAATATTAAAATCGACACGAGTAAACTCCCATTTCTAGTCAACCGATTTTCATAAAAAACAATAGGGTTCTTCCCATTTAATAGGAGAATTTTTTAGTACCAGAACGAACTCTTTAAGTTAAACCGTTTTTGAGTTATCGTGTATACACACAGACAGACACACACACACACACACACACACACACACATACGGACGGCACTTCGAAAATAGGTTTTTTGGATTCCCTGGACCATGAAACGTGGTCATCCGTCAAAATCTCGACATCGAAAATTTTCGCGATTCCAATACTTGCCCCTTATATATTAAGGTCGGGCAAGTAAAAATTGTCAACCGTAAAAGATATTAAAACAATGTTTAAGTAAAAGTTGTTTCTTTTCAAAAGCTTTATCCAAAGATACCAAATATGGCATACATTCCCATTTAAAAATACGAAATTGTTCTTGATATCCTGTACTTCCGATTTATTTCGTAATATTTAAATTTTTTTGAATAAATTTTGGTTACCAAAATTTTTAACGCAACTTGCTCACACGTCCCCTTTCGAGAAAAATTGTGTTCCCGCTATCTTGATACACCATACATATATAGGGTCGGCCGCAGACAATATTTACATAATTTCGGGGGGTCCCATGCCAGAAAAGGTTGAGAAACAGTGTTCTAAAATATACCTTTATACATATTCCTAAGGCAACTAAAATAGTTTTTTAATGAACATATATTATTTGCTATACATAGAACAGGAGTAAAATTCAGTTTTTTAAACAAAAATCATTCTTGTTTTGAACTTGTTAATTTATGGTAATTTAGAATTATTAAAATATTAATCATTATCACTATTATCATTGCTTATATCGCTATGAACGTTGAAAATTAACTAACAAATAAGTATTATATATTATGTGTGTAACAACCCCTAAAATTTAGAAACAATAGGATTATAAAATTAGAAAATATCCTTAATGGTTTTTAAGGGTACATTCGATTTGAGGCTCCGAGCGTTCCGAGCATGCTCTGTACACTCAAACGTGTTCGATTTGACGCTCGGAGTACACTCAATTGCATTCGTTTTGCGATCGAGCGAGCATTTAGAGTGCGCTCTATGTGTTCGGGGTTTTAAGACCAAGCATATGGAGTATGACGTAAAAAAGTGGGGGAACGGCGGGAAAGAAATGAAAGTTTAAAATTAAATTATAAATAAAATAAAAATAATAGCCTTAGACAAATAACAATAGACAAATAATATTGTTATTTGTCTATGGCTACAGAGTACGGCCATTTTATGTATTTGTGACGTTCTGTAATCAGCAAAAAAATTATTAAAATACACCGTGCATAAAATTAAAATGGAAAAAATTCATTAAATTAATTCATTAATTATTATTTAATTTTTAATTAATTTTATTTCTTCATCATTGAAAAAAATCAAGGAAAAACCGAGGTATATTATTTTGATTCATGACTGACGTGAACTAATCTGACAGTAAAAACGCCGCCTAAAATTGTAGGGTTAGATTTTATGAACATTACGTCACAAGAACGTTCGCTCCGTTCGTGCTCTATTCATGACGTCACCATCAACTGTTCGCTCAGCGCTCGCTCTACTCTGTACAACTCGAATGCACCCTAAGAAACTTCAGTTGAACTAGTGTTATATCTATTCAGTTTAAATTTAAAATTCCCTTAATACCTCTTATATTCTGTTAACAGCAACTAGTCTTAGGATTACTGCCATAAACCCATATTTGCTTTGTGAAGCTTCTCAACAAGAGTGGCCATTTAATTTTGGAAATACTATACATATGTATGTATTTGTTTGTCGGAGGACTTGTGTTGGCCGAGTTTCATATCTAAAGTACGCGTTTCTAATAATAATAGGTTCCCAAACAGAAATACAGAAAGGGAAAGTTCTCTGTAGACCGTCTCTACAGTATCTATGAAAGCCACGTGATCAGCGTGAATTTCTCTGGCGTTGCGACTTTTAATAATATCTGTTTGCTGATAAGAATATAAGAGCTTTAACGAACCACACAATAACCTATCATAAGTGTCAAAATATCGATTGGTATGAGTCATAACCTTATGAAGGAAACTTAAACTAACCGTAAGATATGTAGCATAGGGGTCTTTCTGCCGCTTCCCTCAACCACCACCAACAGTGCTAGGGTTTCCCAGCTTGTTTATTTATACAATAAGGGCTGAATTCGATTATTCTGTAGACACCCTTGTTATTGTGTCCTTGTGTCCTTTCGTCTGTCTCGCCGTCTACGACCTCAATAGATATTTTTTTAGTCCTCGAGTTACATCATTTTTAAATTCAGCTAGATTACTTGTCATTTCTACTCATCATTTGGTGGGTGATACAGCAGAAATTACAATAACATTAGCTAGTAATCTAAAGGAAGAGGAATTCCTGTTTGATAAAGAAATGTTGAATTTTGATATGCACCATAGGAATTAAATCACAGTATATGCCATCGTTGATCGAAACATGCTGACTAGTATAATTTATTATTCGCTCTTTTTTACTTTTTAGGGATTTGTAGGTATGACCAAAAAACCCTTATTCCGTCATTTTGTCGTCTGTCTGTCTGTCTGTCTGTCTGTCTGTCTGTCTATCTGTCTGTCTGTCTGTCTGTCTGTCTGTTCGGTAAAAATTGTAGCCAAACGGCTGAACCTAGGGAGTTGAAATTTGGCATGCTTATAAAACTCTTTGACCCGCACATAGGAAAAATACTAAAACATCTAAAAAACGTATCCCCCTAAAAATATAAACAAATATGTGCTCATAGAAAAAAAAAATTTTTTTTTTATAATTCTGAGTAGGGTATCAAATAAAAGCCCTTGGTACGTGGATTAACGATCAGATTTTTATTTTTGCAAAATAAATTATTTTGAAACGATTTTGCCAAAATTGTGCAAAAAAAATTTTTGTCCCACACCCTGTAGCCCAAATGGTTTAAACTAAAAATCTGAAAAAATTCTAAGTAATATACATTGATGTGAACCGGAATAGTACAACAGGAATTTTTGATCAGATTACGTTTTTGGAAAAAAACGCATGTTTTGCGATTTTTTGCTAATAATGTACACAAGTTATAACTTTGTAACACGCTACAATGGAACGTGTATGCTGGTGTAGTGGTTTTGAGGATGACGTTTCACCCAAGTAGCTCGATCCGAAAGTGGTCGAACCCTGCGAGAAGAGACAATATTATTTTTTGTTTTTTTTTTAATTTTTATATTGTTTAAATTATTTTTCAAAATTCTAGTTATATTTCAAAATTCTAGTTATATTTCTAACCAGTGGAAATTGTTTAAATTATAATTTAATTCTGTTTCAATGTACACGAAATCAGAGGGCGGAACTTATAACAACCAATGGAAGCCATAGGCGCAATTTTTAAAATTCTTATTGAACCTTGCTATATAAAAAAAAAAAAAAATACTGCACATATTTAGAAACCTAAATCATGGTATTAGGCGTTCGAATTAAAAGTAACAAAAAAAAAAATTTTAATATAAAATTTGTTTTGGCATCCTAAATAATCATCAATCACTTACTAAATACCTGCAAAACCCTGAAATGTGTGAAAATTCACACTTCACATCAATTTTTTAATGGTTTAGTCTTCAATATTTATTAAATTAATTCTGTTATTGAGCAATTGTCAATTGATTATTGACTATTGCGGTTTGATTATTCTATTTTTTAATATCATTAAAAATAATATAAATAATGTTGCTGCAGCAATACTATATTCTTCCATTTTTACCTCGTTTTACTGGACAATTCTGACATACCGTTGATTAACATAACCGCACACGTTTTTGTGTGATATTCCGCTTCGAAATTATGCCTAAATATATGCATTCTTCAAATAAACGGCACCACCAAACAAATCGTTTCGTATCTATGTTATTGTTATACCTAAATTGTTTTTTAGTTATTGCGTTAACTCTGTTATTTTCGTACGATTGACCTATATATGACCATAGAGTGCCTTAGATGCATAATTTCGTAGATGTTTTGCAGCCATTGTTTATGTGTGTGTATACCAGTGGCCGCTCGTGGAAACCTCTAATGGTGGTGCTGCAACCAGAAGTATAATTGAGATTTTCGTTTGAGAAAGTAATTATTATGAAGATAGACATAACATTTTTTAACTACATACACGTTTACAAATAAAATGATATAAAATATAGAAATATTAAATTTTATGATTTAATATGTATTAGTCAAGTATGTAGAAAAAAACTAACTTTTAATGTGTTGTACAGAACATGCGACATCCTGCGTTCTTATTTGTTGTATCCATCTTCTGTTTTTGAAATTCTTTAAAAATTAACTTAATTTTAAAAGAATTTAAATTACATGCATGCACACAACACTATAAAACCAGTGGCGAAGGGAGACCTCCGCTAGACTTGCCCTCCCATAAAAAATTAATAAAAAAAATACATATTTTTTTTTTAAATTTAAAAAAATATGTAGGTAAATCTTCAAAAATACATCAAATTATGTCCTATACAATTTTTTGTCCAAGGCTTGGTTTACTAGTTACGAATTTTTTAAAATTTTTGTTTAATAACTTCCGTTTCCGGTTTCGGATTTTAATAAAAAACAATAGGGTTCTTCCCAATTATTAAGAGAATTTTTTAGTACCAGAACGAACTCTTTAAGTTGAACCGTTTTTGAGTCATCGTGTATACACACAGCCACACAGACACACACATACGGACGGCATTTCGAAAATAGGTTTTTTGGATTCCCTGGACCATGAAACGTGGTCATCCGTCAAAATCTCGACATCGAAAATATTAAAATACAAAAATAGCTGTAGTCAAACGTACACTTCGCAAGCTTTTAACTGCAAACGTGTGCAGCTTCGGTAGAAGCTATACCTCCTGTATTCCGCAGTTACCCCCACTCAGTGCCATTCGCCACAATACAATAAGCGATTGGTGCTGCCAAAGAACGCACCTCATCAAGTCACTATATATCATAACTTGTAGACGAACTATTCGTTTTACTTACAACACTTATGCATCGGCCGCCACTGGTATATACATGCATGTGGGGCATGCCTGTATTAAGAATTTAAACATTCCAAAAATAATTAATTTCTAACTATAAAAGGCTATTTTGTAAAAGAATTTTTGTAATCATGTTTTAATTAAACCGTTATCAAATTCTATAATTGTAACTCGTCATCAGTGCATCCTTATCAGAGCATTTAGTCAGCAGTCACTGTCGGGTAACCAGAGATGTAGCCTTTGTGGCGCCAGCAGTATCAACAACACGCACCATCATGTTAGTTGATGGAACTTAATGATCTTGCAAATAATGTATACCTCGTCATTTCCTTTGTGTCGTCATTACCCTGACAAGTGCTAATATGTGAAAATAGATCTATACTGGTTTTTGGTAAAATTAAAACAGTTTTACTCGAGTTGCTCACCTATAAACTGTAAACAAAAGTTGAAGAAAAGAACTCTAAAATGTACATGGGCGTTCCTGTACGCCCTATATGAGTATGTAGCTTTTTCCACTTTATTAATTACTAGCAGAGATACCTGGTGTTGCCCGGGAAAAAAATAAAGTTTCTTAAACGGTATTTACATTCAAAAAAGTTTAAAAAAACTTATTTCATGGAATGTAATTTAAGAGCGTTTAATTTGTCAAAATAGTTATATGTAGGGTTTTAATAATGGCCATACGCTGAATACGATCTGTCAGCTAGTAGGTATGCGTGCAAAGCCGCAGTCAGAGCTCTTTAAATTAAAAGGTTGTAGACTGTGCTTTTTTAACTGTAAGTTATGTTTCTATGCATTCTTTTTAACGTTCCATGTACCGTTCATATATGTTATAAATTAGTACGTTACAAATAGCCCTCCATCTGTGAATTTTGAAACCAACTATTTAGCTTCGTAAAATATTTTATATGTATTATCGTTCTTATAATTCTGCTGTCTTAGATTTTAACTACCTAGTTACCTAAATTGATCATATTTACTGTCCGTCTTTGTAATTTTGAGCAAGATTTGTAAATGATGACATTAAGTTAGGTTATTTAAAGGTATTCGATAACTACGGTGTCACTGATAGAATGCGATAGCCAATGTGTTTATATGTCTGTCTCATTAAAACATCTCACTAGCTATAAGTTTAGAAAATTATGCACAATCCACAACAAACAGCGTATTAAATTTGGAGGTCTGAACGGTTTCACGTCTTATCATATGACAAACTTTCTGGTGACAGTGAACAGTCCATAAGCTACAGTGCATAAGCTATTGATTTAAGAACTCTGAATGCGGCTTATCATGTATAGCTGACAGCCCAACACTCATTCCCACACTCATGCCGCAGAAGACAAACGTAAATACTTTGCCCTTTATGTATTAGATTTATTTATCCGTCTTAATTTGCAACGGATTTCTTCTTTCAAAAATGAAACCTCAAGAGTAGGTTCCAAATTGTAGCAAAATATAGGCTAATCTAAAGGCGGAGATGATAGATCAGCTAGCCGAAGATCTAACAAGAATGGTATATAGGACAAATGGAAAGACCTGACAATTAACAGATCAAGATGGAGGACCAAAAGTCAACCTGACTGACAATGCCCAAAGCAGAAGAAGGACACGTGATGAGGAGAAGAGAGGATAATGATGAAAAGAGTATGGGAAGGAAAATTGAACCCTCGTCGGCCAATGGGTAGACCTCCCAATAGGTGGAGGGATCAACTAACCGAAGTTCTAACAAGATTCAAGGAAGAACCTTACACAACAGATTGTAATAGATAACTTACGTGGGTGAAGTCAAAAGTCAATTAGAGGTAGCGCCGAATAAAGATCTATCCACACACATCAGTGACGTGCACGCTCAGTACCGTGTTACTGCTTCAGTATTGTGTCAGTGCTTCAATATCAGTGATGAAAAATATTCTTATACAGAGTTTGAGTTCACCTATCTACACTCGTCCGGCCCAGTGCCTTTAGTGTCATTTCCGTGTCCGTACCGTGATATTGCATATTTTTGCCAACGATATTTTCCTTATTTCACGGATGTGATTTTTGGAATTAGAATATTTTGGAATGAAAATATTGGATATTTAGAATTGCGAAAAAAAAAAAAAGTGAACCAAGTACAATAACCATAAGTAAATTTCACAGTAGAACAAAAAAGCTAGACACATATTTTTAGAATGAATCTTAATGTAACGCGTTGCATGTAAATATGCGTCGATTGGTTTACTAGTTGGCGTCTGTAATGTAATTTGATGCAAATTACATTACAGACTACAAAAGACTACAAATTTTGATGTATAGATTGTTAGTATTTTTTTTTCTGATTGTCAGTTTTGTATAGGAAACTTGTAAGAACCATACTCTTGTGTCTCCCCCTTAATTATTATTTTATATAGTGATGACACTGAACTGATACAGCACTGATGTGTGTGAAGAGACCTTAAAAGAGAAGGAGAGACATCTCTTTCAACACCACATTGACATCTATAAAAAGAAAAATCAAAATTGGTAATAGTGATTTGTGTAAAAAATAACCAAAATCTTTTTATAAAGTTTCACTCCCACTGCCACTTCGTAATTATTTACATAATTATTATTTAGTACATACAAATTGTTGTCTGCTTTAACCGCCGTTACAATGAAAAATGGAACATTTTTATTAATTTATATTTATACATTTAAATATGGCTATATGTATGCATATAACGCATAGCAGGCTAGCAGAATAGCGTGCGTAAAATTATATATTCCTCCAGATATATGGGTCATTTAAACACTCCCTCTGCTAAATATGACTACCCAGAGCTACTAAGGATGAAATATTACATTAATTCTCTTAGTGACACATTTAACGTAAATCATGGTGTTGCTATTTAACTTAATTAAGCGAATGTTTCCAACCAAAATTATAAATTTTCCTAAAGCTCCTTTTTGCCCTTGATAAAAATCAGTTTTTGATAAAAGTATCGAATATTGAAATATATCTGCATATTTTAATATTATTGCAATAAAATATATTTTTATATTGAATAAGTTAACAAATGTGATTAACGATCTGTAGTACGATTTTTATAGTAATTTTTTATATTATTCCATCTGTATCTGTTTGATTGTTATTTTTCGACTTTTTGAAAACTAATTGACATTTATTAATAAAATTTTACATCTATGTTTTAATCGTAATTTTTTAAGGCTTAGCTATTCGTAATATTTCAGCTAAACAACATACAGGTGAAATCAAATTAGAACGAATACCGACGTAATCAAATTTGCAGAACATCAAATATTTTTTGTTGACTCGAACGAACGTAGGTAGAATAATAATAAATACATATTCCGTTAAAAAAAATAATAAATTCAGTATCACGAACATTCAATAAAATAGGCAGATACAAGTACATCGAATCTTTACTTTACATAATCAGTGATGATGAAACCGAAGTTATGCCAGCTGATTATGATATGAGGATTTCGTTTTCGGAAACTATGATTGGATTAAAAAAGATTTTTTCCGGAGACCAAATCAAAAATAGTCCTTTTTTTATCCCGTAATAGATGAAAAGTAAATCTTTTTCTGTCTAGGCCGATTCGCTTTTCAAACTACTAGATGCTAACGCCATCTATGTGTCATGTTTTCAGTTACACGGAAACATTTGACAGTTGTTGTGAATAACCTAAATTGACTGTATAGGTGAATTGTTTAACATTTTACTATTAATAGTTTATTGTTACACATTTTACTGTTGAGAATTTCAAGTGTTGGAAGCGCTGCAATTTGTTAAAAATTGATCCAGATAACAGCAGGACGACAGTGATATATAATATAAATTTTTCTGATTAAAATTACTTCTGGTCGCGCAAAAAATATAATGAGCACCTTTACCAAAACGTTCTTATTGTTTTCATCTGTTTGAGGGCCTTGGCTGCGCATCAGTCATTAAATTTACATGCTATTTCAACAATTATGTGGTATTAAAAATGCAATTATGAATGCTACTAAAAAAAATAGTACTGTCAAAAACAGCATCATTCTTTGCAAAACATTAAATAGAGTGCATTTGTACCTTTTGTAACTTTTTATTTTGAAATAAAGCTCCCTTATGCAGTATAATGAAATATTTTTTTATTGCCGCATGACTTTCGCTATAAGGGAATTGTTCTGTATATGAACAGCCTTCGACTTACGTCCTACAGACATTTCGACGAATTCATTACCAAGTCGAAATTTATATAGTACAACCTCCCTGAACTATATATTCAGTATATGCTGTAGATATGTTCCTAAAAGCAGGACATATAGTTAAGCACTATTAATTATTTGAATTATTTTTATTCTATTTATTAATTTATTTTTTGATTTTTTAATTTTTTTTGTCCTAGAATGTCTATATCTCGGAATGAACAGGCGAAAGACCGCATGGACTCGTGAAATGTTCTACCTGTAACGCTATATTTATTTGCTAGCGGGCGATGTCATTGAGCGGCCCTGTTATGTGTAATGCAGTGAGATAATTGAGTTTGGATTTTAAGTTCAGTGGTTAGTTGCGCAGAAAATTTGTAAATACGCTGGTTATTGTGATTTATTGTTGGTAATTTTCCGGCGTCTGCGGGGATGATGGCTAATCTAGCTGGTTATCTGCTCTTTTGAGTTAGACAACGTTTTAGTTATGTTTATTAGGCAGGTACTGGAGAGGGCCTCAGGTAGCCGTGCGGAAATTTTTAACGGTAAACTTTACGGTCCATGCTGTCGATTTTCATTCACAGATCTCCTGGCGCTCTATAAATAAATTATTTCTTTTTCCGTCCATCTGATCCGCACGATCTTCCCTACAGGACGCTAACCGCGTACACTAGAGGGTGACGATTGCAAGACCATAGTAGTATGTATATCGGGCGTGTATGCAATGGGGAGCAAGTCTTAGGCGGCGCCAATGGCTTAGGGAGGCATCGCGAAGACATGTATTACAAATTATACAGTCTTTTTTTATGTTAATTCTCGGCGATAAAAATAGGGTAATAAATAAATAATTAACTTACTATACTCTATCTCCGAAAGACTGATAGTAATATAATTTATTATTTGTAAAAAGTTATTGTATTATCACACAGTAGCGGTAAAACAAAAGCGACAAAATATGAATAGTTCGAAACGAAATATTGTTAAAAACAACCGAGTGTGTCGCACATAGTATATGGGAATACGAACTAGGGTTAAACACAATAGGCCATAAAAATTTGACCATAAAATTTTGAGGAGAAATATGGTCACAAGGGTGTGTTTAATGATATGATACATATGGTCACAGGCGTGCGTTTAATAAAATGATAAATAGTAATATAGAAATACACTAAACCAATTTAAACGTGTTTAAAATGTGTACGCCACTGCTAACTGCCTGAAAAAATGATTTATTACTATCAGGCTTTCAGAGTATAGAGTATAAATAATAAAATATAACTTTACATTTTAAGTTTATAGGAAGTTCATCGCAAAGTCGAATGAAGAGGCACCATCTGTATTATTTTGGTATATTATTAGATAATTTAAGCATATAACTACATAAAAGTAACAGTTATTAAATCAATAAGGTAAAAATAAATGTACCTGTATAAAAAATGAACATTGTTACTTAATTTATTACTTACCATATCAGATTTTTCACTATGAGCTTGCAATTTTAGTTAATGATAGCTCCATATTAGTATGTTTACAAGTTTACCTTTCTCTCGTACTAAATTAGGTATTAGTTCAAATACTTGCATCACATTAGCAGTATATCAAAGATTATACTTACTCAATAATCGAGCAATGGCATTATATAAAAACTACAAATCAGTATTATTGTATCGTTACTTAATCGTTTTATTTTAAAAATTTAACTATGTAAATTATTTTGTGAGCAACGTCAATAAACTCGTTGACAATAAACTGATCTCATTCAAATTATTATTAATAGTAAATGGAGGAGTCTGAAGAATTAAAAGGACTGTTCGCATTAAAGTAACAAATCATAAAGACAGTGGGATTAAAGGGAGATCTTTAGCTTGTGTCTTTAGACACACATTTTAGAGTGATGTTTTAGAATCAATAAATTGGTCTTCTGAACAATTATTTTTTGTCTAAAATTGATTTAATTATACAACCTTTGAGTTAAACAATAAGTTTGACAATTAATTTCTGTAAATAGCTAGTACCTACAATCTTTTTCTCGACCAACCAGATGTATCGGGAGGTATTTTGATTATACCGATTTTGACATTTCGAGATTTCGATGGATGTTCACAAATTGAGGTCTCTACATAACATTTTGACTGTTGACGTCTGTCTGTCTGTCTGTCTGTCTGACTGTCTGTGGACACGTCTAGAACTAATTTTTCCAAACGGATTTTATGAAACATCATTGCCATCATTTGATAAACTTTTGACAAAAATCGGTTAACCGAAAGTGGAAGTTTAGTAATGTCGAAAAAAAAATTGTTTATTTTTATTTTTTTATTTTGACTTAGTAAATTATTTTATTTACTAACAACTATATGGATTAGCCAACTGAAATTCTTGATTTATACTACATTCACACTATCAAAATTATAAATTAAAATTAGTATATTTATATAGTCGGATTTTTGGTATAAGCGGAACTAGATTTTCAAATTTAGTAACTTTTACCGATTGATTGAAGCTAGTGATCATTTTGTTTGGCAAGAGCCCACTTCAATATATAAAAAGTTAGCTAGCGACAACTTAAAAAAAAAAAAATCCATTTAGTTCCGCTTAAAGGTTTGGCATAGCCTATACTTATAATTATCGTAAATGTTTATTAAAAGTAACTTGGCGCGCACTCAAGGGGTGTAGGGCTCACGGGCTTAACCCCCCCCCCCCCCTTCAGGACTAAAAAATCACGTGGGTTTACTATTTTTAAAGAACACGTTGGAATTCTAGTGTAAAGGTCATGAGCTTTTTTTTTTTAATCGTAACTTGTATTTTGAAATGAAGACTCTTTTTTTATGTCATCACTTGCAATATGGAAGTGAAGACCTTTTTTGGTTTTAGATCATCACTTGTAGTTTGGAAATGAGGACCTTTTTTTTAGGTCATCAGTCGTATTTTGGAAGATAAAGTGCTTTTGTTTAGCACTTATTACCCAGTATTTTCCCGATCCCTACTCTTTTAGTAACATAATATTGTTTTCTAAGCCCCCCCCCCCGAAAAATACGTTAGCCTTCATATTCTTCTAAATTAATACTTTTATTTACTCCAAACTGTTACTCCTTATTTCTAATTGACACATGTGCAGTAAGCATCTGTCCAACTAAAATTCTATAATTATACTGTTCTGTTTCTATCCATATCTTTCTGTTTTCTGTGACTATAGATATAAATTTCTCCTGCACTGTAATTCTTTTCAAATTAAAATAGCTGTCAAATATCGATCGACAAACAAGAAATCGATAGAAGTTTACCGGTACAACGCTAAATGTCAGTGTCTTAATATTAATTCCTTAATTTACGTTACGCAATCTACTTAATTTCCACGTAAAAATTTCCAAGTACTAATATAACGTTAATTTTAATTGTGTGTGTTATGGAGTTGGTCGTGACCGTAAATGAGTATATGTGAAAAAAAGTTGTACTGGTCAACTAGATTTAGCTGACCAGTTTGGAAATAGTTTATTTCTTTATCAGAGTTGCACAAAATATAAAACATGAAGCACAAGAGGTAGTTTTGTGTTTTGTGTTAAATGTTTTTTAACTCTGTTAATTACCTCTTGTAGTTCTTATTTTATATTTCGTGTAACTCTGATGAAGAAATAAACTATTTTGAATCTGGTCAACTAGATCTAGTGGCATTATTTATGTCCGCAACCCGCACAACCTTTTTCCACGTTAATTTTAATTTTTAATTTTGACATTATGAATGCAGCTTTACTTTCAAAAATGTTCAAAGGTATTTAGCATTCTGTGGTGTCGGTCGGTTCTGTAAAAGCTACAGGTAATATTTTAAATTATTAAAGGATGACTTTTATTCTGATTTTTTTAGAACAGAATATTTCATTTCAGTTTATGTTGCGTTCAGAACCTTGAAATTAGGAATTAGTACTTAGAATTAACGTAAATGTTTGTTATACGTAACTGTACGTTATCGTTCACAACCTTCAAAATTAATACTTATACTTATAAATTAAAATTAGAAGTTTGTAGACTACAAACCCTTACGTTAATTTATAATTGACGCATGCGCAGTAAGCACTTGTCAACCTAAAAATTTCTATGACCATATTTTTTTGTTTCTTTCCACATCTATATGTTTTCCATGAGCATAAATATAAATTTTTCCTCTATTTTAATTCTTTCCAGGACTATGAAACACTCAAAAACCGAATTAGCAAATATAAACATCTGTCAAATATCGATCGATAAAGTAAAAATCGATACAAATTTCTGTCAGTGTCTTAATTTATATTGTGAACAGTACTTAATTTCTACGTACAAATTTTATGTTAAGTACTAATTTCACGTTAATTCTAATATCTAATTTGCACGTTCTGAACGAAGCATTACAGTTAATACGTATTAACATAAGAATTATAATTTCATTATTGCAGTATTTTATCGAGGTTACAGTCCAGCTAACCTTTGTAATTTTTCTTTACATTTTTCTGTTGTAAGCCTAGAGCTACATATATGTTATTGAAATGTTTTGTTCATTATTTCGCAACTAAATGACCTTAGATGCTTTGTAATATTTATGAAACTAATCAACAGACAAACGATTATTATTTCAATAGTTTATCGGTTTACTACAAATGTAGTATAACAGATCAAATTATTTTTATCCTCAAACATCCTTGTAACCACATGTTGAATACTTTCAACATAAATTCTCCAACATTATGTCATAGATATTAATAACAATAAGAACATGCTTTTGCTTGTATTTTCCGCTATAGATCCATCCGGTAATACCGGGATTATTACCCGATAGCCAGCTGACATTTATGATACAAACTCGCTAGTGTAATGAGAACGGTTATGTTTATTTGATATGTAAACACAAACCCCTGAATCTAAAGTGAAATTTATGTTTGCACATAACATTCAGGTCATTTACTAACAAAATAAACTGTTTAAAATGAGTTCATTTACTAATGAAATTCGTGAATGCAGATGATGTTTATTTGAGTTTTACAAACTACCCCACAATACAGAGAGGAAACTGAATACTTTAAAACAAAGATGTAAAAATAACAAACAGTATTTTGATGCCTCTCCTATAAGTAAAAAATTCATGTGAATTGTGAATTTTCATACAGTCTGTTTCAAACGGTTAGGCGGAACTAAATAGGAATTTCGTTCTTTTAGGTTGTCACGAGAAGGGATCTTGCTTGGGTTATTTCATTTTTCACGTTGGAAAGTCACAATTTAAAATTCCAACAATGAAACCATGGAAACGAATGACTTATGTCAAAATTAAATTATTATTTTTTATATATTTTAATGACAAAAAAATTAATAAATGGGAAATTTGTATTAAGAATGACACAAAATATCAAAATATAAAGAAAATGACAATTTAAAATGATATTAACCTTAACCAAAAAATGTGTATTGTAAGTATGATTTACAAAGCTTAAACAAAACGGTCGAAAAGCACGATTTAAACGATGAAAGTAACTAGATTGCAAAATTTAGTTCCGCTTAACCGTTTGGAACGGACTGTACATTTCAGGATTTTGTAGGTATTTAATAAATGTAAGAAGCCAACATAATACTGGATGTCTAGGAATATTTCTTCTATACTCACATCAAAATCAACAGTTTTTTGATAATAATTTCTATTGGTTATTTGAGTACTAGGAGCTTCCATTTAATTTTTTTAACACATTTTTTACTTAAATTATGTTAAAAAAAAAACGAATTTTAAAAAACTACTTTTAGAACGACTAAGGAACGAAAGATAAAGATACCACACAATAATTTTTTTTTAATATTTCTTTTTATCAACGACACAAAAAAAATTACATTTTTCAAAAAACAAATCTGGTCAAAAATTCCTGTTGTACTATTCTGGTTCCCATCAATGTTCATTATGAAGATATTTTTCAGATTTTTAGATTAACGCCTTAAGAAAAAGGATGGGGGACAAAAGTTTTTTGACATATTTTTGACAAAAATTCCATAAAATAATTTGATTTTTCAAAAAGAAAAGTTCGCTTGTTCATACACGTATTAAGAGGTATCATTTGGTATGCCACTCAAAATTGAAAATAAAAAAAAAAATTAAATACATAATTGTTTATATTTAACTCGGGATGTGTTTTTTTGAACTCTTAGTATTTTTCCTATATGTCAATTAAAGAGTTCTATAAGCATGCCAAATTTCAACTTTCTATGTTAAGCCGTTTGGCTACAATTTCTACCGTACAGACAGACAGACACATGACATTATAAGGGTTTTTTGGTGGTCATACCTACAAAACCCTAAAAAGTAATAATAAAAATAAGTTAACAACATATGATAAACAAAAAAATATTCTGAAAATAAATTATTTTTATTCAATAAAAATATCAATGAAAATATCTGTATATTTTATCCTCTATTTACACGGTACGGAGGATATATACATAGCGTAAATTGAATTAAATTTTTGTAATTTCCAGATTGACTTGAAGCATAATTCGCATAAATTCATATATAACTAGGAACCCGTCGCAAAAAATTTTTGTCTTGTGAGCCCCCTAAGAAAAATGTTTGGCTTCGAAGCCCCTACTAAGAAAAATTCTAGTTATGCGCCTGCTTTGAATCAATTATCACTCCTCAGTAACCTGCCTTGCACTGCACTTTCAACAATTTAAATCCTAATGTTTTCCGTTTCCTTGATGGATTAGAAATAATCCATCAAGGAAACGGGTTCCCACTTGTTCATTTCTAGCACGTAAAATTAAATTACTAAAAATCAGTGGCGGGGGCTAGCGCACTAAGGAAAAGGGCGCCGACGAGCTTGACTAAGGGGCGCCACATTGCGAAAGTGAGGACCTTTTTTTTTGCTCATCACTTAGATTTTGGGAGGTGAGGACCTTTTTTTGCTCATCACTTGGATTTTTTTGTCAAGGGTGCCAAAACACAGTTTTGCCCCTAGCGCAAGTTTTCCTTACTGCGGCTCTGCGTACAGCAAAATAACTTACAATACGTTGCACGTTACAATATATGAGCTATATGTTATTATGATCTGTATTAAAATTAATAGAAAATGTAAATTCCCATGTTATTTTTAGGTCTTCGTAGGTATAATCAAGAAATAGGTACTTATTCTATCATTTGAGTCTGTTCGTTCGGTAGAAATTGTGGCAAAGTGGGTGGGTTTAGAGAATTGAACACATGTACGAGAAATACTAAGAAAGATATATCCAGTGCGAAACTTCAAATATCCCGAAGAGCTACTTGACATTTGTTTGTAACCAGAAAAAGGAAAAAGAGAGTATATTTCCATTTTTTAAATATATTTTTATCATAAATAAACTCAATTTTTTTCCACGAACGTTTCAGGAGTGACAAAAAATAAAAAATGTTGCGAGACATATGCCCCGCCAGTTTGTCTCCTTCGTCTTACTGATAACATCATAAGTGCCCCCCCCCCCGAACCATGAGTCCTGTATACGCTGCTGTATATTATACATATATATATATATATATATATATATATATATATATATATATATATATATATATATATATATATATATATATATAGTGCAGTACCTAGCGGAGGATGGCTTAAGACCTAAACCAATACCACCTTATATATATATATATATATATATATATATATATATATATGTATGTACGTATGTACGTATGTATATATATATGGTTAGTGACGTCTATTTGTTTGATCTTTTATGCGTGACTGCACTTTTTGTCAACAGGAATTGATAGATCTGATGTTATTTGTGCCCATCAATCAACTCCAAAAGCTCCCCAACATTAAGAGAATTCGTTTATTTAGCTTATTCTTACTTATTCGTACTAAAACTATTTACTACCACTTCTATTAGACATGTTTTTAACTTATGAAAAACTGGTTGGATCAAATTTATATTTTACTTTGAACAGTGCTTTTAGAAAATTAAAAAATAAATAAATATGCTAACAGTAATAATATAGCAGAGAAGATACACGTATGATTCATATCCTCAGAACAGTGAGATCGTGTGTGAAACAGAAAGCGGCTAGGAATGTGGCGGAAAGATTCGTCGCGTCTAGACCACCGCACCGGCCCAGTCGCCCACATGTATCATCTCGGGCAAATCAACAGGCTTGTTACAAGTAGCGAACTGGATTACCTGTCCAGACGTCATATGTTACATACTGAGATGTTTCCAGGCCTGTATCAAACAGAGTTGATGGACCTGTGATGTTTAAAAGATAGTGAAATAAAGAGATAAACGCTAACGCGGAAAAAATGTCTCGTATTCTGAATATATTTTATTTATGAAATAATTCAAAACAAACATTATTGAAAGCATTAATCATTAAGGTATTAATATTTATTTTGCAGGAACTGTTTTATATGATATTTTTTAACAACGTGAAGGTCGCCAAGCTTAAACCATTATTTTAAATGCTTAAACCCATTCTACAAAATTCTTCCATCTTTTAACGTTCAAATTTTAATGGACTTTGAAATTTATAGTGTAATATTTAACCCAACCATACTCTCTAAAACCCTCAGAAAATACATAGGAGATTTTATTTCACCCAAAAGCCGTCTTCCGAGTCTGTATGAGAACTTAGGAGGCAGGTCGTGTACCAAGTATAGTTGAAATATTATAATATCTAAAAGTTTTCCAGACTGGAGATAAATGAACGAGAATTTAAAGAGCATTCACATGTGTAGTTAGTGGATTGGAGAATTTTGGTATATTTATTCAAAACAGTAGAACATACTTAATTACACATTGTAGTTATCAGTAGCGTAGCCAGAAATTCCTTTTGGGGGGGCTACTTTTTTTTTCCAAACATGCATTATTTTTATAAAATTAAACCACATACTTTATATAATGAAATGTATTTATTCTTTTCAAAATTTTATATGTAACTATAATCACAATAAGAACCAAAATTTATTTTAACAGAAAATATAATTTAAAACAAAAACATTATATAATAAAACACAGTAATTTAATTATCATCGGAATATAAAATCAATAAATAATCATAACAATGAGCGTCGAGGTGTTTTCTTCATTTCATCTATTACTTCATTTTCTTCTACATGTATTTCCCAATGAA
This sequence comes from Liopterus haemorrhoidalis, assembly GCA_963971575.1. Lineage (NCBI taxonomy): Eukaryota > Metazoa > Arthropoda > Insecta > Coleoptera > Dytiscidae > Liopterus > Liopterus haemorrhoidalis. The sequence continues at coordinate 33,627,026 of OZ020618.1, forward strand.
CAATAATTTAACAACTTTCTAGTAATAAATATGATGAGTAGGTATGCTTCATTTCTTGTAGATTTACTAGATTTTAAATCTAGTAACTTTTAATGATGGAATGGGATTTTTGACCAGTTCTTTTTACATTGTAAATCAGGATTTTATAAAATTTGTAGGTTAACATAACTTATCAGTTTAAAATGTCAGTTTCATTAGAGCTTGACCATGAATTTGTCAATTCATAATCAAATTTGACATTTGCTGTTGTATTTTGCGTAGGATAGCCAACATCAAGCCGCACCAAGATACTAGGGCGCCGAAGTGCCAGACAAAAATTGCCGCCTCTAAAAAGCCAAATTTAGCAAATAATAAAGTAATTTTATTTAATTTGCCGCTCCCCAGGGCCTGCCGCTGGGGTGCTTGGCACCCTTAAGAACCCCGCTTGGCGTGGCCCTGGCCAATATTAAAAAATCACTTCATATTTAAGATGCAGTTAGGTAATATTAAAAAGAGAAATTACTATCTACTTCCACATTGCGTTAGGATATGGACTTTTTTCCTTTCACGTAACACAAATTCAATTAATTTAAATACTAATGGCAAACGTAAATAGAATTATTTTAATTTATGAATGAATTTTCGTGTACATAATGTATCACATTGAACGTCAACTTCTTTTAGTTTACACCATACAAAATACAAATCTATAAACAACAAACATGCGAGCACTGAGGTTTCCTGGGTTTCACGTGAAATACATTACGGTTTTGACTCTTGAATTTTCGTTGTCGAACTAAAATTTTCTGGCAATATTTAAATTTTGAATTGATATACTATTCTATAGTAATTGGGTCTGTTGCTATTTTTCTTGATTTGAAGTTTACTGTTATAATGATATAGAAAATTATGTCCTCATAGTTATACGTGGGAGTGTGTACTTACTATCCAAGGGGGGAGGGGGCTACAGCCCCTTAACCCCCCACTTGGCTACGCCAATGGTAGTTATAAATAGAAGAATAGAATAAACATAGAAGGTAAGTTATACACCTGCGGCACTATATGAATTCCCAGTGGCAAGAATTTCCTTCACATGTCTTCGCATAGATTCATAGACCACAGTTGAAGGCACGTGCGCACTTTGATTTTTTTCTTGGGAAGGCTCACGGAAAATTCCTAAAAAAAAATGGTGGCTTGAAAACGTTTTTTTATTCTTTTTAATGCTTGGTGGACGCAAGCCCATAAGATTTCCTGGGTGTGCGTATTTTGAAAACCCCAGAAGAAGAGATATTCTTTAGACCTTATCAATCTTTGCATTTAATAGATTTGTGTTTCTAGTTTGTGCTACTGCATGTAGTCAATCTTTTATTTTCTTATTATTTATTTATTTATTATTTTTTTTGAAAATGTATATATACAAATATATGTATGTGTTTGAAAGTTTTCATTTAATTTTAAAGTCTTTACATTACATTTATGATTTTAAATCGGTGATCTTCAACCTGTGCGCAACCGCCCATTACTTGGCGATTTGTTTTCAGCTAGGTGGCAGAATAATATGAGAAATCATGTGAAAAGGAAAAGTTACAAAAGTAATCATTTTAGAGAAGTAGGTCTGAATTAAATATTTTAAACTTTTATGCTGCATTAAATTTTATCTGTGATCTGTATGATGAACATAGTGATTAGAAAAAATAAATAGATAAGTATAAAATTGATAGGCACCTTAAGGAGAAGAAGAAAATTGACTGAAACATACAATGGTTGTACGGCCACATTAAGTATCTAACTAATAATTACCTGAAAAGTTTGTTTAAAAAGAAAGAATAATAAAGATCTAAAAAAAAAGAGAACATGTTCTCTTTAAAAGTAATTTATTGGCATTCTATCTTAGGGGTACATATGTACCAGGGTTACCCTTGGCAATTTTTTTAAATTATTGTTATACTGCCCCCGTAGCCATGATAAAGCTTATAATTATGTTGATTTTTGATTTATTTTTAAATTCCTAGTCACCTATAATTTTACAGAGTACTTAAGAAATAAGGAACAAGACGGCAGGCCGAGATTAAAAAAATTATATAATGTAGATATTACTGGGTCGCATGCGCACACCCAGGATTTGTCTTGGGGTGGGGCTTAGAAGACAAAATTGTTTTATAGGGCAAAGATCAGGAAATTATTCGGTAATAAGTGCCAGAACCAAAAACACTTTAACCTTCGTAAATGCAAGTGTTGTCAGAGTTCCAAATTTCTTTCCAATTTACAAGTGATGACCAAAAATAAAGTTTAAGAGTTTTTTTTAGTCAGGGGGAGAACCTCACGCCCGTGAGCCCCCATGGGTGTGCGCACTGTGGGTCGTAAGGAAGTTGTACCCTCACGAAAATTACAAAAGTGGGCGCTAGGTATTAAAAGGTTGGAGACACATTGTTAGTGGTAGATGAATTCGCTAAATTCTAATATTGCTTATTTCCAGTTTTACACCATCGGCTCATTGTTTTTACAGAGATATAGGTTAAAGTTCAAACAACATTCTTTCTGAAAGAAATATAAAAATAAATACATATCCTTGTAAAAATGTAAAAATTCACTATTTTTACTGGCTGTGTGACATAATACAAACAAAACGCTCGCCTATTTATTTACAGAATTGCTGCCAAACATTATAGTTAGGCATTGTGGTATGATGTAACACAAACAATATACAAATTCTTTTTCATTAATCGTGAACAACTGAAAAATAGGCACGTCCTTTATTTATATGTATACAATATCCAGTTTGATTTAACTTCTAACAAGGTTCAAGGAAACTATTTTATAGAATATAAGAGACGAGACCACAAACTTGCGAAAAGAATTTCTGCGGCAATAATTGCTTTATTAAATTATGTTCCAGACAAGCGTTGGGGTTGGTAAAGTGAATAACAGCTATACACAAGGGTGCAATAATGATGTGAAAATATCGTAAATGTGCTCCTAAATAACCAGTTTAAGTTTTAAAGTTTTCCATTAGTATAAATTTCTATTCTCCCAGACGGCGTTTGTGAACAATTTGCTAGTAACTGAAATATTACTAATTGAATGTGTTAAATGGTTATTTTAAATATCTTGGACTCAAGTAGCGACCACCAAAAATCTAATTGGTCGTTTTCATTTGTTCAATCTTATTAGGTGCCGAAATTTTTACATTGTATGATAATTAACTAAACTAATTGGTAATACGAACAAATTTACGTTGTCTTATAAGGATATAGACGTTACAAAATGTATATTTGATTTTATCTGGTACCAAAACCGGCCTGCAGACATTGTAATATATGGATGCTATTTTTAAAAATGTTACACCATCTCATTCACGTTCAGAATAAATTAGAATCTAAATTTACGTATGCAAAGAAGACTTTAAGACTGCGTATATAATTTCATTTTATTTAAAGGCCACTTACTTTTTTATAAAGTCACATACAAAAATGTTTCTTACCCAGTTTTCAAAATATATTTTTGCATCGTGCTAACAAGGTAAAAAATTGATGTGAAGTGTGAATTTTCACACATTGCAGGGTTTTGCAGGTATATAATAAGTGAAGGCGGCATGCTGATTGTGTAGGACAAATTTTGCTTTGTAGTAACCACGGCAAAATGAACGATCTTTTTAAAATAATTTATCGTCTGTTAATCTCAGAGCTTTAAAAACAAATTTTATGTTAAAATATTTTTTTGTTAATTTTAATTCGAATACCTAATATCATTATTTAGATTTCTAAATAAGTGCAGTATTTTTTTTATATAACAAGGTTCATTAAGATTTTGAAAATTGCGCCTATGGTTTTCATTGGTTGTCTTAAATCATACGCTCCGCCCCTCTGGTTTCGTATAAATGACTAATAGAATGAAAATATAATTCCAATTGGTTATTAAATTTACGCTCTTGAAAATTAAATTCAAAATTTGCTAAAATATAACTAGAATTTTAACAAATTAATTTAAACAAAATAAAAATTTAAAAAAAAAACAAAAAAAAAATTGACTCCACAAGCTAGGAACGAACCTGCGTCGTGTATAACAAATCTGTATAGTTGGCGCGCAACATAGCCTCTAGACCACCACACGCTTAACAACTCAGCGTGTTATATGAGTATAAGCTATATGCATCGTCAACCAAAAAACACAAAAAATGCGTTATTTTCCGAAAACATAATCTGATCAAAAATTCCTGTTGTACTATTCCGGTTCACACCAATGTACATTACTTAGAATTTTTTCAGATTTTTACTTTAAACCATCTGAGCTACAGGGTGTGGGACAAAAATTTTTTTGCACAATTTTGGCAAAAATAGCGTCAAAATAATTTATTTTGCAAAAATAAAATTTTGATCGTTAATCCACGTACTAAGGGCTTTAATTTGATACCCTACTCAGAATTTTAAAAAAATATTTTTTTTTTCGATGAGCACATATTTGTTTATATTTTTAGGGGGATATGTTTTTTAAATGTTTTAGTATTTTTCCTATGTGCGGGTCAAAGAGTTGTATAAGCATGCCAAATTTCAACTCTCTAGGTTTAGCCGTTTGGCTACAATTTTTACCGAACAGACAGACAGACAGACAGACAGACAGACAGACAGACAGACAGACAGACAGACAGACAGACGACAAAATGACGGTATAAGGGTTTTTTGGTCATACCTACAAAACCCTAAAAACGACTTAAACCTGGCAGCGCAAAATTTTTTTCGAAATTTTATCTATTTTTTCATACTTATATGTAACGTTTCCATGGTCATGATAAATAATATCTGTTAGAAGCCATGTTATTTCACTCTGCTGCTAGAATGTATTTTATACAAGTACTTTATGATGGCTGTCAGTCCTGTGGTGGCCACACCTGATGTGATACGCAAAAACTGATGTGATATTTGACTTCAGCAGCACCAAATTAGTAAGAAACAATTCTTAGATGTAAGTCAGCAAAAATTGTGTTGACCAGTGTTATTATTATAAGCTTGTCAGGGTTTCGAGAATTTACCAGCACAACTCCAATCCCATTTAAAGTTTGAAAACAGCACGTCATGCAAAGGAACAATGGAGTTAAATATACTGAGCTGCACCCCAAACATGGGCAATAATAATAATAATAATAACAACAATAATAATGTATTTAGCTCAATTGATCATTACAATGATATATGAGACGTCAGTAACTAAAATATTGGTCTATAATTCTTATAAAAATTATTATTAGTCATCAAATCAATATAAGAAAACATTAATTAATAAATTGTCACTAGAGTAAAATGAAATAAAATAAAATAATAAAATAATAAGGTCAATACAGTAAAATAAATTGAGGTAAATGGTATATGATTATGTAAAAAACAAGAGAAATTAATCAATGTTAACTTGTTACAAATATATGAATTTTATCATTCTAATATATAATCTTAGAAATTTAGCCAAAAAGAGAGCCTGAACAATGCAGAAAACTCATGTAATACAACCTTCTAAATACCGCAGATCAGATAGTTGGCAGAAGATCTACTGGTGGGAATGATTTTAATTTGATTTTGAAAAATATTCTTTTTTTTCACTTGAAACTCCAGTAACCAACAAGTTTGCCTTTGTAATAAAAATACAAGTTCATAAGCTCAAACAAGTCCAGATATTTACATCCCATCCTTGAAGCGCCGCAATTGTCCTAGGATCTCATAATAGAGCTCAAAACAAGTGGCACCTTGTGGGCATATGTATTTTTACAGGCATACAGATTCATTTTTTCGATTGTTAGGTACATCTGTTGTTGTTGTGTTCGTTTTCGGACGCCTCTATAATGAGCCCAAATAGAAAAATCAGAAAAAATTCAGGAGAATTGGCCACCCTAGTTTGAACACTAAGGTACATTAGTAATGTTTTATCAGTTTAGATAATATTTAACCCCCATGAAATTTATTCCGAGAGATATTTTTTTGCAGGAAATTATTTCAACCTATTATCATTCGATATAATTCTTTAATTGTTTTTTTATTGTATAACACAAATAAATTATTCATAAAGTCTAGTTACACTGTTAAATGGAGAGTTCTTTATTATCTTTATAATTCATTTCCGAAACCAATTTATCTGTATCCATATAATATGGTAATGGACCATATTAGCATATGATTTGGACACTAAGTACAGAATCTAATTGAAATAAAGTTGCCAGCATAACGACCGATGATATCTCCACTGAATATACCTTCAAGTTGGTAAAGCGATATGTAGATTTAATTGCAGGGTATGTTTACCATGTCAAGATGAAAGATTTTATCTTAATCTTTCAAAATTACAACAGCATGTACAGTTTGAAGAGTTAAAAAAATAGCCTGTTATATGGATGTACTAAATCAGGTTGATTTATTGTTTTTTTAGAAAACAAATCTTTTCATGATCCAAGGCATTTGAAATCTCTTAACAATTTCATAGCGTATAAACAACTAGGGGCCTCAGCCCGGCTACGCCGGTCTTCTCCCCTACGTTGTTAAAACTCGTCGCTCATCGTTTTTTAACACTATTTTATGGAAATTCGCCCTGCAAATGTCTTAAGTTTTATCGTTAATTCACCTTAAATACTTAATTAGTTTTCGTCTGTCAAGAAATACGTTCAAAATGTGAAATCTCGTCACATTTTAAATTGCAAAAAAATTTGACAGCTGTCACCCTTTGAAATCTTGTAAGCATATTTTTGCCTCAAAATAATCCAATAATGGCCCAGATTCATTGAAAAATGTTTTCTGATGCCTCAAAATATTATCTCGCACGTCAAAAAAGCTATCTTGAACCATTATCACCACTTAACACTTTGATTAACTCTGAAATTTTTAATATATATAAATCTTTTTTTAACACTATTTTATGTAAATTCGCCCTGCAAATGTCTTAAACTTTATCGTTAATTCACCTTAAATCCTTAATTAGTATTCTTCTGTCAAGAAACACGTTCAAAATTTGAAATCTCGTCTCATTTTAAAATGCAAAAATTTTGACAGCTGTCGAGAAACCTTGTAAGCATATTTTTGCCTCAAAATGCTCCAATAATGGCCCAGATTCTTTGAAAAATGTTTTCTGATACCTCAAAATATTATCTCGCATGTCCAAAAAGCTATCCTGAATCATTATTACCATTTAACATTTTGATTCTCGCCGTAGATATTCTGGACCGGCCGTCTTGTATTAAGAATATTTTTGAATTATCGTCTGATAAAACCTGTCCGTGCCGATCAATGGTGACTTTGATTCGACACGGTTTCGAGGAAAAAATGCATTATTTTTATCAATAAAAATTAGTCATTTCCCCCTGTCGAAATAAAATTAAGTATAAGCACTAAAAAAATATCACCCGGATAAGACGGCGGTTCATTTTCCTCTCTACGCGTTACCGGAAAAATGAAGATACACCAGAAGTTGAATAGAACATACATACCAACACTTGTACAATATAATAGTAGATTAGTATGAAAATTTTATCCATACTTTTGTGTGTACGAGTAGTCTAAAAATAATTTAATAGTTTGCTAACTAGAATGACTGTGTTGACAGAAAAACTCTTAAACAACCTGTGTCATTGATGGTATGGTCCGTCATCAGCGGAAAAGGTATGGGACGCTTATATGTGGTCGAGGGCATGATGCGACAATACCAATACAAAAAAGTTTTGGAAACCAAACTCCTTCCTCAGATGCAGGAATGGTTTGGAAATAATAGGAAGGTGTTTATGCCGGATGGAGCACTAGGTCATACAGCAAAATCCATTAAAATTTTTTTAGAAGATAAGCAGATTCCACTTTTGTCATGGGCAACTCACTGGACATGAATCCGATCGAAAATGTTTGGGAGTACTTAAAAAGAGAACTTGCCAAAGAAACCATAACAACAAAACATTAACAACTCTACTGGCAGCGAAGTGCGATTTAACCAAATATTAAATTTTTTCTTTTACAATAAATACTATCTGTATTTTTATAATAAATATTTTGTAACATAACAGTTCTTTATTAATTATTATTTACACCAGTATTATGCTACTATAAACAGTTGTAGTAACCAATAACTTAGATTTGGGAAGTGAGTCTAATAATTTGAGCAGGGAGTAGCACGTAGGCATGCACGTAGGCAGTCACTGAAAAAGCCAGCTGCGAAGACATAAATATGCAAAAAATGCAACTATTTTAATGTATTTGCCAAAAATTTTCTTCCGAACACGCCTTTCTTCCACAAAGTATGGCATACATAGAAGAAGAGGTACTTTATTACTTATGATTTTTCATAATCGCCATTTAGAATATTGAGAGAGTTTAGACAGATTTTTCGGACAAGTTTGTTATAAAAATCAGCCAGGAACGACTATATGATGCGGAAAAGTGTCCCGGTGAAATTCACTAAGTGAACTGTATATATATATTTATATTATATTTGAATGTAGGTATATATGGATCGCTTTGATAGGGGTCCGCTAACATAAAAAAACATTACAGGCAAAAATATTGAGAAATACTGATCTATATCATCAAATTGTATTTAGTTTATTATATTCGCGTACCAACTACGTATATATGACTAGAATATGATCCTTTTTTACTAATTAATAAAAATCAGCTTGATACAAGGGCCACCGCAAAATTTTCTGCCAAGGACTTCATGTAAGCTTGATCCACCCTTGCTTGACGAGTCACAAAAAAATTAACTGCACACCCCCCGTTTTTATAAATAAGCATCGTAAGTGCCCCCTCTAACCATGAGTCCTGGATATGTCACTGGTAATAAATATACGTCCAGATTTTTTATCCGTTGATATTGCGACTAATCTTTTTAAAAACTGTTACAGCATTCAAAATCACTTCATGAGATCTTAAAAAATCGATGTCACTGGTCTGCCAATATTTCGATATGGGTCCAATAATCGTTAAAATACTTAAAAATATATGAGCTATTAATATAGTTTCATATGTGTTTTTTTTAATGTTATTCAATGCATTTCCTTATCAAAATATCATATTTTTTCATGGCCATGCCATATAACCCGTCCTGTTCGTTTGGGTCAACCGACCCATTTAGAGTCTGGCCCACCGGGTATTTATTCGGTAGTCCATCGTGCGTATTTGCCCCTGCATAGGTACATATAATATTTGAATTGTACTAAATATATATTTTATTTTTTAGGTGAGTCTACATATTATTAATTTAGAAGTCATCATGCGGTAAGTCATTTACAGTACAAAGTATGGGGAGCGCGACCTACAAACTTGCAATATTTCACATATTATTTACTTAACAGCAAATCTGTATATAAGAACATTTGTGTTGAATGAAGAAACGTTTCTTTTCTGTTCAAGACATTTTTCTATATATTTGGTAGCTATGGGGAGCGCTACCTATAAACGAACATTAAAAATATATATAAAAGAGTGATTTGGATAAAGAAATTAATATTTTCTGTTCTACTCGAAATCGAAATATCTCACTTATCATTTACGTTACAGCATAAATGTACATAATAAAAACCGTTCGTAGTACGGGCACGCCAGCTAGTATATAATAAATTTATTATAACTAAGGACTTATTGCTCACAATTGCTTGAATATACATATATAAAATCTTTATTGCCGTCAAAATAAGTACATATAAAAATATAAAAAGCTTATAGCTAACCTTACATATTCCTGTTAAAACTATGTACATTTAAATATTATTACTATTAGTAACAAAATTTTGTGAACTATGACAATTTAAGTTTAATAATTTTACTAGAAAAAAGGCAATTAAAAAATCTAGTACAATAGATTACTTGAAAGATTACGTTAGTGATAGTTTAGTAAACGCAAATCTGCCTAACGAAGAATTTCTATTTCCATTTTTAGTTAAATATTTGTGAAATTATTGATATTAAGATATAATTTGATTTCAATTTTTGGACTATAATATGTATATCCCGCTTTGAGCTGTCAAACAGTTGTCAGCCTTACCTTAGCTGTAACTATTAAGTAAATAGTGCCTCTTTTATAATTACATATTCTTATTTCATTGACTCATAAACTAGGTAGATAATCGAAAAATAAAATCATTAACAAAGAATATATTTATAAATGCGTGAGTAACACGAATGATATCCGTGTATATTTACAATAAAATGAATTACTCACTACTCATCATTGTCACAATTACATATTTTATTTCCCGCTGTTAACTCCAGCATTTCTTCATTCAGACATCATCAGTGAAATCAAAACACTGTAGTGCATGCATAATGTATTAATTACATCATATAAGACAAATCGAATAAAATTAATTCTCATCCAAATTACCATGAAAGTCTGAGCTCTCAACCCCGCTAACAGAACTGATTCATCGTCACGCCCAATTTACAAGAATTTCATCGGTAATAGAGTTTTGTTAGAGAGTGTACATTTCTAAATGATTAACATACAAAAGTACTGATTGCAGCAGGCTGGGTAAGTAATTGTTGCTTTGGGAGATCAAGAAGACCGCTATAGGAACATATTGGAATCATTCACAACATATTATTTATATTTGTCTCACGTATAAAGCGATGCGTAGATATGCGTTGAAGTAAAATAATATTTCGATTTCATGTCGAGAATGTTCAAATTGATGCACATTATGTTTCAGAGAACCTTTATTATGCTTAAAGAATATTTAATAAGAAATATGTGAGTCGTGTGAGAGTGTTATGGCTTGTTGGTGGCAATTTTTATTTGCAAATTATTGAATACATTAAACGTGAGTCTGTTAATATTTTGCCATCTCAGTAAATAATATTCAATATTTTTCCGGGTATTCTTGCAGTAGTCGGGGCTGAATTTAGTTGAAATCTGTGCCTATATTAGTTACATTTAAACTTATACAAAATACGTGCATCTACGTACTTCCATTAGACCAGGGATCCACAAATTATTATTTGCGAGACCTAAGAAAACCTAAGACCGAGAAAACCCAAAATAAAAAACAATATCAGATTCATAAAATTAATATTTTCGTTACTAACAATATTACGTTTGCTTCTTGTATTCTGTTGCTTTTTAAATATACTTTTAATTTTGAATGGAAGCACAATTTACATAATATATAGGGATTCAAATTAATGTAACGGGAAAAAATTATAAAAAAGTGATGTGAAGTGTGACTTTTCACACATTTCAGGGTTTCGCAGGTATATAATTATTATTATTATTATTATTATTATTATAAGTGAAGGCGGCATGCTGAGTGTGTAGGACAAATTTTGCTTTGTATTAATCACTGCAAAATGCACGATATTTTTAAAATAATTTATCGTCTGTTAATCTAAGAGTTTTAAAAATAATTTTTATGTTAAAATATTGTTTTGTTAATTTTAATTCGAATACCTAATACCATTATTTAGGTTTCTAAATATATGCAGTATTTTTTTTGTATAGCAAGGTTCATTAAGATTTTGAAAATTGCGCCTATGGCTTCCATTGGTTGTTTTACATCATATGCTCTGCCTCTCTGGTTTAAATAAAAATTAAATGCAACATTTGCCAAAATATAACTAGAATTTTGAAAAAATAATTTAAACAAAATAAAAATGCAAAAAGAACAGAAAAAATTAAATTGTCTCCAGACTGAAAGCGAACCCTAGTTTGCAATTTAGCATATTGGTTTACTGTGTTACATAACATATTAAATATTTACATCGTCAACAAAAAAACACAAAAAAATGCGTTATTTTCCGAAAACATAATCTGATCAAAAATTCCTGTTGTACTATTCCGGTTCACACCAATGTACATTACTCAGAATTTTTTCAGATTTTTAGTTTAAACTATCTGGGCTACAGGTGTGGGACAATTTTTTTTCACAATTTTGACAAAAATCGCTTCAAAATAATTTATTTTTCAAAAATAAAATTTTGATCGTGAATCCAAGTACTAAGGGCTTTCATTTGATACCCTACTCAGAATTTTAAAAACATATATTTTTTTTTCGATGGGCACATGAGGATATGTTTTTTAGATGTTTTAGCATCTATCCTAAAGTGTTTGTATCAGCATGCCAAATTTCAATTTTCTCCGTTTAGCCGTTTGGCTACAATTTTTACCGAACAGACAGACAGACAGACATACGACAAAATGACGATATAAGGGTTTTTTGGTCATACCTACCATACCCTAAAAATGCGAAAAAGAAAAAAAATCTAACAGTAAATGGTTCCAAATTCATTAGGTCGTTGGTAAAAATTGATTCTTAATTGTGGTTAGTAATATGAAAAATAAAATTTGTGTAATAATTTAAGTGTATATTAAATTTAATTGAAAATTATATAAGTTATTTTAAATTGCTTAAATTTCTAAATTAGTTAGATCTCATACATTTTAAAAGTGATGACTTCAATTACGACGCAGTTTTCTTTACTCGCCAGAGGCGCCAAAAGTACTAGTTACGTCTAGTGGTGGGATTCAAATAATTTTACTACCGGTTCGCTATGAAAGCAAGATCGGGGGTTGGGGGGTGTTAAAAATTATTTTTCTCTCTGTATAATCTATAATACTTACATGGAAATATATAACAATAACTACAGGTTAAATCGAACATAAATGGAAACCAAAATAATGTAAATGATTTTATCTAAATAAATTATACAGTGTGATCCAACATTGATACCAAATGGGAAACATTTATTATCAATTTTTAGAGAAAAAAATCATTATCCATATAATCTTAAAATCGATATTGTGGACAGCCTATATTACATACAGCAAAATATTTCTGAGGGTTTGAGAGAAGACTGGAGTTTCTTTGCAGATTTTTTTTTCTTCGGAAAATTAATAGTAAAAAGTGTCACATTTGTTTCCAATTTCCTAGATCAGGCTATATAATTATAATAAAAACAATTCATGAAATTATGCTTTAAAGTAATTCCAAATTGCTAATTGATATTCATCCTCTTCTTTATTATTTTTATATTTAACGCGAGGGTCATCAGCGGAATGATTACTTCTTAACTATATTTTTACTAAAGAAGAAGGTTCCCAATCTTTTAATGGCAGTCCGATTAAACTTATTACCATTAAATTTGATATGTTCGGAATAGTCAGACGGTTTCTTCTATCCGAATTCATCTACGAAAACCCTCTTTCTGCTTCTGATGAACTTACAGTAATTGTTTTTGCAATATTTTTTGCTTTTTGCACATTTTGAGGAATTTTATAACTGTCTGGAGTTTTTAAGACGTTCTCCGCAAAATCTCTGTATTTATTAACATCAATATTAAATTTGAAAATGTCGGTAAATATTGGCAACTGTTGTTCGGCAGTGTACCATGGAACAAAAAATTCTTCCATGTTCCAATTAGTTGGTTCCAAAATATATAAAAAGTCCAATTTATTTCCATTTTAGCATCCTGATTGTAAATGGTCACAATCCATTAATATTCCATTCAAACTTTTTATAACACTGTCGATGAGTTTTTCCTGAGAAAGCGCCACAAATCCACTTACCACATCGTTTTATATTTAGCTAAAATTTGATGACTATTGACAAAAATATATGCTATATTATTTTTTTGCTTATTTGTTCATTCCTTTATACAATGCTAAATGTAAAATAAAATAATTTATAGTAATTTTTTTTTTACTATCAGTTCGCAGAACTAACGAAAATTTTCGCTAACGGTTCGCGCGAATCGATGCGAACCGGCTGAATCCCACCACTGGTTACGTCTCTGAGTATAACATTAAGCAATATAATTACGAATGGTCAGAATAAGCACCTTCATAAAATAAGATTCTTCATATATTCTTCTTTCAAAGAGAAATAAACACTAAATGATTTCAGAGACGCTTTGAACTCAACATTTTTTTGCTTTGTCCTAGTTGTTATACAAAAAATTTCAGTTTTTTCCCATTTTAGGGTTACATAGATAAAATCAAGAAAACACTATATATACAGTCACTCATGTGTTTGTATGTTTGTCTGCACGGTAGAAATTGGAGTCAAACAATATATAAGAAAAATATTGAGAAAAAAATATATATGGTAAATGACTCCTAGATTAATCGACAAAATTTTATTTTTGATAGTAATGTATATATTTTGAACTGATTTAAAAAATATGCCAAAAAACTTTGTCCGAATATGAACCTGAAAAGTTGCACTATTTCAATTACTATTTTTTAAATTTATTTAACAGAGACTACACAAATAAATTAAAATTACTTTACACTATAGAGCAGTGTCGCTCAAACTATCTGATGAGACGTACCGGTATCATATTTGTGCCATTTATTATACTATTATTATACTATTGTTTCTTTTTGTTCTGGAAAGCACACTTTGAATAGCACTGCTGTAGAGTATTAAATGAAACTTCTTAAAACCAAGATTAACGTACGAAAATTGATTTTGAAACGACTGCAGCAAAAAATGTCCAATATAAATATTTACGAACGAGGCCGGCGGAAGCGGGCATTCAGAGCCTTCAGAGCCTTCGTTAGGTTTAAAAGGTCGCCAAATTGTAAAAATAGTTGGCGTAATGTAATTTTGTAGCGAAGACCTTTTGTTTTTAGGTTATTACTTGTATTTTAGAAGTGAGGACCTTTTTTTAGGTCATCACTTGTATTTCAGAAGTGAGGTCCTTTTTTTAGATCATTACTTGTATTTCAGAAATGACGACCTTTTTTTTAGGTCATTACTTGTATTTTAGAAGTGAGGACCTTTTTTTTAGGTCATTACTTGTATATTAGAAGTGAGGACCTTTTCTTAGCTCATTACTTGTATTTCAGAAGTGAGGACATTTTTTTAGGTCATTACTTGTATTTCGAATGTGAGGACCTTTTTTTTAGGTCATTACTTATATTTTAGAAGTAAGGACTGCTAGTTACGGCCCTGCCTAGGGGCGCTGAAGTAAGTCTTGCCTGAGGGCGACAACGACCCTCGCCTGCCCTTTTTACGAAATCCAGAAATGTATGAAAATTCACATTTAATATCTTCTTCTTTATTTTAATAAAGTTGAGCTATTCTGTTTAGGTATTTTAGATACTTTACGAACATATTTAGATAAGGTTATTCCAAACGCAGTAAACTATGTAACATATAAGCATATAATTCATTCACGATTTTTCCTCATTTAGGTAGGTACGCCATGATAATTTTTTGTTTATTTGGTTATTTAAAAATTACATTAATTAAATATATTGGAAGTATTGTCGAATGAATATTTCGTATAGAATGTCACATGAATAATATTTTAAAATTAAAATTATTAGTTATTTTATTTTTAATGAATTTTATTTTCGCATACGTAGTTATATTTCATGGCTACCAACACATACCACTCTAACATGGTCTACTCAGATGAGGATACATCGTTAATAGATCATATGTATGAAGTTTAACAGCATTGACTTTGGATTTAAGAATGAATGAATTTGTATTTCAGGATGGTATTTGTAAATTTTTGAAATTTTTTAAAAGGCAACCCTCATCATTAACCTTAAAATAAATATAACATCGATCAAAGATCTTTGAAAGAATCAGTGTCCCTCTTCCAGAAATTACCTCCCACCATCAGCAAATTCTTCGTCACACAAATCTGCATACATTTTTATAACTTGGAACCGAACCTTCTCTGTCCCCTTCTTGCAATGCGGAGCCTGCTGGTTCTTACCTACGGCGCTGGAAAGGATATATCCTTAGTTTATTTTCCTGATAATTAAAATAATTAGTCCAATTATTTTCTTTTCTTTTCTCAAGTTTTTTCAATTCATATCATTTGCTTGGCCTATCACAATAACTACTTTACCTGGAATAGTAATGCAATCGTCTTTAAGTGGATGTAAATATATTTTATCCAAATTAATGGCGCTGATAATATTGTATAAATTAATTCTCTAAAAGGTTTTTAAAGACATGCTATAAAAGTTATCCCTTCACATTTTTCTGAAACTTAATGGGTTCTATTATTAAAATTAATACCGTTTTTTGATTGGTACTTTATTAATGTTAGCTTACTGTGCGTATGAAGCTATTTTAAAACACAATAAATAATCGATGTGGATTTTTACACCTGTCAGAATTTCTTAGGTATCTAGTAAGTGATGGTGACTAACAGGGTAACGGCACGTTGAATGGTACTGAGACAATAATTTTGCTGTAAACAAGTTAAAATGAACAATATTTTGAAAACCATTTATTGTCTGTTAATCTACATACTGAGTGCTCCCATTTAATACTCTACATACTACACATGAATTAAAAAATATATATTTAAAAAAAAAACGGTGTCTTTCGAAAAACTAATCGTACCAAAAATTCTAGTTATCCTATTCTAGTTCATATCAGTGTGCTTTACTTAAAATTATTTCAGACTTGTAGAGTATGGGACAGAAAAAAGTAAATAAATAAAAAATAGTACATTTTTAACAAAAATCGCGCTAAAATAATTTAAAAAATTATTTTTTATTCCTTAATCTATGGTTCAACAGCATTCGTTAACCTACAATAAATTTATAAAAATTAATTTTTACAAGGGCCCAAAAAGCCAATGTTTTTTTTTTTAAATAATAGCACCTATTATTTAAAACGGTTAACTCTGTGCTGTGCAAGTTTTTTGTCAGGTGCCCACTGTGCATAACTGTGCAAGAAAGTCAAAGACGAACGCTTTGTTCAGATTGTGCAGTTAATCAAACTATTATTCTAACCTATATTTTTACTTGCCCGACCTTAATATATAAGGGGCAAGTATTGTAATCGCGAAAATTTTCTATGTCGAGATTTTAACTGATGACCACGTTTCATGGTCCAGGGAATCCAAAAAAACCTGTTTTCGAAGTGCCGTCCGTATGTGTGTGTCTAAAGAGTTCGTTCTGGTACTAAAAAATTCTCCTAACAATTGGGAAGAACCCTATTGTTTTTTATTAAAATCCGAAACCGGAAACGGAAGTTATTAAATTTTAAAATTAAAAAAAAATTCGTAACTAGTAAACCAAGCCTTGGACAAAAAATTGTACAGGACATAATTTGATGTATTTTTGAAGATTTACCTAAATCTTCTATTAATTTTTTTTTTAATTAAATTTTTTTTTGTGTATTTTTTTAGTATTATTATTTTTTTTATGGGAGGGCAAGTCTAGCGGAGGTGTCCCTTCGCCACTGGTTTTTGTTGTAAACAAATGAATTATATGTGTGTGATTACAAGTCTGTCTTGTACGATATCGAATTGTTTTATACGATAGTACCGATGGTAATAAATGGCGCATGAAGATTTTGCGATGCTTTTAAGTAATATCAAAGAAATTGTATTTGATGAGGAAGACAATTCAGAAGAATTTTCCAAACCAGAAAATATTTTGGAAGAAGTGTTTGAATATGCAGAGAGTACTGTTCCAAACATGACATTTCCGCTTGTATTCAGAAAATTTGTCTTTTTGAATGTATTTACATGTTCCATCATGAGGTAGCAAATGCTACAGGCAGAAACAATGATATCAATGTGGATTGTTTTCACTCATATTGTTTTGTATAAATAATAACTTTGTATTTTACCGCGAAAAACACCATTGCACAGACTGCACTGCACAGTATATGCCGAACGATCTTCGTGCAGCACAAAGCACACAGAAACTTTATGACAAACGCTTCTTGTGTAAATTATGCAGAATGTGTAGATTATTAGCTTATGCCGAACGCACCTAATAATGTGATCAAAAATGCATGTTGAATTATTCTGATTCCCAACAATGTACTGAAATTTTTAGACCAACCACTCTGAACTAGCGATTTTTTTTTGACAAAATATGGTTTGTCAAAAATAGAGCGTTTTTTCCTTTTTCCAAAATATATTTTTTCAAAAATTACATGTCTATAATCCATTCACGATGTTTCCCCATATGAATAGGCCATGATATTTTTAGTTCGAATTGATATTATGAGTTTCCGAATAAATATTTCTTATATAATATATAACTATATATATATATTAAAACTATTAGAATAAGTTTATTTTTTATGAATTTTATTTTATTTTATTTTCAAGTATTAGTTTTTTTTTTCACGTTTTATTGCCAATACTTTGCTGCTAAGGCAATTAGCCAGGATAATTTTTATTTTTTATGTTGAAAATTCCACGCCTGAACAGGATTCGAACCCGAGATCTTAGCAACGCAGGGTACGTGTGAGATACCACTACGCTGCGCCGGCCGGCATGTGTTTGGTTATATTCGTGGCTACCAATAAAAATGCCACCCTAACATCGCTTACTCAGATTAGGAAACATGGATCAGATATGTTTATATATTTTGTGGGGGTGTGTTTTTTTTTTTTTCGAAATCTCATAATTTTTTAATGATGGTCCAGCCGTTTGGCTATAAGTTCTATCGTACATTCACATGACGCTTTTGGAGTTTCTTGGCCAATACCTAAGAAAGCCTAAAAAACAACAAAATATTTATTTTCATGCACAACTTTGCTAAAAGATTATTAACATCTCTAACGGTCCAAATGTGTACATACTTTTTTACTTTAAAATGTCTATTTTATTATAATCAAATTCGAAAATTCTAATTTTGGAACAATAAAAAGCTAAAATATTGACCTAATTTATTTTAAGCTCTTTGAAACAGAACATTTCTTAAAATTTATTCATGATTTATATCAAGAATAGCAATATCTTGCACGTTTGATAGTTATTATTGATAGCTCTGTGTAAATATTATGATTTTCAATATACAAGTATGAATTGATTATTTTTTTTGCATTTTTTTTTTTTTTTTTATATATTGATATTTATCTTTCAGCATAGTTAATGTGTATTATATTCGAATACAAGAACGTATTTTTGTCAGCAATAAGCCATAATTCATTTGATTTACGTTGATGACTTTAAATTAGTATAAGTCAACTAGTAGTTTCACGGTAATACAGAACACATGGAAGCAGGCTCATATCCCGCTCCCCACTTTTTTCATCTCCTGATATAATGAGCTGATTAAAGTCAGCTCAGGAGTCGGCTCAGCCTAGAGATTTAATACTTAAAATGAGTACCTGTTTACACGGGAATGGCAATATCGGTTGCATATGCGGTATAGGAGATCTACAAACTTACTCCTTCTGCTGTGTAAATATCTAATAATGATAATAATAATAATAATAATGTATTGGGCAACTTATGTCCCTCTGGAAGAAACAATTCGTTGTTCCAAATGGATCAACCACAGTGTCGACAGGGTGGATATATTTCAAGCAGGGCATTTTCCAGGGAGATTCCAGCGTAATTTTATATTTTCGAAAACTATGAGGTACTTTTTCTCCGAACATCGTCCTGACCTGTCGTTTGCTTTAGGTGACGACATGGTATTCATGGACAGGCTGATACTCTTCCTGAGGGAATCGAACTTACTGTTTATGTGTGAAGTCTTGTTGTTAATGTTGTATTATTTTCTGTGATATTCAATAGTAACTGGCCCCTCGGTAGCCCGTTATGATCACCTTGCGTCTGTTCAAATTTTCGAACTCACTTTTATTTTTTTATTTGTGTTTGTTCGTGCAAAGTTTCTTTTATTGAGAATGTATGTAGGATTGCATTTATGTATTTGTTGTTTAATTTAATATTTTTAATATATAGTCTAGTCATTTAGATGGGATGTGTGAGGCGCAAATTTTAACTAACTAACTCCAAACATTGTCACGTAAATGTGTATAATAATAAAAGGTTATTTAGCAAATAATTACTTATGTATGTAAATAATTACTATGTTACGCCAATGTGGCACTATGAAGTGTCTTTCACTTCTGTCTTGAATAAAAAATTTCCAGTGTTTTATGTCCATAATAATATTTTAATATCGATCATAAAATCTTCTCATTTTGCAGACATGGAGCGTAATTTAAATGTGGTAATAAAATTAATAATCAGGTCAGTAATATGTGTGACTGGGACTCGAAATAGAAAAAAAAAAGTAAAAATACAGTCAATAACTAGAGCAGTATTTTCCAAAGTACACGGCCAGGTTTTTAAAACCTACATGGAAAAACTAAAATTTCTTTCAGTTTTAATTATTATTTCTGTATCATTATAACAGTTCCTAGTGATTTTGCATAAACATATGTATAATCAATAACACCTAGTGATAAAATAAAAAAAAATCGTCGTAGTAAGCCGTGGAAGAGAAAGAATATATGGGGAGATAATCAAACAACAAAAATTTAATTGTTTATTACTGTAATTTTTGACAGTTGTTTATATAAGTGTTTATGTCCACTTTTACTTACTGTTTTTTATAAAAAATAAATTAATAAATAAATAATGATTTATTTTTAACTGTTTAATGCAGAATTTAAATTTGCGTTTTAAACGTTCTAAATTTATTTAAAGACATGCGTGATTTTTTTCTCGGTCTACTATGACTTTTTTTTGTATCACACGTTATTGTCATCATGATACATATCAAATACGTCTAGTCTCATAGCTGCATTTGTTGTTAAACATTAATACTTATTTGTGTACCATGGCCAAAAAGTGGATCTTTTTCGTCTGTATCTGAATTTGATGACCGAGGCCTTCAAACAGATGAGGACGGAAAAGAACTTTTTGGCAAAGGTGTACATTATATTGTTTGGGCGACCAAAAGTAATTTTAATTAGAAAAATGAAACCTATTTATTTTAATCAGCTACATAATTTTAAACATTCGCTTGTTATTGAACAAACATCACTATCGTAGATAGCGTTGGCATGCAGTGGCCTAAAAGTAAGCCAATCGGCCTAGGCCGAAAAAGATTCACTTTTTGTCTAGTACTAGATTTAAAAAAAAACTGTTTTTGATATGGTCGCCTAAAATAGTTATTTGTGTACCATGGCCAAAAATCAGATCTTTTTCGGCCGCATCTGAAGTTACAGGCCGAGGCGCAGCCGAGGACTTTATTGACAATTATATGAGACACTATTTGTTGTCTTCTAATTTCTTGTGCTGTCCATCTTCTTGTTTCTTCTTTTATGTTTCACATGTGATTTTGGGTTGTGTTCCATTCTTCTTGTAACGCTTGTTCTATTATTCTTTGTAAGTGACATTTTAGGTCTTCCGGGGAAATTTTCATGTTTGTTAGATTCAACTCTTCTTTGGCTTGTTTGGCTGCTCTGTCGGCTTCTTCATTTTCTTGTATTCCTGAATGAGACGGTATCAAGATAAATTTTATTCTTTTTCCTATTTCTTATTTGATATTATATCTATCTATATCAGAATCTTACATCTATAGTTATGTATAATATATATGTAAAATTAATTGTAATTTTATATTTTGTTTAGTAGCTCTGTGTCGGTTAGGTAATTGATGAGATTTGTACGGTGTGTGTGATTGTCTGACTTTGCGTCTTTTAAATTATATGGAATGTTGTGCGTTCTGCGGTGTGTGATGTATTTTTGACAATCGATTATGATATGTTGTACGTTTAACTGGGTGTTACATGTGTTACATTTTGCAGGTTAGGTTTTTTCTAGCACATGTTTGTGAGTTAGATTTGTGTGTCCTATTCTAAGCCTAGTAAGTCCCATTTGTTCTCTTATAATTTCTTGTGCTTTTCATCTTATTGTTTCTTCTTTTATGTTTCGCAGGTGATTTTGGGTAGTGTTTCTCCATTCTTCTTGTAACGCTTGTTCTAGTATTCTTTGTAAGTGACTTTTTAGCTCTTCCGGGGAAATTTTCATGTTTGTTAGATTCAACTATTCCTTGGCTTGTTTGGCTGCTCTGTTGGCTTCTTCATTTCCTTGTATTCCTGAATGAGACGGTATCCAGATAAATTTTATTATTTTTTTCCCATCTCTGTCTGGTATTGTGCAGAATTTCTAGTATTTCTTTTATCTGCATGTTTTTATTGAAAGGATCTTGCAGATTTTCCAGGAAACTGTGTGAATCGGTACAAATTATATAGTCGGATATAATATTTCCCTCTTCTTTGAGTATATCCAGTGCTTTTTTAATGCTGAAGGCTTCTGCTGAGAGAATACTTCCAAGTATTCTCTCATCAAAAATATGTCTTTGTTACTGGTTACTGAGCTGAATATTTTTGTGGTTAGAGTTCTTAATTATAAACAAGTCTCTAATATGTAATGTGACACAGAATATTAATTATTTAATTTCTCATTCATAATTGTCAGTTTACTATCTAATCAAATCATCAACTGAAATCGTGTCGGAAGAAGTAGTCTTATATTACCAATTTCCTATAGACTGTATTTCCACGAGATTGTATTTTCGACGAGGTATATTTCCATTAGTTCGTTAAGAATAATCTGTTAAATAAACAGTACGAAGGTACCTTGATATATTAAAAGCTATACTTAATACATTTATCTAGTTAATTGTTCTATAGATTGACCTAATTAAATGAATAGCTACGAAATATTATTTTTGTGAAGTCATTCGCCACGTGTCAAAACTATGCCGCATTTAGTTGGTGCTTGGTGCAACTATGTATATGTATATTCAAAAAACATTCCATAGAGAGCTCATAAACCTAGAGCATTGATCATATCTCTTTGCGGCTTTTCGTACACACAGCTTTGTTGCATGCGTCTTTGTACGTCTTACCGTGTGCTTTGTTGCAAGCAGAATCAATTGTCTAAACCAGTGATTCTCTACTACCGGTCCGCTAAAAAATCGATCAGTCCGCGAAAAAAAAATGGTTGGTCTGCAAAAAAGATTGTTTTGTTCTTGATTTGTTTTCTTATTATAAACAATTTTTGTTATATATGTTTTTACTGTTATAATAATAAGGGAGATATTTAAAGTTTTTTAGTAAATAGTTTTTACCCCGAAACACTCCCTTAGAATGAAAATTTTGAGATGCCACATAGCCTATGTTCGAATCCTGGGTTTTCTCTGTCATCGTACTAAATGTAAAAAAATATGTCTAACCGTTTTCGCATGAATCTCGGACAGATAGACAGACTAATATTTTTTTGCAGCTACCATATTTTCAGCCAAGTTTTTAATTGTTTTTTTTTTTTTTTTTAAATTGTACTGAACATATTTTACAAATTCATAAACTTTATAGAATAATAGTTATTTAATACTATATTTTGATTTATTTATTCGTGTAAAATTGGGGTATATATTTGATTTATTACGTGTGTTGTATTTGTGAACGTCTTCAAAAGAGTCAAAAGAATTTAGGTTTTGATAGGCATATACTAAACAGTGATAGATAAAAAGTGATGGTAGTGTCATGATTCTAAATTCTTTAAATAGTAACCTACAATCGGCTCTATAAGATGCACTACACACTCACTCCACAATCACTCCACAAAACAAAAGATATAACCAACAATTTTATTTATATAGACACTAATTAATTTAATTAATTGAATTATATTATTTTATGACACATTTCATTGATCATCATAAAAAAGATTATATTTTTACATTTGCAGAACATTGAACAGAAAAGTTGTAACCCGTATTTCAAAGACGAGGAATTTTGAAACGTTTTCTGCCTCCAGAAAAGTTTGGTTTTCTGCCTCCTGAAAGTCTCTTAGGTTTTTAAATTTTGGTTTTAAATACATAGGAAGTTTCATTGGAACTGTGATGATTTGTTCTGTCGTACATAAATATTATATTTTATTTCTTTTCAAAACTCAATTGCTGAAAAACAAAAACGGAGAAGTAATTACATATATAGTTCATACATATATCATATTTTTACAATCTGGCTCAAGTCTAGCAGTAAGTTATTATTTCTTTACGTACCATTATCAACGTAGATGTGACATAGAAATTGCTGTGAAAAATAGAACACGTTCTATTTTCATACCAAGATTCATGCCAGGTACAAAAATAAGAAGTAGTATTTATTTGCCTGTATGTGTTATATATCAATTCACTTGTAATGGCATGTGTAACAAAACGTTTTAAATCAACTAATGCTCTAATTACGTAAAATATAATTGTATGATCACTACTAGTATGTTTATTGATAAGCACGTATTATATACTAGAAAATACAGTAGTAGTTATTACAGTTTTGTCTGTCACACTGTAGGTTTGCCGTTCTATAGAGATAAGTTTGAGGAAATTATATTTCGTCGCTGTTCATATGAAACTGCTAAATATTTTGACACACAGAAGGTGGAAAATTATGTTTTGGATACAGGTGTACACCCAGGAATTCTTCTTGGTGGGGGGTCGAAGGCAAAATTGTTTTAAAAGGGCATCGGGAAATCACTCAACAACAAGTTCTGACCTAAAGCACTTATTTTCACTTAAAACATGTGTTTTTGAGGGGAGGGGGGTCAAACCCCTGAGATCCAACTCTACCGGGTGCGCGCCTGTATTGGTATATATTATTCAAATATCATTAAATTTAGACATATATTTTAGAAACTTAAAACATTAAATAGAATAAATTTCAACAAAATAAATAAAATAATAATTAAATAGCATAAATTAAACAAATAAAATTAAACAAATAAATATGCAATAAAGTTTTAAAATACCTAGAGTAAAATTCAATAGATAACCTTTTACTATACAAAACTCTTCATTTTTTTTTTTTTTTTCTTGTGAGAATGGGTAATTTATAGGTATCCATGAGCTTTTTCTTTAGATGAAGAGGGTTTTCTTTTAATATATGTTTTTTTCTCGATTGTACAGTTTCTACAAGTATGAAAATTCTTTCCCAACTTCCAGCGGTTTATTATTGATAGTTAATAAAGTATTTATTGCCTAGATTGACATTTTTGCTTTATCTTCATCACGCGTCAGGTCTACCTGCTTGCTTTTAATTTAGTGCGTAATAGTATCTCATAAATTCATAGTCCAAATGTTACTATTCTTCCGCATAACCACATACCACATAATAATATGGCAGAGATGTTTTAATCGTAAAATGTGATATTTTGCCAAACGGAGCTTTAAATCTAAAAACAGGTCGTGACTTATTAATAATTCTTAAGTCATTCTTACAATTGCTGTACTTGTTTATTCAACATTATTTTTCACCTCCCCATAATTTGCACTCAGTTCTTGCAATAAGATATCTGTAAGTGGTAACCTTTTCATTAAGAAACTATGTTCTCGTCAAGAATCCTTGTTTTACTTATTATCATGTAATCAGTTTTCTGAATGTTAATTTTTTTGCCACACTTTATCTCAATTATATTTTATTTATTAATTAAAATTTTCAGATCGATATTATTTTTCGCTTTTAGAATTCTTCTTATTGAAGTGCCTATCTGGTTCGTATATTGGCTATACTGTTGGCAGTTTTTACTTTTGACTACAGGCGTCTGGAAAAAATCTGTAAAGATATTAAAACCATTAACGTAGATTCTGCAACCAGTGTGTATGAGGTCGACCAAGTGTTCATCGGACATATATCTTATCTACCTTAATTGTACTGATATTCATCAGTTGCAGAAAGCTTTTTTTTTTATTTATTTGAGTGCTTCGGCAACTTTGGCCATTAGCACTATATAGGTACAAGATTTGTTACATGTAACATGCAGAAACTTTACCTGTCTTTCTTTCTCATTGTATGTCCGATGTATTTGAGTGTCTTCCTCTTCCACTAAACTGTATTTCTGGCTCATTTCTGTCTTTGTCCATGATCTTCTTGTTACTTTTAGACTCCTTAAACCTAATTTTGCTAGTATAGTATACGCAATATTAAAACATATCTTCTATGAGTGCACGCACGTGAATATTGCCCAACTTCAAAAAATAACTTGTTATGCCTAAGTGACCGAAGAAATCTTGTATGAAACATGTACATTTGAAACACCTTTATTTTATCAAATGTGCTAGGTACAAACCAAAACGCGTTTTTTTACTCACTTCACGTCTGGTATCTTCTAATATCACCCGCCGTTGACTGTTCCATTTAGTTTTGATGCTTAGTTTTTCTTTTTCTAGAGCATGCTTAATATGGCTTCAGAATTTTCGCATATCTTTGTTTTTGATTTACATGAACACCGACATTTTGGTTTCAGTATAGGTTGGTTTTGTATCCTTATATATTTGTAGTAATTTCATTTCTTAACCCTCTATTGCATGATTTTTTTTTTTTTTTAATAAGTAGACCAAAAATTGCTTTTTACTAATGAATTGTCCGTGTATTGAAAATATTTATGTTACATAATATTTAAAAAAAATTAATAACTCTTTTTTTTTTTAAATGAATTGTGCCCAACTGGGAACAGCATGAACAAATCAAGTAACTTTATGTGTTTATAAAAATATTATTTTGATGAAAATACAATTACAGTCACAGTATGATAGCCATGGATGGATACTGCATAAGAAACGTGTATAAAAATTTAAGCTTTTATGTTCCCAAATGGGAACAAAGTGCAATAGAGGGTTAAGTTAGTTTTACATAGTTCAATTAATTAATCAAGTTTTTTGTCAACCTTGGAAACAAAAGCATCACTTTACACACATCAATTTATTTATCTTTTTTTTTAAACTTTAACATTACCAACTGTAAAACATGTTGACATATTTATCAGAATGAAAATATTGAAAAAATCTTCACAAAGTTACGAGCTGTGAACAAAGGAAATAACCTAGATGGTGGTAAATTAGAACGTTCGAGGTTCTGTCACGTTTGAAAACGAAACACAAACTATATATTTCGAGGTTATGCTACAACTAAACAGTTGGCAATATCTTAACAGATAAAAATATACCTAGAATTCTCTAAAAAATTGATGAAAAATAGAACTTGTTCTATTTTCAAAATAAATTGATCAATTTTTTGTCAATTAATTGATCAATTAATTGACGACATTTTTCCACTTTACACACATCAATTAATTGAATGTCAACTTTTTCAATTAATTGATCAATAAATTGAATCGTGTAAAACCCACTTTATACATTTCTCATAATCAAGTTAAATCAAGAAAATAACTAATCTAACCCTTACACTTACATGCTTTACAACTTTACTTTAGTATGAGAATATGTAATATTCCTATGATTTATTTGATTATTTTGTTGAATTATAGAGTAATGCACATCTTCTTCACTATAGAAATAAACTAAATACATCTCTACATAGTGTCAGAGCCGTAACTAGGCAGGGGCACAGGTCCGGGGCCCTAAAATGGTCTGCCAAAAAATGGAAATTAACATAATATTTTCGAAAAACGAATTACTTTTATTATTGAATAATTACCGAATACCATTCCTGAATGAAAATATATATATTTACCCAAAATTTATTTAGTTTGAAGTGATATGAAATATTTTTTTCGCTGTGCCTAACAAAATAAATCACAGAAATAATATTGTTCCAAAACGGTAATGTGATAAAATAAATATATAACACCTAGCAATATTTAAGATGAAAAGTTAAATAAGATCTGAAGATGTAAAAGTTGAATCTTAACAATTTACATATAAATGAAAGAATAGTATTAAACGTTCACCAGTCGGAGAGTTGAAATGTTAATGAGAGCGGCCCAAGTTTCTAAAGATGCGCGCGGGGGGCCAAAATATGTTAGGGGTGCAAATATAAAGTCTTGCCCAGGGCCCGAAAAAAGCTAGTTACGGCACTGCATAGTGTATAGTAAATACGATTAATTCTTTGTTTATCTTACAAATATAGAATATTATTAAGTATTTTAACTCAAAATAGTTTATTAATATAAATTTTCATCTATAAGCTTTTATAAATTAAAAGAATACATATATTTGCGCTCCAAAAATTACAGACTTTGACTATTACCTTAAAAAATGGAACTGGAGACCTCTGGTTTTCGTATATCTGATAAACAGGGGGCATGAGAACTTGGTAATCTAACTGTAAAGCTGTATGGAATGAACTTCGAAAACCGAAATCCAAGATATATCTGGA
Source organism: Liopterus haemorrhoidalis (assembly GCA_963971575.1). Lineage (NCBI taxonomy): Eukaryota > Metazoa > Arthropoda > Insecta > Coleoptera > Dytiscidae > Liopterus > Liopterus haemorrhoidalis. Next base: position 33,654,873 of record OZ020618.1, read on the forward strand.
CAAAATTTAACTCTGAACATAAATGGGATATTGCTGAATCGCCTGTGATTGTGAAGCCCAGAATCAAATTATTCCTATAGTTTCCAAATGGCCACATCGTTGTTATTATGGAAACCTGACTGATTTCTTCAGTTACAATCTAATGCAGAATATAATTATAATTAAAATTTTCTTTATTCAATAGTTAAAATATAATACAATTACAATATAGAAATTCGGAGTTCCGAATACACCTCCGGACATAATTTATAACAAGAGCTGTTCAAGAAAGTATTATTAAATCAATTTGAAGTAATTTCTTGAACGAAAATTTTGAAAAACGTTTAGCATATAATCGGGTCTATTCTGTATCTTAAAAAGTTAAAAATTACCCTCGAGGTCGCAATTAAACAAATTAACCACGCTTTACAATATTTTGTTATTCTGTAACTCTATGGCGTTAAAATTTTAACCTCGATGTGGTTAATTAAGTAGGTTGTATTTGGAATTTTAACTCCAGCCAAATACATTGTGTTAACTTTTTAACCAGCTGTAATTCTAACCTCTAAACGTCAAATAGCCAGAAAAAATCAATTTTTAGAATTAGCAAGTCTGTTTATTTTAAACCAATTATTACTAGAACAAATTGAACAAAAAGAGGTTAATACGTGAAAAATTAATATAGGTGAATAAAAAAAAATTATACAAATGCTTTTAAAGTAGGCACCTGCGTGAAATAAGTGACCCTCTTAATTTATCTAAAGAAACATTTTAAAATATTTTCTTTTGCCTAAAACTTCTACATAATATCTTGTTTTAAAAATGTTTTTTTGAAAATCCGCGAAGAACCAAAAGATTTCCCGATATATTGCAAGTAAATATTTAAAACTTGTGATAGATACACATATAAATTTTGATTTTTATGTTTGTTTAAAAATAAAAATAAGGTAAATATAACCTGAAAATAAAAGTATCTTAATATAGACAAAAGATAAGAATGAAAATCTATTGATACATTTGAATTTTATGGTAATATTATATTATTTACTTTCTGCACCCATTATTATTTATATATAAATAGTGTACATTTTCGCGATATAGATTTATTATATTTAAACGTTGTCCATTTCCAATCAACCATAACACTTATTTACCTTAAATCCACACTTACACTAGCAAAATACGCTCCCTTATAGATAATTTCGCAACATACTTTTAACCATAAGGTTAAAAAGTTAGAACTTAACGCTTGGGTTATAACCTGAGATACAGAATAAGAAACAAGGTTAAAATTTTAACGCCTAGTTAAAATGTTACTTTTTAACCATCATTTTTAACCAAATCTTTTTAACCACAAAAGATACAGAATAGACCCGAATGTAGAAAATAATGTATTATTGTCTGGCTTAACAGTTTAGATATACAGTTCTAAGCTGCATAATTACGGACTTTTCATTTTTTTTTTTTTATTATAGATAAACCTTAAAAGAACTAAAGTAAAATTTGTAAAATATATCTTATTTATAGTCTATCTCAGAAAGAGCGATAGTAATAAATCTTTTTGTCAGGCAGTAACCAGTGGCGTGCACATTTTAAACACGTTAAAATTGGTTTTGTGTATTTCTATATTACTTTTTATCATTTTCTGGTTAATTTAGTAATATTCTACTTGTTAATCTAATATAATTGCATTACTCATCAACTCCCTAGCTTCAGGTAAGGGACTTTATGGGAATTCTATGCTACTTACTTAATTACTTATATTAAGCTACGCCACAACTTAATGCTTTCTGATTTGTCGTTTGGAAGCGTGGTAGCCATAGCAAGGGGGGCAAGTTAAAAGGGTAAGTTAAAATACTAGTATTTATTTCAGTTATTTTCTAACTATTATAGAAATCAGTTACGAAAATGGCAACTTGGAGTTTTACTCCGGCCAAACGACTGAAAGTTAGCGCGTTGTCTGCTAATGAAAAAATTATAATTTTGAATGTACATAATGCTCTAAGACATCCAAACCCTTCTTGGAGTGTGGATAGTGTAGTGGAAATGTGCTAAACTATGACGGGCGTAGGAAAAGCAACAATATATAGAATACTAAAAGAACAATAAGATTGTGGTATTAAAGAACCAGCTTGTGAAAGCCAGAAAACCTACCTGAGACGAAAAATTCATTGTTTTTATTTTAATAGAGAAATTCCTACTCTTGACAAAATATTATCAGCAGTGAAACAAGACGTGGACGCACCTAAATTTAGTCGAGCTCATCTTCACAGAACTCTACACGAACTCAACTTTTCTTGGGAGAAATGCAACAGAAAGTCAATTCTTAGTGAGAAGCCAGAAATTGTTCTCTGGAGGCGCAAATATCTTCGTGAAATAAAAAAGTTGCGTTCAGAAGGAAAGGAAATATTTTACTATTAATTTAATGAAATAACCTTTTTCATACACACATGATTATTGTTTTGAAATTTTAATAGTATTCCAACAAAAATTGAGTATAGCCCCAAACGCACGCCTGTGACCATATTTTTCTTCAAAATTTTAGGGTAAAATTTTGATGATCTATTTAACCCTAGTTCGTATTCCCATATAAGATGTGCGGCACACTCGGTTGTTTCTTAACAATATTTCGTTTCGAACTATTCATATTTGGTGTGCCGCTTCTGTGTGAAAAAACAATAACTTTTTACAAATAATAAATTTTATTGCTATCGCTCTTTCTGGGATATAGTATAATAAATAGGAAGATTATGTAAGTACTGTTGTATGGGTCTTAATTACAACCTTCCCACAATACTACCCACATTTACAAGTGCAAATATAATTATAACAACTAAGACAAAAATTTAAAAATAGTGGTTACACTTTAATTGTGATAGTTTACCACAAACAAAACATTAGTGCGTGCCGTTCATAATCGCAAGTTATTAATTTAAGAGTCATGTAGGTAGTTGATGAATGACCTGCATTTAACAACACGCGAGAACATTTTGATTTTCTGCTCACGAACTTTATAAAGTGCCAGTACGAGGAACAAAGGAACTACATTTCATGTTTGATTTGTGGACCTTTTAACCTAATTTTTTGCAGAATTGGATTACACTACCATCTAACGGTGACTGATGCAAATCGAGGAAATCAATTTTCCTGAATGTGCGAATGTGATTTGAAATGACTAGGTGCGTCCACTTTTTATCAAGATGGAGTTAATAGAATTCTTGAGATATTTTTTATAGCTGCTATTTTTCTAATTATGTAAATTAATTAAACTAAGCGCCTTGAAAAGACTGCGAATAGATTGTTAACGGATGACAGAAAATAAAAAAAGAAAAATATCTACCATCAACCTCATATTTACATTGAAATACTAGTCAAGGAATTAATACTTTATACATATTTTATTGATGGAAAAACTTCCTGCTAAGTTCAAGGAATTTCAGTGTTATTTTTACACTACAATATTTTAACTATCATAAATTTATGTAATTATACTATTTGCTATCGTATTTGCATGAAAAAATCCCTCTTCAAAACGAAACTCCTGTCAAGGAGCACTAAGATCAGGTTATACCAAGTTATAGTACGTCCCGTACTTATGTCTGGCTCTGCAACATGGACCTTAAAAAAGCGAGATCGACAACACTTCATAGTTTTCAACAATAAAATATTACGCAGAATCTTTGATCCCATTCAAATTAATGGTGAATGGAGAATCCGTAAGCTCAAAGATATCTGAGAACTATTCTGAAGGCCGAGTATCACACAAGAACTGAGAGGCAGACGATTGCAGTGGATAGGACACGTTATGAGGATGAGGGAGGACAGAATGGTTAGGAATATACGGGAAGGAAGATTAAATACCCGTCGACCAGTGAAACGCAAGAGATGGAGAGATCAGCTAATCGAAAAACTAACAAGTATTGGTATACAGGGCACATGGCAAGTCCTGACAATGAACAGATCAAGATGGAGGACTTATGTCAAAAGTCAACCCGACTGATAGTGCTCAAAGAAGAAGATACTATTTGCTGTAGGAATGACTAGAATTAAAAATTTCTGGAACCGGGTACCCGATACCAGTATTCGGTTATAACCCGCGACCCGTTAATTACCCGCTACCCGTTAATTACCCAGTACTGGTTAATTACTTGCTATTTTCGTTAATTACCTGGTACCCGTTAATTAAAGAGGAAAAAGAGCTAAAGAGCCACCTGTAGCCCGCTTCCAACTTTGCATTTTTCCAATTATGAGAAAGGGTCGATTTTTTTTTTTTGTAACAAATTATTCATAGGTAAACAGAAATACTCAAAATACCTTACATTTACCCGTTCATTATCCGCTACCCGTTAATAGCTAATGAGGAAGTTTGTACTTTATTGGTTTACTTTAAAAAAAACAATACCATTTTACAATTATTTTTAAAATGTATAATAGTTTTGTTTTTCAGTTATTTAGAAAATAATTAATTGTAATTGTGTTATTGAGAAGTCATGTGCTGGCCACATTTTACTATTTATAGATATTTGCTAGGTAATGTTCATAGATCGACCGCTAGTTAAAGAAATGCTTAAAAAATGGCATAAGCTGGTTAAAGTAACACCTAGCTTTGTACATGATATGAGCTAAAATGTACACTATTATCTGTATACTAAACATTACCTTCAGTATTCAGAACAATTTGCTGGAAGCGAGATCATTTGTAAATTTCTGTGGCAACGGTAACGTTGCTTGGCAATAGCTTCATCAAATATCCCAATTTGAAACTAACATATTTCCCGTAACTCTAACGCCAATTCATCATGTAATACGATCTCATGAAATAAATTGGCATTAATTAATTTATAATACAGTTTATAAGCAGGGCCGTCTTATCCATTAGGCACAGTAAGTACTGTACCTAGGGCTTACGAATCTACGAAGGGCCTACAAAAATCAGATAATGAAATTTTAAGTAGAAATTATTGATCGGAATATAACAAAAATAAAAAATTGAAAATATATAATCATATTAAATAAGCTTTGTAAAAAAAAATGCAGTTAAGAATAAGTTAGATGATATTAAATTTGCGGATCTTTGCATTAGCCGTTTACCAAGGTCATTTGTCACCAAATTGTGTATTTCTTATATTTTTGTAGTATTATTGACTGTTTTTTTGTTGATTTTTTGTGGTTGAGATGTGTGATGTGCACTTGTGATGTATTTTTAACAAGCTTTACACCTATTGTAACGCAATATTTTTTTAAAAGTCAGTCGATCTTATTTGCTTTTAGTTATTAATGATATAAAATTCTACACCCTCCAAAATGCTAATTATTGGTTAATATTGAAAGGTATCAACGTGCACCATGCTAAAAATTCTAAAATAATATAAATATAATAACAATAAAAATGACGTGAACATTAAATTGATGGGGCCTACGAATGCAATATTATGCAAAAGTGCCTAGGACCTACGATGATCCTAAAACGGTTTAATATCTAATTAGAAAATGTTTACGTGTATTAATTTATCGAAATTGTTTTAAAATAGTCAGATGGTGCCGGAGGTTCCTCACTCAATAACTGAGTGAGGCAACTTTGGGGTTCCCCATTCAAAAATAGGTTAGGAAACACTCTTTTAGATAATGTATTCCTATATAATTTAAGGTTTTCGTTTGATTTTAATTATTTAAAGAAATTCACCCTGAGAGTCGTAAAATCATGTTGATTTTATCATACAGACGTTCTTTAATTTTGAGGTAACAAACATACGTACACACAAACGAACTAATTCATATAATAGATGGTATTTTACTACTCTATGAGTAAAAAGTCCAATAATGATAACATAGTAGGAATAGAACATACCATATTATTTTTGAAGATCGGCATAAAACAATTATCCCGTGTAACTATAATCACATTGTTAAACTACAAAAGAACTAGGGTTCATGTTTACAACCACGTTGTAAACAGTCAACAGTCAGTGGCGCATACATACGTTTGAGTACTAACTATAAATAAGTATACTTGTTTTTGTTAATCCTTTAAGTAAGATGCGTAATGTGAAAAATTAATCCCTACAGCTATGGGGTGACACGCCTAGTTATATCACTTCTATTGTAATTTTATGAGTTCCCTAACTTTTATTATTTTATTGCGATCTTCAAAACTAATTTGGTACGGACTATAGGTAGTTTTAAAAAATTATGCGGTTAACGTAGTTATCTTAATTTGGATGCAAATTTGAAACTAAGCTGCACAGCAAAAAATCGTAATCTACCCTTTAAACAAACTATAATAAATGCTTTTGAAGGCAAGACGTGAACTTCGTTGGGCCAAAAGGGATATACGGTATACACCTCAAGTATCCCTTGTCGTGGTTGTGTCAATAAAACAGTTCTAGAATAATCTGCAATTGAGCACTCTGGCCACGTATTTGTTTGCCCCAGTTACTGTGAGTTCTATTTATCCATTTATTTGTTTTAACGAACACGCCAGCAGTGGCAGGTGTTTACAATACATGTAAAAGAACTTTTTACTTTCACATGGTGTTTGTGTAACAGTATATTCTTAAGAGCGCCGCTTTTCGCTTCTAGCTCAATCAGCATTGTTCATCTAAAAATAAGCTTTCAGCAGATTTTGAAAGATAATGTAGATGTTTCGTTGTTGTGAAATAAGAGGATTAGTCCAAAGGTACCGGAAACACAAAAGTAATTCAGCGAAATATTATATTTTTAAATTACTGCGTAAAACCGGTCTCTAGGTGTACCTTATTTATCTTATGGTATCTTAAAATGCCGATATTTTAAAATGTTTAGAAAATATTACTGTCTGAATATAATTTTCCATTTTAAAATAATATTTGCTTACTGTAAAACCAACACTTTTAAGTAAAAGTCAAATAGATTACTTGATCAGTCAAATAGTCAAATAGATTAGAATAGGCCACATAAAACATCTATAAATAGTGGGTGTTACCTATATAATTTTACATCTTGGTGATGGCAAAACGGGGAAAAGAAAAATCTGTTTATATATGCCATATTAAAATATATATATATATATATATATATATTAATATGGCATATATAAACAGATTTTTCTGTATATATATATATATATATATATTGACTTATATATATAAGGTTCTAATATGGGCCCCCAAAGAAAATTTACTAATATTCGCGACTCGACAAACTAACGTTGGCGGCGGAAGTTTTTTCTTAATATTTATCTGTTCAAACAATATTCGGCAAAAAAGCACTGTATTTAAGTCACTATATTTAAAAATACGTCTTAATTCACATAAACTGCAGCACAACACACTAAAAATATTATACAAATATACGCTTCTGTTTAATTTACCAAGTCGCCACCGATGTCTCACTGTTATTTGGAGTCGCGAATAGCTAACACTATTTTTCGGCAATAGCTTGAAACACACCTACCTTTCGTTTAACAATTTTACAAATTTAGTGCTGTTGAGTCCTCGTTCCGATAGAAACGAATTACAGTAAATGTGTTTGCTTAATTTTGATTATTTTATTAAAGTCAGTTGTTGTTATAAGAATGGGCAAGATTTTTATTCGATCTGTTTGTGATATATACTTGAAGCTGTTTTATTGTGATCGAGGTATATTGTATTACTACGGAGCTACTGCCTTACTTTGTCTCAAAAAAGTCAAAAATTAATTTAGATTACCATGTCTAATGTTGGAAATATGGGCTCCCCGCGAGGTCTAAATATGGGTCAGGCATATTCAAAATTTTTTTTGAATATGCTGACGACGACATGGACGTTTATGAAATAGGGCAACAAAGTCCGGATGGTGAAGATGCTGCTTGCATGTTTTGTGACGGTTGTTTTTTACAGGATCAAAGGGGCGAGCTTTGGGTTGATGCCTAATGTGTAATATGTGGGCACATGAACAATAAATGCTCCGGAACAGAAAAAGATGTATTAGAATGTGATTTTTGTCAGTAATCAATTGTTAAACTGTTACTTTGAGTTTGTATCTTAAACAAAAATTAAGTTTATTTTGTATTACCCAATTTTTAATGGAGGCCCATATTTCATACACTTAATCCTGATTCGAAAATTTTACAAATTTTCATAGTTGGCTTTATATTATTTTTCTATTTTTCGGAACAATGCAATTTTGAATATTGTTTATTAGTCTTTCGGCTAGATGTATGCCAATTCTAAGATCATTTCTTCAAAAACTTATCGGGAAAAAACAAAAAGGAAGGGCGTATTAGGACCGTCTCCTCTATATAAATTCTTCTTTTGGTGCGCTACCCGCTTATCGAATGTTGGCGATCATTCTGGCTATTATAGTTTTATTATCACCAGCACGATATAGCTCTATTGACGACTTCCCATACCACTGTCGTAAATTTTTGAGCCATGAAATCCTTCTTCTACCTGGCTTTCTACTGGCTTCGATTTTACCCTGCATGATAAGCTGATATTTATTTGGGTTCCTAATAATGTGCTACAGAAATTCCAGCTTCCTTATATTGATGTTTTTTAAAACTTCAAAATCTTTTTGCATCCTCCTGAGAACTTCGACATTAATAACTTTGTCGACCCAGCTAATTCTTAGCATTCTGCGATAAGACCACAGCTCAAAAGCCTGAATCTTCTGGATGTAGCCTCAGTGAGGACCCATGCTTCCATTTCGTATAGTAATACAGGCAATATGTATGCCTTGAGAATGCGGAGTAAAACCCCAAATAAAAAAAAATATGTATTTTTTAAATCGACAAAAACTACGAAAATAAAATAATACTCCTATGTTATTAATTTCAAATAGTATGCGACGAGGTAAATAAAGTCTATTCAAGATAACTACGAAATGACGTCACTCTAGGTTAATGTAATTGCCTATATTAGAATATAATATAACTGACAGGTAAGCATTACTCAGTTGTTACATTTGCCACATCTTCTTCAAGAGCATTTCCCGTCATATTTCTACCACGTGTATGAGTGTTAAATATTATTATAATAAAAATAACGAAAACTCTTAGTAACCGCGCCCAAAGCATGGCTTTGTCTCTTATTAATTATTTTTAATGATTCTTATACATTAAAATTTTCATTTTGTTTTATTTAGATTTGTACGATATTGAGCATTATCTATCTATATACAGAAAAGGCAAAGTCTCTCTCTTTCTCTCTGTCTGTCTGTCTGTCTGTCCATATATGTGCTTTTCACTTAAGGACTGCTCATCTCATTTTCATACGGTTTTTTTTCTATCTGTAGTTACATCATCTGGTCAGGTTTTAGGCTATGTTTTATTAAATTCGGTTCAATAGTGCCAAAGTTATTAAATTTGCAAAGTATAGAAAAGAATTTTTAAAATCGATTCAATATTTACAATTTTTTAGTCGTAAATAAAACATTGTTACTGGGAAATTTGTATTCTCATATACATACATGAGGAGGTACAAAACAAAACCAGCTTTATCACAGTCATCAAAACTTTAGGTATTAAAAAAAAAAACGTTTTTCGAGTTTAGTTTTATCTCTACAATAATTTTTTTTTTTTAACTACTGTTTCTTGTAATATGATTAAGATTAAATAAATCACCCACATCTAAAACTTAATAGTTTGTGAGATAATCCACTTTTTTGTTTGGAAAAATTTGGTTTGGCTGAGACTTGTCTAGATAAAGTAGGTTTTGCTGAGATTTGACTGGATAAAGTTGGTTTTGCACCAAATCGATTTCAATCTCATTTCTTAAGAACAATATAATAAAAGCAAAATAAAATATTTGATGCAAAAGTCATGGCGTAAAATTTTATTAGAGATAGAAAAAAAAATATATTTCAAAAAATTTTCAATTAATTGTTACGGCAGTTATTACGTGTTATAACTTTTTATTGTCAACGTGTATTTATCTACATGTGTTTGTAACCTGCGTAAATAGAAAAAATAATGGAGTGATGTGATTGGCTGAAATGGAAAGAGTTGATTTTGCACCAGACTCGCTTGTGGATAAAGTTGGTTCTGTTTTGTCTTGCACAATTCGATGCGACATTATAAAAGGATATCGTTCATTTTGTTGATATTTTTTTTGTTTTCTGAATAGCTTTCAATATAAGAAATGATAATGACGTAATCTCGATTTTGAAAAAAAATGTGAAAAAGTCTGTTTTGCATTATGTCTCCTCACATATGTTTTTGCATCATCTTGAAATTTTTAGTGACAATAAGAGTAGGTATTTTGTTAAGTTCCAAAAAATGGTAGGTAACAAAAAATTACTGGGAATATTAATTTTACATTAATTTCAATACTGATCATAGTAAAAGATAGACCTTATGTATGTTGTATTTTGCAGACCGTTGGTGATTCCGCAAAACCACGTAGCTGACAAGTTGAGTGTAACTGAATTTTTGCTTTAACCTGCAGTTCTTAATTTAATTATAATGTTTTTTTTTTTTTTAACTTCTGTAAAAACTTAAAATTTCAAATACATGATTTTGCGGAATCGAACGTGTCGGTAGTGGCCACCTAATTACGACACTGTATACATGCGACAATATCTGCAATCGAACATTTATGTTTAATATATATAAATTATGAGAGAATCTTTTGTCTCTGTAAAATAAAAGACATTATTGCAAGAACTAGAACGGGAGGACAATACAATCAAAAGGAGAAGTTTGGTAACCCTACAATACAACATGGATAAAGTAATTTTTAACCGTGGTTTTACTATAATTAAGATTCATATATTATCACTAAACCTAAATATCAAGATTATCGAGAATATTTTGAAATATCTATTGCTTCCACACTTCTCTGCACGTACTCGGTTGTTGATTTTCTTTGCTGACAGTGATATTGCTTTGTTTCCACAGGCACAATTCAGTTGAAATTTTTTGCCGTTTGTGCCAAATTTAAAACTATTTTTTGCCGAAACAAGTTGCATCACAAATATAAATGCTATCGGCACACCCAGTAGTTAATTGTCAATATTTAACAAATCTATTTTTTTTGCCGAACCTATTATATGTTTAAACTTACTTACTGTGATTAGCATAACATTTTGGAGTCGTGTAGGTTTATATTTACTACGTACTATTCCAGTTTCAAAATTAAAAAAATATTCCTAAATTCTATTCATACTTTCATATACACCAAATGAAAAGAATTTCTTTATTTCAAATAGAAAATGAAATAATCCTTTAATTTGATATGAAACAACAATTGAGTTTATTGTAGTTACGGTACAATTATTCTTTTTAAGAAATATGTTTAAAACATTCATATCAGGCAGCAAATATATTCGGATTGCTTTATTCGACCCAACAAAATAAGGTTTATATACATATTAGATTTTAATAACGACAAAATATGTAGTTGAACGACAAGATATTCAAGGAAAAGACAAACAACACTGGGACGCCATCTGTGAATCCCTGTAGAAACAAAACGTTGTAACTGTATATGGAATTTAAGGTTATACCTTCTGTAATTTGCAGAAATCAGAGATATATATTTTAGCGTTTGGGTGGTTGAAAGGCAAAATTAACTAGTTTTTTGCTACTGTCCACCATTTATGAGTAAGAAATCTGTGACTGTCCACCTTTAAGAAAAACTAAAAGTCGAAACCTTCACTAATTGGGTGGACCTATGCAGTGGTAAAATTTTAATGAGATGGATTAAGTCCTATTGTATCATTAATTTTATCCATTAACGTTGGCGAATGAAGGTCATGTAATATTTTTTTCTGCAGAATCAATGGTAGTTATGAATTTAAAAAATACCAAATTTGTTGTTGTAAAATCTGTTCCTATGAAAACATATTAAATCTGGTTTAAAGCATAAGTACGTCATAATACTAGTTATTATGAATTTATGGTGTCATGCTAAGATCATTACGAATAATTTGGTTTAAACAATAATGTTCATCAATAAGCTTAAATATGCATGTTTAAATAATAGCACAATTATTTTATGAGCCTATGGTGTATAATTACATTACTTTATCTCTCTCTAGCTAAGAAAATAAAAAATATCTGCTTCAATTTTTATGCGCATTTTTTAGTTTAGAAGGTTTTATTGTAGTTTTACGACGTACTTAGACTCTGAACTAAATTTAATATGTCTTCATAAGCGTAGTTTTTAAATGTAAAATTTGGCATCTTTGGCATGGTTTAAATAATGATACGAAAATAATTAATCTCATTAGAAGTTTATTTCTGCATAGGTCTACCCAATTAGTAAAGTTTTTTTTCTTTGATTTGTAGACACATTTCAAGACAGTTACTTGATTGGATTGTACCACAATCATATTCACAATTTTTAGGAAACAATATACACATAATTTTTAATTAAGCACATTAGAACAGAGCCGCAGTAAGGAAAACTTGCGCTAGGGGCAGGGCCGTGTTTTGGCGCCCTTGGTAAATAAAAACAAGGTTCTTACCTCTCAAAATTTAACTGATAAGCAAAAAAAACAGTCCTCACCTCCCAAAATCCAAGTGACGAGCAAAAAAAAGGTCTTCACCTCTCTAATGGCGCACCTTAGCAAGCCCGTCAGCGCCCTTTTCCTTAGTGCGCTAGGGGCCACCCCCCCCCCTTGCTGCGGCTCTGCATTAGAATATATTTACCGCTTGATAAGAATGGTTTTAACATATTTCTTTAAAAGACTAAAGCTGCATTCAGAGCTCAGTAAATTAACACGCTGTGCGTTATGGATAGTTTTTAAACGAATGCAATTGGTATGATCGGACAAGCTCGTACTATATCGCTCAACAGTAGTATAGCAACGACAAAGCACGAGCATGTCCGATCATACCAAATGACCTCGTTTAAAATTTATCCATAGCGTACAACGTGTTGATTTACAGAGCTCTGAATGCAGCTTAATTGTGTCCGCTCTCTAGTTATATATGAGAAAGTAATAAGGTTTTCGTTGAAAGCTGTAGAGAATATCCTAACTCATTAAAATATTACAAAAATAGCACTATTGATTACATTTCGTTAAGTGCCATAATTTTAACGTAGTTCAACACCAAGTATAAATTCAATTGTAAAGTAATGAGGTTAATTTTCATTTTAATTAAACTTCATAGTTATAATGTCAGAGCCGTAACCAGATATTATAAACCAAAGAAATTACGTAATTTTTATTAGTATCTCATTTTAAAATAAAAAATGTAGCTCCCTAACGCGTTCGTTGTTTAGTTCCGGCTTTGTAGTTTAACTACATTCCAAAACAAATTTTTAAATTATGAATAAAAATTGGTAAACGCGGTATGCATTTTAAATTTATTACACTATTGATCCAGAGCGTATTTTCATTCCACGCAGGCAATAGGTTATGGAAACAAAGACCTAAACTTATCCTAGCGTTCAGAGGAGGAAAAAAAGAAAACTTTGTTTACTACTTTACGCAGTTGGGGTGCATTCCATTTCATATATAGGGTCGGTTGCAAATTTATAGACTTGTTTTTCTCACAAAATTAGGAAAACTAAAAATATTTGGAAAGCATACAGAACAGATAGCATCTTTTGGTATTACTTTCGCCAGTCTACAATGATTAAAAGAAAAAGAAAATACTTGCTCTTAATCTTCTCAAATTAACTTATATCTCATAAAATCTCTCTTATATCTTATACAATTGTGTTGTTAAATAATGAGTAACTACAGTAAACCCTCCATTTGCTTGGCCTCCATTTACGCGAATTCACATTAACGCGGTAGAAAAAAATATATAATGTTTATGGCACCTAACACAACTGTATTATTACAATCCATGGACCAGCGTGTAATTGCAAGATTTAAAAAATATTATCTGAAATATACTTTTCAACAAATATTTGATAAGCTGGAAGAGAATAAACAAATAATATTGCGCGAGTTTTGGCGTAATTATAACAGCGCTGATGCCATCGAATATATTTAAGAATGAGTGGAAACAATAAAAGAACACAACCATGAATGCTGTCTGTAAAAATCTTTGGCCAGATTGTATTTCCAGCTTAATAGACGATTCCAGTTTATTAGAAATTGTTGACTACGGAATTGCCGAGATAGTGGCAACAGAATAACAATTAGAAGATGGAGGATTTAATGATTTGAATGCTTTTGATATTGAAGAACTTTTACAATCACACGATGCTAAATTGACAACTAATGATCTTATTGAATTAAATGAAGAAGAGAACAGCGAAGAAGAAGATGAGGAAGAAGAAGCACCTACCGATTTACAACCCAGAACATTAAGTATTCTATATCTATGGTTCAAAAAACCATTGATTTATTGAAAACACAGATCTTAATGGCGAAAAAAGTGACTCAATATGCAGGAGATTAAAAGCTGAAATGGCACCGTATGAATTCATTATAGAGGAGAGAAAACGAGCAAGTAAGCAGCAGACTCTGGTGAGGTCCTTTGTGCCATCAACATCAACAAAAGAATGAATATCAGTGATTTAAAATTTGATTGATTTTGAATAAATATGTAACAGATAGATGGTTTGTTTTTATGATTCTATTTCACTAAGAGTAAATTATTTGAGAATATGGAACAGATGTCTATTTTTATACGGCTTTCTATTGTTCCATTTACGCGATATTTCCGTGGAACCAATTACCCACGTAAATGGAGCGATTACTGTATTACTAAAGGGATAATACGACCGGTGTCAAAAAGTATCGTAAGTCAAGAAAACAGACAACTTACCTTCTATGTCCTATGTGCCACCGAGGTGTTGGAGCTGTTGTTTATAATTATTATTAACACAATAATTTCTTTTTGCATTACCTACAATATAATGCTCTACTTTCATCCCTCCAAAGAGGGAGTATATATTCCCACTAAAGCATTCTACTTTTGCAGACCAGACATTGGAAAGTAAATTCATAACAAAATAGTTTTTTTTTTTTTTTTTTGTTGACCGGAGCCGGCCTTAGTAAATGTCTATTAGTAAATTTTATTAAGGATTCCCTTAGTAAAAAATCAGAAGAAAACCAAACTCTTTTCATATACTACTAGCTGAAGAACCCGTACTTCGTACTATTTTTAGAACCTGTGTATCTCCCCATATATTCATCCTATTGAAAAAATGTATAGCAATATTTCAAAATAGTATCCATCACACTTTATACTCTTATATATTCATCGAAACTAGCCATCAAACATTTCTTCCCATTTTTCCATCGGTACAGAATCAAATGATTTATCCCACGCGATTAATAGCTGATGTTCGTTAGCAAAACGGCACCCTTTTAGTTAATATTTGACGTTTTAATGTTTTTTTGTTATGGAGGATAAGTTAATTATTGTATTACTGAATTTTCCAAATAATCTTGTGTAATGTATCCAAATCTTACAAATATTTCTAAAATGTAATTTACCCTTCAGAATTGTATGCAAAGCTGGTGCATTAATCTTGAGAGTTTCCTTTATCTACCTGTATGTTTTAGGGTCATGGTTAATTTTTAACAGCCGCTACATTTTCCGGAATTATCACTTCATCAGGTCGCCCAGAATGTCATATGGTAAGGCGAGCAACAGTACAGACCTTTAAAGTTAATGCGTTATACGTTGTTCATTGTGGATAGTTTTCCAAACTTTGTAGTTATTGAGTTGTTTTAATGAGACAGACATATAAACACATTGGCTATCTCAGTCTACATCGTAGAGAACGTTTACATTTGTATGCCTTTACATAACCTAACAAAATGTCATCGCGCCGATTACAATAAGTCTCGCCTAAAATTACAAGATGAACAGTAAATATGACCAATTTAGGTAATTAGGTTAGGTTTAGTTAGTAAAAATCTAGGATAGCAGAATTAGGAAAACGATAATAGATAATAAACATTTTACGAAGCTGCCGTAGTTGGTTTAAAAACACACAGATGTCGCACTATTCGTAACGCACTAATATCCTTAGCTGTAAACGCTGCCTTGAACGTTAAAACTATCTATTAAACTTATCCACAATGCACTGTGAACAGTCTACTAATTAAAAGAGCTCTGAACGCAGCTTTGGACGCAAAGCGACAAAACAATTATAACGGAACCATACAGCATATCATTATATCATCGAAATATTGAATTGTATAGGATCTGCACGTGACAGGGCAAAACAAGCACCATTTTTAAAATCAGCACACCTGTTTTATCAGAAATCAACTATATTTACCAAAATAACAAAACTTTCGCAGCCTATGTAATTTGCGCTTGAAGACTGCATAACTTTCCTGTATACCTACATATGTACGTGCTATGTATGTGAAAGTAATTTTCAGTTTTAGTAGAAAAAATTACACACAAATTACATCCATAAATAAATTGCATGGAACCATGGAATAAGGGTAACCAGACCAGAAAGTGTGAATTATGTACTTAACACATTTAAAATTTTAAAGTCTCTCATTAAAATTGTACAGTTCCGGTGTGTTAAAAGTTGCCGACGTCCATCTATAGCAACATTGCAAAGTTTTAATGGTTACATGTTCGATCAGATACTGTAATTGGTTCTTCAATATCAATTCACATACCTTTAATTGCAACTAATAATAATCAACATCTGTAATAAATGATTCAATCAGATGTGGCAATTTTATTAATGCGTGTTTATTGCAAATTATGCTTTTTATGGCAAACAATATAAATGTAAAACATTAATATTATTGCAGTAGAATTTACCATTTTAGTACATTTATAATTTAATAATGAATTAGTTTACCAATTTTGATATAATGTCAAAGTATTTTATAAATCATAAAAGTGCATAAATGTATAATTTTATAACATATATTTAACAGTTATTGCAACATTTTAATATAGCACAAATATTTATAATAAATGTACGTATTTACCGCCATATTACACTTATTGTTAGAGTAATTTCAAGTTTTGTTTTTTATGTTTTTGTAGATTAGATTAGAAATAATTTATGTATATTTTATGTTGGCATCTAGAATAAGTTAAAATAAACATATCATTAAACTACACGTACAATTTTATAAATTTTAAACACGAATAATAATATTAAATATAATTTGTAGGATTTATTTATTATAATGCAAAACTTATATGTCAACAATGTAGATTCTTTTCGTTTTATGTGTCCCGTATAATCTGTATTAAGCATTACCCGCATAATACAGTAAACCGTCGGTATACGCGGATCCATAAAAAAAAAATGTTAATTATGCATACGGATTAAAACAATTGAGTTACTAATATCAGACATTGATCAAAACTTACATATGTTTGAAAATTATAATAAATTTTAGGTTTTATTCCATTTTTTTATTTTTTATTTTCTAACCCTATGAATACATATATTTTACTAATATATGTACATATTTTAGATAGTTTTTATTTTTTACTTATTAACTCATTTTTTACTATGCGCCTCGCTATTCGCGATTTTCGCATTAGCGGTATTTCTCAGAAACGTAACTCCGGCGAATATAGGATTTACTGTACTCTTCAATTTTAAATGATACTGCTTATTTCAGACAATAAGAATGAACTCTTTATTTGTAGAACTTCATTTCTTGCATTTTGTTATTGTACTCAGGAATTTGAATACTGTATAAAGAGGCTCGTTTTTTTTTTTTTTTAATTTTTAATATCACAAATTCTTATTTACTATAATAGCCCTCCATTCTTAATTAATAATAAATCGATTAAGCGTTCTCTAAACACTACACGAGGCTAGTGAAGAAGGAGCTCAGTTCAAATAAACTGCAATTCTGCAGTTGTACGTGCGCCTATATATCTCTTTATATATATATTGGTTTCATTATAACAGGCTTTCATCAGAAACCGGACTGCTAAAAAAAAAAAACGCCGCGGAAAAACAACCAAATTGTCCGCGCATTGAAGACAATTTGTTCTATCTACTGCAATCGTTTGCTGGGTACTGATCATAAGCGTTAGCTGAGGGCTGTATCAAGAGGGTATATTTCAAGACGTCGTATCGTGAAAATGAAGTTCGCGCAAATTAAGACATAAAATTCTGAGTCTAGGAAATCAGTACTGTAATCAGCCTCCCCCCCCCCCCCCCCCGGTATATGGCTGGACGCATGTGCCCCCCTCAAATTTCAATTAAATTAAAATTTAACAAATTTAAAATAATCATACAACAAAATATGTTATGCATTTTACAATATATAAGCTATACCTAGGTATTTTGTTATGATTAGTATTAAAATTAATAGAAAATGCGTATTCCCATGTTATTTTTAGGTTTGCATAGGTATAATTAAGAAATTCTTATTCCGTCACGTGAGTCTGTTCGTTTCGTAGAAATTGTGGCCAAGCGGCTGGATTTAAAAAACTGAACACATGAACGAGAAATACTGAAACTTCAAAAATATATCCCGCGAAAAATATAAATAAATATGTATTAATCGAAGAAAAAATTTTTTTTTTGCAAAATTATGAGGGATATCAAATTAATATGTGAACTCTGACTTAAAAAAAAAAAAAAAAAACAACATAACTTCGCGTATATATCCTCAGAAATTAAGATGGATTGTACTATCAAGATGTGTTCTTCCTCCCAGTATGTTTTTACACCAATTTTCAGACATGTTGCAGACGGTAAAATCACTTAATTCTAAATTTTAGAATTTATATTCCCCTTTAATTACGCACTTTTTAAAAATAAGCAAACTAATATCACTGTTGGGACTTATTTGTTTTTAATTGGCTTGAATTTTATCTTCAACATCATACAATGTCAATAAAAATACTTACAAGCGGAGGAAATTTTAACTCGGCGGCATTTCTTGCATTAAATGTAATAAAAAGTTACGCAACTATAACTTGTACTTGACTTTGTCACCGGAACTATAAACCGTAAATGGTAAAGTAAGTTTTTTGCTTTTAAACATCTTATCTATCACATGTCTAGCTAGCTTAAGAGCTAAATAAGGCTTAAAAGTGGCTCCGTGAAGATAGCAGGTCACTGAAAGTACTAACTAAAATTCGTTGGCCATCCGTTAGTGCTTCGTAAAACGCAAAAGCCTCCCTAACCGTTTTCGAAAACAAATGCAATTCATAATGGACTTCACGCTTCGTTTGAAGCATTAACGAAAATTCGTCTGTCATCCTTTAGTGCCTCCTTAGTGCTTCATAAAAAGCAAAAGCCACGAGAGATTTATATTTCAAAAAAATAAGCGTGAAGTTAGCAGGTCATGAAAAGCACTAACGAAAAATTCATTTGCCATCCGCTAGTGCCACATTGGTGCCTTCCCAAAAAACATCAGCTACTCTAACTATTTTTGAGAAGTTGAGCTTTACTAAAAAATGAACGTAAAACTTTTTAAAATGTCTTAATATATTCAGAAATTATTTAAAGGCAGAATTAAAAATAACAAAAAAGTTTTATAATTAGGAGAGGCCAGTGGCGTAGCCAAGGGGGGGGGGATAAAACGGTTCGGGTGGCTTTTGTTTTTTATAAAGCTCTAACAGGCACTAATGAGGCACTAACGGATGGCCGACGAAATTTCGTTAGTGCTACCAACGAAGCGTAAAGTTACCTACCAAGTCCATTTGAATTGCATTTTTATCGAAAACAGTTAGGATGGCTGATGTTTTTCATGAAATACTAACGACCGACGAATTGTCGTTAGTGTTGTTAATAACCTAATTATCTTCACGAAGCCCTTAAAAGTCAATTTTATTTTTTGAAGTAGATCTACTTTTGGTAATACTTATGCAACACGTACATTTTCTGTAAATCTACTAAAGTTAAGGATTGTATATGTTACGGTCCATCTAATAAATCCGGTTTATATTAATATTTATCTTTAATAATTACCGGGTATTATTAATATGTATAAATCGATTAATTACTTAGATCTTTACATATATATTTATAAGAGTTTAACTTTGTGCCTCTGCCTACGGAGTGGCCGAGCGCATTAAGTCATGCGGTTTTAGACTGGTAGAAACAGTCAGGACTGAGCGGTCGGTGGTTCGAGCCTCCTTCGTTGGTGCTATTATTCGGGCGAGAATAATATGTTTACATTACTCTCATTTTCTCAATCATTCACTACTCATCCAGGTGTAGGAGCTTGCCCACTGGCATCGGCGATTAGCCTCGTTGCAGAAATAGGCCGATGTAAAATAAATAAATAAATAATAACTTTGTATCTAATCATATTCGTATATTTTACATATTTGGTACAATTTGGAGCTAAACGAAAGCCTACCAAATAAATATCGTCTTAAATATGATAAATTTTGTATGATTAATAAATATTAAACTAAAACACAAAGTATTTTATTGTTTTGTGAATCAGCTAAACAGTGGCGGATTTTCGCAAAAGCGGAAAAAGTAGACGCCTGGAGTCTCTCACCCCATTTTTTTAACGACGTATTTCGAATTGAAAATGTGAAACAACATGGCCGTCATGTAATCTAATTAAATTTCGAATCGTCAATCTTGAGAATGTATAAATTATCTAACGAGCATTACCTGTGACAGTAATATCATCTTGATGATTTCATAGATAAACATTCTCATTTCCTATCCTCCCGTATTTACCGATCTATTTTAGTTTGGTTAGACCTATTAATCGCAAAATAATATCGTAATGTTCAACCTTGACGTTTTGCAAAAATTATGTTGGCAAGTATATTAAAAGGGTAATTGAACAACTCGAGCTACTAGGCTATTAAGACAAATTATATTAACGAATAACCAGTTATGATAAAGATTTGTAATTTTTTTTACTTTACTAAATTTATTAAACGTGTTTAAAATTATTACGTTATTATTGCCAAGTAATATTTTTCTTTTATTTTGAAATTTCTCGTTTTTTTACCATATAAAACTGAAATAATTATTTCGCGCAAAGAATCTCATGCATTCTACTATTAGATTCAATACAGAACCTTATAACAGAACCTAAATGAAATAATATATACAATAAAAGAGATATTTGCTTTCTTATTATAAACAATTTTTGGCATGTTAGTTCTGGCTAAAAGTTTTATGTTAAGTCGATAATAAAGGCGATATAGTGGAGTCTCACTTATCCGAGGTAACGTGGGCGGAACCTGTCTCGGATAAATGAAAACTCGGATAACGCGGATAATATGTATATATTACTGTATGTAATTAATTTTCACCACAGGAGTAATGCATAGAATTGCTTTTTACATATTTTTATTTCTGTATATATATATACGTATAATGAAGCGTAATAAACATAAATAGATATGTAACATATTACAATAAATGGAAATATGTAGCTATCAATCCTTGACTGCTTCATACTGATCCGCCTTTTTTTTGCTGCAATATCTCTCCAACGTTTTAAGAGTAACAAGTCCACTGCTGTGGTTTCTGTTTATTGTTCAACATATAAAAGTGTCTTTTCTAAGGCAACAAAACTTCCTGAGGTGCAATTTGTTCCTCAGCCATACAGTCCTTTTTGCATTCTCCGTTCGTTCCTCCGAGCAATCCACAGCACATCCGACTGTAAACAACCGACTATTTGCGATATAAATAGGGGAATCCCCGACTTGAAGCTCGGATGAAGAGGATGAATTCCGAACCAACATCGAATAATCCGGAATTTAAAAAAAATATATTTGACTCGGCTAATACGGAATTCCGATAACCGCGACTCGGATATGTGAGACTCTACTATATTTAAATTTTTTTAATAAACAATTTTAACTCCTAAACACGCCCTTTGATGGAAAATTTTGAGATGCAATATAGCTAGGGTTGCCAGAATCTCTTTTTAAGAAAACATGGTATCTTTTTTGGTTTGTTTTTTTTTTCTTCTTCTTTTTTTTGTAATGTGTTTTTCGTTGATAAAGTTTCTAGTACCAATATAGTAATATTATATTTAGCTGACGTACTGTACTTCATACGGTTTTTGTGAAATACATTTTTGTTGATATGTGCTTATGATAATTGAGATATTTCAAATGTATACATAGAGCTCCTCATGACCTCCCCCGCAATATTCATCTTACTAAATATAAAAGAAATGTTTCTTTGTTCTTAACAAAAATATGTATATGCATTTTTATGTAAAGTGAATAATGACTGAAATATTTCAGATATTAGTTTTTATACATTAGAAACTTTTTATAAGCACCAGTATGCTGATGGTGTCGAATTCTCCCGAAAGCCTAAAATTCATGTTAGCCTCTATGTTCGCAGAGGAACTATTCTATGAGATTTACTTCTAGTTCAGTCAGACAGGCCAGTTCGGTCTACCCTAGGGTGTCCTCCTCTAACTCGCCAAATATTTATTTAATTGAAAAAATGCACAGAATAAATAAAATTTCTTTTGTTATTCTAAACAATTTTTGTCTATAACAAGGAAGATTTTTAATAAAAAGTTTTAACCCCAAAACAACCCCTAGAATAAAAAATTTGAAATGCCTTATATCCTATGTTCGAATCCTGGTTTTATTCTATCATCATACCAAATTACTTGAAAATATGTCCAGTCGGTATTGCGCGAATCTTGGACAGACAAACACACAAAAATTTCCTTTTTTTTGGATACCGTCTTACAATAATATTAATGTATAGACACCAAATATGAGGCCGAAAAAACAGATTAACCTCCATTTTTTTTTTTTTTTGAATAACTGGATCCTAGATGTCTTCGATAAAACAGATTCAGACTCAAAATTGCAATTGTTAAGTCAATATTCAGTGTAACATAATTACAAAATTACGTAATTACAGAAACATATCTTGTAAACAATTTTACGATGAAATTCATGAAACTACCCAATTAAGGTTAATTGTTTTAGATTCAAATAAAAAAACAAGACATTAACATGAAAGCGAAACAGATACTAGTTAATTTCTTCTGAAGTTAATGATCATTAACGTTTGATTTTTTTTTTTTCTTTTATAGGTATTCTACGGTTTTATTTGTGATTATTTGCAGAATAATAATTTATTATTTATAAAAAAAGTTCAAGTTTTTTGTTCAAGTTTTTCATATTTCCAACTTCAGGCAATCGTACATATAGCCTATGTTCCGTCTTTTCCATAAGAGCACATGGGACACAAGCCCAGGGCCCCCGGCTTGATGGGGGCCTCAAAATTCCGTGGTCGTCGTTTATACGGAAAAAAGATAAGCTCAATTTTTAGTGCAATTTTACTAAGAATTGCCGTTAAAATTTTTAAATTTAAATGTAACTCGAAAACCAGATGACATTTCTAAATATTATTTAAACAGTGAACAATATTTTACTAAAACAAACAAAATTTCAAACAAATACATAATGTAAAATTTCTCAATGAATCCTATAAAATGTATACAAATATTTAAATAACTTTTTTTTAATTTATCTAAAATTTACTTTTGTTTAGTTGATTTCACTGGGTAGTATAGTAAAATTTACAAACCATTGTTATACCATATAAGTAATATACTATAGGTAGTAAAATATACAACTAACTAACTAAGGGATACGAATAATTTCAATTTTTTTAGAAAAAAATATTCAATAAATTGAAACAAACAACTCAATTTTAAACAATCAATATTGAAAAAGATAGATATTATAATTTTTGTATGGATATCAATTTTGTACGAAATTGCTATTTATAAAAATTTTGAGAGCGCTCATTTTCACGGCTAAAAAGAATAAAAAATGAATTACGAACGACTTACTAAATTGTCAAACATGTGCATAGAAAGTGATATTCTTCAAAAATTAGACTTTAAAGGATATAATAGAAGATTTTGCACAACAGAAATCCCGGCAGAAACCATAATAACCAATAAAGTCACTAAATAAAAGTACATTTTGATGTTTTCATTCACTTTTTTTTTTACTTTCTGTAAGTGCCCCAAACTCGGGCAAACAGAGAGATAGACAGACTTAAATAGATTTTTTGGCGGATATCGTCTAATAATCATGTAAAACGTGTACCAAATATTAGGACGAAAAAATGTTTAAACAAGTTTATATTGATTTAAGTAAATTGGGTAATGTAACTTCAATCAGCTTGCAGATACAGGTCATAAATTCCAACTCTTGGACCATCCGTTTGGCCGCAATTTCTACTGACAGACACCTGAGTGACGGTATAATTGTTTTTTGATTATATGTACGAAGCCTTAAAAAAACTAAATATAACTGAATATATTGTACATTCGTTTGTTGTAAATAAATGTTATTTTCGAAATCCAAAATACATTCAATTTTCCCAACAGCGTGAAATTAGAAAACGTAATGTTAGTGTTATAAAATAATAAGGGCCGGCAAGCGATGCTTGGCGCCCCTTCGCAAGACATAATTCGGCGCCTAAAGATCAAGAAGCGTAAACTCCGAAAACGAAAACTTTTGTGTGGACATGGCGAAATTCCCCTGTAAGGCAATGGATCGAAAAAGAAAAAAGAAAAAAAATGAGAGAGAGAGAGAGAGAGAGAAAATTTCCCTTCTAATATAAATATTTTCTTTGAAAACACTGTTTTTGATAGCTGGGCTAACTTCACTGAGATGGGGCTCGTAAAATACACACATCGGAAAAGTCTAGGGATATAAAAAAATGTATGAAAATAAATAGCGTATGGTTTCTTTTGTACGTTTATTGTATTCTATTAATTAAAATACTCAATAAAGAATAGTTTACAACAAAATAAGCTAAATGTTATTTATAAAAATAATCAATATTTGAAAAGAAAAATTTTGAATGTACAGATTTATTTACAGAATTGAAAAAAAAATAAATAAATAAAAATAAAACAAATGTTAATAGAGAGTATGACCTCCACGTTGGTTGATCACAGCCCTACATCTGCGATTCACGGACAAAATAACATTATCGATGTCTTCTTGAGGTAACTGTGCCCATTCTGCTCTTAGAAGCTCTCTGAATCTAAAATTATCGTGGATGTTATCCAAATGTTCTTCTTTGAAGCATGTCCCACACATGTTCAATCGGATTTAGATCCGCTGACTGTGCTGGCCATGGTATCGCATCAATTCCTTCGTTATCCAGCCAGTTCGTCACAATTCGCGCAACATGTGGACAAGCATTATCCTGGACAAGATGAAATTGATCACCAACAGCACCACGAAATGGGCGCACAATAAGTTGAAGAATATTATCCAAATATTGTTGTGCTGTTAAAAATGCATTGGGAAAAACGAGATCAGTTCTACCGCGATTATTCCACCTTATGCTATAACAGTACCATCTCTGTAACTGTGAACTTCCTGGACGTGCCTCAAATGTTCCAAATTACCGTATCTTCTTCATACCCTTGTTCGACGAGAATCTAGATGAATTCCAAATCAGTAAACAAAACTGTAGCCCAAACATTATCACACCAATATTGAAAATTGTGACACCAGTCTAATCTTGCTCTGCGATTGCCTCTAGAGAGGGGTTGACATCTGATAGAATATCGTCGTCGAGATAGAATATAAGCTTCGTGGAGACGATTTTTTATAGTATCGCGACTAACGGTTAAGTTATGCACTCGCTGTAACTCCCTTACCAATTCGGGTGCTGTAATATGTAAGTAGGTTGTCTTCTAGCATTTAAGACCAAAAATCTGTCTTGACCTGCTGTTGTACAGCGACCACGTCCCGGATATTGTTCGGCCGGACTCCCTGTTTCCCTGGTGACACTTTGAGAAACTTCTATCCGCTGAAAACATCAACTTGCCTGAAGCCAGCTTGGAGAAGTCCCACCGTACAATTCATCTCGTGGATAGTTAAATGCTCTCGCTCCATTATTAAATAAGAATTCCACTACTTAAAAACACTGCAATTATTAATATAAACGTTTTAAATCGAATTAAAATGAAACATGTGATCAACCTACGGATCATGTACTGAATAAAATTTGTCAAATTTGTATTTGTTTTATCTTGTTTGTTATTGTTTTTACTTGTTTTCCATAGCCAACTACTCATAATTGCCTACTTTAATTGAAATACAACATTAAATGTATAATAAGCAATATATTTTCATATTTTTTTCGATGTACCTAGACTTTTTCGATGTGTGTATATAACGGGTGTTTTTTTTAGAGGTATAGAACTTTAAATTGCAATAAAACAACGATGGATTATTCGATTGACATGAATTTTTTTTTATTCGAAAGATAATCTTGTGGCATTACATTAAATCATACCAACAAGACGGCGCAACATGTCACACAGCTCGTGCCACAATCGATTTATTGAAAGACACGTTTGGTGACCGCCTAATTTCACGTTTTGGACCTGTGAATTGGCCTCCAAGATCTTGTGATTTAACACCGCTGGACTACTTTCTGTGGGGCTATGTAAAGTCATTGGTCTATGCGGATAAGCCACAAACGCTTGACCATTTGGAAGACAACATTCGCCGTGTTATTGCCGATATACGGCCACAAATGTTGGAAAAAGTCATCGAAAATTGGACGTCCAGATTGGACTACATCCGAGCCAGCCGTGGCGGTCATATGCCAGAAATCATTTAAAATGTAATGCCACAAGATTATCTTTCGAATAAAAAAAAATTCATGTCAATCGAATAATCCATCGTTGTTTTATTGCAATTTAAAGTTCTATACCTCTAAAAAAAACACCCATTATTAGTTGTTCCCAATTCATATTATCTTTGGTCCTTCTAACGTGTGACACTAAGACACAATTAAATCCTTCAAAATTCTGGATACACATTTCTACCTATTCTTACCGGAATGCATAATCAGATTTGAATTGGCGAGCTTAAACAAGTCTCGATTATAATGCAAATGTCTCCAGTATTCTGTACACTGCAAATTGACTACGACAATGAAACTTAACCCATTCCATAAGCCAACTAGTTTCCCAACTTTGAAGTTCACAATTTTGATTGTGCATACTATATCCAGATCATTTCTGGAATAATGTTATCATCATTAAATTCTACATTCGATCTGAACACGAAGTCGTTCAGGAGACGTTTTTCTATAATTCATAATCTGAAATGACAGTTCAATGGTCCGTTTGTGACAGATCAGACAGACAGCCTGGAACCGATGAGAACAGTATGTAAAGACCTTCAATATTTCTTAATGCACACATATACAGTTAAGAATTATAGGCGTGTATGACCTTCGACATAGTTATGTTAATAATCTGGATTACAAATAATGAAAATGACTCACATCATTTAAATCCTAATTTTGTATTGATGAACGTTTTGTATGGGTGACGAGCAATTTTTATTTATACGAGGGTTATCTTTTATGTTTTTAGAAACAACCACTAGATGGCAATATTGAAATGTGTCATTACTATATTCGTAATATTTGACATTTGTTATTGTGAAATCAGTGGCAGCTTATAAATTGACCGCGTAGTTTCTTGACAGTGAGCGTTTAAAAAAAAAAGAAGTTTGTGGAAAAAATGGATATTACTCGTAAAGGTTTTTGTTCGATGATTTTTTACGATTTTAGTAAAGGCCTAACTCAACAACCACACATAGATTTGCTTTGTTCAACTTGGTAATGAAGCACCATCAGAAAAGACTGTTTACAATTGGTTTGCAGAATTTCGTCGTGGTGATGCGTACGTCAGTGATGAATCTCGTGAAGGTCGACCTAAATCGATTGTGATTCAAAAAAATCGATGCTGTGCGCAAAATGATTAAAGAAGATTGGCATGTGACTTACCGTGAGATAGAGGCATCCTTTGGCATATCGTAGACTGCAATACATTCGATTTTACATGAACATTTAGCTGTGAAAAAGATCTGTTCCCGATGGATTCCGCATAATTTGACCGAAGCTCCAAAAAAGGCTCGTGTTGATTGGTGTTATTAGTGATTAGGGAATGTTAAAAAAATTCAACCTAGGCACTGCAAAATCCGTATACAACATCTTTTACAAGTAACGAAACTTGGATTTATTCATATAAACCAGAAACTAAGCAACAATCCACTGTTTGGATCTTCCAAGATGAACCGACACCCACAAAAGTAGTTCGTTCACGAAGCACTTCCGAGAAAATTATCACTTGTTTCTTCGGTTGTACTGGTGGATGTGTCGCATCCATTCCTTTAGTGGATCAGAGAACAGTTTATGCTGAATTGTATACAAAAATTTGATTGCCAGAAGTCATCGTCAAAAATCAGGAAAAACAATCAAAAACGTCGCATCATTCTTCATCGTGACAATGCAAGCTCCCACACAGCACGTCAAACAATTGACTATTTAAAGGACAAAAACATCGAACTGATGTCTCGTTGCCCGTATTCACCTGATTTATCCCCTAATGATTTATTTTTGTTCCCTAATGTCAAACGAAAAATGCGTGGACAGCGATTTTCATCACTTCAAAAAGCAGTTGAAGCCTTCGATAACCATATTTTTGATATAAGTTCAGAGTGGAAAAAATGTTTCGAGAATTGGTTTGAACGCATGCAAAAGTGTATAAATCTTAAAGGCAAATATTTTGAAAAGCAATAAAATAGTTTGTTCAAAAAAAAATTTTTTTTTCATTACCTAAATATTTTTAAGGTGGAAGTCTACTGTTATAAAAAATTTGATACTTCATGTTGTAATATTTACAGAATTTTTTAAAGAATTTTAACGAAGGTTTATAATAAATGGGATTTTTTGTAGCAATTACAACATAAAGACAGCTATATATTTATGTTTACCGGTTTGTATTTAAACGAATATTTGGTATGTACATACTTCAATTTGTGCAAAAAATCAGTGATTATGATGATTAGTGATACAATAATTTAATATGAAACAATTTATCTTTATCGTAAACTTTTTCTAAGGTGTTTATTAATATTGAATTTTATTTCCGAAGTAGTGGCGTACGCAAAGGGGGATTAGGGGATAATCCCCTCCCGAAAATTCGAAAAGAACTAAAATTATAATTACCGCATTTCAAAATATCGCGCCTTTTCAATACGTATAAATTCCGATGTTGTGAAAAATCCCCCTGAAATATTTTTCTGCGTACGTTACTGTTCCAAAGTACTCTAAATATTTATTTTATAATAATTATGTAGAAGGTATATTCAAATCAGGGATAGATAACGTAACATAACGATACCCGATAACGTTATATTAACGAGTAAACAACAATTGCTAATACAACAACGTAACGATATTTTTATAACGTTATTTTAATAACGTTATACAACGTTATAAAATATTTCTTAAATATTTCATTTGTATTGCAATACATTGAATAAATGTAGTGCGATTTCAAGTAGGTTTCTATTTTCGTAGATACTTTTATATTTCCTAAAAACAGTTTTCATACACAAGACAAGTAGGTATAATTTTATATACACCACCAAAACAGATCCCAAATATAGATAATTGCAGAGTTACAAGTAAAAATTATTTTTATAACGTTATTTAACGAAAACAACAAATAAATAACGTTATACAATAACGTAACGATTTGAAACGTTATTTCATCCCTGATTCAAATTATTCGGGAATTAACGTCATGAAAATAAATTATTTTACATTATCACCAAATACTGCCCTTCTGCGGAAGCACATCGCTGCCAGCGTCTTTTCAACTTCTGGAAACACATTTTGAAGGCATCTTTCATCATTTTGGTTGCATTTCGACCATCTTTAAAACGCCTGAACCACTAAAAATTCGCAGGTTGACTTATAACATATTCTCCAAAACTGTGTTCAAAAGTTCAAGTATTTCTGTCGCCGTCTTCTTAAGTTTAAAACAAAATTTCATCACAGATACTCTGCTATTCGATCAGATACATCTTAAAATTCGCCGGGGTAAAAGATACCGAATTACAAAAACCTATGTAAAGTCGAACAAAATAACTTAACAAACTCAAACGACAAACACCAACTCTACGACAGTCAACTCACAAATGACAGCTACATTATATCAAGTTGCTATTCTGCATTTCGACGTACTAGGTATTGCACAACTCGCGTAGTTTGCATATTTTTTATCAACCTTGTATATGGTTCCTCCAAGGAACGTTAGTCATCCACAAAACATCCCTAAAGAACCCCTTAGTTGTGAAAAAACTATCGGGCGATTCTCTTGCACTATTAACAGATTGCCTTGCAAACTGATAACGACATTACAGTTGATGTTAATTTAGTGGCGATGCAATTTTTTTACACCTTTGTGTGATTACACACTCAAATAAAGAAATAGAACACAGAAAAGAAAGAGCAACGAAAAGTGCAACCCGTAACGCGTTCCGTAAGCAATCTTTAGACGTTATGGATGCCTATAAGCAATTGGTTGATTATGCGTGTACCTGTAATGTTGGGCCGCGAACATACAAAAAGCTGGTAAATCAGCGCTGACAATCGGTACCTAAAACAAGCGTACTGGGTTACTGCTTGAGCACACGCTAAATGCTGATATTGCATGTGACACTGACAGATGACATTACCTATATATTGAAGTTTTTATTTATTTTTTGCTATCTATCGTACATTTTTTAATTATATTGGCCTAGCATAGAGTGAACACTAGTTTCGAAAGTGTATCTACTCTTTCGTATATTTGCTCAATTATATGTTGAAATAAGTGAAAATGGCGAGTTCTGATTCATATTTGGATGAGTTGTTTCTAACAGAATCATTATATTTAAAAATGGAACCAAAAAGAATGTATACCTATACATGCAACAAACCAAGAGAGACGTAAATATGGGGAATACCAGCACCTTTTTCCTCAATTAAATGAAGATGATGCAAAATTTTTTAAATATTTTTTGTTTCGGCGCTGACAATAAGCTGCTTAAACTGCTTCAACGTTTCGGTAAGCGGGTAGCCGACACCGACCAGCGCCGACCAGTACACAGCGTGTGCGGTTATATTTAAAAACATGGACAGATATTGCGGCAGATCAGCGCTTGTTGCCAGTAAAGCCGGTGTCCGCTTTCTGTATGTTCGCGGCCTTACATGTAAATATTACGGGTGCGTGCATAATCTACCAATTGGCAAAAATTGATAAAATTGGTACAATAACCTGCAAATTTTACAAAACATAATTGATAGCTACCTTGAAAAACATTAAACTGTCAAACCAGTCAAACCAACCGCTACATTCATATACAAAATTCACTAATCGGCGATATTATTTGAATATATAATGCAAATTTATTATTTTAAGAGACATAAAAAGTAAAATAATAAAAATAGTATAAAAAACTCGTTACATAAGATTTTTTGCCGCACTTGTCAATTAGAAAACTTCAAATTAGAAACAAACGACGCGTGCAGTAAACGCATGCCTTATGAAACTTCTGTCTTAATATTCTACTATGTTTTTAGAATTAATTTAAATAATCCACAATTATAATTTGTTTAAGTGAACAATCTGCCTTATTAATGTATAGTAATAGTATATTCTGTAACAAGGTTGGAATGAGAAAATTCGATGCGAGTGGAACATTCCGAGCGCGAGCTGCAGGCGAGCGTGAGGAACCACGAGCTAATTTCTCCACGACCAGCAGAAATAAAAAAAAAATTAACAAATAATTTATATTACATACCAAATTAATCAATTAATTAAACTAATTTTTTTATTTATTATTTGTTTAATTTTAATTTAATTTGCTGCACATCGTCCTCTATTTTAGGTTAGGAAGTTATGTTGCATTTATTTAATGTAAACGTTGCACATATCTTAATGTAACCCTACAAAAACAAAAGACAACAAGCATGGAATAGTTATTCCATAACAAGTGATGGAATGAAATACACGCAAAATGCATAAGAAGATAAGTGCTTTAGAATAACATTCCAACTCTTGTGTTAGAATATTAACTTTCTGTAGTCAAAATTGGTTTTAGAATTGGTAAATTCTATAGTGGTCGTGGAGAAAATATATTTTACTGTCTCCTTGTATACCTATATAAACAAAATTAGGGGCTATATCTTTTTTTTCGTCCTCCTACTTTTTCTATATGTTTCAGATAATAATAAGACGATAACCAACAAGAAATTATGTCTCTCTCTTTATCCGAAATTCACGTAAAAATAACTGGATATGCTTCCACGTAATGTGACATGATGGTAGAAGAAAACCGGAGTTGAGTTTAGGCTGTACGGTATCTCAAAATTTTCATTCAAGAGTAGGGGCTTAGCAAAAATCCTGAAATATTTCACTTAATATTGACTTAAAAGCAAAAACATGTGTAACAAAAAATATATAAAATAATAAAACAAATATTTTTTGTTCTATAGACTTTTCCAGGACTTTCCAGGTACAGCAAAAAATGTATTTAACAAAAAAACAATACAGTACTAGTACTGAATCCTCAAACATTAGACAGCAGACTGATTTTGTTATGTTTATTTTTCTTTCTTGTTTATTTTCATTCCTTTTGAATTTAAAATAATACACTACTATCTAAAACATCCCAGAATTATGTGATACTATTTACTTTATACATTTTACTACAAGAACTATTAACCTCAGATTTTAAAAGAAATGGTACATTACTGAAGTCTATTACTAACTAGTTCCAGTTACTTTAATCAGTGGGATTCTGAAAAAATTCTGAAAATCACCAAGTGATAAGGTGGGGTAGAAATTCAAAATATCACTTTGACTCGCATTGACTTGAGGGATAAATTTAATGTAGGCCGTTTAAAAATTGTTTTCGGGCCTGATACG
Source organism: Liopterus haemorrhoidalis (assembly GCA_963971575.1). Classification (NCBI taxonomy): domain Eukaryota; kingdom Metazoa; phylum Arthropoda; class Insecta; order Coleoptera; family Dytiscidae; genus Liopterus; species Liopterus haemorrhoidalis. The sequence continues at coordinate 33,687,450 of OZ020618.1, forward strand.
GGCCGTATCAAGCCCTTATCAGGCTCGCAGAACTTATGTTGAACACCACTGAAACGGAGTAATAAATACATGACAACAATTATATAAATTAATTCTTCTTCTTTGGGCGCTGTTCTCCATGTTGATCTCCTCTGTCCTCCATGTTCATTATTCTTCCTGTATAAGTCCTCCATGTTGATCTGTTCACTGTCAAGTCTTTCCATATGCCCTGTGTTAATTAATGCAATTATAAATTATATAAATAGAATTTATTTATATATTTTCTATATTTATTTATAAATTTCTATAATTTTTTCTATAAAGCTTAAAGCTTTATAGAAATACTTTTATTTGATTTGCTAAATGTAAAACATGTATAAAGATCTACAGAACGGATTAATATTGGCGTGAATTAACAGTGGACAGGTCACTCTGAGATTTGAGAATACCGATTTGCCATTAGATCGTTACTATGGTAAGCGTTATGGCCCGGTTACACGATGCCAGTAACTTGTGCAAGTACTGGCACAAGTACTTGTGCCAGTACTTGTACAAGTCGTTTTGTCGTTTACACGTATTCCAGTATCTTATTTAAGTAACCTTGCAAAGAACCCGAAACACACTGCAAAATATAGATGCTTCCAAATATTTTTTATGCGTAAAACCGTCTTTTTAAGGTGCCAATTTTCGATGTTTAACCTAATTTTATGTATTTTATGCGTACGTCGTTCTAAACAAAAATGAATCGGCGCCAAAAACTACATTTATTAAAAAAAGGTGTGAAAAAGTTTGTTTTTGTAATCGCGAAAATACATCAGCTGTTCATGGCGGCAATTTTTAAGTTACTGGCACGGCTACTTGTGCCAGTAAATAGGAACGGCTTCTATTCACTTGACTTGCATGAGATATTTGTGCCAGTACTGGCACCAGTACTGCATGTACGTTTACACGATGCCAATGACTGGTGCAAGTACTTACTGGTGCAAGTACTTACTGGTGCAAGTACTTACTGGTGCAAGTACTTACTGGTGCAAGTACTTACTGGTGCAAGTTACTTGCATCGTGTAACTGAGCCATTATTTACCATCCACGTAACTTAACACCAGCTTTCAGAATCCCACTGAATATTAGGAATGTGTTTCCTGGCCTATTTATTTACTGAAAATAAAAATTATATCATCTGCAATACTTTAAAATAGATATTGCTTATGGATCTATTTATAGGTAATATGCAAGGTCAAATATTAAATAAAATAAATAAAGGCAGCCAAATAAAAAAGAACCCAATGTATATTTATATATGTTAAATAACGCCTTCGTTTTTGATTATTATCAAAGTATCTAACGTAATACCAAAATAATATTTGTTTATTTTAGCATACTTCAATAATAACCTATAATTTTGCCGAATTTTATTCAGAACTTTTACAAATACTAATGTTTATCGAAGAACACTGAAAATTTGCCTTTTCGGATACAGATTTTTGTGTGATTGGATATTACATAATACCTAAGCTTCCGCTCTAATAAACATTGTTTAATAAAAAATGTAGGAAATGCGGATATCAGACAACTTTTTGATTGCTAATAATCATGTTAGGAAGATAGTATTTTTCATTATATTTATACAGAGGGGCCGAAAGAAAGCAAACAATGATTAGGGAGCGCTTTTTATCAACTTTTATTTGAATGATTTCGATGAAAAAAAAAAAAAAAAACACAATTCTGAAGTACCTTTTATTGTTATATGCCATTAAAAAATCGAATAAATTTATAATTATTAACCAAAAATAAATAATATTTTACAATAAAAATTATCCCATAATACAATACCCACTACCCATTACCCGTTAACTAAGGAGTAATTAACAGTTATCGGGTAATTAACGAGTAGCGGGTAATAAACAGGTAACGGGTAAATAACGGGTAGCGAGTAATTAAAGAGTAGCGGGTAATTAACGGGTAGCGGATAATTAACGGGTAATTGTATAAGGTATTTTTAGTATTTTATTTATCTATGAATATTTTGTTCCCGGTTACAGTAGTAGGGATTAAGTATACGTATTCCATAACGCACCTGCCCCTATTTTTCTATACCAACTTTTCATTTATATATATTACTAGCTGAAAACCCGTACTTCGCTACGGTATATTGATGGTCTCTTGGAGCACAGGAGATACGAAAGGTTTCTTCCGAATTTCATATCTTTTTGTCAAGGGACGCTCTATCGAATATAAAATACTAATTTACTCCGTAAGGGATGAAATTTTAAAAAACTGTCAAACGCCTTCTAAATAGAAACCAATGTGCCAAAATGAAATGTTATAACTCAGGAAATATAAAGGTTTTTATAATTCACCCCGATTGCATATTCATCCATTTAGGGGTTCATTACGGCAAATACGTGAATTTCTGTTTTAAACATTTGTATGGGTATCATTTGTAAGCAAAAACCAAGTCGATATCTCATTGAGCCTAAGAGATATTGAGGCATCAAATCAATCAAATCCCTAAATCAAATTTCACCACTTAAAAATGGAATTTAGAAAAATCTTTTCTTATTGGTCTCTTACGGAGGGAATGTAAGCTCCGAATTTCATGTCTTAATATCCATTGGATTTTCTATCGAATAAAAAATACCAATTTACCCCTTTAAAGATGAAACTTAAAAAAACAGTCAAAACACTTGTTTTTGAAAAGATTTTGAAAAGGGTGTTTTAAAAAAGACACGTATATGCCAAAGATGCATGTTATATCTCAACAAATAGGAAAAACTACGGTTACTATAATTCATCCCGTTTGGAGTGGATTGGGACGAAATCATATATATATTTTTTTTAAATTATTGTATGTTATTGTATTTATGTTTAAATTTTTTAACTCCTTAGAAGTCGACTTTCGAAGAATCTCTTCTTAGTGGGTACTTACGTCATGGAAGGAATCAACTTTGCGAATTTCATATATCTATGTCAAAGTCATTTTAAAAAACTGTCAAAACAATTTCGGGACATTCTAAAAAGACACCTATTTGTCAAAAAGGAATGTTATAACTCAACAGACACATAAAATACGACGGGATATATAATTCACCCCGAATATAGATACACCTCTTTACGGATTGATTAGGATAAAATCTTGAAATAAGTTTTTCGATATTTGCATGGGCAATATTTGTAAACAAAAACTAAGTCGATATCTTATTGGTCCCGAGATATTAAGGAATCCTTGAAATCACACCTCCTCTTTTCACCTTTTAGGGGTGAAATTAAAAAAAAACTGACAAACACATTTCGAAATATTTTAAAAAGACACTTAAGTGCCAAAAAGTAATGTTGCAACTAAACGAACATAGGAAAAACGACGGGATGTATAATTCACCTCGATTGTAGCATACCCCTTTAGGCATTGATCAGGACAAAATCCTGAAATAATTTTTTCGGCATTTGCATGGGTAGTATTTGTAAGCAAAAACCAAGTCGGTATCTTATTAGTCTTAAGAGACATAAAAGAGTCCTTAAAATCACAATTCACCCCTGTTCACCTTTTTGAGATGAAATTTAAAAAAACTGTCAAAACCATTTCAAAATATTTTAAATTAGGATACCTATTTGCCAAAAAGAAATGTTGCAACTAAACAAACACAGGAAATACGACGAGATGTTTAGTTCAGCCTAATTGTAGAATCACCTCTTTAAGGGCTGATTAGGATAAAATCCTGAAATAGGTTCTTCCGCATTTGCATGGGTAGTCTTTGTAACCAAAACCAAGTCGATATCTTATTAATCCTAGGAGATATTAAGGAATCTTTGAAATCACAATTCAGCCCATTTCATTCTTTAGGGGTGAAATTTTAAAAAACTGTCAAAACCGTTTCGAGATATCTTATAAAGACACCTATGTGCCAAAAATGAATGTTAAAACTCGACAAATACAGAAAATACGACGGAATGTATAATTCACCCCAATTGTAGTTTCACCCCTTTAGGGGTTGATTAAGATAAATATTGAAAAAAGTTTTTCGGAATTTGCATGGATAGTATTTGTAAGCAAAAAGCAAGTCGATATATTGGTCCTAAGAGGTATTAAGAAATCCCTGAAATACCAATTCACCCCCTTTCAACCCTTAGGGGTGAAATTTTAAAACACTGTCAAACCCATTTCGATATATTGTAAAAAGACACCTATGTGCCAAAAAGTAATGTTGCAACTAAACGAACACAGGAATTACGACGGGATGTATAATTCACCCCGATTGTAGATCCACCCCTTTAGGGGTTGATTAGGACAAAATCCTGAAATTGGTGTTTCGGTATTTGTATGGGTAATCTTGGTAAGCAAAAAGCAGGTCGATATCTTATGGGTCCTAAGAGATATTAAGGAATCTTTGAAATCACAATTCACCCCTTTTCACCCTTTAGGGGTGAAATTTCAAAAAACTGTCAATACCATTTCGAGATATTTTAAAAAGACACCTATGTGCCAAAAAGTAATGTTACAACTAAACGAACACAGGAATTACGACGGGATGTATAATTCACCCCGATTGTAGATCCACCCCTTTAGGGGTTGATTAGGACAAAATCCTGAAATTGGTGTTTCGGTATTTGTATGGCTAAGCTTTGTAAGCAAAAAGCAAGTCTATATGTTATTATTGGTCCTAAGAGATATTAAGGAATCCTTGAAATCACAATTCACCCCTTTTCACCCTTTAAGGGTGAAATTTCAAAAAACTGTCAATACCATTTCGAGATATTTTAAAAGGACACCTATGTGCCAAAAAGTAATCTTGCAACTAAACGAACACAGGAAATACAACCAAATGTATAATCCACCCCGATTGTAGGTTCACCCCTTTAGGGGTTGATTAGGGCAAAATCCCGAAATTACTTTTTCGGCATTTTTATGGGTAATACTTGTAAGCAAAAACTAAGTCGATATCCCATCGGTCCTAAGAGATATTAAGGAATTCGTGAAATCACATTTCACCCCTTTTCATCCCTTAGGAGTGGAATTTAGAAAAATCCCTTCTTAGTGGGTGCTTACGTCATGGAGGGAATATACTCTCCAAATTTCAAGTTTCTAGGCCCAGGGGTTCGGGCTGGGCGGTGATGAGTGAATGAGTCAGTCAGTCAGGACACTTGCTTTTATATATATAGATTGGGTAGCGGGTAATTAACGGGTAGCGAGTAATTAAAGAGTAGCGGGTAATTAACGGGTAGCGGATAATATCCGGGTAATTGTGTCGGGTAACCGGTCACATACATTTTTAATTTTCGTCAGTCCAAGTAAAAACCGTATATTAAGTTTATTATGAACCGTCTAACCTCTGCTACATCCTCCCGTACTATTCCTCCACCCCACTCCCCCTCATCATTTACATACATCTACAATCAAAATAGTAATAGAAACTGGCTCACTGGAGAGATCCGACAGAAGCCAATAATCACCGTTAAAAAAGAAAAAAAACCTCTGCTACAAAATATTAACAGTCCCATATTATAAAGTTGGAATATACCCGAGGTCAAAATACTTATTTGTCCCAAGGTACAGTTGTTTATCCCAAGAGAAATTGAACGCCAAATCACAAACTTAACTAGGGGGTAGGTTTTGGATCTACTAATAAATATGCACATTATTACATATACAACATAGTAAATAAAATATATATTGCCATAATTATTCGCCTTTGAATTTAGGCTACTCGATTTTGTTTTGATTTGATTTTGTGATTTTATAGAAAAAAGTTACTTAGAACTGTAATTTTTATATTATTGGTATTATTGGCTTTCTGGTGATAAAATACATAAGATATTAGATTTAAAATTTCTAGAATCAAACGGACCTTTTAATTCCAAATGTCCCGAGGTAACAACTGTCCCAAGTCTACAGCAGTCTACCCTATATAAATATTTTTTAATTGCACAAGTCATAGGAATCTGGCGTTAGTGGAATTTTCACCAGATTTCTTTTTCTGATGCTAAGTAAAGAGTAAGATTTATCTGTGATATCGGTGCTGGCATAATATGCGAAAACGTCATGCAAAATATGGTTGGAGCGTTAAGCCTGGAACAGAATGCACAACGCGCTGTTGAGAGCGGCGTTGAATTTTCGCCTGCACACAATGCAATAATTTTTAACACCGTCAAAGTGACACGTGACAACCTATATCTGTGTTTATACGCGTGCTTTCTTTTATTAAAATTATAATGGATGATGAAGACTTGTGGTGATGTTATTTATGTTGTATGCAAGTTATTTATACATACATACACTTTACCATTCAGTAAAAACTGAGGTTATGTGTTCTAGTCAACTTTCAACGGCGTCAAAAGTAGGAAGTTGACGAACATATATACAACATATATCAACGGCGTGGAACGCCGTTCAGACGTTGTTCATTCTGTGCACTTGCGTACTACAGTTCGATTTTAACTTCGTCCTGACAGATAGCGCCGTCCGAACGCCGTCAACGCGTCGTAGAACTCGTTGCATTCTGTTCCGCACTTTAATATTACATCGTGGCTAGACGCCGATATTATGTTCGACATTATCTCATTTTTTCTTCTTTACTCATTATAATCGGATATATAAACCGCTGTGTTTTAGTTTATTTGGTTTATTTTTTAAATAAATAAAATTGCAAATACCTGGTCAACCGAAACATCAATTATTATTTTAACAATTTTACTGCAATACTTTTATGGTAGGAAAGTCGTGACATTCTGGAATCGTTTTTTTTTTACATATATAAGTAATATCCGACTACAACTATTCTATAACTCTTGGAATTTCAAAAAGTAAAACATGCATTCTTAAAACACTTCGTTTCAACACTTTCAATTCGAAGCTACATTTCAACACTTTCCTTGTTTAAAAATCGTGTCAGCCTGCAGTCAAATCGTATTTTTTAACATCTACAAGTCATATCTGAATAAATAAATTCTCAACGACAGCTCAAGCTCAAACCATTGTAATATCAATGAATAAGACATGCAACAGTCTCACAACTTCGTTCCGTTTGACTTACATACATCAGAAACCGCAATAGACTTATGTGAAATTTACCTTCACGTCTATTATAATACTGTTACGAAATAGGACCCTCTAAAGTAAAGCACGGGCTTGAGGGACCGAGGCAAATTCCAGAGATGTTACTAGCAACCGATAAAGACTCTAAAAAATTCTGGATGAAAGGAGCGCACTTATATAAGGGGCGCGTCACTTGAAAAGAGAATAATCCAAATGGAAATTAGCTGTGGTAAGAGTATAATGATGTGTTTTAAAATAATTATTGTATAGTCCAGTCGATCGCGATCTACCGGTCAATCGCGGCATGGTTTTCAGTAGATATTCAGGTTCTCTTGCTTCTATGTACTTAAAAATACATTTTATAAATATAAAGTTAAAATTAAAACAAGCTTTTCGCTAGCCTACGTTCAAATGTCGTATAAGCACACAATCGCTCACGTTTGCTTGAGTGGGATAAAGTGACTGGCAAGATAATAGCCTGGCGCATGTATAATTTTCCTAAATTTTCCGTAACGAAGACCGGTGATCGCACGTAAAAAAAACACTAATTTATAAAAATACATTGAAAAAACCTTATCTTAACATATCCTAACCAACAAAACTTAAAAACAAAGAACCATTTTCTAATCATCTTGCATAAAATTCGTTGGCGATCAATGTGTTAACCGTCGGGTTAAAAGTGCAGGCCCCAAAAGGCCCGTCTTGGAGGGCCTATGAAGAATCTTCATAAACATTTTTTTGTAAATTTCGTTTTGCGTATTAGGTTAGTTTTACATGAAAAACAGATTTAAAATTGCAATATGTAATGAATTTTTTCAAAATCTACCCCCCCCCCCTCGGAAGGGCACTATATAACCTCCCCCCATCAATGGCCGGCTACGCATTCCGGTCGATCGTGGTAACAATTTATATATAAAAAAGTAGATCCATTATCTGCGCCGCTTTAAATCAGTTTAACTCGATTGCGAAGCGCTACGACGACACTATTGCGAATAGTGTTGGTTGTAAAACTTCGGATCGCAGTTGAATTTTTTTTTAAATTTCACAATGTCGGCATATATTCGGCGAAAAGCCAAACAGAAATTGACCCAACAATCATAATCGAATAGATCGGATCCTGAGGAATCCAAAAATGTGCCACACACGAAAGGTGCAGCGCTTACAGAAAAACGCATGAGGGCTGACGCCGCAAAGCCGAAAATGAAGCTCAGTACAGTAAAGCAAGAGGACCACTCGGACGTATTTGCGTAAACCCTAGCGGGTGTGTTCCTGAACACAAGCTACCACATTATTGTTTTTATTTCATCACCCACAGTAAAAATGTCAATATCGTCCTTTCTGTCCGGAACGCTTCTTCTAAATATTTATCCTCCGACGCAACTTTTTAACCCATTATTGAGAAAACATTTCTTTTACTCCCCAAATGTAGAAAATAAATTTTCGGTATAGTTCAGTAGCCTTGTATTAAAATTTAAGCCCGTAACGCTGACTAACACTCATTTTGGAATACTCGCATATATATTTAATTTAAACTTAACAACTCAAGATGCAATGAACAAATGAATACAAATTCTACGGAATATGTAATTTACGACGCAGGCAATTACATAGCGTAATTAGTATTAATTATTGCAAAAAATATCCGTAAAAAAATATTAAAATTATATAAACACAAATTCGCACGAACTTATTTGGTTATCTAATGAGGTTACGAACTTAAAGTTCGTTCTACATTATACTTTTTTGCGTAGCACTACAGATTTTTTGCGTAGTACTGTCGTAAAAAGTATAATGTGAAACACAATACTTCCTTCCAACTTTCGATGCTACACTACAAACTAAACTATTTTCAAAACTACCTCCGGTCAAATTTTTGAATGACAGTTGTATACTTCTCAGTCGTACCAACTACCAACTTTTTAGTTTTTGTTTACAACTTAACATTTAGAAGTTTATTATGTTGATAAGAAGTTTATTTAGAACATATAATTAAATATAAACTTAGCACAATTAAACAATATTTATAAATTGGTTACTAGAATTGGTTCTATAACCAAACTGTTGTCCGTTACCTGAACCTAAAATTTTTTAAGTTGGCGCTGAAGAGTATTACAAACTAATAAAAGATGGAAGGTATCGCTGTCACTTATTTTTTTCCCCGCTATATTCTGTACAGTCTGTTCCAAATGGTTAAGCGGAACTAGATTTTGCAATCTAGTTACTTTCATCGTTTAAATCGTGCCTTTCGGCCGTTTTGTTGAAGCTTTGTAAATCATACTTACAATAAACATTTTTTGGTTAAGGTTAATATAATTTTAAAATGTCATTTTCTTTATATTTTGATTTTTTGTGTCATTCTTAATACAAATTTCCCATTTATTTATTTTTTTGTCATTAAAATATCTAAAAAAAATATTTAATTTTGACATATGTCATTCGTTTCCATGGTTTCATTGTTGGAATTTTAAATTTTGACATCCCAACGTGAAAAATGAAATAACCCAAGCAAGGTCCCTTCTCGTGACAACCTAAAAGAACTAAATTCCCATTTAGTTCCGCTTAACCGTTTGGAACAGACTGTAGTATCAAAAGTTAAAATGACGTCAGAGTTGGATAGTATTGAAAGAAGTATAATGTAGAACGGACTTAATATGAGCTGCAATGATGCAGGCGCTAATTTCAGTCATCACTTTCATCTTACGATACTGTATAGAAAGATATTGTCTCGATGTATATGGTTTGTAAATTTTTGCATCTTATTAATTGTTACAATAAATTTTATTATTATTATTATTATTTCTATATTAACAGTATATAAACAGTGGAGTTTGAAAAATAATGCGCCGCTGAATATATTCTATATAAAAGTTGTATGTGGTCAGACAAGTTTGAGAAACACTGATCTTAGTGATTGGAACCTATTATTAATATTTGAGTACAAATGCCTTAAAATGTTTTTCACATGTCAATTGTAGCAGATAGCAGTTATAGTCCGTACCAAATTAGTTCTCGAAACTCATACTAGAACTCATAAAATTACAACAGAAGTGATATAACTAGGCGTGGCAACCCATAGCCCTAGGGATTAGTTTTTCACATTGCGCATCTTACTTAAAGGATTAACAAAAACAAGTATACTTATTTATAGTTAGTACTTAAACGTATGTATGCGCCACTGACCATTGTCTGTTTACAACGTGGTTGTAAACATGAACCCTAGTTCTTTTGTAGTTTAACAATGTGATTATAGTTATACGGGATAATTGTTTTATGCCGATCTTCAAAAATAATATGGTATGTTCTATACATTATATTTTCAGTAAAACATAAAAGTTCTAATAACTAAATTTTCATAATAAGTTCGGAACTATGTGTACTATTATTATTCATTGTTATTTAACAACTTTCGTTATTCATAATTTATATTTGTTTACAATCATTATGAAGTAGTTATTACATAATATTGCAAAATTACAAACTGTTTTAATAGCATCTTCTAAACATATATTTTATGTTTACACTTTCACACCTTAGGAAAATTGTGCAACAAAAACTAAAAACTAATAAATTAAATAATAGCTTAAGCTTTTCTGTTAATATTAATACTTATGTGTGTACCAACATATGTTGACTGTTATGAATGAAAACGAAGCAAAACGTAAATCGCAAATCGTGTCAAGAGGATAATTTCTTATCCTCCCATCAGTTGGTTATTTAATGAAAATTGTTATGCAGTTCATTCATGCAACAAGTACGTGTATACTTGCGCAGCCTCCGCTTAAATAGCACTTGAGAAGTTTAAGTATCATTTTAATGTACCTCCTTCATCATAAATTATGAACTTCCTTGAGGATATGCAATTCAAGTCAGTTCTTTACGTATTTACCTGAATAATTAATACATGCATTCAATATAAATCGTGTATTTGTCTTCTGGCAATTTTTTGTTCATGTTGACAAAGGAAAAAAAAAATGTAATCACTATTTTATTAATGAAGTTTGTTTACCTCCTGAGGCGTAGTGGACTGTGTTTGTCATGTCAAAGTGGTTAGTCATATTTTAACAGCAATATTTACATTAAATTTACACAAAATTTACATTAAACTAGGAAAACACAATTCATTTTAAAGAAATCAGTAGCAAAAAATGTCAACTTAGAGTCGACTGTCCTCATTACATGCTGAGCTCTTCATCTTGATCTGTTCTGTTCTTGCCGTTTATCTTGTATACCAATTCTTATTAGATCTTAGATTAGCTGATTTCTCTATATTTTGTGGGATCTTTCAACTGGTTGACGGATGTTCATTTGTCCTTCTCACAGCCTCCTTACATTCTGATCTCTTTCATCCTCATGCATCGTCAAATCCACTATAATCATATACCTCTAATTTCTTGTGGGATACTTGACTTTGAGTACAGTTTTCGAAGTTATTCATTTTTGCGGATTCTTAGACATTTACCATTACTTTCAACGGAACCAAAGATCCGGTGCAATAATAGTTTTTTCAAAAACTGTGCGGTTTTATCCATTTCACTTTATTAAGCAAGGTATTCGTTAGACCGGTGCGGGCGGGACATATGCCCCGGTGTCCGCGCATTTCCGTTTTTGCGGCGCAGGGCATCTTTTCGTAGGTTTATTTAAAAAAATTGATGTGAAGTGTAAATTTTCACACATTTCACGGTTTTGTAGGTATAAGAAGTTTTGTAAGTGTAAGAAGCCAACATAATACTGGATGTCTAGGAATATTTATTCTATAATCACATCAAAATCAACAGTTTTTTGATAATCACTTTTCTTCGTTATTTGACAAAAATCTCAGTATTTTTTTTTTTCCTGCATTTTCTTCGTATTCAAGTCTTCATTAGATTAATAACAAATATATTGATAAATGGCTTAATTTTTTCCAATTCTAGAAAAGTATTTCTCATTATTAACAATGTGATATTTGATTTATAAGTATTTCATTACTACAAATGATGTATTCCTCTTAGATAACTTGAAAACAAATATCTACTAAAGTAATTAAAAAAATAGGTTAATACACAGCGTATTCAGCCTCATGCTTAAAATGAGTACCTGTTTATACAGGGATAATAGGACTGGTCGAAACGTCACACTGACCATGTGGTTTTCATATCTATGGCCGGCGTCCTAGAAATGAAGAAAATACCTTCTCTGCCCCATATACGTCTATCTAGGTGTTGGAATCCTATTATTTTTTTTATTTTTATTTTTAATTCACAGCGTATAATAGTATAATAAAATAACTGAATATTCCTGAACTCCTAACTGAACTGAAGTGTTGAGTGTAGTGTGGTATGGCGTGTGTAACTCGGTTCGCAACTAATAAAAAAAAATATTGTTTTTTTTATATTTTTAATTTCAAAATAATACACACACTATCTAGCTATAAATACAAAAAATCCATGACATTATTAGTCATAATTTAGCTATGAATTAAAAAAATAATACATTTTTTTAAAAACACAAAAATTGCCATATTTTTCAAAAACACAATCTGATCAAGAATTTCTCTCGTCCTTTTCCGGCTCAGATGTACATTACCTATATTTTTTTCAGGTTTTTAGTTTAACCCTTTTTAGTAAAAGGAAATCGTGGTAAAACAAACGAATTACAAAAAAAATATCTATCGTTCCTTAATCTACGTCTTAAGAGCTTTCTTTTGATACCACAATAAATTTAAAAAATATATATTTTTTTTATCAACGACACAAAAAATCGACATTTTTCGAAAAACTTATCTGATCAAAAATTCCTGTTGGAGACTACGGAGATTTTTTCAGATTTTTAGATCAACCCCTCTGGGAGATAGGGTGGGGGACAAAAGTTTTTTGACACATTTTTGGCAAAAATTCCATAAAAAAAAGATTTTGCAAAAATAAATATTTGCTTCTTGATCCACGCATTAATAGGTTTCATTTGGTATACCACTCAAAATTAAAAAATATATACAGTGCGGTGCAAAATATTTGCAACTGAACCTATATGTTTGAATATGGTTGTTTTTTTTTTTTTTTTAATTAAATTCAATCAGAAATTGTTTTTATTATTATTTTTATTATTAATAATTATTCGCAAATAAAATACATAGATATTAATAGATATAAACTATTTTTTATATAAAAACAATAGAAAAATATAAAATTACTAGCTGAGTACCCGTGCTTCGCTACGGTTTATTGACGGTTTGCAATCATCGTGCAATTATTATAAATCATGGTTCTTTATAGATCACATTGCTGACTCTCTCCTCAAGTGTAGATTCACCCCGTTAGAGGTTCATTAGTGTAAAATTCGTAGTTCGTTTCTAAACATGTGCACGGGTAACTTTTATAAGCAAAAATCTAGTCGATATCTCATCTGTCCTAAGAGATACTGAGGAATCCGTGAAAAAATTTTTTACTCCTTTTCACCTCATAGGGGTCGAAAAATCCTTTCTTAGTGGGTTCTTACGTCATATCGAGAAATGTACTCTTGGAATTTCTTATTTCTAATAATAAAAATTCTTTAGGAATGGAATTTAAAAAACTGTTAGAACACTATCGAAAGATTTTAAAAAGTCACCTATATGCCAGAAAGGAATGTTATAACTCAAGAAGCATAGGAGATATAAAGGGATCGATGCTTACGTTATGGAAGGAATATGTTCCCGGAATTCCATGTATTTAATCAAAAATATACCTATTTACCCCATTATAGATAAAATTAAAAAAACGTTTAAAATACTTTCTAAAGATTAGAAAAAAATATATATATATATACCAAAAAGGAATGTTATAACTCAACAAACAAATAAGTTACGAAACATTATATAAGTCGCCCTGATTTAATGAAGATTCGCCCCGTTAAGTGTTGATTGAAGCAAAATTCTAAATTACATTTTTATACATGCGTACGGGTAACTATAGTAAGTAAAAAGCAAGTCGTTATTTCATCAAGAGATATTAAGAAATCCGTTTTCACCCCCTAGGGGTCGAACTTCGAGAAATCTCTTCTTAGTGGTTGCTTACGCCATGGAAGAAATATAGTCCCCGAATTTCAATTGTCTACTAAAAAATACCAATGTACCAATGAAATTTAGGGAAATATAAAAAATGACATTTAGGGGTGAAATATAAAAAAAAAAACGGTCAAAATGAAATGATCTTGAAACTAATGATATTAAAATGTCACCTAAATGCGAAAAAATACAACATAGTTATAGTACAACAAAGACAGAAACTACAAACGGTTCTATAATCCACCCCGAATCTAGAAACTTTCAAAACGCTTTCTAAATATTTTAAATAGAAAATTATGTACCAAAATGGAATGTTATAACTCTGGAAATATAAAGGTTTCTATAATTCACCCCAAATGTAGATTTACCACTTTAGGGGTTGATTAGGGCAAAATCCTGAATTACTGTTTCAAAAATTTGTATGGGTAACCTTTGTAATCAAAAACCAAATCAATATCTCATTGGTCCTAAGGTATATTGAGGAATCCTTCAAATCACATTTCACCCCTTAGGGCTCGATTTTCGAAAAATCTCTTCTTAGTGGGTGCTTACATCACGGAAGGAATATATTTCTCGATTTTTATGTCTCTATATCCAAGGGAAGTTTTATCGAATATAAATACTTATGAAATAACTTACGAAATAACGAAGGAACTTACGTCATACAGGGAATATACTTTACAAATTTCATGTATCTTGTCCAGAGGAGGTTCTATCGAGTAAAAAATGTCCATTTACCCCTTTAGGGGTGAAATTTTTAAAAACGGTCCATTTACCCCTTTAGGGGTGAAATTTTTAAAAACTGTCAAAACCATTTCGAGATATTTTAAAAAGACACCGATATGCCAAAAAAGGATTGTTAAAACTCAATAAACCCAGGAAATACGAAGGGTTGTATAATTCACCGCGATTGTAGACCCCTATAGGGGTTGATTCGGACAACATCCTGAAATAAGTTTTTGCATTTGTATTGGTAATCTTTGTAAGCAAAATCCAAGACGTTACTTATTGGTCCTAAGAGGTATTGAGGAATCTTTGAAATCACATTTCACTCCTTTTCACTTCTTAGGGGTGGAATTTCAATAATCCAGTCTTAGTGGCTGCTTCCGTCATGGAGGGAATATACTTTACGAATTTTATTTATCTATATCCAAGGGATGTTCAATCGAATACAAAATTCCCATTTGCAATTTAAGGGTGAAATTTTACAAACTGTCAATACCATTTCAAGATATTTTGAAGACACCTGTATGCCAAAAGGAATTTTATAACTCAACAAACACAGGGATTATGATGGGTTGTATAATTAACCCTGTTCGGACATTCACCACTTTAGGGGTGGATTAGAACAAAATCCTGAAATAAGTTTTTCAACATTTATATGGGTAATATTTGTAAGAAAAACCAAGACAATATCTTATTGGTCCGTAGAGATATTTAAGAATCTTTGAAATTACATTTCACCCCTTAGGGGTTGGATTTCGAAAAATCCCGTCTTAGTGTATGCTTACCTCATGGAGGGAATATACTTTGCGAATATCATGTATCTATACCCAAGGGATGTTCTATCAAATAAAAAATATCCTTTTTACCTCTTTAGGGGTGACATTTTGAAAAACTGTCAAAACCATTTCGAGATATTTTAAATAGACATCTATATACCAAATAGGAATTTAATAACTCAACAAACACAGGAAATACGTCGGGTTCTATAATTCTCCCTGATTACAGATTCAGCCTTTTAGGGGATGAATAGGACAAAATCCTGAAATAAGTTTTTCAACATTTACATATATGGATTAACATTTATAAGCAAAAATTAAAGGCGATATATTATTGGACCTGTGAGATATTGAGGAATCCGTGAAAACACATTTTACCCCATTTCACCCCTTAGGGGTTGAATTTCCAAAAATCATTTCTTAGGGGGTTGTTAAGTCATAAAAGGGATACACTCCCCGAATTATATGTTTCTCTGTCTAGACGAAATTCTATCGAATAAAAAATACCAATTTACCCCTTTAGGGGTGAAATTTAAAAAAACGGTCAAAACACTTTCTAAATATTTTAAAAAGACACCTATATGCCAAAAAGGAATATTATAACACAATAAACACAGAAGATGCGAAGGGTTGTATAATTCACCCTGATTGTAGATTCACCCCTTTAGGGGTTGATTAGAACAAAATCCTGAAATAAGTTTTTTAATATTTACATGAGTAATCTTTGTAAGCAAAAACCAAGTCGATATCTTATTGGACCTAAGAGATATTAAGGAAAACGTGAAGCCACATTTTACCCCTTTTAACCCCCTTTTCACCCACTTAGAGGATGAGTTTCGAAAAATCCGTTCTTAGTGGGTGCTTACTTCATGGAGGGAATATACTCGCCGAATTTCATGATTATAGGTCCAGTGGTTTGGGCTGGGCGTTGATTATGAGTAGGTAGCTTAGTTACGATTTTATATATATAGATTAAAAATTAGCATGTGCAAAACGTTTGCAACCTGCATACATTTCATATTAAATAATTAATATTTGATAGGGAAACCTTTTGGTTTAATGACTAGGGCACATCGGCGCGACATTGATTGAATTAAATTATTAATTATGGTAACTGGAATGGCCACCCATTGCCTTTTTGCTTCCTCAAACTAATCGTCTGGGTTTTTGAATCTCTGATTGCCTATTCGGCGTTTGACAATCTCCCAAAGATTCTCGATGGGATTGAGGTCTGTGCCGGCCACTTAATAACATCAATATTTTGCTGTTCGATCCAATCTTGGACGATCTTGGCCGTATGCTTTGGATCGTTATCATGCTGATACCTCCAAACAAGTGGCATATTCCAGTCTGCGTACGGAAGCATTTTATTTTGTAAAATATCTCTATAATCCAAAGCATTCATGTTGCCATAAATTCGTCTTAGTGGACCTATTCCTTGTGCCGAGAAGCATCCCCAGGCCATAACGTTTCCACCTCCAAATTTAACTGTCCCTTTTGTATATCTCGGATTAAATCTTTCATTTCTAGGCCTTCTGACATTCGGTTTGCCATCACTTCCAAATTGAATTTTGTTTCATCTGAAAATAATACTGTTCCTTATTTGTGTTGACTCCGGTTTTTGCAAATTGTAGACGAACTAACCGATTTTTATTTGAAACAAAGGGTTTTTTTTACTATTTTGTAGCTGCGTAGATTATTGTATATTTGATGTACTTAAATCTAGTTCTACGCTGTCTTTGATATCTTTGGAAGATATGTGAGGATTTTTTAAAATTAATTTTAGTATTTTGCGGTCCTCCCGGGGCGTTATTTTACAGGTCATCCTCCCTTATGGTAAGATTCAACTCTTCCACTTTTCACAACGCTGGAAATTGAAGATTTATGGATTTATGCTTCTCAGAAATTCCTTTCTGTGTCATACCGTTCTTGTATTCAAGTATAATTTTTGATTTTATTTCAGAATTATACTTAACACCTCCAATTTTTAAAATTATCTTTAATACTACCTTCATATTTTAAATAAACTTCGTATCTTCTGAATGTTCCAATCACACTATTTTAAATTGAGAAAAACAACTAATAAAAACTCTGTAAATCTCGCAAATGTTCCGAATTCGTACGAAAATGCACGACAATTCACATAAATAAACGAATAATGACATGAGTTGCAAATGTTTTGCACAGCCAAATTATACGTAATTGTTATATTTTTTATCTTTTTTGCCTAAACAATTAATTTTAATTATTTTTGTTTTTGTGGTAAACTAGCCAATAACTATTAATAATAAAAATAATAATAAACAAAAATTCTGTATATATTTTATACTGTATATATTTATTTTTTTACTAAATACATGTTTGTTTATATTTATCTCGGGATGCGTATTTTTGAACTCTCAGTATTTTTCTTATATGTGGGTCAAAGAATTGTATAACCAGGCCAAATTTCAACTTTCTATGTTAAGCCGTTTGGCTACATTTTCTACAGTACAGACAGACAGACACATGAATGACGTTATAAGGGTTTTTTTGGTGGTCATACCTACAAAACCCTAATAATGAACGTGCAAATCTAAATAACATCCTTGGATTTTAATTTAATATGGCATGGTTGTGGGGCCATGATACTAAAATATTTATGCATTGACCGTTAAAATAAACATTTGTTTGTGGTAGAATTGTCTCGGCGACAATGTTCACCTGCTCGATAGCCCTCCAATTACCACCTACCATCTAAACATAAACAAGTATCATTAGTAAACCGTAATTCATTTCCAGATTTAAAAATTGTACTACGTGTACTACATATACAAAATTTGTCTTAAATTCACATATAAAATATTGATATCACATATTTTTTAAGGGCTTGAGGAAGTCATATTCTATACTAAAATTTTCAGTTTGGTTTAAATTTTAAGTTAATTTCTTTCTTCATTGATTAAAAAAAATTTCTTCTCTTCTTGCCGAGCTCTGGCGTAGTTTCCGTGTTTCATATCGCCCGGGTTTGGGATGCAGCCGTGTGTATTTAGCTCAAATACTCTAGTATGACGTGGCTCAAAAGGTTGCTGAAGTTTGCGATTAGTGGACGCTTGTCAAGACCTTACAAACCCCAAAAATAATAATCATATTCTCCCATCATGGCCCCAATGTCATGTTAAGGTCAGTCGTTGAATTGTAATCATAGCTAATGCCAGGCGTAACAAAGTTTAGTGTTCAAAACGTGAATTAGTAAAATAACAATGAATTATCAAAAATCAGAATAAATTACATCTGTTCTATTTTACTCTTATTAATAGATATATTTATGAGTTAACACGATGTTGAAATTTTTCAGATCACTGATTCGTAAAATCGCATATAATTTTGTTGAAATTTCAAGGTTAAGGTCAAAAATCGATCATTTCAAGCTGCTATATTTAGTTTTATTTTACCTATTTACATAACATCTATCTATAAATAAATTTATTATATATACAGACAATAAAAACTACAATATCAAATTCCAATCTAGTTTAACAGTGGGGAATCATGGCTCGATTTAGACGTAACATTTTAATGAATATTTTATGTATTGGTTGTCGAAGCTGTCAAAAGATTGACAAGTTGTGTGTAAATTCGATATTAATATAGTCACGGTTACTTCGGGTATACAAGATGGATACAGCGTAAATTGATTTAAGTAACAGACGTTGTAGCTAAGAAATTGCACTAGAGAATCAAATACTTTCATTCGTCAATGCTAGAAAACTTGATGTACAAATATTTAATGAATCTTCTCAACAAACACCTTAGAAAAAAAAAAAACAATGCTATCAAAATTATAACACTGCCTCTCAAAAACTTGGGCATTAAACAGAAAAGGTACAGTCTATTCCAAACGATTAGGCGGAACTAACCGGAATTTTCATTTTTGTAAGTTGTCATTAGCTATTTTTTTATAAATTGATGTTGGCTTTTCCTGAACAAAATGATGAAAAGCTTCAATCAATCGGTAAAAGTAACTAGAATTGAAAATCTAGTCCCGCCTAAACCAAAGAAACAGACTTTAGGATACCTTTAATATATTAATATTAAAGGTAGGCAAACCGCACATGTATATTAGCATCGTATGCGGATGCAATCCCTAGCAATTTAATGTAGACATGGCCATACTACGGCCCGCGTAGCCATGATTTTCTTTCTTTTGTCGCTTGGTTTTTCGGAATTTATGTTGGAAGATAGAAAGGTTATATAAAATATCAAATTGTTAAATATAACAGAATATTATTAAAATTATACAATGTATAGTCTATTTCACGATAAGTTGAAGTGACTATCTATTTATGGTCCTAAACACAGTGGGTTTACCACCCACTGTGTTTACAAATAACTCTAATCCCTTGTTTGTACCCATAAACTAGCCAGAGATGTATCAGGTATAAATTACATTACACCATGTAATGACACAATTGTAACAAGAAATAAACATAAGATATCATCAAAATAAACTTTATTTTTATTATAAATACAATTAATTTACTTATACTTAAATTTATACTTATAATTAAATTTAAAACATTATAATTAGTATTTAAAACATTACAATAAAATAAATTTTAAATTAAAAAATCTTACTCCAAATTTTAAGTCCAAATCATTCTCTGAATCAGTCTCTAAATTAATGATTATAGTACGTTCTATTTGAATATAACTGTCCTCAGTTTTAATAACATGATTTACACAATTTTTCCAACTATCTACAGGGATATTTTCCACTTCTTTTTTTATAGGTTCTATCACAGTGCCGTTTAAAGTGGGAGAAATATTATTCCGTTTTATTCTCGCCTTTAACTGACTCCACATTTGTTCAATAGGATTGAATATACAATAATACGGAGGTAATCGTAAAACTGTGTGTCCTTTGCATTGAGCAATATTATCGCAAACATATTCTTTAGAAAAACTAGAACTTTTTAATAATTTAATTAAACAATTTTTTTTATAACTTTCTTCGAAGTAAATATCATTTTTATATAAAAAGTCTTGGATTTCCTTCTTACTGTTTGCACTATTCGGTACTTTATTTAGTTGCCGACTATGGTAACTTGCATTGTCCATAACAATAACACTGTTAGCCGGTATATTCGGGAGTAATTTATTTTCGAACCAGTTTTCGAACATTTCCGCCGTGGTATCGTCATGGTAGTCGAGTCTAGAATCTTTGATATTTTTCGTAGAAAGCAAGAGTGCATTCGGTATCCATCCAGTTTCAGAACCTGCATGAAGTATCGTAATACGTTTACCTTTATTAGACGGTGCTCTTGTTTGACATTTATTTGACGTATCCACCCAACCTTTTGAGTTTGTTTCATGTGTGTCGTACCAAGTTTCATCTAAATAAATTATTGACCTTATCTTCTCTGTATTTTTTAATGTTTTTTAAATAATTTTGTCTCAAAAGTTTTAATCGCTCTGACTCCATAAGGAACTGCTTCTTATTTAAAGTTTTAAATTGAAACCCTATACTTTTAAGGGCACGCCATAAGGTCATCTTTGAACAATTAATTTCACACTGGTCTTGGATTAATCTTTTGAGCAATATGTCCAATGTTGGCACATTTTGTTCGGTGTACATTTGGTAAATTTTTTGCCGTATTACATCTTTCTGGAAACCATCCAAACATTTTGATATGCCTGAATCCTTTCGTTTTCTTCTCCTATCAATGGATTTATTTACAATATTCCATACTGTTGTCATCGCTACTTTCGTTGCCTTGCTTGTCTCTTCTAATGCCGCTTGTTTGTTTTTGCGGTTCCTTAAATATAAATACACATTGGCCACAATTTCTTTAGCTTCTACAGGTAAATATATACAAGTTTTTTCCCGATTTTTTTTTTTTTTTTTTTTTATTGTATCTTGCACTATATCATCATCTTCTATCATGGTCACATAGTCATCTGCTTCATTTGCTTGCACAGAAGTTAATTGTTCGTTCCAAGGACGCGACATTTTTCTAACACGTACTGAACTATTTAACACAAATCACAAGTTATCTGATAGAAAATTCAAAGCGAAGTGAAAAGATATTTAAAACATCTGCAATTTATACGTGATACATCACTGACTAGTTTATGGGTGCAAACAAGGGATTAGTGTTATTTGTAATTACCACCCACTGTATTTAGGACCATAAGTAGATCATAGTCACTTCATCTTATCGTGAAATAGACTATACTATGTGTATAAAATTATCTATGTGTCTTATTATAGGCTATTCCAAACGTTTAGGCGGAACTAACTGGAATTTTCATTTTTGTAATTTGTCATGAGCTCTTCTTTCAAGGTTTGAAGTAGGCTTTCTCTAAACAAAATTATCAAAAGCCTCATTTAATCTGTAAGACCAACTAGAATTGAAAATCTAGTTCTGCCTGAACCAAAGAAACAGACTTTACATTACAAATTAAAATAACAATAATAGATACAATATTTGCAAACACACAAAACCCGAAATTTTAGCAAATGACGCCCATGAAATAACTAGTTTTAGATTTCGCCGGTAGAGCATGGTAAGCGGAACTAGATTTTGAATTCTTGTAATTTTTACATATTAAGTGAGCTTTTAATCATTTTGTTTTAGCAAAACCCTGTTCAATAGTAAAAAAAACAGCTCGTGACAACTTACAAAAATAAAAATTCCATTTGGTTCCGCTTATAAGTTTGGAATAGCGTTAAAGCAACTAAGGCATACGTATCGAGGAATTTTATCGAGAATAGAAAATAAGGTAGACTTAGGTATGTCTGTTCTTATTTCCTCTTACTTTGTTAGATTTTGACTTATTTTTACAATTACGCTCCTGTGTGTGACATCTAAAAACATCACTTGATTTATCTCTGTATACTTTCATCCTTAATGGCCCTACCTTAAAAATTCATTCAAAATGTACTTAACACCAATATAATTTAGCCCAATAACCCCATATTTGTACCCGGAACTTAATATACATACATACATACATGCATACGTACTTATCCAAAGAAAATAGCAATATAAGGCATGTTAGAGATAATCGATCAAAACAGAAACAAAAACTGTTTAAACTCCATTCACAATAAATATGAGAAAGAAATCACGCTTGGTTAATTTAAGTACCAATGTCATGATTTGATTTAACCAACATCAATCCATAACCGAGTTAGTACATTTATTTATTTAATGGTGGTAAGCTTTTTACGCGTTGCCAGGTTGAGATTGTATTGTTCAGTCGTTTTTAGTCAGGTTTGACATTTACGTGTCACGTTACATTTTGTGAGGTTAAATTTTATTTTTCATTAAATAAAATATTATTGTAATAAAAATGCCGAAAGCTCTTAGTAGCCGTGCTCAAAGGATGGTTTTGTTACGAACTTTTATCTTATTTTGTATATTGTGTTTGTATATTTTAAAAGGTTTTATAATTTGTAATGTGATTGACCAAAAACAATATTACATTTTGTATCTTGGTCGGTAAATAAATATTATATTATATTAATAAAATATGTTCTATTTACATTTGTTACGTTCATTCTTTTTTGTAATTTTAACCTACAGGTCTGTAACGTACAGTCATAACCGTAAAATTTACACTTGCAGCTAGCGGTAATAAATTGTTCGACTGGCAATAATAATTGAATATTCATTATTCCAAGTAAAATTGTATCGAACATCTGAAATTAAAATATTCAAAAATTTCTCTTCGAATAATAAAAAATTTGACTCTTTATCATTCCAATAATTTTAGGTGAGTTCGGGAAGCAAGCTCGGATCGTTCGAGAAATGGTCTAAACGCGTTTATTCGAGCGGTCTGCAGTTAAACAGAGTGACTCGGAACACTCCGAGTTTGCTTCCCGAACAAACTCGGTCAATGTGACACCAGGCGAAAAATTAAAGTAAATTGTATAAAAAGTATGAAAAGAACACGACACATTTCTAAAAACAATTATTTCTGATGATTCTTATACACTGAAATTTTCATTTTTTTATTTAGTACTACATTACGCACTTAATATAATTTAAACCATAAATTCAGTGGTGGCTCCTGAGTACGCGCTGCGGAGCTGCAGCTCTTACTTGTAAATAATAAGAAAAAAAAATCTTTTTTTGAACTCAAAATGCATTTAACATAGTAATTGTGGTGTGAAAATGCTTTTTTTTTAAATATATTTTGAACATTGAATGCTATTGTTTCATAAATATTTACAAGATTCCCTCGAATAAGTCTACGTCGCGCAGCTTATATACTAGCGTCAAGGAAAGTGCAAATGTAGGCTTGTAAAGGGGTACCGGTGCGTAGGCAGTAGTGATAAACTGGTGGAGATTGGAGGTAGAATGCTGTTAGCGTCACAACAACAGTGATCACAGTACTATGAAATTATTGAATGCATTTATTTAAGTCGTAACTGAAATCGCTATACCTATATTATCTCTAAAAATTTGTTGTTTAGGTAGGTATTAATAATTAGTATTTTCTAACTTTTTCTTTTAAATTTATAGAAGTATCCTAGCTTAACAAATACGTTTTTTATTTTAGATTATAAAACAATAGGTTTAAAAAATGAATACTGTCAAATCATACCATTTAACAGACGAACGTTAGAAGAAAAAATTGATATTAAAAAATTGGGGCGACACACACCAAATTTAAATATTTCGGAAAGTGCAAAAAGCAAAAATTATAATTATAAGAGGCAGTTCAACAGATTCTTATATGATAAAACGTCGTGGTTAAACACCTAAATCTATCCTTGTATTATAATTTGCAGCTCTGAGTCCCAAAAAGTCATTAGCCGCCACTGCATAAATTTCGCGACAAATTGGTTGGAAAGAACTGCTGTGCATCATAATTTACATTAATTCCTTTCCTCCATAGGAAATATAGGTTTTCAATATCTTTTTAGAAGTAGTTCGATATAACCTAACTTTTTGACAATTTGCGAATTGGCAACAAGGGAAGTTTTTCAACTGTGACGTCATCTCATAGTTATGGTAAATGGACTCTATTAGTGTCATTTTTGACAATTTAGCAAATTTAAAGAATATGTGTTTAATCATTTAATAGAAGAATTAGAACCTGTATTGATGAAGGCCGTGGTCAAATATCCCATCTTGTTTAGTTTATTATTTTATTTATTTGAGGTTGTTTATTTAAGTGTTTTTGTCCATTTTTACTTGCCATTTTATTAAAATATAAATAAATAAACAAGATTTTTAAGAAAAACTAACCGTTTAAAGAAAAATTGATATATGTTCTATAGTTCTGTATTGCCAAAGGTTATGTGAGTAGTTCTAACATACAAATTTATTCGAAGACATAAGTGTTTTTTTTTTTTCTCGGCCTACTCTGACTTTTTTTTTTAATCACTTGTTAGTTGCCATAATGCCGTAAAAACTAATATTACTTCAATCTTTATATATAAAAATCAATTTCTGTTTGTTTGTCCTTTATGCAAAGCCAAACGGATGGACCGATTTTCACCAAATTTAGTACAGGGAAGTAAAATAATCTGAGGAAGGTTTTAGTGAGGTTTCAACTTCGTCCGTGTCCCCCTAGGAGGCGTTACGGGGGGAAACCATCATTTTTCACTCTCCGTGCAGTTTAAATTGATTACGTAGGCTAAACCTTAAGAGATATATCGATATAATGTAGACTAAAAATGTAGATCTTAACTAGATCTAAAAAAAAAAACTTAGCGAGAGCATGTACCTATCATGCACCAATACGTGTACTTTTCTGTTTTTAAACGTAATAGTTTTTGTATAATGTTTGTGGGTGCATAACATTTGAGTTTTATAAGGATGTATCAATTATTTTAGAATGATAAATTAGACCATTTCACTTAGAATCATAATATATCTAACACTATACATCAAAGATTAATAATAACGTAAACAGAAGCCCGAAATACAAATATGTTGAGAGTTGTGGATTTTGTCAAAAAGTGGCAGTGCTAAGTAGTTATTAATTCTCCACTGCCTAACGGTGGTTAAAATTACTATACCTACCGTTTTATATATTTAACATTATAGTCGTTATGTTCCACTTTTTTGGAATTAATGTAGTGAAATACCGTAGCGAAGCACGGGTACACCCACCAATTTATAAACGCCCCGGTACCCTCACCGAGCAGTAGTGTTGATCATGTATTGCTAGTAAACTGTGCATGGATATTCTTCATTTCATGGAAGTGAAGGGCCAGGTCTATCATAAATTATATATCAATAGCCAGTGATGTCATTGGCATGGTATATTGAGAAATGTTGCTGTTACAACTTTACATGACAGATATAGCTAACTGTAACCGGATTTTACAGAAACTAAAGGAGTTTGTGTAAGCTTACTTCGAGCCTTTCGTCTTCTGCTGTCCTAGATTTTTACTAACTAAATCTAATCTAATTACCTAGTTTTTAGGTATCATCATCATCAAGCCTTGTCCATCATCGGGTGATTTTGGACTGCCTCTAAAAAGAGCATAACTCGTCTATCTGCCATAGGCTTCAAGTCGATGATGTTATTATAGATTCTTTTGTCTTGGTTTCGAGAGCTCTGTGCATTTATTTCTATCAGGGTTGAGCGACGCCAGGTGATCTTGGGTCGCCCTCTACGCCTACTGCCCTGAGGGTTATATGCTAGTGCATAGCGATACACTTCGCTGGGAGCCCTTCAAAGAGTGTGCCCTAACCAACCATACTTTCTTCTTTTTATTTGCAAATTAATGTCCATACCAGTTCTTTCCCCCAATTCTACGTTTGATATTCTACGCGGCCAATAAATGCGAAGAATTCGTCGAAGACATCGATTTACAAATACTCGCACTCTTCTCTTGATAGCTTCTGTAACGAACCAAGTCTCGCAGCCGTACAGAAGAACTGACGTCACGCATGCCCTGAATATGGTAGTTTTCGTGGAAGTACTGTAAATCACAGAATTCCATACCCGGCTAAGAGATGGAGGCGCCTCTAGCTTTGCGTATTCTGCTTTCCACATCTATATCCGCGCCACCGTCCACAGACACAACACTCCCCAAATACTGGAAATCATCCAAACGCTCGATTTTATGGTTACCGAGCAGTAAATGTCTATCGGTTTCTGCATTTATCCGCATTTCTTTCGTCTTGGAGCTATTAATTTTTAATCCAACTTTTGCAGATTCAATCCTGAGGTCATCAAGTTTTCGCTGCATGTCTCCATGCTTATGCGACAACTCACGTTTATCGTCTGCAAAATCCAGTGACTCCAGTCTGACTGTTGGTGTTAGCGGATTCCAAATGATTCCTCTGGGTTTGTGGCTGTTGATCGTCTAGCCACGACGTCTAAAACTATCAGAAAAAGAAGCGGTGACATCACACAACTTTGTCTAACACCTGTAATGGTTGGAAAGGGTTCTGACAAGCTACCATTGTGTAGAACTCTACACGTGAAGCCGTTGTAGCTATTTCTAATCAGAGATATTATTTTATCAGGCACTCCAATATTTTGCATTTCAACCCAAATGCATTCTCTATCGACAGAGTCGAATGCTTTTTCTTAGTCGACGAAAAGGAGATACAAAAGGGAACGGAACTCAACTGCCTGTTCGATGATAATCCTGAGGGTATTAATTTGATCTATACAAGACCTGCCTGTTACCGGCCTGTTCAGGTCGCAATTTCTTGTCGATAGCTAGTTTTTAGGTATACAGTACTTTATTTTCCCCCAAATAAACCCATTAAAAATAGTGTAATAAACTCCAGTTAATATGATTAATTTAAGTTAGAGATTGTAATGAAATTAGTTAATAACTAAAATAAATGTTTGTGAGTTTGTATAAAAAATACTTTTTTTTAATTTTATTTACACAAACTCCTTTAGGCTTACTTCGAGCCTTTCGGCTTGTGCCAGATTTTTACTAACTAAATCTAACCTAATTATCTAGTTTTTAGATACACAGTACTTTACTTATGCCTGTCATTGTCCGGAAAATGTTAATTGGCCGCCAAAAATGGTAATTGACGTCAATGGCCGGACGATGTCGAGATTGGCCATTCATTTCGGGAAATGATAGTTTTGGCCAGTCAAAGTCGTCTTTATAGTTATAAATTAATACTAGGTTTGTAAGTTTTGATACATTTAACTAATTTAATATTCTAATTAATTTATATTTAATTTTTTGTTTCAGGTAAGACGTCGATAATCTGAAATTCCAGCATGTTTCTAGTCTTCATGCCATTGTATCAAGTAAGAAAACAACCTTCCGACAAAATATTTTCTGCAGTAGGGGAAAGTGTTGTACCTTGAGTATGTTGTACCCTGAAACGTTAAGTAGTACAGCTTGGTGGTACCATCTAGGCACTCATATTTGAAAACAGTGACCACTTAGATCCCAGATGTCATGTTAGTTGTATTTACAGTACGATTCTAGGATTCCCCGTGTTTTTATGACGCATAAAGTGAATTGTGATAACAGAAGTAAAAATTAACTTGTTTGTTGTTTATTTACTCGTGGTGTTAATACCCATTATTGTTCCAAGATATTTGGCAGAGATATAGTGTGAACATTGGTAAGTTCAATCCATCAGTTTATTTAACTTTCTGTCATTACCTATTTCTGTGGGATAATGTTTTCTTGAACAAAGCCATATAGTTGTACCCTGAAACATATCGTATGTTGTCCCTGGAAACACCGTTTCACGGTACAATAGGTTGTTTTCGAGTAGGTACACCAAGGTATTATTTGAAAATGTATTTTTTCAGATTCATTATGCCACGTAGCAAAAGTGGCAAGAAAAGGGGTAGTATTAGCCCTGAAAGAATGTTAACGGCATTACAAACTATATGTCAAACAGATACTGAAAAAAAAAAAATGGTATAAGGGAAACAAATAAAGTTTTCCATATTTCTCCTGCTACATTAAGTAGGCATTTAAAATTATATAAACAGTCTACACAAATAAATTACATATATTCACCAAAATATGATAATAAAAGAATTTTCTCTGCGGAAGAAGAAAAAAGTTTAGTTAATTATATAGTTACTGTAGCCAAAATGAAATACGGTCTTACTAAAAAATTGATGTGAAGTGTGAATTTTCACACATTTCAGGGTTTTGCAGGTATCTAGTAAGTGAATGATGATTATTTGGGGTGCCAAAACAAATTTTGTGACAAAATATTTTTTTATGAATTTTAATTCGAATGCCTATTACCATTATTTAAGTTTTTAAAGATGTGCAGTATTTTTTTTTTTTATATATCAAGGTTCATTAAGATTTTGAAAATTGCGCCTATGGCTTCCATTGGTTGTTTTTAGTCATAGCTCCTCCCCTTTGATTTCGTGTACATTCAAATATATAATTAAATTATAATTTCAACAATTTCCACTGGTTATTAAATTTACGCTATTAAAAATTAAATGCAACAATTGCCAAAATATAATTAAAATTTTGAAAAAATAATTTAAACAATATAAAAATGCAAAAAATAAATAAAAAATAATATTGTCTCCTCACGTAGGACTCGAACATGAGTCCGATTACGAGTTCTTGGACAGAACGCAAGTATCTTAGCCACAGCACCAAGAAACACGTTACTGTTTAGCGTATTATATAACTATAAGTTGTCAACATTATTAGCAAAAAAACAGAAAAAATGCTTTTTTTTCCAAAAACATAATCTGATCAAAAATTCCTGTTGAACTATTCCGGTTCACACCAATGTACATTACTTAGAATTTTTTCAGATTTTTAGTTTAAACCATCTGGGCTACAGGGTGTGGGACAAAATTTTTTTTGCACAATATTGGCAAAAATCGCTTCAAAATAATTTATTTTGGAAAAATAAAAATTTGATCGTTAATCCACGTACCAAGGGCTTCCATTTGATACCCTACTCAGAATTAAAAAAAAATATTTTTTTTTTCGATGAGCACATATTTGTTTATATTTTTAGGGGGATATGTTTTTTAGATGTTTTGGTATTTTTCCTATGTGCGGGTCAACGAGTTGTATAAGCATGCCAAATTTCAACTCTCTAGGTTTAGCCGTTCGGCTACAATTTTTACCGAACAGACAGACAGACAGACAGACAGACAGACAGACAGACAGACGACAAAATGACGGTATAAGGGTTTTTTGGTCATACCTACAAAACCCTAAAAAGGAATAAGACAACTAGCTTATAAGTATGCTACTGCAAGCAAGAAAATATATCCAACGAAATGGGATGAAGAAAAGATAGCCGGAAAAGTACTGTCCATCCGTAAACCAGAGGCTACCAGTTTAGCTAGATGTACCAGCTTTAACAAAACGAATGTTGACAATTTCTTTAATAATGTTGAAAGTGTGCACAAAAGATTTGGCCCATTCCCTCCGCAAAGGATATGGAATATTGATGAAACGGGATTAATGACAGTCCAGGTGCCTTCCAAGGTTATTGCACCAAAAGGTGCCAAACAAGTTGGCAAAGTTACGTCCGCTGAACGTGGCCAACTTGTTACTATGATTGCTGCTATAAATGCACTAGGAAATCACATTTCGCCAATGTTAATATTTCCTCGAGCATTTTTCAAGGAATTTATGATAAACGAGACTCCACCAGGTACCATTGGCGGAGCCAATCCATCAGGATGGTCAAATGATCGTCTATTTTTACAATTCTTGCATCATTTTATACATCATACTCAACCATCAAAAGAATCACGATTGCTATTATTATTGGACAATCATGAAAGCCACTTATCGTATGAAGCTGTAGAATGTGCTGCAGAAGCAGGAATTGTAATGGTGACTTTCCCTCCTCATACCTCAAATAAATAACTGTCTCTGGATGTTTCTGTATACGGTCCATTGAAGACTTATTACAACCAAAGTGATGATGACTGGCTTGTAAATAATCCAGAAAAAACCTTTGATATTTATTCGATTTCTGGAGTCTTGGGAAAAATATATTACCGTGCTTTTAATGCCAATAATATAACTCATGGTTTTAAAACTGCAGGCATTTTTCCCTTGGACCGTGGCATTTTCATAGGAGAAGATTTTTTAGAGTCATCAGTAACAGACCGTCGGAAACCAATCCAGAAAAGCCAAAAAATTTATAAGCTATCACTGTAGGAACGTCAACAGAACACTATGCAAAGACCGGTCCATCAACTGATTCTTTAGTATCTGCCTCTGACAATGATTCAGTTATTCTATCTCCAGAAGCAGTGCAACCATTTCCAAAAGCTGGGCCTAGAAAAGTGGGTAACAGGGGACGAAAACCAGGAAGAACTCGTATTGCTACAGACACTTCAGAAAAACTCGAAATAAAGAGAACTTAAAGAAACAGTCAAAGAAGTCAGCTACACAAGTAAAAAAGAAACTGAGGTTAGACACTTCTTCAGAATATGACGTCTCAGATTAGTCTAAGACATTTTGTATTAAAATTCAACTATGTTTTCGTTCTAAATTTATCAGTTAATAAAATTTTGTAATACGAACCTGCAATAAAATTATTTATATACCTAAACCGACATTTTTTTAAGATATAAAAATCTCTTCAAAGTACAACATATGGTGTTTCGTGGTACAACACCTTACTGTACCATGAAACACATTGACTACAAAAGAAATTATTTAAATATGACTAATGAAATATTGCTTAACTGCCATAAAACCGAAATAATTGTGTGCATTAAGATGTATTATAACTTTTAATGCATTCATAGTACTAAAAATAAAATATTTGTCTCTTATATAGAGAAAATATGAAAAAGTGTTTCTAGGTATAACACTTTCCCCTAATAATAATGCGACAATTTTAAATTTGTGCATTCAATGACATTCACTGTCAATATCATGGTACAATTAATATTAAATATTACAATAAATGAAGGTCACTTTAGTTAACGATGTTGTACTCTGTCACAGTTAAGTTATTGGTTAGGTCGGGAATAAATCATTACTGTTCAACTATACTCAAGCACAATTTAATATCTGGACATCCCACTGCTTTACGAATTACGAAGACGACAAAACTAGCTGTTAACGATATGAAAGACGAATATTCTTATGGGCAGAATTAATATAAAACCTATTAATAATTTAGGGATTAAGTAGTACTAATCAATAAATATAGTTAAGTTCATAAAATCCATTTCTGTTTAATGTGATTCTCTTTGATTTATTATGTATTATAAACCCCAATCTAAGATTTATGTCTAGGGATTAATGGAAACTTCAATGCATCTGAAATTAATTTATAGTTTAGTGGAATTTTATAAAATAAATACTTTACATCACACACTAGTGCTGTAAAATTTCACTTTAAGAGGATCCTATACTCGGTCCGCGCGGAACGTAAAACACATGTTAGGACTTGTCGGATTTTACCTACGCTAATCAACTGATCAAAATTTAACAAAAACATATGTAAAGATAATATATAAATCTTTGATCCTGTTGATTGTTTTTTCTTAAATTCCTTCCTGTTTATGAATAATTGCACTTGCAAAGTAAGCAATTTGAAAGTAAAGAAAAACAAAAAAATATGAAAAAAATACACAATGCAAGCAAAGTTTAAGGGACTATTACCGGTTAGAAAGGCAAAAAATGACCTATAATTAAATATTTTTTTTCTCGTTTCCTTTATTATAGAACGTTGTGCAACTTTTTTTATTTTATTAATATTATATTCAAGATTATAAAAAAAATTTTTTTTTTTTTTACAATACATAGATAATTATATAGATGGCGCCAAAGTTCAGTAACAAAAAATTATGATGCTCCATGGCCCGGGGTTAATCTCGAAATTGACAAGTCCGAAACAAATAATTCAAAAAGAATTTTAAAGATGAAGGTGTTTTACATCGTAATTTACCACCTATTATAAAAAAAAGGGTGTAAAAACAAAATGGCGGATAGGTGAAATTTTTTTTTCTAAAAATCATGTTTTTTCCCCCTTTTACCCTTATCATTTTTTTTTCTTTCAAATTTTTTTGCAATTTTCTGGTAAATTACGGTAGAGGACATCAAAATGAACAAAATTCACTAAATTTTAAAAATATCCGTTGTGTAGTTATGGAGAATAAGTCTGGGCCGATTGAAAAAACACCATTTCGAGAAAATCACTTTTAAAGTTTTTTTTAATATTTGTATTGTAATATTTAAAAAAAAATTAAGTTTCAGCCCTTACAATTGGTTAATCAGCAATCCCTGGTCCATATAAAAGTACTCCCGAATCAATCATTTGTTGCTGTTCATCTTGCTGAGCAGTTTGCTTTGCCAAGCGAGCTTCCTTCGACGCCGCGGTACTCGCTTTATTGGCCATCTCAATGCGTTCCTCATCTTTTTTTTTAAACATAATCATACGCAGAGTGTCCAATTATGCATCCCATTATCTCCAATATTTTCAAGAGGGACGTTCTACCTTCATTAAATATTGCTAATGAAATATTAGCAGCCAAATCAGTAACTTCTCTTCCCACAAACGTATGTTTGGTAACGATAGCCCAAAGTGTTTTATATATATATTTTAATGTTTAATTATATATATATATATATATATATATATATATATATATATATATATATATATATATATATATATATATATATATATATATGTATTTGAACAGAATAACGGTGTTGAGAAGCACACCTGCCGAAACTCGTCAAACCAGCTGTCGCGCACCGAAAAAGCGCATGCGCTAAAATTGCCACCAATTTCTTATTTTTTTGAATTTCGTTATAAAAATTTAGGATATGATTTCTGAAGGTATAAGGAATCAAAAAATATAAAAAAAAAAAAAACGATTTTTTGAAAATTATAACCGGTAATAGTCCCTTAATGTGTCGATTGCACATACATACACAACTGTGACTTATATTAGTTAGTAGTACTGCAAAATTCGAATAGTCAAAATGATTTTTTTTAATTGAAAATATGCTGCCTCTAGCGGACAGAAGTATGAATCTATAAAACTCCGCCCCAAGTACAGTCAAGTAAGAAAAGTGACAAAACTTATCCAAGGTCATTATTATCTTTCGGAAGATTTATTTCATAGATTATTTCAGTATAAACATAAGATTTTAAAATATTTTAGAGGGAAAAAATCATTTATAATTTATTTACCGGTCTTTTTAAATCTTCTTAATTAATTTATCCTAATTTTTAAGATCAGAATGGTAACCAGACAACTGGGGCAGTAAGATAATTCGGGCCGTTCACAATTGGGGCTTTTCACAACTGGGGCCATTAACAACTGGGGCGATGGACAATTCGGGCCGTACACAATTGGGCCATAACTATAAGAGCTAGAGTCTTCTTTTGTTTAAAATTGAAAATGATTATTTTAAGAGTTGGATTAAGTACATTTTGGTGGGAATTAGAATAAATAAAAAAATTGTATTTTAAGGGTTGGCTTAAGAAAATTTTCGTGATTATTTGATTAAAAAGAAATTGTATTTTAAGAGTTATATTAAGTAAAATTTAGTGCTCTTTTGACTATATAAATAAAAAATGTTTTTTAAGGGTTGGCTTAAGTAAATTTAAGTGTTCTTTTGAATAAATAAATAAAAAATGTATTTTAGAGTTGGATTATATACATATTAGTTTTTTAAAATAAATTTAAAATTTTGTATTTTAAGGGGTGGATTAAGTTAATTTTAGTATTCCTTTGAATAAATCAAAAAAAAATCATTAAAGGGTTGGAACTAAGTAATTTTTAGTGTTTTTTTAAATAAATATTTTTTTTTATATTTGAAGGGGTTAAGTGGCGCCCCATATTTTGGCTGCGCCCGAGGCAAAGTGCCTCCCAAAACTAGCGCCCCATATTTTGGCTGCGCCCGGGGCAAAGTGCCTCCCAAAACTAGCGCCCCATATTTTGGCCGCGCCCGGGGAAAACATCCTACGAAAGCGGCGCCCCATTCTTTGGCTGCGACCGAGGCAAAAGCGCCCCCACGAAAGTTGCGCCCCATATTTTGCTGCGCCCACGGCAAAATCCCAACAAGCGGCTCTGACTCGGGACACCGTCCGGAATACAGCGCCACCAACCGCAACTTTCGTAGGGGCGCTTTTGCCTCGGGCGCAGTCAAAGAATAGGGCGCAACTTTTGTAGGATGTTTTTCCCCGGGCGCGGCCAATAATGGGGCGCCGGTTTTGGGAGGCACTTTGCCTCGGGCGCAGCCAAAATATGGGGCGATTGACAGAAACTGCTTAAACAGACGACAACTAAATCAATTAACAGATTAGAGGTATTGAGACCATATGCACATAAATAATAATTAACCTTTATCTGAAATATAAATACAGTGATTTCTTTGCGTGTACAGTGTAGGATCCCCTTAAGGCTGTTTTAATTGATAGTTTATAAAAAATAACACGAATAATAATAAGGCAAAGGATGTAATACGACATGTTTTGAAGAGTATCTTGTAGTAGCCGACTGGCAAATTAAACCGGCCCGGGGAACGTTTGTAGAGCCATAGTTTGGAGAACCATCTGAAAGCTGCACATACCCAAAATTTGAAATCTGAATATTGTCGCTAGAAACTAATCATCACTCTAGCAATGTAAAAATGGTATTGAATTTCTTAAATATAACAATGTACTTGCAGAGCACATTTAACAATCGCTTTCTTTTGCTCCAACAATCTATGTTTATGACAAAGACCAATAAACATCATCTAGCGTCATTGTGTAAATGTCATTATTCAGCTTACGGCTGAACCCCGTAGGCTCACCAGTAGGAAAATATAATATTTTCTTTTCATATCCAGCGTAGTCAACACATTACCGAGCTGATTAGGCATCTGACATTAGGGGTTTTTACTCCGACATAAATTATGTAAACCGACGTAAACAAAAACTTAAGATCTTAAAATAGAGAAATTAAAAAAGGAATTAAAACCGCCAAAAAAATTTTGTTACT
This sequence comes from Liopterus haemorrhoidalis, assembly GCA_963971575.1. NCBI lineage: Eukaryota > Metazoa > Arthropoda > Insecta > Coleoptera > Dytiscidae > Liopterus > Liopterus haemorrhoidalis. Next base: position 33,722,887 of record OZ020618.1, read on the forward strand.
GATTGCGGCCCGCGACCTAAAAAATTTAAAATTTCGTTATTAAATGCGGCCCCGACGTGAAAAGGTTGCAGATTCCTGTTCTAGTGTAAATCTGATGAATAGTTCTCCTAAAAAACTGTGTCCGCCTTGGTAAGTCCTCCAGGTATGATTCGTTAATTGCATTAAGATTTAATTATATTGAAATATTAAGATCGTTAACTGACTGAAATTATTTTAAAAATTAATAACAAAAATGTAGTATCCGAAGCAAAGAGTTTGAAAAATAAAATAAAAAAATTAATAAGTTTTAGATCAGCATTGTTGGACAAAATTCAATTATGTTGCAGAACAAGAGAACTTGCCCAAATATTTTTAATAGACTATAGTACGATTTTATCCAATTTCGACGGTATGTAATGCACAGCTTTTATACTATTTTTTAACATTTCCTATAACATTTTCGAAGTTAAAAAGTATAAAAAAATTTCTAAGTAGTACTATAGGACAACAGCGGTTTTGTGACTTAACATTAATTAGTGTTGAAAACGATCGAGCAAGATTAATGAGGTATGAAGATTTAATAGACATTTTTGCGGAAGCTAAAAGTCCAAAAAAACTGTTTTAAACACTAAATGTATATGTACCTATAAATCTCTTGGTAAGTTTTTTAATTCGCTTATTTATTTTTTTCTTTTTTTAAAAACTATTTTTTGTTGTATTGATTTTTTAAAATGTTCTTCAAATAGATATCGTAATTTTAATTAAGTATTGTCAATCTTAAAGCGCATAATTTTTTTTCGAACGTTGCACGAGGTTTGAGAAAGATATCTCAGACCGTTGACACACAAAAATAACAAATATGTGTGTAATGTGTGTTATGATTCTGAGTGTACTGTCAGTGATATCGTCCACGCCTCCTTGAATTGGGGGGAGCAGGCGGGAACGATAGATGCCCTAACGCAAAGAGTATAGGATCCTCTTAAACACGTCACTTGCTTATTTTATCAGTGGTAGAAAAATACATTTATCTATACTGTTCAGGGCCGGCTCAGAGGTCGGGACTTCGGGGATTTTTCCCGAGGCCCCGCGTTTAAAGGGGCCCCGCGCTTTCATGTTTCTAACAAATATTAGTAGCTAGGGCAAGTTTATGACACCAAATGCAACGTTTTTTACAAGTCTGATGTGCATCATTAAATAAATTGATAAAATTATGTTCATGTATCATTTCTTCCTTTTTGGGAAGGGGCCCCGCATATAATATTTTCCCGAGGCCCCGCAAAACCCACAGCCGGCACTGATACTGTTATATAAATTAGTTCGTTGGTGTGTAAATATGTATACTAGCTGGAGTACTCCTACTTCGTACCGATTTATAATGTACCTTTTTGCTGTAACGTAAATGATAAGTGAGATATTTCAATTTTAAGTAGAACAGAAAATAATCGTTTTTTTTATTCTGAACCACACTTTTGACTACATTTTTAATGTTAAGTAAATAATAAGTGAGGTACTTTGTTTATAGGTAGCTGACTTCATAGCTCCCCAAATATCAACTGCATTGAACATAGAATACTTTTTTTCTCATATTCTTTTTTGCTGTGAAGTAAATGATAAATTAGATATTTCAATCTTATAAGTACGCTCCTCTTGCCCCCTAAATAATCTTCTTAGTAAAAATTGCATTGAAGAGAAGAAAACAAAATGTGTCTTCATAAACATTTTTAATGTAAAGTAAATAAGGAGTGAGTTATTTCAAGATCTTAATTTTAGGGTGTCCCCTCGTAATCAACAAATATTCATCCAATCGAAAAAGTATATAGAACAAAAAAAAAATGTTTTCAATTTTTATCACATACGATTATGCTGTTAAGTCAATAATAAGGGAATTATTTAAAAAGAGTAGCTTTAGCCCCCCACCCAAATATTCATCTAAATGAAAAAATGGATCAAAATAAAAGATTTATTTTCTTATTATAAACTATTTTCGTCGTATATGATTTTGCTGTTAAATCAATAATAAGGGATATATGTAGATTTGAGTTTTAGGGTGTCCTCCGTAACTTCATCAATATTCATCTAATTGAAAAAATGCATGGAACAATTTTTGTTATGTACCTACATTTTTCTGTTAATGTCTATAATAAGGAAAATATTTTTAGTTTTTTAATAAACAGTTTTAACTCCGAACCACCGCCTTAGAATAAAAATTTTGAGGTGCTTTATAGCCTACGTTCATGTTCGAATCCTTCCTAAAATTTCATTGTTTTTATAAACAAACTTAAAAACATGACAGAGTGCATGAAATACGCATGTTTAGCAAACATTCACAGAGTATAGACCAGTGGTGGCGAACGTATGAACCGCGAGTCATACATTGACCCATATGACGATTTCAAATGACCCATACTAAAGAAGATTTTTGCAGTTCTAAAGATTCTAAGATAACTAAGGTTGAGTCGCATTTATGAAACAGGTTTGGAAAATCGAAAAATATGATAATAATACTGAGATAGAATTCAACTATTTCTTGTTATATACCTATACACGTCAGACACAAGGCAGCTAGCTAAGATAGAGTTAACGAGATTAGCAGGGTGTTCCACACAACTACTTACACCCTAAAGCGGCAGATTTTTATTTACGCATTATATATTTGGTCCGCGATTTGAATTTATAAAATTTCAAATTTAATTTTGACCCGTCTGGGAAAAAGGTTCGCCATTGCTGGCATAGACAGTGCGTAGACAGCCACTGGATATTTCGAGACGCAGAGGGAGAGCTTGTATTTTTTCTACGAGACAACGGACAATTCAGCAAGTATATTATAAAATTATAAGTGTCATACTTTGAGTAAGGTCAAAACCCTGTTAAATCTAGGGTACTGCTTAGTAATATCTTAAATATTAATGAAAACTATTTTATTTATACACGACAATTATTCGTATTAACAGTGTAGTATATATTTATAAAAGTCACTCATCTAGTTTTAGGATACAATAAATGTCACATTATGTTGCAATATATTAATGATTTTACATTTCCCAGATTCATAATTATTAATTGAAGTTTTAAATAAACCATATCGATGTCACGGCAAAAATTCATCTGCTCTTGTTACTCTTTAAACTGGCCTAATATTTTTTCTGGCTTATTGGCATCACTTCAAATTCTAAATAAAACTAATCGATATCTTCGATATTAAAGGAATTTTAAATCATATGTAAATATTTTTCTTCAAGAATTTTAAATTAGATTCTTTGCTCTTAGATTTGAAAGTGTGCCAAAAAATAACTAAGAGATGAGTCATTTAACGATGTCTATGGTTTTATTGTCAATTTAATGTTATGTCTGTTTAATATCTAAAATATCCAGACATATTATTTGAAAAAAGATATTACATAATATGGTTTCATATATCACCAATTACGTAACTGCTTAAAGTATACAGAAAAACAAACACCACCATCTAAATAAATACTTGTGTTTACAACACATTTTAAATATATAGTAATTTTATCATATACCTTCGAAATCCAGAAAAGTTCGAAAATTCATACTTTCCATAAATTTTGAATTTATCGTTCATTACGAAATAGCTATTTATACAATAAGTAGTGAAAGGGGAGTGTTTTAGGCACTAGACGTGAAATTTGGACAATACTTCGAGTGCCTAAAATTCATTTAGCACGTGTTTTATACAAGTGTTTTCTACAGCGTAAAAAAAATTAAATTATGTATTTCCGAAACTGAAATTTTTAATATCTATATTAATAAAATTTGAGGCCATATCTGTTTTTTTTTTTGCTTCATATTTGGATTTTACACGTTTCTGATGATTATAAAACAATATCTGCAATAAAAATCAACTTTTGTCTGTCTGCCTGTATGAGATTCACGCGGAAACGGTTGAACATATTTTGACGTAATTTGATATGATGATAGAGTAAAACCAGGATTCGAACCAATACATATAATATTCGCCTATCTCTGTTGTTTTCTACTAATAATCAATTGCCATATTCGGAACTTTTCGTATATACTTGAATAAACTCGTGGTGCTAGGCTAAGAGAAGCGTAAGGTGCGGAGGTGCCAAGACTGTAGTCTTGGATGTATCTATATACCACGATACTAAATACTGATGTAAACATACCGTATTACGATCAGCTGAGATTAAATCAATCTTTTTTAAGCGTTATTTCTATTATTCAGTACTAAAACTCGTTTCACTTTCAATTTGAGTTACGAGGGTACACTCAAAAAAAAAAATGTATTTTAAATCTTTTTTTTTGTATGCATTGTTTCATTTAGATTTAGATGAACATTGGGGAGTTACCTTACGGGGACATCCTAAAAGTGAACTTTCGAAATATCTCACTTATTATTGACTTAATAACAAAAACATATGTAACAAAAATGATTTAAAATAAGAAAATAATTCTTTTTTGTCTTACTGCAACAAATTGTACGCCAGGCCGCTGCCAGCCCATAAGCCACTAGTTTATTACAAATAAAAAGAGTATGTATCAAATTATGATCTACAATGATTTTTTGTTTTTACATCTGGCACTTTTAGGCACTAGTGTCTAAAAATGACACATTTCAAAACAAAAACAAAAACAATTCAAATGTAACAATTCCGTAACGATTGTAAAAATATATATTTAGAAATTAACTGATATCTTTATTTATTTTTGGGTTTGTGGTCACGATCGCTTAACCAGAAGGGGTTGTTTGTGTAGTGAATTCCAATAACAAATAGCAAGATTGTTGTATGTTAAAGAATGTTTATTTTTGTACTTATACTATGTTGCAATTAATTACTTTATTATATCCTTTTAATTTAATTTTAATTTAATTAGTATCCATTGAAGTTTTTTATTAAAGTTTCAATGTAAACTTAGTTCTGGTCTGAAGCAGAAGGTACGAAGCGGAAACGCGATATTACTTTTATTCAATCAATGCGATGTTAATCGAAATTGTGTTTCTTTAACTACTAGAAGCCGACAGTACAGTGGTTAATTAAGTCTCGTTTACAAACCATTCATAATGGATACTGTACAGAATGTCAGTAGTAAGTAACAGTGATTAGATTAACTTAGCTTTAATCTTCATATTTCATGAGTGTGATCTTTATGCAATTTTACCATAAAAATGGATGCCATAAGATAAAAGTAAATATGTATTTCATGACATTTAGATTCTGAATTAAAATGTGTCGCTATAGTTATAAAATATTGATGTTAAGTGTGAATTATCCAACATTTCAGGGTTTGTAGGTATTTAATAAGTGTAATAATCATTTCAAAATCAACAGTTTTATATAATCATTTTTATTCGTTATTTGCGTACATAGGTATATTAACTCGGTTCTCAGCTGTAAAATTTATTATATTTTTAATTTCATAAATACAAAAAATACATAACATTATTAGCCATAATTAAAAAAATAATTGATTTTGTCAAAAACACAAAAACTGCAATATTTTTCAACAACGCTAACTGATCAAAAATTTCTCTCGGATATTTCTGGCTCAGATCAATGTACATAATCTATAATTTTTTCAGATTTTTAGTTTAACCCCTTTAGGTAAAAGGGTGCTGGACAAAAACTTTAACACATTTTTTGCTAAAAGCGTGTTAAAAGAATCGAATTTTAAAAAACTACCTTTTGTTTCTTAATCTACGTTGGAAGATCTTTATTTTTTATTTATTTATTATTGCCACACAATAAATTTTAAAACATTATTTTTTTTGTGGTAAAATACCTACAAAATCCTAAAAATGGAAGGTAAAACACAATGCAAAATACAAATAATTGGATTAATTAATCGATACAACTGACGAACACAAAATGTATAATTATGTGTTAGAAAAAAAAAATAAATAAATAAATAAAATAAAATAACTGTACATTTATTTATTTTTTATCCAAATTGTTACATAAATACTTAAAAGAATTCCGTGCTAAAAGTTGTAAACAAAAAATACTCATTAATGTTTTTAATGTAATAATTAAAAGAGTTAGAATAGAAAGTCTAAATACGCCCTGATTTTTCTGTTGTATTATTTTTTTACTAAACACGAAATGCGTCTCTTGATACATGTCACTCACTTCGAGAATACACTTTAAATGAAATGTTTTGCCCGCCGACTGGTAATCCATTTTTTTAAATGGATTACCATAGTGGATTAAATAAGTGTGGTGCTTAGTAGATGGTATAATATCTTTGTATAGAGAACCACCATAAGTGAAAAATTGTAAAACTTCCAGTTGTCATAAATATTATTTTAAAAAGTTTACAATACGACCAGATTTAACAGGTATAATTCCTAGAAATAAATTTAATTTTCAGAATATTTATTTGAAAAATTATACCTGTTAAATCCGGTATGTTGTAAACTTGTTAAAATAGTATTTATGGCTGACTAAAATAGGTCTTATTCCCCTTAATAGTTTTACGAGTTTCCATTTATATTTTGGTTCAGTACAGGTGCGCACCCTCAATTTTTTCGGAGGGGGGCTCAGAAGGCAAAATTTTTCTTAGGGGGGCTCAAAAGCCAGATAATTTTCTTGGGAAGGCTCAAATTCAATTTCAGAAATAATGTGTCCCTTAAAAACATGTGCCTGTGGGCCCAAAACACGAAAATAAATGTATAAAATCACATTTTGCGACTAGAATATTTTTTCATGTTAACCGATTTTTCGTGTTAAATAGTCACTACTGTATTTTCATGTGTAAAGCCTGATTTATAATAGATATGTTATGGAACATAAGCATAAAAATTATACTATTTCCTTTGTTATGTTTATTACAAACAGATGTTTTGAATGGTCAAACCTATTGTTCTATTACGTATGCGCTATGCTATGGAGTTATTATAAACCAGACTTAAAGCTGCGTACCACACCTGATGATCGAACCAATATGCTTGATAGGTACATAAGCGCGTATACAGATTGACTAGGTCTCATGCTAAAATATGATTCACATTATGAAAAATTGGCAATGTTGCAACTTCCGGTGCAGCTAATGACAGTGGCGGGCGTATGCTGTGAAAAACCCGCAGCCCTGGTTTAAAATGTATTTTCTCATCTCGATACCTAACTCGAACTGTTGATCCTGAATTTCATTCGAGGTTCGTTTTAATTAATTCAGTCACCTTCCATGCATTTTTGTTATTTTGATGTGGAAATCTAAACTTAATTGTCAGTCACGATCTTTACTCAATTACTTGTTACTCTGCGGAATCTGCGGAATGTCTCACCATTTTCATTTAGTTTGACTGTTATGGTTGCACATATCTAAACATACCAAACTTTTGTTTTCCTAAACCAAAATAAAACATTCTTTTCTCACGATAATCCACAATACAACAAACAAAAGATTAACGTGCTATGTAAAATGTTATGCATGGCTTTAATTCGTCCGTGACTAGATTCCAGAAATTTAGAACAAATTTATATAGTGCACAATCTTGTAGAGAAGTAAATCGGCATGTGAGTTCGGACGATCCACGAGTGCTAAGAATATCCTGAAAGTTTAGCGCGGAGGCAACGACCTCCCTTAAATAATACGTTCAGTGAGCCGATGGTTTCAAGATGCAAGACCGTGGTATGCATTGGACACAATCACTTCAAAAATCTCTTGGTAAAAATACACCAGTCATTCCACTCACTCCAAAAGAAGACCACCCCTTTCGTTGTACATATTTATGTATTATGTAACTTGAGTGCTGTAACCGATGAGTCCTATTCAAGGTTACGGTTAAAGCTATTAACTCCTTTTTCTTTTATACCTAAAGTAATGAAAAAATGATAAAGTATCATGTTAACTCTATAAGAAATAACAATAATAGCAGGAGTTTTTTTTTTTTTTTTTCATTGTAGCTGTACAATAAAATTGTATTACTATTCAATTCTCTTTGGAACCTAAATTTGAGAAAATAAAAAACAGATATAGTCAGCTTTTCAGTTTGACTACCCTATATTATCGAGAAAAAAAGTTGTCTGGGTAGACATGGAATTTATTTATTTTTAAATTAAGTTGGCAATATCATGCTCCTGTACCATTTAATTGACATTTGACATCCGAGTTTGAGATTATATTCAAAATAATCATATATTTATAAAAAGATAATAATAATAATAAATTTATTTTGTGCCATTCGGCTTTGAAAGAATTGGTTTACATTCTATAATAAATATCTTTACTATTCTGATACATAATAATTCATTTTATTCTTTTTTCCAAGACCAGTTTTCATCCAGCCGAGTAGTCTAGTAAGTCTTCTGTTTTTCTTGGTTCTGGCTGCAATCCTTCAGTTTCTTAGATGGTCTAATATTTCTAGTTCTTCTCTGCCAATTCTACATATTTTTTCTGTTTCTTCCATCCAATAATTTTACAGAACTGTCAACCAAAAATTTGACCGGAGGTAGTTTTGGATGACAGTTCTGTACTTTTCAGTCGTACCAACACCGACTTGTTAGTTTTTGTTTACAACTTAACTTTTAGTAGTTTATTAAGTTGATAAGAAGTTTATTTAGATCATATAATTAAATATAAACTTAGCACAATTAAACAATATTTATAATTTGGTTTACTATAACCAAATTGTTATCTGCCATCTGAACCTAAAAATTTTTAAGTTGGCAATGAAAAGTAATAAGAGATGGAAGGTATAAAATATATCACTGGCTCTTATTTATTTTTTTCCCCACTATATTCTGTAGTATCAAAAGTTGAAATGACGTCAGAGTAGGATAGAATTGAAAAAAGTATTGAAAAAAGTATAATGTAGAATGGACTTAACACGAATTAACTGTTCTTAGCCTGATGTCAGTCTGTGGACAGATACAGAGTAAATTCAGTTGAACAGATTTTTAACATTTCATATTTAAGCTTCGAACGTGAATATCTCAATTTTATCAACTTTTTGTACAGATCCGGCCATCGGAATGGATAGTTTACTGATGTCACCTTTATATATTTCATAAATATTCGGCAACAGAGAAATTTTATAATGAATATGATTGAAAGTGGAAAAAGATGTAGATGGATTGAAAAATTTGCGCTAGTGTGATCTATCAAAGGATAGCGTCTTCGACAGGTTTAGAATTGAGAGTGGAGGGATGATAATAATAATAATAATTATAAATTTATTTAAATTTAAGATACAAAAAAATATACATAATTTACGTCACTATTACATACATGTACTACAGAGAAATGTTTATTTTACATAATAATATTTGAAGTGTCATCCTCTAAATATTCTTCAATGCTGTAGTTAAGCTTTCTTTAAGAAGTGATTTCACAAAACATTTTTAAATTGTTTTGCAGACAATTCTTTTATAGTTTCCAGCTATTTATTAAATAACTTTGGCCCAATGTGATATGGCAATTTTTTGGATATATTTATGTGACCAAGGGGAGTTTGAGTTTATCTCGTCCTCTGGTTTCATATTTCATTTCAACCAACGGAGTGCGGTTTTTTACTGGTAGAAACAACTGGTCTGAACTGGGCGGTCGGTGGTTCGAGCCTCCTTCGTTGGTGATATTATTCGGGCGAGAATGATATGTTTACATTTTCACAATCATTCACCCCTCATCCAGGTGTAGGAGCTCGCCCCCTGGAATCGGCGATTAGCTTCGTTGCCGAAATAGGCCGATATAAAATAAATAAATAACAATATTTCATTTCCATGACTGCTGCCACTTTTTGCAAAGACATGTTGATTTTCTTTTACATACAGATGTAACTCTAATATGTAAGCAGACGGTAGAGTTAATATTTTAAAATCAACGAAAAGCTGTTTACATGAAGTATTTGAACTAACCCTAGCTAATACTCTAATAGCTCTTTTCTGCAGAATAAAGATTCTTTTCCACTCTACGGAGGTACCCCATAATATTATACCATACATTATACTTGACTGTATATGGGAATTACAGTTTCGCTGTTTTCACAGATACATGGTTCAAGACTTTGCGTAACATGTAAAGATAGGAATTTATTTTATCAGCAATGGGAGAAAGATGATCTGAATAAGATAGAGCCACAGATCTGAACCACTAACAATCTGAAATAAAAGTATTTACAATCTATACATACAATTTTAAAACGAATTTATGTCTGTCCAATAGGATATTTTAAATTGGAAAAATGTTGATACTTTCTTGGAACCAAAAATCGACATAGACGCAAAAGTTTGTTATTACAGAGTAAAGTGCCGCGTCTCATATTTCAATCAATACTTACTGTGTACAGAAAATATTGTGTGTACTGTAATTTATTGATCATATTGGCACACGGCTTATATTCCCATGTATGGTATTAACAATTTAAATATTGATATTTTCTCTTACTATAATTCATAAATTAGTGACAATTTTAAAAATCATTGTATGTATATACACAGACTATATATCCCTGACCTGATTTAGCAACTTGTTAATATTTAATCCTTATACATATTTCACGCTTTTAGAAGTATATGACACGGCATGGAAAAGAAATTTCTTATCTATAGAAGAAATATCTCTCAGTGTAATGCATATGTTAACCCTGACCTGATTTAAATATAATTTCATCCAGAAAAATTAACTACTTTGCATGTTATGCACTTGGAATATTTATTCTACATATCTACCAGAGTAGGACTGGTATTAAATTGTCACAGTAGAATGTGTATTTCTCATATCAATGTAAGTAAACATTTTAACGAAAATAATTTATTTATTTAAGATTACTCATTATATTTATTTATAAACACGTCTTTATTGTAATTTTAAATGTTGAAATTCTTTCCACGTCGTCTTGTATGACGAATAAATTTCGGTTTGTGAATACCGTTGATCTCTACCGTATCCCTGGGAGTGGTTATAAATGGATGTGAGACGTTTCGCTTGATTATTTTATTTTAATTTTAGTTTCATTTAAAGAATATATCGAAAGAAAATATCACAAAATACAGCAGTGAAGTTTGGACATTGTAAAATAAATCCAAAAAAATACTGAAAGAAATAATGTGATAGAATTGAACTGATTAAAGCAGCAGGTATATCAAGGAGAGAAAAAGTCAGGAAAGAAAGAGTTCGGGAAATTATGAATGTTAATCATACTATAGTTAAGGAGACAAAAAATTAAGGACATATCTGAAAACAAATAATCACAAAAATAGATAAACTGTTTGTATTATTTTATAAACAAAAGCTCAAGAATAAAACTAAGATACATTTCGTCAAAATGTCTATCAAAATGATTTTTCTGATAAAAATAACTCCAACAAAAATGTATTTAAAATGTTAATGCAACTTTTTCATATGAATGTTCTTTTATTTAAACATCAGGATTATCTTTTAAAAACTCAGAAAATTGTATAGAACACAATTCATGTCATAATTACACTTGATATAAGATAGATGTTTCTACTGTTTCAGTTTTAATTTTGAGTTTTTTCGTAGGTCCAGATATATTTATTTTAGCCTTATTCGTCGCCAAGGCTCGTCAAATATTGGCACACTGGTTCTAAAACTAAAGTTTTAGGTTTAAAACGACAAAATAAACAATAAAACACAAAAGTGGGTTTTTGAGAAAAAAATAAATCTTAAGGACAACTCTTTAAAATAAAGGGTTGTCTTACAACACCCGACTCTCTCTTTATTGCTCCGCGGCACATACCAATTCTTATGCTAATTCACCTCTCATCAGAATTATGTCATTATATAATACAAAATTTTCAGAAGTGGATATATTTAGCAAAAATTTGGGCAAATTCAAGACATCATGTAAAAATGTCATATTATTGTATAACCAATGTACGTAAATAGTATGCATTACTTTATTAATTTTATTTATATTTAAATTGTAGAACTGTATTTTTATCTTAATTAATCTGTTTATTTTTGTAACAAGTGGGCACTTTTTTGGGTGAGTCCTGTTTGTGCTCCTATATGCCAATAAATTAACAAATAAAAATAAATAAAAGAAGAGCGATGTCAGGATAGACTTCGGTGGAGATTACCCACATTAGTTGAATTTTCCTGTCCACCTATTTGTCCACCAGGATTTGGGATGTTACTTCCATTGCTAAAGTTAAATTTCTGAAAGCTCTTTTTATTAACTTGATAATAATTATAACATAATGCATGTAAGGAAGTATATTTTTCAAGTAAAAAATATTATGTTTTATCACTAAATATTTTTTCATATGATTTTTTATATTTAAAAAAGTCATGTATGCTCATTATGCATTGCCTGTAGACAGATACATTTATTACCCATTGTTTTTCAACAACCGATTTAGGAAAAAAACAATTAATTATTTCCGCTATTAGTTAAATAATTGTCTAATTCTCCTGTATTGTCTTCCCTTCAACGTAAATTATAATAATGATATATGTTAATAAAATTCTAATGTATTCTTGGAACTCTATGTTGTGAAATATTTTGGAAACCTTTTCCAATTTCATTTTCTTTCATAGAAAGCCGGTTGCTAAAGAACGAGTTAAGTGTTTTAACTCAAGTGATACCTTACTCGGGTCAAAACAACATACAAAAACATATCATTTTAACTTATGTTAGAGGTAACCCTAGTTAAAACATTTAACTCGTTCTTTAGCAATCGACCATAAGTATAATACTCTAGTTTTAATTCTAACCAAACATATATCACCTCAGGTACAGTTAATAAACATTATCATTTATTGTTAATGGATGATAATAATTTACATGTGTTTATTCGAAGCACTAATTAAATGATAAATAACCATTACCAAATTTTCATTAGTTTACATACGAGTAGTAATTAATTTTCATTAGTTTTATTTCCATTTTACATTTTAAGTAGTACATTGCGTGTGTTACCGATGTACTGATCCTGTGCTCAATGAGTCTTTTTAGGGTGAAAATTAATCACGTTATATTTCCTTACTTCCTTGTTGCGTTTTCATCATTAAAAAAATTAAAATTTTTAATTAAAAACATATTTATACCTAATTTGTAAAGCATTCTTGTATCAGTTTGACTTAGTGTTATATGCCCATAATTAATAAAGAATTATTGGAATATAGTGTTCTTATATCATTTTACACAATAAAAGTCAGCTGTGGCCACCACAGAACCGACCGTCATCACAAAGTACTTAAACAAAATACTTTTTAACATAAATTATTATTGAAAAAAATAAAGTGTTATGTTAAGTTGACAATTTCATGATACGGATTTATAATTTATCGTATTTATGAAAATGTACCTACATTACATATATGTATATCTAAATAGATACTTAAAAAGGCGATTACAATGGATAGGATACGTGATGAGGACGAAATGGTCAGGAAGATATGTGAGGGAAGATTGAATAGGACTCGTCGACCAGTGGGAATCGTCGGAATAGATGGAGAGATCAGCTAACCGAAGATCTGACAAGTATTGGTACACAGGACACATGGAAAGACCTGACAATGAACAGATCCTGATTGAGGACTTATGTATGTGAGGCCAAAAGTCCACCCGACTGACAGTGTCCAAAGAAGAAGAAAAAAATACTTAGAAAAAATATGAAAAGTTATAAAAATTTATTAATTCGTATCGAAAGATGTTTGAACTGATACTTCGACACCAAGAAGCCTCCAATAAATACGCTGTTTACTGTGACTCCCTGAGTGCTATCCGAAGTATACAGCAGCTATACCCAGGAAACTACATAAACCAAAAAACCAAAGAAAACCTACACTGTATTAGAGATTAGAGATATGGGCAAGGAAATCCCGGTAGTGTGGATTCCATCTCATATTGGTATAGATGGCAACGAGAAGGCAAACACAGAAGCGAAAGAAGCCCTACGGAAAGATATAACTCCAATACCGATCCCTACTCCCGACTTAAAAACGTCAATTAAAAGATATGTGCAAGCAAAATGGAAAGGCACAAATAACAACCATCTACGACAAATAAAAAAATATAGCCCGAACGATGGGAACTAAGACAAGACCGACGAGACCAAATCGTACTGACGAGAATGCGACTAGGACATACTATGTTAACCAACAAGTACATATTCGAGAAAGAAGATCCCAGCACATGTGACAATTGCCATGTTAGGCTAACAGTGGAACATATCCTAATTTCATGTCCAAAATACGCAGTCAGCAAAGGCAGAAAAACAAGATCCCACCAATCCTTAAAGAAGCTCTCTCACCAGACAGAAAAACAGAAAATTTCACCATTGGCTTCCTAAAAGACATAAAAATGAATAGCAAAATATAAACAAAATATCATAAATATATTAGACCTATAAACAATGTAATATGTAAGTAACAATATGTAACCTATAAGTAACAATATGTAACCTGAGTACTCTGGTGCTAATAACCTAGCTGTTGACGCACCTAAAATAATAAAAAAAAAAGATGTTACGGTACGGACGTGCCGTAAATAAAAGTTGTTACTTATTACTTGTATAACAACTTTTTTTTTTTTTTTTACAAAATGTTTCGGGCTCTTCAACAACTTAGGTTATTAGCGCACCAGTATATTACGGTAACAACTTTTGTTAAATACAGTTTTTCGAAATATTTTTCTGTCGCGATGTATGTTTTCTGCGAAATATTCATAACACATAAAAGTGACATCAGTAAACTACCCATTTCAGTGGACGGAACTGTACCAAAAATTAATCAATTTGAGATATTCACGTCCAAAGCTTAAATATGAAATTTCTTAAAAATCCGTTCAACCGAATTTGCTCTACACGTGTCCAAAGACCGACCGACCGAAATTACGCTAAAAACAGTTAATGGTGTTAAAAATTATGTGTAATAATTACAGATATTTCGTTGAGGTGATTTTTTTTAAGAACCGCTGAATCTTTCCTTCAATATTAAATATCGTATTAAATGACCGGCGGTCTAGAAACGGAGAACTTATCGTCTCTGCCCTTATACGCCTATCTAGGCGTTGGGAACCTATTATTTATTTATTTATTTATTTATTAGTTTGTTTGTTTATTTATTTATTTATTTATTTATTTATTTATTTATTTATTTATTTATTTATTTATTTATTTATTTATTTATTTATTTATTTATTTATTTATTTATTTATGTTATTAAGCTCTATATTTCGACTACCGTGTAGTCCATCTGAAACAAAAATAAGTCTCTTCAGTTCTAATGGTAGAATTTATGTTAAAAGATCGTGTAAAAAAGAGGAATCCTCGATACACAAGAAAAGTAGATAAGCAGGGAGTTGAAAAATAGTGCCCTGGGGTTGTTGTCTATAGTTTATGGTACGGTGTAGATCCAATATATTGGATTAAAGAAACAGTGTAAAAGAAATATTAAATTGTCATATTGAAAAATATTATGCTTTCATATGCAGATATAGGTATGCCCCAGATTAGTTTCAATATGACAACGGCCCAAAACTTCCTAAAAGCTTGCTAAAAATCGAAATCGACATCAGCGTGTTTTATAGCAGGCAACCTTTAGCTTTATTGGGAGAACCCATTAGAAAGTATGAAAGAGAACTACTCCATTTAACCTGTATTGCATTCTAACAATTGAACGGCTATAATAGTGGTTTGCAAACTTTGTCGACTCGCAGAACCCTTAAGATTATAATCTATAGGTTGTCTATAAGTAAATTCGGCCGTCCGGTTCCGTGGAACACGAATACCACTGGTAAATAGCACTATATCAGAAATAACAAGAGAATTAGTACGCCATTGTCACATTAATAATAACAATAATTCCGTTTGTTTCCGCTAGAGTTTAGTTTGCTTACTAAATTAACGACGTACGTTATCAAAATCTTCGATATTAAAAAGTAGACCCGGAATACTTATCGCGAATTATCTCAGGAATTATGAATTATGTCAGATATTTTATTTCTTTTTAACACGTAAGGATAAAATGTAATGACTAATAGGGGAAAGTAACCGTATTTCAGATAGTTGCCTAATTTCGGATAGTGCTGTATCTAATTAACCACTTTTATTTTGCGAACATAATCATTAGGGTCCGGCAAAAATATTCAACGGTATTTTTGCCATAGACGTGCTACTTTAAACTTTATTTTAACAAAAAACCAGCAAAAAACAAAAGAATAAAACACTTGTACCGCAATGAATTCTTATCTTAATAACGACACCTCATTATTTTGGGATTATATCCGAGATAGGTAATTCCGGTCACTCCTTTACCATTGGTCAGGTTTTGATAAGATATTAAATTTTTATACGCTACACTATTTGTCAGCAGGGTACATTACAAATATATATAATTACATTTTATTTCTACAGATAACACATGTGCCGCTTTTTATCGACAAACACCTAACTAAGTACCGTTGCATATTTTTGCCGGACCCTAATAATCATATTGCCCATTACTATACTCTATCTCCGAAAGACTGATAGTAATAAAATTTGTTATTTGTAAAAAGTTATTGTATTATCACACAGAAGCGGTAAAACAAAAGCGACAAAATATGAATAGTTCGAAACGAAATATTGTTAAAAACAACCGAGTGTGCTGCACATATTATATGGGAATACGAACTAGGGTACACAATAGACCATAAAAATTTGACCCTAAAATTTTGAGGAAAAATATGGTCACAGGGGTGTGTTTAATGATATGATAAATATGGTTACAGGCGTGCGTTTAATAAAATGATAAATAGTAATATAGAAATACACAAAACCAATTTAAACGTGTTTAAAATGTGCACGCCACTGGTAACTGCCTGACAAAATGATTTATTACTATCAGTCTTTCAGAGATAGAGTATAGTAGTTCTACTTGAAACATTTAAAACTTACAAATTCTGCGAGCAATCTTAATTATTAAGGTATTTAGTTATCGTATGTAATTATTAATGGATATTAATGTGTTCCAGTACCATAATTTTGGATAGGCTGTCTGAAGTTAGGAGATCAATTTATTAATTGAAACACGATTCGAAATATATTTTTTGTCTATATATTTGGTTTCTGTAAGCTTCTAATTAAATTATAATTTCATTAATAACTTATAAATTAAAAAAAAAAAAAACAGTTGCAAAAGCTATCCGAAATACGGTTTCTTTCCCTGACATTGCTGCCGTTGATAAAATTTATACGTGGCCTTGAAATGACTTCTTTCTCTTGTCCGAATATATTAATAATATTTTAGTTAGTAAAAATGTAAATTAAAAATCAATTTCCGTGTTTTTTAAATGTACTTTTTTTCTTAGTTTAAATTTTATTTACCAGCCTAAAGGTTATATAGGTAATAGATATTTATTGTTATTTGCAAAAAAAATAATAATAATAATTTATAGTTAATATCAATATGTTTTGTTGTTTCTATAATCACATATAGTAGTTTGGTTTAAACGGAACTAGAGTTTGAAATCTAGTAACTTTTAACGATTGAATGAGGCTTTTAACAATTTTGTTTAACAAAAGCCTCATTCAATCGTTAAAAACTGAGCTCGTGACAACTTAAGAAAATAAAAATCACGCTGAGTTACGCTTAAACATTTGGGATAGATTATAGAATTAAAGTATACACAGAATATTATGGTTTATTTATCAGTACAAGTTGACTACAAAAGAGGGATGATGTCCAACAAATATTTCGTTATTTTTTCTTTCACCACTGATAAAGTATGCTTTGATCAGTAAATATATTCACAAGCTGGTACGGATACTTATATATAAGTGTCCGGTCCAACTGCCGGGACGGGCCGGGCTATGGCCGCTTTCAGGCTGCCTAATAGTTCAATTTGACTTTTTTTTTTACTCATTAGTTCGATTCGACTTCCTTTATTTTCAGTCCAGTTCGCCTCTGTTCATATGCAATGAAATTAAAACTTCTACTAGTACTAGTAGATTCATACATTTTAACAAATAATTTACATGTAGTAAAAGTATAGCTTGTTTCTTTGGTTTAAGCAGAACTAGATTTTGAATTTTGGTAACTTTTCCCGTTTAAGTGAGGCTTTTGATCATTTTGTTAAGCAAAAGTCCTCTTCAAACCTTAAAAGTGGAACTCATGTCAACTTACAAACATGAAAATTCCAGTTAGTTCCGGTTAAACGTATCGAATAGCCTATACTTATATGCACAAACAAAATCACTCTAAATGCACTTTTACTAGTAAATTTACTACACATTTAATTTTAGCTTATATTATAGTACAGATGAAAGTTACATGAAAAAAAAAGTTTTATGAGTGCATTAATAAAAACTACAAAAGGCTAGCAATTTTCAAATGTCTTCAACAAAATAAATTAAATTGATAGACAAGGAAAAAGTCAAAATTTTTATATATTTATGTTTTGAATACGTATTTATTTTACTTTATCTAAACAAATGTTCGTAAATTTATTAAAGTGTTACTAATTTTTCATTTTCATTGCTTAAACATATCTACCAACATCTATAATTATGCTTTTACTGATGTGTTATATCAAATGTATGCATGGTGTAGTAAATACACACATTTACAAGTTAGATATTTTTATATTTATGTTATACTTTTGTTAAAATCTTACGTAAATGTGTACATTGGCTATTAAATGCAGGCGTGCACCCAGGGGATGGGGCTGACAGGATTGACCTTCCCCGTCAAAAGCTCCAAAAACACGTGGTTTTAACGTGTTTTGTCAAAAATGTAATTGGTGAGATGCCCCTCATCAATTATACCCCCTCCCCCCGAGCTCAGAAAACATGTGGTTGTTATGTGTTTTTGTCAAAATACAAGTGAGGAGTTTTTTTTGTCCTCACTTGTATTTTAAAAGTGCGGACCTTTAGGTCTTAACCCGTATTTTCGAAGCGATGACTTTTTTTTAGGTCATCACGTAGTTTGGAAATAAAAACCTTTTTAATAATTCAAATAATTTCGTCTTCTAAGTCTCCCACCCAAGAAAAATACCTGGATACTCGCCTGCGTAAATGCAGAGCCGTAGCAATGTTTTTGGCGCCCTTGGCAAATAAATTAATTTAACCTAAAATAGCCCTTCTTATCTTTTTTCATTTTATTTAATATTTAAGGTTTTTTATAATTTATTACTAAAAAAAAAAAAAGGCGCCCCTCAAGACTCTCGCGCCCCTGCATTTGTTTACACTTTTCCTGTAACATGTACACTATAAGAGAACATTTAGGAAGTGAATGTTAGATTTTTGATTAAACGAAAAATCTTACGTGTATCATTAATAACATTTTTCTATAAGAGTTCATTGAATTCACAAAAACTTATCTGCATTCAATGCACTTGAACAAATTATGTAATACCACTTGAGATAATATTTTTTGCAAATTCTATTTGTGTTCTTGTGCTGACTTATGTCATGTTAAGCACGCCACCTTTTGGCACGCGTGCAATACAATGTCAGGAAACTGGCTTCAGAATACCTACTCTAAAATGTCATTTTCATTTATACACAACACAAAATATTTTCACAATGTTTTTGAAGTCACGATAACAAGAAATTTATATATTAATTCTGTTAAATGACCTTTTGACCCATACATAGGAATATAAAATTAGGATTTTGAGGTGTGACTACGACTATGTACTACAGCTGCAGCTGTAGTCTTTCAGACGGATGGTACATAAAATAATTTTAGCTTAACCATTTGAAATGTACACCGTTCAACTAAATTTCTAAACATGACTTGGACGTCTATAAATACACTCCCTGTGAAAAGAACTAAAGTTAAATGTTCAATATTTGCAACAACGACTCGTAAAACTATTTTTTTAAAAGCTAGGCAGGATTTGAGAGAAGTATACCTGCATGCTTCTTTATGTGATTCTCTATGTTAATGTACCTATATTTACATTAATTAATACAATAATGTTTGTAAGCACTAATTATATTCTTTATTTCTTTTATATTATGAATATTATTTGACCATAATTTTCAATAATCGATATTTATACCTATGCGACCTTATTGTTAACGGTAAATTGAAAAAGCAGTGATAAAATATTAATAAAACGTATTGTGACATTATGTAGATTATATTAATATGTAGTGTATATGAATAAAATATTGTTTGTTTACAATATGCATTTTTCCAGTTAGTTAATAGTTTTCTTAAATATACATGTATAATCTAGTGCAGTGTTTCTCAACCGGTGATCCTCGGACTACTGGTGGTCCTTAGCAAAAATTTTGTGGTCCGCGATAGGCTTATAAATTATCATTTTTGAGATTTTTTGTTCATTTTTTTATAATCTTTTGTCCATTGTCTGTGTTTTTTGTTCATTTTTCAGTGATTTTTTATTACTGTGATAATATAGATGTAGAGTACATATACAATAAATTTGTTTAATAGTAGATACATTTATTTTCTGTGGTCCGCGGTAGAAAATTAAATATTTTACCGGTCCGAATTAAATATTTTCGGTTGAGAAACGATGATCTAGTGCCTACGCCGAAAGATCACTGCACTTGATGGTAATGGAATATCATTTGGCATACGTGTTCTTTATGTAAATTGAATCATTTTGACCCGCAGCACCTGTTACCAGTTATATAACTATAATTTTTGTGCATCGTCAACAAAAAAACACAAAAAATTCGTTATTTTCCGAAAACATAATCTGATAAAAAATTCCTGTTGTACTATTCCGGTTCACACCAATGTACAGTACTTAGAATTTTTTAAGATTTTTAGTCTAAACCATCTGAGCTACAGGGTGTGGGACAATTTTTTTTTGCACAATTTTGGCAAATATTGCGTCAAAATAATTTATTTTACAAATAAAATTTTTAATCGTTAATCCACGTAATAAGGGCTTTCATTTGATACCCTACTCAGAATATAAAAAAATATATTTTTTTTTCGATGAGCACATGTTTGTTTATATTTTTAGGGGGATATGTTTTTTAGATGTTTCAGTCTTTTTCCTATGTGCGGGTCAACGAGTTGTATAAGCATGCCAAATTTCAACTATCTAGATTTAGCCGTTTGGCTACAATTTTTACCGAACAGACAGACAGACAGACAGACGACAAAATGACGGTATAAGGGTTTTGGTCATACATACAAAACCCTAAAAAGGCATATGACTTATGCTTCTCTGAAAACTAACGATTATTATTTAACAAAAAAGATTTTACAACTTCGGGTCATTTCTAAATCAACTATAGTTATTTCTTTGTTTTATAAAACGATATAAGTTGCACATTGAATGATATTTTGCTGTAATGCTATTTATATCTCTTTTGCTACACCTACATTAACCTAAGTACTCATCAACTCAGTTCTTCTTGGACAAATTTGATAACATAATTCTGAGAATTGTTAATTTACGGTCTAAACAAACGAAATACGTCCATACTTATAGCTTAAAGTATCATTCACAGCTCATGTTTTAATAGATAGTACGTAATTCATAGTGCATAATGTTAATGGATAATGTTAGTGGCTAGTCACAACAGTTTAGGACCATTCATAGCTCATGTTTTAATAGATAAATCGATCTAGCTGCCATCTACACGCAATAGAAATTACTAAACAATTTATAATAAACATATCTTGTTATTAAATATATATATTGTTTTTATATTAAATATACTTCTAAAAAGAACCAAAATAATATTTATTAAGTTAATTATTAAATAAAATAACTATAATGTTTCTGAAGCTACTCACTCTAACCTAACTTTTTGATTTCACAAAAAAAAGTTAACTTTTGTTTCCCAGAAGTGTTGGTCTAAAAATCTGAAAAAAATCTCAATAATGTTCATTGATGGAAACCAAAATAGTTCAAAAGGAATTTTTGTCAGATTAATTTTTTATTGTTGAAAAAATACATATTTTATTTTAAAAGTTCATGTAATATTTTAAGGAAAAGCTCTTTGTACATAGAATAACAAACGGTACATTATTTTCAAAATATTGTTCATTTTGACTTGATTACCGCAAAAAAAAAAAATGTTCCACACATATAGCTGCTTTAACTTGGGTACTAGATACCTGAAAAACACTAAAATATGTGAAAATTCACACTTCACATTAATTTTTTATTAGATTCAACACATTTATTAATTAGTACATCATAAACTGCAGCCACAAGTCTTTTTATAATTTCCTGTATAATATATTCGTCTATTTTGAAATGTATCACTGTATACCTGCGAAACCCTGAAATATGTAAAAATTCTCACTTCACATATATTTTTCAATATTAGTTTCAACATTTTTACTAATAATTATGTCACAAGCTGCATCCACAAGTCTTATTCGAATTTCAAGTATAATATATTTCTTCATTTTGACAGTTGTCAGTGTTTTAATGTTAATGTTAATGTCAGAAGTTTGAGATATACAAACTTTTAACATTATGCGTTAAATATTTTCTTACGCTTATCCACTAAATTGGAGCTATGAATGCTTATACGGATTTGTGTAGAACTAACATTGTTATGCGTTAACATTAACATTATGAATTACGTACTATCTATTAAAACATGAGCTGTGAATGATACTTAATACGCTTAGGTTTATGGGGATATAAATTTTCTTATGGAGCATGCATTAATAATAGATGAGAAATTTACATAACAATAGTAACTGGGTTAAATTATACAAGGAAATTAATTGACATTATACGGGTAGTTTCGAATGAAACAATAAATATTAATTTTATAACTCTGCCTTTCTTTATTTTATAATTAAAACAGACTAAAGTAAGTAAACTCTATAAATTCTCTGACCAAAAAAATAGTGAAAACCTAAAATCACAAAAAAAAATGTTGAAAGCTAACGCTGACAAGTTATATTTTAGCCCTTCTCGTTCTTCCGGTGTACAAAATATATACGTAACTGAAGCGTATTATTTAGATATTTGGCGCCAGCGAACCTTACTGGGGTCGATGAACCCTCGTAGAAACTATGCGCTAGTAATTTTACTCGTCTATTTTTTATTGATGCTTCTCAAACCCCTGCTGCACGACGTTAATAAAGTTCAATACATCTTTTTAACTTAACATTATGAATAATAAGTAGTATCGTGGTAGTTGTATCAGTGGGTTTGTGCTTTCTACATTCTTTTAACTTATGACGTAATAGATAAATTCAAAAATTGCGCTCTTACAACGCAAAAATAAACAGATTACTAAATTATGAATAGCGGCAGTTTTAGTATTCTTTATATGATAAATACATTAATTTGGTTTTTGTCACTGTATTTTTGTGAATCAATTGGAACTATCATATTAAAAACTTAAACTAAACGGCAAAGGAAACCTCAGAGGAGCTAAACAAATATTTAATCAGAGAATAAGCGATAATGAGAATGTATTTAGCTGCTTAATTAAAGTACTTATGAATGCCTGCAAGCTGTC
Organism: Liopterus haemorrhoidalis; assembly: GCA_963971575.1. Lineage (NCBI taxonomy): Eukaryota > Metazoa > Arthropoda > Insecta > Coleoptera > Dytiscidae > Liopterus > Liopterus haemorrhoidalis. Next base: position 33,746,220 of record OZ020618.1, read on the forward strand.
GGTCAGTTTCCCTGTAACTTATAGATATAGGTGAAAATAAAAAACTCCTTGGATGGAATACAAAAATCCATTGTCACCAATGTAACGTATTTTTTTCTTCCTCATTCCATTATGTCCACTGCAAAGCTTCGTTTATAATAGATCCATAGCACAAGTGTATTGCATTAGCATAAAGACGAATCAATTGGGTATAATTGTTCTGTTTATTATAAACAAAACAATACTATGGATTAGATTCTTTATACCCATACAATGTGCCTTTGCCATGGGTCTATTATAAACGAAGCTTTATCCTCCATTAGTCATTCTCTGTACGGCACTTGCGACCAAATGTTCCCGTTTGGCGGGGATAGTCTCTAGATCAAAAGTCCTTGCCCCGACAAATGATTGTCCCCGGAAACGTCTCGATTATAATTTTAATAACATTAATTTCAAAATAATCCAAAATATTTTTTGTAAATCTAGAACCTAGTTTCTAAACTGAAAAAAGGGAATGTGAACAAATTATATAAAATCAAATTAGATAACGAAAGGGGAGTATATAAAGCTAAATGCAAAAAAAAAAAATTTGCCCTTATATACACATAAGTCAAATTAGTTGGGAATCTAAAACAAGATTTTCGGAAAGCATTAAAACCATAAAAAATAATGAAAGGTACATTTTCAATATATACTTTAATATATAACATGTAATCGATAATAGCCATTCTTTGGATACAGAAAAGGCATAAAACTGGACTTGCTAGAATTTTTAGTAATACTAGAACAGAGTTGTCACAAATACTCAGTAAAAGTATTTTAAATACTAAATACCTATCAAAGTATTTGAAATAACAAATGCTTTAAATGTATTTGAAATACTAGAAGTATATCAAATACTATAAATGTATTTGAAATACTAGAATTACTTCAAATACTGAAAAATGCTTGAATTGCTCAAGTATTTGAAATACTCAAATTATCTGAAATATCAAATGTTTCCAATACCGAAAGTATATTTATCATTATGATTTTGACATCTGTCTCAAGAAAATCTCTTTGTTATGAAATAGAATATTTAAAATATCGAAAAAAAGAAAGAAATAATTTAACATACATAATCTAGAACTGAAATATATTCATTAAGGCTGCGTATAACCCCCAGAGGTTACCAGTTTCTTATACAAAACTAATAATCTGAAATAAAATTAGTATCGATCTATACACCAAATTTTGCACCGAATTTTGATTTATCTAATAGGATATTTTTAATTGTAGAAGCATTTATTGTAAAAAATTTTATCGCTCAATAACTTAAAAATAGACATCAGCTATATTGTTCTGTAATTTTTTAAATCGATTTGTGGGTTTCTAATAATTTTTATGTTTTTATATTTTGTGTACAAATGTTCAAATAATACGTACAACATTTTTTTCGACTTGATTACTTATAGTTTAGAACCTTCGTCGAAAAATATTATTCTTGATGATAGTGGAATGCCACTTGGTACACGTATTCTTCTGAAAATTAAATCATTTTTATCCGTAACACCTATTTTGATAACCGCGGCATATACAATATGGCGGCAAAAATAGACTACCAAGTACAATAACTATAAGTAGTTTTCACAATAGAGCAAAAGAGTTACAAATATATTTTTAGAATGAAGCTTTAGCTACAATTTGCCGCATGATACGCAAACATGCGTCGATTGGTTTACAAAATGGCATCTATAATGCAATTTGCTTATTTACAATTACATAACAGTTTTTACTACAGATAAAAATATCCTATTAGATAAAAATTCGCTGCATATTTTGATACATAGATTGTTATTAATTTTATTTCCGATTATTAGTTTCGTATAAAAAACTATTGAGAACTATAGGATTTTGCGCCGCCTTTTATAGTGACTGCCGGTTATAATGACTGTAAATTAATTTTTAAAAATAAATAAGAAGAAAAATATTAAAATGTTTGCTTCAGAACAAAGAAAATTTTCCGCAGTTCTGGTAAATTATGTGTGGTATTAAAGAGGCCGTTCCAAGTTTTTACGTGGGTAAAATAAATTTCTTTGTGTCTGTCAACTGACAATATGCCTTTACAGCGACAGTATTTAAAGTATTATTTTATATACTGATAAAATATACTTTTTTATACTTTTTTTTTTCTAGAAACAGAGAACTTCTCTGCCCCTTATACGCCTATCTAGGCGTTGGGATCCTATTATTTTATTTATTATTTATTTATTTTATATCATATCTTGAAAATTAGACTCCTTAATTATCTTCATACACTTAAATAGTATTTGAAATACAAGATAAAAGGAAAATGTTTGAGTTACTATGGAAGATATGAAATATTAGGGAAGATCTGAAATGCTAGCGAAATATTTTAAATACTAGGAGTATTTGAAATCCTAGGGAAGGTTTGAAGTACCAGTACAGATTTGAAATACTAGGGAAATATTGAAATACTAGGAAAGTATTTGAAAATCTGGGAAGAATTTGGAATACTAGAGAAATATTTGAATTCCTGAGTAAATATTTGAAATACTACTAAGTATTCCAAATACTGTCGTTTTCAGGCAACAAATATCAAATACAAATATCACGGAAAAAGTATTTGCCAATCAAAATACTAAAAGCTTTTTTGTAGTATTTGAAAGTAATTGAAATACTTTTTCAAATACTTTATTTCAAATATTCCCAGCTCTGTTCAAAAACATGCTTTTTCAGGAATTTGGTCTGATCTGGTCATCACCAAATCGAGGTTTATTCCGCTCTTCTTATCGGCAAATGAAAGTGTTACCTACCCTTACTTATATTTTTTTCTAAAATTGTCAAACGCATGTGCTGTTCAAAAGAGACTAATATAATTTCTTTGTTATATTTTAAGTTTAAATTGTTACGCACTCTTGAAAATGACATAATTCGAAACACTACTATCGAGCGAGAAAATAAAATTAGTGAAACTTATCTAGCATTTGTTATATTTATACTTCTACTTTTATCTTAATTACAAAAGATTCTATCTAGTTTGTTCACACTGTGTTATTTTAATTCATACCCTGATTCTAATTACATTAAAATCCTTCCGTAATAGATATAGGAGGCGTTAATTGCTGAGTCTTAACAACTAGTGAACAGTTTTGCACGGACTATTGGTCACGATTGCCCATTACTATGCATCAGCCAAGTTTACGTGCGCTACGGGTGTTTCATGTCGTCAGCAACACAAACAACATAGATTCTAAAATTATATACTGAATATGTACGACCCAGATTACGCACACGTAGTATGTACATTATGGAGATTAATATTGAATATCGTTTGAAGTTTTAGTGAGTCTATATTGGAGATTATTCTTTAAGGACAGCCACACAATTCTTCCTTGAGAACTAAACGATCGTTAAATGTATTGAAGTATTAAAATTAAAATAGATTTTACTACTACACATTAATCTATCTAAGTCTCGCCTTTTTAATGTCAGTGATTTATGTCTGAGCTGATATTGTGGTCCGAGTAAATGGTTACACTAAAAATTTGCGTTACAGATTCTTATTTTTCATATGGTAAAATAAAGAAATTCTGCACCTGTGTTAAGATATCAAAATTTAATAGAGTTTCGACCTTTTTTAACATCTTATCGCGATCAATAGAAATATCCACCGGATTTTTTGGACGATACCTATACTCTAGGGTTGCGGCTAAAACGTTCTTTTTTCCACTTAGGGAGATTTATGCCAAGATTATAAACTTCATTTCCAAAGGTAGCGTTATATGTTTAAAATCAATAAAAAAAATATGTGTATAAAATAGTTTAGGTACGCAGGTAATCAAATTGATTATTTTCTCCGTACACCTATCTATATACGAAGTTTGATAAAAAAAAAAATGATGGTACGTGTGATTTTTCACACATTTCAAGGCTTTGTAGGTTTTTAATAGTTGTAAGAAGCAACATAATGATGGATGTCTAGGAATAGGTACTGGTCTATAATCACATCAAAATCAAAAGTTTTTTGATAATCACTTTTATTCGTTATTTGAGAACTAATTAGGTTCCATTTAAATTTTAAATGGAATTTTAAACAAATTTTAATTCATTTGCCAAAAATTGCAGCGTGTTTTTCTGCATTTGGTCTGAACTCGTTTTCATTAGATTAATAAGAAATGTGTTGATAAATGGCTTAATTTTTTTCAATTTAAAAAACGTATTTCTCGCTATTAACAACGTGTTATTTGGTTTATAAGTATTTTATTACTACTAACGATTTATTCCTCTTTGATAAATGCAAAATATCTCATGTAATTAAAAAATAGGTTAATTCACAGCATATAATAGTATAATAAAATAACTGAACACCCCTGAACCCATAACTGAACTAAAGTGTTGAGTGTAGTGTAGTGTAGTGTGTAATTTGGTTAGCAGCTATTTAAAAAAAATTATATATTTTTTTAATATTTTTTATTTCAAAAAAATACACGCACTTAACTGTAAATACAAAAAATCCTTAACATTATTAGCCACATTTCAGCCATGAATTAAAAAAATAATATATTTTGTCAACACAATCTGATCAAAAATTCCTCTCGTATGTTTCCAGCTCAAATCAATGTACATTACCTGTAATTTTTTCAGATTTTTAGTTTAACCCCTTTGAGTGAAACAGTGCGGGACAATAACTTTTTTAACACAATTTTGGCTAAAATCGTGTTAAAAGAAACGAATTTAAAAAACTATTTGTAGTTTCTTTATCTACGTCTTACGAGCTTTCTTCTGACAGCATACAATAATTTTTTTTTTAATATTTATTTTTTTATAAATACATATTTGTTTATACTTATCTCGAGATGTGCTTTTTTGAACTCTCAGTATTTTTTCTATATATGGGTCAAAGAGTTGTATAAGCATGCCAACTTTCTGCGTTAAGCCGTTTAGCTACAATTTCTACCTTACAGAGAGACACATGAGTGACGTTATAAGGGTTTTTTGGTGGTCATACCTACAAAACCCTAAAAAGGCGTACAGCACACGTAGCGCAATACCTAATAAATGAAGAAAGGTAATAGTTACTTAATATGATGCAGCTATCGTTTCTGTGACTGACGTTCAGTTTGTGTCGCTAAGTTATTTCGTTACCCTAGCAATTTTTGAGATAGGCCTGATCGTAGAGCAGAGTGTTTATTTGAAATTTTATTTCAAATTTAAAAAGGCAGCAAGAGAAACACTTTAATTTTTTAAAACAGGTTTTGGAGAAGGTGATCTGTTTTGAAGTTGTCGGGCGTTTTAAAGATGGTAGAAATGAAATCAAAAATAAATTGATTTCATTTATTTTTTTTAAGACCGACGAAAAACTTATCCATGTTCACGAGTAAATCCGTACTAATCAATGACTGATTGAGAGAGACTGAAGAAGTAGGAATATCATTCAACTTTTGTCAACGCACCAGGTAACATTTCCCATAGGCTTCGGCAGTTGTTAGCGAAGAAGTCTCTCTCGTTCCCGAGCCACCATATTCACCTGGCTTTGCACCGTGTGACTGTGTTTTGTTCCCAAAATTTAAGATTTCCATAAAAATACGTCGTTTTCAAACTATTAGAAATTATTATTAAAAAAATAAAATAAAACTGATAGAACAGGGTTTCCAAAAAGTGCCTACAGAATGTATTTACAGAAGTGAAATCGACGGTGGTAGCGATGAATAGCCGCAAAAGGGCAGTATTTCGAAGCCGAGGTGGAAATATGAGCCCACAGCCACCACGACTACGAGAGAGGGCAAAAGTTTGGGAACACAGAATGTATAATAGAAAGGGCGTATGATACCAAGCGCTGCCATTGTTTCGAAGGTGATAATTTAAATGTAAAATAACTTCTTATTAATGAAGTTTTATGATACTAGTCTATTTTTTTTTTTTTTTTATCAAAGTACGATAATAACTACTTATTTTCAAAAAAACTAAAAATTTTTAAACAGCACTCTTCGTCAATGCATGGTGACATATGAGCAATACGGTACTGTGTTCAATAAATATGATAACAATTCAAATTTCTTACGTTTGAATAAACCTTAGAATCATAACGTGTATAACTGTGCAATTCGGCATAACTGTGCAGTGTTAACTTTGTGTCGTGCAAGTTTTTTGTCACGTGACCACTGTGCAGTCTGTGCAAGAAAGTCAAAGACGAACGCTTTGTTCAGATTGTGCAGTTATTCAAACTATTATTCTAACCCTAAACTTTTTTTGTGAACAAATGAATTATATGTGTGTGATTATATGAAGGCTGTCTCCTGCTAATTGTTTTGTACGATATTATATAAATGGCGCATGAAGGTTTTGCGATGCTTTTAAGTAACATAAAAGAAATTTTATTTGATGAGGAAGACAATTCAGAAAAATTTTCCAAACCAGAAAATATTTTGGAAAAAGTGTTTGAGTATGCAAAAAGTGTTGTTCCAAACATGACTACAAATCAATTTAAAGTTCATTTCCTCTTGTATCCAGAAAATTTTAAGTTGTGAGGTTCATATACTATGAACTTAAGTCACTAGGTCTATACTATTTATTTTGCAAATGCTGCAGGCATAAATAATGATATCTTGATTGTTTTCACTCATATTGTTTTGTAGAAATAATAACTTTGTATTTTTACCGCGAAAAACACCATTGCACAGACTACCGCACGATCTGAACTTGTGACGATTATGCAACACAAACTGCACTGCACGAACGATCTTCGTGCACCACAAAGCACACAGAAACTTTATGACTAACGCTTCTCGTGTATATTATGCATAATGTGTAGATTATTAGCTTATGCCGAACGCACCTCAAATTGTCAAATGAGGTTTATTTTATGATATTGAAATCAATAACTATATTTTAAAGTTTTTATATCGACTTGCGCTGTGAAAGCAATGGATTAAATATTTTACATCAACTGCTGCTAACTGAATAACTATAAAAAATGTCAGTTTATCATGCATCCAATAAACTTTGTTGCCCCAATTGTAATAAAATCTATTAACTTCATAATATGACCCATTTATTAGCTTATATTGTGTTTCGCCACGTTTCTCTTCGCCATTTGTGTTGTTTCGTGTAATGCATGATCTATTACATTTTTCATCTGTCGGACCATCTATTAGGGGGTTTTCTTCCAGTATGCTTACCATTTACCTTGATATATTTGACGTATTTAAAGCCTTATAAACAAAGTCAACAATATCCATCCGTTTAGCACAGAGGTTTCTAAGAGCTTAAAATTTATTAAAAAAATTACAAGTAATATGATAGGAACATCATACCTCTACTGTACTTTCACAACATGAAAAAAGAGTAAACTTGATACCGGATTTAAGTTTCAAAGGTGAATAGTTAAACACTATAGAAAACTATTTTTTCTGGAGGATATTAAACGATAGCAGAGATTCACAAACTTTGTTCCGTGAAACACTGGTATATCCTGAGATATGAACAAGTGTTAAAAAATCATATTAATAATAAAAAAAATGTAAATATAAGTAAGTGTTTCATCTCCCGAGAGAAAAACCAAATACGCAGAAAAAATAGTTTTGTAATAAAAAAAAGTTTAGAAAAAGTAAAGGTACCTTTTGTCGGTCCGCGAATGAAAAACGTTGAAAACTGCTGATTTATACTTGAAAGAATTCTTTCTGGAGAGATTTGGAGTGTCCAGCATTTACTACTAAGATCGACCCGACTTGCTGGCGTTCTGATCTTATAGGACCGTATTTGTAACAAATTCAGCATACTATTAAGACATTTTATTACCCACGAGGTTGAATTGCGACTCGTAAGCGTGAAAGGTTATATCATTTCTGTGGGACTCACTAGTTTCTTGGTATATTTTTACAAAATAGCTCTAGTTTTTTTTTGTTCTTGATCAAGTTCTTTGAAATTACGGAATTTACTTAAAATTGTAAATAAATAAATACATTTTGTCAAAAACTCGAGGATGCGGTAAATATAAAATTAAATTTTGGGGGGCCTTTGCACAGTTAGGTGGGCATACGATGAATAACTATGAATATATACATACATAAAAAATTCAATTTATTGGTGTACACGTGTTTACCAGTGATGGGGAGTCGGCAGAAAAATTAACGACTCCCGAGTCAATATTTTCGAAAACCAACTCCGACGTCCGACTCCTTTACTCGTAAATCGTGAAGTCTATTCCAAATGTTTAAGTGGAAATAAATGCAATTTTTATTTTCTTAAGTTATCACTTTTTAACGATCGAAGTGGGCTTTTGTTAAACAAAATTATAAAAAAAGCATCATTCAATCGTTAAAAGTTAGTAGATTTCAATATCTAGTTCTGCTTAAACGAAAGAAACAGACTATACTTACATTAAATATCTTGGATTGGGGTGAGCTGTTTTTATAAATAAGTCATTTTCATTTCATCTTGAAATGTTGTTCGAATATATTATGTTTTTATTGTATTTTATGTACTTTCTTTTTCATAGTATGTCACCTTTTCCTTTTGACATTTTGATTTTGGCTGCCAACATAACACATGACATAATCACGAAGCTCGGTACGACTTGAGAAACTAAAAATCCAGTTTAGTTTCACTTAAACATAATAAACAGAGTATACAGAAAAAGATAAAATGGATATGAGTAAAAATAAAAATCTTTACTGCCTCATCGTATTAATCTGTTAATACGAGTAGTATTAATCAAATTTTAAACTGGAAAGCATGAAGGAAACCGGGTAAAACCGGTATTGAATATTTTTAATTTCATTTTCGTTCTTGAACAGAGAACAAAATATCGTTCTTGTTTCCGTGCTTTAAAAAATTCTGGATATATGGTTATTTTACTTTAGTTTTTCGGTTTGTTCTCATCCTTGACAAAAATTTAATTAAAGAATCGGCAGTCGATAACTTTTTCCACCTCCGACTCCTCCAAAAAGCTTCCACTCCTCGACTCCCGACTCCGACTTCCCATCCCTGGTATTTATTTATTTATTTATTTATTTTACAGTTTTTTAGGAAAGCCAACAGTAGACCCTATAACTGGCTTCCACGAATTATTGTAATTGTGTTACATATCTTACAATTTTTTTTACATATTTGTACACATTAATTTAGATTAATAACAATAATATTAAAAAAAAAGAAAAAATAAACTACAATACGTATGTTTCTTAGAAATTAAATATTGGATTTTATTTTGTTTTTAAATTGTTGCAAGGGTAAGCTAAATAAGTCTAAATGTAGAAAAAAAATTATTATAAGTTGACATAAGTCTATTAATAGGTGAGTTTTTGTAACAGTTAGTGTGACATTTTGGTAATTTAAAAAGTGCGCTTGATCTGGTAGATTTAACGGAAGCTAAAAAGTTGATATTTGAAATAAATGATTGGGAATCGATTAAATTATTAACTATTTTAAAAAGAAATATCATATCGGTCTGGTATCTTCTGTTTTGTAAAGATTCGTAATTAAGTAATTGCAAGGTATTTAAGTAAGTAGAGTAGCCAATATTTAATTTGTAACAAACTGTAGACATGATTTTTTTTGAACAGATTCTATTAAATTAATATTTTTATCATACATTGGATTCCAAATGACTGAACAATATTCTAATTGAGATCTAACTATGGAATTAAATAACAATGTTAAAGTTTCCTTCGTGTGAAAGGGCTTAGTAGATCTAATTACAAAACCTAAGAGTTTATAAGCCTTTTTTCTTATGTTGTCAATATGATCATTAAACAATAGCTTAGAATCGAAAAGTATGCCTAAATCTCTGACTGTTGTCTTGGTTATTAAATTTATACCATTTAAACCATAGTTAAATTTCAATATATTCAATATATTTTTACGTTAGCATAAATACGCCTAGTGTAGAAACCCGAAGCAGTGCTGCAATAACGTGTTGGCTACGCTGGATAGAAAAGTAAACATTATATTTTCTTATTGGTAGGCCGCATAAAATCGTTCGGCGGGCCGTATTTATCCCACGAGCCGCGGGTTGCTGACCCCTGTTCTGTACCGTTAATTATATCTGTCGAGGACTTTCTTTGATTCATAAGTGATCATTATGATTTATTTTGGCCACATCTACTATATTACATCCTGTGGTATTCTATATCGTATATTATATCGCACAGCATTCTTTCCATAGTTCAGCTCTGATGAAGCAGCTAAAAAATGTAATTATAGTTATATTAAAAGAGTAGGAGTTTAGCAAGCACATTATTAATAACAAATATAATTGAGCTGCTCGGGTGTAGATAATGGTAACCAAGAAAAACATACTTTTGAGATTCTGTTTTTTGAATTTATTTATTTTTTTTTGTTTTTTTTTAAACTTGCAGTTCTACGTACCTAACGTTTCTTGTATGGTATATTATCAGTAGAGATGGGATAAATAAGAACAAAAAATTCAAAAAAAAGCACTTAAAAAAAACTCAAAAATGTGTCAAAAAAGCACAAAAATGTAGCAAAGAAGCACAAAAATGTGTCAAAAAAGCATGGAGTTGAGTACAAAAAGCACCAAAAAAAAATATTAAAAAACAACGTTTGCAAAATAACGAAATTTATTTAAATAATACAAAAGAATTATATACATTCTGAATCTACATAGACTTACATTAACAAAAAAATAAGGTAAAACCCTACTCCTGTTGAAAACAATTAACCACTAAATGTTGTTCTAAATGTTCCATAGTAAAATTTTGTCTTTTCTCACTTAAAATGTTCTTATAAGTGGAAAAGCTTCTTTCGACATCCACATTTGTTATGGGTGCGTGCTTAAATTTAGGTACAATCGATGTATCCATGTCAAAATCATTGACAACTTCCCCACTTAAAATATTTGATATTTTTAATATGTCTGGAACCCCTCATTTTTGAAAAAAACTTCCTTTACTTTTGTTTTTACTGTTTCACCAATGTGTCCTGAAACAGCACAAGCAGCGTCTTTAAAGTTGTTTATTATTTTTACTAATTCAACTAAGGGCTTATCCTGCTTCTCAAAAAAGTAAAAAAAGTAAAAAATGGCATAAAAAACTTATTGCCAAATGAATCATTTCCTTCTAATTCGTACAAATATTCTCGCTGCTTTTAAAAATAAAAAAAATTGATGTGAAGTGTGAATTTTCACACATTTCAGGGTTTTGCAGGTATTTAATAACTGAATGATGATTATTTGGGATGCCAAAACAAATTTTATGTCAAAATATTTTTTTATGAATTTTAATTCGAATGCCTAATACCATTATTTAAGTTTCTAAATATGTGCAGTATTTTTTTTACATAGCAAGGTTCATTAAGATTTTGAAAATTGCGCCTATGGCTTCTATTGGTTGCTTAAATCATTAGCCCCGCCCTCTGATTTCGTATACATCAAACAGAATTAAATTATAATTTCAACACTTCCCACTGGTTATTAAATTTACGCTTTTAAAAATTAAATGCAACATTTACCAAAAAATAACTACAATTTTGACAAAATAATTTAAACAAAAGAAAACTGCAAAAAAAAAAAAACAAAAAAATTAAAATTGACAGGATTCGAACTCTAGTTTGCAAGTTACCTGCTTCACAAATTAGAAAACCAATGACTAAACGCACATCGCTATGCGCGCTGACGTATCTACTTGGTTACATAGCGAATTAAATATTTAACATATTTTGGTTAAAAACGCAAAAAATGCATTATTTTCCGAAAACATAATCTGATCAAAAATTCCTGTTGTACTATTCCGGTTCATACCAATATACATTACTTAGAATTTTTTCAGATTTTTAGTTTAAACCATCTGGGCTACAGGGTGTGGGACAAATTTTTTTTTTGCACAATTTTGACAAAAATCGCGTCAAAATAATTTATTTTGCAAAAATAAAATTTTGATCGTTAATCCACGTACTAAGGGCTTTCATTTGATACCCTACTCAGAATTTAAAAAATTTATTTTTTTTTCGATGAGCACATATTTGTTTATATTTTTAGGGGGATATGTTTTTTAGATGTTTTAGTATTTTTCCTATGTGCGGGTCAAAAAGTTGTACAAGCATGCCAAATTTCAACTCTCTAGGTTTAGCCGTTTGGCTACAATTTTTACCGAACAGACAGACAGACAGACAAACGACAAAATGACGGTATAAGGGTTTTTTGGTCATACCTACAAAATCTTAAAAAGCATATGCTTAAAATCCGGTCTCTAATTATCAGGAATAGCAGTTAACATGATTTACATCCATATTTTAATTTATAAGAAAATGTCACATAACTTTGTTTGCACCCCAGTAGCTCACTTAATAACTATAGCAATATCGTAACTTCAGTGAAATCAGAACGTGATTATCCACTTTATGCAATGTCGAATTATCATAGGACTTTTCAATTTGACTGCTCTTGATATTTCAATTAGAGTTTATAGGTATCGTGAAGCTGCCTTTTAAATAGAACAAATGATAGGGTACTTCTTAGTTTAGTTTAGTTAGTTGTTCCATGCGTAACCCTTACTGACAAAGAATGAATTAGTTTAAAGTATTGAGATTGACAGACAAGGGAAAACCTTTCAATCTAACTTGACACAGTATTTATAATAGCACTAATGGAAAACGTGTGGAAAAAATAGCAATATAGTGAGTGACGTACGAAAAAATGACTTTATCTAATCCACATATGTGCTTTTTGCTTGGATTTTGTTTGTTTATACGAGTGTTGTATATTTGTCTTAAAGTTATATGTTTATTTGCTGGCGTGAAATTTCATTCCTAGTAATCACTTAACAAAATTTCGGCGAGCTATATATTTACGTATTACATAATTAGTTTATATATTGCTCATTAAATATTATAATAATATCATACCTTGCTGTGGTACTATATAAATACAATAATGCAAATATTCAGTTTGTTACGCATTACGGTTTTATGATTTATGGTTTCATGGTTTATTGTTATGGTTTCAGAGTATTATTGAATAACATAATTACCATATGTTATCATCGATATTTTAGACATTTCCAACCCTTATTAAACAATTGCCTAAATTAATTTTAGTATTTGATTAGTTAGGTATTTACAAAAAACATATAATCTATAAAATCATGTTCATAGTGACTTATACTAAACTATACTTATTTACTGTATTTATTTTTATTTATTATAAATATTTACACCTTCTTGCTATGTTCATCAGTCCACTACGCATATAGAAAATTCACGACCGGTACCTCACTACAGAAATACATATGTAGTTGAAACATTTATTTTTGGTAAAGGATTAATATTTTAAAATAACTCCACAGAAAAACGTAATTATTTAACATGAAATAAAACAAAAAAATTAAATGTCAGAGTTTCTTTTCGTTCTCTAATATTTGTACGAAACGACAGATATGACTCTCCTCTTTTATGTTTTTACAAACGACCACTAGATGGCAATATTGAAATGTGTCATTACTATATTCGTAAAATTTGACATTCGTTATTGTGAAATCAGTAGCAGCTTATAAATTGACCGAGTAGTTTGTTGACAGTGAGCGTTTAAAAAACCAAGTTTGTTAAAAAAATAGATTTTACAATGTGGGAGCGGTAATTTCAGAAATAAAATTTCATTATTATTAAAAATAAAATTATTCAATTAGTTGATAATATTCAAATTATTTAAATATAAAAACTAATCTATTTTAAGATAAACATCCTCGAAGTTTGGCTGTGTTATCAGTGACTGTATTTTTTTAGTTAAATGTTGAAAGACAGGGGTACAAATTTACGATCGTATATTATATGATTTGTTTAAAATATTGTCAGCGTTTATCTCAAGTACATAGGCGAATGTTACACAGATGTTGATATACGACCATATATTTTCAGTGATATGGAATTCGTAGTTAATTAGAATCAAAATTAATTAGTTGGGTTTATGAATTATTGGGAATAAAAATATGAGTCTTTAAGATAAGGTAAAGGGTTTTGTTGTTAATTGGAGAGCTGATTATTTCCACAAAAATGGGGTTCAGAGATCAAATTATTAGTTTTAAGAAAAGGGCTGGGAAAATCTTGTGAGAGACAAGAGGAGTCGTGAGTAAACCATAACCGGAGTCGGACGAACCTTTTAAGCAATTTTGGTTGAGGAACCCGGTAGCGTGTAGTGAACCAGAAGTATTCTGGAAGTATTGAGGACAGTTTTGATGAATTTAACGAACCTAGATAACGGGTTTAACACTGTTAGTATTGTGAAGTGTTTAACGGCTTGTGAAGTACTTAAGAAACTTATGTGGTGCACGGTGGTTGTGAGGTTTTTGTGGAGTGTCTCTCATGGGATTTCGTAGTCAGCATCTTGTAATTGTAAGTTCTAGTGCAGTGTTTCTCAATCATTTCTGGCCTGGGACCCCCCAAAATTATGTAAATTTGTCTGCGGCCCCCCTATATTATGGTGTATCAAGATAATGGCAACATGAGTTTTTTCGAAAAGGCGACGTGTGAGCAAGTTGGGAAAAATTTTAAACTAAAATTTATCCACAAAATTGGATGGTAGAAGGGGCGGCGTTAGCTCTTAAAATCTGGGGTGGGCAGACAAATTTTGAGTAAAATTTGGGAGGGCCAGGAAATATTTTTTTATCGTTTACATATGAAAATACAAGTAATGACCTAAAAAAAAGGTCCTCACTTCTAAAATATATTTTTTCCAAGCAATTCTAGGGGGCCAACTGGGTGCCAGAGCAACTTTTAGGCCCCCCTGACCCCCCGCTAGCGCCGCCACTGGATGGTAGTATTGAAATTTTCCGGGAAAACCCGGAAGTACAGGATATCAAGGACAATTTCGAATTTTTAAAAGGGAAAGTATGTCATATTGGATATCTTTGGATAGAGCTTTTCAACAGCTTTCCTTAAACATTTTTTTAATATCTTTTACGGTTGACAAAAAACTGTGATATTTTTAAATGACGATTATATTCCCTATGACTTGAAAGTAAAGTATTTTTATTTACAAGTGTTCAAGGTGCCTTCCATTTTAATTTAAACACATTCGCATCCTTACTCTTGAGTTATCTGTAGCTCGGAGAACAATTAAAAAAATATATAATAAAAAATATTGCACTTACAAGTCGTACCTACTTCAAAGTACAACTTGAAAATACTTGAAGTACCTCCAACGCGAACCATTGTCAGAGAAACCCATCAAACGACACATACAATTTATTTGACCTTGATATAGTCTTCTTATAGTCTGTTTCTTTGGTTAAAGCGGAACTAGATTTTCAAATCCAGTAATTTTTATCGATTGAATGAAGCTTTTGATCATTTTGTTTATACTATATCTCTGAAAGACTGATAGTAATAAATCATTTTGTCAGGCAGTTACCAGTGGCGTGCACATTTTAAACATGTTTAAATTGGTTTTGTGTATTTCTATATTAATATTTATCATTTTATTAAACGCGCGCCTGTGACCATATGTATCATATCATTAAACACACCCCTGTGACCATTTTTTTCCTCAAAATTTTATGGTCACATTTTTATGGCCTATTGTGTTTAACCCTAGTTCGTATTCCCATATACTATGTGCGGCACACTCGGTTGTTTTTAACAATATTTCGTTTCGAACTATTCATATTTTGTGGCTTTTGTTTTACCGCTTCTGTGTGATAATACAATAACTTTTTACAAATAATAAATTTTTTACTATCAGTCTTTCGGAGATAGAGTATTGTAAAAGCCCATTTATTCATTATAAAGTTAGCTAATGACAACTTAAACGTTTGAAATAGCCTGTAGATTAAATGAATTGTCAAATAAGAATGTTAGATATAATAATAAATAAAATATTTATTTTATTTATGTTATGAAAGGTATATTTTATGAATATAAATATAAGATACTCGTATTTATAAATATGAATAAGAGAAAGATTGAGTGCATTTTTATTATATTTTCATGTTTCGATCTTGTATGACTATAAAAGGTAGCCCTCGTATATGCTAGATTATATAGTTTCGTTACCTTCCGAAACTACACAGTCAGTTACGTGACTAAGATCATTTAGGGCCCATGACGGTTATTTTATTTATTTTTTTGACAAACCTATTACGGACCAATGAAAATTTTGCGGGGTGTGGGCAAAGAAAAAATCAGTTACGCCACTGTCAGGGGTCAACTCAGCGTAAAGTAATTTATATTTAGAATGAGTATTTTAGTAGAGTTTTTTTCTTCTTCTTTGGGTAGGTAGTTCGTTCTTTTTTTTTTTTTCTTGTCGATTAATTCAACCTTTTTTTTCGTCAGTATGGTTCTTCATAAAGTAAATAATAAGAACTTTTGGCCTTTCTGTGCTGCCGACCCATAGACTAGTCAAAACATTGCCGGGACCTGGATAATCATCTCTTCGAGTTTGACCCGGTTGTCTCCTGGTTTTGACCCAGGTTCAGGGTCACTTGAAATATGAAACATTTAAATTATTCGAGCTCACGGGACCGACCCCCTCCCCCTATTTTTTGTTCCATTTGACTGTTTTCACTAAACATGAACATCCATCATCTTTTCACTTTTCATCATAAATAATTGATGTTAAGTGTGAATTTTCACACATTTTCCATTGGTTGTTTTAAGTCATAAGCTCCGCCCCTTTGATTTCGTACATTGAAACATAGAATTAAATTACGATTTCAACAATTGCCACTAGTTATTAAATTTACGCTTTTAAAAATTAAATGCAACATTTGCCAAAATATAAGTAGAATTTTGAAAAAAATAATTTGAACAAAATAAAAATGCAAAAAGAACAGAAAAAATAAAATTGTCTCCAGACTGGAAGCGAAACCTAGTTTGCAATTTAGAAAGCGAGTTGTCTAACCACTACACCATTAAATATTTATATCGTCAACCAAAAAAACACAAAAAACGCGTTATTTTCCGAAAACATAATCTGATCAAAAATTCCTGTTGTACTCTTGCGGTTCACACCAATGTACATTACTCAGAATTTTTTCAGATTTTTAGTTTAAACCATCTGACTACAGGGTGTGGGACAAAAAAATTTTTGCACAATTTTGACAAAAATCGCGTCAAAATAATTTATTTTGCAAAAATAAAATTATGATCGTTAATCCACGTACTAAGGATTTTCATTTGATACCCTACTCAGAATTTTAAAAAAATATTTTATTTTTCGATGGTCACATATTTGTTTATATTTTTAGGGGGATATGTTTTTTAGATGTTTTAGTATTTTTCCTATGTGCGGGTCAAAGAGTTGTATAGGCATGCCAAAATTTCAACTTTCTAGGTTTAGCCGTTTGGCTACAATTTTTACCGAACAGACAGACAGACGACAAAATGTACGTATAAGGACTTTTTGGTCATACCTACAAAACCCTAAAAATACGAATTTTTAAGGTGATTTAAAAAAAATATTGTTTTTGCCTTCTGCCCCTCCCCAAGAATAAATCCTAGGTGCGCGCCTTATGTATGTAATCTAGTAAATGAAATATTTGTACAAAGTGGCACTTTTAATTAATTTAAAACAACCTGTAGCTTGTTTACCATAATAGTTCCTCACAAATAACTTTGAGTCGTAACTGTAATGGGCTCGTAACTGTATACTGACGTGCGCATGTGTTTAGTCCAGGGGTGGCCAAGCCAAATGATCTTGCTGGCCACTTTGAAAATGCATCATAACTCCGCGGGCCGCATATATAATTATATATTGCCATATTAGATTTAGAATATTATTTTAAAATCAAAGTTAATTTTTTCTCATAATTTCGACAGTTAATTTTTGAATATATGGATGCACAAATAATGTAATTTTTTGTACCAATGTATTGGTTATCACTACTTTGGCCATTATAAAATAAATATATTTTGTAAATGTGTGATGAATCTCGCGGGCCGGAAAAATGTTCAAGGCGGGCTGCATGCGGCCCGCGGGCCTTGGGTTGGCCACCCCTGGTTTAGGCTATTGTTTAGCCCAAAGCATCTTTTCGATGAATTTTTATGACAATTACGATAATAACGCGAGCTTTAATGAGCATGTCCTGCAATTTCTGTTAACTTATTCGCCAATTTTTCATTTTGTGATAAATGTAATAAATAACCTGTCCCATTTTTTTATATAAATAATTCAAAATCTAAATGTCTCTTAATTAATGAATACTATGGTAAAACGTTTAAATTTGACTGTCCTATATATTTCAGTGTTGAGTATAAATTGCATTTTTTTAATATAAAGTCACACTTTTGCGTTTACAGGGGATTATATCGAAACGAACGGATAATATTTTTACTTTAAATGTAACGCTCACTTGTTGGTTGCGAACTTCGTTGACCTGAACATAGTTTTGCTATTAACATTTTTAAATTATTTTTTCCACCCGCTCTAGTGCACTCAAGTGAGTGATTTGACCTTATTTATTAATGAAGGTATTACTTAAGAGAAGATTTATAGTTTATTTATTTATAATTAATAACCCCATTGTTCTTTTTAATTTAATATAATTAAAACGTATTAAGACCTAGATTGGCCTGAATTCACATGAATTTTTAAAACAATATATATGCTACATGTTTGGTTCGAAATTTGGTACGATGATAAATCGAAAAGTAAAACCAGGATTCGAACATAGGCTATAAGGCGTTTCCAAATTTTTACTCTACGGGGTGGTTTCGGGTTTATTAAAAAACTTAAAATATCTCCCTTAGTATTAACTAAACAGAAAAATATATGCAACAAGAATTGTTAAAATAAATCTTTTTCGTTCAATGCATTTTTTCAATTAAATGAATATTTGGGGTGTTATGAGAGGAGACCTTAAAACTAAAATGTGCATATATCTCCCTTAACACTGAACAGCAAAATCATATATGATTAAAATAGTTTATAATAAGAAAATAAATGTTTTATTTTTATGCATTTTTTCATTTACATGAATATTTGGGGAGTTACGGAGAATACTCTAAAGCGAAACTTTTTAAATATCTCCTTTATTATTGATTTAATAGCAAAAAAGTATATAACAAAAATTTACTCAACAGCTAAAATGAATATGAGAAAAGAAACTAATCCTCTATGCAGAGCCGGCGCTGCCGAGCATGCAAGGCATGCGGTGCATGCGGGCGCCACTGTGCGGGGAGCGCTGATGTGAGATTCGAAAGGGCGCTGAATGGCCAAATGAATGTAAAAGTAAGTTAGTGAAATGTAATTTTAGAAGTGAGGACCTTTTTTTTAGGTCTTCACTTGAAATTTAGAAGTGAGGACCTTTTTATTTTTAAGATCTTTACTTGAAACTTAGAAGTGAAGACCTTTTTTTTAAGTCTTCACTTAAAATGTAAAAGTGCGGACCTTTTTTTTTAGATCTTCACTCGAAATTTAGAAGGGAAGATCTCGAAAAAACCTAATTGCGCCCTACTTAGGGGCGCTCAATTAAATCTTGCCTACGCGCGCCGCAGACCCTCGCGCCGGCTCTGCCTCTATGTTCAATTCAATTTTTACTGTTTACTTCAGTTTGAAGATACATATTTGGGGAGCTATGAGGAGAGCTATCTTTAAAAGATAGTATCTCAGTTATTATTTACTTAACATTAAAAATATATACAAAAGAATGGTTTAGAATAAAGAAACGATTATTTTGTTCTATTTGAAACTAAAAAAATCTTACAAAAACCGTACGAAGTACGGGTACTCCAGCTAGTAATTAAATAAATATCGAAAGGAAATATAAGAATCGTTCTAATTCTTCATCCGTCATTAATTGGGCAATTCAAAATTTAATTATTCAGTATCAAAGAGCGTACCTTTTAAACTTAAAAGAGAAAACTATTTGATTGATATATACATAGCATTTATTGTATTTAAAAAAAATACGCTCGTGGACACTGAATAATTTATTTTTTAATTAATCATAGCATATATTTGCCCGTTCACAGTACAGGAATTTAAAATCTGTTCACTGACTGTTGATGTCAAAGCGGATCACAATAATCGTTTGTTATAGATTGTTTAGATTTGTCTCTAGGTCTTCATTCCTAATTTATTCCACCGTTCCCACCTCTTTAACTTCTTTTTTTAAGTAGCGTACTATTTATAAACTACGTAAGAAAACTCATATGCAACACCATATGTTTTACTTGCCGTCACCTACGAACTGTTTGTTCATTAAGGTCTGTAGTTCAGTCTTCGCCCGAATAATTGCTGCTGTGCCAGATTGGTTGCCAAACAGTTCATGGTTGAGAAAAGTGGCAATGAATGTGATTTTTTGTCAACTATTCTGTAAATAGAACTTGTGTATAATATAGTTCACATAAGTTGAGCACAGATTAATTTAAGAATAATATGCTATATTCCCAGGGGCTCCGCTGAAATGCAAGGCGCCTTTGTGCAAAATGTTTTATAACGCCCTCCTCATATTTTCTTTTTAATAACAGGATAGTTGATAGACAGGAAGTCAATAAATAAGACAGTTTTTATTACATTACATATATTATTATTAAAATTATCTCCAGATGGGCGGGAAAGCATGTTCTGAAGGCATCTGGAGATTTTAAACTCAATCATGACTCATTTGTGAACAATATACTGCTCTAGACAGCGTCCAGTCAGTCAAAGGGTCACGAGCGAATCACAGTGTTTCAACTCGATGGTTTGTAAACAAAGCCGAGCAAGTTTCAAATCTTATATCTTTATTATCTCAACATTTTGGACTGTTAGTGGTGAAATTAACAAGTTTCGATCTTCTACGAGACGTCGTTTGAGGAAAGCTGGAAGCAATTCACAATCTCGCAGAACCGCTAGGGTAAGGAATAGGTTGTGTCGAGCACTTGTGGCTTGTGGGTGACTTGCACCAAGTTTCTTTGTATAGAAACCAGTTCGCTGAAGACGTTTTATGGCCAGAAAATCACTTGAGGATCACGAAATAGAAATTTCGTACGAGTCGATTAAAAATTACTATTGTGTCGGATCCAGTCCGCAAGATGTATGTTGGACACCACTGCTTTATGGCAACTTACTGTAATTGATACGAATGCTTCACGGTATCCTAGCATATAGGTAACCCCTTTTAAGATTGCAGCGAATGTGGCAAAATCAAAACTAACCAAACAGACAATAACAACTTTTTGACATAAGGACAATACGTTGTAATCTGACATGTAGAAAGAATTTATTAATATTTTTGTCTTAATTTGTGTTTTCTTAATAAATATCGCCATTATCCCACACAGATACAAAATCTAAAAACCCAAACAAATGTAACAGGTGCGTCAAAACAATAACGAACTTGTCTATTTGGTTAGTTCAAGATAATTCCGCCAGATAGAGTCTCTCTTATGACCTTTTGCCTATACACTACTGAATAATAAACAGTAGTAAATGAAAAAATATTCTAGTATCTATACATATACACTTTAGTTTTTAAATGTTGCCCGATCAAGGCTATATGATATTATAATTAAGGTACTGATATGTTTCTCTTACTCACACTGGCAGCTTGTAAAGGAAACAAGTGCGTAATTTGTCTGCCAGCTTTATTAATTGTTTAAACATAGCTAAGACAAACATGCTTATTGAGTGAGTTTGTTTTAGATTTTAGCGTTATTTTTAAACGAACCAATGGCGTGAAACCTGATAGGCGTAACTCTTACAGCTTACCATGCTGTAAGAGTTTAGCAATTGGTCTTGATCGGACAACTTTTAAAAATTAAAGAGTAAGTACATATTTTATACATTCATGTCGTACCTAACTTTTTCTTAATTCATCGATATTTTTAGGCTATGCGGTTTGTCTGTGAGTTTTTTCACAATTATAAAATCTCCACAACAAAAATTCAATAATTTTAATTGAAAAAAAAAAAAACGGCCTATAAGTGCACAGCTCAAACCCGTATTTTTCAAGGGACAACTGTGTTTGTAAATAATATTTCATTTCAGATTGCAAGCCTATATAATTATAAATGAAAAATTGAGCAAAAGAAAAATAAGTGAGGTACTTCACTTATAAGTAGCGCTTCTCATAATACACCCACCCCCCCTCCCAACCCTCAGATATACATTTTATTAAATACTGCCAGTTTCTTGTAAGCTGGTAAATGTTGTTCAAAGATTGCTGTTTACTTATCGGCGCATGTTGCAACCACCGACAAGTAACAACAAGGGTTCTACGTGGCCGGGTTTATTTGAAAGTAAAGTTATATTTATTTACTCTCGCTTGTCGGTCTATGTTAGTATGCGCATGTAGGTACCGGCAACAATCTTTATTCGTGTTGTGTTCGTACCCATACTCAAGTAATACAGCAGATGATTACAATTTACAATGCTTGGAAAGATTTTTATATTGCCGACAGTATTTTTGACTCACAGCGCCCCTCTTGTATGGCGCCTTTGTGTGACACACAACTTGTCATATGATAATAATAATAGACTCATAATTTCTAAGTAGCGAAATAGGGCAGAGAAAGTTCTCAATTTATTTACCTTCGGCACTGCATCGGTGAGCAGTTTCGATCTACTCTATGATTACTCATTTTAAGTATTAATTTCACGAGGCTGATTTACACAGCAGCAGAGGGTGAGAATTCCGAAATGGTACCAGCGAGGTTAAATCCCACATTCCTGTCTTCCGCAACCGTCATACCACAAAGCCACAAGAGCCATAATAATCCAACAATAAATAATCTTAATGTTTTAAAAGACTGTCTTTTCCATATTTTCCTTACTTAATAATTGCAACGAATTGTCAAAACAAATTCTAAAAACATGTTGTATTCAAAAATTTTAACGGTTTCTATTCCTGTCCTCTCTGGTAATTAAGAACGTCAAAAGAAATATATTATTCTTGAAACTTGTTAGCAATCTGTTTGCCAGTCTTTAATTACAAATCATGTTCCTCAAACTTAAAATTACTGCTGAGTTATTAATACCGAAACTAATATTGAATTATGAATCTTAAAAAGATCATGGGTACCCTACAATTAAACGTTTAAAACATCATGGGTGTTCTTAGAAATAATTTTTTAAAACCATAGTGTTATGAATTCTAATAAGCTTTTGATTAGATTATATCATTGAGTTCTGGAAAACAGAACCGCCTGCATGAATACAAGTCATTAGACCCGTATTTAAAATAAACTAAAGGGTTACTGTTTTTCATCATTATAAAAGGACTCTAAAGTAGTACTTTTGATATAAATAATGTAATAATGTAAAACTCTTTATTTTTTCTTGAGCACTGTCGAGCGAGTTGACATTTCACCTTACACTTCCATCTTGATCAGTATCAGGTCTTTTCAGTTATACGGATTTTCTATCAGTTGATCTCGTCTATCTTATGCAAGATCATTCGACTAATCTATGGGTGTGTCATATTCTTTCATTTCCTCTTTCATTCTCATTAAGTGTCCTATCAACTGTAATTGTTGGTCTCTAATACCTGTATGCAGTGACGTAACCAGCATTAAGCACGGTTAAACAATGCTTAAGGGTCCAAGGAATTTAGAATTCCCCTTTTTGGTTTTGTAGATCCAAAGAATTTTTTTCTCAAAAAAATGATTGAATAGAGTCGTGGCCCCATTGGGCCTTATGTTTGCGTTGGCTCTGGGGCCCAATCCCAGGCCAGGCCATAGGTAGTATTTATAAGAGTCACTATAAGTACGAGTATATTTTTTAAATACGTAAAAAAATATTAATAACTAGCTAACCCGTCGCAGAATATCTCCGAAAGTATTTTATTAATTTTATTGCTCAATTAAATTAGCACAGCTAATATCTAATGCCATATATACCAGTCAATCTGAAGCCTTTATACACCTACAATCTTTACAAATATTTCTTTAAAAAACACATTATCTGTGAACGAATCATCAGTCTTCAGTAACCTGCCTAGTGTTGCACATTCAGCGATTTTAATTATAATGTTTTTTCGTTTCTTTTATCGTGACAAAGCAACAAATTATTGTCCATGGGAAAAGATGGGCTCAGATGGAAATAACCCTATATGGTCATACGTTTGGCCCTGTGCTTTGTTGATAGCAACTGCAAATGCTGCTATAATAGGAAAAATGTCATTAAACTGGAGCAAATATTCATTTATTTTAAATTTTAAAAAAATCGTATTCGTATAATTTATAGTATACAGGGCACATGGATAGACAATGAATAGATCAAGATGGAGGACTTATGTGAGTGAGGAAAAGAAGAAGAAAAAGATAATTTATAGTACAAATAACCACTATAGTGCATTTATACACTATTAAAATATTTATTACGTAATAAAAAGTTTAGTCCTAGAAGCTTCTAAAAATTAGGTAAAGAGGGCCACGATTTAATATTCTGGGACCGTTTAGTACAAATTAGTTACGCGCCACACATTTCAATACAGACTTGTCGCCGAGCGAGCGTCAAACGTACCGTTCCTCTCCCATTCAGCTCGTCTGACCACCGACACGTCTTCGCCCCCTCTCCATAACGTGAACTTTCTGCAAAGTATGACATTGGGCCTTTATATTATTTATATTTTTTATATTTTAAGTATTTATTAGTTTTGACATTCAGTGTACATACTTTGCAGGGGGACAAGCAATTTAATTACAATTTAGATTTAACGGGTGTTATGCCTGGCTCAGGTATGACACCCGTCATACGTATGACGGCTCGTCAGATTAAAAATATATTTAAATGATTGCCTCAAGGTGATAACTAGTCTGTCGACGACCCTTGCGTTGTGAACCTATTTTTATCAATGTCCACATAACTTAAATGTAATAATAAACTGTATAATTTGTATGACGATTTAAAACATTATATGTACAGAAGAGTAAAGCGGTTACTTAAGTTAATGTTTAATCTACATTAAATCAAAAAGTAAGCCTCCTTAATGTGTTAATACAACAATGCAAGTCACCACACTCCCCATTCTCATATAATTACAGACTTTACACAGTTCCTTAATGAATCTAAATTTTTGTTTTAGTTAATAATTCTAAACATCTGTCAGAGAGTATGCACGTGTATGCAGTTATGTACGCATGCTTTACCACCCTTTACCGCCTACTACGAAATTTATATACTATTTCACGATCCAGACAACCGGAACGAAACAAAATGGTGGCATTTCCTGGCACAAAATGGACTAGCAATTTTTTTTATAATTGGATAAAAAATAACAATTTATAAGGGGCGGTAATATGAAAATATTTTATGGTATAATTTGTAGTAACAGCATGGAAAGGGTTTAAAAATTAATGAAACGGCAGTTATGGTTGTAAGGAAAGGGGCAGAAGTAACACGTCTGAATTATTTTTACCACTTTTTATTTTGTGTCTCAGATTATATCCTAAAATGTCATGATGACAATATTTTGCATACTAAATGGTTTTGCAACTGAACTTTACATGAATCCTTGTTAAATTATCTGGTAAATGTTCATACACTGAATTAATGGTATTTGTTCATAATATAACAGAATGAATTTTAAAATTAGTATTTTTATTTATTAAATTTTATTTGCGCCTGCAGTTTGTGCGGAGCTTTTGTGGCTAAATTATCAGTAAGATTGTGCACATATATAATATTTAATGATGGATTTACATTAGTGCTGTCAGAAATTGATCATGACCGAATCGGAACCGGTTCAAAAAAAAAAAAACGGTCTCGGGTTTACCCGGTTACCCGGTTTCGAAACCGGGTATTCGTGACCGAGTATCCGAAACCGTGTAATCGGAACCGGGTAACCGGAACTGGGTAATCGGAACCAGGTACGCGGAACCAGGTACGCGGAACCGGGTAATCGGAACTGGGTATCCGGCTAACGCGAAAATTACAAACCCGGTTTTACCCGAAAACCGGAACCGGGTATTATACAGTAGTATACAGTGCGATCATTAATTCCTGAACGTTATGTAATACTCGACAGAAACATTTAGTTACCAAACTTATTTCCAAGGACATGTACACATAGCCGCACATTCTATTTTTATTACCTTATACGAATTGATTATTAAATGAACACTATTTTTCTCTACATACGAATGAGTTTATAACAAACATTAAGTTAGCAACACATTTTCGTGTTCCCAGGGTGCGTTCGGTCCAACGAAATAATCTGATTGGTTCTTTGTTAAATTAGGATTTCAGCTGTGGATTAGAATACAGTTTTTATATTTTAAAACCCATTATTTACCATTATGTAACGTTAAGGAATTAATGATCGCACTGTATGATCAAAACGTTTCGATAAATTTGTAATGCTATTTCAGCACCTAAAGAAGCTAAATATTATTTAACGAATGTTGTGATTCTATAATATATACATTGTCCACGAGTTATATTTCATAATATTATTTATGTATGACCCATTAACTAAACTATTTTTACTTGAGGGTTGAAATAGATTTTTTTTTATGTTATGTAGGGAGTTGATCGACAAAAAAGGTTTGGAAACTCTTCGTGTGTTAGACTCGTCATTGTGGATGTCGCAAAATTTATTTTTTCAATGCTTATACTTTGTACAAACTAAAAATAAAAAAAATCAGTTTTTTGTTTTATTTTCATCATTTAATGCAATTTATTTTTTTCCTGAAGATGTAAATCTTTTTCCTAAATAAACCTAAGTGGGAAAACGCTGTTACAACCTAAAAGACCATCTCACAACCAATCTGTCCTTACAACAAAATTTTCTGCATTTTTTAATGTTTAAATACCATATATAGTTCCGACCGAACTATTCGAATTTTCATTGATGTACCGCACTGATGCATTGATGTACCGCATATAAATTGGGTTCGGACCCCCCCTCAAGAATGGAAAAATCATATACTTATTTAATAAGAACTAAGCAAATGAAAAGAAAATTACCTATTTTATTAATAAAAATTAAATTCTAAACAAAATTAAATTAATATATAAACCCACCCCTCTCCGTAAAAAAACAATGATACATTTGTATTATTTTACGAATTATTTCGAAATAGACCCCCACCCCCCATATCCATTTTCTGTGTGCGCGCCTGTACAGTCCAGCTATCCTAAGCTGGCTAGTTGCAGAATAGCTAGAAAAATGGGAGAGGAGAGGACGTCTTTATAGGCCGTACATTTTCGAAACAACACACTGCGCAGAAACGAGTTTTTGACTGAGAGTTTACTGCGTCTGCGCGCACACAAAGCAGTGACGTGGTGTATTACTTATTATTTTATTAGTTAGCTGTTTGTTTGGTACCTGGTTTGTGTTATTTTATTAAAACTGTGTTAAAACAATCAGTTCTTTATGGAGTTTATGCAGAAATAAGCTAAGGAAGGTGTGCAAATTCCACAAAGTAAAAACAGTGTGGACCGCCACTGGTAAAATAGCTGAAGTTCGCGTCGATTTGATAACTCATTGTGTTGTTTCGAAAATAACTGGCCTCTAGTTTCGAGCAGCAGTTGTGCGAGTTAGTCACTCGAAAAATTAATTTTCAAAGCAAACTGGAAAGCGCTTGTGCGTTAAAGTCAGTTTTGCGATTTGTATTCGGATGCCACAACTTATGTCTCATTCACTCATAATACTGTCCCACTCTGCGCAGTGCAGTCTCCCACCGGCCAATTTAAGATAGCCAGACTGTAAATAGTATCAAGTTATTATTTCTGAAATTTTCATTTAACGATTATAATTTGAAAGTTTACACAAAATTTTAGTTTATGGAAATAAACAATGCTTTTTAAGTATGTAAGTCTAAAATGTTTAGTCACGGTATTGATATTTTTAACCTTTATAATGTTAACTCATTTATTTCACTAATAAAAACAACTTGCAAAACAAAATGTAAGCTTCTATATACTCTTAAAGGCCACTGTAAACTAACTATTCCCTTATGTCATCTTTTGACTATGCATGTAAGGTGCATATTAAAATTACAGTCATTTTATTACGAGCCCTGCCCTGTAGCGTCCAAACAACATGTTTGCCCATTAACGATTATTTCAAGCACAGTTTAACCGCTTATAAATCACACGCAATTTACGAGAAGGGGTTAAAGCATCAAACGACCAGCTTCGTTCTGAAAATACCATGGTTGTTCTGATAATAAATGTCATTTTTTGACATTTCCCTGAAAAGCTAGCTGAAGAAAATATGCAGCTGACACTTGTTAGTTTATATTAAGTCAATTGGCACACGGAAAAGGACACGATGTTTTTCAAGTTTTTTTCTACGATATTCACCCTTATACGATCTTTTATTTCCGTGCCCTACTTTCTTAATGGATCAGGGTACGAGTTGAGAACACACCTATCTGCTTAATTAGATCGCAAGATAAAGAACGTATGTCGTTATTTTTATAAGCATTTTTAGTTTCCTACTTACTTGATTCCACACAAATGTATCATTAGTAAAGTAATTTCTTGATGTGGATTCTTTATATTCTATCTGAACAATTGTTTATTTTTTAGTTTATTAGTTTCTTTGTATTCTGTTTCCTCTAACAAAAGAAAATTTTATTACAAATTCCGTATATTTCTTTTAAACATCACTGTTGTCAATTTATTGAATTTAATGACATATAGTAAAGTAAATAAATCACAATTATGCATATATTTTTCAGTGTAATATTGGTCATTATATTTCATTATGATAGCAAACATTTAAAAAAATAACGAGATATCAAAACTTGTAACATTTTGGTTAGTTTAAATGTATTTTTCTTGTTCATTTCTACTATCCGAATAGCATATTCAATTCCTTTAATTTGTTCCTCTATACTAGGGTGACCATTTTCTTAAGAAGTCAATGCGGGACGAAGCAAAGAAAAAGGTCCTCATCACCCAAATCCAAGTGAAGATCAAAAAAACAGGTCCTCACCTCCCAAATCCAAGTGAAGAGCAAAAAAAAGGTCCTCATCTCCCAAATCCAAATGAAGAGCAAAAGAAAGGACCTCATTTCCTCAAATACAAGTTACAAAATGTTAAAATGTGGGACGCATCTTAATGCAGGACAAAATGTTAGAATACGGGACAGTCCCGTCGAAAATTCAAGTTATTAGCGGTCAATCATGTCAAAGAAGCACTTCGTCTAGGCTCTATGGTCTGTAGCGGATTATTACGAACATTATTTATACCAGAGATGGGCAAACTCCAGTCCACGGGTCAACTCTGGCTCTCGAAAGTTTGTAATCCGACCTGTGGTTATTTTCTAAATATGCATAGTGACTAAATACTCATTTAAAAATTATGGCACGATAACTTGTAGTCCATAATGAGTATTGAAATAATATATATCGAAATAAATCGATCTACAATTTAAAAACAAATTTTTAAGCCATATTAAAGTCTCGCGGTTACCATGGTAACCGTGAAAAAGCATACGTAATTATACCTCAAAATGAGATAATTTCATTGTCTTCGTAGGAAATTATATATTGTGCAACTAACGTGGAATATGCATTATATTTTTCAATAAATAAAAAGAATGAGTCAAAAATGTACAATCTAAATACGGTGCATGCGGGCGACACCTTAAAGGGGGCGCTGACGTTAATAAAAGTAATGTGAAATGTGAAAAAAGATAAAATTAAGTGAGGACCTTTTTTTTTAGGTCTTCATTTGAAATTCAGAAGTGCGCACCTTTTTTTTGTCTTCACCTGAAATTGACAAGTGAGGTCCTTTTTTTTAGGTCTTCACTTGAAATTGAGAAGTGAGGACCTTTTTTTTGTCTTCACTTGAAATTAACAAGTGAGGACCTTAGAACCAAGGTTTCGTCTTCATTTAAAATTTCAGGACCTTTTTGATCTAGGGGGGGGGGCTCAATTCAATCTTGCCTGCGGGCGCCGCGTACTCTTGCGCTGGCTCTGTTGACAGCCATAAATTCGCGCGCATCTAGGACAAGGATGAAAATTGTCGCACCGCTGCATATGCGCATTGGTGCGAATTTATTAATTCTCGCACACTGCACACGCGCATTGGTGCATTTTTTTATTCATTACCACACGAATATTCATGCGCGCTCAAACGGCGCATGTGGGTAACATGCAGAATTAAGTTAATTTCCTTTCAGCTAACTATATCGAAATGGGATAATTCCATAGTAGTCGTAGGAAATTGTATATTGTGTATCTAGTGCGGAATGCTGTATATTCCGCACGAGTGTGCATGTATAGCTCTTTTGAACATATGCATGTGCATATGTTCAAAATTAATAAGATTGCAAAACTTCTAGCAACATGTGTTTTTATAAATTGTTAGGAATACACTGAACAAATTTATTTGAGCCCAACAAAGCTAGCCCTAGTTCTCCCAATATAATGTAGTAGATTGTTAGTAGAATTAACACCCTTATGCTGTACCTTTTTACACCGATGTAATAAAAAAAAAAAAAAAACTGGCCAGATGTATTGTATTGTATTGTATTGTATTTATTTAATTTATACAGATTCTGCACAAATGCGTCAGTATACAATTATTGATCAATTAAATAAGAACAAAATCAACATACATGAAATAAAAGAATATAATAATATAAATAAATTAAAATTAGCTAATAACTAGGCATAAATACAGGTTAGTGCGGTGCAATTAATTATTTCCAAGAAATTGAGATAGGCTATAAAAACAATTATTTGTGAGATACAGTTTTATTTGACTCTTAAATATTTTTAAGGAAGAGTTGTTTTTTATAGCTGGTGGTAGTTTATTATAGATTCTTACAGCCATACACAGAGGGCTGTTATCTGTAATTGCTAATCTGTGAGGATGTGCATGTTATAAGGTAAGGTTTAACACCGCGATATAACTTAACTTATCTTGTTTAGAATAGCTACATAAAACAGCTATACAACACATTTCTTAGTTATTTAGTTCTGGCCCCTAATAACAAAATGCTTCTGATCAAGCGCAGTCGGAATGTTTGGAAATCAAGTTTTTATTAAACTATTTTTGCATATAACGTAGCCGAGAGCTAAAGTTTTTTAAAGCTGGGCGGGAACCGGAATTTAATATACAGTTGTGAGGGTTGGAAAGAAAAGAATTGCTACTTTCGCACTAAAAATCAATAAGGGATAATATATTGCTTTATATTTTAAGAACTTCACTATAAAAATTTAAATATACTTAATTATATGTTAGAAAATAAAGTACTAAAGTAATTACTTAGAACACGATATAATGAAATAATAAAGATATTTTCGTAAATTTTCTTTAATCAATATTTAAAAAATTTGTCATATTGACGAAGAAATTATAAATGATGGAATTTTATTCATTGACCTTTGAATAAGGACTACAACGGATGATCCTAATTTCTCTTGAAATAATGTCTCATCGTGGGTATCTTATTATGATGTTTAAAAGAGTATGTGGCGATTTTATATGAGATTTGTCTTAACTGTCTACAGAGCCAAGGTAGTATTTACAATACTATAAAAATACTTTTTATTCCGAATTATAGTCAACTTTAAAGTACTAAAGTATTCATTTAAATAATATTAGAATAAATGGATAACGGGGTTTTAAAAATGATTATGAAAACGGCATGTAATTGCATATTAATTTAAAATACATTTGTCCACATGCCAATTTTCAAGAAATTAAGAAATTAATAATATCAGTAATAATTATTTTATTTCACTTGTATGACAGAGTTGCCGTGGCTCCGTGGTAAGACGGTTGGCTACGGAGCACAGGAACGCGACTTCGATACCCCCACCTTCTTCGGATTTTTATCTTCCGAAATTGTGCAGTCAGCTCTGGGGTCGACACAGCCTCAAGTATTTAATACTTAAAATGAGTACCTGTTTATACAGGGACAATAGGACCGGCCAAAACGTCACACTGACCACGTGGCTTTCATATCTATGGCCGGCGGTCTAGAAACAGAGAACTTACCATCTAGGTGTTGGGATCCTATTATTTTATTTATTATTTAACTTGTAGGAAATATAATTGATTATAATAAATAATACACTAAATTAAAATAAAATATTGTAACAATAAATGCTAATTAGCTAAATGTTATAAATCGCTTCTTATCTGTTGCGGAAGACAGAAGACAAATTTTATCAAAATTAAATTATAATCAGTGACTCATTAAACATTATATTTTTTTAAATTTTTTTTTTAAAAGCACAATGCGTTTGACGTGGTGTCAAGGAAATTTTACATTTCTCGAGGAATGAAAATGAGAATTATAACTTTTTCTTGAGAAAGAATTGTCTAGAAGAAACACTAGTCGCTACTCCCAAAAGCAGTGCTGTAACTAGGCAGGTGCAACAGTTGCTCAGGCACTGGACTCAGGACGAAAGGGGCCCAGAAAATTATCAAATATGGGCCTCATACAGAGCCTTGCTTTTTTTTTCGTCAGATTATGGATTTCATTTGTTTTTCTTCGTGAGATTATGGATTTCCTTTTTTTCTCGTTAGATTGTGCATATCTTTTTTTTTATCGTTAGACTAGGGAATATCTTTTTTTTCTTTGGTCGTCAGATTATGGATTTATTTTTTCTTTTTTTTTTTTTCGAAATGAGTACCTGAAATACATAAGTAATAGGACCGGTTGAACCGTTACACTGATTATGTGGATTTATGTGGAAGCTGGCCCAACTATCAAAAATAGTGTTTCCAAAGAAAATATTTATATTAGAAGGAAAATTTCTCTGTCTCTGCCTCTTGGTGGCGTCATGTTTGTTCACACAATCGTTTTCGTTTTCGGAGCTTACGCTTCTCGATCTTTGACGAAATGTGTAGTTTCTTGTAGTATGTGGTTGACTTATAGCTATATGATATATATCATTTGGTCGACCCAGGATTTGGGATATCTGCCTTGATCGACTTCTATCTACTACCCCTTAAATGATTTATTTTTCCATGCCGTCTTCTCTTCTAGATATATGATAACTTATAATTGAAAATATCTGAAAATATTTTAGTGAAATACTTTTAACAAAGTACTGTTATAATAAATACCATTTAACTTAAATTATATTTACTATATTTTAGCATAAATTCCAAATTTTCATTATTTAAATAGTTGGGCTAACTTCACTGAGACGGGGCTCGTATCTAACGGAGATCTAGAGATAGAGAACTTATCTTCCTGCCCTTTTGCGTCATCTAAAAATACATAGTTGATTGTTACATAATTTTTAATATAATTGTTAATACTAGGAATAGGTAGGTAAGCTTGACCTTTGTTAACTGGAACATACAAACCTTACGGATTCATCTTGTTTGTATTAATAACGGTGTTTTTCTTTTTTATGTTATTTATTATTATTGTTTTTAATTAGACCAGAGCGGGTGAACTGATGAAAACCGCCATC
Source organism: Liopterus haemorrhoidalis (assembly GCA_963971575.1). Classification (NCBI taxonomy): domain Eukaryota; kingdom Metazoa; phylum Arthropoda; class Insecta; order Coleoptera; family Dytiscidae; genus Liopterus; species Liopterus haemorrhoidalis. The sequence continues at coordinate 33,779,469 of OZ020618.1, forward strand.
TGTTTTTATCTATTTATCAACTATTTTAAAGATACATTACTAAGCTATTAACTTAACCATTATAATTACAAACAGCATTATTCTATGTAATAATATTAGTAAAAATACTGCTTCTTCTTCTCTTCCTGGAGAACAGAAGCAACGCATACCGCCTGTCATTAACGCGTTGCGGGTATATACTATAATGACAGGCTTTACACTAATAACCGCAATATTCTTATAATCCAGTAATTGAACAATACAGAAAACTAATTAAAACTGGGAACATACGCGAGTTAATATTTATTTTGCGAGTAATATACTAATTATATTTCATGTTTTGTTAGTATAGCGTGACACAAAATTGCTGTTAATCAATAACTCCTCTAGAGCGTTCCCGGATTGTTAGGTCATCACCAACATGAGAACTGACAATTACTAGTCTGGGCACTTCAGCACAATATATTGTTCCCTTTATGATAACAACCCATCAGTCCCCGGCCTTGTCCTTGCTCCGTTTTATTGGAACAATGGATAGTACTCGTATGTTATCCGTATATTAAACGAAATTGGTTAGTATTTTTTTCCAAGAGACCAAGCTGTTTAGCATTTATCGTTTTATGAAATATTGAGGGATTCATTTTTTCAAATTTGCGCATTTAAAAGTTCATAGAAATAACTGTAAAGTTTTGAATAATTATTTATTAAGGGCTTAAATATTATGAGACATTTTTTTATCTCTCCTACAAAGAAAATACAGAGCACATTTACAGATTTAAAGTAGGTTTACAATATTTTGACAGATATATTTTACAATTTGAAGTTTGTTTCTAATTTCTTGTTGAATCAGTTTTACCTGACTTGTCAAGGTGTACAGGTATAAACGTTCTCAAAGGTATTACCATTAATTATCAAGTTATTTTTATGACTCGGTCTATTGATAATGAGATACTTTTTCATTACTAAATTATACCACAAGAGTACATAATGTACAGAGATTCAACTGGATGTAATGTGGAAATATTATAGAAATCAGTGTATTCATCTATTGTCTAATAGCAAAACTAAATATACCACAAATACACCAAGCAGCAGAATCAAAAGACAGTGAACACAGTAATCACAACAAACAGTCCTTGTTGAATGAACCTCCGTTGACCACCGCAGTCTACTCAATCGAAGGCATTACAGCAGTGTTTTTCAACCTTTTTTTACTTCTGGCCCATTTCTAAATATTATTTACCTGTGCCCCATTCCCATCCAGACTACCTTAACTAACAGTGTACTGATTGCAAAATTAATTATTTTCATTTGTTTTTCATAGCTATGTTACCGCATGGTTACGCTAGAATTATGAAGGTGATTTCAACGAAATTGTTTTTCAGAAAGAGTTTATTTTCAAATCAACTTTTTACTATATTATACACACTAAGCATTATTGTTGATAAAAAGACGAAAAATAAGTAAAAAATAAGCTGATCTGTCATTTTATGCACTGTGAATGGATTACACTTGTGCAGTTTTGAGCTTACAACAACGTCTCTAAATTAGAAACATTTTCAACTAAATGATCCAAATGAATTTCATCGTAGGCTTTAAAGCAAATATCATAGTTTTGTTATAGTATCTACTCTATCCAGTTTCTCCTTATCTGCGCAGTGATCGGCGATTAGCCTCGTTGCAGAAATAGGCCGATGTAAAATAAATAAAATAAATTATCCGCGCAGTGACAAACTTTATGATTTGAATAAAATGATCGCGAAGAAATGAATTTACGTGGCCCACTCAGATTTTTCCATGGCTCCCAATATATTATTTTTAGGGTTTTGGAAATATGACCAAAAAACCCTTATAGCGTCACTCATGTGTCTGTCTGTTCGGTAGAAATTGTAGTCAAACGGCTGAACATAGAAAGTTGAAATTTGGCATGCTTGTTTAACTCTTTGACCCACATATTTAAGAAAACTATTGAGAGTGCAAAAAACACATGGCGAGATAAATTTAAACAAATATGTATTCAATAAAAAAATGAAACCTCTTATTGTCCAGATACACCAACAAATTTATATTTTTGAAAAATCAATTTATTTTATCGGATTTTTGCCAAAAATCTTTCAAAAAACTTTTGTGGCCCCACCCTTTTCCTAGATGGATTCATCGAAAATTCTGGGGAAAAAACAATAATATACATTGATGGGAGATGGAATAATTCAACAAGAATATTTCATCAGATCAGTTTTTCGAAAAATATGGATTTTTTTGTGCCGTTGAAAAAATAATTATTTTTTTAATAAGATGAGGAAGTAATGGGATTCGGACTGGTCAGACATTAAAATTAAAACAATATTTTAACTTCGCTAACGTTTCGATTTAATATTAAATCTTCATCAGATCTAGAATGAAAATATAGCTATAATTTAAGATGATACAATTGTTTTACAATATAAAGTATAAGAAATTAATTTTACAACATTTCATCAATATCTAACTACTAAATGTGAAAAATACGGTAACATTAAAAGATGAAAATAAATAAATAAATAAATAAATTACTAATACAATAAATCACAAATTAAGATTTTTACATACCTAGGTTAAAAAGTCACAAAATAAAATAATTTTTTTTAATATTTATTGTGTGGTACCAAATGAAATCACGTTATTTTAATACCATTTTGCAAAAAATGTTCTAAAAAGTCCTTTGTCCCGCAGCCTTTAACCCAGTTAATATAAAAATTCTGAAAAATGCTAGTTAATGTGAACCAGAATAGTACCACAGGAATTTTTGATCTGATAATTATTTCGAAAGTTATCGAATTTTTTGCAACACCATTCTGGTAATATGTATATAACTGACTAGAACTGGATAGCCATAGCTGGATCTTGATGCAAGCGTAACAAGTACGGTTGTAAGTCTCTAGATGGAATCATGTGATTATTCTTTCGAAAATTATCGAAATTTATGATTTTTGATAGGTAGCTACTAAATTCCTACAAAACCCTGAAATGTGTGAAAATTCACATTTCACATCAATTTTTTATTCGTGGTCCACAAGAAATACACTGTGGCTCCCGTTAAGGACCGCTGCATTACACAATTCCAAAAATGGATTGGTTTCAGCCTTGTTAGGGTTTTGTAGGTATGACCAAAAAACCCTTATACCGTCATTTTATCGTCTGTCTGTCTGTCTGTCTGTCTGTCTGTCTGTCTGTCTGTATGTCTGTTTGTCTGTCTGTCTGTCTGTCTGTCTGTCTGTCTGTCTGTCTGTCTGTCTGTCTGTCTGTCTGTCTGTCTGTCTGTCTGTCTGTCTATTCGGTAAAAATTGTAACCAAACGGCTAAACTTAGTGTGTTAAAATTTAGCATGCTTATATAACTCTTTGACCTGCACATAGGAAAAATACTAAAACATCTAGAAAATTAATACACCTCATCGAAAAAAAAAAAATATATTTTTTTTAAAATTCTGAGTAGCGTAAATTCTTAGTACGTGGATTAACGATCAAAATTTATTTTTGCAAAATAAGTTATTTTGACGCGATTTTTGCCAAAATTGTGCAAAAAAAATTGTCCCACACCCTGTAGCCCATTTGGTTTAATCTAAAAATCTGAAAACTTCTAAGTAATGTACATTTGTGTGAACCGGAATAGTACAACAGGAATTTTTGATCAGATTATGTTTTCGGAAAATAACGCATTTTTTGTGTTTTTAGCTTGACCATGTAAAATATTTAATAACTTATGTAACACAGTAAACTAGCATGCTTTGATAGTGTAATGGTTAGCATGTTCGCGTTCTAATTTGTAAACTAAGGTTCGATCCGGTCTCGAGACAATTTTAGTTTTTCTGTTTTTTTTGCATTTTTATTTTGTTTAATCAGTAACGATATTGTATTGATAACTTCATGTTGTTCGTTCACTCAATGGCGTGTACAGAAAAAGTAGTGGTTTTTGTTAAAATATATTATTGTTTTTTTCGTTATTATTGTTGTTGTTGATATTATTGTTATTAAGATTGTAATTGGAAGACGATTGTTGATCGAGGTTAGCTCTTAGAGGTAAGTGAAATATTGAACATACATACCCCAATATAAAAATCGAATCTACGTCTATGTGTGCATGTCCTTAGAAATAAATTTGATAACAAAATTTTTCTGTCAACTATTGCATAACTGACAAGAAATTATGACCGCTCTGTAGTTATATTTGGGCAAATGTTGCATTTAATTTTTAAAAGCGTAAATTTAATAACCAGTGGAAATTGTTGAAATTGAATACACGAAATAAGAGGGGCGGAGTTATGACTTAAAACAACCAATGCAAGCCATAGGCGCAATTTTCAAAATCTTAATGAACCTTGCTATATAAAAAAAAAAACTGCACATATTTAGAAACCTAAATAATGGTATTAGGCATTCGAATTAACATTTAAAAAAAAATAACAAAATTTGTTTTGGCATCCCAAATAATCATCATTAACTTACTAAATACCTGCGAAACCTTTAAAAGTGTGAAAATTCACACTTCACATCAATTTTTTCATTATTCTTTCATTATGGTTTTACTTAAACATTTAAATTTACTTTCATATGTGAAAGTAAAGTTAGTTCATTATAATATAATGAACTAACAACTACACAATTAATTTATATTATAGAAACTCTTCGTTTTACATGCCACTAAACACGCAAATAAACATTTTTTGCATAAAAGTTCCACCCAAGAGATTCCTGGTGCGAATGATTGTCCAAGCGTAAATTTAATTTCTGAGTGTTAATTGCTCGGTAAGCGGCACTTGTACGTTTAATTTGACCTACGTTACTGCAAAGTAAATTAAAACTTAATTTTTATGATGATTATTATTACTATTTAAATGATTTTAAAATGTTATTTTACAAGTTCTATGACCCAGTATTAGCATAAGTATTTAGTATTCAACTCGATAAAAAAGTAATGTTATAAAATGTTTTAAACTACTCTAACAGAATGTTGATTTAAAAAACTACTGTTAGAGGACAAGTTCTTTTTTTGCCAACTTTAGAATATACATCTTTATAAATATATCTTGTCATGCAAACACTGACATAAAAAATAAGGAACTCGTGTAAGAAGATACTGTTTTAATCGGTTACTAACTTCTTGTCTCCATTATCATTCATGTTGAAGTTGTATAATACGTTCTTAATGTATTGTTTACAATTTACATAAACAATTCAAAGTTATCGATTGTATAAATTAACATACTAGTACTTTTCTATTTTAATATTAAACAAAAATGTTATATTCAGGACATGGCCATGTAATTTAATTTATGCAATTTTTTTCGATTCAACAATCAAATAAATGTAGTTTGAAATTGCTTTCGTGGAATCTTGTCTATATGTAATTATAGATATAAAAGGTTTTATTGGTGCACGATGTTTTACATTGTGATTTGGTTTAGAGTTCATGCTCATATCAGTTGAAATATAAAAACACTGAGTTTTTTTTACGCTAAAAAGCCATCACCCTAATTTGCAAACCTAATAACTCCATTTACTTTTTTTTTATTTATTTTATTTTATATTATTATTATTATGGGGTTTGTCAGGTCTTGGCAAGCGTCCACTAATCTCAAACTTTAGCAACCTTAAATGGACGTATTACTAACCATATTACTCCTGAATGTACATAAATTGAAAACATTTTCTTGGTGTTACTGAGGGTCTTTGTAAGATTAACTGTCATAACTTATGTCTTTTTATCGTGTATTACTAAGTCGTACTTTTGGCTATTTGTTCTGAACTGGGTCCACTATATACATTAACATCTGGTTGAAGCAATAGTGTGTCTACAGCATATCTCATATTTTTTAGTTTCTTGCCATCCAGAGAGACAGTTCATTCCCATTCGTTCATCACCTTCCTCATAACATATTCATTGTATATGTTAAACAGTATAGGGAATATAATATAATATAGCCCTCTCCGACTCCTGTCAGGATTAGATAGAATGTCACCAATTTGATCTTTGCCAGACTGTTTTCATAAAGACTCCGTATGTGTGGTGTCGAGGAACTCTCATACTTTCTAGAATTTGCCATAGTCAATCCAACTTTACAGTATCAAACGCCGTTTTGTCTTCCATGAAACAGATCAGTTCAAACATTAAACTCGTAAGTTTTTTCTATAACTTCCGTATATGCATTTATATAGACTGTATGTGAAAATGTCTATGAGAAAATATGTATATGTTAATATAATAGACTGGTATTTAATTGATCAGAACTTAATTCAGTTTTTGATCAGAAAAATTTGTGTTATTGACTAGAAGTATATGATCAGAAAAAAATAATGATTTGATCAGAAAAAATGATGATTTGATTAGAGAAAATGAAAAAAAAAATGGTTTTTAAAAATATTTTAGAAAATAAAAGTAAAGAAATATTTTATTATAAATATTTCTTTCTTTCTAGGATTTCGTCGGTATGGTCAAGAAAAAACTATAGCTAGTTAGCAAATTAAAATTTTTGGAACACAGCAACAAAGGCTATTTGTGCCTAACGCAGCCCATCTAAAAAAAATCTATACCGATGGTGTCAAACATAAAGCCCGCGAGCCGATTTTGCCTTAAGTTTTACGGGCTATAACGTCAAGATTAAGATAAAGTTTAGTTCATAAGACTTTTGAAGTTTAATACGAGTCGCTTTGGTTCTTCTGTACTGATTTTTTTGCTATCATAACCTAACCTGACCCAGTTTTTAGGTTTAAAATAGTTTTAGGAGCTGGAACGTCAAGATTAAGACAAAGCTTAGTTCATAATACTTTTTAAACTTAATTCGAATTGCTCTGGTTCTTCTGTACTGACTTCTTTACTATCATATCTTAACCTGACCCAGTTTTTAGGTTCTTAGTAGTTCTAGCTGTAATGTTACCATTAAGATCGAGTTTACTTCTAAGTTAATATTTAAAAAGTATTTCCTTACGTTTATCTTCTAAAATATTGTAAGCAACTTTTTTCTGATCAAGTAATTGTTTTTTTCTAATCATTATTCTGTTCTGATCAAGTCATTATGTTTTCTTATCAAGTCATTATTTACTTCTGATCAATCCATTATTTTTCTGATCAGTCATTATTTCTGCTGATCAATTAAATTTTTTTCTGATCAATTAATTCATTGCAAAATATTTTTATTACTGATCAATTTATATGACAAAACTCAAGTAAATAATTTTTTTCTTGTTTTTTTTTAGCAATGTTGCTTGGTAGTTAGTAATTTTCAGTATTGATTAATTGTGAGTGACTGCCAAATAAAAAATAAAAAATAACGTGATTCATCAATTAAGTTATAACTGGTGAACATATGCGTCATCACATTTTTTGAGTAACTGTATATACATACATACATACCTATACATACTGACATGCACACATACGAAGACTTATGTGCGTGCAAATTACTGAAATAGTGAACAGAAATCTACCACAGACACTCTTAATTGAAAGACCGCCGAAATAATATAAAAACTGTAATGCTTTGTCTAATTTACAAATGGTGTTAATCAATACATCTTTTGCTATTGTTGCTATGTCAGGTCATCAACATGAGTGTGCACATGTAAGTATATCATTATGGGCAGGACACACCCTGCAGATCAATCAGAGCGCGCGCCCAGTCGGAAGCGGCCACAAATTATACCAAATTCCATCCCTTTCAGTGCCGGAAGCCCTGGCATGTCTCATACATAATAGTCAGCTCCAGTTGTTACGCGCATCTCTTGTTAGACTGATCTGGCTTTTGTTCTCCTTCAAGTTAATTGACCGTTGAAATCAATTATTAATTTTTCGTTCACTCGCTATTTGTGAATTATTTACAGTTGTTAAACAATATACTTGTAAATGTGCTTAATTGTAATCTTGTTTTTGCTTCCGGTATTTGAATTATTAGGTTTTTGTTAGGGAATGGGAGTAATTTGTCTTGTTACCCTAACTGACTTGTGACAGGTTCTAGCTTCAGATAAGTATCTTTTCCAAATATTGGTCTGAAGCGTTCACTGCATATGCATTCAGGTCAGCGATTTGTTACCTTAACGATAACAGCGGTTCGATAAGTTTATCACAGGCGCCCTTAACGTATCCTAATAATCTCGAACCAAATCTCTCATGTTTTTTACGTCGATATTTTGACAGTAAAAAGTCATTTATTATAGGTTTTGTCTGTTTCTTGGGTTTGATTCGTAAGATATAGTTCATTTGTTCAAATTATTAGATAGACCAGTGTTTCCCAAAGTTCTGACATATGTGTACCCCTTCCAAAATTTTCGTAACACTGAGTATCCCCCCCCCCAACCCAATAATAATTGCACCTATTTTACTAACAATAAAAAAATATTTATTATTTTAAATTTTGGTACATGCATTTTAATGAAGTGTAATTTAATAAATATAATGGTAATAAAGTGATAATAATAAACAATAAATAACTGCTATTTTAAACTGAAGTATTTAACTTATTTATTTTTTTTTTCTATAAAAGTCCGATTTATAATGTTAAAAACAATTGGTAATAAGTCCCATTCAATCATCAAAAGCCATTATTTTAATGCTAATAAAGTAATAATAATAATCAATAAATAACAAATTATATTACAAATAACATTAATTATAATTAAATTAGTTAATGAGAAGAACGACGTTGTTTATGTTGAGCCGAAAGGACGATGCGCCGGCTATCGTTGTAAAGTGTAAATCAACACTTGCTCCTCACTCTTTCCCACTGTACCCCTTACAATCCCGTGTCGTACCCCCGGGGCTACACGTACCACACTTTGGGAAACACTGAGATAGACTAATAGGATCTAATAAATTGACTCTCAGAATTCATTTGGTATTATTAATTTTATTTTACAAAAAAGTAACGTAGGAGTTGTCAACCTACGTTCCGCAAACTGTTTTTATTAGACATGTAGACTTCTAAATTAGAATTATATAAATAAAAAGAATATATAGTGAAAAAAGTATGATGCCCGTTTATCTGCAAAAAAGGCACACAAGAGCACATCAAGCTCAATATTAATATTTACTCAAAATTATATTCAACCATCTTCTATCATACTTTCATGGCGCCGTTAACACTCGATGGAATGCACACCCAATTCTAGGGTTCCGGGGTATGTGCGGAATGCGAAATTGTACTTAAAGCGAGTCACTGTAATCGTTATTTATCGGTCTAACGTACTGTTTTCATAATGGGTTTGCATAAGACTGTGTATTTAGAATACCTCCTATTTTAATTTCAGTGAGGAAAAATAAAAAAAATGTTTATGGATGTAGCATGTTCCATTCTTGAATGGTTCACAGGTAAAATGCAATTAGTTCGCAACACGTATTGCGATTTCAAGAGAGCATTACCTTGTGCAATACATTACAGGAACCGTTAATCGCCGACCTTTTAATCCTCCACTGGTTATAAATCATATTCAAAATACTCTAGAAAACGTTTATTGTGAATTTGTATTTACTTAAATATTTCGGTAAGTGAATTGTAGTGTTCGATTTTGTACTCTACACTTCGTTTACTGTCTGGATAACTTAAGCTGGACAGTTGCGCAGTAGCGAAATTAATAGGAGGCGTTAGAATCCGTGTAGTAGTAGTGCGGTAGTCGCATAAAAAGAATTTTCAAATTAGGAAGCGCTCATGCGTATACAATGTATAAATGCGTTTCTTTCCTACTGTACTCGGATGGCACAACGCACAAGTAATGTCTCACTCACTCATAAAAGTTTGAGTGCCACTGTCGCATTCTACGCAATACTGTCCCACGGGCCAGATTAAAATAGCGCGACAGTACCATTAACTGCAAGTAGGCTTACATACTTGCAGTTCACTTTCTACAAAACTAAAAAAAATAAAGTTCTTAACTAGAAATAAAGAACTAAAAAATAGTCATGGCTGAAAGCAGCGTAGAAAGAATGAATGAACTCGTTTATGAATGAACGAGTGTACGTAATATGTGCGTACGAAATGCGGGGTATGCATATACCTTAAAATTCGCTAATATTGTTGCAAGAATATCTTATATACTTTTGTTGTTTTTAAAAAATATAGATATCCTCTTGGGTATGCTATAGGGAAAATAAAATTTTATCAAACGAATATATCATTGACAAAATCACTTGACGAAATCTATATCTTCGTGAATATTATTGCCTGAAAATGAATATAAAGTAACGAACGCATAATATGAAAATTTAATTTGGTATATATTATGAATTATGAGTAATACAAGAAGACATTTTTCTTAAAAATGAGATGAAATGCGTAATAAATAAATGGTTTTTGTTGGAACAGTAAATTATGAATTTTAAGAATATTCATACAGAACTTTATTTACTTAATATACCTACTTAAAAATAAAATGATTAAATAATAATAATAATAATAATAATAGGTTCCCGACGCCTAGATAGGCGTATTGGGACAGAGAAGGTAATTTCTCCATTTCGAGACCGCCGGCCATAGATATGAAAGTCACGTGGTCAGTGTGACGTTTTGACCGGTCCTATTATCCCTGTATAAACAGGTACTCATTTTTAGTATTAAATACTTGAGGTTAAGTCGATAACAGAGCAAGAAAAAATGATGCAATTTTATATTACGAAGTGTATTTCAGTGTAAGTTCTCATACAAATTACAATTGCCATCTGAGAGAACTACTTTTCTACATAAAACCAGGGATTAACAAGAAAACATCCGTCGAGCAGTGGAAATATGTCGGAAAAGAGAAATCATCGGACAGAAGATGAAATCAGTGTTGGTATACAGTTTAACTGAAATGGCCTGACGCTTAACGGATCCAAAAGTCAATCCGGCTGACAAGGACAAACAGTAGCGTAAATCTAGTCTAGAGAAACAAGCGTACAAAATAAAGTCATTTAAAAGTTTGGTCCCCCCCTCCTGTGATTGAAGGCATAACGGGACCATAGTTATGACAATATGGCACAAGAAGAGTGATTGTGTGAAAGGCTTGTTTTCTACTTGTTTCCAACTTGGTCTGCTTGGTTTCCATCTTTTATTGCCTTCTACATATGTCTACATGAGATGGGATCCAAAAAATGGTTCACGTACATATGTATATACAGAATTTTGTTATAATCAGTGGTGGATTAGGTTGCCTGGGGGCCCTGAGCGGTAAAAATGAAAAGGGCCCTATATTATTAGACTAATTTAATTTTATAACTTTACTAATATAGATAGTAATTTTAATTTTTTTTTTTTATAATAATAACTTATTAAGGCACTTAATAGCACTTACTAAAAAATATAATAACAATTATGATTTAATTTACCTTTATATTTACAGTACATTACTTTTTAATAAATTACGTTTATTTATCGTTAGTATTTTATTCCAGTTATATTTAGTAGAATTAGGAAATAATTTCATTCAGCTTTTTGGACAAGAAGCGTTTATTTTAAACAACACAACATTTCACCAACAACATTGTTGGCTTCTTCAGATGCTATAACAATAACATAACAATAAAGTAACAATCTTATATAGTTATAAATTAATTTAACTATGTTAGTTAAACGTCACTCTAACAACATGTACATCAATCATCTCCAAGGATGGTGAAATTGCAGAATTAACATTGACAAAATATTTTGTACTTGAATAATACAGAAAATAGGAAAACAGGAAATAAATTTAAATATTATACTATAATAACCAATGGTAGTGACTGTTAGTTAAATTTTAAACAACGAGACTAGTGATAAATATAATAATATCAAAGATTAACAAAATTCAAACATTACGAATGATAGTAAAACCGACTACCGCATCAATATCGCACAAATCGCAAGGTTGACAGTGTCACTCCCTGTACAACATGATGCAATAATCAATCTTAAAATCATAAAACTCCACATCCAGGTAAACCAGTGAAAGAACCCAAAACAGGCAATGAAATCCGGAACAATCATACAATTCGACGTACCAATCCCCCAAAATCAATGGTACGCACAAGGGTAATGAGAGAATGGTACCTCAAACGGTATATCAAGACCGAAGTTCAGAACCCCCTGAGAGCTAAACACCTGTTAAAATACATGAATTGTAACAACAACGACAAATTCATCGGTACAAGCACCGGAAAAAACCATTACGATAACAGTGAGAAACCAAAAAGGACATAGAGAAATAAATCATCATACACTCCGACGTGTATGAAGACTCTGACAGCGATGTGTAGCCGCAGAAGGGCAGTATTGTGAAGGTGATAATGTAAATGGAAAATAAATTATTCATAAAGTTTTATAATGCTAAAGCTACATTCACAGCTCTTAAATTAGTCGACTATAGACTATGCATTGTGTATAAAATTAGTAGATAGTTTTAACGTTTAATTAACAAAAGCGTTTACAGCTCTGAAAATCAATGCATAACGAATGTTGTGACATTATGTTTTTTCAAACCAACTACGATGGAAAAAAAGCATTTGTGAGTTTTTACGAACCCGCCATGAGCGAGATCGTGATTTCTTACTAAATTTTAATAACAAAATTATAACTGCAACTACAGCAGTTTCTACATTTCGCGATTTCCGAAATTTGTTGAAACATGTGTGACAGTATTTTTTAGGTTATGTAAAGTGACAGTAGCGCACCCAGGAATTTTTATTGGGGGGGGGGGGCGGAAGATAAAAAAAAAGTGATAACCTAAACAAAAATGTCCTCACTTGTAAAATACAAGTGGTGACCAAAAAAGAATTTTTAAATCCATATATTTACCTAAGAAATAGTGATAAAAAAAATTAAAAAATTGATTTCCCTCCTTATTGGGGGGGGCACCCCCCTGGGTGCCCTACTGTAAAGTGCGATAGCTAATGTGTGTTTATATATCTGTCTCGTTACAACAACGCACTAATTACAATCGACAAAGCATAATGTATTAAATTTAGAGCTTTGAACGGTCGCTCGCGTTAGCATATGACAAACTTGTTACTGACAATCAATAGTGCACAAGACATAGTCTATAGTCAACTAATTTAAGAGCTGCGAACACAGCTTAATCCGTGAATTTTATTTATCAAATCTTATATATATTCCACAAATTATTTGGTTTAATGTATATAGGTATATTTTCGCTTTGGGCTTAAAAGCCGCTTCTATCCATAATTACTATTCCGCTAGGTAACATTTAACTAACGATTACTTACTATTGTTATACCAATTTATAAAAATGATTAACTATTCAAGTCAGAGATTTACGAAATGCGTCTTATAATAATGGTTGATCAGCATAATGTCATATGGGCGCGAACCCGGCGTGAACATGACCCGTTAATGGACTGTTAATGTGGACAGCAGACAGTATAGCCTTTGCTTCCGAATTTCGGGGTTTTGACCCCAGCAGTGCCAGACTATGAGTAATTCACATAACCTCCCCTCTATCACTGAGTCACAGATTCTTCCGCCAATTAATTATTTTGTCTGTCTGTGTATTTGTATCAAACTGAAACCTACGCTTAATGTAAATAAAAACGGTATTCATCTGTCAAATATATAGTATGATTAAGTTTACGACAACTTTGAGAAAGTTTCATTCAAATATCATAAAAAAGCAGGTGAAAAAATTAATCAAGAACAAAAGTAGCTGATTCATTTTACTTTGCATTCTACATTATCAACTAAAGTTTCAAAACGAAACTTCTCCCTGGGAACACCAAGATCAAGTTTTATCAAACTATAATACGCCTTAGATTTATATATGGCTTAAGAAAGGTAACACAACGTGTATCTTAATATAATGAGATCAACAGCACTTCACAGTTTTTGAAAACAAATTGCGTCGAATCTTTAGTTCCATTCAAATTACTGATAAATGGAGAAGTCGTAAAAATGAAAATAGAAGGTCTACGATATTAGAGCAGTTACAAAATCAAGCTAGTAAAAAACATTCAAAAAGAAATAATCCGTCTGTTTTTGTTAGTACTATGTATTTATATTAATGAAAACCAACAATAATATTGCAACGTGTTCAGGTTCTTCAAACAAAAAACGCAGCATTTTCCAGAAGGTAAAATTTATTTACACTTAAAATATTACACTTATATTTTTTATAGTATACGGAATACTATCAACACTTTTCGCCCGGCGGCACAAACTGTCCGTATACTTGCCTTAACAAGTATAAAGACCGACTGATTATATTAAAACATCATGTTACCAGGTAAACTCTGTTCGATTCTTACAATTTTCCATGTTTTTCTAAAGACTTCCATCACTTAAAGAATTCCACCAGAGGCGCCCCATGAGGGAAATCAAAACATTTTCGTCACAATATTATATTATTATTTTATTTATCAAGTGTTGTGACTAGTTTTACTTACTATTAAGTAAAAATTAAGATTTTTATTTTGATGATATTGGCAGTACTGACAGGGATGAATTGTTTACGACATTTACATTTCGCCATATTATGTTATTTTATCTGTCAAAGTGGCTTGTTGTTGAGTGACTTGAATCATAATATTATTTTCTCATAAAACTGGATTTTGTCTGTATACCCAAATTAAAAATGCATTGTGTGAAATTTAAATACATACTTGATATTATAATAATATTAAGTGCTGTGTTTATAAAAATGAGTTGCAAATATAAATGTAATTAAAAGTGACGTCATCGTTTTAGCAGCTTTTATAGATGACGTAAATCTTCCGATATCGTGGAAGATTCAAAAAAATGGATACACAAGTATCATACAAGAAATGAAAGGAAAAATATGATTTTCTTAGTAGATGACGCACGTCAAGATGTAACATATTGTTATGACAATGTATTTGTTTATTGTGTTCGTCGTTTGTTATGTATTTATTATTATTATTATTTTTTTGACTATATTTGTTTTACATGCATGGACAAATGACGATGAAGCAGAACAAAATGGTAAAGATGATGTAATTGGTAATGATAAAACAGCGGAAGTGGAGATGGATAGGTCATACCTTAAGGAACAACCCTTTGTCCATCAATAAAACGGCTCTTGATTGGAATCCACAAGGGAACCGTAGATGTGGCAGACCAACGGACACATGGCGTAGACATATAAGCGAAAGCGGCAAAACATGGAGGGAGCTAAAACATCTGGCGCAAGACAGATCCAAATGGCGGAAGTTTGTTGAGGCCCTATGCTTCACATAGGAGCGACAGGAACTTTATGTATATATATATATCCAAGAAAGTTTATTGGGAGTAGCGGTAGAGGAAAAGTAAATTCAATATTTACATGTACCCGATATTTCGGTCTGAGTTTTCAGACCTTTTTCAAGGGCTGATATTAAAAAATAAATTTGACTCTTTTTCAGTCGCCCTTATAGGCCAGTCGGTCAGTCAACGTACTTCGTCATTTTGCGTCATAAGTTCTGCAACAAACTTAGTGGCGAAAAAATAACTAAATCGATTTTTTTTACATTTGAATTATAAATTAATATTCCTCTTCCCTCTTTTATTTTACTAAAACATATCTATTGAAGTCATATTTAGTTGTGTTCGATAGTCATTTTGAAGGTTTACAAATTTTAAAAGTTTTTATTTAATATTGGTATCGCCAAATTTATTTTGTTTACTTTTGCCGACATTTTATAATACGTTCTGATTTGTTTTGGCACTTGAGTTCACATATCTATCTTATAGAAATTTCTAAACCCTTTTTATTTAGTTTGTTGTTTATTTAGCAGTTTTGTGTTTAGTTCTGTATTTTCTTATATACGAGGTCTGTTCAAAAAGTATCTCGAATTTTGTGTTTTTTCAAAAATTATTTATTTATTCATGAATATCTATTTTGTCCGCTTCAAAGTAATCCCAACCAGATATACACTTTTTCCAACGTTTTTTCCAATCCTCGAAGCACTTGAAAAAATCATTTTTTGTGATCTTGTTCAGCTCCTCCTTCGATGCCGTCTTTATCTCCTCACTCGTAGCGTAGCGTCGTCCTTTCATGGCCCTCTTCAGTTTCGGGAACAAGAAAAGGTCACAGGCCCCCCTGTGACCTTTTCCTGTTTCTTAGGTCACAGGGGGCCAGATATGGGCCGTAGCCACTCTGGACGTTGAACCATTTTACGGTGCCGGAAACCTTACTAGCGATGACTTGCTTTTGCACGGTCTCCTTGGGTTGTTCTGGCGCCTGTTCCGGTTCAGCCATGGTGTTATGGGCCGGTGGGAAGATGTTATTCACTCCTCTACCTCTCCGAGATGTAAACTTCCTGCCTGCTATTACAGTTGTTTAAGCATTTATAGGCAAAAATCGAAGACGAGCCAAAACACGTGCAAGCAAAGCAACTGTCAAAAATTAACTGAACATTCAAAATGGCCGAACTTGTCGGCATAAGTGAGAGACATGAGTACCAACATAACGCTACAAAAAAATCGAAAATCGAATATACGTAACCCGCGGAAATTCAAAATTCGCGATACTTTTTGAACAGACTTCGTATATCTTATAGATTTCTATTTGATATTGTGTGCAGTGCAAAGCTTTTTAGGTTAAATTCAACTTATTTCTATTTTCTATTTTTTTATCATATTTTTGGATCACATCAGGCTTTTTTAAGACTATTTTGCCTATTAGAATAGTATATTTGTTTATATTCTGTTCTTATTCTTATATTTTCATTTCATTTCAATACAAGTGACAGCGTACAAATATTACATTCGTTAAATAGATGCCATGTAAACGTACCTAATATAACGTCACAAAAAATGTGAGGTGTCAAGCGCCGCAACTGCACTGATTGGCCGACTAGCCTATACCAAAGCTGCACTAGAAATGCTCCATACGTAAAAACACGCTTACGTTTATCTGAATATATTCAAATATAATAAACGAAGATAGAAATTACAGAGGTATGTTTACTACGACAAGTTCAAATACGTTATTAGTAGTTTACATAGAATTGTGCGAAATAGATATACAATAATTTATCGGTTCTTTGTCCATCAATCGGCATCAGGATTCTCCTGAACTATAGCAAATCATTTAATACCTTTCTTCGTCTTTCTACCGTCACCTTCGATAGGGATTGAATGTGTCTAATATTTGATTAGTGCAGCCTTTTACCTTATGATTAAAGATCAAAAGTCGTATCTTTTAAAATAAGTAAGTTATTACCTATTTATTGTTTTAGAGGCAACTGTAGATAATATGGCTCGAAATGGGCAGGTAATATGTATCTTCACCATAGGGTCTATTCTGTATCTTTTGTGGTTAAAAAGATTAGGGTAAAAATGATGGTTAAAAAGTAACATTTTAACTAGGCGTTAAAATTTTAAACTTGTTTATTATTCTGTATCTAAGGTTATAACCCTAGCGTTAAGTTCTAACTTTTTAACCTTATGGTTAAAATTGTGTTGTGAATTATCTACAAGGGAAGGTATTTGGCTTGTGTAAGTGTGGATTTATTGTAAACATGTGTTATGGTTGAATCGTGAATCAACAACGATCAAATATAATAAATCTATATTGCGCAAATGTACAATATTTGCGCGTTTTTATTTTATTTTTTTATACATAAATAATTATGGGCGCAGAAAGTAAATAATATAATATTACCAAAACATGCAAATGTATCAATATTTTTTATCTCTTTTCTTTCTTCTGTATTAAGATACTTTTATTTTCAGGTTATGTTTACCTTATTTTTATTTTTAAACAAATAGAGAAATCAAAATTTATAAATTTATCACAATTTTAAAGTTTTAAACATTTTCTTGCAATATATTGGGAAATCTTTTGGTTCTTCTCGGATTTTCAAACAACATTTGTAAAACGAGATATTCCGTACAAGTTTTAGACAAATGAAAATATTTTAAAATGTTTCTTCAGGTAAATTAAAAGGGTCACTCATATCAGGCAGTTGCCTTTGTTTAATTCGAACTGATCTCCTAAAAAGCATTTTTTTTTTTTTTTTTCATTCACTTATATTAATTTTTTACTTATTAACCTCTTGATGTTCAATTTGTTCTAGTAATAATTGGTTTAAAATAAACAGACTTGCCATGATTAATTCTAAAAATGCATTTTTTCTGTCTATTTGACGTTTAGAGGTTAATATTACAGCTGGTTAAAACTTAACGCCATGTATTTGGCAGGCGTTAAAATTCCGATTATAACCTACTGAATTAACCACATCGAGGTTAAAATTTAAACGTCATAGAGTTACAGAATAACAAAATATTGTAAAGCGTGGTTAAAATTTTTTAACTTCGACCTTGAAGTTAATTTTTAAGTTTTTAAGATACAGAATAGACCCGCATATGAGTTAAAATATCCATGATCCATGATCCTAGGATATGTATCTGGTAAAATGAGATAGTCGGTTTTAAAGCATCGTGACAAAATACCCTTCGCCATCTATCAGTAGCTTTCATCTGGTGCCACTCCTTGTCAGCTGTTTGTAAACCTAGAGTGTTTGCAAATTTCATCACGTCATCAACCACCACAACTCCTTAAACATCTGACTAATATATTTAAGAGTAAAATCTAAAATATCTACAAGAAGGTAATATATAGTATAACTGTAAACTGACACTATAATTCGGAACAAAATGGCTCACAAAATTAATAAAAATTTATGATTTAGTATAAAAAGTAGCCAAAGGATGGATACTAATCCACGAGAACAAGATAGATATAACTTTACTTAAGCTATTAAAAGTAATTATTGATAGCAGTGTTATTTTTTCGAGATTTCGATGGATGTTCACGAATTGAGGTCCTTACATAACGTTTTGACTATTTTTAGCATGATGTCTGTCGGTCTGTCTGTCCGTCTCTCCGTCTGTCCATCTATCTGTCTGTCTACACGTGCAGAGCAAATTCGGCTAAAATAATTTTTATGAAACTTCATATTTAAGCTTTTGACATCAATGGCACGAGTTGATGAACTTTTTGTAAAAATCGGTTGACTAGAAATGGGAATTTATTCGTGTCGATTTTAAGTTTTTTGCAAATATTTAGCAACAGAAAAATATTTCGAAAAAATTTATTTAACAAAAGTTGCTATAAAATCAATAACTAACAAATTTTATTTGAGACATTTTTTGATTCAACGAAAAAATTTTTCCAAGTATCTATTTTTTTCATACTTATATGTAACGTTTCCATGATCATGATAAATAATATCTCTTTTAGAAAATATTAGGCCAAGTTATTTCTACTCTGCTGCTAGAATGTATTTTATGCAAGTACTTTGTGATGGCGGTCGGTCCTGTGGTGGCCACAGCTGATTTTTTTAATATATAATAAAAAAAGAGTCGTACAAAATTCAATGAAGCTTTTTTACCGATAAAAAAAGTTAATCTCGTCAAATCAGTGTGACAATAGTTATTTATGCAGTTAGTATATGTTTATATTCTGATGTTATGAGTTAGTATAGACGGTTTTTCCTATCTAGTATCGAAAATAGTAGCAGAAATAGAAAAGAGTCCTTTATAAAAAAGGCCTAATTAAAAATAATCGTTCACTTTTCTTTCGCCCCACTTAGATTTGTGCAAAATTGATAGCTGCGTGCAAACTGTACGAAGGATAATGCGCACGAACTTATTAAAAAGCTGAAGATAACACAGAATGCATGATTAATAGTTGTCAATGTTTTCGATTTTATGTTCCATGTTTACCATTTTTCGTTCTTACCTCAGGTATCAGAAAGATTCAGTTTAAAATTAAACGTACTATTTAGCTAACTTATGAGATTTCAGAATTGTACTTTTTCGAAATTGAAAAATACACATATTTATTATACACAATCAGTATTGTACTTTGAAACTTATTTCATTGACTGAAAATAAGCCTAATTTATGAAAAATCTAGGTCTCCCTTCATGAAAAAATAATATGTTTATTCATTATGTAAACCCAATGTGTGAAATAGGACGTGTTAAACGATTCTAACACTAATAGTAGGAGAGAGTAAGGAAACGTCACTCAAAATTAAATGTGCAAACCATATGTCACTTTGTTAAAAATGTCGTAACCAAAAAAACTCCCTATCATATGAAATGACTATTAATATTTTTATGGGGCAACTAACAAAAGTAATTGTGCACACTAACTTATGTCACTCGCAAGAATATATGATAATTTACTAACGTAGATAATTCAGATTATATAATTTTTTGAAATATAAAATACCTGTATGAAATTTTCAGCTTTATATAATGTATGTTATGAGAATAATTAACCAACAATGACAAAAGATTTTTGTAAGCCGGTAGTCAACTGTCGTACATCAAGGCGGGTTCCAGCCCTGGACCACTTCGAAATTTGGTACCTTTTGATGGTACCTTAAAATGATTACCTGTTTAAACAGGGATATATATATATATATATATATATAATATCTATTATATATAATAGATATCCTCTTTTACCCATCGGATATTGATATTCTGTCTGTTTTAAATTTCTTTGATAAATCTGTTCCAGTTTTTCCTGTCTAGTACTAATTTAATGGCTTTGGTTCTGTAACATTTTTCTGTTTAATTATTTTTCGTATGTCATCCCAGGTCTTTGGTGGTCCTCTTCTGCTCCTTTTATCGGTCGTTCTAGCTTTCCATATCTTTTTACAGGGTATCTCGTTCGTCATCTTTATTATGTGGCCATACCATATCCTCAATTTTCGTTTTTAAACGAAAATTTAACCAGGGATAATAAATCCTATTATTCCAATTCCTTGCAGTCGAAGCGTTATACTGACACCGTGAATTTTATGAAAGTCACGGTATTATTTTATTTATTTTACATCAGCCTGTTTCTGCGACGAGGCTAATCGCCGATGCCAGGGGACGAGCTCCTATACCTGGATGAGAGAAAATGGGAGTAATGTTAACAAATTATCTCGCCCGAATAATATCACCAACGGGGACTTGAACTAGCAACGTCATAATTCAGACTGTTTTTACCAGTCAGAACTGCGGGATTTAACGCGCTCGACCACTCCGTTGCCATATGTAGTGTTAGAAATCTAGAAATGGAGAACTTATCTTCTCTTCACTAAGCGCCACCTACAGGTTAAGAACATATTATTTTTATTATGTTGGGGTTTGTTAGATTTTAAGAAGCGTCTACTGACCTCACACTTCAAGCTCAAAGAGATCTGTTATTCATAGAGGCCAGTGAAGCTGAACACACGACTGCGTCCCAAACCCTGGAAGTATGCAGTTGCGGAAATTGTGATAAATCCAAGGTACAATTGGGAGAGACCTGAATATTACCGCTTTATGTATCCAGCAAATTAGAGACGTTTTACATGCGGAAATGGTTTTTATCTCCTTTTTAAAGGTGGCATTTAGACCACCCAGAACATCCACAATTAGGACAGGAACCTAGATGCAACTTTCTACAGTTCGACAAAAGATCCATATATTTGATACTTTTTTTCCTCCGTGAGAGAGATTTTTTTCTCAGTTGGGAAAGGAAAATTAAATTGATGATAAACATTTGCTTCGAAATCAAGAAGGGTATTTAGTCATCGTATAATTGTAAGTCTATGTAAATCATGTAAATACTAAACCGTAATCGTAATTAAAGTAGGTTAGTTAAAATGAGGATTTTAATTGAGCAACCCTTAACTCCTTCCAAGAATCATAACAACCAGCTAACGGACAAATAGGGGGGGTCCAGACTTGATCCGCTCGCAAGTCTGGATACTCATAATGTAAGGTAAACCTAAAGTAAGTACAAATGAAAATATTTAAATTCAATCAGCTATCGTGACATTTCATATTTTATATATCTTAGGTTGCTTTATTATTATTATTTCAAATGTAACTTAGGCACATTTTTATAATATCTTCAGCTTGCAATATTACGATAATTTTATTTGTAGCTACTAAAGAAATAAAGTACAGATTTTTTTAAATTTTTAGTACATATATGTTGACCTAAATACTTAATCCTAACGTATTTTTACCATTTTCTGATGTCAGATAGATGACGTAATGCCGCAAGAATAATACTCAATATTATTCTTGCAGTGTCATTTCCTATATTTCTTGCCTCTTTTTTACTTGCCCGACCTTAATATGTAAGGGGCAAGTATTGTTATCGCGAAAATTTTCGATGTCAAGGTTTTGACTGATGACCACGTTTCATCCAGGTCCGTTTGAGTTCAAGAGTCGTTTGATAAAGGGAATCCAAAAAACCTATTTTCGAATTGCCGTCCGTATGTGTGTTTGTGTATGTGTGTCAAGAGTCGTTTGATACAGGGAATCCAAAAAACCTATTTTCGAATTGCCGTCCGTATGTGTGTTTGTGTGTATACGATAACTTAAGAACAGTTCAACTTAGAGAGTTCGTTCTGGTACTAAAAAATTCTCCTATTAATTGGGAAGAACCCTATTGCATTTTATCTTAAAGATCAGAAACCGGAAACGTATGTTATTAAACTTTAAAATTTTAAAAAAATCGTAACTAGTAAACCTATCATTGAACAGAAATTTTTATAGAGCACAGTTTGTTGTATTTTTGAAGATTTACCTAAATCTTTTTTTTTTTCGGTTTTTTATGGTCAGGCAAGTCTAGCGAAGGGCTTTCTTCGCCACTGGTTTCTATATTGTGGTTTCAAATCCTGGTTTCTTTCCATTTCACTCCTCACCTTGCTACTGACCTTTGAATTCCATATTTCCTATATTCTTCTTGGTCTTCCTCAAATCTTTGTTTTAGTGTTTTTGCTTCAAAAACTATTTTTGCCTTTCTCTTATTGTCCATTCTGCAAATATATTCTTCCTCAGAAAACTAATTTATGTTCCTCTAACTTTACTACTTAGCCGACCGGCGTAGCGTAGTGGTAACACATGTGCTCTGCGTTGCGAAGGTCTCGGGTTCGAATCCCGTTCAGGCATGGAAATTTTCTCGAATAAAAATTGTCCTGGCTAATTGCACAGTAGCAAAGGCCATTAAATTAAAAAAAAAAAAAAAAACTTTACTACTTGATTTTTCTGTCCACAATGATCAACGACTCGGATCTTTGTGTCAGAATTGGAACTGCTACGTTTTTGAAAACTTGTACCTTGATTTCTTGTTGATTTCGGGTTTTTCGGGTCTCAGTAAAGTTGGCCCAACTATTTAAATCATGAAAATTGTGAATTTATGTTAAAATAAAGTAAATATAATTTAAGATGAATGGTTTTTATATTATAACAGTACTTTGTTAAAAGTATTTCACTAAAATATTTTCTAAAATATTGAAATATCTCACTTATTTACTTCACATCAAAAATGTATATGAGGAAAAAATTTTGTTTTCTCTTTAAAGCAGTTTTTAACAAAAATATTATTTAAGGTGGTTGTTACTTATAATTTTGAAATATCTCATGTATCCTTTACTTAACAGCAAAAATGTGTATGAGAGAAAAAACTATTTCTCTCTGTCATTTTCTGATAATACTAACTACATCTTAGTGTTTCTTTTGTTAAGATTTAATTTTTTTGTAAAATATTAATAAAGAGTTCCCACATCGTTATAAAACTGAATTGATACCCATAAATATTCCTTCTAATATAAATATTATCTTTGAAAAACTATTTTTGATAGTTGGGCCAACTTCACTGAGACGGGGCTCGTAGGTGTAGTTTTTAAATGTAAAATTTGGCATCTTTTATATTCATTTTATCATTGATTTAAGGGGAAAAAATACATTCAATCGCCAAAGATAGTGGTGAAAATAAAAACACATTTCAAGACAGTTACTTGTTTGCGCAAATGTACCACAATCATATTCACAATATTAAGGAAGCGATATACACTAAAGATGGGTCGTTCATAAACGAACCGGCTCAATACACTGACCGAAATGAGCCGGCTCACGGCTCACTGCATAGTTTCAACTTTCAAGGATACGACTGATCGGGCGATTGTGAGCAGTGACCGAAGTGATCCGGATCTGGATCGATGTTGAACTTCAAGAGAACTCGGCTTGTAATGTATTATCATAAAGTGTATTTTGTCATCAATTTGTAGGGCAGTCTATTGAAACTAATAGGCTTAGTCTGTACTTTCTTACAACCATACTAGATAAAAATATTGCTCAAATCCCAGATGTCCGATTTATAAGGGCAATAAACATCGCCATAAACTTAACACATCTGGTTTAAAATACAGTAGCTACATAAAGTGAATTGTTTGTTTACTATTAACCCGGCAAAAATGTTAGATAATTCACTTTTATAGATTTTTATTTATTTCACTTCATTATTTCTTTATAACAAGTTAATGAGAGAGGGAGAGAGAGAGAGAGAGAGAGAGAGAGAGAGAGAGAGAGAGAGAGAGAGAGAGAGAGAGAGAGAGAGAGAGAGAGAGAGAGAGAGAAGAATTTGTCAATTAGGCATAATTTACGTCTTGAATGCATACTAAGAATATAAACAAGAATAAAGGTAATAAAGCGGCAAATACTCAGACGTTTTTATCGCATTTATTCGAAACAATTCTGCTTTCCGCTGTCTATTCATATAATGCAAGAGCCGGCTGAGCGACGTTATACCTACATATTGCAAACCAACAACCGTATTGAACGGTGGGAGAACTGACGACTGACCGACCTGTGTCTCGGGAACATGTTTACTTAGCCGGATCACTGAGCTGGCTCACTGAACGACCTCTACTGAAATTCCCATCTCTAATATACACATAATATTTAATTAAACACAATAGAATATATTCCCGCTTGATATTGAAAAAAAGACTCATTTTGTCCGTTCAATAGTAATTATTTGGGACCGGCCAATTTAGGTGTTAATACGTTTTAATCCTATTAAATTAAAAACAGCTAATGTTTTTTTTTTTTTTTTTTTCAATAAATTACAGGGCTCGAAATTGAAAATGCACCCCCCTTGGTGCCACTGACGATCTGTAATAAAACTTGGATATTCACATCTGAAGTTTAAATATAAAATTACTTAAAAATCCGTTGAACCGAATTTGCTCTACACGTGTCCACAGACCGACATCACACTAAAAACAGTTGATTCGTGTTTTAAAAAGTCTAATCGTGCTTATCTGTAAAATCTCTAAAAAGTCAAAATTGGTATGATTACAATACCTCCCTCTCTGTATGTAACGGATGGTAAAAAAACAGAAGACATGTTGCTTACAGGAAAATACATTTTTTTAAATTCTTTCCAACAAGTTTATTTTCTAAAATCAGTGGCGAGGGTACGCAGTTTTCAAATAAAAACAATAAATTTTTTAAATATTATTTTCTGGATTCTTCTCTTTTTTTTCTTTTTTTGACTGATCTGGTACAGAAACCTGAATGTTTTTCACGAACCGGAACAATAATTTCAATAATTGCAGGAACCGGAGCAATATTTTCCATAAGTTCACGAATCGGAACACCGTTCTGGTTTGCTCCGGCACATTTCAAGCCCTGATTAAATAGAATTAAAACGTATTATGACCTAAATTAACCGCACTCTAGTAATTAATTATTAAAAATATATTATTTATTATTTGTCAAATATGTTGTTAGCTATTAGCGATTAAAATTCAAATAAATCTAAACCAGCCTTTGCTGTAAAAACTAAAATTGTTAAACTTGCATTATTCTATTACAGTTTTGCAATTTTCTACTAGTACATTAACATATTTCTTCAGGTGTATACAAACAAGCATTTATCACGCTTTTAACACAATTTGCAAAACTAATCATAACTAACATATCATTTAAATAGCAAATTAATCAGAAAACGTGTTCCACTGTAGTTTACATATAATGATAAGAAAATAAATAACATGTTTAAATTATAAGAGTTGTTTAGTTTTGCATCTGACTATACAAACATTTTAATGAATGAATATAATACACATCAGGTATTGTAAAACCCTTTTTCAAAATTAATATTGTATTAACACGAACAGCTGAAAAAACATCCTTCGGCTTATGTGACAAAAAACCTATTAAATTTGTGATGATAAATGTTTAGTTTTCATTTTGTTCATTTTTTTTTTATTGTTATTATTATTTTTTATTAACATCAGCTCACATTTCAACTGAACGGTAGGAGAGAAATAAATTATGAGGCACTATTGTACAAATAATTAGAGTCACATTTAAAATTGTAATTTAGTACATGTTGTTTCTTATTCAGTAGGATCGTATTCTTTAAAGTCAGGTGGAACACACAGGAATGTGTATAAATATTTTAAAATGTTTCGAAACGAACAGATGTACTCAGTATAAATGTGATTCCGAAATAGACAGGTTAAAAAATAGTCGAAAATACTTGAATAAACTGCTTCTTAGTAGTATTGCTAACTAAAACACTTTAAAAAACAAATCAATTTTGTGATCATAATACTTTTAGAAAATGTTAATTAGTTTAATGATACTAAATTAAGATTAATATTTCATAATTAATCACAAATATTATTTGCTTTTCACAATGAATGAAATGTTTTTAGATTTGTTTCTAATGAAGACGAATTATTCCATTGCTGCTTCAGCAAAAATGATAATTTGTTAAAATGTGCCAACTCATTTTTTAAACCATTTACAATACAGGGTGTTCCAAATAACTTATTAAGCATGGCAATGGCGTATCCAGGACTCATGATTGGGGGGGGCACTTATGATACTTATCTATAAGAAGGGGATATGCTCGCGGGCCGCATCCGGGCCGCAACATACTTTTTTGTGACCCATCAAGCTTACATGGGGTCCCTGGCTGCAAAATTTCGCCGTGGCCCTTGTATCTGATTTTTGTTAATTAGTAAAAAAGGTCTATATTCTAGTCATAAATACGTAGTTTGTACTCGAATATAAGAGGCGAAATACAATTTGATGATATAGATTAGCGTTTCTCAATATTTTTGGCATCATGGATCTCCTGTAATGTTTTTTGAAGTGGCGGACCCCTATCGAAGCGGTCCATATATTGTTGGGAAAATGCTACTCAAGACGGCGTTGGAAAATAACAACAACAAGTTAGCAACCAGAAAAGAAATGACAGTTTATTGATGAAAATACCTCTGTAAATTCTTAATTATACAATATATATAATTTAAAAATAATATAATAAACATCCAGTTTTCATTAATTTACACTGTCTCACCCCATCGTTAGGCGAATCGTAACAATATACATTCAAATATAATATACAGGGTGTTAGGTAAATTCCGGCATAATTTTAAAGGCAGCATGGTGACGTAGAATGCAATCGATTTTTCCTTTGCCAATTTTCTCTAAAATGTGAATTTCGTCCAAAAATAAACAAACAAAAAGATGCCCCAAGTTTTGAAAACCACTGACTTTTTTTTATTTTTCATATTAATCCAGTTGTTGTGTAGTTGCCATGAAGGACATAAGGTAGTTTTTTTCCTCAAAAACCAAGTAGCTCTTCGGGATATTTGTAATTCTGTCGCTGCGTATTATTCTTTTGTATGAAAAATTGCCCTCGACTCAAATAAGATTGATACCTGCTGTAGGATATTGATGCAAATATAAAACAAAAAATTAGATAATTTCATTCTTTACTGAAAAAAGTCTATATTGATTTTGCAGTATGATTATTTTAAATTTTCAGTTCACTGGCCTTTTAAGGGGGGGCACGTGCCCCCCGCTGAATACGCCAGTGAAGCATGGGGATCTCGAGAATGGTAAGAGATACGATGTCGGTTAAATTAGAAGTTGCCGCATTAGGGGACCATTTTAAGGATGTCTTTATTCTCCTAAAATACATAGGTCACTTATATATGAACGAAAATGTAAATTTTCTGGTTTTTAATTTTTGCTCATAACTTTCAAAATAAAAATATTAATGGCGGGTTGCTAACGTAAGAGTTTTCTCTAACTCAAGTTAAAATCATTTGTTTTCATATCTTACAACATACAAAAACAAATGATTTTAACTCGAGTTAGGGATAATTCTTACTTTAGCAACCGGCCATAAGTGATTTTGGTGTGCACTTTCTTATGGCACTTTTTTCATGGTGAATTTCTGGGGTTCTCAATTTTTTTTATCGCGTACTGTTTTCAATTTATCGGGGTCAATTTTAATTTTTCATATGGAGCTTATAGTAGGTTATGATAATTTAGAAGAGAGCTTTGGGAAGTATTGCAGTTACAATAGTTTGGTTCGCGAATAAAGTTTCTGATAAAGTACCAACAGTTAAGGAATAAGTTCAGGAACAGATTTAATACGCATGTTCGACTCGAGATGTGTAGATATGCTTGTCACCGCGAATGCTTAATTTGGCTGACTGATAAGATTGTAATCACGATGATGTAAATTTAAGTGGTAGAGTGTTTTGCCCACGACATCATGCCAGTGAGGTCACATGCGCAGAAATCAGAATTCGTAGTCACTTCGTTACTAAGCAACGGACGTAGAACCGGCTGCAAATTGCTTTGCGATTCGTTTGACGTCATTGTTTGGCGCATTTACGATGCCACCGTTAGACTCGTGCAAAAAGCACTATTAAACTCAGTTTAGTTATCAAATTCAACTAAACTAATAACGCGCATGTTCTAACTAATAGTTTTTGCTCTAATCTACAAACACGATTGACTTGCTATGGACAAGTTACGTAATTGGCCGTAGGTAACCGCCAGTAACAAACATCTTCTCAGAAACAGTGACTATTTTATCCGTGAATACTAAAAGGAATATTAGGCACGCGTGTGGTGCTTTAAACTGTAAGATACTTCATCCGCGAATAAAGCTAATAACTTTTCTGTAGCTGACCATTTTTGAACATATTTCTTTGAAACATTTTGCGTACATATAGGTACAGGTATTTGTCAACTTTACGAGTTTATTGGTTTCTAAAATTTACTCGGGAAGTGGGAAACGATTTCTCATAATACGGTCTCGCCTGCCTGTGTTTGCCTCACTAGACATTTCACACGCTATTTGAACGCGAGTTGAACTGAGACTTGACAGTTCAACTCGCTAAGTCTAACCGTTTGCCCATATTTTCTACCATAGAGATAAACAAACGGATATATATATATGAGTGTTGGTATAACGGTTTCTTGGTAGTATGAAGCATTAAAAAAGATGTTTTATTTTTAATAATATTAACGCAGAAATCCTGTTTGCTTCAAACGTTTTTTCTTCTCTTGGTGCATGGTATTTCTTTCTCTTTCATATATACGAGAATGAGCGAGAAAGAAAAATATCAATACGATGAATTTTGAGTCAGACGTATATCCTTGAAGAGACTTGTTTTAAAAATTCAAGTATAAATGATTTTCCAATCTAAATAATTTTTTCGATAATATACTTTAAATTTAGCGAATTTTAGTATTTTGCTTATATCTAGTGTGCTGTGCTTTCATCAAAACAACTAAAATGTCATTCAAATATATAAGTTATAGTGATTTGTCGCATTTAACCAGTCGTATATCATGTAGTTTTAGAAATCCACATACATTATCTGTTAAATGCGACACCAAATACACCTTAAAATCGCCGTAGTCGAAAAATTAATTACACAAACTACCCTACAATGACTAGGTCTTGCACAACGAGCGCAATTCACGATTTTTTTTTATTAATCCTCTTATAATTAACAGCCAAAAAAAATTTTCTCAGTTAAAATTTTAATAATTTATGTGAGCAGAAAAGTTTTCAACTAACGGTCTCAAAGCTAGTTACTGAACTAGAACTAAAAGTTACCCACAGAGGAAACATACAAAAAATAAGGTCAAATATTCACAATCTTAAAATATGATTTCCATATGTCATCACTATATTAGAACACACATGAACTCATACACCCACTACATATACATCTATATAGCATGCATAATATGCCCAATTTTTTTCTATACAAAAACGGGTACTTTTTTACACATGTTCCTTCTACTTCCCAAACTAATATATATATAAATAGATTTTTAATATTTATTTATTTTGTCGCAAGATAAAAATCACATTCTATCACAATCTATCAGGTACATGGTTAAAAATCAGAACTGACCTGTTAACATTATGACCTACTTTTATAATATCCAATACTTCTCTTTTCTTGGACATTACCATTTGTACATTAATCTCACACACAACTCCTCTATTTTGATCCGTTTAATATCAGATACAGTGAATTTCTTTTATTCTGCAATATAGGTATTCGTTACTATGGTAATTGAAATCTGACAGTAATGTAAAATTTCGTTTCTTTTAATTTGCAACATAGGCGATTTAACATTGCTGTAAAAATAATTTGTCGTTCCTAGGGAAACCATGCATAATACTAATTTCAATGCTGCAGGATAAAAGAAATTCACTGTATCTCCCTATATCTAGTATACAAATACTCTCCATCTTTTGCGAGGTCTTCCCACTAGCCGACGGATGTTCAATATTCCCACCCTGATCTTATATATAGAAATTAAATTCGAGATTTAGTTTCTTTTTTCGTCCTTAACTTTGTATCTTCAAGTTTCTGGTAGATTATAAAATGTCTTCCAAAAAATCAATTTTTGTCTGTTTGTTGGTCTGAGATTCACGCAAAAACAAAAAAAATGGATTTGACAGCTGGCTTGTGCAGTGGTGTACGCAGAAAAATATTTCAGGGTGGGATTTTTCACAAATTTCACAATCGGAATTTGCATGTATTGAAAAACGCGCAATTTTGAAATGCGGTGATTATAATTTTAGTTATTTCCAAATTTTCTGGAGTGGATTTATCCCCTAATCCCCCCCCCTTGCGTACGTCACTGGCTATGCATGGATGGTATCTTATACTAATTATATGTATCCCATTTTCATCCTAAATGCAGATTTCGGGGAGATGCTAATTTAAAAACTTGAACTATTTCATTTATTATTGATTTAAAATCGAAAACGTATATGTATAATAAAAATTGTTTAAATTAAGAAAATAAATCTTTTTTGTTCAATGATTTTTCAGTTGGATGTTTGCGGAGTCCAAATTGGACGCGAAACAATAAAATATATATATCACTTATTATTTACTAGCTGACGTGCCCGGTATCTGTTCCTCTCTTCACCTCTCCCTCTGTCGCTCTACTTCCCTTCCCCTCCGTGAATCAACGGCTGCTAGGACAATAATTAGGTACAGATTTCTTAGCATTAATTCTTTAGGGATTTTTTTCCATATAATTGTATCGTTTTCTCTCGATTGTAATTGTTTAAAAGATTTCAGGTAGCCTGAGAGTCATAAAAACAGGTCTATTTTACCATAAACTATCCCATGGACACGCTGGTCTATTCTTCCTTTTTTTTTTTTTAAATCTGTGAAGGTGTTCTTTAGTTTCGACGTAACTTGCAAACACGCAAACGAACTAATTTACATATCTTCTTTATATATAAAAGACAATATTTGTGGCTATGTCCGGAAATTCTAACCCACTTCCAGATATGCTACCGAGTAGAAATTTTGCATACAGGTAGGGAATGCTTTCATCATAACTAGAAAAATCGAAAATTTCAAAAAAGTCCCATCAGAAACGAGAAATTAATAATTTTGTTTTTAATTATATTGGACCATCGAAGTATGTATGATGCGTTCAGCGAGATCGCGGGAATTTCGTTTCAATGGTTGTTTGGACAACTATAGTAAGTTCGTGAAACATCGTTCAATGTCGTTCGGCGCGATTCATCATTACTCTGCTCTAGCTGATAAGATTTATATATTGTTATTTAGTAAAATTTTTGATTAGTTTATGCAGAGCGAGACTTAAGTGGAGCACCTGTTTTCTGGTTTTTTATTTTAGGGCATTTTTATGAACTTTGTTATTTTTATTTATTTATTTTTTCTATTCTTTTATTTAAATGTTTAAATATAATAGTAAAATCTTTTATATATATACTAGCTGAGTACCCGTGCTTCGCTACGGTTTATTGACGGTTTGCCATCATCGTGCAATTATTAATTTACTATTGAATTTACTCCTTTAGGGATGAAATTTAAAAAACTTTCAAAACGCTTTCTAAGTATTTTAAATAGAAAATTATGCACCAAAATGGAATGTTATAACTCAGAAAATATAAAGGTTTCTATAATTCACCCCAAATGTAGATTTACCAATGTAGGTATATTGAGGAATCCTTCAAATCACATTTCACCGCTTAGCGCTCGAATTTCGAAAAATCTCTTCTTAGTGGGTGCTTACATCACGGAAGGAATATACTTCCCGAATTTCATGTCTCTATATCCAAGGGAAGTTCTATCGAATATAAATACCCATTTATACCCCCCCCCCATTTACATTTAGAGGTGAAATTTTAAAAGACTTTCAAAACTATCTCGAGATATTTGAAAAAGACACCGGTGTGCCAAAAATGAATGTTATAACTTAATAAACACAGGAAATACGACGGGTTGTATAATTCACCCCGATTATAGATTTACTCCTTTAGGGGTTGATTAAGAAAGAATCCAGAAATAAAATTTTCGGCATTTGCACGGTTAATCTGTATAAGCAAAAGCCAAGTCGATATCTTATTGGTATTAAGAGATATTAAGGAATCCTTAATATCACATTTCAGCCCTTAGGGGTTGAATTTTGGAAAATACCGTCTTAGTAGGTACTTACGTCATACAGGGAATATACTTTACGAATTTCATGTATCTTGTTCTATCGAGTAAAAAATACCCATTTACCCCTTTAGGGGTGAAATTTTTAAAAACTGTCAAAACCATTTCGAGGTATTTTAAAAAGACACCGATATGCCAAAAAGGAATGTTATAACTCAATAAACACAGGAAATACTAAAGGTTGTATAATTCACCCCGATTGTAGACCCCTATAGGGGTTGATTCGGACAACACCCTGAAATAAGTTTTTCGGTATTTGTATGGGTAATCTTTGTAAGAAAAATCCAAGACGACATCTTATTGGTCCTAAGAGATATTGAGGAATCCTTGAAATCATATTTCACCCCTTTTCACTTCTTAGGGGTGGAATTTCGAAAAATCCCGTCTTAGTGGGTGCTTACGTCATGGAGGGAATATACTTCACGAATTTTATTTATCTATGTCCAAGGGATGTTCAATCGAATACAAAATTCCCATTTACCCCTTAAGGCTGAAATTTTAAAAACTGTCAATACCATTTCGAGATATTTTGAAGACACCTATATGCCAAAAGGAATTTTATAACTCAACAAATACAGAGAATATGGTGGGTTGTATGATTAACCCTGTTCGGAAATTCACCACTTTAGGGGTGGATTAGAACAAAATTCTGAAATAAGTTTTTCAACATTTATATGGGTAATCTTTGTAAGTAAACACCAAGACGATATCTTATTGGTCCGTAGAGATATTTAGGAATCCTTGAAATTACATTTCACCCCTTAGGGGTTGAATTTCGAAAAATCCCGTCTTAGTGTATGCTTACTTCATGGAGGGAATATACTTTGCGAATATCATGTATCTATGTCCAAGGGATGTTCTATCAAATAAAAAATATCCTTTTACCCCTTTAGGGGTGAAATTTTGAAAAACTGTCAAAACCATTTCGAGATATTTTAAAAAGACATCTATATGCTAAATTGGAATTTAGTAACTCAACAAACACAGGAAATACGTCGGGTTTTATAATTCTCCCTGATTGTAGATTCACCATTTTTGGGGATGAATAGGACAAAATCTTGAAATAAGTTTTTCAGGATTTTGAGGAACATTTGTGAACATTTATATGGATAATATTTATAAGCATTATTATGGATAATATTTATAAGCAAAAATGAAGGCGATATATTATTGGACCTGTGAGATATTGAGGAATCCGTGAAAACACATTTTACCCCATTTCACCCCTTAGGGGTTGAATTTCCAAAAATCATTTCTGAGGGGGTTGTTAAGTCATAAAAGGGATATACTCCCCGAATTTTATGCTTCTTTGTCTAGACGAAATTCTATCGAATAAAAAATACCAATTTACCCCTTTAGGGGTGAAATTTAAAAAAACGGTCAAAACACTTTCTAAACATTTTAAAAAGACACCTATATGCCAAAAAGGAATGTTATAACACAATAAACACAGAAGATGCGAAGGGTTCTATAATTCACCCTGATTGTAGATTCACCCCTTAAGGGGTCGATTAGAACAAAATCCTGAAATAAGTTTTTTAATATTTACATGAGTAATCATTGTGAGCAAAAACCAAGTCGATATCTTATTGGACCTAAGAGATATAAAGAAAACCGTGAAGCCACATTTTACCCATTTTAACCCTCTTTTCACCCACTTAGAGGATGAATTTCGAAAAATCCGTTCTTAGTGGGTGCTTACGTCATGGCGGGAATATACTCGCCGAATTTCATGATTGTAGGTTCAGTGGTTTGGGCTGGGCGTTGATTATGAGTAGGTAGCTTAGTTACGATTTTATATATATATAGATAAAACAGAAAATCTGTGTGTACCGAGTTGGAATTTGGTATATAGGTAGGAAATGCAGTCAATATAAGGAGGCAAATTGAAAATCAGAAGAAAAAAAATGGTATCACTTAAGACGTAGACTTAACAGAAAAATTGCTTATACAGTGAAACCTCTATCTATCGTTTTTGAAGGGACCTATTGAAATAAACTATGGATGCGGGAAAACAATGAAAAACACATTAATACATATTTAAATGTTTAATATGTACGTACATATATATTCTAAAAATGATACATGTTTCAGGTATAAATCAATTTTTTTAAATAAAAAATATCGTAGCAAAATAAAAAAGGAAGCTGCATGCCGACAATATTGTATATAATCTTTCATCGTCATTTACTTTTTGGCTTTTTATATTGCCGTAAGAAATCAATATTCTTTCGGTGTTACAAATTAAATTTTTTTCGGCATCAGTTATCGAATGCGCATAAAAAAAGTTTTCAATTTGAAAAAACACGAAATTTGCTGCGTAATTTAAACGATGAATGCGGTAAAATGATACAGAGAGAAATGATCGATGCGATCTATTTTTGCGTGTTTTGTATGAAATTAATTCGGAACCGCAAGAAATAACGATATATACGGGAAAATTATTATTCGAGGAACGATAGATAGAGGTTTCACTGTAATAAGAAAACAAATTTTTTTTTTTAATGATTTTTTTTTTATTGGATTGATTTACGGGAGTAACGAAGGGACAACCTAAAACTAAACTTTTGAAATATCCCATTTACTATTGACTTAACAGTAAAAACGCACATGAGAAAAGCTGTTTAAAATAAAAATACAAATACATGTTATCCTATAAATTGAAGGGAGATGGGGGAGGTGCTAAAACTAAAATACTGGAAATATCTCGCTTATTATTTACTTTACATCAACAATTTATAAAGATAATTTATAAAGACTTTGATTGAAGAACGATTATTTTCTGTTTAGTGTAGCTTCTGAATATTTAGGGGGACAGAAGGAACGCTACTTATAAACTTGAAATATCTCTTAATATTGACTTAACATTAAACATGTGTATAACAGAAGTTGTTACAATATCAATAATATAAATAAATAAATAAACAAATCTTTTCTGTTTAATCTTCTTCTGTATATAGGTATATCATTTATAAAATTTTCTTATATATGTATATAAATACATGACCTGACTGACTCATCAACGTTCAGCCCAAATCACTAGACCTAGAAACATGAAATTCGAGAAGTATATTTCCTCCATGTCGTAAGCGATCACTAAGAAGAGAATTTTCGAAATACGACCCCTAAGGGGCTGTTAAGTGATTTCAGGGATTCCTCAATATCTCTTAGGCCCAATGAGATATTGACTTAGTTTTTGCTTACAAAGGTTACACATACAAATGTTAAGAACTAAATTCAGGATTTTGTTCTAATCAACCCTTAAAGGGATAAATTTATTATGTATTCGGAGTGAATTATAGAACCCTTCGTATTTCCTATGTATGTTGAGTTATAACATTGTGTTTTGGCATATAGATGTCTTTTTCAAATCTTAGAAACTTTTTGACAGTTTTCTTTTAAATTTTCACGCCTAAAAGGGTAAATTGGTATTTTTTATTCAATAGAACGCCCCCTGGACATAGAAACATGAAATTCGTGGAGGAAGGAATGTTCCTTCCATGATGTGAGCACCTATTAAGAAAGATTATTTTTAAATTCGACCCCTAATGTGGTGAAATGTTTCTTTCACGGATTCCTCAATATCTCAGACCTATAATGAGATATCGACTTGGTTTTTGGTTACAAAGATTACCCATACACATGTACAAAAACGAGGTTCAGTATTTTGCTCTGATCAACCCATACAAGGCAAATCTAGATTCAAGGATATTCATAAAACCCTTCAAGTGACCTGTTTCATTTCTTTTTGGCACATAGGCGTCTGTTTAAAATCGGTATATGTATTAAAACTCAAAAACGGATAAACCGATTTTAGTGCTATTTGCAACAGCGTATTCCAAATTTGTCTGGAAAGATTTTAAGCTATATATCATCGCGGTAAGACACCAGGTTTCCGATCAATTAAGAAATATTTAAACTATAAAAGATACACATATTCAAAATATACCTATACTAGCTGAAAACCCGTGCTTCGCTACGGTATATTGATGGTCTTATTGGCATAAAAACCGCAGTTTGTTTTTAAACTTATGTATGGGTAACCTTTGTAACAAAAAATCTAGTCGATATCTCATCTGTCCTAAGAGATATTGAGGAATCCGGGAAAAAACATTTTACTCCTTTTCACCAGATAGGGGTCGAACTTGAAAAAATCCTTTCTTAGTGGGTTCTTACGTCATACTGAAAAATGTACTCTCCGAATTTTTTATTTCTAACAAAAAAATACTAATTTACCCTTTAGGAGGGAAAGAAAACTGTCAAAACAAATATATGCCAAAATGGTCAACAACCGCTAGAAATACAAAGGGTTCTATAATTCACCCCGAATGTAGATTCACCCCTTTAGGGGTTGATTAAGATAAAATCCTGAAATTCATTTTTCAGCATTTGTATGGGTAATCTTTATAAGCAAAAACCAAGTCTATATCTTATTGATCCTAGAAGATATTAAGGCGTCCTTGAAATCACAATTCCCGCTTTTCACCCTTTAGGGGTGATATTTGTTAAAGGCAAAAAACTGTTAAAACTATTTCGAGACATTTTAAAAAGACACCTATGTGCCAAAAAGAAACGTTATAACTCAACAAACACAGGAAATACGACGCGATGTATAATCTACCCCGTTTGTAGAATCACCCCTTTAAAGGTTGATTAGGACGAAATCCTAAAATAAGTTTTTCGGCATTTGTATGGATAATTTTTATAAGCAAACACCAAGTCGATATCTTATTAGTCCTAAAAGAATTAAGGAATTACTGAAATCACATATCACCTCTTTTCACCCTTAAGGGGTGAAATTAAACACATGTCAAAATCATTTCGAGATATTAAAAAAAAAAATAAACACCTAGATATTAAGGAATCCTTGAAATCACAATTCATCCCTTTTCACCCTTTAGGGAGTAATTTTAAAAAAATGTCAAAACTATTTCGAGATATTTAAAAAAAATATCTATGTGCCAAAAAATAATGTTGCAACTAAACGAACAAAGGAAATACGACGGGATGTATAATTTATCCCGATTGTTGATCCACCCCTTAAGGGGTTGATTAGGACAAAATCTAAAAATTGGTTTTTCGGTACTTGCATGTGTAGTTTTTGTAAGCAAAAACCAAGTCGACATCTGATTGGTGTTAAAAAATATTAAACAATCCTTGAAATCACGAGGACATCCTAAGCAAAAAGTGTAAGCAAAAAGCAAGTCGATATCTTATTGGTCCTAAGAGATATTAAGGAATCCTTGAAATCACAATTCACCCCTTTTCACCATTTAGGGGTGAAATTTAAAAAAAAACTGTCAATACTATTTCGAGATATTTTAAAAATACATCTATGTGCCAAAAATTAATGTTGCAACTAAACGAACAGAGGAAATACGACGGGATGTATAATTCACCTTGATTGTAGATCCATCCCTTTAGGGGTTGATTAGGACAAAATCCTGAAATTGGTGATTCGGTATTTGTATGGGTAATCTTTGTAAGCAAAAAGCAAGTCGATATCTTATTGTGCCTAAGAGATATTAAGGAATCCTTGAAATCACAATTCATCCCTTTTCACCCTTTAGGGGGTAATTTTAAAAAAATGTCAAAACTATTTCGAGATATTTTAAAAAGATACCTATGTGCCAAAAAGTAGTGTTGCAACTAAACGAACACAGAAAATACGGCGGGATGTATAATTCACCCCGATTGTAGATCCACCCCTTAAGGGCTTGATTAGGACAAAATCCAAAAATTGGTTTTTCGGCATTTTTTTTCGTTTTGGTAATTTGGTAAATAAGTTTTCGGCAATGGTTGTTTTTATAAGCAAAAACCAAGTTGATATCTTATTGGTGTTAAAAAATATTAAACAATCCTTGAAATCACATTTCACCCCTTTTCACCCTTTAGGGGTTAAATTTAAAAAAGTTGTCAAAACCATTTCGAGATATTTTAAAATGACGCCTATGT
This sequence comes from Liopterus haemorrhoidalis, assembly GCA_963971575.1. Lineage (NCBI taxonomy): Eukaryota > Metazoa > Arthropoda > Insecta > Coleoptera > Dytiscidae > Liopterus > Liopterus haemorrhoidalis. Next base: position 33,817,948 of record OZ020618.1, read on the forward strand.
GCCAAAAAGAAACCTTATATCTCAATAAACAAAGGGAATACGACGGGCTGTATAATTCACCCCGATTGTAGATCCATCCTTTAGGGGTTGATTAGGACAAAATCCTGAAATATATTTTTCGGTATTTGTATAGGTAATCTTTGTCAGCAAAAAGCAAGGCAATATCTTATTGGCCCTAAGAGATTTAAGGAATCCTTGAAATCACAATTCACCCCTTTTCACCATTTAGGGGTGAAATTTTAAAAAACTATCAAAACCTTTTCGAGATATTTTAAAAAGACACCTATGTGCTAAAAAGTAATGTTGCAACTAAACGTACACAGAAAATACGACGGAATGTATAACTCACCCCGATTGTAGATCCACCCCTTTAGGGGTTGATTAGGACAAATTCCTGAAATACGTTTTTCGGTAATTGTATGGATAATCTTTGCAAGCAAACAGTAAGTCCATATCTTATTGGTCCTAAGAGATATTAAGGAATCCTTGAAATCACAATTCACCCCTTTTCAACCCTTAGGGGTGAAATTTTAAAAAACTGTCAAACCCATTTCGAGATATTTTAAAAAGACACCTATGTGCCAAAAAGTAATGCTGCAACTAATGACTACAGGAAATACGACGGGATGTATAATTCACCCCGATTGTAGATCCACCCGTTTAGGGGTTGATTGGAACAAATTCCTGAAATAAGTTTTTCGGTAATTGTATGGATAATCTTTGCAAGGAAACAGTAAGTCGATATCTTATTGATCCTAAGATATATTAAGGAATCCTTGAAATCACAATTCACCCCTTTTCAACCCTTAGGGGTGGAATTTTAATAAACTGTCAAACCCATTTCGAAATTTTTAGAAGACACCTATGTGCCAAAAAGTAATGTTGCAACTAAACGAACACAGGAATTACGAAGGGATGTATAATTCACCCCGATTGTAGATCCACCCCTTTAGGGGTTGATTAGGACAAAATCCTGAAATTGGTGATTCGGTATTTGTATGGGTAATCTTTGTAAGCAAAAAGCAAGTCGATATCTTATTGGTCCTAAGAGATATTAAAGAATCCTTAAAATCACAATTCACCCCTTTTCACCCTTTAGGGGTGAAATTTCAAAAAACTGTCAATACCATTTCGAGATATTTTAAAAAGACACCTATGTGCCAAAAAGTAATCTTGCAACTAAACGAACACAGGAAATACAACGGGATGTATAATCCACCCCGATTGTAGGTTCACCCCTTTAGGGGTTGATTAGGGCAAAATCCCGAAATTGGTTTTTCGGCATTTGTATGGGTAATACTTGTAAGCAAAAACTAAATCGATATCCCATCGGCCCTAAGAGATATTAAGGAATTCGTGAAATCACATTTCACCCCTTTTCATCCCTTAGGAGTGGAATTTCGAAAAATCCCTTCTTAGTGGGTGCTTACGTCATGAAGGGAATATACTCTCCGAATTTCAAGTTTCTGGGCCCAGGGGTTCGGGCTGGGCGGTGATGAGTGAGTCAGTCAGTCAGTCAGTCAGTCAGTCAGGACACTGCCTTTTATATATATAGATTAACGAATTTTGGGTTTAATATTGCAACAAAAATGTTCCCGAGGATATATATCACAATTTTCTTTAATTTCATTTTAGACGACAATTGTAACGTTAAATTCGCTATTGAACATTATTGTAACCCCCTAAAGCAATACGAAGAAAACTTACTTCGGTGGCAAGAATATTTACTAACGAAAAAAAGTGCTCTGATCTATATAGGTACGATTTATAAATCAGGAATAATCACGAAGTAATTATAATAAATATCATAAAAATTATAATAAATGATTTCGTAAGGTGCAAGATAAAATGCTTTACGTGACCGGCGCTGCCTTTGGCAATGATTCTCACATGGGCATTTTCCTGGGTTAGCACATCGGGATACTTATACGTGTTGATACTAAATGTCTGTACTACCAATGTTTACAAAGAAATTCGTACTTAAATTATTTGTATAAGAAGCACATATTAATACAATTGTAGATTAAAACAAATAAATATATTTGAATGTAAAACGATTCGTAGCAACCAGTCTTGAACCGATTTCGAAATGGGCCAGATCTAAGCGGGCTACGACTACTTTATTTCGGTAGCGAAGCAGCGGGTACACTGCTAGTTAGTATATATTTTCTGCTTGTGAAGAACAATGAAAAATGAAAAACCTATCCTGAAAAATAATCTTGCTCGAAATTAACGTCGCATTTTATCCACACCAGAAATGAACCAGCTCAGCTTTCATCGTATTTACACGCTCGTCTCGCACGCTTTGTGTTGCAAAGCGCCAGATGTTTAATTTGTAAAAAATTATGAAGGTTTAAGGCATAAAAAGAGGCTTTAGCTTGTGGGAAAATGTTTAAATACATTATACGTATAACCCAGACTCTCGTACGATAATTAAGAATAAAGTTCTAAGCATTTATGTTTTTAGGGAATTATTTTCATATAATTTAAAGCATTTTGCTTGATTTTAATTATTTAAAAAAAAATCAGGGACACTGAGTGCCATTAAAACAGGCTTACTTTACTGTAAACAATGTCATGAAAAGCTGATGTATTTATTTTTTAAATCGGTGCAGCCATTTTGGGGGAACATACATACAATTATACTTTAATATAGATTACAAAAAATGTTAAAAATAAAAAAAGAACATGTTTTATATTTGATTTTTTTCTTCTTATCATTAACTATTTTAAATTAATTTGCGTTTTTTTTTTTTTCAAAAATGATTAATAAAATGTTTTGAAATGCAACAATATAATGGAAAAGTCCAAATCTGAGTAAATGATTGTCGCCGTTTCAGTTCCACAAGCACATGCTCACATTTTCACATTCACTTGTTGCTTATCCTACTCTTCTTTAGTACATTATCTTGAGAGGCGGGTTATAAGCACAATAATTTTGTTTTGCTTTTTCTTCATGTTTCTCTGGACATAATTCTTTTTTGTGTTCGCCAATGAAAGAGTTTAATTTTAAAACAACATTACTGAATACCTTCTGATTACCGAATTTACTATAAAAAAATTTTTTTGCATCGAGGTTTTGTTTTAAGTTAGATTTTAAGTTAGGAATATGTTTTATTTTTACAATATTTTTACATATGTGAATAAAAGAGAAGCTTCAGTAAAAAAAAAGATAATAATAATCTTTTTTTTTTCAAATGTGGAAAAGTTTTGTTTTACATTTATTAAATTATTTCTTTTCTCTTTGCAGTTGTCGCAAAACCGACAAAATCTTACGAAGATCACCTGAGTGATGACGATATACAGAATGATTATGACCCTGAAGATTATAACGACGAGAATACAGATGATACTGATGACGACGACGCTTTGCCTCTTGTTGCACCAGAGATAATATCTAAAAGTTTACATCTTAGAGGCAATCCAGGCGACACGGTGTTTCTTCCTTGTACTGCTACTCACTCAGGTAACTATATATTTAACTTATTTTATTTATTTATTTAAATATTTAATCTTTTGTTTTAAAAATAGCAATGACGGGCACAGAGAATTATGTTATTAATAATACCAATTGAATCAGTATATTGATTATTTAGAACTAAATTTTCGAATTTCCTTACTGCCTAATGGTTGTTCAGAACAGAGCATAATATTTTCAATTACTTTAAATATATTAGCAATCATTTTTACAATAATTGATAAGTAAATTACAGTTAGCCCCTCATACATGACGGTGGTAAGGTTTCCATAAAATCGAGTATAATATTAAAACGTATGATGGGGACCAAAGCCCAATATACAGAGTGTTTCAAACTGATTTAAACGTGCCACTTTGCTCAGATTTTACATTTGCCAGTCGCGCACCCAGAACTTTTTCTTGAGAGGGGAGGGGTATATAATCCTGCAATACACCAATATTTGAATGTTTAGGTAACATCCATATGTATCATAAATTGAGGATACCATACTGTATTGTTTATTTTCATACTGAAAAATGAAGTTCTGTTTAATAATAAATACATAATAGGTTCCCAAAGTCTAGGTGGTATATAAGGGCAATAAGGTAAGATCTCTTCCACCATTTGATATGTGACTGTCACGTTGCCAATATAGGTGTTAAATTATGCTAAACTAGTTATATTTTAAGAAACTTGTACAAATTTGTTACAAGGGATGCAATTATTTATTTTTCGTTATTACAGTTCCACAGATCATATGCCCTTTTAGCCTGAAGACATTGAGCCTCTGCTGAAAGAGTTTTTAGACTACAACGACGTGTAATAAGAGAGATGGGGAGTGCATCTTATAGAGCCAATTGTAGATTACACTTTAAAGAATTCAGAATAATTCACTACTATCACTTGTTATTTATCGCCGTTTACTAGATGCTCATAAAATCCTTGACACGTAATAAATCAAATATATTTTACAAAAATAAACAAATCAAGATACATATAGTATTAACTATTACTCTATAAAGTTTATGAATTTGCTACCGGTTTTTACCAAAGTACTAATTTTCGAACAGTTTAAAAACTAAATAAAAAATACAAATATAGAAACAGACTCACAGCACAATATCTTGATAACTACATCCTAATGAAAATGACAACGTATGCACCATTTTTTTTTTTTAATGTAGGAAAGTGAATGCCTCTTTCCACTAGTTATTTTTTTTTACGTAATTGTGTGTTGATATATTTATTTATTGTAATACATTTAAAAAATACTCTAGTTACTAGTTGATACTGCAGGGTAAAGTGTACGGAAAAAGAGGTAGGCCACATAAACATAGCTAAAAAATGTAAGATGGTGCAACAACTACAAAGCATTTCAGAAAAGCAGTTAATAAAGTTTTATTTAATAGCCAACATCCGAAACGAATACGCACTAGAAAAGGAAGAAGAAGAATACATTGTTTAAGTTGTTAATGAATAATTTATTTAAGTATATATTTTATGTTTTACTGGGAATCTAATTTATACGGTCGCTATGGCGTAGTGGTCAGCTCATTTGACTACCAACCATAGGGGCTCGGGTTCAAATCCCGGTTATGGCATGGAAATTTTCTCAAACAAAAATTGTCATGGCTAATTGCCACAGCAGCATAGGCCATTAAAAAAAAAATTAAATTAAAAAAACCCTATAGTTCCCTATAGTTTCTTATACAAAACTAATAATCGGAAATAAAATTAATAATAATCTATGTATCAAAATTTGCAGCGAATTTTTATCTATCTAATAGGATATTTTAAATTTTAGAAAAAACTGTTATGTAATTGCAATTATAGTAAGCAAATTGCATTATAGACGCCAACTTGTAAACCAATCGACGCATATTTGCGTACGATGCGGAAAATTGTAGCTAAAGCTTCATTCTACAAAAAGGTTATTAGCTATTACGTTCTATTGTGAAAACTACTTATAGTTATTGTACTTGGTAGTCTATATTTGCCACCATCTTGAGTCTGCCGCGGTTCTCAAAATAGATGTAACGAGTAAAAATGATTTAATTTTTGTGAAGAATACGTGTACCAAGTGGCATTCCATTATCATCAAGTATAATATTTTTCGACGAGGGTTCTAAACTATAAGTAATCAAGTATTTGAACATTTCTACACAAAACTACATAAATATAAAAGTTATTCGAAACCCATAAATAGATTTAAAAAATTACAGAACAATATTGCTGATGTAAATTATTAAGTTATTGAGCGATAATATTTTTACAATAAATGTTTCTACAATTAAAAATATCCTATTAGATAGATAAAAATTCGGTGCAAAATTTGGCGTATAGATTGATACTAATTTTATTTCAGATTGTTAGTTTTGTATAAGAAATTAGTTACCTCTAGGGGCTATACGCAGCCTTAAGTAGTAGCTCACCAAATAATTAAAAAGTATAGTGTAACGGCCAGTCAGTACAGTTGCGTCACTTGAAACATCACATTTTTTGTGATGTCATATTAGGTACATTTATATAGCATCGATTTAACGAATGTAATATTTGTTCTCTGTCACTTCTATCGAAATGAAATAAAAAAATAAGAATAAGAACAGAATAGAAACAAATAAACTATTCTAATAAGCAAAGTAGTCCTAAAAATGACTGAGGGGATCCAAAAATATGACAAAAAAAAAAGAAAATAGAAATAAGTGAAATTTAACTTAAAAAGCGATGCACTACACACAAAATCAAATAGAAATCTATAAAATAGCTATAAGAAAATATATAAGTAAAAACAAAACTGCTAAATAAACAACAAACTAAATAAATAAGGTTTTTAAAAATTACTATAAGATAGATATTTGAACACAAGTGTCAAAACAAATCAGAACGTATTATAAAATGTCAGCAGATGTAAACAAAATTAAATTTAGCGATACCAATACAAGTGTCTTTATATTAAATAAAAACTTTTAAAATTTGTAAATCTTCAAAATGACTATCTACCTCAAACTAAATATGACTTTAATAGGTATGTTTTAGTAAAATAAAAGAGTGAAGAACAATATTAGTTTATAACTCAAATGCAAAAGAAAATCTATTTAGTTATTTTTTCGCCACTAAGTTTGTGATTGAAGTTATGACGCAAAATGAAGAAGTGCGTTGATTGACCGACTGGCCTATAGCCCTATGCTTATTCAGCTTGGCGATCATGCTCTAGAGTTTTCCATTGTAATAATAAATTGCAAAAAATCTTTCCTAAATTCGCGTGTGCGGTTTCCTGATTTACAAAAGTCTTTCATGACATTATGTTACTCTTATATAATGTTATTCTTTCATTTATCGCAATGTTAGCAATTACAACATAAATAATAAAATATTTGACATTGACTTTTACTAGCTTGCGAACTGACATGCCATACTGCCGAAGAACCTAAATTTAAATCATCTGTGGTCAAGGATCATTACCTTAGCAGAGATAATTAATTACCTTAGTGCTAAGCCCACGCGGTAACATCTCTAGAGTATCACAACTTGACAACCACTATTCTAACCACTATAGGTTTGAATACTTCTAAATTTTAATAACTTTTATGAATTATTACTTTTAACTGACTTACTACATATTTTCTGTATATTTGCTTCTTTGTAACATGCATCTAAAAGCACTAACAAATATTAGCACGTTTTCACGTAGAATACGTCTATCGTTTCGTTCCAATACTGGGTCCCTTAGTAAAAATCTGTGTGTTCCAAAAAAATGTACATCAGGCTTCCTTCAATAAATTCCTAATTACAAAACTATAAAGGCTAAAGAGAGGAAGGTCCAAAGAGTCTACCGAAAAAGCGTTCAAGATCAGATGACACAATAGAGATTGGCGCGCGCGTTCGCTGTTTTGTGGTGAAATCGGCACTCGGCACGCGCGATGAAAATAGTATAACTCGGGACTGCGACTTAATAGTACGTACCGTGAGGTGTCATTTGTTTCGTCTATACGAGATCTATCGACGGTCTATCTACGCGATATCTGTAATAATATTTGTACGAAAACTTGATATGACAACCAAAAAAAATAATAAAAATAAATCTCCCTAAACCTAAACTTTGCGGATTAACTCATTTCTAACAGCCACTTAACATCCAAAAGTCATGTGACGTATTTTACTCCTAAAAGACCTGTGTCCGAGGCCCCGCCTTTTTTTTATTTGTTAATGTAAAAAGTATCAGGTAAAACTGAATAACCATTTGTCCCACGTTTTTAACAATCAGCGCTTGAACGTTTGAACTGACTATAGTTCCGCTTAAACTAAAGAAACAGGAGATAAATCATATTATCAAAATACTATTATATCATTATTATTTATTATCTATGTATAAATTATTTAATTCGTTCTTTTACTCTTTAAATGCCACATATTATGTATTTTATGTTTTACTAGGAATCTAATTTATGTAACCGTAGTCAATATGTGAACTGACAAAAATTCTTTAAGTAGTAGCCCACCAATTAATTTGAAATTCAAAAGTTGCTCCTATGTTTATTAAGTTTGGCGATCATGCTCTAGAGTTTTCCATTATAATAATAAATTGCAAAAAAGCTTTCCTACGCTCGCCCGTGCGGCTTCTTACAGCCATAAAATTGCAATTAATGTATACCACCATTTATTTAAAAACTATGTGTCCCCCTTCCGAAATTTAAATTCTTATTGAAATGTGATTTTAAATGTTAGCATATTGTTCACTTTAATAATATTTTTTGTTTTTTAGAAAACTACGTAATACTGTGGAAGAAAAATGGAAACTTAATATTCCAGGACGCAATTTCTGCTGGACCTCAAGAGTCACGTTACAGCATCTTTAAAAACAGAACAATTAAAATAACAGGCTTGGAACCTACTGATACTGCTGATTTTGAATGTTCTATTGTTTACGAATCGGGATCTGATATTAAAGTGACTCACAGACTGGAAATAAATACTCCTCCCAGCATAGTTACAATTAGACCTTCAGGAACAAGTCATGTAAGTATAAAGTATCCCAACTTGTCTGTAGGCCTGTAAATTATATTCATTTTGAAGCGACCTGGATTATTAAGTCGTCACCTTATTTTTTATTGATTTTTGGAAGTACTATTGTTATTACCTATATTTTAAAGAAACTAAAGGAAACCTTTGTATAAAATAAGCTCTGACGATAGAAAAATAACATATTTAATCGATGAAAAAAGTATGTGACAAGTTATTTAAATACATCTTTATTTTTACATTTATTGTCAAAAATATTATTGACGAAGAAACATGGGATTTTTTTTTTTTTTGCTTGGTGTTACCACTTCTCACTCTTATTATTATCATGCCACCAATTAACTTGCAAATATAATCTTGGGCAATGTTGTCCCATTCTTTTTGGAACTCTACTCGAAGTCCGTGCAGTGATGTTGGAGCTACTCACGCTTTTTAACGAGTCTTCCTAACATATCCCATACATTTTCTATTGGGTTAGGATCGGTAGAACATGCTGGCCAGGTTATGCGCTGGATTCCGACAGTATCTAAGTCCTCAGAAGCGCTTATCGCTATATGCGATCTTGATTGATCGAGTATTAGTTTAAAACTGCCAATAAATGGGGCCAAATGGAATATCCTGGTTGGCCAGGACTGTATCGTTTTGCCGTCAGAATCCCGTTTTCCACAAGGTTCAGCTTCGTACGTGTCTCAGATATTATGCCTGCCAATAACCAGTACTGAGCCTTAATCATGACACGACTCGTGGTGTGAAAGTGCACTCCAAATCGCTCCATAATATACCTCTGTACACTCCTCTTCCATTTGGTGAAATTAGACAAGACCTCTACACATCAGTGAAGAGTACTCCATTGCTAGTTAGTCCCCCAGAAATGATCTCGGGCAAATCTTAACCTGGTTACTTAGTCACATGGGGGCAGTTTCGGTATGTGCTGGTCTTTACTCACTCAAACTACTTTCCTTCAACCTTTTGCGAACTGTCTACATACTTATTTCTGTGGCAGGTGCCTCAAAAAGTTGTAATATTAATGTAAAAGTTGAAGTATTAATGTAAATAAGTGATTCTATCGTATAGTTGTTTTTCTTTTCGTACCAGATTCAGGCTTACGTGCTTCGAAATAGTCTGAATCGGTTCTTTGAAGTTCTTTGTATAGTAAATAGACTTACGCCAAGTGTCCTTGCGACGTAATGTATAATGCGACCATCTTGAACAAGAGCTACAACTTTTCAACTGCAACAAAATATTCTGCGCTTAATGGCAACAAAAATTATTAATCCTAACTATATGCACTATTTGATAGATTATATCAGATGATAGATACCACTGCTAATATTAGTAATTTTATCATTTATATAAAGATATGAAGAAAAAAATAGGTAACCCGCTTTTTTTTTACACCTTAGTGTAGTAAGTTATAACTATTTTGGATACAATTTTAACGTAAACACTTTTTTTTGTAAATCAATTTATGTTATTAATAATTGCATTAATGACTTACATGAAATAAAGAAACATTGTTTTCAAAAATGCATAAAACTCGATGCCTTTCAAAATAATAATCTGATCAAAAATTACGTTTGTATTATTTTGGCTCACATCAATGTGCATTGCTCTGATTTTTTTCGAATTCTAGTCCGAACAACTAGCAGTTTTGAGTGAATCGAAACAGGAATTTTTGGTATATATTTTTTGAAGAAATATCAAATTATTGTGACGTTGAAAAAAATATATACATTTTTTAAATTGTATCGTGTTGTATCAAAAGGCTCTTAAAACGTAGATTATGGAACTAAAAAGTTTTTTAAAAATTCCTTGTTTTAACACGATTTTTATCCAAAATATGATTAAAAATGTCAGGGCCGTTTTTTCGCCTAGGCCAACGAGGCCATGGCCTAGGGCCCGCTTATATAAGGTGCCCGTCTCGCCGGTCTTAATTTTATTTTGCAAAGTTACTGATTTGACAAAAAAATAAATAAATAAATAACAAAATGAATAACATATATAAATATACCAGGAAATTCATATTTCAGACGAACTACTGTTCGGCATTATAGAATTTATGTATGTAACATGTATTGGGTTGCAAAATTAACGACGATTTTTTTGTATATAAGTTTATTCAACAAAAAAATTGCTGTATGGAGACGATCTATTCGAGCTGAGCCAGATAGACGTCGCTGTTGATGTTGAATTGCCGTTTTTTGCGGACTCCGCTTCTGTTGACGCTCATTATATTCATTCCATCAAAAGCAAATGCCGTTTGCAATGATTTCCCAATGGATTATTCCGCTTCTATCCCACCATGCGCATTGCCTTCTTACTGTGGGCACCTTTTGCTATTCCTTTCGGCGTTTTACCCGGAGATACCCAAACTTTCTTTCTTTTGACGTTTTTGAAGAGCAACCACGATTCATCACCAGTGACAAGATTCTTCAAAAATGAAAATTGCTTGTTTCTCTGCAGCAATTCGGAGAAAATTCGAACTTAGAGTTCGCGAGGCACCCGTCCGGCCAATTTCCACACCTTTCCAAGCTTTTTTAGGAGACAGACGATCGTGAATTGGTAGACATTGAAATCTTCGGCCAGTAGCCGGGTTGTCATGCTATCGTCCTTTTCCACGGCTGACAAAATTGCTTGATCGTCGAAATCCGATGGCCGTCCTCTTCCTTCATCATCCTTAAGACTTGTGTCACCCAATTTTAACTTGTGGAACCATATTTCAACCTGTTTTTGACTGATTGTTCCTTTGCCGAAAAACTCGTTGTGACCGCGAAATGACTGTGCTTACCATCCTTTCTCGAAATTGTAGAGCATTATATGACGGACATGAATATGATTTTCGACACGTATTTTTTTCACCAAAAAACAGAAGAATATTATAATTATTACATAAAACAAGCGTCATTTTTCATCTCAAAATAAAAACTACAAAAAAAAAAAAATCGTCGTTAATGTTGCATCAATCAATAATTATAGTCAAATTAAATATAGCGGTAATAAATAATCAAGGTTAAAAATTAGGTCTCAAAATCGTTGTAATCGCTTAAACTGCAATATTTTTTCTTAATTTGACTTGACTTCTCTTGGGAGGAGGGCCCTTACAATTCATAAGACGGTCCTGAAAAATGTTGTCACACAGGGTGTAGACAAATTTTAAAAAAATAGCCTATGGTGATATCTACGAAATAGTCATTTACTAAATATCTCTTCTGTCTTTCGACTCATTACTGAGCATCCCCCCCGCATACATATGTATAGTGCGTGTTGCATGCATCTACGAATCCAAAATATGTGAATAGTTAGAGAGGGTTAATTTGTGCAGAATCTGTATAAATTAAATAAATACAATACGATACAATATTCAGACTTTATGTATATATATTACTTTATTATCCTTCGCTTTTCGGTATTAATGCATGAAGTAACTTTTTGTAACTAATAGAAAAAGTGGAAAAGAAGACATTGCATTGTTTTACCAGGTTTTTACAACATGCATTTTTTATCGTATTGTTTTAAACAAAGTAATATAAATAAATAACATTTTTCGATAGAATATTGAACATATATACAAACAAAGTTAAACTCAGTTTTGCGACAACAGAGCTCCTTCTAATTTCTTGAAAATCGTGACAAATCCCTCAACGATAATAAAAATTGTTTTTGTTGATATTTTCAAGTCTGTTAATTCCCTGTTTATTGCATTACTTTTGCATTGAAATTAATATTTTTTATGGCCAGTAACTTGCTTATCGCACGTAATTTGTATTGTCTTTATACATGTTTAAAAATTATTTTGATTTTAGTTGGCATGTTCTATCTGAAACACAATCCATCCTAACTCCTATTCGGGTTTATTCTGTATCTTAAAAAGTTAAAAATTAACCTCAAGGTCGAAGTTAAAATATTTTAACCACGCTTTACAATATTGTGTATTCTGTAAACTCTATGGTGTTAAAATTTTAACCTCGATGTGGTTAATTCAGTAGGTTATATTTGGAATTTTAACTCCAGCCAATTACATGGTGTTAGCTTTTAACCAGCTTTAATTCTAACATCTAAATATTAAATAACCAGAAAAAAACATTTTTAGACTTAATCATGGCAAATCTGTTTATTTTAAACCAATTATTAATAAAACAAATTGAACAAAAAGAGGTTAATAAGTGAAAAATTAATATAGGTGAACAAAAAATATATACAAATGCTTTTTAGATCAGTTCGAATTAACAAAGGCAATATTTTCATTTTTCTAAAATTTCCACGAAATATCTCGTTTTACAAATGATGTTTTTTTTTTTTTAATCCGAGAAGAATCAAAAGATTTCCCGTTTCCCGATATATTGCAAGTAAATATTTAAAACTTTAAATCTGTGATACATGTTACATTTATAAATTTTAATTTCTCTATTTGTTTAAAAATAAAATCTTAATATAGAAGAAAAAAAAAATATTGATAAATTTGCATGTTATGGTAATATTATATTATTTACTTTCTGCACCCATTATTATTTATATATATATATATATAAATATTGTACATTTCCGCAATATATGGTAGATTTATTATATTTGAACGTTGTTCATTCACGACTCAACCATAGCACTTGTTTACATTAAATCCACACTTACACAAGCAAAATATGCCTCCTTTTAGATAATTTCACAACATACTTTCAACCATAAGGTTAAAAAGTTAGAACGCTTCGGTTATAACCTGAGATACAGAATAAGAAACAAGGTTAAAATTTGAACGCCTAGTTAAAATGTTAATTTTTAACGCCTAGTTAAAATGTTGCTTTTTAACGCCTAGTTAAAATGTTACTTTTTAACGCCTAGTTGAAATGTTACTTTTTAACAATCATTTTTAACCAAATCTTTTTAACCACAAAAGATACGGAATAGACCCGATTAGTGACATAATTGCTGATTTGTGATATATTTTTTGTATTTTAGTTTTTGCTGGGTTCTGTGCTAGAACTGCACTGTGAAGCAGCGGGAATTCCAGAACCAAAAATATCCTGGTCCAAATCTGGTACTCGACTCCAGAACAAACATGGAAATTATGAAGGAAGTACTATTATAATTGAAAGTGTTCAAAAAGATAATGCTGGATTATATCAGTGTCTTGCGGATAATGGCATTGGATCTCCTGCTACAGATGCCGTAGATATTATTGTTGAATGTAAGTAATTTATCCACAAGCTTGTCCAATACCGTTACGACTCTTTGAATTTTTTCAACGATACCAACATGTCGAGCATTTAGCTTCGTTTCCATTTTCGGGAATGAAGAGAAGTCTCAGGAGGCTAAATCAGGCGAACAAGGTGGCTGGTGGACGACGGTAATTGAATTCTTGGTTAAAAATTGGTATGTGTGGATTAAGCTGTGGTTGCGTGCATTGTCGCGATGAAGCACCCAGTTTGGCTTGCCAAAGTTTGGGCCGTTTTCGGCTATACATTTTTTCACACACATTTTCGAAACGTTTCCACCACTTCATTAAACAAGTAAAACAAGTATAACCCCAATGTTTCATAGCTTTTCATTTATCCTGTAGATGAGATAAATATTAAAAATCAATTCTTAATAACGCACTAATGGTGGGTTGCTAACGTAAGAGTTTTCTCTAACTCAAGTTAAAATCATTTGTTTTTGTATCTTACAACATACAAAAACAAATGATTTTAACTCGAGTTAGGGATAATTCTTACTTTAGCAACCGGCTATAAATAAAACATAAATTAAAAAGTTGAAACATTGGGATTATACTCGTTTTACATGTTTGGTGAATTCTTAATAACTTTTTTAATATTGGGTTTAGGCCTGTAGTGTCCTGATGATTTATTAACTATAAGTACTTTTGTATCCCAGGACACCAAAAACAATAAAGTTACAAATAGTGAAGATTTGTTTTAGGTGCTAATTTAACAATTAACATTTATATTTTATTAGAATTTATAATTTTTGTGTTTTATTATTAATTATTCTCAAAAGCGTTCGTATTTAACAATCGCGGGGCCAGGGGCAAGTGCGGAATTAAATTTTGGCTCTCATTTAGGTGTAATCCGGTATTATTTATGAATTCTCTTCTTCAAGTGCCATCTCCGCTTCGAAGGTTGGCCACTAACATAGCAATCTTAACCTTGAATGCTACCGTCCTGAAAAGATCCATGCTTGCAATTCCGAACCACTTTCTTAAGTTCCGCAACCAGGATACTGGTGGCCTTCCTGCTTATCTCTTTCCATTTATTTTCCCTCGCAATGCCGTAGCAATATTTTTGGCGCCCATGGCAACTTAAAAAAAAAATCCTCACTTCCCAAAATCCAAAAAGAAAAAAAATTCCTCACCCCTCAAAATCCAAGTGATGAGCAAAAAAGAAAAAGGTCCTCGTCCATAGCCCATAATTTGCGCCCCCTACAAAAGGTGTCAGCGCCCCTTTCCTTAGTGCGCCAGGGGCCATCGCCCCCTCCCTTACTGCGGCTCTGTTTCGAAGGCATCTATTCTCTTACTTAACTCTTGAGTTAAAGTCCAGGCCTCTTAACCATACAACACTACTGGAAAGATATAGCATATCACTAATCGAAGCTTTAATTCGATTGATAAATTGTAAGATATTAGTAGATTCTTCATTTTACCAAAATCTGACCTTCTTTGCCCTATTCGGCTTCTAATTTCACGGGACTCCATTCCAGTGTATGCAGTATTCTCACAAAATTATTCATTCTCAGAAAATCGAATTGCGCATTAAACGCCTACTTGTATAAGATCTTACATTTTCTATTTAGTTCTGTTTACAGTATAGTAAATTAGATTTATTTTACTTACAGATGCACCAACTATCAAATTCGAAAAGATGACCATTAATTCTGCAGAAGGATATGAATCACGAATTACTTGCATTGTTCACGGTATACCCAAGCCAACTGTCACATGGAGGAAAAATGGTGAAAGACTTGAGTCCGATAAAAACTTAAACTTGTATAATGACAATAGCAACCACATTTTACATATTCACAACACAAAGAAATCAGATTTTGGAAACTACACATGTGAAGCTGAAAACAAAATCGGCTTTTCGAAAAAGGAAATTCACCTGACTGGAAAGCCCGGCCTTGCTGAATTAAAAGATGTTACTATTTCTCCAACTGGCCAGGAAGCACATCTAGTATTCCAAGTAGAATCAAATTCACCAATTATTGAATATGAATTAAAATACAGAATCAAAGGAAAGGTTAGTAAGAAATTATATGTAATCACTTTTTAATTACAAATATTATATTTATTTTCAATTTAGAGATAACGTGAATGTCCGATCTTTTAACCGTGTGTTTTTTTTTCATAATCCGTTGTGTAATTGTGTGCACAGTGAAAATAGAGTTATTATTTGTAGAGCTTCAGAAATTTTTTAGCAGAAGCCTTTGTAAAAGTATGGGTTCCGGCGGCGTATGACAGGCAATACCCCCATTTCATATGCTTTTTTTAAATAAATACTTAAATATCAATAGAATATTGTCGTTAAAGAAAGCTGCCCAATCTAGAGATGTAATTTTTGTAGTTTCATAGGCTTGGTTGTCTCTGCCTTGGTTCTAGGACACATACCTCCTGAACAAATACCCTCCGGACATAAACCCTCCGTCAAAAAACCCCCGGACAATATGCCCTCTGACAATCCCCCCCCCCCTCGAACATTAACCTAACCTAACCTTACGCAAAATACATTAAAGATAACTTTATATCATATTTCTTATTTAAAATTGAATGGGGGTTAAATGTCAGGTTTTTTTTGCACAGGGGGTTAATTGTCAGGGTTTTGTTTGCACGGGGCTTAATGTACAGGGGGTTTTTGACGGAGGGTTTATATCCGGGGGTACTTGTCCAGGTGGTATGTGTCCTGATACCCTCTGCCTATTCTCACTTTATGGCCCAGATATTTATAAGAATATACTTGTTCGATTTGGCTATCGTCAATTTTAATATTCTCATTGATTACGAGGTTTGTCATGAATTGTGTAATTTTGTTTTATTTAGATTAATTTTAAAGTCTGCACGTGCTGGTGCTTTCATTAGTTACTGAATAATTTATGCGTGATCTTTTTCAAAATCAGAAAGCGTTTAGACGATTTTCTGTTTAATATCACCCCTAAAGTGGTAAATTGGTATTTTATATTCGATAGAACATTCCTTGGACATAGAGACATGAAGTTCGTTAACTATATTCCTTCTATGATGTAAACACCCACTAAAAAGGGATTTTACGAAATGCCAGGCCTAAGGGGTGTAAGGGATTGCAATCTGATTTCAGAGATTCCTCCCCTAAGTGGTGAAATGGGGTGAAATATGATTTAGGGATGCCTCAATATCTCTTAGGCTCAATGAGATATCGATTTGGTTTTTGCTTACAAAGGTTACCCAGACAAATGTTTAAAACAGAAATTCACGATTTTGCCCTAATCAATCTCTAAATGGGTGAATCTACATTTGGGGTGAATTATAGAAACCTTTGTATTTCCTGAGTTATAACACTTCATTTTGGTACACAGGTTTCTAATTAAAAAGCGTTTTAACAGTTTTTTTTTTCTTTATTAATTTCATTCGAGCTGGGTAAATTGGTATTTTCTATTCGATAGAGCGTCCCTTGAAAAAGGGGCGTGAAATTCGGGAGAAACCCTTCGTAACTCCTGTGCTTCTGGAGTTATAATATTACTTTCTTGCAAATAGGTGACTTTTTAAAGTCTTGCGACAGTGTTTTGACAGTTTTCTTAAATTTTACTCCTAAAGGGTAAATTAGTATTTTTTGTTAGAAATGGGAGGAGTGAATTCCTCAGTATGACGTAAGAACCCACTAAGAAAGATTTTTTTAAAGTTTGACGCCTATGTGGTGAAAAGGAGTAAAATGTTTTTTTCCTCAATATCTCTTAGGACAGATGAGATATTGACTAGGTTTTTGCTTACAAAGGTTACTCATACACAAGTATAAAAACAAACTAAGGATTTTACGCTAATGAGACCATCAATATACCATAGTGAAGCACGGGTTTTAAGATAGTTACATAATAAAGATGGTAAAGATGGTCTAAATTACACGATGAAAATGAACGGTTATTGGCTGTTGCCATCTTCGCATTTACATTGACCTAAAAATTTGTCAAACTTGTTTGAAATTTATATTTTACAAAGTTATTAAAAGCGTTAGATGTAGTAATTAATACCCAGTGATAATTATTAATTATTTTTGGAAACAAATTTAAGCATTTAAAAAAAAATTATAACACAAACATTAATAGGATGTGTCAATAACAGAAAATGGCTACTAAAATAGGTTGGTTTAGATTATTATTATATTAGAATATATAAATATTTTGAAGCGGCACATAGGATGACGTATCTATTACATAATTACACCCTTTAAAAATCACTCTGTATTTATAAGTATCGAGTATTAAAATACTAGTATAGAAAGAAAAGTCGTTAATATCGTTCATCTTTACCGTTTGCCAAATAGAAAGGGATATCTGCACTTGGTCTTATTTTTCTAAAAATGTTACGCAAAACGCAACAAGTGTTACTAGATTTATAAGAAAATTTATCAGCACATCTGTTAACAGAAAGAGTTCGGTTTCGTATGAGAACTGGTAAAAAATGTTTGAGCTGGAAGAGTTATGATACACAGTTCAAAGTAATTTATACATTTACACTAGATACATTTTTACACTATTTCACTACTTTTTAGGATTTCGTCGATATAACCAAGAAACCTTTTTGCCCTCATTCATGTCTGCCTGCATAATAAAAATTGCGTCTTTGAAAAACAAGTACATCGCTCGAAAAATGTACTACATATATGTATTTTTCGAAAATATCTAGTTGTTTTTAACTCTTATCTAAAGTAGTGATGCAGCGGGTAGTGTTTTGGCCTGTTAGCCGGATACCGAATATTCGGCTTAAAGTTATACCAGATAGCCGGTTATCCGGCCAAACTATCCGGCCTCGTTTGTTTGACGGAACATCTCAAGGTCGAAGTAAATTGTTTTGCTCTGTGTCGACACCCTGCCCAATGTTTGGTGGGCTGCAAAAAAGAATCAATACCCGCTTCTTTCTAATATTGCTGCCATATATTTATGTACACCAAGTAGCCCTGTTTACAGTGAAAGGCCCTTTTCGGAGGCGGACAATGTATACGAAGTCACTTACTTCTTCAAACAACGGAGAAGTTTGTGTTTTTGCACCACAATTTGAAATTAATTAATTTTGGTTATTAATTTTTTGTAAAAGTAAAAGTTAGGTGTTAATTAATTTATTATATAAAAAGAAAACTTTATTATTGATTATACTACTCAAGAGAAAAGTGTATTGTTATGTTAGAAAATATATGACATGAATACAGTAAGTGTGTGTAACTGTATAAAAATAAAAGACCGTCAAAATAAAACAGATTATTTCACAGACCAGGTATTCGGTACCGCCGGATAGTAATGGTCGTATCCAGCTATCCGACCGGATACTTAAAAAGTGGCCGGATAGGCCGGATACCGGATAGTAAGCGGATATTCGCTGCATCACTAATCTAAAGTATCAATTGAAAGCTCTTGATGCCCGGATTAACGTACACCAGGGTTTCCCAAACTTTTTTTCTTGTGGAACCCTTAGGCAATTTTTTACGAATCATGGAACCCTTGCCATATCTAAAGCTGTTATAAATTAGATTAGTGATAGTATTCTAGACAGAAATATTAGGGTTGACATCTGAGTCGCGTACATAGCGTTTCCAATACAAATTCCGCGACCTGCAACGATAACACCGATGCTAACATGAACTTCAGTGTTTTAACAATAGTAATTCAGTGTTTTAACAAATAGTAAATAACAATTCCTTTGGCAAGAAAATTTGACTGAATTTGACAGATTTATTAGAAATGTACGCGTAACGCCTTACATTAATAGTTTAATGCGTTTCTATGAAAATATTGCAGCTAATCTTATTTTAATATTATATCACAACTTGTCTCGCGGAACCCCAAAATTATTTCGTGGAACCCTAGGGGGTTCCACGGAACCCACTTTGGGAAACACTGACGTACACAATTACATTTATGAAAAAAATATATATTTTTGTAAAGGATATTGTCAAAAAACATTTGTCTCTCACCTCTGTTTGTTTAAAAATCTGGAAATAATCAGATTATTCCATCTTGATGAGAACCGAAATAGTACTGTCGGAATTTTTTAAAGATACCGTTTTTTGTTCTTTTTTGTATATTTTTTTTAAACCGATGCAAGATGCATGTACTTAGATAAACAGACGCAAAATTATCTTCAAAATATTATTGATTTTGCTGATTTTATCTATTTTGCTTATTTGTGATTTTGGCAAAAAAAAAGATAGCAGATTTTCTTGGGGGAAGACTCAGATGTCATTATGTTTTCTTAGAGTGGTTCAGGACATTTTTATTAGGGAGGTTCAGAAGCCGCTTCGTGTGTCACAAAAAAACGTGTTTTTTAAGAGCTTGACGGAAGGGCTCAAGCCCGTGACTTCCCCAAGTGCGCGCCTGCTCAAAAAAAAAGTATATATTATTCTAGACAGTAATATTAGCGTTGACATCTGAGTGATTTTCGCGTACGTAGCGTTTCCAATACAAATTACGCGACCTGCAACGATAACACCGATGCTAACATGAACTTCAGTGTTTTAACAATTGTGGTGACACCCCAAGCGGCTTCTGAACTTCCCTAATAAAAATGTCCTGAACCACTCTAAGAAAACATAATGACATCTGAGTCTTCCCCCAAGAAAATCTGCTTCGTTCAGCATCTGTGGACCTCTTTCTCTTACTGACACTAACCCCTGAAATGTGTGAAAATTCACACTTCATATAGATTTTTCCTGTCTTGTAGTCAAAGTTAATTTTAATCGATCTTCAAGCAATTGTTAGACATCTTACCGTTTGCGCAATGTGTTATATTTAAAATAAAAAATAAATGTTAACTGAAATAACAAGACAAAGGGTTTGTGTGACATAAAAGTCAGTCCGGCTAATGGTACCCAAAAAGAGAAAAAGGATGTTAGTTAAAATACTGTTTATGTTTTAGGGCGAACAATGGCATGTGGAGTTACCCAGAGTAAATACTGATGAGAAAAATCTTTACACTGTAGACCATACAATTAAAGATCTTGAACCTGAAATTTATGAAGTTAAATTGAGATCCAGGAATTCTTATGGTTGGTCACACTTTTCTCATCACAAAACAGTCGATGCACGTAAGTTAATAAATACCCTACATCATCTTTATATGTAAAATAAATGTGTACATAATTTTTTATTGTTATTATATCTGAATATTTAAATATATGAGTCGATTCTCTAATTTCATATACATTTTAAAACCCCACACGATCAATTGTAAAACCTTGTGGTATCATGTAAATAGTAGATGGGGATACAATATTGTTCTATAAATAATATATAAATTACAATTTTATGTATTGTAAACTAAATTCCACTTACAAATTGTATGTTCCATAAAGTATGTTAGTGATTCGACACATATGTTTGTTTACTATTAAAAACATGTATATTTCACTGAACTCGTTTACATTTTCAACTATTTTAAGAGTCTCTCTATTTAAAGAGTCATTTTAGTTATATTAGTGATGAAGCGATTAGAGTTAGTTAATATTTTAGGCGCACAGTAAGTATGTCTCTTTGTGTCTAATACAGTCCTAATGACTAGAATATATAAGGACGTGACATAACGTCAAAACGTGAAAACGTGATTTGTCACAAAAAATTCAAAACTGAGTAATTTGTATCACTGTCTTCCCCTTTGTTAAATGTATAAAATAAAATCATTAAATTAATCTAAAATGGTGCAAATCTGACATGAAATTCTGGGCAAATCTGTAAGCTTACAGATAAAATCTATAAGAAATGGACAGTTTCTTATAGAATTTAACAACACATAAAACAATTAAATAGGTACGATCGTCTGTAGCTTACAGATTTGCTACAGAATTGTAGCATAAAACGTGTTTTTGCCATCTAAAACACTTTTAAAAAAAGTTAAAAAGGTGCGTTTTTTAATTTTTTTGTTGACTGTTAAATGGTACAAAGAATTAACCACAATCTTCCATCTATACAAGTTCCTCAATAAGAAGTTTTAAGTTCGGATTTGCATATTTAAAGAATGATAAATAAATAATAATATTTAAAAAAAGAATAAATATCATAATTTAAACCTATTTTTGTTGATAAACACACATTCAATTACTTTTTATCCTTCTTTTGTCCATTTAAACCATCATTTGTCCACTAAGTTCATTCAAAATATGATTAACCCAAATTTAAATAACCGATTTTTCGTATTTTTGCTAATTAAAATTTTAATGATTACAAGTGGATCCAAAATTAGCTTCCCAACTTATTGCAAACAGGATTATAATGTTTTTTTTTTTTCAATTATCTCATAATTACATTACTGTAACAAGTCACGTTTTTAATGTTACCTCCTCACATATCAATCTACAATAAATAGATAAATACAATTTTATACACGTACTGAATATTGAAACTTTCGTTTGGACATCAGAAATAATCTATATATATATATATATATATATATATATATATATATATAATCGTAACTTAGCTACCTACTCATAATCAACGCCCAGCCCAAACCACTGGACCTATAATCATGAAATTCGGCGAGTATATTCCCTCCATGACGTAAGCAGCCACTAAGAACGGATTTTTCGAAACTCATCCTCTAAGTGGGTGAAAAGGGGGTTAAAAGGGGTAAAATGTGGCTTCACGGTTTCCTCAATATCTCTTAGGTCCAATAAGATATCGACTCGGTTTTTGCTTACAAAGATTACGCATGTAAATATAAAAAAATGTATTTCAAGATTTTGTCCTAATCAACCCCTAAAGGGGTGAATCTACAATCAGGGTGAATTATAGAACCCTTCGCATCTTCTGTGTTTATTGTGTTATAACATTCCTTTTTGACCGTTTTTTTAAATTTCACCCCTAAAGGGGTAACTTGGTATTTTATATTCGATAGGAAGTCGTCTAGACAAAGAAACATAAAATTCGGGGAGTATATCCCTTTTATGACTTAAGGACCCCTAAGAAATGATTTTTGGAAACAACCCCTAACCCCTAAGGGGTGAAATGGGGTAAAATGTGTTTTCACGGATTCCTCAATATCTCACAGGTCCAATAATATATCGCCTTCATTTTTGCTTATAAATATTATCCATATAAATGTTGAAAAACTTATTTCAGGATTTTGTCCTATTCATCCCCTAAAAGGGTGAATCTACAATCAGGGAGAATTATAGAACCCATCGTATTTCCTGTGTTTGTTGAGTTATAAAATTCTTTTTGGCGTATAGGTGTCTTCAAAATATCTCGAAATGGTATTGACAGTTTTTAAAATTTCAGCCTTAAGGGATAAATGGGAATTTTGTATTCGGTT
The DNA here is from genome assembly GCA_963971575.1 of Liopterus haemorrhoidalis. Taxonomy (NCBI): domain Eukaryota; kingdom Metazoa; phylum Arthropoda; class Insecta; order Coleoptera; family Dytiscidae; genus Liopterus; species Liopterus haemorrhoidalis. Next base: position 33,840,901 of record OZ020618.1, read on the forward strand.
GAACATTCCTTGGACATAGATAAATAAAATTCGTGAAGTATATTCCCTCCATAACGGAAGCACCCACTAAGATGGGATTTTTCAAAATTCCACCCCTAAGAAGTGAAAAGGGATGAAATGTGATTTCAAGGATTCCTCAATACCTCTTAGGACCAATAAGATATCGTCTTGGATTTTGCTTACAAAGATTACCCATACAAATGCCGAAAAACTTATTTCAGGATGTTGTCCGAATCAACCCATATAGGGGTCTACACTCGGGGTGAATTATACAACCCTTCGTATTTCCTGTGTTTATTGAGTTATAACATTCCTTTTTGGCATATCGGTGTATTTTTAAAATATTTTGTCTTTTTAATATATTTATAGGTTTTGACAGTTTTTAAAAATTTCACCCCTAAAGGGGTAAATGGGTATTTTTCACTCGATAGAACGTCCTCTGGACAAGATACATGAAATTCGTAAAGTATATTCCCTCTATGACGTAAGTACTCACTAAGACGGTATTTTTCGAAATTCAACCCCTAAGGGCTGAAATGTTATATCAAGGATTCCCTTGGCTTTTGCTTATAAAGATTAACCATACAAATGCCGAAAATTTTATTTCTGGATTCTTTCCTAATCAACCCCTAAAGAGGTAAATCTATAATCGGGGTGAATTATAAAACCCGTGGTATTTCCTGTGTTTATTAAGTATAACATTCATTTTTGGCACACCGGTGTCTTTTTCAAATATCTCTATAGTTTTGACAGTCTTTTAAAATTTCACTTCTAAATGTAAATGTGGGGGGGATATAAATGGGTATTTATATTCGATAGAACTTCCCTTGGATGTAGAGACATGAAATTCGGGAAGTATATTCCTCCCGTGATGTAAGCACCCACTAGGAAGAGATTTTTCGAAATTCGAGCCCTAAGGGGTGAAATGTGATTTGAAGGATTCCTCAATATACCTTAGGACCAATGAGATATTGAGTTGGTTTTTGATTACAAAGGTTACCCATACAAATTTTTGAAACAGTAATTCAGGATTTGCTCTAATCAACCCCTAAAGTGGTAAATCTACATTTGGGGTGAATTATAGAAACCTTTGTATTTCCTGAGATATAACATTCCATTTTAGTACATAATTTTCTATTTAAAATATTTAGAAAGCATTTAGAAAGTTTTTTAAATTTCATCCCTAAAGGGATAAATTGGTATTTTTTATTTGAAAGAACGTCCCTTGACATAGAGATATGAAATTCAGGAAATATATTCCCTCCATGCCGCAAGTACCCTCTTATATGGAATTTTCCAAAATTCGACCCCTAGGGGATGAAAAGTGATAAAATGTTTTTCCTCGGATTCTTCATTATCTCTTAGGTCCAATGGTATATTGATTTGGATTTTGCTTACAATGTTATCCGTATATGTATTTAAAAATTAAATTCAGAATTTTGCTCTAATCATCAATCCCTAAAGGGGCGATTCTAGATTTGGGGTGAATTATAGAACCCTTTGTACCTTCTGTCTTTGTTGTACTATAACTATGTTGTACTTTTCGCATGTAGGTGTCATTTTATATCATTAGTTTCAAGATCATTTCATTTTGACCGTTTTTTTTTTTTTATATTTCACCCTTAAATTGCATTTTTTATATTTCCCTAAATTTCATTGGTACATTGGTATTTTTTATTAGACAATTGAAATTCGGGGACTATATTTCTTCCATGACGTAAGCAACCACTAAGAAGAGATTTCTCGAAATTCGACCCTTAGGATTTCTTGATATCTCTTGATGAAATAACGACTTGCTTTTTACTTAATATGGTTACCCGTACGCATGTATAAAATAGTAATTTAAAATTTTGCTTCGATCAACACTTAACGGGGCGAATCTACATTAAATTAGTGCGACTTATATAATGTTTCGTAACTTTTTGTTTGTTGAGTTATAACATTCCTTTTTGGTATATAATTTTTTTTTTAAATAACTTTTTTTTATTAATCTTTAGAAAGTCTTTTAAACGTTTTTTTTTTATCTATAAAGGGGTAAATAGGTATAATTTTGATTAGATACATGGAATTCAGGGAACATACTCATTCCATAACGTAAGCATCGAATACTTTATAACTCCCGTGTTTCTTGAGTTATAACATTCCTTTCTGGCATATAGGTGACTTTTTAAAATCTTTCGATAGTGTTCTGACAGTTTTTTAAATTTCATTCCTAAAGAATTTTTTATTAAAAATAAGAAATTCCAAGAGTACATTTCTCGATATGACGTAAGAACCCACTAAGAAAGGATGTTTCGACCCCTATGGGGTGAAAAGGAGTAAAGTGTTTTTTCACGGATTCCTCAGTATCTTTTAGGACAGATGAGATATCGACTAGGTTTTTGCTTATAAAAGTTAACCGTGCACATGTTTAGAAACAAACTACGAATTTTACTCTAATGAGCATCTAACGGGGTGAATCTACATCTGAGGAGAGAGTCAGCAATGTGATCTATAAAGAACCATGACTTATAATAATTGCACGATGATGGTAAACCGTCAATATACCGTAGCGAAGCACGGGTACTCAGCTAGTTTAGAATATAAGTATTTAACGAGGCGCAGGGCGATGGTAAGAGACTCTAAAGGGAACCGGCGATATCACAGATTAAAATAAATAATTCATTAAAATAAGATGCAAAATTTCGTACATAAAACAATATGTTCGATTCCCTATCAGAACAAGTATCAGCATCCTGTCGTAACCAGAAGCAACTGACAGATCATAGCACAAATTAAAATGTGCAACACAAATAAATCTGTGTTACACGTCTCACTAATAGAAGGTTCTTCAGTGCGAAGAATGTGTCCATAGGTACACCAACAATGTCCTGTACGAAATACGAAGGCCTGTGATGGCGGTTTCTTCTCTGCAGTTGTTACTACAAAAAGAAGCCAACGGTTTAATGTCACCCTTCAAATATCGCAACTTGACAGTCTGTGTACCATTTAGCAAAGACCAGTACTTTCAAATGAGCTTTAGCATCATCTGAAAACCTGTAATTCAAATTCACTGTAGGTCAGCAAGAAGCGGCTTTTACAGCTACCTCAACAATTTTATTAACTGGTAACGGGTAAAGGGTAATTAACGGGTTGCGGATAATGAACGGGTAGTGGGTAATTAACGGGTATCGGGTAATATTATAGTAATTGTGTAATTATTTTCATAGTAATAGTAGATGTAGCATTTCGGTTTGCTACGCAGCCTTCGTTAGTAGCAAGTACTACTAATCTCAAGTCGTAGCTTTTGTAGTTTTCAAAATCCTACACATTCTCGGTTAAATGTGATACCTGGTACCTCGTACGAAATACAGATATTTAGTTATTAAAAATTATTAAGTTCGTAAAAATGAACGAAATCACGGACTAATTTATAAAAAATGACAATCAACTCATTTTGACTACATTTCTATTTACGTAACGTTAAAATATCCCCGTTTAGCACTATATTTTTTCAAGGTATCCTGAGCTTTATATGTAAAATAGTGTTTTTTTTTTTACATTATTTTGGTTGTAGATCTGTATTTAAAGTAATAATTAAAAATTTGAACTTTTATGAATTGCGTCAAATGAGAAACAAATAACATGAATTTTTAAACTAGGTATTCTTCTTATAAGTAATTAATAATAGTTCACACCTACAATAATACAAAATATACAGAGATTAAACTCAATGTAACGAGAAAAAACACCGTACCCCTACCACAAAACACATATGCGCGCTCCTCTTTTAATGTACTTTCTCGTTGCCATCCGTACTCTTTTCGTCCACAATCGAAGGCGTTTCCCAATTAAATATGAAATTTGATCTATTTTCGTTATTCTTATGATATTATTAGTTTTAGTGATGTATGTTCAACAAATATTTATTCGTACTTGTATGAAATTGGGTAAATTGAAATGTTTCTTTGTTATTTCTATAAAAATTAGATAGAAAACTGCATATCTAATGATTGCTTTAGTTTAACGACTATAGTTCTAAAAATCGTAAACAGTACTGTAATCGTTTCATCACTTTTATAATTCATTGAAATATCAAATCATTTATGGATGCAAAATTTTCAATTTTTTACATTCTTTGCTTTAATGCTTTTAGAATATTATTTTTATGTATAGAAGACGCTTTTTGTGTAGATATATCATTTTTGTATTTTTGCACAGAACAAAGAATTGAAGAAGAACCAATGCCTGTATCAGAAAACCAAGAAGGTAAAAGCACATTCTTAATATAACACTAATATGCTTCAATATATTTCTTATTAGCAAGAAATTAAATTTATACTTCATTTTATTAATATGTTAGGTTTTTGCTCTACATGTTCAAAAGTGTTCAAATAAATTTGATGTCTACTCTACTGAATCTTCCTTTTCTAATTTACGCATATACTGATGCTTCTTAATGATAATATACAGTGATTATTAATAATTCTGAAAAAATATTTATAGTAAACCTAAAAGTAACTCTGGAAAACTAGTTTTTCATAATTATTTTTAAATTTTAATTTTTTTTTAAGTTATAAATTGCACTCTTTTTAAATATAAATATAGTTTTGTTTAAGAGGATAAAAATAAAAACTGTATATAAATTGCTTGGCATTTGTTTCACACTTTGTTTTTTAAAAGTTGTACTAATATATTTTTGATGATGTTTCAGAACCACAAAAGGTGACTTCCAGTGCAAGCAGAGCAACCTCATTCGTATTATATGTTGCAGCAATTAGTTTGTATATGTTCTTTGTTTGAATAATAATTTAAAAATTGGCTTAACATAAAGCATCTTCCATACAATCAGTAGCTTAAACATTAAAACAATACCAAAGTATTTGAGGAGTTCAGGTGAACAAACGAACTCTTTAAGAAAGCCATAAATAGCTTCATAAGTTAACTAAACTATTAAAATTATTAATCGCTTACAATAATTTATTGAAATGTGCTACGTAAAACAATCTTTATACATGTGATTGAAAAGAAAATAATTTATCACAGATATTATAAAATAAGAAGAGTTATTATAGTTTGTAATATAATCTGTGGTAAATTAATTTTGGTAACATTATTTAAATTGACGAATATTGTTCTGTTATCTAAGATAATGTTTAATATTTTAAATATTAAATATTTCCTTACAATAATTGTATCAAATTTTCGTTGTTATTTTAAATAACGTTAAGCATTGGATCCTTTCTTTAAATGTACAAAAAAGGACAATCCAATATAAAAAATGTCTTATTATTATTTTATTAAGACAAAAAAATTAATTTACAATCATGTTAATTAACTTGATAATGAATTTGTAATTATTTTTATTAATATATTTTTAAAGTTACCAAAAATATTTATATGATCAGTATTTTTTAAACAGGTCTCTGAATACATGATCAAGAAATGTGTAAATTATATAAATGACAATTATTTTAAAAACTTTTTTTTAATATTAATTTTCAAAATTTCACAACCTTCGTTTACCGGTCTAGTCAAAACATTCTTCATTCCTCAAAATTACTTTTTGAATAATATTTTAATCACGTCACACTCCTACTGTTTGCAAAAATAATATGTTTGCTGATCATGTTGTCTTACAACATATAGATTTTTCAATATAATGTAGTTTACCGATACTCTTAAAAATATTGTTGGCTACATGTAGAAATGTATACTAAGAAGGTCTATTTTTTAAAATGGTGTAAAAATTCGCGTCATTAGGCATATAATTCGTTATTATACATATACCTAATCATATTGTGAAAAAGCAAAACAATTAAAGAATCAATTTGCTCTAATTTGCTTGTTCAAAAGTTTGCAAAACTCTGTTGTGACAGACGTTCATTATACGTTTGGGAATTGTATGTAACAAAGAAACCTTTGACGCACGTAAAAATAATGTAAAATAATAAAACTGTACGAGACAACAAATTTCCAGAAGCGGATAATTAAAATTGCCTAAAAGTTTGAAGTTTACTTTAATAAACCTTTTATGGTTTCGGCGGTTACAAATGTAATTATTCCGTCATGTTGCATACCTAGTACATCTTTGTATTTTAAGACGATTTAAATTTCTTCTTTAATGTAAATAGTTCAGTACTATTTGCTAATTTATATTAATAGTAAATGTGCTGTTCTCTGCCTTATCTTAATTTTTCTAAAGTATAAAAATATAACACACACATGCACTGGTGACTTTTTGTTATAATATATGTATGTTACTAATATGTGACTATCAAAAGAAAATAAATCATTGATGCCAAGATTATAGCCAATAAAATTATAATCGGTATATTTTTAAATTTATTATTTTTCTTAACAGTGCGTAATAAATGACAATATAAATCAATGCATAGTCAATATTAACAATTCCATGTTAATAATCATGAATATTAATGAATCGAATAGTTAAAAGTACATATAAAGTTTTTATTTGAAACGTCCAAAAATAAATATTTTTTATAATTGAGCTAAATCATTTTCTAATTTATGCATATAATATTGTTAATTGATATAGTTTTAATTGCTTTTAAGATACCTAAAAAATAAGGCCTAAAATGTTTGGACATTTTCTTCAATTTTAAGACAATTTTTGAACCAAATCAGTTTAACATAATTACGTTTAACCAAATTTTACCTATATATTTGAAGAAATCTTACTGAAAGTGATATCAACAGAGTATTATCTCGGATAGTAAATCTAGGCAAGGTAATTTGAAATGGGACCAACTTATTAACGGATGCAGTTCAATATTGTAGTGCATAGGTGCAGGTATTGTGATGCTATTACCAAAACAATCAATCAGTATGTAGCTATATTCTTGATATTGTGAATGTTACTGGCCACCAGGCGCGCACACTGTGTAATAGTCTGGGGGTCCATATTGGAAAAAAAAAAAAAAAAACGTAAATCTATACAAATTTATAATTGATTTTTTACAGAGAAGAGTGGGCTTATATCGCTACTCCCAGGACATAAAGTGATAAGTCCACTATTTTCATTAGTGACATTGGAACTGTTTTGAAAACAATTTTGCCTTAGAAAAGGACATAAGTGAACTATTCCTATAATATGCCATGCGCTAATGTGATTGAAAAGGTATAATAGTAAATTTTAGAAATTCCGTTTGCGAAAACAGGTATAAATATATATAATCTGTACTCACAAATAGTATTTTTAAAAAGTACTTCATGTACCTTATGTCCAAACAGTCGTGGTATATTAATTTAATATTGCTTATAATTTAATTTTTATTAACAAAAAAGGTGATTTTTACTTTCAGTTGCTAAATTTTTACTCAACAAGTAAATCATATTTTTACGTTCCTAGAGGGGGGTCCGGATTGAAGGACCCCCTCTTGTGTAGGAACCTGCTGGCCACAATACAATTTTATATATGACAACCTAATGAACAAAATGCTGACTCCGATATACAGGGTGATAAGAAAGATTAATACCGAGGTCCATAGACATAGCTTATGACCATAAGAGATGCACAGGTTTCAAAAAAAAAATGCCGCTACATTTTAATATATGACGAATTCTTGCATGTTGGCGCCACTTTCATATTTACTTTCATTCTGCCTAGATAAGGCAATGTCATTTTTGTATATAAATATATTTGTAGTCTTTTAACTAGTGATACATAATGAAAATAATAATGGGTAATTGTTAATAAAATTAATCAAGATATACGTTTGCTTAAAGGTTAATAATGTTTTTTTAATATTCATTGAAAAAAATAAAATTGTACATACAAAAATAGTTTAGCTGAATATTGCAAATGGAATAAGAATAAATATTATGTCACACTATCAAAACAAAAAACAACCAGTTGCAGCAGCACAGGTGACTTGACCTCGACCATACAATTTTTCACACCTCTGTATAAGTTGTACAGAGTCAGTCTTTCACAGTACACTTTGTATAAGTTGGTCTCATCTTGATTTTTAAGTCCTGCCAATTGCCTATCATTCCACAGTAGTATGATACCATCTTGCTATCACATTATCAGTGGCGTAATTATGGGCCCGCAACCGCTGGAGGCATGAACCTCTAAATGACGTCTTTTTTGTCACTTGGTCTTCGCAGACAAAGTTAAAAAATACTGCGGGGGGGGGGCAAAATATGAAGTTATGCAAATGTACATTATGTACGATACTAAGTTATTTGATGATTCATGGCCTAGGTAACACTGTCATTTTAAATTACCTACAACTACATACATTTAAAATGAGCAGTGATATTTTTTTCTTCGTATATTATATGTTTTAATCTTGTTTTATCAGCGATATGCCTTGGTATACCTACACAATATTTTGTGGAGTACATTAGTATTTAAAATTTTAGTTAAGTAATTTTAGCTATCATTGTAAATATATTTTATTTGTTTATTTTTGCGTGATGTGAATGTATTTATATTTTCATATATATATATTTTAATACTCTAGATATTTTTAAATAACATACCACATTGCCTGTTCCCTAGTTATTAAATTAGATCTTTATTATAGCTTGTGTAATATTTTCAATTATTTTTGGCGTTATGTCTAATTAAAAAATTATCATGTGTTCACTGTTGCCATAAATATTTGTTGGTAGAATAGATTTTAATCAAAATGGCATACAAAATTTCTTCTAATAATGTATTTGGTAATAAAATTGAATTATAAATATTGACTTACTTTTGTACTAAATATATCATTAATTATTGTAAATTTTATTTTTAGTGTATTTATTATCTTTATGTTTGTTAATTATCCATCGATCACACAGTTCAAACTCAAAGAGGTCACGTAATACTTATAGACTTATTCTTAAATGAAACAACACACTTTGAAAATAATTTTTACTTTATATGTGTATTTATAACAGTGGTGGTGTGCCAGAAGAGGTAAGTCATGCCAGAGCTCGGTTTAAACAAAAAAGATGTTTTTCATTTTTATATTTTGATTTAGTAATTTCTTAGTATGTAATATTCTTTTCTTTTGAGGAATATATTTTATTGGCAGTCAGTGCAAGTTGGAAGAGAACATAATTTTAAATAACAGGTAGTGCGGTAAGAACAAATTCAAATAAATTTGCATATATTAGAAATAGCTAAGCTAGTTCAGATAGAAATAACTTTGCAGCTCAGTAATTTGATTATTCATATTATTAAAAAAAATATATTATTACTTTAATTTAACTGTTAACATTTACAATAATTTATTTACATTTCATGTTATTACATCTGGATTTTTAAAACAAAATAGTTTATAAATAGATCCTATAAACAGGATATTATTTTGCATCACTACTGCTCACACTTGACAATTGTTATATACTTAATAATTGACACACACTGCCACTCTTTTCTTACTATTACAAAAACATTTTATAGAACTTTATTATGCCATTTTTGAGTTATATGTATCATATGAATAAATGGGAACTCTACAGATGCCTTAAAAATCTATTAAATCAAACATTGTTGCTTTTTATATAAAATATACACCTAATCAGAATTACATAGACTGAAATAGTTATTGTACAACAAAATGTAATGTAAAATATTGATATCAGAAGTCCACTTTTTTATTATAGTAAAATTATATGAAATGTATTTCATTGTATTGTAATATACTTTTCACATAACGCATACTTTACTTAAAGCTTGTTGTTAGCTTGCAAAAGTACAAGCTTGGTTTTATTTGTTGTTGTTGTAAAATCATAAATTGTGACAACTTTCTGAAAAAGTTGTACTGACCAAGCTTATCTCATTACTTTCCTTTTGTGTCTGTAGACAATTTTTAACCTTGTAAACTTACAGAATGTATATGAATGTATAGAAATATATAATAAATAATACTACATAAAATTATACTCATTGAACAAATTAACCAGATACCATTTCCTATAAACAGGACCCAATTGGCAATACATTTAACTTACTATTTTACAGCGAGACTAATAAATAAGGTGACCAGGAAATTTATTTTCCAGGAACATTCTGCTGAGTATCCAGATCTAAGTAAAAATTGATGTGAAGTGTGAATTTACACACAGTGAGAGTTTTGTAAGTATTTAATAAGTGGAAGAATCCTGCTAGATGACTAGGATATTTATTTTTTTTTTTTTTCTATATCGATCTAATCTCATCGAATTAATAGTTATTTGATAATCACATCTCCTCGTTAAGTTGAGTACTAAGAGCTTTCATTTAATTTGTTAATGACAAACTAAATTTAAATAATTTATAATGAATGGAAATTTTTTTCACAGTAATATTTCAAAATCTGCGATTTGCTTTGTATCTAAGTAAGAAATATGATAAATTGTTTTTTCTTTTTTTTTTTTAATTTCAGAAACTTATGTTTCACTGCAGACACCTTTATTTTGGACATTTGCCATTGCTGATAGTACTAGGCTAGAATAGTACAATATAATGAGTATTAGTATCAAAAAGATATAATACTTCAAGATTAATATAAAAGATAAATTCGGACGTTTCGGAAACTGCTCAACAATCTATTTCCGTCTTCACCGATCACGAGAAGTGATAAACATTTCAGTTTTCTTCGAGTTTTTATACCGAGTATTGTAAGAGTGGGAGCAGGTTATAGGTGCGTTGCTATTAGTTGGGTGGTTGGGATCAGGTATGGGTAGGGACGGGACTACCTGCGGAGGATTAACGACCGGATTAAGGTTGTTTGTCACATTTTTGTGTGGTAATGAGTTGTTTGTTACCGGATTAGTGACTTGAGGATTAACAGGATTGTTTTGAATAATGGAAAGCCAGAGTTGAGGAAATTCTATGCTGGCTTGGCTGACAGCATCTCCAAAGTTTTCGATCAAAGCAGACTCTTTCAATTTTCTTTTGAACTTGTTTTCCTCATACATTAAGGGTTTAGCATATTTCCATTGGAAATTGTGTTCATTTTCCCAAGCATGTTCAGCCAGTTTGGAACTGTAAATTTCGCCCTGCTGAACTTTCTTCTTGTGCTCGTGTACCCTAACCTGTAGAGGTCTGCAAGTCTCGCCAATATATTGTTTCCCGCACTGGCAGGGAATAGAGTAGACACAGTTTTTGTTTAGGACAGATTTGGGTTTCGTACATGATAGGATAGATCTTAAAGTCGAACTCGATTTGAAGGCTACTTGGATATTATGCTTTTTTAGTATCTTACCAATTTTCTCAGATACTCCTTTATAATAGGGCATAGAGACATATCTCACTTCGTCAGTACTAGGTGCGTCATTTTTCTTATGATTGATTGCATCAGTAATAATTTTATGACTGTAGCCATTATCCTGTAAGGTGGAACGGATGTTCTTCAATTCAACTTTTAGAAGCCTTTTAGAAGAACAAATTACTTTGGCTCTATTAACTAGACTCGGTGCAACAGCCCTCATAGTGCTATTATGGTGGGATGAGTTGAAATTAAGATATAGACCTGTGTATGTTGGTTTTCTGTAGACCGTGGTTGCTAGAACCCCCTTGCCATTTCTGATTATCAATACATCTAGGAAAGGCAGTTGATTGCTAACTTCCAGTTCAACAGTAAACTTAATGTTAGTGTGTACTGAATTTAGGTATTGATGGAATTCGTGGAGTTTATCTTTACCATGTGGCCATATGACAAACGTATCATCGACGTATCTTAACCATTTATTCGGTTTGTACTTGGCTTCTTTTAAGGCTTTCGCCTCAAAATGTTCCATGTATATATTAGCAATAATAGGTGACAGTGGAGAACCCATAGCCATGCCATCCTTTTGTTGGTAATAATCGGTTTCCAGTTGAAAATAGGTAGTTTTCACACAAAGTGTTAATAACTCCATAATGCCGTCAACTGAATGATGTGTTCGAGTAGATAACGTCTGATCACACTCTAGCCTTTCTCTAACAACTTTCTCTAGCAAAAACCGTGTTAATATATAAACAAAATAATAAACTACTTTTCGTTCCTTATCTACGTTTTAAGAGCTTTCTTTTGCTATCACACAATAAATTTTAAAAATATATTATAGAAATTTTTGCATAGTGTTTCGTGCCTCAAAGAAATCCTATAAGGAAATGTTTATTACATGTGAAATATCCTAATATGTCAGCTCTGGAAAATTTACTGTTTAAGAGGATCCTATACTCGGTCCGCGCGGAACGTAAAACACATGTTAGGACTTGACGGATTTTACCTACGCTAATCAACTGATAAAAATTTAACAAAAACATATGTAAAGATAATATATAAACCTTTGATCCTGTTGATTGTTTTTTTTTAAATTCCTTCCTCTTTATGAACAATTGCACTTGCAATGTAAGCAATTTGAAAGTAAAGAAAAACAAAAAAAAATGAAAAAAATACACAATGCAAGCAAAGTTTAATGTGTCGGTTGTACATACATACAAAACTGTGACTTATATTAGTTAGTAGTACTGCAAAATTCGATAAGTCAAAATGAATTTTTTTAATTGAAAATATACTGGCTCTAGCGGACAGAAGTATGAATCTATAAAACTCCGCCCCAAGTACAGTCAAGTAAGAAAAGTGACAAAACTTATCCAAGGTCATTATTAGATTTCGAAAGATTTATTTCATAGATTATTTCAGTATAAACATAAAGGCGCATCCCCACTATGCCGCAGTTTGCCAGTTGGCAAGGCCAGCTGGCAATGCCAACTGGCAAAACCAGTGGCTGTATACACGTCCACATCTGTGTTGGCATTTAGTTTAGTCGCACAATGTTCACCGAGGAAGATTTACTAATTGCTTCAGCTGCTGTTATCATAGTTGACAGTGAAGAAAAAATACACAAACGGCGCAAACGACTGTTTTGGGTACGTCCAAGTCTTCAAAGTAGATCACGCACCGGACTTATTACATTCCCTCTCTTTTTTTATTTCGCGCGAAAAATGACACACCAAGTTTTTGATTTTTCTATCAATTTCTTCTTTTTGTACTCCAAAACTAACTGCAATTTCCAATAGAGCGTCACATCTCTTATTCCTGTCTTTATAGTCCTTTAAACGACAGTCCCACAAAACAGGACGATCCCGGTACAAATCGATCAAATTAAACACTTTTTCGTTTGTCCACTCCATCTATAAACAACGTTGCTCATATGCGTCTGAATCACAACCTGAATTTAAGCCTAAAGCCGCGTGATGCCAGTTGGCACGTCCCCACTCACCGTTCTTATCGGCTTTCTTTGAAGGAGACCGACACTCGAGCGATTCTCGTTGGCATGCCGCTGGCACGATGGCATGTGCCAACGGTCACGTCCACACTATGCCGCAGTTTGCCAGTTGGCAAACCGCGGCATCCGCTTATTGGCCGCGTCCGCGGCAAAATCCCAATAAGCGGATTTAACGACTCGGGACACCGTCCGGAATCCAGCGCCACCAACCACTCGGTTTCGCGCGCCGGGAAGGGCGTATCTCGGCCCTGGAAGCCGTGCGGGAGCAGCTTGTTGGAAATTTGCCGCGGGCGCGGCAAAATATGGGCTTTCGGAGGATGTTTTTTTCTAGAAATGTACTGAAATTCTGAAATATAATAATGTACACATTCAACAATTAGCAGGACACATTCAACAATCGCATTTTTGCTGCAACAATGTCATGATGCAACTATGTTCATGACCAATAAACGTGACCTAGCGCAAATGTCATTGTTGACTATAGGTATATATTACGCCGAATTTTGAACAAGTACCTATCAGTTTATTAGTTATTGTCATAAAATAGGTTTTAGTCAGGGGCGCATTTACATATAAACAAAAAATAAGCAAAAAAATGTTTTTGATGCGAATGAATACTTTTTGTTTCTTTGTCGGATATGTATTTATATTTATTATATATAAAGTGATAATATTTAATTTGAGATTCATAGTGTTAACACGTGTATGTTTTGCTCTAGTTATTTTACAAGTATATTTTGCTAAAATTTAATTAAAAACTGTTTATAATATACCAGAAAACAATTTAATTCTTTATAAATCAGTTTATTTTATTTTAACTAATTGTTAATAGTGCAGCTCTAATAATCAATATTCTTATTTAAAAGTTGTAATATTGAATTACTGCATCTAAAATTATCAGTGGACCTGTTCATACACACATTTTGGTAAGTGACAAGTCTTTAAGAATGAGCGGTGACCAAATACGAAAGAAACACGATACGCGCAGCGGTTCGTTAAATTCGGAATCTGAAGCATTAAAATGTTCCTGTAAAAATGAATTGAGAGATATTAAAAAATATTTTGAAGAAATAAATAATAAACTTCAATTGTTGGACAACCTCAAGGACACTGTAGCGGGACTTGAAAAATCTGTTACTTTTTTATCGTCTCAATATGATAGTTTTATCAAGATTGTTGAGGAAAATAATAATAAATATAAGGAATTAAATAAAGAAGTGGTACAACTGAGAGAGATAAACCAAATTAATGAGAAAAAAATTAACAGTTTATCAGAAAAACTAAATGAAGCGGAACAGTATTCTCGCAATGTAAATTTGGAAATTCACGGCCTTCATGAAGAAAAAAATGAAGACTGCAAAGAGCTAATAACTAAATTAGCGAAAAAAATGAACATGCCCATAGAGAAAAAAGATATAGACGTGGCTCATCGCGTCTCATCTAAACAAAATAAAAACCCTCGTATTTTACTAGCTCAGTTTTCATCTAGAACAAAAAGAGATATTTTTATTTCACAGAAAAAAATGTGTATTACTGATACCGGACTTCCTGGAAATTCACTAGGCACTACAGTATATTTCAATGAAAATATGACTCCTTATAATAAAAATTTGTATCGTTTAGCGAAGATCCAAGCTAGTAAATCTGAGTTCAAATACATATGGTTTAAAAACAGCAAACTTCTTATAAGAAAGGATGATTCCAGCCCGGCCTTAAGAATTAGGAATGAAGCTGACATTGTGAAACATATGTGCAGTGCTATTGATAGTGCAAATGTAATGAAGAATAGTGTTGGTCAAAATTTCAGTAATTAAATATCACAATTTTATCAAAATCTTGTTAATTTAAATTACCATGGCTGTAAACGTTCTAAATGAAATAGATAAATTAAACGTATTAACAAATATAGTGCACACAATACCTGATTATAATATTTTAGTAAATAGTCTAAATTCTTATGTAAAGTTCAGTATTTTTCATACCAACATTAGAAGCTTGGATAAAAATTTTGACGCTCTTAGGGTTTTGTTGTCACAACTCATTGGAGAATTTGATATCATTGTCTGTTCTGAAACAAGATTCATAGAATTTCCGGAATTATATAACATAGATAACTACAGTATTCACTTTAATAATAGTCGTTTTAATCAAAATGACGGAGTAATTATTTATATAAATAATTGAATAAAACACAACATCGTTATTAAAATTATCAACGATTTTCATTTCTTGAGAACAGAACTGAAAATCTTTGGTGAATCTATTGGTATTACGTCGATATATAAATCTCCTGCTTATAGTGAAGATGAATTTTTATCCAATTTATCTCTTTATATCCAGTCACACTGCAGCAAAAAAACGGAAATATTATGTGGAGATATTACTATCGATATCTTGGCAAACTTTAATAGTTTTAATGACACAAAGTTTAAATATCTAAATATAATGTACGCCAATGGTTTTATATCGTATATTAATAAACACACAAGAACATTTAATGATAAGCTGCATTGATCATTTTTTTTATTAAAGGGAAGACAAATAATTCAAAAATATGTCCAATAATCCTTAAATCAAAAATAACGGATCATGATCCTACAATATTGCTTTTCGAAATGGACCACAATAGTAATATTAGTCACTTGAATGAGGCTAACAATAACAGAGTTATTAATTATAAAAAACTATTGGATAGTTCTAAAGATATAAACTGGGGTCATATGAAAAATGCTGAACTAGATGTTTATGTTGAAAATGTGACAAAAGCTATGATAAATATTGTAGACAATTCTACCTCATATCGTTATATAAATAGCAAAAATCGTAAACGAAACAACTGGATCACTAACGGTCTAGTAAAGTCAATAAATATTAGAGACAAATTATATATGGCGCTAAAAAAAGATGCAAATAATGAAACAATTAGAAATCTTTATAATTATTATAAAAAACTAATACCTGTTTTAATAAAAAAAAGTAAACGCAACTACTTTAATAACAAAATAAATTCTAACTCTGATTCTTCAAATTTATGGAAAACAGCTAAAGAATATTTTTATAATAGCAATAATTATAACCAGGTCAATAAAATTAAAATCAATAATCAGTTAATTACAGATAGCAAAGAAATATCTAATATATTTAATAAATACTTTATAACGATTGGGGAAGAATTGTCTCATAGTATAAATCATGGTAGTACAAGTAACTTCAATGAGAATATATCCCGCAACCAAAATTCTCTTTTTCACGCCAGTAGATGAAACAGAAATATTGAATATTATCACAAATCTTTCTAATAAGAAATCTAGAGGGTATGATGGTATAAGTATTAAAATAATAAGAACTATTGCGGAATGTATTATCCCAATACTCTGTGACATTTTTAATTCATGTCTGTTGGCTGGCTATTTTCCTGTGGCGTTAAAGAAAGCTGTTGTAATTCCTATATATAAAAGTGGAGATAAACAATGCATTAATAACTACAGGCCTATTTCTATAACTTCCAATTTAGGCAAAATATTTGAAAAATTAATTTCTAATAGAATATATTCATTCCTGAATGAAAATTCAATTTTATCCTCAAACCAGTTTGGATTTTGTCCACAAAAATCAACAAATGATGCTATTGTTTGTCTCACTGATAAAATATATAAAGCTGTAGATAATTCACGCCCTTGTATAACTATCTTTCTGGATTTGGCTAAAGCCTTCGACACAGTGAACCATGAGTTACTCTTCAACAAATTAGATCTATATGGCATAAGAGGCTTGGCATTTAAGTTAATCAGAAGTTATTTTTCTAATAGAACGCAACATACTAAAATATTAAATGACCTAAGTTCTGAATTAAGCCTCACTATCGGAGTACCGCAAGGTACCGTCTTAGGTCCTTTATTTTTTATCTTATATGTTAATAGTTTATTAAAACTAGAGCTTAATTCAAATATAATATCTTATGCAGATGATATGGCTATAATTGTGAAGGGTAACTCATGGGAAGAAGTCGCAGAGTTGGCTCAATTGGACAGTTAATTAAGAAATGGTTGGACTATAATAAGTTAACCATGAATGTTGAAAGTCACATTTTATGACATTTTCTTGTAGTACAACAACACAGTCAGATCTTAACAGTTTAATTATTCATGACAATCTATGTAGCCAATCTAGAATATGCAACTGCCCAAAATTAACTAAAAAAGAATGTGTCAAATATTTGGGTATTAAAATTGATTGTTTTCTTAGATGGAATTTTCATATTGATTACGTTTGTACTAACCTTAGAAAATCTATATTTATTTTCAAGAGGCTTAGAGAAGTTTTGTCACTTACAAAATTAAAAAATTTCTATTTTGGTCTTGTACAATCAATATTACAGTATGGCATTCTAGTGTGGGGAGGTACAAACAATATTCATATAAAAAATCTAAAAATTTTACAAAAATCAATACTTAAAATTATGTCTTTTAAACCCAGAACTTAGTCATCATCACAAATCTTTATTGATATGCAAATTTTAGATGCAGAACGTTTATATATTTGGGCAATTGCAAAACACATAACTAAAAATCCAGGCATAATAAACTATCCTGTGCATAGTTATAATACAAGGTCGAAGATTAACCATCTTGCAGTCCCTGTTAAACATAACAAAGTGAAGTATGAACATTACTATTTGTATTATTCTTATAAAATTCATGATCTCTTAAATGAATATATAAAATCAAATAGTTTAAATTTAACATCACATAATTTCAAAAAAATTCTTAAAAGATGGATTAGTAATGTACCAAATTACCAGGTACAATCAGTATTCAAGTAGTTCCTAGTATAGTCCGGAGTATATTCAAGTTTATAAAAAATAAATATTATAAAAAAAAAAGACAAAAAAAAAGGCATCTGCTGTAATAAAGGGAAAAAACTCTTGTAAATATTGTATCAGATATTATCTTATTATTATTCAATTATAGTTATTATTTATAATATGTATGTATATGTGTATAAATATGTATAATTTTTGAGCATTTTGATCTTTTTTTCATCTGTACATTGTATTGCGAAAAAAAAAATAATAATAATAATAATAATAAAATGCTGGAAATAATTTAGTTTAAGTAAATAAATAATATTTTTGTTTATTATTAAATGTTAAAATACTGGGCATAATATATGCTGCTAACATTTAACTTTTGTATAATACCACGCGCTGAACATTCTTGTTCTTTGTGGGTTAATTTATTAAAAATTTTTTTTATTGTTTAAATCGTAATGTTGCCCAATACGTACGTGTGTCTGTATTTATTTATATACACACACATATATATTCTGTATAATATTGTAAAATAAAAAAAAAAATAAATAAAATAAATAAAAAAAATAAATAAAAAAAAAAAATAAGTGTGTTTATTTGGATTTTTTACTGGAGGGGGGGGACAAAAAATGTAGTGTTTAGGGGCCCAGCAATACCTAAATCCGATCCTGGTTGTAGTGAAAAAGTAATGTTAAAATGTTTATTCAAGTCAGAGCCGCAGTAAGGGGGGGGGCGGAGGGGCGACGGCCCTGGGCGCACTAAGGAGAAGGGCGCTGACGGGCTTGACTAAGGAGCGCCATTGCGAAAGCGAGGCCCGAGGACCTTTTTTTTTGTTGCTCGTCATTTGTATTTTGAGAGGTGAGGACCTTTTGTTTTTGCTCGTCACTTGAACCTTTTATTTGCCAAGGGCGCCAAAACACGACTCTGCCCCTAGCGCAAGTTTTCCTTGCTGCGGCTCTGATTCAAGTACTACATTTGATTCGATCTTTTGTCGATTTCTTTTTACATTTTAAAGCTAATGTAATATACTGCCTAAAAATATACATTTGAATGTAATAAAATATATTTGTTGTTCCAAGTGTAAGTGTAGAATATATTTCTGTACAAAACGAGGGTTAGGTTAGAATCTTATAAAACCATTTATTTTACTTACTAATCATGGAAATAATGTTTTTATAAGGTGCTATGAATATAATGCTGACTACTGTTCTAGTCTAAAGCTGATGAATAGTCCTAAAAATTAATATATACTTATCAAGGCATTGTAATCTAGTTGCTTGCTGTATGAATCGAAACGTCAAACGAGTGCAAGATTTCCCAGATCGTTGACACACACAAATATTAAATAATGTGTTATGTTTCTGAGTGTACTGGCAGTGTTATCGTTCACGCCTTTTTGAATTGGGGGGAGGAGGCGGGAACGATAGATACCCTAATGCAAAGAGCATAGGATCTTCATAAGTGCTGATAGATGAATATTCAAAGCATTAAATAGTAAACGTAATAATGTCTTTTTATCTAATAATTATGTAATTGAAATAAAAACAAATATTTATGTTCCTATTTTTATTAGTACTTTTTTTGGTTCTATTTAGTTTTTTTCTCAAGATTTCACAAGGAGCAACAAGACTTGTCTATCTTAGCATTTTGTTATTCCTCGTGATTTTTTTTTTTTTATATTATTGTTTTTTTTTTTTTATTATTAATTTTTTAATGCGCAAATCGTGGCATTATATTTATATTACTTTATGTATATGTACAATTATCTTGTGAATAAACAAGATGCCCAAGATGCTATATTTATTTTTCAATGATAAAAAAAATCGATATTTTTGGAAATTCAAAAATTTCTGTTAAACTAAAGTTCACATCACTGTAACTAGTACCTAGTACTTTGCTGTTAGTACTAGGCTAGAATAGTACAATATAATGAGTATTAGTATCAAAAAGATATAATACTTCATGAGTATATATTCATGAAATATATTCGGACATTGAAATGTTTATCACTTCTCGTGATCGCTGAAGACGGAAACAGATTGTTGAGCAGTTTCCGAAACGTCCGAATATATTTTATATACTCATGAAGTATTATATCTTTTTGATACTATTACTCATTATATTGTACTATTCTAGCCTAGTACTAACAGCAATGGCAAACGTCGAAAATAAAGGTGTACGCATAGATAAACTCCTTAGACATGTTCCTACAAGATGGTTATTATTATTATTACCAGCAATATATACAATGTTAAAATGTTGGCCAGGTATAAAAACTTATTTTCAAAGTATGGGACAAGACGAATGCCCTACTCTTATTTGGAAATACATTATGGATGAAAATAGAGAAGAAGAATACAGTAGAACCGAAATTTACATATTATTCCTTCAAAATTGTTTGCCAGTTTTTCAAGAGGCTATAAGGAGTTTAGAACAGAACAATCTTACTGCGCCTGAGTTGTTCGATGTTCTTTATAGGTTACGTCAAAAACTTGAAGTGCGAAAAAAATACTTTTTGGAGAAAAAACTGCTACAGAATACAACAAAATGCTGCCAGCAGAATATAGAAAAATCACACAAGATTTTATTAATTTTTTTACCAAAACTCTGAACAATTTAAAATTTTGATTTTTCCAATTGAAATTATTTACATGCAATAAGGCAATTTTCTTTAAAAACAACAAATTCAACATATGATCACATAAAATCTGCTGCAGAGTGAAAATTACAGACGCTTTAGAGATGGACAGCCATAATGAATTCATAGATGCAAAGAACATTATCGAAAAATAGCTGTCTTACTAAAATAAGCCTGTAGACAAAATGGATTGCAATTTGAGTTTTACAATTTTATGAAAGAAAAAAATGATTTATTAAAAGCGGCAAGTAGTTCGGAAAAATATTACTGGAAAAGACAATGAAACGTATTTCATTCATTTATAATATGTAATCTCATTAATATGTAAAAAAAAATGTTAAATAAACTAAATTTTTTTCCTTTTTTTTATTTTTTCCCAGGTTGTTTTTTCAAAAAGTTGGTCCAAGGTAAGTACTAACATAACTTTTTCTAATACAGGTAGGACTCATTTTGCGCCGGTTTTATTTACGCCGGTCTCGAAATAACGCCGCTTGAACGCCAGAGTCGTGGGTCGACGTCGCCGCCGAATCCTCGGTCGAAGCGGGGATGTTCTGAGGTTTAACGCAGGCGCAGTTAATAAAGTACATCATTGCTTAGTAATATTTTGCCAGTACAGGGTTGCATTCAGCACATTGAGTTTATTGCAATTATTATATAGAATATATTATATAAATTTTTACGTCTGCCAAATTTAATTTTCCTTAAGGTAAATTTAAGTTGTTGTTTGTAAGTAATAATTTATTGTATTATATATAGTGTAGTATATATTAATATATAGTGTAATGTATTTTATAATTTTTAGGTGATTAAATTTTTTTTAAATTAACCACCTAAATTAAATGCTAAGAAAAAACGAAGATCCATTACAAACCAAGAGAAAATGGAGGTGATTAAAAGAATGCTAGATGGAGGAACACGTCCAAAAGTTTGTAGGGACCTCAATTTACCTCCATCGACGGTTACAACCAGCATGAAGAATGCTTTAGAACGAATTTTGACAAATATAGACATCCTTACTGAAAAACTTTGTGAGCTCGATAATGATAGTGAACGCAGTATGCAAGTAAAGAGGAGTGTTGCAGCTTCTTTGGCACCGTATGCAGAGCTCCTCCGAGAAAAAAAGAGAAAATTCATGGAAAAATAATTTTGTAAAATATATTTTTTTAATATAATTACCCTTTTTTTTTTTTCTACATCATATTTTTCTTTATGTTAAATTATTATTAATTTTTTGTTGTTAGTTTTGTTAGTCGTAAGTTTTTTGTTAAATCATATCGTTGTATTGTATTTATATAGCACAAAAGAATAAATCTTTATTTACTTCATTTATATCTAATTCATTTTAATAAAATTTATATAGGTCCGTTCCTGAAAACAAAGTTTTGAAATTCGTGGTATTCATACAAAACACTTGCAAATATATTTAAAATCGTTGAAATATCAAGACAAAAATACATCAATAACATGTAGATTTGAAGTCAATCCGTCTCTGGAATTTCACATTTTGGACTCTTTTTGCGCCGATTTATTTTACGCCGGAACGTAACACCGGCGTAAAACGAGTCCTACCTGTATATATTTCATATAAGACGCAACAACCAATAATAAATAAATTTTTACTAATAACAGATTAGGTATATTTTTCAAAATTCAAACAGAAGCAATTAACTGCAATTCACTATCATATTATGATATTTATATGTTGAACAGAAGTATCCGAAATTTCACGGGTAAAACATATATAATACAGAAATAAAAACAAATACTCCGATAGTTCCACTAAGTTTTATTAAATTGTTTATAATAAACTCTTGACAGTGACGTAACTACCAAAATAATATAAAGTGATATCTTAATACAAGCAATCAAGTACAGAAGGGTCTCGACTTTCAGTAGAGCTGTTTGCTTCCGTTGATCTAAACTTAGGGTACGAACAGGGAAAAACGCGGATTACCGCGTGGGTTAACGCTTGCTATCCCTGGAGAGTGAACACGTATAAAACTGATAATCAGAATCTATAATCCATTCATGATATTTCCTCATCTGAGGAGGCCATGATATTTTTTTGTTAGGTTGCATAAAATTTAATATTATTCAGTTAGTTGCAAGTACTGACATGTATGGACAAGCATTTTTTGTGTCTGGGTAGTTTTGAAATTTTTGCTTGTTGGCGCTAACCAGCATTGGTAACCAACGTTCTCTGTGTTCGTACCCTTACGAACTCAATCTCAAGACTGCATACTGTACCAGTGGCGCACCCAGGATTTGCCCCCCCCCAACCGGATGACAAAATTATTTCAATTATTCTCATTTCTAAAAAAGTGATGGTCTAAAAACAAAAGGTCCTCGCTTCTGAAATACAATTGACGACCTAAAAAAAAAGGCCTCATCTCTCTATTTTTAAATACATATATTTACCTAAGACCATGGTGATAAAAAATTTGGTATTTCCCACTTTCATGCCCCCCCCCCCCCAGGTATCACAGGTGTGTAAAGCAGAAGATGTTAATGCAGTATGGTAGTCCCCACTAAAATATTCAAAATCGTCCCCACTATATAATATTAACTAACTTAGATATGCGCATGGGTACTATCTTTAATAAATTTGATATGGTTATTTATAACAATTTTTCAAATTTTCTGTCTTGTTGCATGTTTATATTGTTTGGATTATGTTTAATATAGATCATATCTTTAACCTAGTCTCTTAGAATCAGGCGCGCACACAAGGGGGTGGTCCTCGGGTGCAGACCCCCCCCCCTCCCATGAAAAATCATATACTTATTTAATACAAACTAAGCAAATGAAAATAAAAAAATCACCTTTTTATTAATAAAAATTAAATTATAATCAAAATTAAAATATACATGAGCCAACTCCTCTCCGTAAAAAAAAAAAACAATATATTTTTATTATTTTACGGATATTTTTTCGAAATGGACCTCCCCAGATTAATTACCTGTGTGCGCGCCTGCTTAGAATAATTCTGTTCGGTATCTAATATTTTAAAATTAAAAGTATGATTTTCTCTAAACAATGTGTGGGAATCGGTAGAATTTTAAGGTTTTTATATAATGTGATGTTGTTTCAACCTTTTTTCTACGTATTGAAAAGTTTGTCCGGTATACGTAGCTGGACAATTATTACTTTGTAGCAAATATATTACTTCATTCAATTTCCCTGTAGGATCTGGATCTTTAATTTTAGAAAATAATCGTTTTACTGTTTTTTTGTATTTAAATGTAATGTTGATTTTCTCATTTTCAGTCTTTTTAGGATTTTGTAGGTATGACCAAAAAACCATTATACCGTCATTTTGTCGTCTGTCTGTCTGTTCGGTAAAAATTGTAGCCAAACGGCTAAACCTAGAGAGTTGAACTTTGGCATGCTTATACAACTCTTTGACCCGCACATAGGAAAAATACTAAAACATCTAAAAAACATATCCCTCTAAAAATATAAACAAATATGTGCTCATAGAAAAAAAATATATTTTTTTAAAATTCTGAGTAGGGTATCAAATGAAAGCCCTTAGTACGTGGATTAACGATCAATTTTGATGCGATTTTTGCCAAAATTGTGCAAAAAAATTTTTGTCCCACACCCTGTAGCCCAGATGGTTTAAACTAAAAATCTTAAACTTAAAATTCATAAAAAAATATTTTGACATAAAATTTGTTTTGGCATCCCAAATAATCATCGTTCAGTTACTAAATACCTGCAAAACCCAGAAATGTGTGAAAATTCACACTTCACATCAATTTTTTTAATGTTATGTGATAAACTAGGTATATATGTTAGGATTTGCACAGGGTGGTTTCGCGTAAGCACATATAACACAAGTTGAGTAAACTTATTTTTTATTAAACTAATATTACGAATAACTACATTTGATACACACTCACGTTGGACCACACACAACGGTCAAACTTGACATACTAAAAATGTTTTGTGTGTTAAATTACTACAAAAATATAATCGTTCATTGTCTGCGGTCCAGACGCTAGTTCAGCATTTTCTGTGATACAGGCATCGCTCTTAAACGCATGATATCTTAACATGTACCCAAACGAAACTGATTTAAATATCTAACACTTCCCCTCGATGCGTGTACCACTTGAACAATAACGTATTATTCAATGTTGAAAAATATCGAATTCATACAGCGAGTATGATTGGATTTTGGAAGTCCTTTCGTTAAGAAATCCGCGACCATAGCTTCACTCGACATGTACTTGGGTTCGATCAGCTTATCATTCACGGCTTGTCGAATGAAATGACATCGCACGTCGATGTGTTTACTTCTTCCGTGAATGGTGGGATTTTCAGCTAGACTTAGGGCTCCACGGTTGTCGTTGTAAAGTGTTGTTGGTTCCTTTACTTTTGCCCCAAGCTCTTGTAAAAGAGTGCGTAAATATAACGCTTCCTTGGTTGCTTCGCTCAACCCCATATATTCCGCTTCAGTTGAGGATAGAGCGACAGTCCTCTATTTTCTGGATTCCCACGACAATGGACCGTTGTTTAACGTAAAAACGAATCCAGTGTATGAACGTCTGTCGACAGGACAATTTCCCCAGTCGGCGTCCACATAGCCTTCCAATGTCTTTGAGTTAGGGCCATATGACAAACCTAATTCTGTCGTTCCCTTCAAATAGCGCAGCACTCTCTTTGCTGCTATCCAGTGGGAATGTCCGAAGCAATTATTAAATTGGCTCAAATAACTTACAGCGAAACTGATGTCGGGTCTCGTAGTAGTGGCCAGGTAGGACAATGCCCCGATTAGCTCGCGATATGGCAGCTTTGTATCTTCATCCGTTGGTTTCTCTTCGGGAAGTAGATTCGGACGAGGTAGCATCGGTGTACTTACGGGTTTACAGTCTGACATCCCGAAACGTCCTAGGATTTCAAGTATATAACCCTTCTGGATCAGGATTATCTTCCCCTCCTTCCTTAAAAATTCTATTTCTAAGCAGTGGCTTGCTTCTCCAAGGTCTTTGACTTCTAAACTATGTCTTAGGTGTGACACTAAATTTTCAACAGACTTACGTTTCTTGGTCACGACCAAAATGTCGTCTACGTAGATGGCAATGAGTATGGTGTCTTCTCCTCTGTTAATACGGTAGATGCATGGGTCGGACTTGGTTGGTACAGCTCCGTACTTTCGAAGAATGTCGTCTAACTTTGTATGCCAATTTCTTCCAGCTTGCTTTAAGCCGTATAATGATTTTTTCAGTCTGCATACTTTACCACCTTTTTGTAGTTCTTGAAGCATCTTCTCACACTTCTTGGTAAATTTGTCAGCACGCTCTCCGCTCTCGATGATTCTTTTCAAAGTTTCTGGAAGCAATTTCGGGAGCTCCATGTGAATCTCTTCTTCCAACTCTCCGTTTAAGTAGGCAGTTGTGACGTCGAGTTGATAAATTTTCATATTTTCTTGAGCAGCAAGGCTTATTAAGCTTCTGATGGAACTTGTCCGGGCAACAGGAGCGAACGTCTGGTTAAAATGGATTCCTGGCTGCTGTGCAAAACCTTGTGCAACAAGACGCGCCTTCCTTCTTTCTAGATTACCATCTGCTTTATATTTGTTTCGCAGTACAATTCGGCTTCCGATAACACGCTGGTCTTTGGGGCGGTCGACCAATATCCATGTATCGTTTTTTATGACTGATCTAAGTTCACATGAGATAGCGTCATGCCAGGCTTCGGCATCCGGTCCTTTCAAAGCAGTAACTAGTGGAACTTCAGCAATGAGAGACGACTCTTCATCATTGTTTGTTTCTTCTTCGATTTCTTCCAAATCAGTGGAACTGTTTTGAGGTTCCAGTGGCTTTGCGTATTCAAGCCGGGGTCTTCCTCGTGATCCTGTTCGCAATTTTCTAGGGCGACCACGACCTCTTCGGGGTGGAGGTGCCGAAACATTTCCTGGTACATCGATGGGTTGTACTTCATTCTCGGCATTCTCGTCAACTTCAGTTTCCTTGATTTCTATTTCGACTGTTTCTTTTCGGTCGTCCATCTCCTTGGGTATGAAGTCTGCGAATCCTTCTCCTTGTCCGTCTCTGTAAATTCCTACTTTTCTTTGTTTTGGTAGCCAGATTCTAAATCCCTTGAAATGGTGATCGTATCCAAGAAATATTCCGTCCAGGCTCTTTCGTTCCAACTTTCCTCGTCCTGGTTTTCTGTCTAGGAAATATACTTTTGACCCAAATTCTTGTAGTTGACTTAAGTCGGCCTTCTTTCCCGTCCATACTTCTATTGGACTTAGACCATTTAGACTCTTGGTAGGGCAACGATTTCGTATGTAATTCGCAGTACTGATTGCTTCAGCCCAAAAACTTGGTGGAAGATCTGCTTGGATGAGTAGACATCTTGCCATTTCCATTAGAGTTCTGTTCTTCCTTTCAGCGATCCCATTCTGTTCAGGAGTAAACGGGACTGTCAATCGCCTAATGATCCCCTTCTTTTTGAGGAATTCGTCAACTTGCTTGTTCGTGTATTCCGTGCCGTTATCTGTTTGTAGGCATTTGACCCTTTTTCCGGTTTGGGTTTCCATCATAGAAATTACTTCTTTTGTTATTTCAGCAACTTCATCCTTGGATTTGACGAACCGTATTTCACACCATCTCGAGTTATCGTCGATGTATGTGACAAAATAACGAGCCTTTCCAAGCGACTCGACACGCATGGGTCCACACACGTCGGAATGTATAATAGCCAGCATTTCTGATTCCCGTTCTGACTTCTTTGGAAATGCGTTCCGTGTCATTTTACCTCGGTGACATACATCGCAGTCCAATTTGTCAATAACTCGCGCAGGGTTCATATCTGCGATTTGACCGTTCTTTATTAATTCGCGAACGTCGGCTACGTTGAGATGACCTAGGCGTCGGTGCCATATCATCAACAGTTCGGAAGAATTCTTCACGGCAAGAGCTGTGCTTCGTGTCTCGCCTGTCTCTTTCGTTTGTTTTTCGCGCGCGTAGTACAAGTCACCAATCCGATCGGCAACTAGCATCACTTTTCCTTTTCGATCGTAAACTAATGCAATGTCTTTCTTAAAAATCACTTTAGCACCACTGTTAGTAATTTTTCCGACCGATAGTAAGTTCGTGCGTAAATCCGGCACATGTAAAGTCTCAAGTATTGAAAGTTTGTTAGTATCACCGTAAATGTCCGCTGATAGCGATGCGGTTCCTTTTCCAACAATGTCCGAAGAATGATTGCTCGCCATGTTCAATGTTCCTTTTGCACTGCTAAGATCTACGAAATCGCTAGCTTCCTTGCAAATATGTGATGTTGCGCCACTGTCTAAACACCATCTCGCGTTATGATGCGTTGTTCCCGCGTGAAAAGCGTCCGCAGTGTACATAACGTTTCCCGCACTTTTAACATCTTGTTTCGATTTTTCACGAGATCTACAATCCGCGGCTTTATGTCCGATTTTCCCACAATTATGGCAACGAAATTTAAACACTTTATTTTTATCGCGATCTTCCGATTTTGTGTACTTTTCT
This sequence comes from Liopterus haemorrhoidalis, assembly GCA_963971575.1. NCBI lineage: Eukaryota > Metazoa > Arthropoda > Insecta > Coleoptera > Dytiscidae > Liopterus > Liopterus haemorrhoidalis. Next base: position 33,869,063 of record OZ020618.1, read on the forward strand.
TTATACGCGAAACAAGATTTATTAAATTTCTTTTGTGAGTACATGGCAGTCTGTGTATCATTAGCGGTGTCACTTTTATTTTTATTTTTACGTGCATCACTTTCTTCAATTATTTTAATGCGTAGAATCTCCGGTGACGGTAGTTCGTCGCGCGATTCGATTGCACACCTAAAATTTTCGAAACATGACGGTAGACTGTACAGTAGCATGATGGCCAGTAGATCCGGGTTTATGTCAATTTCCATTTCTCCGAGCTTATCCACGGCATCAAAAAACTTTGAGACATGATCACGAACATCTTCGACTTCATTCATCCGTAAAAGGGTTAGTTGTTTCAACAGGGTAGCCTTACGAGCAGGTCCCTTGGATGAATAATATTCTTCCAACTTTGTCCAAACCGCGCGCGATGTAACACAGTTTTTAACAAGTTTCAGTTCCGACGCACGAGTTTGTATCACCCGTTACCACGGTTGGTTGAACACATTCCCCATTTACGTATGTCCACGCGTCATTTTTAATTAATAATGCTTGCATTTGCATTCGCCAAGTGTCATAGTTTTCTTTGTTCAGCGCTTCAATACGCGTAAAGTTTTGTGCACTCATGTTTATTTCACTTTGTCACTTAACTGGACACTAAAACACTGCACATAAACCGATTCCACGTACTTACCGAACTTCCTTGATTATATGCGACGCACCTGGGCCCATAACCTGTTAGGATTTGCACAGGGTGGTTTCGCGTAAGCACATATAACACAAGTTGAGTAAACTTATTTATTATGAAACTAATATTACGAATAACTACATTTGATACACACTTAGGTTGGACCACACACAACGGTTAAACTTGACATACTAAAAATGTTTTGTGTGTTAAATTACTACAAAAATAAATCGTTCATTGTCTGCGGTCCAGACGCTAGTTCAGCATTTTCTGTGATACAGGCATCGCTCTTAAACGCATGATATCTTAACATGTACCCAAACGAAACTGATTTAAATATCTAACAATATAAGGTAATGAACAATATTTCAAACTAGTAGCAGCATCTATTTTTCTCAATCTTTCATTATTCATTATATTGTTGACTATATTTTTCGTTGAATATTTATTTATTTAATTCTAGTTATAATTTCCTTGACTCCAGTATGATAATCAGGGTGAGTAAGTCTTAGAGCTGTATCTTTTAAATTATGAGCAGTGTTTATCTTTTGTTGGTTGATATGTAATGTTTTGAAGTTTAAAAATCTATCTGTGACAATTTGTTATGCCACTTAGTTTTAAAAGAATTGTTTATTCGTATACACTGCAGGCCAAAAGTTTCCGGACAAGAAAAATATTTATAATATTTTAGTTAAAAGTCAAGTACAAAGGTACTAATAATGTTTTAATATATTTTTTTTACTTCTGGTTATAATATATTTAGTATAGAATTTTTTTTGACATAATATAGAGATAAATAATCAAAAGAAAAACACATAATCACTAAATTTTCTTTTCGTCAAAAGGGAGCCCTTTGATTCTAAAAGTTTTTTTTGTAATTTTTGGCAATCGATCGATTAATTTTTGAATGGTTTCTGCAGAAATTGCACCCCATGACTCGTTTAAGATATTCCATAACTGATTTTTGGACGTTGGACATTTTTTTCGAACATTTCTATCAAGTTCCTCCCATAGTAACTCGATAGGGTTAAAATCGAGAGATTGAGCTGGCCAGTTCATATTTTTAAGTATTCATCTGGCTTCTTGTTCTTGAATATAGTCGCGACATAATCTAGAACTATGTTCTGGATCATTATCCTGCATGAACACAAATCCAGGACCAATCAATCGTAAGCCAGATGGAATAGCATTTTCTTCTAAAATTTTTTATAATGTACTTTTCTCATTATGCCGACAATTTTCACAAGATCTCCAGTGCCAGTTGAAGAAAAATATCCCCACACCATCACAGACCCACCTCCATGTTTCACTGTTAGAACTACACACTGTGGATCCATCTTTTATTTCGCTGTTCTTCTCACATAGACACGTCTTCGGTTACCGAAAACTTCAAATTTGGACTCATCTGTCCACAATACATTTTTCCAATCTTCTTTTGACCACAACTTGTATTTTTGGGCCCACTCTATCCTTTTTTTCTTGTTTGCTTGCCTAAGCAGAGGTTTCTTTACAGCAACACGACCAAAAAGCCCTACTTCTCTGAGACGCCGTTTTGTCGTATTTACAGATATTGCCTTTGAATGACTTTCATTAAACTGGGCGGTAATTTCGGGGGCTGTCAGTCTTCTATTACGTTTACTCATTACTACAATTGTCTTATCTTCACTTGATGTTGTGGTTTTAGGTCTTCCTGCTCTTTTTTTATCCGCAAAACTACCAGTTTCTTTCCAACGTTTGACAGTATCTTGAACAGTACTTTTTGGAACTTTCAATTTTTTGAAATATCACGAATATTGTAACCTTCTTTGTGGAGAGTTATTATTTCAGAACGCTTTACAATAGTTAAATTGGATTTTCTACCCATTTTTTTAATAATTTGTTGATTTTATTTGAAATGAATTTTCAATCCAATTCTACGTCTAATCTTCACTATACCGAGTTATAACTGACGTAAACTAAATGAATATAGGTTCAAATCATCATAGTATATCATATTTAAAATATTTACATTATTTCTTAAGTGATACGCACGTTAAAAGTAATATTGATAAACAAATGCTGACAGCGGACGATATCTATAATAATAATAATAATAAACATTTCGCTAAGTAGGCATATTTTGTATTTATCGTTCATCATTTCGTTCAAATTTGCTCTAGAGTCTTACAAAATGATCATTGAATTGTTTTATAAATATATTTCAATTGATATATATATTTTTTGGTAATTTAATGCAAAATCATATCTTGTCCGGAAACTTTTGGCCGCCAGTGTATGTGTCATATTTAAAAATGTTATCTGACTATCATTTTCAATTTCTACTGTGAACTTAAGATTTCCATCATATTCATTAAAACATGTTATTATACAATCTACGTGGCCTTTAGGTATAATTAAAATGAGATCATCAACATATTTTTTAATAAGGGTAACGTTAAATTGTAGTTTATTTAAACAATTGTCTAATAAATGATTCACGACAAGGTAAGCGAGAGCTGGACTGCTGGGATTTCCTATACTTGTCACAAAAATCTGCATGCATGTATTGTTATTAAATTTTAAAAAACTGCAATCAAAAATTAATTCTATACATTTAATGAAGATTTTTTGGTTAATATCCGTATATAGGTTAAACAAAGCCCATTTTTTTTTTTTTTTTTTTATAATTTTAATTACCCATGGTATAAATATAATACTCTACGATTTATAAGCGATTTATTGCATGTTAATTTGTGGGTAATTCGTATTTTCGCGTCTGGTTGAACCATATTTTGATACTTCCTGAACATAATCACGATGTGACCAGGAATGTTGTGTAGTTTCTTTGTTTTTTATTGTAGGATTACCGTGTGGAACATTTTAACATATTTTTATAAAACTATTTTCAAAGAAAATCCATCCAAATTTAGTATATCTAAGCAATCAATAGCCCTAAGTGAGCTTGTACGTCGCTGTGTTCATTTTGCAAGTACACACAACTTCATATATAACATCCCCACCGGTTTCGGGTTTTATTGAAAAATTTGTACTGCTAGTAGTAATAAAGTAATAACTATTATATATAGGTTACCATCTTCTACTTTATCCAAACCCGGATATCAGTACGTAGGCTGCATGTTTTATGTGCGAGATGGAGGTTGGTTAAAACGAAAAAAAAGGAAAGAGGCGATATGTAAAGGGAAGTCAAAATAATTGATGAGCAAAAAAAAAATTCAAAATAGTGGGTAAGCAAAAAAAAAAAAAAAAAAAACTCAAACTAGGTAATGAATAAAGAAGTCCTCAAACTAACTGATGAGCAAAAATAAAAAAATAATAATAAAAATAGCCAATGAGGAAAAAAAGGAACTCGAACTAGCATATGAGCAAAAAAAGAAACTCATATTAGCTGATGAGCAAAAAAAAAAGAACTCAAACTAGATGATGAACAAAAGAAAGAACTCAAACTAGCTGCTAAGCAAAAAAAGGAATTCAAACTAGCTAATGATCAAAATAAAAAAGGATCTCAAACTAGCAAATGAACAAAAATAAAAAAGGTACTATAATTAGTTGACAGAAAAAAAAAGTAATAAGCAAAAAATAGGATCTCAAACTATATAGTTGATGAGCAAAATTAAGAAATTTAATTCAGATTATGAGCAAAAAAAAAATTAAATCAGCTGACAAGCAAAACGTAACCCGGAGAAATTATTTCAAAACCCGGAGATACGGCGCTGAAACCCTGCGAAGTGGTTACTCTAACTATATATAATATCTATACATTTATAATAAATATAAACCCGACTAATTAAACTTGTATATATTATGTAATATATGACAGTTTTCAAATTAGTTCACATATTTTCCGGGGCTTTTATTTGCTTAGACGTACTATTGAGAAGTGACATTACCGATGGCGGCTCTGTGCTCCTAGGCAATATGGCTGTCGTCTCTAGTACTCAGCTGTCAATATGCTAATAGCGAACAGGTTAATTTAAGCACAGTACATTTTTATTTCATGAAAATGCGAGTAAATATTTGCAAATTTTTTTAATTTTTAAACGCTACCCTTGTATCGAGGTGTATAACAGAAGGTGGACATCAAATTACAGTATTTAAAGTTTAATTTCAGTAGATTTATTGAAGTGTAATTTGTAGTTGAGCAGATGTTAATGTGGTACATCTGAGTGTCGGTCATCTGAATATACAATATATGGATTCTGTTTGCAAACAAGTGCATTATGTTCATTGCCTCATGAAATAAAATTAGTTTTAGTTGGATAAAATTATTGAAACCCTAGGGAACCGGTTGCTTGACTGTTTTTTTTTTTTAGTTTCTATTTTGTTAATTATAGAATTATACCAAAATATTGTATAAAAATAAAACAAATTATATCAATTATACTAAATTTTATTTATTTTTTTTTCCTTTATTTTATGAAATGTAATATTTATTTTATAGGTTATTAATAATACGCTCTTAATTTTTTTCTTATATTTAATAAATGGAAGTAAGTGATTTGTTTTCACTCTTAAAATACAGAATAGGTCCCTAGATATCACATGACTTTATGGTACCGCTTCCTGAAAATTTAGGATGCCATCACTGCTTATACTTCATAATATTTAAAGGAGTCTGAATTAACTACAATTTTAATTTTGTCAGTGATAATTTATTTCAGAGCTATTTTGAAGCCTACATACAGTTTAAAAAAATCTTTAAACTTTATATTACAAAATTAGTATAAGTTTTATGAGTGGGTGTTAGAGCTCGTTCATGTTAACTTCATCACAGGGTATCATAAATTATGTCATCAATTCTGCGCGAGAAAACAGCTGATCACATTGACGTACATTAGGGTTTTAAACAATTGTTGTGGAAAAAAAACACACAAAATCATGTATTTCAAATATATTTTTACTCATTTTAGTACACGGTATACCTAGAAACGTACGAGAAATAAATATTAATAACGGAAATAAACAAACAACATCGCACAATACGCGTAGTCAAACACAAATCAAAATAAGTGACGCCACTGAAATGTGTTAAGCTAACTGTTGTTAACGTAATGGACGAAATTTGGTTTCTGCGCAAGTGAACTGGTAATATCTGCCTGTGATGAAGTTAACTTGAACGTACTCTACAATGTTATTAGTACAATTTAATAAAACATACATAATTGTAAACTATAGAGAAGAATTATTTTCATTAAAATTTTCATACCAATATTTTTAAAAATACAAATACAAATTGTGGAACCTACATACATATGTCAGCTATCATCTAAAACGAAATAGTCTAATTAAAAATTAACAACTATTCTAAAAAAATAAGTGCAATTATAAGATTTACTTTGACAAGCGTCTGCACATTTTTTTTTTTTCTTTTATCCCCTCATACTTCTTAATAAAAATAATAAAAGTACAAGCTACGTATGCATAGATAAGTGCATGTGTACCTCGAATAACGACAATTCGCCCCCTTAATATTTACTCGATATAGCGAATAACATGCCAGTTTCCTAGTAGGGAAATACGATGGGTCATGCTAAAATTTTTGAGCATAGGAAAATCGAACTATCATTTTATGCAGTCATTTAAAGTTAAGTTGCAAAAGTTAGGTTAGTGAGACCGCAGTTAATTAATTTTTTAATATATCATTTGAGTCAAAATATGGAATTAACCAGAGAGCATTTCCCAATCATGATTTCTTATGATTTTAAAAAAGGTTTAAGCATTTATGACTGCAAAGAAAGTTTAGATCCAGTTTTTAGTGAACAAGCCTCCTTTACCCCTGATATAAATAATTTGAACGAGGCAGGAAGTCTGTTCAACACCAAAAAAGAGCAGGGTGTCCTCCAACAGGTGTTACCGAAGAAAACATTGCTGCTAAAAAAATAACTGAAGAAGACAATAAAGCCACATATGCAGTAATTCGCGACTCAAACTAACGTTGGCGGCGCTGCGTACGACAGTTAATGGCCGACGAGAAGCGTATATGTCAGAAGTTTTTTCTTAATATTTATCTGTTCAAACAATATTTCGGCAAAAAAGCACTGTATTTAAGTCACTATATTTAAAAATACGTCTTAATTCACATAAACTGCAGAACAACACACTAAAAATATTATACAAATATACGCTTCTGTTTAATTTACCAAGTCGCCACCAGATGTCTCACTGTTATTTGGAGTCGCGAATAGAGCATCAACTTAAGATTGTATCCTCAGCTATTAACAGAGTCATACACGATCAACTGCATTTAAAACAGATGTGTAATTTCCAAAAAGCAAGCGAATAAGAAATTATCATGAAACTTTAAAACTCTAAAATAGTTGCGGAATTTTTGTTCTAAAATTGTGACAGGTCACGAAACATATTTCTTTTTTCGACGTACTTATACGCCAAGAGAGCCGTGTACGGATTCATGAAAATGGGCAAACTCCAACAATAAGCAGCGAGTCATGAAAAAGGTAATATATGCAGTATTCTTTTGAAATGCGGGCCTGGTAAAAGCAATTAAGCTGGATAGATAGAAAGCAGTTACTGCTAAATGGTACACTGAAAAATGTTTGGCTGAAGTGCTCAGCAGAGTTTCAGTGAAAGGGCTTATGTTATACCATGAAAATGCGTCTTCCCACAGGACAGCTTCAACTCACCAGTTTTTGACGGAAAGAAATATAATAGTAATAGAACACTTGCCGTAATCACCTGATTTGGCAATGTGTAACTTTTGGCTATTTTTTGGGCTTAAAACAATTTTCGGAGTAGAATGTTTTCGTTTGAGGAAGAGTTTGACGATGCAATTCATGATAATTCTGAAGATATTCCGAAAGAAGATTAGTTGGCAGCTTTTAAGAAGTGGGATGAAAGAATGGCCATATATATTATTGTTGAAGAGAAATATCATACATACTTTGTACATATTTAAAATAAAATCCTAAAAAATATGAATTATTATTCTCATTAAGTCTAGCGTGACCCTCGTATAATGAGGTCTAGCCAACGGACTGGCCGAGCGCACTAAGTCGTGCGGTTTGTACTGGCGGAAACCCAGTACTACCGTCCGGTCGATGGTTCGAGCCTCGTTCGTTGGTGATATTATTCGGGCGAGAATAATATGTTTACATTACTCCCATTTTCACAATCATTCACCCCTCATCCAAGTGTAGGAGCTCGCCCCCTGGCATCGGCGATTAGCCTCGTTGCAGAAATAAAGGCCGATGTAAAATAAATAATATAATAATAATAATATAATGAGGTCTACACTGTTTAATTTAGTTACAACCAGGGATGGGGAGTCGACAGAAAAATTATCGACTCCCGACACTCGACTCCGGAGTCGGTATTTTTGAAAATCGACTCCGACTCCGACTCCGACTCCCGACTCCTTTCACTGGTAAATTGTAAAGTCTATTCCAAATGTTTAAGCGGAACTAAATGGAATTTTTATTTTCTCAAATTATCACGAGTTTACTTTTTAACTATCAAAGTGGGCTTTTGTTAAACAAAATGATACAAAGCTTCATTCAATCCTTAAAAGTTACTAGATTTCGATATCTAATTCCGCTTAAACCAAGCAAACAGACTATACTTACATTAAATATCTTGGGTTGGGGCGAGCTGTTTTTATAAAATGTCATTTTCATTTCATCTTGACTATTGAGTCATTTTTGATACAAATTTTCAAATATATTAGTTTAAAAAAAAAATTGTTTTGTATTTTATATAAAGTCTGTTCCTTTGGTTTAGGCGGAACTAGATTTTCAATACTAGTTACTTTTACCGTTTGATTGAAGCTTTTGATCATTTTGTTCAGGAAAAGCCAACTTCAATATATAAAAAAATAGCTAATGACAACTTACAAAAATGAAAATTCCAGTTAGTTCCGCTTAATCGTTTGGAACAGACTGTACTTTATTTTTCATAACGTGTCACTTTTTTCTTTTGACATATAGGTTTTAGCTGCCAACATGAAACATAAAATAATCACAAAGCCCGTTACAACTTGAGAAAATAAAAATCCAGTTTAGTTTCGTTTTAACATAATAAACAAAGTATACAAAAAAAGAAAAATTAGATATTACGAAAAATTAACTAAATTTTTAACTGAAAAGCATGAAGGAAACCGGAATTGAATATTTTTAATTTAATTTTCGTTCATAAACAGAGAAAAAATGTCGTTCCTGTTCCCATTCTTTAACAAATTCTGGTAGTATGGTATTTTGCTTTCGCTTTCGGATTGTTCTCATCCTTGATAAATATGTAGTCAAAGAGTCGGGAGTCGATAACTTTTTCCGACTCCCGACTCCGACTCCGACTCCTCCAAAAAGCTTCGACTCCTCGACTCCCGACTCCCGACTCCGACTCCGACTCCCCATCCCTGGTTACAACTGCATAATTTTTGTCAGTTTGACCGTATTTGACTTTTGCATTATAGTGCATATGTTATGGACCAAGTGATAAACAGGGCAGTATTCACAATGTTCTGACATTATAAATAATGCCCAAAACAATCGGGCAAGATAATAAATGTTACAAAAAATATTAAATTGCCCGAGCATTATGAATACTGCTCTGTAACCGTTGGGCAGAGTGATTAAAGCAGTTTCTGTTTAAATGACTTTTGTTTATTTACGTATTAAACCCTTACAAACGTATGAACAAATTAACAAAATTAACAGCAGAACCATTAAAAAAAAACAACAAAATAAAAATATTGAAAATAAATGAAGAAAATAAAACCTTAGGTACGCAAGTAATAAAATAAATTCGTAGCAACGTAACAAAAAAACAATTTTAAGAAGTTAACAATAATAATCATTAAGAAACAAAGAGAACCAACTTAATAACTTTATTTGGCATTATTTTTTTGTATTTAATACTGTCTATTATTTACGTATTGAACCTTTACTTCCGTATTATCAATTTAACAAAATTAACAGTAACTGCAGAACCATTAAGAAATAAACAATAATAATTATTAATAATAGTTACAGAAAATACAACTGTGCTCTAGTAATAAAATAAACGAAGGTACGTACCAAATAAACAAAATTTAGAAGTAACAAAAAATAATCATTAAGAAACAAACAGAACCAACTTAATAAACTATATTTGACATTATTTTTGTGTATTTAATACTTCCAATCTACAAGAAAATATATATTCTACTAATAACCGTCAACATTATTAAAGTGCCCAGCAATATTGTAGCACTATTTATAATGACCAGACAATGTGATAAATATCATACATATTTATTATCTTGCCCGATTGTTTTGGGCATTATTCATAATCTCAGGGCATTGTGAATACTGCCTGAATTAATCAGTTGGTCCATAACACATACATCGATTAATGAAAAAAAAAAAAGCTTCGAATAGTGTTTTTCTTTTCGATTAACGGCACTAGCCTGTAACCTAACAGGCAGGACACTGGGCAATCGTCCCAGTGGGACAGAGCCCCACGCGTGCTTTGGCCCCGCGCTCTCTGATTACAACATACAAAATGAATAAAGAAGTAAAGTCAGAGCTCACTTGATTTGCTCTGCTAACCGGTCGTTATTGCGAGGTACGCCTGATTATATAAATATAATCAGGCACGGATATTTTCTTGGTGTGTGCAAATGTTTTCTCTGTCATCCCTCAACTATTTTACTTATTAAATGTGTATACGTAATAAACAATAGTCCCTGTTATTTTAGAACGTATGAGCAAAATTATGATACCGTCAGTAAAACTGGCATAAAAAATGCTAAAGAAGAATTTACCAATAAAAACATTTAGACACAACGTATTCCTGCCACATTCACACCTCCAAATAATTTGTATGTAAATTACAAATTACAAATTGTAATGTATGTGCATGATAAAGGTACGGACCTAGGCAGACGAGCCTAGACCACATCATGGCCAGTTAATAAAGAACTATCAAGCAGTATACATGTGTATCATTTACGTAAGCCATTACATGTTACACAAATCATTCCATTATTAATTTTGTGTTTGACAGAGGTTTTAATACAAGCGTTTTGAGCGATAGTGTGATTGGATAAAATAGGAATTCGAAAGATTCATTTTATCTCCAACAGAGAAAAAAATCCTTGAAAGGATCTTTCCCACATTGGGTGACTCATGCCCTTTCTATGAAACCGTTCCACTTTGGATAAACGAATTCAAACGTGGCATAACAAGCATCGAAGATGCGGAACATTCTTGATATTGAGAACAGTAGTCACGGCACAAACTATCATGTTATATGCAGTGGCGGATCTAGTTTTTTGGGGGCCCAGGGCTTAAAACTGCCAAGAGGCCCTACACATGCTCTTCACTTATGTTGAATGTTTTTTAAAGTAATATTTTTGTTTTGTTTCCAAATATAAGTGAAGAGCAAAAAAAAGGTCCTCATTTCCCAAATCTAAGTGTAGAGCAAAAAAAAAAAAAAACAAAAGGTCCTCACCTCCCAAATCTAAGAGAAGAGCAAACAAAAAAAGGTCCTCACCTCCCAAATCTAAGTGAAAAGCAAAAAAAAAAAGGTCCTCACGTCCCAAATCTAAATGAGGAGCAAACAAAAAGGTCAGCACCTCCCAAATCTAAATGAAGAGCAAAAAAAAGGTCCTCACCTCCCAAATATAAGTTAAGCGAAAAAAAAAAGGTCCGCACCTCCCAAATCTAAGTGAAGAGCAAAAAAAAGGTCCTCACCTCCCAAATATAAGTGAAGAGAAAAAAAAAAAGGTCTGCACCTCCCAAATCTAAGTGAAGAGCAAAAAAAAGGTCACCTCCCAACAAAATAATAGAATATTAGAATATTAATAGGTATATGTCCGAGAGGTTGGGGGCCCCTTGCAGATCGGGGGCCCAGGGCTTAAGCCCTATTAGCCTAGATCCGCCACTGGTTATATGGTTTTGCCCGTCAAGCGAGTGAAAGTGCGCGAGATATCAGAAATCATGGACATCTCAATTGGGCGAGTTCATTTCATTGTGCACAATGAACTTAATATGAACAACTTTCCGTAATATTGGTTCGCGTTTTACGACAGCGGGTGAAACTCGGATTCACCATCACAAGTCTGAATCAGGTGGACTGAATGAGATGAAACGCCTCCGAAAAAGAGGAAGACCATACTATCAGCTGAAAAGATGATGGCGTCAGCTTTTTTGGAATACGAAAAAACTCTCAATTGATTACCTTAAAAAAAGGTTACCGACCAGTACTATAGAACACTTCTGGAGAAGTTAAAGGGAAAACGGTCCCGGAAAGGCAAAAAAAAAATGTTGTTTCACACTGATAATTGAAGCATTGTCGCTCAGCAAGAATTCATCAAACTAAAATTTGACATTCTTCCGCATCTATCGTATTCGCCTGATTAGATTTCACGGGTTTCCATCTGTTACAGAAACTGAAATTTTTATTTTTGTTGAAAATTTTTTTCTTCACATTCGCATTCCAATTCGCGCTTTTCCAGATACGTAACCCCCGCGAACATCAAATGTAATTGTTCATTAGTATTTATGTTATTTATTTATTTTTTTATTTTTTATTTTTTTCTTCTTGAAGACTTTTTTCTTTTTTTAACGTTGAGAATTTTTTTGAGGCCTAAAAGTTACTTGCACCCGACCCAATATATTTATACTTTGTATTATAAAAGTAATTATATAAAAAACATAATACTAGTTATAGAGATATTCTACGTAAATATACCAATTAAGAATCTTCATAATTAAAGAGTTATATAGTAGTGATTGCTATTTAAATTTCCACCAATATGTCAGCCAAGGGTTTTCTTGTAAGATCTGGCACCAAACACTCGTCTGCTGGATAACCAACTGGCAATAGAAGAGTTAGTTTTTCATAATTAGGTCTTCCCAGAAGAGTGCGGAGTGCTGGTCCACAATTTAAAGGTGTAGATGTCAATGATACAAGTCCAGCATACTGAAAATGTAAAATGAAAAACTATTAATATACAGAGAACATTAATGAACATTAATAATAAAGAACTCATTAATGACTGATAGACATTTGAATTTGCATTAACTGAATCTAACATATCGTATATAATAATTCCCTATGGCTGTTGTTTTTCGTGTACCTATTGTGTATATTCGGAACACTTCATATGTACTACGAGTACTAGCCAGTACCAGATTCTTAATTGGTATTGTGTTAAATTTAAAATAAGGAAACAAATCTTTTTCGTCTTAGGCATTTTTTTCTTTTTTTTTTTCAATTTTATGAATATTTGGGGAATTACGTAGGGACACCCTAAATTAAAATCTTTAAATATCTCACTTATTATTTATTATATATTTATTAAATACATATTATACATTGTGTTCACTTTTGTAAGGACAAACTAGATCTGGTTATGTTGGTTACTTTTATAGTGTATTACTGATTTTAAATGTCATTTAAAAAATTCCTTGCGCTGCAAATTATGCATCAAATTTGTTGGTTATGATCATTAATATTAAAGATATCATTTTTCAGTTTGACATATGTCAAATTGACATTTTTATACCATTTTTTAACATACTATAACGTTTCGAAGGTGCAAACTATAGAAATCAAAATTTCCTCTTAGTTTGTTTTTACAAAAGTGAACAGCATATTAACTGTTTATATTTATCTCGGGATGTGTTTTTTTTTTGTACTCTCAGTATTTTTCCTATATGTGGGTCAAAGTGTTGTATAAGCATGCCAAATTTCAACTTTCTATGTTAAGCCGTTTGGCTATAATTTCTACCGTACAGACAGACAGACGCATGAGTAACGTTATAAGGGTTTTTTGGTGGTCATACCTACAAAACCCTAAAAAAGAGCTCTACGAAGAATAGAAAATATATGTTATATGCCCGGTCCATAAGAAGGGAGATAAACTGGGTGGTGGAAACTATCTTGAAATCTTACTTCTGTGAACCTCCTTTCAAATTCTTTTTTTCATCTCTTGTACCATACTCAGAAGAAATTACTAGCGACTACCAGGCAGGTTTTCGACCTTACAGCAAATCCTTAAAAATGTTGGGAATAGAACACTGATATTCGTAATGTTTTTATTGATGACAGCATTGTGCTTTATAAACTATGAAAAATTACAGAAGAATTTAGCATCCCCAGTAAATGTATCAAAACAAAATTGTGTGTATGTGTCGGGATTCAAGGCAAAGTTATATGTGGGTCAAAGTGTTGTATAAGCATGCCAAATTTCAACTTTCTATGTTAAGCCGTTTGGCTATAATTTCTACCGTACAGACAGACAGACGCATGAGTAACGTTATAAGGGTTTTTTGGTGGTCATACCTACAAAACCCTAAAAAAGAGCTCTACGAAGAATAGAAAATATATGTTATATGCCCGGTCCATAAGAAGGGAGATAAACTGGGTGGTGGAAACTATCTTGAAATCTTACTTCTGTGAACCTCCTTTCAAATTCTTTTTTTCATCTCTTGTACCATACTCAGAAGAAATTACTAGCGACTACCAGGCAGGTTTTCGACCTTACAGCAAATCCTTAAAAATGTTGGGAATAGAACACTGATATTCGTAATGTTTTTATTGATGACAGCATTGTGCTTTATAAACTATGAAAAATTACAGAAGAATTTAGCATCCCCAGTAAATGTATCAAAACAAAATTGTGTGTATGTGTCGGGATTCAAGGCAAAGTTAAAGTAAAAAAAAAAAATCATGCCCGAGTCCAACAAAGAGATACCATCTTAACTTCGTGCTGGAGATGGTTCTACGAAAATCCCAAAGTACCAACCACTGTGGTCTACAGCTGAATGAGTACCAAGATTTTAGGATATGCAGATGACCTGAATATTACTTCTTATTGACAGGACAGAAAAAAAGTAGGGCTTAACAGCAGCAATGAAATAACCAAGTATCTCATTTTTAATAAGTGCACTCATGAAAACAGGATCAATTTACAAATTAACGGTAACACCATTGAAAGAGTTTATACTGTTAAATACCTAGACGCCATGATAAATCAAGTAAATCTGATACAACAGAAAATCAGAAATAGAATTCAAACTGCTAAAGCATCTTAATTTGCAGTCATCTCTTCAAATCGAAACTTCTGTCTAGAAACACCAAGATCAGACTCTACATAACTATAGTATGTTCCCAAATATAGACTTTAACAAAACGAGAACATCTAACAATTTTTGCCGACCATTCAAAATAATGGTAAATGTCAAGAATTATTTATTTATTTATTTATTTATTTATTTTACATCGGCCTATTACTGCAACGAGGCTAATCGCCGATGCCAGGGGGCGAGCTCCTACACCTGGATGAGGGGTGAATGATTGTGAAATTAGAGTAATGTAAAACATATTATTCTCGCCCGAATAATATCACCAACGGAGAATCGAACTACCGACCGCACAATCCAGACTGTTTTCACCAGTCCAAGCTGCACGATTTAATGTGATCGGCCACTTCGTTGGCTTGTCAAGAATGAATATATCCGATAATTATATTCAAGACCGAGAGTAACACACGAAATGAGAGGCAGACAATTACAGTGAATAGGACATGTGATGAAAATGAAAGAATGGTAAAGTGGAATTTGTACAGATTTGAAGCACAACTTTTACATGTATCAACTTTTCCATGTATCGCGTATACTAATACTTGTTAGATCTTCGGTTAGATAATCCCTTCGTTTTTTGAAAGGTCTTCTGACTGGTTGATTGCTGTTTAGTTTCAGCCTACATTATTTATATAGCTTTATATAATATATGTTCGTCCACATTTAGGAAATGCCATAATCATTTGGTCCCCCCCCCCCCATTTGCACGTGATTGCAGGACGATGGAAGCTGTTCAGAGAAGAGCTACTAGGCAGCTTTTTGACTTTGTTCACCTTGATTACCAGGAACGTCTACGTCGCTTGCATTCGCCTACACTGCAATACAGCCGAATTTGTGGGACCTAATTCAAACCTAGAGAATTCTTCATTATAACTACTCGATGGATATGAAGAACATATTCCATCTAAACAGTGACATAAGGCTATGGTAGGAGTCGGGAACCCGCGGCTCTTTGCTGAAAAAAGTGCGGCTCTTAAGTTTTCAATAAAAATCTGACCAACACAGAACCTACAGTTACCAAAAAATCTCTTCTATTAAGTATATTTAAAAAAATTAGGATGTGCATAGAAAACGCCGTTAGCAGTGTAATGTCCGTGACAATAGCATAAAAAAAAAAAAATGAGACAACTGTGTAGGAAATACCACAGAACATTATATTTAAATGCTGGAACTCCTTTCCAGCTAACTATTCTAATGCCAGATAATTAGTTTTTGGGATTTTAACCTTATTTGAGTTAACATACAATTGCAATTTTTCTCTACGATGAACTACATTAAAAACAAACATAGAAGCAGACTGCAACATAAAACAGATGCAAGTCTAAAAGCGGAACTGCTTCTGAAATGCACGAAGTACACTTCAAATTTGACAAAATTGGCAAAAATGCCTAGTCCAAAAATCGTATTAAATATTAAAATTAATAATGGTTATATTATTTTTGCAATACTTTGTTGTATTTACGTTTACATAAATAAAATAAATATTTATGAAAAATATCGTTTTATTTAGGTGAAATATTAAAGGCACATTAAGATAGATCCTCCGCACGGTAAAATAGGTTTTTCGAATGGTACGCTAATCACAGTGAAAAAAGACTTTTGCACGATAAAATTGGTCTATAAACTTTAAGTTACTCGCAATGTAAAAATGTTAGTGCACGGTAAAATTGGTCTTTCGAACAGTGAGCTATGCACGGTTGAAAAGATCTTTCAAACTGCAAGTTAAGCAAGGTAAAAATGTTTTTTAACGGTTAAAAAGATCTTTCGAATAATAAGTTACGCACGGCGAAAAATGGCGCAATTTTTTTTAATGGGCTATTCATTTTATTGATAGGAGGACCTTTTTTAAAATTACAAGAACCTTATTAAAGGAGCTGCTAATTTATACCCTTTTATTTATTGTAATTAGAGAAAACAATAACTAATTTTTCAAAAGTTCCATTTATATATGTGTATCAAATGGAACAATCAATGTAAATACTGAAATATTGAATAAATAAATCGAATTAAAACTGCGGGTCCCTAAATTTAATTTTTTGTTCGTTTTTTGCTAAAATGGCTCTTCGTTTCCAAAAGGTTCCCGACTCCTGGGCAATGGTCATCAGTATAAATATAATTCATCTATAGAGCGTTAAGTTTATTTTTAAATGAATTAACCGTCAGAGCACATACAGTCCTTGATGGCAGTGTATACCATCAATGAAAAACTCGAATTGCTAAAAAATATTTACGGTCTGCGCCGAAATATCTCCCTCTCAAGTTTATACTCAGATTTATAAAGCTGTGTAAATAATTAAGGCGAAAATTGAACACTTATCGACCAGTGAAAACACCTCGCAAAAAAATTGACGGATCATCTAACCAGAACCGGCGACAGCTCTTTTCGCGCCCAGTGCAAGACCAGCCAAACTGCACCCTTTTATTACAATGTCCGATGGTGTACCGAAGAGGGGGGTTGGGGCACATACAACCCCAAAAAAATGTTCAAAAACAAGAATATCAACATCAATAAGGAAACATAATTTTAAAAATCTATATAATGATACAGAGCGATCATTAATTCCTGAGTGTTATGTAATACTTGACAGAAACATTTAGTTATCAAACTTATTTCCCAGGACATGTACACATAGGCATACATTCGTTTTTTATTACCATATAGGAATTAATTATTAAACGAACACTGTATTTCTCTACACCCCAATGAGTTGATAACAAATATGAAGTAAGCAACGGATTTTCGTCGTTCCTCGGGTGAATTCGGGCCAACGAAGTAATCTGATTAGTTCTTCGTTAAATTGTGTTTTCCAGCTGTGAATTAGAATACAGTTTTGATATTTGAAAACCCATTGTTTACCATTATGTAAAGCTCAGGAATTAATGATCTTACTGTATTATACAGGGTGTTCGTTTTAAACTGCTCACCATTGCTATCTCGAGAACTATAAGAGCTACGAGGTTGCTTAAACTAAACAACAAATACTATTTTACAGGAAAATATCACTGAGTGAAGCAATTTTTTATTTCGACCAGTAGTTCTCAAAGTACGTTGTGCAAGTTTCTTATTTTAAATACGAACACACATTATATTTTTAATTATTCGACAGAATATTCTATTCTGATTTCAACGATATAAACAAATCATAGCCTTACATCACAATATAATCGAGAAAAAGGCAAATTAATTTTATTTGAATTTTATTTTATATGGGGAGCTTACGGGTCTGAGCCCTCCCCCTAACATTAAAAAACACGTTTATAGCATAATTTTTCATGTAATTGAAAGAATATATTCGTTAACGAATGTTTTGAAGATTTTGCAGTAATTTTTTTTTTATATGGTTTAATGGTTATGGTTTATATGGTTCACAATGTAAAAGAAACCGCACAACTTGAATAGATACCATAGAACATACAGGCATAGTGCACATGAGACGTCAATAGGATGATTTTTGCTTTGTATTAATCAAACAAATAATTAACTTACATGTATAGCAGTTAATAACATTCCAGCTGCAATCGATATACTGATTTCATTATAGTAATGAATCTTCTTCTCGCCATCTGGAGTAAAACTGTACATCTGTTTAAAAACGAGAATCAGATAAGGTGCATCTGTTAAATATTCCTTCACCCAGTTTGTCCTTAAAGGTTTCAAGTCAGTCGTCCATTTCTTCCCCATTCTCTTGCCATAGTTAATTTCTTCTTCATGTTCTATTATCTCCCTGATTTGAGACTTTATTTCTGGATCACTCACTACAACGTAGGTCCATGGTTCAGTGTGTGCACCACTTGGAGCAGTACCTTAAATTATTTTAAATTATTTATAAAATGTTTCTTTTCTTAATATAAGTAAATGAATACCAAAGTAAACAAATACTAACAGAAAAATACATTGAGCCCAATTTTAGAATTCAGTTCCTATTTCAATTTATAATATAATCAAAATATTTAATAACGGGTACGCTAAAAAAAATCGATGAGTCGAAGCTATGAGCAAGAAAAGATGACGGATCGAAGAGATGAGAAAAGAAAAAGAAGGAAGACGGATGAAAGTGATAAGTTAAAAAAAGAATGTTCAAATTTTAACAACTGGTATGGACGTATACTCTAAATTTTAAATTTTTAAGTTTGTTAAAAAAAATTTTAACAAACGGTACGCGCGTTTGTTAGAGAAATTCGTGTTCTATTAATCAAAAGTCACTAAATATATAATAACTACAGGGTGTATCAAGCCACACGTCCACCTATTTTTCTCTCTCTCGATAACGCTATGTGTAAGAACGTAAGGGAAAATATAATGGCCAAAGTCTGCCCAAAGAATCGAATAGCAATATTGACATTTTTCAGAACAAACCAGAAATACAGAATATCAAGAACAACTTTTTTTTTATTTAATTTTTATTAGGATGCTTTAGCTGCTATAGCTATTAGCACCCGGAACATTTTTATACAGAGCGATCAACAAATCTTGTCCGTTATGCAATACTTGACAGAAACATTTACTTATCAAACTTATTTCCAAGGACATGTATACATAGGCGTACATTCTATTTTTATTACCTTATACGAATTGATTATTAAATGAACACTATTTTTCTCTACACGCCAATGAGTTGTTAACAGGTATTAAGTTAGGAACACATATTTTCGTTGTTCCTCGGGTGAGTTCAGACAAACGAAGTAATCTGATTGGTTCTTTGTTAAAATGGGATTTTCAGCTGTGAATTAGAATACAGTTTTGATATTTTTAAACTCATTGTTTACTGTTATGTAACTGACAAGAAAGAATGATCGCACAGTGTATCTATACTCTATCTCCGAAAGACTGATAGTAATAAAATTTATTATTTCTAAAAAGTTATTGTATTATCACACAGAAGCGGTAAAACAAAAGCGACAAAATATGAATAGTTCGAAACGAAAGATTGTTAAAAACAACCGAGTGTGCCGCACATATTGTATGGGAATACGAACTAAGGTTAGACAACAATAGAACACAATAGATCATAAAAGTTTGACCCTAAAATTTTGAGAAAAAAATATGGTCATAAGGGTGTGTTTAATGATATGATAAATATGGTCACAGGCGTGCGTTTAATAAAATGATAAATAGTAATATAGAAATACACAAAACCAATTTAAACGTGTTTAAAATGTGCACGCCACTGGTAACTGCCTGACAAAATGAATTATTACTATCAGTCTTTCAGAGATAGAGTATAGTTACTTATTATTTACAGAAATTATTTTTACATATATACATACACTTGCATATACATATACACATACGCATATATGTACATGCACATACAGTGGCGCACCCAGGGGGGTGATCGGAGACCCCCCCCCCCTTAGAAGGAAGGAAATAAATATAAAAACACACAAACACATTAATAAAAATAAATTAAAAAAAAAGACACATTAATAAAAGAAAATTTTAAAAATAGAGATGAGGACCTTTTTAGGGTTTTGTAGGTATGACCAAAAAACCCTTATATCGTCATTTTGTCGTCTGTCTGTCTGTCTGTCTGTCTGTCTGTCTGTCTGTCTGTCTGTCTGTCTGTTCGGTTAAAATTGTAGCCAAACGGCTAAACCTAGAGAGTTGAAATTTGGCATGCTTATACAACTCTTTGACCCGCACATAGGAAAAATACTAAAACATCTAAAAAACATACCCCCCTAAAAATATAAACAAATATGTGCTCATCGACTACAAAAATATTTTTTTTTAATTCTGAGTAGGGTATCAAATGAAAGCCCTTAGTACGTGGATTAACGATCAAATTTTTATTTTTGCAAAATAAATTATTTTGATGCAATTTTTGCCAAAATTGTGCAAAAAAATTTTTGTCCCACACCCTGTAGCCCAGATAGTTTATACTAAAAATCTAAAAAAAATCCAAGTAATGTATATTGGTGTGAACCGAAATAGTACAACAGGAATTTTTGATCAGATTATGTTTTCGGAAAATAACGCATTTTTTGTGGTTTTTGGTTCACAAAGTACAAAAGTTATACCAATGTAAGACACTCACATGCAAAGCGTCCGATGGCGCAACGGGTTAGAGCGCTGGTGTCGGAAGCTAAAATTCTCTGGAAAACGAAGGGTTTCGAGTTCGAGTACGGACGGAGTGAGTTTTATTTTTTCTGTTTTTTTTTTTTTGCATTTTTATTATGTTGAAATTATTTTGTCAAAATTCTAGTTATATTTTGACAAATGTTGTATTTAATTTTTAAGAGCGTAAATTTAATAACCAGTCTTATTATATGATTAACAGATGAATAATTATTTTAAAAATATCGTTCATTTTGCCGTGATTACTATAAAGTAAAATTTGTCCTACACACTCAGCATACCGCCTTCACTTATTATATACCTGCGAAACCCTGAAATGTGTGAATATTCACACTTCACATCAATTTTTTAAATGTTGTTATCTTACTTTTTAGGGTTTTGTAGGTATGATCAAAAAACCGTTATAACGTACTTCATGTGTCAAATGGACTAAAAATAATTTTTAATAACCTTTTTTGGTCATCATTTCGATTCGTATTCCTCCATTTTTTAAATGTTGTTATTTTACTTTTACGGGTTTGTAGGTATGACCAAAAACCATTATATCGTCACTTATGTGTCAAACAGATTAAAAATAATTTTTAAAAACCTTTTTTGGTCATCACTTCGATTCGTCTCCTCCCCATTTTTAGGGTTTTGCTGGTATGACCAAAAAACCCTTATACCGTCATTTTGTCATCTGTCTGTCTGTCTGTTCGGTAAAAATTGTAGCCAAACGGCTAAACATAGAGACTTGAAATTTGGCATGCTTATACAACTCTTTGACCCGCACATAGGAAAAATACTAAAACATCTAAAAAACATACCCCCCTAAAAATATAAACAAATATGTGCTCATCGAAAACAAAAATATATTTTTTAAATTCTGAGTAGGGTATTAAATGAAAGCCCTTAGTACGTGGATTAACGATCAAAATTTTATTTTTGCAAAATAAATTATTTTGACGCTATTTTTGCCAAAATTGTGCAAAAAAATTTTTGTCCCACACCCTGTAGCCCAGATGGTTTAAACTAAAAATCTAAAAAAAATCTAAGTAATGTATATTGGTGTGAACCGAAATAGTACAACAGGAATTTTTGATCAGATTATGTTTTCGGAAAATAACGCATTTTTTGTGGTTTTTGGTTCACAAAGTACAAAAATTATACCAATGTAAGACACTCACATGCAAGGCGTGCGATAACGTAATGGGTTAGAGCACTGGTGTCTGTAAATGCGCTGGAAAACGAAGGGTTTCGAGTTCGAGTACGGAGTGAATTTTATTTTTTGCATTTTTATTATGTTGAAATTATTTTGTCAAAATTCTAGTTATATTTTGACAAATGTTGTATTTAATTTTTAAGAGCGTAAATTTAATAACCAGTCTTATTATATGATTAACAGACGATAAATTATTTTAAAAATATCGTTCATTTTGCCGTGATTACTACAAAGTAAAATTTGTCCTACACACTCAGCATACCGCCTTCACTTATTATATACCTGCGAAACCCTGAAATGTGTGAATATTCACACTTCACATCAATTTTTTTTTAGGTCGTCACTTGAAATTTAGAAGTGTAAGACCTTATTCATAATTTAAATAATTTTGTGTCCCCCCCCCCCAACAAAAATTCCTGGGTGCGCCACTGTGCACATATATACTTATAATATTAAATGTTACAAGAATTATTTCATGAATGATTAAAAAGGGTAAATTAAAGCATATGATTACATCTATTGAATTTAAATTATGTTTATAATATTGGTTTGCCTCAAGAAGATTATCTAGGTTTTCTTTGTTATTAGACAGGGCATTTTTTAGGTTGTGGGGAATATTGTTGACATCTCGTTGGTCCTTATATTTGATGCAATAATAGAACAGCGTATATTTCGGCCGTGTGGTGGTATTTATATGAGCGATCTGCAGCGCCGGTTAGGTGATTGATCTTTGAACCGTCGGTGTATAGTGTTTATATTAGATTTGGATTATTTGGAAGTATTTTCTGTAGGTTTCTGGAGGAGTTATATCTTTTGAATATTTGGATAAAGATATGTTTATTGCTGGTTTTATAAGGAACCAAGGTGGTGTATGTGTTGGTATCTGGTAAATAGTGATTGGCAGGGTGGTTTATAGGTCATTGACGTCTTCTGTTAATTGGATGTGGAGAGGCAGATTGTTTTTCAGTAATATTTTCCCATTTGAGTGTTCAAAAAAGCTGTTGTTTACTGGGATATCTGGATGTTGTGGGAGATTGTTAATGTAGTTTAAGGCAAGTTGCTATCTTCGATATTCTAGCGTGGTTTGATTGGCTTCATGTAAAATACTTATTATTGGACTAGTTCTTAGTGCACCAGTTGCTATTCTGACTGCCATGTTTTGCACTAGTTCTATTATTTTGAGATGACTTGGTTTAGCATTTCTGAAAACAATGCTTCCATACAGAGCCGGCGCGAGGGTCTGCGGCGCCCATAGGCAAGATTTAATTGAGCGCCACTAAGTAGGGCGCAACTAGCTTTTTTCGAGGTCTTCCCTTCTAAATTTTAAATGAAGACTTAACAAAAAAAGGTCCTCAGTTCTAAATTTCAAGTGAAGAACTACAAAAAAAAAAGGTCCTCACTTCTAAATTTCAAGTGAAGACCTAAAAAAAAAAGGTCCTAACTTCTAAAATTACATTTCACTAAATTACTTTTACATTCATTTAGTATTTGGCGCCCTTTTGAATCTCACGTCAGGGCCCCCCTCGTAGCGGCGCCCGCATGCACCGCATGCCTTGCATGCTGTGCTCCGCCGGCTCTGCTTCCATAGTCTAGTTTTGATGTTTTTGATTGTAACGCATGTCTAGTTGGGTATGTTTGGATAGAGTTATTGAGGACAAACAACTTTTAGTTCAACATTTTTTTAATATCGTTTACATTTGTAAAAATTGTATTCTCTATCTTATTTTGAAAGTAAAATATTTTATTTACAAGTGTTCAGTGTCTTCCATTTTGATTTAAACACTTTTGCATCCATACTCTTGAGCTATCTGTAGCTCGGAGCATAATGGACAAAAAAATAATTATTAAAATTATTTCTACTTGAAAGTATGACTTGAAAGTGAAATATTTTTAATTATTATTTTTTATTACGCTGTGTGGTTTGATACATCTTGTATAATACCCAGCAAACATTTTTATACGGGCCAGTACTGGTAAAGCACATACTCCCCGGCATTGAAAGTAATGGGCCAGTACCCCGGTGTCCCCGTGGCCGTTACTGGCCCATTGATGTATCAGTTGCCGGCCCAGCAACGGTAAAGTGCAAAATAATCGCATTAGTTGCAAGATTTATTTCTGATGGTTTTAAGTAAAAAGTATGAGTGAAGAAGAGTGCTTATAAAATGCTGGTAAAGTACTTCGTATAGGCGGAATGCGAAATACAAATGTGAAGTACATTATTAATACTGGCGTTGCACTTACTTTTGGTGCCAGTAATTTACCAGCATAAAAGCAGTTTGCCGTTAGTTGAATGTTTGCTGGGTAGTTCCTATAAAAGTTCTTATATAAGAACCACAAACTGTTGTTGTTATGAAGATATAAGTTACTATTCTATAAAAATAGCTGGACTGTGGTTCCAACTGGAGCAATACTAAATACAGTAGTTTTCACTTATAACGAACCCGGTTAAAGCGAGTTTTCGGTTATAAGAAACCAATCTGAAAGTACGGACAAAAGTTCCATAAAAACTGTATTCATTTTTCTTCATATAACAAAGCCGGTTATAACGACCTTTCGGATAAAACAAACTGTTCCTTGTACCAATATATAATTCCAAAAGTTTTCGGTTATAACATACTTTCAACTGGACGGCAAAAATACGGGACTTTCCCGAATATATAAACCTAGCATATTTTAAATATGTATGGCCGGAGGTCTAGAAACGGAGAACTTGCCTTCTCTACCCCTATACGCCTATCTAGGCGTTGGGAACTTATTTTATTTATTTATCTACATTTTAAATACAAAGATTACTCAATGGTCAATATCAAGTCGCCAATTGTTCTCTAAGTTTATTTGCGCTGGTGCACGAAAATCTTTTAGAAATATTTTAATAAACCAGCCGAAGTGGTACGGCTTAATAACTAGATTAAAATTGCCCAAACAAAAGAAACCAAACTACATGATTTTTTAACATTTTGTAAATTCATTTTGTACGTGTTACATATATCTTAAAAGTTTTTTGTCTTTATTGTATTTTTTGTTCTTATTTTACGTGTTCTTATGTTTTGTGAATGAAAAAGTAAAATAAAACAGTTAAATCAGATGGTAATATTGTAACTTATCAGTAAAAACGAAACGTTATAATGAACCGTTTTTGTCGGTCTCTTAGAGTTCGTTATTTATTTATTTATTTAATTTTGGCCACATAACAGGCATAAGCCCAATAAAAGTGAGGCACTAAAGTAATTTACATACAAAGTTATTTACACAGTATCAAAAGAAAAAGAAAAAAACCTTAAATTATCAGTAGAATAATTATAACATAGATAATACAGAATATTATTTAAGTTTTAGTTAAAATTTTGTAGTATACTAATGATATTTTTCTTAAAGGTAATAAAACTGAAGGAAATGCGATTAATTGGTGAATTACAGGCAGAATTAGTTTTACTAAAAGGCAAAGATAAATGTTCACTAATTCTAGTATTGTAAATTGGGATTTTGAAGTTAAATTTAATTAGAAGATCAGGGCAATCAAAAATACTGTTGAAAATTTTAAAACAAAAACTTAAATCATGCAGAATTCTTCTGTTTTCTAAAGATAACATATTGAGTTTCACATTTTGAAATCTAAAATTTAATATTTTTAAAAATCTTTTTTGAATATTCTCAATTCGTTTAATATATACAAGATATTGAGGAGACCAACATACGGTACAAAATTCCAATTGACTTCTTACTAGAGAAAAAGAAAGAGATAGGAGTGTTTTATAGGATTTGAAGTCCTTTCCGATTCTAGATCCAAACATTTTATATGATTTTTTGATAATATAGTCGATATGTATGTCAAATATCAATTTAGTATCAAAATTTGCACCTAGATCTTTAACAATTGAAACTTGCTGGATAATATCACCGTTTAAATAATAGTTAAAATCAATTATACTTCTGTTTCTTGTAAAGGATATTTTAGAACATTTAGAAATATTCACATTTAATTTATTGATATTTAAAAACATAGATAGTCTATTTAAATCAGATTGAACTTGAAAACAATGTTGAAGAGATAAAATTTGTAGAAAGATTTTTAGATCGTCAGCAAAGAGAAGGAAGTTACAGTAATGAAAATAAGATAAGATGTCATTAATAAAAATGATAAATAGAAGAGGGCTAATGTGGCTTCCCTGTGGCACACCGGAAGTTATTATTCAGATTGATAACCATTTACAACAACGCATTGTGTCCTATTTGTAAGATAACTTAGAAACCAGGCTAACAAGTTGCCATGAATGCCAATTTTTTCTAATTTATGTATTAATATATTGTGATCTATTTAATAAAACGCTTTACTAAAATCAGTATATACGGCATCCACCTGTAACGTTGGTCCATAGATTTTAAGATGAAGTCCGTGTACAAAGTTAAATTGGTGTCAACAAACCTTCCAGGATAAAAACCATGCTGTTGAAAAATTATGTCACTTTTACCAAATGAAAGTAAGACTTTGTAAACAAGTTTTTCAAATATTTTTTCAAAAATGCACAGCTTAGAGATAGATCTATAGTTTTCTACTAGTGTTTTGTTGCATTTTTTGAATCCTGGAACAACTAGAGCCTTTTTCCAAAGAGTGGGGTAAATTCCTTCACTAATGTCGGGTTGCTAACGTAAGAGTTTTCTCTAACTCGAGTTAAAATCATTTGTTTTTGTATGTTGTAGCATACAAAAACAAATGATTTTAACTCGAGTTAGGGATAACTCTTACTTTAGCAACCCGCCATAAGAGATTTATTGTAAATTAATGTTAATGGTTTACTCAGTGGTTCCGCACATTTTTTGATAAAAATGCATGGGAGGTTATCAGAGCCTCCACCTTTACGTACGTCTAATTGCAAAATTGTGTCAAGTATTTCAGAAGTATTAAAATAAATTTTTGATAGAATTTTATTTGAAAATGATGTATAATTTACATTAGTTGTAGGAACAACAGATGGAGCCGTATACACCAAGCTAAAATAATCATAAAATAAATTGCAAATATCAGCTGCTTCATTAGAAGTGGAGTTATTATATGACATACAACTAGGGAAAGATTCTTTCTTAGTAGAATTTATATTGATTTATATTGGACCAGAATTTTTTTGTGTTAGATGGAATTTAGTCCTCAATATCTTGTAAATAATCATTATAACACACTCTTGTTAGATATTTAACACGTTTTTTCAAATAGGAAAATTCTACGTAATACGCTTTTGAATTATATTTTTTATATTTCGTATGAGCCTTATATTTTTCTTTAATTAATTTAATTAATTCAACAGTGTACCATGCAGGATATACATTTATCCTGACGCGTTTACAAGGAACATAAGTATTGATTACATCATGCAGAATATCATAAAACAATTTTGTACTTTCATCTGCGTTTAAGTTAATAAATTTGAAATTCCAGTCAATATTACCAATTATTTTAATTATTATCATCATAATTATACAAAAACATATTTCTAGGAATAATATTTAGTTGTTTAATAGTTACATTGTTAATGTAGGTTTCCAGTGGCGGGTGATGAAGGTCAATTTTACTAAGGGGGCTTGAACAGTTAATAACATTTACTTCACTTATGTCACTAATAATTAAATCTAATATTCTGTCATTATGATTAGCAATATCATTATATTGATTGAAGTTTCAGTAAGCCAAACAATGAACAAGATTGTTAGAAGCATTGTTGTAAATGTTATTAGGGATAAACTCATTGCCGTTCATAGACCATTTTAAGTGAGTCAACAAAATCGGGATTCTCAGCTTAACTCAACCCGATTCCAGAAATGCATGATCCCCATTCTATATTCTAATTTGAACTTAACCAGTTGAATTATTCTATTACTTCTATTACAAAATATTACAATAAGATAGTTGCAACACAATTATTTTTTAAATATTTCAACCAAGTACAAATTTAACAAGAATTTATTGTTGCATGAACTATACTAGACAACCAATTAGATAATATAAAAACATACCTGCAGTTCTTATTATATTACGTATCGTCTCAAGTGAAACAGATTCCTTGCTGAAATGCCGAACGGTTCTGCGTTTATTCATAAACTGATAAAACTCATTTGAGCGTTTAGTTGATTCTGACAAAGAAAATTTTTCATATACCAAGGGAACATGTTTAAGATCATTTGGTAAGGCAGATCTAAAATCTGGATCATATTCCGAACCTTCATCTTCAGATGCTAGTTCTTCCTCAGCGACTAAAAAACAAATTAACGATAACATTAATATAATTATCACAGGTATTAACTAGTTTCTTTGACCTTACAACATATATGGGTATAAGGAACATATTAGTTTGTATATAATTCTATGTTGTTGAGTACACCGTACTCTTCAGTTTTGAATAAATAAATCTGTCAGAGTAACTACGATAAAATATAAATCATTTACCTTTCACTGATGCAAACAAACTAACACAAAAATATTAATTATTTATTATCTTATTTACTTGTAGTAACTCATTAGCTTTTTACAAATGTATTTACTGTGAATCCAAAAAATTATATTTCAACAAATATAATTTTGTTGGTTATGTTATGCCTAATAACATACAAAGATATTTAGAATGAGCTAAATTTTAGAAGACGCTGACGTGTTGCAGGTTGCAGTCAATTTAAAAAAAAATATGTCCTTTGCTGCTTTAGTAATTAGCCAGAACAATTATTATTTTTGAAAAATTCTATGCCTGAACGGGATTCGAACCCGAGACCTTAGCAACGCAGAGAACATGCTGTCAAATTGGAATTATGAACATCTGACAACAATTAAAAAAAAACTTTTTTATAAAATTATATTTTTTGCACCAGTAATATAATCTCTTCATTCTATTTACAACAATCTTTAATGTATAAAAATAGTTAAATAAGAACAGGGTGTAAGAATACTTTAAAAATAATAGTATAAAAAAAATAATAATATAAATACAGTCTGTTCCAAACGGTTAAGCGGAACTAAATGGGATTTTCGTTCTTTTAGGTTGTCACGAGAAGGGACCTTGCTGGGGTTATTTCATTTTTCACGTTGGATGTCAAAATTTTAAATTCCAACAATGAAACCATAGAAACGAATGACATGTCAAAATTAAATTGTTTTTTTTTACAAATTTTAATGACAAAAAAATAAATAAATGGGAAATTTGTATTAAGTATGCACAAAATATCAAAATATAAAGAAAATGACATTTTAAAATGATATTAACCTTAACCAAAAATGTTAATTGTAAGTATGATTTACAAAGCTTAAACAAAACGACCGAAAAGCACGATTTAAGCGATGAAAGTAACTAGATTGCAAAATCTAGTTCCGCTTAACCGTTTGGAACAGACTGTATAAGCTGTTCACTTTTGTAAGAACACACTATGGTCTATTTCAAAGTAGAAAAATGTGTGTAAGAAGACAGGAGCTGTTTGTCCTTGCTTCGGATTGGTTTAGATCGTCATCCCTATTACACTGTAAAAAAATTGTTTCTAGTCCAAGTTGACAGATGTTCAGTGTCGTACATTGGAAATATATATTATTTATATTATTTAATTTTTCTGATATATTTTGTTATTATTTACATATTTAGACTTTTATTTATATTCTTGGCGTAGATTTTATGGAGAAAATTCTCCATGTAATTTGTTTTTACGCAGTTATATATTTTTTAGGTTATCTGACATATAAATATTTTTTGACAGTTGACAATTAACAGATCAAGAAAGAGGACTAATGTGAGGCCAAAAGACAGCCCAGCTGATTGTGCCCAAAGAAGAAGTTATTGATAAAATTTTTATACCTTCATATATACATATATTTTTAATTTTTATTTACAATAATTATTTAAATAAGAAACTTTAGCTCTGAAAATATATTGTTTGTTTTATTGCGTTGTTTAAACTCTTTTAGCCAAATCTCTCTTTTTATATATAGTACATAATTTTTAAAATTAATATTTTTTTAACTTTTTCTAATTTCCCATTAAACTGAATTTATGTCGTACAAATAACGTAAGTGTATTATCTGCCTAGATTATTTTAATATCTTATTAACCTTTTTTATATTTAAAAAAAAATCACTTGCTAACCCAGTTGCTACACCCATGCCCTAGTTGTAACTTATTTTAAATTTCCCGCTATACTGTATTTGATCAGTGTAAATCGTACTCGGTTCGCAGCGCTATCTACTTTTTTCTACTTTGAAATAGACCATAGATCTGGTTATTTTGGTTACTTTTATGGTGTGTTACTGACTTTAAATGTCAATTAAAAATATTCCTTACGCTGTAAAACCGACTTTAGGTTGACAAGGTTATGATCACTATAATTAAGATATAATTTTTCATTATGACATATGTCAAATGGATCGACATTTTAAAAAAGTGACATTTTTTAATACCAACATGACATACAGCTTCAAAGGTGCAAACTATTGAAAATAAAATTCCCTCTTAGTTTGTTCTTACAAAAGTGAACCGGCTACAGTCTGTTCCAAACGGTTAAGCGGAACTAAATTTTGCAATCTAGTTACTTTCATCGTTTAAATCGTGCTTTTCGACCGTTTTGTTTAAGCTTTGTAAATCATACTTACAATACACATTTTTTGTTAAGGTTAATATCATTTTAAAATGTCATTTTCTTTATATTTTGATTTTTTGTGTCATTCTTAATACAAATTTCCCATTTATAAATTTTTTTGTCATTAAAATATATTAAAAAAATAATTTAATTTTGACATGGGTCATTCGTTTCCATGGTTTCATTGTTGTAATTTTAAATTTTGACATTGCAACGTGAAAAATGAAATAACCCAAGCAAGGTTCCTTGTCGTGACAACCTAAAAGAACGAAATTTCCATTTAGTTCCGCCTAAGCGTTTGAAACAGACTGTATATAATAATATAGAGTTTTTCGATGATTAAGTTTTTTTTTTTTTAAAGATAATAAAAAAAACTACCGAACATTTCACACTTATCTTTCTATTAACAATTAATAATTTGCCGTCCGAGTGCGGTGCCATCCCTTACACCCCCGGATTGCGGCCCTGTGTATTTGTATGGAGAAGTATAATATTGGGGGGAGGGGCACTTAAAGCTAAGCCACTGCACCGCGCCATAATAGATAAATACAACAGATTATTTTTTAATGTTTTAAGCTTTAACTGACCCATAGTTTAGTAAAATATAAACTGTACTCCATACTATTATATCCAGGGCTATTATGCTGAACAGGCTGAAGCCTAGGAGCTTACAGTTTCGACTCTCGACTAAAGGCCCACGAAAACAAAATATATATTTCTGTCTACACACAAAATATATTGCACGAATGATTCCAAAAATAAGTTTTGTTTATTATTATTTGTTCATACTATATATTAAACTAGCTGAGTACCCGTGCTTCGCTACGGTTTATTGACGGTTTGCCATCATCGTGCAATTATTGTAAGTCATGATTCTTTATAGATCACATTGCTGACTCTCTCCTCAGGTGTAGATTCACCCCGTTAGAGGTTCATTTGTGTAAAATTCGTAGTATGTTTCTAAACATGTGCACGGGTAACTTTTAAGTTATAAAATGAATGTTATAACTTAATAAACACAGGAAATACGACGGGTTGTATAATTCACGATTATAGATTTACCCCTTTAGGGGTTGATTAGGAAAGAATCCAGAAATAAAATTTTCGACATTTGTATGGTTAATCTTTATAAGCAAAAGCCAAGTCGATGTCTTATTGGTACTAAGAGATATTAAGGAATTCTTGATATCACATTTCAGCCCTTAGGGGTTGAATTTCGAAAAATACCGTCTTAGTGGGAACTTACGTCATACAGGGAATATACTTTACGAATTTCATTTATCTTGTCCAGAGGACGTTCTATCGAGTAAAAAATACCCATTTACCCCTTTAGGGGTGAAATTTTTAAAAACTGTCAAAACCATTTCGTGATATTTTAAAAAGACACCGATATGCCAAAAAAGGATTGTTATAACTCAATAAACACAGGAAATACGAAGAGTTGTATAATTCACCCCGACTGTAGACCCCTATAGGGGTTGATTCGGCCAACATCCTGAAATAAGTTTTTCGTATGGGTAATCTTTGTAAGCAAAATCCAAGACGATATCTTATTGGTCCTAAGAGGTATTGAGGAATCTTTGAAATCACATTTCACCCCTTTTCACTTCTTAGGGGTTGAATTTCGAAAAATCCCGTCTTAGTGTATGCTTACCTCATGGAGGGAATATACTTTGCGAACATCATGTATCTATGTCCAAGGGATGTTCTATCAAATAAAAAATATCCTTTTACCTCTTTAGGGGTGACATTTTGAAAAACTGTCAAAACCATCGAGATATTTTAAAAAGACATCTATATGTCATATAGGAATTTAATAACTCAACAAACACAGGAAATACGTCGGGTTCTATAATTCTCCCTGATTGTAGATTCACCCTGTTAGGGGATGAATAGGACAAAATCCTGAAATAAGTTTTGCAACATTTATATGGATAATATTTAGAAGCAAATATGAAGGCGATATATAATTGGACCTGTGAGATATTGAGGAATCCGTGAAAACACATTTTACCCCATTTCACCCCTTAGGGGTTGAATTTCCAAAAATCATTTCTTAGGGGGTTGTTAAGTCATAAAAAGGATATACTCCCCGAATTTTATGTTTCTCTGTCTAGACGACATTCTATCGAATATAAAATACCAAATTACCCGTTTAGGGGTGAAATTAAAAAAAAAAGGTCAATACACTTAAATATTTTCAAAAGACACCTATATGCCTAAAAGAAATGTTATAACACAACAAACACAGAAGATGCGAAGGGTTCCATAATTCACCCTGATTATAGATTCACCCCTTTAGGGGTTGATTAGTAAAAAATCCTGAAAAATAAGTTTTTCAACATTTATGTGGGTAGTCTTTGTAAGCAAAAGCAAGGCGATATATTCTTGACCTAAAAGATACTGAGGAATCCGTGAAAACACATTTCACCCCTTTTAACCCCTGAGAGGCCGAATTTCAAAAAATTATTTCTTAGGGAGTTCTTAAGTCATAAAAGGAATATACTCCCCGAATTTTATGTTTCTTTATCTAGACGAAATTCTATCGAATAAAAAATACCAATTTACCCCTTTAGGGGTGAAATTTAAAAAAACGGTCAAAACACTTTCTAAATTTTCTAAAAAGATACCCATATGCCAAAAAGGAATGTTATAACACAAAAAACACAGAAGATGCGAAGGGTTCTATAATTCACCCTGATTGTAGATTCACCCCTTTAGGGGTCAATTAGATCAAAATCCTGAAATAAGTTTTTTAATATTTACATGAGTAATCTTTGTAAGCAAAAACCAAGTCGATATCTTATTGAACCTAAGAGATATTAAGGAAACAGTGAAGCCATATTTTACCCCTTTTAACCCCCTTTTCACCCACTTAGAGGATGAGTTTCGAAAAATCCGTTCTTAGTGGGTGCTTACGTCATGGAGGGAATATACTCGCCGAATTTCATGATTGTAGGTTCAGTGGTTTGGGCTGGGCGTTGATTATGAGTAGGTAGCTTAGTTACGATTTTATATATATAGATTATTCTTATTATATATTTTTATTAATTTTTACGATTTTTACTGATAATTTTAGTTGCATATGTCTGCATATTTTGAATAACTGCCTGCATATTTACACTATTTTTACTGCGTATATATGTACATATTTTGTACTTTTTTGCTTCATATAATTCCGTGTTAATAATGATAATAATAACATATTTATTTAACTATATTGCAGTCAGCAACCCGCACTACTCAAAGAAGCAACTCTCCCAAACCCCGCCTAAGGAGTCTCATGTTATATAACCTTATTAGTTAAATCATTGTGACTGAAACCCGAAGGATTCATGTAAATTCACTGAGTTGACTCAATGATTCAAATTAATTTACTGAGTGGGGTTAATAGAGTCGAATATGTTAAGTCAATTAAAAGTCTCACCACTAAATCAGATTAATAATTTTTGACTAATATTTTGTTTATTAAGATTTAATTCAAACTTTTATCAATAATTTCAAGTGTGATTTTACTATAAAAATTTCGAAAAATCTTTAAATAGTTTAGTTCAAAGTAATTGATTTGTTAAAAATATTAGGTGCGAGTAAATTAATAAGAAATATTTATAATTTTCTCAAAAGATTAAATAAATATTTTAAAGCAATATACAATTACTAACTATGTATTAAACTTGTAAATCTTACCTTCATCTGGAGTTTTATAATCGTCTTCAACATTATTTTTAATTTTTGAACCGAGAAAATTGTAAAAGAACCTTGCCGAAATGTAACAAACAATACCAGCAATAAAATATTGCCAATAATTCTCAATAAGATTCATTGTAAATTTTGACATATTTATGTGAAACTAATTGAATAACACAAGAGAGTTTAACAAACTAACTATCCTGTTTACTGCAAAAAATAAAGCAAAATTACACTGCGTTCACTGTAATCAGCTTTTGATAACTGACTGGTATCAATCCGGTTGTTTTTTACTTTCTCTGGCCTTATTACATAGATACTATGTTAATGTAGCAACTGAAGTCAATACTCATATAATATGTATTAAAATTACGTGACATGAGCTTGTAAGGGCGAAAATCAATTAATGTACAGTAGAATAAAAATGTTTTTAACCTGATTAAAAGCATACTATATTTAAATACTTTTTTCACACCTACACACAATTTACTCACGCATTATTATTACGCTCTTAATTAATATTAAAATTACGTCACTTAAAAAAACAGCAATTTAAAATTTTTTCGTTTGAATGATACTAATATTTTCATTTCAGTGGTGAAAGTTAATGTACG
The DNA here is from genome assembly GCA_963971575.1 of Liopterus haemorrhoidalis. NCBI lineage: Eukaryota > Metazoa > Arthropoda > Insecta > Coleoptera > Dytiscidae > Liopterus > Liopterus haemorrhoidalis. Next base: position 33,903,987 of record OZ020618.1, read on the forward strand.
GGGATAAAATTAAGATATCGAGTTTTATCCAGTTTTTTATGTTATGGTGTAATATCGTTTGTCATGTCTATTTATTTCATGTGTGTTTATTATATTATATTAATTATTTTGCTAATATATACATACACTATGCGTAATACGAGGGTTACGCTAGAATTATTGAGAATAAGAAAAACAGGTAAGCCGTGGAATACAAAAATAGCACTATCATTTTATGCAGTTATTTATCTGTCATTTGAAGTTAAGTTGTAAAAGTTACGTTAGTTAAAATTCTAATTAATTTTTGAAAGAAACATTGTGAGTCAAAACATGCAGCGCCGTTTTGACACAATATTGCATTCGTAGGCCCCATCAATTTAATTTTCAAGTCATTTTTATTAGTATTATATTTACATTATTTTTTAATTTTTAGCTTGGTACACGTTGCTACACTTTAATATTCATCAATAATTAGGATTTTTGAGGGTATAGAATTTTATATCATTACTAACTAAAAGAAAATAAAGTCGACTGACAATATTGCGTTATAACAGGAGTGTAAGTCACAAAAAGTCAACAAAAAACGATCAAGAATACTAGAAAAATACAAGAAAAACACAATTTGGCGACAAATGACCTTGGCAAAATGCTAATGCTAAGAGTCACTTAAGAATTAATATCATCTTAAGTTATTCTTAACTGTTTTCTTTTTATTACAGAGGTTATTGAATATAATTATATATTTTCAATTTTTTATTTTTGTTATATTCGGGTCAACAATTTGTTTAAAATTTCATTTTCAGACTTTCGTAGTTTTGTAGCTTTGTAGGCCCTAGGTACAGTTCCTACTGTGCCTAATAGATAAGACGGCCCTGAAAATATGGAATTAACCAGAGAGCATTTTAGATTCATGATTTATTTTGATTTTTTAGATTCAGATTGTAGTGATCAAGTGCCTATTTTTGGCTATAATTTACTGATATAAACAGGGCCGCCGCAACCCAGGGGTGCAAGGAGTGCATTGCACCTGGACGGCAAATTTTTATTTTTAGAATTAAACATTCATTAATAGTTAGCACAGAAAGAACAGTGTTTGAAATAATCGATAGTATTTCTAGTGAATGTGCAGTACATTTTGCATCGGAAGCGCTACACGCGGCCCTCTGGCCTGCTTCCATCTTTTAAAATTCTACGACTTTTACGTCACGTCCATTTTGTAAGAGCGACAATATGAGGTGCGTTCGGCATAAGCTAATAATCTACACATTATGCATAATATACACGATAAGCGTTCGTCATAAAGTTTCTGTGTGCTTTGTGCTGCACGAAGATCGTTTGGCAGATACTGTGCAGTGCAGTTTGTGTTGCACAATCGTCACAATCGTCGTACGGCAGTCTGTGCAATAGTGTTTTTCGCGGTAAAAATACAAAGTTATTATTTCTGCAAAACGATATGAGTGAAAACAATCAAGTTATCATTGTTTATGCCTGCAGCATTTGCAAAATAAATAGTATAGACATGAACCTCATGATGGAACATATAAATACACTCAAAAAGACTTAAAATTTTCTGGATGCAGGCGGAAATGTACTTTAAATTGATTTGTAGTCATGTTTGGAACAGTACTCTCTGCGTATTCAAACACTTTTTCCAAAATATTTTCTGGTTTGGAAAATTCTTCTGAATTGTCTTCCTCATCAAATTAAATTTCTTTTATATTACTTAAAAGCATCGCAAAACCTTCATGCGCCATTTATATATTATCGTATAAAACAATTAGCAGAAGACAGACTTTATGTAATTACACACATCTAAATCATTTGTTTACAAAAAAAAAAAAAAAAATAGGTTAGAATAATAGTTTGAATAACTGCATAATCCGAACAAAGCGTTCGTCTTTAACTTTCTTGCACAGTATGCACAGTGGATATGTGACAAAAAACTTGCACAACACAGAGTTAAGACTGCACAGTTATGCCGAACACACCTATGATGAGGGCGGAGGGTACGCTCACGGTGCCTCTGGTTATAAAGAATTTGAACAAGGCAGGAATTCTGTTCAACACCAGAAAGGAGCCGGGTGTCCTGCTCCAGCTGTAACAAAAAAAAAAAAAACTCTCTGCTGATAAGAAAATAATTCAAGAAGACAATAAAACTAAAGATCGGATCCTCAACTATTAAAAGAATCTAGAAAAAACTAGAAAGAACTATTAAAGAATACATCACCTGTATTTAAAAAAAAGTTGTCGTTTTGTGCCACATCAGATTTCTAATTTCTAAAAATCGGAGCGTTAAAGAATTTGCCATGAAACCGTAAAACTCTTCAATACTTAAAATTATGACAGAAATAAAACAATAAATAAAAAAAATAAAAAGAAATTATGACAGATGTCGAAACTTCTATTCCTTTTATCGACATAATTAATGAATATGGGAATCTCCAAGAATAACCAAGAAGTAGCGAGCCATGAAAAAAGTAATGTAGGTATGCAGTATTTTTGAGAGGTGCGGGCCTCTTAAAGACAATTAGACTGGATGGACAATACACAATTACAGCTAAATGCTACAAATGTTTGCTTGAAGTGGTCAGTGGAGTTTCAAAGAAAAGGATTATGTTATATCATTACAAGATATCTTCCCATAGAGCAGCTTCAACTCTCCAGTTTTTTGCGAAAAAAATAAAATTATATAAAACACCCATCAAACAAACAAAATAGAACACCTATCATACTTACCTGATTTAGTAATGTACAACATTGAGCTATTTTTTGGGCTTAAAAAAATACTGGGTAAAATGTTTTCGTTTCAGGAAGAGTGTGTTGCTGCAATTCATACTAATTTTGAGGAAGATTGTTTGGAAGCTTTCAAGAAGTGGAAGGAAAGAATGGCCAAGTGTATTATTGTTGAAGAAAATTATTTTGAACATATTTAAAATAAAATCCTAAAAATTATGAACCATGTGTCTCATTCTCAAAAATTCTAGTGTTATCCTGGTATAATTGTTGAAGAAGAACAATATCAATAGCAATATTAAAGATTGGATGGAATTTTTCGTTATTCCTAGGTAAAACATGTCATTCGCCATTCTCAGTTATTTTGTAAACTCGTGAGAATGGCATAAAAGCCGAAATACGTATTGAGAAAATAAATATATTAGTGAAACCAACCTAGTGATTTTAATTGAATTTTTAGCAATTTTAGAAATATGTATTATTTAAAAAATGTGTATAATTTTATTACAAACTAGCTGGAATACCCGTACTTCGTACAATGTTTGTAAATAAAACGTGACATATTTCAATTTCAAGTATAATAGAAAATAATCGTTTCTTTATTTTAAATCATTCTTTTGTATACATCTTCAGTGTTAAGTAAATAATAAGTGAAATACTTATTATTACGTTTATATGTAGCTTTCCTCGTAGCTTCCCAAATAGTTTTTTTTTTTCATATTTATTTTGTTAAGTAAATGATAAATTAGATAATTAAACCTTACAAGCAGTGGCGGATCTAGATTTTTGGGGGCCCAGGGCTTAAAAATACCAAAAAATAAAAGACAGTATTAAAGGTTAATTATTATTAATTACATTTTTGTTAAATATATGTATTAAGACAGGCCTATGCAACCTTAGGCCCGCGGGATGGATCCGGCCCGTTGCCTCATTTTGTCCGGCCCGCGATAACTATCCAAAATTCCATTGAATCTGGCCCGCGAGTATAGCTTTTTTTCAACGTATATCGCGTTTTCAGAGATCAAATGCGGGTAAACGGTTGACGTTGATGTAGAATAAGCGCCACTTTAGCGCAAATGGAACTACTTGAGCTACAGGGAACTCAGCCGACCGGCATAGCGTAGTGGTAACACATGTGCTCTGCGTTGCGAAGGTCTCGAATTCGAATCCCGTTCAGGCATGGAAAATTTTCTCAAATAAAAATTGTCCTGGAAGCGAAGAAGCGAAGCTCTTTGGAAGCACATACAAATTTGAGCAGTTATTTTCTCGGTTGAAGTTCGTTAAATCAAAAACAAGGACGCGAAGAACGGATTCGCACCTAGAAAACTCGTTGCGGTAGTATCGGGGAAATCAGTAGTCTCCGCGAACATTGACAAACTTGTGAGCAATATGAAGTCCCAACCGTCCTATTAAAATTAACATTTGTTCTTATTCAACAATGTTTATGCATTGTAAAAGATGTTTTATTTTTTTCTTGTGTTTTTTTATGTATAGTATAAAAAATTTAGAATGTTTTATCATTTTTATAATAAGGACAATTTCAGTGAAGTAATTTCACAAAACTGATGATTCTAAAAAAAAAAAAATCCTTAGAAAGTTCTGGCCCGCGAATGTATTTCAGATCGCTATCCGGCCCTCGGTCTTTTAGCAGTTGCACATGCCTGTATTAAGAAGTACAAACATGAATATTAAAGTACAATCACAATTATTTATTGCATTTTCATTAAACATATATTAAGTACAATCACAATGAAATTAAATATAATACAATGACGATAACAGATTATTAAATTTTAAAATTATTAATGACGCATTTTTCTGACTTTTGTCCTTAATAACTTCATCATAGTTGTGTTTAGCAAAAAATTATTAGAATAATTTTAACTAATGCTTTGGTTATCTACTGATCGTTCCTTGAGGTGATAAATGATAAAAATTAATCACGTTTTAATGTTGGATATTATTTTTTTATTAGCTGGCGCTTCACTTATGTTGATTTTTAATAAATATTAGTAAATTTGTGTTTTTAATTTTTTTGTTTTGATCTTTTCTCTTATAAACCGTGCTTGGTATAGAATATATTAGGTACATGTCCGAGAGGTTGGGGGCCCCTTGCGGATCTGGGGCCCAGGGCTTAAGCCCTATTAGCCCGTATGTAGATCCGCCACTGCTTACAAGTAACAATCCCCTTGTCCCCTAAATAATCTTCTTATTAAAAACTGGATTGAAGAGAAGAAGAAAAAAGTGTGTCTTCATACACAATTTTGATTTCGTACCTGCTCAAATATTCATCCAATCGAAAAAGGATATAGAATAAAAAAGATATATTTTCTTATTATAAACAATTTTGGTCATATAGGTATGATTTTACTGTTAAATCAATAATAAGGGCGTTATTTCAAAAGTTTAGCTTTAGGGTCCCCCCCGTAACTCTCCAGATATTCATCTAATTGAAAAAATGCAGTGAACAAAAAATACAATTTTTTTGTATTATTATATTTTTCTGTTAAGTTAATAATAAGGGAGATATTTTAAGTTTTTTAATAAACAATTTTAACCCCAAAATACCCACCATAGAATGAAATATTTGAAATGCCTTGTATGCCTGTTCGAATCCTGGTTTTACTTTATCATATCAAATTACAGACAGACAAAAATAGTTTTTTTTTTTTTTGATATTGTCTTACAATCATCTGAAACGTGTAGAAACCAAATATGAGGTCGAAAAAAAACAGATATAGCCTCCGATTTTAAATTATATTTATTTTGGGGTGCTTCAACTGCTTGGTTATTTACACTCCGTGACAATATTTACATGGTACTACATTAATTACATTACATAGATTATATTAAATAGTGGTACTAAACTGTTTATATTTCGTTGAGAGCCTCCAATTGTATTAATATAGATTTAATAATATAAACGTGGAAAATCTTGGAATTTACTATAGAATAAACGTGTTTACTCAATTTTTGAAAAATCATCAGCTGCTAAAATATACATTTATAGGACAAAAAGATATTTTAAAATCTAGACTAAAAACCAGACGAGAATAATAGGTATTTTAAAAACAGACTTATTCTTTTGATTTAGTTGATTGCAATTTAAATATTTTAACTTTGTAGCATTTTATTGCAAAAATAATTTATTAAGATTTTCGTAGGGTAAAACAAACTACATAATTAAAGAAACATCACACTATCCAAGATTATGTAGTTTGTTTTACACTACGAAAATCTTAATAAATTATTTTTGCAATAAAATGCTACAAATGGCGCCCAACGTGGGGCCAAATACCAGTTATGGCAAAATAAATTTTCAAATATGGCATCAAAATGAGCTTAATAATATTTTCAGATGTTTAATAAACATTTAATTTTTCCGAATATATTCCTATAAAAGCTGTTGAAAATTAACATTACCATTAACAACATGTACAGTTTGCACGATTTATTTTACGTTAAATTATTTAAAAACGAACTCTATTTCAAAAGATCGTTTAAACGAACCTGTTTTTTTAGGGTTTTGTACGTATGATCAAAAATCCCTTATAACGCCACTCATGTCTATCCAGGGTCGTATTTACGGTCGTATTTAATGGCGCATGAGGCGATAGCTGGGGGTCCCTCTTGACAGGAGGGGCCATGTTGGACTATCTTTAAAATATTTGTTCGAAACATATACTAATTTATCATAACTTAAAATATTATCATTTTGCAATACAACAAATCCTAATAAATACGTTTATTGAATAATTAAATAATAAACCTTAAATATGTATTCTATATTAATAAAATCGAAAGCTATAACTAACTTTACACATTACAAAAACTATAAACATTTATTTCCCATATTTGGTTTCTATACGTTTCATATGATTGTAATGATTGTAGGAAGAGCCGATATCGAAAGATCAAAAGCGATGTCGCTATGAACGCTTGGCCCAGTGGCGGAACTACAAATTAGACCCCCCCCCCCCGCCAAGCCTTGGCCGCTACAAGCCGGTTATCCGTGTACAACAAAATCCGCAATGACATCTCAAAATTTTTATTCTAAAGGATTGTTTCGGGATTAAATCTGTTTAAGTACTAAAAAACCTAAAATGTCTCTTTTAATATTGCCTTACCAGAAAAATATATATGTTACAAATTGTTTATAATCATATATATAAAATCTTAACTTAGCTACCCACTCATAATCAACGCCCAGCCCAAACCACTGGACCTACAATCATGAAATTCGGCGAATATATTCCCTCCATGACGCAAGCACCCACCAAGAACGGATTTTTCGAAACTCTTCCTCTAAGTGGGTGAAAAGGGGGTTAAAAGGGGTAAAATGTGGCTTCACGGTTTCCTTAATATCTCTTAGGTCCAATAAGATATTGACTTGGTTTTTGCTTACAAAGATTACTCATGTAAATATTAAAAAACTTATTTCAGGATTTTGTTCTAATCGATCCCTCAAGGGGTGAATCTACAATCAGGGTGAATTATAGAACCCTTCGCATCTTCTGTGTTTATTGTGCTATAACATTTCTTTTTGGCATATAGGTGTCTTTTTAAAATATTTAGAAATTGTTTTGACCGTTTTTTTAAATTTCATCCCTAAAGGGGTAAATTGATATTTTTTATTCGGTAGAATATCTCCTAGACCTAGAACCATATAATTCGGAGAGTATATTCATTTCATGACGTAATTACCCCCTAAGAAAAGATTTTTAGAAATTCGACCCATAAGGGATGGAAAGGAGTAAAATGCGTTTTCATGCATTCCTCAATATCTTTTAGGCCTGATGAGATATAGACTTGGTTTTTACTGGCAATGTTTACCCATACCAATGTTTAAAAACTTATTTCAGGACTTTGCTCTAATCAACCCCTAAAAGAGTGAATGTTCATTTAAGGTGCATTATAGAACCCGTTGGCGTTGTATCTCATGTGTTTGTTGAGTTATAACATTTCTTTTTGGCATATATGTGTCTCTTTAAAATATTTAGAAAGTGTTTTGAGAGTTATTTCAAATTTCATCCCTAAAGGGAAATAAATGCTTAAGGTAAATTGGTACTATTATTCGATAGAACGTTTCCTAAATCTATAAATATATAATTTTATAGTATATATTTATAGATTTAGTATATTTTTTTCATGACGTAAGCCCCAATAAGAAGGGATTTTTTTCAAAATTTGACCCTTCTGGGGATGAAAAGGGGTAAAATGTGCTTTAACGGATTCCTCCATATCTTTTACGTTTGATGAGATATCGACTTGGTTTTTGTTTACAAAGTTTACATATAAAAATGTTTAAAAACTTATTTCAGGATTTTGCCCTAATCAATCCCCAAAGAAGTAAATGTACATTTAAAATAAATTATAAAACCCGTTGTATCCCCTGTGTTTGTTGAGTTATTTATAACAATCTTTTTAAAATAATTAGGAAGAGATTTAATCGTTTTTCAAATTTTACCCCTAAAGGGGTTAATTTGTATTTTTTATTCAATAGAACGTCCTCTGGACATAGAAACATAGAATTCAGAGAGTATATTCATTTCATGACTTAAGTACCCCTTAAGAAGGGATTTTTAGAAATTCGACTCCTAAGGGGTGAAAAGGGTTAAATGTGTTTCCACGTATTCCTGAAATCTTTTGGGTCTGAAGAGATGCCGACTTGAGTTTTGCTTACAAAGGTTACTCATACCAGTGTTCAAAAACGTATTTCAGGATTTTGCTCTAATCAACCACTAAAGCAGCGTTTCTCAACCGGAGGGCCGCGGCTCCCTAGGGACCCGTGAAAGCTTCGTCGAGGGGGCGCGAAGTCATACAAGATCGAAGCATGAAATTATAATAGAAAAACTCTCAATATTGCAAGATATATTCATAAATATATGACATTTATATTTATTAAAACATACCTGTTAAACATAAATAAAATAAATTATACTTATTTTGACAACTAATTTCAGCGGTTCGCGTTGGAGGTACTTCAAGTACTTTCAAGAAGGTACGACTTGAACGTAATAATATAATCTGTCTACTATATCTACTATGTGCCAAAAAATAATTTTATAACTCAACAAACACAGGAGATACAACGGGTTCTATATTTCATCCTAAATGTAGATTCACCCATTTAGGGCTCGGTTAGGGCAAAATCCTTAAATGTTTTAACCGTTTTTTAAAATTTCACCCCTACAGGGGTAAGTTGGTAGTTTTAATTTGATAGCGTATCTCATTTACCTAGAAACATAAAATTCAGAAAGTTTATTCCTTTCACGACGTATGCACCCAATTAGAAAGGATTCTTGGAAATTCAACCCCCAAGAATGTGAAAAAGGGCAAAATGTTTTTTCACGGATTTCTCAATATCTCTTAGACTCGATGAGAAGACCAGGTCGATATTGGTTTTGCTTACAAAGATTACCCATACACATATGAAAACATAATTCAGGATATTGCCCTAATCAACTCCTAAGGGACGAATGTATATTTTGGGGTGAATTATAGAACTCTTCGTATCTGTTGTATTTGTGGGGGTACAACATTCTTTTCTAACATATAAGTATGTTTTTAAAATATTTGGAATGCGTTTAACCGTTTTTCTTTTTGTATCAACCCTAAAGGGATAAATTGGTTATTTTGATTCAATAGAACGTCCCCTGGTTACATATATAGATGTGAAAGTCTGTCTGCTTGATCGCATGGGCATCACGACAAAATGGCTTGACCGATTTTCACGAGATTTTCAACGCACCTTTAAGTGAATCCGGGACAGATTATAGGATATATTTCCTATCGGAATTTTAATGTGGGGGTTTTGGCGGGCAAGAACGTAAAAACAAACAATTTTATTCGGTCTACCTAAACTCTAAAACTATTATAAACACTTTCATCAATGTTAGAAAATGACTAGAAATCTTTTCCGCAGTAATTTGTCTATGAAAATAACGTAAACGTCTTTCTTGAATATTATTGAATAAAAAAATGTAAATCAGTGAACCCGAATCGAAATGGACAGTGTTAAAATATTATAATTTTGGCTTTATCTTATTTGCATTTCAATTCCGAAGCCTAAAAAATCTTGGATTATGGAAGGACGGTGATATTGGAACACTCACCTTTTACATTTCTATTCAGACTAATGTTCTGTTAAGACGTGCTACATATACTTGAATATTTATTTAATGTTACTGACCGCTGATTTGTTGCAAGATTATTCTTAAACATATGTTCAATTAACTTTATTTTGAAAAAAAAAATATATATTTAATTAAATAATTATATTTCTTTTATAATAAACTTAATTTAACTCATTCCGTGCGAAGAACGGGTATTCTGCTAGTAAGAATATAAATCATTTCATTGTTCAATCCATTTTTTCAATTGGATGAATATTTGCGGAGTTGGGGGATACCTGAAACAAAACTTTTGATATATCTTATTACTGACTTAACAAAAAAAAACGTATACAACAAAAATTGTTTCTAATAAGAATACATTTGTTTTTTTGTTGTATATACTTTTTCGATTTGATAAAGTTTTATGGACTTACGAGGGGACATCCTAAAACTAAAATCATATTATTTACTTAACATCAAAATTTGTATATGAGAATTTTTGTTTAGAATGAGGAAATATTTCATTTCTGTTCAATGTAGGTAGTTTTTAATAAGAAGATTATTTACGGGGCTAAGGGTAGTGTTAATTATAAAGTTGAAATATCTCATTTATCATTTACTTAAACAGCAAAAATGAATATAAGAAAAGTTTTTAAGAATGAAGAATATATTTTTCTCTGTTCACTACATTTTTTAACAGTGGCGCAGCCAAGGGGGGCGACGCCCTGGACCCCTCCCAGGACCAGCAGAGTACACGGTGCTGCTCAGTAGTTAATTTTTAAATTACTTCATTGTAAACAATATTGGCATTTTTTTAAGATTGCCTGCTCTTGATAAAGTGACATAATTATTGTTAAAGTGAAAATACATTTACATGTTATTTTTAGGTTTTCGTAGGTATAATCAAGAAATCCTTATTCCGTCACATGAGTCTGTTTGTTCGGTACAAATTGTTCGGTACAAAATGTGGCTGATTTAGAGAACTGAACATAAGTAAGAAAAATATTGAGACTTCAAAAATATATATCCCACGAAAAATATAAATAAATACGTATTTATCGAAGAAAAAATCAAGTGAAAGTTCTTGATATATGGATTAACAATTACATTTTTTTATCACCAAATAATGGAATTATTATTTGATATAAACATTAATATCCAACAGCAAGGGTGTCGAACTGATTTGGGTCACAGTCTATTTTACATACAAAATGATAAGCAGTGACGGAAATTTAAATATCCTGAAGGGTTTCTTGACATTTTTTTTTAAACAGAAAAGGGGAAGAGAGTATATTTTACATTTTTAAATATATTTTTCCCTTAAATAAGCTCAAGTGATTTTGATTACCGCTTCAGGGGCCACAAAAAATGAGGTTGAGGGCGGTATGCGGCCCGCGTGCCCTCGAAATTTGATTCGGCCCTCCCCAAGACAAAATCCTGGCTGCGCCACTGTTTTTTAATAATATATATATTTGGGGAGTAACTGCGAAAAACTTGAAAGATCTCGCTAATTATTTACTTGCCAGCAAAATTGTACATAAAAACATTTGTTTGGAATGTAAAAACGTTTCTTTTCTGTTCTGAGTTCTTGAAGAACTATGAGTGCTACCTATAAACGAAGTGATTCACTTATTATTTATTTAGCATTATAATTTATTAACTTAACAAAAACATTTTTTGTCCAGCCATTTTCTTAGTTGCTTTGTTAATTAGGGAAGAGGATATCAGAAACCATTTGCGCCTTAGGCCTCAATGTACGTAAATACAACCCTGTGTCTATCTGCCTATCTGTCAGTCTGTCTAGAAAGTTGAATATTTGCACGCTTGTACAACTCCTTGACCTACATATATAAAAACTATACTCGGTGTCAAATAAGAAGTGAGTAGATAGCGCTGCGAAGCGAGTACGATTTACACAGGACAAATACATTATAGCGAGAAAAAAGTTACAACTAGGGTATGCGAACAGTAACTGGGTTAGCTAATGTTTTTTTTTGTTTTTTTTTTTTAATATAAAAAATGAATTGATTGACAAGGTATTGATATAAACAAGATAAATAATAAATTTACTTTAAAAAAATATTAATTTAAAAAAATTATGTATTATAAATAAAAAAAGAGATTTGGTTAAAATGGTTAAATAAAACAATAACACAAACAACATATCTTCAGAGCTAAAGTTTCTTATATAAATATTTATTAGAACTTTTTTTTTTTTTTGGTAGAGCATTTTAATGCCGTTCCTCCAATATTTTAAATGCAACTTTATATGTTTTTTTCTTGGGTGGCGAGTAGACGGATCCCTTGTCCTTAATTTCTTTAACTATTTGCCACAACAACTTTTCCGATAGCCAACCCCTCTTCTGTGCCAACCTCTTTTGATGTTAATTTAACAACTGATGCCTTCTTCAGTTCGTTGTAAAAAACATTGTAAGCCATACATCCCTGCCTACTTTTGACATACTTTCCTTGAGCATTCTTTATAATACCAACAGAGTCAGTTCAATTTTTTTTTCTGCCATATTATATTAATATACTCACAAAAAAGTACTTACATATCAAAATATATGTCATGTAACCTAAAAAATATGTAACTGCATAAAAACAAATTACTAAACCAATCAGAAGCAAGGACAAATATCTCCTATCTTCTTACACACAGTATTCTTAGCTGACGCAGACTATATACAAAGTTCAAAAAAAAACATCGCGGGAAAAAATAAACACATGTATTCAAAATATTTGGTTGGTTATCAAATGAAACCTCTTAATACGTTGATAAATTAACAAATTTTGAGTTTTGAATTATCAAATTTTTTATGTGATTTTCGCCAAAAATATGTCAAAAAATTTTTTATTACAAATTACAAATTTTGCCCTGACTCCCGACCCTGTTTCCCAGTGAGCTTGATCTAAAATTTTGAAAAAAATCTCAATAACGTACATTGATGTGAACTGGAATAAGTTAGCAGGAATTCTTGATGAGATTAGTATGAAAAAAAGTTTTTTTTTTATTTAAATTTATTGTGCGACAGCAAAAATTTACTCTTAACATATAGATTATGGAACGAAATGTAGTTTTTTAAAATGTCTTTATTTTTTAAGACGATTTTATCCAAAAATGTGCTGAAAACTCTATAACCAAGGCACGTTAATCTAAAAATCTGAAAAACTTTTGCTTAATACACGTCAATGTAAACTGGAATAGAACAACAGTAATTTTTAATGTGATAATTATTTTGATAGTTACAGATTTAACACCGTGCTTACGATATATATCTGACTGACTGGAGAAGTCTTTAGATGGAAGATGTGGATTATTCTTGCAAAAGTTCGTAATTAATGATTTTTAATATGCATAACCACATGATATGATCTACCCCAATTTGTTATCACTTGAAAATGTGTGAAAATTCACACTTCACATAATTTTTTTATTTATATACAAAAATATGCATATCTATAGGTACATACATTAGAAGAAATTAATGTTTTGAATATGCTGCAGAAGTTCGAAAGAAGACAGAATATTATTTTAAAATCAATACATGTATACGTCTTTAAATTCAATTATGTACATATGTATAGTCTATTCCAAACGTTTAAATGGAAACAAATGGAATTTTAAATTCAAGTTATCACAAGCTAATTTATTAATGGTTGAAGTTGGCTTTTACTAAACAAAATGATCAAAAGCTGCAATCAAACGTTACTATTTACTAGAATTCAAAGTATAGTTACGCTTAAACCAAAGAAACAACTATAGCCTGTTAAAGGTTATTATCTGGGGTTTGTCAGGTCTTGACAAGCGTCCACTAATCGCAAACTTCAGCAACCTTTTGAGCCGCGTCATATTAGAGACTAGTGGAGCTAAATACACTTGGCTGCATCCAAAACCCTGGCGATAGGCAGACGCGGAAATTACGCCAGATCCAGTGTCCGCACAATACGGAGTGACCCGAGCAGCACTGCTTTCTGCATCCTGCAGATCAAAGAGGTGGCGATCAGGAGGATCTGAAGGCGGGAATGGATTCGATTTCCCTTCGATAGGAGGCTTTCATGCCACCCAAAACACCAACCATCAGGACTACAAGCTTAACTTGATATCTTATCTTGACATGTAGCGCCATATTTCTGTAAACACATGTTGTCCGAAAATTTTCTAATCACTAATAGTGAAAGTTCTCGATCATATCACGGTAGTAGTCGCCAGTGTTGTAATGTATCTAGTTACAGGTATCTAGTTACAGTAACTAGATACTTTTTCAAGTATCTAGATACAAATTAGATATTTTTTGATATATTTATCTGTATCTGTAACCAGATATTTAAATTTAAGTATCTTGTATGTGTGTTTCAGATACTTTGCTCGTTACTTTATTTTTATACCGTGATACCAAGCTGATATAATAGATTAATTATAAATTGTCATTATGAATATTTTATTTTTGCTATAAACAAAATTCATAAAACAATTGAAATTCTGACATTTACAAATTAAATTTATATGGAATATAAAAAAAATATGTTATTCTCACTTGTTTTTCGTAGCTTTTGAACGGTCGCAAAAATAGTAGGTATTATATACAACACTTAAGAAAAATGGGTCATTATTAATGAAAACTAAGTTTTTGAATAAATATTGTTGCTATTTTGATGACCAATTTATTAAAAACATATGAAAAATTATATCCACACAAGTGGTTAGGGTTAGGGAGTGGACCGTGGTTTTGTGTGGCCTTGGGCAAGACAAATTAAGGCCCTACAAAAGTATCCAGTGATTTTAAGTACACTTTGATAATTTTATTGAGACATTTCATCACTTGAGGCCTGGCTCTAATCCGCCTCACCCAAGGACCGATCATTCTAGTGTGGGTATAAGTTCATTTCCTAATTAAAATTAGTAAGGTAAGTAAGTGTGTTTCCTAAAAGACGTAGAAAACCATTATTATTTTGATATTTTATATAAATTTAAGTCAGGAATGTCAGAACTGAAATTTTATTTATAAATTAAACTTGGAATGTCAAAAAAAAATATTCATATATTTCTTCAGTATTTTTTTATTAGTGATCAAAAATTAGGGCTAAAATTAAAAAGAACATCCCCTTAACAAGAACATAGCTGCGTATCTATAAGACTAAATTATCTCGTAGAATAGAGTTTTACCTTGAATTTAGAGGGCTTTTTGTAACATTTTTATTTATTTTTTTTCTTTTTATTTATTTATTTTTTTTTTAATTAATTTTTTTTTAAATTTTATTTTATGGCCTTTGCTTCTGTGGCAATTAGCCAGGACAATTTTTATTTGAGAAAATTTCCATGCCTGAACGGGATTCGAACCCGAGACCTTCGCAACGCAGAGCACATGTGTTACCACTACGCTACGCCGGTCGGCATGCACTGTTTGTTTAATTATAATGCATTGTTAATTGTTACTGTGTTACATTGTTATTATAAGTACTTCAATAAAAATGAATTCCTTAAACGTGTTTTTATATGATATTTTACTTTTTCAGTGATTTGTGAAAAGTATATAGATCAGTGGCGCAGCCAGGATTTGGTCTTGGGGAAGGCCGAATCAAATTTCGAGGGCACTCGAGCCGCATACGGCCCTCAACCTTATTTTGTGTGGCCCCTGAAGCGGTAATCAAAATCACTTGAGCTTATTTAAGGGAAAAATATATTTAAAAATGTAAAATATACTCTCTTCCCCTTTTCTGTTTATAAAAAATGTCAAGAAACCTTCGCGATATTTAAAGTTCCGTCACTGCTTATCATTTTGTATGTAAATTAGACTGCGACCAAATCAGTTCGACACCCCTGCTGTTGGATAGTGATGTTTATATCAAATAATAATTCCATTATTTGTTGATAAAAAAATGTAATTGTTAATCCATGTATCAAAAACTTTCACTTGATTTTTTCTTCGATAAACACATATTTATTTATATTTTAGGCGAGGGGCCCAGGCCCGTCGCCCCCCCCCCTTGGCTACGCCACTGATCTAGATAAATAAAAATTGCGTGTATCTCTATCTAGATATTTTTTATAATTCTCTATCTGTATCTGTATCTAAATATTTTTTTAAATGTATCTATTACAACACTGATTTCTGCATCCTGCAGATCAAAAAGGTGGCAGAAGATCTGCAGGCAGGAATGGACTCGATTTCCCTTCGGCAGGAGGCTTTCATTCCACCGAAAACACCAACTATCAGAATTATAAGCTTAACTTTATACCCTGTATTGTATATTGGACCTGAAAATTAGCTATTTTGGGCAAGAGAATATAATTTATTTATAGTTTTTTAAACAACATATACATTGACATATATTTTACATGACATATTTTTTTTTTATTTTTTCTGTTACCATGAATATGAAATATGATGCATGGCTGACTTTGGTCATATGGCTGAAATAGCCATAATACAATACTTCCCCTCAAAGTAGACTGCATCATTTATTTTTAATTTCATCAACTCCTAGTTCTTTAAAAAATTTCTTATGTTTCGGACCAAACAAACTTTTCGTCAAAATATCTGCTATCATGTCTTCTGTTTGAAGATATTTCAATTCAAACTTCTTATCTTCGTATGCTTCACGAACAAAGTGGTATCGAATGTCTATATGTTTCGTTCGTGTATGATGTACTGGATTTTTGACTAGATTTTGGGCTCCTTGGTTATCACAATATAAGATAACATTTTCTTCATTATTTTTTATTTCTTTCAAAAATGATTTTAGATAAATAATTTCTTTACATGCATCAGATAGTGCCATATACTCTGCTTCTGTGCTTGATAGAGCAACAGTTTTCTGCTTTCGTGACTCCCAACTCACTGCTGCATTGGCAAACTTAAATACATACCCTGTGTAGGAGCGTCTGTCATTCAAGCAATTTCCCCAGTCTGCGTCCACATATCCTTCCAGTCCTTTTCCTGTTTTCTTAAATTTCAGACCATAGGTGTCTGTATCTTTTAAATATCGTAGAACTCGTTTCGCTGCATTCCAATGTTCTTGACAATAATTTGTTGAAAATTGGCTTAGCATACTCACTGTGTACGCAATATCTGGACGAGTAGAAATCGCCAAGTACATTAATGATCCTATTAAATTGGCATAAGGATACATTTTCATGGCTTCTTCTGATTTTTTCTCTGGTTTCTTCAACTTCATACTTGCATCTATTGGTGTTGATGCCGATTTACAGTCTTGCATGTTAAATCGTTTTAAAACCGAATTTATGTAATTTCGTTGGTTCATGGTTATTTCTTCTTTCTTTTGAATGAACTCGATCCCTAAACAATATTTAATTGCTCCCATGTCCTTCATTTCAAATTTTGTTTTTAAATTTATTTTAAATTCTTCCATCCACTTCATGTTATTACATGCAATTAATAAATCATCTACAAACACAGATATCAGCAGGATATCTTTTTCTCTCTTCGCCATATAAACACATGGATCTGATTTTAATTGTCTCATTCCAATATTCTGTAATTCTTGATGAAGTTTTTTATTCCACTGTCGTGCAGACTGTTTTAGGCCATATAAAGCCTTTTTTATCTTGCATACCATATGTCTTCCTTTTTCAAGCTTTTCTAACTATGCTTTTGACGTTTTTAAAATTTCTTTCCAATTTTTGTCTTCCTGGTATTTGGATTTTTGCGAATTTTTATCATCGTCTAACAGGTTTTCCAAAATTTCTTTCAAATAATCTGGAACTTGCATATATATGTCTTCCTGTACAGTCCCATTAAGATACGCCGTAACAACATCCATATGATGAATTGTTAAATTATATTCAACAGACAATGCAGTTAGAAGTCTTACCGTACTCATTCTAACGACAGGTGCAAAAGTTTCTTCATAGTCTATGCCTGGGATCTGTGAATAACCTTTCGCAACGAGACGCGCTTTTCTTCTTTGAATTTCTCCATCTGCATTATATTTATTTCGTAATATTAATTTGTTACCAATTAAACTTTTATGTTTTGGCCTGTCAACTATTTCCCAAGTCTTATTCTTAATTTGGGCCACATATTCATCTTTGATTGCATTTTCCCACTCTTCTTTATTTTCGCCTGTTAGAGCATCTTTTAAAGATACAACATCAATGTTTTCTACTAAATTAGCATATTCTATTTTATTATCGTGCTTACTACTTTCTTCTACTTCTTCATCAATTGTTGTATTGTAAATTTTCTTTGGCCTTCCTCTTTTTCCGGTTCTTAATAATTTAGGTTTTCCATAATTTCTCCTAATATTTTCAGGTATATTCTGATTCAAATTTTCTTTATCTTCATTTTCTTTCTCTTCCTGTACTTCATTTACGTTATCTTCCTGAACTTCTTTTCTATTTTCAATTTCTGAATTTCTAGGTACTGTTTCTTGAATGTGAACTTCTTTATTTTTATTATAACGGTTTCCTGTATTAATTATTATTCCAATTTCTTCCCCTTGCTTAACACTTACGTTTTCGTTTTCCTTCTCGGGGGCAAAATCTTCATATTTTGAATTTTTCGGGAAATTATTCAAAAATTTGACATCCCTGCTTATATGAATTTTTCTCGTTTTCGGGTTCCATACTCTATAAGCTTTCGATTCCTCAGAATATCCCATTAATATTCCTTCTACAGACCTTTCTGCAAACTTCCCTTTTGAGGGATCTTTGTTGAGTATGTAGACTCTTGAACCAAAAGTTTGAAAATAATGTACGCTAGGTTTTCTCCCGAACCAAATTCTGTATGGAGTTTCATTATCTAAACTTCGTGATGAGCAGCGATTTCTTACGTAGTTTGCTGTCGCAACAGCTTCAGCCCAGAACGAAGGGGATAAATTTGACTGTATCATCATACATCTAGCTGCTTCTACTAATGTGCGGTTTTTGCGTTCCGCTACTGCATTTTGCTGTGGTGTGCGAGGTACAGTCAGTCGCCGTTTTATTCCACATTTTAATAAATATTCATCAAATTGTTTGTTACAATATTCCTTTCCATTGTCACTTTGTAAATATTTTATTTTTCTTCCTGTCAAATTCTCTGCATATGTTTTAAAATTCTTAAATGATTCTAAAACTTCATATTTATTTCTAATAAAATAAATTTCACACCACCTAGATCGGTCATCAATAAATGTTATGAAATATTTTTTCTTCCCATTTGAATCTACTCTCATGGGACCGCATATGTCTGAGTAAATTATTTCAAGAATGTCTTTGGTTCTTTCTTCATTCTTTATTTTTGGAAAAGGTAATTGGGTTTGCTTACCTTTCAGACATATTTCGCACATTGGTAATTTTTCATGTCGACCTATCTTCAAACCATTGACAATTTCCATTTTTGACATTAATTTTAATCTTCCTACATTTAAATGTCCCATTTTCTGATGCCATTTTTCTAAATTCATGCTAGAGGATTCAAAATTATTCATATTTGCAACTTCTTCCTTTCTTATATAATATAAATCACCTCTACGATCGGCCACAGCAATTATTTCGTTTCTTCTATTGACAATTAGTGCTTCATTCTTTTCAAAAATTACCTTTAAACCTTTATTTGTTGCCTTTGCTACAGACAGTAGGTTAGTTTTCAGTTCAGGCACGTATAGCGTATTTTCTAAGATAAGTATTCTTCCTTTCTTTTTGTCATCTGCTGAAAATTCTACGGTGCCAATTCCTTCTACTTTTGTTACTTCCTTGTTCGCTAAACTTAAATTTAGAGAAGTGTTCCGTATGTTTTTGAAAAATTCCTTATCATTACTCATATGAGAGGTGCAACCGCTATCAAGACACCATTCATTATTTGAGAACTGATTCATATTTAAGGATATTTCATTTTTACATATTTTGCTATCTCCAGTAATAATAAGCGATTGTTGGTTATTATGGAAAAACTTTTTGTCCTTCCATGTTTCTCTAAACTTTTTGTCTTTCCATGTTTCTACATACTTACAATATTTAGCTACATGTCCAACTTTTCCACATTTATAACATTTAAATATGTGTGCTCTTTTATTATCTGTGGTATCATTTCTTTTCTGAAAATTAATTTTTCTATTAACAAATCTTGCCTCTTGTGAATCTCCTATATTTTGCCTTTTCTCATATCTCGCATCGTATTCCTTGATTATTTTTATTTTTAAAATTTCCGGCTTTGGAAGTTCATCCCTTGTTTCAATTGCGCAACGAAAATTTTCAAAATAGTCAGGTAAACTATGCAATAACATTATAGTTAAGAGATCTGGATGTATGTTCAGGTCCATATTTGATAATTTGTCCACAATATCGAAATATTGTGCCAAATATTCCCTTATATCATCTTCTTCTCTCATTTTATTTAAAGTTAATTTACGTAATAAACTAGCTTTTCTTGCCGGACCTTCTGATTCATAAATACTTTCTAATTTTTTCCACAATTCCTTGGAAGTTTTACAATTCTTGATCTGCTTCAATTCTGATGGGCTAATCGCGAGTATTATGTCAGATCGAGCTTTCTGATCATTCCTGATCCAGTCCTTAATGGCCTCCTGATTTTGGGGTGTAGTTTCGGGTTTGGGGATGGAACCGTCTACATACCCCCACAAATCATTCCTTATTAATATGGCTTCTGCCTGTATCTTCCATGTGTCATAATTGTTTTTACTGAGTGTTTCTACTTTAATTACGTTTCCACTCATTTTCTATCTTTATTTATTTTTGTTCAAATATATCTGGGCCCATAACCTATTGTATATTGGACCTGAAAATTAGCTATTTTGGGCAAGAGAATATAATTTATTTATAGTTTTTTAAACAACATATACATTGACATATATTTTACATGACATATTTTTTTTTTATTTTTTCTGTTACCATGAATATGAAATATGATGCATGGCTGACTTTGGTCATATGGCTGAAATAGCCATAATACAATACCCTGGATACAGCTTTCTAGTTTCGGACAAGAGATCCATGTTTTCGGCGCCCTTGCCAAATGAAGACCAAAAAAAAGGTCCTCACCTCCCAAATTCAAGTGAAGGAAGAAGAGCAAAAAAAAGTTCTCACCTCCCAAATTCAAATGAAGAGCAAAACAAAAAAAAAAGATTTTCACCAGCAATGGCGCCCCTCATGAGACCCCGCGCCCTTATCAAACCTCGCGCCTCTGGCAAATGCCCCGGCGTTATAACGCCAAAAGAAAAATTGTTATTATTATTTTTATCTGTGTAAAAATTATTATTAATCAAACGGGCCGAAAATATCAGATGTCATCCCCTCTCACCGGGCCAGATCACACCCCATACTTTAACAACCCCACCGCAGTCCCCAGGCGATGACCGAGTGAGCATTTATAGGATGAACTGGAGAAGAATCCGAAAACACTGTATCTTAACTAAACCGGAGTTGAAACGCATTGAAATCAGAAAAAAATCTTTTTTTATTTCACTAATAAAAATCCATAGGTTCCATAGGAAAAATTTAGTAAAAATTAGTAGGTAGTAATAACTGAAAAAATCAGTGATTTTTCTTACTGTATCACTGGTAAGTAATCAATCATTGTCAGCAGAAAGTTTTGTTTAAAATCATTTATGATTTTCAATAAAAAAATTATAGGAGAAAATTAAATTTTTGTTTTTGCTTGTATCTAGTGTTCTATGCATTTTATCAAAACAAATAATAACAATAATATTAATAATACTTTATTGTGCCTTAAACATTCGTACATGTATAAATAAAGTTAAAGTTCTATAGAGAAAGTACATTATAATTATAAATACAAATAAAATAATGATTAATTACGAATTATGAAATTTAACAATTATAACAAAATTTGAATAAAATATAAATTAAACTATAGAATTAGACAAGAGGCTTATGTTTTTGCAAGAAGTATTAGATAAATATTTGGAAAGCTTTAATAACTGCATTGAAAGAAATCTTCAACCGAATATAGTATTTTTCAGCAAATTAGATTTTATTTCTCTCTTAAATGATGTGATATTGCTTATTTGTTTTAAAGCAATAGGTAACTGATTATAAATTTACAGACATTGTAGTTAATACTTTTTTCAGATAAGGTGGTATGGTGTCAGAGGCGAATTACGCGGTGGGCAAACTAGGCGGGCGCCCGGGGCCCACGAAGCCGGTGGGCCCATCGAGGCCTATATACAAATATTTCATTCTATTTAAAGTTATAGAGGGCCCATTTTAATTTTACCGCCCAGGGCCCCCTAGCGACTTAATCCGCCATTGTATGGTGTTGATCTGTTCTAATATGATTTTTTTTTGTCTAGTATTATGAACGTGCGAAGAAAAGCCAATAAGTGTAAATTTTTAAAAGTAAAGAAGAAAGTTTCGAAGACATAAATACTTGGAGCAGTTAGTACTTCCAAAAAAAGCTGGCCGTCGAGAGTCTCTATTTTTTAGACTGGCCAAGGTTCTTATAGCTCTTTTTTGTAATATGAACACTGGAATTCGGGCGATCTTCCTCAGTACATAATTCCATATCGTAGTAACGAATGGAGAAGTAAACAGTTCCAAGAACAAATTTATAACATTTAGCATTCATCACCCTCATTCCATAGAGCAGTGTTTCCCAACCGCCGGTCCGGTGACCGGCACTGGCCCGCGAGATTTTTTTTACTATGCAACTATTCGCCTAATAAGTTATAACCCACTTAATTTTGAGATGAAAATCTCGGTCTTTAATCTGTTAATTGCTTAAGTAATAATTTGTTTCTTTTTTCATTAATTATATGTGATTTTTTATTTGCTGTTTTTTTTGTGTTTGTAATCAGTGCAATAAAAAAAGTAAGTAAATGTAAGTTCGTCCACTCAGACGAAGGGTGACATATGATGCCATTCTGAACTTTTGGTCGTAACACCCGTTTGCTTAACATCGATGAAAATAGCATCGATCTATTGAATCAAATTTTACAGCGCTGAAAAAATCTGTATTCTAGACAACCCGATGTAAAACTCAATGTTAAAGTTTATTTTTCGTGGAAAACAGTTTGAATGTTTACATCAACTGCATGTTCTCTGCAAATAGATTATAATTAACGCTATGTACAACCCCCAGAGATTATTAGTTTCTTATACAAAACCAACAATCTGAAATAAAATTAGTGACAATCTATACATCAAATTTTGCATTTTTTTTTTTTATCTTTCTAATAGGATATTTTTGATTGTAGAAACAATTATTGTAAAAATGTTCAATGCTCAATAACTTAATACAGTAATACCCCGCCACTCGACGTTAATTCGTTTTGAAAAAGCGTCGAGCAGCGATTACATCGATTGGCGAGTCGAATTTCTCCATAAGAAATAAAGGGAAACATATGTACATATATACATATACATATACATATAAGGAAATACATATATGTATATGATTTCCTTTTAGCTATGCTTGCATTTCTATCCTTTGGACCCATAATTATAAATATAAATCACTTATTTTAGCAAAAAACAAAAAGTTCATAGCTGCACTAAATCTGAGTTGTTGTCGTCAAGATATCTAGGCGCGAACTGCTGGCCTTGCGTTCTTTTTGCTTTGTTTACCAAAATATGTATCACGTGATCGGTACTCGATCACGCGTCGAATAGCGATGCTTCCGTCGACTCTCACTCTCGACATTTACGTCGAGTGGCGAAAACGTCGAGCTAAGAGGTAGTCGAGTAACGGGGTATTACTGTAATAGGTATCACACAACATGTTCTATAATTTTTTAAATATATTTGTAGATTTCAAATAAGTTTTATATTTATATAGAAACGTTCAAATAATACGTCAACACTTTTTTCGACATGATTGTTTAATTACTAATACTAATTGTTTAAGGACAATAACTCTCATTTGTTTTGACAATAGAACAAAATATCATGAAATATATTTGTAGAATGAAGCTTTAGCTACAATTTGCCGCATGGTACACAAATATGCGTCGAATGGTTTATAAGATGGCGACTATAAAGCAATTTGTTTATTTACAATTACATGACAGTTTTTATTACAATTAAAAATATACTATTAGATAGATAAAAATTCGCTCAAAATTTTGATGTATAAATTTTTATTCATTTTATTTCAGATTGTTAGTCTTGTATAAGAAACTATACGGTTGTGCGCACTCTGGTTATCTGTTGTAGTTTTCTAGATCCCATATATTTCCGACTAAACGAGACACCCGGTACACCAATGTGAACCGGAATAGTTCAGCATAGCCGCATAAGGAGGAGGCCCTGGGCGCACTAAGAAAAGGGCACTGACGGGCTTGACTAAGGGGCGCCATTTCGAGGGCGAGGACCTTTTTTTTTTTGCTCGTCACTTGTATTTTGAGAGGTGAATACCTTTTTTTATTTGCCAAGGGTGCCAAAACACGGCTATGCCCCTAGCGCAAGTTTTGCTTACTGCGGCTCTGTAGTTTAGCAAGGATTTTTGATCAGATTATTTTTTAAAGACATCATAGAGTGTTTGAAAAAAATTATAATTTCATATAGAGTATTAAATGAAAACTCTTAGCTAATACATAGATTAACAGACGATACATGATTTATAAAATAAAAAAACCCGAGGCGTAAATATCCTATGGCGCCTTACTGCATAAAAGAGCGAAAATTAATGATATTTATTTTTTGCTCTTATCCAAACGTTCAAGCGGAACTAGATTTACAAATCTAGTAAATTTTAACGATTAAATCTAGCTTTTCACCTTTTGTTTAAGCTATTGTGAATCATATTACATTTTCTCGGTTAAGTTGACTTGACATTATAAAATGTCGTTTTCATTACATTTAACTTTTTGTAATTCTTAATACATATTTCCCGTTTCTTAAATTGCTTGTCTTCCAAAAATGTATTTACACATAAAATATATATTTTATTTTTTGTAATATATGTCAATTTCTTTTTGCTATTTTGAATTCTGGTATGAATGTTTTCTATCAACATGAAACATGAAGCTCAATTCTCGTGACAATTTAAGAAAACGAAACTCACGTTTAGTTCCACTTCTTAAACCAAAGAAACTAGATTTTGTGTTCTATGAATCTTAAAAAAAAAATGCATTTTAGTAACGATATCCACACTTTTATCTCAAGCCATTACATTTATTTATGTGTGTAATATACAACTCTTTGAGCTGCTTATCAACAACTATGTGACACAATACACTATCTTATTGTACTTATTAAAATATTTACATTTGATTTAATTTTATTTTGAATTTCTATTATATTATTATTTTTTTTTTCTATTATATTTATTATGTATAGTATGTATTATGTATCATGTAAAATTGTATTAATTCTTACGAATAGTGAATTTATTATAAATGAACGCATTTATTATTGAGCCGTAGGCTCTATTGAATAAACTGTTATTATTATTATTACTAGAGTGCGGCCATTATTAAGAGGGATTATATATTTATCATAATAAATGTGATAAAGGCTTTTGATGCAAATGTTTGATTATTTGCCGCTTTTATTACCTTTCACTTCACCTAACAATGTACACCTATTTTCAGAGAATAATAGAAAGCGCCGAAAATAATAAAAAAATTAGCGCTCCGAGCAGAATTCTTGTGTGGCGCTCCTTTTTTTAATGATTTTGTAAATTATATCGACGGAGTAAAATGAACTTCTCTTACTTGTGTACGTTTTCTTCGTAATTTTGTTGGTGCTTCTAATTACCAGTGTGTCCTGTGATGAGTTCACTATATGTTGATTTTGATAATATTTTTGAATTTGCAGAAAATTTGTCTCCACAAAACGAATTTAGCTGTTGTCAACTTCAAATTAAAACAGAATATTTTTGATTCGTATGCAATGAAAGTTTATAAAAAAAATTATTTTTGTATTACCATATAAGAACTTTAATTTGTTTTTATATCAATTTTGATATTTACGTAATCCCCACGAATATTAATACACTTATCCTAATGATGAACTAGTCTTTTTTATACGGGATGCAAAGAAATCTTTGTCTTGTTGTTTGAGCCAGTTTCCCATAAATTCTTTGACTTCCTCGTTGTCGCTGAACTCTTTTCCACGTAATGCCTCCTTGAGTGGACCAAACAAATGAAAATCAGTGGGAGCCAAATCTGGACTGTAGGGAGGATGAGGTAGTATCTCCCAATCCATTTTTTTCAATGGTTTCTTGGGTCAGCTTGGCGGTATGAGGGCGAGCATTGTCGTGGAGCAATATCACGTCTTTTCTTTGAGATCCGCGACGTTTCTTTTTTGTTCATCAGCATGTCTGAGTAGTAGGCACTGTTTATTGTACGCTGATCTTCCAAATAATCACAAAAGACGACACCTCGGGCATCCCAAAAGACGGTCAACATGACTTTTCCCGCTGATACTTGCGTTCTGAATTTCTTTCGGACAGTTGAGCTGGTGTGCTTCTATTCCATGCTTTGTCTTTTGAATTCTGGTTCAAAATGATGAACCCAAGTTTCATCACACGTTAAAATCTTGTTTAGAAAAGGGTCGCCTTCCCTTTTATAGCGTTCTTTCAAGTCTGTACACACTTTGAGTCTTGTTTCCTTGTGTTGTTGCGTTAACTGATTCGGGACCCACCTTGCACTTGTTTTGCTGAACTTGAGCTTGTCAATGATAACGTGATGAACTGTGCCAACACTTACTGCAAATTTTTTTGCTATATCTTCAACAGTAATACGTCGGTCGTCGAATAATGCTAATCCTCAATGCGGGTTTCAAGCGAAGGAGTTGACACTTCAACTGGTCGGCCAGGACGTTGTTCGTCAGTCACTGAGGTTCGACCATTTTTGAACTGTTCTACCCACTTATAAAAATTTCCGCGATTCATACAACTTTCACAATACTGTAAAATCATTCGAGAAAATATTTTAGCCGGTTTTTCACCTTCAGAAAGCAAAAACCGGATTACTGAACGTTGTTCAACTAATGTGTAAACCTAAAGCGGACACGCCATCGTTAAATGCAATTTTGAGGTTATAAACAAAACAATTTTTATCCGTCAGGTGCTCTCAGCTCATCCCAGTGATGAGAAAAAGTCATGAAAGTACAAAACTTCTCCTACAAACCGTTTTTTTTTTTTTTCTACATCAATTTGTCTCTGAAATTGTTCTTGAATGTCCCTCGAAATACGAAATAAATCAAGACATGTTTTTATTAAACCAGTGAATAGTTGGGTTAATCTTTAATTTTTTTAATTTGTAGTGCCACAGAATTGATTGTAATTTACAAACATTAGAAAAACATTCTTTCAGATGGACACTATTACTCAGAAGGGTGCTCTTTTTTAAAGGAAAATTTTATTTAAAATACGCCCTTTTTAGAAAGTAGTTATTTTTTCACTGGGTCATTTTTTTTTTCAGAGGAGCCCTATTTTTCGGAAAGGAAATCTTGTTTCAGAGGGGCGCTATTATTTATGAAGAGTGCGGGTTCCAAGGCTCTAGTCTCAGCCTTAGTTTTGGCGTCCCCTTATGTTTGGTGCCCGGGCGGCTATCCAGTCAGTTTTATCAAGTTTATCATTTTTAGGCGGCTATCAAGCAAGTGATTATAAATCAATTGAGTGATCGTTTTAGAAATATGCCTTGTATAACATCGTTATTTGCGTTTAGTTGATATGTCACCTCTAGACTTAAAAAAAACAGTAGCTGATTTATGCACTACGAGGAAGAATTAGTTGGTATTCATTTCCTTTTTTTGTCATTTCTGATCCGCCTTCCTGTTTTTAGACCCCCCCTCCCCATGATCACATTCTGGCTACGCCACTGCGTGTACTCAAGCCCGTAACTAGGGCGTGGCGACAGAGGCGTCTACCACCGGCGCAGATTTGTTGAGAGCGCAAAATTTTTAGTTGCTGCCCTTTTTTGTGTCATCAGAGGTGAGGACGTTTTTTCTTTGCTCATCACTTGTATGTTGGAGGTGAGGATCTTTGTTTTTGCTCATCACTTGTATTTTGGAGATGAGGACCTTTTTTTTACTCATCACTTGTATTCTGGAGGTAAGGACCTTTTTTTTGCTCATCACTTGCATTTTTTGAAGGTGAGCAAAGTTGAATAAAATATTCTGTATTTCCAGCATATACTGTATTTTCAGCATTCGCAATAGGAGTGCCAAAATATTCGAAAGGGCGTAACTTTGACACTTGCCACCGGCGCTTAATATTCTCGTTACGGCCCTGCGTGTACTTATAAAAAGCGTATTTTTGTTATCAAAATAATGCTGTCCCAGACATTCAGCACGTAGGGCTAGCATCCGTTGGCTGCTATCAGTTATATACGAGTAGATACCACCGAAACCCTAAAATGTATGGAAATTCACGTTTCATATCAATTTATCTTTATTACAATTGCTTACAGGTATGGGGTATAAGCTTATAGGATATTCAATATACAAGGTGTCTCAAAAGAAATTTTATATTTAGTGGATCGATTAAAAAAAAGTAAACCGTATATAGAAAAAATGTTTATTAATTATTAAAATACATTTTTTGGGGATTTATTTCTTAAAAATAATATCGTCTAAATGTAGACCCTCGCATTCTCGGCACTCATTTAATCGAACAGTAAAATTACTTATGACGTCTCGGCAGGTGGACTCAGGGATGACTGCTTTCGTGACGGATATTTTCTTACAAATGCGCCAGTGAAGTCGGTTTATTGGCGTAAACTTTAGATTTAAGATAACTCCATAGGAAAAAGTCCATAGGGGTTAAATCTGGACTGCGTCGAGGCCAATTTATGTCACCTCTCCGGGAGATCAATTTGCCTGAGAAAATTTCACGAACACGTGGCAGAGACATATTGGACGTGTGTGAAGTTGCTCCGTCCTGTTGGAACCATGTTCTTTGGTTATAGCCAGGAAAGTTTTGCAGTTCAGGTACCAAGAAATTGTCTAACATCTCCACATAACGCTCTGAATTCACTGTAACTGCACGCCCCCTTTCGTCTTCAAAAAAGTAAGGGCCGATAATTCCTCGCGCCGACAACGCAGCTCATACGGTCACTTTAGGCGAATGTAAGGGTTTCTGATGTTTGCGTTTCGGATTCGTTGCACTCCAGTAGCGGCAGTTCTGCTTATTTACGTGGCCATTAAGATGAAAATGAGCTTCATCCGAAAACAAAATGTTGGTAAACGTTGAAAATCGCTCAATCACCTGATTTACGAAATTAATCCTCTGACTGGCATCTTGGGGCTTTAATTCTTGCACCAATTGAATTTTGTAGGGGTGCACCTTTAGGTCTTTGTGCATAATGCGATGTAATGATGATCTATGCATATTTAAAGCACTTGCGCGCTTCCGAATTGAAAGGTTCGGGTCGTCACGAACAGACTGATTAACATTCTCCACGTTTTCTACCGTTCTTGATGACCTAAGTCGCCCGGATTTTGATTTATCCAGCGTTGTACCAGTCTCTTCAAACTTTTTAACCCAATGTCGAATGAGAGGAATGCTTGGCGCATCATTTAAGTGGCGAAAACCTCGAATACTGCAGAATTTTCTACGCGCTACAGTCGCCGAAACACCGTTTTTGTAAAACTCTCGCACGCATAACGCGCGGTCTGCTCCCGAGAAACGCTCCATAGCGACTGAATTCCCAAGAGCCAGGCTACCGATTGACATAACCCCCGCGCCCCTCGGATACGTTGCGTTCACGCAGTAAGCTAAATAAATATAAAATTTCTTTTGAGACACCTTGTATAACATATTTTTTTCTGTAGAAATTTAAGTAGAAAGTCTGGATGAAAAAAAGAAGAACGGAAGAAGAATACAGAAGGAAAGTCAGGGAATACAAAATAATGTGCAAAACAAAAAGAAAAGAACAAGAAGAGGCAGATAAAAAAAAGATAGAAGGCATAAAGAATGAAACAGATATATGGAAGTATATACACAGAGAGAGAAGGAAACAAAAATCCGAACTACCAAGCAATATAAAAATCGAGACCTGAAAGAGCATTTTAAAAACTGTATGGAGGAATGGAACAAATAAACCACAATATTAATAATCAAATAGAATACAGTAATGAAAATATAGAAGAAATTACAAAGAATGACATAGACAGACATATAATAAAACTGAAGAACAAAAAAAGTCCGGGAGAAGACAACATAAGAAACGAAGTATGGAACAATAGCGCAGAAAACGTAAAAACGGAAATAAAACAAATCTTTGGAAAAACATGGATAGGAGAGGGGTTCCCGGAGAGCTGGAGACAAGGAACAATTTGCCCAATTTTTAAAAAAGGTATTAAAAATGACCTAAATAACTACAGAGGAATTACCGTAATGAACACTCTCTACAAAATATATGCCTCAATTTTAGAAGAAAGACTTACGGAAGACATTGATTGTAAAGGTCTACTGCCGAACAATCAGGCAGGCTTTCGTAAAGGGCGAAGCACCATAGATAACATCTACACCCTGAAAACTATGATCGACATAGAAATAAAGAAAGAAGGCGGAAAATTATACGCAATGTTCGCGGACATGAAATCAGCCTTCGATATGGTAGACAGAGAACAGCTATGGGAAGTGATGAAAAAAAGAAGAGTTGACTCGCACCTGATAAAATAAAAAAAAAAAAAATCAGAGAAATCTACACTAACACTTCCAACAGAGTAAAGATAGGAGAGAAGACAAGCGACAAATTTTGGACGGAAAGAGGATTAAGACAGGGATGTCCGCTCAGTCCAATCCTGTTTGCGATCTACCTGGCCGACCTGGCAGAAATACTAGCAAAATGGCAATCAGGGGGAATGATAATAGGAGGGAATAAAATCTGGTCACTGTCATATGCGGATGATATTGTGATAGTTGCAAAAAGTGCCCCAGAATTGAAAGAAATGATCAGGAGATTCGAGAGATACATAGATTAGAACATAATACTGAGTACTGAAAATCTAAGATAATCGAATTCCGGAAAGTTGAGTTAGAGAAAAGAAAGAAAACTGGACATGGAAAGGCACAGAGCTCGAACAGGTAAAAGAGGTAAAATATTTGGGATATGTGTTTCAGAAAAACAATAAAGACGGAAGACACATCGGTGACAGAATCAAAAAGGCAAGAAGTGAGATGGGAGTAATGTAGAGCATAGCTGAGAGAAAATTTAAAAACAATTTCATAAGAAGAATGTTTTTGATAAACTGATAAAGAGTGTACTACTGAATGGGGTAGAGATATGGAGTTGGAAAGAATATGAACAAATACAACAAATTCAAGAGAAGTACATACGGTGGTCACTCGGACTGGATGACAAACCCCATCATACATAATACTGGTAGAAATCATCCGAGACAAGTTAAGACAATGGAAAGAGGGCAACAAAATTTGAACAAATGAGTAGAATCAGTAGTAACTAAATTCTTAGAAAGTGCCTATCAGAAAGAGATAAGAAACTGTAAACTGACTGGTGGAAGGAAAGGAAAAACTACTTCGAAAGAAATGGATATAGCCTGCAGAAAAAGCACGAAAGGAGCAACAAGGCGAAGACGTCATAACTTTAGTAACTGACAGAGATAGAGACATACAAAAACAAGACCAACAAAATAGAATCGACAAGTCGAGGTATAACGCAAACTACAGGGAGTTTAAAACTCTAGGCCAACCAAGATACTTAGTGGCAGACGGGATGCATAAAAAACGAGGAAACGAGGAGAACACCAATAATTTCTGGTGGGAAGAGACAAAGAAATTGTGTAGGATGTGCGGAGAATTACAAGAAAATATAGAACATATAAGGAAATGCAAGGTGATGAAAGTAGAAACGAGAAACATAGAACAGCTATTGGATGACGAAGGAGGAGGAGTAGAGTGGATGAGGAAGGTTATAAAAAGAAGTAAAAAGCTAACCAATAATAATCAAAGGACCTAAAGAAAAAAATAAACAAATGATTTATTTAGATTTTGATTTTTATTTAATGTATAGGAAATGATAATATGTATTGGGAATTTATATTATTTAAGTAATTCTATGTAATCTATTCGAAGCCGCAAGGCAGGAATAAAATCTATTAATAATAATACCACCGAAATCCTAAAATGTATGAAAATTCACATTTCACATCAATTTATCTTTATTACAATTACTTACAGGTATGGGGTATAAGCTTATAGGATATTCAATATATAAAATAATTTTTTCTGTAGTAATTGAAGTATATTGGTGTAATTTTTAAGTTAGGGATGCGTTAAAAGTGTTCATTTCAAAATATAGGGTTGCTGACGATAGGGCCTAGACCGCAATTAGAAAATATATATTTACAGGTTCAGTATGTTTTTAAAAATAAGCTACCAATTGAGAAACTATTATAAATACCACAGTTTTTAGTAGCCACATGCAGTTGATCTTTGTAAACCGTTTTTAAATAATTATTAGTCACCAAGTCATGTTATTATATCGCGACCTTAAAATAAAAGGATTCTATCTACATTTTTGTCAAAAACCAGATTTTTAGATAAAAAGGTTCCATGTGCATAATTACGATAATTACACTGCAAACATTTACAAACTTTTTTGCTAACATTTTAGTTGTGGCTTCCACGGGGATCGCGGCCAAACTTCTGAAGGGAGGTCACACATATCACTCCCAGTTCAAGCTGCCAATTCCGCTAGCGGAGACCTCGACATCCAATATGAGGATGTATCCTTCAACAGATGCAACCTCTCTCAGAGAAGTAAAACTCATTTTTGGGACGAATAAACTATGGCTCCAAGCCACGCACTAAATGCAGTCATTTGAAAAAAAAGTAATTCTACTTTGTGGAGACTTCCGGCAATGCCTTCCTGTAGTGCCTAATGCTCACTGCGGCCAGAATTTGAAATTCTTAAATTGCTTCACAACGTTCGATCAGTGGATCCCGCGTATAGTTCGTGGCTCATAAAGCTCGGGAATGTTGAGTTGTAACTGCGATGGTCTAGGACAGGGGCGGCCAACCCGCCACCCGGCCCGCCTTGAACTTTTTTTCCGGCCCGCGACATTCATCACACTTTTACAAAATATATTTATTTTATAATGGCCAAAGTAGGGAATACCAGTGTATTAAAAAAATACATTATTTGTGCATCTATATATTCAAAAATTAATTATGAGAAAAAATTAACTTTGATTTTAAAATAATATTCTAAATCTAATATGGGGAGAAATAATTTAATATGCGGCCCGCGGAGTTATGATACATTTCCAAAGTGGCCCGCAAGATCATTTGGGTTGGCTACCCCTGGTCTAGGAGAAGATATTATTGAAATTCTAGATAAGCTCATCATCAATGAATCGATAATGACGGCTACATTTGGAAGTAGTTCCCGAAACATACTTTATCCCCGAAATAAAGATGTTATGAGCATATGATGTTATATATATATATATATGTGTGTGTGTGTGTGTGTGTGTGTGTGTGTGTGTGTGTGTGTGTGTGTGTGTGTGTGTGTGTGTGTGTGTGTGTGTGTGTGTGTGTGTGTGTGTGTGTGTGTGTGTGTGTGTGTGTGTGTGTGTGTGTGTGTGTGTGTGTGTGTGTGTGTGTGTGTGTGTGTGTGTGTGTGTGTGTGTGTGTGTGTGTGTGTGTGTGTGTGTGTGTGTGTGTGTGTGTGTGTGTGTGTGTGTGTGTGTGTGTGTGTGTGTGTGTGTGTGTGTGTGTGTGTGTGTGTGTGTGTGTGTGTGTGTGTGTGTGTGTGTGTGTGTGTGTGTGTGTGTGTGTGTGTGTGTGTGTGTGTGTGTGTGTGTGTGTGTGTGTGTGTGTGTGTGTGTGTGTGTGTGTGTGTGTGTGTGTGTGTGTGTGTGTGTGTGTGTGTGTGTGTGTGTGTGTGTGTGTGTGTGTGTGTGTGTGTGTGTGTGTGTGTGTGTGTGTGTGTGTGTGTGTGTGTGTGTGTGTGTGTGTGTGTGTGTGTGTGTGTGTGTGTGTGTGTGTGTGTGTGTGTGTGTGTGTGTGTGTGTGTGTGTGTGTGTGTGTGTGTGTGTGTGTGTGTGTGTGTGTGTGTGTGTGTGTGTGTGTGTGTGTGTGTGTGCGTGTGTGCGTGGGTGCGTGCGTGCGTGCGTGCGTGCGTGCGTGCGTGCGTGCGTGCGTGCGTGCGTGCGTGCGTGCGTGCGTGCGTGCGTGCGTGCGTGCGTGCGTGCGTGCGTGCGTGCGTGCGTGCGTGCGTGCGTGCGTGCGTGCGTGCGTGCGTGCGTGCGTGCGTGCGTGCGTGCGTGTGTGTGTGTGTGTGTGTGTGTGTGTATGTGTGTGCGTGTGTGTGTATTAACAGAAATATTTTTGTTCCAAGTAAAGAATAAGTGAAATCATATTTTTCATCTCTCGCCATAAATTTCTGGGTATACCACTTAGAATGTGTATATTTATGAGCTCGTTTTGGTGCTTTCCCCCCTAGCATTCGGCGCCTTGGGTCTGTGTCCCTCTTGCCCCTGCATTTCGCCGCTGCTGCCTCTTCCAAGTCATCATTTTTATATTATCTTAATATTTAGTCAAATCACTAGTGTTCAGTACTTAATTGGCATAGTAAGAACAATTGTTATTCAGTTATATGAGAGCTATAAATAATATTTAACGCTTTAACAGCCACTTTTTTTTTGTTTTTGTAAAATTTGGTCCAAAAATAGTAATATTTTTTTATGAACGGCCCAACCGGCCCATTTACCCTGTAGCATGCCGGGCGTATCCGCCTCTGTTTATAAAAAATATTTTAGTTATAAAGGTGGGCTGTGCGAGGCGCAAATAGCCATCGTTGCTGATCGCTAAAAAATTTAATTAACTTGCTAAATAAAACGTCATTTTTACCGTAGGAATCCAAAGAAAATTAATGTCTAAAATGGTGGAGGGCAAATTGCGGCCCGCAGAACGAATTTGGCCCGTCTAGTGATGTAATACCCTCCAATAAAAAAATATGTTTACTTTTATTTACACCTATGTAAATATATGTTAACCACTGTAAGAAAAATCTTTAGCAGAACAGATGGGAAAAAATAAAAATTGCGAAAGGTAATGCGCCCCTCCAAAAAATGTTGTTACTGAATGCGGTCGCCGACGTAAAAAATGGTCCGCCCGTGGTCTAAAATACCAAATTAATTAAAAATTTTAGTGACATATTTTTATTATTATTCCTGTAACAAAATATTTTATTTACTTGTATATTTTATTATAATAATAATATAAAGAGTAATGGATATAAATACAACTTTAAAAACATATTCTCAGTACAATGGCACATATTAATATCGTAATTATTACATAAACTACATCTAAAATAATAATTATTCTTGTGATACTGCGTAGTGAAGACCACTTGTCCATTTGCTAAGGTATTCGTTTCGTTAGCATTGCGGAAGATAGTTAGTAATGATGTGCTGGATTTCTGTATCCGCGGACGATCGTAAAAAATAAAAACCCGTATCCAGGTCCGTATCCGTTTTTCCACTTCATATCATTTAGACAAATTCATATTAGTTTTTATATAATCTTTCGCTTAAAAAGGCTCGGTGGAGTAAATTTTACGTTTAAATTGTTATTGTAATTAAATTGTTGTAAAATGTTAGTCGAGAATCACATTACTTAGCGGCTTTGGAATGGTTTAGTACAGTGTTTCTCAACCTTTTTGGCATCACGGACCCCCTGTAATGTCTTTTAAAGTTGGCGGACCTCATCCATATATAATATATACCATACACATTTTGACTTACCAAATTTATCTGGGATATTTCTGCATCCATCATACAGTCCCTACCTTGCGTCAAGTGATTATCATAATATTCTCCCATCTCAAGAACTTTCTGGGGGTATACGACTGGAAATTGACGACGAAGTGAAAACAACAGTGACAAACAGGCTGATTTTTACGACAAACTTATTCAAAAACTAGTCGCTAGGTATGAAAAGTGTATCAATCTGGTGACTATGTAGCACTTATGCCTCACGGATACCTTTGATATCACTAGCGGACCCTTAGGGGTCCGTGGATCCCCGGTTGGGAAACGCTGGTCTAGTGCACAATAAATACTAGAGTAAAATTAATTTAATCAAAGACAATGAGTGGGTGATTCTGAACTCAACTAAATTGTGTTTCAGGGTACTAATGCGTAGAAATATTGTTTGTGGCTCTTATAAATAGGCGCATATAACTGTATGTTGTCGGCGCATGTTGAAAGTGTTCAGGGGACATGTAGAAAGATTATAATCTCTTAATTATAATTTCTTCGTTAAAAAAGGCCTAGTTTATAATGAATGTTCCTGTAGTTGCTATAGGAGGGTGTAATGTATCTACTAAAACGTGTTACTTAAACTAAGGCCATTCCATTGAATGAAAAAAAAAAAACGTGTTACTTCTGCAGACTAGATGTTGCAAAGCAAATTCATAACAAAATATTAAAATTTATTCTGCCGATAAGTAACTGTAAATGTCGGTAGTTCGCTACATAAAAAATGTTATTAATAATTATTTGCTTCACTATAAATTACACCAAAAATTCAACAAGATATTAAAAATAAATGACTGCCAGCTTCTTGTAAGCCAATAAATAATGTTTCAAACATTTCTGTTACATATCGGCGAATGTTGCAAGCGTCGTAAGTACCAAGAAGCGTTCTACGTGTCCGGGTACATTTGAAAGTAAGACGATATTTATTCACGCTGATCGGTGTAGTTAGCAAGCGTTTATAACAATTTTTCTACATATTCGTACTCTAAGTTGGCATGTTTTGGTTTTTTGGAACTGCGTGACACGCCAAACTATCGCTTCCAGGTCGGTCGTTCTTTTTTTTTTACTTGAAAGTAAGATCCGTATACGTATCTGCAGAACAGGACGCAAATAATCCGTATCCGTATCTGTATCCGCGGATCTGGTTTTTATTGATCTGTCACATCACTAATAGTTAGTGACCGGTATATGACTAATACGAGGGCAGTAATACATCCGCTGCTTCATTACCCTTAATACCAACATGTTCCGGTATCCAAAACATCTCTACCCTCATGTGAGGGTAAGTATTCATATTGCGGAGTAGCAACCGGATCTTTAGTACAAGAGTATGCACTGGATTTGGATTTTGGATACTGTTCAGAGTGCTCAGCAAGTCCGTCAAGACGACACTTAACCGACTTTGCTCTGACGAAACAAAACACGGGGCCTTGAAAATAGCGTACAACTCAGCAGTGTACACACTCGTTATGGCGTGCAGACGGTACTTAAACTGTTGGCATGGATTCAAGACAACCAACGCAGACCCAACCCTGGTTCCAGATTTTGATCCGTCAGTAAAAATGACAGTATCCTCGAACCTAGGGACCAGCGTTCTTTGTAACTCATGTTGTTATTCGATAGGCGACGTAGTATCTTTATCAAAGGCAATAACCGAAGACTAAAGTTGTCAGAGATAGCAGAGATAGCTAACATATCGAAGGAACACGTACATTTTATTTCAAGTGATGAATTGGATAAGTGGAAGCTATTCGAAAAATGGGCCGTGTTTGCCGTCTCTGTGGAGAACAAACTCATTCGATGACAATTTTCCCAGGCTGGTAGTTCGAATTGGTTTAGTAAAAATCCAGTGGATTTTTACGTCGCTTCCTGACTGCCGATAAGACGTGGGCCCATTATTACAAGCCAGAGACCAACGAACAGTCCAAACAGTGGATTCATCACAGTTTCCCGACTCCAAAGAAGATAAAAGTGTTCCCATCAGCCGGAGAGATCATGGTATCCATTTTTAGGGGCGCGAAAGGGATTTTATACATAGACTAGCTGAGTACCCGTGCTTCGCTACGGTATATTGACGATTTGCCATCATCGTGCAATTATTATAAGTCATGGTTCTTTATAGATCACATTGCTGACTCTCTCCTCAGGTGTAGATTCACCCCGTTAGAGGCTCATTAGTGTAAAAATCGCAGTTTGTTTCTAAACATGTGCACGGGTAACTTTTATAAGCTAAAACCTAGTCGATATCTCATCTGTCCTAAGAGATATTGAGGAATCCGTGAAAAAACATTTTACTCCTTTTCACCCCATAGGGGTCGAAAAATCCTTTCTTAGTGGGTTTTTACGTCATATCGAGAATGTACTCTTGGAATTTCTTATTTGTAATCAAAAATTCTTTAGCAATGAAATTTAAAAAACAGTCAGAACACTATCGAAAGATTTTAAAAAGTCACCTATATGCCAGAAAGGAATGTTATAACCAGTGGCGGCGCTAGCGGGGAGACCAGGGGGATACGGGCCCCCCTAAAAGTGGCTCTGGCCTCCAGTTGGCCCCTAGAATTGCTTGGAAAAAAATATATTTTAGAAGTGAGGACCTTTTTTTTAGGTCATTACTTGTATTTTCATATGTAAATGATAAAAAAATATTTCCTGGCCCCACCAAATTTTACTAAATTTTTTTTTATAATTATATACCAAAAAGGAATGATATAACTCAACAAACAAATAAGTTACGAAACATTATATAAGTAGCCCTGATTTAATGTAGATTCGCCCCGTTAAGTGTTGAATGCAGTAAAATCCTAAATTACATTTTTATGCATGCGTACGGGTAACCATAGTAAGTAAAAAGCAAGTCGTTATTTCATCAAGAGATATTAAGAAATCCGTTTTCGCCCTCTAGGGGTTGAATTTCGAGAAATCTCTTCTTAGTGGTTGCTTACGTCATGGAAGAAATACAGTTCCTGAATTTCAATTGTCTACTAAAAAATACCAATGTACAAATGTAATTTAGGGAAGTATTAAAAATGCAATTTAGGGGTAAAAAAAAAACGGTCAAAATGAAATGATCTTGAAACTAATGATTAATTAAAATTACACCTAAATGCGAAAAAGTACAACATAGTTATAGTACAATAAAGGCAGAAGCTACAAACGGTTCTATAATTCACCCCGAATCTAGAATCGCTCCTTTAGGGATTGATGATTAGAGCAAAATCCTGAATTTAATCCAAATCAATATATCATTGGACCTAAGAGATAATGAACAATCCGAGGGAAAACATTTTATCACTTTTCATCCCCTAGGGATCGAATTTCGAAAAATTCTATATAAGCGGATGCTTGCGACATGGAGGGAATATATTTCCTAGATTTCATATCTCTATGTCAAGGGACGTTCTTTCGAATAAAAAATACCAATTTACCCCTTTAGGGAAGAAATTTAAAAAACTTTCAAAACGCTTTCTAAATATTTTAATTAGAAAATTATGTACCAAAATGGAATGCTATAACTCAGGAAATACAAAGGGGCCTATAATTCACCGCAAATATAGATTCACCACTTTAGGGGTTGATTAGGGCAAAATCCTGAATTATTGTTTCAAACATTTGTATGGGTAACCTTTGTAATCAAAAATCAAGTCAATATCTCATTGGTCCTAAGGTATATTGAGGAATCCTTCAAATCACATTTCACCCTCAAAGGCTCGAATTTCGGAACATCTCTTCTTTGTGGGTGCTTACATCACGGAAGGCATATATAATACTTCCCGAATTTCATGTCTCTATATCCAAGGGAAGTTCTATCGAATATAAATACCCATTTACCCCTCCCATTTACATTTAGAGATGAAATTTTAAAATACTGTCAAAACTATTTCGAGATATTTGAAAAAGACACCGGTATGCCAAAAAGGAATGTTATAACTTAATAAACGCAGGCATATGACGGGTTGTATAATTTACCCCGATTATAGATTTACCCCTTTAGGGGTAGATTAGGAAATAAAATTTTCGGCATTTGTATCGTTAATCTTTATAAGCAAAAGCCAAGTCGATATCTTATTGGTACTAAGAGATATTAAGGAATCCTTGATATCACATTTCAGCCCTTAGGCGTTGAATTTCGAAAAATACCGTCTTAGTGGGTAATTACGTCATACAGGGAATATACTTTACGAATTTCATGTATCTTGTCCAAAGGACGTTCTATCGAGTAAAAAATACCCATTTACCCCTTTAGGGGTGAAATTTTTAAAAACTGTCAAAACCATTTCGAGACATTTTAAAAAGACACCGATATGCCAAAAAGGAATGTTATAACACAATAAACACAGGAAATACGAAGGGTTATATAATTCACCCCGATTGTAGATTCACCCCTATAGGGGTTGATTCGGACAAAATCCTGAAATAAGTTTTTCGGCATTTGTATGGGTAATCTTTGTAAGCAAAATCCAAGACGATATCTTATTGGTCCTAAGAGGTATTGAGGAATCCTTGAAATCACATTTCACCCCTTTTCACTTTTTAGGGGTGGAATTTCGAAAAATCCCGTCTTAGTGGGTGCTTACGTCATGGAGGGAATATGCTTCACGAATTTTATTTATCTGTGTCCAAGGGATGTTCAATCGAATATAAAATTCCCATCAACCCCTTAAGGGTGAAATTTTAAAAACTGTCAATACCATTTCAAGTTATTTTGAAGACACCTATACGCCAAAAGGAATTTTATAACTCAACAAACACAGGGAATATGACGGCTTGTATAATTTACCCTGTCTGGAAATTCACCACTTTAGGGGTTGATTAAAACAAAATCCTGAAATAAGATTTCAACATTTATATGGGTAATTTTTGTAAGTAAAAACCAAGACGATATCTTATTGGTCCGTAAAGATATTTAGGAATCCTTGAAATTACATTTCACCCCTTAGAGGTTGAATTTCGAAAAATCCCGTCTTAGTGTATGCTTACCTCATGGAGGAAATATACTTTGGGAATATCTTGTATCTATGTCCAAGTGATGTTCTATCAAATAAAAAATATCCTTTTACCCCTTAAGGGGCGAAATTTTGAAAAACTTCAAAACCATTTCGAGATATTTTAAAAAGACATCTATATGCCAAATAGGAATTTAATAACTCAACAAACTCAGAAAATACGTTGGGTTCTATAATTCTCCCTAATTGTAGATTCACCCTTTTAGGGGATGATTAGGACAAAATCTTGAAAAAGGTTTTTTAACATTTATAAGGATAATCTTTATAAGCAAAAACCAAGGCGGTGTATTATTGACCTAAAAGAAATTGAGGAAGCCGTGTAAACATATTTCACCCCTTGTCACCCCTGAGAGGTCGAATTTCGAAAAATCTCTTCTTAGGGGGTTCTTAAGTCATAAAAGGGATATACTCTCCGAATTTTATGTTTCTTTGTCTAGACGAAATTCTATCGAATAAAAAATACCAATTTACCCCTTTAGGGGTGAAAATTAAAAAAACGGTCAAAACACTTTCTAAATATTTTAAAAAGGCACCTATATGCCAAAAAGGAATTTTATAACACAATAAACACAGAACATGCGAAGGGTTCTATAATTCACCCTGATTGTAGATTCACCCCTTTAGGGGTCGATTAGAACAAAATCCTGAAATAAGTTTTTTAATATTTACATGAGTAATCATTGTGAGCAGAAACCAAGTCGATATCTTATTGGACCTAAGAGATATTAAGAAAACCGTGAAGCCACATTTTACCCCTTTTAACCCTCTTTTCACCCACTTAGAGGATGAGTTTCGAAAAATCCGTTCTTAGTGGGTGCTTACGTCATGGAGGGAATATACTCGCCAAATTTCATGATTGTAGGTTCAGTGGTTTGGGCTAGGCGTTGATTATGAGTAGGTAGCTTAGTTACGATTTTATATATATAGATTATCTTCCAGTATGCCAAACAACTAACGGACAGTACTAGGCTGAAGTTTTTGAATGAAATTCGTGAAAAACGTTCTAGTTTGGTCAAAAAGAAAATCCTCTGCAATATCAATGCACCTGCCCATTCTAGCAGTATTACAACCCGAAAACTTGAAGAATTAAATCTTGAAGTAGTTGGTCATTCAACTTATTCGCCTGCTCTGGCACTCTCCGACTTATATCTCTTTCCAAACCTAACAAATATCTAGTTGGAAAGAGATTTTGGTTGGATGATAAGGTCAGGACCTCATGGTAAATGATTATTTTGA
Source organism: Liopterus haemorrhoidalis (assembly GCA_963971575.1). Lineage (NCBI taxonomy): Eukaryota > Metazoa > Arthropoda > Insecta > Coleoptera > Dytiscidae > Liopterus > Liopterus haemorrhoidalis. Next base: position 33,945,719 of record OZ020618.1, read on the forward strand.
GAGCTTCGACAAAAAAGCACCTTAAGAAGGCATTCAAATGCTGCAGCATTGCTGAACTAAGTGTATAGAATTAAGAGTAATTAGGTAGATACAGGTAGATAAATAAAAACTAAATTATATTTTAAAAAAATGATGTGGTGTGAGTTTTCACACATTTCAGGGTTTTGTAGGTATTTAATAAGTGTAAGAAGTCAACAGAATTTTGGATGTCCAAGACAACTTTTTTCTATAATCACAACCAACCGATATATATATTGATTGATTTAGATTTAACTAAATAACAATTTTGTAATGCGGCGTCTTCGGATGCTCAACGGTCTCTTAAGTCATATTGACGGTGTGATACTACTTACGTAAATCACGTGCAGCAGAGGTGTATGGCTTCTGCAGCAAAATATACTTCTGTTACAATTCATTTCAATTTCAGAAACGTATTTCTCACTATTAACAATATGCTATTTGATTTATAATGATTTTTTTATACCTTAAAAACAACACGTAAAACGATAGGCGCTCCACTTATTGATCGACTTCATTTGTGCAAATTCCTTAAGAAAGCAATTCGATTTAGGAGACTGGCTATATAACGTATATAGTTTGTACCACAGGGTATACGCCGTATACCGCCGAATACCCTCCAATACAGCCCTGGTTAGTACTTAAACGTATGTATGTGCCACTGACAATGCCAATCTGACAAAAGTAATATAGTATGTTCTATAAATAAAATGCTCCATGCAAATACGGAATGCATCTGTTGGCTTAGGTTGGTTCGCAGCACCTGGTTTCACCTGGTTTCCTGCCGCTTGCGAAATAACGTTCCAAAATTGAATTTTGCTATTTACATTAAATTTGTTGAGTTGTATATAAATTTCAGATATATAAGAGTCGTAGATTTCGAAACTGGAGTAAATTTAAAGATTTGCTGCATATAAGATTGTATTTTGATTGAAAAAATAATTGCATGCATTATTTACTTACAGTGAGATTCATTATACGACAGTTAAGTGCCTCCCCATCTAAAAGAGTAGTATATAGCAGTTTTGACAAAACAATATAGAACTCACTAAATACGATTCTAATGGTGGCCGAAAACTATTCTTTCGAAGATGGTTAAAATATTCTCTGATATTTTTACTAGTTATCAGGACAACATTATAAGGTGTTGATAGTTCCTCTATATGTGCCAATAATACTGATTTTCAGTGCTACCGTACAAAATAATTTATATTTGTTTACAAATCAAAGTCGAAAACCTCACTAATTGGGTGGGCCTATGTAAAGATAAAATTCTAGTAAGATAGAGTATTCATGCCATCAATGCTGATTATACATAACTAGCTGGACTAGTCGTTCTTCGTACGGTTTTTGTAATGTATATTTTGCTGTAACATAAATGATAAGCCTGATATTTCAATTTTAAGTAGAACACAAAATAATCATTTCTTTATTCTATATTACTCTTTTGTATATATATATTTATGCTAAGTAAATAATAAGTTAAATACGTCGTTTATAGTTAGCTCTCCCCAAAGCATCCCAAATATATCTTATTAAAATCTACATTAAACAGAGAGGAATATTTTCATTTCACATATTCATTTTTGCTGTTAAGTGAATTATAAATGAGATATTTCATCCTTATAAGTAGCAGTCCCCTTGCCCCCTAAATAATCTTCTTTAATAATTTTCGTTTATCTCCTAATTTAACTAAAAAGAAAAGTTTCTCTTGTACATTTTTGATGTAAAGTAAATAATAAGTGAAGATAATAGTTTTAAGGTGTACTCCATGTATTCATTATATCGAAAAATATATAACAATAAAGATTTGTTTTCTTAGTATAAACCATTTGTGTTAAAATAAACCCCGTAACCTAAAAATTCATTTAAATGAAAAAATGCGTAGAAATAAAAGATTTATTTTCTTATTTTAAACTATTTTTGGTTTACATGATTTTGCTGTTAAATCAATAATAAGGGAGATATATGTAGATTACAGTTTTCGGGTGTCCCCCCCATAACTAAATATTCATCTAATTCATAGTTTCCCAAACGTTTTTACCCCGTAGACCACTTGCCGATTTTTTTGCTTTCCGTAGACCCCTTGCCTGCCTATTATTGAATTTTCCTAATCTTATTAACTTCAAATGTGTTTTTGACATCTGACCAGTGGCGGCGCTAGCGGGGGGTCTGGGAGGCCCGGGCCCCCTAAAAGTTGCTCTGGCTCCCAGTTGGCCCCCTTAAATTCCTTGGAAAAAAATATATTTTAGAAGTGAGAACCTTTTTTTTTAGGTCATTGTGTATTTTCATATGTAAACGATAAAAAAATATTTCCTGGCCCCCCCAAATTTTACTCAAATTTTTTTTTGCCCCCCCCCCCAGATTTTAAGAGCCAACGCCGCCACTGCATCTGACACAGTGCTGTTCACTCTGATAGGGTTTTATTGTTGAGTAGACAATTGTAAAAAAAAGAAAATCATGTACATTATTCATACCTTTATTGAAAAGAGACAAAGTGCAAGTAAATATTTGGATTTGGAACGAAACAAATCCGAACCTAGTAAAATTCTTACATAAAATTAATACTCAAATAATGCTGCTAATGAGAGGGATGAACTTGATGCTCTGATAGCAATTGTTCAATATTTGGTTTCAAATTAGTAAATCTCCACGTCCAGTAATTTACAATCGATTTCTTTTTTTTTCGGCAACCGCGCTAAAACCCTTTTCGACGAGGTATAAAGATGGAAAAGCTATCAAAAACTTTACTGCGATAGTCCATTTCAACATTTACGCCTAATGGGGTCCGCTTACGTGGACCACTGTTTAAATCTGGTGCACCCCTATTTTTTTTTTCTCGATGACATGGACCCCCTGCAAGTCGAAATCGACCCTTGGGGGTCCATATAGACCACTTTGGGAATCATGGATCTAATTGAAAACATGTATTGAAGAAAAAAGATTTGTTTTTTTACTATAAACAATATTTTTCTGTTAAGTCAATAATAAGGGAGATATTTTAAGTTAATAAACAGTTTCAATCCCGAAAAATCTCCCTAAAATATAATGCCTCATAGTCTATGTTTGAATCACTTTATCATCATACTAACTTTCGTAAAAATATGTCCAGCCATTTTTGCGTGATTCTCGGACAGACCGCCAAACGGACGGACAGACAGATAAAAATTGATTGAGAAAAATTGGTCGTGAAGCACTATCGTTACTGTATATATAGTAACACTAGTAGATCGCGGAGCACTAGTAGACGCTCCGCGGAGCACAGTTTAGGAAACTCTGATATAGATTATTGTCCGATAATCTTGTTTCGACAAAAAATCTTAAACTCTACACTCGTAAACTCCCATTTCGAGTTAATCGATTTTTACCAAAAGTTGATCATCTCCTGCCATTGATGTCAAAAGCTTAAATATGAAGTTTCATAAAAATCCTTTATGTCGAATTTGCTCTGCACGTGTATACAGACCGACAGATCGACAGACAGACAGACCGACAGATCTAATGCTAAAAATAGTTAAAACGTTACGTAGGGACCTCAATTCGTGGAAGCTCGAAAACTCGAAATGTCAAAATCGGTTTGATCACAATACCTCCCATATAATGGGTGTTTTTTTTAGAGGTATAGAACTTTAAATTGCAATAAAACAACGATGGATTATTCGATTGACATGAATTTTTTTTTATTCGAAAGATAATCTTGTGGCATTACATTTTAAATATGATTTCTGGCATATGACCGCCATGGCTGGCTCGGATGTAGTCCAATCTGGACGTCCAATTTTCGATGACTTTTTCCAACATTTGTGGCCGTATATCGGCAATAACACGGCGAATGTTGTCTTCCAAATGGTCAAGCGTTTGTGGCTTATCCGCATAGACCAATGACTTTACATAGCCCCACAGAAAGTAGTCCAGCGGTGTTAAATCACAAGATCTTGGAGGCCAATTCACAGGTCCAAAACGTGAAATTAGGCGGTCACCAAACGTGTCTTTCAATAAATCGATTGTGGCACGAGCTGTGTGACATGTTGCGCCGTCTTGTTGGTATGATTTAATGTAATGCCACAAGATTATCTTTCGAATAAAAAAAAATTCATGTCAATCGAATAATCCATCGTTGTTTTATTGCAATTTAAAGTTCTATACCTCTAAAAAAAACACCCGTTATATGTTGGCGGTCGGTAAAAAATTGATGTGGAGTGTGAATTTTCACAAATTTCAGGGATTGCAGGTATTTAATAAGTGTAAGAAGCCAACATAATACTGGATGTCTAGGAATATTTGTTTTATAATCACATCAAAATCAACAGATTTTTGATAATTACTTTTATTCGTTATTTAAGTGCCAAGAGCTTCCATTTCATTTTTTCAAAAAAAATTTAATAATCTGTCTTCCTTAGATTAATAAAAAATATATTGATAAATGGCTTTATTTTTTTTTTTTTCAATTTCAGAAACTTATTTCTTACTATGTGTATTATTGTTATAATGATTTATAAGTATTTCGTATATAAGGCGTTCATAGAGTCTATACATGCTCAGCTGTTAATTTTTTTTTTATTCTATTGTTAGTTTCAAAAAGACACATACTATCTTAGCCATAAATACAAAAAATCCATTACATTATTAGGCATATTTTAGCCATGAATTAAAAAAAAGAATAAATTTTGTCAAAAACACAAAAACTACAATATTTTTCAAAAATTCCTCTCGTAAGTTTCCGGCTCAAATCAATGTACTTACATTAACTATAATTTTTTCAGATTTTTAGTTTAATCCCTTTGGGTAAAAGGGGGTGGGACAAGAACTTTTTTAGCACATTTTTTGCTAAAATCGTGCTTAAAAAACCGATTTTTACAAAACTCCTTTTCGTTCCTTAATCTACGTCCTGAGAGCTTTCTTTTGATACCAGACAATAAATTTTTTTTTAAATATTTTTTTATCTACGACACAAAGAAATCGACGTTTTTCGAAAAACTAATCTGATCAAAAATTCCTGTTGAACTCTTCCGGTTCCCGTCAATGTTCATAATGGAGATTTGTTTAAAATTTTTAGATCAACCCCTCTGGGAGATAGAGTGGGGGGCAAAAATTTGACAAATTTTTGCTAAAAATACCATAAAAAAAAGACTTTTCAAAAATAAAAATTTGCCTGTGGATACAAGTACTAAGTGGTATCATTTGATATGCCACTCAAAACTTTAAAAAAATATATATATTTTTTATTAAATACTTATTTGTTTATATTTATCTCGGGATTTGTTTTTTTGAACTCTCGCAGTAGTTTTCCTATATGTGGGTCAAAAAGTTGTAATCCAAATTTCAACTTTATATGTTAAGCCGTTTGGCTACAATTTCTACCGTACAGACAGACACACAGACACATGAGTGACGTTATAAGGGTTTTTGGTGGTCATATCTACAAAATCCTAAAAATAAAATTGTGGCTGTGTTTATATGGATGGCTTGTTTAAATTGATACAAACTCATATCGCCGTTTATTTATGTGAACGCATGACAAAACCTTTGTAGGGCTCTATGTACAATATATATTTATGTTAAATTTTGCTTATAATAGGGGTAGTGACGGCGTTAGCTCTTAAAATCTGGGGGGGCCAAAAAATTATTGAGGGGGCCAGGAAATATTTTTTTTATCGTTTATATATGAAAATACAAGTATTCAGACTTGCGAGCGGTTCAAGTCTGGACCCCCCCTATTAGTCCGCTAGCTGGTTGCTATGGCTTTTGGAAGGATTTAAGGGTTGTTCAATTAAACTCAACATTTTAGTTAACCTACTTTAATTACGTTACGTTATAATATTTACATTATTTATACCGACTTAGAAATTAGCGACGACAGTTAAATCCAAATGAGACACATCACAGAAAAAATGGTCCTCACTTCTAAAATATATTTTTTTCCAAGCAATTCTAGAGGGGCCAACTGGGGGCCAGAGCAACTTTTAGCACCCCCCCCCCGGACCCCCCGCTAGCGCCGCCACTGATTAGGGGGCTCCCAAAATGATTATCAGCTTCAGACTCAGAAAGTCTAGATCCGCCATTGATTGAAATTATATGTACATTACAACTGCCAAATAGTACCTAGTACTGTACTGCTGATGAGGAATGCATGACAGCCAAAATATAATTTAATTTGAATGAACCATATAACATTACAGATAATCTGTAATTTAATAATTAATTACGCCTGTTCTGACGCAGTATGTCCAACATGAATGAACTGCACATAAACTACGTAACAAAAAATATGTTACACCCTATTAATTTTAGGGAAATGGGATTTAAGCTCAAATACGGGTATAAATGCAAGAAACGCCTAGAAAATACTTTATTATTATTATTTTTTTGTACACAAAATTTATTTTACATGTTTTTTAGTTATTATATAAATATTAACATTGTCAAAATATGTATTAAAAATATAAATTTCACTGTAAAATGTGACAAAATAACACAATAAAAGTTCAATGTCAAGTAACCCGGGAAATAAGTTTGCCAAAAATAACGTGGGTCGAATGCAGAAAGCATAGATATTGCGAATGAATTCCACCAGTAAGAAAAACAATAAATAACGATACAATTACAGTGCAGTAAAATGAGTAAAAATTTATTTAACCTTAAACAAATTAAAACATTATTTTAGTTCAAACATATCACACGTGCACATCCAATCATTTTGAAAGATAATGTATCGACACTTGCGTACTAGATGTTAAGAAGTAGAAAGTTATGTGGAACGAAGTTATCTTGCCTAGTCCGTCAGCCAAGCCTGCTTTAAAAGTGATATTTTGACATATCTCAAAACATACGTTGATTAAATTCATTACCAAAACGTTGTCAGTCAATAGAAACATTTATAACTTAAAGTATAGAAATGTGACATTAAAAATTAATCGATAAACGTTAGGTAACTACTTACTTCGTCGCGAAATTAAAATATGTGTTTGTTATTTGAATGGAATATTGTTGTTATTAATTTTAGTGAAAATAAGAGTGACTCTTAAAGGAATTTGTGTGATTTATTAAAAATGGAGGTTAAAGAAAAGAAAGACCGTAATGAAAATGACAATTTCAACAAAACACCCGTGCCACTGTCAAAATCGCCGAATACTCCACCGTCTAACCGCTCTATCACACAGACTGTTATAGTATCGTTAGCTGAGACTGTGACGCATGACATCACTTTCGGTATGTATAGAAATAACAAACAAATGTGTAGGTTTTTAGGTGTGTTTACTTACATTGATAATAGTGTTTTGTTTTAATATTCTTTTACTAAAACAACCTGTTAATATCATGTTAGCAATTTTAATTCATAATTTGGGAATTATTTTACAGATTGTTTAATTTTACAACAATGGCCTTGAAAAACATGTCAAAAGAACAAGTGTTTTACTTTCCACTCCAGATAAGATTATCGCAACTATTTAGTGGTGGCATTTCCTCACAGTGTCACCAATTGTATGTTATATTGCTAGCGATATTACGAATTATTTTGAACCCCGTAACTTAATTATTTTCAACAATGCGAACGTAGATTTTAACAGCAAACATTTTGTATATACAGCTTTTGTATTTCCAGCCCTCTGAAATTATCTCTATGTATAAATATGCATATTCATTACGTAATAGTTATTAAATGATAATTTTTATTGAAGAATTTATGCACGTGTTGCTACAAGGAAAATAACTAATTGTCCTCTAACACATCGACTGTACTTTTGAGTGTTTTTTTACCGGAATGTACCAAAGCAGCTGATTGCACCCCACTCCTAGCGCAGCCTGCGCCATGAATGTTTTTCTCTCTTGGAGTCATGTCATGTTTATTTCATTCTAAGTATCTTTTAAAACACTTGGATATTTTTTTAATCTATTGTTTTTTGCTATTATTGAAACTAATAAATTTATGTGACACAAAATTCTGTGTTTACTAAATTATAACTGCCAGATTGCTGAAGCCACCTTTGGTAACATCGTTTATTTACGTTCATTGTTTGGAATGAGGTTCGGATGGTAGTGGGGATGGAGCAACATGGGAAATCCGAAATTGTACGAAGTCCAGTCACTTTGTAAACGTGTTATGTGTTGTTGCTCTCACAAACTATTACTATTATTTGTAAAAATGGACTTGTTAGTGATAAAGTGATAATAAATAAAACTCAGGAGTGCAATACAATTTGTGAGGGCAATACCGTGATATCTTAACCTAATTTTTAAACGTCAAATAGTTTACTGTGAACAATTATGTGTATTTGGTGATTGTCGTTTTGTTGTGAATATATTTTAAAGAAAAGTGTAATTAATAAGGGCGTAAAAGTTTCACTGATATGAACAGTTACTGACATCTACCTATGTGCCGTACAGAAGTGTATCTCTACTACTACAACGGTACTCGGAATTTTTTACTTCTCACGTTACTGTTCGACCTACTTTTGCGTTAAGAAAAACTGTTATTTTTAAAATGAAACAGTGTTGAAAAGAATAACTCTTATTACTTCTACTTTACAAACTTATTCGTGACTGATAATTTATGAAGTGTGTGAAGTGTCATAATTAATAGTTAGTCAGCAGTTATGTTATGACTACGCCAATGATTTTGGGAACTAGTTTAGACTTTGAAAAAATTGTAGGGAATTTTTAAAATGCGTATCCATAAAAAAACCAAGGAAAGTGGCTATTTTGAAGGGGATTCTGATACAGATATGGGTAAAGCATTGAAAAGGACTAAAGTGTTTACCACATCGAGTGATTACAGGCAGAAAGAACTGGACAGATTAGTGGAATACACAGCTGAGGAATTAGAAACACATATCAGACCGTCCAAGTACTCAAACTTAGGTATTTAATACTATTTTTTAAAGTAAATATTAGCTCAATCATTTAAATATATATATATATATATATATATAAGTTGATCAGTATGTTATTATTTAATAACAGTGTAAAATTTATTATTTAATAATTAATAGTAGTATTAAGTAGAAATTGAATTTAAACATTATGTCATGTAAATTTGAATATAGGTTTGAAACACGTGACCTACTGCTCTAAACAGTGGAGATAAGAATCAAAATAAACTATTGTCAATCCTTGTCTGAAATTAGGTCTGTATGGGTTGGTTGTCAACTGGGTTATAATGGCTAAATTGTTAATTACTTATTGTAAAAAACTGATAGAAATTATTTTTGATAAGAAAACGCCAAAATTAGGTATTTAAATTTACAATATGCTCTCACATTTTATTGGTATTATCGAATTATGTTTTGACACAATCTCATTATCTGTCAACTCAGGGTTATGTGTTATGTTGACAAAAGGGGAAAGTATTAGTAAATTCGAGTTTTAACATTAACTGTAATATTTTTGTTTCAACCTTGAACATTAATTTAATAACATGCCTACTTTTTTACAGTTAGGTACCTATCATGCGGTATTTCGCTCAAAGAGGTAATTGTCAATTTTTAAAAATTTGGATTTTGCATCATTGGGATATAACTAGCTATAAAAATAATATAAATCTAATTTTATTAGAATAAACTTTGAAAGTTGTAAAAAATAGTAACTATACTAACGTCATCTTTCATAAATTTAATAATAGGTAATTTGTGCATCATTAGTCATTAGGATCTAAATGTGAAACATAAATTGAACGAAATTGTTAGAAATAAGTAGTAAAATAGTATCGAAGAATAGAATGAATTATGCCTTAATGCACTAATATGTTTACGAGCATGTAAAATGTATGAAACGTGGGCAAAACGTTTGAAATTTAAATAAATCAGTTATATTTATTGTGTTGTAAAAAATAAGGAAAGTATGGATCCAGATTTTAGTTAACAAGCATTTGTTCATATTATCGCTTAGCGTTTCCCTTAGGAGGAGTTCACGTTCAATTACAAATAAAAATCGTCCCTTTAAAACGGTATTTTTAATGTTTTTAATGTTCTACTATCTTAAACTATTTCTCTATAGTAGTGGTGTCTAACCTTTTTCTATAGTGGGGACATATTTAATGATAGATATGTTTCAGGAGCCAGACTAAAAATAATGATAAAAGAAGCTTTATAGTAGTGCGGTTTGAAGCTTGAAAAGCTTGAGAGCCCTTCTATAAAAGAAACATTTTAACAAACTCTTTTTTCAGATCTTAATTTTCATTCAGTAAACTGCAATAAGCAACTTTTTAACCTAAAAAAAAAAACATTTAAAAAAAAAAAAAACTACTGCATTTATTTTTTATCTAAATACTGACCCCTAGGGGTCCTCGAATCACAGTTTCGGAACCACTAGAGCATAGAATCTATAATCGGTTCACGACCTTTGTGACCAACTAACTGGGAATTTCGTAAACTCTTGTTAGTTGGGATATAATTAATTTACTTATTGTTGGAGGCATACACAGGGTCTTTTTAGGAATTGTTTAAGCATTGCTAACTACATACTATAACAGATACAAAGTAGGTCAAATTAGGAAAGCTTGAAAACTCTACAAATGAGAATATTAATTTGGAAAATTAATATTATCAAATAATTGAACATCAATAAACAAGTTATTTTAAAAAAATACATTTTTTTAAATGGGCCCCCCTGTATTTTTTCTGTCTGTTGCATAGAAAATAATTTTCGTTTATAAATCTTTATGGCACTGTGTAGAATCTGTTTTGCTTGTTATTTATTTGTTTTTAAGTCTTAATAACTCTTTTAATGCTGGGTTTAGACCCATAGTGCCATAATGATTTATTAGAAAAAATACATTTTATATTCGGTATATTAAAACAATACCCAGGTGACCATATAGGGTGAAAACCGAGGTGAAAATATATTTTTTTAAACTAACTCTAAACTATTTGGTGTTCACTTATTTTTCTAATTTAATATTCTTATTTATAAAGTAAAACACTTGATCCTAATTTAGCCTGCTTCGTATCTCTTATAATAAAGAAGTTAACAATGCTTAAACAGTCCCCAAAACACCCTGTACACAGTAAAAAATTCATAAGTGTAAACGTTCATTCTTAGTTTGGTTAAAATGTGAGTGTTAAAATTTTCATTTAAAAAAAGTATAAAGTTCACTATTTTTAACCAAACCACCGTGTAAATCTTCATTTATTCAGATAGTGTTATTTTTACGAAATATTACTTTTTTAGTGTTAAAATTAATACTACTTTAACATTATTTATTTAACACTCTAATTTCACCATGTAAGTGTAAACTTTACACTAAATTTAATCAAAAAAGAAGTGTAAGTAATTAACACGAAAACCGAGGCACTTTGTGCATGGTACACGAAAAGTTCATTTTTTAGTGTACCATGAAGTCCTTTTAACACTACTTTTTTAGAGTGTATAGACTCTCATTTGTGGCTCTTTTGTGTGTTCAATTGAAATAACTAAACATTTTCAAGATGGCTTTAAATATTATATATAATTTAGCTCTGCAGGCCCAGTTGGCCCATGGCTTGGTTTACAATTTTCCTCCATCCTTTTTTATCCTTCGTCTTCTCCTTCCAGTTGCTGATGTTGCATTCATTTATGTCCTTTAAAACTTCTACCTTCCATCTCGTCCTTGGCCTACCTTGTCTCATTTTGCCTCCTATGGTACTTTCTAATATCTTCCTTGGTGTTCTATTACTGTCCATTCGCATTATGTGCCCCATCCATCTAAGTCTGTTACTTTTCTCTACTCCTACTATGTTCGGCTCCTTGTATAACTCTTGTAATTCTCTATTTGTTCGTCTTTCCCATCCGTTTTGAGTCATTTTTCCTCCGAATATTTTTCTTAGGACCTTCCTTTTCCCCTTTTATCCTTGTTAGTTCCTTTGTATTCAGCGTCCATATCTCACTTCCGTACACAACTATCGGTCTTATTATTGTTTTATAGATTCTAATTTTTAATCTTTTGGATAAATTTTTGCTATACAAAAATTTTCTCAAACCAAATAGGCTACGATTTGCTGACATAATCCTTCTTTGTATTTCCATCAAGCTGTCCGGTTTTCTATAGAATTCTACTCCTAGGTATACAAAATGATCCACTTCCTCAAACGTATATTTTTTTCCTGTCATTGTTATTTCCAAATTCTTATCCACTTCGCTTTCTGTCCATTGCATATACTTGCTTTTATTCTCATTTATTATAAGTCCTATTTTCGCAGCTGCTTCGCTCAGTCTCTTAGTTGTATTTTGTAGTTCGTGCCTCGTTCTTGAAAGTATAGCGATGTCGTCTGCAAACGCCAGGCATTGATGACGTTTATGGTACAGCAATCCGGATCTATTTATATTTGCCTTTCTTATTACGGATTCTAATGCAGCGCAAAATAATAGTGATGACAGCGGGTCACCCTGTCTTAAGCCTTCGTGCACTTCAAATTTCTCTGATGCAATTCCATTTACTCTCACTTAACTTTATATTCTCGAAATATATAAATTTTTTCTTCTTTGGGAACTGTTAGTCGGGTTAACTTTTGTCCTTCGGTTCTTGATCTATTAAATGTCAGGTTTTTCAATGTATCCCGTATATCAGTACTAGTTGGATCTTCGCTTACATAGCTGTACTCCTTTCCCGTCACTGGTTGTTCAATTTGGTGGTTTTTCAAGGGTTTTCTAATTGTATAAAACTAATTTTACGGCATACATAAACTAACAAGTTCATAGACTAACATTTCCCGTAAAAGGTAACTAACTAGGCAGTACTAAATACCATTAGATTAACGCGATCATTTTGGTCTTAAATAGAGTATTATAATTTTTTCAAATTGAAATTAAAAAACTTTAAGTTAGCACATTATATTTACCCCCGTTTTAATTTCTTTCTTTTCTATGTAACTTCCTTCTCTATTTATCCATCTCGTTTTAATTTCGAAGCTTAATGAAATAAATTTTGCTAATCTTTAAAGTGGTGCACACTATTATGACATACATATTCGGTTCCAAACCATTCCATTGTCGTAGAACTAACTCTTTTTCACATCTCGATGCATATACACATACTTTACACTCGGGATTCAATTTACGATGGGGTTCCAATCTCCGGAGATGTTATGTAACTAGAATACGAAGAAATAGTTTATGAAGATATAAAAACCTGCATTTATCATGGTTTAGGTTCGAAAAACTTGAAAGAACCTACCATATAATTATTTATTAATAAATTTTCCATACACAAATAATTTAATTGTGTATTTTGTTTAATTATGTATTGTAAATTATAATAAAAATTTTGTATGTATTTGAAATCTAACCTTGTAGAGGAGGATTCAAAATTTGATGCGCGTTATTTACATCCGCGTAAATAGAATTTACGTAAATTTAGTCAATTGCATTCGTCATTTACAAGTCCGAAAAGCCAGTCTGCTCAGGGACCAGTTGATCTAGATTTTCGGTTTTTCCGGCTTCTCTTCGGATTCTCAGGCATTACATTTAAAATTTAAATTTTAGATTGAATTGGTCGAATTTCAACAGTTTATTTATTAGCAAATAAAGAATGCTTCATTCAAAACGTAAAATAAGGTTTAAGTAAAAATAATAGAATTTTCACCAGAAAACGGGCGTGTAATGCCTAAAATCGTGTTTAAAAATGAATAATAAAAAAAACAACAGTACGAAAATATATTCGTGTCTATATAAATGAGTGCAGACTATATATTTTATATAAATTATTTATTTTTAGTTTGTCAGTGAAACATCTATAAAATGCAACGTCTCTCTGTGTGTCTGTCTGTCCGTCCATCCGTATGTGCGCTTTTCACTGGAGAACTGCTTATCCGATTTTCTTGCGTTTTTTTTTTTTCTATCTACCCTACATCATCTGGTTAGGCTTTCGGCTACTTATTAAAATCGGTTCAGTAGTTTCAAAGTTATATTGATATTTGTGCCCGTGGGTAAAACGAAATCAATGTTGTCAACAGCAGCAGGCTAGTACACGCTTTATATACTTAAGAATTGAACGAATTTCCAAAATATGTTCAGTAGTTCCAAAGATATAATGATATTTGTGCGCACGGGTTATTGAAAATCCATCTCTACGATTTAATTGAACGCATTTTCTTGAAATTATCAGTTACAACATTTATTTCTGTAGTGGCAAACTTGATACACGATTTATACATTAATTAGAATTAAAAAAATAAAATAAAATTGGTAGTTTTAAACTTATAACAATTTTTAATGGGTAAGTAATCCTGTGTCAGTCTGAATCTCTGTCTCCTAAGTACTTACCAGTCTGTCGACACGGTTGTAGATGAGCAAGACGCCATTCACTATCCATTCGAATACCTGAATTTTCGTAACCCATCAGGATTACCTCCTTACATTCTTACTTAGAAATAATATGCACCAATTACTTGCTAAAGAACATAAAGTCGCCAAAATTATGCAATAAAACACGCTTACAGGTGAACAGTTGTAGTAGATTTGCGAAGTCTATGTTTCTCGCATGGCCAATAATTATAAGTATCGTGCTCGCGTGTGGTAGTTCTAGCAACAACCTTTACCTGCTAGCGCCTTTTTGTTTTAAAAATAATCTCTCAGATAAGTAATCCCGTTCAATTTATCCTGGCCTATCACGTGTTTATAGTATTGTCTTCTGTTCGGTCATCTAATTACGAGTAGTTATGTTGTGAATTAAAAAAAAAAATAGGTCAGTAATAAAGAAATGTCCCCGAGCGAAGCTGAGCTGGGAAGCTAGTTTTAATATAAAGTACAAAAATCGAAAAACAAGTTTGTGAGTTTTCGAAAAGTCTGGATTATTGGCTAGGCCTGATTTATGGCATCAACATTTTCGAATTTTTACTATATGTATGTGCATAATAGAGTTGCACCGATTAGATCGGCAAATATTCGGTAATTTTTCCGATTTTTTTTTCCATTTTTCCGATTAATTGGTATCGGCTTTTTGATCTGTTAATCGATTTTGATAATTAGCCATTCTTACTTTTATTACCATTGTTCGACACGTATGCTGGAGCAAAAAAAAAAAAACATGAGTGACAGAGAAGTTGAGAATTTCAACTTGTAATAAATTAATAAAAAAAATGTTTTATTTAGAAATGCACTAAAATGTCAAAAATATTTTTCTTTTTTTGTTATCACATCTTGGTCATGTGACGAAATATGAAATTAAGGATCGCCAATAATAGAAATCCTTTAAATTTAATCAAAATCCTCAAAAATATTCTCTATGTGTATTTCCATCTAATCATATAAAACGCAAGCGTCTGTCGTGATAAAAAACTTTTCTATGATTAAAAAATTTCAGTTTACTTTTTGGTTTTGTTTAAGTTTATTGAAATTTATAAACACCATTTAACTATTTTTTTGTTAACTCGTATAAAACAATCATACAAACCGTCAGAGATACTACACAAGTATCGCTAGCCAGCATATTCCACATACATTATAAATAATCGGTGGCCGATTAATCGGTATTGGCCGATAAGGCAGAGCCGATTAATCGGTAATCGGCCATTTTATTTATTGGTGCAACCTTAGTGCATATTATCTACATATTATATTATTATCATGTTTACTTCCCCGTGTTACTAAATTTAATGGTAGAATATTATATTTAAATTAATTTAATTGTAACATTACTGAATATGATTCAATATGATGATTTTTAAATCTGACTACTGAGATTTTAATTATTAGCTACCTTGTACACATGTTATTGATATTATTTATTACGTCATTTTATGACGTTAGCCTTAACGTCATTTAATTTTTTGTCCATTTCATAAATATTTTTTTACTATGTTTATGTTTTATGACATTTATTTATTAATATTTATGTTTAGATTACAATAACTTTAAAATGTTCAATGACAAAATTAATATCAAGTAAAGGTTTTATTTCATCATAAGTAATGTAACGGTTCCTATTTACATTTTGGACGGTATTGTAATGGCATGCAGGGTTAATGTTAAGGCACGAAAATCTTTGTAATAAAAAAATAATGTAAGGTATACAATTAATCAGAAAAATGAGACGTCCTTCTACTACAAAGTCCCAATCATTCAAGAGTATTTCATCATTTATTTGAATATCTATAACATATCTTTTCCATTCGACACTCTTTATGTCTTTCACTTTTTACCCTAGCACCCCAAATTTATTCCGAATGCTTGCAAGCCATTTATTCCCTGTCAGTCTTTCCTGAAGCCTTTATTACACCCTTTAAAATATCCGTATATGTTACGAAGTAATGTTTACAAAGGCACTTTCACGAAAAATCAATTTTGTTATGGTGAACCTATTGCTGTGGTTAGATTATAGGGTTACGTGCTTTAAAATATATATATATATTTTTTTCGTTACAAATAATATATATTGAATACAAATAAAGTCCATAAATGTATATTCATTGTTTAAATATATATGAAACTTTTATCGCCGCCAGGGAACCAGTATAGCCCTTTTTTTGGGATGCCATATGTTAGCCTAATATAGATAATATCACATATGCTGTAAAGGAATATTTTCATATAACTTTTGTCATTTGTATATTTAAATATTCGGTATTAAATTTTTATCAAATCTCAGATTATATATTAGAAACTAAAAAGTAGGTTTTTGATTGCCATGTGTTTAAAATACCAAAGTATTGTTTTATATGTAAATGACTCCCTAAAAAAATACTATTTGGTCTAAAACCTGTTTTTCTTTTCTCAGGCACTGTCTTTCAGGTTGGCTTTTGACTTCACTGTCACAAATACTTCTGATACCTTGTTTAACAATGCCTAATAGATATTTTGCCAGCCGATTTCTCTAATTTTTGGGCGGTCTTCCCACTGGCTTCAGTCCCCTTTCCCAGATCATCCTTACCATTCCATCCTCCGTTATCATCATCAGGCGCGCATCCAGGGCGGAGGAGCCCAGGGACTTGAGCCCTCCCAAGCACTGAAAAACCACGTATTTTTAAGGAACACATGTGAGTTTTCATTCCTTCACTCAGTTTCAGAGCTCATGAGCTTTGGTTTTAGTCATCACTTGTATTTTGGAAACGACGGCTTTTTTTTCATCACTTGAATTTTGCAGGTTTTTGGTCAGCACTTGTGTTTACGGAGATGCGCGGGCCGTGTTAGAATAAGTCGATCGAGTCAATAATTCCCCGATAAAAATGTATGCCTCGGTCCATCCACACTTGTAAAACAATTTTGTCTTCTAAATCTCCCCCTCCTCCAAATCCTGGGTGCTCACTCTATCATCATCACGTGTTCTGTTCCATATAATCTATTGTCTCACATTTCTTGAGTTCAATCTTCATTCTTGCGGCTTCTTCAATACCATTAATTTGGAATGGCCCAATTATTTCTCTAAATTGTATCTATTTCGTGTATTGCGCATTGATAAAAAGTAATCTTGCCTGAGATGTAAATTAGGTATTTCTGAAAAGTATGAACGTGTATCTTGTTAAACAAAGCAATTAAACAATCTCAAATACATAGAGTTCCAAGGCCTAGTTGACATAGGGCAGGCAACTTTTCGACCTATAGTGCGTTCAAAGGTGAGTTTGCAGTATAGCTCTTATGGCAAATGGGAGCGGTGTTGCCAAATGTTGTAAAAGTGTCAAATGTGTCAATTATAATAATATGAAAAACTCGTATGATTTACAAAAATCAACTCTTATAAAACTCAAAATAACACTCAACAAAAACAAATGGCCATTTGTAGAATACTGCGTCTTCACAGATCAACGCGTTTTAGAGCTGGAAACATCGACAAGCAAGAAAATGATAGATTAGTGCGTTACGAATAGTGTGACATCTGTGTGTCTTTTAACCAACTACGGTGGTTTTGTAAAATGTTTATTATCTATTATCGTTTTTCTAATTCTGCTGTCCTAGATTTTTACTAACTAAACCTAACCTAATTACTTAAATTGATCATATTTACTGTCTTTGTAATTTTGGGCGAGATTTGTTGTAATCGGCGGGATGACTTTTTGTTAGGTTATGTAAAGACATACAATGTAAACGTTCTCTACGATGTAGACTGAGATAGCCAATGTGTTTATATGTCTGTCTCATTAAAACAACTCACTAACTACAAAGTTTGGAAAACTATCCACAATCGACAACGCATAACGCATTAAATTTAGAGGTCTGAACGGTTGCTCGCCTTACCATATGACATACTTGTAGGGACAATCAAAAGTGCACAAGTCATAGTCTATAGTGTACTAATTTAAGAGCTCTGAACGCACTGCGGATCGGCTGAATATTAAAATTTTTTATTAGGAAAATATTATTTAAAAATAATTTTTGTTTTATTGTAAAAAACTGCAAATTTACGTTAAGAAGTAAATATTTTTTGTGTAATATTTTTAAAGTTTTCGTGGACCGATTCTATTTTTCCACGTACTGACGGTTGAGAAACACTGGTCTAGAAAATAAGTGTACGAAAGTAATAATATAGTGTAGAAAAAAATCAATTTTAATTATCTAATTCCGATGATTTTATTTGCTCAATGTTCGCTTTTAACTTACACTTTTAATTACTTAAAAAATCACTTTTTATCGCTTAATTAGAAGGTCCTGAACTAGGAATATCGAACAGTTATCGAATATTATTTAAGAACATTAAACGAAATCCTGTGTTTATTTTTTCTCCCCGTGTAAATATGTAATTAATAATATTACTGATAAATATTTTATTTCATGTTAAACTACTTAAGAAAGGTGACCTATATGCGCAAATGAATAATGGTCGAAGAATCTTAACTTTAAAATATAAATCTCGAATATTTATTTAAACGTCTTATGCACTGTAGACGATTTTTTATAAAGCGACTCTTATATTTAATCCGTGTGAAACACTGTTTAAATTTAAAATCTTTTTTGACATTCAAATTACCTTTTAGCGTATCCTTGACAAGTGGTCAGCTGTTGCTAAGCAGCTCGTAAGGACTCCAGTGTTGTTTTATATTATTAAGAACTGCAACCTGTTTACAGCTAAATGGTTCTAAAAAAGTTCCTATTCATTTAACGTACAATATTTATGCAGTCCGAAATTTCTGTCAAAAAATAAAAGAGAACTGTTTTTAAATCATTACGGGTTTGTGAAAGTAGGTAATGTTGTAGAAATTCAGTTATCTTGCAAAATATGTGGGTATGCGTAGTTTCAAAAATATTGCTTGTGTTCATGCATTTTAATTATAAATTTGACACATTAATATTTATATAACCTTATTTTCATTTTGAACCATTTTTTAATTTGCCATATTTAATTTACTCTAAATGTATATACCTATAGACACATACATATCTCGTCTAAGAACTTTCCAACATTTTTTTCGATTGCCCGCTATTTGGAGATTCTTCTCGTGGGATTACTTCAGTACATTCGGTACATGTACTAATCCATCGTAGCTTATTGATTATTATCGCGTGGACTATATTTTGACCTAGCTTTTAACAAAATTACATCGTCGTCACCATCTATCATAAATATGTGCCGCAGAATCGTCTTTTCAAAACAACCGTCCATTCTCGTCTTGTTTTGTTAAGGTTCATGTTTAGGAACCATATACAAGCATCTTATAAATTATGCACTTTGTTTATCTTACAATTATGTGCGATTTTAAGAGGGACTTTGCCACATATTATTATTTCCTCTTTTTGGCTTGATGTCCGGCTGTGGAGATAAGTATTCGGCTTTTCGTTCCTGAATACAACCGCCTTCATTTTGTATTGCTCATCACTTCGATCTGTCTTTTTTTTTGCTCATTACATCTGTATTCGCCACTGGTGTTTTAAATTGAATGTGAAATTTTATTTTTGCAAAATAAATTATTTTGACACGATTTTTACCAAAATTGTGCAAAAATATTGTCAAAAATTGTCAGATGGTTTAAACTAAAAATCTGAAAAAATTCTAAGTAATGTACATTGGTGTGAACCGGAATAGTACAACAGGAATTTTTGATCAGATTATGTTTTCGGAAAATAACGCATTTTGTGTTTTTAACTAAAATATGTTAAATATTTAATTCACTATGTAACACACAAGATCAGTAGCTCTAATAGCGTAGTTGTTTTTGTCGTGGGCTTTGTAATTTGCAAACTAGAGTTCGAATCCTGTTAATTTTATCTTTTCTGTTTTTTTTGCATTTTTATTTTGTTTAAATTATTTTGTCAAAATTCTAGTTATATTTTGGTAAATGTTGCATTTAATTTTTAAAAGCGTAAATTTATTAACCAGTGAGAAGTGTTGAAATTATAATTTAATTCTATGTTTGACGAAATCAGAGGGCGGGGCTTATGATTTAAGCAACGAATGGAAGCCATAGGTGCAATTTTCAAAATCTTAATGAACCTTGCTATATAAAAAAAATACTGCACATATTTAGAAACTTAAATAATTGTATTAGGCATTCGAATTAAAATTCATAAAAAAATATTTTGACATAAAATTTGTTTTGGCATCCAAATAATCATCATTCAGTTACTAAATACCTGCAAAACCCAGAAATGTGTGAAAATTCACACTTCACATCAATTTTTTTTTATAAATAATGATTTTAATTACTGATGGTCGATTGCTAAAGACCTAGTTCATTGTTTTAACCAAGGATGGGGAGTCGGAGTCGGGAGTCGGAAAAAGTTATCGACTCCCGACCCTTTGATTACATTTTTATCAAGGATGAGAACAATCCGAAAACGAAAGCAAAATACCATACTACCAGAAATTTTTAAAGCGCGGAAACAGGACGACATTTTGTTCTCTGTTCATGAACGAAAATGAAATTAAAAATATTCAATACCGGTTTTACACGGCTTCCGGTTAAATATTTAATTAATAGTTATTACTAGTATTAACATCATAATCTAATTTTTCTTTTTCTGTAGACTTTATTATGTTTAAACGGAATTAAACTGGACTTTTATTTTCTCAAGTTGTAACGAGCTTGGTGATTATTTCATGTTTCATGTTGGTAGCTAAAATCTAAATATCAAAAGAAAAAAGTGACATGTTATGAAAAATAAAGTATATAAAATACAAAACAACATTTTTTAAAACTAATATATTCGAAAATTTGTATTAAAAATGAGTCAATAGTCAAGATAACATTTTATAAAAACAGCTCACCCCAACCCAAGATATTTAATGTAAGTATAGTCTGTTTCTTTGGTTTAAGCGGAATTAGATATCGAAATGTACTAACTTTTAAGGATTGAATGAGGCTTTGTATCATTTTGTTTAACAAAAGCTAATTTGATCGTTAAAAAGTGAATAATAATAAACTAAATTTAAGAAAATAAAAATTCCATTTAGTTCCGCTTAAACATTTGGAATAGACTTTACAATTTACGAGTGAAAGGAGTCGGGAGTCGGAGTCGGTTTTCAAAAATATCGAGTCGGGAGTCGGTAATTTTTCTATCGACTCCCCATTTCTGGTTTTAACTCCAGTTATGCATGACATTTTCTTCGAGTTATGGGTAACTCGAGTCACAATAACGTACAAAAACATCATTTTAATTTGAGTTGGGGATAACTAGAGTTAAAACATTTAACTCGTTTTTTAGCAACCGGCCACGAGTGACTCAGCAGAAACTTTTAACTAGAAACTATAAGTACATTTGCACTACACATTTTACCATATATTTTTAGAGCTTATCACTGTTGCAGTTTTTGGTTATTACTTTTTTGTATGTAGTATGTTATCACGACAATTGATTAGCGTGTTTAATTTGTTTCACTAGCTATTATTTTATGTACTCCAATCCTTCTGTTTCCGTTCTAATTGGTTCAAATTAAGTTATGTTGAGTTTAAAAGGAAATTGTGTTAGTAAAACACAAGTTATATTGATGTTAATATTAGTTGGTAAATTATTATGTTTTACAATTTGTGATTTAATACCTTTATCAATACCAATAATAAATAGTCACATATTGATTTTAACAGGGGGTTTCTTATTTTTTATTTGTGTAGTGTAAAAAATTTTAAATATATTTTATTTTGTGAATAATACTTGAAATTTATCAGAACCCGAAATTGGTTTTTAACGATTATTTACATTTTAATATTCACAATGCAAAGTTTTAGTCAAACGAATTCATCCCTCATGTAGGTTAATAAGACGTAACTCGTGCGCTCAAGTTAAGAAAGTAAATATTTCTTTGAATTTATTTCAAGTTTAATTCTTTTTAAATGAAAATGATCATTTTTTTACTGCACTTTTTTTACTTCATTTCAACAAAAGCTTGTTTACTCTTGTTCAAGAGAAATATTATTCAGAGATTATAGTTGTTTACTAGAATCTTAAGTATTCTATAAATATTACTTACTTAGCACAAGAGTACATAATATACAGAGATTCTATTCAAAGTAACGGGGGGAAAACTATTGTCCAATAACCAAACTAAATATACCACCAATACATTCTTCATATATTTTGAAAAGCCAAAAGACATAAAACACAGTACCTCCGCTACAAAACTACTGCTATCTTCTTGTACACAGTTGACGGCGCTATACGATAGCAATAAGGGATACATATATAGGTGACTATGCCTATTTTCATTATTCTTAGGGATTTAGTGAAATATTTATTGAAATAATATATTAGAAAATACTACGAGTAACAAGCAAATAAGAATCATAGGTAGGAGTGCCGAGATCAGGCCTGGGTTCCGCTAAAACAATAATTTCGGGCCCAGGACAACTATACCCCCCCCCCCCCTGAAATCCATAATTACGAACGCAGTGGCAGAGAGTGTAGAAATTGTTCTGTATTTTTTATGTAATGTAATAGATACATAAGATATGTTTACGGGACGTGCCCACTGATAACTAATGACAGGTAAATACATAAACAAAGTGTGCATTCAAATTGGGTCTGGGTTCGGACTTATACACACTATTATTTCAATTGGTATAAAGTATTACAATTACCGGCAAAGAAATTATGCAACAAAATTCACAAAAATTGACAGTCTCTGCAGTCTGCCCGGGCCCCGGTGATTTGTGCCGGCTTCCCCGTCTCTCGAAGCTCCAATCATAGGAATAAATTTAGCCACGTCTTCCGTAAGCTCATTGATCAAAAAACTGAATTTATTGTATTTAACTGTATCTTCATGTACAGTCGAAGCTCCTAATTCACGGTTTCGCTATTCGCAGTTTCGATATGCGGCGAAAATATTCGTGACCGCTTTCATTATTCCTGGCTGATAAATTCGTTATTCGTGGGTCGCGCGGGCTATAGTTTAGTTTTTGAAATTTACCTACATGTTTAAAAATATGAAGTTTTGATCACTGGTTTAACTCCGCAATATTGATAGCACTGTGGCCATTCAAGAAATGACCGAAAACATTGTCTAGATCAGTGTTACTCAACAGGTGGTCCGCAGAAAAATTTTAGTGGTCCGCGAAAGTTTTTGTATATGTTTTTTTCGGTATTTTTGTTATTTTTTATGCACATTTTATGTAAATAATTTATATTTTGTTTATTTTCTGTAAACTTTCGGTGATTTTCTACAAATAAAATAAATGTATTTAGTAGCACATTAAATATATTTGTTTTCTTGCAATAAATGAACCAACAATTATTATTAGTGGTCCGCGGTTGAAAATTATATATTTTACTGGTCCGCGATGCGTTTTTGGTTGAGAAACACTGGTCTAGATCGCAAATATCATAAGATGAGATGGCTTCGAACAACTGCAATCGTCTGATGTCCTGCTCGTCTGATGAGTTGCTCGAGTCTCAAGATGAAGACTTGACTGAAGTTGACTTAGAACTTATGCTCAACACCGCAGATCTGGTTGAAGTTGTGATTATGTACTTGTGATTAATGTTTTAGGATGCCGTTTTCGTTTTCCTTAATAAACATTAGGATTCTCAACATATATAGAGACGGGACTGTCAGAATTGATTTCAATTATTTAAAAATTGGCTTGCATGACGTACGTGGTTTAATAACAGCCATTATTCTAAGACCTGTTTCTGGTTTATGAAAATCCTCTGCAAGCCAGAAGAAACACCCCATAGTTCAAGGACGTAGGTTACTGTTGACTGAAAATATGCAAAATAGGCCAATCTAAAAATCTCCGCAGGCACCTTATTCGTCAATCTTTTAATCATGTATGAAGTCTTGTTCAATTTACTGGACACCTGATCAGTAGCGGCGCTAGCTCCTAAAATCTGGGGGGGGGACAGGAAATATTTGAAATCATTGTTGACCTAAAAAAAGTCCTCACTTCTAAAATACATTATTCTCGAAGTAATTGTGGGGGGGGGCAACTGGGATCCAGATCAATTTGGGGGGCTCCCCCGGACCCCCACTTGCGCCGCCACTGCACCTGATTTATATGTTCCTTTCATGTAAATCGAGCATCCAAGTGAAATCCAAGAAACCTTACAAAATCATCAGCGAATTCGTTATTATTTATGTGCATGGTTAAACTGAAAACGACTGTTTTTGTTTTTTCCAAATTAAGGCTTAACCCATTGGATGAGAACCACAGTAAGGCTTGAGCTTGGGTGTCTTAGAGCCCTTTTTATATCATCAACTATTCCTTCGTCAATAACGACGAGTCTTTATTCACGTTTTCCGTATACGCGGCACATCGGCCGAACATATCCCCCGCGAATAAGGAGCTTTGACTGTATATTAAGATATGGTCAGGTTATTGTTTCATTTTGAGAAAATGGCACATTAATGAAATCAACATTGCAACAGTATCAACATTAACCCACTTAATACTGCATTAAATCATAGCTGGCAATCAATCTTCACAATATATGACGACCTTTTCAAGCGCTTTAATAATTCAGTGCACTAGTAGTTTCTCAGAGTAACAATACTTCTAGAACATCATTTTATATCGTGCTTATTTTTGCATATTCATGTAATAATTTCATTTTGCAATCGAGTGAAACATTGCACATTTGTAAATCATGACATGCTTCTTATATACGCATCTAATTACCGGCCTCGCTTAGTGATTCGAACATGACCTAACATTGACACAGATTACTTCATGCGCCGCTCTGTTTTTACCAACAACTCAACTAGCATTGCAAAACTAGAGAAATTTTACTGCGACTGCCATTATTGTTTGACAAAAGAGACGGCTATATTTATCCCTCTTTGTTCAAAAATTACCTTGAATATTTTTTTTTTTATTTCAAATATTTCGTGAAATAATTTCCTACTTTCGATTTTGTGCCAGTAATCGAGGAATGTTATGTATGATTTAATGACTATTCTATATTCCGGAGAAGTTAGATTCTTGACATAGATTCGTGACACGGATTTATTTTGTTCTAAATTTTTATATTCAGGGTTTTTTAACGTTTTAGATTCTTGTGAATGAAGTCACTTTATATAATCTTGTCGAAGTGAAAATTATATAATATTTTAGCAGGTGAAACTACATGTATTCATATAGAGTAGCCTAAATGACTAGTATTCGTGCATCACGAAGATTTTTAGTCTTGCAACTTTTATTAATTTATTACATGTAATGAAATGTTTACGGTTATTGTTGCAAAACATGCTTAGCATTATTCTTAATAAAGATTATATATTTAAATGTGGTTTAAAGTTGTGTCTTATACAAAAAATGAACTTATCTGATAATTGCTAAGATTCTTATAATAATCGTTTGTGTACGGTTGATAGTCCTGTGAGGTCGTTCTTAATTTAATAGTGAATGTCGGGAACTTGGTAACAGAAATGTTTAGTTTTTTATGAATATTAAGGACAAAATCTGAAATGACCTTGATATTATTTGCAGATCTGTGGAATATTTACTCTAGTTATTTTGTTTACAAAATATTTCTTTTGGATAAATTTCATATTCTTTATAAATGTGCGTTTCTGAATTTGTGGGTCGCGACCTCATAGTATGAGAGCAATTTTCCAGTGTGTGCTTATTTGTATTGAACTTATTTTAACCCACGTATCAAATAATAATATTGAAATTTAGCTTAATGAAAATTTTAAAATTTTGGAATGGTTCAATCTAGAAGGTCACCAAAATTAAGAGATGCCATTCGTTCAGATATTGAAAAAGAACTGTTGTTTTGTTTCAGTCGCTCTTCCAACCAGCACAGAGAAAGTATTGCATATACAAAAACCCACATGCGTTTATCGGAATATATTCAAATATAACAAACGAAGATAAAAAGTACAGACATACGTTAGGTTCGAGTAGTTCAAATACGTTATTGATAGTTTACAAAAAATCGTGTGAAGTAGATATAGGTATATTTTGTATTGTAACATTTTCATTTGTGATTTGTTTGAATATTAATGTATATATGTAGAATATATGTTTTGTATCATTGAGCATAACAAGCCACTGGCTTCTGCTCTAATCAGTGTAATAATAATAATAATATTTGTTGATAAGTTCTCTGTCAATCAATTGGCATGTACATTCTCGTGAACTATAGTATTGAACTATAGTATGTAGAGGAAATAACAAAATTATAAATAATAATTATTGCAGTAATTTTTGCTATGAATTATTACATTTACACTCATACATAAATTATTTAAAGACGATTTCTTTTACCAAGTAAATATTTCGTGTCGCGCTTAAATAAGATTCAATAAATCTTAGAGGCAACTTAAACAGTATTGTAGAATTTTTTCCACCAAATCATTAATTATATAACTTCTTGTAAGTTGCTAATTGTTTTTAAGTTTCTTTTTTTTAAAAATCGTGCATCCATTGAAATCAATTTGAGAATTTTTAGTGCTACCACAAGAGTTCATAATATAGAGAGACTCGACTAAATGTAACTGGAAAATACATAGAAAATAATGTCATCTATTGTCCAATACACCAAAAGTTAATGTACCACCAAACGTTCTTAATATAGATTGAATTAACACATAGTCAAAAGACAGAAAATACACATGCGCTGTTCTTGTTTAATGCACTTCTTTTTAAATGCCTCCGCACTCTTGTCGGCCATATTTGAAAATATTACACTGTTGCCAGAAGCAACCGACTTCTGTATAAATTCATTATTCGTATGGTGCTATATAACTAGCACTACATATCGTTCATTTGCTACAACAATTATATAACTCAAAAATTACTTTTATTGGTATACCAATTAAAAGTCTAGTTACCTATGTAAATATATTTGATTAACATATAGCATACATTTTATTTTAAAAAGTTCGCTCATGAGTAGGTACTGAATAATTAGATTTTAAATTAGTCGTTGCATATATTTGTCCGGTCTCTATTCATAACTCAACTTGCAAAAGTCTCCGCTAGAAAGCTATTCGTATCGTCGTTGCACCCACTAAAGCTATAGTACTTTACAAACTTTAAATACCTTCTTGAAAATTACAAATTTTAAGTTATGATATTCTTGCATTAAATGAGCGATATGTATATGCCAATAACGTGTAAATAATATTGTTCTACATATTAGTATACATTATATACAGGGGCGTTTCTAGTACCAATGGCGCCTCCATGCAAAAACAAAAATGGCGCCACCCAAAATTGAAATTGGCGCCCCTATTCTCCCCACCCCATCGCCCGAAAAAAAGAAAATTCAGCGTACGGGGCTGTTACTATGTACCGGCCCTTATTTGGATTCTTTCCGTAGGACAGAAGTAATTTAAATAAGTCGCCTCTATGCGGTGCTTACCTGACTTACCGCCTTGCGCCGCTCCTGATTATATACAATGTGTATATTTTAATTACGATAACTGTGACGACCCTAGATGTTGTAAATAAAAGAGAGAAAGAGTGAAGATACATGTAAAATGATATTTATTAGTAATAAACTAGCTATCTGCAAGGCTAATTCCAGCAACAAAAGATACTTCGGGGAATGTCATATCATAGGGAATGTGAGGCTAATAAATATATATGGTGGAGTGGGCGACTGTCATCTGATTCAACAGTTTGAATATGTAGCTGGAATGTACGATGAGACAATAGTTCTTGAATAAGTTCCAACAGATGATGATCATGAACAGATGAAAATCATCTGCTGTAGATATTTCGTTGAATTAATAGACATATTGAATAGATGCAAATTAAATAACTGGCAAATTTCACATATTTCGTATAGTCAGTGAGGAATAATTACTAGGATATAATTTAAGACGCAAAATATTTTGCGTTCTATTCGGGTTATAGGTTTCTGAAACTAATGGCATGAAATTGATTGAATGTACACAATTGAGTAGCCTCATAACAAACGCTTTATTAAATTTTATTGTTTATTTAGTATGCCCTTAAGCTTATGTGATACGGTGATAGTAAACGTCTGTTACTTACGATAGTGCTAGTAACACTCATTCAGCAATTGACATGTGTTTTGTGCAGAGTTACTGTCATACTCCCATTATACTAACAAACATCAAGGCGTAATAGTATAGGCACTGCCACTGTTGTATAATTGCTGGTTATACACTACTAGCTAACCCGTCGCTGAGTATCTGCGAAAGTAATCTATTAATTTTATTGATCAATTAAAGTAGCACAGCTAATACCTAGTTACCATATATACCAAGCCTATATGGTATATAGGCTTGGTTTGACTTGGTAGTCAATCTCAAGCCTTTATACACCTACACTTTCTTCAAATATTTCTTTAAAAACTACATTTTCTGTGAACCTGCTTTGCGTTGTACTCTTAGCGATTTTAATTCGATTGTTTACCGTTTCTTTGGTCGTTGACGAAGCAACATATAATTGTCCATGGGAAAAGACTGGCTCAGATAGAAATAATCTCACATGTTCATCATACGTTTATCCCTGTACTTTGTTGATGGCAACTGCAAACAAGAAACTATCATTAAATTGGAGCAAATATTAATTAATTAATTTATTTTAAATAAAATATTCGTATTCGTATAATTTATAGTACAAATATAAACCCACTATTGAAATATTCATTACGTAATAAAATGTTTAGACCTAGAAGTGAGGAAGCTTCTAAAAGTTAGGCAACGAAGGTCTCGATTTAATATTCTGGGACCGTTTAGCACAAATTAGTTGTACTCCACCTACATTTCATTACTGACTTGTCTGAGAGCGACCGTCGAGTGTGTCCTTCCTCTCCCACTCAGTTGATCTGACCGTTGACACGTATACAACCCCGTTCCGTATCACGATCGTTATGCAAAGAATGACACAGGGCATTTATATGCATAATTATCAAATTTATACAATAATTGATGATCATCTGATAAGTGAAAATATCGCTAGTTGTATTTTCCTCATAATGTTTTTCTGATTGGTACTCTTTTCTGGTAGGTTTTTTAAGTACCAATTAACTCTTATACCGTCACTCATGTGTCTTTATGTACAGGGGAAATTGTACCCAAAATATATTCTGCCGCCAAATATTCCTCAGAACAAAGTTGTTTTCCAACCTATTTCCCTGCTGGGAAATATGTGGCTGATTTAAAAATCTAAAAAATTCAACTGCTGCACATTAATGTGAAACATAATAACACAACCCGAATTTTTCAAAATATTTTTTTGAATAAAAAATCGATTTTTTGGCATTTTTGAAAAAAAAATTATATTATTTTAAATTTAATGTGAACTATACATGATAACTTTTATAACTAAGATTAACAGACGAAAAGGGTGTTTAAAAATGGAAATTTTTATTGTATTAAGACAAAAAAAATATTGCTGCAGATAACCAACTAGCAGTCCGAGAGTCAGTCCGTTGAGTTCAATAATACCTACTAAATTCTGAAATGTGTGAAAACTAACACTTCATATCAATTTATTGTACTACTAGTATTTGAGGGACACAGAGGCCAAGGAGTTCAAGTTACAAAAAACTAACTTTGAGAAACTTGAGTTCAAAGTTTGATAATAGTTCCATGTTTTATGTTGAAGGCTAGATACATTATTTTTCTTTATTTTACGTTTCTTATAACTTATTTACTACAAATTACCAAGTAAAACCGATGTTCTTACAAGTTTTTAATACTTTATTTTTGCTAAATTTGTTCATTTGTACCCCTTTGCCTTTGAGACCCTTATTTGAAAGAATAAATTTAACGAATATCTTATTTATTATATATTAATAAAAGTTTATTTATTATTTTTTTGACAACATATTTTGCGTAATATTATATTCTAAAGGAGATTTTATTTTCTATACTGTCAAAGTGAAACATTTCTATTTAATCTACTTCCCAATGTCTACTTTGCAACGTCTCATTTCGATTGAAATACATATTATTATAGATTTTAAATAATTTAAATTCAAACTTTTCTTGATTCACATCAAACATCGAAAATTGACTTATATCTTAGTTATAAATAAATAAAATAAAAACTTTTTTCAAAATGTATTTTAGAATGGCGATTGACAGGTTGTAATGCCAATAAAATACACATATCAAGTTAGTATTTTCTAGTTCTATGAAACTTTTTGTTTTAAAAAGTTTGAGAGCCTCTGCATTAGCGTAATTAAAATACAAACTTTAATGGGGACAGTAAGTTAACTGTTATTTAAATTACCTGTAAGTACGAGGAAGATGCTAGTTACATCTGATTCAAGATATAAACACAACGCTTCAGGTACTTGTGATTCACCTTCCATAATACTTTTGTTTTTCAATATGGGTGAAAAGTGAATAACAATAAACATGTTTGTTAAAATGCCCTTTTAAAAAAATGTTTTTGACCCCTAATAACATTATGTTTGCTATTAAATGTTTCTAACAAAATTAAAATTGTTCATTGCTACATTTTATGACGGACTAAGCTGCTAAGTGTTCATTAAACTATAAACAAGATAGTTGCCAGATTTCGAGAAAGACACATGTCAAAGTATCTGTTAAATAATAGTATTCGAGTTTTTCACTAATTTAATCGGTCAATATTTTCAATGAGCACTTTTATTCCTAAAATG
Organism: Liopterus haemorrhoidalis; assembly: GCA_963971575.1. Taxonomy (NCBI): domain Eukaryota; kingdom Metazoa; phylum Arthropoda; class Insecta; order Coleoptera; family Dytiscidae; genus Liopterus; species Liopterus haemorrhoidalis. The sequence goes on from OZ020618.1 coordinate 33,976,622, forward strand.
TGATTTATGAGGTTAGTTAAAAATATGCGGACTGGGCGAGTTGTGTAATACCTAGTAGGGGTTAACGACGTGCAGCGTTATATGCTGCTGCCATTTTTTAGTAGACTGTCGTTGAGCTTGTTTCGCTAAGTTATTTCATTCAACTTTATAGCGGTTTTTGTAATTCGATATTTTTTGCCCCGGCGACTTTGTGCGTAATTTTGTTTCAAACTTTGAAAAATGGGGACAGAAACACCTCATTACACAATTTTCGAAAACAACTTTTGGAGAAGATACTCCGAGTCGAAGCGTGTTCGGGCGTTGTAAAGATGGTAGAATTTCAATCAAAGGTCTTTTCAGGTAGAATTCATCAACTGAATGCGACTTACTAAATTGTGACAATTGTAACTTACGGTGATAAAACAGTTTTATCATATTATTTGCAACACTCGATGTGAGTAAACAGTAAACTGCTTGTGCTGAAAAGGTAGAATATGATACGAAAATTATTTAGTGTTCTTTATATTCTTAATAAAATTTTCAATTTGCTACATATATCGCAATATTCATTTACAGAAAAGTTAATTATCTATTGTACTGCATTAAGTAGAAATTTTTAGAAATACATAATGTAAGTTGCATGAAAGATTTAAGTGAAACAATTCAAGGACACACAAGTCATACAGGCGCTTATTTGAGACACGTGTTACTGCAAAATTACTAAGTATTTGCGCCCGAGCGCCAAGGTAACGATGATAATGCAATATGTAACTATTGTATAGTTTAAAGTTGTTTTTGCTAAAAATAATGCAATTAGCATCTTCCGCCCACACTACGTGTAAAAATAACTCATCAGAGCTTATTAAAAGTCGTAAATATATGTATAAGCAGTAAATTTCCATTTAAATAATTACCTCGGTGTAAAAATACCATTGTGCTTATTGTGCTAAATAAAAGTTCAAAAAAATATTTTTTTTCCATAGATTGTTATAACGAGATTGTTCTAGACTGTTTCTTCATCTTTTGCACTGTCACTTGGGTTGACTTTTGGGCCCAATCAGGACAATTTTAAACCTCGCTCGGATGTTATGTAAGACGTTATAAGGGTTTTTTAGGTGTACTTACAAAATCCTGCTAAATCTCTTCCTACATAGCAAAAAAAAAATCATAAGTGTAAAAATTCATTGTTTGTTTGGTTAAAATTTTAGTGTTAAAATTTTTATTTAAAAAAACTAAAAAGTTCAATATTTTTAACCAAATCACCGTGTAAATCTTATTCAGATAGTGTTATTTTTATGAAATATTACTTTTTCAGTGTTAAAAGTAACACTACTTTAATACTGTAATTTAGCCAGTATGAAAGTGTAAACTTTAAACTAAATTTAACCAAAAAATAAATGTAAATAATTAACACGAAAAGCGAGGGACTTCATGATACACTAAAAAATGAACTTTTAGTCCGTTAAGTCCCTTTAACACTACTTTTTTTTAGAGTGTAGAGCTATTTCTTACGGTTTGTTAGTATCAGCCGCAAACGCAGGGTAATTTTGACGTATTCAGACGAACTCTGCGCGTGCGGCTGAAAGTAACAGGCACCGCTGTAATGCCTGCCACCACTAGAACCTAACCCGTTATTTAGTAAGGTTAACGCCTGCATAGAAACAATTAATTTCTCTAATCTTTTTCATTTATGATGTCAACAGCAATCATACGTGTGTGAAATTTGGATTGTTTTTAGTAGAAGTTAGGAAAATATTAATGTTTTATCTGCACGTTATAGTTTTAGTTATAGTCCCTCAAAAATAAGTAGAAAGTTGTCTTTTTAATCCATGAAAACGGTCATTAGTTGAGGTACAGAATGTAGCTACTCTAAACAGGGACGACTTTTATACTGAATTTATATAATATGCATTACACCTGTATAACATTACCCAGAAATAATAATTAGTCCTTGGACAACTCTCTAAACGAGAGGATTAATATAATTAGCGGCCGTGAGGGCAGATCGGCCCTTGTTACCTTAATGTAAGGCTAATTTGTTTGAAGTTTAATTTCTTTACTATATTTTTGGACTACTACTTTACATATTTGTGTTTATATGTGAATGTATTCTGTTGACTTGATGTTTAATACATAATATATTAAATGAATCATATTTACATCCCTGGGCAAATGTGAAACTGAGTCATATTTAAGATATATTATTTGATAGGTATGAGTCATATTTTTATAGACAACTTCTTCACAATCGAAGGAAATGATAATTATAGTTTATTTCAGAATATAAGTAGATTTTAATGAATTTTAGTTATTTTTATTTAGTAGAGTGGCCATTTCTCTTGAATTTGTCTGATACTGTCAGTTTTAATATAAATGCCATTATACAGTTTGGAAATTGTTGAACAGACTCACATAGTATGTAAAATGTATCATGCTAATTAATTTAGTTCGTTTAGTTGGTTAATTTAGTTCGATGTCATTAATATTTGTCAGCGTCAAAAATTAACAAATTAAGGTTAAAAATATATTTGACAATGCAGGAAAATATACGTATACAAAAATTGACATTGAATTATGTACATTTGAAACACATATTTCTCTTTCGTTATGTCAACATTCGATATATGTATGTGATAAATGCATGCTAAAGCAAATCATAATAAAACGGATTTTTTACTGCAGTATAATTATTAGAAATTCTATTTGTTGTACCTAACCACTTCAAAAATTGTTGCAATAAAACTTGTACTGTTATTCTGAACATTGGTGTTAATTTATCATCGATGTAAATTACACGTCACTGCTAACGTCGACGGTTCGGAGAGGTGTTGGAGCTGCATTCAGAGCTCTTTAAATAAGTTGACTGTGGTTACTAGATAGTTTTAACGTTCAAGGCAGCGTTTAAAGCTAAGGAACTTAGTGCGTTACGAATAGTGCGACATCTGTGTGTCTTTAAACCAACTACGGTGGTTCGTAAAATGTTTATTATCTATTATCGTTTTCCTAATTCTGTTGTCCTAGATTTTTATTAACTAAATCTAACCTAATTACCTAAATTGATCATAATTACTGTTCGTCTTTGTAATTTTGGGCGAGATTTGTTTTAATCGGCGCGATGACATTTTGTTAGGTTATGTAATGGCATACAATGTAAACCTTCTCTCTTATGTAGACTGAGTTAGCCAATGTGTTTATATGTCGGTCTCATTAAAACAACTCACTAACTATAATTTTGGAAAACTATCAAGAATCGACAACATATAACGTATTAAATTTAGAGCTCTGAACGATTGCCCGCGTCACCATATGACAAACTTGTTAGTTAGTGACAATCAACAGTGCACAAGTCATAGCCTTTAGTCGATTAATTTAAGAGCTCTGAACGCAGATTTAAGGTAACAGCGACAGATGTTAACAGACTGGTTATAGCATTTTGTAGAATAAAATTTTTATAACATCGGCCGATCTTAGAAGTTTACAGCGCTGTTGAAGTGACAGGTATTGTTCAATGGAAAACCCTTAGAATCGTTTTACGATATTTAAAAAAAAATGAAATAAGAAAGAATTGAATTTTGGAAACCATTTGTCATTGTATGATTTTGTGATCCATAATACATTGACCTTAGAAGTGAAGGAACCCAACAATTATATTCAATTATGTATGAGTTGGATTTTAAAAAATTATAATTTACAAATTTTTGGCCTTACAGTAATTATACTTCCATTCGACTTATGTAATTTTGTGTTTCAGTAAGAAAAACTTACATGTTTTTACAAATGCTGCTTGTTTTTTTTTACAGAATATATTTAAGTAGTTACTGACTCTAATTAGTTTTTCTCATATTTTCAATAGGACCTGGGTTATGAGTTACCAAACTCATATAATCGATATTCGTATTTTGATTATTAAAACATTTAGTGGTATTATAAGAATAATGAAAATAGGCAGAGTCAATTAGGTACTTATTGCAATTGTGTAATGCCTTTGCCTGTAGGCGCGAAGACTGCGGAAGTCAATAGGTACATTAAATATGGAGCACTTGTGTGTTTGAATACAAAAAACACAGTACATCCACTACTGTGTTTTTTGTCTTTTGTCTCTGTTGATTGATGGGTGGTATATTTCGTTTTTCTGATTGGATAATAGATGGATACATCGTTTTCTATCATATTTTTGCGTTACCTTGAGTTGGATCTCAGTATATTATGTAGTCTTGTGATGATCAAAATTCCGAAAAATATGGTTAAACCAGGGACCTGAAACTTAACCCGAACGCAAACCGAAAACCCGAAAAAACAAGTTTCGTGAACCTGAACCAAACTATTATATTTCAAGGTCAGTGAACCAAAACCTATACATGAACCTTTTATTATTAACCGGTAATCATGTACTTTTAACAGGTTACAGAAATTATTGTATACTGTTGGATTTTTTTTTTTTATAGAAACATACGCATATATATAGTATTCATTCAAATGTATGGATATTGTATGAGTACTTAAGTACGCCGTACATCGCACGTACTGTCCATACGTTAAAATTTGTCTGCATAATCTCACAAATTCTAAAACGCTGTTTAGAAATATATTAAAATGAGATACCTACTCGGTTATCTAAGACGGACAAAAGATGTTTTTAAGTGCCATAGTATACATTCGGTAAGAAAAATCCGTTAATGTTCTTTGCCTCTTTTTCAGAATACATTTTTCTTTATTGACTACAAATTATAACTTGGTTTTCTTTTCTGTGATTTTAAATAAATTAATATTGAAGCATAATTTTGAACGTATAATTTTATTTAAAATTTTCATTTAAATAAAATTAAAAAATATTCTGTTATGAAACAGGAAATCGAATCGAAATTAACATATTGAATCTGAAAACGAACCTGTGGTGGGATTACGATTAATAGAATTCTATTCTATAGTTGACAAAAACAATAGTTACTTGCAACCGCCAATAGAATAGCGTAATTGGTCTGATAGAATAGAATTCTGTTCATCATAATACCATCCCCTGTACCTAAATAAATTTAGTTTCAGTTCCCTGGTTTAAGCTAATTTGCAGATGTAGTCATATCAGCATATGTATACACTATATTTACGATATTATCCCCTGTATTTCGCAGAATTAAATTGTGCAGTGACTATTTTAAAGGCTTCATTAGAACTCTACAATAATTACGAAGGATTCAATAACATACAAGTAAAATCTTATTGTTTTACAAGAATAGTTTTTATATAAATTTTTATAAAAGGAAGGAAATTGCCAAATAAAAAGTTATTTGTAATAAACAAAGGGACTTAAGTACGAAGTTCAATGCTAATTTAACCATGGTTATCACATTTAATAAACGGAAATAATTTATTAAAGAAAAAGTAAATTTAACATTCTAAAAAATTGTTATAAAGCAATATTTAATCTAAAAAGTTTAATAAGTATTTCTTTATTTTTATTATTTTTGTAATTTAGTTGATTCAGTTTTTATATAATTTTAAATTACATTGACACGTGTCGATTATTAATATTAAAATATGTAGACATTAATTGTAATATTATCATACACATATTTTAAACGATTTGGATGAAAATAACAATCAGTTATTAATATTTCAATCGGATGCGCATTAAATGTTACGGTGAATTGTACAGGAAAAACCTCTGTTCAACTTCTGTAGTAAATGCACATCGAACCTACATCTAAAATTACCTAGAGAATGAATACAAACACTAACGAACGTCAACAATCTGAAACGAATACGAACAAACAATTAGTGTCCAGAACCCCAGAATTGGTTTGTCCTATCTTATTTTTTAGTTTTTTAAGTTGATGTTATTTTTGGGATTTTCAAAACGGTTTTGTTCTCTATCTATTCAAATATTTTACTTTTTGCAGCCACATTCGATATTTTTGACTATATGATGTTTTGTTATATATCCAAAAAACGATTACTATTCTAATATTGTTTTGTTCTATGTCCTGTCTTAAAACTCTCATAATTTTATTTTATATCCAACTTTTCATTCAAGCTCATGCGCGGTATCCTAAATTGCTTTTGACGTTTCAGCATGTTTACACTATCCTAAAGTAAAACTGAAAATTATTCAATTGAAAGAGGAACTCTTTTCTGATTATCAAATCATTTGAAAATCTTTTGATTTTTACAATTTAGCGTATAAAAATAAAACATTTAATTTATAAAAAAAAAGTTTTTCTATTAATGTTAATATTTCATTTTACAAAGAAAATATAACAGCATATCTATTAATTAGAAAAAGAACTAGAAAGGATATGCACAAAACGAATAATAATACATTAGATGTTCCCAAACTAAACACAAAAATGTTACCCTACTATATGCCATCATAGGTCAAGAATATTTATATTTAAATAGTTTTGTCATTTTCCTGAATATATTTTTTGTTCTGGTTTCTAATTAATTAATTAATTAAATTACTAAAAGTACTATGAGTAGGTATTTGGTTTTCTTAAATTTAAAAATATTAGTTCTTGTATAGTTAAATTATAATTTACAATCCAATATACAATAATATATTATATATATATTAATAAAACATGTTTTTATTTTGATATTGATTTTTTTTGCTTTATCAATTATTTTATCTCCTAAAAAATATTTAAATCTTTCAGAAAATTTAACATTTTATTCTATCTCCAAATTAAAATTTCTTAATTAAGTCCCTTACTTTAATTATTTGTTTCAAAAAATTAGTTATACCCTAAAGTTAACATGATTTTACCATTTTATGTTAAAAAAATGTCTGAATGTGATGTAGTATACAAACAATATTATCACTCCTAACATTAAAATCTCATTTTCTCGTATACTGAAAAGTGGACTTAGTACAAACCAATACTGGGGTGACGATATGTAAACCTATCATAGGATGTCTTTGCGAAACCCTTTATAATAGGCTTAATGCGCGTTACCAAAATATTTGTAGTATAATAGTTCCATTTTACCTATGGTATCCTGTGCAAGCTTAACATCAAGTAGTGTGCAGTTGAGAGAAGCCTTAAAATTTGTTTAGTATTTTATACAATTTAATTAATTATGTTTTTGTTTTCAGTAAACCTTGCCGGCGTCGGTCGGGTGGATATGACCCATTTTGACCTACTCAGGGTTTTAGGAACTGGCGGTAAGTTTTTACTTTGCTTAAATTTTACTGTTCTGAATAATCACCATATGCTAGAAATGTCAACCATTTTTTTAGGCAGAGAACATTTTTTCTCTTTATTTTACTATAGTTTTTAGTATTTTAGTTTTATTTTCCTTTGTTATTTATATTTTTAATAATTGTTTCAAAATTTTATTCTTCTTCACATGAATTGGTCTTTCAAACGTATTCTTGCTTTTGGTCTATCGGCTTGGCTTTTTCTATTTGGTTTATAGTCCAATTGCTGGTAGTTTTTCAAATTCTTTAAATTACAAAAGTTAAAAATACAGAAAAAAAAAACTGTATATATAGAAAACAAAAGAAAATACATGATATTAAAAATAGTTTTCAGTTAGTATAAATCTCAGAGAAAAGTTGGCACACTTTTATCTTTGGATTTCAAGGATGAAATGTGCTTACAAGTTGCTTATTTAGATAACCTGTAAGTAAGAATTACCTACCTACTTACTTCATACTGTAATTCTATAATTTTCCCCAATTCTTTATAACAGGATTATTATTATATAACAGGTTTTAATAACATCTAACCCATAAATTCCAGTTGTTGTCAACAAAAAAACAAAAGTACAGCTGTCAGTGTAAAATATTTAGATATTTATATTTAAAAATAATATAATTAATAATTATTAGCAATAAAAAGTGAATTGTGAATAATAAGTGTACGATAATTCAGTATTTACTATAAGGTAAAATAAACCAATAGTTAATAAAGTGCATTCCCGTATCCGCTGTCATCATGGCGGATGACAGCGGAGGTGCTGATCCCCCTGATATCTATGAGTCTTCGTCAATTTCGGCTGCCATACAAGCTATGGAAGTGGTGAATGCAGCTCCATTCTTGTATGAAATTAATAATCAAGACTTTGGGGAATATTTATCTGACGGCACAAGTTCTAAAAATTCTTCCAGAAACCCTCATAAAAGAAGTAGCCAAGCTCAAACAAATGCACCGGACCCAAAAAGATCGAATGCTACATCTCAAGTAATTAATGAAGTCAACACTGATACACAAATAATTCATTTAGCTGAGAATTCTACAATCGTCAAGTCTGCATATGAACTTAATAAAAATAACAGGTACAGTGTCATAGACAACGGCCCATTCATTATAATTATGGAAAGTAAAACGAAACATATTGGAAAATTACATAAAATGAGTGTCGGCAAAATGATTTTTAATAACTTTAAAGATGAAATTAAAAATATTTTAAACATCTCTACGTCTGGTCTTAATAGAATAAAAATCGAATTATCTAATCGTGTGTCAGCCAATAAAATCTTGGATACGCAGGAATTTTTTATTAATAATAATTTACAAGCATACATTCCTGAATCCATTATATACAGAAAAGGTGTTGTACGAAATGTGGACACACAAATCCCTGTCGAAGAAATTCAAAATGTCATCTGCTGCAGTGGTGAAATAGTTAACATTAGACGCATTACGCGCCGAATTATATCAAACAACGACGTATCGTTTATTAATACAGGAACACTAATCCTTACATTTAGAGGCCAAACACTTCCAGAATATATTAGTATTTATGGTGCTCGGTGTACGGTTTTGCCGTACATTTATCGCGTAATACAGTGTCAGAACTGTTGTAGATTTGGACATGGTACAAAACAATGCCGAAGTGTTACACGCTGTGTCAATTGTGGTGATAATCATGACTCTGCTGAGTGCAATCTTGCACCCAAATGTTTAACATGTAAAGGTAATCATAAAAGTAATGATCCTCAATGTCCAGAATTAAATAATCAAAAATTAATTAAAAAATATATGGCATTCCATAATGTCAATTACAGAGAGGCAAAATTAAAATATCGAAACTTCTCCGATGTGGTTCTTTTTAATAATAACACGGACTTCCCACCTCTCTGCACGTCAAATAGGTTTCAACCCCTAGATACTGTTTACAATGACATTGAAAATAGCCCCCCGTATTCGGTGCAACACTTTCCAAATCCTGGCAGAAATTCTAGAAAGAATCAAATTCAAACAATTCCTCGCCAGTCTATTAATATTAATTCTCACTTTAGAGACGAATCAAATCAACAATCTAGTCGCAACGACAGCACTACACGGAACGGTGTTGTTGGCTTCAACCCCTACCCACCACAGCCTCATATGAGGACTTCTAATGCAAATAAAAATCAATCGGGCGCTACCTATACTGAACAGGATGTATTAGACATTCTTATAAATAATATTTATTCACAATTTTCACGAAATCATATACCAAATTCTTCTAAAATAAGACAGCTCCTCTCCGACTTTCTCAGTACTCATAATCATAATGGACAGTTTTAATATAATCCAGTGGAATGCTAGATCAATTAAGGCAAATAAGGTATTTATTGAATCAGCTCTTAACATGTACAAAATTTCTTGTGCCTTGATCTCAGAATCTTGGCTAAAACCTAATGAATTTTTTAAAATATCAGGTTATAATATCATTAGACAAGATCGCGTTGATGGCTACGGTGGTAGTTGTATCCTTCTTAAAAAACATATTCCTTTTGCTACTCTTGATATTAATCATTCTATTAACAATCTCCAAATTTGTGCAGTGACTGCATTAATAAATAATAAAAATTTAACAATAGGATCTGCTTATTGTAGTCCAGGAAGCAACATAAAATTTGATGCTTGGAACAATATTTTTTGTCAATTCACAAAACCCTTTTTACTGGGTGGTGATTTTAATGCTCACCACCAAGCATGGGGATGTGAAGATATAGACAGGGCAGGGCAAAATTTGATTGACTCCATTAATGAAAATAATATGTGTATTCTAAATGATGGCTCTCCTACCCTTTTGCCAAATCCATTTAATAAAAAATCAGCTATTGACTTAACCATTTGTAGTCCTTCTTCATCATGCAAATTTGATTGGCATTGTCTAGATAATACCTTAGGTTCGAATCATTTCGCTATTTTAATTGAACTTCGTGAACCAACCAATTATAAAAAAACTATTTTTCCCTCTAGAAAATGGGATACCAAAAAGGCTAACTGGAGTCTTTATTATTCAACTACAAATAATATGGCACAAGAATACTCTTTTACCACATATTCAAATTACTCGTTAAACACTAAATATGACATATTAATCAATATAATAAATCAAGCTTCTGAATTAAGCATCCCAAAATTTCAAACTAAACAAGTTAATTTGTTTAAACATAAATCCTGGTTTGATACTGACTGTAAATCTCATCTATCTGAGTCCAAAGAAGCCTTTATTAAATATAAAGAACTATCAAACTGGGATAATTTCATTAACTGTAAAAGAAGCATTGCTAAAACTCGACAATTATTCAAATCTAAAAGACGCAACACATGGAGAGAATTTTGTACTTCATTAAACAAACAATCTAATATTTCCGACGTTTGGTCTAAGATCAAAGTTCTAAATAACTCATTCAAAAAATCTAGCTCATTTCCACCTGTTAACAATAACTGGATTGACCAATTTTTAAATAACTTCACTCCATCATCATGTAATGAATCTTTCATGGTTCATACAAATATAACCCATACCCAGTCTAAACTTACAGATCCATTTTCTTTCGTGGAGCTCAATCATGCTCTCAAGAATTCAAATAATACAGCGCCAGGAATAGATGACATCCAATATTCTATGTTAAATAATTTAGGTCAATTCTGTAAAAAACTTTTGTTAAATGTATTTAATCATGCTTGGGCTCAAGGCGTATCACCAGCAACTTGGTCCACCCAGATACTCATTCCTATATTAAAACCTAATAAAGATCCGAATAAACCTGAATCTTACCGCCCGATTGCACTCTCATCATGTATAAGTAAAACCTACGAACGTCTCATTAAAATTCGTTTAGAATGGTGGTTAGAAAATAGCAAAATCCTTCCGAACTTTCAACATGGTTTTCGCAAAGGACATAATTGCTACGACAGTATAGCTACTTTGATAGCTGACATTGAAATTTGTAATTCGAGAAATGCATATTTGTCTGCACTGTTCTTAGACCTCAAAGGCGCTTATGACCATGTCTCAATTTCTGTTTTACATAAGAAGATGATAACTATCGGACTGCCAATGCAATTTGTAAATAATGTTATTGAACTAATTAAAACAAGAACCCTTTTCGTAAGATCTCGAGGAAAACTTATCGGTCCACGTAACTCCAACATTGGACTTCCGCAAGGAAGTGTGTTATCTCCCATACTGTTTAACATCTATACTAATGATTTGCAATATTTGTTTAATCCTAACGTCAAAATTATACAATTTGCAGATGATATATGTCTATATTGCTCAGGAAAAAAATTCATCGATACAGAATTTGAATTAAATATTGCCACAAAACAATTATGCAATTGGAATCTACAAAACGGATTTACTATAGTGCCAGATAAATCAACTGTGTCTGTGTTTACTCGACATAGGTCCACACATTTGCCCAAACATTTATTTCTAAATAATATACAGTTCAAGGTTTCTGCAGTGGTAAAATTTCTGGGAATATACTTAGATAGTAAACTTAGTTGGAAAAAACACATATCATATATAATTCAGAAATGTGAACAACGCTTGAATATTCTCCGAGCTACTACCAGTTTTTCTTGGGGTTCCGACCCCAAAACAGCATTAATGCTATATAAAAATCTTATTTTATCTATCATAGATTATGGCTCAATATTTTTTAACAACGCAACGCTGACTTCTCTAAAGGCTTTGGATAGCCTTCAGAATAAGGCAATCAAACGCTGTATTGGTGCCCTCCATTCAACTCCTACTAATGCATTATTGGCAGAAGCCAACATTATGCCTTTACAATTACGTAGAAAAATTCTTGCAGGTCGATTTTTACTTCCACGTATCCAAACCAAAAGTCCAATTCGATTAGGGCTATATTGTGCTGAAGTATTAACGTCAAGTTATTGGAAAAATAAAACTATTCCACTACTAGTCGAAAGTTATCTTCAACTAACAGAAATTTCCCCAGTACGTAATGTATCTCAGGTATTACCGTGTTTCGAAGCTCCATTCCATCTGTCATTACCGAATAATTTCTGCTTCAGCGATCATTCGTTTTTTATAAATCCAAATCCGAATAATATGGAAAATTTATCTGTCATAGACAAAATTACTCTAAAATGGCCAAATGCACACCATATTTACACTGATGGTTCTAAATCGAAAGATGGTGTAGGTTGCGCTTATTTAGATCCACAGTGCAACCATAATTATCAAGTCAAACTCCCTGACCAAACGTTTATATACAATGCCGAATTGATCGCTATAAAACTAAGTTTAGACTATTTAAGAAACCATATTCATAATGAATTCGTAATACTTTGTGATAATAAGAGCGCTGTCCAGAAACTAAAATATCCAAACTTTTCTAAGGATAATAACTCTTTAATTTATGATATATTAAAATCTGTACAAGATCTAACCTTTAGAGATAAATCGATAAAAATATGCTGGATCAAGGGCCACTCGAACTCCAAATTTAATAATCAAGTAGATATTCTAGCAAAGGAGGCCGTTTTAAAAGGAATGCCGCTACAAATACCACCTAGCAACAATGAAATTAATTTAAAATTAAAAGAAATTGTTCTAAATCAATGGCAACATGATTTCCTACAGTCACTTAAACATAAAGCATCATATTATGGAGAAATCCAGACAACACTACCAAAAAAACACTGGTTCTCGTCAGACCAAAACAGGGCTTTCATCTGTACTATAATTCGACTAAGATTTAATCATAACCTCTCGCCTTCTCATCTGCATAGAATAAACTTGAAATCAACCCCGTACTGTCAATGTGATGACCAGTCTATTGGTGATGTTAACCACTTACTTTTTAAATGTCCATTATATTTCGGTAATCGTACAAAATTTTTAAATAAATTAATTTCAGAAAATATCCCATTTCCAACAAACATTCAAACACTTTTGGCCACAAACTCGATGAAAATTTATAATATAATCTTTGACTACATCAAAGTAGAAAAAATTAAAGTGTAATAAAATTGTATTTATACTTAACATTAATACTAATATATTCTGGCTAATAGTCTCTTAAGGACAAAAATTTTGGTAAAAATAAAAATGAAGAAGAATAAATAAATTTTATATTTGTATTTTAATGTCTATTCTAAGTCGTAATTGTAATTTTATTGTTATTAACTATTATTATGTATTTTATATGTAACTTATATTATTATTGCTATATTATTTTATTATATACATCACTGGTTAATAGTCAGTGCAACTAAGACCAATAAATACTAATTAAAAAAAAAAAAAAAAAAAACATAAATTTATATTACTTATCAACAATAAGTACGGTGACCATAACCTTTATTATAGAGGACAGTCCTATATTTGAGCATACTTTGCTATAGTTGTTTCATTTTACTTTAACGAATAATTAGTTGATAACATGGCAGCAAATGTATTCTTATTTTATTGCATCTGCATGTATAAATAAACCAATAAACATTTTTAACTTACTTCGAATTTATTGTTTATTTTCTTCAAGTCATAAATGTCAAAGTTTAAATAAAAAATTTCTATTTGTTAATAGAGTTAAAACTATACATTTTTGTGAGGTTACACGGAACTCGTATTATACTTATACGTTTTTCTTTTGTAAATTTTACTTTCTGCTGTGTAGAAGAAAGATTTTATGGGTCAAAATTTTGAAAACCGTGATTTAAAAGTATACAATGATATTCGGGATAGAATAATTTTCATAAATAATTTAACTTGTCATTATTACTCATCATTTTTTTATAATTGCTTAAGGTATATCATATTATGTATACAATTTGCATTATTAGCACAATTTTATACATACTTAGGAACAAGAAATATATATTATCGCTGAGCAATAAAATTAATAGAAAGCAGTTTTATTGCATTTAACCTTTGGAAAACGTGTAGTCAAATTAACTACTTTTATATAAATTCATGGCATACTCACTATATAAAATTCTTTAAGACGTCCTTAAAACCTTCTTATGGCGTGAGTATAGTTTTACTTCAAAAATTAACGTTTATAGTTGCTACGGTAACATGTACATTAAATAAAGTTTGAAGTGTTAAATCACCTTCCAGAATAACATTTTATTAAGTTTTTTAGAGTTGTCAACTGAGCTCGGAACGCGGGTCCAATCACTCGGAATTTTCAACTTTCGATACTAGGTAAATCACTGAGTGGTCGAATTAGCAGCGTGTAATTACTTTGCTTAATTTGACACCTGTGCTAAAATAAATGTAAACTGAAAAGAATATATCTCTAATTATTATTATTCATATGTATTGAATAATAATATAATTATTTATTTATTTATTATTTATATATTTATTTTTGAGATGCGACAGAAATAATCACGTCAGTTTGTTAAAAAAATGCGCCATAATTTTCTAAAATCAAAAAATATTTCTAAATTGCCGATAACAGATTATGTAGAATTATATTTATGAACATATAAACAATGCAATAAATATATTTTAAGAATTAAAATAATAAAAATAACATAAATGGACTTTATAGAGCAATAGAAAATATGTTATTGTATGATTTATGTTGAAGCAGTTTTCTTGCGTTTGACTAAATTTGTTTTGTTATAAAATTAAAATTAACATTTATGGAAGAGATCTTTAGGTGAAATGTATACTTAGAATCAATATCTTTTATGTTTTTAGAGTAATATACTTTACAATATCTAAAAAGTATGAACTCGATTAAATATATATAGATCTTGTGTAAGCGAGGTCTCTGGTCGGTTTGGTATAGAGGGCGCCCTGACGCGTCCTTGTGACGGTGGGGAGTAACGAACTCGCTAGGCCAATGCGTCTCGACGCCCGCCGTCTAGTTCATACCCTTCTGGACGCCCTTGGCAAGGGTGTACTAACCTACAGGGGTAACATGTGCTTTCGCTAAAGCTTACCAGTGATTCCAAAATGTTTCTTTATTAAAATAATATTTAGAATTATGACCCACTTATTAATATACAAGTAGTATATTAAATGCATGTTTTGGTAAATTTAACATGCAACGATGATAATTAATGCTCGAAATATGTCATTTAATTTTGGATATACACTAAACATTGAGATAATTGAAAAGTATAATATTTTGTCGAAATATTCTATGCATATACTGCCGAGGTGAAATTTTTTATTAATATTTACAGATATTAAGCTTATCAAAATATTAAAGTTCTTTAAGTCTTTTTTAAAAATATGTTAAAAACGTGAATATCAAGCGGTAAATATTATATACTCTAATGTGTGTATAAGAATTACAGTGTGTCTAATGGGTAATTCGCTTCCTTAAAATTGTGATGCATATTGTGATGCAATTGTCCAAAGAAATATGTTTACACTTCAACGTCGAAAGCTTCACTAATTGGGTGAACTTATGTAAAAACAACATTTTGACTAGATGTTTGCATTCATGCCATTAATTGTATTCATTACTGAAGTTATTACTTTTTTTAAAGGTTTATTTCAAAATTATATTTTTAAAAACTACGCCTATAGAAACGTATTAACTCAAGTTCAGTGCCTAGGTGCGTCCGTTCTTTAGTAATATTTAATATTATTCGAACTGAGAATTTCATAATGAGATTAAAAGTATTTTTTTTATAGTAGGAAGGACATTTCGAATTTAATAATTTCATTGAATTTTTATTCATGGTCATTTTTAGCATATTTAATAATCTTTCTCTTGTGCAATAGTTAAAATTACAGTTTTTTTCTTAAATTTGTTTTCGGAAATGCATTAATAAAAATCAGACATTTTTACAGTTTTTTTATTTGACTGCACTTCTATTTATTTGTTCATTGTTATATGCAAATTTGATGCTATTCTTCATAAAAAAATATCTTTTAAAATCCAAATCTTCAGTTTCTAGTGGCTGATAAAAGACACTTAAACTTATTCACTAACAATGTGTTTCCAATCCTATGGCATAATGAACAGGTACTCATTTTAAAATACTTAACTGCACAGTATCCGAAGGTAAAATCTTCGAAGTGATGTTCATGATTTAAATCCGTATAGACGGTTGCCTATCTTACAACTGAGCCACTGCAATTCACTTTCACTGTTAGATTAAAATAAGGATTAAGTTAAAAATACTGGTTCATATGTAACTAACGACGTAAAATCTAGCCTTAAGACTTTGGACGAGGTAATATTACTTACTTAGTTACTTAACGTGGTTCAATATCTTAAATGTAATATTATATGTTTAAAACTAAGTAGTTTTTGCAACCTACTTAAACTGTGACTGTTTAAGCTTAAAAATTTACAGAAGTTCTAGATGATTCGTTAAAGTTTTCGATGCGGCAAGGTTTGACGAAGAAATTGGTTTTGAAGTTATAGAAAACGATTTAATTATTTTTACATTGATTGCTACTTCTACCTTAGTATGAATGTGATTATTTTTTTGGAAATGTTAACTAAAATCTTATTAACTGATTTCAAAAAGTTTGGATATCGTTGGTTTCATTTTTTCCATCAATTAAAAAGGGTTGTTTATTGTCCGATTTTTCTGACTTTTCCTAATTTACTTTAAAGCCTTTTGAAAAAATTATAAATAAAATAAAAGTTGAAGCAAAAAATAGTTACAATAACTTATGCAGGTGATCCACATATCAGAGGATTACGTCATAATGTTAGTAAAAAAACAATATTTCTAACATTAAACATTTTCATTGAATTAATACACGAATTTGTATATTTTTGTTAATATCATGTATGATTAACATATATATTCAGAGCCGTAGCAATGTTTTTAGCGCCCTTGGCATATAAATTAAATTAACTTAAAATAGCGCCCTTTTTATCTTTTTTCATTTTATTTAAGGAGGGCATTGTTTTTATTTTAATAGACTGGTGAAAATACTAGTGATGACGTAAAAAGAAAAGGTTCTCAGCTCTGAAATACAACTAAAGACCCAAAAAAGGTCCTCACTTCTAAAATACAAGTAATGACAAAAAACAAAGAAAAAATACACACGATGACGCCCCTCATCAAGCTTCGCGCCCTTGGCACTCGCCATGATGCCAGGACATTGTTACGGCTCTGTATATATTAATGAAAAACAACAATTATAATTTTATCCATCAAGAGTTTTGACTAGTTTGAATTATTATCAAGTTAAATTTAAGATTTTTATTTTGCTGCTATTGACAGTATTAATATACAGTCGATTCCGCTTAATTGGGACACATCGGGACTTCGGCATTTTGGCCCAATTAAGCGGCTGCCCCAATTAAGCGAATTTCACATAAAAATTAAACAATGCATATTTTTCTTTCAATAATTTTATTTTATAAACTCTTGGACAAAACTATAAATTACATAAAACCAAAAAATATAAACTTTTAAGAAAAAATAATAATAAATAGGTACATACAATTTAATTCAATGCAAAAATGCGTCAAGTGTAGTCTGTCTTTTGATTTGTAACATTTCACTTCTACAAAATCAGCACAGGTATTCAGTGTGGATGTAGGGCTCCCTTCATTTCCTTCCTGCATAAAAAAACGCTGGAACACGGCCATACATTTTTTTGCCTCCTGGTTGAGATTATGTGTAGCATAATATGTACTGTGATCTTAAATTTACTGTCCCAATTAAGCGGAATGTTGTCCCAATTAAACATGTAAATTTACTGTTAGTTCCTTGGTTTGGTTTCTGTTCTTTGAGATTTGGCCCAAATAAGCGGCTGCCCCAATTAAGCGGTGGCCCAATTAAGCGGTGGCCCAATTAAGCGGAATCGTCTGTATTAGTTGTTTAAGTTCAGTCATATTTGATGTGTCATATTGACGTGTGATATTCTTTATTCTTAAAGCTTTGGATTTTGTGTTTATAACCAAATTATTAACATAGTGTGTGAAACTTAAACACATACTTGATATTGTAATAATGTTAGGTAGGTGTTAGTGTGCTGTATTTACAAAAAACAAATTTTCGCATAGAAACGTACTTGAAAGTGACGTCACTGTTTCAGTAACTTTTATTGATGACGTAAATCGTCTGATTACCTATACATACATTGTTTTTATCATGCTCTTTTCTAAACTAATATTTGTAAATCAACTTTATCATCATTTACCAGCAACACTGGTCCACTGCTGCACATTGGCATCCCCAATACTACTCCTAACCTTTCTGTCCACGTACTAAAAAGATATACGATATTAGATTAGTTGGTCCAAACAGTAACACCAAAATCAGGGACAGTATTTCATATTTAATATTTGGTAACTGGCAATGCCATATAGTTTCTTTGAATTTCTTTTTTTAATATAAACAGCTACCTTGATATTAATTGCATTAACTTGCTTTGCCTTGAAATATTCTCTTTCATACTAATATACTTAAGATGTATCTAATCAGTGCATTCATTTCATGCAACTATTGATCGTTTAACGATGACCATTTAATTGCACAGTGAATGGAGAAATATATTACATGAGCAAAGTTTAAATTTGCGTAATGATTGTAACTAAATTATTTTGTATCTATGTAAATATATCATCTTCATTAGAATACAAAAGTTGAACTATTAGAAATAATTGTTTATTTTGAATATATTACCCTAAATTTATGTATCAGACAGATTATAGAACATTTTTTATAATATTAAACACTTCTATATTTTGCAAATAAGTGGCATGTTCTATAATATGTAGAAAATATTTTTCAATCTATTTTACTTTTTGCATATTAATGGTGCGATTGTTATTCTAAGAATGGATTGTAATTGTTGTGGTATCAGGCGTTTATTAAATTGGAAGGCGTAATATGTTAATTATCTTTATATTCCATTAGTTGTGTTCTACTGTAAATGTATTATGCAGGTGATCCATTGGTATATTATATGGTGACTATACATACTTCAGGACGACCATTAGTTAATCAGGCAATTTTAGGAGATCGCTCTTAAAAATCGGGATCGAAAATATTGGGTTATTCGGAAAAATTTATGTAAATTAGAACACGATTTTTTAATATTTATATCAACCTTCCTTTACTAATATTAGAGTTTTTTCGATGACCTTCTACAATCTTTCAAATAAATTTTTGCTGAAAACTTCTCTAGGTGCTTTTTGCAACCCTCCAAAGAGTTGAAATTCTTGATACTAAGATAATTTTGTGAGAGCGAAATAATCGATATTCTGAAGGTGCAAGGTCAGATGAACACGGTGGATGGGTTAAACATCCCAACCAAATTGTAACAGTTTTTGTGGGGTCTGAAACATAAAGCCTGACGTCGTCGTGAAACAACAACGCACTTCCCAGTGGCCAATACTGCAAATGGAGATTTACTTTAGGAAAACTTCCTATAGGCATTCATGTTATTCTAGTTAATTCATTCTACTACTATTTATTATTATATTTTATTTTGTTTACTTTACATATTTGAAAATAGGGACAAATGGCGACTCGCCTAAGGTCATTTCGGAATGGCTCTATCGAGAGTAGAAAATGAGATGCCCTTCGAAATTGGGGCTTGTTTTATTTGCAAGCACTTTCTTCTGATGTTTTCATCTTTATTTCTGTTCATTTTATTTTTCTGGCAAAAGTTTTCATAAATTAAACATAGTTTTTATATTAATAACCTGTTTTGGTCCGTTTTTTATTTTCTTCAAAAATATATAGTAACTATATAAGTAAAGCATTTTTGCTTTAGATCTATGTACATGATTAAAAAAAAAAAAAAAATGCAATAATTCCCTAGTTTTATTTTTTTAAACCTTTTTTTTATGAAAATTATTTAGATATAAAATTAATATTGATATTAGATATAATTGATTAAGCCCGTGTAGAGAACTGTGTAACATAAATAAGCTTGCACAGATTTTAGTAACTGTAGGTAGAATTTTCCCTCGTGGAACCCCCTGTTCCATTTTGTGGCACCCTCTATGTACACAGATTTAGAATCAATGCGCTAGAGAGAGTTAGACAAGTTTTTGTAAGCGGTCGATAAGCGAATTCGGCTACAACTGCTGTCGAGGTCTTTGCTCTTTTGGGATTTTCACCTTGGGAAAACTGACATCGCTAACACACTAATGGCTCATCACCAGGCATTTTTATTATTTTCTTCGCGAGACTATATGTGTGCGTATAACTGTGTGTGTATTTACTGTGTGAGGTTAATTGGACGAGGTAGACGACATTTATCGCCAGATGATATCTGCCAGTTTTATTCCGACACGATATTATGGAGTTAAATGAAAAGCTGTGCAATATAAAGAAAAATGTAATTAACCAGCGGTATTACGTGCATGTGCTTGTAAAATTATTTATGTGGGTATATCATGTTATGACGAATAAAGATTTCTCTTTAATAAAGTAAATATTGCGTTTTTTACACGTCTGACACAAATACTTGTATATATAGAATTTCTTGAGTTATTAATTTGACTAGACATATAGCATTGGCGGTATAAGGAAGTACAAAGACTGTAATACAATAGTATAGACCAGTAGTTCTCAACCTTTTTAGCTGTTGACATCCTAATATTAAATATTGAAGGCACTTCACCTTTATATGGTAGTTGAGAAATTAGGGCAGACTAATCTATGACCTTTTAAATTAATTATAAAAAATGTTAGTAATTGTTGAATTTAATGCGAAATTTGTAAATTTTCCGTATTTATCGTAGGAAGTTCACGCACTCCTTTCCTATTTCTTAAAATAAAGTATACAGAATTTTAGTTATGTCTCCCTTTCGTTAATTATTCTCATAAATAACGATTAATAGACGATTACAATGCAGTACATGCTTAGATAAGATAGAGAGGGAAAAAAAGGCCAAGCTCCGAATAGTCGACTTTTCGGTTAACGGCCTTTACCTAGAACAGGGGTCGGCAACCTTTCAGTGACAAAGAGCCAAATCTATATTGAAAACAAAAACAATAACATGGATGAGCCGCTAAAAAATATATACTATATTTAGGAAAATAACGTAAAAATTGTTATTAATATATAATGTATAAATAAATTAATATTTACTTATACATTTAGTTTGTGATACCTATTGCACTTGCCAGTATATTACAATATAATAATTTTTTTACTGGGACGATTGCTACTTGCATACTGTTCGATAAGACTTCAATATTTGGTAAATATTCAGTAATCTTTAACTTAAGGCAGCCCTCAAGATTCAGGTCAGTAAGATTACTTCTTAACTGACTCTATTAATTTCATATGTGAAAAGACTTGCTCACAGTAATGTGTGGTTCCGAAAATTGTCAGTAGTCCAAAAGCATAATTTTTTAATTGATTGAACGATTTTAGAAGTCTATTCCAAGCTTCGAAAACAACTTTATCTACAATTTGAAGATTGTGAACTTCGGTCCACTTATTCTGGGAAGATAAAATGCACTTTTCTCTTTCTAAACTTTCCAGTTCAGAATTAAGTTTTTAAAATATATCATTCCATAAATCTTTGGATTTCAAATCTTATAATTGAAGTTCAAATTGTACCTTATTAATCAATGGGAATGGTGATGTAATTGCTGCATATCTGCTTCAATTGTCAAAAAAGCTAGTGTAGCTTTATATTTTCTAAACTCTTTAAATCTTTCTCCAAAAGCTCTTGTATGCTAACAATAGTTTGTGCAAAAAAAATTGCATTAATAACGTTGTGATTGTCCTTATGTTTTTGAAAATTAATAAAATGTAAAAATGTTTCTGCACGTATATCATTCATCAGAAATTACTTCTTCTAAAAGGGAATATGCAGCAACTCGGGGAATTACCGGGCGTGAATTGCACCGTAAAACATCCTGAACAATACAAAACCTGTATAGTACAGGCAGAAAGTTGAAAATTAAAAGAAAAATTATATTAAAATAAAAACCAGCCAATTTTCAAAGAGCCATAATATTTTCTAAAAGAGCCGCAGGTTGCCGACCCCTGGCCTAGAATATATAAGGCCGTTATTACGAAGTACGCCTGTACTTGTATGTTAAGGAATTACAATTAGAAATTACTTCAATTTAGTTAAAGCTCTAGTTCGTGAAATTATAACAAAAACAGATTTTTGGTCTTAAATTGTTGAAGCATATTGAAATAAATAATTTCATTTACAAGACAGATTTAACAGTTTTTTTAAACAGATTGAAGTAAATTTACACCTACTTCACAAGGCAAAATTAGTTTAATTAAATTTGTTCGTTAGAAAAGACAGTGGAAATCAGCATGAAAACGGTGTTAGGGTAATGTGTATTTTAGATGATAAACATGATTACAGATAAACTTGAAAGGTCAATAACTAATCTTCTCATATATAATTAAAGTACAAGTTGCAAAGTTCTGTATAAAGTTCGTAATTGTAGTGTATAATGCAACTACATAATTAATAATTAATATTTGATATGCTGCCTTGTAATATGTCAAATTGATTTGAGAGTTTATGTGGATACTTATTGTTTTCACATAAAAAGATAATAAAAACATTAATAAATTAGAGAGAATTTAACATACAGGATGTTTATGAATTGACATGTTTATGATATAACGGCATAACAGCAATTTATAGGGACCGGTAACCTACTGGAAGTACATATTATATACCATACACGTTGTTAGATGCAATGAGAATATTAAGGGACAAGTAAACACGCCTGAAAATATATTTCGTTGATAGCAAAATGTAGTCAATCAATTCTATAAACTTTGATCTAACCATGTTTCAGCTCTATGCTTCACCTAGCAAATGAGAACTTTTCTATTTATTACTATTTTCTATTTATTCAGGTCTTGACGATTCCACTAGTTGTAAATTTCAGTAGCATTTGAGCCACGTCATTCTAGAGCAGTGGTTTTTAACCTTTTCATAATCACGGAATACTTACAATTTTACAAAAAATTTGCGGAACACAGTAAAATAAAACAGTATTATATATATTTTTTTACTGCATAATATATTAAAAATCGCATACATAACAGTCAAGAGCAAATGACAATCAGTAAATGAAATTTAAAAAAAAAAAAAAATTATCACAATCTTTTTAATGGGATATTTGGACCTGATGACTTTACAAATGTTGTCAATATCTGGTCTTATGTGTGAAATAGCTACTCTCATTTCCTCTTCTATATTAGTCAGCCTTTCATGTTTCTTTGTCATAATATTCATTAATGTTCAAATTTTAATCGCTTTCTCAGAAATAGTTTTAATTTCAGTTTGAACAAAAATCCAAAATTCTTCAACTGTTATTTCGGAAAATATCATTTTGAGAGTACCATCCATTATAGAAATCGATAAAAGCTAACATAAGTACATAAGTAGAAGTAAAGACGAGAAATGTAAAAACAATGACTTTTGCCTTTTCGTTTTCGTTTTTTTTTTTCGTCTTAATAACCGTTTTAATTTTTCAGATTTTCAAATTTTGGCGGAACGTTGGTTAAGAACCACTGTTCTAGAGACTGTAATAATATGTAGTGCTAAATACACGCTACTGCATCTGACACCCTGGCAACTTACAATCCTAAAAGCTACACTAGATTAACGCCTTCACAATGCGCAACTAACCGAGCAGCACTGCTTTCTGTATTTTGAAGATCAAGGAAATGGTTTTCGATCTGCAGACGGGATTGATCTCGATTTTCTTTTTTATTGAGGTCTTAAGACTATACGGGGCACCATTATTAACACCACAAGTACTATTTTGTACCCTAGGTAAAAAAAAATAATTTAATACAAATATTTAGTCTTATTTTCATTCACTTTACGAGAGTTCTTATTAATATGTGAGCTATTTTTCTAATAGCATGCTGCTTAAGAACGACATAAATGTTTTACATAAATGATATGTTTTTGTATATATTTTTTTTTACTTGAGTTTGGCATACTAACTCGAGTTAAAACACGTAACTCGTTCTTTAGAAACCGGTCATAATAATAGTTAAATTAAACACATTTTTACAAAATGTTCTATACTCTCTTAGGAATCAAGAAGTAGTAATGTTCGCGAGATAATTTTGTCGGATTCTCGTCGTGCTTCGAAGCTGTTGAGCCGTTAATTTTAAGAATAATTATAGAAATAATCAAGTCGTAATACAGATATTCCAAAAGTACTTAAAACTACTAAAAGATTACAAAGTTTCACTTAAGTATGGCATTGGATAGGAAATGGATAAAAATATTGCCTGAAGGCAACGTTCCTAGACGTTGAGTGGTACAGTAACTTCGTTAATTTTTACCAATATGTAGAACCAAACGACTGTTTTCGTAATTGAACAATTGACTCTTTAATATATTTGATAACAGTATAATATGTAATAGTAAAATCAATCCTTAAAAATTTCACATTATATTAAATGTGCAGAAAATTATACTTTTTAAGCAAAAATAAACTTTTACAAAATGTTTTTTGAATTTGGTAAGCAAAGTGTGCGTTATCTGAAACTGTGGTATTTTGTTTTGGATATTTTTATCATATAGACATTCCTTATATAGTAGATACATGTTGTATTACATAATTAACCACAAGAGTGCATATTATACAGATATACAACACATTGTAACTGGAAGAAATTATAGAAAATAATCATCCATCTATTGTCTAGTAACAAAATTAAATATACCACAAATACAACAATTCGTTTTTAATATACAGATTGGATAGATCGCATATTTACGGAATACGTATATGATTTGAGGCTGGTAGAGAAAACGGAAACTCCACAGTGTTGCCTAGTGATCTAGTCTTATACAATAGGTATAAACAAAAAAAGGGTTACCCTTTATTTTGTCGAGAATAGTCCTGACACTCGAAAAGTAAATCTACTCGACAATAGTATCGACTTAGTTTAAAATAAAATTAATATTCTGAAAAAAGTTCAATAAAATCCTGAGAGTGAAAAGATTTAAAATTATATAGAGTATTTTATATTTAAAAAAAATTGACTTGTGAGAATTTTCACACATTTCATGATTGTATAGGTATTTAGTGAGTGATAACAAATTATGGGTATATATTATAAATCATAAATTTCAATAAATTTTTAAATAATAACGTACGTGCTGCCTATCTAGAGACTTACAAGGGTAGTTAACTACGAGATGCGCTTTCCTCCAGACCCAGCTATAGCTACCCAGTTCTCCAGTCAGTCAGATAAATATTGCCAGTCAGAAAAAAATCGATAACTTACGAAATCATTTTCACATTAAAAAATCTTGTTGTACTTATTCTGGATGGATTAAATGTGTATTACTCAATTATTTTTTTTTTTTTTAGTTTATTAGAATAACGTCCTTGGGTTTGTAGTGTGCGGAAGAGTTTTATTAGCACATATCTGACTGAAAAATCGAGTTAAAATAAAGAAATTTAAAAAACTACTTTCCGTTACTTAATCTAGGGTTTTCTTTATCGATATTTTTCGAAAAATTAATCTGATCGAAAATTCTTGCTAAACTATATCGGTTCCCATCAATGTGCATTATTGAGACTTTCAGAATTTTAGATCGACCCTTCTGGGAAATAAGGTGGGGGACAAAAGCTTTTTGACACATTTTTAGTGAAAATCCCATTAAAAAAAAAAAGATTTTGTGACAATAAAAATTGGTTTGTTTATCTACCCATTATGAGGTTTCATTTGATACCCCACTCAAAATTTAAAAAAAGTTATATTTTTTCGTTGAATACGTATTTGTTTATATTATTCCCGCGATGTGTTACTTTGACCTCTCAATAGTTTTCCTATATGTGGGTCAGAGTTGTATAAGCATGCCATATTTCACCTTTTTAACAGACAGACACATGATGTTACAAGTTTTTTTTTGTCATACCTACAAAACCCTAAAAAATTAATAAAAAGACAAAAGTTCATCAATCAATGGTTCAAAAATGTCATCGTTTTGTGCTTCGCAATACCCCATGTCTAAGAAATAACAGTGAAATATGCATATACACAATTTTCAGTCTTGTCGTTGACTGCATCTGACATGGCAACATTGGCCTATATTTCATAACGTGTACCTGTCATACATAAGGACTGGTCAATCTGTATAATATACAGAATATTATTATGTTCACATAGAGTCATAACACAGAGAACATAAACCTCTACCGCAAGACTTATGCTCTTGTTTAATGTACCCTATCCGTCCAGGTTTTTGAATCTTTTTGCTCTTCACTTTCTCTTCACTTGGATCCGGGAGGAAACAAAAATCTTCTGTTTTTTTTTTTTTTTTTCCTTTGGCCCTGTTTTCCTTCACTGAAATCTGGTCACCCTACCTATAATTAACCCTCACTCTTCTCGTTCTCAGTACTCGATTGCAATATTTTAATTTTTCTTATGATAAAACTGACGTATCTAATTTTTCCCAAAGGCGTTTTAAATGAAATCCCTCACAGTGAATATTGTTACAATTTTTTATTATGTAAACATTAAAATTTAGAGATTGTATAACCGTGGTTAAGCATTATAAAACATTATATTCATACGATTGCTGTTTTTGTACCTACAGTGATTTTATCAAGCGCTATAGTAAAACAATCATTTAATGGCTTATTTAGCAATAGTAATCAATCACAAGGTCATATACTATCGATAACTATACTCATGCAGATATTTTATTACATAATTTTTCTATTTTTTTCAACAGTACAGTTTTAGTAGTACTAAAAATATGTATGTAATACACGCTTGTGCCGAATTATGCATAAATAATCTAAGTCGGGAACAATTTAAAAAAAAATGCAGGACCTTTCCTGTTTTGTGCCCGCCACTATTCAATATGTAATAACATGCATTGTAAACTAACATAACTTAATCTAAACTAACCTAACCTGAGCTAAAAACTGAGTCAGTAGATAGTGGCGGGCAGATAATGGAAGAGGTCCAAATTGCACTTAACAGTAGTGCTGGGAACCGAAACCGGTTTTTCGGGTACCCGGTTCCGGTTTTCGGGTAAAACCGGATTTGTAACTTTCGCTTTACCCGGATGTCCGGTTCCGGATACCCGGCTCCGAATACCCGGTTCCAAATACCCGGTTCCGAAACCGGGTAAACCCGAAACCGTTTTTTTTTTAATTGGTTCCGGTTCCGTCATGCTCGATTTCTGACAGCACTACTTAACAATAAACAAAACACATTGTTATTTTCAAAGTTACCAAATTTTTTGTGTGGTTCGAAAAATTAATAATTTCATAAAAAATGTATGTGCGACATCAAATTAATAAAACTTTTTGAAGAATTAATGAGTATGAAAGAAAATTTTGCATTAAAAAATATTTATATCTTATAATAAGGGTGCGGCCAAGTTAGGTCTTAATATGTTTTAATCCTACTTAAATGAAGTAAAGCCATTGTTCATAATTCAACAGTATTGAATCGTATTAATTCCTAGGTTTGCTCTCCGCTCTCTATAATATAATCTTTCATTTAATCCATTAAAAGATCTTAATACTTTGATTAATGGTTAAAAATTATTTTCAAATGTTCTTAGGCTATGCACAAAAAAGTTGTCCCTTATTAAATACCTACCTACAAAATACCCCGAAATCTGCGAAAATTTACACTTGTCAATTGAAAATACGAAGTCAATTTATAAATACAATTATGACCAACGGCCGTAATTATGTATTGGTGCTTAAGGAACTAGCTGGGGCACCTGCAATTTTAGGGCGGCTTAAGCGACATATTGTATAATACTTTTTATCCACTGATTAGGAGGAACAGAGGCGTTGAGAGCGGGCCCGGGTAAAACAATATTCCGCCCCACTCCCCGGAAAACGATCATTACGCAATCGATGACAGATAAAAAACTACGAGTAGATAGAAATTGTTCTTTATTTTTTCTGTAACTGGTACTGCTAAATACTGATAACTGGTGACAGCAAGATATATGTATAAACAAACTGTGCAGTCAAATTAGGTCCGAGGTCCGGATCTATAAACACTGTTATTTTAATTATTATTAAGCTACTAAACCACAAATAATATAAATGGATAGTGATTTGTAAAAAATATCGAGTCCCGAGCCTACAGTTTGCCCGGGCCCCGGTAATTTGTACCGGCTTCCCCCGTCTCTCGATGTCCATGGGAGAGGCTCCATCTCGACTCAGCACCTCGGGCCACGAAAAGTTAATGTACGACCTTGTAGACCCGTAGTTCATAAAGTCGCGTTGTATATACATTTTTTTTTTTTTAATTATTATTAATCAAAAATGTTCCGCGACTTCAAAAAGGTTTAGAATCACTGATTTTTAATAGTTGCTATTGATTCAGAATGAACAGTACTGGTTGTACTATTTTCGGATGATTATTCGGATTATTATTTTAAATTTTAACTTAATTTTAATTAGTATTACTCGAAGAAGTTGAATAGCTAAAAATAAAAACAAAATTGTGCTAATTAAGTTCATTTGATCCACTACTTTAAAGTAGAGCGGAAAAGTAGATACTCGAAGTACAGATGTTAACTGAACTTTTGAAATATGCCTATTCAGCTAAATATTTATAATTGTTCAATGGATTTAATGTAACCCTGTTCATTTAGAATGTTAAAGACAGTTAATCCTGCGACACCTGTTAGATGCAGAGTATAGTCAGCTCTATAAATACAGCCAGTAGTTTGGACTGAAGTCTATTAATAGCAGACGCGCTGTATATAGTGACTATACTAAATTTGCATTCATGATATGAAGATGGTAGAACCTTGTTTTAGCATTAGTATTTTTTAAATTGATATCTATTCTTTATTTTTCTATTGTATTAAAATTATTATTGTTTAGATTGCTGTTTAGTTTTGTTATCAAAAGATTGTAAGGAAGAAAGTTTGATAATATTTTAGGCGTGGGAATTAATTTTTTTGTAATGCTATAAGTATTGTTTAAGGTTTCAATATTTTATTAAAGTCTCTGAGAATTTTATGAATAAATATTAATGTTTAATTGTAACTTAAATCGAGGTCGAGACAGGAAAATAATTTGCATATTACTTTATTTCAAAAATCAAAGGGCGTTGCACTATATTGGCCGAGAGACATGTGTAGCAGACGATTGTCTTAAATGGTATTGTTCAAAATCCTACAAATGTTTAAATATTTAACAAGTTTGATGTATTGGAATATTTACATAAATACAATGTCTAAAATAAGTAGATGATTGTCTAGTTAACAAATAATCAATATACAATATACATAATGCCAGAGTTCTAAAAACGGAGACCTTACTTTCTCTGTCATCTTGCGCCATATTAGCGCTGAGAACCTATTATTATAATTATTATTAAATGAACTACATATATGTTATATGAAAAAAATATTTGTCAAAGGTTGTGACTGTGAAATATCTGTCTACTGGTAATTTACACTTGAATAATTTGCGTAATTAATTTGTTAATTGTTATACTACAAGTGAACTTTTTTTATATTTTTCTTACTAAGAAGAACAAACACTTTGTGAAATTATTTTTAACAATATTAAACCAGAAAATATTAAAATATTGAAAATTTTAGAAGGAACACTGCTTTATAATTTTAGGAAAACGACCAAAAATGTGAATTTTACACATTTCAGAGTTTTGTAGGTATTTAGTAAGGGATAACAAATTCACTGTATTGATATCTGACCGAAGTCAACTGCTTATTTTTGGGTACATATTAAAAATCATAAATTTCGATAACTTTTGAAAGAATAACCCGCGTGTTTCCAGCTAGAGACTTACAAGCGTACTTAATTACGAGATGCGTTCGCATCAAAACCCCAGTTATAGCTACCTAGTTCTCAGTCAGATAATCATTGTAAGCACGGTTATGCAGAAAATCCGATGTCTTTCGAAATAATTATCATATCACAAATTCCTAGATTAGTTTTCCTATATGTGTTTCAAAGAGTTGTAAAAACATGCCAAATTTCAACGCTCTAGGTCCAGGCGTTTGGCCACAATTTCTACCGTGAGGGAAAAGGGAAGCCCATTTTTATTATTAATAGAGGTTACTGGTAAAAATGTATCACAACGAATTGAAAAAAAAAAATATTTCATTATATTATTAAGTAAAATAGTTAACATTTGCTGTATAATTCGACAGTGTGTTTCCTACTTTCCATTTGCTGGAAAGTGATGCAACAACGTAATTGTTTTTCCATTAAAACAAAACTGTTTATTTTCATAGACGATGTAGAAATTTGATTCCAGAAGTGACAAGTATTCCTCTAAAAAACTGGCTCGGAGTACTTAAAACTGTCCTTGTGAACATATTTTACATTAATCTGATGGAGACTAATATAGGTATAGAATTACAACCTATAAATATAAAAGATCTTGAACTTTGAGTACATAAAGTTATTATAGCCACTGTTCTCATAACATTTGTAAATTACGGAAATATGGAAACAAACTTTATTTTACAATATAAATATGGGAAACTGTTTTCAACTTCAAGTTCGCAACTGTTTCAGGTAAATACGTAAAATTTCCAATTAAGTGTACTTCGTAGTACTATCAGAAAATACCATTAGAGTTGGAAGCACCACAAAAGAAAATTTTATATGTGACTTGCACTCAACTGCTTGTTGAGGTTTAATAAAATTATTTTTATATTTTACCCCAGTTTAAATACTACGTTGTCAGAAATAAGTCAATAAAAATTAGTTGTGGCCACCACAGAACCGACCGTCATCAAAAAGTATAAAACATTTTCTTTCCAACACAAATTATTATTGAAAAATATAATAACGTGTTATATTACGTTACAATTTCATGATTTATAATTTACTGTATCATGGAAACGTACCTACATAATTTGTCCAATTAATAATAAATATCGCAAAAATATGAAAGATATAAAAATTTATTTAGCCGTATTAAAAAATGTCTCATATAAAAGTTGGTAGTTATTAATACAAATTATTATGCAACTTTTGTTAAATTTTTTCCAAATATTTCTCTGTTGCAAAATATTCATGAAACACGTAAAAGTGACATCAGTAAACTATCCATTCCGGTGGACGGATCTGTTCCAAAAGTCGATCAAATTGAGATATTCACATTCGAATTCACAATATTTAATTTAACGTAATTAAAATAAAAAAATTAAATGTATTTCGTAGGTATAAATAAGAAACCCTTATACCGTCATGCATGTATAAGTTTGAACGGTAGCAATCGTGGCCAAGAGACGGTATCTAAATCAGTGGTTCTCAATATTTTTTAGGTGTCGACACCCTAATATAAAATACGTTAAATTCAAGGCACCAATTATTTCTCCAACGGGCCACGCTACCAAAATTTTAAGTTTATTAGGTAAACTTATTGCCTATATTTGTTGTGGATCACATGAAAAATTACCACGGACTACATCTGTTCTCCGTGGCCAAAACTGTCCATATGTGCACCTTAGAGCAGTGGTTCCCAAACTATTTCGGTTGCCGGCGCCCTTAATGTATCAGAATTTTTCTGCTGCGCCCCAATTCAAAACATTGGTCTAATTAACGCAGTTGAAGGAATACTGGAACGTTTTCGCGGCGGCCTGTGGCCCAGCCGCGACGCACTGTATGGGAATCGCTGTCTTATAGAATATATGCTCATTATTTATTACTTAGTTCCTTACACTTTCTACTGTTACTATAACATCCCAGATAATAAAAATATATTAGAATCAGATGCACAGCCGGATTTTTTCTTGAAGGTGGGGGGGTGCTGGTCACGTGAGGTCACGTTGAATTACAAGAAAAATGTGTCCCTTGAAAACGTGTTTTTTAGTGTTTGGTGAGGGCTCCAACCCGCAAACCCCTCCCCCAGGGTGCCCACCTTATTAGAATTATTTATACATATTTTAATGTATAGCTAGTTTTGAGAAAATGCGTGACAGTAGTCACGTTCGTAAATACAGTATACTGTGGTACCTCGGTTTTCGTCGATAATCCGTCCGAAAACAATCATTGAAATCCGAAACCGACGAAAACCGAGGCAATAATGAACCTCCTGTGTAATGAATGTCCTCTTTGGCATCTTCTTCTAAAATAGGCCTGTTTCATCACAGTTGAAGACTTGTTCTGGAATGATCCTTCAGCCTCTACGTAATCTTTGAATTTGGACACTTGAATTAGGTCGCGGCACGCCGGCGAAATCCGAGACAACCAACGAAAACCGGGACAAATTTTTCGCGAAAAAATTTACTAAAACCGAAACCGACGATAACCGAAGTCAACGAAAACCGAGGTACCACTGTATATTGTTTTAAGAAAAATTCATTCCGTGAAAAACTGGTGTCATATTGAAATTTAATCCCCATTTCCTTACTTAATATTACTATCAAATATAAAAATCTGCTTACTTATTTCACTTTACCAAGTAAAAAGCATTTTTACCTTCCCTTTTACTGTCGTTTAAAATTATGAAAAAAACGCCAATAATTCGCCTGAAGCAAGGTCTTGAAACAGTTACCGTTAAAACTGATTCAGTGTGTGAACACGTTTGCAGTTTCCACATGCTGTTCTATGTACGGGGTGCATATTTAAACAACTAATTAATTAACAGTAATGTTCAGATACCTTTAAGGAATCTACTAAAATAAATTTATTGACTTTTTTAACATTAAAATTATTTTCTTAAAAAAGTTCCTATTTGATATCGTCTTTGTACAGCTAATTAAAAAAATGTTTATATTCCATATTAGTATCACCTCATAAAACATAAAATCATATCATGCACCTGGAATTTCGGCTGACTTGTAATAAACACAGACGGCGTAATAATTGAGTTGAATTTAATAAAGTTATTGACCTTAAGAAAACAGCTGATAGACGGGAACTTGAGGCCGGCCGGGTGTATGTATGTTGGTGTGTATCGGTATGCTAGCTAGCAGTAACGGTGAAGCACAGGCGCTCTCGTATGGGGGAAGCGACCAGTAAAGTATCCCATAAGAGGGGGTTAACGACATGTGCTTATTTCCGTAACTAACCCCGCTGTTTATAAAACAAAATGAGCTGTGGTCGCTTAAAATGTGTACAGAATTAAGTGTTCTAGATGTTTTTTAAACACCACTAGAAAAAATAGTACGTGTTTTGTTACTTTCATATAATCTGTAAATCTACGAAGATAACAGGTTTAAAATTTAGGAAACAAATGTCTTTGAGATTAAAAATGCTTTGAAATGTAATTATTTTATTATTTACAGTAGATAAATTCTTCTTTTAAAATTGAGGGACAAAATGACAAAATTAACTATCTACGGCAATGTACACAGAACAACATAAAATCATACCTCGATACGTTGGCGAGGTAAATTCTACCTAGCCATTATACCAACTAATTTGGGAGCGGGAGTCTTACTATACCTGTCGCCCCTATCCAAAAGCCAAGATGCCCCCCCCCCCCTCAAAGATGGGAATCTCTCAAAAAAGGTTATAATTTATAAAACCTAACAAGAACTGATTCTTTACAAATAACTAATACGAGTACAGTACACAAACAAAAAAAGTCTGTTTTAAATAAATTAAATTGTTCTAAATAATTTAATTTTCAACGAAATTGAACTAGATGCCCTAGTCGTACGAGGTGCCCCATCGACCGAGGTGCCCCATCGACCGAGGTGCCCCATCGACTTAGGTGCCCCATAGACCGAGGTGCCCCATAGACCGAGGTGCCCCATTGAACGAGGTGTCATGCCTTAGCACATTAGGCCGCCCTTGTCTACTGGTTAGGTGTAATACGTTATTTAATAGCAGTATATTTTTCAATATACCTACAAACAGTGGTGTTACTTCTTCAATTTATGAACAACCGGTTTTCTTAACAAGGGGGATGGCATAAGCGGAGCCAGGGAGAATACGTTTGCCCCCTCTTCTGTGGAAAATTTGGAGGAAGAGATGAATATTTGTATATTTCTGTTCAATCTATTAAACAGCCCCCCCCCATTGTTGGTCCCGTTAATGGAGGAAAGGGGGTAAATAAATAAATATAACTACAGATAAAAATACTGTCGGTTTGTAATAAACCGCCGTAAATTTTAACAGCCGGTGGAAACCGGCTAGCTGACACCATTGCTTAGAAAATGATTAATATATGTAGTTTATCTTTTTTCTAAGTATTTTATTTTTCGCTGATAGATAAACATATTTGACGGACAGGCGATTGGGAACACTGACCTATATCATATTGTAGGTAATATCATAAGTCAGTATCGAAAATTAACTCCCTGATATAAAACTTCCTAAGTGACAATCTTGTTAAATAAAGATAATTACAAGTAAAGCTAAATTGTGAAATTTAACAAGATTATTTGAAAAAATTTTACTGACTATATTTTAAACTAAAAACTTTAAATTCTAACACTCGTTGTGTTAGATGGCAGCCTGAGGCATATAAGAGTGTATAATAGAACAAGCGACAGCCGGTCTATTATTCGGTACAGACAATATGAAAAGTAAGGCAAGCTGTTTGAAAAGGAGAGGAAACCTAAGAAGTGCATATGTCATAGGCGACTCGTTATCTCAAATATAGGTTAAAAATTCCAGTTACTAGTGTACTGTATAATCAGTGCAATGTTCATGAACACTAGCCGAAAGGAATACTGTATTATTGAAACAGAAACTGTAAAGAAAGGAAACTACTATTATTTCAAAATTTACATTTTGTTGCCCGCGTAAATGGTCTTATTTCAATTTTAGATCTCTTTTACCATGTATTAACAGAAACCCTACCCCGACGACGGTAGTAGCAAAGTAGCACGGTGTAATTTGTTCTCCTTGTACTTCATTTTTAAATGCCCCGTTCAGAACCGCTGTTATTAGTAAAATACAGTTGGTGTGTTTTCAGTTTCGTCACATTTTGTGGTTTCATGGTTATGTATTTATTTATTTAGTTAATATACTGATTGTTATAGTTATGTTAGCAGGTATTAAATGTAATATTATTTTACTTAATAATCGACATTTTTTTTTCTGATTCTTATATTTTACGTTCTTTGGCTCTTTCTTTTTTACCTGAGAGTACTTTCAGTACATTTTAATTCATAATAACCAACATCTCATGACTATAACACGTTTCGCTAAAAGAAAAGAAAGTAAAACAGAAAAACATAATCCTATCTAATAAAAGTTTCTACGGAATATATTATATACCCCACTTTGCTGAGACCCCACTTTGCTTTTAAAGGTCCCGGATTCGAATCCCAGTCAGATCATGAAGGTATCTGTATTTGCCCTTCAAAATATCAAATATATTTTATACTAGCTGAGATTCCCATATTTCATACTTCTTTGTTGTATACATTTTTGTTGTAATGTAAATAATAAGTATAAAGATATTTTGTTTTTATGGTGACGTCCCTCGTAGCCTCCCAAATATTCACCCTACTGAAAAATTGGTTAGGACAAAAATGACTTTTTAAATTTTTAACAATTTTTGCTGTAAAGTAAGGGATTCCGTAACTCCCCAAATATTAATCCAAATGAATAAGTGCATTGAACGAAAAATGTATGTTTTCTCATATTTATCATATACGTTTTTGGTGTTAAGTCAATAATAAATGAGAAGTATCAAAATTTTTAGTTAGCGTCTCCCAAAAATTTTGAGACGCCTTAAAAAAGCCTTTGTTTAAAACCCGTCGCCTATAACGTGTAGAAACAAAGTATAAAGATGGAAATTAAAGTAAGAACCAACAGATATAGCCTCTAACAGGCGCGAACCCAGATTTTTTGGGGGTGAGGATTTTTAGAAGTTTTTTTTTAACAATGCTCTTAAACAGGCCCGACAAGCGCGGGGGGGGGTAGCCGTGGAAAATTCCCGGAATTTTTGGGGCACGGAGTCCTGGGCAGAGTCGTAGGAAGTGAGGACCTTTTTGTTTTGCTCATCATTTGTATTTTGGAAGTGAGGGCCTTTTTTTTTGCTCATCACTTGTATTTTGGAACTGAGGACCTTTTATTTGCTCATTTTGAAAGTGAGGACACCGGGCCCCAGAAGTCCTCTCGGCGGCCCTACTCTTAAGTCTAAATTTTTTCTTACGGTGGGCTCACGTTCTATTACAAGATAAATGTGTCCCTTAAAAACAAGTTTTTTGAGTGCTTGTAGGAGGGGGGGGGGGGATTAAGCCCGTGTGCCTCTTCTCCTAGGAGCGCCTGGCCTCCAATATTATTTATATCGATAATGAGAAAATTATATCAAATTTTTTCAATCAAAACAGATTTATTAGTATTTTTATAGTAAATATAAATAATTGATATAAAATATAAATTATAACTGGAAATATGTAGAATTTTTTTATAAGTAGGAGAAAACTTTGTTTTTCTGCGGACTTTATTTCCCTCTTCATTTATATAATGGAGTAAAAAATAAAAAATAAAATCAACTGTCAATTATATGTATGAAATACTAATTAGTAACAGAAACCTCGCCTTGATTATAAAAATAAAACGTTTTGTATTTTTAATTTGCCCTATAAATTTTACGGATGTGTTAACTTTGCAAAAGTAGGTAGATATTATGTTGCGAGCTATCTGTCAGTGGCTTGCTTGCTGCCTGCCGTGGCTGATGTTAGCATAGGGCCAGGAAGGCGCTTGCGATGGCGAAGGTAAAGGCAGGTAGGTGAACGTCCGAGGAACGCATCAGCGACCCCGATAACGATACAACCAGCAGGTCATTCACTTGAATTTGGCCGGGTCGCATTGACCTCGCTGAACACCGGTATGGTAAACAAACGGACGGGCTGTTCTCGTTGGGAGTTCCCCCGAAAAATGGTTCAGGAAACATGTGGGCTTTAAAACAACTTTTAACGTTGTTATTGATTCGATTATCGGTGTTTTTGTCGGAGACTGATTACTACCGTACAAATAAGGGAGTATTTATGTTTTTAAAACAACAAAACAAATTGTTTTGATTTATTGATAAATGATAAGTCAATTTAACATACTTTATACTTTATACAACCTAACGGCTGTAATCTTTTTGATGACAGTTAACAAATTGCGTACTACATGTTGACTTTTATGTAATTTGCGAGAAATAAAAATGTAAATACACATGTCATTTGGTAGATAATTAATGATTCGAATATATATGCCACTGGCTTATAACAATGCACTTGTAATATTTACCGTGTAACTCTTATTATGCTCAACTAGACAGAACATTGAAGCACATAAAATTATTATCAATATAAAGAATATGCAATATTACATGTAACTAAATAGACTGTCATCTCCTCAACATCAAAATATATCCTATCTTGTAACTTGTACAATCTGGTGAATCTGGAACTTAACAATCGAGTAAAGTTAACAACTTATGTTCAGAATAACCCTATACATTTTTAAAATCAAAGGATTTTAAAAGGGTTATAAAGGATTCTGTAATTAGCATAATCTTATCCGATCGTTAATAAATAATGTGCCTTTCTGTGCATAAGTGGCTTAATGCTCCTGTACTTGTTTGCTTGTCATTTTGCAGACCCTGTAAATGGGATCGTTTGCCTAACCTAACTTATATTACCTGTTTGGGGTTCATTATGATCACAATTAGGGCAGTTTATAACCTCAATTCGGTCGTTCTTAAAATATCATTACTTCCTAAGATTGAAAAGGCTTTACTTAAGGACAATGTACCCTAGAATTTAATAATAAATGTGTGCACAAAAGAAAAAAAAAAGAAGCAAACAAAATCGAGATGTGCATTATAAGAAGTTTTTGCTTGGTAATATATAATGTGCAATAATCTAGACTTGAAAGGAAGCTAGATTTATCATCCAATAGAAACATTCTATAAGCAGGATGTATTAAAATTCAGATAGTTCTAGAAAATAAGATAAGCTGGCAATGTTAAACAAGATGGCATAGAGTTACTAAAATTTTCTAGGGGTGGCCATATCTATAATTTTAACTAGATAGAGCTATGTGCGGCAATCAATTTTTTATGTCCGCTCCCTTAAAAATGCGCGCACTAACTCGCGGCTTAGAGCAGTGTTTCCCAAAGTGAGGAAAATTTCAGTTGTTAACATTTGCTACATCGCCACAAGAGTACATAATATGCAGAGTATCAACTTAATGTAACAGCAAAAATTATAGATAACAGTTTATATAGATTGTTTAAGGTATATTAAGTGTTACAAAATACAATACGGTACTGCGATCTTTTCAAAATAGTGTATGGGTTCCGCGACAACATAAATTTGCTTGGCTTAGAAGGAATATTGCTTGACAATAGTCACATTTTTGGGACCATTAAGCTACGTAAAGTTAGAAAGTGTTGGCTCCATTGTTGTGGTAACGTTTTATTGTAAGCATGCGACAAAGCAAGAGCAACATCATTGAAGTTGTGCTAGAGCTATATTTATGCTCTATCAACATTTACAAATTTTACAAATGTAAGCGTTCGCAGCTCAAAAGTAGGGATGAAGTATTATTGTCGATACTAGTAAGGTATCGATACTTTTATTTCGATACTAGTATTTACTACTCGATACCTTTCGTATTGATATTTTACTGGTATCGATTATAATTATTATCTGAAATATTTCTATAGTAATGTGAATCAGTGATTTTAGCGGTGGTATCTGATATTAAGTAATGTTGTAATAAGTATAACTTTAACCGGAAACTCCAAGCCTAAAATCAGTTATTACAGATAGCAACAGCAAATGAAATATGTCATGGGCAAACTTAAATAATTAGGCGCAAATTACAAATTGGTAAATTATTATTTTGGCAGTTTACTGCAACTCTCAACATAATAAAATTCGAATTATGTAATACTAGCTAATATTTTCATTTGACAAGTCTTAGCATAAGTCACTATTATCATGACAAACACCCAAAAAGGTTTGTTTGTTCTTTCTAAGTTAAGCTCAAGCCGGCCCATATTTGCCTTGTTAATAAAGATTTTTTTATACTAGTCATTTTTAGGGTTTTGTAGGTATGACAAAAAAAAACCTTATACCGTCATTTTGGCGTCTGTCTGTCTGTTCGGTAAAAATTGTAGCCAAACGGCTAAACCTAGAGAGTTGAAATTTGGCATGCTTATACAACTCTTTGACCCGCACGTAGGAAAAATACTAAAATATCTAAAAAACATATCCCCCTAAAAATATAAACAAATATGTGCTCATCGAAAAAAAAAAAAAAAAAAATTTTAAAATTCTGAGTAGGTATCAAATGAAAGCCCTTGGTCCGTGGATTAACGATCAAATTTTTATTTTTGCAAAATAAATTATTTTGAAGCGATTTTTGCCAAAATTGTGCAAAAAAAATGTTGTCCCACACCCTGTAGCCCAGATGGTTTAAACTAAAAATCTGAAAAAATTCTAAGTAATGTACATTGGTGTGAACCGGAATAGTACAACAGGAATTTTTGATCAGATTATGTTTTTGGAACAAAAACCATTTTTTGTGTTTTTTTGCTAATAATGTTATAGTTATATAGTTATATAGACGCTAAACAGTAACGTGTTTCTTGGTGCAGTGGCTAAGATACTTGCATTCTGCCCGAGAAATTGAGTTCGAATCCTACGAGAGGAGACAATATTATTTTTTATTTTTTTGTTTGCATTTTTATATTGTTTAAATTATTTTTTCAAAATTCTAGTCTGACTAAAAACAACCAATGGAAGCCATAGGCGCAATTTTCAAAATCTTAATGAACCTTGATATATAAAAAAATACTGCACATCTTTAGAAACTTAAATAATGGTAATAGGCATTCGAATTAAAATTCATAAAAAAATATTTCGACATAAGATTTGTTTTGGCATCCCAAATAATCATCATTCACTTACTAAATACCTGCAAAACCCTGAAATGTGTGAAAATTCACACTTCACATCAATTTTTTTTACTAGTACGTTAATCAATATTACGAAATACTGATACTTTTCCAATACCGTTATTATGAAACGATACTGATATCTATACAAAGTATCGATACTTTTGATTACCTAAAGCTGACTAGACAAAACTTTTTTTACTAGTAAAGTAATCAATACCACGTAATATCGATACTTGCCGACTGGCGCAGCGTAGTGGTAACACAGGTCCTAGGTCCGTTGCTAAACTCTCGGGTTCAAGTCACGTTCAGGCGTGAAATTTTCAAAAAATAGAATTGTTCTGGACAATATCCGAAGCAGCAAGGGCCATTAAAAATATTTAAAAAATTATATCTATACTTTTTCTCCATTATAGAGTTAGGTAAGATTTCGATACAACGAAATTATATTGATACCAATACAAAGTATCGATAACCGCGATCGATTCCTACTCATATCGCATTTGTTCATAAAATATATTTTAAAATGAAAATCGATTGCAAATAGTATTAGCGTCCACATGGGGCGTATTCCTTCGGTCCTTCTAATAGCAGGACTTTGTCCTGATCGATTAATACTACTTGTTGTTCAACAATACACTAATTAACCGACCTAATAACTGATAATAACATCTTCCGAAAATTAGATTTATGGTTAGCTACAGTTACATAGCTAATTATTAAACTTGGTATGCAGATATGGCATGAGATGTGTATATAATTACCTACATTGCGTTAGTAACAGATGTACAAACTGAGCTGACCATTAAGCTGCAAACTTTAGTCACCTGCTTGGAAATCTTGTTAAGCAAGTAGGCAAGTAGGTATTTCTTTTACCTGACTTTGAACGTTTAGCGGCAAACGGTATGTAACTATTTTTACTTTTCTAATGCAACTATTAATGATACTCAATGAAATAAAGAAAGAAATTGCAGTAAAGAAGTTTATTAGACATTTAGATATAAAATAATGTTATATGCAGTATATATATTCTACTAAAACGAAAATAATAATAATCAAAGTATAATTTATACCGTCTCTTTCAGTAGCCCCGTAGCTCCCGTTTGTCCGAAAGTAAACTATTATGTGACCTTATCTCAAGGTAGCCCGGTTGGGAACAAACTCGATGGTTATTTATTTCCTCATACCAGTGTTTATAAAACTTTTGTATTTTGGCACATTAATAAATAAGTATTTTTGCAGGTACATATTAGTTTTTATTAAGTAGTCAGTTGCACAATTAACTACGGTAGTTAAATATTTTTTAACATTATTATTTGACTATATGATAATTGACTACATAGTTAATAAGAAAGGCGTTTTTTGTTTTTAATTTACGTATGTTTAACCCTGTACTGAATTTAAAGTTAGTATATATATATATATATATATATATACACTTTATTTCCCCTAGGCTTTGCGGCGTTTAAGATATTAACTACTATAAAGAAATAAAAATAAAATAACATTACAATATGAATATTATTACAATACTTTTATTTTATTTCTCTGTTCTTCCTCCGGTGTCCCTCTCATTCTTCCTATTCTCATTCCGGCTTCCCTCTCCGATCTCCTTTCGTCTTGTTTCCAGTTCTCTCGCCCATCTTTCTCCCTTGCCTTCCTCATTCATCAGTTCCTTTATCTCTTCCTCTCAGACTGCCATCTCTCTTCGCTAAATGATCCAAGGTTTCCTCTTCTTTCTTACACATTCTACAGGGCTTGTCCTGCAGAGTAAGGGTAGTAAAAGTTTCAATAATGTGAAGCCATTCACAAGTAAATAATAAATAGATTATTTTTATTTTGAAAATAAACGAAAAAACTTCCATGAAATGAACTAAGCTACCAGTTATAAAGAATAAGAGACCTGGTTCGGTTAGATTATGTCAGTTTTTTCTTTATCAGTCTTATTTTGGGGTTTTTGAAATAATGTGCAATGACCGATATTTCATGTAGAATGTCAAATTAACCATATGACTGTACCACGTGATTAGCGTGACCAACAGTAACATTGTAAGTTAATGTACTTAGTTTAATTTAATTCCAAACCGGTATCATTCGCAAATTTCGTCATAGATTGTCTTTTTGTCTTATAATTGAATTTTAAGGGTTTGGGAAATTCGTAATATTAAAAGAGAACGAAAGAAATCAAAATCATGAAAAAAAAATAA
The DNA here is from genome assembly GCA_963971575.1 of Liopterus haemorrhoidalis. Classification (NCBI taxonomy): domain Eukaryota; kingdom Metazoa; phylum Arthropoda; class Insecta; order Coleoptera; family Dytiscidae; genus Liopterus; species Liopterus haemorrhoidalis. The sequence continues at coordinate 34,018,753 of OZ020618.1, forward strand.
TTAAAAAATTTTGACTCGAAATATCACACTGCTTAAAATAACTGCTCAATAATAAAATAATTCTTGTTTACTGTTGTTCATTTTAATAAAGGTAACTTGGGTTAAATAATATTTTCATTGGTAACAAATATTTCAAATCTGTTATTCATATCGATTTAAAATGTACATGTATTTAATAATTGTCGGTTTTTCATAAAATTTATTAAAATTAATGAAAATTTGTATTTTTATTACAATAAAAATGTTTAATTTAATCAGCATAATGCCTTTGAAATATTTAACATGAAAATATTTTCAAATAATCATTTTCTGCAATTTAGTATAATAATCCTGCTTGATATTATGTCTTGGTTATAAATCATTTATCGTCTATTTAGTATTATGCTATAAATAACCACGTGCCTTTTACGATTTTCAGTTTTATCGCGTTGATATTTATCAAAGCGATAAATACCTATGTATGGTTTTATACATTGTTTCAATTAATAACGGTTAAGTAGTGAATTTGGTTACGGTTAACATCAATTGTGTTAAGATTAATTGTGCACAAAACTGAAAAATGATGTAACATATACACATATACATGCATATGTAAAGATAAATGATGAAATAACTATAAATATGACAATTGTTTTGTTATCCAGAACAATGCCATTTTCTCAGTATTTTAAGCAGTTGTTTGCCCTACTCCGAATCTTCATGTTTACAGTGATTCATACTTTCTGGAGAGAGTGTATTTTATTGATCTTCTCTAATGTTGCTCTTTCATCATTTCACGTATAGATTATTATTATAGCTGTACTATATTACAAACATATGGTATTAAAATCTCAATTATTTGATAATAAAATATTTATTAATTCATTACTGTCTTCATCTTCATAATATGCGTGTAAGCATATACTTCAAATTTCATAAATGAATAATCCTACATCTTACCATCCTAACCCTACAGAAAGTAAAGAAAATGTGGTCATTTTTGAGGATAACTGAATTATTTGGGCAATTATAATTTTTGCAGTACATTAGCTACTTGATCAAAATCGTACAGGTACTAAAAGAAAATAACAAACAAAATACAGAAAAGTTAAACTATATCAGTAATCAAGATTACTATTATCTCTCTGCTTTATTAAGTCAGACGCGCACACTAGAGAGTGTTACTCGGATCCGATAGCCCCCCCCCCCCCCAACCAGGAATAGAAAAATCATATACTTATTAAATAAAAACTAATCAGTTGTTAATGTTTTTTATTAATAAAAATTAAATTGTGATCAAAATTAAATTAATATATAAGCCCGCCCTTCTTCGTAAAAAACAATAACAGATTTGTATTATTTTACGAATATTTTTTCTAAATGGACCCCCCTCAGACCAATTTTTTGTGTGCACGCATGCATAACATAATTGGTTAAGTTGATAACATATCCGATCGATTTCATCGTAATGCCGCTGATTAATTAGTAGATTTGTAGAGGGTACCAAATAAAATATTTGTTATATTTGATTTTTAATCTGTAATTAGGGATCCCGGCTAATGTAAATTGTCCGATGATTCGTTCATCAGTAATTTAGATATATTTTTATGGTTGATACATATTCAACCCCTAAATTGCCAAAGCCTAACTTTAAATTGATCCTCCTAGAAGAAAACAGATTTGTTACAATTTACATGTGATTACAATTTATTGTCTCATATCATACCAGCAGGATTAGAGTATGGATCTCTTAATCACAATTCTCCTAGTACTAGGGGAGTAGACCACGGGAGCGATGCCCTTTCCCCTTCGTTTAGGGGCGTCAATCACCACGGCAAGGAATGGAACCCTACTATTACCGAGGGAGACTTTTCTCCATCATTACTATGCCAAATACTAGTAAAAGGAAGTAGATGTTAGTCTTGTCAGGGCGTTGAAATTTCTTGTTACGGTACTGAGTGTCAGTACTTGATGACTGCCAAAAAAGGAACCAACAGCCGTGTCTAAATAGCAACGGTAGTTTTTTAAAACGTGTTTTACTAAAATACTGTAATTTTTATGGAATTTTAAAAGAATTTAAACAAACTGCATTTAGTTTTGTAGAATAAACATTTAGCTTTTGGGTTAAAACGTTTCCTGGTTTTAAAACTATTTATGTTGCTTATTGCTCTCTGTTATTTACATGCATGAAAACCCAACACAAAACAGAAAATAAATGCTACTACACAGAAATATTATTAGAGAAGTTATAAAAATGTAAAATTTAAATATGTCGGCCGTGGAATCATTCAGTGTAGAGAATAAGTTCTATGAAATTTAGGGGTGGATTTCTGAATAATAAAAAAAAAAAAAACCTTCTGACCATTACTTTTTTCTTATACAAGCCATTCCAGGAAGAACTCGTTTGCAGTGAATTCCAACGATTACTCGATAATAAAAATTATATTCTCATGTGAAGTACCTTTTTGTAAAAATAATATAACTGTCCAAAAAGGAGAAGCGTTATCAGCGAATAACCATGAATTCATTATGTTATTAAAAACATTTGAAATTTCATTATTTCAATAAAAAATTTCACTCGGCACATAGTTTATAACAGTGTTTCTCAACAGGTGGTCAGGGGAAAAATTTTAGTGGTCCGCGAAAATTGTATGTTTTTTTTAGTTTTTTGTTATTTTTTTATATACATTTTTTATGTAAATAATTTATATTTTGTTTATTTTCTATAACTTGCTGTGATTTTCTACAAATAAAATAAATGTATTTAGTAGCACATTAAATATATTTGTTTTCTTGCAAAAAATGAACAAACAATTATTATTAGTGGTCCGCATTAGAAAATTATATATTAAACTGTCCGCGGTGCGTTTTTGGTTGAGAAACACTGGTTTATATTACATGTGATAGTATTTACATTAGTGATGGTTATAGCTGAAATTTTAATATAACATAATTCATTCATCATTATTAGAGAGCGGCCAGTCTAGGTGTCAATACGTTTTATTCCTATTAAATTAAAGAGATCAATGGGTTTTTCCAATTAAGTTAGGTCTTTATATTTTTTAATCTTATTTATTTGAAAAAAAAAAACCATTGATTTTTCTAATTTAAAGTCCTAGATTGTCTTCTTTCTAGTCACACTATTTAGTGTTAATTATTAGAGTGCGGCGAAGTTAGGTAATAGGTCACTTAATTGAAAAAACAAACATTGTTCTTTTTATTTAATAGGATTAAGACTTATTAACACGTAGAATGGCCGCTCTTCGTTAATTCTATTTGGTAACAATCAGTAAACTTTTGATTTAATAGGGTGCGGTGGTTTTCTTCTGAAACCGTCTCTGATGGGAAGGTATGTCGGCTAATTCGAATAGTAATCATGAAATTCTTGAATATCATTAAAAGTTATTCCATTCTAATCAAAGGGCGTCAACAATGATTTAATAAATATATTATAACGTTTGAAATACATTTAATGCCTACGTGAATGTGTGAAGATATGTCAGGTATTTATTTTAGATATTTGTAGTGTGATCGTAGGTTTTGTAAACAGTTTTTTGAACTTAACAAAGAATATAGTTAAACTAGCAAGACGATTATTGTAACTTTTTGGGAAGATGTATTTTTTTAAATTGATTATTTATTAACTATTTAGTTCAATAATAAATTATTGTTAAATATGAATTAAAACTGGAAAGGCATGACTTACAAGTTGTTTATTTAGTTTCTATCAGTTTTACAAAACTAGTACCTACATAATATTTTGTTATTATTTTTATTATTTCAGAATCTGCATTTTTTTCCTTGATTTATTTTTAGTTATTGTATTTACATAATGTTGTATTATAAGCCAGAAAAATAGCATAGAAAGGCATATCTGAAAGCTCAAAAACTAAAGAACAGCAGTAAAGAGAAATATGTATGGAGGAACAAGTTGAAGGAACCGTATATTTTACTGAAATGCTATAGGCGAAGAAGAAAAAGAAGAACACAAATAATAGCGAGACAAACCAGTTAACGGTTTTTTTTTCTATTTTTCAATTTTAATAATATATTTGTTTCAAAAATTTTTTTGTTACGGATTTGGACAGAGTGTTCATAAATGATTGATAGGCGTTTTTCCCGGTCATTAGATTAATTTTAAAGGTTGGTACCTGCCAGTGGCGCACATGGCAAAACTTACAAAAGTTAGTTAATTAGTCATTAATAAAGCAATTTAATAGTAACATACATTTGTTATTGTTTATGTGTTTTAGCTTACCAATGAAATAATTTACAAAAGTGGCTATGAAAAAAGTCTTTTCTGATAATAAATACACTGGAAATTGTCAATGTCTGACAGCTGTCAATGTCAAATAATATCCGTATCTACGTTTATCATTAAATTCGTCATGTACATCTGGTGTACAAACTTTGTGATATGACAATCGCCATGTCAACGCGCTAAATTCATACACTCCATAATAAGCTATAATCAATTAGCCATATTCGTATTAATAATTGTTTTCTTATGTAGTTGATTTACCCTAAGGTTAATAATTGCCCACTTAACATTTTAAAAGGTATTACAAATGACATTGCTTTCTTGCGACCTTTATTTTATTAAAACATATTTCAATTACTTATTTATATATACTGTTCAAACCACTCAAATAACTTTCGTATCAAATAATATCCTAAAATCAAGATAAAAAGCGGATTTAATAAGAAAAAACTGGGTGGAATAACAAATTGTTGGCATCTTGTTGCCTTGGTTATTATTTTGAAGGACTAGCAACGGTATTTTTACTTCCTATGTGTGAAGATGAAAAGAATCTTGTCCAAAAAGAATTCTGTGGTTATTATTGTTATTATGGTTAAAATGTATTAGTGGAGATTTTGTATAAGCTTCAAATTAGAAAAGATGTTTGGGAATTCTGATATCATAGGTTTCATTAAAAACAACTTACCGGATGGCTGAGGCACCTGAGACGCGTATGGACGAAGAAGAAACGGTCATAAAATATACCAAACAAAACCATTATTAAAATCAAGTAAGAGAGGACCAAAAAATCTTTGAGAAATATAAGAAAGCTTCAGATAGCAAACTTCAATAGAAAGGATGGTCGAGTAAAAAGGAGACGTATGAAGGCACAAGTTGTAGAAAGTACATATTCTACTAGGATAATAGAAAAAAGAAATTTATAATTCGTGTTTATCTCCTAGAAATTATATAGAGAAGAATTTAAGATTATTTAAATTTGTTCATGAATGTAATAAAATCAAATCAGACTTTTTTGTATTATTTTCCATTATTTTTTCCTTGATGCTTTAGGATCTTATATCTGATGGAAAGTAAACAAACTGATAGAATTGTTACAGGTGGAAAAACCGTACAACTTTATTGTAAGTATTTGGAAATGGTGAAAACGAGCGTAATGTTGCACCACATTACAACATTCAAGGTTGTCTGCATATCACTGTTATCTGAAAGTTCAACCACCCAATTGTTATAGATAACTAATTGCGATTTACATTAAACTTTAACAAAGTAATCCAAAGTATAATATATTGGCTGCATTGAACTTTTGCTTCAATATTTAACACATTTTGTAATGTCAGTTTAGATCACTCAGTGTAGATTAAAACTGTTCCCAAGATATGATAGTTCCATTTTGGAATTAAGATATAAATATTTTGAAATTCTATCTTTTTTATTAATACGAGGGTTGCTTTTATATTTCGGGACTTGAGATCAAAAACAATTATTTATCAACAAAAGTGGCTTTATTGTTTTTCAAAATATTCTCCATGAAGATCAATACACTTTTGCATGCGTTTGAACCAATTTTCGAAGCACTTTTTCTACTCCGATTGAAGCATTTTCTACTCCGATTGTCAAATTATGTGGGATCCAACGCGAACAAATCATTTTGAAGGCCAAATGTTCATGCAATAGTGAATGTATGCTGGTCCCACTAATGCCCAAGGATACCTCAATCTCACGATAAGTCACATGACGATCTTGCAGCATCAGTTTACGTACAGCATCAATGTTTTCCGGAACAACAACCGATTTTGGACTACGTTCACGAAATTCATCCTTAAGCGAACTACGGCCACGATTGAAGTCGGAAAACCATCGATAAACAGTAGTCCTTGATGGTGCTTCATCGCCAAAAGTCGAATTAAGTTCATCGATGCACTGTAGTTGGGATAATCCACGTCGAAAGTTGTAAAAAATAATCTCAAAATGTTCACGATTTAATTCCATTTTTAGCCAAGATGATTTTTTTCAAGTTACTGTAAACAACACAAATAACGCTCGTACGTCAAAATGTTCTGAATACGTATACCGTCAAAAATGTCAAACTGTCAAACAGGTGGCAGCACTAGTTTAGTGCAATCCCGAAATATAAACGGCAACCCTCGTATTAGAGTTATACTATAATTAATAAGTTGGACACAGAACAGGAAATTAAATTTTGAACTCCATAAAACATAGGCGAAAATAAAAGCATTCCTACATACGTAATAAAATCATAGATATCAATCTTCAAGACTTCAGATGACAAAATGCTACGATTTTTCATCTTGCTGTACGGAATGGAAACATTGACGTCCACCAAATCTACGTGAAAAAAGCTAGAAGCTTGGAAATACGAGTATACAGAAGAAATAAAAATATGATGAATTAATAGAATCAAAAACAAGGAAATCCTTAGGATAAAAGATCAGAAAATCATGACAGTTTGGTCACTATGCGTCATCCTAGATACAGACTGTTACAATTAAACATGTAAGGGGTAGAAAAAGAGGACCCGTAGAATAGCAGCGCAATAAGAAGATTTATTGTAATTTACTAAAATAATATTTATATATCATTGATTAAAATTTGATTTCTCGTAAGAGAAAAAATAGTAAGTTATAATTTATAATTTTAGTACCTCTATAAAAATATAAGAGGATTAACGTTGTTGTAGTTAATCGTATAAATTAAATAAAAAGTTTAAAATGTTTATATTGTTAAAAAATATAATCCTAACATTCGCCAGTATTATTCATGACATCTGCCAACATGACATCTCTACTCAACTATTATTTCACCTAGTATGAGTTTTCAGGAAATGACTTGTGTATAAAGTAATCAGAAAATTAATAAAATTGCTAACTAATAATAGTCTTGTAAGGATAATTATCAAGCTATTTTGCCGTTATTTAGCTACTTATTATTTCAAATATTTTATATCAACATTTGAGTAATGATTGCTACAAATAAAGTAAAACCAACTCTGTATAGAGAAGAGCAATTTTCTATAGTAGGTTCGCTGATTGAGAGCTTCATGTTGCTCCTGTAATCATTTGATGTATATGATACAAAATACTTGAACCGTGCCTAAGTAATAACAACGGTACTTTGTTATATGAACAGTTGTTCCCGAAATATCACGTTTGTCACGTCATTTTAGGATATATGTTATAAAGTCATACAAGTTACTTATGGCAATAAAGCAATAACAGCAAAAATTGAGAAATCTACTTATTTAAAATTACCTACTGCATTCCAGAATGAATAGATGAATTTAAAATATTAAGGACCTTCTCTCTCTCTCTTTGAATACTGTCAAGTTAAATTTTATCTTAACTCATACCAGTCATTATGATTTGTTAAGTGCCAAAGTATTCTAATACTTGCTAGATTCTTTATTAACTGAGTCCCAACTTTTGCAGTCTTCTCACTGCTCGATGGATGTTTCTTCTCCCATCTTTACTATTTTATCTTATTGCATCCTCATCAAGGACTTTCTTATTCTCATTGAAACGCCATCTCCAGGTCGAAGATTGCCTCACGTGGCAATTATAACTTTGGGTATAGCTGCTCGAAATATATCTACATATGCTAAACAGGGTGAATCAAGGTGTCACTGATGTCTTGCCTCAGATTTTATTTTTAATTATAAATGGAAAGAAATTTTATATACTGTACATGTAACCCGTATAACACGGCATTCCTATAAAACTGTTTTCTTCTGCTCTAACACGGTTAAAGAATTGTGAAAATCTTCGTACAACATGGTGCGATAATAGAACTTGCTATGTGTTTAGGAGGGGGGCAATGTTTTGATGATATGAATCACGAAGATATTCAAGAATTATTGGTAGAAGATAGTGATGAAGCAGATTTGGTGGATATGGGATCTGATCATAACGAAATCAATTCAGAGGTCAATAGCACAGATGAAAAATCGAAAGTTCAAAATTTTATACTAAAAACACACAGGAAGCCATAAACTTAAGTAGAATAATTAGAATGTTATTTTATTAATAAAGAAGCAAGAATTCAAGACAGAAATTAGATGCTTTTAACTCCATACTACGAAATTTATAAAGATCTCGGGACGCAACAAACGATTTTTTTTTTTTAAATGTAGGGCATATAATTTATATGCAACAAGAAAATAAAGCTCGAAAGATGATAATATTTTGTCAGAAGGAATAACCCGCGTTATATGTTGCTTATAAACATACATATTTGTGATAGTTATGCAGTGGCGGCTCGGCCTGTAAAAATGTGGGGGTTGCAACATTTACAAGTACTAATTAATATAGGTTATATCTGGCATACTACGTTTGCAATGGTCGTGCAACCTGCTGGGTTCTTATGAGAATAGACTTTGTGTATAGGGTTGGTGGCTCTCCAATCCGCAGACGTTTAATGTAAGTTGAGTATTTTCATTCTGAATGCACATCGGAGCCTGCTAGCATATATAACGGAATGCATTTAAGAGAAAGCGCTCTGTGTTTTTGGTAAATTATATATTATAAGGAATATATTGTGTTGGTTATTATTACGAAATATTAAATATATTTTTTAAATTGGCTTGTCTTTTGTGGGATAACCCCCAAAACTGTAAACCAAAAGCAAAATAGTATAGTTTTGTCAATTTTTGGAACATAGCCTTGTTATATACTAGTTTATTTTTTTATTTTATTTATTTTACATCGGCTTATTTCTTCAACGAGGCTAATCGCCGATGCCAGAGGGCGAGCTTCTACACCTAGATAAGGGGTGAATGATTGTGACAATGGGAGTAATGTCTTAGTATATCTATAGTCTATCTCAGAAAGACTGATAGTAATACATCTTTTTGTCATGCAGTTACCAGTGGCGTGCACATTTTAAACACGTTTTAATTGGTTTTGTGTATTTCTATATTACTATTTATCATTTTATTAAACGCACGCCTGTGACCATATTTATCATATAATTAAACGCACGCATGTCACCATATTTTTTCTCAAAATTTTAGGGTAAGGGTTTTTATGACTATCAGTCTTTCTGAGATAGACTATAAGTAATGATATTATTCTCGCCCGAATAATATCACCAATGGGGACTTGAACTAGCAACCTCACAATTCAGACTATTTTTACCAGTCCTACTAGTTCTTAGTTGTGTTAAAATGGATTCGTATAAAAAAACATTTTTAAGGAACCTAAAAAATACTAAATAAGGCTATCATTTTTGATTGTTTATTTATGCATGTTAAATTTTCTTATATGATATCATCTCAAGAGTGTAATAGTATATTGTAAGTATGCACCAAATGAGATCATACAATTTGCTTATCTTATAATGCATGTCCACAAACATTTTGCTAGATAAAATACGTTATCATTATTGATGTATAAGTATGGAGGTAGACTGACCTTTAGTATTGCATTGCACTGATAGCGACATAATTGTTAGTTTATTTTTATTATTATTTTTAACATTACCAGAAATTTTATAACGTGACAAATATCATTGATATGTTTACTAGTAACTAATTTATTGACATCATAAATTCTTTCGTTTTACCTCGGTATCCAATTTTAATTAGTACGATTTTGACCTCACAGATATCCGTACTTTTCACGTCAATTCTGTGCAGCCCGTAACGCATTCCGTAAGCAGTCTATAGGTGTTACTGGTACCTATAAGCAATTGGTTGATTCTGAGCGCAACCGTAAGATTTACATGTAACGTTACGGGTGCACTCGGAATCAACCAATTTCCTATAGGTGCCCGTAGTGCGGAGTGTCTATAGATTGCTTACGGAACGCGTTACGGGTTGCAAATAAATGACCCATAAATTTTCAACATTGAAAATTTCTCAATATAAAACATTTCGACGATATAAATATTTGGTTTGATAACTTTTCCCATTGGTTCGTTATTTACTTTTTCCTTAAGCGTGTTCTACATTATACAATTCTCATCAAATTTTCATACTTATTTCTTTGACTAGAACTTGTACTAGAAATAAATCAGTGAAATTGTACAGTGTAGAACACGGTATGTAGTCAAGGTCAACTTTATTCAAAACTAGATTTGATCCAACTATTCTTGAAAACACATCCAACTTGGAACTCGGTGCATGCGCAGTAGACAGTTTTAACAACAGTACCAACATTAAAATTACGCTTGTAAATATTTTGTATTACCACGTGTTTAATAGTGTTTTGTTGATCATTGGTTTGAATAAGCGAATATATAAATTGTGTTTTGTACGTAAATCAGTAATTTTACAAATCTAATAGCTAGGTTCTAAACATTTGACAAGATATGAATTATATTTTTATGTTGGTACTTTAAATGAACTGAAACACGTGTAAGAATTTCATTCTCTACCAAAAAATTGAAAAATAAATTGTATTAAAACTTTGACAACTTCTAGTTCAAAGAAAAAAGTTTAGAAAATTGATGAATAAAGTATAATGTAGAACACGCTTAAGAGATAACTTTAAACCTGATTGACATATTAACGGAATTAAAATTTGAGTTTAAGAGCTAATATTTATTGTAAACAATATTTCTTAATTAATTGATTTAATTAAATATAAAATAGGTAGATTAATATAATCCAGAATAAAAATACAGTAGATGCCATTTTTTGAAGTCGGTGAAGCATGTTTGGGAGGGCAATTGGTATGCTCGTACTATATCGCTCAACAATAGTATAGCAACGACAAAGCACGAGCGTGTCCGATCATGGTGAATGCCCTCCCAAACATGCTTCACCGACCGCCGCTGATCCGGAGTCATTTTACTGTCGTTAATTCGTCTGTTTACACTTACCTATAATTCTAAGTTAAAGACAAAAATGCTTACTATTGTGTGACCCAGTGGTTCCCAAACTTTTTCGGTTCCAGGCGTTTATATTATTAAAATTTTCCCGCGGGGCCCCAAGTCAATACATTTAATCAGAGCCGTAGCAATGTTTTCGGCGCCCTTGGCAAATGAAGAGCAAAAAAAGGCCTGGGGCTTCGCGGCGCACAGTTTGGGAAACTATATCTACACATACTAATTTTATTTTCGTATCGGTTTTTAAGCGTAGTTATTGCATTTGATATACGATAGCGAAAATATGCTATTATATGCATTTACAGGTAAAAAAAGGTTATACTCCATTTTCTGGCGATTTTCGTTATTCCACGGTTGTCGGGAGCCTAACCCGCAACATGACTGAGGTTTTTCTGTATCTGGAAAATTATTACCTTACAGAAAAATATAAACAATTTTTGGAATGTGTTTTAACAGGAGTATCTATATAAAATTCCAAAGTGAAACATGTATAGCTGCGTTCAGAGCTCTTTAAATTAGTTGACTGTACATTGTGCCTTGTGAATAATTTTAATAGATAGTTTTAACGTTTTAGGCAGTGTTTACAGCTAAGGGAAATTAGTGAGTTACGAATATTGCGACATCTGTTTGTCTTTAAACCAACTACGGTGGCTTCGTAAAATGTTTATTATCTATTATCGTTTTCCTAATTCTGCTGATGTAGATTTTACTAACTAAACCTAACCTAATTTTCTAAATTGATCATATTTATTGTTCGTCTTTGTAATTTTTAGCGAGCTTTGTTGTAATCGACGCGATGACATTTTGTTAGGTTATGTAAACGCATACAATATAGACTGAGATAGCCAATATGTTTATATGTCTGTCTCATTAAAACAACTCAATAGCTATAAGTTTAGAAAACTATCCACAATCGACAACGTACAACGTATTAAATTTAGAGGTCTGAACGGTTGCTTCCCTAACCATATGACAAACTTGTTAGTGACAATCAACAGTGCACAAGATATAGTCTACAGTCTACTAATATAACAGCCCTGAACGCAGCTTAAAAAAAAAAAAAAACTAATATTCGTTTTGTTCCACCAAGTTTTATTCGTTCACTCGATACGTATAAGAGTTTACCACAAACTAAACTTAAAATCTAACAAAGAGTTATATATTAATCTACAGTTAAACGTAATATGCACATGAGCCTTACAATTAACAAAATTAGAAAAAAAAAAAACAGATTACGGACACTTTACTTGCCGATTAGTGGTGAATTATGATTCTCTGACATTCATCAAGGAGATGCCCAAATTAGCATGTTCTTGTATTTCTAAGAATTCAATGTCCAATTTTTTTGAATTTTCATATACAAAAATTATTTACAAAATGTTATATTGTATTTTGTACAGTTAGATATACTGCATGCTTTTATTTATTAATTACAAGGCTTAAATTAAGAATTATCAATTATTAAATAACTTTAAAATAGTTTACGGCTACCCCTTATGGTGAGAAAAACTGTTTTAAAGCATGTGATTTATTTGTATACAAGTGTATTAGATCTTAAATTAATAATATTTTTGTTTTTTGTTACAGCGTACGGTAAAGTGTTTCTAGTCCGAAAACGAGGTGGTAGTGATCATGGCCGTCTTTATGCTATGAAAGTGCTGAAGAAAGCAACAATAGTTCAAAAGAAGAAAACAACAGAACACACGAAGACGGAGAGACAAGTTTTGGAAGCAGTTAGAGATAATCCTTTTTTAGTTACATTACACTATGCCTTCCAGACTGATGCCAAGCTGCATTTAATACTCGGTGAGTCATTGTATCGTCTTCCGTTTCGGTGGCAATGGAATGCAATTTAGGTATCTAAGGGTGTTCCTAGAAAGATTGCTCATTCTTGTTATGTGATACGGTGCACATCGTTCTAGTTTGCATCGTTCATATACATTAGGAATTATTAGAAAACAATTATTAACAAGGCGACAAAGTAGCATGATTTAAAATAGTTTTCAGAAATCATTAGTACGATAATTTGAATATCAACAAACAGCCTTGTTATTCGCAATTTAATACCAACAAAAATGTGTAATACCAACAAAAATGTGTATGTGTAAACAAGCTAATTATTTTACTTCTTTTTATATTAACCAAATTAGAATCAACAATCAAGTGGATGTTTTTTCTTATTGATCCAGATACTTTGCAATAATTTACAAGTCCAACAGATTTTTTTGCGTGTTCCTTTCTAATATATGAATTCAAAGGTTGAAGCCTCATTCTTATTACCAAAAGTGCATTGTATGGGCATAAAGATGAATCAACGGAGTATCATTTTTCTGTTTATTGTAAAGAAAACAATGATATTGCTTTTATTCATCTTTATGCTCATGCAATGCGCTTGTTCTATGGATCTATTATAAACTAGGCTTGATATACGATGTTAAATAAAATTTTCCGAATAGTCTATAAATTATTTTGTTTTGTTTTGGCACTTATCTTACAATAAAATAATAAAATTCCTATTATTAGATCCGATGAATAAAGTAGGTTGCTATGCTTTTTTTCTTATTTTTTTTTTTTATCTCATTGTACTACTTTACTCAAAATCTGAGTAATTTTTCAATAAAACGTTTAATAAATGAGACACAAGCATTTTCGCGTGGATCACAGTATTAGCATTTTCTCGTTTCAAATTTTGTTCGATTAACTGATTTATGAGATAGTTGTCACAGGTAATGTAATGTCTGAATATTTCAATGGGCCATATAAGTTCATGGCCGGCAGTCTGGAAACGGAGAACTTACCTTCTTTGCCCCTATACGCCTATCTAGGCGTTGGGAACCTATTATTTTTTTATTTTATTTCTTTTACTCATTGAGTTATATATTTTTAGAAACGGGTTTAAAGCAGTGTAGTGACAGTTTTTTCCCATGTCTCTTGGATATTATTGATAGCATTCATTAGTTGTAACTTTTCAAAATGGATTGTCAATAGCCTCAATTATTTGGTTAAATATATTTTTGCCAGTTATGTTATAGCGAGGTGTCGTTTACAGAGGTAATGTTAAACGAAGTATTACTGTAGTCAGTTCCCCACAATTGACATCCTACAGTCTGCTCAATAAATTAATTTAATGACATTGAACAAAACGTATACGGAAGCTATTCAAAAATATGAACAGATTGTTCAGTTCAAATTTATAAGATATTTATTAAATGGGACTCGAAGGTAACGAATCGATTTATATTCAGGCCGTTTTGATTTGGTCTGGATTATATGTCAGGAATATTTTCAGCCTGTTTCAGGGGGTAAATGAAAACGTATGTATTTATTTCACTATTATTTACTTATTGAAAGTTTATTTTTAAAGAAATGTTGGAGTTTCATACTTTGTAGTCCCTCCTCAGTAAATATTTAATTAATGAAGGATTTACCGTTCTTATTTTATATATAATATTTATAATAATGTTATGGTTGAACTTCCTGTTAGTTGCCAGTTGCAGGATTGACATACAAGCAGTAAAACTCGTGCGAACTTGTCAAGTACATTACTAGGGAATATCTCATACACGCGAACAGACGCTAGGAACACTGAACTGTAAGCAATGCAGATTCTTTGGCGTCCGGTGCGCATTATGTTGCACCGTTACAGGTCATTACTAGCAACAGCTTTTTAACAGCAGCTAGATACATATAAATGTCTGTTATACGAGCACTGACAATTAGTTGCTTTGTTATTAACTAAATCATGTGTTTTAGATGTTGTGTGGCTATGTATGTAAATAATTGAGGCTAGTCGGTTTATACCAGATTAGCTTCAGAACCAGTTAAAGCAGCATATTAATTATTAGCTGCCGGTGTAGCTCACTTGTAGATCAATTTGATAATGTTTGAAATTAGCAGTTTTCAGTTTCCTTGTGCTAACATATAGAGGCAAGGCAGATTGGTAATTTATTATGTAAAAATAAAATAAAAAAATAAACGAATCTGTAAGTAAATGAAGTTTTAAAACTGAAGTATCGTTCATGTAGAACTTAGAATGCCTTGCCTTGTTCTTTCTTAGCTTTTCAAATTCTTAGTGCAAATAGTCTCATTGCAAATGAGAGGCGGAATTGTACTGGTGTTTCAAATTGATTGAATGTGCCACATTTGTATCATAATACATACATGCTGCTTCTGTCATTTAGACGGTTATGTTCAATAATAAGATAAATCTGTATCTGGAAAGACTGTTTAACTATGCAAAATGTAGGGGAGAAAAAGAACGTCAAATAAACAATAAACGAATTCAACTGCCTCATTCATACAAGAAAAATAGAAGAAAGTTTTGATTACCATTGGTTTGCGACACGGAAATCAATTCTGACTGGAATAAGAACTTGGTTACGTGACTTTCAAACAATTCCGAACAGTCTAGTCCCGCGATTATTGTTTCACTAAAACCTTGTAAGACTTTAGCACCAATAACTGATGTCATATTTATGCATTGAGTCCAGTTTAAAATCAAATTAACATCCATAATAATTTCCCTATTTCATTGATCATTTTATTTTCATTGGTACTGTTATAAGTCTAATTATCTTCTTATTTAAGCAACGCCGCTAAGTTCTTTGTCAGCGTAGGTACCTTTTGTCACTATTGCAAAATAAGCCAAGCCAATTCCCAACTAAAGTTTCTGTGTGAACTTGGCTCTTACATCAAGACAATATAATTTACCGTTTCAAATATTTGTAGAAAGTGTTTCTTCTAAATTTACCAGCCGTTTGTTATATTTAGGAAGTTTACTATACATCAGGAATTTTTACCAAATTATAATTATAATTGTTGCAGCAGTTCATTTTCGTAATATTTATTTACAGTAATAAATATTAAATTTTTAGGTGTTACTGAATCTCCATTCACGTACATTAAAATTTCATATATATTTGAACATATAAAGGTTGTATTTTAAAAAAAAATAACTTTCCATTTTTAACATTAGCAAATGTTAATACTCATTACATCCTTTTCAAAGAATTCATCAGTGAAAATATCTAGTAAATGTATAAATTTAGAAGGAATAGCTTTTTTGACTTTCACACTCTAAAAGAGAAACAAAATAAGAAAACTACTAGATATTGCATTTGAAACGCTACACTGCTCTTGATAAATAAATATAACCACAAAATAGATGTAGAGAAATGTTTTCAATTTTAGTCTACAGTTTTGATTTAGTTTAATTATATCAAAACTCTTGTACAGTAAATATTTACTGATCATTTCGAGATTTTATAGACAATGATCACGTACCAACAAATTCTTAAAATAAAATATAACTCTTAAGAAAATTAAATTAAAATTTGTCGTTGAATAAATTTAATAGTTTATTTTAAACAAGTTGTTCTCAAGATTTCCAGTTATATGCTGTTCACTTTTGTAAGGACAATCCAGATCTAGTTATTTTGGTTACTTTTGTAGTGACTTTGAATGTCTTTTAAATTTTTTTATTGCGCTGTAAATCAGACTGCAGATTTGTTGGTTATGATCATTATAATTAAGATATCATTTTTTATTATGACATATGTCAAATTGACATTTTTTACCATTTTTTAATACCAACATGACACAATTTCACAAGCGCAAACTATTCAAATCAAAATTTCCTCTTAGTTTGTCCTTACAAAAGTGAACAGCATATACAAGCACACACGGGACGCTAATATTTGGGTGACATATCAAAGATTTTTGATTTTAAAATTACCTTAAAAAATTTAAACACCAGCAAAAACTGTTTATACGGAATATATCTTTCCGTCAATTCTGCACCTCATAGAAGAAAGTTACGGAATATTTGTGATCTATTGCAGCGGTTCTTAACCGGTGGGTCCCGACCCCCCCCCCCAGAGGGGTCCCGTAATTAAAAGAAAATAGAATAAATAGAAATTCATAGTTGGCAAGTAGATATATTGATTATATTATAAAATGCATTTATGTCCTGTAAATAAAATATTATTTCAAATATTTTCTTGGGGGGTCCAGAAAATATTTTAGGCTAGTTGGGGAATCCCGAGTATAAAAAGGTTAAGAACCTCTGGTCTATCGCACCAACCATATAGGCGCGCGCGGAGCCCGGGCCGTGGCTGGATCTCGTTCCCGGTCAAGGCTGTCCGTCCATAAAAATATGTGAATTTGTTTGGTTTATTGGCTTCCAACATTATTGAATTGAGATGGTCTGTGGTAGAGATGGGTCGTTCATGAACGACCTGGCTCAGTACACTGACCGAAGTGACACGGTTCACTAAATTGAAATGAGCCGGCTCACGGCTCACTGTATAGTTTCAAGTTTTAAGGATACGATTGGTCGGGCGATTGTGAGCAGTTACCGGAGTGATCCGGATCAGGATCGATGTCATGTTGAACTTCGCAAGAACTCGGCTTGTAATGTATTATCATAAAGTGTATTTTGTCATCAATTTGTAGGGCAGTTTATTTGAAACTAATAGGCTTAGTCTGCATTTTCTTACAACCATACTATATAAAAATATTAAAAATATTGCCCAAATCCCAGATGTCCGATTTATAATGGCAATAAACATCGCCATAAACTTAACACATCTTGTTTAAAATACAGTAGTTACATAAAAGGTGCTGGCCAGATAGGTGTGAAATACTCGGAACTACTCCGAACTGTTCTACTTCAAACTACTCTGAAAATTTTTGCATTTGGAACACTTTTGAACACGTTCGAAATTAACAAATTTCGAACTATCCTGAATGTACAAATTATTTTAAATTTTACATATTTATGATAAGATAAATAAATTTTATTTTATATTAAAAAAATTGATGTGAAGTGTGAATTTTCACACATTTCAGGGTTTTGCAGGTATTTAGTAAGTGAATGATGATTATTTTGGATGCGAAAACAAATTTTATATTAAAATATTTTTTTTGTTAATTTTAATTCGAACGCTTAATACCATTATTTAGGTTTCTAAATATGTGCAGTATTTTTTTTTTATATACCAAGGTTCATTAAGAATTTTAAAAATTGCCCCTATGGCTTCCATTGGTTGTTATAAGTTCCGCCCTTCTGATTTCGAGTACATTGAAACAGAATTAAATTATAATTTAAACAATTTCCACTGGCTATTAAATTTACGCTTTTAAAAATTAAATGCAACATTTGCCAAAATATAACTAGAATTTTGAAAAAATAATTTAAACAATTTAAAATTAAAAAAAAAAACAAAAAATAATTTAGTCTCTTTCTCCAGGGTTCGATCCCTTTCGGATCGGGTTACTTGGATGAAAAATCAGCGTGAAATACCACTAGACCAGCACACACGTTCCAGCGTGGCGTGTTACAAAGCTATAACTTGTGTACATTATTAGCCAAAAATCACAAAAAATGCGTTTTTTTCCAAAAACCTAATCTAATTAACAATTCCTGTTGAACTATTCCGGTTCACACCAATGTACATTACTTAGAATTTTTTCAGATTTTTAGTTTAAACCATCTGGGCTACAGGGTGTGGGACAAAAAAATTTTGCACAATTTTGGTCAAAATCGCTTCAAATTAATTTATTTTGCACAAATAAAAATTTGATCGTTAATCCGCGTACCAAGGGCTTTCATTTGATACGCTACTCATAATTATAAAAAAATATTTTTTTTTTCGATGAGCACATATTTGTTTATATTTTTAGGGGGATATGTTTTTGAGATCTTTTTCCTATGTGCGGGTCAAAGAGTTGTATAAGCATGCCAAATTTCAACTCTCCAGGTTTAGCCGTTTGGCTACAATTTTTACCGAACAGACAGACAGACAGACAGACGACAAAATGACGGTATAAGGGTTTTTTGGTCATACCTACAAAACCCTAAAAATACAGTTATAAATGCGTGATAAATCTTTAACAAGTTTGAATTGCATCAGCTATTTATCCCCACTACAAAGGAACTCCAAGTTCTAAAATTACGGTAGGTACTTCACGGGACGGGGGAAGGAAATTCTGGTGTAGTTGAGAGTGTGAAGTTCTTTTACTTGGAACAACTAGAGAACTGTTTGGAGCAACTCCGAGCTACTCTTTACAGCTATCTGGAAAGCGCCTAGTGTGAATTGTTTGTTTAAAAAATGTTAGATAAATCACTTCTATAGATGTTTATTTATTTAACTTGTTCAAATAATGTAAGAGCCAGCTGAGCGACGTTTTACCTACCTACATATTGCAAACCAACAACCGTATTGAACGAACGACCGATAACTGACCGACCTGTGTCTCGAGTGCATGTTTATAGTTCATATAATGCAAGAGCCGGCTCTAAGCGACGTTCTACCTACGAACGAACGACCGACCTGTGACTCGGAAACTTGTTTACTTAGTCGGATCACTGAACCGGATCAACGAACCGGCTCAGCAAACTGACCGACCTCTACTGATCCGGTTCCGCAAACTGAGCCGAAATTCCCTTCTCTAGTCTGTGGCACGTTTTATTTAGTTAGAGAACGCGAAATTCTTAGGTTGAAGGGTTCGATTCCCGGTGAGGCAGTATTTTGATATTTAATTTCTACATTATATGTGTATTATCGCTTTGCGATTCAGTATACTGAACAACTATGTACTTATATTATGATTTGTTTAGTATACCATAGAAGGGCTGCTTGCGGTCGTACAGTGGGTAGGTTTATAACCCTCGCTGAAAAGATGAACGTACCTTTTTTCATTTGCATATGCATCCAAAAGCCTGATAACATGTTTTCATATATCAATTTCGTAATAGTGATAAACGTAAAGAAACTGTATTAAAGTAAAATGAATACACCTACAGTACGCACATTGTTTACCTTAAAATATCTTCATCCTGAGCTTAAAAAGTGGTAAATGTAAAAGGATTATTCGTAGGTAATATGGCGCCGAAAGCCTTTGTTGAGCTCATCTATTGCGTGCTTGAATCCGAAAATGTCAAAAAAGCTGAACAAACGTTAAATACAAGCAGCAGTTCTATCATTCAGAATAGAATTTTTATATACGAAAACATGTAATTAAATAATTTATTTTAATATCCGAACAGTGAGTAGCGAATTAATACATTAGACGACTTTGAATTATTGTTTACATCCTTTACGTCGTCATGTGTGTAAAAAGTTATTTTATACGAAATATAGGTATAATAATTAATACGGGTAGTAAAAACAGATTACTTAATATTTAAAACATCTAACTGCGACATAAAAACAGGACAAAAACAAATTTAATATACAAATTAAACTTAATAATTCGTAATAAAATTAACATTATTTTTAAATCAGTAGTAAGTGGTAACAAGGAGTGAAAATAAACCTGTCACTTGAACGTAATTTAGCTAATCAGTAAACTAGTCGTGTCATTAGTATTTATGTTTATTTGTATTTAGTGGATATTTAAGGCAGACATCTTGAGAAGCCATTGCCCGTAATGACCTACCTAAAATGTTGTTATTATGTTGTTTTTAATTTATGAGATATCTCTCTTTGTTATGTCTCTACACTGAAAATAGCTATTTCTAACTTATTATCAAGTAACGGGAACGTTTAAATATTTACAATAATCTAACATTCATATATATTTATTTACATATAAGATTTATAATTGAGTTGGGTTTAAAATATTTTGAAAAAAATTAGAATACTTTTTTTTTCTGTTAAACAATTACCGAATCAATCTATAATAGATTAAATCAATACTTGTAGATGTAAATAATGTCAAATTGTATACAGATTATATATTAAATATTTTAAAAATACATAAATATGCTTAATTGTTATGGAAGGTTTAGCGCAAATAGCCATCGTTTTTGTGCTAGAAAAATACCATGAGTTCAAAAAGTAATTACATAAGGGTTGGCTATCGAAAAATAAAATAAAGTCTACTGCAAGCTTTGTATAACAAAATAAACTTATGACATAAAACAACAGTGATGACAGTTAATTAATTCTAAAGCTTGCAGTAGACATTATTTAATTTTTGCCTAGCCAACCCTTTAATTACTCATGGTATATGCGGTCTAGATCCTTTTCGTGTCGAACAAAAGGAACGATGGTATTTTTTCTGTCAATCGGGCCGACTATTTCCCTCACTTATGTTAACGTCATATTGAACTCCTAAGTGTCAAGTCTTTCCATATATCCCGTATACCAATACTGATTAGGTCTTAGTTAGCTTGTCCTTCTATCTTTTGCTAGGTCTTCCCACAGGGTGATAGGTGTTCAATTTTTAAAGGTAATAAAAGATAAAATAACCCATTAATATCTTTTCTCCACGACCACTATAGAATTTACCAATTCTAAAACCAATTTTGACTACAGAAAGTTAATATTCTAACACAAGTGTTAGAATGTTATTCTAAAGCACTTATCTTCTTATGCATTTTGCGTGTATTTCATTCCATCACTTGTTATGGAATAACAATTCCATGTTTGTTGTCTTTTGTTTTTGTAGGGTTACATTAAGATATATGCAACGTTTACATTAAATAAATGCAACATAACTTCCAAACCTAAAATAGTGGCCAATGTGCGGCAAATTAAATTAAAATTAAACGAATAATAAATAAAATAAATTAGTTTAATTAATTGATTAATTTGTTATGTAATATAAATTATTTGTTAAGATAAAATGTTTGTTAAAATAATTATTTGTTAATTTTTTTTTCTCTCTGGTGGTCGTGGAGAAAGTAGGGTCTGTGACTCGGTTGGAATGAGAAAATTCGATGCTCGTGGTTCCTCACGCTCGCCTGCGGCTCGCGCTCGGAATATTCCACTCGCATCGAATTTTCTCATTCCAACCTTGTTACAGAATATACTATTACGTGGTATAACGTCTGTCACAGCCATAATTAAGCGTGAGTAGACGTAAATAAGTGCAACAAAACTAAATACTTGATTTGTTTTTGTATATTATGTCTCAAATAGTGTCCCAGTTAACCGGAGTCCACTAAATTTTGTTACATTAACTTACCTGTTGAATTTTCAACAGGTAAGTTATACATAACAACACAACATAAGACGATACAAAAGTTAAATATAAATAAATAGTCAGCAATGAAGAACAAGTTTTGTGGCCTTTATAAATTTAACATAATCAGACCAATTCTGTAACTCAGTTACTATGATCATTGTAACTAAATTTGTCTCTATGAGCAAGGTCAGTTACTATCATGAATGAAACTCATTATACTTTTTATAATATTTTATCTTGTAGTAACGTTACTACACAGTAAATTTTTACAGAATTGATCTGAATAAGTACATAACAGATACACAGAAACATATTTTGCAAATAAGTAAGTAGGTACATATATAGGGTGTATCTGATCACTCATCCACCCTTTTTTCTCGAAATTGCGAAGTGTGAGCAAGTTGGGGAAAAATTGATGACTAAAATATACCCAAAGAATCAAATGACAGTATTAAAATTTTAAGGAACAAACCAGAAGTGCAGAATATCAACGTCAACTTTTATTTTTTTAAATAATAACGTAGGTTTAGTTGGCGTAAACGCGTTGCGTAAAAGTCAATAAAATTGTTTTTTCAAAAGCTCCATCCAAAGATACCCAACACGACTACGTTACCATTTAAAAAATCGAAATTGTCCTTGATATTTGTGCTTCTGGTTTGTTCCGATAAATGTCAACGCTACATTCGATTCTTTTGGTAGACTTTGAACATTAAATTTTTTTTCTCCAACTTACTCACACATCGCTTTTTCGAGAATAAAAATATGTTGGAGGGTGGTCTGATACACCCTGTATACAAGAATGTTGTTTTGTGAATATTTATTATTTTAAATTGTAAAAAGAGATGAACATTTATTTTTTTTTAAATTTATTTTTGTTCTTTTTAAAAATTATTTTTAAAAATATTTACAATTATTTTGTCTCTGTGCTAATTATGAACAAAAAATCATTTATCTGTGATATTTTTTAAATTTTTTATATGTTCAAAAATTAAAAACATTTTGCATTTATTATCATTGGAATTCTAAACAAACAAAAAAAATAAATTAATGCAGGTTTTTGATGGATAAAAACAAGAAACTAATTGAAATTATTTTTAAACTGTTTTTTTATTTAGTAATATAAAATAGATTATTTCATTTTATTCGTGCAGTACAAAACATATGAATGCCAATTGAATACATGAACACATTAACGTACGTGTTATAAGGTACGCTCTATACTAGCTAGTGTATTGATTATTTTGTTTTACTAATGAAAAAGTGATCAATCAAGCTAATGATAATTCTTGTTAGTTATGAACTTGGTAAAATCGTGTAAAATTTTGAAACATATTTATTTTGTTTAGAGGGAATTGAGTTTGTTTTTATTACCTACAACTAAGTATTACAACTAATTTACTCTACAAGTCCAAAGTATGAACTATTTAAAATTAAAAAAAAAAAAAATAATAATAAACTAAAAAAAAAATTAAATTAATTATAAATAAATGGAATTTATAAGGTGTTAGTAGATAGTAGATATGGATGCTGCATAAAAAAAAAAAATAACTACTATGCGGCCCGAGTTTCAAACATCAGCTACATTTCATCCGGCATCTGCCCGCCCCCCCCCCTGTCTTGCACACAACGATCGACCCACTGAAAAATAGATTTCCTTTGTACTATGTGGGACGCTAAATTTTTTTAGGGGGTTTAAAGCCATATTTTTATTGGTGAAGGTTGGGGATACTCACGTTCAATAACAAAACGAATATATCTCTTAAAAACTTTTTGCTTGAGTGCTTGGGATGCAGCTCAAGCTCATAAGCTCCCGTGCGCCCGCCTGTAGTAAACTATCTAAATTTTAATTTGACGGATTTACATCTTGTTCACTATCTAACTGCCATACTGTTATTTGGGTAATAAATAATATGAGTAATACTAACAGGTTCTCATCGCCGCCTATGTAGCGCATATGACAGGGAAGGTAAGCTCTCTGTTTCTTGGCCATAGGCACTAGATGATAGCCACGTGATCAGTGTGATCGGTTTTTTTATCCTTGTATAAATAGGTAAACATTTCTATTGGAGGCTGAGTTGACCTCGGAGTTGGCTTAGCGGCTTAATAGGAAGACACGACAGACAGAATATTATATTTATATTTTGCTACTACTTAATGGTTGATCAACAATTATTTAAAAACAAATCTTAAATAATACAATTTATGGCATGAAAATTATTTGTCGTTCTTTTGAGGCTTATAACACTAAAGTTGATTATTGCAAGAAACGTATAAATATTTAGCTTTGTATTATGTACATTAATGTTGTTTTATATATATTAATGGTATATTGGTGTTTCTTTTAGGCCTTTATCGCTAGGAGAGAATGTGATAAAAGAAAACAGTCCATAAATATTACTGGTATGATAAAAATATAATAAAAAATATGTAATAAATAAAGAACTCGGGACTCGACGTATTAATATAACGCATAATAAAACATACTCATAATTCAGTGTTTTAAGTTTTAAACAATCTTATATTTAATCATGTACGGTAAGTCGTGTATATGACACAATACTATGTACTTAAATTGAGACTTCGACAACCTGGACAGTTCTTTACGTGTTATGCCATATTATAGTATTTTGCTCTATAATTATGACAGTATTATTAGGTATACTCAGGTGCGCACCCAGGAGGGTCTCACGGGCTTGTGCCTCCCTCCCTAACACTAAAAACTAACGCTTTTCTGGGACCCATTTTGCTTATAATTGAAAGTTAATCCCCGAAAAAAAATTCTGGCATCTAAGCCTTCCTAAGAAAAAAAATTGTCTTGTAAAAATCTGGGTGCGCTCCTGTATACACTCATTTAATTTTCATTCGTTATTGATGCATAAAATAAAATGCAATACAAATATATTCTGTTTATATACCTTTACTTACTGGTTAAATACACCAGTGGTTAAATACACCAATTACATTCAATAGAATTATATTCTATTTTGACAAAAAAAAAAAAAAAATAGTTACTTGGCAACCGCCAATAAAATTGCTTTATTAGTAAATGATGATAGAGTAGAACTTTATTCATCGTAATTCCAACAGGGATTGGCAACCAGTCGATCACGATTGAACGTTTCCAAAACTATTTCGAATTGATAACAAAGCATTACAAATTAACAATATATTTTTTACGACTAGCTGAAATATTAAAATACCGATTAGTAATAAACGAGTTAAATCCTGTTAAGGTGGTAAAGTAGACACTATAAAGCAGGCATGCCCAACTCGTAGCTTACGAGTTACGTGTTGCTCGGAACGAATTTTGAATTTTACGCATATGGCAGATATAGAACTGAAATACAGATGAAAATATATTTTTTTGTCGTCCAAAACGATGGCCAATACGTGACGGAAAACTATGAGTATTAACATTAAAAAATAAATATTTTATGTAACAAATTATAAATAATAATAATAGGTACCCAACAAAATATATTTTTTATTCATTAAATACGTATAAAATTGAAATATTAAAAGTGTATATAGCTATTTATGTGGATCGCCTAAATTTTTTAAATTCCAAATTGGCTCGAACTAAGTTAAAGGTTGGGCACCACTGCTATAAAGAAAGTATAATATTTTAAAGAAGTTAAAACTTTTTAGGTTGTTTTGATACCGTGGTAACACGCTTATTTTGGAATTTTCACTTTTCGATTTAGCCTCAAGTTTTTAATCACTTAAAATGAGTACCTGTTTATATAGAGATAATAGGACCGGTCGAAACGTCTTATTAACCACGTTACTTTCATATTGGAGGTTTAGAAACAGCACACTTACATTTTCTGACCCTAAGGGTAGTGAACGCCTTGTAAATTTGAAGCATACAATAAGCCTTAAAAGTTTGCCGAATTATTTGAAACATATGAACACATTGTATGCGGTAAACTTTTGAGTTTAACTATTAGAAGTATAAATTGGTTAAAGTTCGCAATAAAGGTTTAAACATCTGAAATGAAGGTATTGTCCTTTGATAATTTTATGTAAACATCTACCTTTCTGTTACACAAATTACACTGTAAATGTAATTTAAAATCTAATTAAGAGTACGGAGTTTTAAACCGTTTTTATCCTAAAACAAACATTTTCAAAGCAATCTTGATAAAAGCCCCCTCTGACATGAATTTTATTCTCATTACAGATTCACCCAGAAACACTATTGCCTCCCCGCATTGAGCTGAACTATCTATTTGCATATAAGACCCATCTTAAAACTCATTTTCTACATATTGAGTTCATGTAATTCGCTCGGTATAAGACATTTTTTTCGTGTCGCTGTGGGTCCGCAAAATTAGGACGGTCTGATACTAAAAATATATTTAAATATAGCGCAACCTTTTTGTCTGCAAATTTATTGGTAGTGGAGTTTTTTTTTAGGAAGTTCTATTTTGTATTTTAAATAAAAACTATTTTAAAGTGAACTTGATGTTAATGTTGATGTTTGTTAAATTATGAGCAAAATATATTTGCATTCATATAAAATACTCTGGGTTTATTTATTATGTTTTAAGTGCTAGAAAATATAAACATATGACTTTAATACAGCATGTGGTTTATTGAAAAATATTGAAATATTTAAGTTTCTTTTAAAATATTTTCTTCGGACTGTAGTAGTTCCGTGGTAAAACGCTTGCCTATGGAGTACAAGGACTCTATTACAATATGGGGTGCTAGCAACCGGGCTGAATAAGGAATCCAGTTCATTATATGGGGCCTCATAAAAAAAGTTCCCGTTTATCAAGGGTACGGGAGCGATTTTTTTTGATGCCGTTGAAAGAAATTAGGATTTTTTATTGTTGATTAATTGTTTGCGCCTCCAAAAATTATCTTCCGATCCCTTTATGAAAAGGCTGTTCCTGTCTACGTAGAAATTTTCACATTCAAATAATGTTCAAATAAGTTTAGAGGTCGATTCAGCTCGAATAATTAAAATAATTATCTGTTAATACAGGGATAATTGGACCGGTCGAAATTTCAAGCTCATATATAGCTATCGTAGTGTAAAAGAAAGATTTATGAAGTAATGATAAAAAAAGTCTGATAGTTTACTCACAAATAACATTTTTCCACTCGCAAAATGCAAGCGTCCGAATGGGTTTTTCGAGGGTTAAATAATAATCTGTAAATGTGACTTCAGACAATACGAATAACTTACATACCTTCCTATAGTGCGAATAATAATTTTTCTATTTTAATTTTTACGTAATTACTATAAATATGACGGCTGCGGAAACAAGTGGAAGTCACTTGGTGCAAGGTCAGGGGAGTAAGGCGGATGTCCGGAAACATTCCATCGAAACTTCTCAAGCAGGTCTCGAGTCTGACGAGCAGCGTGCGGGCGAGCGTTGTCGTGGAATGTGGAAAACGGTTTTTGTCATTTTATTTTTTGACAGCATTTTTATTTTTTGCCGTCAAAAAACGAATAACACCACGAACTTCGCAATCGGCGGTAGGAGCAAGTGGAGTCTCCATAGTGGCTGGAGCCTGACTGCCGGATCGATCGACGCACGCGCATTGATATTTTGCAGTGGTGCCACTACACCCAGACGCAAATTCCCTGAGACTCCCAGACTTTTCCCGCCAACCATACGGATTAAAAAACATAGTGTAACTTACTTTTGAGACGACCCTCGTAAAATATCAAATATCGTCTAGTTGAGTGATTGTAAAATCTCACGTTGAAACTCCTCAATAATGCCTGATATAAACTTTCTTCATTGTCGGTATATTAGATTTTGAATTATTATGCATAGAAAGCGTCAAATTAGATTTTCTCAAAAATGTTATGCTGAACAAAAAAGTGGAATGTAATTTTAATTCCAAGTAATGCAATAAATATTCGTGTAATTCAAAGTATATATTTTTAATTTAATTTTTGATTATTCACCATTTTAAGTTTTCACATTCTGATAAAATGCAGTCAGCTCCAGGTGCGCACCCAGGGGGGGGTCACGGGCTTGATCCCCCCTAAATACCCATAAAATACCCTTTGTGAACACATTTTTCTTTTAATTGAACGTGAGCCCCCAAGAAAAAAAAATCGCTTCCGAGTCTCGTTAAGAAAAAAAAAAAAAAAAAATTGGCGTGGTCCCCCCAAATTTCAAAGGTCGACTTAGCGTCAACGTCACCGGTTGCGACTTCACCGGTCGCAACTTCACGCTGCCAATATGTCTTCCCTACATATATGTTGCAGGTCTAGAATCAGAAAATTACTTTCTCTGAAGAAGAAGAAACAGAATCGAATCAATCTGATTTTAGTGACATATCCAGTCTTTTAAAAATAACACATTTTCATGAATTCAATTTTTATGACTTTTAATGTCACGTAAAAGGACGGTTCAAGCACTAAGCGTGATTGTTTTGCGTTGCTGCTATCTGGAACCTAGTATCCGTTAAAATAAGTGATGAGCAAAAAAAAAGAAACGGTTCTAAATCCAAATGACGACAAAAAAAATAAATAAATAAAAAAAAAAATGTACTGGGTTACTCGAAAATTACTAATCCGGTTTTATCTGCGAACTGCAACCGGATACCCGAAATACTGGATTCTGTTCCCAGCACTAATCTAATTGAGTCTATTTTTTTAATACTCTATAAATATTACCATTACGTATTGAAACTATAGATAATGTTGCATATTTATTGAACCATTACCGTATATACTGTGGAAATATTTTTATAGTAAGAAGTATAAACCCATAAAAGCAATCAAATATATTATATTATATTCTTTTTCCAAATTTTCCTTTTGACTAATTCGTTCCTGTTCTACAAACCAAGCAACTTTAAATTGCATTGCAATATCATCATCAAATACAGAAAAAAAAAAAAATTAACCCTGCAAATATTTAATAACATCGTTCTTTCCAACATGTTATCTTATACAATTCCGTTACAACATCTAATTATTTGAATAACAGAGAAGAGATGTTCTCTCCTAAAATCTAATTAATAAATGATAAGAATTAAAGGTTGATGAATGTATCGAGAGCAGTGAAAGTGAGTGATGAAAGTGTATAGTGTGCTTTCACTGATTACATGGAGGTAACCGAGCGCGTGAATAGAAAATACTCCGACATGGTTTTGTCACTTCGAAAACCATGACCTCCCCACACTTGCCCTATTATACATACTTAATCCTTGTAATTTGAACTCTAAATAAATTACAGCATAGCTCTCGTTTTTATTGCTTTGACATGATAGTTTTTTGACACAATGTCATAGAGTTTTTCTGTAAGTTTTCACCACATTTAACTTAGTTATTTGAAGAGATATGACTTTTTGACATACAACCTAGATACAATTCCCAGTAGTTGATTTCTCGTCGATTTTTGCTCTAGTTGCTAACTTTGTCACCAGAGGGATTAACATTGATTTTTCCAGTAGCACAACGTGTCACACGTGGTTCTGTTGGATATCCCATTTATTTCTGAATTTAGTGAAAAAGAAAAATGCCTATAGGTCTATAAATTAGAAATTACATATTTCAGGAAAATGTTCAATGTTGCGTAACTTTAAAGTGTTGTTTTCAAAAAGTGTTTGATTAAAATTTAATAAAATATATCCAAGCGTTTTCACGTGCATTCGGATAAACTGATAGACAGAAATGTGTTTCTTGGTGTAGATCGTCTTATAAACATCTAAAACGCATGTCTCATGATTATTAAGAAGGCAAATGAAATGTAAATTAATTAAAAAAAAATAAATTATATAACCTCAAATTTTATTTTTAGATAATTTTCATCTAATACTATGCTGATAGTTTAGGGGTCAACTTAACTTTTTAATCCTTAAAACGAATACCTGTTTATACAGATAACAAAACGGGTCAAAACGTCACGTTGATCTTGTGGATTTTATTAATATCAGAGGTCTAGAAACGGAGAATTTATCCTATTTGCCCTTATGCGCCATGCAGTCATTGGGAACCTATTATTATTTTTATTGTAGTACAAAGTTTTTATTTCCTTTGCTCTTCTCTTTCTTTTTTTTTATAATATTAATGCGTTTACATATTTTACTTTCACAGTAAAATATTCTAACCTTGTAAAATTCCGTACTTAATATGTATTAAATGTTGGTTTTGATAAAATTTTGTTGTCTATTGCGAAATCATGTGGAAGTTTTTAAAATAAATATTCGTTTTTACTATCTTTTCTATACATTTGAAATATTAAAAAAAAATATATTTTGATAAATAATCAGTAATCTTCTTTCTCCTTTAATGTGTTAAAAAGAGAAAATTTTGAATAAAAGAATTTATATTATACGATAAAAGAATACAAAGTATTTTACTAACATTTTTTCAAACATTCTAAAAATAAAACTGAAATTCTCTACTTTTTGTTTCTATTTGCCAACATTATTGTTCCACGAAAGTTAGACATTGCACAGACAATGATATTATTTTTAATTTAGTTGTTTATCGTTCAGCAACTTGTGTTTTCGTCAGAAAAAAATAATATATTTAACTACTCCGATAAAAGAGAATTGCAATATTTGTGGTAGTGATTTGCGACATTTCGAATACATTTGGCAATATTTGGCACGTGGTCAGGTACTGTGCCGAGTTCAAAGCCCTACCCTGACCGGTACATTGTACAGAAAGGCGTAATTTGGTATTTATAAAAGCCTGTTTACATACTCTTTGAAAAGTTTAGTCTCCATGTCGTGTATTATTATAATTTAATAGAAGAACTACATACTTATACACCAATG
This sequence comes from Liopterus haemorrhoidalis, assembly GCA_963971575.1. NCBI lineage: Eukaryota > Metazoa > Arthropoda > Insecta > Coleoptera > Dytiscidae > Liopterus > Liopterus haemorrhoidalis. The sequence goes on from OZ020618.1 coordinate 34,049,570, forward strand.
TACCAGGGTTTTATGTACATCTACACAAATATGTATATAAAATGTATACATATGGTTAGGATATGATACACAAAAAAATACTTTTGACTAATTCATTAAACAGTTTTACAAAGCAATATTTTCGTGTAGCACAGTTGTAATCATATATAAATTAACCAGTGTGACCGTACCTTAGTTCAGAACTACTGATCAGGCGCAAACCCTGAATTATAGGGGGGGGGGGGGCTCAGAAGCCTATATATATTTAAGATGGCTCTCGTTCATTTTGAGACAAATGAGTCGCTTAATATGTGTTTTGAGGGCTTGGGGAATCAACTCCGTGTGCCCCCCTTCTATTTGGGTGCGCGCCTATATAGTATTAAGTAATAAAATATACTTTTTTGTTTTTAATAACTAAATCTTATCGAAGAGTGTTAATAGAATATAACTTTCCTGATTAAAAACAAAAATTAATTCTACACGTGTGACCTCTATTAAATTTAATGATGAGCAAAGATGTTCCACGATCTTTTCAGTCGGAAGATCTTGGGAAATTCCTCTTTACAATCGGGCCACAAGTAAAAGTATTCTTGAAGTAGATCTTACTGTACCATCACAGTTTCGTGGTCTAAAAATTTTATATTTTAATAAATGAATTATGTGATAAAGCGTTACAAATTTTGATTAATATTAGAGATAAATATATGCAATGAGCAGTTGAAAATCTAATTATTCAGTAACCATGAGAGTTATTTTTTAACTAAAAGAGGATCTATTTGATTAACATATAGCATATATTTTATTTCAAAAAGTTCATGGATACTGAATAAATAGATTTTTAATTGGCCATTGCATATATTTTTCCGATGTCTATAGTTATTATTTTGGACTTATTACTACATATTATAAAAGATAAAAGTAATGAATGCAGTATATTATTAATTATATAAATTAAGTTAATGTGCTATACTGGGGCCACCGAAAGAAAATTTTGAGCCAGTGGTAGGAATGTGACCCGGGCCAAATTAAAAAAAAAAAAAAAACAGTGTTTCATACAGCAGTTATCAAAGCGCGCCCCGAACTCAATGTGTTCATATGTTTGTTGCTGAAACAACAAACATTCGCTGTCCTGAAAACGGTGTGTCCGGGCTCTTAAGTTTTAATTTTTCTTTTTTTTTTTTTTGTTATGACTATTAAAAAATTACTATTAATAAAACGGGCCGGGCCATTTTGGGGGGGCGTAACAAAAATTTCAGATGTCACCTTTTCTCGTGGGCCCTGTGCTACTCTATACTATTATTACTCAAGAAGAGTACTACAGTTTTTATTGTATTGAAAAAATCCATTCAGATATCTACAAAAACATGACAATGTCCTTCAATTATTAACATTAGTTTGTTTGTAAATAAACGTAAACATTTTGATATGTACGCAAACAACGAGTAAGCATTGCGTACATATTATTTTTTTATGATGTTTATATTTTATATAAATAATAAAAATATATAAATTTAACAATGAATATAACTATAATTTTGAAACTCTTGATAATATATTACCAATATTAAAAGAGCAATCAATACACTCTCATTCATACAGTTTCTGACAGACTGCCGGATCAGTATATCACTAGATCAGTGTCCTCACTAAATTAATGTTATTATTCTAGAATAGTGGTTCTAAAACTTTGATCCGTGCTCACTATTTTTATAAGGGTTTCATAACATTTAAAAAATCTGAACATGGTTATTATCCCCTTATTTTTTATTTAATAAATTCTTATTCTGTAAAATTCAGTCGCAACCTCTCTGTTAGGATGAAATGATTCCCCTATTTTATACTGTCTATAAGGGTGTATTTTATTTCTGATACTGTTCAATATTTATGCCAAAGCCATATTTAAGAAAGCTCTAAAAAGACAATGAGGCAGCAAAAGTAACGAAATATATATTAACAATATTAGATATGTAGATGACTCTTTTCTGATAGCGGACAATAAGGCCGACGTCGGAATTACGCGAAATTAATTAATAAAATAGGGATAAAATGTGGTCTGGTAATTAATATTAAGAAAACTAATACTTGGTGATAAGTAAAATAAGGATATTTGACAACTTGACAAAAAACAACAAAAAGATTCAAAAGGTCTCCACACACAAATATCTTTGTTACCTACATGAACAGGGTAGTGGGTAGTAAAAATTGTAGGGCGTGTATAAGCCAGAATCGAACAAGCAAGAACATCATTTGGAAAAATAAGAGAACTGTTAACTATTCAGTACTTGTCATTAGTTTTAAAGATTCGCTTAACAAAATATTACATCTTTCTCATTTCCTATGATATGCCGCAGCTTGGATGTTAATGAAACATACAAGTAAAAGAATAGCTGCATTTGAAGCGTGAATTTATAGGAAACTGTTGCGCATTTCGTGGGTTAATAAATTAAGAACCTAAAGGAAATGAAAATAAAAACGCAATTAATGTATCAGATCAATAAATGAAAACTGGAATATCTGGGCTACGATATGCGTAACAGCATAAATAATTATTGTATGCAATATAATTTCCGAACTTATAATTCAAGAAAAAACCTGAGGCAAGAGATCAGTTTGAATTGAAGAGATCGAAACTAGAATGTTAATAGCCAACTCTCGACTTCGATATATAAATAAAAAGGATTAAAAATTTCGACCTATAAGTATTTTTACAGGATCCATAGTTTAAGAAATTGTATTAGCTGCTTTCCAGGCACTTGCGTACCCAAGGGTATTAAGTGTGCTTTCGGTTTTTTTGAACGCAGACTTTCCGACTTCCTGCCCCCACAAGCAGCAGTGCATTATTTGGTACTAGAGCGCACGCAAGCGCAGATGTCACAGCTGCTTGTCCAAATCTGAACAAAGGATCAGAATTCAGGGCAATTGTTTACATTTGCGGGTAAACTTCAAGATGAACAGTTAGTATTAATAAATGTTTGCAAATGCTTTAGAAATATATACCAATATAAAGTGACTTTGAAAGGTGATATCATTGTATCCTCCTATAGTATTTTCTACAAAATTTTGAATTCGATGAATAGTTTGCCTTGAACTCGTATCAGGTTCATCATCATGAGAACTACTCGATGTTGATAGATCATCAATTGCAGAATATACTAAATCCTATAAATTACAGATACATCATTATTAAATATTTGTTATATACCTAGTTAAACGTACTACTGCCATATTATATTAGCATTTTTCGATTATCCATCATCTTTTAACATTGCTACAATAATAACGCTTTGGTTCAATATAAAAAACCTAACCTTAGATATTCGAAATTGATATTTGACAAACTTAAAAAGACGAAAGTGTATAACGTACCGTTGTTGCTTAGTGCTCACGGATTTGAAACACAGTGCGAGTAACGCATAACTTGGAAAACAGCTTTTAAATCATGCTTTTCCTATAAAGTTTCGAGCTAAAACGTTAGTAAGAAACACGTTTGGAAACATGTTCCATTTGAATCTAATTGGAACAAAATTTTTAAAATGTTCTTTTTTAAATCACTATAAAATTTTAATTAAATTAAGTGATAAAAAAATGTAATGAAAACTAAAGGGGGTTTTTAACTCTAGTATGTATGAATTTTGCGGCATATTTTGTTTAATGTTTTATTTTCTTACTTTTTCTTCTTCTTCAAACGCACAATCTTTATAAAAGGATATTAGAAAACAATATTATATTGTTTTCGAAAATATTAATTATCATTTTATTGTTAGGGTGCTGAATAATTTTGATGAATCCTTTAATTTATTTTTTGATCCCCAAGCATTCGTGACCCTAATATCAGTAATTCATTATTAAATATTGTAATTTCAATTTGGCAGTATGTATAACAAGAGTTCGATATTATCTGATTGTGTTGTTGATTTAATTAATAAATGGCAGCCTGTAGAGCGTAGCGTGATCCCTCTTCCCCCTCAAGTAATGAAGTTTGCGAGTCTAGACGTGTTTTTTCTTGCACAGTTTATTCGCCGTTTCAGATAAGAATTAAATCTGCGTTTGTTACAAGTAAATTTGCATAAATATCAAAGTTCTACATAAAGTAATTGCAGATGTGTTATTGTTTACAGCAAACAATTACATTGATACTAAGGTAACTTCAGTTCATTATAAACCGCTTAAACAAGGTGACATTTCAGGAATGAGCGATATGGACTTCTCAAAGTAGATAGCTTGAGATAAGTTAATGCTTTGTTATCTGCCTTTAAGTATAGCTACTGATTTACTTTGGGATTTTTTAAAATATTGTATTTCAGACCAGACTAAAAATCTAAGTAAATTTAAAATACACGTAGACAAACTGACATCTTGAAACTATCAGCAAGTACTTGTATGTACATAATATATATTCGGATCCAGTTATAAAAAGTTAGTTAGTTAGTTGAAATTTTTGGCGCACAGCAACTAAATAACTAGACTATATATTAAAAACAAAAATTTAGTCAATAAATAAATAAATAAAATCATTAAAAATACGCATACTCAATAAAAGAAATCTTGCACTGACAAACACAAATAAATAACCAGTTATAAAAAGATAATCAGACAAAGAATTGGAACATGTTGGGTTGATTTCAGGAAACTGTGCTTCGTTTTGAAGAGTTCTAAGATTCCAGTTTTAATTTATGCTTTATTGATGTTCGTCTCAAATAAATCGCATTAGTGTTTTTATTTAAAAGTAATTATAGAAGATTTTCTAAAAATCTTGAGACAGTGGTTGTTTTTAGTTACTGTTTACTTCCTTATTTGTTTTTCATTTCATATTGTATTTAAAATAGATAAAAAGATAGAAAAGTAATAATTAAAATTATAATTATATATTTATCAAAAATGACAATTAAAATGCGTTACTGTTAATGGATTCTCAGTGCAAAGAGGCGCGTGTGTATCATTTTGATACATAGACGACCTGTCATTAAGACTTTTATCTTTATTTATAGAAGCATATTTATTATATGTGTGTATATCGCGAATGACAATCATTTGATGAAACAGCAAAGGATAATATTTTACCTGGACCAGTTTAAAATACCTTACCTTACTCCAACTTCTAAAATTTTTATAAACATAACTTTTTTAAGTTGAAAACAGCTCAGAATTGTACTAATTTGTCTAAATGTTACAAATTCTAGCAAAAACGGCGTGACATTTCGATTTAAAATTTTCGGGAGTATATTTTTAAAACATGGCATCTAGACTGCGGACTAATTTATTCTGCTGTTCAAATCTGAGTTTAATATGATTTGAAAATTTAAAAAATTTGAGCTCATTTTTGTTATGATGAACATGTTTGAATTTACTGACATTCAACTCAAAAATTCCCATTACTTTTAAATTTAAGAGAATATTAAAGAAATTAAGTCTACCCCCCCCCCCCCTCACGACTCTCTTTTTCTCTCTCTCCTCTCTCTCTCTCTCTCTCTCTCTCTCTCTCTCTCTACCTTTCTCTCTTTCTCCTCCTCTTTCCCCCCCTCTCTTTCTCCCCCTTTCTCTCTCTTCCCCCCTCTTTCTCTCTCTCACTCTCCTTCTTTCCTTCCATTCCAGATCAAATATTACTTTTCATATCATCATTACCATTCTGTTCTCTTTTATCCTCATCTCGTGTTCTATCAGTGGTAATCGTCTGCATGTCACTACTTGTGTTTTACTTTACTTAGAGTACAGTTCTTGGATATCTTAATTTTTTATTCAAATTTTGCGCGTCAACTAACTTTATTCTTTACTTTTTCATCAAATTGTTCTATTTCTAAAGATTGCTCAGGGAAGGTCTATTAACCCCAGCTTTCATTTTAAATATTAAAATACACTTAAATATAATTTTTAGATCAACAATGTATCTTTTTTCAAGGCTTTTGGTAGTAAATAAATACCCAGTATTTCTCAGCAAGGTACTTAAATTACACTAATTACTGTAAACAACAATAAACTGTTTTGCTCGTTTGTAATAGATTATTTTTCTTTGTTTTATGAATTTCTTTATACACAACAAAGAACTTTTATAACATATATTTGATGGAAAACATAACATCTACTATTCGCGACTGAAACTAACGTTGGCGGCGCTGCGTACAACAGCTGATGGCGCACGAGAAGCGTATATGTCAGAAGTTTTTTCTTAATATTTATCTGTTCAAACAATATTTCGGCAAAAAAGCACTGTATTTAAGTCACTATATTTTAAAATACTTCTTAATTCACATAAACTGTAGCACAACACGCTACAAATATTATCCAAATATACGCTTCTGTTTAATTTAGCTAGTCACCACCAGACGTCTCACTGTTATTTGCAGTCGCGAATTAACTTTGATCAAAGATATATCAGTTTGAAAGCAAGATGATGGAAGTAAAGTTTAAATGTGTGTTTTAACAATTAAATGGGTAATTTTGGAATTTGAGTGTTATGAAATGTTATATAATCCTCAATATTCAGATTAGAAAAACAAAAACAAAAGACTAATAATTGCAAATAATACTACCAAAATGATAAACGGTAAATGTAGGGATGAGAAGCCAATATGTGGCGGAAAAGAATAAATACAAACAGTATTATTTATTTACTTAAAGAAACAATGTACATCATTACTATAATTCACAATTTAGATCGTGTTTATGAAAATGAATTAAACTTAACCTAACTTCCTTCGTGTGTATCTTTCGTTTATCACTTTGCAAATTATAATCAACTTGAAAAGTGTTTGAAATGAGTTAGTTCATAAGCCTATGGAGTACTGGTTTGCCTTGCTAAAATTTTTGGATAGACTTTTTCAGCACTAAACATATTATTATTATTATTGCTTAATTGAAAGTCTGTTTGTCGTCCATTTTTTATTTTTATCGTTTATAAAAGTTGTGTAACAGTGTAATATGCCTGTTTAGGATTCTAAAAAGACAGTTTATAAAACCAATTTTATAAAAGATTTTTTACAAGGATTTTTTACTGTTATAGTGTAATTCCGACCTTATGTATTGGCCGTGTTTCTGTGGAAAGACGATTACTTACAGAACAGAGGAACACCTACAAATATCGGACACCACTTTGGCTTTTAATCTGCCGTTACTGTGTAGTCAGCTCTGGGGTCGACTCGGACTCAAGTATTTAATACTTAAAATGAATACTTACCGTAATATAGGGATAATATGAATAATACTTTTACTATATTTTGTCTTCTGGTTGTTTTACTATATTTATTACTATATTTATTAGCATTAATCTGCTAATTATCTTACTGTTTCAAATTAGTTAAGAAATGTTCTGTTTAAATTCAAAAGTATATTCCAAGTAAAATTCTTCAGTAAATTAACAACTTAAGAGGAATATTTACTGTTTCAATCCGCAGGATTTTATCTGTAGAACACTGGAATCCAGTTATATTTGTACACACTGCTCCAGATGCTTTTCCGTACGTTCGTGTTCGTGATACTCCAATTTTCTGAAAAGTTATGTCTCCTAAAAATATCCCAAAGAGATATTTTGTACTGACCTTATTCTTACAATTTACAAAACAAGAAAATACATATTAGGTATATCATAGTTGCGTTTATAAAATTTATAAAGAACAAAAATCAATGTCTTTAATCCATATTTGAATGTAATAATTTCCTTATTTTTTCGCTAGCGAGTTATCATGATCAATTACGAGTTACCAATACTGCCAGCGTCTTTTCCACTTCCAGAAACATATTTTATAGGCACTTTTTGGAATCGCTTTTAGATCAGTTTTCGATTTTTTATAATCTCTTCTAACTTTTGAAAACATTGCTATTAACGAACTCTTGAAGTGTTGGGAACAAAAATCGTGGAGTCCATCAGTTAGGTGAGCATGGTAGATGGGGAATGAGAGTGACTAACGCCAAAAACTATTGAACCATAAAGGAAGTGTATTTCTTTAGATACCAGACTTTTGAAATTGCTTCAGAAACCCAAGATAAAAATATTTATTTACTGTTTCACCTGTTTGCAAGTATTCAAAGTGAATTTTAGAATTTTAGTGCATATTCTTTCTCTCAGCATCTTTGTTTGAATTTCTACTATTTTTAAAACGCGTAGGTATTTCTACTTAGAGCATCTTCTCCAAAAGGTGTTTTAAAAAGTGTTTTTGTGATGTTGTTATGGTCACGGCATTGTCGGTAGTAGAAAAGTTGTTGTTGTTGACTGTAATATCAGTTAAAAAACTAATAAACATTTTACATCAGTATTTTCAAATTTCACACAGACACGCTGGTCTGCTATGAGTGGTGGAATTACTATGCATAGAATTCTGTCATTGCATATAAAGCGATTCTGTTTAAGTAACGATTGTGTTTTGTCAACTAATAGAATTTCATTACTCGTAATCCCACCACTTAAAAATCGTCAGGGTAACAAAATCGAATTACTAAATCTGATAAAAAATCGAACGAAATAACTTAGGGAAACAAATTCAACGGCAGTAAATTTACAAATGATAACTGCATTATATCAAGTCCCCCGACTTTTTATGAATTGTATAAAGTGTGCAATCTGCGTATTTTTATCAAACGTCTTAAAATGATCGGTCCACCGAAAACGGAAATTCTCGTTTCTCATATACAATCTCGACGACGCGACATGCATATGTATTTTTGGTTGTGATACTTGAAATTATAGACAGGACGGAATTTTTCAGTTGTAGCCATATTATTGATTAGAAAGTTCTGTGCTGAATATATATAATTTTTCATAATAATAATTTTCTCCATTTTATTTTGAAAATCCGTTTGTGAACAACAAAAACACATTCTCTTGTTCAATTTTATTATACAAGTTCACTTAAATCAGTGTTCTTTTTCTTTTGAAAGTTCCATTTTAAGATCTGCAATGAATTTTATATAGTATTGGATTATAAATTTGTGGATCCAGACGGCGTTATTGATTTGATGATATTTCCTTGCAGATTACGTCGCCGGCGGGGAACTGTTCACCCATTTGTACCAAAGAGAGCACTTCACAGAAGGAGAGGTTCGCATTTACATCGGCGAGATTATACTGGCACTCGAGCATCTTCATAGTGTAAGTACTAACACTGTTTCTGCACGCTAATCTTTTATCTCAACTCTCAGATTGAAACGGAACATTGCCGGAATAATACAATGATAAATAATTGATGCGTATTATAATTCAAATAGCTATAAGCTAATTGGAATTTATTCAAACCACATAGGTTGTGTATTATTGTTATGTATGGTTCGCATAGCACAACTCAATTTAAATTAATATAAAATCTATATTAAATGATTATTACTAATTATTATAATTACATCATAAACATAGTAAATTGGTACATATTTCAAACTGTATTAAACACACATAATTGAGACGAGGCCTCGACAATAGTAGAAACTATTGTCGAATTTAACGTACATCTAATGGTAGCGATTGTTAATGGGTATTTTTTTGGTAGTCTTCTTTAGTTCAGAAATTTTTGCAATAGTAAATTTCTATAACTGGTTTAAAATCGAAACTATAATTGCAAAATAATGGTCTATAGTCCAGGATTATTTAGGTCGAGGACAAGTCTTTATAATGTGATAATAGGCATAATTTTGGTCATGTATCAATGACATATCGCCCAAGAAGCATTTGTCGTACTTTCAGTCCTACTAAGAAATTCGTAGTTTACTATATAAGCTACGAATGTTGTACAAGTTGCAGAATATAATGAAATCCTTTTCAAATTGATCAAAAATTATAGCGTTTCTTAATTGTAGTAGTACATTCAAATCACTGTTATATTTATTGGGTTGTTCAAGATTAATTCAAAGGATGCACGACGTAATTGGATATTATTAGATTTTTTTAGTATATTCCTCAAAAAGAGTAGAAATTATAAAATAAAAATATCAGTACAAATATTGCTATATTTGCATATAGTCATAATTCATGCTTATCTATCAATTCCGGTACACTACAATAAAAATAGTAAGAAGAAAATCTATAACAATATTGTACGAATATTCGATAATTGTTTCACATTAGATCGTTATTTTGTATTTACCAGTCATACGGGAAAATCGTTAAAATGAAAATAGTTAAAAGATCACAAGTTCATTAAGATTTTGGGAATCACTACTTTATATACAGTTTACCAGTTCGATAAATGATTGACATTAGCGATGGATACAATATTTCATTTTAGCAGATTTGTACCTTCCACATTCGCCTCTTGTCATAGTAGATATTTTTTTGTTTCATTTTACTGCCCTTAAGCTGTGAAACACATATATACTTTCGTATATACATTGTAGTCTATTTTTAAAATAAAGGAATCGTTTTTTTTTGCAAAAAATTATGTCTGTGATTGGCTTGCAAGGATCCTGTACACCCCACCCCCTCTTACACACCCCAAAAATAACAACTCCGCCGTAGTTGCCGCATCAACTGATTAGGAAAGACGACAATATTGTACCCGGTTCCAACCTAGAATACCCGTTACCTGTCAGTTACTCATTACCCGTTAAGCAACGTGTAATTAACGGGTAGCGGGTACTAAACGACTATCGGATATCCAACGGGTAGCGGGTAATTAACGGGTAACGGGTAGTCAATGGGCAGCGGATAATTATTGGGTAATTGTGTGGGGTATTTGAGTATTTTATTTATCTATGAGTATTTTGTTCTCGGTCCCAGTATTGGGGATTAAAGCCTGGTTTATAATAACTCCATAACATAACGCATACGTATAAAACAATGCGTTTTACCCTTCAAAACATCTGTTTATAATAAATATAACAAAGAGAGTAGTGTAATTTTTATGCTTATGTATCCATAACATATCTATTTTGATATTTAATAAATAGAATTAAATTTTAATTGTAAAAAATATTGTATGTTCGCTTAATAAAATAATATTTCACTATGCTTTCACTATTATTGACGTTTATTATACCGAAATACAATTTTCCCGAATAAAGAAATCTAGTATCTTTTTTGCTGATTTGTTATAGTATAAATATGACTTTTGAATTTACTTTCTATGGTTTAAAAATAGTCTGTAAGTATCGGCAAGTTTAATTTAACTTAACTTTTTCATTCACATGTTTTATATCATAGCCGACTCCCACAACGCCGTTTTTATTTTAATTCACAATCAAGCTTGCTAAAAATATTTAAACGTTTTCCAGTTACATTATACTTAACCAGAATATGATTGATGAAACGGGGTCAATTTGGCATATGTAAGGTTATTAACTTCAAAGCTAATTTTTTGTTTTAATGAGGTCATTAACAAAAAATAAATAAAAAGGGGTTTTTACTAGTGTACTCTTTCAGGTGAACAGAATACCCCTTTTATGCAAATAGGGTTTAACGTTTTAAATTAACTTTATGTTTAAGACGTGAAGGCTTTGAAATTAAGGATATAAATAAGTAAAATTAATATAACAAGGCTATAAAAATAATTAATACAGTCAATTATTAACTAAAACACACATTTTAAGTAGAAATGTTCTTGAGAAATATTTAAAGCGATATTTTTTTACATTAAGTCTATTTTTAAAATGTGGCATCCTTGATTATAAAATTAACAGTTAACGTATTAAATATCGGGGGCGACAAGGAAAGGGGTGTTAAGTCAATTGACATATTTATTGAGGATATACATACATTTAAAGAACACGTCAATCTTAAAATTACTGTAAAGGCTTACATTCAAATCTATTTATTAATTGTGTTAACAAATATTCAGTTATTCAATAGACAAATGTAGGCCTTTACAGTAATTTAAGATTAACGTGTTCTTTAAATGCGTATCCTCAGTAACCAAGTAAATTGACTTAACGCCCTTTTTCTATTCACAGATATGGTCACTATGTTTTGAAGAAGGTAAATACATAACTTTGATTGAGAAACAGTGAAATGAGAATTGCACCATAAGCTATCTTAAATGTTAACTATATAAAACAATGATAACAATTTTATAGTAATATTATCTTTAATTTCTTAACTTTTAACATTATTATCTTAATTTCATTATTGATTTATTATCAAATTAGCTATATTTTCTTGAGGTAACTTTATCCTCCACTGTCTTATTTATAATAGCTAAATAATAGCTAAAAATTGATGATCTATATTAATAAAATTGGAGGCTGTATCTGTTTTCTTTTTTATATTTATTTATTTTTCGGCTTCATAGGTTTTTTTTACATGTGTCAGATGGTTATAGAACAATATCCGCAAAAAATCAATTTTTGTCTGTCTGTAGGTTCAAGATTCACGCAAAAACGGATATTATTATTTACGTATTTACGTATATAGCAAAAATATATATACGTACGTACGAAGTACGGGTATTCCAGCTAGTATGAAAATAAAAGTTGATGCTGAATTTTATAAAAATTTAAACTCGTGTGTGCAATAGTTTATCCCCAAAAATTCCTGTCTTCGCAGTATTAGCAAATCATTTTATATATTTGTCCAAGCTATCAAGTAGACAAATTTCCAGAAACGAATGTTTTTTACGAATGTATTTTTTCAATGTCCAGGAACTCGTTATTTGTATACATTTGACTTATCTATTCTTCTTAGTCCAATTTATTACTGTATCTGCCCACATAAATGCACATTCTAAAAATACCTGCCTTATTCATTTGCTAGACTTCCACCCACTTTTCATTTGTATTTATTTTTGTATAAATTTTATCCAACTTTTTTATACAAGTTAATACATTAACACGTAATTACCTCGCCCGAAAACATAGTTGCAGTGATGAAATTAATTTACCTTTTTGTCGCGGTCTAAGCGTTACTAGGCATTATTGCAGTGTTTATGTCCTTCATTTGTCATTGTATATGTTTTCGGCCAGGGTTCATGAATCGTCTGAGCTTCATAAATGAAGTTTATAAAAAGATCTATCCGCTTGTTATTTTAAATGTACTGCTTTTTTTTCTTGCTTGCAACAACTTTGAGAAATATTGAGGTTGCGCAAAAATAGTTGCGAAATTATGTAGACTAAAAAATATGGTTTTTTATTATTACATTAACGTATGTATATACAATTTTTAATTTTTCGTAAGTCATAATATAAATATAAGTGTTTCTTAATTTTCAAGTCAAATTATAAACAAGATATTCTGACAACATTTGCAACATACAAAAATAATGGTGGTTGGAAATTTTGTTTATTTATATGAAGTTTGAATAGTTGGTAAATTAAAAATATTTTTCATTTTTCAATTTTACTAGACCTGATTTTTGTCCAAAATTGCACGGTTTTAACGAACTTTTAGTATTCAGTATGTGCACAAAAATTCAGGGTAAAAGTTGTAGTCAGTATATGATTTTTTTTTTAATGACATATGCATATTGATTTTGTTTTCAAATTAATTAATTAATGCAGTCAGGTACTTAGGTACGTAGTATTTCAATGAATTAAATTCAATTTAATGAAAAAATTTAATGGATTGTGTGAATTTTCACACATATCAGAGTTTTGTAGGTATTTAGTAAGTGATAACGTACATAATAAGTAAATTGTGGGTATATTTTAAAAATTATAAATTTCAATAACATTTGAAAGAATAATTCATCTTAAAATAATCTCTTCTCCACTCAATCAGATGAATATCTATTGTAACCACGGTGTGGTAAAAAATTCGATAACTTTCGAAATAATTATCAGTTCAAAAATTATTGTTGTACTCTTCCGGTTCTCCTTTAATGCGCATTACTCAAATTTTTCGATTAACCCCTTTGGGTTGATGAGGTAAAATGATCCTTATGATTGCATCTTAAATTGAACGGAATTTTTACTTTGCGATACTGCCCGTAAAGCTGAGAGGTTGACTCAGCTTCAAGTATTTTATACTTAAAATATATACGTCTGCGTGAGTAAAGATAACGAAATCGGCCCAAACGTCATGCTGACCACTTGGCTTGCATATAGTACCGGAGGTCTAGAACAGAAATTACTTCATCTATTCTTATGCACCAGGCATTGAGACTTTCAGTTTCTTCTAAGATAAAACCCACAGTTTCTTTGTTATTTCTGAAAAGTGAATCAGGTTATTTTACAAAGTTAACATTCTGTATTAGCACAACAGCTAAATCAAAACATTTTGTCACACATGTCTATGTATTTTAAATTGGAGGATATTACGCAAAATGTTGTTCCAAGTTCACTTTTTCGAAATCAACATAACGATGTACTTTACTTAAGCATATCTCTACTGAGAAATGGATTTGACAGATAACACATGCACTACCTTCAAATAAAACTGATATTACAACATTCAGTTATTGTTGATAATGAATATTTATTGTTTTGTCAGATCTTTTGCAGAAAATATCTTATCGCATTAATGATAAAATATTATTTGTTTCGAGGAAAAAGAGTTGAAAAATGGCCACATTTGTTGTGATTGTTCTTATAATGCTAATCTTTAAATACTTTACTTAACACTTATGTATGTAAAAAAAAAGAAAATTATCGCACAATAAAATATAAATTGCATTGTTTTCTTTTCATGTATATATGCCAGATCGTTTTTTATTAATTATTTTCCTGTAAATAAGTTATAAATCTTAGATTAAAACTTTGTTTCAATCAAAAATAGAAAACACGGTACCCACGCTACAAAACACGCGTGCTCCTTAAATAATATAACCACGCCAACCTCCATACTATTCTCCTCCACATTCGAAGGCGTTACAGGCAGAGTGACCAGATTTCAGTTGAGGTAAACCCTAAGATTGAAAAAATAAATAAATAGGAAATATTTAATTTTGCTCACCTCCAAAAAAATACAAGTGATTACCAAAAAAAGTCCTCTTTTTCAAAATACAAGTAATGAGCAAAAAAAAAAGTCCTCACCTCCAAAATATAAGTAATGTGAGACCTGGCCACTCTGGTTACAGGGTTGAAATAAGCCATTATATCTGCCTATTTTCAGTATTATTATTACGATTGTAGATTGTAGATAGATTGTTAGATATTCCAATGCATCTTGGAACAATTATATATGTATTGAAATTATAATACGGTAAACTAAGAATGTTTATAAAATTCTTTGACAAATTTACCTCTTTACACCAAGGATATTTTGACATATTATTTGAACGCACTATCCTCTAATGTTATCATTTTGGTTTCTAAATATTATATTTTTGTCGAAATATTTAGTTATACAAAGTAGATAAATATATTGGAAAAAGGTTTTTTGTCTCTACATGTATAAAATAAAATGAGTAGGGTTTTTTTTATTCCTAGCAAACTAATTTGGGAATATCGGCGCGCCACTATCAGAGCAAACGCTTAAGGGTATTTGAGTTTCTTAAGAAAGTGTAATTTGTTTCCCTGTTTTTATGTAAAATAGCGTAAAACTGGTAGAATCGCATATAATTTTGATTTTCGACTGGGAACAAACAAGAAAGGAAGTGATATGTTAACTAAAGTTTATCAATTTTTTAAGAAATATCTTTCCATAGACAAGTAAATTCAGTTTTGTATTATCTATTTAACAAAAAAATTAAAATTATCAGCTAAACCATTATGTAACAACTATGAAAACGTGAAGAACGAAGTTATGTTTGGAGACATATTTCTCAATCATAAACGATCATCAATGTTTTTCCTAGTTCTGCCGTTTTCTATCCCGTTCATTGTTAAAACCGAGTATAGAAAGACCATTAAGCCTACGTAAATAGTTAAATTTATTTTTAATTCGTATTAAAATAAGAAATATGTTTAGTGGAATGTTTAAAGAAAATACGTATTATTGATTAAAATGACGCACAAAAATATATAATAATAAAGTAGCGCATTCAAAAGATTTCGAAATAAAATTTTCGTATATTTAAAAAGATACTTTTATTATTTGTATTGGCGACCTTCGTTTAGTGAAAAATTCATAATATAGCAATAATAAACAGTAATTAAAAGTAAATATTTTGATTTGCAAAATATTTTAAAAAATAAGAACACCACAACATAAATATAATTTGTTTTTTAAATGTGCACTCGAGGTTACTGCAGTTGTTTTAAATGTTTCAAATATCCAGACGGTATAATCAATATTTAAAATCAAAGCCTTCAATTTATTGCAGCTATTAACAGATGAGTTATTATAAAATTTTGCATGTAGTTGAAAAATGGAAAACGATATTTTTGTTTTAATAAACATTAATTTTTGATTTTCATCTGTCTAGACTAGATGGTCGTCGATTACAAAGGTCACCCGGTTACTGACTGATCTGAAAATGATTGTCTCTCGAATAGAATTTCATGGAATGGCGTTTTAAAACAAAGTGTAATTAATGATTTAACAAACATATAATGTATGGACTGTAATTTTGCCGTCATCAAATTAGATTTTTTTTTGTTCTACAAGATAAATTATTAGGAAAATTATGTAGTTAGTTATTTATAACAAATTAATCAGCCCGAGCTAAAAGAAAGAAATTTTTTTATTGTTAGATCCCTCATCACGAGATGTCTTAAGCTGTAGCTCAGAAGTTCTTAAAGAAATCTGTCAGAAATCATTAGAATATTTTATCTTTACTTAAACATATATTTATAACTGTTATTATAAACTAAATAATATATTTTTTTTTTTAAATTATGCAATAAAAAATTAATGCGGGCCGCAAATATATATAAAAAAAAATTTACTGAATGCGGCCCGCGACGTGTTAATGTTGCACACCCCTGGACCAAACTATTCTCTTAGGTTGCATAACCGAGATGTTCAGTGAGGATAAACAAATTATTTGTTCGTGAAATGAAATGTACAGTATTTAATTAGTACTTTTAATATAGTGATATTAATCTTAAACTGTATATGTTAATAATACGAAAAAAGTAGAATATATTGAATAGAATCATGTCATGTTAGCGTAGTACTGTATTAAATATTCTACTATTATATTGTACAAGTGTTGGTATGTATGTTCTATTCAACTTCTGGTGTATCTTCATTTTTCCGGTAACGCGGAGAGAGGAAAATGAACCGCCGTCTTATCCGAGTGATATTTTTTTAGTGCTTAGGCTTAATTTTATTTCGACAAGGGGTACTGACTAATTTTTATTGATAAAAATCATGCATTTTTTCCTCGAAACCGTGGCCTTGATCGTCACCATTGCTCAGCACGGATAGGTTGTACCAGACGGTAAAAGATGTTTATTCATATTTCTACTATTTAGGAGACGATTTCAGACCAAAACTGAATTGAAAAACTACAGTTGAAGGTATTTTATTAATAAAATTGATGAAATGTGTAAAAAATACATTTACAAATACAAAAAGAGTTGATAAAGATAATGCAGTTTTTTAAGGTTTTAACACATTTTCATATCTTTGAAAATTTTTGCTGACCATAAAACTGCCTTCAGTTAAAAATGCTATCAAACGGAAAAGAAGGTAAGAATCAGTTTTGACTTATCAAAATATATTTAAAGGGTCGTTCGAACGTTTTAAATGTTAAACCTATCTGTAGAATACGTTCAAATAAGTTTTCAGGGTGAGGATAGATCTGTTAAGCAGTTTTGTTATTTTAATTCTGGAAACTGTATGTTATAACTATATTAACGAAAGTATAAAGTACAGTTTTTTGCAGTAAAAATGCTAATTTTAAGACGTATTTCAAAAAAACTTAAAAATTATGATAAAAGTATTCATCAGCGCCTCTCTCGAGGAAAGAAACAACTACCGCAGTTCAAATTTAGGAGGCAATTCCTTCGTATTACTGAATTATAACAAGTATAGGTAAAATTTTAGGGATTATATAAATTAAAAACGACTATAATATGTTTACAAAAAAATTAAAAACTATAAATACCTTTTTAAATAGTTAAGCAAAATACTTTTAATAACGTAAAAT
Organism: Liopterus haemorrhoidalis; assembly: GCA_963971575.1. Taxonomy (NCBI): domain Eukaryota; kingdom Metazoa; phylum Arthropoda; class Insecta; order Coleoptera; family Dytiscidae; genus Liopterus; species Liopterus haemorrhoidalis. Next base: position 34,067,434 of record OZ020618.1, read on the forward strand.
ATTACTACAACGAATATATTATTACAACGAAAATCTGCAAATTTCACATCTATAAGTGTTTTTCAAAATTTCCAAGTGACATAATTAATAGTGAATCCTATGCAATAATATTTAACAATTTTATTAATTTTTCTCTATTTTATTCAGAATCCATGTATTCTTTATAGTAAAATAAAATATTATTGTTACGTTTAAATGGTACAAACGTAAATTAATTAACCGATTTGGATAATCCTTTGAACATTGTATGTATAGATTAGAACTTCCCGAGTGTTATTGGCTATATCAGTGTTTCTCAACCGGGGTGCCACCGATTTGAAAAATTATTTCAAAGTTAAACTTCCTGTTTGTTATAGGCTAACGATAATAATAATAATAATTTTTGCTGACGTTTCGTGGACGTTCCGCGGGCGCGCCCGAGTTGCGTCACTTTGATAACCACGTGACAGGCAAAAAACGAGTCGTTTTATAATCGACAAGTGCGGCAAAATGCCTTATCATATTAAAACGAGTCGCCAAGCGACGAGTTTTGTCAACGTAGGGGGAGGGGCCCCTAGTATTTAATTATTGACAGAAAAGATTATTGCAAATATTTCAAATATTGTATTTTGAATGTCACGTTCAAAGAAATATTTTTAAAACATTTAATATAAATACTCAAATAAAAATTCAAACATTTTCACTAGTCACGACTGTACTCGACCTAATTAAACAATTAATAATAAAACTATGCAGCGTGGGTGCCGGTAGAATTCAACTTTACATTCCATTTAACATTTCCAAGTGGTCCAAGTCGTAAAAGTGGCCCAGAAAACTGAATATTTCCTCGTTTTAACCACATTTCATTTAAATAGCGCTTATGTGCGAGCACTATATTAATTAAACACTACTAATTAACGGCAATAATGTAATTAAAACTGGTCTTGTATACCTATCTGCAGAGAAATCTTACAGTCATTTAATTGGATTGAAACACGTGTAATAATGTTTCAAAGACTGAAGAACAGTGCATGTCTGAAAAATGTGTTCGCACACAAACTTTATGTAATAATTAGTTATCTTTTACGGCTGTCTTCTTTCAAAAAAAGGAAAAACTTTTGCGAAAGCTCAAGTAAATTCATATTGCCTTATAATAATAAATCTCTGCTTTGTAACGTTGCGGCAAAATATGAAAAGTTTTTATGGTAAAAAATATAGGTAGTTTTTTTTTTTTTTTTTTTTTCTTTGTAAGTATATAAATAAAATCATATGCCTAGCAATGCTGCCATATTTACTATATTTCGATTAATATTTATGCATTACAACATTAAACGTTTGTGGGTAACATATGTAACGACTAGCTACCTCGCCCGGCTTCGCTCGGGTCAATTCATTATTATTGATCTACATTTTTTTGGAACTTACCTAGTCTTATTGTCACCAAAAGTTCAAGAAAATACAAAAATATATGTACCTACCTGTATGAGAATTCAATTCCCAGTATTTTATTTATTTATTTATTTTTTAAATACCACTAAAAAATTATGTAACAACTGAATCGATTTAAAAAATTTCAAGAAAATGCGCGAGCACAAATATCATTATATCCTTGAATCTACCGAACACATTTTAAAACTTCTTTTAATTCTGAAATGTATAAATCATTTACCAACTTTGCTGCTAACGAAACCTTTGCTGGTGCTGACAATTTCAAAAAATTATGTTAAATATGAACGAAAAACATGAAAATATTTCGTTTTACCCTCGTGCACAAATTTAATTATATCTGTGAAACTACTAAACCAATTTTAATAAATCAGCCGAAAACCTGACCAGATGATGTAACTACAGGTAGAAAAATCCGCATAAAAATCGGACCAGCAGTTCTCAAGTGAAAAGCGCACATACAGACAGAGAGAGACGTAGGCTTCTATATAAATACTAGTGGGTGTACCCGTGCTTCTCTACGGCATTTTACTACATTAATTCCAAAAAAGTGGGACATAACGATTATAAAGTTAAATATATAAAACGGTAGGTTTAGTAATTTTAACTACCGCTAGGCAGTGGAGAATAAATATTTACTTAGCACTGCCACCTTTCGACAAATTCCACAACTTTCAACATATTTCCATTTCAGGCTTCTGTTTACGCTGTGATAACTGCGTTATTATTAATCTTTGATTTATTAAATACATTATAATTCTACATTAAATACTCTAATTTATTATTCTAAAATAATTGATACGTCTCTATAAGACTGCGATGTTATGTACCCACAAACTTTATATTACAAAAACTATTACGTTTAAAAACATAAAATTGCCCAATAAACGATATCGGTGCATGATGGGTATACATATGTTTTCGAGGACTTTTGTTTTAGATCTAGTTAAGATCTACATTTTTTGTCTACATTATTTCGATATATCTCGTTAAGGTTTAGCCTACGTAATCAATTCAAACTGCACGGAGAGTGAATAATGATGGTTGCTCCATATAACGCCCCCTAGGAGGACATGGACGAAGTTGGAATCCTCACTAAAACATTCCTCGGATTATTTTACCCCCCTGTACTAAATTTGGTTAAAATCGGTCCACCCGTTTGGCTTCGCATAAAGGACAAACAAACAAACAGAAAATGCTTTTTATATATAAAAATTTAAATACAGAGATAAATCTAGAGCGCTAAACGAATTAGCGCTGATGGGGATCATTGCTTTTCTTAGAACTTTTTGTCATGGGAAATAACAGAATGAGATAACCTGTTTCCAACAATTTTCTTTTCATCTTGTAGGTGGTCTACCTCTATTCCTATTAGAGGTAGCCCTCGCATCTTGTTAGAGATTTCTTGTCCACTTAATATATATACAATTAGTTAATAACGCCGTAGACATACACTGTAAAAAATTTTGGTGGAAAATTCCTGTAAAAATTGTGGGTAAGTTTATTGCCAACAATAATTACATTAAATTTACACTGTAATGTAAGAATAAAGTTGGTTGTAAAATTACATCCAGTAAAAGTATATTCACATACCTAGAAATTAGTTTTAATTTACCACGTAAAAATACATTTCGAGAATGTAAAAATACATTTTGAGAATGTAAAAATACATTTTGAGAATGTAAAAATACATTTCGGGAATGTAAAAATACATTTTGAGAATGTAAAAATACATTTTGAGAATGTAAAAATACATTTCGAGAATGTAAAAATACATTTTGAAAATGTAATTTTCAAAATTAATTCTACATTGACCTGTAAATTTCAAGAGTCGTCTTGCAAAATTCTATTTAATTTTCCACCGTATTTTTCCATGTAACAGTAAATTTAAATTATCGTCTTGTAATATTCCTCTTTACTTTTTGCAGTAAATTTAAATGAAATGTAATTTTAATTGTAATATTACAAGTAAATTTACATTGTCTTGTAATATTCCTCTTTACTTTTTCACAGTACAATTTCAAAATGTAGACTCCCGAGTCGATTTTCAAAAATACCGACTCGGGTGAGGTTTACTTACCTGCGACTCCCCATCCATGACTGCAAGTGCTATTTTTTCTGAAATACTTACTGGCTAATTCTTTTTTGGTTTGGGTCAGATGAAAAAAGGAAGGAAATAAAGATAACCAATAATATAATTTTATTATAATTTATTTTATGATTTTTAAGAAAATGTAAAATTTTTATAAAAATAGTTATATTTTTAAATTAACTTCAAGGTCAAAGTAAAAAAAAAATTAACCACGCTTTGCAATATTTTGTTATTCTGTAACTTTATGGTGTTAAAATTTTAACCTCGATGTGGTTAATTCAGTAGGTTATATTTGGAATTTTAACTCCAGCCAAATACATGGAGTTAACTTTTAACCAGCTGTAATTCTAACCTCTTAACATCAAATATCCGGAAAAAATCCATTTTTAGAATTAATCATGGCAAGTCTGTTTATTTTAAACCATTTATTACAAGAACAAATTGAACAAAAAGAGGTTGATAAGTGAAAAATTAATATAGGTGACTATAAAATATAATAAGAATAAACCCGATTGGGAAGTTTTCCATGATGACTAAGCATATATGTTTTATCATATTATTATATTTTACCATATCACATTTTATATTCATACAAAATTTAGCATAATAATATTCATTCGATTTCAAGCTTCAGTGGAGTTAATTTCTATTTCCATCTTCCGTATTCAAAAGTTCCATCTCTTAATTATAATTAACATTAACATGAAATAAATATAAATAATAACCTGTTGTAATTCTAACAGAAATAAAACTTCTCATAATTGACTTACAACTTTTATACAATAAACCCATTTGAGAACCTTTTACAGATACATAGAACCACACAAAAATTAAATATTGTGGTAAGCCATCACAACACTGATGTCAGAAGTTTTATTTGCGTTAGAATTACAACAGGTTTTTGTTTATATTAATTTGTATTTATTTCATGTCATTGTTAATTATACGTACTCGTTATTATAATTTCATCCACAATCTAATTCAAAAAAATGATGAAATTTTAAGAAATTCTATTTGCAAAAATAAGTCAGAAAGTTACATTGAAAACATTGAATTGAACTGAAAACTTTAAACATTTTTTTTGGGCTATTGTAATATGTAATTCCAATTACATTAATAAAATCATTAAAAATAAAAATCACGGAATAGTTAACATGAATTATAAAAATTCAATGGAGAATTTTTAAATGTGAAATATGTAGCTTTTGATACGTCTTCCCGGTATTGAACAGGATCGAAGCAGTTTAATGAATTGTAAAAAAATCGAGGTGAATTATTGAATGGATGATAACTCTTCTCATAAAGTCCTAGGTCATAATTGTATTGAATTAAGTGGGTATTGCCATAACAATATACAGTTTGATAATTAGAATCAATAAAAATGTAACAAATATGACACAACAAATAATCACTGCATTCTGTTTGTCCAACGGCTATACAGGATGCTCAACCTAAACCACTGCTATCTCGAGAACTACAAGAGCTACGAGGTTGGTTAAATTAGCAAAGAAATACCATTTTGCAAATCTATTACAAAACTATTAACAAAATAATTTTATGATCAGTGGTTCTCCAAATATGGGACCCAACTTTCTTATTTTAAAAGAGAACATATTTTTTTTATAGTTTTGTTCGGAAGGGATTATTATTCTGAATTCAACGAATACACAGTTTAGTACCCTTCATCACAAAATTTTTGAGAAAAATGCATATTAAATTGACATTAATTGAAATCAAATCGCACAGGAATCAGCGTGCTATAAATGAAACTAATGAACAAATTGTAATATTTTTGTTTGTTTGATTAATTATTAAATGTTAATTCGACTATTTTGTGAAGAATTTTGTTAAATTAGTTAAGATATTATATCTAATATTGATGGACGAAAATTAAAAAAGGTCCGAAATAGTTTACTTTTAAGGATTGAAATATGTATTAATGAGAATGGAGGCAATTTTGAGCAATAAGTATAATTAAAATTGTACTATGTCATAGAATTAAACTGTTCAATACATTTTGATATTCATTTGTTTCATTAATAGCACGCTGATTCCTGTGCGATTTGATTTAAATTAATGTCAATTTAATATGTATTTTTCTCAAAATTTTTGTGATGTAAGGGTACAAAACTGCGTATTTCGTTGAATTCAGAATAAAATTCCCTTCCGGACAAATATATAAAAAAAAAAATATGTTCTCACTTAAAATAAGAAAGTTGGGTTCCATATTTGGAGAACCACTGATAGTAAAAAATTTTGTAATAGACTTGCAAAATGGTATTTCTTTGCTAATTTAACCAACCTCGTAGGTCTTATAGTTCTCGAGATAGCAATGGTGGCACACTTAGATTGAACACCCTGTATAGTTTCCTTTTTTTATAAATCTTTCCTCTAAATGATACCATTTCGGCTACAAACTTAATATCTGCAGAACATTATTTGAATAATTTGTTGATTCTAATAATTGATTACCTAATCTACCAACATCTATAAAATAACAAATATATCATATATGTATTACCGACTGGTATGTTGTGAAGAGAATAAGGTGAAGCATTGAGATTACGAAATTCTGAGGCTGTATTGCTCGAAAGTAATGTAGTGGAAAATGAAGAATTTAAGTAGCTCGTTTCTCCTTGATCAACTAAAGTTTCTGGTTTCCAGACTTGACCTGGTTCCAATAAAATAATAATCACATTATCTTCTAAAAATTCAAGTTCTTCATCAGAATATATTTTGGTACCATCTGCTTCCAGAACTATTGAGGAGCCGTTAGTCTCTAGTTTAGTTGATGCTGAAATAGCAAAAAAATATTTTAGAAGTAGAATCTTGTAAAAGAATCTCGTCTTGTACCCACCTTGTAGAATAAGCGACTCGTAGGAATTTTTTTGTAGGTCAACAATAACAAAAAATTTTCTCTCTCTTGAAATATCCCAAACTTTGAACATTTTTTTTTTTTTTTTGCATCTGTAATTCCAATTGCATTAATAAAATCATTAAAAATAACAGTCACGTAATAGTTACATGGGTTAAAAAAATCCAATGGAGAATTTTTAAATGTGAAATATGTAGCTTTTGATACGTCTTCCCGGTATTGAACAGGATCGAAGCAGATTAATGAATTGTAAGGAAAAATCGAGGTGAATTATTGAATGGATGATAACTCTTCTCATAAAGTCCTAGGTCAGAATTGTATTGAATTAAGTGAGAGTTCATTATTAATCTGATGGCCTATAGAGTGTTCATGATTTCGATACAAATGCATTCTAAAGGTATTTTCTTTTATGAACAAGGGTTTATATTTACACCCCAAATATGGACATTTAAAACGTTCATAATTTCTCAGGTGATTAAACATATGTTTTTTAAAATCTTGAATGTATTTATTATAGAATTTGCAACTTTCAACATTGCAGGGAGGAAATTCAATATGTCTTTTATCAGTTTTATGGTTTCTGTATAAATGCATTTTGAAAGTGGAATATTTTTTAAATTGTAACCCACAATTGTCATATAAACATTTAAATTTTGAATTAACATGGTTCTTATGAAAAATTTGATGAAGGTTATATTTTTGTAAGTCTTCAAAATTTAAGGAACAATTCTGACAACAATACATTTCAAGGACAATAGGTATATAGGATAGAGTACATTCTGCCGATCTAAAACAAGAACAATAATAATACAAATTATTAAATATGACCTCTCGGGTACTGGTAAAAATCATCACAATCAACAAAAATAATGTTTGGTATTTTTGCGTCTTAAAATTGATCCATTGAAGAAAGTCAACAATTTAGAATATAAATCTAAAATTTAGTCATAACAGAATGTCCAATTTTCGATTGACACCACTGGGATTTGGAAAAATTATTATTCTCTGTTCGATGCTGTTTTTAATATGATATATTTGGGGTGCTATGGGCAACACTACCTACAAACTTAAAAGTATCTCACTTATTGTTTACTTAACAGCAAAACTATATATAACAACATTTGTTTGGAATGAAGAACCGTTTCTTTTCTGTTCTACTTAAAATTGCAATATCTCACTTATCATTTATGTTATCAAAGGTCTGCTAATTAATTGATCAAGATGAAGGACTTATGTTGATGAGGCCAAAAGTCAACTCGACTGACAATGCCCAAAGAAAAAGAAGAAATCAATTACAGTAAAAATATACATAACAAAAACCGTGCGAAGTACGAGTACGCCAACTAGTAATACATAAGACAAGACAATAGCCATGCAAGACAAGTTTTAGCAAATATACTTATTGATAAACTAAAATACTTACTTTGTTGGCGTTTTTGTATATCTTTTCTTCTAAATTCTGTCTTCTTTTGTTAAACCGGGAAAACACACACGTGCATTATAAACAACATTTCAACATCCTTTATCGAGTCTTGCGCATGTGTACCTGATGCGTGATCACGTGAACGAAACACTAATTTTAACAAAAACAATACTGGCAATTAACCTATTCATTGAACAAATGTACTCCTTTACTTAATAACCAATAACTTTTAGTTCCATAATATTATAAGGACAATTGTTTGCATAATGATAGTAAAGAATCCAGTACAGAAAAACTAGAACTGCTCTAATTAAGCTTCAAAATTAATGTCTTATTTTTAAGGTGATACCCATTAACCAATACTACTTTGCTTGGATAATAAATGAACTATAAATTAATGTGCTTGTAGGTTCTGGCTATTAAGTAAAGTTTTAGCAATATACTTATTGATAAACTAAAATACTTACTGTTTGCAATTTTGAAAATTCTATCTTCTTTTGTTAAACCGGCGAAATACACATGTGATTTGCATACAACAGGTGCGTTCTGCATAAGCTAATAATCTACGCATTCTGCATAATTTACACAAGATTCTTGTGTAAATGTGTAAATTATGCAGAATGTATAGATTATTAGCTTACGCAGAACGCACCTAACACCTCAACGTGCTGTATAAAAAGAACTTTTTTCTATGATCCTGTTGTTCACAGACTGTTATTGGCACAAACAATCGAGTCGTAGCACGTAGCGCATGACTTTAACGAATAACGCACCTCGTGACAGGAAACTTAATTTTACCGCGGAATTCATAGATTTCAAAAGAGTCAAGAACATTTGCTTAAAAACAAAATATTGCAAAAAATATAAAGCTACCCGTAGTTTATGTTATGATACGAGATTTCATTTTGTGATACATATAACTAAAGATAAGATCACAAACAGCAAGATTCATTTACAACACAACAATCACCAAGGTCACCAGATCTAGTAAAGTATTACAAAATGAAATTTATAATATAATATTCACTGTCCGACGGGTTAGGTATTTGTCAAGATTATTTATCAAATGAACATATACCTTATATGCAGGGCCGCCCCTAGGTGGGGGCAAGTGGAGCACCTGCCCCAGGCCCCGCGCCTTTAAGGGCCCCGCGCTTCGATCGTCAAGTAATGAGGGGGTATGAGCGGATCCTAAGAGGAGGTGATCATCACCATTGGCGCACCCAGGGAGGGGGGGCTGCCCCCCCTCAAAAAGAGGGAAATATATATTTTTTTATCACTACGATCTTAAGTAAATATATGTATTTGAAAATAGAGATGACGACCTTTTTTAGATCATCGCTTGAAATTTAAATAATTTTGCCTTCCTCCCCCCCTCCAATTCCTGGGTGCGCTACTGATCCCCACCCCATGTAAAAAAATTGAAGGAAGAAAAGAGGGGGTATAAATATTTGTATTTTGCTGTTCAATGTTTTTAATACCGCACCCAAGCAAAAATTACTGGAACTACCCATGGGGTAAATAAATAAATATAACTATAGAAAAAAGTAAATTTTAAGAACTGCTTTCTGGAAACTTCCTTTAATTTTAGTAACCGGCTTCCCGAAACCGGTGGTTAGCGACTGGCTGACATCACTGCATGTTCCACATGGAAATAGACGCAGTTGTATCACATTGATTAAAAATCTGCATGCAGTTTTACCGCTGGTAAAATACATACAGATTTTCCACCCGAATCTTAAAATTGCAATTGACAAAAATTTTATTTAATTAAATAAAAAGATATTTTATGACATAACATAGGTCGATAGCAAAACCGTAGCAATGTTTTTGGCGCCCTTGGCAAATAACTGAAATTATCTTAAAATAGCGCCCTTTTTATCTTCTTTTATTTTTAGAGGGCATAAGTTTTATTATAATACAGGTAAAAATGCAACTGATGACCTAAAAAAAACAAAGGTCCTCATTTTCAAAATACAAGTGATGAACAAAAAAAAGATCCTCTCTTCCAAAATACAAGTGAGTGATGAGTAAAAAAAAGTCCTCAGCTCTATAGCGCCCCTTCTCAGGCCACGCGCCCCCCATCAAGCCTCGCGCCCTTGGCACTTGCCCCGATGCCAGGCCGTTCAATGGCTCTGGTCGATAGTATAGATGAGGGAACTTAAAACCTTAACAGACACTCAACAAACTATTGAAACTGCCCAGCACAGCCGGACAAATGTATTTCTATGCGCCCGAGGCAAAGTACCAGTCTTGCGCCAACATCCTGGATCATAACTAAATAAAAAAGAATGCCGAGTCGAAATTATGACCAAAAAAAAGGTGCTAGAATGATTTTTGTGCCCTTACCAACTTTGCGCCCGAGGCGAACGCCTCACACGCCACACCCTAGATCCGGTCCAACTGTCCAGACTGGTTTGTAATTTTACGTGCAAAAATAATTTTACAATAGGAATTGTAAAAACACTTCGTTTGGTAATTTTACTATAAAAAAGGTTTACAATTACTAGGTTTTGGTAATAATAATATTAAAAAATGTAAAATTAATCTTTTTTGCAAATTTCCAGTAAAATAACAGCAAAAATGAAAAATTCCTAAGGTCTGTAAAATTAATTAGAATACTGTATTAATTTTTCTTGACGTATCATGTAAATTCCCTGTTTTTTTTTACAGTGTATGGTAAGATTGACTGAACTTTTATTGTTATCAATTACGAAATGTTGACAATATCCACTGGTTTCTTCTAAACAAGTATTTACTGAATATACTTTGTTTTACTATTTTTACTTAATATTTTATGAATATATTACTATACTTTTTCAAGCCTATGTGGATTATTGTCACAAACTATATTTTAAAGTTTACTTTAGAAATAAATATCTAGAGGATTGATCAGGTGATTGAGCTAACAATAAATTTAGAGATGGGTTGCGTGATAAATCGTAGTTTATGAGATATGATTCACGAAATATTCACTTAAGAATAACGAAATCGTATTCTAAGGACCTCAAAATGTGTTTATCCATGAAAGCAAAGTTCAAAAATTGGTTGTGTATTTGAATACGCTCCTTATCTCTAGCACAAGGTGAAAATATAAAAATAAACAACGTTTAAGTTCAGTAAAATATAGATATTAGGTACATATCTTTAATATAGATATTATTTTACATTTTTGACCATGTTTACAAAACCTTACGCGACTTTGCATTGTTAAACAATGGACCTTTACACAAATAACAATTAATTTTGTGTAAAAACGTAAAAACATTAGGTAAATAAAGATAATCTCAATTTAAAAAAACCGGTAAAAACTTGTGTACATGACCCAGTATAAACATGTAGTGAATAAATAATATATTTACACCATTTCAACAAGGTGGTCCGGTGTCAGCGAGAACCCGTAACATATGTCCGTAGGGGAGACTGTGGACGCACTGGGTAAGGGTTAATTTGGTTGAAATATGACATTTGGTGAGTTTTGAGATAGTCAAACCGTGACTATAACGAAATTCAACCAGAGAAGGAATTTTTAATTTACTAAAATGGTCTATTACTGGTGATATATTTCTGGAATTCTTTTGACGGGATGTCATAGATGTACACACTTGAAAATATTTAAATTATGCTACGAAATTTTAAGGATGTTTGAAATATTTTATCTGCGATATTTTGTACTTTGATAGTTTTAAGAATATAGTAAAAGTTTTTGTTGCTTGTTTTAATAGACTGCGTTTTAGAAATTGACATGAAGTTAATAATAGAATTGCTGTGAATTTTTTTACAAATACTATATATAATCCATTTACGATGTTTCCTTCGCTGAGTAGGCCATAATAATTTTATGTTAACTAGGTTATTAAAAAAAAATGCATCACCTAAATAAATATATTGCTAGTGTTGCCGAATGAATAAAATAATTTTATTAGAATATAAAATATATTTAATATAAAATTATTAGAATTATTTTAATATTTATGAACTTTATTGATACAATTGTCGTAAAATTCTATCTCTGCGATATATGGCTGCATTCATTGCCAAGCCAGATCATCCCGCATATGACCCTGTTCTACAAAATAGGCATACCTAGTCTTACGACAGAAAACTAAGAGCCAGTAGGCCTTTTGGTCTGAGGACTTTCGACATTTTGGGTGATATTGATTTTAATTAGTGCCCGAAATGGCAAATTTCGCTTTGTGTGCTGTTCCACCATGGACGCAGCCACGTCCGCTTGTGAATCTCACATTAACTAGGTTTGATAACCTAGTTAATTTCTTCTTCTCTTGGCCAACAACAATGCCACCCTAATATGACCTACTCAGATGAGGAAACATAGTGAATGGATTATAGCTTGAAAATGCAAGCACGGTCTTGTTCCCCTCAACATTAAAAAACAGGTTATCAAGGTACACATTTACATTTTCTTGAACGTTAATCCGTACCCAAGGAAAAAAATGTTTTTCAGACTCCTCCCGCAAGAAAAATGGGAAAGAACCCAGTCTTATTGTCAATATCTAGGTTGGCCTTTTTATCCTAACGAAAACCTTAAAATACTTCTGGATCAAATTATTACTATATTTTTGTTATTTATTTAATAATTTACGAAAAAAATAATGAAAAATTGTACATAGGATAACTTTTCACTAGATCTTCACAGGTATTTTCGATTTAATTGAATTTTTAAAATAATATATTTTAAATTTTAAACTTAATTAATTATAAATTTTCCTTTAATTACTCAAAAATAAACACTCATTCTTTTACACATTTTAGGAACACGCGGAACACTTGTAGTTTTTCTTATAATGAAATATTGATTTGGAGAAAACGAAATAAGTAGAGTAATATCAATTGATTGTTTATTTATTTTCATAAATTTATAATATAATTAATTTGAAATAAAATTATCACACCATTTATAAAAATTAAAATACAGTTGACATGAGAACGACCTAAAAGAGAGCAAGAAACGCAGTTATAACTGACCTAACCATCTTTTAACAAATATTGATTATGTTATTTAAAATACCGGATGTCTGCGGTTCTTCATTCTAACGTTGCGTTTAGGAGCACATGGCTATTATGAACATAGACGAGGATTTCATACTTGTCTTAACAATGTGCTCTAATTACATGAAAATATATTGTTTCATTCGTTTCAGGTTACAGTTCTCCTATGAGAACATTTGGAAGATACAACAAAAATAATACAATCTTTAATTTTGTAAATGTGGAAGTAAGAAGAAATTATTTTTAGATAATATTCATATAAAATGTTTTAAATATATTTAGAAAATAGCACCAAAACAAGAAGATCCAATCAGATCAATTCTGTAAGAAGTTACTGTATAGTAACGTTACTACAAGATAAAATATTATAAAAAGTGTAATGACTTTCATTCATGATAGTAACTGACCTTGCTCATAGTGACAGATTTAGTTACTATGATCATAGTAACTGAGTTACAGAATTGGTCTGAACGTATTTTGGGATAAAACAAAACAGAGAAGTTGCTTTTTTGAAAGATTTTACTATCGTATTTAAATATTTTTATAGAAATAGTTGCCTTGCTAGGATCTGTGTTAACTCTATTCTTCATCTTAAACACCAACCTTTAATATAATAAATCTCATTTTGTAATACGTAACTAAGAGGGGAAACTTCATGTTTTATGTTGTATATTTATAAATATCATCTTAGGGTTTTAATTGTAAAATCGCATGTTTCAAAATTTTTGATAATTAATTGAATTAAATTATATAATCACAATTTTGACATGTCAATTTGGAATCTGACATTTGTAAATTTTGAATGAATATAACCTTAATATAATAAAGCTTAACAAAAAATTGAAAAGCCAGATTTACATTTTCCATGGTTCCATAAAAGTCCATTTACAACACAATCATCAGTCGCCAGATCTAATAACGTATTACAAAATGAAATATATAATAAATACATTGATGTGTTAATTTAGTTAACACGTGTTGGTTTATTTGAGATTCAAGCAATCGAGTATTTTAAGTTTTTGTTTTTCAAGTAGATAATTTGAAGTTATATTACTCATCTATCTTCAGATAGTATTTCCACTAAGTGTAAAGTATTAACCAGACACTGAAGTTCAACTGCGCATAATTAATGCCTATATTAATAGAAAACTGTATTATGTTGGTATTCATGTAACTTTCCAGTACAGGTATTTCCGGCTTCACAGTACCTCCCATTGCAGGTTTTCGGTTTTATTCATTACAATAGTTTGGTCATCTGATGTGGTCCAATATTTTACAATTTATTTACTATTTAAATTTATAATATTTCGGAATGTGTTTCTTTTTAGTTCCATGCCAGAATTATAAAGACGGTGTGTCACTGATGTTTCATATCCCCTGGTCTAGGGTTTATGATTTCTTTGATATGTACAATATTTTTTTGCTGTGGTTGTAGAATAAATAAAAAAAAAAGGAAAGTGCAACAAACAAAATTTTTTGATCACTTACCCCTAAATCAGGAAATATAAGTAGCACGTATCCCTATATGTTTGTTAAAAGATATATGGGTATATTCTCTCTATTTGAATGGATCTATTCCTTTAGTAAGCTTCAACGGTGAATAGAGATCCAAAAATATTTTCTGTAAATATGACGAACTTATTTAGTTAACTGCGACTTAAACTATTTGTTGATACCGAAGCATAATATGGTTTCTTACTATTTACAAGAAACACAAATTTATCTTCTTGTTTTGTAATTGTGTAATATTTTTCCTCCATATTTATTGTATTGACGTAGGTACTGGTAATAAAGTTCTAAATAAACTATAATTAATTCAATCTAATGGTTAAATAAACTAAAAATTAAATTGATTAGATAAACTGTAGAAAAATAGATAAGAGAAAATTACATTCACAAATCAATATTCTGCAAATTAATGTGTATCTATTGCATTTGACGTCCGTCATTCCTGGATTCCTGAAAGACAGCCTACATAAGTTGCCAATTTAAAAATGACGAGAATGAACAGCTATCTGAACATTGGTCATTGCTTAGTCAGCAAAATATCAAACCCTTGTCAAATATCAATATGTTACCTGTGAAATTCTCTGGAAGTAAGACCACAAGTTTTTGTAACTTTCAATTTTACTATTTTTTTGGTAGAATTTAGAGATTTGTATATAGAAGTAATTTACAAAACAGATGGGGCAACAAATAAAATTAGAAGAAAATATTTAAATTAATATGTTTAGTAATAGACTTATTTTAGAGAGTTTAATAGTAAAACTTAAATCGCATTTATAAAGGCTTCAACTAACCCCAAAATTAATTTATTAGGGTCTAATAGAACTTATGCTAGTGAAAGTAGGTTAGTGGGGGAATAGTAGACTGCTTTAAAATAGTCAGGGAAATCTATCGCTCAATTTCAATCGACAATATCTTTCACCACTCACAATCAAGCACATTGTAAGTGTTGATAAAAAATAATGATAAAAATTGTCTGTACAATTGTCCTCATCATTAACTTCTACCAGTCGAATTTGTTCACTGTTGAACATAGGCCTCACCACTGATTCTCCAAACCTTTCTGTCTTGAGCTAACAATAGTCAATTTCTGGCAATTCTTTTGTCTAGCCCATTTCCACTTTAGGTTTGTTATTCGGCCTGTTGTGTCGCATAGTCCAGTTTGCCCTCTATGTTTTTGTTTTCAATACTAAAAAATCAATATTTAACATTGAATCTTTGTGTGACACATACATAATTTGTCTACCTATTTATTAATACTATTACTATCATTTCGTTAATATATCGCTGTATATGAATTATTTGATCCGTTGTCTTAAGCCTCGTTTGTAATAGGTCCATAGCACAAGTGATCCATAAGATACTGCCAGATACAAACAGATGTTCATATTATAAACAGAACAACGAAAGTCATTCATTATCTCATAGATCACTTGTGCTATGGACCTATTGTAAACGAGACTTAAGCCTGGTTTATAATAGCTACATAACATAACGCATGGCATATAACATAGCAAGTCTCCATAGCACAACGCACAAGGCATAACTACGGTGTTTATAATAGAGCCAGTGTACCGCATTAGTACAGTAGTCGGATCGCGGAGCTCTTGTTGGTTTGTCGTACAATATTGGATTATTTTCCTTTAATTCAACCAACCTCGCTTCTTTTTCCATTTTTAATAAGTTGTAAACACAATAATAACCAAAAAAATATACAAAAACTTATGACAATTGTCAAACACGGCGCATGCTCGCCACTCTCTTCTGTGATTGGGTACGCATAGCCTCCACAAACATGAATGTTCAACTTGGTGAAGTTTTATGTTATGGAGTTGTGTGTCTATGTTGTGCGGTTGTATTATAAACAGGACAACGATAATACTATGTTTCAACTTGATTAAGTTATGGAGCCATTCTATGCATATGCTATGCGTTATGTTATGAGTCTATTAGAAACCAGGCTTTAAGTGTTTGATTGTGTACTGTTGCACGCGTGTTCTCCGGCCCACTATTATTTAAAAAAGAAATGCTGTAGCCTTATTTCGAAAAAGTTTGGAGATCTCGAATCTAGTCTGTAAATGAATTTAAGCAAAAGAGAAAGAATAAAATTTCCTTTTTTCTAATCTGGCCCGTACTTCAAAATTGATAACAGTAGATTCTCAATGTCCAAATAAAGCGTAGAGCAAAAAGAATAACTGTTTCTTTTCCTTCTGCAGTGTGTGAAAATTATTTGTACGGAGTAACGTTTGGCCGAATTACAGGTACTTCTCACTGAACGACCTATCTGTTTAACGACCGCTCGTACTTAAGACCAGCTCTCCAGCGCGGAGATGCACTGAACTGGTCAAATACTCTTCATAAACTGATCACGTTTAAGAATAAAACAAAGCATAACCGTCAAATTCACTTAATAATTCCGGCTGCTTTAAAGGAATCGATGACTAAAATGTTAATATACATGTCTTTTTTTGTGAATATACTTTTTTTGGTACATCATTTTTATAATTTTTGCTCATTGTTTTTTATGTTGTGTATTTCGTTTTGTTCATCCCTTTTCAGAATAAACAAAAACGTTTAAGCTCCTCGCTTATCAACCAATTCGTTTAACGACTTAGTCGTAGGAACGAAATTCGGTCGTTAAATGAGGAGTACCTGTAATTACTAGAACCAAAATTACTAGCATAAAAGACGTCTACAATGCTGCAGTTTTTTAGATTTTACCTTTTCTTAGAATTTTCGTAGATTCTACATTTTTGCAAATGTCTGGCGCCAAATTATTGAATTTTATATTAGATCTACTGAAATGGAGTAGTGCCAGTTTTTCAGGTATCACTGTCCTCTATCTGTTACTTTCATATTTGTCAAAATAAATAATTTGGTTTCATAAATTTTATTACAAATGTGTGACATATAATTTCATTGAAACATTTTGTTGGAAACAAAATATTGACAATTACAAACAAACATTTAACAAATAATTAATCAATAAAAATAGACGAAAAAGATGCTTCTTGACATCAAATTTTAGCTTACACTTAAGTAGTTAAATTTGATTTATAAAGTTATTCAAAAGTAAATAATAATAATTGTTAGTGTTCTATTTAAAAAGTGTAAGGCCCGGTATTATAAACGCTTATTAAAAGTTTGTAGTATATTTAATAATATATAAACTGTATCCTAAAACACTAATAAGTTTAATTAATATACTACTAATCTACCTATTATTTTTATAGGTATCTTTTGATGCTATTAAGTTATTTAATAGCTTTCTTTTTTAACATTTGAAGGTTAAAATATATATTTTCCTGAAAAATGGAAACGGTCTGTCCCATACTCCTATACGTCCTATAGTATAGGACAGACCGTTCGGCTAGACTATGATTAACCGTTCCTGTCCGTTCCAAACATTTTAATGTGGAAATACATTATTTTATACATTTGACAATAATATTGGACTGAGGATGATTGGATTACCAATCGAAACGTCTCGATAAACATTTTTTAATAAATGTATGACGAGTATATCAGGGTATATATTATATTTAGTGCAGAAGAGTATGCAAGTACATTTATTTAATGAATTATACGTATAATATAACATGAAATGTTGTAATCCGATCAGCAGTTAGCAGTATTTATTCAGTTTCTAGTACTATCTAGTAAGTTCTATAAATTCTTCACCAAGTAATGAAAAAGTTATAGAAATGCGTTTGTTAGGGTCAGGAAAATCCAGTGGAATATTGTAATAACTAAGAATTTCGCGATTTCATATTTCCAAAGAAACTACCTTATGTATACTGGCATTAATAAAAGATCATATTGAACCAGTGACATATCGCAATCAATCAGTGCACTAAATCAGTTATTAATTCCATTAAAATATTAGGCATCTTCTGGTTAGTTATAAATGTTGGAGATGAATTTACATTATACATAGTAAAAGTAGATGGCTGTGAAAAAGGGATCCATTATCACTTTTAGCATTATTTGGCTTTATTGCGTCAGTCCTCATTCTCGAGTTTTAACAATCGACAATTTTCAGTATTTGACATTGTTCTTGTTTGTATACTTTTTAAATGTATCCCGTTTTTCTATTTCCATTTTTTTTGCCTTAAAGTTCGTAAAATTGATGCAAATATATAATTGTGACAAGAGAAAACCATTGCTATCGTTGATTTTTTCAACCATATAAATATTTTAAAGAAAATTTGCCTAAATCAGTCCTAAGCCTGGAAAAATGCATAACTATTCAGTGAAAATTTCTATATGACCACTATGAGGAACAACTGAGAGAATTATATCTCGGATTATATAAAGGTTTCAGTGTTAAAAACAGGTAACTTTAACCTCTTATTGCCACAAATTAATAACAAACTACTTAACCAGCTATTAAATAACCTCTTTATAATACCGGACCTAAATATTTGTAAACAGCAATAAATGTCCTTATAATCAATCGCCTTAAGAATTCCGTGGTTGTTTAATTTTTCCCATTATTTTATCCTTGTTAATCATTCTTAAATTGAATGTATTTTACTATTGTATCTTAATCAGCAACAGATCCTTACATTATCATATAACTGTCTATTGTTCAGATTGAATATTACGTCATCAAAAATCTGTTTATTGAGATGTTGATTTATGAGCTCATGCTCATAAAACACAATAGGCAGCTGTAATAATCAGTAAATTATGTGCCGTTTAACACAAAATAAAAATAACTGGAACATTCTAATCCTAAAACGTTCACCGTCTTTTCGTCCTCGTAAAGTAGGCCACAAGTGGGATGAAATTAAATGATGTTATAATTTTAATAGCTAACATATTAGATTCGTCAACTTACTAAAGCAGCGTTTTAATTTGGTTTTTAGACCCTTTTACATTATTTAAAACAATTGCTGAACCAACAGTATTTTGTTTTAAGTATAATTTGATTAATATGCACAGGCTGAGATTTTGTAAATGAAAATTAGTATTATTATTAATATGTTAAGAAAGCATTATAAAGGAATATCATACAGGCATATTCTACCTTTACGGCAGGGTTGGGTAGCTGTCGAATACTGAAAAACATACATATATGACAGTAAATTATTCCAAACATTATTTATTATGTTATAATAAAGCTAATTCACAGCTCTTAAATTAGTCGACTATAGACTATGCATTGTGTATAAAATTAGTAGATAGTTTTAACGTTTAACGAAAGCGTTTACAGTTCTGAAAATGAATGCGTAACGAATATTGTGACATCTATGTTTTTTCGAACCAACTATTATGGAAAAAAAGCATTTGTGACTTTTTTCGAACCCGCCATCAGAGAGATCGTGATTTCTTACTAAATTTAATAACAAAATTATAACCACAACTACAGCAATTCTTTATCGATTTACGATTTCCGAAATTTCTTAAAATATATGTGACAGTATTTTTTAGGTTATGTAAAGTGAGATAGCTAATGTGTGTTTATATGTCTGTCTCATTAAGACAGCGCACTAACTAGAATCGACAAAGCATAACGTATTACATTTAGAGTTCTGAACGGTCGTTCGCGTTACCATATGACAAACTTGTTAGTGACAATCAACAGTGCACAAGTTACAGTCTATGGTCGACTAATTTATGAGCTGTGAACGCAGCTTTAATCTTTTTAACTCTTAAAACAACTGTAAACTTGACATTCATACCAATTTACCAAATAAAAACCCTTAACTGAACATAGCACTGCAATTACTTAACACAAAGTTAAAACCGATGCGATTTCTTCAAGAAACGCAGTTAAATTTTAACAACGTGCTATTTTAGCATTGATGTTAGCTAACGTAGGATTTAGCATTCCTGTATGAAACCGGGCATTTTAGTGTTATTCTGGACACAACTTGTCAACTTTAACAGAGCTGTAATCTTCAAGGTTGCAATATGTCCTATATTTTAACATGTATCCTCCGTTGATTTTGAAACTTTATAGTTCTGTTAAAGTGAATAAAGTCCATTCTACATTATACTTTTTTCAATACTTTTTTCAATACTATCCAACTCTGATGTCATTTCAACTTTTGATACTACAGAATATAGTGTGGGGAAAAAATAAGAGACAGTGAAAAATTTTATATCTTCCAACTCTTATTACTTTTCATTGCCAACTTAAAAATTTTTAGGTTCAGATGGCAGACAACAATTTGGTTATAGTAAACCAATTTATAAATATTGTTTAATTGTGCTAAGTTTATATTTAATTATATGATCTAAATAAACTTCTTATCAACTTAATAAACTACTAAAAGTTAAGTTATAAACAAAAACTAAAAAGTTGGTATTGGTACGACTGAAAAGTATAGAACTGTCAATAAAAATTTGACCGGGGGTAATTTTGGATTCAAATATAAAGTAAAACTCGAGATTTTATATTTTGACTTATAAATTAAAGAAAATTCTTAATAATGTGTTTAATAATAACTTGTATTATTATAGTTATTTACGTATAGAGGGCCAAAAGTAGAAGTTTACACGCGCGGACTGAGTTTGAGGCCCGACGCGTACGGGAGAGCCTAAACTCCTAAGAAGGGTGTAAACTTTCTTTGACCTGAGGTACGTACAACGTTATACGCACAACTGGTAATTTTGTGCTTGTTTTTGATATTGTATAACGTAGTTGCTATGGAATTGGTATGTGATTGTTTGCTATGTAAACAATAAATTTGGCCTATAAGTTAGTTGCTCTAATTATTTTTGTAACAGATAGTGACGAAGATTTTGATAATTATCTATTTTATAGTTTTCAACTGTATTTTTAAATTTAAAAAATAAATTTACTGTTACTTACAAAGGTTCCGAATCGTATATTCGAAAATTACTTTCTTCACTAGTTATCATGAGCGGGCGTTTTATATTTTTTACAGCCCAGCGGGCGTAAAGTTGTATCTGTAACTAATACTTTTACTGTACCAAAATGTAGATTTTAATACTGATGTTATGTTAATAATCTGACCAGATGTGTATGTATAAGAATTTTACCACCGCTAGTAGACTTAACATATTTGTTTCAGAATAAGGGTATAAGTGTAAGTAACTCCGATGTAAATAAACATCTTCGGTCCAGTTGTGTGTAAAATATATTTATAGTATTGTCTACCCACTTAAACATCTGCAATTCTCATCTAAATTCGAACTCATTGTAAGCTCTTGTAAACTTTGAATCTCCGTTTATTATGTATTCTCGTGGTACCAATAAAATATTGATTTTATTGGTCATGAGTTTTTATTAGCTCTGTTCGTAGAGCCATTTATAACGGTTTATTATCGTTAGACGCATGCGAAGAGTTATTTTAACGCATTTCTACGAACTGTGTGCTTGCGTCTGACGATTATAAACCGGTAGAAATGGCTCTACAAAGACACCTATTATCTCCACTGGTGACATTGGAGAAAAGTCCTTAGTTAATTTGAGCATTTGATTTTTAAAGATTTATTTCATTATTACTTTTTTTATATTTTATATTTTTATATTCCATTAATGACAATTCTTATGTAGCTAAAGTCTTCTTTATAAACCTCAGTTAAACAGTACATAATTTTTACTAAAAGTGTTAATATCGTTATATTTTTGCGTCGTTTATTAAATTTATGTCGCAATTCCGCTGGTTTAATGGACTAACGCATGTCATAGCTATAATTATTCACAATATGTTTTAGGGCGATTTTATGACAGTTGAAAATATAGGGGTAGAATACATAGCAAATATTACGAGTATACTTCATATTTTTTTGAGAATCTACTAATGGATTCTCGAACGGATAAGGTATCAAAACACTATATGTATATTTAATCTTGGAGTAAACATATCGCCGTTAGTAAAGCACTGAAAACTTGTAAAGCGACTCAAGGAAGTTGAGCTAAATTATAATACCCTGAAAATATTTAAAAAGCGAGGTAAAAAAGTTATTAATAATTAATTTATTGATCTTAAAATATTTGAATTTAAATATTTGCGGAGCACTGCGGTATATTTAAGTACACCAGTTCATTTTGACCCACACTTTAGCAAGTTCTTCTATTTCTATTCTTACACCGCCCGTTTAAAAATAAACTAACAAAATGTTATATGTAGATTTAATTTAAATATCAGGCAGGTGTTAAAATCCAACGTGGATGTTTTTCTTAAAATATTTCCTCGTGTATTTAAGTACAATTGCTGTATGATCAAGGTTATGAATCAGAATATAAGAATTTATTACTTAAATATCTTTCAATTGTGTAATGGGTTTGACGTTTATTAATAATGCAATATATACTTTTTATCAATAAAATACGATTTCATTCCTTTGCGTGGATAAAACACGTCTTCATATTTTGGAAATTGAGAAAAATGTACACATGGAGGTAAAAGTTCGAATATAAGAGCATTAAAATGCGTATAAAATTTATAATGTAATAATAATACTTTTATGATATATCAGTCACATCGTATTGTAGAACGACGTAAGATCATGTTTACATTTACATGCCTACTAGTAACACGCACGAAACTAGTACGGACCGTCACGAGTTATCGTGGAGACGTCTGACCGTCGATGACGTCGGCGCCTCGTGTTGCCGCCTCCTGGTTGCAGATATCGATGTACGGCGGTTGTTCGTGCCCGTGGCCTAGCGAGCACGTACGCCAATGATGGCACGTGTCGTTGGCAACGTGTACGCCCCACCATCATCGGATTGTGTCTACTCTTTGTAGTTTATAGGTGCATGTGTGTCATGGACCATTGATATTTGGCCGTGTGTGTGTATTTTGCGTTGCATGCGTTTGCAAATTTGTAATTTGCAAGGCTACGTATTATCTCACATTAATGGAGAGGCTCGCTGAGTTACAGCGCTTGATTGGTTGTAGCGCACGTGCGCATTTTTACACACTGTGGTATAATTTACATGTACACGATAAAATTTGTTTACAATTTGTTTTTTTTTTTTTTTTGAAAGTTTTACATGATAAATTACATTTTCCATGGGGGGCTAGCGCACTAAGAAAAAGGGCGCTGACGGGCTTGATAAGGGAAGGGGCGCCATTGCGAAGATGAGGACCTTTTTTTTGCTCTTCACTTAAATTTTGAGAGGTAAAAACCTTGTTTTTATTTACCAAGGGCGCCAAAACACGGCTCTGCCCCTAGCGCAAGTTTTCCTTACTGCGGCTCTGACGATACTTGAGCTTTATTTGAAACACTTTAATACTATTTTCTCAAATAATCCAGAATATCAAAATCGTTTGTGAGGTTATGAGCTAGCCTTGTTGAATTTTCTAATTCGTCGAAATTCACAACTTATCAAACTAACATAATAATAAAAAAAAAAAGAAACGGTTCAAAACTACAGCACCCTTTAATTATCTCCAATCAAACTGCTAATCTGCCGTTAGCAAAAAATAAATATCAGCAATAAATAGATGGTATAAAATATACTTTTAATAAGCTGTTATTTTTAGTTTTATTTTAAATGAAGCGCTGTGCTAATCGACGTACCTGGGACATCAGTTACTGCTATTTATTTAAATACCATTGCAACTAGCAGCAGTAGAAGTGAACACTGGACGTTCCGATAACGAAAAGGTCATCTAGCGAATAATATACACGTTATCCTGCGGCAAGGTCGGCTCTGTTCCGAACAGCCGACTTGCATGGGCGTCACATTCGTTAAAATCGATCAGATTATTTTGACTTATAAATTGATTGAAGATGCGTTCATGTAACGATAATCTTATATTGCCATGGTTGTTTATTGTTTATGTGACTTTTGATGTTTATGTGTCATATATCAAGTTGTTTATCATATTTTCAATGCATATTTTTGTTCTTACTGAACGATGTTGAAAATATTTACTTGGAAGGTAAAGTGATTTCTTAATTGATGGTTAATTGCCTTGATACATATAATTTTTGCTGCTCGTATATATTAAAAAGTTCTATCTTATTAATGGCGGGTTACTAAACAAGTTACGTGTTTTAACTCGAGTTAGTATGCTCTAAAATAACATACAAAAACATATCATTTTAATTTGAGTTAACTCGAGTTGAAACATTTAGCAGCAGACTATAAGTTTTATTAAATAACCAATTTATTTTTATAAATTTATAAAATAGAAACTAGCACTTATAGAAATAACCTGATTTCATATATTAAATCATTATAATGATGAAGGACAATTTTTATAGCCGATTGTTTCACAACCTGAGGGTCGTAACCATTGAAGAGGCAAAGAACCATTTCAATATGTGACTGTGTTCAGTCATGCTGGTAGCACACATAATACTGGTTACTAGGTAGTATTATAGTCCGTTCAAACGCTAGAATGCAGTATTGCGCTTAAGGGAAATGGCAGCGGTGTTGCCATTACGTCATATGTCAATAAACCCAAAATATTATGCGGAATATTATGAGAGTTAATTTACAAAAATCAACTCCACAAACTTCAGGTAACACAGAACAAAAATGAATAACCATTTGTATAATACGGCGAAGACAACCTCGCCAAGAAAGAAAAGGATAGTGTTATTGCGAGAACCCATTAGAGAGTATGAAAAAGAACTACTCCATTTGCCCTATACTGCATTCTAACGTTTGAACGGACTATAGATAGCCGCGTAAATAAAAAGGTTGAGAATCGCTGATATTTTCAGAATCTATTGCTGTGTTTTGCAATTAGCTGTCACCGTTTGGTATCAGTTGTTCCTTTAGATATCGCATTGAACAAATCCTATACCTATAATTTTCTAGAATGGCTTATATTCCGTCTCATTGTGGGATAGTTCTCCCGTACTTCTTTGACCATGTTTTATTGAAATATTAAAATAAACAGTTTAGATTATGGTAAAAAAAAAATATTTATACGATAAAAAGTCTTACTTATCTGTGTAGATAAGCACATAAAAATTATTTGTACATTTCTTTAAGTGGATTAAAAATTTAAATCTTTGCAAAATATCTTAAGAGGCAAGATAGAAGAAGTTAAGAAAACAAGTAGATAACAAGTTGGCACTGTTGTCAAAATCAGCTGTTATTAACATGAAACAGCTGTACGCGTGTACAGTAAATAAAATACGAGAGATTTAGATATAAATACTTCATAGTATTTGCAACATTTACTGAAAATCCAATTTGGTGGTAGTATGATTGTTATAGATGTTACTTGTCATGTACTAGAATCTAGAAAACGTAGTAGAATTTGGGTAATATCATAAGAATAAAGAAAATAGGTTGTAGTCAATCAGGATTGCAGCTGTGAACGCCTTTGATAGTGGTCGCGAAGAATACGAAGCTCAGTGGTCTACATTAAACAAGGAGCTCGCCTGTTTTTTTTTTTTTGTGGCGAGGTTTTGTGTCTTTTGATTCGATGTGCGTGTTTAAAAGGCGTACAATATATTAAGAACGTATCGGTGTATTGATGGTATATTTAATTTTGTTATTGGACAATAGTTGAATACAGTATATTCTTTATTATTATTATTTTTTCGTTACAGATTGTTAAATTTCTATATATTATGTACTCTTGTGGTAAAACTAATTTATAGAATACAGCTTCTGAACTTCTTACTGAACATAAAAGAAATGTTTCTTCGTTTTAATCAAATGGTCTTATATGCGTTTTTGAAGTGGGTAATAAGTGAAATGTTTCAAGATTTTAGTTTTAGGTTATCCTCCCATGCCTCCCGAAATATTCATCTAATTGAAAAAATGCATAGAACAGAATTTGGTTTCTTATTATAAACAATATTTGTCATATACGTTTTTGTTAAGTTAACTAAGGGAGATATTTCAAAAGATTGGTTTTAGGATGTCCCTCCGTAAACCCCAAAATATTTATCTAATTGAAAAAATGCAAAGAACAAATAAGATTTGTATTCGTATTATAAAAAATTTTGTTATACAGATTTTTTTGTTTAGTCAATAATAAGGGAGATTTTAAGTTTTTTAGTTAACAGCTTTAACCCCGAAACCTCCCGTGGAAAGAAAATTTTGAGATTCCGTTATAACGGAATCTCAAACATAGGCTATAGCCTATGTTTGAAATTGTTGTCTTTGCGTGAATCTCGTACAAACAGACAGACAGATAAATTGTTTTTTTTTTTTTGCTGATATCGTCTTAAATGATCTAAAACGTGTAGAAAAAATATAAGGCCGGAAAAATAAAAAAGCAGATTTAGTCTTCAATTTTATTAATATAGGTACCTTGTACATCCCTGGAACGGAAATGATAATTTTTCTTTAATTCCCATTAAAACCAATAAATTAAAATAATTAAAATAACCTAATAAATTGTATCGGTATTGTTGTTAACAGATATATATATATATATTTGCATTATTTTAAATGCACATTTGCCCCCCTTTTGTTTGTTGGCTTTAGCAGCTTTGGCTATTAACCAGGTAAATGCATATTATCTGATCCAAATTATTATCCTCTAGAACAGTGTTTCTCAACATAAAACGCATCGCGTACCAGTAAAATATATAATTTTCTAACGCGGACCACTAATAATAATTGTTGGTTAATTTTTTGCAAGAAAACAATATTTAATGCGCTACTAAATAAATTTATTTTATTTGTAGAAAATCACAAAGTTTACAGAAAATAAACAAAAAATAAATTATTTACATAAAAAATGTGCGTAAAAATTAACAACTGCAAGAAACACGTACAAAAATTTTCACGGACCACTAAAATTTTTCTGCGGACCACCTGTTGAGAAACACTGCTCTAGAACCTGTACAATACTATTAAACATTTTTCCCTTTTCTTCTTCAAACTGAGTGTTTTATTCACGTCGTCAGAAAAAAAAAAGAAGTAAAAATTTATTTACCAATATTAAATGTGAAAATTTGAAATTTATGAATAATAATATCAAATTCATTAATTAGCTTATAGCTTAAATTAGAAATGTTTAGCAAGGTTAGTTGGGGTGTTTGATATTTTGTTGATTTCTTTCCATCAGAAAAGAATAGCATTGAAAATAATATGTCTTTGAAGAAATCTGTAAATAGAAATTTTATTTAAAAATGTGTTTTAAATATTTATAGTTACTCAAAACATACAATTATACTTTCATTGAAATATGAATTAATATCAATGAGTCACAATAAAGATGATTTCATTAGAACAGACAATATTAAAAATATACAAAACTGTTTGCTTGGGATGCAGTCAAGGTTAGGAAGTTTTGCAACTGTAGAATTAAACCTTGTTCTGTCAAATATTTTGATGCTATTCAATTATAGACTTGGCTGTTCAAGTAATTTTATGAATTAAAAATTAGTTGTGGTCAGGGTTATGCGATTGAATACTAATAATTTATTAGCATATGCACGCTATCAACACATTTAGAAATGGATTGAGGTGAAACACCTATATACGGCATTCAATATTACTAAATATTTGTGATAAAATATCTGTTTCTCTATGTATACATTCATTTAATAGACTTCAGTTTAACAGAATCCAGAATGAATAAACAAATCTCGGAAAAAATCAATGGAAAAGTCCAAAGGACAAAATTGCAGAAATAAATACCAAGTAGTTGAATCAGAGTTTCTTTTCTGTTATTTATTTAACTTTGGTTGCTTCTTTCATGAGATTTTTTCCTGTAGTTTCCTTCACATTTTCCCTGTTGTTTTAACGCGTACTTGAAATAACAGTATTATAAAGAAACATGGTAGTTATATAAACAATTTATAAACAATGAGTTAAATAAAACTAGTATTAATCAGGTAAGAAGATTTAAGAATAACCGCGGCACCGTGGTGAGATGGTTGTCTACGGAATACAGGCACGCGAGTTCAAATCCTCTCCACCTTCTTCGGACTTTTATCTTCCGATATTGTGCAATCAGCTCTGGGGAGTCAATACTCAGCCTCAAGTATTCAAACTTAAATGAGTACCTGTTTATACATGAATAATAGGACCGGTCGAAACTTCACCTTGGCCACGTGGGTTTCATGTGTATGGGCGGAGGTCTAGAAACGACTAGAATTTAGATGTTGGGAATCTATTATTGTTATTATTTAGTTATATTATTAATAATAAGCGATTTGGCAAAAACCCTTTCAAATGAACAGACCTAGTTTAATAGTATTATTCCGAACACAGTTTGTTAACGTTAACAACATTTTAAAGTTTTAAAGTCTAACGATGTTGTATATTGTAACATGTACTATAGTTTAACCTTTTAAGTTTACAGCGCTATAAAGTGAACTAGTTGTGTTCAGAATAACACCATTAGATATGTATGTTATACGTCGAAAACTATTATTTTGTTTTATTATTATTAATATTATTTTTTTATTGTTAAAATTTTTGTACAAAAGTTAAAAGTTTTTGGCTTGGCACTTTAAATAAATAAATAATAATAATAATAATAATATTTTTGATTATAAAACAATAATTATTGCTTATCAATACCTAGGTGGTACATAGGTCAGAGAAGGTTAATTCTCCATTTTTATACATCCGGCACTACATGAAAACCACGTGGTCAGCTACAAGTAAGGTTCAGTTATATTACTCTGTATGATCAGGTATTCATTTTAAGTATTAAATACTGGAGGCTGAGTAGACCCCTGAGTCGTGACTTGTATAACGTGAATTCTCTTTTCTGTACGTCTCTTAATTTAATTTTTGGCATTGCACAAGATTTCTTGCTGCGTACAACCGAAAATTCGCGCATCCGGTTTAACCGTTTGGAATGTCTATCTTCTAGGACGATTTCCCTTTACCTTGCTTTGAATAATAAGCTGATTCAAGTTGTTATTTCGAGTTACGTGCCCAAAGTATTGGAGGATTCTTTTTTAGGCTATTGACAACGGTCTCGTTTGAATATTGATTGTTTCCATTATACAATATCGGAAAGCGAATATTTCAAAGTAGAGGTTGGGATTTGAACCCACATATCTGTGCTCCGTAGGCAACCGTTTCACCCTCCTATTTATTGAATGCCTCAAAGATGCATTATTAACAATAAGGAACAAATTATGGCTGACATATATACCCCGTTTCTTTCTTTGATCACTTATCGGGTTGAAGTCCTCCATCTTGATCTGTTAATTTTCAGGTCTTACCATGTGTCCTGTATACAATACTTTATAGATCTTCGGTTAGCTGATCGGCCGTTTCTTTACTAATTTATATTTTCTCATTGAGCTTCAAGTTGTGTGCAATTACTAAATGAACAAGATTTACAAATTTATTAGCTTCGCATCCCCGTTCACCATTAACTTAAATTCCCACACGTTTTTGATTTACTTAGCATACTGGATTATGTCCTTATATTCTACACATAATCTAAACTATTTATCTGATCTGATGATACGAAAACTTGAAAAACTACTCAATAAATTTAGATACATCCTTTCACGAGCTTGCAAATATTCCCACACTATACTTACTATTAAATTAAAACATTATCTATCAATTGAATGTAAGTCACCGAAACAGGTGCTGCATCCTTTACCATAATAATTCTTCTAGCAGTCTTACCTTTAACTCCTAATATAGTCTGTATCCTTGCATTCCGTATTGTAATCCTTATAATTACAGACAAAAGTTTCCGATTACGTAGATTGCTCACAAGTGGCTTTACAGCTGACCTACTTAATCTAGCGATTAGATTTTAGTTCATGATGAACTGGATTAAAGTGCAAGAATTAATTGTGTAAACAGCTGTACGATGGGTAATATATTACAAAATGGTTTTGCAAATTTTGACACTAATTAAAAACGAACATTTTATCTAAGATTTCTCTTAAATATGTCATGATCCTGAAGCGCCCATGTTCCTACAATTTTTTTACCAGAATTTTGTATTTCTTTCAGATGTTACTGATTTGAAAGTAAATCTCATTTAATTGACCAAAAATGTAATATTTTAATGCAGTTAAAACATTTTCGAACCTCTTTCATTTATTTGTTTTCGGAAGAATAACTAAAATAGGCAGAAGTCAATACCTTATTACCAGAATGAAGACTAGAGAGCGGAGTTTGTTAGGGCAACAATTTACGGCAAATAATCAAAAGGCCTTTATTGCATTTATTCCACACGACGTAAAAAA
This sequence comes from Liopterus haemorrhoidalis, assembly GCA_963971575.1. Taxonomy (NCBI): domain Eukaryota; kingdom Metazoa; phylum Arthropoda; class Insecta; order Coleoptera; family Dytiscidae; genus Liopterus; species Liopterus haemorrhoidalis. The sequence goes on from OZ020618.1 coordinate 34,097,848, forward strand.
TAAGCGCTGTATGGTGAGGACATTGCTAGGTCAGGCGGAATAAGTGCAATAAAAGCGGCAAATTATTAAACAATAGTATATTGTGCAACTAGCGCGGAATGCCATATATTCCGCACGAGAATGAAGTTGCAAATCAATTCAAGCAATTCAAAGTTTGCAAGCAAATCATTCGCAAATTATTAAACAATAGTATATTGTACAACTAGAGCGGAATATGCATTCTGCGCGTGTTGCTCCACTATGCTTTTCCTCCGATTACCATTTTTCAATAAATAAATAATCAAGAAAAAGTACAAAAATATGGCTAACAGCCATTAATGCGCGCGCAGCCAATACGGGAATGAAAATTCTCGGAAATTGTACATGCGCATTGCTGTGAATTTATTCTTTCCCGCACACCGCACGTGCGCATTGGGGCGCATTTATATTTTCCGCATCGCCTGCGCGCGCATGAGGGTAACATGCGATATTAAACTAATTTCCTGTCAACTAACAGTATCGAAATGAGACAGTTCCATAGTGGATGTAGGAAAATATTTTTCCCGCTTTTATTGCACCTATTCCGCCTGACCTAGCAATGTCCCTCACTTGCACACTGCTTATTAGAAGCACAGAACACATTAACAGAAGTGCCATCTCTGTGTCAAAATTTTGTTCAGCTTAAGTAACGCTAACTAGAGATCCACCACGTACTAAATTGAATGAAACCGCGAAATTTGAATGTACTCATATTTATCATTCCAAAAAAATTACAATTGATAAAACATGAATACATTTTCGGTTTACATAATATTTTAATACAATTCGAAATTGTAATAAAATTGTATATAAAACGAAAATGTATCCATGTTTAGTATTAAAAAGGGGTTATGGAGAAACACATAATATAAAATTGAGCTTTTTATTGTCACTCGTACATATATAATAATAATAATAATCTAACATACATAATCATATAATAAGGTACATAAATAGCATAGTTCAGATGTCGGCAACCTTTATAAAGAAAAAAAGTATTTGCCAATATTTGCAATCAATCGAACATTTCAAATATCAAACATCACCAACAAAAGTAATAATTATACTATACATATAGTAAGTCTGATTTCAACTAATGGGCCAATATTTGCAACAAATATAATAAATATATGATTGATATCGAACATTTCAAATATTGAATATCAAATCAGAGTCGCAGTAAGGGGGGGGGGGCGGTGGGGGCGACGGCCCTGGGCGCATTAAGGAAAAGGGCGGACGGGCTTGACTAAGGGGTGCCATTGCGAAGGCGAGGACCTTTGTTTTTGCTCGTTACTTGGATTTTGGGAGATGAGGACCTTTTTTAGGGTTTTGTAGGTATGACCAAAAAACCCTTATATCGTCATTTTGTCGTCTGTCTGTCTGTCTGTTCGGTAAAAATTGTAGCCAGACGGCTAAAACTAGAGAGTTGAAATTTGGCATGCTTATACAACTCTTTGACCCGCACATAGGAAAAATACTAAAACATCTAAAACACATATCCCCCTAAAAATATAAACAAATATATGCTCATCGAAAAAAAAAATATTTTTTTACAATTCTGTGTAGGGTATCAAATGAAAGCCCTTGGTACGTGGATTAACGATCAAAATTTTATTTTTGCAAAATAAATAATTTTGAGGCGATTTTTGCCAAAATTGTGCAAAAAAATTTTTGTCCCACACCCTGTAGCCCAGATGGTTTAAACTAAAAATCTGAAAAAATTCTCAGTAATGTACATTGGTGTGAACCGGAATAGTACAACAGGAATTTTTGATCAGATTATGTTTTCGGAAAATAACGCATTTTTTGTGTTTTTAAGTAAAATATGTAATATATTTAATCCGCTATTTAACACAGTTAACGAGTGATCCTGTATAGCACAGTGGTAGCGTTGACGCTTAGTGAATTGAAACTACTGTAAGAAACTGTGTTCGAATCCCGTCATTTTTTATTTTTTCAGTTTTTTTTTGCATTTTCTAGTTATATTTTGGTAAATGTTGCATTTAATTTTTAAAAGCGTAAATTTAATAACCAGTGGGAAGTGTTGAAATTATAATTTAATTCTATATTTGAAGGTATCAGAGGGCGAGGCTTATGATTTAAGCAACCAATGGAAGCCATAGGCGCAATTTTCAATATCTTAATGAACCTTGCGTTATAAAAAAAATACTGCACATATTTAGAAACTTAAATAATGGATTAGGCATTCGAATTAAAATTCATAAAAAAATATTTTGACATAAAATCTGTTTTGGCATCCCAAATAATCATCACACAGTTAATAAATACCTGCGAAACCCTGAAATGTGTGAAAATTCACACTTCACATCATTTTTTTTTTTTTTTCTCATCACTTGAATTTTGGGAGGTGAGGACCTTGTTTTTATTTGCCAAGGGCGCCAAAACACGGCTCTGTCCCTAGCGCAAGTTTTCCTTACTGCGGCTCTGTTCAAATATCGATCATAACAAAACAAAACAAAAAGTAAAATATACAATACATATAAGTTTGATTTCAGCTGATGGGCCAATATTCTAATTAATATATTATTGATCACTAAAAATCTTTGCACCACAGAACATTAAACACGCCACGTGCAAGTCGCATTCACAATAACTGCCATATTTAAATAGATAACATTTAAAATTCCAGTTTGTGGAGTATTTAGTGGTGGTGGGTGGCGAGGGGGTGTCCATCACAACTGCCTCCTGGTGGAAATTGTGGGCTATACTCATCAGGTAACCGCCACATGGTTTTGGCGGGGTTCGAAATTTTTGTATACCGATGACACAGGCGTGATTTGAAGCATGTCATCACCTTCGACTGTACATTTAACAAGGAGCTTGTGTCCTTGTTTTGTGGTGGAGGTACTGTATAGTATATTTAGTTTTGTTGTTGCACAATAGATGGATACACTGTTTTCAGTTCAATTAAATATAAAATATTAGACTAATTAACGTGGCAGTTTTTAACTAATGATTTTGAACTTATTCACAAGGGAAATTTTCAAGTGAAACATATTCAAAAACAGTAACTATCCATGTAGTATTTTGAAATATGCAAATGAATGTTAATTTTTCATTTTTAGACCCAATAATACCACTGCGCCTTTTTTGAAACCCACTAACTATGATTACCCCAGTGGTTTTCAAGCAGATGTAATTTCATGTAAACTTAAGTTGGAACTGTAAGTTGCTAATCATAAGAATAAAAAGCATAGAAATTTCTTGCTTACGGTATCCCTATAAATGTATTAGAACCGTGATTATAAAACTTACGTGGACCCCTTTTGACAATTTATTGTACTTGCAGATCAGTCGCTCATTCCTAGGTGCGCGCCTGTTGCAGATTCATAACTAATAATTGTTAAGAGTCAAAAGAAAATTGAATTCAGTATAATTACGATTGTAAAATTAAAATACAAATAAGTAAGTTTAAAAAATTGTTTTAACATAAATAAAACAAATATGGTAATATATGGAGTGATATAATAGTATCAACCGCGGATCTCATTTACTCTTTCGAGAATTGTCAGTGGTCCCTGGATCCAGGCCCGACCAAAGGGGGGTGGGGGTAGCCGGGAAAATTCCCGGGGTTTTTGTGGCCCAGGGTCCTGCGCAGAGTGGTAGGAAGTGAGGACTTTTTTTTTTGCACATCACTTGTATTTTGGAAGTGAGGACCTTGTTTTTTTTTCTCATCACTTGTATTTTGGAAGTGAGGACCCCAAATGTCCTCTCGGCGGCCCTGCCTGGATCACACTTCGGTAAACACTATATGAAAACATAGATGAAACGGTCAGGAGAGTAGAATAAAAGAACGCGTATGCTTTTCTGTGAAACTACTTTGTTTTGCAATTACATGCGTGTTTCAGTATTTTTATTATCAGACAAATAGATGTATACACTGTTTTCCATAATTTCGCGTTACATTGAGTATATTATATACCCTTGTTGTTACAGCAAAATATAAAATAACTAATTATTCAAATTCTAAATGATATGTCCTTATTTGCGTTATTTTAATTGTTGAAGGACCTTGAAGCTCTAAGTCCGAAAACACCCTTTTCTTATCGTAATGTTTTTACGATAAGCTTAGCACCAAGAACTGACCAGCTTGTCAGGCGCTAACCTCGATAAAAACGTTGAAAACCATTGTGTTACTGTACCGTCAGCAGTCAGCACATCCCGTTAGCTGGTTAGCCGTTTAGGTACCATAGGGCAAACGGAAATGCCAGTGCACTTTTTAGCTACAAGCAACGTGGTAAAGAATAATAGTGAAATTTTCTAGAATATATTCATATTGGTTTCACTAGCTATAGTGAGATAAATATTCATGGCGTCCTTGCAATGTTTTTATACATATGTTATTTTAGTACTTAGTTTCACATTTTTAAGTAAAATTGATTTCTTATCTTTTGTATAAATAATTTGAAATAGTAATATTTAAACAGTTTTTTACTGTACTTTTAAAACTATGTATCTAGTATTTAGAAGGTCAAATAATATTTTTCAATAACGTTCGTTTTTTACCATCTGTAATTTTTCATTATTTTATATGGTAAAAGTAATGTATGAGACATTCTTGTTAAGGTTGTTAAGTGCTCTTTTGACTTATTTTTAAAAGTCACTTGTTAATAATTTATTTAAATACACAAGTTTATTATATTACTAAAGTTATGGAATTCTGTTTTATAGTTTTTTTCATATATTGTCTGTGGGCTTGAGGTCGTCTTATGGCCGTATTGAGAAATTGAAATTTCTGTCTGTTTGTCTTTGTGGGTAAGGGTCTTAAACCTCGTTTATAATGGATACCTAGTACAGGGGGTCTATTCTGTAACTTGCAGACAGTCGCTTTGCACACTGTCATCCGATTTTCAACCAATAGGAGGTGTTAATAACCAGTATTTTCAACATGACAGTGTGCAAAGTGACTGTCGGTAAGTTACAGAATAGACCCCTAGGCAAACATAAAAATAGATTGATGTCGAATCGAAAAAAAAAAATGTTTAATTGCTGGGGGGGGGGGCAACTAATTTAATATCTCGGGATATTACTTTATTTAGTTATTATTTAATTATACGCCTCGTATACGTGTGATGTATATGCATTTTTTGCTCATTTTTCTTTTGTTTCTTGTACTATGCTTACCTATTATACTCCGTTCGAAATCAAGAAGTAGTAATCATGCAATGTTCACGTGATTATTTTGACGAACTCTCTTCGTCGTTCGTTGGCTGTTGAGCACTAAAATTTAAGTGTCAGCCAATTGGGTAGCGACTTTAATCTTTCACTTGATTTTATTACTATTTATGCATTTCGAACAGGATGTACCATAGTTTTTCAGTAATATGATTTTGTTAAAACATCATAAAATGACAACAGAACTTCTTTCAAACAACCAATCTTTCAAATATAACAAGGAAATACAATTACAAGACAAAGCAGGCAAATATTGAACTTCGTAACTTCTAGCTTGTCGTATCACAGTTTACTGAAACACAGGCCTTGTTGCCAAATTGTAAATCAAGCACGTGTATTCAATCACATATTTTTTGTATGCTTCATCGCCAACTGCTCGAAAAGTAATTAATTGTGTTTTGGCAACGTTAAAAATATTTTGTATTTCTTAATGAAATTATAATATTTTAAAGATAAGTAATGGCATGATAAAATATTAAAAACAAATTAATAAATTCGTTGGCAGAATGTAGGTTGAAAAGTATGTACCTTTATACCTATATAATCCATTCACGATGATTTCTCATCTGAGTAGGCATGGTGGTATTTTGTTGGTAGCTACGAAAAATTAAATTAAATTCATAAAAAATAAAATAATTTGAATTCTAAAATAACATTCATGTGACATTCTATAAAAAATATTCATTTGGCAACACTGGCAATATGATGGCAATTGATATATTTTTTTTTAATAAGCAACATAAATACAAATATCAGGGCCTATTCAGATGGGGAAACATTATGAATTGATTATATGTATATCATTTTGGGGGTATCAGGTGCGTGGGTTAATTAAATATAAAAATTTAACTAACCAAAAGTGACCAAAATAGATGAATGTATCTTTCTAAAGCAATGCTTCTGTAAGCGTGGCCCCTAGCGGAGCCGCGAAACGGTTAACTGTCTCAAAAACACTTGCACTAAAAGAAACTTTTATAGTTATTCTAATTTTTCCCAGGCGGTTTTGACATCAATGAGTTACATGACATAATGGTCCAGACGCACTGTTTTAGGGCACTGGTAGTAGAGTTAATTTTTGGCCTCGTACAAATCCTCAATTTTGTATTGTTAAGTGTCAGCTGTTTCCATATAGCACTATCCCAATTGTTTCCAGATTTCATGACCATATTTTCAATCTGTTTTCATTCAGGAGTAATATGGTCAGTAGTACGTCCATTTTTTTTTTTTTTGCCTACACAGAATGGCACCTATTGTTTATAGCCAGTTGCGAACGGCTAAGCAAGATCTGTAATTTGTATAAATATTTTTACACAAATTATTTGACATAGCCAGGAGTTCAACTCACGTCCATATCTATGCTCTGTGGTCAAACAGCAAGTACGAACGATATAACGCTTGTGGCCACTGGCTTGCTCCTTTCTTTCTTCCATGTATCTTTTATATTAATACTCGTTAGATCTTCTGCTAGCTGATCACTTTACCTTATACAAAGTCTTCTAACTAGTCGTCACATGTTCAATCTTCTTTTCCAGATCACCTGGGTCGTTAGTTCCTCTTTTATCCTCATTGCGTGTCTTAATCACTAATCTTATGCCTTTTATTTCCTGTCTGAAGTCTTAAATCTTAAGCAGCAAATAATTTTATATTTCACTGGCCGACGCATGTCCAATCTTTCTTCCCAAACTTCTTTACCGTTTTCTATTCTTTCATTTTTTTTCCCCTTGTGATATCCACTACAATCGTTAATTCAAAAAAATCCATGATCAGAAATTTTCTCGAATAACATTTTTTCAAACAGCGAAAACAATTAATATTTCTATTTTTTTTTTCAACTTATTAAATATCTAAATTATTGTGACGGAATCCATTTGCATGCAGTCTATGTGGCGGCCGCTTGTCAAAAACTTTTATATGTAACTTAAAAACGATTACGCCATCAACAAAATGCTATAAACCAATTTGTTTGAAATTACATTTTCTACCAGAAAGTTTACCTACATTTCCCTAAATATTATCGTTCAGGGAATAATTAAGTTTAATTGTGGTTGTTTATGAATAAACGACACATATTTTGTAACTCCCTGAAACAATAAAAATAACTTTGAACATTTTTTTAACTAAACCAAGCTACACAGACTTATCTTGTGTTGATGGTGTCGACTCGAGATTAAGATTATGCGTTTAGTTTATAGTACATCAGATTAGAACCATTTAGCGCAATGGTGGACCTCGAGCCAGATTTGCTTCATTTGAGCCCCTAGATAGAAGCTATTATACGCCCACGCCCCCTCACAGTATAATAAGTAACATAAGTAACTTCTTAGGTTTACCTGTGTGTAAATTCGGCACTGCATGGACACTTTAAAAATCTGATTTAATGTATAGCCAAGTCGTGCATACTTATACTACCAGTTAAAATTAATATTCAATGTTGTTTAATTATTTTGTATTAAATAATCAGAAAATATAAATTTTTATATATCGCTCCAAGCGTGGACTCTTAGAGAATCAACAGTAGGGCCATGGGCCCCAGATTAAGAACCCTGGATTTCGCGAAATATAAGCCAAGGCATCCAACAATTTTTAAATTTTTATGCACAACGCCCTATTTTGTACAGTTGAAAATGGTCGATAACAAAAAAATGTATGGCTTTCAGTTAAGTTACCGTACAGTAATCGTGGAATAGTTTTTTAAAGTTTTTGTCCAGAAGGTAATAATGATGGTGCTAATGAATATAATTGTCTTCAACAGAATTTTCTTAATCTATCTACCCAGGAGGAAACCTTGAAATTCTTTTAAAATTTCGGCTAACCCCGAACGTTTGTTTAGTATTTACTACTACATTTACTACAAATTTTACAACAGATATAACGCTTTCATTTTTTTTTTTTTTATTGATTTAACAAAATAGATAGACTTGCGCACCTCTGACACACAATGATATTTGGGGAGCCGGCGCGCGAATTATAAAATATTTTTTTTTTTGTTGTCAGTAAAATTTTCTTGTAGAACTCCGGTTAATAAACCCTACTGTAGGCATTCTCTTTTTAAAATGAACAAAAATCAGGCTCAAATCTCAAAATATAGTTATCTGAATTTTCTGTTTTGTTAGCAAATTTTGCTATCTATATATTTACTGAATACTTTTACATATAAAAACTATTAAACAAAATATAAAAGATCTTAAATCGCAAATTGTTCGATCACAGAAGCAATTCCTTGTTTCTGAAACCGTACTCTTTTCAATATAATTTAGACTAAACTCAGGAGTGCAATATAAAACTACAAAGTTTCAAAACTGCATATCATTAAGCCTCGTGGAAACGATTCAGGTTTGTGGAACTGTCAACTACATATACCTTTCTCCCAATAAAGAAACCAAAATATTTCTCGGAAATACCAGAGAGGTATTGAGGGGAAGTTGATTTCCGCGAAAACTCGTTGGGCCAGAGTCAGTTTCCGTGAATAGGAATCCATGATTTTAACTCGTATTCAGCTTTTAGTTTACACTATGAGAACCGATGTCGTTTACTTGTGAACAGATACTTGGCAAAGCATTTTTTGAGAAAGTTAAAAAAAAATTATTTTTTAAATACATATTTTGATAATGTGAAAGTAGATAAATGTATTCATACGAATGTGACAGACTATTTGATTATCTGATTGTATTGTATTTATTTTCTCACTGATAATATATCAATTATTTTCCTAAAATAATTTAAACAATGTTCAAATATATCACGCACACAAGCAATCTAAGGGATGTCCTTCAGGCACAAATTCGCTTGAACTCCGAAGGAACGCATTGTTATTAATTATGGTTTTATTACAAGATACAATACACCAAAAACCTGATTGAATCTAATATAGCTGGTGTACCAATGTTCAGAATAAGTTTTTTTAATAATTATTGGTGTGCATAATGTTAATATAAGATTTAAGGGCACCCTTTCTCCACCTTCTTACAAAACTGCAACATTTAAACAGGTTTTCATTTGACATTTGCGCTAATTATAATATTATTCCTCATAACCTTAAATCTTTTAGTTTAATCTTTTTTAAGAAACATAAGTTCATCTGGGATAAGAATTTATAAAAGTTTCTAAAAGTCTTTACTTCTGATTTTGGTTCATCTTGCCCTTTTAATTTCATTGTTCTCTTCAAACTTAATTCTACCTAAAGCCGCATTCAGAGCTCTTAAATCAATAGCATATAGACTGTAAGTTTGTCATAAGGTAAGACGTGAAACCGTTCAGACTTCTAAATTTAATACGTTGTTCGTTGTGGATTGTGGATAGTTTTCTAAACTTATGGATAGTGAGATGTTTTAATGAGACATACATAAACACATTGGCTATCAAGGTCTATCAGTGACACCGTAGTTATCATATGCCTTTACATAACCTAACATAATGTCATCATTAACAAATCTTTTTGTTTATGACAACTGGTTCTTTTTGTAAATATGTGCAATATTTTTATATTCTTTCTTACTTCTTTAGGGCTCATGAGGAAGATCAGTCCTTGTATTCTGACAATGACTGATCTTGCGCCTTAATCCATTGTATTAATTATTATTATCATTATTATTCGTAACATTCTACTTATAATTTTGTACTCTGGATATAAAATTAAAAAATTAAAATTAAAACTATTTAGGGACATCTCTAACTTAATAACTACATTGATAATCAAGAGATATCTGCAAGACTATCAAACGATGCAAAAGGATTCGGGAGTTTCATTTAAAATAATAAAAGCAAAAAACATCTCTCAAGCTTTAAAAGTGTAAATTTATAGAACAGTTATAAGGCTAACGGAACTACATATGTATGTACGTGCGAACTATGGATAGTGAATAAATATGATCAAAATAAACTAGAAATTTAGGACTGGATAATACTCTACAGCAGCGGTTCTTAACCTTTTTATACTCGGGACCCCCCCAACTAGCCTACAATATCTTCTGGACCCCCCAAGAAAATTTTTGAAATAATATTTTAAATGTTCTTAATAATTTATTGTTTAATAATTGAGTTTATTGTAATTTTAAAAGCAAAAACTTGTAAAAATTATTTTTTATTCTATTAATTACGGGACCTACTAAGGGCTTTTCGGGACCCCCCCATTTAAGAACCGCTGCTCTGCAGAACATTTTTTTCTGGTAATAGTATTGAACATCCTCCACTTTCATCCTTGGTGTGATAGCTCGAGGTTAGCCTAGGCCTAGGCCAATGTTTACAGGTTTTATGTACGCTAGAAATGTACGAGTATATACACTAATACTTTAGTTAAGAATTAACTTTTTAGTTAATACCTAACTTTTACAGAAATTTAGTGCCCCCACCATAAAACATGCAAACACACTCCTCCGCTATTGTACACTCTAACACAGGCGCGCACCTAGGGGTGCCCCCCCAAGAGCTCCAAAAACTTTGTCAAAATACAAGTAAGGTTTTTTTAGGTCATCACTTGTATTTTCGAAGTGAGGACCTTTTTTTAGGTCATCACTTTTAGTTTAAAAGTGAGAACCTTTTTAATAATTTAAATAATTTCGTCTTCTGAGACCCAACCAAGAAAAATTCTTGGGTGCGCGCCTGTTCTTATATCCATACTCCTCTCGTCTAAATTCGAATTTCTGTGTATTACGTACACTTGTGATAACGAAAACTAACTGTAAAAGAATGAGAGAGGGGGCAATATAGGCAACACCATATCTAAAATAAATAAATCTACTGACATGTGTATGTCACTTAGCACATGCTCAGCTTTTTTCGAGTTGAGAGCTCTATCTTTTGATAGCTTTTCAAACCAAACCATTAAGCATTTCTATGATGATTACCTATTTTTTATAATAACATGTAACATACAACACTTTATTTTGCAGAATAATTAGTAGCATAACTTAATTTTCCTAGAATCCGAATTTTTAAAACTATTACCACTTTTTACTTAAAACTCTTTTATATACATTTGATGAAATTGTTTTAATCACTTCTAAAAAGTGAGCGAGCTCGGTCCCTAGTGTGTTAAGTTGCATCCTACATTAACGATTTTAAATTGAGTTCGGTATAACTGGGGAATATATTCAGAGCTTATAGTTTTCCCTGTATAATTTATTCGCGGAAATCGGCTGTTATCTTTGGTATGTAAATATTTATTAGAAACGGTAGAGATTATGTACGCACTATTGAAAACATGTTGTTACATGACTTTACGTCATATAAAAAGATTTTATTAAAGTTTTGTTCAAAGAATTATTATTGCTGAGTATTCTTGTGAAGGTACTTATTAAATGTAATAATATTTTTTAATTAATGGAATCTCATTTCAGTATAAGATATCTCATTTTGAAAAGTATTCATTATGATGTGATATTTCAAATTTGTTTTTGCTTTTTGTTTTTACTTTTTTTGAGGTTATGTTGCATAATCTTATAACAAAAACAAAATACAAAGTATCTTTTTATAAGGATTTACGGGTAAAATTATGTTTTGGTTTTCGTTAGCAGTTCAGTATTCATGGGAAATTTAGTCACAGCATCAACAAGAACAAGTGGAAAAGACCTTTTCAAATCTCTGACATGTGGTATAAAAAAATTTATCAGTAGGTATATTTTGACTTTCCCTTTTCATTTCAATCTTCTATATTAATAAAATTAGAGGTTATATCTAATTTTTTATTTTTTCTGCCTCATATTTGGTTTCTACATGTTTCAGATGATTATAAGACAATATCCGCAAAAAAATTATTTTGATCAGTCTGTCTGTCCGATATTCTCACAAAAACGGCTGAACTTATTTTCATGTAATTTGGTATGATTATAGAGTAGAAATCAGGATTTGCAGTCTGTTTCGGGGTGTTTATTAAAAAACTTTAAATATCTCCCTTATTATTGATTTAACAGAAAAATATAAACAACAAAAATTGTTTATAGTAATATAACAAATATTTTTTGATGAATGCGTTTTTTCAGTTAGATGAATATTGAGGAGTTACGGGGAGGGTATCCTAAAAGTAAAATCTACATATAGCTCCCTTATTATTGACTTAACAGCAAAATCATATATTACAAAAATAGTTTATAATAAAAAAGCCATTTTTTTATTTTTATGATTTTTTTCATTTAGATGAATATTTGGGGAGTTACGGGATCTCCCTTATTATTCACGTAACAGCAAAAATGTATATGACAAAAATTGTTTGTAATAAGAAAATAAATATTTTTTGTTTTATATACTTTTTAGATTGGATGTATATTTGGGGAGCTATGGGGAGACACCCTAAAACTAAAATCATGAAATATCTCAGTATAATTAATTTTACATGAAAATTCTCTTCAATGCAGTTTTTAGTGAGAGATATATTTGGGGACCTATGGGAAGACCGACCTATAAACGAAGCAACTCTCTTATTATTTTTAAGCCGATGTAAAATAAATATATAAATAATATTTTATTATTGACTTAACATTGAAAATACATACAACAGAGTGGTTTAGAATAAAGAAATGATTATTTTCTGTTCTACTTGAAATTGAATTATCTCATTTATCATTTACGTTACAGCAAAAATGCACATTACAAAAGCCGTACGAAGTACGGGTACTCCAGCTAGTACCTATCTAAATATATCAAATTTATTAAACATAGTTTTAAACAGTCTTATACTCCTATTTTGACAAAAATACGTCAAGTCTACTGGCGGTGATAAAATTCAAGGTCAGTATGTGCTATATCTTATAGCATGCACATCTGGCCAGATTTCTAACATAACATCGCTGGTTAAATTTACATATTGGTACAGTATAGGGGTGTAAGTTGTGTTATTATTAGTTTTGCTCGACTGAAAATTACCTTGTCTTGGTTAAATAGAACTACATCATTAAAACCTTAATGTCTTATGTCCCCTGAAGGAGAAAAGGGAAATGATTATTTTCTGTTTTATGTATTATTTTTGCGAAAGTAAATGAAATTGCGATAGTTATTGTTATGAGTGTTAAAACACTTATTGTAATTTCTTGGAATATTCTGTACTGAAAATATTATCTTTAAGTCGTTTTGACAGACGCCATAAAGAATACATTAATAGCAACGATTTCTAATGGATCATTTCCAAGAACTTTGTCGACAACCCATATTCTGTCTACTTGGTTAACAGGTATTACACCAAATGTTTTTATAACGAGTCAGAAATATTAATTGTTTTACCGTAACTATATACTACTCTTATATTTTTGTTTGGATGCTTTAATATTATTATTTTATTATTATAACAGTGCCAATGTGTAATGTTCGTACAACACCTGTCATAACCAGTCTATTATTCTAAGAACAAGAAATAATTTTAATATTAACAAAGTTTTATTGAAATGAAAAATAGAATCTTTGGAAAACACAAAGTGGAAAATATGCATTACGCAAATATTTTTATTACTCAGAAGACACGTCAGGTGTGTATTTAGGACACATTAGTCAGAAAAATGTAAAATATTTACAAGAAAATTGTTCTGGGAATGAATTAAAATACTAAAAACTTGATTTCAACTTGTATATCTCTTTCTTTTTGGACAATGTCAGTCGGGTGGCCTTTTGACCAAGTGCAAATACAGGTTACAGGTATCCTGATATCATTTGTATCAAAAATATCTTGCTAGATCTTCTATCAGCTAATCTCTAAATATTTGCGATGTCTTTTCAGAATCATATCTACAATAATCGTCTGTTTCATATTCCTTGTTTGATTTGAATACAGTGCTTGAATATTTTCTTTCTTCCGGCTTCTCCATTTTCCATTAATTTGGTTGAGATCAAAGATTCGGTGTAGTATTTTATTTTTAAAATAGACTAATAATTGGGTAGTTAAGTTTTATATGTCAGAATTCACCTTCAGGTTAACAAAAGATATTCAAGGATTTTTAAAAAGATTTTTCAGTTTATTCCAACTGAAAACTTTTACTCGCCAATAATTACTGGAGTTGCCCTCGAGCATCGAGTTTGCGCTAGTTTAGTTATTATTTAATTATTATGTTAAATCTACTGTGTATTAAAATCTAAAACTTTTGTTATTGTATACTCTTGTACACTTCAACATTGTTCCAGTTTTTTGTTTCTCTATTTATGTTTAATTCCAAACATTCTTGTCTGGAAAATTTTATAGAAATCGTAATTTTATTACATTTTATTTGTTACTAATTTGCTTGTTTATTAAAATATATTTAAACAGTTAATTTAACAGAAATGAGAAAATAATTAATGTGCAATATTTTATAATAATAACTAGTTATTATTGTTCTTTCATTGTATGTTCCTGAAAGCTAGAGCTATATGTTATTGTTTTCACATCATAGTAATATTATTTTTTCGATATTTTTACAGATAAGCACGAATTATGCTTTTTGTAATATGAATCAACTGTTTTTGACGTAATGTAGAAATTGTAGAAGAGTTTTTGACAGATGTTTAAGAAATTTCATATTTAAGTTTCGGATATGAATATTTTAATTTACTCAACTTTAGGTACAGATCCGTCCACCGGAATAGATAGTTTACTAATGTCTATTTTATGAGATTCGCAAATATTCCGAAAAAAAAATTGCTAAACAAGTAATAACTAACATCTTTTAGTTGAGACATATAGTTAAGATATATACTTATGTTACGGCCAATGACCGAATGGCGGGCAGTGTTAACAATGACAGGCATAAAAAAATCATCTTTTTTTACACAAACACCTTAAAGCTTACTTCGAGCCTTTCGGCTTCTGCTGTCCTAGATCTTCATTAACTAAACTTAACCTAATTACCTAGTTTTTAGGTACACAGTATTTTATTTATGCTTGTCATTGGCTGGTCGTTGTTAACACTGCCCGCCTTTCGGTCATTGGCCTTAAGATATACACGTTTCAATAAGTACGGTAAGTTATAAATATACATTATGAAATTGTCAACGTAATATAAAGCGTTTTTAGCTTTTTCTATGTTAGAAAGTATTTTGTTTAAGTACTTTATAGTGACGGTCGGTGTCCACAGTTGATTTTCTTATTCTTATGGTGAAATTCTGAACACGCTGTTTTTAACCGTATTTAACATTGATGTAAATAAAACCGTACTGATAACATAATATAATAATGTTTGAATTTGTTATAAATATTAACATAATTTTGGCAAAATGTTTATTTATTAAATAAATTTATAAAATTAATATTTTTATTACCGGATCCTCCTCTCTCTCTAAGAATTATTTCTTTTTGAGGCGCGCAAGTTCCATTTTTATTTGGTGTCTATGGTTCGCTGCTGTTCTCTTCACGTTTTACAAGGTTATTTCTGTGGTTGACAGACAGATCAACCATAATTCCCAAATCCTATTTACCATTCTATTTTCTTTCATCGTCATGTTATATCCATTGCAATTGTCTGCCTCATATTTCCTATGTGATACTTGGCTTTGACTAATATCCTGATGTGCTAAGAGCTCAAAAATCCCAGAGTTACTTATCCTTTATTCTATTCGGATAGTCATATTAACAAAAATACTTCATTTTGTATTAAAAAAATTCAAAGTAGATTGCAAAATGTTACGTACCTATTATTACTTTTTCATTGCAGCCGTAAATATTTTATTATCAAACGGTACCTATACAATATTTTATATTCTATTTGTTTAATATAAATCACAGTTATAAGGATGTGACATGGCACTAGAAACAACAGGATACATTTTTAGTTTTCTAGTATTATTTATTTGACAATGTTATTACACCCGTATATAGCTATTGAAAAGTAATTCATGGTATGTGGTTTATTAACATAAAATAAGTTAATAACGGATTATTACTAATACATTTATTTTTAAGTACAGTTACATTATTGAACAAAGACATTAAATATTTTTGTATTTATTGTAATAATATATTAAAAGAAACATAATTATATAGTAATTGCAAATCGAATGCTTTTAAAGGCAATGAAGCACGTGCAAACAATAAAATAAGATAATGTAAAGCATTGCGAATGTAAAATATTCTTAGTGTTATCAGCGATTTTAAAAGGACACTTGTAAAAATAGTTCCGATAAACACATGCTATTTTACACTCACGTGATATGAAAAGTTGTATGTTGATAATGAATTTTGTACTCGTGACATTCGTCCTTGGCACTGCATCTTGTATCGAAAATAGATTTTCCTTTTTGATTATAGGATTTTCATATTTATCATCATGCGCAAAGCTTTGAAGTTGTCTTCCATAATCAACATAGCGTAGCAATCGGATGAAATCAAAGTTAAAATGTTCAGAAATAGTTCTGTTCATATTATGTAGTGTTAATAAATTCGGTGAGACTTACTTAAGAACGCTAATTAAACTATTTTCGCTCGCGCTTTATTTGCATAAAACGAAATTATTAATGACCTCACAGATTTATAGAATCAAATAGTTGTTTGTACATGCATAATAAGACATCAGTTATAAGATGGAGGAGTTATGAACAGTGGTGAGTGGTAGAGGCATCGCGCGAACCAAAAAATAAAAGATTGTTTCCTAAAAATCGTGCCAAAATAATAGAAACAGGGCCGGCACGAGAGTCGTTGGCGCCCCAAGACAAGACTTAATTCAGCGCCTCTAGGCAGGGCCGTAACTAGCTTGCTTCGAGTTCTGGGTAAGATTTTATAATTGGCTCCCCTAAAGCATATTATATAAAGTGATGTCCTGAAAACAGAAAGGCCCTTACTTCTAAAATATAATTGGTGACCTAATAAAAAGGTCCTCACTTCTAAAATACAAGTAATGACCTTAAAAAAGGTTTTCGGTACAAAATTACATTAATTATTTTTACATTAATTTGGCGCCCTTTGAGCTTAACGGCGGCGCCCCCCTCACAGCGGCGCCCTAAATGCTCTAAATGCCCGCTTTCGCCGGCCCTGAATAGAAATATTGAATTAATTTTTGTTCCCATATCTAACATTAAGACATTTCATTTGATGCCTCACATTAAAGTTTTAATAGTTTTTCCAACAATACAATAAATTCTATAACTTAAATAATAATATGCTTCAAAAATTCTGAGCGTACTAGTCATTCATATCAATACGTATTATTCTGATTTTTCTACCATCCCGAAGCACTCCGTTTTGTCACAATTTCTACCGTATAGACAGACACATGAGGTACGATATAAGGATTTCTTGATCGTATCAACGAAATCTAAAAAAAGAACATTTATGTACATATAAAATCTAGCCATAAGATTTAAAAAAAATTTCTGTCATTTTCTTTTTTTCCGTCTTTTCCTTGTAATTTTAATATTTTGCCTTTACCAAACTTTTTCGACTTCCTCTCTTAAGAAATATGAATATTGTGATATTATGGCACTTATTTTGATTTGTTCTTGTAATTTACTATTTATAATAACTATTTTTTCTTTTCATTTTGTAGTAAATAGGAAAATTAACTACGCATTTGTGGTTTTATAAACAGACACTGAAATCTATAGAAACCAAATGTAAAAAATTTAACTCATATGAAATGTATGCAAACAAACAACTTGCGAAATAGGAATAAACAGCTATATGTAGTTTGTTTTCGTTTAATTTTGCAGCAAAGCTTCATTGAAACTCTAGTGCATATTGAATTAATGCTTCGTGGTTATATATTTTATTAACATATTCAATTCATTTTGAGTGTATATGTATAATTATTTCGGTGTTTAATTATATATTTTGATATAAGATACTTGTTGATGATGTCTTAACTGTACACCCAAGGTTGGGGCTTGATTGAAATCGAACAAAAAAGCTTGTTAAAATGTTTTAAGTAACACCAAAAGGCAGGTGCGATTAACTAGAATGCAGACGTGTATTCACTATTGATGTAGTGGTTTTTGTGGTTTGATTTTTATTTTTGACTGCTGTGTTGGTTTTGCTTAATTAATAAACCAATACGTACAGTTATCCAATAAAAATATACCTACGTTTCGGTATTTTCGTATCAGTGTTTTTGGAAGTTTTGACTTATCGGAAAATTTTATGTTTACCAATGTCCCGAAACAGTATGAAACCATCTGTTTTATGTTTGCTAATATTGATGTTGTAAAGCAAAATACTTTTCTGTCGTTTTTCCTCGTTTCGATTAGTCAGTTTTTAGTTGTCAAATATACAGTTAGTAAAGTTTAACTTCAAGTAAATCATTACTGATTTATACATTATGTGAAATTTTATACCAGGTGTCTATTTTAGCGAATATACGGGTTTTGATAAAAAAAATCACGGGCACTAGTGTCATGAAACTTTATTTAAGGCCTATTTTACATTTAAATTTTCACCTTCCACATACTACCCTTCTGTGGCTACAC
The DNA here is from genome assembly GCA_963971575.1 of Liopterus haemorrhoidalis. Taxonomy (NCBI): domain Eukaryota; kingdom Metazoa; phylum Arthropoda; class Insecta; order Coleoptera; family Dytiscidae; genus Liopterus; species Liopterus haemorrhoidalis. The sequence goes on from OZ020618.1 coordinate 34,116,412, forward strand.
ACCGTTGCTAACTTTTTTTTTTATTTCTGGAAGGAATCGCTTTTAGATCTGTTTCCGCATTTTTTTTTTAATCTCTTCAATAGTTTGCGAGAACTATTAATAATTTATTTATTTTTAGTTACATTTCGGCTTCCTCACTTACTTTGAAATACTTATTTTATTTACTTTCTGTGTAAGTAGTTTTACTATTCGTTGTAGTATTTAGAGTTTTTTTCAAATTAATATTCTACATTATAATTATACTATAAGTACGTTGTATTAAGTCATGCAATGTCAGTGGGTTTTACTATGATTGTAACCAGTGTGTTGTAATTATCTACTTACTATGTGTCATGATGTTTCCTTAAATAAACGAAGATTATACATGTTACCTTAAAATAATACCATGTTGCAATAAGAAATAGTGAACTTTCACTAGTATACTTCTATACTATGACGGTAGTTTCATTTTAATGCAAGTAAAGAAGACAATAGTAATTTTATTTAGTTTATTTAACTTTGTTCAATTGGTATGAAATATTTGTTGAGCATAAAACTATTTCAAAATAATCAGCTGTTACTGCGTTTAATTGATGTTTTTTTTTTATTGTTATATTTTAATGATAAAAATTGTGCCATTTTTTTATGTCTACATTTGAAGATATCAGTTATATTTATTTATTTTTGGTGCTGATTATGTTTTTTTGAACGACCGTGATCTATTTACCCTAATAATTTTAACCTAGTTAACCAATTATTGTTAACAAGGTACATAGTATTGATTGTTAGTTTCAAAAAACTATGCCACTAATTACTTACATAATATAATAAATTAACACTCGTATGCCAAATTCAGGATTTATTCAGTATTATCAATTTATAACGTTTGACGTCTTACGAGTTCCTATCACCACTAGTTTTTACCCTGCCATTACTCTTTGTTTACTCCTCTTTACGTTCATCTCATTTCGAATTCCTTTTATTTAGATTTTCATTGCCTTCCCTTTTTTCTCTTACTTAGTGTTCATGATTACTTTTATTTTCCATTCGGTGTGTATGATCATACAATATAGGCTGATTTGTGCTTTGGTCAGGTTGGCTGTTGGTATCATTCACATAAGTCCTCCATCTTGATCTATTAAATGTCATCCAATTCTTGTGAGATCTTCTTATATGAACAGCTAGGATCTTAATATCATTTAATGCCAAGATATACCTGGATTAAGAGGTATATTTAGAGGTATACGTTGAGGACCACTGTAATGTACCGAACTGTAGGTTTTAGCGTGTAATTGTTAACATTATGGTTTTACTTTATATTGAAGACTATGAACTGCTGGACAGGTCTGTATACCTGCTTCCTACAAGTGTTCATTGTTCCCAGTTGTAGCTATACAAGTTCTATTAACACAAGTCTTCAGTAACATAAAAAATGTTAGAAAATTTGCCGAAAATGAACGATATTAAATGGTAATATAATAAAAGCACTCTAAATTGTAGCAAACCAATTTAAACAAAAAATAAAATACAACAACCACACTCTTATATTTATTTTTGATATCTAAAGTTGGTTTTACACAGTTTAATTTATTCATTAATAATTTTTTTTATCAATTAATTGAACAATTTATTGATAACCTTGAAAGTAAGAAAACCACTTTACACACATCAATTTATTTATCATTTTTTTTTTTTGAAAACTTTTACATTACCAACTGTAAAACATTTTGACATATTTTTCAAAATGAAAATATTGAAAAAATCTTCACAAAAATGTACAAAATTAATGCTACGAGCTGTGAACAAAAACAAAAGAAATAACTTAGAAGATGGTGAATTAGAACGTTTTAGATTCTAACTGGAACTGTAAAATTAGAAAATGAAACAAATAACCCATACATTTCTTGTTTATGCTACAACCAAACAGTTGGCCGTAACTAAACAGATAAAAATATACCTAGAACTTATTGTATTTTCAAAATAATGTTATCAATTTTTTCATTAATAAATTGATCAATTTATTGATGAAATTTGAACACTTTACACACATCAATAAATTGAACCGTGTAAAATTCACTTTATAGTAGTACTGTCAATTTGAATAACTTGGTAAATAGTTCTTAAAATGAGGCACTTGGTACAGTTTTACATGCTAACAGCAGTTTTAGCGTTAGATCAAGTAGCGTAGCAATTGCGTCCTTTAAGATCATTTTACCTATATTCGAGTTTCATTAAGTAAAACAATTAATCTTTGTATATAATATATCTTCTATATACTATTATATCTTCTATATACTATTCAGTATATTGAGTTACTTGATAACCTGTTAGTACACGATAAAGTTGGAAACAGGAGCGGCTCGATGCGGTAAACCAGATAAGCACTGCATTGGGACGCCTCATCCGATAGGGCTTCCCATTATATGATGATCCTTATTTTAGGAAGTGGGATGGGGGAGAAGGGTGCCATTTTGACTTAAGTATGCTAGGGCCGCTACTGGTTATAGATTAAAATGAACCATTTATAATGAAATCTCATAAAACTAAAACAAAGTTGTCAACATTACTGATAGTAATTTATGTTATTTTAACATGTGTTAATGATATTTAAAGAGAGGGTATTATTAGGTCGAGTGGAATAATTGTGATAAAGACGTTTGATTGCCGATTTTATTGGTTTTATTCCATTCGGACTAACGAATCCCGCTCCTTAGTGATAATACAGCATAATTGTTTTACGCATATTATCAAGAGAGTGAGGGTAATGTTAGGTCAGGCAGAATAAGGCAATTAAAAGCGGCAATTTATCAAACAAATACCAAATATATTTGGCCGCTTTTATTGCACTTATTTCGCTTGATTTAACATTGTTCACACTCTGATTATCACATTTAACTTATTGTTTTGCAATTTGTTATAAAAATATATAGAAAGGAAATTGAGGAGTTTTTTACCAAAACTGAACATGTCCACTTTCAAATATTTTGCAGGAGGTGCTTTAAACTGCTGGAAGAGTCTACGTTTTTTTTTTCTTTTCGGTAATACTCTAATTGTACTAGTTGAATGTCCAATAGTAGTATGCTTTTTAATCATTATTTAATGATTAGCGGTTCCACCGTAACTAGCATTAGTTTGATGGACATGTTCAGCTTTGCTAGAAAACAACGGACATGTTCAGTTTTGAAATAAAAAAAGTTATGTCAAGCACTCTGTAATATTATGCAAAATATTAGATTAGGAGCAATAAAATACGAAACAATTTTTTAAAATTATTTTTTACTATATACGTCAGTAAATTTCTTCACTAGAACCTTAGCATTGTTATAAAATCAGGTGGGTTACTAAACGAAAATCAAATCAAAGAAACAAAAAAATATAATAATGGGGTACACCGGCTACAGGAGTGAATTAGGAGTGGACATGAGGTTGGTCTCCATCTAGTTACATTCTAGATGATCTTTTTCATCCACTACTTCTTCACTGCTAGTCTCTTTTCAACTTTGCCAAAGGTCCGGTCAGCGGGTATAAAGGTATGGCCCCAGACAGGAAAAGTGACGCATGACAACAAGCGACCGCAACAGGATCTATGCGACGCTGGAGATATGAACAGATGCCTGGATAGATATTGTAATGCTATCTATCGGAGAACAAGAGAAATAAAATAAATAAAAATCCAGTTCAACGAGCGAATGGACATGTTTAGGTTTGAAAAAAAAATCAATTAAGGATTAGTCCCAGTATGTGGGACATGTTCACTTTTGGTAAAAAAAAATATAGAAAAAAATGAGATTTTGCGGTCTAAGCACATGTCAAGTTTTGTCAGAAAACCAGTATTTTGACCGCTTTTCTAGGTGGAAAATAATCGCTTTTCTTAACAAAGTAGCTTAGTATGATGTGTAGTTTTGGAAAATAAACCAGAATCCGTCAAAAAAAGCATTTCGGTCGATAGTGGACATGTTCAGTTTTGGTGGAAAGCTCCTCAATTGTTTTAACATTTAATAAAAGAGGAGCTTAAAAATGTTTTAAATAAGTGACTAAAAACTGATGATACCCTTTTATATTTTATGCTTTTCACCAAACAAATAGGTGTTTTGACAGCCCAATTTTGCGGACCACCCCTAAAAAAAATCTGTGTGCGCCCTGTGAATAACACATGTTAATACATAACACATATATATTTTGAAAGAAGTATTGCTGACAAATGCAAAAATATGGATTAATTATTTAGATGTACTAAATAGCTAAATAAATTTTATATGTAGATTTTATATATATTAATTATTAAAACTGAATATATTATTAACAAGTGTGCGATTCGCAATATTGCTAAAATGAATGTTAAATATGAATGTGAATCTCATTATTCAAGATAGCAGAATAGCAAGGTAAGGATCAGAGAGGGCCAGGTGGTCTGTGTGGCAAGTCTAGCCACGCAACGCGTCCGACTTTAACCCTTGTGTTATATATGCGTTCGGTCCACATGAAGACGAGCAGATGTTCCATCCAGGCTCTTCTGGGGTTGTTTTGTTTCTTGGAGCGATGCGAGATGCACCAGTGGTTTCTTTCTTACTGTAACTCGTAGAGGTTGACGACGTTCGGCCTGTACACGTGTGTCCCTTCGTGTGATGTGAATATGAAACATTATATTGGTGCGGGGGGAGAATACTGCTCCACTACTCGTGGGGAGAACCTAGTAGTGTTAAGCTTGTATGAGACAGAAGCTTGGCAGGAGATGTAACAGATATGTTATGCAATGTACTGGAGGTTAATTCCACTTCAATATTATATTTTCTGTGATAATTTTTATATTACAGATATTGTCAGAAAGTTTATAAAGGTTTAAATTTTTGATTACCATATAAATTAGATTATTGATATTATTTGTGATAAATGAAGAAAATATAAAATACTTTATTCATGTCTACACTAAAAAACACTATCTAATGGTACAAAAAATACGCGTAATCTTAACCCTACAGGATTACCTCCTCACGCTTTTACTTTGAAAGTAGGTGCACCAATAATTTTGCTGAGGAACATAAACCCGCCAAAATTATGTAATGGAACACGCTTACAGGTGAACAGTAAGAAACTATGTAGTAAAGGCAACTGTAATGACTGGTTGCGGTACAGGCAATAAAGTGGTTATCCCTATGATGAATACCGATGATTTCTACAATTTTACTATTTCAGTTCAAGCGCCTCGAATTTCCTGCCAGGGTTTGTTTTGCGATGCCTACTAATAAGTTGCAGGGTCAAACCCTGAAGATAGCTGGCGTTGATTTGCGGAGTTCATGCTTCTAGCATGGGCAATTATATGTAGCGTATTCACGTGTCAGTTCTAGCAACAACATTTATCTGCTTGCGCCTAATGGTAAAACTAAAAACATTGTTTAAAAAAAGATTTTCAGATAAGTAATTCTGTTCAGTTTAATCCTGACCTTTCACATGTTATAGAATTGTCTTCTGTTCTGTCATCTAATTACACCTAATTAAATAGGTACGTAGTAAGTTCTAAAAAAAAAAATTAGATCAATAATAACGAACTGTCCCCAAGCAAAGCCGGGCGGGGCTGCTAGTACATTAATATTGACCAGATAATTAATGCGGTACGTCAGACTACTGGGAAAATATATATTTTTTTTTTAATTCGGATTTGGCAACAGTCATGGATCTACAAGAAATACGACATATAGGCAAAGTTTGCAGCTGACTCTTAACATTTAATAAGTCAGTCATAAAACATACTTTAGAATGAATGCATTATGTATACAGTCTCTTTTATAATAGATCCGTAACGTAAATACATTGCATGGGCATGAATATGAATCAAAGGAGTATCATTGTTCTGTTTTAATACGAACATCTGTTTATAATAAACAGAATAATGCTACTCCTTTGAGTCACTTTCCTACTTATGCAATGCTCTCATGCTGAGGATCTGTTATAAATAGGGTGACCAGATTTCAGTGAAGGGAAACCGGGACATAGAGAAAAAGAAAAGAAGGTCTTTGTTTCTTCCCAGATCCAAGTGAAGAGCAAAAAAAAGGTCCTCACCTCCCAAATTCAAAGTAAAAGCAAAAAAAAAAGGTCCTCGCCTTTCAGATTCAAAGTGAAGAACAAAAAAAACAAAAGGTCCTCACCTCCCCCAAATTCAAAGTGAAGAGCAAAAAAAAGTCCTCACCTCAAAAACCGGGAAAATCGGGCGTCCCGAAAACATTTTTCGGGACACCGGGACAATTCACCTAAAACCGGGACGGATGGTCACCCTAGTAATAACTGTCTCTCACACTTTATATAAATATCACAATAAATCATAAAAGTAAAACATATTATAAGGAAAAAATATTGGTAGAGACATTATAATTTTATTAACACAATTATAGAATCAACATATTAGAAAAAATAAAAAAGTAATCACACGTTTGTTTGCAAAGTGACAAGTCAGATAATGGTCAGATAATGGTGGCGCCATACTTTTAAACTTAATATTTGTATTATTAACTTTAAAAAAATAGTTGTTGGATCCTTGTTACATGAAAAAATCGTTTATAAAATATAAACAAAGATGATATAAATTAACAAGACTAAAATACACTAAAGGTTATAATAATTTATACAGTTATATTTATCTGTTAAACTCATTCATAAAGATCCTACAATAAAACACTTTCGATAATAATTCATTGAAAATTAATGTTAGATTTAGCGATTGTAGCTTTGTTTGAAAAATAAAGCTGCATACAAACAATGCGTATTTTTATAATGATCTGCATCCTTATGTAGCTCAAGGATGCGTTTGTCGACAGGTTTCCACTGGGAATGAAGAAGACACACTTTGTTTCCATAGTTCCATATGGTGATTGCTTTTGTTATCCAGCGGGGAATCTGTTCTTTGAAACAGGGTGTTAAATATGAATGAAAAAGTAAATTAAGCGAAGAAAGAGAATTATAATAGATGTTGGTAGTCAAGGCTATCTTAAAATATTGAGCCCTTAACAGCTGTATTCAGGGGATAATACAATAGATGTAGTTTGTATCACGATTTTACAATGTCAAAAAATGAATATTTTTGTTTCTAAAATAGTGACTAATGATTTTGTTCTGAACACAACCTGTTCATTTTAACAGCTCTGTAAAGTTCTAAGATCGAACGATGCTATAAAAACTTTGTTCTGTAACTTGTCTGTTAACATCCATCGTTATAGGTTAACATTATTATATTAGGTTGTTACCCTAACACCCGTGTCAAGCGTCGGTGTTAGCATTGTGGTGTTATTTACATCGATGTTAAATTAACAGCTGTTATGATCATTTGTTCGGAATAGCACTACAAATTTAAGACTGACGTTCGTGAATGTGGTAATAACGACGTAACTCCACTCTGTATGTTCTATTTCATTGTCGTAAAACCATTTATTTCTTGTCAGTGTGCCTTTATTATATACATATGGGTATAATCGAAGTAAACAAACAACGTATAATTAAAACAAATGTCGAACGCATTCGATCTCATCATATATAGGCTATTCCAAACCTCTAGGCGGAACTAGATTTTGAAATCTAGTAATTTTTATTTATTAATTCGGACTTTTGGGCATTTTTTTTTTTTTTTTACTCACATTGCTAATCCTTTCATTGCGTTTTAATTTTTTGTGTCTTTCTTAATAGAAATTTTCCATTTTTTTTTTTTTTTTTTTGTCTTCAAAATGTAAAAATTAATTAAAATTTATAAGAAATGTCATTCGCGTCCATGGTTTCACTGTTGGAATTTAAAATTTTCACATACCAACGTAAAACATGAAATAACCCAAGCAAGGTCCCTTATCGTGACAACCTAAAAGAACGAAATTCCCATTTAGTTCCGCCTAAACGTTTGGAATAGCCTGCAATAAGCACATAATAGCGTTGTATCGGCGTGGCAGCTGTCAGATACAATTATGTGGGATCACAATTAAATTTAAGTGTCTCATGAACGAAACGTCGGAAAACGAATCGTTACAATGGTAATGTGCTGCCCATATGTGCAACACTTAAACCGCGAATAAAAATCATTTGAAGAACTTGAATAAAATTAGTTTGATACTGAATTATCATGAATATTTTCTTAAATTTGAAATAAATGTTATGAGCTCTTTAGTTGATAATTAAATTTTTTAATAATTTATGTAATAAATTATAAGTCATTTTCTGAAAATAGTTTTAAAATAACATTTGGACTAATTTGATTATCTTTTTTTTTTCTTTTTGTTTCGCTCATTTTGTCGTTACCTAAAATAAACGATTGCATGTATCAGAGATATCATGAAGTCCAGCTTTATTTGCTCTTTTATTTGCTAAAATTATATTCGCAGTGCTTACAGCCGCATTTCTCGTGGCATATAAGTCCATTAGAAATAAATTGGAGAAAAGTTTGTAATTAAGTCGTAGTTTAGTTAAGCACTCATATATTTAACAGAAAATAATAAAAGTATGTCGAATGTTCTCAGTATTGATGTTATTAATGATCAGATTCATGAATAGAAGTATTGAATATTATCTACTTGCAAATCATTATTTGTAATTCAATTTTAAATGTTCTTCGTTGGATTTTATAAATTACATACTCATTTTATTCAACTACTGAAGATGGCTACTTCGTAGCCGAAATGTACGTATAGTGAAAATAAAATAATTTGTGAAGTAAAGAATCTCTTTAAGTTTACCACATACTCATTTACTTAATCCTTAAGCATTTTTACAATTTTCTTCTATAAGGCTGTTGAAGTTTGAGTATAAATTCTTGTGATGTTCTTTTCCATATTTTTTTCTTGTGTCAGAGTCCTTGTTTATTCCAATTCTACCTCTCTACCTACAGCTCTTTGAATTTTATGATGGTCTTCTTGCTTTTCCTGATCTTTATTTTTCGTGATTTGGCCTGAAAGACTTACAAAATATGTCCATACCGTCCGACTAAATGCTGTATTCTTAATTGTATCCAGTTTTGTATTTTGTGTTATCTTCCTCAGGAACCTCTTTTTTGTGGTTTTTATTTACTTTATTTTTGTTTAGTAGTTTTTTGCATCGTCGATCACGACTTTGAACCGTACGTTACAATTGATATTGTAACCTTTATGTAAATTTGTACCTTGGTCTTTTGATGTAGTTAACGTTTTTAGTTAGATAATTTGGTAAAACTACAGGATTACACCCTACACCGTCATTTTTTTACACAAACTTCTTCAAGCTTACTTCGAACCTTTTGGCTTCTTCTGTTCTAGCTTTTTGCTAACTAAATCTAACCTAATTACCACATTAGCCTAATTGTGTATCATGTTGTACAAACGTTTATAATTTCGGTGCCAGACGATTCACCCTATAATTTTTCTAAATCACATCAGACACAGAAAATTATAATTCCATTGGCCCCTAAGGGAAAAGTTACTAGGTGAAACAGGATCCATTTTAGAACCAAAATGATAGTGAAAAATCAGATTTTAAAATTATGATTGTTTCCTATCTTCACCTTCTAGTTTCATTCAATATTCGCCATATATTTAATGCATACATTTATTATTTAATACAATTTGTACATACCATTCAATAATATTGGATGTACGCCTCCATTTGTTTCTAAACCCCAAATTTCTGAATACGCTAGCCTTCGATCTGCCAACTCTCCTTCCCACTGACTCTTGATATGTGAAGGTTCTGACTCGTTTAATTCTTTTCACAAGCCCTATCCATCTTAAATGTCCTATTTTAATTTCTTTAAACTGATTTTTACTGCATTTGGATCTAAGATGTGTTATGGTTTATAAAACAAAAATATATGTATACTATTTTTTTAATTAATATTATGTATACAGACTTTTAATAATAACTAGTTGAAAATTTTCACAGGAGTTGCTTACTTTGTCTTTAATACGTACCTGTCAAACATGCATTAATATAGTACAGTGTTTCTCAACCGGCGGTCCGCAGACCACTGGTGGTCCTTAGCAAAATTTTAGTGGTCCGCGAAAGGCTTATAAATTATTATTTTTCAGGTTTTCTGTTCATTTTTTATCATATTTTGTTTATTTTCCGTGTAATTTGTTAATTTTTCAGTGATTTTTTTATTACTAAGATACTGATAAGTTTTTTTACACAGTAGGATAAAGTTTTTTTTTTCTTCTTTTAAGTGCTGTCATTAAGTTTGTCTGCAACGTACTTTATAAAATAATACTACTGAAACCGAATCTGGTAACACCATGTGGTAGATGAAGTGTTTAGCCCTTATCTCAGCTTTTTGAACTCCTAAGAGTTCATTGATTGCTTAAAATATACAAAAGAATTTTAAGGTTTCTTCTAATTGAAAAATATTTGATTAAACTACAAAAAATTTAGAATAAAAATGTGTGTCGTAAATCTTGTACGAAATAAATGTTTCAAAGTTATTTTTAACTATGTGTATTTTTTTTTATAATAAAATTTTATTGATATTTATGTATACTTTTATTGTATTTACTATTTTTTATACAATTTAAGGCGTGGGCTGATGCGTTCTTCTTATATATTTTGAAACTTTTATTTGAAAAAAAAAGCAAGGATACAATTTTTCACGGTCATGTATTCCGCTTTATTAACCAGTTAATGCTGAATCGATATAACGCGTTCTTGACAACTACCGACGTCTACAAGTATCACAATAGTCAAATTATGGAACAAATTTAGAAAAAAATTATCCAGTTTCATGGTGTTATTCTGAACACAGCTTTTTCACTTTAAGAGCACTGTAAACTTGCAAGATCGAACGATATTAAAAGATAATATTCTGTCCTCAAACATCAATTATAATAGACCCATAGCACAAGTTCATGGTATAAGCATAAAGATGTATGAATGCAGTATATTGTCTGTTTATTATAAACAAATGTTCGTACCTATTATAAGCAGAACAGTGATTCACTATTGATTCGCCTTATGCATATGCGATGCGTTTATGTTATGGATCTATTATAAACCAGGCTTAAAGTCTGGTTTATAATAGCTCCATAAAGGGTTTTCACTATTCGGAACATCTATTTATAATAAACAGAACAAAGATAGTACTGATCTATTATAAATAATATTTAAAGCCTCGTTTATTATAGGTTCAGAGCGTATATGCATGGCACAAGCATTCACCTCATGCTATATCATTGTTTTGTTTATAATGCGAACATCTGATTGTAATAAACTAATAATGTACATTATTGATACATCTTTATGCCTGTAAATTGATTTTTCTGGGTTTATTTTTTCAAATTGTAATGTTTTTGTTTATTCTTGTTTTTAATTTTTTCCGTTTTGATTTTAAATAGTGATAAGGTAAATCAGTGACTACGTATTAAACGTTAGACCATGTTATTACACCTGTATGTGTTTACTGCTAAACTCATCGTTTGATCAAGTCTATTTGTAATGCTTGTATGAAATAATTTAAACGCCATTTTGAGATAAAGCCTTTGTATTAGACAACCTACATTTCTAATTAGATCTTTATTTACATCTGATTACAGTACGCAAATAATGCCTAATGTATATCATCTATTGTTTTTCATAGTAAATAATGATGATTCAAAATAGCAATATATATTTATTTGCACTAAGACAACGTGACACTGAAAATAAGAGTGACTTTTAAATAATGCACGATTGAAATAATCATTACCAGTTCGTAACAAATCAAAATAAAATTAAACTGAAGTTATCAATAGAATTTCGTCAGTTCTTATTCTGTACAAAGGTTCTCAAATTTACTTAGCACGGAACATATTTATGTGCAAAAATAAATGGAATTTCACTCACAGAACTACTCCATGATTAATTGCAAGGTCTTTCCATGCAACCTGTACACTAATATTTGATAGATCTTCTGTTATTTGACCTGTCTATCTTTTGCGAGGCCTTCCAATTGATCGACAGTTGTTCAATCTCCCTTTTCAGACCTTTAATATCGTGTCCTTTAATCTTACCACGTGTTATATCCACGGTAATCGTTCTTCTTTAATTTCCGAAACATTACTTCACTTTTTAAGTACAATTCTGGGATATCTTCTTTTTTGTGGCTTCATGCTTTCTGTGGGGGAAAAGAAAATAATACTGTTTGTTAGTGCGTAATTCAAAACGGTTATTGGCACAATGAATCAGTAATAAATGATTTACATTTAATATCAATAAGAGAAATTTTGATTTATCTCATTGTCATTATCAATGACAAACGTTTGAAATATTATCTATACAATTGTATATTCTGTGAATCATCTTCGCAATGTCGCACTCCTGTTAAACTAGGAACGGAAGCTGTCGAGCCATCTTTGATCTTAATAACTGATAAATTCCTGGTATTGTCACTGAATATTAATTTTGTCGCATTAATTATGAACATTTGTACAGTAAATTCGCACATTTTATCGTGAGAAAGTTGTTTAGGATACAAATTATATATCCGAAGAAAATGTTGTAAAAGTGTTATTAACGAGTTTCCTCTGTCATCGGAAATAAGCTTTAATTAGTTATAAAATATAGATTATGTTTCTTTTTTTAAATATAGTAAGTTGTCGCATTTCTGGGTTACGTGAAGTCCGGCCTTAAGTCTAGGCAACATAGGATAGGTCATACTATGGTTGTGTCATCAGGCGTATTGACATAAGAGGTAATAAAAGTTTATTTAAAATACCTTCAAAATCAAAATCAAAAACTTGTATCATTCTAAAACACTATTATCTATTCGAACCAAACAGAAACAAAAGAAAAACTAGCAGGTTCGTTATGTCCAACGCTACATATATGAAGTATTCTTTAATGATCACAAAAATGTATTTCCTAAAATTATAAGGGAACATTATATGAATAATGGCTTACGCCCGTGAAGGCTAAAGCACTTAAAGAAGAAGAAAATAATGAAAGAACATGACATATGTTATACTCTATCTCTGAAAGACTGATAGTAATAAATCATTTTGTCAGGCAGTTACCAGTGGCGTGCACATTTTAAACACGTTTAAATTGGTTTTGTGTATTTCTATATTCATTTACTATTTATCATTTTATTAAACGCACGCCTGTGACCATATTTATCATATCATTAAACACACCCCTGTGACCATATTTTTCCTCAAAATTTTATGGTCAAATTTTTATGGTCTATTGTGTTTAACCTTAGTTCGTATTCCCATATACTATGTGCGGCACACTCGGTTGTTTTTAACAATATTTCGTTTCGAACTATTCATATTTTGTCGCTTTTGTTTTACCGCTTCTGTGTGATAATACAATAACTTTTTACAAATAATAAATTTTATTACTATCAGTCTTTCGGAGACAGAGTATAGTTGACTATTTTTTGTGTATAGCAACATCGGCTCTTAGCGGTTATTTATGGTATATAATTAAACTTGTTAGCATTAATCAAACTTAAAATATTTTAACAAATATATTGATACAATAGCGTTATTTATACAAAGTAGCAGTTTTAAACTGAGTATTATTGCGCCTATATACCGACAAGTATCCTTTATTTTTTCAAAAAATCAGCAGCTTTAATTAAAATAACATTTCCTACTCCTGGAAAACATGAGGCATTCAATTCTCGGTTTACTAAGAAATTAATGTAATTATCATTAAGTTTAATGAAATTAACGCTTTTACAACATACACAATAGAAGGAAGCTGCGATGAGAAAATTTTACGTAATGTAAAATTGTGTACTTTTAGGAAACCATGTGTCATCTATTTAGCTTCATATTTCAGGGGAAGTTTTTTGTTCGCAATTTTATAGCACTCAATTATAGAGTGTGTTCATTCGTACCATTAGTTTTGCTTTAAAATGTTTTTGTTCTACAATTCTGAAAAACATTCTGTCAGCACCCAATAATTAAGGATATAAACAATAACGAAACCGATGACGGATGTAGAATTTTGTTCTTCCTTCGGAAGACTTGACGCTTTAGAATTTTTTTTAGATTCTTAAGACTTTATAGTACCGTTAAAAAGACAAACGCCGTGAAAAAAATTACTTTAGGTATTTCTAATTGGTGTAACTTAACTTTTTTTTTTTTGACAGTTTTAGAAAATAATAATTTTCTTTATTATAATTCAGCTGTAGAAAAAAATACTGTCTGCACCAGTACGCGAAACACGACCTACTATTCCATGCGTATATATCGAGTTATTGAGTTGGAAATCTTATTTATTGATCATTCCTCGTTCATTAGCAGTGCTTCTCAATATTGTTTAGTCGATTCTCTTTAAAGATGAAATTATTAACGTTCCTCTAGTCACTAGAATCTAGTGTTATAAGTAATAATAAAAATTATTTTTACGCGATTTTGTTTCACTAGTGGGTGTTTACGTCGTGGAAGAAATATACTCTGCGTATTTTATGTTTCTAGGTCCAGGGGCTTGGGCTGGGCGTTGATGAGTCATTTAGTCAGAACTTTTGTTTTTATATAGATCATACTAGAGCCAAGGGTGGATCCAGAGGGGTAATGGGTTAATCGTCCCCGTCGCTCTCTAGAAAGAAATTGTATATTATATACAATTAATTTGACGAAAAAATATAAATTATTGTTTATTGAATATATTGTTTTGTAGAAAAATAAAATATTAGTTTCTTATGAACTTATGGAGGGCAGGAAAATTTGCATTTTTCTTTTCAATTTACTAAATCGACCACCGTTAAAAAAATTCTGGATCTGCCCATGACTAGACCTCTGTAAGATGCTGGAAATATGAACGCAATTTTTGTCGAATATTTTAATTTACTTTGGAGGTATGCTGCAATTCGTATAAGTTACATCATGTATATGCTTAAAACATTGTCTTATTTAATAATAATAATAATATATTATTGAGCCAGTTAGTGATCATTACAGATACAGAGGTTAAGTCAATAATTGACTGAAAAAATGGAATGAATCTTTTTTTGTAATAAAAATTAACGTTGGTGACACCCGCAAATCTTTTTTGATTCACCAGTACTAGGTCATAAGATTTTTTACGATCTTGAAATATACCCTATTTGAAGAAAATAGAATTGGTATCGGTGAAAGTTCACCGGTGTAAAAGGGTTCGAAGCGAAATGTAATTGCATTAATATGAATGGGTGAATCCAAAGAATGAATTATCAGTAACACAAGGCTGTTTAGAGGTGCATTTGGTAGAACGATGTTCGAATGATATGTACCAGTGCTCTGGCATTGAAATGTTAATTATTTATGTTTGCTTACACAGTTAATTTGTACCATAAATTGAAAACAAGTAGACAGTAATTTCCATAGGTTTATATTACACTTGCCAAGTTATTTGTTTTTTCTAAACATATCTATTTATTTTAATTATTTATAAATGATTTTATGTCTGGTCTCTTGTTCAATACTTGTAAATATTCTTTTTAATATTTATACTGCTATTTTATCTTTAAATTAAATGTTGAAAAGTATTCTTATTCCTTTCCCAGCATTAAAACAATGTTTAAAACATTAAAGTTGATTACAAGAAATACGATTAACGTGATAATAAAAACAGACACAGATTACATTTGGACATAGTCATGTATCCGTCCAGTGCATTGCACAGTTCTTTTAGATCAGGCAAGCTAAGGATTCTAAAAATAAACAGTGCTGGTCTTTGCCCAGTGCGGCAGGCTCTATCTAAGAGGGCCTTGGAAGAAATAACCTTGTTACATGTAGTATTTTATTATTGTGAGACTTCACAGTCACATTACTTCAGTTCATGGCTCAGCTGTTCCTAAATGTTACACAAGTTTTGTGTTTTGCGATTTCTAATGCTATGGAATTTTAAAAGATGATTTCTTAATAGTTTTGTTTATTATACAGTAACCTATTTTTATTTCTGCAATATGGTTTACGTTCTGAGAATTGTGCAGCTTACCTACCTACTTACAGTTTTCATTACACAAATAATTATACAACATTAGATTTATATAAATCCTATAAAAATTTAGGTGAAATTAAATAAATAATATTCTTTGTTATTTTATTTTTATTGCTTTTTAACTATGAAGAAAAATGTTGGAATAAAATGTCGATTGTGGAGATTTCTTTAGGGGTCAAGGACTTTGTGTGCATATTTGTATATGTCTGTATGTATGTATGCAAAGTCTGTTCAATGACAAATGAACGAACCTTATTTATTATTTCTTTCTCATGCTTGTAAGGCATGTAATAATAATTGAATCCCAACACCTAGATAGGCGTATATGGGGCAGAGAAGGTAAGTTCCCCGTTTCTAGACCGCCGGCCATAGATATGAAAGTCACGTGATCAGTGTGACGTTTCAGCCGGTCCTATTATCACTGTATAAACAGGTACTCATTTTAAGTATTAAATACTTGAGGCTGAGTCGACCCCAGAGCTGACTGCACAATTTCGGAAGATAAAAATCCGAAGGAGGTGGGGCGTATCGAACCCGGGTCCCTGTGCTCCGTAGACAACCGTGTTACCACAGAGCCACGGCAACTCCTGTAAAGCATGTGCAAGACAGAAATATATAAAAAAGTTGGTTTGTGTTTTATTCATTTGTCATTGAACAGACTTCTTTATAAAACTGAATTGTATATATGTGTGTAAACGTATATACACGTATCTGTGTTTGTGTATGTACATGTATGTGTATGTACAATAAGGGCAATTTTTGTGTTGTCATTATTGCAATGAGCCATATGTGTCTATGTGGTTTACGCGATAACTTAAATCAAGTTTCTATATGACTTTCCAACGAATTGATCATTGAAAGAGATGTATAGATGCTGAAAAATATGTTCAAAGAGAAAATAATGTTTATAAAAAGCTACTAAGATCTAAAAAGAAATTTCGGAAAGGTGACACCTAAAACGTTCAATATTTTTTTATTAGGAAATGATAATTTTTGAAATGATTTAGTATAGTTTTATCCGAGCTCGAGCAAGCGTGTTTTTAGCATGTTGGGAGGAAATCAAATTTATGCCTTTTGAGGATCTTAAGAATTGCCCCAATTTAAAACATATGTTTCATTTTTTTAATTTTAATATTCATGGGTTTCGCATACAGTGTGTTAAAGTAAAAACAACGCAAGAATTATGTGAATAAAATAGAAATAAAAAATATAACACATTTGGGTAATGTCCATAAAAATTACCAACTGAGTGCAATTTTTTCTATTTATTTATCAAGCCACATCGATCAGTATTATTATTTTAAAAGTATTATGCTAGATACATCATATTTTGTAAAAGGAAAATATAGAATATTATTAACTAATGTGGGACGGATATTATCTAATCACATGCTTAAAAGTCAGCATCATTTGAACCATTTAACTGGAGCTGCAAAATCGCTGTGTATTACTGATAAATAAAAGCTTTCATTTTAAAAATTTTCTGATCCCGTGTTAAATCATATCCAAATTTTATTTTAACGTAAAATGGAAATAACACAATTTGAACCAGTAAAATAAATCGTTCACAAAAAATTGCGAAATGTAATTAGACAAAATAAAATCAATAATAATTAATAAATCTAAGAAATTAATAATAATAATATATTATAGGACGAAAAACAATTAGAACAAACTATAAATATGTATTTGCCATTCAGATAAAATAAACTGGTACACAACATCAGCGGCTATTAAGAGCTAATCACAGCTCATTTACTTGTTTAGTTTGAAATAAACGTCACAATGAAAGAACACAAAATAGATGTGGGAGCGATGATGGGGGTGAAGGATGTAATTGGGCCAACTACCACTTACTATCACAGATATATAAATAACACACTAAAATATAATGCAAGTTTTCCATCATAAAACAAAATGTTCCATCCAATCAAGAAGCAACCTGTCTATGAGAACTCGTAGCCCTTTTTTTAACGACATTGCACCCATGTCCCTATTACACAAACATGTCCATACCGGGATTCGAGTCCTTTAACCCGTGAAGCAGGAAGTTACTACGAGAATACCATTATCAGCGTGAAACTTTAACCCCTGTACTCCCTGGCGTGTTAGCTATTTCTTTTGTACCCCTGAAAATTATAGTAGAAAAAAAAACGCTCTGACCCCCAGTTTGCCCTCCCCCCAAAAAAGCTTTCAGAAAAATTTAGAAATGAGGACCTTTTTTAAGTCATCACTTGTGTTTTCATGTGTATTTAATAACGATAAAAAATGATGCCCTCTTCAAATATATCTTGCCACCCCCCAGTTTTTTTAAGAGCTCACGCCGCCATTGTAGGTGCTCCTAGTATTTTCTGACGTACCCTAGTTGAGATCCAATCATCCATAGGGTTAATAAATTTTATTCTAGTATTGTTATACTACATACTTAAAGAGTTCCATTTTTCTGTCCGACAAAACAAGGTTTATTAACGACAGATTTTAAGAATGGAAAAAAAGAAATGCACGACAGATTATTCCAGTAACGACAACATATTTGAATCACGACAAAATATGTAGTTGCACGTCAGACTATGTAGGTGAACGACAAATTCTGGTGATCCCTCTGTAAATCCGTGTACAGACCATATGGTAATATTAGCTATCATTTAAAGAATTAAAAGAAATATATTTTAACATTTAAATAGAAAGCAAAATGACGAATTTGTTTTCTCCTGTTCAGTATTTAGGAGGCTATGAAAGCTTTAATTGTCAAGATATTTTAAAAATAATGTTTTCTTATAATGTTTATGATTTTACAATATGATTATTTTTTCATATTTTTGGTACATTTATCCACTGTTCAGATTTAATTTAATGCTAATTGCAAATTCCCTCGTTAAAATGTCATCTTCTGTAGTGCAAAGAATCTAATTTGTCGTGAACCCATTCGTCGCTATAATGACGTATTTTTCTTGCTGAGTAAATATTTTGACATGCAATATTTGACGTTATAAGTACATATTTTGTCGTGCCGTTGTAATTTTTCCATACTTAAATTATATTTGCAGAAATCAAATATTAGTAGTAAATGAGTGTTATTCGGATATATTGTAAACATGTATTGTGTAAACGTCAGTTAAATTAAGCTTCAGAATGCCCATCATTATGAATGGAAATACTATTGTTATCAATTTACCAATAATATTCTACTTCATATCTGTCATAAATAAATCTCTGATATGATTAAGCTCACTTATGATAGCTGGTTATACCATTAAATGAAAGTGTGATTTCATGTATTTCGACGATCTAGATATAATCATTTCATAGATCACTAAAAATTTAATGACTGAAAAAACTTTATCGGATTCGGATTTTTCAAAATAAAGACCAATCATTGCTTCTATCCCAAGGTTTGTACGCACTTGTAAAAGAAATTATCTAATATAGGTGTATTTTTCATATAAATAATAAAAGACCTTCATTTTTATTTTACCTGTTTTTTTTTTACATTTAGATATTGTATTGAAATATTATTCTATACAACAGGGGCGCACACAGATTTTTGGTTTTGGGGGCGGGTCCAATTATACATAATCTTTATAAACACAGAGCAAATTTTCAATTTCAAGTGAAGAGCAAAAACCTCCTTTCTAAATATTAAGTGAAGAGCAAATAAAAAAAAGGTCCTCACTCCTAAATTTTAAGTGAAGAGCAAAAAAAAATGTCCTCACTTCTCACAATACGAAGCGGGGGCGTCCGGACCCCTTGGACCCCCCCTTGTGTGCGCCACTGCTATACAATATCTAAATCAACAACCTAATAGATATTTCTTAATTGTACTTGCAAAGCTACGTGTTGTTACCCCTAAGATGTATGCAGCCCATTCATCTCACCAACAAAAAATTCAGACTAGGCATCTCATCAATGTTTATAAATAACTAACATCGGTAGATGTTTGTATGAAAATTTAAGCTATTTTATTTAAATAACTTCTTTTTAGCAATTGCTTACAATTTTTTACTTAAAATAATGGATACAGTTGGTTCAAGATATTGTAAAACGGGCACAAAAAGTGTCGGATGGTAGTACAATTTTCATTTTATTAACATATTTCATCAATCTTAAGAAACAAATATTTTCTGTCAGTGCTGGGAACCGATACCTGTTTTTCGAGTACACAGTTCCGGCTGTCGAGTAAACCTGGGTATGTTACAATAATCCATGCCCAGATGCCCAGTTTTTGATATCCAATTCTGGATTTAGACTAGTTTTCTTTTTTTTTTTTTTTTCATGAAAACCTGGTTTCGGATGCCCGGTTCTACGGTCGAGTATTCGAATCCGAGTAAATCAGAAAACAGCTTATACTAACTATGAAACAGAAAATGCTCTTTTTATTGCCTTTTTTTTATACATTATTTCATTGGCAAGCATAAAATAGCCACATAAACAATAGCAAATGTATGTTATTAATAAATTGCTTTTTCAACGACTCATTAATTTGCTTTTGAAAGTTTTCCATGTGCACCACTGGTAAGTACCAACCTATAAAATTAATCTAATGACCGGGAAATTTAAACGCCTATCTATGTCATTTATGAACGATCTGTACTGGTTTATATTTTTAAAATTTGAAAACATGGAAGAAAGTGATTTTGTAATCTTCCAGAAATTAAGGAGTAGGCAAAAAATATGGTTTATAATAAGTTATTTCCCGAAAAATCTAAGAATTATTCTATTAAAGTGTATTTTGAGTTTAAAAAGTGACAAATATCAATTTCTTTTATTTATTTACTATATAGTAGGAGAGAAAATTTTACTATCGCCTTGGGTGAAGAAAATATATGTTATAAAGCTCGTAGTGAAAAAAGTTTATAAGCTTATATTTTTTCAATAAATTGTGTAAAATTTTGGAAGCCTCCTTTAATTCTTATTATCTAGTTATATTAAAAAGTTATGGTTTCACAATAAGCCGTTATATTTCTCTAGAGTACACAATACACAGGGCGACCTGTGATCTGGTTTAAAAGTGATAAGATAAAAACATTTAAAATATACAAATGATAACGCACATCGTGCTTACAACCATTATTGACTATGTTCTACATTTTTATAGTATACCATGTTTATGTGTTTATTTTATCTACATCCCATATTAATTTTCGTAGAATTAATTTGCTTAATATGTAGTTTGTTTAAGCAAATTTGTTTTAGATAGGAAACTGTATTGAATTGATAAGGTAAATAAATTAATAATATATATTTTATAAACTACCTTCAATCTTATTCCAGGAGACATATATATTTATAAACAACAAATATGTACTGTTAATATTTAATTTAAAATGCTGTCAAAAAGATAGATTTGGTATTTGATATATATGACAGATGAAGCCAACCGTTTAGCAATAACAAGTCTGCCTTACAATCCGTATTTAAAGTAATGTTTTCTACATTTTATACCCCTCCTCTTATTTTTGGTTTAGTAATGATCTGTGAAAATATTTAAAAACTATGAAAGTTTTATGGATAAAAAATCTAAAGTTTTTTTCTGTTGGAATCGTAGTAATACTTTGATATTTTCGGGAAACATTTAACGTTTTTTAGCAATCTTCTGGAAGAACTGCCTGACTTTGTGGTAAGATAGATGGCTACGGAGCACAAGAACGCGGGTTCAAATCCCTGTAATTTTCATCTTCCAATACAGGTCAGCTTCAAGATCGACAATCTTAGATCTTTTACTTCTTTCAGCCTTAAATTTTTGTATCTGGAACAGTGGCGGCGCTAGCTCTTAAAATCGGGGGGGGGGGGGAAACTTTGAGTAAAATTAGCGGGTGGTTTACACATGAAAATACAAGTGATGACCTCAAAAAAAGGTTTTCACTTCTAAAATTTATTTTTCTCCAAGCAGTTAACTAGGAGCCAGAGCAATTTATGGCCGGAACTATAGTCAGTTAGTGCCAATTTCGAACTTCTACTTGTTTATATCATCCAACCACTTTTTTTGAGGGCTGCGCACACTATATTTGGAAATTCTTGGACGCAAACAAACAGCCTCCAGTATTTAATGTTGACTATGTGTGTCTGTTTATATACAGCAACAATAAGACATGCCGAAACGTCATGACCACTTGACTTTCATATAGTATCGGAGGTCTAGAAACGTAGAAATTACCTTCTCTATCCTATGCACCACCTAGGTGATGGAAATCTATTATTATTAGTGTTTTTCTTAGCATTAATATTAATAATCCTTTGTAATCTACTATAAATCTACAGTAAATATAAGATTTTGAAACATTATTTTTATTGACTGATATAAACAATCTTGCACATACAGATATACATATGTGGCATTTGGTACATCACAGTGCATATGTTGTTTCTTTGATATTTCTCATATACTTATACAAGCATATAAATTCTTGCTGAAACACACGTGACCTTTCATGGGGCCCTGGCTGAGAATCCCTGGTCTATATTCAGATATTAAAAGATTAATATTACAAATTTATATAATATTCTGTAATAGTTAATTGAATAAAATAAAATTAATAATAATATACAATTAAAAACTAGCTAATCTTACTAATTTATTATTATTACTTTTCTGAAAACCTGTAAAATCGTACCTTTCAATAATGTGGAATCCAAGTTATAAAATTCAATATCTTGCATTAGTTATTATTATCTGCTTAGTAAATATTATTAACAATATGTAAAATACAGAATACATTGTATGTATTGATGTGAACATTTATTTTAAATTAAGTACTAATTATAAGATTTCACAAATATCTAATATTTTGTTGTAATATTTATTTTCTTGTTGAACTTACTACTGTCGTAAATTTATAAAGTAAATATAAACTAATCCAGAAGAGCGTAAAATGTATATAAAATATAGTATACAAACGTGCTGCTTATTAATAACGTTATGTCAAACATTTTGAGAGTCAATAATATACATTTGTAGCCGTTATAATATTTGTCCCTCAATATAATTTAATAAGATTGGTTGTCATTATCAGTACTAATTTACAAAATTGACGTAAGACATCCTTCACCATGTTACTGTTGTCAATGGCAACAGTTATTACGAAATATATGGGGAAGAAGTAATACATAAATTTTAAGGTTGAAAACGTATTGCTACGTATTAAAGTTCAAGGTCTATGCTTACTTGTATCAATATAATAGAAAATATATGAGACAACTGTGTCTATCTGAGAGTGAATATGTTATATAACGCTTTAACATTGTGAAGGACATACGAATAATGTCATTTTATTTTTCATTACAGTTGGGCATCATATATAGAGACATCAAATTAGAGAATATATTGGTGGATGAATCCGGTCACATCGTCCTGACGGACTTCGGCCTTAGTAAGGAACTTCCGAGGCCGGGAAATCCTGACCAGAGGGCGTACTCGTTCTGCGGCACTATCGAGTACATGGCGCCAGAAGTAGTACGAGGTGGATCTCAGGGTCATGATATTGTAAGTATTCCTGTTACTGCATGTTTACAAACTAAATCATATACATACATATGCCGTATCACTATTTCAACTATTTTATTGGAATGCACGCTGTAAAATGCGATGCACAACATGTGTTTCGTGAAGTTTTTACAGTGAGCATAAACATAGATAGCAGGAATAACCTTTAAATTACAAAATAATTAAAAATTTCGAAGATTACAGGTATCTTCGACATTTGGTTTCGATCTATTGGTTGTAGATAGATTTAGGTAAATTAAACACACCACAATTGGTTTAATATTTGCAAAAATAGAAAATACTATACAGAAAATAGAAAATACTGTACAAAAAAGAGAAAATATTTTATTGATGCCGCTGCATAGCATGCTACATAGCAAAATGTCGTATGCCCAGCTTAGCAACAACGAGCAGTCGTAAGTCGAAAGCACACAGGTCGTAAAGTCGACGACTACTTGTATTAGTATTATTTGAGAGTTACCATGGCTTTGTAGTAAGACAGTTCTTAGTTTTCATCTTATACTAATTATTAACGGTTATACTTCTACTACTTATTCTAACGTTTATGTAAGGATAATTGGATCGGTTGAAAGGTTACCCGGACCACTTAGATACAGCTTCTCTATCTTTCGCGGTACCCAGACGTTGGGAACCTATTATTATTATATTGTTACATGATAAAACAATAAAATATATAAGGTATTTAGTTGTGATATTGCATGTTTATTTATAATATCTAAATATTGGACTGTACACTAATTATTTTACAACAACAGCACTCAATTAATCAGTATTACTTGTTTACTACACATTTACCACAACCACTCTTCACTTCAATTCTCCGTTTTTCGGTGTAGTCTGTCGACATTTAGGAGGTTTTTTGGAAATATTTAAGATTTGTTAACTTTTTTATTATAAGAGATACGAAGATGGTTAAATTGAAAAAAATTAAGAATTTTACTCTTCTAATAAAAATATTTAATTTACAAATAAGAATATTTAATTAGTAAAACAATTGAACATCAAATAAAATAGTAATTTCAAAAAAGTTTTTTTTTTAATTGAACACTGTATTTTTTAGTCATCACATAGAAAATTTATTTTTCTTTAACAAATCATAAGGCAGTGGTGTATCTAGGCGTTGGAAACTTATTATTATTAACATTTAATTCTTAAAATTTTTCCAAAAACACCTTGGATCAAAGATTATATAAATATATGTGTATTTATGCGAATGATATTTGATATATATTAACTGACTGTGTACGACTCACGGGCTTGAGCCTCCCCCCAAGAAAGACTAAATTTTTGGTTTAAATAGGCGAAGCGCCTGTTTTCAAATGACTTCCACCATCTTCCAGATAGAAGGGAATTTTCAAAGGAAACAATACCTTCTGAGGCCCCCGTAGCAATAAATCCTGAGTGCGCGCCTGCACTTGGTAATGTTCCACAAAAAATCAAGATGTCAATCATCATGTTCCAGGAAGACATACTAGCTACATCCATCAATATTATTTAAGCTTGTGTTACAATTTGATAGGGCAAAAAACTATTTTATTCAATTTAATTTTCAGTTATCTAACTAAATTCTTCTACGCTCAAGAATCCATTCCCAGATCTTTTTGGGCCATCGGTTATCTTACTTACGCTGGAGGTGCCTAGTCCATAAAAGTCGTTTGTTCTCTATTATGTATATGATAGAATATTCAATTTGCTCTTATGGTATCGTTAAGAACGTAATACTTTAGAGATATCGCAATTCCTTCAAAAGTCCGTCTCCACGACACTCTGTTATAAAACCAGAGGATAGTGCTCTTAAATAAAGCAGTGTCATTTATAAAAAACCCTAATCGCTGTAAATCGTTGATAAATATCTAGGGATTTTAATAATGATCCAATAGAGATTGAAAAAAATCGAGTTGCACAATAATGAACGTAATTTAAGTCAAGTTTAACTCGCTTATTGTGTTATGGCAGAGTAATTGGAAATGATTATTGTAAACATAACGTGAAACAACAATCTGAATTCATTGAGAATAGCCGCACGTGTGTATCGTATGGATTGTCCTTGTGAAATACTACAGTACTTCCGCATTTGTCAGTTACGGTTTTGTGAATTACATGATGAGATTATCTCTACAATCACATTATATTTCCCACGCACCTTTCGATACTATAGAAATCAGAGATTTGAGCAACATAATATTTTATTTGATACCGCGAAAGAAAGAAATCTACATAGCTATTTAAGAAATTCGCAATTGCCAGTCAAAATACAGACACTAAACGAAGCTTTTAAATTAGGCGGGATGTTCTGGAAATAATGCTATACAGAGCATTCCCTATTACGTTATCATCTATTTATTAGTCGAATGTGTCTACTGCTGAATATACGAGGGCTATTTTTTCAAGTTTCGTTGAGTTAACAAAAACAAATAAGGTTAATGAAAAGTTTCGATATACACAAGAGTTACTCATACATCTAAATTATTTCTCAGCATAGTCGCCACCAACATTAAGTCATTTGTCGTAACGGGAAACTAGTTTTTGTATATCCTCCTCATACCATGTTGCCGCCTGGGTTCTCAGTCAAACTTGCACACTGGTTTTAAGCTCCTCATTAATGCTGAACCGCTTCTTTCCCAATCACACTTTCCTTCTGATGAACAAATGGAAACACTTGGTGCCAAATCCAGGCTGTAGGTAGGGTGGCCGAATATCTTCCACCCGAAATTCTTCAGCAGTTCATTTGTTTGTGCTGCCTCTCTTTTTGTTCTGTATTGCTCTCCGTAGACATTTCAGGGTTTGCTTGTAGAACATGGATCACAGAGCGAATATCGCAGGCGGGATCTTCGATTGTAGTACCCATGATAAAACAACACTCACATGGAAACTAGGGCACGTATTGGTGAACCGGTTGAGGTACTGACAGATAGATTGCCAAACACTACTGCGCAAGCGCCGCTTAACAATGGCAACTGAGTTTCCATTGTCAGCCTAACGGAACTTTAAAAAAATAGACTTCGTACATAGGTTTTCACATTGCTTCCTTTAACCTTCCTATATTGGGCTATTAGCTGCTTTTCGGCAATTCCATTAATATCGTCTTTGCATCTGGTAGGTGGTCTACCATTACTCCTAATTGAATTGAAAATAATTTCCCTGCTTTTTTGGGCACATGCAATTTGGTGTAAGATTCACAAAACGAGGTATTATTTCATCACCAAATTGTGACTACGCCGCTTCATACCAAACCGCCTATAAAATAGCATTCACGCCCCCCTTGGAATTTATTCTGGCAAGAAAGGGGATGTTATTTCCATTATGCCATCCTGACATGGCCAGGGACAATATGAGCCAGCTGCAAACTTTGCGGGGCCCTGTGCACGTGTGCACCAGGGGCGCACACAAGGGGGGGGTCCAAGGGGTCCGGACCCCCCCCGTACTGTGAGAAGTGAGGACTTTTTTTTAGCTCTTCACTTAAAATTTAGAAGTGAGGACCTTTTTTTTGCTCTTCACTTCAAATTTAGAAGAGAGGACCTTTTTTTGCTCTTCACTTGAAATTTTGCCCTGTGTTTATAAAAATTATGTATAATTGGACCCCCCCCGAGCCAAAAATCTGTGTGCGCCCCTGGTGTGCACTAACTGTACTTCATCTTTGTGGGGCCCTGTGCAAGTGAGCTCTTACTGTACTTCATTAACCATTTTGCACTGTGCATTGTACATATTGTACAATCGAATTTTCGTGCAATATGTTTAACCATTTTACAAAAAAAGTAAAAATAAATTTACATTTTTATTAATCGTATTATTTTATAATGTATCTAATTATTTGCAGGTATGCATCAATAAGCTAAATAATTAACAATTTCTATAATCAGCTAATTTCGGCACACTCATTTCCATTTTAGGTTTGCTACTAGGTATTTACGTTATATTAAAATGGCCCCGATTAGCGCTATTTAGTTTAGTACTCCATATTCTAATAATGTGCCCTAAACCCTAAGTGGTATCTTTGTCCTACTGTAAGTCAGTGGAAAATCATGTGGAAATTGTAAAGCCACTATGGATCGTCCTATCTTTGCTTGAATAATAATTGTAATGTTAAACAAAAGTAACTAAGCAATTCAAATAATACTTCATTGCAAAATAACATGTTACCAGGAAATTTATCTGTACTATTTACCATTTAACATTTATGTACAATGATAAAACAACAAAAAAATGTTAGTTATCCCTCGTATTTAAGTGAAGGTTTATTGCCTGAAATTATCTAAGGTTTGTATATGAATTCAATTATATTCTCACTAATAAGTTGGCAACCCTGAATTTTACAGCATGTTATACAATCTTGTATCATGTGACGTGGTATCACGGTCATACGTGCTTAGTACATTACGCTGTTAGTTCGTACTGGTTTATGATTGGCCGATGATGACGTAGAAAGTAAAATCACAGTATTATGATACTGCGGGATTGTTGATGATCACTTTTTATTAAATACACGTGCATAATATTTATGTTTATAAGCGCACACTTGTTTACACTAGTAATTAATTCTGTTGTGATTTTTTTTTGTTTAAAACGTAGGTACACTTTCCATCGTATTGTGTTTCGCAAGCAGCTTTCTGATTTACAAGACTATTTACTAAAACTATAAAGCAGTTAACATGCTTGTTAACATTTTTGTTATGCTTGTCATTGTAATATAAACTGTAATATTGCAAAAGTCCGTGCAACTACATCACTGTCTTAAAAAGCACATTTTAAATTTTAGGCGAAAGTTGTCTTATTTATCCACAGCCTTTCTATTACATTTTTATTACAATAGTATATGTGTATTGTACGTATGTGTATATAATAAATCATTGTTAAATATTTTTTAAACGAAATAACTGTTACCACAAATTATATGTTATCGAATAATGTTAGATTTTTAATAAACTAATATTTTACACAAAAATGTCTTCTAGCATTATATACAGTTTGTGTTACAATATCTTGAATAAACAAATTAGTGAAAAAATACAGTCTTTACTATATTTGAACACAAAAAGTAATTTGTTAAATTTTCGTTTTAAATAATTTGATTATTAAGATAAATATGTCGTTTTAGAACGATGTTTCTTAATCATGTTTGTATCGCGGACCAGGGCCGTAACTAGCTTTTTTCGGTCTCCAGGCAAAATTTTATAATACCCCCCCCCCCCCCCCCTACACCGAAACACATTATATGTAGTGATATAGTGATGTCCTGAAAAAAAGGTCCTTATTTTTAAAATACAAGTAATGACAAAAAAAAGGTTCTCACTTCATTGTGCTATCCGGATCGGTATTTTTAGTTTTTCCTTTATTTTTTCTTATTGATTATTATTTTTACATTCATTTGGCGCCGTTTTTCACTGATCACCGGAGGCAAGCGCCTCACTCGCCTCGTCATCAGTCCGGCTCTGTGACGGACCATCTTAAAAATCCGATTTGATGTATGAACTCCCTCCTTGCATAATTCCGTCATCCCTCGTGATAACACGGCAAAGCCGGGTAGTTAAATTCGATCAAATAGTGCGTGTAACCTAATACTAAATTAATAAATAAAAGCAACAAAGATGTAAATGGAGATATATTTTATTTAAACTTTCTATACACCTTCACGCAGGATTATAACAACGGTATAAGCGCCTGTGACAAAAAATCAAGTGAATACGATGGAGGGGAGATAAATTCAGAAGTATTCTAAATTTAATTGAAAACTATTAACTTAAACACAGTTGCCCTGGTTACGGGCCTGCATTTACGCCATTCTAGTTAATGAATTTTACGATCTATGATTATAGTTTGTGTTTTTTTTTTTTACACTGGGTTCCATTATTTGGCCTGACAAAATAGGTTATTTATATTTGTTAAGGACAGATTAGATTTTAAGAACGACAGAAAACAAAATGCAGGGCAAATTTTCCAGTAACGATAAAATATTTAAATCACGATAACATATATAGTTGAACGACAAAAAATGTAGAGGAACGATAAAACTTGGTACGTCATCTGTGAACTTATACAGCAAGTAATGTCATATGAAAGGTAACCTTAATTTTCATGTTGACTGTCATTAAAGAATTCAAAAAAATATATTTTAGCATTTGAATGATTTTAAAGCAAAATGATGAGTTTCTTTGCTGCTGTCCAGCATTTTTTAGGTTAAGAAAGTTTTGTGTCTAGATTTAAAAAAATATATGTTTTATATAATGTTGATGTATTCTGCAAAAGAATATTTTATTAATTTTTTTGAACTTTATCCCATTGTTCATATTTAATTTATTGCTAAATGCAACTTCCCTCGTTTTAATGTCATCTTCAGTCGTACAAAGAACCTAATTTATCGTGAAATCATTTGTTGCTATAATGACAATTTGTCGTACTTGGTATATTTTGTTGTGCAACATTTGTCATTCGACCTACCTTTTACATTTTTTGAAAAATCGGGACATTTGGTGCTCATTCTCGGGTTCTTTCTGGACGCCTCTATAGAGAGCAGAAATTCAGGACGGTTGGTCACCCTAGACAACATATGTACTGATATGCCGCGCCACACTTTTCAAATCAATACTGTTTCGAAGTTGATTCCCTTAAACACTTTCTTAATTCATTATTTGCATTTTATTGACGCAAAGTGCATCGATGAACTGTATAGCATCCAATTAGCTAGTTTTCCAATATCTTATTTGAAAAATCTACTTTCAATTAAAACCTTATTCGGCAATACGTTAGTCAGCAGGTACTTGCAAAATAAGTCATATATATTAAACTTTTGCACAATTCTAGTATCGTGTGTGCAGTATATCACGTAACGGTGTTCGAGTGCGTTTAAATTGTGGGAATATACCAATGTAGCTCACGTTCAGAGATTTACAAACGTAGATATGATGTAGGAAATTCGGTTACTTTGATTTGATTCGCTTCGATTCGTTCCATTTCACACTTTGATCACTGCTGAATAACAATTTATTTTATGGTTTATTAGACCGCATTTTATAATTTTTGTCAATGCCGATTATCGGAATTACTATGCAAGGAAGTTTCTATATCATAAAATTATATATGTTTTGGTTTACAGTAAGTGATTTTTGGACGAAAATAAAAATAGAATATTCTTATCATTTAATTCTGTATCATGAATTCGAAATTTTTTTAAACTAGTTTTCAAAACTGGAAAGGATATAGTGCAAATGTTGTGTACAGGTATCACATGTTATTTGCCTAATTATTAGGGTTCGTCGGTACAACCAAGAAACCCTTATATCTGGTATGGACCAAACTACAGGTTGCGGGCCATGTATTTGTAGGTGAAATGACCAGAGAAAATATCTAATAAGTTCAGTTATAAACTTAACTAGCTCATCTGACAGCTAGCAAAAATAAGCGAACGAAAACAATCCTTATGCATCTAAACTCGGCGAGAATTTAGATGGCCAATAACGGTTAAAATAAGTGGCGGGTTCAACCGAAAACACACATACGTTTGTGTGAATATAAAAAATGAAGATAAAAGTTCGGACATACATTGGTAGAAACGAGTAGGTACTTCATATACGTTATTGATAGTTGATACAGAATTTTGTGAAATAGATATATATTTGTTTATCGGTTGTGCAATCAATCGATCGGCCATGTAAATTCTCATCGACCGTAGACAATAAGTAGTGATGAAATAAGTATTCTGTAAAAAATGTCTTATCTGAATAATATATGCAGTGAACCTCTTTTATCAAAAATCTGCAGCATTAAATGTAATGGTTAGGGACCGGTAAAAATATGCAACGGTACTTTTGCCATAGGCGTGCTATTTTAAACTTTATTTTAACAAAAAACCAACAAAAAACAAAAGAATAAAACACTTGTACTGCAATGAATTCTTATCTTAATAACGACACCTCATTATTATGGGATTATATCCGAGATAGGTAATTCCGGTCACTCCTTTGCCATTGGTCAGTTTTTAATAAGATATTAAATTTTTATACGCTACACTATTTGTCAGCAGGGCACATTACAAATATATAGAATTACATTTTATTTCTACAGATAACACATGTGCCGCTTTTTATCGAAAAACACCTAACTAAAGTACCGTTGCATATTTTTGCCGAAGTCTAGTAATGTATGGTACAAGATTATCATTTAATTGCTTATTGACACTATAACAAACAATAAATTAATATCGTTTTGATAATAAGCAAGATAAATATTACTATATTTACATTATCTTGTCGTCCTTTCAAACCGAAACTTGAAATTAAAGTATGAAATTTAATCAAAAGAAGAAATTTATAATATCTGTAGCTACATATTTGTCAAAACGCTATTGCAAATATTAACTTGAAAAACTTTCTCCACTCATTCATCACGAAACGACCTTGGAGTTAAAATCTGTTACTACGAGAACTTCGACCCATTAAATCTATTAGCATAACATGCATTTCTAAACAATCAAATTACCATCACATCAACAGTGATGGGTACCTGTACTGGCGGTGTATGCACCAGGCGCAAGGTGCGTAAGCGTACACAGTAACAGCGTGTTGTAACTGTAAATATTGCGTACAGAACACGATATGGTACGGTCGTTCTCGATCAATTCACTGGCACACTTCTGTGACCCAGATTCGCGAACGTTCGTGTCGTGGTGCTCCACTTACTCCACAGAGTTAGTGTGCAGTCCCCTCCAACGGGGCTACCTCTCCGGCGTGTGCGGGTGGAAGCGGTCGGGCATGTTCTCATTGTCCACTTCATTTCATCTAATACCTACCTGCGAACCGGTATTGCGCTATGTTATAATAGTTGTAGCGGAATATGTTCAAGGTCGGGTCATGATGTAGCCAAGCGCCGCGATACTCTACCAGAGAAATTCGATAGACAATTTCTGTTTCTTTGGCTCTGTCAAGGTTGACTAATTCTCATTCTGACACAGAATATTATATCTGGAGCGCTATTTGCATACCTCATTTGGTACATTATGTATTTGTGTAATTTATGGGGACCTATTTTGAATTCTCTGCAAATATTATTGCTTTTTTATAAAAGAAGTTATCAGATTTATGAACGCGTTAACTTATTTATAAATAAAAAAATTTCATTTTTGTCGCCCTTTTGAAATATTATAAAAATAAATCGTAAAAATTTTCATACTTTTGAGTTGAATAAATATAAAATGTTTATGATGGGATAAATATTAAGTGCAGAATATATTTTCATTTAAGTGAATACTAGGTATGTTTCCAGCGTGGCGACTCACATTTAAATTTGAATTAAAATTGAATTAAAATGTTTATCAAAATTTTAACAATGAATTTAAAAAACTCCTTTAAAAAGTTAACGCCCGAGGTGGGAACTGCTCCCAATCACGCGATATGACCTAATATAATGTTATTAACTTAACCTACCCTAACGAGATGAAAGTTGAGAGATAATTACTCTGTTTTATTAAATAGAATATTATTCACGAATTATCCTGAATTGTTGTTTTTTGTAGTTTTATACCATGAGTTCAAAAAGAAATTACATAAGGCTGGGCTATGGAAAAATAAAATAACGTCTACTGCAAGCTTTATATAATAATATAAACTTATGACAACAACAACAGTATGACAGTTAATTAATTCTAAAGCTTGCTGTTGACATTACTTTTATTTTCCATAGCCAACCCTTATATGTAATTTCTTTTTGAACTATATGTACACCAGTTTGTATTTAGCGCAATAGATGGAACCCCATTTACTTAGTTTATTCATGTTAATATTGTTTAATCGTTTCAAAACACATAATTATTACGCATATACGTATAACTCGTTTGCATTATTTTGCATTTGTTATTCCTTGTTGTCTGGTTAATAAAGAAAATAATACTAAAGAAAGTGGAACACATCGATTAGGATGTGAACAGAGTTCGTTTTAAAATATTTACGGTTCTCTCTTATCTAAAAAGCCAATTTGAGTTGAAAATCAATATCATGATTTTGAAAACTTACATTTTCTGGGTAACAAACTGCATAGACATGCATTTACCTATATAACGTATTTTACATACATATAAGTTGAAGATATTTTTCAAAATCTTATAACATTTCCAGAGCCGGCGCGAGGGACTGTGGCGCCCGTAAGCAAGGCGCCCCTAGGCAGGGCGTAACTAGCTTTTTTCGAGCATGTCAAATGAAGACCTAAAAAAAAGGTTCTGATTCTAAATTTCAAGTGAAGACCAAAAAAAAAAGGTCCTTACTTTTAAATTTCAAGTGAAGACCTAAAATCAAACAGGTTCTCACTTCTAAATTTCAAGAGTTTTTTAATTTCAACTTCTAAAATTACATTTCACTAAATTACTTTTACATTTATTTGGCATTTGACGCCCCTTTGAGTCTCACGTCAGCGCCTCCCTCACAGCGGTGCCCACATGCACCGCATACCTTGCATGCCCGCTTCCGCCGGCCCTGAACATTTGTATACCTACAGAGTGTAACAACGAAACAGGTACCGCCATTATTGTTTTTATGCAAATAACAAAGTTGAAGGAGAGGAAGGGGGACATGCCGACCGGCGTAGCGTAGTGGTAACACACATGCCCTGCGTTGCGAAGGTCTTGGGTTCGAATCCCGTTCAGGCATGGAATTTTCATAATATAGAATTGTCCTGGCTAAGTGCATAAGTAGCAAAGCCATAAAAAAATATAAATAAATTAAGGAGGGCGTCTGCTTATTGAAGAAAATATTTATTTAAATCAGTGGTTCTCAAAGTTATATATTTTTAAATTGCATTATATAATACACTAAGATTTAGATAATTTTCATGTTTTTTGAATTCAACCATAAAAACATTTTATATCTATACATAAAAAATCAATTGGCATTTAAATAATTTTTAAACGATAAAAAATAATTAAAGCTACTACTTAATCTGTTTTAAATCGAATGGGCTTAGGTTTAGATAATAATGGAAATTTTTACTAGTATACACTAATATTATTATTTTTTTTTTGTAATTTCAATCGATTTTTTCGTAATATTTTTATGTAAGAATATAAAATGTTTATATTGAATTCAGAAAAAGATACGCTGTCGAATGGATGTAAAATATGTAAAACTAATTTAAAAAACTTAACTTTGTGTTCTAGCTTGAGAACCACTGGTTTAAAATAATTATTATTTTTTTCTATAACTAGATGCCCCTTTAGTCTCCTACTACTTTGTTATTTTTTTTTTTTATTATTTTTTGTATCTCTAATAAAGAAAATAATGGCGGTGTCCCGTTTCGCCGTTACACTATGTATACAACATAAAGTGGTTTGTTTATCTTCATAAATTTTTCATATATTTAGTTAATATTTATCATTACTTGACACCAGAAAAAACTTAAGGATTGATTAAATATTTTTATCATAAACGGTCATAAAAATACTCTTTTTTTGTTATTTAATTTATTTTATCACGTCTTTAAGCTAATTGGCAATTGAAAGATTTCGTGTAAATGTATAATAAAAATAAAATATTACAAGCTATTTAGAGGGAAAATATGTATAATATATATTAGTGTTATAATTAGCAATACTTTCTACTTTTAACTATTACTTAGTATTTAATATGTGAGCTGTATAGCATACTTGAAGTGTTTGAGTGCTTGTTCCTCATGATTTCCTTACACGTGTCAGAAATGTTGACAATGTCATTGCACAGGAGAAGTAAATGTCAAAGGCTATGTTAAGAAGATTTAACAGAGTTCAACCTTTACCTTCTGTCGTCAGATACGCTCTTAGGAGGGTTTAAATAATGCTCCAAATCGTATCATTGAATTAGTTACGTTATTTGCAAGATATAAATATCAGTCTCAATTTAACACAGCAAATATCTTAGTCCTATTTTTGTCAAGTTGAATCCACGATAGTAAAAACTACGTTTTTACTTTTTCATCTGTCTACGAATTCTTTCGCTTTAATATTAATATATCGTAGAAATCTTATTAACGTTTGTGTTCTTATGCACATTTTATACTTTAATTTACAGTTTTTTGTAATTGTTATACAACAATAATAGAATAGCTATCTTATCGAAATTGAAATCATTTTATTGTATGACGCAAAAAGAACAAAATGCGAAAAGCTTTTGAATATGTGCCGAACGAAATAAATACACGTTTCCTAGAGCAAAATTTTAGTCGTTGCACGAAAATAAAGACAATCCTATTACAGCGAGAATATTTTGGATTTGCCCTACTTACAGAATATGAGCTTATTCTATGGAGAAAACGTATAAAGGGAAAACTAAAAATATTTAAAGATAGGCGGAGAAGAAAAATTAAACCATTTGCAAATACATAATATGTATATGCAAACCAGCTGCGTATACAGGACTCATGGTTGGGGGGGGTACTGGCAGCTCACGGGTTTTTGTGGCTCCTAAGTATAAATGGAAAAAAAAAGTTTTTTTTAGACTTCTTATAATATTTCGAAAATAGTTCTTTAGGATAGAAATAAATTTGAAAATGCAAAATATACTCTTCTCTCCCTTTTCTGTTAGTAATAAAAAATTAAAGGAACCCTTCGAGATATCTGAATCCGGGATATTGATGCCTATAACATACACAAAAAGATGATGATTTCATTATTTGTTGATAAAAACAAATTAAACAAATTGTTGTTAAAAAACTAGTGGAATGTAAATTAATAGCTTATCTCAACGATACGTGTATGCACTTATATATATAAAAACTCATTTTGTTGTATTAATTTTTTATGAAAATATTTTTCTTTTTTTTTTATCATTGTATTTATAATTAATATCTTATTGTAATTTTTTCGTGGAGGTCTATAGGAACTATTTTTTGTTTGACCACCCAAACAATAAATAAATAAATAAATAAAATGTGATTGTTAATCCATGTATCAATGGATTAACAATCAAGGGCAAGGTCGCATGTGCCACCTTGCCCCCCCATCCCTCTGAATACGCCACTGATTCAAACGTACCAAATTCCCCACATTTAACTACCCATTTCTTTTTGCAAGTCAGATATTTACTACTTCTTAGATACTACGTAAGATGGTTTTCTACGGAGAACAAGGACGCACGTTCGAATTCGGGATACCACTTTAGAATTTTCACCTTTCCGTATTATATAGTAAAGGTACAGTCAGCTTAGAGGTCGACCCTTCCCTAAGTAATTAATGAGGACTAAAAATGATCCTGTTTATACGGGGATAATAGATCTGATCGAAATGTCATGTTGACCACATATATATAATGTTGCAGATTTGGAAAAGAAAATTGCTTTCTTCGCCCTTATGCACCTAGATGTTAGGAACCTGTTATTATTAATATTTAGTATTACTCTTGGTCACTGTCAGTTAGGTTGAGTTTTCTTATTTGGTCATTGGTCAAAAATTGATTAACGATTGATAAATTAAATGTCGAATGTATTACTTAAAATGGGCTTTGAAAGGACAGAGAAGACATAATGTCTTTTAACTTCAGAAACAAGGCTTCCCAAATGAAGGACGGTTATCAACTTTAAATGAAAGTGACAGTTCATGTTATAAAACAAACAAATGAACTAGAGATGCAAAATAAATCATAAGTAAACACGTTATTACCAAGAGGCATTTTTTAAGTTGATGACACTTTTAAATATATATAGGTACACGAATGTAGAGTGTATTAACATATTCCTGTGGCTGGCAGGATTCCATTGTATCTATTCAAACGACATACATAATTACTATTTGGCACACCTAACATGTCAGTAACAAATGCTCAGATGAGCCGTTTAAACTAGAATACTGTATGTTTAATTATTGTGATGTGTGTGTTCTCATTATTCAAATTATACTAATGGAAGGTATCAAATTGTAGCTTTGCTCAAAATATTAACCACCGGATTCACTTAAAGTGCATCTATTTGTTAAAATAGCCTCGATTACATTAAGTGAATTTCCTCTCTGCTACCAAACTCGTTGAATGTAATAACGCTGGCTAGTAAACTCGTTGCTCGTTTTGCCCCAGCGAGTAAAGATAAAGACCGGGAGACTTGCGAGCGACTGGCTAGTAGTGGTGTGAATTCCGGCCGGAATTTCTAATACCGGCATTTCGGTATTCTGAAAGTCCAATACTGAAATCCCGGTATTAATACCGGTATTCTGAAAATATAGAAATAAAACAAGAGTTTCCTTTTTTTATGTTTATTTTAAATACATATGTAAAGTTGGCCAGATACGATAATATTATTTGAAACCATTTTGTAGACGGGACTGCAAAAACGGACATATTTTAATTAAAATATGTCTTTCAAAATATACCTTTCAAAAAATATTGTCGTACTTAGGTAAAAAGTAACAAAAATTATACATTTTTTTTTACAACTAATTATGATAATATACTAACTAATATTCTAACAATTAATTAAAAATAAAAATATTAAGGTAAAAAAATAAAAACAAAAAAATAAATAAAAAATGTATTCAGTTTTGTTTCTAAAAAGTATTTTCAGCGGCAGGATTCTTCTGCACAAAAATTAAATCAAAGGAGAAATGTAATAAATGTTTTATTTTAAAAAAATGTGATCTTAATAAACATAAATTTGATAATGTTTCTTCGTCTAAACGAGAACGAATTTTGGTGCAGAATTTAGCTGCTGCTGAAAATGCCCGTTCAGATTCTACACTTGTTGGTGGTATTGTGCTTAAGTAGTCATACACATTTTGTAAATACTTCCGTTAATTTAATAATACCGTGATACCGGTATTTTAAACAGATTACCGGTATTTGAATACTATTAAAAATTACGTAAAATACCGGTATTCGGTATTACCGAAAACCGGTATTCACACCACTACAGGCTAGATATTTCACTATCTGGCTAATAAAATGATTGTATGTTTAGTAATAGAGTTGCCGTGTCACCGTGGTAAGACGGTTGTCTATGGAGCACAGGGACTCGGGTTCGAGACCCTCCTCTTTCAGATTTTTATCTTCCGAAAATGTGCAGTCAGCTCTGGGGTCGACTCAGCCTCAAGTATTTCATACTTAAAGTGAGTACCTGTTTATACAGGGATAATACCTTCTCTGCCCCATATATGCCCATCTAGGTGTTGGGATCGCATTATTATGTTTAGTAATGCCCAGAGAATTAGTTCGTGCAGAAATGGTTGTTATAGCCCTTTTATTACATCAGGAGTTGGAAAAACGAAAAAAAAAGGGAAATTTAGAAAATTGTGGGTAAAAGAGTGGTTGCTACCCACGAGTAAAATATGAAAATAAGCAATGTTATTACGGTCCCACTTCATTTTAAATAAAAATAATGAAGCAAAAATTGGAAAACAAACGAATCAAGTGTAAAAACATGCCACGGAACCTCTCCTGAGCGAGTAAGCGAGTTTACTAGCTGTGTGTAATCGACAATTGTTGACTCGCTTAGTGTAATCGAGCCTTATAGTGCGCTAAAGCATTTTAGTCAAAATAATATAGCTTGTCCTGAATGTAAGAGAATTATTACGTACATATTTGCAAAAGGGATCAGGGTGTGGAAACACGAGACTAAACGAAGCTTTATTTCATTACTACTTCAGTAGGACTCATTTTTATTTGATTTTTACTCAATAAACTTACCATTTCTCTTATCAACAATATTAAATCTGATAATTTAAAATGTAATATAATAAAACAAATATAAACTAATAATAAACAAGTTTGTTGAGGATAAGTTTAGTTTATTAGTTCTTTGTAAATAGTGTAATATGTAATAACAAGGAAGTAAAATAACTTTGGCTCATGCGTTTGAAACGAAATGCCGATGATATCAAACTTGTGTAGTCAAGCCCAATGTTTCTCAGCCGCCGGTCCGCGAAAAATTTAAAAACATATATCTAGTAGAAATATATTTTTTGTAAAATAATTTACGTCTAGTAGAATTTGTACATAAAATTATAAATTTTTGCTTATAGTAGTAACTAAAAATTTTCTCTTTTTAAATTAAATATACAGTTTTACAATAAATTATACTTTTAAAATAATATTTTCACCGGTCCGCCCGAAAACCAACTTGTCTTTTTGTGGGTCCGTGTTAAGATTTGGGTTCAGAATCGCTGGTCTAGCTGATTTTTATTTATGTATAATCAATGGACACCAGGACACAGCAAATCACACAGAAAATTCAATACTTGTTGGTGTCTTTGAAGGTTTCAAACGAGTGTGGGCGACCTTGTAACCCCATACATAATAAGACCTAATTAACATTTTTATAATAAAATATATGATATCCTTAAGTTCGACTGCGCACGCGGTAAAACCTCAAGCCGAATAATAATGGGTTCCGAATACATAGATGGCGCATAAGGGCATAGTGGTTCTCCGTTTGTAGACCTTCGTCACTATAATATATTTAAGATCCACGTGGACAACATAATGTTTCGACTGGTGCTATTATCTTTATATAAAACGGGTATTCATTTTAAGTTTTATATACTTCAGCTGAAGTCGACCCCTGAGCTGACTGCATAGTATCGGAAGGTCCAAATTCCGTGATGTCCGGGATCTAAACCCCCATTTCACCATGGAGCCACGGCAACTTATACCGAATAATGCGCATTATAAAATGTATCTAAAATACAGTGTGTTTCAAATTGATTGAACGTGCCACTTCATTCAATTTTTTTATTTGCCGCATGTGTGGCATAAAATACGGTAATATATGGTGCTTTTGACATTTAGTAGTAAGCTTATGTTTTATACTAAATTTAAACGAATGAAATGATCATATACTATCATGCACGCACGCAGGTTGTTTTCTTTTGGGGGGCTCAAAATCCAAAATTTTTCCTTAGGGATGTTTATAAGCCAACATTTTTTCTTGCGGCGAATTCACGTTCAATTACAATACAAATATGTGTTTTTTTAGAGTGGGGGGGGGGGTCTCAAATCCGTGACCTCCCCAAAGGTACGCGCCTGCACTATACTTAAAATGTGAGAAACGCGCGACTGAAGTTAACTGACGATGTTTATATGAATGGTTTATGTTTCGCAGAACTGTTTTGACCGGCTGTTTTTCTTAGATATGTTTTCTACAAATTTACGTTTAAAAAGTTTACTTCAGTGTTTTTAGAAAATAATGTTATTTCAAATACCAATACCAATCTAAACATGGTGCCATGCGTGCTTCCTTTTTACTGACACAATGAACTGACAAATGTGATAAATTGTTAAACGTCTTTCCTTTTGTTGCTTCTGATATATTGTGACACTTCATGAATATTTTTTGAACATGTAATATTTTCTAAAGTAAAACAAATCGTGTAATACAAATTTACTCTTAATTTCACATACTGCGGAATTTAAATTCTACCGTTATGTTTGCTTCATGTACATTCATCAAAAGATATGTATCTAAAAATTGGTTCACGGTCTCAAAAAACTCAATTCATCACCGAAAAGAAAGCAAAATATTTGCGAGCGTGCGTACTGTATATAAGAAACATTCTAATAGTAAAAATGGCGTTGCTAATTGCGAAATATCTCTCCTACTTTCACTTGTAACCATAACTAGGTTTAGCTAATTTGACGAGGCTATGCACCAGTCAAAATCTTAACACAGTGAAAGTATTATGAAATTTTATATCTAGTAACATATGGAATAACATTATATGACTTTATTTGGTTGCTTTCTCGTAATATGGGGCACGACTGATCGTCCAAGAATGTGCGTTTCCACGTTCACTCATCGTTTGACATACTTCCATAAAGGCACCGTTGTCATTTAACATAACTGATTACATTCTTCACATTTTTACCTTCTCGCTGTACTTGGAGTAAAGATCGTATTGTTACGCAAATATTTACCTTATTTAAACATATTTACTTCTTTTATGGCTAATAAAAAAGACATTAAAGGCCTTTTCAAAATATAAAAAGGCATATAATTTTCGGAGTAAATGCGATTCGCGAAAGTTGGTTACTGCCTGAAAGACCTTAGTTAGGAAGAATCGTGAATACAACAAAATGTGTAGTTTTCTCCATTTTTAAACATAAAACATATAAAATCAACAGAAGCAATCACTAAATATTTGTTTAATATAAATTGTTATGTAAAATCCCCAAAAAATGTAATAGAATTATTTACAGGGATTATCCCTAAATTTTTGTCGCGAAGTCTGAATTTGTCGATATCCTATGTTCATATGCGTGCGCAACTACTAGGGTGTACACGTGCTTACCCTACAAGTGTATCTTGATCCAATACGGTTTTCACATGGACAAAGAACATTTTCGATTTCACCTTATGGCGCAAATCGGGGTTGTTTATAAAAAAAAATACAAACAATGCTTATTTATTCCAGCTCATTTCAGATTGATATTACATATATATTTATTATGATTTTGTTAGTTTAGTGCAAAACATTTAAGTTAAAGTATGTCAGTTGACAGGTTAATTGATATTTTCTTGACTTGATACATCACAAATTATCTAAATTATCACTATTTTCTATGGATAGTTAATTTGTTATTAAATATACTTACGTATTTTTAATAACGATTTTGATACAGGACCATACTTAGGGCGATTTTCGTGCCGGATATCCGTTCCGTAACCTCTTTCGAAAATTTGTAGATACCGGTGTTGTTACTTTTGAACTTTGATGAATTAATGTTATATTTCAAATGGAATTATATTATTTTATAAAATGAACTCATTTATAAGCATATGCATTAATGCGTTTTATTGTACTATGGTACCAGTGGCGGCGCCAGGGGCGTCCGGGGCCCACTGAAAACTGTACTGGCTCCCAAAATATGCTTGGAAAAATCTTAAAATACTAATATCTATATTGATAAAAAAAGTGGGGCACACCACTAAATATTTCCTTGTACCCGTTAGCCCCCCAAATTTTAAAACCCCGCCGCCATGGGGTATAAGACCAATATATATAAAAAGTGCATTCCAGAACCACTTGCGTACAAAAATAGCACTGGCCATATTTATATTGTCTT
This sequence comes from Liopterus haemorrhoidalis, assembly GCA_963971575.1. Taxonomy (NCBI): domain Eukaryota; kingdom Metazoa; phylum Arthropoda; class Insecta; order Coleoptera; family Dytiscidae; genus Liopterus; species Liopterus haemorrhoidalis. Next base: position 34,158,787 of record OZ020618.1, read on the forward strand.
AGTATAGATATACAGTACCGATCAGCTTAGAGGTCGAATAAGCTTCGAGTAATTAGCTTTATTCGTGGATGAAGTTTCTTACAGATTAGAGCACCACAGGCGTGTGCAATATTCCTTTTAGTGTTTACGGAGAAAATAGTTATTGTTTTTGACAAGATGTTTGTTATTCCTAAGTAACCTTTAGTAATCTATTCATAAGAAGTCAATCGTGTTTGTAGATTAGAGAAAAAACTCCTTGTTAGAACACGCGCATTGTAAGTTTCGTTGAATTTAATTAATAAACTTAGTACTCCCACTTAAATTTACTACACCGTGATTAAAATCTTATCAGTTATCCAAATTCAACATTCACGGTGACAAAAATATTTAACACGCCTCAAGTCGGACATGCGCATTAAATCTGTTAACGAATTTATTATTTAACTGTTGATAAATATTTGAAAAATGAACATTGCTGGCCTTTTTACAATATTTCTTAAATATAAATATTAATACTATCCTTCAGAGATATTTATTATTTGAAGTTATTTTGCGTCATTAACAAGGAAATGTTTTTAATATTTTAATAATTGTTCTGTTTATACCAAAATTGTATTTACTTATTTACCCTTTTGTATTATTTAAACTATTTTAATATCCGCTTATACACAAACAAAATTGTTTACATCACGTTTTTTATCAGTCTTACATAAACTAGTGATTCTTATTGTTTTGGAAAAACAAATAATACCACAATATATAGATATAATATTTGATAGGATTTACGTTTTTTTTTTTTTTGTTTGTTTTCTGTACGTTATATACTTTATCACTAGACAGATAAAAACATTTTGGTTTTATAAAATTATAGTAGTGATAAATAAAATACGTTAATTTTCGAAGTATTAGCTTAGTTCGCGGATGAAGTTTTTATCAAGGTACCAACAAATTCAAAAAATTCCCTAATTCTTGGAAAAAATATTTTCGGTAAAAAACTTTCGACCTACCACTCACTCTACGTGACACAGCGGCTGGTTTAAATCTGATTTGGAGCTGGTTAAGCTGGTATTAAGTGAAAACTCTTAGTACTTAGATTAACAGATGACAAATAATTTTTTGATTTTGATGCGTCTATGGCAAAAAATATAGTTCGAGACATACATCATTCTCTTGGCCTCTTTAATTTGCTAAATATCTACGAAATCCTGAAATGTATGAAAATTCACATTTCACTTTTTTTACTCATTCGATGAAAACTCGTTAGAAATTGTAATTTTAGGCTACTTTAAGCCATTTTAATCTAATTGATATTTACAAAATGTGAAATGTTTGGTTTATTCAAAAGAGTACATAATATATAGAGACCCATCTCAATGTAACAGAAAAAATTATATAAACGTGTATCCATGTATTGTCCAGTAACAAAACTAAGTATATATACCACCAGTATATGTATTTATACGTTCATAATATACCGTATGTCCTTTTTCGACTTGCAACGTAGAGTTTTCCCGTTTTCAATTTACCATTCCATATTCTAACTCTACTATGAGTTTTAGACAAAAACTTTATTAACAAAAATTGTTCAGTATTTTAATCCCAACACATTGTTGCAAATTTGTTTGAAAAAGGTACACAATATTTTTTGTATTTATATCTGAAAATATCAGTTGCCATGCACAAATGAAAATCAAACGTCAAAGTTTAGTTTCAGGTTAAACATAAAATTACAAAATAAAATAATATTACATCTAAATTAAATTTTCATATAAATTTCCATTATTAGCTAAACAAAAACCTAATCTATTGTACAAATTTCTGTTTACATTCGCCATAGTCCGGGGATTAAGGTGATAAAGTGTATTCACGATAAGAATGAGATGACGTCACAGTTGAAAAACTTGATGTGTTGCCAATTACAACTACAACTACTTTAACCTCGCTCCTTCATATGTCAAACAGAAATACGACTGAACAATGCTATTTAAAGTGGCAACGTAGGAAACTGGTACCAACATGTAGTAATCAAATGTAACAATTGAGTAATGCTTTCATGTTGGTTAAATTACATTATGATGTTGGTAATTAAATTAACCTAATGTGACATCATCTCATTCTTATCGTGAATTGACTTTATGTCAATTAAAACTATTAATTATATTTATCACTTATTTATTATTAATAATACTAGTACAACTTTAATAGGGGATAGGCATGATTTTTTAATTTTTTTAAATTATATTCCTCTTGTTGCATATAAACATAAAAATAATATCTCTGTTAGAAAATATTAGGCCAAGTTATTTCTACTCTACTGCTAGAATGTATTTTATACAAGTACTTTGTGATGGCAGTCGGTCCTGTGGTGGCCACAGCTGATTTTTATTTACTTTTTTTGTTTTCACGAGCTCACTTTTTACGATTGAAGTAGGCTTTAACTAAACAAAGATTTCAAAATCTAGTTCCGCACGAAGCTAAGAAATGAATAATAGCATTTTTATTTTATTTAGCTGACACATTTTTTTTTTTTTTTCTAAAATATTATTTAGTAACTGCATTTTAATTTATTATATTGTTTAATGAAACGATTCTTAGAATTATCTTAAATGTATTCTATATTTTTTTGTTTACTGTTGTAAAAAACATGACACAATTTTAATAGAGGTTATTACGCAAGTTGTTGTATCCTAACCAGGAATTCTGAGGCAATCTATTCCGGCGTTTGTTGTCTAATGTCATTACTAAGATCAAGCTATTGGATCAAACGATCCATTGTCCTCAAAAGAGGCCAATTCTTCCCTTCGACATCATTACTTTCTGTCAATCAGGTATCCCCATAGGGACGGGCAATAGTGGACCATGACCCCTTAGAGTTACATAAAATAGGCCAAATGTATTGATTGAGAAATAGCTTCATGTTTTAAGTGAAGAGGTTATTTTTAGTTATATAATCGGTACTAAGTTTGATTTATAGTGAAACTTAATATTAAAGATGAATAGGTTATTTTATATTTAACGACAAAGTGATCTTATCTTCTACACAATAGAAGATAAAATTTATACAAACATTGCTATTAAGTACGTTTTAAATTTTGTTATAAGTGAAAAACCTATTCGCACAAATGTACATTTTATTTCTAGCTACACACATAATTAATATAGCTACATTTAATTTCTTTTAATGTCGGATAGAAATTCCTTCATGTTTCTCTGTCTGGCCTTTATACGTTTGATGAGAAAAACGTTTTGTGTCCATAATCCATAAAAATTTGTAGCTATTAATATTTCTTGTACAGTTGGATTTTTTATTAAGATAATGACATTACAAGTAAAAGCCCATTATCCATTATGCTTACATAATACCTATTAAATGTCCTTGTTTTTTTTATTATTTATTTATTTTACATCGGCCTATTTCTGCAACGAGGCTAATCGCCGATGCCAGGGGGCGAGATCCTACACCTGGATGAGGGGTGAATGATTGTGAAAATGGGAGTAATGTAAACATATTATTCTCGCCCGAATAATATCACCAACGAAGGAGGCTCGAAAACCCCGACCGCCCAGTAAGATAATTGACTGCTAGTAGTATATAAAATTATAAATTTTTGAATGATTAATAACTAAAAAACATTTATTTAATAATGTAAATATGCAGTTTTTTAATATATATATAAAAAAAAATTAAACAAAAAACTTAATTAAAATATTCTGTTAAATCAACAAGTTATGCACATTATTGAAAAAAAAAAAAAAACATTTCAATAATAAAAAGCATACGTTCCATAAGAAAAATATAAATTAATACTAAATGAAATGAAAAATACTCAGTGATTTCTTCACTACACCAATGGAAAGTATTCAAAAAGTTGCCTAAAGAAAGTCTTTTTTTTTTTTGATTGAATTTTTTTGATGATTTTCAATATGAAAGTTATAGGGGAAAATTAAATTTACTGAATTTCAGTTTTTTCTGCTTATATTATGCATTCTATCAAAACAAATTAAATGCTATTCAAGTGCAAGAGTTATAGCGTTAATTTGGTAAAATTTTCGTATTTCTTGTAGTTTTCGAGATCCCCCATGCATTTCCGGTTAAATGGGATATCCGACACAAGTGAAATTTTAATATATAGGCCATTCCAAACGTTTAAGCGGAACTAGATTTTGAAATCTAGTAATTTTTATCTATTAATTCGGACTTTTGGTAATTTTGTTTAAGGTTTGTAAATCATACATTGCAAATTCTAGATTAAATTGATTGTCATTATAAAATGTTCTTTTCTTTGCATTTTAATTTTTTGTCATTTTTAATAAAAAAATTCCCATTTATTTATTTTTATTGTCTTCAAATTATGGAAAAATGTATTAAAATTTTTGACATGTCATTCGTTTCCATGGTTTCACTGTTGGAATTTTAACCACTTAATGCACACATTAATTTCGAATTTTCTGTCAAAAAATGATCAGTTTTTTTTTTTTCATTAATCTAGTACCCATATACAATTGGAAGAAAAAAAAATATTTTCAGTGGCGTAGCAAGGATATTTTTACCAGAAGGGGAATAAATAAGAAAATGGTATTTTTTGAAAATAATATATATTTTATAATTACAAACATTTACTTTTGATATAAGAAAATATTTTATTATATAAAATTAATTTTTTATTATTTTATATACAATAAAAAAATTATTTTATCTGAAAATCTTCAAAAATTAAATTTCTGCCCCTACCAGAAACCGACGAATGCGCATACTCCGCGATGGCCTTGACTATTATTATATGGCGACATCTATTATTATATACTTTTATTTAGTAAAAAATACGATACGTTTATTTTTTTCTACTCAAGAGTATTTATTATATTTAGTCCATGATACAGATTCTAAACGAAAACACCATACAAAATAATGATAAATTTAGATGTTTATAATATTTATAATTTATTTCTGTACCTCAATAATACTACCGACATATATTATTCAATAGATAAACAAACCGTGAAAATGTATCCGTGTGGGACACAAGCATATAAACTGTCTTTACAACGTAATATGGTTGCTCGTGTGACACACGGGCATGTTCAAAATTTACCAGAAAGGAATGCTCGTGTCAGACACGGGTTAGTGCATTAACTGGTTAATTTTTCACATACCAAACTTCAAACATGAAATAACCTGGCACATCACATAAATCCCGTGTAACATTTTTGTGCCGCGACCTGCCGGTTGAAAACCACTGCTCTATAGTGTAATTTTATTATTTGAAGATGCGTCTTATTTATTATCATATTAGTTCTACATTTATTAATTACTCACTTTTGGCGGGATTTATGCCATGAGTTCAAAAACAAATTACATAAGGGTTGGTTATGGAAAAATAAAATAATGTCTACTGTAAGCTTTAGAATTAATTAACTGTCATCAATGTCGTTGATGTCATAAGATATTTATTGTTACATGAAGCTTGCAGTAGACATTATTTTATTTTTCCATACCCAACCCTTATATAATTTCTTTTTGAACTCATGGTATAAACATTAAGCTTTAGTAACGTTAGTAACGTGTTCTTAAAAATATTATTAAATGAGAACGAATACTGAAAATATACGTTTTATTTAAAACACAAAGAAATGTGATTGCCAAATTTCATTGTAGAACAAAACGACAACATTTATAATATATGTACGTCAAAATCGAGATTCATACGTACATATAGAAGACAAAGGACGAACTACTCATAACGATGAAATAAACATGCATTCTCAAGGACGATATTAAACTGTGTACTTTAGAACTAAAAATAAACTTATTAGAACATTTATTTAGGCGTCGCATCTATTTGTAGCGTATTAAAATTCACGACTGTAAACAAACTGTGTAGCCATATCCTACTTTCACTGTTTTCGTTATTTCTATCCTTGTCGCATTCATTCATATTACATAAGCCTGTTTTTATCACTCTCTTTGTGCCACTTTCGATCAAGTGTTGTCGCGATATTGTTAGCATAGATAACAAGTTTGGACACCATTTTCGTGGAATTATCTTAGGCAAATTTGTTGTAAATTCGTCATACTTATGTACGTAAATAAACTCGGACTGGCGTATTTAAATTCAAATTATAGCGTGCACTTGAGGTATTAATGTTGTGCCAAATAACTGAAAATTCCTTCATTTTAACGAATTGTATAGAACAGAGCTGCTTAAACTAGGGATAGCAACCATCAAGGGGTCGCCTAAACCTTTTTGGAATCCTAGAAATTTAACAAAAACAATATGTTTTTTATCATGAATTATTTATTATTACAAAATAATTCGAGTAATTATAATTGTTCAAGACGTAAGAACATATCTACTTAGATAGTATGGTCATATATAACGAATAGAAGATGAATGAAAATGAAACAAGTTTTGTCATATACACTAAGACGAAGGAGATAAAAGCGAAGACCAAGAAAAGAGCTGGATGGAAGGAATCCGAAAAGAGGCGAACGAAACGGAATTAGACGAAAAGGCAATGCCAGGAGAGAACAGAAATCGGAGCGAGAAAAAAACGCCGTCAATAATAATAATAATGTAATACCATAAACAATCAAGTTTTTTCTTTATTATTGTTTATTTTACATCAGCCTATTTCTGCAACGAGGTTAATCGCTGATGACAGGGGGCGAGCTCCTACACCTGGATGAGGGGTGAATGATTGTGAAAATGAGATTAATGTTAAAATTAACATATTATTCTCGCCCGAATATCACCAACGAGGACTTGAACCAGCCACCTCACAATTCAGACTGTTTGTAGCAGTCAGAACTGCGTGATTTAACGAGTTCGGCCACTCCGTTTGCTAATTACGGGTTGGCGACCTTGATATCCCAAAAACGTTGCTTGCAGAATCATCTTAGTGCGCTCTATATTCCAGATGGAGCCAAAGACAATGATTTATAATAATAGTGACGATTAGGGAACGGACGTAATTAGCCCCATGAACTTGAGCTAATACCTTTACACAGGCGTACTTTTTAAAAATTAAATTTAGACATATTTGACAAAAATTTAAAATAAAACTGAATGAAAATTAATAACGGCAGTAATGAGTAAAATTAATGTCATGAATGGAAATAATCTTATTAGAATTTTAACTTTACATAGGTCCATCCAACTAGTGAAGCTTACAGTAGCCCAAAGAAATAGTATAAACATAGTATTTCTTTAGACGACTACAACACAATATTCATCACAATTTCAAGGAAACGAATTACACAAAATATTTAATTAAACTAAACTAAAAATAGTAGAATATATTTGCCGCTTGCTATATTAATGTTTTCAGCATATTTCCTAAAAAGACTAATTGTGTCCTAGTATAGTGATGAATTATTAGAATATTTTATCTATAGGTACATAAAAATAAACATATAGAGTATTATCATTATAAAATAGAGTAGTTTGCTTGTCAATGTTGTTTCAGTCGGTAATAATTTTGTTAAATGAAAAGGGGTCGCAAGTAAAATCAGTTTTAGAATCACTGGTACAGAACATACCTTACTACATTTAATGCTTATTTTCTGCTATAATTTTAAAATTAACGGTTATTAACTATTATTTTAAACTTAATGTATTTGTCGTTTGTTTAATGTACAAATATTTTAATTTAATGGTAAAAGTTCAAAATGGAGCATTTAAAAATGAATGATGATAATAAATCAGAAACTAATCGTTCTAACAAGATCCTTTCTATAAATGCAACTATCGCAAAATATATCTGCATGTTTTGATTTAGGAGCACAATTAATGAATAAAATAAATTATAAAATACTCGTGTGGTATTATCAGTGCTTTCATTTCACGATAATATATTTAGCCGGAGGAGGGAAAGTATATGAAAACGTCGGATACAATATCTAAATCATATCCTTCCATACTGATGCTGCAATCATTTGAGATTAAGTTAACAGCTTCATTAAATCTTAATGTTTATTTTAAGATATTTTGTAATCGTTGCCCCATTATTATATCACCCATGAAATTTTTCACGTATATTGACAATACTTTTCTTAGCAACTTAAAAATTTTAATAAACGAGGTATTATAAATGGGGCATTGGTCGTACTTTTACAGATTTTTTAAAAAACATTATTTGTGCATAGATATTATAATAATAATACAATTAAAGTTCGAAAATTCGAACCACCCACGAATATGAAATTTTCGCAAACTAATTTTTGTGTATTTTAATTTTTATGCCTGTATTTTTTATTAAATTCTTCTATTTTATTTCTTCTATTTTCTAAGATTTTTGCATTAATTACGATATTTTTATTTTGGACGATAATTTTTCTTTCAACTGATTTTTTTTTTTTTTAATTGTAGGTGTATAAAACTAAATAATGACAAAAAAAGGAGCAAGTAATGCAGCGATTACAAAAAGAGCGGCTTTATGATGGATTCTATTCGGGGCAGTATTGCTTACACTAACAATTTTGGAAATTATATACGCAGTTACAAATTTTATGAAATAAAAATATATTAAGAATTTCTAGCGCCTAATACTCTTGCCTTGACCGGAAATATATAGTTTAAATTCAAACCACTAATTATGGATAAAAATATTGGTAATTTTAATAATAGTTTCGTATTTCACGGGTATTAGTTAATGTAAATTCTATTATTATTTCTTTAGATCGATAGCTTTCTAGTTATCGAAGCAAAGCGGATGTGGAAACAGGATTGTTAACTGAATGCACGGTTCTTTGTTTTGTTACGACACGTTTGTCTTTTGCCCGGCTAGACTTGACACAGATAACTGCCATAACGCGATAACCTGCTGATTGTCACAAATATTGAAACAAGGAAATACAATATAAGAGAAAATATGTGCCTGTAATTAATTTTATAAATAATTTATTCATTTCTTTACTTTCTACAATATCATATTATAATAAGAAAGTAGTAGTACACAATTTTTATGAGATTCTTTTCAAAATGTTGTATTTGTTTAAATTATAAATAATGTTGATTAGCTTTTAAACTAAATGTCCTTGGATAATGTTTGATAATAGCCAAGAACGTTTTACGTAACTATCAGGGCCGTAACTATCGTAACGCATAGGCTACCGGAGCAGTAGCCTAGGGCCCCGCGTTTGTTTTAGCCTGCACTCACGCATTGCTTGCATAGGGCCCCTCTATATTTTTGGTCAGCTCTGGTAACTATGTAAAAAAACTTTCTGGTAGCAGAAATATATATATATATATATATATACTACAGTTACGAAATACGGGCTTGTAAAGCAAGGCGCCAGCAAATCGGACTTAGGCAATATTTTTGTATGCTATAGACTCCAGAACATTCTGGATGAACAGTATGTAATCATTTAAGGGTTATGTCGCGCGCGGACATTCATTATTTAGTCAACAGCGTGCAGTGATATACCGAAGAACTGAACTGACTAATATAATTGATTAATTACGAGTTGTTGTTAAAATTGGAGCGTAGTCCAGTATATATGTAGTTATAATAATAAACAGATGTAAATGAGTACATATATGCACTATGTGAAGAAATGTACACAATTAACAAGGGCTTACACCGTTGTTCCCATGTAGCATAATCCTTTTGATTATTACATATCTGGGGTAGGTGATTCCCCAGTTTATGCTGAGACAGTGTCTAAAAATAATTGCTGATCATTATAATAACCATTATCATTGTAGCTCTATAAACTCAAGTGGATTGCGGCTCCTGTACAATTTTTATCCATTCGCTCTTATTTTCTTCAAATACTGAGCCGTGCCTTCAGTACAGCTACTTTTAGGTCTACCTTTTGGCCTCTTTGCGGCAGGTTTGCAGTTGTATATATTTTTTGGTTATTCGTTGGTTGGACATACGCTGTTAATGTTTTAGCCATCCGAGTCGTTGTGATTTAATTATGGCTACAATATTCGCATCATCATATACCGCTTGAACCTCGGTGGTTCGTAAGTTATACAATTCAAAAGGGCTAACACCGTTGCCGCTACAGAACCTAATCCTTTTGATACTTGAATATCTGGGATAACGTTTTCTTAGTTTATGCTAGGAAAGTATATATAATTTCTGAGCATAATAATAAAAAAGGCTTTATATACAGCTAAAAGATTTCCTTACCTGTAAGACATGTGGCTAGCAAAGTAAATTTACTTTAAAAAATGATAATTATTATTTAATTTGAATGTTTGACATAGGCGGAAATGAATCGTGAAGACACTGCTTGTATTTGTTCACTTTAATTAAAAAATAATTAATTTAACTTTGGTATATAGTATACTTACTTGATTGTTCTTAAATGTTGACACACATTTAATATTCGACTTTTTATTACTTGCATACTTTTGTGCTAATTACTTGGTATGTCTTTTTTAGGCTGTTGATTGGTGGTCAGTTGGTGTCCTAACCTATGAACTTTTAACGGGGGCTTCACCATTCACCGTTGAAGGAGAACGGAACACTCAACAAGAAATATCTCGACGTATTTTGAAAAGCAATCCACCCATTCCAGATGGTTTAGGCAGAGATGTTGCTGATTTTATTACCAAGCTTTTGGTGAAGGATCCAAGGAAAAGGCTTGGCGGTGGGGAAGAAGATGCCCTAGAATTGAAGCGGCATCCATTTTTTAAAAGTATTAACTGGGATTTATTGGCACAGAAGAAAATACCGGCACCATTTACGCCAATTATTAGGTAGGTAGAATATAAAATTTTAAACAATGTTAGTAATGAGTAGTTAAATGAAAATATATTGTTGTATTTCATATAATATTTAATTTTACTGACATTGTCAAGTAACAACTGTTACTTTGACAAAGGCGGGAGCCAAAACTGCAGTATTTAAAAAATGTATCCTGTGAACAACAACAGTATGTTTTTATTTAATAATATTTTATCCATAAGCGAGTTTCACAAAGTTAAACTGCCGACAATTCAATATATTGAACATAATATAATATCAATTAATTACTGATTTGTTTGATATATTGATATCGTGATTCATTTTTTATTTATTTTTTTTTGCAATAAGGAAGATGCCTTATTCTGTTTTTATACGAAAGATACGTTCCCAGAGAATCCTTGTAAAAAAGCGTCTAACGTTATGCTAGAAGGCCAGCTTAACACTAGTTGACGTGCGAAAACTATTACATATTGAAGTGAAATTCCCTATGTTCATATATAGGGAATACCCCTCAGAACTGAATGGGAATGGGATATGTGAATTCTCTATAAGGTGATTTCGTCTAATCCATGTTGAATTAAAATCGTGTAAAATAGTTTGTGTTAAAAAAAAATTGGGTGTATTAATTTCTTGAATTTTCAGTAGTAAGTTGTATAAATTATTATCTTGAAATTTGGCGTCTATTGTAAATTGTTTTGCGCTCTTTTTAATTCTTTAAGTCTTCAGTGTCTAAAATGCATGTATAAAATTTTATGATATAAACTTATTTGCTGCTTACTGTAATGCCACTTATTATTATTTTATTTTTAGGGGTGAACTGGACACTTCCAACTTTAGTGAAGAGTTTACTAAAATGCCACCTACGGACTCGCCAGCAGTGGTGCCTCCAAACTATGATAAAATTTTCAAAGGATATTCTTATGTTGCCCCATCCATTTTGTTCTCAAAGAATGCAATATCAGATGACATTCTAATGCCTTCGAACCATCAAACCGATACCTCAACGCTAGTCCAGTGCCAATTAAGCGATTCTATATTTTTTCAACTTTATACGATTGATCTTAATGAACAAATCCTTGGGGATGGTTCATTTTCTGTATGTAGAAAATGCGTAAAGAAAAGTACAAACAAAGAATATGCAGTTAAGATAGTTAGTCGAAAAATAGACTGTACGCAAGAAATTAATTTACTCAGAGCATGTCAGGGTCATCCAAATATTGTAACACTACATGATGTGTATCATGATGAAGCACATACTTACTTAGTTTTTGAACTTCTTAAAGGTGGTGAATTACTTGGCAGAATTAGACGAAAATCCAAATTCACTGAATGTGAAGCTAGTCTTATACTTAGAAAACTTGTGTCCGCTGTTAGTTTTATGCATTCACGGGGAGTCGTTCATCGCGATTTAAAACCTGAAAATCTGCTCTTCACTTCAAATGATGATAATGCTGACATTAAAATAGTGGACTTTGGTTTTGCACGTTTAAAACAAGAAAAAGAATTATTGCATACTCCTTGTTTCACATTACATTACGCTGCACCAGAGGTATTAAATGGTGACCCAGAGGGTTATGATGAAAACTGTGATTTGTGGAGTTTAGGTGTGATCATATATACAATGCTGTGCGGAAGGGCACCGTTCCATGCTAAAAGCAGGGATGACAGTGCTGCAGCTGTAATGAAACGCATTAAGGAAGGTCAGTTCAGTTTCGATGCCCCAGCATGGCAGGGGGTTAGTAACGAAGCCAAAATGGTCACGAAAGGATTATTAACAGTCGATCCTCGTGAAAGATTACAAATGATGGATTTGAAAAAATTGCCTTGGGTTCAAGGAAGTCAAAGTATACCACAAACTCCATTGATGACACCAGATGTTTTGATGTCAAGTAGCTCAGCAGAACAAAGCTTGCAAACAACTTTTAATGCTTTCCATAAAGCTCATAAGGAAGGTTTTAGATTACAAGATGTTCTTAATGCAAAATTAGCTCAACGCAGACGACTGAAAAAGAGTTCCTCCGATACTAGTTCAAGTAGTAATTTCTCAAGTGCTTCTTCTGTAAAAAGTGATCCATCTACCCCTCTTACATCAAGACCTAACTTAACTCTAGATCTCAGACAGTCTGATTCAAAATTATCAATTACAAAAAGCTCTGAAGATCGTTGTTCAAGTCTTAAAGGTAGTTCCGATTCTTCTTCATCTAGTAAGAAAGAGTCTGTGTTCTGTTTCGGTGAAGCAAGGGTCAAAGAGTATTTACGTACTCTCAGTTCAAGCCCGATAAATCCAGATAATTATTCACCTGGTGCTTCGGCCAGTGGGATAAGTGGCAGACGATCTAGTTCGAGTGTTTATATTGTTAAGAGTGAAAGCACAGATGCTAGTAATTTGCGCAACAAGCATTTATCTACTGGTTCCAGTTGTATTATCATTTCTGACTCTAGTAACTTACCAGGAGAAGATATCAAGTCTGATTTTATTAGTGATGACGTTTTCCTACGAGATTCACCAGAGTCTCCGCCGGCGGTTGAACAAATGGCCACTGAACAGGCGGTAGAATATCACTACGACACACAGCCCGAGCCCTCCGAGAGCCGAGCTAAGAGAAGCAGGAAAGAAAAATCTCTTCCGACGAGACAGAGTGCAAGAATTAGGCAAATGGCCGCTAAAACATTTGACGTTTATAAAAGTGACGATAGCAGTAACTCTTCTAGTAACAGTAGGGGCCAGAAAAGAAAACGTGATATATCAGAGAGCACACGCAGTAACACTAGAAGAAAACACGATTCTCCAAAAGCGAAGATTCGCAAGAAAGATGCTTGCGAAATTTTAGGAGTTAGAAAATCACAGCGTTTGAATATTTCTCGATAGTTTAAATATTCTTTTTACTTTATAATTGTACATTAATTATTTATATTTGCATTAAACGTGATCATTTTTCCACAAACTGAAAGTGTGATAAATCTTGCCATCATATCAGGCAAGTAGCGGTTGTCGCGTTGTTGTTTGAGAACTAACTAAAGGCTCAGGTTCACCGACTAGTGTTAATAATATAAAAAGATTGTTATATAGTGGTACAATAATATAAAGTAAATAACATTGAATTATTAATATATATTTATTTTTAACATGGCTGTTGATCACGTTTTATGTGATTTTTCCCTTTAGACAAATTATGATTATTAAATTTAAGTGCACTTAGGAAGAAAATATTAATATTATACCAAAAATATTAGAGAATATATAATAACGAAATGCTTAAATTTTACTTTTATATTTATTAATAATATTATTTGTAATATTGCCTGAAAATCAGGTATAGTAACGTATTGTCTGAACTGCCATCTGATGAAGTATTGGAAGATTACCAATTGAACTCTTCTTAAATCAATCTTCCAAGAAGTATTTGAATCATCACAGAAAACAATTATCAGACACATACCAGACAGTTGTACGTATGGCGTATATTTGTGTGATTCTTCCAAATCCAATTATAAATTGCAAGGGAGCAAACCTTTTCAATTTACTTTGTTTAAACTTTGACACAAATTTATTAAAAAATGACATTAAATGGTGATTCTTCCAAATAAAAACAATTATTATATGGAGACTAAAAGTGGAGATAAGGCTGGATATACTAGCTGATAATAGACAGGACATTTTGCATCCATCAGTGTTGGTTACCTTAGTTTAAGTTATCTTATCCTTGTTTTAAGTAGTCAAATAACAAATGACCTCTCTTGTAATAATAACTGATGATAACATTTTGCTCAATGTGTATTGTACTGGTCGACATTCCTCTTAGTAAAAACTATATGCTGTTTTTCTCATTCGGGAAAAACCAGTACATTTATATATATTTCCACCACTGATAATGCATGTTAGTGTTTCAAGAGAAATTCTAACAACATATTACTTTTGCCCAGTTTTCTCTGAATTTTTTTGACAAAGCTGAGTAGAATGTATAAAAATGTCAAGACTTGGTCACACTTGATATATAATTATTTTTGGTATATTTTATTGCAAGAGTTTTGTTAAATATGTATTATAAATATCACGTAGTAATTTGGTTGTATGATTATTAGTAACATTGCTTTAGTATTGTTATGTAAAAATGTTTGTACATAGATATTAGCATTTGTTGATGCTAGAGTAATAATTTAGTTACTTAGAATTTTGATAAATTTGTTAAAGTTGTTTTTGGTGTTTCTCAATCACATTTTCAGTTGTGTTGCCACCTAATTTTATTTCCAACCTAAACATATCTTATGAAAGTATGTTATATACATAGCTGCAATAGATTCAAATTTTATACAGTGTGTGAATTGTGCAATAATGTCAAATGTGATTGTTATATATTTTATCAAATATTATTTTATATTTATTCAGTCCTCGTTCCTTCCCTTTTATATTGTTTTAATATATCGAACATTATGAACGGCAGAAAACAATTGAAAGTTTGATTGAGAAACGTCGAGGTATATCCTGTTATTGCACATAAAATAATTTCAAACCAAATCATGCGATGCGATATTAAGTATACTGAAGGATATAAATCTTGATAAACGGATGACCAATTTTGCAGACGGTGCCTTTGTATTAACTACGTGTTAATAAATAGTCTTGTCTTATATTGTTAGTCTATAAATTATGTACTTGTCAGTTGCCTTATGTTAAAAAATAAAATAGTCAAAAATTGATTCTCAAACAAAAAATGTTCTACTACGGTAATCTGGTATTGTCAGCAAATTTCATTGTAGATTATTAGTGGAGACAATAAAGCCTTAAAATGATTTTCAGCAAGATTTGTTTTTATCAAGAAAAAAATAATGTACAATATTCAAACGCATGACATGATTAACAATAATTATAAAGTTTTTAATATTTTCTATTAAGTGAAATTTGCTGAAATGAAACCTTACTGTATAGTATTTTGTTTTCATAGGAATGATTTGTAATTTTTTAAAATGAAAATTGTAATTTATGAAAATCATAAAAAAAAAAAAAAATGGATCTCTATATAATATCACTAACAGTGAAATATCGCGTATGAATAAACATATAAGCAAGCTGTTGCAGTATAATAGCCTTATAATGCAGAGCTTTGTAAGAAAGTTTTTAAATTTGGAAAATCAAAATAAAGATATCAATTATGGATAAAACAGTTGTTACTTTTTACACAATCCCTTTCAAGTAAATGTTTATTAATTAATATTCACGTTTCTTACCATTTCATATTTAATAATTCATGTATTACCACCGGTCCAGCACACATTCTGATACTAGAATAAACTTAAATTCTTTAAATGAAGATTTTGGGGATCTTCAAAGACTGGATAGAAAACGAGTTACATATACATACAATCTGTGATTCAAAAATCTTAATAACATAGTGGATAAAAAAGAGTGCAATAAATTTATTTGATTTAGGGTAATAATGGAAAGTTGTAAGAAATGGTAAATAGTTTTCAATAATCTTAACTGGGAATACTTCAGAGTACATCTTGTTAAATCAATCACTTCAGTAAGTATCTATGAATATATTCATACAATATGATCGAGATGGAAAGGTGTCTATACAGCCATGGAACTCATTTATTTTTAAATTAGCACAGAGTAGACGTGTAGAGTGGTTTTTACCGACCGCCAACATATATAAGGGAGGTATTGTGATCATACCGATTTTGACATTTCGAGATTTCGATGGATCTCCACGAATTGAGGTCCCTACATAACGTTTTGACTATTTTTAGCATTATGTCTGTCGGTCTGCCTGTCTGTCTGTCCGTCCGTCTGTCTGTCTGTCTGTCTGTGTACACGTGCAGAGCAAATTCGGCTAAAAGGATTTTTATGAAACTTCATATTTAAGCTTTTGACAGAAATGCCACGAGTTGATCAACTTTTGGTAAAAATCGGTTGACTAGAAATAGGAGTTTACTCGTGTCAATTTTAAGATTTTTGCGAATATTTAACAGAAAAATATTTCGAAAAAATTTATTTGACAAAAGTTGCTATAAAAGCAATAACTAACAACTTTTATTTGAGACATTTTTTGATAAAACGAAAAATATTTGGAATTTTTTTCATACTTATATGTAACGTTTCCATGGTCATGATAAATAATATCTCTGTTAGAAATATTAGGCCAAGTTATTTCTACTCTGCTGTAAGAATGTATTTTATACAAGTACTTTGTGATGGCGGTCGGTTTTGTGCTGGCCACAGCTGATTTTTTTTTCTTCTGAATACGAAGCAGTTTTCATACACATTGACATATTTGATTTTGTAAATTTTGTTATAATTTTGGCAAAAAATAATTATAAATATTTTTAAATTTTAAAATGCACGTTATTATGACATACTTGCCGCTAGTGGCTGTTCTGTTAATTAGTATTCTACGTACGTTTATTATCTCACTCTCTAGTGCATGAATGCATTCATGTTATCTTTTGCTAATATTGTCAAACATAAAGTTTGTTGTTTATATCACTTTATATTTTGACCGTGTTTTAAAAATTAATGAAAATGAATAAATAATGGGTAACATTGACGTCATTTCCATACATATTAATCTAAGACACTCCTATGGCCATTGACGGCACTGCGTTTGAAACTTTAATATTTAGTAATTAATAAATTTCTGATTGAACAAAATATTATTTTTTATTTGCTTCATAAATTTTCAGATTGCTATTCTTTGAGGCGCATTGGACAAGTCCAATGCGCCCTACTTGAAAAAAATTAAATTCAATGCCTACTAGACGCCTTTATGTTTTTAACGTTCTATGATGACTTTCGATTCCCAATCTACATTAAACTATTCTGACTCCTTCGTAGAGATCTCTTTCGTTTTTGTATTTTGGATTTCCTGTATTCAACATCTTCAAGGCGTACCTATTTTTCTCCTTCCTCTTGATATACATGTTAAAACTTATATCAGTAACTTTTCATCTTCAGTTTGTTGTATGTAACCATAATTACGCGTGCCGCAACAACATAAAATGGCGCCTGGTGCATAAAATTATTTGCCCCCCCCCCACCCTCATCAATTACATACGCAATTTTTAAAATTTTATGTTAAGGTGATTGTATCAGTAAGGGAACGTTTAACACATTTACTTACGTTGTTTTCTTCACGAAAATGTTTTTTAAGATTGTACTTACCATATTTTATCGAGAGTCCTTAAACTCTTATTGTTTTATTTTGATCAAAGTGGAAGTAAAAGAATAAGGTAGAAAAATAAAAAACATAACTTTATTCATAAAAATCATAAAATCACCAGTAAAGGAACAATTACTCCTAATAAAGGAACTATCTTATTACCAGTAATGGCACATACAAAAATATATATTATAAAGTCATTTTTTAATAATAAATTTATAAAAAAAAATTTAAAAAACATTCGTTGGTATTATTTTTTGGTTTAGTGTTAACCGTTTTCTTTGGTTTGGGTTAAATTGCAATATTAACGATTATTATTAATTATGTTACAAATCTTTTAATAAACTCAAAAATCATGATAATCAACTAATATAAAAAGAAACAAAATATAAACTCTAGGTCAGTGAAACAAAATGAAAAATACCTAAAATGAAACACAAAAGGGCTAAAGAAATATTATATTACATAATTGAATAACAGAATAAATAAAAAAAATATATATTTAATGACAAAAAAAACATAGGATGCATAATCACTTTAACAAAATGAAATAAATTGAACTTTTCTGGCTTTTAACTGTGAGAATTCGTTAATTAAGTCTTCATAATTTAATGACTGCGCTATTATATTTTCTATTGATATTAAAGCTAAATTTGACATTCTTGGCCCATTGTACAATAGAACGCAAATATTTTTTTATTAACTTTAATTTACTAAAACTGCGTTCATTCGAAGCAACAGTTACAAGGAGCGTTAAAAATATGCGCAGCGCAAAGCCAATATTAAGGTACACATCTAGTACACATTAGGGCGCAACTTTGTGTTTATATTTTATTTATTACATTTTAAAACACAGCAATTTACTTAATAAAATTCAGAAAAGTTCAGGTTGCCATAGGAACAAATACACAAGTTTTATGTTTACATAGCCGCGCACTAATGCACTGTAATTCGAAATAATATAGTGTGAATTTATTTTTATTAAATAAAAAGTTTCTAAAAACATTTTTTTTTAAAATATTTTTCTTTTTTTGAATCAATTTTGTTTTGATTATAGTTTATTAATAAAAAATAATAATTAAAAAAAAAAAAAATGAAATTTGGCCATTTGGCGCCCCTATGATCCTGCGCCTGGTGCGACGGCACCGCTCGCACCACCTTTGTTGGGGCACTGGTACTAAGTGACCATATCTGAGCTGATTTACCTGAAGACATGGTGAATTAGACTGAATTTCTCGAGAAATTTGAAATTATTGTAAAATTCTTATTTTCTAAATATTGATACCGTTTCTTCTTGGAAGGTTTTCTTGGAAATAAATTATAACCCAATATATGTTTATATAATTAATATTTTTATTTTTTTATTATTTTTTTTTATTTATTTAGAGACACTTCGACTTCTAGGCCATTAGTGTCTATGTAATTACAGGTATGGAGTTATACAGTGTTATATACATTTGTTATCTATATATATAAAAGGCAGTGTCCTGACTGACTGACTGACTGACTGACTGACTCACTTATCACCGCCCAGCCCGAACCCCTGGGCCTAGAAACTTGAAATTTGGAGAGTATATTCCCATCATGACGTAAGCACCCACTAAGAAGGGATTTTTCGAAATTCCACTCCTAAGGGATGAAAAGGGGTGAAATGTGATTTCACGAATTACTTAATATCTCTTAGGGCCGATGGGATATCGACTTAGTTTTTGCTTACAAGTATTACCCATACAAATGCCGAAAAACCGATTTCGGGATTTTGCCCTAATCAACCCCTAAAGGGGTGAACCTACAATCGGGGTGGATTATACATCCCGTTGTATTTCCTGTGTTCGTTTAGTTGCAAGATTACTTTTTGGCACATAGGTGTCTTTTTAAAATATCTCGAAATGGTATTGACAGTTTTTTGAAATTTCACCCCTAAAGGGTGAAAAGGGGTGAATTGTGATTTTAAGGATTCTTTAATATCTCTTAGGACCAATAAGATATCGACTTGCTTTTTGCTTACAAAGATTACCCATACAAATCCCGAATCACCAATTTCAGGATTTTATCCTAATCAACCCCTAAAGGGGTGGATCTACAATCCGGGTGAATTATACATCCCTTCTTAATTCCTGTGTTCGTTTAGTTGCAACATTACTTTTTGGCACATAGGTGTCTTCTAAAAATTTCGAAATGGGTTTGACAGTTTATTAAAATTCCACCCCTAAGGGTTGAAAAGGGGTGAATTGTGATTTCAAGGATTCCTTAATATATCTTAGGATCAATAAGATATCGACTTACTGTTTCCTTGCAAAGATTATCCATACAATTACCGAAAAACTTATTTCAGGAATTTGTTCTAATCAACCCCTAAACGGGTGGATCTACAATCGGGGTGAATTATACATCCCGTCGTATTTCCTGTATTCATTAGTTGCAGCATTACTTTTTGGCACATAGGTGTCTTTTTAAAATATCTCGAAATGGGTTTGACAGTTTTTTAAAATTTCACCCCTAAGGGTTGAAAAGGGGTGAATTGTGATTTCAAGGATTCCTTAATATCTCTTAGGACCAATAAGATATGGACTTACTGTTTGCTTGCAAAGATTATCCATACAATTA
This sequence comes from Liopterus haemorrhoidalis, assembly GCA_963971575.1. Classification (NCBI taxonomy): domain Eukaryota; kingdom Metazoa; phylum Arthropoda; class Insecta; order Coleoptera; family Dytiscidae; genus Liopterus; species Liopterus haemorrhoidalis. The sequence goes on from OZ020618.1 coordinate 34,179,237, forward strand.
CCGAAAAACGTATTTCAGGAATTTGTCCTAATCAACCCCTAAAGGGGTGGATCTACAATCGGGGTGAATTATACATCCCGTCGTATTTCCTGTATTCATTAGTTGCAGCATTACTTTTTGGCACATAGGTGTCTTTTTAAAATATCTCGAAATGGGTTTGACAGTTTTTTAAAATTTCACCCCTAAGGGTTGAAAAGGGGTGAATTGTGATTTCAAGGATTCCTTAATATCTCTTAGGACCAATAAGATATGGACTTACTGTTTGCTTGCAAAGATTATCCATACAATTACCGAAAAACGTATTTCAGGAATTTGTCCTAATCAACCCCTAAAGGGGTGGATCTACAATCGGGGTGAGTTATACATTCCGTCGTATTTTCTGTGTACGTTTAGTTGCAACATTACTTTTTAGCACATAGGTGTCTTTTTAAAATATCTCGAAAAGGTTTTGATAGTTTTTTAAAATTTCACCCCTAAATGGTGAAAAGGGGTGAATTGTGATTTCAAGGATTCCTTAAATCTCTTAGGGCCAATAAGATATTGCCTTGCTTTTTGCTGACAAAGATTACCTATACAAATACCGAAAAATATATTTCAGGATTTTTTCCTAATCAACCCCTAAAGGATGGATCTACAATCGGGGTGAATTATACAGCCCGTCGTATTCCCTGTGTTTATTGAGATATAAGGTTTCTTTTTGGCACATAGGCGTCATTTTAAAATATCTCGAAATGGTTTTGACAACTTTTTTAAATTTAACCCCTAAAGGGTGAAAAGGGGTGAAATGTGATTTCAAGGATTGTTTAATATTTTTTAACACCAATAAGATATCGACTTGGTTTTTGCTTATAAAAACAACCATTGCCGAAAACTTATTTACCAAATTACCAAAACGAAAAAAAATGCCGAAAAATCAATTTTTGGATTTTGTCCTAATCAAGCCCTTAAGGGGTGGATCTACAATCGGGGTGAATTATACATCCCGCCGTATTTTCTGTGTTCGTTTAGTTGCAACACTACTTTTTGGCACATAGGTATCTTTTTAAAATATCTCGAAATAGTTTTGACATTTTTTTAAAATTACCCCCTAAAGGGTGAAAAGGGATGAATTGTGATTTCCAGGATTCCTTAATATCTCTTAGGCACAATAAGATATCGACTTGCTTTTTGCTTACAAAGATTACCCATACAAATACCGAATCACCAATTTCAGGATTTTGTCCTAATCAACCCCTAAAGGGATGGATCTACAATCAAGGTGAATTATACATCCCGTCGTATTTCCTCTGTTCGTTTAGTTGCAACATTAATTTTTGGCACATAGATGTATTTTTAAAATATCTCGAAATAGTATTGACAGTTTTTTTTAAAATTTCACCCCTAAATGGTGAAAAGGGGTGAATTGTGATTTCAAGGATTCCTTAATATCTCTTAGGACCAATAAGATATCGACTTGCTTTTTGCTTTCACTTTTTGCTTAGGATGTCCTCGTGATTTCAAGGATTGTTTAATATTTTTTAACACCAATCAGATGTCGACTTGGTTTTTGCTTACAAAAACTACCCATGCAAGTACCGAAAAACCAATTTTTAGATTTTGTCCTAATCAACCCCTTAAGGGGTGGATCAACAATCGGGATAAATTATACATCCCGTCGTATTTCCTGTGTTCGTTTAGTTGCAACATTATTTTTTGGCACATAGATATATTTTTTAAATATCTCGAAATAGTTTTGACATTTTTTTAAAATTACCCCCTAAAGGGTGAAAAGGGATGAATTTTGATTTCAAGGATTCCTTAATATCTAGGTGTTTTTTTTTTTTAATATCTCGAAATGATTTTGACATGTGTTTAATTTCACCCCTTAAGGGTGAAAAGAGGTGATATGTGATTTCAGTAATTCCTTAATTCTTTTAGGACTAATAAGATATCGACTTGGTGTTTGCTTATAAAAATTATCCATACAAATGCCGAAAAACTTATTTTAGGATTTCGTCCTAATCAACCCCTAAAGGGGTGATTCTACAAACGGGGTAGATTATACATCGCGTCGTATTTCCTATGTTTGTTGAGTTATAACGTTTCTTTTTGGCACATAGGTGTCTTTTTAAAATGTCTCGAAATGGTTTTAACAGTTTTTTGCCTTTAACAAATATCACCCCTAAAGGGTGAAAAGAGGGAATTGTGATTTCAAGGACGCCTTAATATCTTCTAGGATCAATAAGATATAGACTTGGTTTTTGCTTTAAAGATTACCCATACAAATGCTGAAAAATGAATTTCAGGATTTTATCTTAATCAACCCCTAAAGGGGTGAATCTACATTCGGGGTGAATTATAGAACCATTTGTATTTCCAGCGGTTGTTGACCATTTTGGCATATATTTGTTTTGACAGTTTTCTTTCCCTCCTAAAGGGTAAATTAGTATTTTTTTGTTAGAAATAAAAAATTCGGAGAGTACATTTTTCAGTATGACGTAAGAACCCACTAAGAAAGGATTTTTTCAAGTTCGACCCCTATCTGGTGAAAAGGAGTAAAATGTTTTTTCCCGGATTCCTCAATATCTCTTAGGACAGATGAGATATCGACTAGATTTTTTGTTACAAAGGTTACCCATACATAAGTTTAAAAACAAACAGCGGATTTTATGCCAATAAGACCATCAATATACCGTAGCGAAGCACGGGTTTTCAGCTAGTCTATATATATAAAATCGTAACTACAGTCTGTTTCAAACGCTTAGGCGGAACTAGATTTTGCAATTTAGTTACTTTCATCGCTTAAATCGTGCTTTTCGGCCGTTTTGTTTAAGCTTTGTAAATCATACTTACAATAAATATTTTTTGGTTAAGGTTAATATCATTTTAAAATATCATTTTCTTTATATTTTGATTTTTTGTGTCATTCTTAATACAAATTTCCCATTTATTTTTTTTTCTGTCATTAAAATACATAAAATAAATAATTTAATTTTGACATAGGTCATTCGTTTCCATGGTTTCATTGTTGTAATTTTAAATTTTGACATTCCAACGTAAAAAATGAAATAACCCAAGCAAGGTCCCTTGTCGTGACAACCTAAAAGAACGAAATTCCCATTTAGTTCCGCCTAAGCGTTTGAAACAGACTGTAAGCTACCTACTCATAATCAACGCCCAGCCCAAACCACTGGACCTATAATCATGAAATTCGGCGAGTATATTCCCTCCATGACGTAAGCACCCACTAAGAACGGATTTTTCGAAACTCATCCTCTAAGTGGGTGAAAAGAGGGTTAGAAGGGGTAAAATGTGGCTTCACGGTTTCCTTAATATCTCTTAGGTCCAATAAGATATCGACTTGGTTTTTGCTAAAAAATATTACACATGTAAATATTAAAAAACTTATTTCAGGATTTTGTTCTAATCAACCCCTAAAGGGGTGAATCTACAATCAGGGTGAATTATAGATACCTTCGCATCTTCTGTGTTTATTGTGTTATAACATTCCTTTTTGGCATATAGGTGTATTTTTAAAATATTTAGAAAGTGTTTTAACCGTTTTTTTAAATTGCACCCCTAAAGGGGTAAATTGGTATTTTTTATTCGATAGGATGTCGTCTAGACAGAGAAACATAACATTCGGGGAGTATATCCCTTTTATGACTTAAGGACCCCCTAAGAAATAATTTTTAGAAATTCGACCGCTCAGGGGTGTAAAGGGGTGAAATGTGTTTTCACGGATTCCTCAGTATCTTTTAGGTCAATAATATATCGCCTTACTTTTGCTTACAAAGACTACCCACATAAATGTTAAAAAACTTATTTTTCAGGATTTTGTACTAATCAACCCCTAAAGGGGTGAATTTACGATCAGGGTGAATTATAGAACCCTTCGCATCTTCTGTGTTTGTTGTGTTATAACATTTCTTTTAGGCATATAGGTGTCTTTTTAAAATATTTGAAAAGTGTTTTGACCGTTTTTTTAAATTTCACCCCTAAAGGGGTAACTTGGTATTTTATATTCGATAGAATGTCGTCTAGACAGAGAAACATAAAATATCCCTTTTATGACTTTTATCCCTTTTATGACTTTTATGAAATAATTTTTGGAAATTCAACCCCTCAGGGGTGAAATGGGGTAAAATGTGTTTTCACAGATTCCTCAATATCTCACAGGTTCAATAATATATCGCCTTTTTTATCCCGTTTTTGCTTATAAATATTATCCATATAAATGTTGAAATACTTATTTCAGGATTTTGTCCTAATCATACCCTAAAAGTTGTGAATCTACAATCAGGGAGAATTATAGAACCCGACGTATTTCCTGTGTTTGTTGAGTTATTAAATTTCTATTTGGCATATAGATGTATTTTTCAAATATCTCAAAATAGTTTTAACAGTTTTTCAAAATTTCACCCCTAAAGGGGTAAAAGGATATTTTTTATTTGATAGAACATCCCTTGGACATAGGTACATGATATTCGCAAAGTATATTCCCTCCATGAAGTAAGCATACACTAAGACGGGATTTTCCGAAATTCAACCTTTAAGGGGTGAAATGTAATTTCAAGGATTCGTAAATATCTCTACGGACCAATAATATATCGTGTTGATTTTTACTTACAAAGATTACCTATATAATTGTTGAAAAACTTATTTCAGGATTTTGTTCTAATTAACCTCTGTGGTGAATTTCCGAACAGGGTAAATTATACCACCCGTCATATTCCCTGTGTTTGTTGAGTTATAAAATTCCTTTTGGCATATAGGTGTCTTCAAAATATCTCGAAATGGTATTGACAGTTTTTAAAAATTCACCCTTAAGGGGTAAATGGGAATTTTGTATTCGATTGAACATCCCTTGGACATAGATAAATAAAATTCCTGAATTATATTCCCTCCATGACGTAAGCACCCACTAAAACGGGATTTTTCGAAATTCCACCCCTAAGAAGTGCAAAGGGTTGAAATGTGATTTCAAGGATTTCTCAATACCTCTTAGGACCAATAAGATATCGTATTGGATTTTGCTTACAAAGGGTAATCTTTGTAAGCAAATATTTGTAATGCCTAAAAACTTATTTCAGGATTTTGTCCGAATCAACCCCAATAGGGGTGAATCACAATCGGGGTGAATTATACAACCATTCGTATTTCCTGTGTTTATTGAGTTATAACATTCCTTTTTGGCATATCAGTGTCTTTTAAAAATATCTCGAAATGGTTTTGACAGTTTTTAAAAAGTTCACCCCTAAAGGGGTAAATGGGTATTTTTTACTCGATAGATCGTCCTCTCGACAAGATACATGAAATTCATAAAGTATATTCCCTATATGACGTAAGTACCCACTAAGACGGTATTTTTCGAAATTCAACCCCTAAGGGCTGAAATGTGATATCAAGGATTCCTTAATATATCTTAGTACCAATAAGATATCGACTTGGCTTTTGCTTATAAAGATTAACCATACAAATGCCGAAAATTTTCTTTCTGGATTCATTCCCAATCAACCCCAATAAATCTATAATTGGGGTCAGTGTGGTATTCCTGCGCCTGGGGACAAGCAGGTAAATCAGCGCCCCAAAAAAAATGGTCCTCTCTTCTAAATTTCAAGTGAAGACCTAAAAAAAAAAAGTTCCTCTCCTCTAAATTTTAAGTGAAGACCTAAAAAAAAAAAGGTCCTCACTTCTAAATTTAAAGTCTTTAAGTTTAATCTTGGCGCCCCCCTGAAATCAATTCGGCGCCCAGGTCATTAGTCCCCCCTGCCCCCCATCGCTGCGCCACTGATCGGGGTGAATTATACAACCCGTCGTATTTCCTGTGTTAATTAAGTTATAACATTCCTTTTTGGCCCACCAGTGTCTTTTTCAAATATCTCGAAATAGTTTTGACAGTCTTTTAAAATTTCACCTCTTCATTTAAATGGGGGGGGGGGTAAATGGGTATTTATATTTGATAGTACTTCCCTTGGATATAGAGACATGAAATTCGGGAAATATATTCCTTCCGTGATGTAAGCACCTACTAAGAGATTAAGAGCCCTAAGGGGTGAAATGTGATTTGAAGGATTCCTCAATATACCTTAGGACCAATGAGATATTGACTTGGTTTTTGATTACAAAGGTTAGCCATACAAATTTTTGAAACAGTAATTCAGGATTTGGCCTAATCAACACCTAAAGTGGTAAATCTACATTTAGGGTGAATTATAGAAACCTTTGTATTTCCCGAGTTATAAAATTTCATCCCTACAGGAGTAAATTGGTAATTTTTATTCGAAAGAACGTCCCTTGACATAGAGATATGAAATTCAGAAAATATATTCCCTCCATGTCGCTAGCACCTGCTTATAAGGAATTTTTCGAAAATCGACCCCTAGGGGATGAAAAGTGATAAAATGTTTTTCCTCGGATTCTTCATTATCTGTTAGGTCCAATGGTATATTGATTTGGATTTTGCTTACAATTTTATCCGTATATGTATTTAAAAATTAAATTCAGGATTTTGCTCTAATTATCAATCCCTAAAGGGGCGCTTCTAGATTCGGGGTGAATTATAGAACCCTTTGTAGCTTCTGTCTTTGTTGTACTATAACTATGTAATTTTTCGCATTTAAGTGTCATTTTAATATCATTAGTTTCAAGATTATTTCATTTTGACCATTTTTTTTTTTTTTTTTTTTATATTTTACCCTTAAATTGAATTTTTTATATTTCTGTAAATTACATCGGTACATTGGTATTTTTTAGTAGACAATTGAAATCCGGGGACTATATTTATTCCATGACGTAGGCAACCACTAAGAAGAGATTTCTCGAAATTCGACCCCTAGGTGGTGAAAACGGATTTCTTAAATCTCTTGATGAAATAACGACTTGCTTTTTACATACTATGGTTACCCGTACGCATGTATAAAAATGTAATTTAGGATTTTGCTGCAATCAACACTTATCGCGGCGAATCTACATTAAATCAGGGCAACTTATATAATGTTTCGTAATTTATTTGTTTGTTGAGTTATAACATTCCTTTTTGGCAAATATATATATTTTTTCTAATCTTTAGAGAATCTTTTAAACTTCATCTATAAAGGGGTAAATAGGTATATTTTTGATTAGATACATGGAATTCCGGGAACATATTCCTTCCATAACGTAAGCATCCAACCCTTTATATCTCCTGTACTTCTTGAGTTATAACATTCCTTTCTGGCATATAGGTGACTTTTTAAAATCTTTCGATTGTGTTCTGACCTTAAATTTCATTCCTAAAGGGTAAATTAGAATTTTTATTAGAAATAAGATATTCCAGGAGTACATTTCTCGATTTGACGTAAGAACCCACTAAGAAAGGATTTTTCGACCCCTATGGGGTGAAAAGGAGTAAAATGTTTTTTCACGGATTCCTCGATATCTCTTAGGACAGATGAGATATCGACTAGGTTTTTGCTTATAAAAGTTACCCGTGCACATGTTTAGAAACAAACTGAAAATTTTACACTAATGAGCCTCTAACGGGGTGAATCTACACTTGAGAGTAAGCAATGTGATCTATAAAGAACCATGACTTATAATAATTGCACGATGATGGCAGACCGTCAATATACCGTAGCGAAGCACGGGTACTCAGCTAGTATACATATACATTTGTTATGGTGTTTTACAGGTTATATATGACTAGCTGAAAACCCGTGCTTCGCTACGGTATATTGACGGTCTCATTGGCATAAAATCCGCAGTTTGTTTTTAAACTTGTGTATGGGTAACCTTTGTAACAAAAAATCTAGTCGATATCTCATCTGACCTAAGAAATATTGAGGAACCCGTGAAAAAACATTTTACACCTTTTCACCAGATAGGGGTCGAACTGGAAAAAATCCTTTCTTAATGGGTTCTTACTTCATACTAAAAAATGTACTCTCCGAATTTTTTATTTTTAACAAAAAAATACTAATTTACCCTTTAGGAGTGAAAGAAAACTGTCAAACTGTGAAAAATATATGCCAAAATGGAATGTTATAACTCAACAACCGCTGGAAATACAAAGGGTTCTATAATTCACCCCGAATGTAGATTCACCCCTTTAGGGGGTTGATTAAGATAAAATCCTGAAATACATTTTTCGGCATTTGTATGGGTAATCTTTATAAGAAAAAACCAAGTCTATATCTTATTGATCCTAGTAGATATTAAGGCGTCCTTGAAATCACAATTCCCTCTTTTCACCCTTTAGGGGTGATATTTGTTAAAGGTAAAAAACTGTTAAAACCATTTCGAGGCATTTTAAATAGACACAGGAAATACGACGCGATGCATAATCTACCCCGTTTGTAGAATCACCCCTTGATTAGGACGTAATCCTGAAATAAGTTTTTCGGCATTTGTATGGATAATTTTTGTAAGCAAACACCAAGTCGATATCTTATTGGTCCTAAGAGATATTAAGGCATCCTTGAAATCACAATTCACCCCTTTTCAACCCTTAGGGGTGAAATTTTAAAAAACTGTCAAACCCGTTTCGAGATATTTTAAAAAGACACCTATGTGCCAAAAAGTAATGCTGCAACTAATGAACACAGGAAATACGACGGGATGTATAATTCACCCTGATTGTAGATCCACCCCTTTAGGGGTTGATTAGGACAAAAACCTGAAATATGTTTTTCGGTATTTGTATAGGTAATCTTTGTAAGCAAAAAGCAAGTCGATATCTTATTGGTTCTAAGAGATATTAAGGAATACTTGAAATCATAATTCACCCCTTTTCACCCTATAGGGGTGAAATTTTAAAAAACTACCAAAACCTTTTCGATATATTTTAAAAAGACTCCTATGTGCTAAAAAGTAATATTGCAACTAAACGAACACAGGAAATACGACGGAATGTATAACTCACCCCAATTGTAGGTCCACCCCTTTAGGGGTTGATTAGGACAAATTCCTGAAATAAGTTTTTCGGTAATTGTATGGATAATCTTTGCAAGCAAACAGTAAATCGATATCTTATTGATCCTAAGAGATATTAAGGAATCCTTGAAATCACAATTCACCCCTTTTCAACCCTTAGGGGTGGAATTTTAAAAAACTGTTAAACCCATTTCGAGATATTTTAAAAAGACACCTATGTGCCGAAAAGTAATGTTGCAACGAAACGAACACAGGAATTACGACGGGATGTATAATTCACCCCGATTGTAGATCCACCCCTTTAGGGGTTGATTAGGACAAAATCCTGAAATTGGTGATTCGGTATTTGTATGGGTAATCTTTGTAAGCAAATAGCAAGTCGATATCTTATTGGTCCTAAGAGATATTAAAGAATCCTTAAAATCACATTTCACCCCTTTTCATCCCTTAGGAGTGGAATTTCGAAAAATCCCTTCTTAGTGGGTGCTTACGTCATGAAGGGAATATACTCTCCGAATTTCAAGTTTCTAGGCCCAGGGGTTCGGGCTGGGCGGTGATGAGTGAGTCAGTCAGTCAGTCAGTCAGTCAGTCAGGACACTGCCTTTTATATATATAGATTTGTCAGTGTTGTCTCGTTAAGAAATGCGATGATATTTTTTTGTCATGTTTGGTTGAAGTGATTGTGTCAAGTCTGGTGGTAAATTGTGTTTGGTGCGTTGTAGTTGGAACAGTTGGCATTCTATTAGAAAATGTTCAACTGTTATGAGTGCATTACATTTCTCGCAGTAGCTTTAGTCGAGTCTGGCTATTAACGCTACGTACAACCCCCAGAGATTATTAGATTCTTATACAAAACTAACAATCTGAAATAAAATTAGTGACAACCTATACATCAAATTTTGCACAGAATTTTTATCTATCTAATAGCATATTTTTGATTGTAGAAAAAATTATTGTAAAAATGTTATTGCTAAATAACTTAATAATAGGTATTACAGAACAATGTTCTGTAATTTTTTAAATATATTTGTGGGTTTCAAATAATTTTTATATTTATATAGTTTTGTGTAGAAATGTTCAAATAATACGTTAACATTTTTTTCGACAAGATTGTTTATAGTTTAGAGCCTTCGTCGAAAAATATTATACTTGATGATAATGAAATGCCACTTGGTACAAGTATTCTTTACATAAAATGAAAATTTTTTATATGCTGTACTTATATTGAAAACCGCGGCAGATTCGAGGTGGCGGCAAAAATAGATTACCAAGTACAATAACTATAAGTAATTTTCACAATAGAACAAATTATCTCCAAACATATTTGTAGAATGAAGCTTTAGCTACAATTTGCCGCATGGTATACAAATATGCGTCGAATGGTTTACAAGATGGCGTATATAACGCAAGTTGTTTATTTACGATTACATGACAGTTCTTTTGACAATTAAAAATATCCTATTAAATAGATAAAAATTTGCTAAAAATTTTGATGTATAGATTGTTACTAATTTTATTTCAGGTTGTTAGTCTTGTATAAGAAACTGTACGGTTGAGCGCACCCTTAAGTATCCGTGTGTCAGTTTAGTATGTCCGATTCGTAGTCTTGTCATAATAACTTGTTCTCGTCTATTGTTTCCAGAATACCATTCTTTAATGTCGGGTTTGATTCGTCTAAGTTTATTGTTTGTTGTCGTTAGCCATGTTGTGAGTCTAGTTTTGAGTAGAGTGTAGTGTCGAGTAGTAGTGTTTATTTAAGGTTTGTCGTATGTATGTTACAGTGGGGAGAGTGTTGATGGTGTTATCTGCTAGCGTGTTGCTTTCTCTGGCTGCTGCGTTGGCTTGCTCGTTCCCTTGTATTCCGACATGTCCTGGGACCCAAACGAAGAGGACGCGTTTGTTTTGAGCTGTCTTCATTAAATGAGCTTTTTCTTGTATTTTTTGAATCGAGTGGTCTTTACTGTAGTTGTTTTGAACTGCAATTAGACTACTTATGGAGTCTGTGCATATAGCTATAGCTGAGTCTTCTGTGTTACTTGCAAGTTCAAGACATTTGTGGATGGCTTCTGCTTCAGCTTGATGGATGTTTGTTGTGTTGGGTAGTTGGTAGGTGTGAGTTGTATTTGAGACTATCGCTATTTTGCAAGTTTCTTGTGTTTTTGATGCATCAGTGTAATGGAATTGGTAGTTGTGATATTTATGTTTGATTTCTTGAAATGCAACTTGATAATATTTTTATAACTATCAACAAAATAATATAAAAGCTTTACAAACTATTATATTTAAAATTGTTTTTATAAATAACAAGCCGTCTACGTAATGTTTTGTACCGTGATTGACTTATTATTTATTATTATTTTTTTTTATAATTCATTTTTTAATTTCGTGTGGAATTAGATTTTGAAATCTAGTAACTTTTAACGATTGATTGAGACTTGATAATTTTGTTTAGCAATAACGCACCTCAACTATTAAAAAGTAAGATCCTGACAACTTAAAAAATAAAAATGCCATTTAGTTTCATATGAAGCTGAAAAATTAATTTTATCATTGAAATTAGTCTATGAATTATAATTAATCATTGACTATAGGATATTCCTTTAGGCTGAACTAAGTGAAATTTTAATTTTTGTAAGTTGTCCCGATCTTATTTTTATTTATTTATTTTTTTTATTTATGAAGGCTTTTGCTAAACAAAATGATCAAAAACCTCATTTAACTGATAAAATTGAAACTGAGTTGTCAAAATCTAGTTCCGCCTAACCAAAGAAACAGACTATAATTTGTTCGTTTGCAGTGGATGTAGGCTTTTTATACATAAACAACTTTACAGTTGCCATAATATGTTTTTTTTTTAGATCTTCGTTTAGCATTATTTTATTTAACATTAAAAGCTTTTCCTATTTCTAATTCTTGCTTTTTTAGTGACAGTTTTTCATGTAGAAGATCTGAAAATATTACAGTTTCTTCTATTATCACCATTAAAAGCTTGTAGTAAAAATATAGTTTATATATAAAATATAGCCATTTTAAATTTTAAATGAAATAATGAACTTCATTTTTAGGTTTTTGTAGGTATGACCAAAAAACCCTTATACCGTCATTTTGTCGCCTGCCTGTTCGGTAAAAATTTTAGCCAAACGGCTAAACCTAGAGAGTTGAAATTTGGCATGCTTATACAACTCTTTGACCCGCACATAGGAAAAATACTAAAACATTTAAAAAACATATCCCCCTAAAAATATAAACAAATATCTGCTGATCGAAAAAAAAAAATATATTTCTTAAAATTCTGAGTAGGGTATCAAATGAAAGCCCTTAGTACGTGGATTAACGATTTTATTTTTGCAAAATAAATTATTTAGGCGCGATTTTTATACCCTGTAGCCCAGATGGTTTAAACTAAAAATCTGAAAAAATTCTAAGTAATGTACATTTGTGTGAACCGGAGTAGTACAACAGGAATTTTTGATCAGATTATGTTTTCGGAAAATAACGCATTTTTTGTGTTTTTAACTAAAATATGTTAAATATTTAATAACTTATCTAAGACAGTGAACTAGCATGCTTTGATAGTGTAATGGCTAGCTCGCGTTCTAATTTGCAAACTTAAGTTCGTTTTTTTTCATTTTTATCTTGTTTAAATTATTTTTCCAAAATTCTAGTTATATTTGGGCAAATGTTGCATTTAATTTTTAAAAGCGTAAATTTAATAACCAGTGTGAAATTGTTGAAATTGAATACACGAAATCAGAGGGGCGGGGTTATGACTTAAAACAACCAATGCAAGCCATAGGCGCAATTTTCAAAATCTTAATGAACCTTGCTATATATAAAAAAAAATTACTGCACATATATAAAAATAGTTTTGGCATCCCAAATAATCATCATTCACTTACTAAATACCTGCGAAACCCTGAAATGTGTGAAAATTCTCTCTTCAATTTTTCATCAATTTTTTTTTAGATTAAGGGTTATGCAAAATTTCGATTGGACATATTAGAGATAAATATATATTAGTTTCACTTTTGTAAGTACAAACCAGATCTAGTTATTTTCGTTACTTTTAGGTTGTATTACTGGCTTTAAAGGGGCGCATAACTGTATGGTTTCTTATATAAAACTAACAATCTGAAATAAAATTAGTAACAATCTATGCATCAAAATTTGCAGCAAGTTTTTATCTATGAAATAGGATATTTTTACTTGCAAGAAGAACTGTTATGTAATTGTAAATAAACAAATAGATCTTGTAAACCATTCGACGAATATTTGTTTACGACGCGACAAATTGTAGCTAAAGCTTCATTCTAAATGTTTCTAGATATTTTGTTCTATTGTGAAAACTACTTACAGTTATTGTACTAGTGGTTCTCAATATAGGTGCTGCGGGTAAAAATGTTTTAATTTTCGTAATTAACACATATACTAAGCAGTGACGTAACTAGATCTCATGAGCCCCTATGCGAAATATTTCTTGCCCCCCCCCTTTATTAAAAAAGCTTAAAAAAAGATGATATGTAAAAGTAAAAAGTCTCAGTAGAATAATAATTTTGGTGATTTTGTAGTTGGATTAACTATTAATCAATATAAGCACATGTGTAGGACACCAAGGAGGAAATAATAAAAATACATACATATGAATCCTCCTTCTAACATAATTCATATATTTTCATACATATGCTATAAAGATATAATGGTACATAAAGATACATATTCTAAAACTGATGGCAAAAATCATCAAATAAACAATCCTGATTTATTATGTGTTTTTAATTTTCATCCTGATTTAATCTGTACATTAAATAATTATACTAATTACGGGCCGAAGACGGAGTGAGGTTTATTTCGGGTGTATTTCAGCGCATTCGTGGCGTATCCACTGCCTACATCCTTCTTGCAGGATGATACAAATATTGTATTACAAACGGCTAGTTTTTCAATCGATAGTTAAGTCTCTGGTTAGTAGTTATCAAGGAAACTTATGGTAACTTTTCATATACTGCCTTAACCAGAAATACAAAAAATCCATAATATTATTAGCCATAATTTAGCCATTAATTAAATAAATAATTAATTTTGTTAAAAACACAGAAGCTGCAATATTTTACAAAAACGCAATCTGATCAAAAATTCCTCTGGTACGTTTCCGGCTCAAATCAATGTACAATGCCTACATTTTTTCAGATTTTTTTTTTAGATTTCAGAGTTTAACTTCTTTGGGTAAAATTTGGGCGCAGGACAAGAACTTTTTTAGCAAAATTTTGACAAAAATCCTGTTAAAAGAAACGAATTCTAAAAAACTACTTCCCCTTTCTTTATCTACGTCTTAAGAGCTTTCTTTTGATAGCACACAATAAATTTAACAGAAAAAACGATATATTTAGAAAAATTATTATTAAATCTGATCAAAAATTCCTGTTGAACTATTCCGATTTCCATCAATGTACATTATGGACATATTTTTCAGATTTTTAGAGCAACAGAAAAATAATTACAGATGTCACAGTTCTTATGTCTTATTTCATACTTGTAGCGATCACAGATTGGTACGAGCTAAGGTGTGTATTAATATAAACATTGAGAGAAGAAAGCTTTTCCTATTCTAGAAACGCAAAAAAATAATGAAACACTATTCCAAAAGGAACTAGACGCAAAAATAAATCTCGAACAACTCGAAGATACGGAATTAAATCAGTTAGCAAACCGAAAACATTTTAAACATTTGTATGGGTAACCTTTGTAAGCAAAAACCAAGTCAATATCTCATTGAGCCTAAGAGATATATTGAACCATCCCTAAATCATATTTCACCTCATTTCAAGCCTTAAAAATCGAATTTAGAAAAATCTCTTCATATTGGTTGCGTTGGAGGGAATGTAAGCTTCTCATAACCTTAATGTCCATTGGATTTTCTATCGAATATAATAAAAAATACCAGTTTACCCCTTTAGGGATAAAACTTGAAAAAACTGTCAAAATACTTGTTTTTGAAAAGGTTTTGAAAAGGGCACCTATATGCCAAAAATGAATGTTATAACTCAACATACGTAGGAAAAACTACGGGTACTATACTTCATCCCTTTTGTAGTGGACAGGGACGAAATCAGGATTAAAAAAAAATATATATTGTATGGGTGAAATCATATTTGGCCCCCTTTTTAGCCCCTTAGAGATCGACTTCTAGTGGGTGCTCTGCCAATTTCATTTCTATGTCAAAGGAACGTTCTATCGAATAAAAAATATCCATTTTCCCCCTTAAGGGCGAATTTAAAAAAACTGTCAAAACCATTTCGAGATATCTTAAAAAGACACCTCAGTGCCTAAAAGGAATGTTAATACTCGACAAACACAGGAATTAAGACGGGATGTATAATTCGTCCCAATTGTAGATTAGGGCGCATCATTGGGGTAACCCTCCATTAGGGGTTGATTAGGACAAAATTCTGATATACATTTTTCGGTATTTGTTTACATGAGTAATCTTTGTAAACGAAAACCAGGTCAATATCTTATTTGTCCTAAGAGATATTAAGGAATCTTTGAATTCACATTTCACCCCTATCACCCTTTAGGGATGAAATTAAAAAAAAAACTGTCAAAACCATATCGAGATATTTTAAAAAGGCACCTATGTGCCAAAATTAAACGTTATAACTGAACAAACACATGAAATACGACAGGATGTATAGTTCACCTCGATTGTAGATTTACCCTTTTAGGGGCTGATCAGGACAAAATCCTGAAATAAGTTTTTCGGCATTTGTATGGGTAATCCTTGTAAGCAAAAACTAAGTCGATATCCCATCGGCCCTAAGAGATATTAAGGAATCCGTGAAATCACATTTCACCCCTTAGGAGTTGAATTTCGAAAAATCCCTTCTTAGTGGGTACTTCCGTCATGAAGGGAATATACTCTCCAAGATTTCGGACCCAGGGGTTCGGACTGGGCGGTGATGAGTCAGTCAGTCTGTCATTGTCTTTTATATACCATATATAGATGTAGGTAATTCAATTCATTTTAAGTGTAATTCTAATTCTAATTTCCTGTTTGAACTTGTTTTCTTAAATCAAAAATATTCAATTAAAATAAATAAGTATATTTTTAATTTACGACTGTAACCTCCGTTTTTATAAAAAAAAATGTTTTCGTTTATATAGGTCCTCAAATAAAATTATAAAATAATAAAACCATATCCCTTTTATTTCTTTTTTAAGAATATTTTTCATTTGTTTTCTTTTTATGTTGCATACATTTCAAAAAAATACCTTCTATCGGTAGGTAATTATCTAAATAAATGTTGAATCGTATACATTTTTTTTCTTAACAATAAATTGATATTCACATATACCATATATAAAGATAAATACGTAACATTTATTCCATATAACCCAATACAAATCTGGAATAAAAATGGCGGCTACAGTTCATATGGCCACACTGTCTTTATACAGTCCAGTGGCGGCGCTAGCAAGAGGTCCGGGGGGGGGGGGGGATCTCAAAATTTGCTCTGGCCCCTAGTTGCCACCCCCCGAATTTTTTTGGAGAAAAATGTATTTTAGAAGTGAGGACTTTTTTTTAAGAGCTAGCGTCGCCACTGTTACAGTCACTGTAGTAAATGCCAGTATTTCATATAAATAGTGTTTCGGTGTGGGCGAAAGAATTGGTGCTAAATATTAATTAATTTTCACAAACAAGTGCTTATTTTAAAGATAAAAGTACAATCTATAGCAAGGGTGGCCAAAGCGTCGATCGCGGTCTATTCTTAGTCGCCCGCCTGATATGTACACATCTCTGATGCGCGTCCTTTAAAATAGTTAATTCTATTCGTGGAAGCAGTTTACAAAGACGCAGATTCAGAGTATTACTAGAGGAACACGAATCTGATCTCGTGGAACTACTATTGCACACTGACTTAAGGTAGCTAAGTCGTACTAAGTTTTTAAATATTTTCTTAGATCTTTTGACTGAATTTAAAAAAATTATGGTAACTGTTAATAAATCATATCCTCAATTGGAAGATGATAAGTAGGTGCTTGATCTTACTTTTCTCCCTGACATTACAGGAAAGCTAAATGAATTAAATTTGCAACTTCAAGGAAAGAACAAAACATTGACTGAAATGGCTAGCGACGTGAATGCATTTAAGGGAAAAAATTTATTCCTAGAAGCACAATTGAGGAGAGGAGATTTAAAACAATTCGAAAATATGGCAGCTAAATCAACACTTAAAAACTCATATGAATATGATCAATATGCCAAAATGATTTCTCTGTTACGAAATAAGTTTGATAGAAGATTTAAAGATGTTTCAAAAATAGAGGATATAATATTATCCACGTCATTCCCATTCAATGATGAAATAAACAGAAGAAATATCAATAAAATTAAAAGAATTTTTGGATGTGGACCAAATACTAGTTGAGAAAGTTAAAATACGATATATTTTTGAAATCAAGAGCTTCGTCTCAAATTAGTTACTGGAATTTACTTTGTGAAGAAAAATATCCAGGTTTATGGAGATGTGCAGCATATTTAACATCATTTTTCGGTTCTATTTACCTCTGCGAAACAACATTTTCTACCATGAACGCAATCAAAACAAAACATGGCTCGTGTTTGACTGATAACCATCTGGCAGCATGTTTACGAATAGCTATAAGTACATATGAACCACAATATGAAAAGCTTGCCGAAAATATGCAATGTAATGTTTCCAGCGCGTCCTCTGATACGACATAAAAAATAATAGTTAATAAGTATGTACATTAACATTGTTGAAAATAAAATAACATATTGTTTTATTTATAAACTAATTAGTTTTTGAAAAGAATTCATTATTTTGTCTTATTGAAATAATTTGATATTGACTGTGTATTTGTATTAGAATCATCTATGTTTATTTTAAATTTAAACTTTTTTTGCTTTAAATTACTACTTTTCTTATGATCACTTAACACATACGATGTTGGCATTCCGCCGCCTATAATTTAAAAAAAAGGTCGCCCGCAGTGAACAAAACTTTGGCCACCCCTGATCTATAGGATTTCAGAGATGGAATTTGCAATTTTGATTGATTTACATAGTACCAGTGGTGTGAAGTTAGATAAAGTTTAGGACATTGTAAAACTGAAAATTAAAAATAAAACCAAATTTCAACTCTGAAATCCAATGGGGCCAATCTTTTGGTCCAGTAACCTTGTCATGATTATAGGGCGAAAGTTGCATCAAGTGGGGGTAGTTATTTTCGTTTTTTTTTTTTCTTGTATGGGATGTGCCTGAGATACAAAATCCAAGTTTTCGACTTCGGCAGCCCTCCGGAACGCTTTTGAATATCTCAAAAACTGCTAAATTTTCGCACTTTTTTCGGTTTCTTCCCATTTTGATCATAAAGGAGCACATTTTCGACAAACACCATTCTATGCATTTTTAAACTAGATTAAATTTGCTACAATTTGAGACCAGAATGGGTTTGGTAGCCCTAATAGTTTCCGAGATACAGCTTTTAAAATTTTGAAAAAATCTTCAAACATTTTTTTTTTTTTAATTTAATGGCATTTGCACTGTGGCAATTAGCCAGGACAATTTTTATTCGAGAAAATTTCCATGCCTGAACGGGATTCGAACCCGAGACCTTCGCAACGCAGAGCACATGTGTTACCACTAAGCTACGCCGGTCGGCATCTTCAAACTTGAAAGTTGTTACATTCGAATTTTAGCGAATAGTTATTTTACTATTAAATATAGTTGGCTGCGTATAACAATGGAAAAGATACTTTAAAATTTAAACAGGTCGCCTATGGAAAAATAAATAAAAATACGGATATTTTGTTAATTGACGAGAATTAGTTGAGAATTTTTATCTCCAAAATTGAGATTTGGAAGGCCAACAGGCCATTTCAGTTATATTGGAGAATTGTTAAACCTACAGATCACGTTTGGAAAGGAGATAAAAATTATATCATATTGTTTATATAACGAATATCACATAGTGGAAAGCTCAACGTACTAATTTCGTTGTTGCAACTTGTAGAGGTATACGATGTATTAAACCTATTTATTTGTTTATTAATGTTAACGTAATATATTCAGGTCACCGTTTTTTTTTTATTAACCGCCGATTTATTAAACACCTTTCGAGATGACTGGATAGAAATTACCCCGAATTGGATTTCCCCGACATCGCAGGATAAGCTGGACAGTACAGGAGCAGACAGAGTTGGACAGAGCAAGAGAAGACATATCCTTTACAAAATTTTACAGACAGTTCGGTATAAACTGTCTGATAGTCTTTAATTTATAGTTCAGAGTGATAGTTATTTCCCTCTTTTTATGTCATCTTTATTATAAAAATTATAAATAAGTGCACTTGGTGTTAGGTTGGGGATAAATTTCTATCTGAAAACTAAATTTTACGATAGTCTGTTCTCTCTCTCGGTTCCGTACATTTATTTTGCGTGTCGTTAAATTCCGTTTACTATTTTTTTTTGTCAAATTATTATATACTAAAATTACATATATTAATTAAATAAATTTATTATACCGTCTATTGTTTTAAGGGGCAGGGGGGATGGGTGGAGGGAAGTCACTGTTCACAACCAAACGACTGAAATTTAAATACAAAATATATTTAATACATTATATAAAATAAAAAGTGTAAAAGAAATGTTAGTAATGTTCTTTTCTACTCTTTGAGGGACCAGGGCTAAGGAAATCTACCAAACCGTCTTCTTCATCGTCCTCAATCGCCTGAAATGAAAAATGAAAAATTATATATTCAATATCCCAAGGTAAAACCTTGTCATGAAGTCCTAATATAAATACAACGCACATGAAAGTTGGTAAGTATTAATAAATAGAAGTAATGGTATCTATAACATGTGGGTAAGTATTAATTATTATAAATAATGGTAACTTTCAACAACAATACTAGTGTAACTATACCTAGGGTGACCAGATTTCAGTGAAGGGAAACCGGGACACAGGGAAAAAAAGAAGGTCTTTGTTTCCTCCCAGATCCAAGTGAAGAGCAAAAAAAAAGGTCCTCACCTCCCCAAATTCAAAGTAAAGAGCAAAAAAAAAAAATGTCCTCACCTCCCCAAATTTAAAGTGAAGAGCAAAAACCAAAAAAAAAAGGTCCTCACCTCCCCAAAAACAAAGTGAAGAGCAAAAAAAAAAGGTCCCCACCTCAAAAACCGGGACAATCGGCCGTCCCGAGAACATTCTTCGGAACGCCGGGACAATCCCGGAAAATCGGGACGGATGGTCACCCTAACTATACCTGATGTTGTTCCTCGACATCTTCAATATCAATATCGTCGAGCAGCCTATCCAACTCGTCGTCGTCGAGGTCGTCCAAGTCGAGAGTGTTGTCGTCGCCGTCTATCTTCATTTCCAGTATGTTTTCGCAGGACTGGCCATTGCAGGTCCCGCAGACAACGGAACATTTCAAACCTGCATTCTTGCAGCTGCAAGCATTCCTGCATCCCTTCTTGCAACTGCAGAAAATCATGTTCAGCAGGTTTGAGGGGGCTACTTCCCTCGACATCATCTTTGGATAAAGGCCTCGGGCTGTAGAACCCATCCCCATTCCAGTGGATTCTTTTTGTAGCCCAGCCACTGCTGCACCTGGTAGTATGTGCGAAACGAATGTAGTTTTGCAGCATCTTGCGTGAGAGGAAGTCTGGCCAGGTTGAAACTGCTCTTGACTGCAACCTTTGTGAAGAGCTTGTAGAGCAGGTCCTTTAGGGTTTGACTGGACCTTTCTCCACCATACAGTTCAATGAGGATTTTCTCCCCGGCTTCAGCTACTTGGGCAGGTGTCGCAGCTGGATTAGAAAAAACTGCAGCTTTCTGTTTAAGGTCTACATGCTTCTGTAGTATTTGAAGCAACTTGTGTTTTCCGTGGCCGAAGAAGCACAAGGTGGAATCACAGCCACTGAAGGCATGAGTGAAAGTGATGTGCTGACTGTCTGTAGATGACACTCCGTCTTGTTGAAAAATAAAGTCGCCAGCTGGGTGCAAATATTGAATTGATGGAAGAAGTTCATTCGGTAGTATCTGTTGATATTTCGCTGCATTTACAGTGCCTTCTGTAAAGAATAAGTTACCAACACCCTTGTTCTTTTAAGACAACATTCTTTTAAGACAATCTCGGTGAAAAGCTTCAGATTTCATTCGAATATTGCGCCCACGTTCATCGCCAACGCTAACATCAAATTTGGATTCGTCGCTAAAAATAACTTTATTCCATTCGTCTCGAAACTAATTTATATGTTGTTTGGCCCATTTGAGTTTAATTTTCTTTTGTTTTTCTGTCAGAAATGGTTTAACTTTAGCTTGTGTGTAATATGTATGTTAAACAACACGTTAAGTTAAGGTTTATATTTAATAAAACCTACTACAAAGACTTAATACGACGACGACAAGTCATAGCAGATAATCGTTTTCCCGTGACCTCAGTCCATTTTTGATTTACTTCAGCCGTTGTAGACCGCCTATAAGTTTTTATTAATTTTTATAAAGGTCTGTCGTCAGTCGCTGATATCTTTCTTTTACTACCAGCACGACTCTTAGGAAAAATGAAACCTGTTTCTTTGTAGTCTTTTTCAATTTAAATTCATTTCTCAATCGTGCAAAATATACATCGCATGGATTACACTTCAAATATAGTACCAAAAGGTTTATTTGTAACAAATTGTGTCATTTTCTTAATATCAAAATCAATAGTTCAGAAAAATATATAAATAGTGCAAATAATTTTTTAGGTTAAATGTTTGTGCATACCCACAAGGCGCCATTAAAACCTTCTCATTATCTTTATTTTTTATAAACATTCAGTCTATCAGACATATTAAAAATGAATTTGGCATTATTATTTGATAAAGACTATGATGTAATTTGCTTAGCGGAACACTGGCTCAATCCTGCTGAATGTGATGCCTTAGTTATTGACAGATATACAATAACATCCACTTTTGCAAGAAAAGTCACAAGAAAAAACGGTGGTGTTATGACTTTAATAAGGAATAATTTTGTTGCAGTTCCCATACCAAATCTCAGTAACTTAAGTTTGGAGCTTGTTTCTGAAGAATAAGCAGTTATGATTACCTCTCTTAATTTGATTGTAGTTAACGTATATCGAACTCCAGATAGCAGTCTTTCTGCATCCTTAGAAATACTACAAAATGTATGCTGTCAAATAGACTTCTCAAAGAGGGTAATCATATGCGAGGATTTTAATGTAAAATTCAATTTGAGAGATAAAGACAGAAAGAGAGATAAGGACAATTTAGTGCTAACATCTCTACTCAGGACAAGATTAATACAGGATTAGGTCAAATCAAGCACAGACCTCTTACAGACATTGGCAAGCTTTATTTTTATACGTTGTTGGACCAAACAGACTGGACTTTTATTAATACTAAGAGTAATAAAAACGGGGAAGAACACTTTAAAATATTTTTTGAAAAATTCTTATATGCTTTTGAATCATCCTTCCCGATTAAAGAAAAGACTTTAAGAAATACTAAAGATACAGTCATTTGGTTCAATAATGATATAAGGGTTATGAGAAACACCTTACAGAAACTTAAAGATAGGCAGGACTCTAGTCCTAGTACCAATAATAGTACTGCATTTAAAAAATTCAGGGCTAAGTATAGAGATGTTATCAAGCAAACTAAAATTGCAGTCAACACAAACCTCGGCCAATCTTCGGGTAACTTTGCTAAAAACGTGTGAAAATTATTAACAAGAATAGAGGTATTCCCAAGAAATCCTCTGTTAATAGTCAAAACATAAGCCCTGATACCTTCAACGATCATTTCATAGAATCAATAGTTAACTTAAAATCCAATTTACCCTCTCCCTGTCCTCTTTCCTTATTTTCTATTTCAACAAACAGTACGCCCAATAGATTCAACTTCCATACAGTATCTCACAACACAGTACGAGATGTTCTCAACTCCCTTAAAAACAGTGATGCTAGGGATGCTTATGGTTTCACTACAAATCTAATTAAATCTGTTAAAGAAGTTATTATAGTACCCCTAACAAAAATTATAAACATATGTATAGAAAATGGTTGTTTCCCTGATACACACAAGCTGGCTAAAGTCATACCTATCCAAAAGAAAGACAATGTGGAGGTCTTAAACAATTTCAGACCAATATCTTTGTTACCTGTTCTTTCGAAAGTATTTGAAA
The DNA here is from genome assembly GCA_963971575.1 of Liopterus haemorrhoidalis. Taxonomy (NCBI): domain Eukaryota; kingdom Metazoa; phylum Arthropoda; class Insecta; order Coleoptera; family Dytiscidae; genus Liopterus; species Liopterus haemorrhoidalis. Next base: position 34,202,338 of record OZ020618.1, read on the forward strand.
AAATTTTGAATAATCAAATTATGTTATACTTTGAAAATTACCATCTTTTTAATAATTGTCAATTTGGCTTTCGAACTAACAGGTCTACAACTGATGCCATTTTAAATTTCATAGAAGTAGTATGCCAAAACCTCGATAAAAATGAATATTATCTGGCCAATTTTTTAGATTTAAGGCTTTTAAGAAGTAAGGCTTTTGATTGTGTGCCGCATAATATACTGTTAGAAAAATTATCAAAATACGGTTTCAGTGTACCAAGCTACAATCTAATAAAGTCTTACTTATCAAATAGGCGACAATATGTATCTGTAAATAATGTCAATTCAAAATCAAGAAATGTTGAATGCGGTGTGCCTCAGGGGTCAATTCTTGGGCCACTCCTATTCATTATATTTATCAATGATTTCCCGAACCATATCAAAGAAAATTGTGTCCTATATGCTGACGACACTACCATAACTACAAGTTCCTCTACATTTGCTGACTTGATTGATAATGGCAATGGCCAGCTTGAGTTGGCCTAGACTTGGTTTTCAGCAAACAAGCTTACGCTTAACAACACGAAAACTGGAAACCTAATAATTTCCCTAAAATATTTTAACTTTGAAAACCCAGCCGCAGTGAAATTTCTGGGTATACACATTGACCCTAAACTAAATTGGGAGCAACATGTCAATTGCACTGCTCAAAAGTTGTGTAAAACCAATTTTCTACTTAGAAACCTTGTGAACTGTCTCTGAGGATATAGTAATGACAGCTTACTACTCACTGTTTCATAGTCACATCTCATATGGTTTGCTGGCATGGGGACATTCAACTGCAGGCGGAAGACTCTTTGCACTAAAGAGACGGGCAGTCTGAATTATAAACCATGTTTCATACAGAGCCGACTGTAGAGAGACTTTCAAAACATTGAAAATAATGACGTTACCCTGTAGTTACATATTGGTATTACATCGGTATGGTTACATCGAATGTAACTTGATAAATTTGTTATTTCTTATGATGTCTGAGCTTATGTTGGATAAAAATTATATATTTTAGTTTCTAATGAATATATTAATCATTTGTATTAAAAAGTTTTATGACATAACTCACTGTCATTTCAAAAAAGATATTCTTGTAAGAGTAATGTTATCATGAAGTACATAGATTACGCAGAGTTAAATAATAATTTAATGAAAATTAACTGGAAAAAAGATTTGGCAAATAAAGATATAGATAGTTCGCTAAAGTATTTCTTAAGTACACTGCATGATAATATAAACAAATGTACGGTCAACAAAAGAAAAAATAACAAATTTACGAAACGAAAACCATGGGCGACCATTGGATTACTTAAATCTATAGATACGAGAAATAAATTATATAAAGCCGTATTAAATAACCCTAATAATGATACATTAAAATTAAAATATAAATTTTACAAACGGCTTATTCCTACATTAATAAAACAATTATAAAATAGTTATTACTGCAATAAATTAAAAAGTAAGGAAAATAATATGATTCATTTATGGAATACAGTTTACGAATTTCTAAACAAACCGTCGAAGAAAAATAAGAAAATTAAATTTAATCTTGATCATCTCAAAACGGACACAGATCGAGCCAATTATTTCAACAACTATTTCACAAATATAGGTCCCGACCTTGCAAATTTAATAACGGTAGACAAAATCGCACAAGATAATATGATGGCCAATATTCCTTTTAATATAAATAACATATTTATAAATCCTACTAATGAATTAGAAATACTCGACACTATATCAAACTTAAACCAGTGGCGAAGGGAAACCTCCGCTAGACTTGCCCTCCCATAAAAAAATATTTAAAAAAAAAAATGTAAATTTAAAAAAAAAAAAATAATATTTAGATAAATCTTCAAAAATACATCAAATTATGTTCTATACAAATTTTTGTCCAAGGCTTGCTTTACTAGTTACGAATTAATTATCATGACCATGGAAACGTTACATATAAGTATGAAAAAATTGAGACTTAGAAAAATTTTAAATAATTTTACAAAAAAAATTCGAAATTTTTCGTTTTATCAAAAACGTCTCAAATAAAAGTTATTAGTTATTGCATTTATAGTAACTTTTGTTCAATAAATTTTTTCGAAATATTTTTCTGTTGCTAAATATTCCCAAAAATCTTAAAATCGACACGAGTAAACTCCCATTTCTAGTCAACCGATTTTCATAAAAAACAATAGGGTTCTTCCCATTTAATAGGAGAATTTTTTAGTACCAGAACGAACTCTTTAAGTTAAACCGTTTTTGAGTTATCGTGTATACACACAGACACACAGACAGACAGACAGACAGACACACACACACACACACACACACATACGGACGGCACTTCGAAAATAGGTTTTTTGGATTCCCTGGACCATGAAACGTGGTCATCCGTCAAAATCTGGACATCGAAAATTTTCGCGATTACAATACTTGCCCCTTATATATTAAGGTCGGGCAAGTAAAAATACGCATTCCAGTGGCCCAGATAACTTAACAAATTTTCTTATCAAACATATTTGTCTTAATATAGTCGAAACATTAAACATTATTTTTAATAACATTTTGTCTAAGGGATATTTTCCATCCGTTTTAAAAAATGCGCTTGTTATACCACTTTACAAATCCGGATTTTCCCATGAAGTAAATAATTACAGACCAATTTCTTTAACATCTAATGTTGCTAAAGTACTGGAAAAGTTAATAAAACACAGACTTCTTTCGTTTGTCAATAATAATAAAATTATTTCATCGTCACAATATGGGTTTACTGAAGGAAGTAGTACAGATGACGCAATAGCCAAGCTCACGGAATGGGCGTACTCAGCAATTGATAACTCGGAGGCCAATGTTGCCGTGTTTTTAGATCTAAAAAAAGGCTTTTGATACAGTTGATCATACTTTACTTTTAAATAAACTTGAAAGATTAGGAATAAGGGGTACAGCATTGAAGCTTTTTGAAACATACATAAGGGGACGTTCACAACAAACTATTTATAATAAAAGTCTAAGGCCCAGTTGCACAGTTACCGCTTAAGTATTAGTTTAGCTAAACCTTAAGCTTCAGCTTAAACCAAATACTTAAGTGTCAGATGTTGCACAGTCAAAAATAAAAAAAATACTTAGCTAAGCCAACTGATATGGTAAATTAATCAAGTTCAAATTATCAAACCGATGCCTATAGACGGGAGTGCGGCGAGGGCGAATAAATAAATTAATGTATAACATTTCCTCATAATCATCATCATATTCCTCATTCACTTCAACCAAATTAATTTTATCCATTTTAATATGACAGATAACCAAAAATTTGCAGCAATCTGACAGCTTATTTTGGTTAAACAAAACAAATCTACCGCTTAAGTATTTTCCTATTTAAGCTTAAGTTTAAACCAAAAACTGAAACTGTGCAACAACTAAACCATAAACTAAAACTTAAGCCTAAATAAAAACTTAAGCGGTTACTGTGCAACTGGGCCTAAGTAAGTCACAAGTTGTAAACTGCGGGGTCGGACAAGGGACATCATTAGGTCCATTACTTTTTCTATTATACCTAAACGATTTTCTTAATATTCCAGACTTGCATGGAAAACTCATGTCTTTTGCCGACGATACAGTTTTATTCATTAAAGCTAAGTCGTGGGTTGAGTTAGAAGACTTGGTCGCAGAAGATTTACAAAAAGTTATATCATGGTTAGATAACAATTTACTGTCAGTAAATATTGGTAAAACCAAATTTATTACCTTCACCGCATACAAACAAGAAACGTTCAACTCAATAATTATTCATAAAGCTAACTGTTGTAGAAATAATTGTATCTGTGTCAAACAAATAAACAAAGTAAACTTCATAAAATATTTAGGGATTACAATTGATCAGCATCTTAGGTGGGACTATCACATAAATAATCTATGTACCAAATTAAGACAATATTTGTATATTTTTAAAAAACTCAGGCATGTGCTGACAACTGAAAAACTTAAAATATTTTATTATGGACTCGTGCAGTCTACAATTTCATATGGATTGACTGGATGGGGTGGAGCTGCAATCATACACATTAAAACAATTATAACTTTGCAAAAGAGAATTATTAAAACAATGTATAATAAAAAAATCACTTATCCATCTAATATATTATTCTGTGAATCCAAAATAAACCAAATATCACAATTATATTCGCTCTCTATCTTAAAATATTTAGGAAAGAACTCTGATGCTATCCATTACCCCAACCATAGTTACAGTACCAGACAAAAGGAACAAGCTGTACCAAAAAAAGTAAATAAAAATATTGGTCAAAAAAGCTTTTTATATTTTGCGCCTAAAATTTTCAATAAATTCCAATACTTTTTAAACATTAATAATTTAACTGTACATACTAAAAATTTTAATACAAGAGCTAAGCAATTCATAAAGCAACTAACTAACGTTGATCTACTAGAAATCTTTGGTAACTGATAAATTTAATGATTTATGATTTATTCTACAAATATTGTTTTTCTATTTGTATTACTTTGCTTTAACGTATTGTCACGGTTCCTGGGAAATATTTAAATTTTATCAATTTCCCTTAGAAAATCAAACGAGGAATAATTGAATTTCTAGATGTTGCTTTTCCTTGGTGCCACTAACCCAGTACGAGTGTACTAATATGTTTTTCTACAGTTTCGTATTTTCGACAAATTTTATCCAACTCTGCTACACTATTTGTAATTCTTGCTACAAGATGTCGTTGTAAATGTGGAACCAGTCCTCTTCTAATTAGTCGTATAATTTCTTTTTCTTCTGGCTTATCAATTAAACGATTGAATAGCCCTATCATCTTTGCAATGTAAATCGACACCGGTTCATTGCGACCTTGTATTCGGTTACGAATGGTATCCCATAATTCATCTTCGTAATCTGTCGGAAGAAATGTAGTTTTCAATCCAAAGACCAGTTCTTGCCAAGAGGAAAATTCAGTTTTCTTTGACCTGAACCAAGTCAAGGCATCCTTTTTTAATAGATCTACGGCTGATTCAAATAGCTGGTGTTCATCAACTCCGCGAGCTTGGCTCATTTCTTGGACTCGTTCCAAAAAATTAGATAGCCCTGGACCACCATCATATGTCAAATTCCATTTGTGAACTGGATAGTAATGAATTTTCTTTTGTTGGTTATTCAACACAGAAGTCGTTAGTTTTTCTAATACTGCAGCCAAATTCGAATCAAGTTTATCCTCATTTGAAGAAGATTTCTTTTCTACATAATTATCGTCTTCCGTTGATTCATTTCCTGTATCTATTTGTTCGTCTGTAAGTGACTTTTCATATTGCGCAAAAAGCTGATTCGATGCTTGTGAAGTGAACTTTTCCTGAACAGACTTAAGTAGATTTTCACTTTTCGTAACCAAAACCTCAATATCACCTATTCGTTCTTCCATGCGTATTCTTTTAAGACGTAGGTATACATGATTAAGTCTAGAGGTTATCTTTTGAAATTCTTTTTGATAATTACCTATCTCGAAATTTTCAACTTTCCCTTCAAGCTCAACTATTTTTTTGTTGCAAATTTCTATTTCCTTACTTGGATCTAGTGAGATCTAGTGAGTTGTTTTAATTGCAGTCAAATCTTCCTTAAGTAGAGTCTTAAGCTTACGACGAGATCCTGTTAAAGTAGGCGGTACACTTTGACCTCTAATTATTAGTTCCTATGACACCTCATCCCAGAAAAGATATGTTGGATCTATTTTATCCTCCATCATTATGATTATTATTAACAAATTAAAATAAACGAGAAAATATTTTACACGCTACACTTAAATCACGAAACTAATTACTACAACTTCTATTCTCTAACACATCTATACGAACAGATCAAACAATTGTATTTAAATAAAATATTTGCGAATATGCACACTCGAATATGTTTCCGTATCAATAACTATCAATTATTTAAATATTTCTATTATTTGTTAACAAGCAACACAAAACAAAAATTCGAGAAATATTAGAGAAGACTTCGTCACATATAATATTTTAGAAGTTTATTTTTATTATTCTTAAATTGTTAATTGTCAATTTTTTTTAAATTGACAATACCTGTAAAGCAAGAACCAGATCTCGAATAAATATAACCCGTTAAAATTATCAAATTTTACGCAATATAACAAAGTTAAGCTAATTTTTCAAAGTTTGCCAAAATTAATTAAGCTTGCCCCACGTTGGGCGCCAAAAATTGTCACGGTTCCTGGGAAATATTTAAATTTTATCAATTTCCCTTAGAAAATCAAACGAGGAATAATTGAATTTCTAGATGTTGCTTTTCCTTGGTGCCACTAACCCAGTACGAGGTTTGAGACTTGGCGGGTGTGGGGTGAAACTATCAAGGTCTAATTTATTTTAGGGCGCCATTCCTCTAACCAAAGAAAAGTGGGAGAACTTTAGATACAATAATAAAAACAAAATATACTAAAATTGAAATTTTGAATGATGGGGTAATTTATTTCCACGGCCAATTATCTATATATATAAAAGGCAGTGTCCTGACTGACTGACTGACTGACTGACTCACTCATCACCGTCCAGCCCGAACCCCTGGGCCTAGAAACTTGAAATTCGGAGAGTATATTCCCTTCATGACGTAAGCACCCACTAAGAAGGGATTTTTCGAAATTCCACTCGTAAGGGATGAAAAGGGGTGAAATGTGATTTCACGAATTCCTTAATATCTCTTAGGGCCGATGGGATATCGACTTACTTTTTGCTTACAAGTATTACCCATACAAATGTCGAAAAACCAATTTCGGGATTTTGCCCTAATCAACCCCTAAAGGGCTGAACCTACAATCGGGGTGGATTATACATCCCGTTGTATTTCCTGTGTTCGTTTAGTTGCAAGATTACTTTTTGGCACATAGGTGTCTTTTTAAAATATCTCGAAATGGTATTGACAGTTTTTTGAAATTTCACCCCTAAAGGGTGAAAAGGGGTGAATTGTAATTTTAAGGATTCTTTAATATCAATTAGGACCAATAAGATATCGACTTGCTTTTTGCTTACAAAGATTACCCACACAAATACCGAATCACCAATTTCAGGATTTTGTCCTAATCAACCCCTAAAGGGGTGGATCTACAATCGGGGTGAATTATACATCCCGTCGTAATTCCTGTGTTAGTTTAGTTGCAACATTACTTTTTGGCACATAGGTGTCTTTTTAAAATATCTCGAAATGGGTTTGACAGTTTTTTAAAATTTCACCCCTATAGGGTGAAAAGGGGTGAATTATGATTACAAGTATTCCTTAATATCTCTTAGAACCAATAAGATATCGACTTGCTTTTTGCTTACAAAGATTACCCATACAAATACCGAAAAACATATTTCAGGTTTTTGTCCTAATCAACCCCTAAAGGGGTGAATCTACAATCGGGGTGAATTATACATCCCGTCGTATTTCCTGTGTTCATTAGTTGCAGCATTACTTTCTGGCACATAGGTGTCTTTTTAAAATATCTCGAAATGGGTTTGACAGTTTTTTAAAATTTCACCCCTAAGGGTTGAAAAGGGGTGAATTGTGATTTCAAGGATTCCTTAATATCTCTTAGGACCAATAAGATATGGACTTATTGTTTGCTTGCAAAGATTATCCATACAATTACCGAAAAACGTATTTCAGGAATTTGTCCTAATCAGCCCCTAAAGGGGTTGATCTACAATCGGGGTGAGTTATACATTCCGTCGTATTTCCTGTGTACGTTTAGTTGCAACATTACTTTTTAGCACATAGGTGTCTTTTTAAAATATCTCGAAAAGATTTTGATAGTTTTTTAAAATTTCACCCCTAAAGGGTGAAAAGGGGTGAATTGTGATTTCAAGGATTCCTTAAATCTCTTAGGGCCAATAAGATATTGCCTTGCTTTTTGCTGACAAAGATTACCCATACAAACACCGAAAAATATAATTCAGGATTTTGCCCTAATCAACCCCTAAAGGATGGATCTACAATCGGGGTGAATTATACATCCCGTCGTAGTCCCTGTGTTTATTGAGATATAAGGTTTCTTTTTGGCACATAGGCGTCTTTTTAAAATATCTCGAAATGGTTTTGACAACTTTTTTAATTTAACCCCTAAAGGGTGAAAAGGGGTGAAATGTGATTTCAAGGATTGTTTAATATTTTTTAACACCAATAAGATATCGACTTGGTTTTCGCTTACAAAAACTACCCTTGCAAATGCCGAAAAACCAATTTTTGGATTTTGTCCTAATCAACCCCTAAAGGGATGGATCTACAATCAAGGTGAATTATACATCCCGTCGTTTTTCCTCTGTTCGTTTAGTTGCAACATTAATTTTTGGCACATAGATGTATTTTTAAAATATCTCGAAATAATATTGACAGTTTTTTTTTAAAGCTCACCCCTAAAGGGTAAAAAGGGGTGAATTGTGATTTCAAGGATTCCTTAATATCTCTTAGGACCAATAAGATATCGACTTGCTTTATGCTAACGAAGATTACCCATATAAATACCGAAAAACTTATTTCAGGATTTTGTCCTAATCAACCCCTAAAGGGGTGAACCTACAATCGGGGTGGATTATACATCCCGTTGTATTTCCTGTGTTCGTTTAGTTGCAACATTAATTTTTGGCACATAGGTGTCTTTTTAAAATGTCTCGAAATGGTATTGACAGTTTTTTTAAACTTCACCCCTAAAGGGTGAAAAGGGGTGAATTGTGATTTCAAGGATTCCTTAATATCTCTTAGGACCAATAAGATATCGACTTGCTTTTTGCTTACAAAGATTACCCATACAAATACGGAAAAATACATTTCAGGATTTTGTCCTAATCAACCCTAAACGGTGGATCTACAATTGGGGTGAATTATACATCCCGTCGTATTCCCTGTGTTTGTTGAGTTATAAGGTTTCTTTTTGGCACATAGGCGTATTTTTAAAATATCTCGAAATGGTTTTGACATTTTTTTTAAATTTAACCCCTAAAGGGTAAAAAGGGGTAAAATGTGATTTCAAGGATTGTTTAACATTTTTTAGGACCAATAAGATATCGACTTGGTTTTTGCTTATAAAAACTAGCCATGCAAATACCGAAAAAAAGATTTTTGGATTTGGTCCTAATCAACCCCTTAAGTGGTGGATCAACAATCGGGATGCATTATACATCCCGTCGTAATTCCTGTGTTCGTTTAGTTGCAACATTACTTTTTGGCACATAGGTGTTTTTTTTTTTTTAATATCTCGAAATGATTTTGACATTTTTTTTAAATTTCATCCCTTAAGGATGAAAAGGGGTGAAATGTGATTTCAGTAATTCCTTAATTCTTTTAGGAATAATTCTTAATTCTTCTAATTCTTAATTCTTTTAGGACCAATAAGATATCGACTTGGTGTTTGCTTACAAAAATTATCCATACAAATGCCGAAAAACTTATTTCAGGATTTCGTCCTAATCAACCCCTAAAGGGGTGATTCTACAAACGGGGTAGATTATACATCGCGTCGTATTTCCTGTGTTTGTTGAGTTATAACGATTCTTTTTGGCACATAGGTGTCTTTTTAAAATGTCTCGAAATGGTTTTAACAGTTTTTTACCTTTAACAAATATCACCCCTAAAGGGTGAAAAGAGGAAATTGTGATTTCAAGGACGCCTTAATATCTTCTAGGATCGATAAGATATAGACTTGGTTTTTGCTTATAAAGATTACCCATACAAATGCCGAAAAATGAATTTCAGGATTTTATCTAAATCATCCCCTAAAGGGGTGAATCTACATTCGGGGTGAATTATAGAACCCTTTGTATTTTCAGCGGTTGTTGAGTTATAACATTCTATTTTGGCATATATGTGTTTTGACAGTTTTATTTCACTCCTAAAGGGTAAATTAGTATTTTTTTGTTAGAAATAAAAAATTCGGAGAGTACATTTTTCAGTATGACGTAAGAACCCACTAAGAAAGGATTTCAAGTTCGACCCCTATCTGGTGAAAAGGAGTAAAATGTTTTTTCACGGATTCCTCAATATCTCTTAGGACAGATGAGATATCGACTAGATTTTTTGTTACAAAGGTTGCCCATACACAAGTTTAAAAACAAATTGCGGATTTTATGCCAATGAGACCATCAATATACCGTAGCGAAGCACGGGTTTTCAGCTAGTTGTAACATATTTACAGAAATAAATTTAGTATAAATAAAATAACTAATGTAAATTTGTGGCCACAATTAAAGCTACCGCAATTTACAATAAGAAAAACTTAAAACTAACTTAACTAAGATACGTTACAATAATCGGGATAACTTGATAAATTTTGAGAAGAAGAATTCCAAATAGACCAATACGTTAGACCAAATACGTCATCCAAATTCCTCAAATTAAATTTTGCTGTTTGGGTTCCAGAAATAAAATAACTGTATATAACCAATACCAAAAACGCTGTAATTAGGAAAAATTAATTAGTTAAACGTAATATTATTTATGAAAATATAATATTACGAAAATGGCTTATCCGTTTGACAATACGGCGTTTATTACAATTATATATTTTTTATTTAAAATGGGGATAATTTCCGTCTTACGGCTTGTAATATTAATTATAAACTTCGCACAATGCGGCTGAATCAATTTATAAAAGTTCCTTCTAAATAGGCAATCTTTTCTTCAAAATTTCATAGATTCAGTTTTTCTTTAATAATTAATATCTCCCCAAAACAAATAATACAAAACCTTCCAAACAAATTCGTTTTGTTTTTTTTTTCTCGTCACTGTCAAACGTCGGTTCCATAGCAACATTAATAATCTTATTACAAATTTATCTAAACTTCCAAAATTACACGTGACAAACTCCCCCCTTCCAAAAAGAAATCAAAACTACAAATCCTAACACTAATCATAACTATAATCATAATTCTAATCGTCGTAATGAGGTTTTAAATCCTTAGCATGCCAAACGCCCATACTTTTTCCAGCGTCGTTAGCCAATTCGTATGTCCATAAGGATAGCTTCTTCATTATTCTAAACGGTCCAATATATTTTGGAGCCAAGGTTGCGCTAAAATTCTTTGATGCGTCCGATAGAACATAATTTCGTCGCCAAACTTTGTCCTGTACTTCATATCGAACATCTCTTCTTCTCAAGTCATAGTGACGGTTATTAGCTTCCGACACATGTCGTAGTCTTTCTCTGGCTTGATTATAAATAAATATATAGGTATTTTCTTGGGTTTCGGTCGATAATTAAAAGCAAATTTAGTCAAATATTTAAAAAGATTTATTGACTTGCTAACTAGTTTCGGTTCTATCTGAACCATTCTCAAAGCCTAAAAATAAGTACATGTATGTTAAAATAAATTACATAAAGTAAATATAAAATTAATAATAAATAAATAAAATATAAAATTAAAAATTATTACACTTACTTGCAAAGATATTATAAAAATCAGAGTTAAAATTATAAAATTTGAAACATATTAAAATTTTTTAAGTTAACGGATAAAATTTTCTCCTTATCTTCTACAGGTTGCGACACAAATACGTTACACGTCAACTAAGTTAAAAAGATTTTTAAAAAAATAGAATTACCGTAATTTCTAATTGAAGTTAGTTATAAAATTAATAGATGGAGCTATTTTATTTTTTTTATAAGATTATAATAAATTTTGCTTAAATTATCTATATCAGTTTTAGCATTAATATTACAATTGTCTTTTTTAATATAAATCATTTCTAATAATAATATTTTAGTTAAATTTTGTTCAACATTCAGTATTGTTGTATTAGGAAAGTCAAATTGATGTTTTAGATTGTTGGCATGTTCTACAATAGAGTTGTTACTTTTGTTATTGTTAATTTTATTTTTACTAATGTTGTTCTCGTGTTCTTTTAGTCTTGTTTTTAAATACGGTTTACTCTGACCAACATATTTGGCTTCACAATTTTTACATGGTATGCAGTATATAATATTAGATTTTTGTTCTTTCTTGTCTCTGTCTTTTAATGTACTGTGTAAATTATTGATAGTTTTGAAATTTTTTGTAGCTATATTAATATTTTCATTAGTTAACATTTTTTTTAATTGTTCAGATAAGTTCGGTATGTGAGGAATGGAAAAATAAGTCTATTTTGTTATGTTATCTGGATTATTTGTTTTTTCTTTTGAACTACTATTGTATAAAATTCTGTTTATAATACGTTTAGGGAAATTATTTTTAATTAAACTATTTTTAATATTATTTTTTATTTTGTCATGGAAATCTATATGACTTAAATTAAGAGCTCTATATTTTAGATTTAATGCTGTATTAATTTTTTGTTTTAAAGGGTGTTTGGAATTAAAATTTATATATCTGTCTGATTTACTTGGTTTTCTGTACCACTCTGTAATTATTTTTCCATTCTGTGTTCTAAGTATTTAAACACGTATGGCTCCAATTCAGGTCCTAAAACCTTATCAATGAACTTTTGAAAAGTCGCGGGTGCACTATGCAGTCCAAAAGCAAGTCTTTTAAACTGCCAAAGTCCTCTTCCAGGTACGGTAAACGCGGTAAACTTTTTGGAGTCCTCTGATAACGGAATGTTCCAATAAGCGGATTTTATATCTAAACTTGAAATAAATTTCGCGTTCTTCAGTCTGTCAAGAATACTGGAAATATATGGTAATGGATAAGCATCTCTATGAGTCACTGCGTTGACTTTTCTAAAATCTACGCAAAAACGCCAGCTACTATCTTTTTTTCACACCATTAATATGGGCGAGGCCCAATCTGAGTTAGACCTCTCGATCACATCTTCTGTTTCCATTTCCGTTAGCTGTTTGTCAATCTTTCGTTGTAACACCGGTGAAACTGGGTAATAACGCTGTTTTATAGGTGGTTGATTTGGATCTATTAATCGGATATGATGCTCTACACCTTGTGCACGGCCAACTTTTGTTCCCATCCTTTTAAAATATTTATCGACCAGTCCATTAATACGAGTACGTTGAGATTGTTCGAGATTAAGTAAACTAAAATCTATAGTAGACAGCTCTGTACTATCATTTCGGCTAAATTTCCATCTACCACTTCTCAAATCTGGGACTATACCTAACTGCCGAAAGAAATCTACACCTAAAATTAGTGTATGAGATACGTCAAGAACAACGATTGCTTCAATCCATTCGGTATGACCTTCAACACTAATTGGCAATTGAATAATACCCAGGGCAGTATGCTTTTGCCCATTAGCAACTGTACAAATTGTTTGTTGCCTCTTTTCCAAACAAAATCCTAAAGGTTTCAAAATTTGCCAACCTGCTTTCCCAACAATAGTTCTAGAAGCCCCAGTATCCAATAAACCTAACAACGTATTTCCTAAAATGTTTATTTCTAAATGTGGTCTTTCGTCATCACGGGAATGAGCCAATATAAAATCTAGGATCGGATTTACAACTTTCGCGACAGCTGGTGCCCGATCAATCACTTGCTGCGCTTCTCGTTTTCCGAATCATTACAACGCTGACATGTCCGTTTCGTCACACCTGGAGTATTACAATTAAAACAACGCTTAACTAACTTCTCCTTACATTCTCTAACTAAATGTCCTACCTTGCCACAATTGAAACAGTTGAACGGTTTACGCGATGGTCGTTCTAATGCCCGATTTTCTGGTCTTTCTGTTTTATCCTGGGAAATTTCAGTCACATACGCAAGATCAGGTTCTAAAATTTCTTTCTTAGTAGATGTTCCAAGTGTACTAATATGTTTTTCTACAGTTTCGTATTTTCGACAAATTTTATCCAACTCTGCTACACTATTTGTAATTCTTGCTACAAGATGTCGTTGTAAATGTGGAACCAGTCCTCTTCTAATTAGTCGTATAATTTCTTTTTCTTCTGGCTTATCAATTAAACGATTGAATAGCCCTATCATCTTTGCAATGTAAATCGACACCGGTTCATTGCGACCTTGTATTCGGTTACGAATGGTATCCCATAATTCATCTTCGTAATCTGTCGGAAGAAATGTAGTTTTCAATCCAAAGACCAGTTCTTGCCAAGAGGAAAATTCAGTTTTCTTTGACCTGAACCAAGTCAAGGCATCCTTTTTTAATAGATCTACGGCTGATTCAAATAGCTGCTGTTCATCAACTCCGCGAGCTTGGCTCATTTCTTGGACTCGTTCCAAAAAATTAGATAGCCCTGGACCACCATCATATGTCAAATTCCATTTGTGAACTGGATAGTAATGAATTTTCTTTTGTTGGTTATTCAACACAGAAGTCGTTAGTTTTTCTAATACTGCAGCCAAATTCGAATCAAGTTTATCCTCATTTGAAGAAGATTTCTTTTCTACATAATTATCGTCTTCCGTTGATTCATTTCCTGTATCTATTTGTTCGTCTGTAAGTGACTTTTCATATTGCGCAAAAAGCTGATTCGATGCTTGTGAAGTGAACTTTTCCTGAACAGACTTAAGTAGATTTTCACTTTTCGTAACCAAAACCTCAATATCACCTATTCGTTCTTCCATGCGTATTCTTTTAAGACGTAGGTATACATGATTAAGTCTAGAGGTTATCTTTTGAAATTCTTTTTGATAATTACCTATCTCGAAATTTTCAACTTTCCCTTCAAGCTCAACTATTTTTTTGTTGCAAATTTCTATTTCCTTACTTGGATCTAGTGAGATCTAGTGAGTTGTTTTAATTGCAGTCAAATCTTCCTTAAGTAGAGTCTTAAGCTTACGACGAGATCCTGTTAAAGTAGGCGGTACACTTTGACCTCTAATTATTAGTTCCTATGACACCTCATCCCAGAAAAGATATGTTGGATCTATTTTATCCTCCATCATTATGATTATTATTAACAAATTAAAATAAACGAGAAAATATTTTACACGCTACACTTAAATCACGAAACTAATTACTACAACTTCTATTCTCTAACACATCTATACGAACAGATCAAACAATTGTATTTAAATAAAATATTTGCGAATATGCACACTCGAATATGTTTCCGTATCAATAACTATCAATTATTTAAATATTTCTATTATTTGTTAACAAGCAACACAAAACAAAAATTCGAGAAATATTAGAGAAGACTTCGTCACATATAATATTTTAGAAGTTTATTTTTATTATTCTTAAATTGTTAATTGTCAATTTTTTTTAAATTGACAATACCTGTAAAGCAAGAACCAGATCTCGAATAAATATAACCCGTTAAAATTATCAAATTTTACGCAATATAACAAAGTTAAGCTAATTTTTCAAAGTTTGCCAAAATTAATTAAGCTTGCCCCACGTTGGGCGCCAAAAATTGTCACGGTTCCTGGGAAATATTTAAATTTTATCAATTTCCCTTAGAAAATCAAACGAGGAATAATTGAATTTCTAGATGTTGCTTTTCCTTGGTGCCACTAACCCAGTACGAGGTTTGAGACTTGGCGGGTGTGGGGTGAAACTATCAAGGTCTAATTTATTTTAGGGCGCCATTCCTCTAACCAAAGAAAAGTGGGAGAACTTTAGATACAATAATAAAAACAAAATATACTAAAATTGAAATTTTGAATGATGGGGTAATTTATTTCCACGGCCAATTATTGTAACATATTTACAGAAATAAATTTAGTATAAATAAAATAACTAATGTAAATTTGTGGCCACAATTAAAGCTACCGCAATTTACAATAAGAAAAACTTAAAACTAACTTAACTAAGATACGTTACAATAATCGGGATAACTTGATAAATTTTGAGAAGAAGAATTCCAAATAGACCAATACGTTAGACCAAATACGTCATCCAAATTCCTCAAATTAAATTTTGCTGTTTGGGTTCCAGAAATAAAATAACTGTATATAACCAATACCAAAAACGCTGTAATTAGGAAAAATTAATTAGTTAAACGTAATATTATTTATGAAAATATAATATTACGAAAATGGCTTATTCGTTTGACAATACGGCGTTTATTACAATTATATATTTTTTATTTAAAATGGGGATAATTTCCGTCTTACGGCTTGTAATATTAATTATAAACTTCGCACAATGCGGCTGAATCAATTTATAAAAGTTCCTTCTAAATAGGCAATCTTTTCTTCAAAATTTCATAGATTCAGTTTTTCTTTAATAATTAATATCAGAGCCGTAAGTAAAGGGGGGGGCGGAGGGGGCGACAGCCCCTATCGACTAAGGAAAAGGGCGCCACATTGCGAAGGTGAGGATCTTTTTTTTTTTGCTCATCACTTGGATTTTGGGAGGTGAGGATCTTTTTTTTTGCTCTTCACTTGGATTTTGGGAAGTGAGGACCACCTTTTTTTGCCAAGGGCGCCAAAACACAGTTTTGCCCCTAGCGCAAGTTTTCCTTACTGCGGCTCTGAGTGTACTCTACTGACATGCTTTGTTCAAACTGCACCAAGGTTATCAGTGATAACGAACCGGCAGTAGCGTGTCATGCTTGCAAATTTGCAGTACATGTTACCTGTACTGATTTAACGGCTGATGACTTGACGTCCGTCGCATTACTCGACAAGCATCTAAAAACCTACGAATGCTCTGTAATACTTGTAATGAGCGTTGTCTTCAGTTTGCTGATTTAAAACAATTTATCACGGTCAAAATGGCTAAAATTGAAGAAAAAAAATCATCTGTTAATGAAATTCATCCTACTGTGTGTTAAAATATTTTAAGGGAAATTCGTGATCGTATGTACAGAGAAAAAAACGTAATTATCTACGGAGTTCCTGAAAATCCAGGCAATAATCTGATGTGGCTAGAGTTAATGCAATAATAAATGTTGTTACTAACAATAATAATGTTGTTGCTAGTTCTGTCAGGCGCTTGGGAAGGAATTTAAACTCTGATCCGAACAAATCGAGGCCACTGAGCGTAGTTCTACCTAATGCAATCAATGCTAAGACTATACTAAAAAATAAGACAAAACTTATTGGAACCAAATTTGATAGAATTAAAATCTATGATGACCGAACACCGAAGCAAATTGAGTATTTACAGTACTTAAGAAAGGAACTGGAAAACAGAACTTCTAATGGAGAAATAATCTTACCATTAAATTTATTAAAGGAGTTCCTTCAATAATTACTCAACATGTGTCAAAAAACAATTAGAACTGGTTAGACTATTATCCTATTACACTAATTTAGGTTCGCTTGTGGCTAAATTTAATGAGTTTGTTACATATATTGTTGCGTCCTTGCTGCATATTGGTATCTGAGACTTGGCTGTCCCCATCTATTACAGATTCACTTGTCTCATTACCGTGCTACACAATATTTCGTCACGACAGATTGACTAAGAAGGGAGGTGGTGTCTGCATTTACCTATCTATAGCTATTTTTCTCTATACAAGTGCTAGACATCTCTATTCCCAACGTTGAATCTCTTTGGCTCTAAATTTCGCTGTATGGTGAAATGTTTTTACTGTCATGTATTTATAGAGAACCTCAAACTGCTCTTAATGTAGACAAAATAATTTGCGAGACCATATCACAAATGGCAGATAAATACCCAAACATTATGATTATTGGCGATTTTAACTTACCAGATTTTATTAAATCGGACAATCTTAGTGGCGATAATTCCACCACTTTATTCAGGCAGACTTTTCTTGATGCCAATTTAGATCAACTTATCGATAAACCTACACGATTCAGAGTCAATCAAATACTATCAACTTTAGACTTATTGCTTTGTAGTAATAATAATCTTTTTACTGACATTAAATATTTATCACCTGTTGGACGTTCCGACCATGCTCAATTACCTGCTACGCTACAGATAATGAAGAATAGGTCCATTAAGATTCCGCGAACTAATATATGCAAATCTAATTTTGATGCCATATCTGACGAACTGTTCGATCTAGTCTGGTCTAATTTAAATCTTCTTAACAGCATTGAAGAACAATGGCAAGACATCTTTACCAGAGTAAACAGTGTAATTAAACATAACACTCCTGCATGTACCAGAAAATCACTTCATCAGCCTTGGTTTATTATATATATATGTAGATTATTTCCACTGCTTAAAAGGATTTTTTTTTTATGGAAATGCTACAAAAAGTGTAAGTACTGTTGATTACATATCGCACCGTAAAATATTTAACAAGTTAACTGCTGAACTTAGAGCTGCTCGTACTGAATATGGAAATAAACTTCTCAACAATGGACCTAAGGCCTTTACAGTTACATAAATAAAAAACTTGTATCTAAAGTACCAACACCTATACTTAAGAATGATAATAACTCGATATGCAGTGAACCAAGTATAGTTGCCGAGATATTGGCAAAACAATTTTTATCAGCATATACAATAGAACCTGACACGCCTCTTCCAACATTGGACCCCGCCACTAGAATTGCCGATGAAATCACTTCTGTTGAGTTATCACCTAATCTTATTTTAAGCAAACTGGCTTCCTTAAAGGAATCTTCAAATTTGACATCTGATATGATACCGTCCGTTGTGCTAATCAAATGTAAAGATGCATTAGCTGAACCTATTTACCATTTATGTAAAATTTCTTTGGAGACGGTAACCTTGACATCATCGTGGCGCAAATCATATGTCACAACAATCTTCAAGAAAAGAGACAAATAGATAGCTTCTAACTACCGGCCTATCAGCGTGAGTTCTAATGTGAGGAAGATATTAGAACGCATTATTGTCAAGTCTCTTCAAAAGTTTCTTTCTGAAAATGGTGTAATACTCAACGAACATCATGGGTTCCTGCCTGGCCGATCAGTGACCACTAATTTGCTTAACGCTACATATTACTGGATAACATCTATTAATGTGGGACGTTTTAGTTGATGTCATTTATCTGGATTTTTGTAGGGCATTTGATAAAGTAGCTATAAAAAGACTCCTGCTCAAACTGGAACACTATGGGGTTCGTGGAAAACTGCTGAAATGGATCAGAGCATTTTTAACCGACTTAACCTTTCAAGTGAAAATTGCTGATCATGTTTCGTAACAATATCCTGTGTTAAGTGGGGGTCCACAAGGTTCGGTGCTCGGTCCTCTTCTTTTCTTAGTGTTCACAATTGACCTTATTCAGTCTATATCTTCTCCGAAACTATTTTTTGCTGATAATGGGAATTTTTTTAATGACTCGATCTGCAACTACCATTTGATTCAAGCTGATTTGGATAATATGAACGAGTGGACAAAATTCTAGCTAATCCCTTTAAATGAGGACAAAACTGTTGTCCTGCACATTGGCACCAAAAATCCCCGAAAACTATACCTAATCAATAACCGATATATTAAATCAGTTGATGAACACGTTGACTTGGGTATTACTATCACTTCTGACCTTGGATGGACGAAACAAGTAACAAAATCTGTTAGAAAAGCTAACTCTATGTTGTTTTTGATAAGGAAAGCTTTCTACCGGCCAACCCCCAGGATGTTACTACCCTATACTACCCTATACAAGACCTACATTCGGCCTCATCTTGAGTTTGCGATACCAGCGTGGTCTCCGTTATTAGTGCACGACATTCAGTTGCTGGAATCTGTTCAAAGACGCGATACTCGTCTTCCTCTAGGCTTTGGTTTTCTACCATATGAAGAACGTTTGAGACAGTTAAAATTGACCACCCTGAAAGCGCGACGTGAACGTGGTGATTTAAGGTGGCGTGTCGAAGCCTATCTTGTCATAACATCCGCGGCCCGGTGTCCGTAGGCGCCACTAGTCAAACTTAGAGAGAGATAGTTAGCTCGAATATTTGCCAAAACAGCTATCAAAACTTGCTTCTAAGCAGATAACAGGTTGATGTGTATTTTGAAATTTAAATCGCATATACAAAATACTTGTATTGTCAATACGCTACATATTAAAGTCAGCATAGCAAATACCGTATTTTTTATATGCCACTCAGACGTAGACCTTTATCCAAAAGTCACAACCGAACTAAAAAAGCGAAATGTCAAGATCCTCCATATTTAGTAAATAACAAAATAGCTATCGCTGGTGAACTTCAATCATAATTGTTACATTTAGGGGCAGACTTAAATTTAAAAATAAAATTACCTAAGATTTTAGCATAGTCAATGGCGAGTCGGTACAATAACAAAATAATTAATATTATTAACACGTTGACTGCCACGGGTATTATTTGAAAAGGGTCCCTCGGGCCAGACTATTAAGAAATAATTGTATAAGAATTACATTTTTTAATTTTGAACACTGTTAAGTCTTTCTATAAAATAAAAATTCGTCGGCTAAGTTGCTACTAGTGTTTCTTCTCGAGAATTCTTTCTCGAGAATTTCTCGAGAAAAAGTTATAATTCTCATTTTTTATTTCTCGAGAAATGTAAAAAAAAATTCTCGAGAAATGTAAATTTTTCTCGACGCCACGTTAAACGCATAGTGCTTTTAAAAAACTATTTAAAAAAAATATAATGTTTAGTGAGTCACTGATTATAATTTAATTTTGATAAAATTTGTTTTCTGTCTCCCGCAATGCAACTGTGGCAACACATAAGATGCGATTTATAATATTTAGCTAATTAGCATGTATTATTACAATATTTTATTTTAATTTAATGTATTATCTATTATAAACAATTACATTTCATTTTTTGTTCAGTTTAAAACTGTTATATAAAAGATTACCTACAAGATAAATAAAATAATTATTACTATTATTATTAATTTCATAATTTTTTGAAAATGTCTCTATACATATGTATTTTCAATTAATATGCAATTACGTGCCATTTTCGTAATCATTTTTAAAGCCCCGGTTATCCATTTGTTCTAATGTTATTTAAATGAATACTTTAGTACTTTAAAGTTGACTATAATTTTAACACTTTTATCCTCTCAAATATTTTCAATATTAAAAACAGATATATATTCTAATAATTATTTTTCTCGAGAATTCTCGAGAAAATAAGTCTAATTATTCATTTCTCGAGAAATGAAAATTGTCGAGAAATCAGAAACACTAGTTGCTACGTGTGTTACTTCACGCCACACCAACCATCCTTCCCTAAAAAAACTATGCTAAACTTGCACTGGTAGCATACACAAGCCTAGAACGAGATTATTATTTGTGTATACAAAATGATATACGCGGGATACTGGACCCAACAAGTGTGTATCAGTTTTGATACACATGGCAGTCAACGTGTTAAAAAAAATTAGACATATATATATTGACATAATTAATATAGATATGTATGCATATTAATAATATTAGTGAAAGTATATATAAAATTAGTGGAAAAAACACCCCCATGGATCCAACATAACCTGTTTATAACCTTCAACTCTCAAATAACAATAAAAGTAATACCCTCCCCACAACGTACAAACAGCAATTTCAAGAAATAAGAAGCAACTACAAGGACCACATAGAAATATACACAGATGGATCCAGGCTAAACGACAAAACGGGCTCATCGGTTATACATATCTGGAAGTAGCTCACATAAATATCGCCTCAACAACTATGCAAGCGTGTATACAGCAGAGATCTACAGCTTACTTAAAGCATCCGAATATCTTAACCAAAGCCAAGATAATAAATTTACCATTTTCACCGACTCGTTAAGTGCAATCCAAGAGCTACAAAAATTTATATAGCAAGTGCACCACAGTGAAACAAATACAGGAAAATTCCCACCTAGCAAAGACAAACAATAAACAAGTAACAGTCGTATGGATACCATCGCATGTAGATATTACCGGTAATGAGGCAGCTGACAAAGCAGCAAAAGAGGCAACAGAAGCGAATGATATATTTGAAACCGCCATACCATCTAGCGACCTCAGAAGCATAATAAAAATTCGGATACAACACAATTGGGATACAACGTGGAAACAAGTGACAGGCAACAAGTTAAGAAGTATAAAAGATTCAATTAAAATATGGCATTCACCAGAGACAAGGAAGTTGCAATCAATTATCACAAGACTGCGTATAGGGCACACCAATATCACGCATAAGTATCTATTAGATAAAGAGGAACAACCGCTCTGTGAAAGGTGCAACACTCAGATTACTGTCGAACATCTACTTGTCTACTGCGCAAAATTTAACAGGGAATGGCGAAGATACAACCTCCCAAACACTCTAGCGCAAATATTAAATAATGATGAAAGAAATACTAAAAACCTAATACAGTACTTAAAAGACACAAAACTTATATTAAATATTTAATGCAGCTATGTAAATTTTAAATTAATATTTGTATGTATATCATGTACACCCTATATACAAAATGTAAAAGCTATTAAACAATATCTAATGTAAAAATGTACTATATATCAAATGTATATACAATGCGTTCAAACCGAGTGCGTTCATACATGTGCAACACGTGGATATTACTCTCCGTAGTTTTTATCAAAAAGTGCAGTATAATTGACAAGGATATCTGTGAAAAAGTGGTTACCATCTCCAGAAAGTCGATCCCTAATTAATGACAGAGTCATTGGAGGTGCGGCTAATTTGTAGAAATAATTATTTGTAGTTTTCTTAATTTTTTCTCAAATATATCATTTTCGGTCGCCTTTCCTGCATGATCTAGTCTGTGCATTACTACATCAAGTGTGTGTATCAGTTCGGGTGAAGCCGTGCTCTACCGTGCCCTACACTCGAGCGCCACACCGACTACAGAGTATTTGATTCTACCATGTCACCAACTGGAAATTTCACATGCAGTACTTGTAAAAAGAGGCTCACTGCCACTAAATCTCCTGGATTACAATGCAGTGGGCCCTGCAGGAAGTACTACCATGCTTTTTGTATGGGACTGAAAAGTTCTGAACTCAAAGCTCTCACTGCTGACGGGATGTCCTGGAATTGTGTGGATTGCAGATCTTCTCCGACCAGCCCTAATAAATCCACTGTCATCGCCGACACAGATGAAGACTTAGATAATGCCCCGACCGTAACGGCCATCTATGCGCATATTAAATCCATCGACGAAAAACTGTCCGATTACCAGTCTTTTGTTGATACCATTAAGTTCTGTTCCGAAAAAATTAGTGATTTCGAAGCTGAGCTAAAGACCCTGAAGGAAAAATGCAAAGTAGTCGAGTCACTTCAAGCCAACTTTAACAAAATCTCAGCCGAGTCTGAGCTCAATAAACAGAGATGTGAAGAACTGGAGCAACGCTCCAGAATTGACAACCTGGAAATCGTGGGAGTACCGGAAAATCAGAACGAAGACTTGAGTACTGTGCTGGAGACCATCGGAAGCGGCATCTCCTGTCCCATCAACAGATCGGACTATAGCGTGGTGCACCGAGTCCAACGCATGGATCCAGGCAGCAAGTCACCACGTAATATTATTCTAAAATTACATTCACGGCAAAAGAAAACTGATATTTTAGCAGCTGCAAGGCGTCTCCGGCAGTCAACTACATCGGCAGGAAAATCGGGACTGTCAATCACTGGTATTCCGGAACCCATTTACATTAACGAGCATCTGACTACCGTCAACAAACAACTCTTGAAACAGTGTAAGGCGACGGCTTTCACTAAAAAGTATAAGTTCACATGGGTTCGGAACTGTACCATCTACACCAGGAAAAATGAAAATTCACCGGTCAAAGTTATCAGAAATAGTACTGACATCTCAAAAATGTAAGCTAAACTATAATTAATAACTCTCAATTGATTGGCTCCTTCTCAAAATGGGTTTTACAATATTATATCAAAATGTGCGCGGTTTACGGACTAAAACTTATCAGTTCTTAAATAACGTACTAAATTCCGATCATGACATAATCTGCCTAACGGAGACCTCGTTATCTAGTGACATCAGTGACAGTGAATTGTTTCATGACAACTATATCATATACCGCCGGGATCGTGAAACTTCTGCCTCTTCCAAAAGCGGCGGCGGAGGTGTGCTTATTGCAGTGGCCAAATCTCTACAATCGCACTTAAATGCAGCTCGTAACAGCTCAGCTGAGGACCTGTGGGTGATAATCGAGTGTGGCGCGCGCACTTTCCACCTCTGTGCGGTATATCTCCCACCCCGGGACGACCGTGCATTCGAAACATTCATGGAGAGCCTTCATTCCCATATCAACGATACTAGTGAGTTATCACTTATAATCGGCGATTTTAATCTACCTAATATAACTTGGACTTACGAAGACAACAATTCATGTTTATCGCCTGTTAATTATTCTGACCCGCGTTCTACTAAATTTGTTGATACTATCTCGTACTGTGGACTGAGACAATATAATAATGTTCAAAACTCTAATGGTCGCACACTAGACTTAGTTCTCATCATCCTACATTAGAATTCGATTTAACTGTCACTTTTAACAGAGCTAAGTCAAAGTTATCATATTTAAATAAACTTAATTTCTCTCGTGCAAACTTTGTTGAAATTGACAATGAGTTACTTTCTATAAAATGGGAATCAGTGCTGAACGGTGCGGACATGGATACTACTGTAGATATCTTTTACAATATACTGAATAGCATTTTAAGTAAACATGTTCCAAAATTTAGATCTCGCAATAGCCGCTATCCTGTATGGTTCTCTCCATCCACAATTAAAGTTATCAAAGAGAATAGAAAAATTCATACCCGGTGGAAAAAATACAAAAATAAATTAGATTACTTAGAATTCAATATGCTACG
This sequence comes from Liopterus haemorrhoidalis, assembly GCA_963971575.1. NCBI lineage: Eukaryota > Metazoa > Arthropoda > Insecta > Coleoptera > Dytiscidae > Liopterus > Liopterus haemorrhoidalis. Next base: position 34,227,003 of record OZ020618.1, read on the forward strand.
TGGGAGATCTAAATACCTAATCAATAATGATTACAAGAACTACACTACTCAGGCGGAAAAAAATATTGTAAAAGATCCTAAATATTTTTGGAATTATGTGAAAAATAAAAAAAATGGTAAATCTGAACTTCCTAGCATTATGAATTTGAATGACAAAGTAGCTACCGATACCGAGTCCATGGCCGAACTGTTCTCTACCTATTTTCAGTCAGTTTATGAACCGTTGGATGACATCAACGTCAACAGTTTATATAATTATTGTTGCAGTGGCGCTTACGTGGAAAACTTAATAAATAACTGTGCTTTACCTGTAAGACTTCAAAAGCTCGACCTCAACAAAGGACCAGGCGTTGATAACTTACCACCGTCCTTATTTAAGAACTGTTGGGCCAGTTTTACTCAACCACTAATTATTATTTTCAAAAAATCACTTAATCTAGGAATTTTCCCCACGTTATGGAAAAAATCTATCATTATTCCTATTCACAAATCGGGAGACATAAGTTCTGTCTCGAATTACAGGCCTATTTCTAAAATCTGTATCATAGCTAAACTATTCGAATCTATTTTATATGACGAACTTTACTCCACAGTTAAACAATCGGTAATTATCCAACAACACGGTTTCGTTAAAAATCGCTCAACTGAGTCTAATTTAGTTTTGTACACATCGGAAATACTAGAGTCTATGGATAAACAAATTCAAGTTGATGCTATATTCACTGATTATTGCAAAGCTTTTGATAAAATCGACCACCGTATATTGTTAAAAAAATTATCTGATGTTGGAATTCACGGTATTCTTCTCCGCTGGATTGCATCATATATAAGAAATAGGTCTCAGGCAGTTTGTGTTAATGGCTCTTTATCCAAATTTTTCAAAACCACTTCCGGAATTTCTCAGGGGACTCACATTGGACCGTTATTATTCATAATCTATAACAACGATATTTATGAATGCTTCAAACACAGTAAGTTTCTTTTATTCGCTGACGACATGAAAATATTCAAACCTATCAGAACCGCGAGAGATTCCATACTACTACAAACAGATCTCGATAGATTTGCTCATTATTGTGTAGTAAACAAATTATTCTTAAATTATTCCAAATGTAAACACATTACATTTACTAGAAACAAAGTTTTATTTAATTTCAATTATAATATAAATACTAATATTCTCAACAGCGTGAAAGAAATAAAAGACCTCGGTATCCTGTTAGACAGTAAACTCACATTTGCCAACCACGTAGATTATATTGCCAAAAAAGCCTACAAACTCCTAGGTTTTATTATTCGCACCTGTAAATATTTTCGTAACATTACTGCAATCAAATCCCTTTATAACGCATACGTATTAAGCCAACTGAGCTACTGCAGTACTGTTTGGAATCCTATGTACAATTGCCATATAAATAGGTTAGAAGCAATTCAAAAACGTTTTCTAAACTACCTATACACAAAACACCCCATTAGCGGAAACTACTATCTATCGAAATGTCACTACTTTAATATACTACAGCTAGAAGATCGCCGCATCATTTCTGACGTAGTCATGATCTGTAAAATTTTAAACAATTCAATAGACTCCTCGGATATATTGCAGATGATTTCTCTTTCAGTTCCTACCATAAGCCTAAGGAATCATAACATTTTACACCAAAGGCAAGCCCGGACTAATTCAATGCAAAACTCCCCACTAATTCGCCTGGTAACAACATACAACTTGTTTCAAAATGACATTGATATTTACTTCCATAACATTAAATTTGTTAAAAGTTTTTTCCGTAAGCACTTCTGTAAAAAATATATTGATATTTTGACTTAATATTTTGTTCATTATTTTTGTTAATTATTATGTACATGCGCGCGCATGGACGGGTGAACGGTTGGGTAAGGGGTTCACAGTAGGCCATATTCTGTCAAGTTGACCTTTTAAAATCTTAAATATACAGTAAAAATAACTTTATATTATCATATTTCTATTATTTTATCTCTATTATGGCCTACTTGAGTTCTTTTTGAATTGGTCGCTCGAAACATGTGCGTGTATAATTTTTATATATCTACGCATATATGAACATGCATGCATATGTATATTTTATTTTGAATTTAATTTTTACATGATTATCTTTAATTAAGATATATATGTATAATTATGTATTTCATATTTTATTATGTAGTTGCAGATTTGGGTTCGTCCTGTAAGCAGCTCAAACACAAATAAATAAATAAAATAAAAATAAAATGTATATACATTTTTAGTCAGTAATTTTTGTCAGTGACACATACAGTTTTGGTTTTTTATAGCTCCATATTTAAGTTATTTTACAGTGTTTTAAATTTGATTTATTTATTGTAATTTATATTAAATTGTGCAGTGAATTTTTCTAATTATTTTGATTGAATATTTAAATAATATCTCTTTAATTCAGTTAAAAACATTAACTTTTTAATTAAATTTATTTAATATAGTGAGTTTTTTAGTCATATATAATATAGTCAAGTTAATTCCTACATTTTACCAGTTTAACTCACACCGAATCAACTTGTGATCATGGTCGTCTCATACAGTAAGTGCTCTAAGGGTATTGGCAGAAAGAGTATTGGCATAAAATGTGGTAAATGTTGTATGTCATATCATGCACTGTGTGTAAATATTGATGAAGATAATTTACAAATTATACAACAGGGGAAGGTAACATGGTTTTGCTCAGGCTGTCGATCTCAGAATTTAAACTCTTCAGTTGTAGTAGACGATTCTGAACCAACTGATATCACCGCTGACTATTGTACAATGAGTCAGATCAAAGACTTGCTGTCCACATTGAAGTCTCAGCTGGTAAAAGAAATGGACAAAAGATTTGATACTCTTCTCAAATCAGTCGAATTTTGTAGTAAAAAAATAACTGATTTCGAGGTCAATTTAAGTATTATCAATCAAAAATTGAAAATGGTTGATAATATTAAGGAGGAAAACGATGCCCTAAAAGGAAAAGTTTGTGAATTAAATATAAAAATTAATGATTTGGAACAGCATTCAAAACTTAATAATTTAATAATAGCTAATGTACCCGAAAGTCGCAACGAAAATGTGGTGGATATTGTTAAGCAAATTGGTGCTGGTGTCGGTGTTAATATTGACAATACTGACATCGAGTCCAACATCGAGTCCAAAAAAAATAATACATACATGCACATAGAGTCCAACCTCATACTGTTAATCTTAATAAAAGAACACGTAATGTTGTAGTTAGATTTACTTCACGTCGTGTCAGAGATGAGGTTCTTACTGCGTACAGGAAAAAAAGGATCATCACAGCGAAAGACTTACCTATAGAAGGAGGCACGGAAGAAATTCGATTATTCGTAAATGAGCATTTAACTCCTCAAAATAACGAGTTATTCAAACATGCACGTACATGTCTTCGTCCTAAAGGGTATACATTTATTTGGACCCGAAACTGCAAGATTTTCGTCAAAAAATCAGAAGAATCTAGAACACACCTAATCCATAACATTTCAGATATTGACAAATTAGTATAATTTGTCTAATTTTCTACCAAATCAAGTTGTAACTATTTTAGTTTATAATGGCTTAATCGGTGTATTATCAGAATGTAAGGGGACTAAGAACAAAAACTAATACTATTAAATGCAACAGTCTGTCAGGCGACTTCGACATCATTTGTTTGACTGAAACTTTCTTAAATACATCTATTTATGATCACGAAGTTCTTTGTGATACTTACAGTGTAGTGAGACGTGACAGATCTTCGGAAAATTCAGTTAAAAGTGATGGTGGTGGTGTGCTGATAGGTGTGAAGAATGGTATAAATTTTGAAGCTAGAACTGAATGGTTTAGTGAGGCGGAAGATGTATGGATTACATTCAATGAAGATTCTTATAAACGTAAATTACATGTGTGTTGCGTGTACCTGCCCCCGAGTAATACTTCGGCTTTGCTTAAGTTTTTAGACAAGTTATGTTTTATTCGCGACTCTGTTTCTGATAATGAGAACTTTTTGATCTGTGGGGACTTCAACCTGCCTGATATACAGTGGTCTGCTAGTGGTGATATCTCTTATAGCAATGCGTTTAATTCTTCAAGGAATGACTTCACCGACAGTATTACATACTGTAATTTATTTCAGTACAATTCAGTCGTTAATCATAATAACCGTATATTAGATTTAGTTTTAGGTAATACTGACGAAATTAAAGTTGTAAACTGTAACTCCCCTTTAGTTAATGTCGATTTACACCATCCGCCACTGGAGATTTATTTAAGTTTTTGTTATGTAAAAAGTTTACCTATCAATCCAAGAAATATTTACAATTAAAGTAGGGCTGATTATGAAGAAATAAATTCTGAATTATTTAATGTTGATTGGGAAAATATATTTCTATATTTAAATATTGATGATTGTGTTATTAGATTTTACAATATACTTTATAAATTAATAGAAAAATATGTTCCTAAGAGACGAACAAAAAAAAAGGAAATATCCATCATGGTATATGGGGACTTAATTCAATTAATAAAAATGAAACATAAAGCTAGATTAAAATTTAAACGATTTAAGTCTCAATATTATTATGATTATTTTGCAGATCTAAGGCAACGAGTTAAAACTCAAACAAAAACGTGCTGTTCACATTATTTGAATAACATTGAAAGTAGTATACAGGAAAGCTCAAAAACATTTTGGTCTTACATATCGAATGTTAAGAAAATAAATATTCCTAATATTATCAAATATGGACAGCATAGGACTTCTGATGGTAAGGAGGCTGTTAACTTTTTTTGTGATTATTTTACTTCGGTTTTTACTTCATCAAATAATTGTTCTGCTAATACATGTTCCTTTAACCCTTTAAACAATACATTATTTAATATTGAAATTGATATTGATCAAGTTAGTACTATAGTAAAAGAAATAGATATTAAAAAAGGAGCGGGTGTTGATGATATTCCTGGTATATTCATTTTCAAATGTGTTGACTCTTTGAGCTTTCCGCTGTTACTTATTTTCAAAAAATCCTTAAGTGAAGGTAACTTTCCATTGTATTGGAAAAGAGCACTGGTAGTTCCAATTTTTAAATGTGGTGATAGAGGTATGGTGGAAAACTATAGACCAGTTTCTAAACTTTGTATTATTGAAATTTTTTTTGAAAAAATAATTTATACTCAGTTATTTAATTTTGTTAAAAATGTTATACCTCTTGAACAACATGGGTTTTTCCCTTGTAGATCTGTAAATACCAATTTAACTCTGTATGTTAAATACATTCTGAATGCGATGGATGAAGGAATTCAGGTTGATTCCATATACACTGATTTTAGCAAGGCGTTCGATAAAATCGATCATAGCATATTATTAACGAAATTAGCTGCAGTTGGTGTGCATGGTGATCTCCTGAATTGGTTCAATTCTTACTTATCTAATCGTGAACAGTGTGTGGTTGTTAATGGTTTCACCTCGAAATATGTTAATATTACATCAGGGATCCCGCAAGGTTCACATTTGGGTCCTTTGTTATTTAACATTTTTGTACATGATATCACTAAATGTTTTGTAAATTCAAATTTTCTAATGTTTGCAGACGATCTTAAGTTATATTCGAAAGTATCAAATGTTCAAGAATGTTTGAATGTACAAGAAGACCTACACAGATTATATGACTATTGTAAAGATAAAAAATTAATACTGAATCTTTCTAAATGTTCAAGAATATCTTTTACTAGAAATAGAAATGTTTTGAAATACAAATATAAAGTTCAAGATTATAGTTTGATGGATGTTACTTGTGTAAAAGATGTAGGAGTCACTTTTGACTGCAAATTAATCTTTAATTTTCATGTGAACGAAGGTATTAAAAAGGCATATAGAATGTTGGGCTTTTTAAGGCGAATGACAGTTCCTTTTAGAAATAGTTCAACATTACTGGCATTATATTATACACTAGTCCGAAGTCAGTTAGAATTCGCCACTACGTGTTGGTCTCCTCAATATTTAACTTACATTAACCGAATTGAAAAAGTACAAAATAAATTTATCAAGTATGTAAATTTTAAATTTCCCAATAACAATATCAATCTATGGTCTATTTCAAAGTAGAAAAAAGTAGATAGCGCTGCGAACCGAGTACGATTTACACTGGACAAATACAGTATAGCGGGAAATTTAAAATAAGTTACAACTAGGGCATGGGCGTAGTAACTGGGTTAGCAAGTGATTTTTTTTTTTTTAAATATGAAAATGGTTTCTACGGTATTGAAATAAACAAGGCAGATGTTAAATACACTTATTTATACGACATAAATTCAGTTTAATGGCAAATTTGAAATTTTTTTAAAATGATGTACTATATGTAACAAGAGAGATTTGCTAAAAGAGTTTAAATAAAGCAATAAAACAAACAATATATCTTTAGAGCTAAAGTTTCTTATTTAAATAATTATTGTAAATAAAAATTAAAAATATATGTATGTAGGATTTCCGTTTTCAAAATGAAACACTACACGTCTTTAACACAAAAATTATATTGAAAACCAGTTAAAAATACAAATTATATTAACAGAAGCGAATAATGTCATTAAAAACTCTATCAACAATAACAAAAAAAATAATAACAGCGTCCCTAGTTACTGTCGTCATTTGTCTGTCTCTGTCAGTCGTCTGTCTTAGTTGGCTCTGGTTGAGACATATATGCGGGAATATATAAAAATCCCACAACTCGGCCATCCTGCTCGTCATACGCCTCGGATGACGCCTTGCCGTCAAACGAAACATCTTCATCTTCCTTCGTTTTCTTGCTGTCTTCTTGGATTCTTCCTTCTTCTTAACTGGAGACTGTCTCGTAGTAGCTTTCGCTTTCCTCGGAGATGGTCTTCCCTTTCCACTCTTTCTACTCTTGGCTAACGGTCTTCCCTCATAGAATTCCTCTGATGGGTTAAATTTGCTCATAAACTCATCTTTTATGCTCATTCTCTTTCCTTTAACTTTATTCGATCTCGAGGTTTTCTTTAAATCTTCGTGGCTAACATTCTTATCATGCCTTGAGGAATACAGTGTGATATTAGCCCTTACAGCAGCAGTTCTTTTAGGCATACCAACCCGTTTACCAAAATCATTAGATTTCAAAAAGAATTTGCAAATCTTACTCATATCTACTCTCATTCCATGCTTCTCCAAGTAAAGCATTTCAGAAAAGCTTTTCAATTCTCCTAGCTCCATTTTTACTTCAGTAGTGGTTTCGTTTTCCTCGTTCGTCTTTTTACTGTCATCTTTCGGATTATTTGGTTTAGGTTTTTCTTCTTTTTCTGTTGTCGCTGCTACTTTCTTACTTTCTACTATTTTCTTGATCTCGTTTGGTTTTACTTCTTTATCATTTACTTTTATCTTTCTTCATTACTTCATTGGAAGCATTTTTTATGATGTTATTTATCTTGACTGATACTATCTCTTTATGGTCATTTTCTTCCTGATGGCAGTCAAAGCTTTTGTGACCAAACTGATCGCATTTAAAGCATTTACAACCAAGATCATTTAAATTGCATGCAGCTGACTTATGTCCTACCAATCCACAGTTAAAACATCGTATCTGCTTATCTGTCTTGATATACTTTGCGTCCTTTCTTGGTCTAGTCGTACTTCTTGTATGCACTTCTCTGGTATTAGTTGGTTGTTCTTTTTCTTCGCATTTAGCCTTAAAATCGTTGTAAACCTTTAATTTCTTTTTAAAATCTTCCAAACTTGTTGCACCAAATAAAATAATTTTATTACTATATTCATCTTGTATACCATCTATAACGTATTCTATTAGAGATTCAGATTCAATATTGCCTCGGCTGGCCAACTCTTTCATAATTAAATAATACTCGTAAACTGATTTATTTCGCGTCATTTTTCTTTTCGATAACATCTTATGTAACTGAGCACTATTTAATTTTGACGAAAATTCTTGTAATGCCTTCTTTAGTGAAATCCAAGAATATATTCCTGATTCACTCTGAACAAACAGTTTGGCTAAACCAGTTAATGATTTTTTTGCGAATATAAAAGAATGCAACGTACTGAAACCAAATAATTTAGACATATCTTCAAAATCTGATATCCACTTCTCAATAGTATAGGTGCTTGTTCCATCAAAAGTAGGAATTGCGTCTTCTATGTCTCGATAACTTATAGAAAACATCGATGCTTCATTTAGCGCCGTCATATTGTTTGTTTTATTTTACAAATAAATAAGTCTTCACAGAATATTTCAAAATTCAGCTGTATTTCGTCTTTATTTGTTAATAATTTGTCATTAATTGTTGTTAACCCATCGTTAAATATTATTAAATCATTTTTATATCTATTGTCAGCTTCTTTTAACGTCGTTTATCCCACTTCTATAGATCTTTGTAGACATCTTCACAACACCACTGGTTTACAAATAATTACGTCTATTTCAATCAATCCCGGTCGAGCCCCCAAATCTGTAGGATTTCCGTTTTCAAAATGAAACACTACACGTCTTTAACACTAAAATTATATTGAAAACCAGTTAAAAATACAAATTATATTAACAGAAGCGAATAATGTCATTAAAAACTCTATCAACAATAACAAAAAAAATAATAACAGCGTCCCTAGTTACTGTCGTCATTTGTCTGTCTCTGTCAGTCGTCTGTCTTAGTTGGCTCTGGTTGAGACATATATGCGGGAATATATAAAAATCCCACATGTATATATGAAGATATAAAAATTATATCAATAACTTCTTCTTTGGGCACAATCAGCTGGGCTGTCTTTTGGCCTCATATTAGTCCTCTCTCTTGATCTATTAATTATCAAGTGTCAAAAAATATTTATGTCAGATAACCTAAAAAATATTTAACTGCGTAAAAACAAATTACATGGAGAATTTTCTCCATAAAATCCACGCCAAGAATATAAATAAAAGTCTAAATATGTAATTAATAACAAAATATATGAGAAAAATTAAATAATATAAATAATATATGTTAGGGTCAAAACTAGTTCTTGGACCTCCTTTGTAATATGTTGCGTTAGTAACCATAACATAATAACATATATGTGACGGATTGTAAATAGACGTAGTAATAAACGCTTATATGTGCTTGGATTTGTGTGTTTTAATTGATATTATCATAAACGCTATAAAGCGTTCTAACATCAGAAGTGGGATGCCTACACCTACAACTAATTTTGGCCAGTATTTGTTGTTCCATACATAAAATATTTTGAAAATGATTAAAATGAAAAAAAACAAAAAAATGACAGAAAGATTGACAGTTGCAAAAATAAATTGAAATGTCAAAATTGGCTGACAAGAGTTTTGAAAATGGAAAATACAAGTGCTATATTATAATTAAACTGTAAAAAATAATTAACCCCAAAACATTGCGTACCCAAATTATGGTGAGCTACAGTGATACGTAGAAGTTGAAATGTTCTAGAATTAATTTGGATAAAGTACATTAAACCTAATAGCAAGGACTGGAAAACACTACAAGATGCAAATAAATTTTTCGATAACATTGCAAAGGTTAAATAAAGAATAAGCTAAAGGTAGTATAGATATTTGACGCCAAATTATAAGAGAATAATGAGGTATGGTATTTATAATTTGTTCTTGATAATTTAGAAATTTTGGATAAAGACTTAACAAGGTAATTCAAAGAATTTTTGTTGGAGTTTTTATTAATTATATTCCTTGTATGGAATCATATTAGATAAGATTATATTTTGCATTGGCAGATGACAGATGACAAATGACAGATAATAGTAGTTGTCATTTTTATTTTGACAAGTTTTACCAAGTTTTTTGTGTAATTTTTCTAAATTTTGCATTAATGAATTACAGAATTATGGTCTCAATAAAAGTGTGTTATTTCTTTACGAAATATATTGAAACCTGCAAGTATTCGAAATATCACTGGTAGTGACATTTTAAATACCCAAATCGAACAATTTTATTATTATTATGAGTATGCTAAAAAGAAAAGATTTTATAATTTCAGAAAACTAGCTTTAACAGAAATGCAAATTTAAAAAAAAAATTAAATCAAAATGAACGTAAAAATTTTAGTTCTCCCAAGTTCAATAATACACAAGTACTAAGTTAAGTTTTTAACTGATGTGGTAATTGTGGAAACACAGACAAAAATTGACAGCCGAAAGGTGTCAAAGTTGTCTTGTAAGGTGTCAAAGATGTCTTGCTCTTAGGTCTGTACTAATGGTACATATTGGACGAATGTGCTAATATAAATGACAGATTTTACAATTGATGCACATGCTATGTAATACTAAATGTGAACGATGTAATACTGTGCATATTGCTTGCACAGATCTTTTGTTACAGCTATTGCAGGTTTAGAACATATTTTAGAGGCGGGAGATAAATTCATTTAATGTATTCTTTGTTCTTTGGAGATCTTCAACCAGGACTAAAACAGTGGGAACCGTAGGGTTCTGCTTAATTTTAATTGTTTTACCAATGCGATTGATAACAGATCAAGGTGTAATTTACTTGAAATGGCAAATGTAATGATCTGAAGAGAAATAATAATAAAAAAATGTCAGAATGGACGAGCGTTTGTCTATTGACAGACAAATAGTACGAAGGTAACTAGTTAGATGATGATGATTAAAAGTGACGATGATTAAAGTGGTAAGAGATATATTATTGCTTTGATTAAATGAGAAGGCACGTTGCGTGTGGGATAATAAGGTACTGAGTAGGAAGCAGCGACAGTCACTGAGCTTGTTGGGTACTGTAATGAAATGAACTGATTGATATTTGATTTGAGAATTGATAGCTTGTTGAGTACCGCAAGACACACTGGTCGTTTTTGTTTTGTTGGCTCCGGATGGTCAGGGACCTCAAGGAGATGTGTTTGTTTTGTTTGACTCTGGATGGTCAGGGACCTCAAGGAGTTCAGAGGAACTCTGGATGGTCAGGGACCTCAAGGAGTTGTTGGACCTAAAATGGTCGTGTTTGTTTTGTTGACTCTGGATGGTCAGGGACCTCAAGGAGTTCAGAGGAACTCTGGATGGTCAGGGACCTCAAGGAGATGTGTTTGTTTTGTTTGACTCTGGATGGTCAGGGACCTCAAGGAGTTCAGAGGAACTCTGGATGGTCAGGGACCTCAAGGAGTTGTTGGACCTAAAATGGTCGTGTTTGTTTTGTTGACTCTGGATGGTCAGGGACCTCAAGGAGTTCAGAGGAACTCTGGATGGTCAGGGACCTCAAGGAGATGTGTTTGTTTTGTTCGACGCTGAATGTTCAAGGACCTCAAGGAGTTCAGTGAAACTCTGGATGGTCAGGAACCTCAAGGAGACGGGCAAAACAAACATTATGTTTTCGTTTACTCTGTTTTGTTTTGCAGTTATTAAATTCTGAAGACGCCGCGAGGACGTGGCAGGAGCAGGACGGCCGTGTTAGGATAATAAATTGTTTTATTTTCCGTTAAATTTAGATGAAGCCGCGAGGACGCGGCAAGATCAGGACGGCCGTGTTAGGGTCAAAACTAGTTCTTGGACCTCCTTTGTAATATGTTGCGTTAGTAACCATAACATAATATCATATATGTGACGGATTGTAAATAGACGTAGTAATAAACGCTTATATGTGCTTGGATTTGTGTGTTTTAATTGATATTATCATAAACGCTATAAAGCGTTCTAACATATATATTTCCAATGTACGACACTGAACATCTGTCAACTTGGACTAAAAACAATATTTTTCCAGTGTAATAGGGATGACGATCTAAACCAATCCGAAGCAAGGACAAACAGCTCCTATCTTCTTACACACATTTTTCTACTTTGAAATAGACCATAGTATCCTTAGAAAATAGACGTAGATTTCTTGATTTAATTTTTCTTTACAAGATTGTTCATAATAAAATAGATTGTTCTTGTGATATATTATACATATTATTGTAATAACTTGCGCATGTCGTCATCAAGGTGGGGATCTTGATAACAGAATGCAAGTATTTTTATGTAATTTCTTTGTAATAGTCTTAAGTTGTTTTTCAATAAAGAAACATTAACAGAACATCACAGTTCTGATTTAATAAATTCATTATCATTTCGTGTGCCATCCTACAACACGAGAATGAACGACCTTTTCTTGTTACCTCATAATAAAACAAACTTTGCTTATAATTCGCCTATTAATAGAATGTGTCTAGAATTTAATAATATTTCTAAATCCGCTGTTATTTCTGACATTTTTTCTTCTAACCTAAAGACATTCAGACGATCATTAATTACTTGCTTATTGTAAGTTTAAACTATTTTGATTTTTAATTATTTTTTCATCTACTTTAGCTATCTAAGATTATAAGAATTACTGTTTTAGTATTTAATAATAATAATAATATGTTAATATTATAAGAATTGATTATATTATTTTAATTAATTATAGTAATAATTAAATATACATTATGTATTATGTTACTGATATACAAATAGTGTATTATTAGTGCTGCGCTGTAATTAGGACGATGTCCTGTTGTGTAGCCAAATTAATAAAAAAAAAAAACAAAATGTATTATTATGTAATTGTAATTTGTAACAAGTAACATGTATATCTATAGGATGGGGTGCTAATAATCTTAGCTATTTAAGCACCCATAAATAAATGAATAAAAAAAAAAAAAAATAGTGTTAAAATAAAACAATATCCATTAAAATAATTTTATTTTAATTTTAATTTTAATGGATATTATTTTTTACAAATGTTATACATATAACAAATTCATTTATATAGGTAACTAGCTGAGCACCCGTGCTTCGCTATGGTATATTGACGATCTCATTAGTGTAAAATACTCGTTTTTACTTTGTTTTTAAACATGTGTATGGGTAACCTTTGTAAGCAAAAACCAAGCTGATATCTGATTGGTTCTAAGAGATATTGAGGAATCCCTGAAACCACATTTCACCCCCTTTTTACCCCCTTAGAGGAATTTTCGAAAATATCCAAGCAACGTTCTGTCGAATAAAAAATACCCATTTACCCCTTTAAGGGTGAAATTAAAAAAAACTGTCAAAATTATTTCGAGATATTTTAAAAAGACACCTATGTGCCAAAAAGGAATGCTATGACTCAACAAACACAGGACATACGACGGGATGTATAATTTACCCCGAATGTAGATTCATGCCATTAGGGGTTGATTGGGAAAAATTGCTTTCTGCAAGTTTTTTGCATTTGTATGGCATTTGTATGGGTCATTTTTATAAGCAAAAATCAAATTGATATTTTATTGGTCCTAAGAGATATTAAGGAATCCTTGAAATCGAATTTCACCCTTTAAGGATGCAATTTTAAAAAATTTTCAAAACCATTTCGAGATATTTAAAAAATACAACCATCAGCCAAAAATAAATGTTATGACTCAACAAATGCAGGAAATACGACGGGATGTATAATTAAGTCCGAATGTAGATTCACTCTTTTAGGGGTTGATTAGGACAAAATCCTGAAATAAGGTTTCCGGCCTTTGTATTGGTAATATTTATAAGAAAAAAACCAAATCGATATTTTACTGGTCCTATGAGAAATTAAAGAATCTTTGAAATCATAATTCACCCCTTTTCACCCTTTAGGGGTGAAATTATAAAAAACTGTCAAAACCATTTCGAGATATTTTAAAAAGACACCTATGTGCCAAAAAGAAACGTTTTAACTGAACAAACACAGGAAATACGGAGGGATGTATAGTTCACCCTGATTGTAGATTCACCCCTTTAGGGGTTGTTTATGACAAAATCCTGAAATACGTTTTTAGGCATTTGTATGGATAATCTTTGTAAGCAAAAAGAAAGTCGATATCTTATTGGTCCTAAGAGATATTATTATATTATGCTGATAATCTTTATATATAAAAGAGAATATTTGTGGCTATGTCCGGAAATTCTAACCCACTTCCAGATATGCTACCGAGTTGAAATTTTGCATAGAAGTAGGAAATGCTTTCATCGTAACTAGAAAAATCTAAAATCTTAATAAAGTCTCATCAGAAACGAGAAATTAATAATTTTGTTTTTAATTATATTGGACCATTGAAACCTTTATGAGACTTTCAGAGAGAACGCGGGAATTTCTCTTCAATACTTGACTGTATGACTATACTGACTTCGTCGAGCGTTCGGCCAATATCGGAAATGGCGCGACCTAAACATTAATGTCAGTGGATGGATGCTTTGTTAGAACTGATTAGAGTTTTCGTTATTCAATTGTTTAGCAAAACTTAAGATCATAGTTTTTGATTAGTGTATGCAGAGGCAAAACCTGTTTTCTGGTTTTTTATTTTTGCGGATATTTATGAATTTTGTAATTTTATTTATTTATTTTTTTGACGAAGGTCCATTACAGTGCGCTCGATTATCATTTTTTTTTAGTGTGAGGTATTTGCTTATTCTTCTATTTTTGTTTAATAAAATCTTCTTCTATAGATATAAAAGAGAATATTTATGTGTATGTCCGGAAATTCTAATCCATTTGCAGATATGGTACCGAGTTAATATTTTCTATTTTATACATCTATACATAAATATAAAGTTTGAGATTTTGTTTGTACATTACACATTTTCTTAGTGTTTTGACTTTGATAGCTTTATTATACTTAAAAAAAATTAACATTTTTAGAATTATTATCTGTCTGTCTGTCTGTGATTTTTTGTCTGTGATTTTTTTCCAATAAAATCTTAATACCTGCTGGACGGACTTATATGCAATTTTATATAAATGGTTAAAATATTGTCAGTTCCATGATAGGATACTTTTTATCGGCGTACCTCGGTTAACGAATTCCAACTTTAACGAACTTTAAGGACCAATATCCATCTGTATTTCTGTATGTCTGTTTCTCTCTAATACAATACCCAATCGAGGTTTATTTTTATGTGACCTCGGTTAGCGAATTTGTGTTTTAAAATCTGTTTTATATTTGTTCGTATATTTGCTATTAAAATCAGTGGCGAAGGGAGACCTCCACTAGACTTGCCCTCCCATAAAAAAAATACATATATATTTTTTTAAAAATATTTAGGTATATCTTCAAAAATACATCAAATTATGTCCTATACAATTTTTCGTCCAAGCTTGGTTTACTAGTTACGAATTTTTTTAAATTTTAAAGTTTAATAACTTCCGTTTCCGGTTTTGGATTTTAATGAAAAACAATTTAACATTATTTAAAACACACACACACACACACACACACACACACACACACACACACACACACACACACACACACACACACACACACACACACACACACACACACACACACACACACACACACACACACACACACACACACACACACACACACACACACACACACACACACACACACACACACACACACACACACACACACACACACACACACACACACACACACACACACACACACACACACACACACACACACACACACACACACACACACACACACACACACACACACACACACACACACACACACACACACACACACACACACACACACACACACACACACACACACACACACACACACACACACACACACACACACACACACACACACACACACACACACACACACACACACACACACACACACACACACACACACACACACACACACACACACACACACACACACACACACACACACACACACACACACACACACACACACACACACACACACACACACACACACACACACACACACACACACACACACACACACACACACACACACACACACACACACACACACACACACACACACACACACACACACACACACACACACACACACACACACACACACACACACACACACACACACACACACACACACACACACACACACACACACACACACACACACACACACACACACACACACACACACACACACACACACACACACACACACACACACACACACACACACACACACACACACACACACACACACACACACACACACACACACACACACACACACACACACACACACACACACACACACACACACACACACACACACACATACGGACGGCACTTCGAAAATAGGTTTTTTGGATTCCCTGGACCATGAAACGTGGTCATCCGTCAAAATCTCGACATCGAAAATTTTCGCGATTACAATACTTGCCCCTTATATATTAAGGTCGGGTAAGTAAAAACAGTGTGTTTCTCTCTTCTGATAACTTTGATTCTAAAATATCATTCACGTGACATTCTATAAGAAATATTTATTTGGAAATATGTTATTAGTACGATAGAATATAATATATTCTGTGTTATTAATAAAGAAGTCATTACTTAAATCATTTGTGTACAAGCACATATTTATGAAATGGTACGAGTAAAACAAAAAAATATATAATTGGACCATACTAAAATGATTCGCACCAAACTAAATTGAACCCACTGCGACATAAACCCGGTCTAAACTGGCTACGGCTGCTTTTTTCCGATAGCGAAGCATCGGGTACACTGCTAGTAAACTATATTTTAAACTTTTTCGGCTATTTTATTTATTGTCTTACTGAATAAAAATAAAAATGTCATTTTATTTGTTATTTGAATGTTTTGTTAAAACTATATACTTTAAATTAAGTGTGAAATATTAATATTAATTCTTTAGATTTACTTTTAAATATATTATATAAATTATATTTACCTAGTATTAATATTTGTTTATGTAGCAAAATAATGCTAAATAAAGTCTAATCTAATCTAATCGCTATCCATAAATGAAACAATGTTTCTGGAATGGTTTTTTATTGGCGAAGCGCATGTGGAAATAAATTTGATATAGAATACAGTGACTGTATAAAGACAGTGTGGCCATACGATGGTCTCATTTTCTATTGGTCGAGCTGAAGTCGGCCATATTTCTTCCAACTTTGTTACAGATTATATATGGTTTACATGTGTTTAGATTGTGTTTCAAGAGATTTAAGTGATATTTTCAAATAATATACGTATATTTAGACGTTTAATAGTGAATATTGTTGTGTTTGTGATGAGGAATGAGTAATGTAGATAATGTAAACTATGCACATATTTTAAATTGTCACAAATTAAAATTAAAAATAATGAAACGTTTTGTTATGTTTAGGTTTAAAATTGCTGGGGAAAAAAGGCTAAATGAACATAAAAAAACATTATGCCAGTAAATCAATGGATGGCTTCACAATTATAAGAAGTATTTACTTTCATTAATTTTAATGTTATTCCATGCTGATTTCATTTTATTTTTCACCTGACCATAATTTTAGTTGAACAAATGCATAATTGATAATATATACATCAATTTTCTTTATTAATATATCATTTATACCAGGAGTTCAAAAAGAAATTGCATAAGGGTTGGCTATAGAAAATAAAAGTAATGTCAACAGAAAGTTTTAGAATTAATTTACTGTCTGAATTAATTAATCACTCTTGTTGTCATAAGTTATTTATTGTTGCATAAAGCTTGTAGTATACATTATTTTATTTTTCCATAGCCAACTCTTATGTAATTTCTTTTTGAACTCAGGGTATATAACATGTTCTGCTTATTCTTTTTTAATATGAAAATATCCTATTTTTTTATATAAACATGCGTTTTCCCAAAAATTAGAGAAATGTTAGATTCTCTAATTTTTATAGAACCTTATCATCATTTTTTTCCTATCTTTTTATTCTAATTCCAATGTCCTGTTTGAACTTGTTTTCTTAAATTTAAAATATTCAAATTAAAATGTAACTCCCATTTTTATAAAAAAAAAAAAATGATTTAGTTTTAATAGGTCCTCAAATAAAATTATAAAATAATAAAAACATATCTCTTTTATTTCCTTTCATGTCCTTTTTTAAGAATTTTTTTCATTTGTTTTCTTTTTATGTTGCAAACATTTCAAAAAAATACCTTTATCGGTAGGTAATTTTAATATTTATCTTAATAAATGTTGAATCATATACATGTTTTTTCTTAACAATAAATTGTTATTCACATATATATAAACATAAATATGTAAAACTACTAAAAATTTAAGAAATATTATAATATATTAGGATATATTAACATTTATTCCATATAACCCAATGCAAATCTGGAATAAACATGGCGGCTACAGTTCATATGGCCACACTGTCTTTATACAGTCACTGTAATATAGAAGCGCGCGGCTCGCAGTCTAACGGATAACAGCTGAACTATTTTTAACATTGTGAAGATACAGAAAATTATATTTGCCTATCAATCTCGAAAACTATTAAGTTTTAATGAAAAATAAAAATATAGGGTCGTTCTACTATAAATTCTGATCGCTCTAAAGGAAACCAAATTCTTTTCAAATTTGTTTTTTTTAAGATTGTTATGAATGTTTGTACGCATGCAAATCTAGCAAAAAACTGGTCTGCGTCCCCGATTGAATCGCCGCCTTAATTAATATGTTGCGTGTTGTGAGTGGTGCTTTTCAGTGCGATTTGTCCAACATCTCCAGCAGTGGTTCTCAACCTTTTTTAGGTGAAGGCACCCCTATGCAAAATGTGAGATCTTCGCGGCACCCTACTATTAAATATGTCACTATTTAGTCAATTTAAAGTATAATCAATCAAAAGTATAATTGGGATGTTGGCGTTTTTGACTTCCAATAAACTCGCAAGGGTTTTATGACGAGTGAGACAGAACACATTTCCCGCGTATTTTCTGTAAGACACGAGTCTTCGATTCCGAGAATAGCGGCTAATTTAGTTTGAAAAGCTCGCGGCACCCTTTTCATGTGCTTGCGGCACCCCAGGGTGCCGCGGAACCCTAGTTGAGAACCACTGATCTACAGTATTAACTGTGATACCAGACTTCGTGGTCACCAGTTTAAGTTAAAAATCCTTCATTTCGCAACACTCATATGAACTTCTTCACAAATAGAATTTTTGATCGGTGGAATTCTCTCTTAAACTCCATTTACCGTAACTCTGAAATGACGTCACAGTTGAAAAACTCACCTTGTTGCCAATTCGTAAAGTGTCAAAAAAAGTTAGGTTATATAGAACAACTTGTAAAAATATATTGAAAACCAATATTTCCTATGGAGGAAAAGAATTAATGTAAATTATGATGCACAGCAGTTCTTGCTAACCGATTTGTCGCGAAATTTATGGTTTATATTATATTAAGTGTGTAATGTAGTATTTTAAAAAAAAATAAATAAATTTCAGTGTATAAGAATCATCAGAAATATTTGTTTTTAGAAATGTGTCGTGTTCTTTTAATACAATTTACTTTATTTTTTCGCCTGGTGTCACATTGACACAGCGGGTTCGGGAAGCAAACGCGGAGTGTTACGAGTCACACTTTTTAACTCCAGACCGCTCAAATAAACGCGTTTAGACCTTTTCTCGAACGCTCCGAGCTTGCTTTCTACACTCACTAAATGATATCGGAAAGCAATGATAAAGAGTCAAATTTTTTATTATTCGGATATAAATTTTTTAATTTCAGATGTTAGATACAATTTTGTTTCGAATAATGAATATTCAAATATTATTTCCAGTCGAACAGTTTATTGCCACTAGCTGCAAGTGTAAATTTCATGAGTATGCTAAAATTATTTTTCGATGATATTAAACCGTTCTACGTAACAGACCTGTAGGTTAAAATTACAAAAAAAAAAGAACGTAACAAATGTAAATAGAATATATTTTATTAATCATATATAATATTAGTGTATCGACCAAGATACAAAATTAAATATTGTTTTTGTTCACTTACATTACAAATTATAAAACCTTTTAAAATATACAAACACAATATACAGATAAAAGTACGTAATAGAAATATCACCCATCATATTTGATATCTATTACTCTTTTATGAGTTTTAAAAAACCCTTAAATTTTGGACTCAAACGCTCTGTTAGAAATGGTAGTTTACTAAGGTACCATTGCAATTTTTAAAAATTTATTCTACCAATATCTCAAAAACCATTGCTACAATCAAGCTAAAATTTGATATCTACAACTCTTTTATGAGTTTTAAAAAACACTTAAATTTTGGTTTCAATCGCTCTGTTAGAAATGGTAGTTTACCAAGGTACCACTGCAATTTTTAAAAATTTACTCGACCAATATCTTGAAAACTGTTGGTACGATTAAGCTAAAATTTGATATCTACAACTCTTTTATGAGTTTTAAAAAACACTTAAATTTTGGTTTCAATCGCTCTGTTAGAAATGGTAGTTTACAAAGGTACCACTGCAATTTTTAAAAATTTAGTCGACCAATATCTTGAAAACTGTTGGTACGATTAAGCTAAAATTTGATATCTACAACTCTTTTATGAGTTTTAAAAAATACTTAAATTTTGGTTTCAATCGCTCTGTTAGAAATGGTAGTTTACTAAGGTACCACTGCAATTTTTAAAAATTTACTCGACCAATATCTTGAAAACTGTTGGTACGATTAAGCTAAAATTTGATATCTACAACTCTTTTATGAGTTTTAAAAAACACTTAAATTTTGGTTTCAATCGCTCTGTTAGAAATGGTAGTTTACTAAGGTACCATTGCAATTTTTAAAATTTAACTCGACCAATATCTCGAAAACTGTTGCTACAATCAAGCTAAAATTTGATATTGATTGAACGATTTGGGAAGGTTCCATTAGACCACGTCTTGGATCGTCCTTTTTATATTTAAAACCTATATTTCTTAAAATCTTCCAAAGGGAAGTCTTTCCACCATCATACAGTCTCCTTTCATGTAATTTTATATTAATAGTGTCGACAGTAACATGCTCCCCTAAAATCAAATTAATTTATTAAGAGGCCTCACGTAGAGATGTTGTATCCTTACTATTACGGTACATCTCATAAATTACATTACGTATCCCAACTGTTGTAAAATTGTCTAATTCTACAACAGATTTAGTATGTGTTCGATTCTTTTTCGGGCTACTGACAGTTTCATTTCTCGCTTGTTGTAATACCATCTTATTTACTTTAGAAATACTGACATATAAAGCAGCTGCAACACTAAAAAGTTAATTAACAATTATTTGTAGAAATATATTCAAGTGAAAAGACCATAGATATAAACTAAATTTTATATTTACTCACATCTCTGACACATTTCACATCCATTAAAGGTCCACCATTGTCTCGCTCTCTTTCAAAATAATTAATAAGAGACAAAACCATCCTTTGAGCACGGCTACTAAGACCTTTGGGCATTTTTACTTTTAAATTACAAATATATTTAAAAAGTTAGTTAGTTAGTTAGTTGAAATTTTTGGCGCACAGCAACAAAGGCTATTTGCGCCTAACGCAGCCCATCTAAATGACTAGACTATATATTAAAAATAAAAATTTAGACAATAAATAAATAAATAAATAAATAAAATCATTAAAAATACGCATACTCAATAAAAGAAGTCTTGCACTGACAAACACAAATAAATAATATAAAAAATCTGTTCGAAAATTTGAACAGACTCAGGGTGATGGTAAGAGGCTGTAAAGGGGCCAATTACCATCGAATATCACAGTCAATAAATAGAAACACATTAAAATAAGGTGCAAGACTTCACACATAAAACAGTAAGTTCGATTCTCTCAGGAAGAGTATCAGCCTGTCCATGAGTACTCTGTCGTCACCTAAGGCAACTGACAGGTCATAGCACAGGCCTAACCTCTCCCTGACATCCTCGAACTGTACACATTCGGTTAAAATGTGTAACACAGACAAATCTGTGTTACACGTCTCACAGACAGGGGACTCTTCACCTCGAAGGAGGTGTCCATGGGTCCACCAACAGTGACCTATACGAAGGCGTGTGATGGCGGTTTCCTCCCTGCGGTTAATCCTGCAGGAAGAACCCCATAGTTTAACGTCTCCCTTAATCTGTCGTAACTTAACGTTCTGTGTGCGGCTCCACTCATGTTGCCACATGTCTAAAACCAGATGTGTCAGATGACTCTTTGCGTCATCTGGAAAAACGAAACTCACATCAATCATAGGTCTGTGAGAGGCGGCTTTTGCAGCTGCATCTGCCGCTTCGTTGCCTTTAATACCAACATGTCCCGGTATCCAAAACAGCTCTACCCTCACATTCTGAGCATTCAGGTTGTGGAGTAGCAACCGGATCTTTAGTACAAGAGGATGCACTGGATCTGGATCTTGGATACTGTTCAGAGCGCTCAGCGAGTCCGTCAAGATAACACTTGACCGACTTTGCTCTGACGAAACAAAACACAGGGCCTTGAAAATAGCGTACAGCTCAGCAGTGTACACACTCGTTATGGAGTGCAGACGGTACTGAAACTGTTGGCGTGGATTCAAAACAACGAACGCACACCCAACCCTGGTTCCGGATTTTGATCCGTCAGTAAAAATGACAGTATCCTCGAACCTAGGGACCAGTGTTCTTTGTAACTCATGTTGGTATTCGATAGGCAACGTAGTATCTTTATCAAACCTAGTTAATGTGAGGTTCACAAGTGGACGCGGTAGCGTCCATGGTGGAACAGCACACAAAACGAAACTTGCCATTTCAGGCATATTAAAATCAATATCGCCCAAAATGTCGAAAGTCCTCAGACCAAAAGGCCTATTGGCTCTTGGTTTTCTGTCATATATTTCTGTATGCCTATTTTGTAGAATAGGGTCATACGCGGGATGATCTGGCTTGGCACTGAGTGCAGCCATATACCGCAAGGATAGAATTTTACGACGATTGTACAGTGACGGTTCGCCTGCTTCACACAGCAGGCTTAGTATTGGACTGGTGCGAAATGCACCTGTGGCCAATCTAACCCCAGTGTGATGTACAGTGTCAAGAATTCTTATCTCTTGGTGTTTAGCTGACCCATAAGCTAGACATCCATAGTCCAGCTTAGAGCGCACTAAAGAACGATATAAACGCAACATGACAGTGCGGTCTGCACCCCATGTCTTGTGACTGAGGACCCGCAACAAATTGAGCGACTTTTGGCATTTTTTCTTGACGGACAAAAAATGTGCCCGCCAAGATAGACGGCTATCGAACACGAGACCCAGAAATCTGGCAGTATCGGCAAATGGTAACTGTGCTCCATTTAGTGTGAGTGTAGGATTGGGATGTACACCCCTTTTCCTACTAAAATGGACACATACAGTTTTGCTGGTCGAGAATTTAAAGCCATTTTCGGTTGCCCATGTATCGAGACGATTGATAGTCAGCTGAAGCTGACGTTCGATTGTACTAGTCTTTTGTCCGGCGACAAAGATACCAATGTCGTCGACAAATATCGAACTCTGTACAGGTAATCGAATACATGAAGCTGCACCGTTAATGGCAATTAAAAATAGCGTAACGCTCAGTATGGAGCCCTGTGGGACCCCATTGTCCAGTGCGAACATTTGTGACAAGGTATTTCCGATCCGCACCCTGAAGCGCCGGTTCGACATGAAGTCTTTTATAAAGAACATCAAGCGTCCCCGGAGACCCCAGGAATGCAGAGTACGGAGAATACCATAAATCCATGCAGTGTCATAGGCTTTCTCAATATCGAAAAACACAGCTACCAGGTGTTTGTTTTCAACGAAAGCATTCCTGATAGCTGTCTCTAGTCTGACCAGATGATCTGCTGTTGAGCGGTGACGGCGAAAGCCGCACTGTGTGTTGGCCAGCAAGTCGTTTGATTCTAAAAACCAAATCAGACGCTTGCTGATCATTCGCTCCATGAGCTTGCAGAGACAACTGGTCAGTGATATTGGTCTATAGCTAGAGGGCAAGTGTTTATCTTTCCCGACTTTGGGGATAGGAATTATATGAGATTCCTTCCACTTGGTCGGGCACTTGCCCTCAGTCCATATCCTGTTATAGACATTCAAAAGCCTAGACTTAGATGGTTCCGGAAGATTTCGGATCATACGATAATGTATCGCATCTGGACCAGGAGAGCTATCCTTACACTTTGACATCGCGCTATCTAGCTCTTCACGAGAGAAAAGCAGGTTGTATACCTCGTCATTCCTAGAAAAGAAATTTAGAGGTATAGATTCGAGGCCTGCTTTACGAGTTAGAAACTCGGGTGAATAATGTTCAGAGCTAGAATTGAACGCAAAACTAGATGCCAAAGTGTTAGCAATTTCGACCGCTGAGGTAACTACGTTACCATTTACCGATAGACCAGCAATGGCTGTAGCTGTATTTAGACCGGATATTTTCCGGACCTTCTCCCAAACTTTGGCCACTGGAGTGGCAACTGTAACGGTGCATACGTATTTGCGCCATGATTCGCGCTTGCTTTCTTTCACAATCCTCTTAGCACGAGCTTTCGCTCGTTGGAAGGCTATCATGTTTGTCTCTGTTGGACAACGACGGAATGTATTGAAGAGGTGTCTCCTTTCACGTAGCGCCAAGTCGCATTCCTCGTTCCACCAGGGAACGGGAACTCGACGGGGCTGAGTGGATGACAGCGGTATGCTGCTTTCAGCCGCGCTCGTGATGGAATCCGTGAAATGATTCACCTCTTCGTCTACGCTCAAGTTCGGAATATCCTCGTGAGAGAATGATTCTGCGAACTTGGTCCAATCTGCTTTCCGAAGAACCCACTGTGGCCAGCGGGATTCGGTAACAGTATTGAACAGAGGCCTTAAGAAGATTGGAAAGTGATCACTACCGCACAGGTCGTGATGCACGTCCCATTTGAACAACGGAGCGATGGCTCCTGAAACGACGCTAAGATCTATGGCACTGAATGTACCCGTTGCTGCACAGAAGTGCGTGGGTCTGCCGTCGTTCAAAAAGCTCAAACTCAAATCGTTCAACATAGTCTCCAGGTGACGTCCCCGTCGATCGTTCCGCACCGATCCCCAACATACATTGTAGGCGTTAAAATCGCCTAGTAGTATGAAAGGTGGTGGGAGTTGATCGATGATGTTCACGACATCTCGGATGTCAGTTCGAACACCAGGGGGAAGGTAGATAGAACAAATCGTCACCTGGAGGGGAAGTGCAACACGAACTGCTACGACCTGCAACTCAGTGTCAATGTCTACAGGATCGTGGTACAATGTGTCTCTAACGAGAATTGCCACGCCGTCACATGCTCTTGCCCCCGTAAGGAAATCCGTGCGAAACACGGAGTATCCTCGAGGAGAGAATGTGTCGGTTTCCGTGAAATTTGTTTCCTGCAGACAAACACACGAAGGCGCTAAATTGGAGAGTAACAGTCGCAGTTCTTCGTAGCGCTGATATACACCGTTACAGTTCCACTGGATTAGTGGACCAGTCATTTTTGTTTAGGGGAGTTACCCCGCAACCTAATGATCTTTGGTTTACCCTTAGGTTGCGGGTCAACAGCCATTTTCTCGGCCACGGTTTCACTTGTTTGTCCAGGTGCCTTGGTGGACACACTGGACTCCTTTTTTGGTGGTTTTGTTCTCACTGGTATCCAGTGAGAACCAACGGGTCCCTTATCAGTCTCCTTTTCAGGAGCGACTGATGAAGGCTTTGTAGAAGCGACCATTCTCTGGTCGCTTCTCGTTTTTGGAGAAGACTGTGGGGTCTTCTCCTTAGGTGGTGGGGAGAACTGAGGTTGAGTGCGTTCTCCTATATGGGAGGGGGATTTATTCAGACCCGATCCCCCTGGTTGTGGGGTCTGAACACTGGTCTCTTGGACCGATTCCGCCACCTTTTCCGTGTCGGACTTTTGTGACGCAGCTGTCACTGACGTTTTTACTGTCGAACGAAGCACTGACTCCGTCTGAGTCTGGACACTGGCTGTCTTCTTTGCAGCTACTTGTGCGAAGGATTTCGCAAAAGTGACCGGCGCAGTCTCTTTATACTTCTTCTTGGCGTCGAAATACGGTATTTTATCTTTCGTCTTGATGACCTGAATAGCCTTCTCTTCTAAGTACGTTGGGCAGTGGCGTGAAGTCGATGCATGCGCACCTTTACAGTTCACGCAGTGTGCCGCGTTTGGACAGTTTTCAACTTCATGTTGATCCTGCCCGCAGTTGGCACAGATGGACTGTTTGCCACAACGACTAGAGGTGTGACCATAACGCTGGCACTTGTAGCATCGCATCGGGTTGGGATAGTAGGGGCGAACGTTACAAACGTTGTACCCCACCTTAACCGATGCTGGACACCTAGTACCAGCAAAAGATACCACCATAGATATAGAAGGCTTACCGTTTCGGGGGTTGAGTTTCCTACATTCAATGACACCTTGCGATGCCATTTCCTGCACAAACTCTTCCTCCGTAACATACGCAAGGTCACGGTCTGTAACGACGCCTCGAGAAGTATTCAGTGCCTTATGTGGCTGTACCGAGATACGATACTCGCCAAATCCTTCGCATTTCTGAAGCGTTGAGGATGCCTCAGTTTCTGCTTCAATCAATAATGTGCCATCCGACAGTTTTCTTACCGACCTGATACCAGTTGGACACGTTTTTCCCAGCGTTCGGGCAACAAAGAAGGGGGACATCTCTTTAAAAGATTTACCCTCTTCTTGCACCTTCACGACAAGAAAACGAGGCACTGGCGCACAAAACTCAACTGATCTGCTGTCTAGCTTCTTGGGAGAAGGCCTTACACATCCCTCATCGGATGACTGAGCATCACGACGAGGTCTCTTGTTTGATTTTTTACGGAGTTTACTCTCAACCTTGGCGGAATTTAAAGAAAATTGATCCCTCCGGGTAGTCGCCATACCCGTATACTAAGTTTCATCACCCTGCCATGCCCACCCACCAGGGAGCCCCACACAGGGGACGTTGGCCGCAAACCGGCTCATTGCGCCAGGCATGTCAGGATGATATAGCATCGGGGGAAGTAGTCACGGGCTGCTCGACCCGCTCGAGAACCAGTAGTAGCCAACTCTGGAACCGGGCGAGCTGCATCCGCTCCCACAGACCCCCGAATACTTGTCTAGTGGCACGGCATTACCCCGGCATCCACGATCCAGTAGTGGAGCCACTCTATTCATGAACCGTGACACCAGCCGATTGACTGAGCTGACCAGACTCAGCCTCCCGTTTTACCGAATCCGAGGCCAAAGAAGGCGTGTTGGGATCGTACTGTCCGCGGGCAGCAGTCTCCCTCAACCGACCAGGACCCTCTTCTCCGGCGTTACGGGTCTCCACGCACGGCAAACACGTGGGTAGGAATTTAAGTGGGAGATCAAAGAGACAACAGATAAGCCTATTCCCACAATCGGCTTCTCTGAACTGTCTCCTCCCAAATGATATGTGATTCAGGGTACGTGGGATCATCAGGCCCAAAAGCTCTTTATGGTCAGGTGATGCGACCATTATGAACTTCCCTTGCGTGATTGAGGGTACGCGGGATCATCAGGCCCGAAAGCTCGACAAATGGCCAGGTGTTATGGCCATTATGAACTTCCCCTGCGGGGAATATATTTAAAAAGTATAAAATATAACCTCACTTAATTTCTCACTAAACGTCAACCTGACGTCAAAATAACGATTAAACTATCCAATTTAAAACCGACATCACTGTAAAAAATTACCAACATGAAATAAATAAATGTACTAACTGAGTTATGGATTGATGTTGATTAAAACATATCATAACGTTGGTACTTAAATAAACCAAGTGTGACGTCATCTCACGTTTATTGTGAATGTAGTTTATGTGATGTTGTGTCAGCATCTATGGTCTATTTCAAAGTAGAAAAAAGTAGATAGCGCTGCGAACCGAGTACGATTTACACTGATCAAATACAGTATAGCGGGAAATTTAAAATAAGTTACAACTAGGGCATGGGCGTAGCAACTGGGTTAGCAAGTGATTTTTTTTTAATATAAAAAAGGTTAATAAGATATTGAAATAAACAAGGCAGATAATACACTTACGTTATTTATACGACATAAATTCAGTTTAATGGGAAATTTGAAAAAGTTAAAAAAATATTAATTTTAAAAATTATGTACTATATATAAAAAGAGAGATTTGGCTAAAAGAGTTTAAACAAAGCAATAAAACAAACAATATATCTTCAGAGCAAAAGTTTCTTATTTAAATAATTATTGTAAATAAAAATTAAAAATATATGTATATATGAAGGTCAAAAAATTATATCAATAACTTCTTCTTTGGGCACAATCAGCTGGGCTGTCTTTTAGCCTCACATTAGTCCTCTCTCTTGATATGTTAATAGAGCACTCCAGAATGCTGTCACTTTAAGATCCAATATGGCGGCTGGGGGGTAAACAAAGATTTTACCTATGTGTTTACATTCGAAAGCCTAGAGTAAAAACAAAACTGTATGAAAAAAAAACATAAAATGCCATTATTTCGTGATGCTGTGGAATGTGGTAGTTGTGGTGGATGTGACGAAAGTTAATTTTTACAACCTGTCAGAAGTTTTAAAGTATACATTTAAAACTGCACTAAAAACTTTTACATAATTTATCAGGAGTCGGACGACAATTATAAATCCACTTAGAAAGGCAAATTTAACCGAAATGAATTAAATAATAAAATAAATAAACAAATTTATTTAGGATCATGAACCAATACAAAAATTTCACAAAATACATAACGAAAACCACATACATACATATATATGAAGCATGGTTTGAATTTGTAGTCATTTGAGAAATATAGTCACAACTCGTAGGAAAGATCACTTGTTAATAAAGCGTTAGTGAATATGTTTTACAGCCTAGTACATAAGAAAAGTCTATACTTGGCGCAGCATGTTTTTTCTTTCGACTGGAACACATTATATTAGGTTTTCCTCCTTGTCTCACTCCGATATTTTGCTATAGAACATGAGAGCATGTTCTTTCATTTTCTCTTTGCTGTAGAAACTGTGGGTTAACACGAAATAGATAGTGATGTCCAGGGCTGTAACTTTTGGAAATATATCTGGACTATATAAGAGATCCTTTTCACTTAATGTATAGGTCTACATTGTTATTAATTGAAATTTTCTTCGCATACGCTACACAACGTCTTTGTGCTCAATTTCTTCAGAGAGCTACTCTTATTGGTTTTGTTAACTAAAAATTAATTAATAAAATTATTTAAGAAAAATCATTTCCAAAATAGTTGTATAAAAAATAACCTCCAAACACAAACTTACCTTTTTTAAGTGAAAGCATCAAAAATTACTACAAAACTAAAAGTAGGCTTGTGTGTTTTATTAAAATCAACTCGCTTTTATAACAAAATCGCAATATATTTCAATATAAATGATATATAAGGTTTTGAAAGTACACTCGACATACTACACACATGGCGAATCAAACTTTGTTTACCCTCCACGGACTAACAGCGATCAGCTGTTTTGGAGTGCTCTATTGTCAAATGTCAAAAAATATTTATATGTCAGATAACCTAAAAAATATATAACTGCGTAAAAACAGATTACATGGAGAATTTTCTTTATAAAATCTACGCCAAGAATATAAATAAAAGTCTATATATGTAAATAATAACATAATATATGAGAAAAATTAAATAATATAAATAATATATATTTCTAAAGTACGACACTGAACATCTGTCAACTTGGACTAAAAACAATATTTTTACAGTGTAATAGGGATGACGATCTAAACCAATCCGAAGCAAGGACAAACAGCTCCTATCTTCTTACACACATTTTTCTACTTTCAAATAGACCATAGTATTAATATATTCAAAAATTATATTTTTTCTCTTGAGTATCGAAGCGCTTAGCATGCTGGGCAAAATCCATAATCTTCAAATCAATAATTCAATTACATTTTGCTTACTGCGCTACTGTACTGTATTTACTTAATAGGTCTGTTTGTTACACCTACACTAAGTTACTCCATGCGCACCATCTGCACTGAAAGCTAGTGTAGTGTAAAATGTGTAGTCCGAACTACACCTACTTCAACCTCGGTATAGCGAGTGTAATTCCCGCTATTTAAACTTTTGACAACAACAAACTAACCTATTTTTGAACTAAGAAGATCCGAAATGGAAAAAGAAGAATTTATTTTCATAGAGTGGCCTGAAAATATTGAATATTTTTTTCAGGTGATACAGTATTGTAATGAACACTTATTTTTTACAATATACCGAATTTTTAAACTGATTTACAATATGTTCATATAAACTTTTACTAATACGAAAATGTTGCTTGAATTCTTTTTCTGTGTATGTAGTCACAACTTCTTCATCATTTTTTATACAATGTCTTTTATGTCTTATTTAGGATATATTATATAATTCTTCTTCACTACTGCTGCATCATCAGATACTATTATTTCGGAAAACAAAAATTTTTAATATCCATAACCTCACAAATTACTGCTTCTTTCATCTGTCAAAATATAATCGTGTACGCAGTACGCATGGTCGGGGCTACCAGCAACACCAGGGCGTTTGTTATTCCTCGCACTGTCTGCACCGACTACCCTACATTGTGTGTACTACAAGGATATAACAAACAAAACTATTAACTCTAGTATTGAGGCCCTGCAAAAGCTTCAGAACAGAGGCATGAGACTTGTTCTTGGGTGTGGAAGACTAACACCCATTCGCATAATGCTCAACACATTAAATTTAGTTAATGTGACAAATAAAATTAAAATTCTCACTTTCGTATTTATTTATAAAATTATTCAGGGGGAATCAAATTATTTAAGTGACTTTATAATTTATATTTATAACATACAACTATGAAGTACATAATTATAACACTCAGACTAAGAATAATATCTACGCATATAAAAAAACGAACTTAAATATAACTACAAACTCATTATTTGTTAAAGGATGTCGAGAATATAATTCTTTACCAGAATATATAAAAATGTCGGTAAATATAAAAAAAAATAAATACAATATATACAAGTATATCAAAAATTGCACTTAACTCTTTTGGTCGGAAATATTGAATTGAAGATTAACTACTTAATTACATGTATATGTGAACTTATTTTAGTTATGTAAATTTATAGGTACAAACTTTTTTGTTGTGAGTTTTTTTTTTTCAATTATAATGTAAATGTAAACACTGTTATATATATGTATATAATTTAATGACTTAATAGTCTATGTATTATCATATTGATAGTTCTCAATAAATAAAATATATAAAAATATATAAAACTATATAATAATAATAATATTTATTGGTGTTATTACATTAAGCATGTTTACACAGGTCAAAATCAATATAAAATCAAAACATTACAACATAACACGTTAAAATCAAAAACTTATCAATGAAAGATAATTAAAATTAAATTAATATTAAAATTAAAATTAAAATTAAAATTAAAATTAAAATTAAAATTAAAATTAAAATTAAAATTAAAATTAAAATTAAAATTAAAATTAAAATTAAAATTAAAATTAAAATTAAAATTAAAATTAAAATTAAAATTACAATTAAAATTAAAATTAAAATTAAAATTAAAACTAAAACTAAAATTAAAACTAAAATTAAAATTAAAATTAAGCATGTTTACACAGGTCAAAATCAATATAAAATCAAAACATTACAACATAACATATTAAAATCAAAAACTTATCAATGAAAGATAATAAAAATAAAAATTAAAACTAAAACTAAAACTAAAACTAAATTTAAAACTAAAACTTAAACTAAAATTAAAATTAAAATTAAGCATGTTTACACAGGTCAAATTCAATATAAAATCAAAACATTACAACATAACATATTAAAATCAAAAACTTATCAATGAAAGATAATAAAAATAAAAACTTAAACTAAAACTAAAACTAAAACTAAAAATAAAACTAAAACTAAAACTAACTCTAAAACTAAAAATAAAACTAAAACTAACTCTAAAACTAAAATTAAAATTAAGCATGTTTACACAGGTCAAAATCTATATAAAATCAAAAAATTACAACATAACATATTAAAATCAAAAACTTATCAATGAAAGATAATAAAAATAAAAATTAAAACTAAAACTAAAACTAAATCTAAAACTAAAACTAAAACTAAAATTAAAATTAAAATTAAGCATGTTTACACAGGTCAAATTCAATATAAAATCAAAACATTACAACATAACATATTAAAATCAAAAACTTATCAATGAAAGATAATAAAAATAAAAATTAAAACTAAAACTAAAACTAAATTTAAAACTAAAACTTAAACTAATATTAAAATTAAGCATGTTTACACAGGTCAAATTCAATATAAAATCAAAACATTACAACATAACATATTAAAATCAAAAACTTATCAATGAAAGATAATAAAAATAAAAACTAAAACTAAAACTAAAAATAAAACTAAAACTAAAACTAACTCTAAAACTAAAAATAAAACTAAAACTAAAACTAACTCTAAAACTAAAATTAAAATTAAGCATGTTTACACAGGTCAAAATCAATATAAAATCAAAACATTACAACATAACATATTAAAATCAAAAACTTATCAATGAAAGATAATAAAAATAAAAACTAAAACTAAAACTAAAACTAAAACGTAAACTAAAACTAAAACTAAAATTATAATTAAGCATGTTTACAAAGGTCAAAATCAATATAAAATCAAAAAATTACAACATAACATATTAAAATCAAAAACTTATCAATGAAAGATAATAAAAATAAAAACTAAAACTAAAAGTAAAACTTAAACTAAAACTTAAACTATTATTTCGGAAAACAAAATATTTTTAATATCCATAAACTCACAAATTACTGCTACTTTCATCTGTCAAAATATAATCGTGTACGCAGTACGCATAATCGGGTCGGGGCTACCAGCAACACCAGGGCGTTTGTTATTCCTCGCACTGTCTGCACCGACTACCCTACACTGTGTGTACTACAAGGATATAACAAACAAAACTATTAACTCTAGTATTGAGGCCCTGCAAAAGCTTCAGAACAGAGGCATGAGACTTGTTCTTGGGTGTGGAAGACTAACACCCATTCGCATAATGCTCAACACATTAAATTTAGTTAATGTGACAAATAAAATTAAAATTCTCACTTTCGTATTTATTTATAAAATTATTCAGTTGGAATCAAATTATTTAAGTGACTTTATAACATACAACTATGAAGTACATAATTATAACACTCAGACTAAGAATAATATCTACGCATATAAAAAAACGAACTTAAATATAACTACAAACTCATTATTTGTTAAAGGATGTCGAGAATATAATTCTTTACCAGAATATATAAAAATGTCGGTAAATATAAAAAAAAAATACAATATATACAAGTATATCAAAAATTGCACTTAACTCTTTTGGTCGGAAATATTGAATTGAAGATTAACTACTTAATTACATGTATATGTGAACTTATCTTAGTTATGTAACGTTATAGGTACAAACATTTTTGTTGTGAGTTTTTTTTTTTTATTTTCAATTATAATGTAAATGTAAACACTGTATATATATGTATATCATTTAATGACTTAATAGTCTATGTATTATCATATTGATAGTTCTCAATAAATAAAATATATAAAAATATATAATAATAATAATAATATTTATTGGTGTTATTACATTAAGCATGTTTACACAGGTCAAATTCAATATAAAATCAAAACATTACAACATAACATATTAAAATCAAAAACTTATCAATGAAAGATAATAAAAATAAAAACTAAAACTAAAACTAAAAATAAAACTATAACTGAAACTGAAACTGAAACTGAAACTGAAACTGAAACTGAAACTGAAACTGAAACTGAAACTGAAACTGAAACTGAAACTGAAACTGAAACTGAAACTGAAACTGAAACTGAAACTGAAACTGAAACTGAAACTGAAACTGAAACTGAAACTGAAACTGAAACTGAAACTGAAACTGAAACTGAAACTAAAACTGAAACTGAAAGGTTACAAAAATAAATTAAACTAACTTAGAGTCAAATAATTAAAAGAGCTAAAAACATGAGCTAAAAATATGACGTCACAGAAATTAGGTTATTACATTAAAACAAATGTTTACACAAGTCAAAATAAAATAAAATAAAATCAAGACATATTAAAAAAGTTTATAGAAATAAAAACTTAATAAATTAATGAATCAAAAATAAATATAACAAAAAACAGTGTTATAAAAAATAACTTGACGACTATGATCAGTAACCTGAATATATTGCCTCACGGGTTATAGAAAGAGTTTGAAAAAATCGTCGGTGCTATATAGGCAATTCCCTGTCAGGATCGATCTTACTTTTTTTTTGATTATCTCAAGTTTTAGTTCCCTGACTGAAATAGGTAGATGATTGTAAAAGAGAGCTGCCAAATACATACTATTCATGGATTTTGTAAGTCTAATTTTGGGGCGACGAATGTTTAACTTTCCCCTAGTATCATATACATGAGTGTCTGAATGGGTAGGATATTTAGCGGGGTTCTCTTTCACAAACATAAGACCAGCATAAATAAGCAAGCTAAAAACTGTCATGACTTTGTTATCAACAAATAACTGTCTATAAGGTGTTCTATGTGGAACATTATTCATATGTCTAAGTGCACATTTTTGTAATCTGTGGAGTCTACTAAGTGCGCTACTCACTCCCCACAGTAATATGCCATATTCTAATTTTGCCTGAAAATTAGCGAAATAAAATATTCTTAAAGTATCAAGTGACACAGATAATTTCAGGCGACAAAGAACATAGTTGATGCTTTTTAGCGACGTCGCCAACTTGTCAATATGGCAATGCCAGTTCAACTGACTGTCTATATAAAAACCCAAAAATTTTTACCGGATCACCATATTGGATGGATTGATGGGTGCATCGGTTTAAACTGAAAATTAGACTTTGAGTTTTGCTCACATTGAAAGTAAGCCTATTGGCAATGAACCATTCTTCGTATTTGGCGAATGTTTGTTCAGATACTTGTGGTATCTCACCCACAGAAGGACTATTGTTAAGTAATATCGTGTCATCGGCATATAAGATGGTCTTTGAGTTATCCGATTTTACAAAATCTGGTAGGTCATTGATGTAGAGAATGAATAGCATAGGTCCAAGTATCGTGCCCTGACCTATACCAAATTTTATGCGGCTCGTAGCAGAAGTAGCACCGTTGTGTGAAACAAATTGTTGTCTGTTTGTTAGATAGGACTTTAACAGACATAACGCCGTGCCACGAATTCCGTAGCGCTCGAGCTTATCAAAAAGAAGATCGTGTGTCACGCAGTCAAATGCTTTTGACAAATCGCAGAAAATGGCTTGAGTTGAAGTGAATTCTTCGAAGCCACTTGTTACGTAATTGATAAGCTCGATCGCTGCTTTGGTGGTGTTTGAGTTTGACCTAAAACCAAACTGGTTCTCACTCAAAATCTTATTGGCAGTCAGAAATATATTGAGCCTCTCCTTCAAGATTTTTTCGAAAATTTTAGAAAATACCGGCACTATTGAAATAGGCCGATAATTTGTGGGGTGGTTACTGTTCCCGGATTTAAAAATAGGCACAATTCGAGACAGTTTAAGTTTCTGCGGATATATGCCTGTTTCAAAAATTCTATTTATAATTTCACTAAAAACGGTGGAAATTTGTTCAGCTGCAGCTTTTAATATTTAGCTGTTGAAGCCATAGGCATCTTGAGCATAACTGTTTGATAGCGAAAAAATAACGGTTTTTACCTCTGTTGGTTCCGTAAGATACAAAAAGAGGGAATTGTTGCACCTAGTAACAAAACTATGTGTGTTAATAGTGGGATCAGGTAAACTGTCTATCTCTGAGAAATGATTGTTAAAAACGTTACTCTCGATATTTGATTTTACCGCTTTTCTAGTATTCGAATTTAGCTCGGAATTAATAATGTTCCACATAGATTTCCACTTATTTGTACTGTTGGCAACGTACAAGTTATGCGCCTTAATTTTCGCTTGTTTTAATTTTAGTCTGTAAATCTGTTTATTTTCATTTATTAACGTAACCGTTGGATGTTCGACGAATTTTGTACAGTTTTTATTTCAGTCAGGAATAACAATTTATCTCTAAGTTGGCGGAGTTCGTTATTAAACCAGTGGATTTTTATGTTTTTCTGGTTTTTTTAACTAAATTTAAAAGATTTTTCCAAACATGATACCAGCACATTGTGGAAGATATTGAACATGGAATCAGGATCGTCCTGTTCATTAACAACATCCAGATTTTGATTCTGTAGACACTGTATGAAATTATCTATACCCGCTTGATTTATAATCAAACGTTTACAGTCAACTTCGTTTTGGTGCCTTGGGATTGTATCTCTATGCTGTTTTAGTTTAAAATAGACACTAAAATGATCTGAAACAGAAACATCGTGAACCGACACCTCGAATCGATTTTTTGGAATGTTTGTAATGAAATTGTCTAAACATGTGCCTTTATTTAAGTATGAAACTCGTGTTATTTCTCTATGTGAAAAATACAGGCCATAACTTGCGACAAGATCTTCAAAAAACTTACAATTCATATCTTCTGTTAAAATATCTATATTAAAATCGCCATTTATTACAAAATTGATATTTTTTGTCGTTAAATAATTTAAAAGATAGTTCAAACATTTTAAGAAAATATCGAGATTACCAGTGGGTGATCTGTAAATAGTGACGACTACTAAGTTGTTCTCAATTAATTTTATGGTACATATTTCACAATGATATTCTACTGAAAATTTTGACACTTTTGTACAGACACTGAAATTTAAGCTGTTTTTCACATAGATACATACGCCTCCATGTTCCATGTTTTTTCTGCAATAATAAGCAGCTAATTTATAATCATTGACAGAATAAAAAATTATTTCATCCAGCCAGTGCTCACAGAAACAAAGTACATCAATTTCAAATTGTTCAAGAGAAATAGCTTCCAATTGATGTATTTTATTTCGCAGGCTCTGTGTATTTTGGAGAAATATACATAGGTTTAAGTTTACAGACTTATTATAAGATAGTTTTACATTTTCACCTGTTTCTTGGGGCGAAAGTGAAAAAATTTTTTAACAAAAACTCCCTTTGGCCACATATCTGGTCTCAACCACTGATCCGCTTCATTGCTGTCGATACCGATCTTGAAAGATGCGTAATCTCCTTTTGCCGTCAGTTTTTCACACGTCAAGTTTGACGCCATATTATTGGATAGCATAGACCAGGGCTTCTTAAAGTGGTGGGCCGCGGCCCCCTAGGGTGTCGTGACCATCCCACAAGGAGGCCGCGAAGAGCCACGAATATAACACTTGTTAATTTTTTTATTATTTAAAAAGGATAAGTAACTTTAACTTTAAAAAGGAAAGTAGCTTTATGTAGTATGAAACTACATAAATATTATTCTTCATTGTAAATAGATTATTGAATGACTCGTAAAAAAATATATGTACACAGAAAAACACATTATTTTGGATTGATACCTTTTTGTTTGTCAACATAGACTCCTTTTAGCTCGAAAAGTAAGATTCCGGAAGGCGTTAAAATAGGCATCTTTTTATGATGCCTCTTCGTTCAATGTGAATCTTTTTCCGGCGAGCCATTTCTTCATGTTTGAAAACAGGAAAAAGACGCTGGGGGCCAAATCTGGTGAATACGGAACAATTCAAAGCGTAATTGTTGCGTGATTTTTATTGAATAATATTTTTTGACACTGACATAAAATTCCAATTGTTTATTTATTTGAAAATACACATTTGAAATATTTATTTAATACAAACATAAATGAATGTGATATTACATAAATGTTTGGTTTGATTTTGACTAGTGGACTGTATTTTGACTAATTTTGTGTATGGGGACGTATTTGTATAGTCGCTACCATAACACATTCACAATAAAACACCTTTTTTTTCACTTTTGACAATCATGATTTTTTGTAACACTGTTTTTCTCTCCGTTGCTACGGAATCATTTTATAGTTTCTAAACATTCCGCCCCCTTTGAAGAGTCACCTTCAAAATTGTCTTTAATAGGTAATAAACACAGTTTTGTAATTGGTCTTTTATAAACGCCACTGATTGTCTTAACACTTACTACCCGCACTAACTGATCTGCTCCAGGATGAACAGCTATGATTCTGCCTAGCGACCATACTGATGGCGGTAGATTATCCTCTCGTAGAAGAACAATTGCTCCGATTGGAAAGTTTCGACTAATCTTTGACCATTTAGATCGTTGTTGCATCGTATTGAGATAGTCTCGTGACCACAATTTCCAGAAGGATTGTAGTTGTTTTTGCATTATTTGATATAAGGACAAACGATTTTCTTTGGTGTCAAGTAGTTGTGGCTCAGGTATATTTGCAGGTGACGATCCCAAAAGAAAATGTGCTGGTGTGAGGTATGAATAATCTGAAGGATCGTCTGACATAGGACATAAGGGTCTTGAATTAACACAAGATTCAATTTGAGTTATTACTGTGTAGAATTGTTCAAATGTATACCGTGTGTTACCTATTACCCGTCGTAAATGATGCTTTACAGCTTTTATTCCTGCTTCCCAGATTCCTCCAAAATGTGGTGCATTTGGTGGTATGAATCTCCAATTTATTTCTTGATTGGCTGCATGATTTATGACATCATTTTGAAATGGTTCGGTTTTGAATAATTGGTATAAATCATGTAATTGATGCTTTGCTCCTTTAAAATTTGTTGCATTGTCACTATAAATAGTATGACATTTACCTCTTCTTGCAATAAATCTTCTCAACGCATTCATGAATGCCTCTGTACTCAAGTCACATACAACTTCTAAATGAATTGCTCTGGTTGATAAACAAATGAATAACGCTAAATACGTTTTAATTGAAGGTGAGTTTTTCCTCGACGATTGCTTCATCAAAAAAGGACCTCCATAATCCAATCCTGTATTCGTAAATGGTTTTGTCATCTCTCCTCTATATGCTGGTAGATGTCCCATTAATTGTTTACTCTGTTGAGTCTTTAATCTATAGCAAGTAATACACTCATGTATTAGTTTTCTTATAGTACTTCGTGCACGAATTGGCCAATAATTTTCTCGGAGTGATCCCAAGACTGCTTGTGTTCCTGCATGAAATAATTTCAAATGTTCATGCTGTATGATCAGATTTGTTAAGTTGTGATTTGATGGCAGTATAATTGGATGCTTTTTGTTAAAATTTATATTTAAATTTTCTAATCTTCCTCCTACTCTTAGGAGACCATCTGAATCCAAAAATGGTGTGAGTTTCTGTAAACAACCATTATCAATTTGCTGATTTTTAGTCAGGAGTTCAATTTCCTTGTGAAAATACTCTCTTTGGGCCAGTTTTAGTAATATTACCAAGGCATGGTTTATCTCGTCTACAGTTAAATTTTTGTCTCGTTTTAGACCTTTATTTCTTATGTTATTTATGAATCTAAGACAGTACGC
This sequence comes from Liopterus haemorrhoidalis, assembly GCA_963971575.1. NCBI lineage: Eukaryota > Metazoa > Arthropoda > Insecta > Coleoptera > Dytiscidae > Liopterus > Liopterus haemorrhoidalis. The sequence continues at coordinate 34,266,376 of OZ020618.1, forward strand.
AAATATTCGTTTTAATTTGATTAAGGATGAATATTTTTCGAAAATATTCAAGTTCTGTATTGTGACGTTCACTGCTAAAGTGATTTTTTCTTCTAGATCTTTCTTATTGATATTGCAAATATTGTTTTGAGGCCAATTTGATTGTGGGCCATTTAACCAATAAGGACCGTGCCACCATAATTCTGATACTTGTAATTCGTCTGCATTTAATCCTCGTGACAAGGGATCTGCTGGATTATCATTACTCGCCACATGATTCCATGTGCAATTGGAAGTTAATTCTTGAATTTCACTAACTCTGTTTCCCACAAAAATCTTCCATCTAGTTGCATCTGATGATATCCAATGTAATACTATCGTGGAGTCTGTCCATAAATAGATGGCTGAAATGTCTAAATTTAGGGCTTCAATTACCTTTTGCTGTAAGCGAGATAATATCAATGCTCCACAAAGTTCTAATCGTGGCAATGTGATTGGTTTAATAGGTGCAACTCTGGATTTCGCACATATTAATTGAATAGTACAATTGTTGTATTCATCAATGCATTTTAAATACATACACGCTCCATAGGCTATCTGAGACGCGTCAGAGAATCCATGGATTTCATATCGTAGGTTGGTTGAATTTAAGTTAGTAATTCGTCGATCGATTTCAAACTTTTTCAACCCTTGTAATTGTGATTTAAATTGATGCCATTCGCTAACAATTTCAGAATTTAATTTGCTATCCCAATCTATTTGTTCTTTCCATAACCTTTGGATAAATAATTTTGCCTTCACTACCACTGGACCTAAAATACCAAGTGGATCATAAATGCTCGCAATTTCTGACAAAATTGTTCTTTTTGTAATTTGTGATGTATTATCTTCTCTTATGTTAAACATAAATCTCAGTTTATCTTCAACTGGAAGCCATAATAATCCTAGGGTCTTCACTGCCTCTTTATCCTTGAATATTGCTGATTGTGTTTCACGTTTCTCAGTCTCAATCATTTCTAGAACTTCAGAACTATTTGAACACCATTTGTGTAGATTGAATTTTCCTCTCGCTAGTAATTCTGTGAGCTCTTGCTGTAATTTTAAAATAGTGGTTAAGTCATTGCTGCCAGTCAGCACGTCATCAACATAGAAATCGTTTTCTAAGACTGATTTTGCCAATGGAAAATCACATCCTTCATCTTTTGCTAATTGTTTTAATGTTTTTGTGGCTAAGTATGGAGCACTTGCCGTCCCATATGTTACCGTGAGTAATTTATAGGTTTGTATTTCGTTTGTATCTTCTTTGTACCATAAGATGCGTTGTAAATCTGTGTGTTGTGATGCGATCTTGATTTGCCTATACTATATATATATATTATATATATAGTATAGGCAAATCAAGTATTATATATATATACTATATTAACACGTCGTTCAAAGAAATGTTTTTAGTTGTCTTCATTGAAGCATCAAAGACCACTCTTAATTTCGTAGTAGAACTCGACTCTTTGAATATGGCATGATGGGGTATGTAATAGTTAGGTTTTCTATTGTCTAACTCACCTGAAATTACTTCCATGTGGTGTAACCTTGAGTATTCGTTCATAAATTCTCGGTACCTTTTGTTCAATTCTTGATTATTTTGTAATTTTCTGTGCAAAGACATAAATCTTTGGTACGCTAAGTCATACGAATTTCCTAATTCACTGGCATCGACTTTTAGAGGTAGTTGTACTACATATCTTCCATCTTGTTCTCGATGTGTAGATTCTTGATACAATTTCTCACACTCTTTTTGTTCCTTGGTCATAATTGATTTGGTGTGTATTTCTTCTATCTTCCAGAAGGTTTCAAGATTTTTATTCAAGTCTGACTTGAATCCAACAAAGAGTGATGTTTGCTTTTTGATACACCGCTGCTGCAAAGAACCTTTCTTTTGAGGCATCTTTTGATTTATTTGGCCTGAGAGAATCCAACCGAACTGTGTATTCCTCATGATAGGTAGATTGTTTCCTACTGACCATTGCTCATTCTTCAGTATTTCAAAATATATTTCCGCTCCTATAAGTAAATCGACTGGGTTTGGAACATTGAAAGTTGGGTCTGCTAAATTAAAATCCCTTGGGATATTCCAAAACTCATATGAAACGAACTTATAAGGAAGAATACATGTAATTTCTGGAACAATTAAACATTCTAATTTTGCTTCATAATTATTTTGTCGTGAACTAATAGACACTCGTGTAGATCTATTTATCTCAGATTGTATATTGTGTATACCTGATAAATACACCTGTGTTGATGAAGATTTTAAATTTAATTTATCAGTTAAGTTGTGTGTAATGAAATTGCATTGTGAGCCGCTGTCTAATAAGGCTCGCGCATTGTGCCAGTTTCCTTGATTATCCTGAATTTTTAACAAAACAGTTGCCAACAATACTTGTTTTGGTTCAGCTGCATTGTAACAGGAAATTTGAAGTTTGTTTTCTTCATTTAGTACCTGTGTGTCTGTGTTTTCTGCTTCAACTTTATTGATGTGTAACAGTGTATTGTGTGGTTTTTCACATTTGGTACATTTTCTGGAAGTGCAATCTTTAGCACTGTGATTTGGCCTTAAACAATTGTAACAGTACTTATTTATTTTAATGGTTTGAATTCTGTCTTCTGTGCTTAATTGCAAAAACTCTTTGCAATGATATAGATAATGAGGTTCACTGCAAAGTTTACATGCTGGAGCCTTATACTTTTTAGTAAAATTACCATTAGTATTGGTTTTCATACATGAATTAGTACTATAACCTGTCTTAACCTTGTTTTGTTTAAATTTATTTTCTTGCCTTTCATACTGATGACTTTGTTCTAGTGATGAACAACGATGTTCTAAGAATTTGAAGAATTCATCAAGTGTTGCTAATGTTTTAGCCGGTTTGTGTAGACCCCAGGCTCTTCTGGTGCCTGCGTCTATTTTTTGAAGTATCATGTGTACTATTAAAGGATCCCAATTGTCAATATTAACTTTGAATGCCTTTAATGAACCTAAATGTTGTTTGATGTCTGATATTACAAACCTCATTACACGAAAATTGTCTTTTAACACTACTGGAATGTCAAATAATGCTTTGATATGCGAATTTACGATGTAGGTTTCATTGTTGTACCTATCCTTTAAAAGTTCTAATGCTATTTCGTAATTTTCATTCGATGACGAAACACCTGCTATAATTTTAAGTGCTTCTCCTTTCAGTGAAGTTCGCAAATAAAATAATTTTTCTATATTAGAAATTGAGTCGTTTTCATGTATAACCTTGATAAAAATGTCGTAAAAACCTCGCCATTCTTCATATTTCCCGTCAAATATAGGAATTTGAATTTCTGGTATGGTTAATTTGCTCTTTGTCAGTTCTGAACTGCTCGCATTAACACTTGTATTCGTGATATTTGAGTTGGCAATCAATTGTTTGTTGCATTCATTTTGGAACTTCATAATTCTTGCTTTTATTTTCATATGCTGATTATCTATTTTGAGACGTTCCTCTTCATGGTTTCCATCAGGATCCGTTTCTTCAATTCCATTTTGAATCTCTTCATATTTCTTGTACAAATCTTCTAACTTGTCAAGTCTAACTGTCAGATTTTCGATACCTTCATCCTCACTGTATTTTTTAAATACGTAATTCTCTATCTCTGTAATTCGAGCTTTAATTAATCTTCTGGACTTTAAGTTCGATGAATTTGTAGCCATATTTATTGTTTTGAATAGAAAAGATCAAAAAATGTATTGGGAATCGTTATCTGTCAACTGTCACCTGTCACCTGTCAACTGTCAACTACTTGTCACCTACCTTGATTCTGATGTGCCGCTCTATATAAATTACAAATTGACAAATTTACATATGTGCCGACTCTCTTGAATTGTGTTCCAAACTACTGGTCCTGCTTGGAGACTATCTCACGCTGCTTGTCGCTAGCCTCTTCACACTTCAATGTTGGGTTAACTTGGAAATGCTGCGTTTTGAATGCGCTTTTCGCAGTATTTGCTTCAAGTCTTCGCTTGTTGTCAATGTTTTACCAATTCACCTGGTCCAATCCACAAATACGGCTCGATGTGACCAAAAATATGTTGCGTGATTTTTATTGAATAATATTTTTTGACACTGACATAAAATTCCAATTGTTTATTTATTTGAAAATACACATTTGAAATATTTATTTAATACAAACATAAATGAATGTGATATTACATAAATGTTTGGTTTGATTTTGACTAGTGGACTGTATTTTGACTAATTTTGTGTATGGGGACGTATTTGTATAGTCGCTACCATAACACATTCACAATAAAACACCTTTTTTTTCACTTTTAACAATCATGATTTTTTGTAACACTGTTTTTCTCTCCGTTGCTACGGAATCATTTTATAGTTTCTAAACAGTAATTGATACATTTTTGCCATCAACCACACGCTTGCGTTTATTCTCCACTGCGGGTAAACGCGGCACCCATCTTGCCGATATCTTTTCCATAACGAATTTTATCGTTCAAAATTGAAACTACTGAGCCATGTGATGTTGCCTATATAGATGTTGATATGCTTGTTGCCTCAACTAGCTAGCGCACTAGTCGATCATTCAAGACAATATCGTGGATTTTATCAATCATTTCTGGCGTAGTCACTTCAAGTGGACGTCTCGAACGATGATCATCACTTGTGGATGTACGACCATGTTTAGACTCATTCACTCAATTGTAAACAGTTTTAAACGCTGGTGCATATGTGCCATGAATTTCATCCAACTCTGCTTTTATTTCCTTCAGTGTTTTGCCTTTCAAATAAAAGTGTTTAATCACTGCACGAAACTCGTTTTTTTCCATTGTTTCAAAATAACAAAAGTTGTTTGTTTCAATCGATTGTAAAAATTAAACCACGCAAAGGATATGGCTGTATATCTGACAGCAGTCTATTGACATGTGGTACTTTTCTCAAACAAACTTGTTTCCGATACTATTAGCGCGTTCTCTTGGATTTTGTAAGAACTTATTGACATACCGTCGTATATTTGATATATAGTTTTTTTACCCAAGCTGGGTACCACAAAAAAAATAGGTGGGCCGCGGACTATCGATGTGTGTTGCAAGGGAGCCGCGACATCAAAAAGTTTAAGAAGCACTGGCATAGACAACATATAGTCTCGTATGTTATCTACCGTAGTGTTACTTGCTGCGTTCCACACGTGCAGCCAAGTTTTATGAGGCGCTGAGTGAAATTTAGATGAATTTCTTGCAACTCCCGAACCCACGATTTTAAGTTTTCTTTCCGAAATCGGCTCTAATTTGCCTTTAGGCTTTTGAGCCTTACCGGGCTGTGATTGCAGATGCACGGAAGCTACCTTGGTTGCATAAGTCACACTCGTAATGGGCTGCAGAATGTCACTATCAGCTGATTTAGACAAGTCTTGTACACGTTTAGTGACATTAGATGTCGGTTCTTTGCACTCTTTATCAGATTTTGATGAAGTAAGAGGTCTCTTTGTGTTTTTTGAGATGGTCCGATTATTTTTTGGTGTTGTGCTGATACTTTAATCCAAAACTGGATTTAATATCGTGTTATTGGTGTTGTTCTGCGGTGACATCTGTTCTTCAGTGAGTGAAACTCGAATTTTTGGAGAAACGACTTCAGCATCTTTATAATAAGGAACTTTTTTAAGTTTAATTATCTCACCTGACATAAGATTAATTTTACAGGAAAGTTCCTCAACTGTAGCTAGTAGTTTCTTCAGTACTAATTATGTGTCTGTCTATATGATAGTATATATGATATAACGCTTTATAGCGTTTATAATAATATCAATTAAAACACACAAATCCAAGTGCATATAAGCATTTATTACTACGTCTATTTACAATCTGTCACACATATCTCATTATGTTATGGTTACTGACGTAACATATTACAAAGGACGTCCAAGAACTAGATCTGATCCCTACACGGCCGTCCTGATCTTGCCGCGTCCTCGCGGCATCTACAAATTTAACTGGAAAATAAAACAACTTGCTATTCTAACACGGCCGTCCTGCTCCTGCCACGTCCTCGCGGCTCTCTTATATTTTAATAATATCTAGAGTTCCACCAAACTCTCTGACTCTACAGAGTTCTACCAAGCTCGTTCCACCGAACTCCTAGATGTCTTCACCTAAGTCATAATCTGTAAATAGAGCAATTTGGGTGCAAAATTGATCTTTCACAAAACCAATTATGAACGAGTATCGGTTAGTAAAAATATTTATTTGCTTAAAACTGAACCTTCGAGAAGAAAAGTAAAAATCGTGGTCTGAAAGCTTCGAGGCTTAGTTATTATTATTTTTTCCCTTTTTTCAACCTCGAACTCAGTGAGTAGATCAACAAGCTCAGATACTCAGTAACTATTTATCAGTATCTTTCATTATAAGTTGTCTACAGTACCCAACAAGCTCAGTGACTGTCGTTGCTCTACACCAGTGCCTTATCATCCTGCACTCACAGTGTCTCATCATCAGCATTGCACAGTGTGTCTTGTGGTACTCAACAAGCTATCAATTCTCAACTCAACTATCTATCAGTTTATTTTGCTGTTCCGACCTCAGTGATCTGTCATTTACTATTTCCAATAAACGCTCAAATTCAAAACTTAAAATCTCTAAACTCAGATCTTAGTTATCAAATCTCAAATGTCAAAATTAGAATTTCATATTTTAGGGCTCAAGTCTTAGAACACAAATATTATACTAAAGAAAAACGCTCGTCGATTCTGATATTATTATTTTTTACTTCTTCAGATCATTACATTTGTCATTTCCGGTACACTGCACCTTGGTCTGTTATAAATCGCATTAACAAAACAAGTCAAATTAAGCAGAACCCTACGGTTCCCAGTATTTTAGTCCTTGTTGGAGTTCTGCAATTGCTGTAACAAAAGATCTGCGCAAGCAATGTGCACAGTATTATATCGTTCACATTTAGTATTAGATAGCATGTGCATCAATTGTAAAATCTGTCTTTCATATTAGCACTTCCGTCCAATATGTACAATTAATACAGACCCAAGAGCAAGACATCTTTGACACCTTAGAAGACAAGTTTGACACCTTTCAGCTGTCAATTTTTGTCTGTGTTTCCACAAGTACCACATCAGTTAAAAACTTAACTTAGTACTTTTGTATAATTGAACTTGGGAGAACTTTGACTTGGGGAATTTTGACATTGAATTTTGATTTATATAATAATATAATATTTATATTTTATTTATATAAGCGTTTATAATAATATCAATTAAAACACACAAATCCAAGTGCATATAAGCATTTATTACTATGTCTATTTACAATCTGTCACACATATCTCATTATAATATCTTTGAAATTATTTTGCAATGGTCCAATATTAATGCGTACACCTTTATTTTGCCATTGCTGATAGTACATGGCTAGAATAGTAAAATATAATGAGTATTAGTATCAAAAAGATATAATACTTCAAGAGTAATATAAAAAATAAATTCGGACGTTTCGGAAACTGCTCAACAATCTGTTTCCGTCTTCAGCGATCACGAGAAGTGATAAACATTTCAGTTTTCTTCGAGTTTTTATACCGAGTATTGTAAGAGTGGGAGCAGGTTATAGGTGGGTTGCTATTGGTTGGGTGGTTGGGATCAGGTATGGGTAGGGACGGGACTACCTGCTGAGCATTAACGACCGGCTTAAGGTTGTTTGTTACATTATTGTGTGGCAATGAGTTGTTTGTTACCGGATTAGTGACTTGAGGATTAAAAGGATTGTTTTGAATAATGGAAAGCCAGAGTTGAGGAAATTCTATGCTGGCTTGGCTGACAGCATCTCCAGAGTTTTCGATCAAAGCAGACTCTTTCAATTTTCTTGAACTTGTTTTCCTCGTACAGTAAGGGTTTAGCATCTTTCCATTGGAAATTGTGTTCATTTTCCCAAGCATGTTCAGCCAGTTTGGACCTGTAAATTTCGCCCTGCTGAACTTTCTTCTTATGCTCGTTTACCCTAACATGTAGAGGTCTGCAAGTCAATATATTGTTTCCCGCACTGGCAGGGAATGGTGTAGACACAGTTTTTGTTTAGGACAGATTTGGGTTTTGTACATGATAGGATAGATCTTAAAGTCGAACTCGATAATTTAAAATAATTTTATGACTGTAGCCATTATCCTGTAAGGTGGAACGGATGTTCTTCAATTCAACTTTTAGAAGCCTTTTAGAAGAACAAATTACTTTGGCTCTATTAACTAGACTCAGTGCAACAGCTCTCATAGTGCTATTATGGTGGAATGAGTTGAAATTAAGATATAGACCTGTGTGTGTTGGTTTTCTGTAGACCGTGGTTGCTAGAACCCCCTTGCCATTTCTGATTATCAATACATCTAGGAAAGGCAGTTGATTGCTAACTTCCAGTTCAACAGTAAACTTAATGTTAGTGTGTACTGAATTTAGGTATTGTTTCTAGCGCAGGCTAGACAATGAACAATAAGCTTGAAAATTGAAAAAATATGGTTTTAGTTATTTACAAGAAAATACAGTTATTAGAGTAATAATGAAAAATGCTGTGAGAATTATAATCAGGTTGTAAATCTGATACAACAATCGCAGCTGAAAGTGTAACTAAGCGTTAACACTGGATGAATATACAAAAAAGATGAACAAAGAATAAATAAACGATCGAGAATCACTGAAACTAATATTTAAACAGAAAATGGTGTGTATCAAAACACGGCGGAAATAATTTGTAAATAAACACAATTAAATCCACTAGCCACAAAACTGCACAATAAAACACTGGTGATTTTAATTTAGATCGCTTTATATAAAATATTCCGAATAGCAAGAATTCACTTTAAACTATTAAAAATGGCATCTACTCCTTAAAACGAGAGAAACTGGAATGTTACCGCGAAGGGTAGCGTGAAATAAGGGTAATAAATGCCGAACCCTGATGGTCGGCTGTTAGTACCAACTGTTAAAATGAAATGTCTCTACAAAAACATTGGCGCTAAATACAATATAATATTTAATATAATACGAATCAATTATGCTTGATATTGCTACCAAACATCCTCCCCCCGAAAGACCATCACAGGGTCTTTCAGAAACATTTAAACTATGATAGTTCAAACTAGATTAAGTTTACAAGCTTAGGCGGCTCTGAGGCCAAATATCAAGTGATAAATCACTTATACATAAAAAATTCCGGTTCTAACAATAAGAACATGCGTAGCTATAAGCCAACGTTGGAATAAAAATAAAAAATTGGTGTCCAAAGGACAGCTTCGAAAGTGGACTGTATATTTAGCAATAATGATGATGTATATATAAATACACCTAGAAAGCTAAAAGGCGAACGGCTTAACCTAAATTCTAAGTAACCTTACAAATAAGCTAAACCTAAACAACTTAAACTAAGGAACTACAAATACTTGAACTTATCTACAACTTAACACGAAATTCGGATATCACGAAATTCATGGCATTAATTATCATAAATAGGAAGTGGGCAGAGTTTAACCAGCGGGCGTAACATCGTACCCGAAGTTGTTTGCATTTCCGCCACTCTGCTGATGTGGTCCAGTGAGAACCGTAGTAATCCGGGCTAGTTTCCATCTCATCGGAGGCAAAGTGTTCTCTTTGATGAGCACAAGGGTACCTTCAATAGGATTTGGGGATTTCTCTAGCCATTTACTTCGCTGTTGGAGCGTGTGTAAATAATCACGATTCCAACATTTCCAGAAGTGGACAATAGTGTTTTGGAGTAGTTGTCAGCGACGGAGCATTGGCATCTCCAAATGTGGGTCAGTCACATCGGGGAGCGTGATAAGGGCTTCTCCAACCAGGAAATGACCGGGTGTACGAGCAGTTATATCCGATGGGTCTGAACAGAGAGGACACAGAGGTCTTGAGTTCAGTAAGGCTTCGACTTGAGTTAGCACAGTGCTAAGCTCTTCGTAAGTGAGTATTTGATTTCCAATCACGCGATACAAGTGCTTCTTTACGGATCGAATTCCGGCTTCCCATAGCCCACCCATGTGCGGAGCAGTTGGCGGGTTAAAATGCCAAGTGATAAATCTACTTTGGCAGAATTCTCGCATTTCTTCATTGAATGCACGGGAATCAATAAACTGGCGTACGGCATCCATGTAGTGTCTAGCACCAACAAAATTAGTACCACAATCACTATGGATGTCAGTACATCTACCTCTGCGTGCGAGAAATCGCTTTAGAGCCATCATAAATTGATCAGCAGGCAGATCCGACACTAATTCACGGTGAACTGCCTTAGTGACGAAGCATACAAATAAGCAGAGATATTCTTTGCAAGTTCTAGCACCTCTTTTCCGGGCTAGAGTTATTTTACCACCGTAGTCGACGCCGACCTTTATAAAGTTTTTTGCTTGGTTGACTCGACTAGTGGGAAGGTTTCCCATCATCGATGTATAAGATGGAGGATCATCTTTGAAGCAGGGAATACAGTGATGCAGCATGTGTTTCAAAACAGCATGCGCTGAGATAATCCCGTAGCGTTGGCTAAGGCTTCCTTGCAGAGCCTGAGAGCCTACGTGACAAGGTCTAACATGATGACCGTTTGACGCTAACAAGGGGTAAACAAACGTAGTCCGTTTGTAAGACGGAGAACGTATCCACTCTAAAGTGACCATTGAGTCGGAAAAGTCGTAAATTTCCCCGATACAATCGCCTGAGAGCGCTGAAAGGTCAGCTGAGAGCGCCATGTGACCGCTGTCAAGCTAGTACTTCATAAACTCTATATACTGAGTTTTCTTTTCAGGCTTGCGTTTTAACCTAGCACATAGCGACTTATAGCAGGATAACGCTGCGTTATATGACATTTCTAACACTGGTGGAGATTCAGTGAAACGAAGAGCCACCGAGTAGCGTGCGCTAGAATCTCTGGTGTGCCTTGTGTCAAATATCTCTTCACACAATTTCTCTTTACTATTGAGCTGGGCAGTCTCTGTGTGTACGTTTGCAACTTCCCAGAAGCGCTGAAACGTGTTATTGAGTGACTGCTCGTCAACGACGGGAGCAGTAATAAAGCCACACATTTCAGGACCAGAAATGTGGGAATCAGGTTTGGCGTTAAAAGCCTTACCCATGAGAACCCATCCAAATATAGTTCTCATTGCAATAGGTGCATTTTGTTGACCGATACGTTTGCCAATCATCATAATTGACGGCATCAACTCGCAGCCAATCAGCATGTCTACATTGGCTGGCATATACCATGAAGGGTCAGCCAGTTTAAGCCCTCTCAAATGAGATAAACTTGATGTAGACACAGGTACTTGCGGCGTGCTGTGCGAAGTCGATTCAGCTACCAAAGCTGTCGTAGCCAAATGACGAGCTGCGTTTGCAGAAGGAGCTATGAGACAGTTAGTGAAGTGATTGATATTAGGCAATTGTGTTTTGCCTAACCCAAACACTTCAGTTTTAAAAGGATTAAATTTTAATTTAAGCCTGGAGGCGCAATCTTTAGTGATATACGAGGACTGACTACCTGTGTCTAGGAGACAGCGAACGGGAACGAATTCATCTAAGCCATTTTTTAAGAAGACAATAGCAGTCGGTAAGACAACCGTAAATTTGTCTACCATACTATTGTGAACGATAGTCTGATACCTGTGTTCTCCTTCCACAGGAGGTTCGTCGTCAGATTTTTTTGTAACTTCACGCGGTTTTGAAACCGGTATGTTTTTACCAAAATGTAGTAACCCATGATGGTTTTGATGACATGTAGGACATGTCTGCGAACTCTGACATAGCTTGCCTTTATGTAATGCAAGGCACCTGAGACAACAATCAGAATTCTTTAATAGAGTCCAGCGTTCGAAAGGACGTTTATTAAGAAATTGAAGGCATTGAGTTAGAGGATGGTTAGACGTGCATAAAGGACAAGCGGTTGTTGCCTTTTCAACTAAATGATTAGTGGACTGCTTAGGAAAGAATTTAGGTTTATCGTACAAACTGGCCTTGTCATTAACACTTGACTTGTCAGTAAATTTATTGAAGGTTTTAGGTTTAAATGTATTGTTACCAGAATTATCCATTGCCTGGAGCATTATAAGTTCTGATTCTAAAAATTTGAGGAACTGATCAAATTCCGGAAGGGCTTGGGGCTCACAATCCTTTACTAGATCTTCGTAACGCGAACGCGAATCTAATTTCTCTTTGACGATTGTCAACAACACAAAACTCCATTCCTTTATTGGAAGACTCAGAACTTTTAGCGCGGCAATATTTTCTCTCAACACATTGACTAGCTTTGTGACATTATTATAATTACGACTGACGCAAGAAGGTAAGAACAGAATTTGTTGGACTCGACAATAGTTCTTTTCACATTAAACCTGTTTTGAATAATTTCCCAAGCACTAGCATAGCTCTTGCACTATCAACACGTATATGACCTCTAAGATTAAGCTTCAAATATTCATATTTTTCGATCTCCGTCAGAGAGCTATTGCTATGAACAAGACTGTTAAATAAGTCTGAGAAATTCGACCATTCATTTAATTTTCCCGTAAATGTAGAAATAGAAAGTTTGGGTAATTTTGTGTTGCTTGAGTGAGGTTTTGAATTTATGTCAGGTTTAGTTAGATTATTATCATCCGTATTCAGAGTTAATTCATAGTGAATGCGCTTTATTGCTGTTATTGAATTGTTAAAAGTTTGTTTTACCTCTGGTTGTGACTTTAATAATTTTCTACTTTCTTTAGAGCCTTCTGTTTCTAAAGCAATTTCAAGATCTAACTGAGTAGCTCGAAAGGTTGCTTGTTCGGCGACCAATTCATCATATCTGCCTTTGAAAGCTGGCACTTTTGATGAGTATGAAATGGCTAGATTGGCTAAATGCAAAATAAAATCAACGTTGTCAACAACAATATCTCGTAATTTTATTAATCTAACAGCCATTTTGAATTTTAGATATGAACGCAGACAGCGATATGAGAAAATCTGTACAGCAAAAATTCAACACAACTAAGCTGAAGGCTTACAAATATACACAATTCGACAAGGCTTGACTCTAAGAAATAAATCCCTAATAAAATTAACTTCATATACAAAAACAGGATATGAATAAAAAAAAATATCAATATTGATGCAGAAAGGTACCTGAAATATATTGACAAACAAGTTATACATACACAATAAATTATATTTATTTAAAACAATAATAAATGAAAATAAAAATAAGTTTTCATTGTGCGTTGCCATTAAATAAATATTACCTGAAAGAAAAGATATGCGATGCCAATAAACCGAGGAATATATGGAATAACAAAATGTTATTTCATTCCTTAATAATTTTAAATTTATTTAAATTATTTGGCTTATGGTTCAATCTATTGTAAGAGACAACAATAAGATTATTATTAAAAAATATTTTTAAGAATATTTTCTAAGTATTATGTACACGTATATGTTGTACAACAAACTAATATTATATTTCTTAAAAATCTGCAAGTCCTGTTAATACGGGAAATGTATAAATAACTTTTGTTTTTCAAAAAATTCGAAAAACATATACAGATTTCAAAAATATTTTCAAAATTGAAAAAAACCGTTTTTAGGGCCTAAACCCTCTGGTTCCCGATATGCGTCGCGTGAACACGCGTCTGGAGTAGACGCCTGTGACGTAACAACGTCGCGTAGCGAGGTATAGTCGAACAGCGGGACGCCGTAACAACCCTTACCAGCACGAACGTAATGTACGGAAATACACGAATATTTCCGAACAATGGCCGACACAAAATGGCCTCCTCAACGAATAAACAACTGAATAAATATTAAATATTTTTAAAATTTTAATTTTACCAGAAACTCTAATAAACTGATTTAAATTATAAAAAACTTGGGATATCAGGCTCGAATAGGACCAAATGTTTCTAGCGCAGGCTAGACAATGAACAATAAGCTTGAAAATTGAAAAAATATGGTTTTAGTTATTTACAAGAAAATACAGTTATTAGAGTAATAATGGAAAATGCTGTGAGAATTATAATCAGGTTGTAAATCTGATATAACAATCATAGCTGAAAGTGTAACTAAGCGTTAACACTGGATGAATATACAAAAAAGATGAACAAAGAATAAATAAACGATCGAGAATCACTGAAACTAATATTTAAACAGAAAATGGTGTGTATCAAAACACGGCGGAAATAATTTGTAAATAAACACAATTAAATCCCCTAGCCACAAAACTGCAGAATAAAACACTGGTGATTTTAATTTAGATCGCTTTATATAAAATATTCCGAATAGCAAGAATTCACTTTAAACTATTAAAAATGGCATCTACTCGTTAAAACGAGAGAAACTGAAATGTTACCTCGAAGGGTAGCGTGAAATAACGGTAATAAATGCCGAACCCTGATGGTCGGCTGTTAGTACCAACTGTTAAAATGAAATGTCTCTACAAAAACATTGGCGCTAAATACAATATAATATTTAATATAATACGAATCAATTATGCTTGATATTGCTACCAAACAGGTATTGATGGAATTCGTGGAGTTTATCTTTACCATGTGGCCATATGACAAAAGTATTATCGACGTATTTTAACCATTTTTTCGGTTTGTACTTGGCTTCTTTTAAGGCTTTCACTTCAAAATGTTCCATGTATATATTAGCAATAATAGGTGACAGTGGAGAACCATGCCATAGCCATGCCATCCTTTTGTTGGTAATAATCGGTTTCCAGTTGAAAATAGGTAGTTTTCACACAAAGTGTTAATAACTCCATAATGCCGTCAACTGAATGATGTGTTCGAGTAGATAACGTCTGATCACACTCTAGCCTTTCTCTAACAACTACTAGAGCTTCATCTACAGGCTCATTAGTAACTAGACTCTCAACGTCAAAGCTTACCAGAATCTCATTACGTTTTAGTTGTAAATTCTTTGTAACACTAACAAAATGCTCCGAGTTTTTACAAAGCTCTCACTCTTTCCGGCTAGAGGTGTTATTATTGACACTAAGTATTTAAACTCGAGGTATAGTATAACTCTAGGTATAAAAACTCGAAGAAAACTGAAATGTTTATCACTTCTCGTGATCGCTGAAGACGGAAACAAGTTGTTGAGCAGTTTCAGAAACATCCGAATTTATTTTTTATATTACTCTTGAAGTTTATATCTTTTTGATACTAATACTCATTATATTGTACTATTCTAGCCTAGTACTATCAGCAATGGCATGTTAAAGTTATAAAAACTTTATAAACTATTTCAATAATTTGTACTAATGTTACTATGGTTTTTTAATGAAGTTGTCAAAAAATAATATAATATGTTTTTGTGAAAATAAATACACATTCAGTTTACATTCAGTTTCCGAGCTGTATGGACGTGTTGGTGCAGTTTGTGTTACATGAGCATGTATAATAAAAAATGAGTGAGAAAATTGTTATAAACGAACTGCTTATGTTCATCCATAACAGGATGAACATACTGGATGAAGTGCTGCTCCTGAAGTTATGTGACGAGCATTACAATGAACAGGAGGTAGAGTGTGCTAAAGGTTTGCTGGCGTCACACTGTGGTGAAAGTAGTGTGACGACTCGACGTTCGGGTGACGGGAAGAAGTTAAAAAACTTACAGGACATTATAAAGATGCTGCGAACTGTAGAGCCGGATATTCTACCGTGCTTTGTGGCGAAGGACCTTGGGAAGCTCCCCTCGGTAACTTTCGACTATGTGGACGTGACTTCGGTGATGAGGGATGTAGTTTTTCTCAAGCGAGAACTTCATTCCCTTAAGTTGGAGAGAGCCCTTGAATTAAAAGCAAACGAGGAGCTAATAAAAGAGGTGAAGGAGCTAAAAAATTTGGTGCGAAAGACGGAATATTCTGATATATCGAGAAGTAATACGTTTCCAAGTCAGGCGCCCCCTGCCCCGCAACCAACCGAAGTAGCCGCCAGGAAGTCTAGGAAGGCGACCTACGCTAGCAAGGTCGGTAGCAAGCCAAAACCAGCTAACGACACTAAGCTGCAAGCGTCTAGCTCCGATAAGAAAACAAGTACGGAACAGGCACGTGTCAGTGATGGGTTTACGGAGGTGAGACGTAAGAGGAGCCGTAAACAGACCTGTGTTATCGGTACGTCGGTGACTAACGGTAATGTG
Organism: Liopterus haemorrhoidalis; assembly: GCA_963971575.1. Classification (NCBI taxonomy): domain Eukaryota; kingdom Metazoa; phylum Arthropoda; class Insecta; order Coleoptera; family Dytiscidae; genus Liopterus; species Liopterus haemorrhoidalis. The sequence goes on from OZ020618.1 coordinate 34,282,549, forward strand.
TCTGGAGTTGCTAGACGGAAGTGGATTTACGTAACACGTGTGAATCCTAATGCCGAAGTGGAAGATGTGTTACAGGTGCTCAGCCGTAACCAAGTAGTTACAGACGGTGTAATGTGCGTGAAGATGAAGACATCTACACCACGCAACTATGCCTGCTTTAGGATTTGTGTTAATGTTGCAGACACGGACAAAATTCTTTCGCCCTCTTTCTGGCCACGTGGGGTTGGTGTTAGGGAGTATGTGTGGCTTCCAAAGAAAGATGCAACTGAGGTACCAGAAGGGATCATTAAACCCAAAAATGGGCAAAATTAGGTTTGCAACTTTTAACTGCAAGTCTATAAGACGAATCGCAGGGATGTTACAGGAAATGTGTGAGTCGGTGGACGTGTGCCTGTTTCAAGAAACTTGGTTACGGAAAAGTGAGCTACGTCTGCTTGACGACCTTCACCAAGACTTCATAGCGACTGGTACATCTTCCATGGATCCTGCTGTACGAGTTCAGCTGGGACGGCCTTATGGAGGAGTGGGAATTTTATGGAGAAAATCTCTCGCAGACAACATTTGTGTCATTCCAGTCCGGGACGAACCACGTTTGGCAGCTATTAAAATCAAAACAAAGGATGAATGTATTCTTGTGACCAACGTTTACATGCCTACGGATTCCACAGAAAATTTACCTGAATTTATTCAGATTCTTGGGAAAATTGAGGCATTATCCGCAGAAGAGGACATCACCAGCGTTTTGATTACGGGCGACTTCAACGCAGATCCAACATGCGCTTTTGGAAGAGAGCTTGGTAAATTTTGTCAGGACTTCGGCTACGTAATAAAAGATCAGGAAGTGTTAGGGTTTGACTCATATACGTTTGTGAGTGACGTCACTCACACTACTTCTTGGTTGGACCATTGCGTTATGTCGCAGACTCTCTCCAGGAGCGCCACGGACATAAAAATAGACTATCTATGCACACTATCAGATCATCTACCACTGTACTTTTCAGTTGAAGTGCCTAACATGGAGGAGCAAAAGGAATACCAGACGACCACAAAAACTTGTGGTATTGTGTGGAGTGAGAAAGTTCGGGAGTTCTATAGCAGAGTATGTGAGAGTGAATTAAATAAACTTGTGATCCCACGCGAGTTAATCAACTGTGACTCTACGAATTGTGCGAATGAGTGCCATTGCACCGTTATTGACAATTTTTACCACTGCATAGTGGATACTCTTCTACGGGCATCTTTGCATGTGAGCAAATTCGTCAAGAAACGTTCGAGAAGAAAACGTCGAATATACGGTTGGACCCAGAACGAAGATCTACGGTCGGCAAAGAGGGACGCGCAGGAGGCACTATGTATTTGGATTGAATGCGGTAGACCCCGGTCGGGCGACATCAATCAGCGCCGCATTATCTCTAGAGCGCGGTTCAAATGGCAACTTCGAAGACACAGACAATCTCTGGACAGGGCTAAGGCGGACCATCTAACAACCATGTATCACTCCAAGGATTTTGCGAGATTTTGGAGAAGTACAGGCTTAAAAAATACAGCGAACAGGCCGCTGCAGATTGATGGAGTGTCCGGGGAGAAGGAGATGGCTGAGCACTGGAGAAATGTTTTCCTAGCGAGTTCTATTAACGGGACTAACAAGACTGATAGTCCTATTAACAGCGTACCGCTCGAAGAATGCGTTATCACGTATGAGGATGTTCATAGTGCGGTCGAACAGCTGAGTTGTGGCAAATCAAAAGGTGCAGATGAGTTGAGCACGGACCATATTATTAATGCTCCACCCCGTTTGCAGGTATTACTTGCGATTTGCTTTACGGTCATGCTAGTGCACCGTCATATTCCTGAAGAAATTACTCTGGTTGACGTAGTTCCAGTACCGAAAGGTAAGTGTGGCTCTATGACCAAAAGCGACAATTACCGCCCCATAGCAATCAGTACCGTTGTATCTAAAATACTGGAAAGGATACTTGTGTCGAAAACCGAGGGCAGATTGAAATGTTCCGACAATCAGTTCGGTTTTAAGAAGAAACATAGTACTGAAATGGCGATCTACGCGCTGAAGTCCATCGTTGCCAGATACTTAGCTCGAGAAACGCCGGTATTCACCTGCTTCTTAGATCTGAGCAAGGCCTTTGACAGGGTTGATAGGGGTAAACTCCTTAATATTCTTGAAAAAAGAAACGTAGCCCCTAGAACTATCGACGTTCTAAGAGTTTGGTATAGGACTGAAAAGAAGCGCGTACGATGGGGTAATGCTAGATCCAAGCCATTCAAGCAACAAACCGGGGTAAGACAGGGGAGTCTGTTGTCCCCGACCTTATTTAATGTCTACATGGATGAGCTTAGTGTACGGCTGAACAAGAAGAGAATTGGCTGTGTGATGGGAACAACTGTCGTCAATCATCTGAGCTATGCCGATGACATGGTCCTCCTGTGCCCCTCTCTCTCTGGTCTGAGGAAACTTCTGGAGATTTGTGAGAACTTTGCTGCGGAACATGGACTCCTATATAACGCCCAAAAGACTGAATATATGGTGTTTCAGCCAAGGCAAAAAACGTACTCTGTGCCCAGTATTAAGTTATGTGACCAGGTTGTGCCGCGAGTTAAATCCGTATCGTATCTTGGTCACATAATTTGTGATGATCTATCAGATAGTGCGGATATTGGCAGACAGTGCAGATCATTGTGTGTTAGAGCGAATATGATTAACAGGAGATTTTCTAAATGCAGTGTTAACGTACGTAACGGTTTGTTTAACGCTTACTGTGCGTGTGTTTATGCCACAGCTTTGTGGATAAACGCACCGCAGTCAAGCCTACGTAAATTCAGAGTTTGTTACAACAATGCATTTAGAATTATCAATGGTTACAGCAAATTCTGTAGTGCATCTTGGATGTTTGTTACGAATAATGTCAAGACAGCTGATTGTGTGATAAGAAGTCGGGTCTATTCGTTTCGCTCCGGTGTCTGGGGGGTGGAGAACAACATTATTAAGTCATGCGTGCGGAATGACAAAATATTTAACAGTTTTTGGAGCTCTGCGTTGCGCGTTCCCACTCCAGGTACTAGGTAGTGGAGGGGATAGACCTGTATTGTATGTCTATTGTATTTTATTCCATTGCTCTCACTGATTTACACATGTGTTCTGCTACGAACTTTTGTTCATTTCAGGTGTGTGTGTGGATCGGTGGACAATATTTACCTCTTGTGTTTATGTATTTATTTATTCATTTTATTTTTTGTTTTTTCTCTTTTTTGTATTTTGTTCTATTGTTATTTTCTGTTCTTATATTTATTCTGTATTCTGAGTACATACATTTATTTGTAAAGAATTTTGGCAATTTGCTGTAAAATAAATATAAATAAAAAATAAAAAAATAAATGTTTTTGCCTTTTTCTATAATTAAAATATGTATATCTGAAGTGTATTGACATTATAAATTAATTCTAAATAGAAGTTCTGCTTCTACAGGTTATGGGCCTCTTAACGCGATTTGGTTCTATTTAGTTTATTTTTTTATTTTGAGTCAATACTTGTGCATTTGAGAAACCTGGCGATATAATTTATTCGGATGTTTGTGGACCCTTTATTCCTTCTTTCTCTGGATATCGTTACTTTGTTGTTTTTAAAGATGAATATTCTCATTATCGTTATATTTATCTTCTAAAAGAAAAGTCAGAAGTTGTTGAAAAACTGGAAGAAATGTTAACAGAAGCTAAAGTGTCTGGCCATACAGTAAAAGAATTCGTGACAGATAATGGTGGTGAATTTGATAATTATTCAGTGAAGAAAATTTTAGCAAAATTTGGAATTAGACAAAGATTTACAATGCCTTATACGCCAGAGCAAAACAGTGCTAAACGCGAAAATCGAACCATTGTTGAAATGGCTCGGGCAATAATGCATGCTCATCAAAGTCTTCCTCAACAGCTATGGGCGGAAATTATTAATTCATCTGTCTATATTCTGAACAGAACTGGAACTTCAAGCATAGATGGCAAGTCACCTTACGAATTATGGTATGAAAAGAAACCTAGTCTTAAATATTTACGAATAATTGGTTGCACTTGCTATGCTCACATTCCCATACAGAGAAGAAAGAAGTTAGAAGAGAAAGCTCAGAAAGGCATTTTAATTGGCTATGATTATGATGATGGCTATAGAATATGGAGCAAAGAAAATAACAAACTAATTAGGTCACGAGATGTGATTTTTGACGAAAATTCGTTATTGCATAAATATGTTAGTATTCCTGAAATGGTTGATTCCACTAAAGAGAAAATAGAAGAAAGAGAAGATGTAAAAGTAAATGAAAAAGTGGTCAATAGTAAAACTGACGAACATTATAATGAAGAAAAAGAATCATTAGAAGATGTTACTGTTTTTCAAAAAGAACAGAAAGGAGAAAAAGAAAAAGAAATAAATTCTGAAAACGAAGATCAAATAAATGATTATAGAAAACGATTAAGAGATAGATCTAAACTGAAGAAACCAGAAATTTTAAATTATTTTTCTGTCTCTTCCATGGCGTCTGCAATGTCTACTGTATTAAATTTAGTTGAACCTAAATCTTATAAAGAAGCAGTACAATTAGAAAATGCAGAAGAATGGGAAGAAGCAACTTCATTCTTCAAGAATAAAATTTTTAATTAATGGCCTAGGAATTAGCAAATTATTGAACTAAGGGGAGTGTTAAAGTTAAAAAAACTTTATAAACTATTTCAATAATTTGTACTAATGTTACTATGGTTTTTTAATGAAGTTGTCAAAAAAATAATATAATATGTTTTTGTGAAAATAAATACACATAAATGTTTTTGCCTTTTTCTATAATTAAAATATGTATATTTGAAGTGTATTGACATTATAAATTAATTCTAAATAGAAGTTCTGCTTCTACATGGCAAACGTCCAACATAAAGGTGGACGCATATCTCATTATGTTATGGTTACTAACGTAACATATTACAAAGCACGTCCAAGAACAATTTTTACTATGTAATTGATAAAATGGAAAAATGTTTTTTTTTTCAGTGTCCGTTATTACCCAAGTGTTGCGAACATGAGATAGTGTGTATGGTTGCTATGGTTGTGTTCTGCATGTAAGATTGTATCTGTGGTTGCTGTGGTTCTGAATGTGTATGTTGCTATGGAAATAGATATAAAATATGTTTTTGACAGTCTTGTAAATTTTTGTTATTGTTTTTTGTAGTGTATTTTTAAATAGTGCTTTTTCTTGTAATAAATAATACGTATGCCCTGTGAATAATTCTTTTAGGTTTTGAACCTGCATGTAGTGGTGTGTACGCGGGTAGCGGACAGTTCTACTACAAATCTCGACATTTGGCGACCGTGACAGGACTTGTTTTGTGAACATTTTTGGATTTCTTTGGTTAAAAGACTAAGTATATTCATAGTGTTTTGTGATTCTGTGGCCAGTAACTATGTTGTGAACAATTTACCGGTAACATTTGTGTGAGCACAAACATTATAGGGTACGTATTGTCAGCGGTCTTGGAGGTAAAGTAAGTTTCTCTTTCTCTTTTCGTTATCATAAACGGCAAAAATGGAACTACTAAAGACACGTCGGTCGGCATTCCGCGATGCCTTTACTAGGTTAGCCAATCAGCTGAGAGGTTTATTAACAGCAGAAGAGAAAGATATTTCGGAAATTGAGATCAGCTGCAGTGTGTTACAAGAAAAAGTAGACAGACTACAAGTTGTGGATGCAGAACTTCTTGAACAGATGATGAGTGATGGTGCTTCTGAAGCAGATATACAGACAGAGATGTTATCTGCTGATGAATATCTCATGTCATTCAAGAGATTGGATGCTGCCTGTAAAAAACTGGGTAATTCCATAAGTGAAACAGCCAGTTTAGGAAGGAGCGATTCTGCGGTCAATAATAGTCTCGCCGTTAGAAAATTCAAATTACCCAAAATTGAATTTAAAAAATTCGGTGGTGACGTTCGTGAATGGCTTCAATTCTGGAGCCAATTTCGAAAAATTGACGAAGACCCAGCAATTCCACCAGAAGATAAGTTTCAATATTTGTTACAAGCAACGATACCAAAAACAAGGGCGAGAGATATAGTGGAAAGTTACCCCCCTACAGCAGAGAATTATCCCAAGGTGTTGGACACTCTGAAGAGTCGGTTTGGCAGAGAAGACTTACTTGTAAAGGTATATATTAGGGAATTATTAAAACTAGTTTTAAGTAAAACCCATGTCGAGCAATCAAAGGAGGGTATTGTTTACTTATATGACAAAATTGAAACGCAACTACACTCTCTGGAAACATTGGGTATAACCACCGATACCTGTACAGCCATGTTATACCCTCTTGTAGAGTCATGTTTGCCTGAGGACCTGTTGCGAGTCTGGCAACGTTCTCGTTTTGGACAGAATGAAAACAGTACCCTAAAGGACAGATTGAGCAATCTGATGCTGTTCTTAAAAGCTGAAGTAGAAAACGAAGAAAGGATTGCCTTAGCAGCTGAAGGTTTCGGGCTTGGCAGTAAAAAGTCAAGTAAATCAAAGGCAACTATGAATGAAACATCGACTGCATCAGCTTTAATAACACATCAGGTTGTAAAATGTGTATTTTGTAATGGCAGTCACAACTCGAACTCTTGTTTCAAAGTCAACAAAATGACGTTGGATGAAAAGCGTAAGATGTTGACAGAAAAGAGAGCTTGTTTTAGGTGTGCACAGATTGGCCATCAAAGTCGTAGGTGTAGAGCAAATCTTCATTGTATTATATGTGATAGACAACATACAGTAGTCCTCTGTCCGGAACTGAACTCCATAAACAATAATGCTGAAAAACCTGAAAAACCAAGTAAAAAGATGACAACTGATGACTCAGGTAAGACTGGCACTGTTTTGTCCAGTTTTACAAGAACTAAGGTTTTTTTACAAACGATACGTTTACGCATGCGAGGTGAACAAATGGAAAAGTAAATAAGAGCAATGATCGATACAGGTTCACAGCGGTCGTATGTGTTAAGATCAACTGCCTTGGAGTTAGGCTATTCGATAAAACGTACCGAGAAGGTACTACATTCATTGTTTGGAGGTGTTCAGTCGGATGAAAAATCTCATAATTGTTATGAGGTAAGAGTATCAGATTTGACAGGGCAATATACCTGTAGATTTGATGTTTTGGATCAGGATGTTATCTGTGGTGAAATTGCTCCGATCCATAAAGGAACATGGTGTCATGAATTACGTGCGGCAAAAATTGAAATAACAGATATACAAGAAGGTGGACCTGTAGAGTTACTGATAGGAGCTGATGTTGCGGGAAAGCTTTTCAGTGGAGAAAAGAAAAATCTGGAATGTGGATTGGTCGCTCTTCATACTCATTTAGGATGGGTGTTGATGGGAAAAGGGCCTGGTCAAAAAACATCAAGCAACACAACAATGATGGTGACGTCAATGTTCCATAAAGACGACAAAATTGAAGAGTTGTGGAGGCTGGATGTATTAGGTATAGAAGACCCTTCCGCAAAGAAAACGAAAATTGAAGAGGAAACTGCTGTGATGGATTTTTTCCGGCAAACTGTCTCTATAAATGAGGATGGGCGGTACAAAGTAAACTTGCCTTGGAAAGTAGGACATCCACCATTAGCTTCAAATTTGATGTTAGCAAGGAAAAGGTTAGAACATACGGTGAAGAAGTTGAAGTTTTCTGATAGATGTGGTGACTATACGTAGGTTTTCAATGAATGGCCAATATCGCTAACATCTAATATTGCGAAATTATTAGAGAAATTAATAAAACAACGTCTTATGCGTTTCGTTATTAAGAGTAAATTGTTGTCTTCTTCTCAATATGGTTTTATCGAAGGACGTAGTACGGAAGATGCGATAGCTCAAATTACAAAAAAAGCTTATTCTGCAGTCGACAACTCTGAGGCTAATATAGCTGTTTTCCTTGATTTGAAAAAAGCTTTTGATACAGTCAATCATGCTATATTATTGAGTAAACTCGAAAGATTGGGAATAAGAGGTATTGCCCTAAACCTTTTTAGAACGTATTTGAGCGATCGTACCCAACAAACACTATATGATAAACAAGAAAGCACACCTCAAGTCATAAATTGTGGTGTTTGTCAAGGAACTTCCTTGGGACCTATTTTATTCATTCTCTATATAAACGATCTTCTCACTGTACAAAACTTACACGGACATCTAATGTCATTTGCAGACGATACTGTTTTGTTCCTTAAAACTAAGTCTTGGACCCATTTAAAAAAGTTAGTTGAAAAAGATATGCAGATAATCAAGTGTTGGCTTGATAATAATCTATTATCAGTAAATATTAAGAAAACGAAATTTATTCACTTTACTTCCAATATTCAGGATACATTTAATGAATTTACAGTTCATAAAAGTAAATGTTGCAGAATAAATTGTTACTGCAGTGATCGGATAATAAAAGTAAATTCTATTAAATATCTAGGAATAACAATAGATCAGCACTTGAGGTGGGATATTCATATTAAAAATTTGTGTTCTAAACTAAGACAGTTTATTTATTTTATTAAAAAGCTAACCAACATTATCCCATACGGCAAATTAAAATTTTATTATTCATGCACTTGTACAATCATCAATTACTTATGGCTTAATTGGATGGGGAGGAGCTGCTAAGATATACATAAACAAAGTCATTACACTGCAGAAAAGAATTGTTAAAATAATGCTTCGTAAAAGTATTTTTTATCCTTCAAGTGGCTTATTCCAAGAAGCAAACATATCACACATTTTGCAATTATATTCATATGCAATATTAAAGTATGCATACAAAAATTCAAACGAACTTAATTTTATGAACCATAATTACAGTACTAGACATAAAGAACGCGCAATTGTGAATAAAGTCAGTAAAAGTATTGGACAAAAGTATTTTCTCTATTATGCCCCGAAAATTCATAATAAATTTAAAAAATATCTAGATGTTAACGATTTGACCCTTCAAAGAAATAATTATAAATTAAGAGCAAAACAATTTTTAAATGACATCGACTTAGATGATTTAAATTACATATTTTCGAGTTCATAAATGTGTTTAGTATATACGTAGTATTTAGATTCAAACTATTTTTTCGTTTCTTTTCAAGTACATTTCCTAAGTAAAACTAATCTACACTATTGTAATTTGTATTGTGATTTATAGTATAATATGTTAACTAACCTTTATTAATATAGAAAAATTTCGACATTATATTTATATCGAACTGATAAGTTTAAATTGTGTAACAGGATACCACACACAGACCTGTCTAAGTGGTGTAAGATCCATACATACTGTATAGATCCTAAATACCTATATAAAATTGTAAACTTTTTTTGTAATGTGTTTTACTTATTTAATAAAGGTAATAAATAAATAAATGGTTGGAAGAAGGAATCATTGAAGAGGTACCTGAAAAGGACGTCAGGGATATGGTACACTACTTGCCACATCGACCGGTTTTTAAAGAAAACTCAACTACTAAAGTACGACCGGTCTTTGACGCATCGGCAAAAGAAAAGGGTCATCCGTCATTGAATGACTGCCTTGAAAAAGGTAACAATTTTATTGAATTAATACCTCAATTATTACTAAAATTTCGGAAGGAACGTATAGGTATAACGTCCGATATAAGAAAGGCGTTCCTTCAAATTGAGGTTAACGAAAGAGACCGAGACTGTCTTCGTTTTCTGTGGAAAGATGATAATGGACTGGAAAAAATATTTCGCCACAAACGTGTTGTATTTGGTGTAAATGCGAGTCCTTTTTTATTAGGTGCGACAATCAAATTTCACTTAGAAAAGTATCTTGAGAATGAAGACAAAGAAAACGGAGTCTCTAAAGAAACAATTAATAGGTTGTTGACCAGTTTCTACGTGGATAATTGTATAACTAGTGTAGCCGATGACAATGCGGCTATTAAATTCAAAACAAGCAACGACTCCAATATGGTAGTCCTCTTAGGTCTATATTGGGATAAAACAGCAGATGTACTGACTATCAGTCCCCTTAAAGAATACACTTTGGAGCTAACGATAACCAAGAGGGTGATTCTATCTATAGCTCAACAAGTATTTGATCCTATCGGTTTTTCTTGTCCAGCGACTTTGTGTCCAAAATTATTGTTACAGGGTACCTGGCAAAAAGGAATAAGTTGGGATACTGAGCTTGACGAAGATACCAAATCTACATTCAAAAAATGGTTGGTTGAGTTACCACATCTGTATAAAATGAAGATACCTAGATGGATTCAAGCTGGAGAGGAAGAAAGTCGCAATATCAGTCTACATGTTTTTTGTGACGCTAGTGGACTAGCATACGCCACTGCTATCTTTCTAAGAGTAGAAGTAGGAAATGGAGTGAGGGTCCATCTGCTGCAAGCAAAAAGTAGGGTTGCTCCTTTAAAGAAGTTGTCTATACCAAGATTAGAACTATTAGCTGCAACTGTTGGCTCACGCTTGTTTGAAAGTATTAGGAAGAATTTTGCTGCAGCTAAAAGTTATTTTTGGTCCGATTCAACTACCGTTTTATCCTGGATAAGAAAAGAAGACCAGTGGGCTACTTTTGTCTGGAATAGAGTACAAGAGATTCGGAAGCTGACGACAACAGATTCTTGGCGATATGTACCGACATCGCAAAATCCAGCTGATTTGCCATCAAGGGGATGTTCACCCAAAACTTTAGCGGACTCTCGATGGTGGGAGGGTCCTAAATGGTTATACGATTCGCCAGAAACTTGGCCAGATATTACGCATGAAGAAAATGTCGAAGAAATCAACAAGGAACGGAAAAAGAATGTAGTAATCGTAAACATGAATACTGAAACGAAGCGTTTTTATGATTATTTTTCGAAGTATAGTAAAATTGTACAATTAATTGCATGGACTGGAAGATTTTGTTATAACTGTAGAAATAGGAAAAATCCATGGACGGGTGAACTTGTTGCGAACGAAATTGATTGGGCAGAAAGGAAACTTATCAATATTATTCAGACTGAGACTTTCACCAAAAATGATAAAAGACTTATTTCGTTGAATGTGTTCAAAGATGAAGATGGTCTACTGCGTCTCAATACAAGAATTACGAATCGGGAAGACGTGATATCATTTTTACAACCTTACGTTCTACCTGGTAAATATCCTGTGGTACAAAGGTTAGTTTATGATACACATTGTAGTTCATTACACGTAGGTGTTCAAGGCTTGATTAGTATTTTACGGGAACGATACTGGATAATTGGAGGACGGCGAACAATACGTTCAGTTGTCAAGAACTGTAAGATCTGTAAGAGATACAGTGAAAAGAACTTTGAAATAAACACACCGGCGTTACCTGGCGACAGAGTTAGAGATGCTGCTACGTTTGAGGTCACCGGAATAGATTATGCTGGTCCTCTATATTTGAAAGATGGAAAAAAAGGCATGGATCTGCATTTTCACATGCGCAGTGTACCGAGCAGTACATCTAGACTTGGTAACATCGCTCACAACCAATGATTTCATCAGCACGTTAAGAAGATTTGTGGCTCGACGAGGTAGACCTCGCACTATATATAGTGACAATGGCACTAATTTCTGTGGGACGGAAAATCTATTCAGTCAGTTGGATTGGAAACAAATTGGTACCTACAGTTCTGTTCAAAGAATTAATTGGAAGTTCATTCCTCCTTCCGCTCCTTGGTGGGGAGGATGGTGGGAGAGATTAATAGCAATTTTGAAGAGTCTGTTGAAACGAACTTTGGGGCGAGCCTGCTTAACCCAGCAAGAACTTTACACTTTACTATGCGACTGTGAAGCAGTAATTAATTCCAGACCGCTGACTTATGTGTCTTTTGATTCGCGTGATTTTAAGACTTTAACACCGGTTATGTTTTTAAGAGAACTTTCCGAAAGTGGCGTACCGGATTGTGACGCAATAGACTCAAATAAACTCACAAAACGTTATCAGTATCTGCAACGAGTTCGTGAGTGTTTGCGTAACAGATTTCGTACGGAATATTTGGGGCAGTTACGGCAGGTTTCACGTAACCGTAAAAAGTCTAGCAATATATCCGTTGGTGACATTGTGATGATCGGTAACGACAACATTAAACGTTTAGACTGGCCTAGAGCGCGCGTCATTGAAATTATGCCGGGAAAAGACAATAAAGTTCGGTTAGTGCGCGTAAAGACTGAACACGGGACTTTACTCAGACCAGTTCAGAAGCTGTATCCGCTGGAGATGGTGAACGACGTTTCAACGCTGGATGCCGAACCCGCTGTGACAACAGTGGAACCAGACAGTCCTGCTCCCGAAACAAGTGCTTCAGAGAACCCAGTGGACACAAGTGTCAATAAAGAGACAGGCCGAGTGTCTAAATATGGGCGTAAAATTAAAACGCCTGATAGATTTTCTTTTGTCAATTAGTTTATATAATTAATTTTGTGAGAACTTTCAATTTTGTTTGTGAATTTAAAGTTCTCAGGTGGGAGTGTGTTGCGAACATGAGATAGTGTGTATGGTTGCTATGGTTGTGTTCTGCATGTAAGATTGTATCTGTGGTTGCTGTGGTTCTGAATGTGTATGTTGCTATGGAAATAGATATAAAATATGTTTTTGACAGTCTTGTAAATTTTTGTTATTGTTTTTTGTAGTGTATTTTTAAATAGTGCTTTTTCTTGTAATAAATAATACGTATGCCCTGTGAATAATTCTTTTAGGTTTTGAACCTGCATGTAGTGGTGTGTACGCGGGTAGCGGACAGTTCTACTACAAATTCACTCTGCGCATGCTCCTGACGATAATAATATTTTTCAATCAATTGGTTCGGGGTAGGGAGGTACAGATTTACAGAACTTAAGACATACAAAATACCAGAAAAAGAAACGCATCCAGGTTTTCAAAATATATATATATATATATATACCTAACCGCACCCCCCAGAAAATCTCCGGCCCATCTTTGTAAGAAAGTTGGCAACCCTACGGCCATCCGTACACTGGTAGTCCTATCCTCTTCGTCTAACACTAGCTACCAGGTGGGTTACCCCGCTCAGATGAAACTTTTGTGCTTCGTCACAATATTTTACTGCTAAGTAAATAATAAGTGAGATATTTCAAGTGTATAAGCAGGGGTGTGCTGGAGCCGGCTCGCACAGGCTCGCGCGATCCGGTTGTTCAGATTTTAGAAAATCGGCGAGTTGGTTAATAAATTATTCCACGAGAAAAAGTTCAAATCGTTTTTCTGTTTTCGTTTAAACGCGGTATCTGTTGGTTTAGGTTCGGCTCCATTTTTATATTTTTAATTTTGACTTTACCTTGTCCTTGCTTTTTTTTTTTTTTCTTAGGGAGCCGGTTGTTGAATGTTTGGCAGCTCACCACTGCTTATAAGTAGTGTTCCCCATGGCCCCTCATATACTCACTTTATTAAAAAATACATTAAACAAAGAAGACATGTTACTTCATTCTAAATAAATTTTCTTATATACATTTTTGAAGTATAGTAAATAAATTGTGAAATATTTCAAGATTTTAGTATTAAGATATTTTCCAGTTAATCCCAAAATATTAATCCAATAGGCCAGAGTTTCTCAACCAAAAACGCACCGCGGACCAGTAAAATACATAATTTTCTAATGCGGACCACTAATAATAATTGTTGGTTCATTTTTTGCAAGACAACAAATATATTTAATGTGCTACTTAAATATATTTATTTTATTTGTAGAAAAGCACAGAAAGGTTACAGTAAATAAACAAAATATAAATTATTTACATAAAAAATGTGCTTAAAAAATAACAAAATAACTGCAAAAAACACATACAAAAACTTTCGCGGACCACTAAAATTTTTCTGTGGACCACTGGTGGTCCGCGGACCACCTGTTGAGAAACACTGCAATAGACCATATTAGTGCTACGTCACAAAATGGAATTCAGTGCTGCCGTCTCGCGGTTGGATTCCTTTTATATAATTAATATAAAATTAATATAAATTAAGTTTTCAAAGTAAGAAAATGATTCACATCAAAACTACAAGTCAATATTTATTTATTAAAATTCTTAATTTATGCATTATAATTTAATATGTCATTATTTTTGCAGAACAATATTATTTTGCAGGTTAATTTTGAAAATTTTACGTTAATAATCGTTATTATGGAAGTAACATACCAATAAGTGTGTATGCCATATCTAAATGGTTTGAAGGAACAATATGTTGTTTTTATTTTATCCATTATTGTTTTACATTTTCATCTGTCAAAAAACCAAAAAATTATATATATATATATATATAAAATATTTTATTGCCAGGCAATTAAAGTACAAATTTAAAAAAATAAAATTACATAGTGGTTATACATATGCCTAATTGTATTTCTATGTATTCAAGTATAAATATTTTATTATTTTTTAACAATAGTGTTTAATACTATGTTGCCACACACAATTAGTTACGCCGGGAAAAAGGGCAAAACCCAGCACTTTGTTACATATATTTGATGTTACAACAAAATATGCTTAACACGTTTGTGTTTGTACTTTTTATACTTCAGGCTACTTTTTGTGTAATTCCCTAATTCAGATATTAAACTATTTTCATGTATTGTACAATTATCAAAAAATTTTTTAGTCGCTTTCTGAATATATTCACTAATGGAGGCAATATTCAGTTCTTCGTGCATTGTCTTTAAAGGTGTCCATCTAGGGTATCTACCTATGATTCTTAGGCATTTATTTTGGATAATCTGAAGTGACTGAATATTGGCTTTACTAGTGTTGCTCCATACTGGCATGGCATATGTAAGAATTGGTCTTATACATACTTTATAGATGAGCAGTTTATTTTTTAAGCTTAGTTTAGAGTGTTTATTAAACATTGGGAACAGCTGACACATTGCTTGGAGTGCTTTGTTGCATGTTTCCTTTATATGTACGCTGTAATTTAATTTTTTGTCAAGGTTAATACCCAGGTATTTGACATTTTCGACCCATTCAATTTCTTCGTTTTTGATTTTTATTTTTGGAACGTTGTGCGGTCTACGTTTTGTTATCAATATTACTTTAGTTTTAATGGTATTTAGTTTAGTTTTCCACTTGTTAAAATGTTTTTCTATGTCGTGTGCGGCTTTTGTTAACCTGTTTGCTATTGTATCGAGTCTCCATGAACTAGTGTATACGGCAGAGTCGTCTGCAAAAAGAGCAATATCTGTGTTTTTACATTTAGGAATATCATTAATAAATAAGCTGTAAAGAATTGGGCCCAATATGGAGCCTTGCGGTACTCCGGCGTTGATTATTTTTAGATCTGATTGTGACTCTCGGATATGTACCGTGAATACGCGCTGATATAAATATGAATGAATTAGTTTAGTTACATACACTGGGAATTTATATTTTATTAATTTAAATATCAGACCGTTTTGCCACATCGTGTCAAAAGCTTTTTCGATGTCGAAAAGAGCAAGACCTGTATATTTATTACGGTTGAAAGCGTCTGTCGCAGCATCACATAACCGAACTAGCTGCGCAGTGGTTGAATGCTTGTGTCTAAATCCGAATTGTTCCGCTATTATTATATTATTTTCCATTATAAATTGGTTGATTCTACATTTCACTATTTTTTCTACTATTTTACTAAGGCCGGTTAGTAGACTGATGGGTCTATAATTTGCTGGTATATCTGATGGTTTTCCTGGTTTAGGGATTGGAACTAGTTTCGCGTGTTTAAATGTTTTTGGGAAATAGCATAATTCAAGGATTTTGTTAATAATGTGATTAAAAAGTTCTAGTGCCTTAAGTGGCATTTGTTTAATTGCGATATTAGGAATTCCATCTAGTCCGGGTGCTTTTCTGTTTTTGAGGGATTTAATATGAGTTTGTATTTCATTAACTGTGCACGGATCGATTAATTCTTTGTCAACATTTGTTAAGTTCATAAAGTACCAAAAAATTTGCAATTAAGAATGTAGCTGTAATAGTTACAATTTGGCGCAAAACAATACACCATTATCCATTATAAACCAAAATATTAATGATTACTTAGTGTTAATTAAATAAATACTAAAGATATTTCCATTTTCATATTATTTAAAAACGTAACCTATAAATATATCTTCGAATCTTTATTTATATATTTATAAAATCATTATTCTATAATATTAAGTATATGGACTGTATATATTAGTATATATTTATCAAACATATTTTTTGCTCCAAAATTGAAGATATTCATAAAATTAAGGTAACAAAAGTAATGTCACATGTATTTTAAACCAGTCAAAAACTTTCAAAGGACTCAGCTCTCAGATGGCAGCACAGTATGTGACGACACACTAATATGGTCTATTGAAAAAATTCATAAAACAAATAACATTGGTTTTCTTATTAAAAATAATTTTTGATATATACCCACTAATTTTATAAATAAAGATTTATATATTTATTTATTATTAACTGGAGAACCCATTCTTCGTACGGTTTTTGTAATATACATTTTTCAGACAGATGGGTGACGTTATAGATTTTTTTGATGAATATACCTACAAAACCCAAAAAGGACATCAAAGAACCTAACAGATGTAACGAGCAAAAAAAAGAAAATCTAATAAAGGAAAGAAATATATACATCATACATTCTTAAGTCACATAAATGCGCTTCGTCTAGTTTTGCTGGGCGTAAAGTCCATTTACCATAACTATGAAATGACGTCACAGTTGAAAAACTCACCTTGTTGCCAATTCGTAAACTGTCAAAAAAAGTTAGGTTATATTTAATAATATAATTTTGTGTCTCTTTCTATCTCATAAAAATTGAAGTGAGCTCGAAACAATAATGGGTGTGGCCTTTCATGTTTTTTCTCATTCCAATTTACATGTGTCAAAAAGAGATGGAAATTGCAAATTTTGTGTCTCTTTCTATCTCAAAGAAATTGAAGTGAGCTCGAAACAATAATGGGTGTGGCCTTTTATGTTTTTTCTCATTCTAATTTGCGTGTGTTAGATGGAGATGGATATTGCAAATTGTCTGTCTCTTTCTAACTCATATAAATTGAAAAGAGCTAGAAACAATAATGGGTGTGGCCTTTTATGTTTAAATAACGATTGAACAATCCAATTTCAAACTGACTTTAGTATGGCCTTTATTGAACAATTAAATGTGTTTTAAAATACAATTCTATATACAGTTTCTGATAAGCTTTCATTATTACATATAACAAGTTTCATAACTAGACTTAAATATATCAATATTATCCTCAATGAACTGTTGTCCTATTTTCAGGTCATAGACACATTTTGACGTATTTTCAACAACACATTGGGGTTCTTTCAACTGTTTTTCTCCCAAAAAAACTTGACAACCATACGTTATATTCTTATGGTTTAGCCATGATTTTAACTCTTCTAAACACGGGCACTGCCAAGGATTATTCCATATGGACATTTTTTTAACATGACTCAGTTTAGAAATTAATTCTGGCGCAATGTAAGTTAAATTATTATCATTGATTAGGAAATGTGTTATAATATTTTCGGATGAAATTATGTCTGGGTGTATTTCTGTCAGGTGGTTTTTGAATAATTGTAATACTTTCAGCTTTGTCAGTGCGAATGATCCCTTAGTTATAGTACGTAACTTATTTTCGTGCATATCTATATGTTCTAATTCTGGGCAACCAGAGAAAGACCTTTTATTTATTTCTTCAAACAGATTATTTTGCAGTGAGAGTTGATTAAGTGTCAATGATTTACCAAACAAATTGTCACATTCGAAATGACTTAGTTTGTTGTCACTTATATGTAGTTTCTCTAAACGTGTCATTCCAATAAAAGCATTTTCTTCAATTACATCAATATTATTGAATGAAACATCCAAATTTTTAATTCTTGTATTGGAGAATACGCCTTTTTTTATAATTGAAATTGAGTTAAATACAATATATAGTTCTTCGATATTTGGTAAATGTTTAAATGTTCCAGGTTCAATTTCATTAACTTGGGCACCATGTAATCCGATACGTTCGACAGGCAGGTTCTCAAATGTCCACGCTGAAACAAGAATAAAAAATGTATGTGAAGTGTGAATTTTAACACTTTTCAGGGTTTTGTAGGTATTTGATAAGTTTAAGAACACAACATAATGCTGGATGTATAGGAATATTTGTTATATATAGTAAAAAAGAATTTACTTGACAGATTGATCCATTGAGAACCGATAAAGAAATATATATCTATTTCACACAGTTTTTGTCGGTTTTTTGTTATATTATAATATGGTAACATCAACGTATGTCCCTTTGTATACACGCGCGGGCATTCAGCTCTGGGCGGTCACTAAAGGTGTAGTGGATGGGGTTTCACGTGTATTTCAGGACATTGTGTATTTCTTAAAAACTGTTCAACTCGGTAATTTTAAAATCAAAATAGATTATTTAAACATTCTGTTGTTTATATTTCATTTGTTCGCCCAAGTGTATGACAGTCAGCTCTTTGTTAAAGTATTCGTAATTCAATTTCTTTTAAATTTACACTACAACCAGCTCCATTCAACTTGGTAAACATAGAATACACCAGTGAAGGTTGATCATGCATTTCAGTTACAAAAAGAATTTTAAAATTGAATTTTGTTGTTTATTAAACGTTATAGGTCAGTTGTTTATTATTTACTCACAATTATCAAACTATTTTCAAAAATTACTTTCATATTATATTTCCCCTAATCTTTCTAAAAGTTTTATTTAAAGAATATATAAGCGGTTCAGTTTTGTAAGAACAAACTAAGAGGGAATTTTGTTTTCAATAGTTTGCACCTTTCAAGCTGTATGTCATGTTGGTATTAAAAAATGTCACTTTTTTAAAATGTCGATCCATTTGACACATGTCATAATGAAAAATGATATCTTAATTATAATGATCATAACCTTATGTTGATAAGGTTAGGTTAGGTAAGGTTAAAGTCGGTTAGGTTAAAGTCGGTTTTACAGCGTAAGGAATATTTTTAATTGACATTTAAAGTCAGTAACACACCATAAAAGTAACCAAAATAACCAGATCTAGTATCGGGTATCTCACGTGGATCGACATACACAACGCCCAAAGAACATAATAATCCGTTTCGTTTCGAGATTGAAGAGAGATGAAGTATTAGCGAAAGGACGTCAGCAACAGAAGAAAGGTTTTAGCTCGGCTGATCTTGGTTATAGACTTTCAAATTCAACTAAAATCTTCATTAATGAACATTTGTCCCAGCACAATAAATTATTATTAAGAAATGCTAAAATTAAAGCTAGCGAATTAAATTATAAATATGTCTGGGTAAGACACAGCAAAATATTTATTAGGAAAAATGATACGTCCCCAATAACTATAATTCTTAGAGAAGAAGATCTTTCTAAATTAGGTGCTTGATTCTTAAATCATTATTATTAATATTCGTATTTGTATAATCTGTATCGATGTCTCCCTTAATGTACTATCAGAATGTGTGTGGTCTTAAAACAAAAACAACATATTTTTATAATAACCTTATTCAAAGTAATTATGATATAATTATGTTAACTGAAACATGGCTAAATGTAAATATTTTTGACAATGAACTGTTCGATAATAGATATTCAATCTATAGATGTGACCGATTAAATTCAAACAAAAAAGACGGTGGTGGAGTCTTAGTAGCGATTTCAAAAAAATTAAATTCAAAACAAACAAATTATTCGCAAGGTGAATATGAATCTGTGTGGGTAACAGTTATAACAAATAATCACACCCAAACTAAACTGAACATTTGCTGCACTTATATTCCTCCAAATACAAAGAATCATATTTACGAAAAACATTTTAATAATATTACTGACATGGTTATTTCTCACCCAAACGATTCATTTTTACTTGTAGGAGATTATAATCTGCCCAACCTAATATGGTCACCGTCACAATCTTGCTTCATTATAGAAAATCCTAATAGCGCCACTGAAAAATTATTACAAAATATCATGTCTCTATGTGATATAGAACAATTTAACGGCATCCGTAATAAAAATAACAAAATATTAGACTTGGTTCTTTCCAATAACACTATTGAAGTAAGCACTTGTAATCACCCACTCTCAAAAATCGACACGCATCACCCAGTATTAGAGTTAACCCTAGACTTGCAACATCTAAATATTTTAAACAAAAATTCAAACCATTATCTTAATTACCACAAGGCTGACTATGAGGGAATTATCTATACTTTATCTTCAATAAATTGGCAAGAAGAACTAAGTGATGACAAGGTAAATAATATGCTCGACCATTTTTATAAAATATTATATAATATAATAGACAAATATGTACCATCAAAACTTAAAAAAGAGTCTAAATACCCTCACTGGTTCTCTACACCTCTCATAAAAGCTATTAAAGAAAAAAATAAGTATCATAAGAAATGGAAAATTTATAAAAATGAAGAATACTACAATACTTTTAATGTCTTACGTAAACGTGTAAAAATGTTGGTTACCGATTGTCATAATAAAAACATAAAAAATATCGAATCAAACATTAATACAAATCCTGTTTATTTCTGGAAACATGTCAAATCTAAAAAGGGTACTTCTTATATACCAAACCACATGTATTATAACAATATACACGCATCCAGTGGTGATGATATTTCTAATGTATTTGCTAACTTTTTTCAATCTGTTTATGTTAATAATAATTCAATTATGAATAAACAAAAAAACACTACTAATGCTAATTGCGTTTCAAAAAGTCTTAACTTTATAAATGTATCACAAGAAACTATTTTATCTGTATTAAGTAGTTTAGACACTAATAAGACATCAGGTCCTGACAACATTCATCCTATTTTTATTAAAACGTGTGCTTACTATTTAGTTGAACCTTTGGAAATAATTTTTAATACCTCTTTAAAAGAAGGTATATTCCCGGACATCTGGAAATGTACCTACATAACGCCTATTCATAAGAGCGGCGACAAGGAAAATATCAAAAATTACAGACCCATATCAAAATTATGTGCAATAGCCAAAGTATTTGAAAAGTGTCTCCTAGATAAATTAAATTATCATTTTGATAATATTATCATTCCAGAACAACATGGTTTCGTTAAATCAAAATCCACTTTGTTAAATCTACTTACATTCACTGAATATGTAAATAAATGCTTTAGCAAGTTCCAACAAGTAGACACCGTCTATACTGATTTTTCGAAAGCTTTCGATAGAGTCAATCATGATATTCTCATTCAAAAACTATTCAACTGTGGAATCCACGGAACGCTACTTAGATGGCTTGACTCCTACATTCGAAACCGGATCTTATCAGTGGTTGTTAACGGATTTAAATCTAGAACTTATGAAGCCACTTCCGGTGTGCCTCAAGGGTCCCACCTGGGTCCTTTACTTTTTATTTGTTATATAAACGATATAGGTCAGGTTTTCGAAAACTGCGAATTTTTACTTTTTGCAGATGACCTTAAAATTTTTAAGAGTATCGACTCACAGGTAGATTGTCATTATTTGCAAAATGACATGAATACATTTTATAAATATTGTGCCGAAAATTGTCTCTCCCTCAATGTGGATAAGTGCTATGCTATGACTTTTACAAGGAAACGTGATAGTATATTATATCCCTACAAATTAAATAACGATACAATAAAAAAAGTTGATCTTACGAAAGATCTAGGTGTTATGTTAGATACTAAGCTTCGTTTCGATCAGCACATAGATTATATCATAAATAAATCTTATAGAATGCTAGGTTTTGTTTTAAGACAAAGTTTTAACTTCACCAATTCCAAAACACTGTTGACCCTGTACAACAGTCTTATTAGACCCAACCTGGAATACTGTACACCAATCTGGAACCCTTTGTACTATAAATATATCTACAGCATAGAGCAAATACAAATTAAATATATGAGGTATTTTGCTCGAAAACAAAACTTAACTTTCCATTCATCAACCTATCATTCATTTTTAAACGATTTAAATTACAGTACGCTTGAAACTAGAAGAACAAAAAATGATATGATCTTATTACATAAAATTATTAATAGTTTAATAGATGTTCAACCATTTATTTCAAATATAAACATATTAGTACCTCAAAGAAATACTAGATCAAAAAATACATTTTACATTAATAACTGCAATACAAACTACTGTCAAAATTCACCTCTATACCGATGCATGTCAGTCTTTAATGAGAAATTTAATGCTATAGACATATTTAATGGTTCACTTCCAGAGTTTAAATTGAAAATGAATATTATGTTAAACATTACACGTTAAATAAAATAAAAATTGTTTCATATTGTATTATTATATTGTTATCATATTGTATATGTAATTATAACAACACATTTATTTATATCATCTGATACATTGTACTAATATTCTGTAGATATCTGTAATTGGCCACTCACTGGCTGTTGATGTCTTAAATAAATAAATAAATAAATATAAATAAATATAGTGTGTTCTTACAAAAGTGAACAACTTATATGCATTTAATATGACAAAATTTACAAAAAATAATATTTTTTAGGTTATCACACATATACTGTCTTGTCAAATTAACCTCCCACCACTAGATGGAAGACAGGATGTCAAGTGAAACAAATTGTATCTCTTTCTCTATTTCTAGCTTTGTCTGTGAACAAATGATATGGCTATATTCAAAAATGGAAATTGTATTGCTATAGTTCTCTCCCATTGAACCATATGCTTTAATTAACCGTTATCTGTCAACTAAAGTGTCCTTTACTATATCACATCAAAATCAAGAGTTTTTTGATAATCATTCTTATTCATTATTTGAATTCCATTTTTTATTTTTTTTTAAAAAAATTTAAATAATTTGCGAAAACAGTTGCGAAGAAATCCGTAAAATTATTAATCATAATTTAGCAATGAATTACAAAAATAATTAATTTTGTCAAAAATACAAAAATTGCATTATTTTCCGAATTTTGATCGACAATTCCTCTCGTACGTTTCCGGCTCAGATCAATGTACATTAATTAGATTTTTAGTTTAACCCCTCCAATTTTGGGAAAAAATCGTATTAATATATATATATATATATATACAGTGGTACCGTGACTTACGAGTGTACCAACTAAAGAGTTTTTCGAGATACCGTCCGTCGAGCCGTCCCTCGGCCGATGTTTTGATTTGAGTCGAGAGCTAAAATTCGAATTACGAGCGGAGGAGGTTATCTCTACAAGTGAGATGAACGAAATGTTGGGAATGTGGGAGAATGTTTCAGACTTTATTCAAAAGAAACACCAGAATAAGTTACAACTTGGCGTTCGACGACGCTATTTAATGACACTTGCCGAACTCATTTCAGAAACATTGTGAAAGGGAGGATGAAACATACCTTATTGGACAGGCTTAGAATAACATTCCAACTCTTGTGTTAGAATATTAACTTTCTGTAGTCAAAATTAGTTTTAGACCATGGACCTCCTCCGAGTACGCCAGTGCCAAATAACGGGACCATACAGAATCCGTAGTAACGTTTGTAAATTTAGGTCCTATATTTACGAAGGTCATAGAAAAAAAATGAATTCCAGGTCGGTGGTTTTTTTACAGTTACGGGAGATAATGTTGTATAGATCAGTGTTACTCAACAGGTGGTCCGCAGAAAAATTTTAGTAGTCCGCGAAAGTTTTTGTATATGTTTTTTTGCGGTATTTTTGCTATTTTTTATGCACATTTTATGTAAATAATTTATATTTTGTTTATTTTCTGTAAACTTTCTGTGATTTTCTACAAATAAAATAAATGTATTTAGTAGCACATTAAATGTATTTGTTTTCTTGCAATAAATGAACAAAAAATTATTATTAGTGGTCCACGTTAGAAAATTATATATTTTACTGGTCCGCGGTGCGTTTTTAGTTGAGAAACACTGGTATAGATGGTTTAAAATAAAAAGGAAATCTCGCGCAGCTAAAGTGGTGGGGAAGCGTTGTACTAAGCGTTATGAAAATTTATACTCTATTTTGATGTTTCTATGTATTTTCTAAAAACATTGTACAGTTGTAAGAAAATAAATTATATAGAAAAAACATGCATTATAACATACAGTCTATTCCAAACGATTAGGCGGAACTAACTGGAAATTTCATTTTTGTAAGTTGTAATTAGCTATTTTTTTATATATTGAAGTTGGCTTTTCCTGAACAAAATGATCAAAAGCTTCAATCAATTGGTTAAAGTAACTAGAATTGAAAATCTAGTTCCACCTAAACCAATGGAACAGACTTTATTATATGTATTATATGTGTTATTACAATTTAAAAACAAACTTTAATATAAAAGAAAAAATTATATTGTTACTCAACATTAAAAATTAAAAACAATATTACGCTAAAATTCGTAGTTTTAGGCAATAAAATGTAAAAATTAGTTAAAATAAGCAAAAAGGCAAAAATTTATTTGCATATAATGATAAAAAATTGTGTGAAATGCACTTATTTTTAATTTCAGTGCAATCCTATTGAAGATAGGCAAATGCCTAAAAATCCCGTCTCTAATAATGTATGTATGCCGATGGGTAGAGCCCTGTGCGGATACGTTTTTTTTGTATCCGCATCCGATCCGTATCCGCATAGACAGGATCCTCATCCGATCCGCATCCGCAGCTTTTGTAAATATAAATATCCGCATCCGATCCGCATCCATAAACATAGCCGCACAGGATTTGCTGTCAGTTTGGAAATAATTAACATATTTCGCTTTATTTGCTACATCGCTGCTTTAAAACACTACTGAATATTTTTAAATTTTATCACATTGCATATTACTGAGTCTAGGAATATGTTTTCTATCTAAGATCGTGCTGAGATTATATAGATTAAAAAATAAAATTGGAAATTATTCGACTTAAACCAAATTTATATAACATGTAAAACTTTAAACAGCAATCTCAGAAACTTAGTTTTTTAAGATATCTCACTACTGTTTTAGAGCAGCGATATTTAGAAATAATTAAACAGATTAATTTATCACATTTATGACCAATAAATAACAAGGAAAGTCCTATAAGATCACCAAATTAAAAAAAATAAGTTCTTAATAATAAAACTAAATTCTTAAATTCATCATATTATTAAAAGATGAAAGTTATATGACGATTTAAAGAATATTAAGACATTTTTATTTTTTTAAATTTGATATGTGATTCATATGGTTTTAAATGTAGGAAAGTACCATGGTTAGTTTTTACTAATGTTTCAAAAAATGCAAAATAAGGCGATAAATTACATAATTATTTATAAATTAATAAACTGGCAATAAATCTGGCAAGAAATTGTGGTATCTACGACTGTTATATAAACTCTACTATATTTAACTATTTAAGTAAGAGTAAAGTAGATCTTTATGAGAAAACTAAAAAATAAAAATAAATAAAAAGTGCCGTAACGTATTAGTATTTCACTCTTGCCATAAGCACAATACAAATGCCACCGATACATTTTTAGGGTTCTAAACGCGTCTTCCGTTGGAAGAGACATCCAACCGCAAATTTTATGTTCACGCGAATATTACGGATAAGCGGATATGATATATAATCCGCATCCGCACGATATAAATAATAATTTATCCGCATCCGCAGAAAAATGGCGGATATCCGTGGATTTGCAGGGCTCTACCGATGGACACCAAAAGTCTGTACTATCCTTTATTATTATTAAATAACTAAACATCACATTTCTCTTCATTTCTCACTTTGATACAACTTTTTTCAAATATAATAATAATTTGTCTCACCTTTTATTACAGGTAGTTCATTTTTTGTGAATTCCAGTCGCTCAAGATGGTCTAATCCATTGAATGCACCTTTCTCTATTTTATTTATACTGTCCATAAACGTTAATTGAGTAATAAAAGGATGTTTCTTAAATGATTCTGTGCGTAGTGTTGAGTAAGGTCCATGTGGGCCGATTAACAACGTTGTGAAATTCCAGGGATTATCACTTGTGATTAAATTCTCATACGACCAACAAGTAAGACTATTTTCTCTTCCAACATAAACACAGCTCGAAAAAATATTAAATAAAGATAATATCAGATACTGCATTTCGCGAATATTCCGTTAATACTTTATTCTGTAACGAAACTTGTTTAACTAAACTTAGGTTTCTTGAGTGTTATTTGATTATTTACAATATATATATATATATATAAGGTATATATATAAAAATGTAAAGTAAAAATAAAAAGGCAATATTCAGAGATAACCAGTGGCGGCCTTACATTAAATTCTAGAAGAATACAAAATAAAGACTGTTAAGTACCGAATGTATTTAAGCATTGTTTTAAATCTAATTAAAATTGATTTCTGTGTTACAAATTCAAATCAAAACTTTCTTCTACTATTTTTGTATAAGCATGATATATGTATGACATTTCTTCTATTATACATATATAAAAGCCCAAATTTCTTTCTTAATGTAACGCTAAGTTCCTGGGTACTAGCGGGTGTTGCTGCATGCGGACGGTCACGAACTGAGTGGTAGGAACGGGAACGACGTAACTCGACAAAGCAGCTGGCTTACCAGAGCTCTCAAGTCAGTCCGATACTAATTTTTAAAGGATATGCATTGAGCGGCTTTTTAGGTTTTCCTAGGTATTATCAGAAAGAGCTATACCATTTATGTCCAGCACATGGCCCGCGAGCCGTATCTGGCTCGATACTAAATTTTAGGATTTCTTAGGTATAATCAAGAAACGTTTTTGTTTTGTTATTATACGCAGAATCATGCAAATTTAATTAATTGATACCTGCTTATATTGATTTTTATTCGATATAGTTATATTTATATTTTGTTTTGATCGCAAGATGGAAGGAAACTCCGCCGAAACTTAATTTTGAACAGGACGAGACCATGTTTGAAAAATTGATCTGAAGTGTGAATTTTCACTCATTTCAGGATTTTGTAGGTATTACATAAATAAGCGTAAGAAACCAATAGGATGGTGAAGGAATAGGACAATATTCTTTTTCTATAATCACACCAAAATTAATAGTTTTTTGATAATCACTTTTATTTGTTGGTTTGAGAATATACTTTAGTACATGCAAGCTTCCATTTATTATTTTTTTGAAACTAAATTTTAAACATAATTATTTGCGATACAAAAAAAATCGTTATTTTTCGAAAAACTAATCTTATCAAAAATTTCTGTTTTTCAGATTTTTAGATCAATCCTTCTGGAAGATAGGGAAGAAATAATTTAAAAAAATAAAAATTCACTTGTTTATCTACGCATTAAGGTTCCATTTGATTCCCACTCAAATTTTTAAAACTTATAATACATATTTGTTTATATTTATCTCGTGATGTGAATTTTGAACTCTCAGTATTTCATCTCTCAGCATGCCATATTTTAACGTTCTATTTTCAGCCGTTTGGGTACAATATATCGTACAGACAGATATATCGTACATACAGATATGATTCTGATGATTTTGTAAAAACTATAAACTTTAAATAAAAACATATAATTTTTCCCAATTAATGTACCTAGTGTAAGACTCTTGCTATTTTCAAGACTTACAATTGGTGACCCCGACGTGATCTGAACACGCAACCTTCTATTTTAAGATTTCACCGACAGCTCAAAGCGTCGCTAAAATCTGAAAATAGTCCGAATATGTAGCTAACAAATCTACCATTGGTGCTTTTAAGTATTAGAACTACCTTAAAAAGTGATGTAGAATTTAGTCCTGTAGAATTAGTTTATGGTACAACATTAAAATTACCTGGTCAATTCTTTACCACGCAAAATTTTTCTGAAATCTGTGATTTAAATTTACCAGAATATTTACGTAAGTTAAAAACTTGCATGAATAACATTCATGCAATACCGCATAGATTTTCCAGTAGAAAAGCTTTCGTTCCGCGTGATATTTACACTTGTAAATACGTTTTTGTTAGAAATGATAAAATTAAAAAATCATTAGAGAGACCTTACGATGGCCCATTTAAGGTTATAGAACGCCATACAAAATATTTTAAGGTGCAATTATCTGATAGAATCGACACTGTTTCGATTGATCGTTTAAAACCGGCGTATGTAGACGAAAATTACATGATAACCTCAGCGTTTGTCTCAACACGAGCAAAATTTAAGCGTGTTACATTTTCTTCTCATATTGAGTTCATAAAATAATTTAGGAGGGGGAGTACCTGTAGCAGTTATCAAGTAGCTTCAATGAAGTTTGAAGTTACTTGGTTACCAGAAAAATATAAGCATTATGATTCTGATGTGTTTGTAAAAACTATAAACTTTAAATAAAAACATATTTGTGTAATAAAATCGTATTTATACTTAACATTAATACTAATATATTCTGACTAATAATCTCTTAAGGAGAATAAAGAAGAATAAATAAATTTTATATTTGTATTTTTTTTTTTTTTATTTAGAAGAAAATAAGGCACATCAACTGCTAAGGTCATTAGTGCCTAGGTACAATTGTTTACATTTTAACATCAATTTGGAAAAGAAAAACATGGTATAAATACATAAATAACAGTCTTAGGATGCACTATTTAACACTTATATTGCACTGAACAGTTTAGAATCTTTTACAAATTCAATTAGATTTCTCAATTGTGCCATATTGTTTCCTAGGGCTACTTTTGGGTCGTCACTTATATTATGTTTCTGCCTATGTAGGGAGAATTTCCGACATCGGAACAAGTGGTCGACGGTGACAGGGGTGTCACATATATCACATAGGGGTTGTTCTCGTCGCTCAAAAAGATGTTGGTGTGAAAAGTTTGTGTGACCGATTCGCATCCTTGTGATGGCCACTTGTTCGTTACGGCTGAAGGGAGTGGTCCATTGCTTGGTGTCGGGTTTAATTGTTCTCAACTTATTGTTGATGGTATTGTCCCATTCTAGATTCCAGTCCTTTTTTATAAATTTTTTGATATGAGATTTTATATCTTCTGGCGGTATTGGGAGAGTAATTGGGGGTAGGTTTGTGGCATCTTTGGCTGCTTTATCTGCCTGATCGTTCCCTGATAGTCCTATGTGCGATGGAATCCATACTATTGAAATGGCTTTTCCTGATGAGATGGCCTGGTGAAAATTTTGTTGCGTAGTCTGGTGGATGGCACATGTTGGGGACATATCCTGAAGTGCTTGAACTGAGCTGAGGGAATCTGTGAAGATGACATATTTTCTTGGTGTTAGCTCTAATTTTATCATTTCTGATGCTTTTAAGATGCTGTATGCTTCAGCGGTGTAGTTACTTGCTGGGTCGGGGAGGCGGAATTTTTCAGTGGTTTCCTCGCAGATGTAAGCAGATCCTGTTTTGTTGTTCCAATGTGAGCCATCTGTATATATTTTCTTGTACCCAGAGTATTTGTCCTCAAGTTCTAAGCATTTTTGCTTGAATAATTGTACAGGGGTGTCGATCTTCTTGAAACGGCTGAGTTGAAGGTTGTATGCAGGCTGTTGTATAGTCCAAGGGGCAACTGTATGGTGTGATTTCTTGCTTATATTGGGAATGGTGAAATTCCAGTTTTTTAAAGAATCTGTGGCTATTGTTTGTATTGCTGAGGTTATGGCGGTGGACGTACTGGCCGGGTTTGTAAAGAGATTGGAATGGAATGGGATATTAGGGTTAGTGGCCGCATTTATTATGTATGAGAAGGTTAATTGTTGTCTTCTATAATTTAATGGCATTTCACCAGTCTCTATGTGTAGACTTAGAGTGGGGCTGGTTCTGTAGGCGCCAGAAGCTATTCTTAAGGCACAATTTTGAATTGAGTCTAGTTTTTTTAAGTGAGTTGTTTTGGCTGAGTTATAACTGATGCAACAATAATCTAGTTTAGACCTGATTAGTGATTTATAGATGTTTAGAAGGATTTCTTTTTGAGCTCCCCATTTGAGGTGTCCTAATACTTTGATGATATTTAGTCGTTGTGTGCATTCTTTCCTGAGGTAGGATATGTGTTCAGACCAGTTTAGCTTTCGATCAAAAATGACTCCCAAGAATCTTATTTAATTTACAAACTCAATCTTTTTGCCATATAGTTCTAGAAGTGGAGCTGCGCTGTAGTGTTTTTTGGAAAAATTTATTGCTCTTGTTTTATTGACGAAGAAAGAAAATCCTGTAGATTTTGCCCATTCGGTTAATTGATCGATTGTACTTTGGAGCCTTCTGGCTATGCTGTCGGTATTTTTGCCTCTATAATAAACAACCAAGTCGTCAGCGTAAAGACAAGCTTGAACGTATGGCGGGATATAATTTGTGACCTCGTTCATTGCTATTAAAAATAAGGTGACGCTGAGTATTTCACCTTGTGGGATGCCATTTTGTTGCGTTTTCTCCTCTGACAAACAACCGTTGGTTCTTACAATGAAAGTTCTTTCGGAGAAGAAGTTCTTTATAAATCCAAGGATGTTGCCGTTTAGACCCATTTTCTTTAGACTTTTTAGAATGTAGTACTTCCACGTAGTATCGTACGCCTTTTCTATATCGAAAAAGACGGCGATAAGGTTTTGCTTGTGAGCGAAGGCTTTTTGTGCTTCTGTTGTAAGAGTGACTACGTGATCAGTCGTTGACCTTCCTTGACGGAAACCACTTTGAATATTTGTTAAAAGGTTTTTAGATTCCAGGTACCAA
Source organism: Liopterus haemorrhoidalis (assembly GCA_963971575.1). Classification (NCBI taxonomy): domain Eukaryota; kingdom Metazoa; phylum Arthropoda; class Insecta; order Coleoptera; family Dytiscidae; genus Liopterus; species Liopterus haemorrhoidalis. The sequence continues at coordinate 34,313,232 of OZ020618.1, forward strand.
ACCAGTCTTTTATTCACCATTTTCTGCAGTAGTTTGTTCAGACAGTTAGAAATTGCAATTGGGCGGTAGCTATTTACATCAGTTTTGTTTTTGTTAGGTTTCAGGATTGGTATTGTTATGACTTTTTTCCATTGTAAAGGATATTCTTGATTTTGCCAGATAATGTTGTAAATTTTTAATAAAATGTTAGTGGTTTCTTGCGGTAGGTGTTTTATCATTTCAAATGTGATGGTATCAGGACCTGGACAGCGGTGATCTTTGAGTTCTTTAATGCACAATATTAGCTCTCTTGCGGTGAACGGTTCATTTATTGGTGACGGGTCTTCTTCGATTATTATTTTTTCCTGTTCGCATCTGTTTTTATACTCGAGGAATGATTGGCTATAATTGTGGTCGCTTGATTTTAATTCGAAATTCTTCGCTATTGCTTCGGTGATTTCTTGAGAGTCTGATGTGATGGCTTGATTTATTTCTATTGCTGGTATGTTATGATAAGTTTTAACTCCTTTTATTTTTCGAATTTTTTCCCAGACTTTCTGTGGTGGGGTACTAGAGGTGATAGATGACATGTATTGTTTCCAAGAGTTTTGTTTGGCTTGAATGATGGTTCTTCTTGCTATGGCTCTGGCCTTTTTTAATTTGAATAAGTCTTCTATAGCTCTGGTCTTTTTATATTTATTGTAGGCATTTTTGTTTTCTCTGGTAGCATTTGCACAATCTTTACTCCACCAAGGTACTTGTTTTTTCGTATTGTTTCCAACGTTCTGCTGTTTTATTGATTCTTTTGCCGCTTCTATTATTTTGCTGGTGAATATTGATACTATTTGATTAATATTTTGAGTTTCGAGTTCTGGAAGTGATTCAATTTTAGCTTGGTTGTGAAATAGTTCCCAGTCCGCCTTGTGCATTTGCCAGTGAGGTAAGTTGCCTGTGAAGGTTTCAGCTGAATGTGAGAGAAAATTTATTTTTATCGGGAAGTGGTTGCATCCTTGATAGTGTTGTTCAACCTCCCAGGTTAAATCAGGGGCTATAGATGCTGAGCATAGGGACAAATCAATGCTTGAAAAACCACCTGTTCTGGGACAAAAATGGGTTGGAGAGCCGTCATTTAAGAGTGCTATTTGATCATTTATTAAATTTTCTACTATTCGGCCTCTTCTGTTAGTGGAATTTGACCCCCACAATTCATTGTGACTATTGAAGTCCCCTACAATTATGAATGGGCTGGGCAGCTGTTGTAGTAAAGTGTTTATTTCTTGTAGAGTAAAAGGTCTATCAGGTGGTAAGTACAGACTACATATTGAAATTTTCTGGTTAATGTATACTGAGATGGCAACAGCTTCCAGTTCAGTTTGCAGAAATATTTCTTCAAAGTGAAAATTATTTTTGGCAAGAATGGCTACCCCACCGCTTGCATTACCAGCGTTTAGTCTGTTTTTCTGAAAAGAAGTGTAGCCTTTAAAGTTACATTTTTGATGTGGCGTAAAACGAGTTTCCTGAATACAAATGAGAATGGGTTGAAACTGGGCTGTTATTAGCTGCAGTTCGGCTAAATGGGAATAAAACCCATTACTGTTCCACTGGATTAACGCCATTTTCATTTGCTGGTTTTGTGTTTTCAGCCTGCGAGAGTGTAGGCACGGTCTTCTCAAGTTCGTCGTGAATTTGTTGTTTTACCTTTGTAACTAGTCTGGTGAAGCGGTGTTTTGTTTTACTCAGGTCCAAAAATTTATACAGTTCACTGATAGATACTAAGAGTTGTTGGACATTTGGATTGTACTCCCGGGCGAGTTTTAACTGGTCGGAAGTACCCTGTGCATTTTCAATAAATTCTTCTAGTTGGTCGAGTGTCACACAATATTTTTGTGAATTTATTTCCATTTCATGTTTAAGTTTGAGTTCCTGTTGAAATAAATCGTGGGTCGACATATCCGGTTTGCCGCTTGGACTTAATGATCTATTATTAATTTTCTTGTATTTCTTTTTTGATTTTTGTGAACTTTTCATGTTTGCTGTTTCATTTGATAATGTCGATGTTGATGGGATTTGTTCATTTGCATCAGTATATTTGCATATTATATTCTGCGGAATTTGGAGATGGTGGTCTTTTTAGGGGATTTGAAATTTCAGCCGGATTTTGTTTTATTGACAGGTTTTGATTATTGGTGGGTTTGTTTTTATTTGGGGGGGAATCGGTTGAGACTTGTAGATCATTTACTGGTGTTGGTTCAAGACTGGATACATTTTCGTTTGTAGTGGCTGGGTCAGCACGCGTTGGGGCGATATTTTGCGGGCGTTGGGCTTCGGAGTTTTCGCTTTCTTGTATTGGTATATTTGTGACGGTTCTTGCTTTATTTTGATCTGTCTGCGAGTTTTGTGTGGGAGATACGGTTTGTGGTACGACTGTAGTTGAGTTTTTTGGTGTTGGTTCGTTGGTTGTAGATGTGTAGGGACAGTTGTTTGCAACGTGCCCTTCATTTTTACATATAAAGCACTGCATATTGTCTGATGTAAGGAAGATACGTTGCTGGCGTTCTTTGTGTTTAATTATTAATGTATTTGGTACGGGGCTTCGTTCATCTGGATAAATGTACACTTGTCTTCTAAAACTTAATAAGTGACCATATTGTGCGTCCGGCATAGATGCTTTTAAAAAGTGTGTAGGTGAAGCCAATCTAATGTTATGACTTTTTAGTGCGTCTTCAATTACATAGTGAGGTACTGATGGGAAGGCATTTGAGATGCTTATCCGTTTAGTTGGTTCAATTATAGGGCGTATAGATAAAGGTTTGTTGTCTATTTTAAAATTATTTTTGTTCTTCATAACATTTTCAAATATTTCTTTTGTTGCTAAATAAAGATGGACCTGGTTGTAGATTCTAGAGGCAAAAATTATATTTTTTGGGCCGACGAAATTTCCAATTTCACGAATTAGATCATTTTTATGGACTCCTGGAATTGATGCAATTATTATGCCTTGTTCGTCTTCCGGAAAATTGATGGCAACCTTTTTCCTATTTGCATTATTTATGTTCCTTTTGACGGTGTCAGCGAAGCTAGGTGTTTGCATTTGAGATGTTGTTGGTTGTGAATTTTCATTAGTATTTAGTGAAAAATCCATTGTTGAAACGTTTTATTTTATTTTATTTATTCTTTAAAGAAATAATATATTATATCACGAAAACACGTTATAAGACGTATTTATCTAAAATATGTGAAATAAATATCATTCAGAAACTAAGGTGGCCAGTTCGTGCGAGCCTGGCATTGTCTGATTGCCGGTCCCCGAGTCGTGCAGATATCTGACGACGGGGGACTTGTTGTGGCTTCTTATCAATAGGTGCCAATGAGTGTTTTGAATAGATATATTCCTCGTGTTAAATTAAAAATAAATGAATTTTTGGTTAATTTGTTGTATATGTAGTTTTTAAAAAAGTGGCCACTAAGTGATGGGAATAATATTTGGTGTGCTGTAAGGTAGGTTTAGGTTAGATTTTAGCATAAAAAAGTGAAGTAACAAACAATATTTACCACATTTTCGGCCAGAATTTCACCACACGACACTAACGTTTACGGTACACTTTCTGTCATCATTTTTATTTTAATATCTATTCTAATTCGTAATTGTAATTTTATTGTTATTAACTATTATTATGTATTTTATATGTAACTTATATTATTATTGCTATATTATTTCATTGTATACATCACTGGTTAATAGTCAGTGCAACTAAGACCAATAAATACTAATTAAAAAAAAAAAAACATAATTTTTCCCATTTAATGTAGTGTAAGACTCTTGCTATTTTCAAGACTTACAGACACATGAGTGACGTTATAAGGGTTTTTTGGTGGCCATTCTTACAAAACCCTAAAAATCGATGCTAAATTTGATCTATAATTTGTTACTAATTTTATTTCAGATTGTTAGTTTTCTATAAGAAACTTGTAATCACTGAGCGTTATAAGCAGCGTTAATCATTCTTAGAAGATTATATTATTTTTTCTTTAAGTATCTTGTTCAAGTAAATAACACGCTAAAACCAGGTTTAGACTGAACGCACGACGTTGCACTGATCTGTATTTATAGATAATTTTAATACTTTGGGCAAAACGATCAGTGCCCGAAATATTTGGATATGTTCCATTGTGCTTGGGATAATGATGGATGAACATTGTTGATTGTGCGCAGAGCTCTGTGTTACGCTCAGTTATGAAAATGCCCAGAGAAACGGAATCCCAAAAACCGTCTCACAGTAAAACATAAAATAGAAAACGATATACCGCTTATCGAGTAGATCAAACAATACCGTTGTCATTGTTTGATCTACTATCCAGAATAACAAAAAGGAAAACGTATCCTGAAAACCGCCTGATGAGAGAGAGAAAAAAGAGGACGTTATCCGAAAAAACGCCTGATGAACAATACAAAAAAACAAAATGAAAAACTTTATTCCGAAATGCATGAGCAAAAACAAAAAGGAAAACAATATTCCGTCTGACAAACAAAATAAATAATAAATAAGGAAAATGATGTCCCAGAGACCGCTTGATGAGCAAAAATAAAAAAGCAAACGGTATCTCGAAAGCTGTCTGACTAGCAAAAACAAAACGAAAAACGTTATTTCCAAAACCACCTGACGAACAAACAAACAGGAAAACGGTATCCTGAAAACCGCTTAACGAGCAAAAACAAAAAGGAAACGGGTATCCCGAAAACTTCTTGATGAACAAAAAAAAAGAAATAAGGTATTCCAAAGTTTCCCGACGAACACAAAAAAATCTAAGTGTTGTTTTCGTGCCCTCGTACCATGGCGCCCTGAACCTGTGCCCTTTCGCCTCTATCTTTCTCTACTTCTGCTTGTATTTCGTCCAAATTAAGCACACTAAAACAAGCTTTTTTTTTTTTTTTTGATACACCGATAGTAAAAGTATTGAGTGCGACTCGGGCGCCTCTTTTAAGGGCAGCCAGAGCCGCAGAAAGGAAAACTTGTGTTAGGGGCAGAGCCGCAGCAATGTTTCTTTCAAAAAAGATCCTTACCTCTCAAAATCCAAGTGATGAGCAAAAAGAAGATCCTCGCCCATAATTTGCGCCCCCTACAAAAGGCGTCAGCGCCCCTTCCCTTAGTGCGCACGGGGCCTTCGCCCCCTCCGCCCCCTCAAATAAATAGGATAAAAGATCTGTTAAAAGGCGAAAAATTGAACAGACAGGGTGATGGTAAGAGGCTGTAAAGCGGCCAATAACCATCGAATATCACAGGTCAACTATAAAACACATTAAAATAAGGTGCAAGACTTCACACATAATTTCAGGGTTTCGCAGATATATAATAAGTGAAGGCAGCATGCTGAGTGTGTAGGACAAATTTTGTTTTGTAGTAATCAGGGCAAAATGAACGATATTTTTAAAATAATTTATCATCTGTTAATCTAAGAGCTTTAAAACCAATTTTATGTTAAAACATTTTTTTGTTAATTTTAATTCGAATACCTAACACCATTATTTAGGTTTGTGAATATGTTCTGTATTGTTTTTTATATAGCAAGGTTCATTAAGATTTTGAAAATGCGCCTATGGCTTCCATTGGTTGTTTTAAGTCATATGATCCGCCCCTGTGGTTTTGTATACATGTCACATAGAATGAAAATATAACTCCAACAATTCCAACTTGTTATTAAATTTACGCTCTTAAAAATTAAATGCAACATTTGCCAAAATATAACTAGAATTTTGACAAAATAATTTAAACAAAATAAAAATGGAAAAAAAGCAAAAAATAATATTGTCTCCTCTGCCCGGGAGCGAACCTTAGTTTGCTGCGTAGCAAGCGAGCAGGCTAACCATTAGACCAGGATACGCCTCCTAGTATAGTGTGTTACATAACTATAACTTTTGTACATCGTCAACCAAAAAAACACAAAAAATGCGTTATTTTCCGAAAACATAATCTGATCAAAAATTCCTGTTGTGCTATTCCGGTTCATACCAATGTACATTACTTAGAATTTTTTCAGATTTTTAGTTTAAATCATCTTGCACAATTTTGTCAAAAATCACATCAAAATAATTTATTTAGTAAAAATAAAATTTTGATCGTTAATCCACGTACTAAGGGATTTCATTTGATACCCTACTCAGAATTAAAAAAAATATTTTTTTTTTCGATGAGCACTTTTTTTAAAAACATTTTTAGGGGGATATGTTTTTTAGATGTTTTAGTATTTTTCCTATGTGCGGGTCAGAGTTGCCAAATTTCAACTCTCTAGGTTTAGCCTGATTGGCTACAATTTTTACCGAACAGACAGACAGACAGACTGACAGACAGACAGACAGATGGACAGACAGACAAACGGACAGACAAACAGACAGACAGACAGACGACAAAATGACGGTACAAAACCCTAAAAAATAATAATTTCTAGGATTGACATACAAAACCCCAATATATATGTGGTATAGAACGGAATAGAAGATACTTCTTTTTTTTATAAAATTTACAAAACTATAATATATAGGCGGAGAAGAAGTTGCAGGTCTAATATAGCCATTATCTCGGCCATAGTTTCGCTTGTTAGTCCAGGTATTTTGGTGGTTATACTGGACTATTTTTTGTTGGTTTGGCTATCCCTGGTGTCCAGTGAGAACCAACAGTTCTCTTATCTCTTTGGTTGCTTTTCGTTTGTAGAGGTTCTCGTAGAGGTTTCTCTTTAGGTGGCAGGGAGAACTGAGATGGTGTGCGTTCTTCTTTTGATTGAGGGATTTACTTAGTATGTGTAGTTAGTGTGGGTTCTGAGTATTAATTTGTGGACCAATTTCAAAATACTTCACGATTTTTGCAAAAAATGGTCTAAAAAAAACTCTTGTCTGGCACCCCCATAACCTAGGGGCGGTTAATCTACAAATCTGAAAAGTATTTAGAGTACTGCATATTAATCTTCTTCTTCTTCTTCTTTGGGCACTATCAGTCAGGTTGACTTTTGGCCTCACCCACATAAGCTCTCCATCTCGATCTATTCATTGTCAAGTCTTGCCAAGTACCCTGTATACCAATACTTGTCAGATCTTCGAATAGCTAATCTCTCCATCTCTTGCGAGGTCTTCCCACTGGTCGACGGGTATTCAATCTTCCTTCCCATATCTTCCTAACCATTCTGTCCTCCATCATCGTCATAACGTGTCATATCAACTGTAATCGTCTGCCTCTGAGTTCTTGGGTGATACTTGGCCCTGAGTACAATTCTCGGATATATTTGTTCTTACGGATTCTCCATTCACCATTAATTTGAATGGGACCAACATTTAATTAAATGTTGTAGTTCAAAAATCATAATATATTTAGATATTAAAAAAAATGTAGATATCAATAAAGAACTTATTATTATTAATTGTATGAAACGTTATAAATATTATATTTTAAAAATTTAAGTGATAAGTGAAAATATATGTAATATTTTGTGTACACTAAAAAAATGTAAAATACTTTAGTCATAAAAAACAACACCTTAGGTTTTTTTGACCCAAAATATGGCATACTCCCCAGATAAGACACCACTGCTTATTGCATAATTGAGTTATTTGTAGCGATAATCCTTAGGTTATCGCTAGATAATTATTCATCAGTTTATAAATAGCAACTGCTAACACATAATTTTTAAATATTGTTTTTTTTTTTTTTTTTAATTATATTTATTTAGGGGTGCTTCAACTACTTGGTTATTAGCACCCCGGAATATTTGTTTTACATAATTAATATAATTACAAAATAAATATAAAATTTATATGTGGAATGTTGTTTTCATATGTATTGGTTGATTTAAGTTTGTATGTGGTTAACTAGCTGAGTCCCCGTGCTTCGCTACGGTATATTGACGGTCTGCCATCATCGTGCAATTAATATAAGTCATGGTTCTTTATAGATCACATTGCTTACTCTCAAGTGTAGATTCACCCCGTTAGAGGCTCATTAGTGTAAAATTTTCAGTTTGTTTCTAAACATGTGCACGGGTAACTTTTATAAGCAAAAACCTAGTCGATATCTCATCTGTCGTAAGAGATATCGAGGAATCCGTGAAAAAACATTTTACTCCTTTTCACCCCATAGGGGTCGAAAAATCCTTTCTTAGTGGGTTCTTACGTCAAATCGAGAAATGTACTCCTGGAATATCTTATTTCTAATAAAAATTCTAATTTACCCTTTAGGAATGAAATTTAAGGTTAGAACACAATCGAAAGATTTTAAAAAGTCACCTATATGCCAGAAAGGAATGTTATAACTCAAGAAGTACAGGAGATATAAAGGGTTGGATGCTTACGTTATGGAAGGAATATGTTCCCGGAATTCCATGTATCTAATCAAAAATATACCTATTTACCCCTTTATAGATGAAGTTTAAAAGGTTCTCTAAAGATTAGAAAAAAAATATATATTTGCCAAAAAGGAATGTTATAACTCAACAAACAAATAAATTACGAAACATTATATAAGTTGCCCTGATTTAATGTAGATTCGCCGCGATAAGTGTTGATTGCAGCAAAATCCTAAATTACATTTTTATACATGCGTACGGGTAACCATAGTATGTAAAAAGCAAGTCGTTATTTCATCAAGAGATTTAAGAAATCCGTTTTCACCACCTAGGGGTCGAATTTCGAGAAATCTCTTCTTAGTGGTTGCCTACGTCATGGAATAAATATAGTCCCCGGATTTCAATTGTCTACTAAAAAATACCAATGTACCGATGTAATTTACAGAAATACAAAAAATTCAATTTAAGGGTGAAATATAAAAAAAAAAAAATGGTCAAAATGAAATAATCTTGAAACTAATGATATTAAAATGACACTTAAATGCGAAAAATTACAACATAGTTATAGTACAACAAAGACAGAAGCTACAAAGGGTTCTATAATTCACCCCGAATCTAGAAGCGCCCCTTTAGGGATTGATAATTAGAGCAAAATCCTGAATTTAATTTTTAAATACATATACGGATAACATTGTAAGCAAAATCCAAATCAATATACCATTGGACCTAACAGATAATGAAGAATCCGAGGAAAAACATTTTATCACTTTTCATCCCGTAGGGGTCGATTTTCGAAAAATTCCTTATAAGCAGGTGCTAGCGACATGGAGGGAATATATTTTCTGAATTTCATATCTCTATGTCAAGGGACGTTCTTTCGAATAAAAATTACCAATTTACTCCTGTAGGGATGAAATTTTATAACTCGGGAAATACAAAGGTTTCTATAATTCACCCTAAATGTAGATTTACCACTTTAGGGGTTGATTAGGCCAAATCCTGAATTACTGTTTCAAAAATTTGTATGGCTAACCTTTGTAATCAAAAACCAAGTCAATATCTCATTGGTCCTAAGGTATATTGAGGAATCCTTCAAATCACATTTCACACCTTAGGGCTCTTAATCTCTTAGTGGGTGCTTACATCACGGAAGGAATATATTTCCCGAATTTCATGTCTCTATATCCAAGGGAAGTACTATCAAATATAAATACCCATTTACCCCCCCCCCCCATTTACATTAAGAGGTGAAATTTTAAAAGACTGTCAAAACTATTTCGAGATATTTGAAAAAGACACTGGTGGGCCAAAAAGGAATGTTATAACTTAATAAACACAGGAAATACGACGGGTTGTATAATTCACCCCGATCAGTGGCGTAGCGATGGGGGGCAGGGGGGACTAATGACCTGGGCGCCGAATTGATGTCAGGGGGGCGCCAAGATTAAACTTAAAGACTTGAAATTTAGAAGTGAGGACCTTTTTTTTTTCTTTAGGTCTTCACTTAAAATTTAGAGGAGAGGAACTTTTTTTTTAGGTCTTCACTTGAAATTTAGAAGAGAGGACCATTTTTTTTGGGGCGCTGATTTACCTGCTTGTCCCCAGGCGCAGGAATACCACACTGACCCCAATTATAGATTTATTGGGGTTGATTGGGAATGAATCCAGAAAGAAAATTTTCGGCATTTGTATGGTTAATCTTTATAAGCAAAAGCCAAGTCGATATCTTATTGGTACTAAGATATATTAAGGAATCCTTGATATCAGCCCTTAGGGGTTGAATTTCGAAAAATACCGTCTTAGTGGGTACTTACGTCATATAGGGAATATACTTTATGAATTTCATGTATCTTGTCGAGAGGACGATCTATCGAGTAAAAAATACCCATTTACCCCTTTAGGGGTGAACTTTTTAAAAACTGTCAAAACCATTTCGAGATATTTTAAAAAGACACTGATATGCCAAAAAGGAATGTTATAACTCAATAAACACAGGAAATACGAATGGTTGTATAATTCACCCCGATTGTGATTCACCCCTATTGGGGTTGATTCGGACAAAATCCTGAAATAAGTTTTTAGGCATTACAAATATTTGCTTACAAAGATTACCCTTTGTAAGCAAAATCCAAGACGATATCTTATTGGTCCTAAGAGGTATTGAGGAATCCTTGAAATCACATTTCAACCCTTTGCACTTCTTAGGGGTGGAATTTCGAAAAATCCCGTTTTAGTGGGTGCTTACGTCATGGAGGGAATATAATTCAGGAATTTTATTTATCTATGTCCAAGGGATGTTCAATCGAATACAAAACTCCCATTTATCCCTTAAGGGTGAATTTTTAAAAACTGTCAATACCATTTCGAGATATTTTGAAGACACCTATATGCCAAAAGGAATTTTATAACTCAACAAAGACAGGGAATATGACGGGTGGTATAATTTACCCTGTTCGGAAATTCACCACAGAGGTTGATTAGAACAAAATCCTGAAATAAGTTTTTCAACAATTATATAGGTAATCTTTGTAAGTAAAAATCAACACGATATATTATTGGTCCGTAGAGATATTTACGAATCCTTGAAATTACATTTCACCCCTTAAAGGTTGAATTTCGGGAAATCCCGTCTTAGTGTATGCTTACTTCATGGAGGGAATATACTTTGCGAATATCATGTACCTATGTCCAAGGGATGTTCTATCAAATAAAAAATATCCTTTTACCCCTTTAGGGGTGAAATTTTGAAAAACTGTTAAAACTATTTTGAGATATTTGAAAAATACATCTATATGCCAAATAGAAATTTAATAACTCAACAAACACAGGAAATACGTCGGGTTCTATAATTCTCCCTGATTGTAGATTCACAACTTTTAGGGTAAGATTAGGACAAAATCCTGAAATAAGTATTTCAACATTTATATGGATAATATTTATAAGCAAAAACGAAGGCGATATATTATTGAACCTGTGAGATATTGAGGAATCTGTGAAAACACATTTTACCCCATTTCACCCCTGAGGGGTTGAAGTTCCAAAAATTATTTCATAAAAGTCATAAAAGGGATAAAAGTCATAAAAGGGATATTTTATGTTTCTCTGTCTAGACGACATTCTATCGAATATAAAATACCAAGTTACCCCTTTAGGGGTGAAATTTAAAAAAACGGTCAAAACACTTTTCAAATATTTTAAAAAGACACCTATATGCCTAAAAGAAATGTTATAACACAACAAACACAGAAGATGCGAAGGGTTCTATAATTCACCCTGATCGTAAATTCACCCCTTTAGGGGTTGATTAGTACAAAATCCTGAAAAATAAGTTTTTTAACATTTATGTGGGTAGTCTTTGTAAGCAAAAGTAAGGCGATATATTATTGACCTAAAAGATACTGAGGAATCCGTGAAAACACATTTCACCCCTTTACACCCCTGAGCAGTCGAATTTCTAAAAATTATTTCTTAGGGGGTCCTTAAGTCATAAAAGGGATATACTCCCCGAATGTTATGTTTCTCTGTCTAGACGACATCCTATCGAATAAAAAATACCAATTTACCCCTTTAGGGGTGCAATTTAAAAAAACGGTTAAAACACTTTCTAAATATTTTAAAAATACACCTATATGCCAAAAAGGAATGTTATAACACAATAAACACAGAAGATGCGAAGGTATCTATAATTCACCCTGATTGTAGATTCACCCCTTTAGGGGTTGATTAGGACAAAATCGTGAAATAAGTTTTTTAATATTTACATGTGTAATCTTTTTAAGCAAAAACCAAGTCGATATCTTATTGGACCTAAGAGATATTAAGGAAACCGTGAAGCCACATTTTACCCCTTCTAACCCCCTTTTCACCCACTTAGAGGATGAGTTTCGAAAAATCCGTTCTTAGTGGGTGCTTACGTCATGGAGGGAATATACTCGCCGAATTTCATGATTATAGGTCCAGTGGTTTGGGCTGGGCGTTGATTATGAGTAGGTAGCTTAGTTACGATTTTATATATATAGATTAAATTTGTGTCGTTTAGGAATTGTATTATGTTTTCTATCTTGTCACTGGAATTGGAGAGTAGTATTGGAAGTGTCAATGTTTGTGTGAGTTGGTTGTGTATTCTGTGTGTGTTATATTTTTGACAGTGGAGTAGTAAATGTTCGACAGTAATTTTAGTTTTGCAGACATCGCACATTGGTGGTTCTGAGTGGTCGAAGATATGTTGAAGATATGTGGGTGACTGCCGTGTGTATCCCGTGCCTAGTTAAAATAATTTGTTCTCTTCTGTTGTCCCTGTTGTTCCAATGGCCAGTAGTAGGTTTTATGGATCTCAGCTTATTGTTGATAAGGGTAGTCCAGTAATTGTTCCAATGTCCTCTTAGTCTTTTTTACTTGCCCGACCTTAATATATAAGGGGCAAGTATTGTAATCGCGAAAATTTTCGATGTCGAGATTTTGACTGATGACCACGTTTCATGGTCCAGGGAATCCAATAAACCTATTTTTGAAGTATTATTATTTTTTTTATGGGAGGGCTAGTCTAGCGGAGGTGTCCCTGCGCCACTGGTTTACATAAGGTTTTGAAATCCTCGTCCCTCGTCCCACCCGTCAACAATCTACCTGCTTAGCTCAGACGAGTAGAGTTCACAGTATGCCGACTTGGCTTGAAGAGCCTAACACTTGACTGAAAAAATATAAAAGGGGGTGTCTACAAAGAATACCAACGGATACAAGTTAGGCATTTATTGAGAAATACAAGTTGACAATACAAGCAAAAGGTATGTCAAAGAACATAAAGTGAAACAGGTATATGATGTGAACAAACATCAGGAAACTAAATAACAGTATTACAATATTAAAAGGGGGATGGCTGAGTCTAACACTCCAAACACTTTTTCGTGAGGCGAGAAGGGGTTGGGGGTGATAGGCGGGGTATAAGGGGTTGAGGAGGTTTTGGTAGGGGACGGTGTCCGGATCGTCTACGGTGTTCCGTCGTCCCTAGTCGGCGAGGCGTCTGGTGTGTCCAGTGGCGATGGTGTCACGGGTCCAAACAACTTCTCGCACTCCTCTTCCAAATGGCGCAGGTGTTCTGTCTTGGTCCCGGGTGCTTCTAGGAGGGGGCGCTTCTGTGAGAAGGCCAGCGGAATGCTTGAGGACTCAAGAAGAGCTGAAGGCTTTTGTAGTGGTGTAGATGGCGGAGTGTCAGGTCCGAATAGTTCGTCGAGACGGGCCTGCACTGAGCGCCTCTTCGTTGCGGCGGCCGGCACTGGTCCTGGAGGCCGTGCGGCGGCGGCGGTTGCTGGCAAGTTGTCGGTGACAATGCCCTGATTTTTTAGAGTACCCACACGGCCCTTTATGTCCGTTGGGGCGTAACTCTGTCCTAGGGTCCGCGCGGGAGCTGCGGTTGGTGGCGTCGGATTCCAGGCGGCGATACGATGCTTTCGAGCGTCTGTTTGGATTCACGCGCCAGGAAGGGCGTATCTCGCCCCTGGGAGCCTCGCGGTAGCTGCGGTTGGTTTCGCTGGCTTCCGGACGATGTCCCAAGTCCGTAAAGCTGCCTGTTGCGACTTTGCCACGGGCGCGGCATATTGTGGGGCGCAACAATAGGGGGCGCCTTGCCTCGGGCGCTACCAAATAATGGGGCGCCTTTTCTGGAGGATGTTTTTCCTCAGGCGCAGCCAAGCTATGGTGCGTCTTTTTCGGGAGGCGACTGGGCTCGGGCGCAGCCAATATATGGGGCGCCGCTTTTGATGACGTCGGAGGTGCAAAGAACCGAGCTCTGGGGTCTTCCTTGCTGAGGAGGTAGAGCTGGGTTTCCCTCAGGACGTTCTGGTAGGCTCCAGCCGTCTTCAACAGCACTAGGCGATGGTGGAATGCCGAGCGCTGTACGTAACCTTTGTGAGACGCCTTTCCTCGTCGTCGTGCCAGGACTGCGATGGGTGACGCGTGGTAGGAACGCGAGGAAGGTGGGTACGTTGGGGTCCGCGTCAAGCGAACGATCCGCGTTAAGCGAGATTGTTGCGGGCCGCGTTAAGCGAACCGTTGTTGCGGGGCGCGTTAAGCGAACCGTTGTTGCAAGCCGCGTTAAGCGATTTGAGCCCAGCTTTAAGCGAGCTATACTGACCAGGATTAACTGGTAGCTATCCAGAGTTTCGAACTACTATTTATTCTAAATATTGACGTCATTTGAGAAATTCCCGGATTTCAGCCAATGGGTTTTTAACTCCGCCCATTGATAGGGTCATTTTTGGCAATACCTGCTAAAAATGCGCGGGTTGAGGCAATTAGCGGTTTCAGGTGTCGGCACGAATCACGCGGTCACGATGAGGTGAAAAAGCGCGCGGTGTGGTCGCCGGCACGCGTGCAATCCGCGGTAACAAATATACTATATATTTCTGCTGTATATATGTTGGTATTATTTGGAAGACGATATGTATACTTTTCTTCGCCAAAGATCACAGCAGCAGAGGTGTGATCCCGTACACTAGACCCATCGGTGAAGATAGTGAATTTGTGTACTTTTTCTTGATTAGGGATTATTTCTCATGATAGGTATTAGGGTGGGTATATTGTTTTTTAAACTGGGAAAGGGAAAGATCAAAATTTGGTTTTTTAAGATGTTTTTTAAGTGTAGATCAGCTAAATGTTTAATAAAAACTTAAAAAATAAAACTTGTCGTTTTGGATAAATATATCATTATATGCAGGAATATCTATATTTGCGGCTAATTTTGTGATATAAGAGAGACAATTTTGGATAATTCTGTATTTTAGAGGCAGTTGGTTTGATTCGCATAAAATACTATCTATCGGACTAGTACGAAAAGCACCTATCGCTATTCGGATAGCCTGGTTTTGCACAGGTTCCAAAGTTTTCAAGTATGTGCGCTTTGCATTTCCGTACACTATGCTTCCGTAGTCTAATTTTGACAAGATGAGGGTTTGGTAGATTTTTATCAGGTTTTCTCTATGTGCTCCCCATTTATTGTGCCCCAATGTTTTCAGTATATTAATTCTCCGTGTACAGTCTGTTTTTAGATTTTTTATGTGTTGCTTCCAAGTTAGTTTTTTTGTCGAACGTTATGCCTTTGGCTCTACAATAAATGACAAGGTCATCAGCAAAAAAGAGAGATTTTGTGTGGACTGGGATATGCTGGATTATTTTATTTATAGCCATCAGAAACAAGGTAACACTGTAGTTCTCTCCTTGTGGCAATCCATTTTCTTGTATTTTTATATTAGATCGGTATCCGTTTGAAACTACTTGAAATTTTTTGTTAGATAAGAAATTCTTGGTGTAATTTAATATATTCCCGTCGAGACCTATTTCTTTCATTGATTCTAATATGTTGTATCTCCAGGCCATATCATAAGCTTTTTTGAGGTAAAAAAATACTGCAATAATATGTTCACGTTTCTTGAAGGCTTTTTGAATTTCTGCTGTCAGTGCTATAATTTGATTCGTTGTGGATCTCTATTGGCGAAATCCGCATTGTATATTCGTAAAATAGTTGTTGACTTCTAAATGCCAGTTTAGTCTTTTGTTGATCAATTTTTGCAGTATTTTACTTAAGTGATTTGATAGAGATATTGGCCTGTAGTTGTCAGCGTTGTTATTTTTGTTTGTATTCGGTTTTAATATTGGTACTCTTTTGGTTTCTTGCCACTGATTCGGATATGTATTGTGTTCCCAAATATGATTATATATCTGTAGTAGGTAGTCTAACATTTCTTCCGGCAGTTGTTTGATTAGTTCCGGTGGGATTTTATCGGGTCCACAGCATTTATTATTTTTTAGTTCATTTATTGCGATTTGTAGTTCTTTTTTGGTGAATGGTTGATTTATTTCAATATTCGAGTTATTCACTGCAATTGATTCTGATTCTTTTAGCGCTTTGTATTCTAAGAAAGAAGGACTATAGTTTGAGTTGCTTGAGTTGATTTCAAAGGTATCTGCAATTTCTTCTACTATCTCTTGAGGCGATGTTGTTATTTGATCTCCTTTTAACAGACTTGTGGTTAAATTTGAGAATCTGGAGCCCTTTATCTTCCTTATCTTTTCCCAAAATTGAGTTGGTGGGGTATTTGGATTTATAGTGGCTAAGAATTCTTCCCAAGATTTCTTCTTGATTTCAAGAATTATTCTTCTACTAAAAAAAAAAAAAAAAAACAGAGCGTTGGCTGTTTTTTTTTTTTAATCTATTAGGGTTTCTACTGTTTTGCATTCTTTATAGTGTCTAAGAGCTCTTTTTTGTTCTTTAATTGCATTACTACATTCTTTATTCCACCAAGGATTTCTTTTATTGCTGTTGTAGTTAGTTTTTATACCAATTGCTTCTTTTGCTGCGTTTGTTATATGTTTTGTTAAAATGTCTATAGTTTTATTGACGTCCTCATTTTCTGTTTGGTTAAGTGGTAAATTCATTTTTGTCAGTTCCTTGTATAATGACCAGTCTGCGTATTTTAATTTCCACTTATTTGTCTCTTTAGGTAGATTTAAATTCATAGGAAAAGATATTTTTATTGGAAAATGATTACTGCCGTATAAATGTTGGAAAACTTCCTATGATAGGCTCGGAGCGATTGACGGATCACATATGGACAAATCTATTTTTGTGAAATTACCTGTACTAACGCAGAAGTGTGTAGGAATATTGCTATTCAGAATAATATAGTCTTGATTGAAAATTTCTTCTATTTTCTTACCTCTACTTTCTCTGAGAACAGAACCCCAGATTGGATTGTGGCTGTTAAAATCGCCAACTAACAGAAAGGAGAAAGGAAGTTGTAGTATTAAAGACTGAATTTGTTTTTGGGTGAAATTTACATTTGAGGGAAGATAAATAGAACATACTGTGATTTTACCCACATTTGGGATATATGTTGAGATGGCCACAGCTTTTAGATCCGTTTGGAGATTGATGTGGTCGGCATGAATATGATTTGCTGTTAGTATTGCAACTCCTCCGCTTGCTATTCTGTTGTCGTCTCTATTTTTTCGGAAGGTATCATATCCTCTAATGTTAACAGTTTGATTTGTTCGGAGTCGTGTTTATTGAAGACATATATAGTACGGGTTGTTTGTGGCTATGATGTTTTGTAGTTCAGGTAGATGAGAATAAAAACTGTTACAATTCCACTGTATTAGACACATATTTATCTGTTGCTTTGTTCGGAGCTCTCTGACTGAAATTCAGAGTCTAGTTCAGCTCCTAATTGGGAAGTTATTTGTTTTATTAGTCGGGTAAATCTTGATTTTATAGCTCTGTGATTTAGATGTAAGTATAAATTTCTAAAATTTTGGATGAGTGTATGTGTATCACTGGTATAGTTACTTGATACCGTCAGTTGTTCTGATGATCCATGTACTTCTTCCATAAAACCGATTATCTGTTCGAATGTCATAACGTATTTTTCCGGGTTTTTTATCATTTCAGATTCTATTGGTTTGAGCATTTCTTGAGTATTTATTTGAATGTTTTCTTCCTTATTTTGTGTTTTTTTTTTGTTTCTGTTTCTAGAAGTTTTTGAAACAGTTTCTGGTGACACCGGTGTAACGAATTCTTCCTGAGATTCTTCTTGAGTGCTGTCCTGTGTATTTTTTTCGTCTATACTGCTGGTAGAAGGTGCTTTTCTTTTAGAAGGGTGTTTTGGAAAGACGTTTCCTATATTTTGCATACTATCTCCGTCTTGTCTGTTGGTTGGTGATATTGTTCGCTCATTTTCATTTATTTTTTCTGTTGAGTGTCCTTCTTTTTTGTGTTCTTGATTTACTAGACTATTGTCGATATTTTGCTGTAGGGTTGAGGCACTGTTGAAATTGGTTTTTTTGTCTTCTGATTGTTGTACATTGTTCACTTGATTGCTGTTATCTATTGTTTGTTGTATTGTGATATTTTGCTGTGAATGTTGACTCTCATGTATTATATCTGGGTTTTCTATCTGACTTGGGCATTGTCATTTGCAGTGTGGCCTTTCATTTTACATGAGTAACATGTGATATCTGATGATAGAAAAATTCTGTAGGATATATCTTCGTAGTTAATTATTAGACTGTTTGGAATTTCTTTTTCTTCATTCATTGTAATGTAAACTTGTCGTTTGAAACTAAGAATGTGATTGTATTCTTCTTCTTGGATCCCTACTCTTTGAAAATTGATTGGTGAGACAAGTTTGAGATCGTTTTATATGCGAAGATTTTCAATAATGCTGTGGGGAATTGTGGGACAAACATTTGAAATTATGATCCGTTGGGCTGGAGTGATTAGACGTCTAATTTCGATTTCGTGATCTAGTACTTCTATTGAATTATGTGTAGTAAGTAGTTTGTCGACTAGTTCTTTTTTTGACAAGTATATGCATATCCTTTGATTTGAAATTTTAGATGCAAACTGAATATTTTTTGGCCCAATTATATTGCCTATTTTAAACATGTATTTTTTAACAGGTATTCCTTCCATTGCATTTAAAATTATATTTGGTTTTTCTTTGGAAAAAGTACATTGTTACTTTTAGTAACATTTGCGAATGAGACATTTGGATTGGTATTATCTGTCTCAATTTGTAATACGAAACTAAGAGGAAAATTTTATTTTTTATGTTGTCTATTTAAAATATCATCTTAGGGTGGTACTGCTGAAATGGCACCTTTCAAAACATTTGACAATTCATATTTGACATTAAATTTTATGTCAATTTATTTTTTTAATTGAAAAGTATTTTTATACAACCAAAATAACAGAACATCAGAAAATATGCATAAGAGACAACAATTAAATAAATATACAAAAAAACACATATATAACGCTTATGGAAAACTTTTAGAAAAAAATGGAACAAAATTAAAAAGAGGCGAAATTATAGACCTTGTGGCAGATATTTTTTCAGTAAATCTTGGTGTCCTTTTTGTTGTGAAATATAAAATAATTTACCCATTTCAATTTCTTTAGATTTCTGAAGGAGAAGTAAGAAAAATTTTAAATGAAGGTGTAGAGAATTTAAGACCGACGAACATGGGAAGGTAATAATAAGAAAACAGATAGAACCACAGACTACATGTTTCAGAAAGATTTGCAGAGAAAAATTTGGGATTTACATTCAAAAAATTAATATTTTTGTTTAAATATGTTATTAAATTTTGCATAACAAGAATTAGATTTTAAGGGCAGCACAATAAAATGATAAATTATTATTATATAATATGTATTTTTGTTTTTTATATTTTATCACGATATTTCATTGATAATCGTAATATTTTTTTACTATTATACGAGTAATAATCGAAAGTTTGATGAAAAAAATATTAATATATACATTCAAAATATTTGACATGTCAATCACAATTTTGACATGTCAATTTAGTAATAACCTCAATAATGATGAAACTTAACCATACTATTAAAAGCCAGATTTACAAGTTCACATGATTCTACAAAAGTCTATTTACACCAGAACAGTCACTAAAGTAACCACATCTAGTTTCGTATTACAAATTGAGACAGATTATATGTTTATTTATATTTGAATTTTTTGGTGTTGTAGGGACGCTTCTGTAGTCAGAGGCGTCCATCCAGGAATTTGGGTTATTGACATTTAAAGTTGACGTTGATTGTTGTTGAGAAACACTCCTGTAGTCAGAGGTATTCATTTTGATGGTTGTTAAACTTGAAAAAATTGAAAAAAAAAAAAACTGAAAATATTGTTTATAATTTATATATTATCCGCTCAAAGTTATTTGGATTGAGACTTTGTAAGACATTTTCCTAAGTGGACTTGCAGAGAACTGCGTATGCAGTTTCTCAATTTGCTTCTTTCCGTCAGATGTCAGATTATTTTTATTTTTTGACAAGTGAATGAAAAAGTGAAAATGTGGTTATTTTTATGAAAAGGTAAGTAAATAAAGGGAATATTATTGTTTTTCGAGAAATGTTTGAAATAATATTTAATAATTACAGTTCAAGAAAAAACTAAAGTGTTTTACCTTGGATTTCAGTAAGTACACAAATCACTATGCTTCTCCTTTGACAGTCTGTTTGACAATCAAAATATTGTT
The DNA here is from genome assembly GCA_963971575.1 of Liopterus haemorrhoidalis. Lineage (NCBI taxonomy): Eukaryota > Metazoa > Arthropoda > Insecta > Coleoptera > Dytiscidae > Liopterus > Liopterus haemorrhoidalis. The sequence goes on from OZ020618.1 coordinate 34,333,593, forward strand.
TAATGTTGAACATTGTTCTATTAAAAGAGGCTTGATATATATGTTAAGTGCGGAACCCTGCAATGTTCCCATACGGAGATACTGACCAGGTTCCTGCTCTAAGGAGCAGGAAATAAAGAGAATGGACTGTATTGGGCGCAATATTACGCGATTGTAGAATGTTGCAGATTGGATAGGAGATATATGGTTGATTGACTTACCTAGTGTGTATTTGAAGTGTGATCGTATCAAAGGGCCCTTTGAGATGCTGTAGTCTTCGCATACCCTATGGTCTATTTCAAAGTAGAAAAATGTGTATAAGAAGATAGGAGCTGTTTGTCCTTGCTTTGGATTGGTTTAAATCGTCATCCCTATTACACTGTAAAAATATTGTTTTTAGTCCAAGTTGACAGAGGTTCAGTGTCGTACATTGGAAATATATATTATTTATATTATTTAATTTTTCTCATATATTTTGTTATTATTTACATATTTAGACTTTTATTTATATTCTTGGCCTAGATTTTATGGAGAAAATTCTCCATGTAATTTGTTTTTACGCAGTTATATATTTTTTAGGTTATCTGACATATAAATATTTTTAGACAGTTGACAATTAACAGATCAAGAAAGAGGACTAATGTGAGGCCAAAAGACAGCCCAGCTGATTGTGCCCAAAGAAGAAGTTATTGATATAATTTTTAGACCTTCATATATACATATATTTTTAATTTTTATTTACAATAATCATTTAAATAAGAAACTTTAGCCCTGAAGATATAATGTTTGTTTTATTGCTTTGTTTAAACTCTTTTAGCCAAATCTCTCTTTTTATATATAAAGTCTGTTCCAAACGGTTAGGCGGAACTAGATTTTGCAATCTAGTTACTTTCATCGTTTAAATCATGCTTTTCAGCCGTTTTGTTTAAGCTTTGTAAATCATACTTGCAACAAACATTTTTTGGTTAAGGTTAATATCATTTTAAAATGTCATTTTCTTTATATTTTGATTTTTTGTGTCATTCTTAATACAAATATCCCATTTATTTATTTTTTTGTCATTAAAATATGTAAGAAAAATAATTTAATTTTGACATATGTCTTTTGTTTCCATGGTTTCAATGTTGGAATTTTAAATTTTGACATTCCAACGTGAAAAATGAAATAACCCAAGCAAGAACGAAATTCCCATTTAGTTCCGCCTAACCGTTTGAAACATACTGTAGTACATAATTTTTAAAATTAATATTTTTTAACTTTTTCAAATTTCTCATTAAACTGAATTTATGTCGTATAAATAACGTAAGTGTATTATCTGCCTTATTTATTTCAATATCTTATTAACCTTTTTTATATTAAAAAAAAAAATCACTTGCTAACCCAGTTGCTACGCCTATGCCCTATTTGTAACTTATTTTAAATTTCCCGCTAAACTGTATTTGATCAGTACTCTAAATCTGTCTAAATCGTACTCGGTTCGCAGCGCTATCTACTTTTTTCTACTTTGAAATAGACCATAGGTTTGGGATGCAGTGTTGTAATGTATCTAGATACAGTAACTAGATACTTTTTCAAATATCTAGATACAAAATAGATACTTTTTGAATTATGTATCTGTATCTGTATCTAGATATTTAAATTTAAGCATCTTGTATCTGTATTTCAGATACTTTGCTCGTTACTTTATTTTTTTACCGTGATACCGAGCTTATATAATAACTTGTCATTTTGAATATTTTATTTTTGCTATAAACAAAATTGAGAAAGCAATTGAAATTCTGACGTTTACAAATTAAATTTATATGGAATATCAAAAAAATATATGTTATCTTGCTCACTCGTTTTTCGTAGCTTTTGAGCGGTCATAAAAATAGTAAGTTTTATATGCAATACTTAAGGAAAATGGGTCATTATTAATGATAACTAAATTTTTGAATAAATATTGTGGCTATTTTGATGACAAATTTATTAAAAACATATGAAAAATTATATTCAAACAAGTGGTTTGAGAGTGGACTATGGTTTTATGAAGCCTTGGGTAAGACAAACTAAGGTCCTTCAAAAGTGTCCAGTGATTTAAAGTACATTTTGATAATTTTTTTTGTGGCATTTCATCACTTGAGCCTGGCTCTAGTCCGCCTCACCCAATGGTCGGCCATGCTTGTGTGGATATTAAGTTCATTTCCTAATTGAAATCAGTAAGGTAAGTAGGTGTGTTTCTTAAAGTACGTAGGAAACATTGTTTTTTTGATATTTCATGTCAATTGAAATTTAAATTATAAATTAAATTTGTATGGCATGTCAAAAAAAAAAATAATCACATTATTTATTAGAAATTTTTTATTAGTTATAAAAAATTAGGGCTAAAAATTGATTTAAAGAAACATCCCCTTAACAAGATCCTAGCTGCGTATCTATAAGACTAACTAGTCTTATACGTTAGTACATAATATGACTAACATAATATAAAATACATACGTTATTTAGTACAAAATTATTCCATAGAATAGTATTTTACTTTAAATTTAGTTAGATTTTTGTGACGTCACCTATATTTTTGAACAGCCTGTATAATACTGATTAATACGCACTGTTTGTTTAATTATAATGCATTGTTAATTGTAAGCTTATTATGTATTACAATAAAAATATTTTTTTCAATATGTTTTTATATGGTATTTTCATTTTTTAGTGTTTTTTCAAAAGTATCTAGCTGTATCTAGATATACAAATTTTGGCATGTATCTGTATCTAGATATTTTTTATAATTCTGTATCTGTATCTGTATCTAGATAAATTTTTTCTTAGATGTCTCTATCTAGATATTTTTTTAAATGTATGTATTATAACACCGTTGGGATGGAGAGATTGGACACAGAGCCACGATCGATTTAAAATAAGTCCACACGGTATTAGCGTGATAAATTAACACACGACTTGATAACGGACACACTGTTTCTATTTTTGCTAAATAGTCAGTATACTACGACACGAGACGATAGTAAATAGAACATACATTCGTGAATATGCACAAAGCAAGAAAAACCTGAGCCGGGTCACTACAGGTAATGCTGAGTAGCTGAATATTAATAACGCGCTCTTGGTTCGAGCGTTTTATCGGTACTGATAATAATCTAATGTAAATCTAAAAAAAAAACCCACTTAAATATAAAAAGCGTCGCCCTAGATGAGGGGCGCGAACAAAATATCTTTTATGTATCTGCTAGAGATTTTAGTGCCTCATATTTAACCTAGGATGCATAAGTTAAATTTTATATTACTATTCATAGGATTGATCTCATAGATTCAGGTATGAAATTGTACACAATCAGGTGCGTACCCAGGATTCAATTCTGTGGGGGGGGGGGGGGAAGAAGATGTTTTTTGTGAAGTCATGGGTTTGGTCATGTTGGCCCGATGGTTTGAAATTATCATCACATCTTTTAAAATAGCCTCCTAAAAGAAAAGAAATTTCAAAACAAAATTATGGAAGCGGGCCACAAATGTCCAGCTTCCACCTTTAATATATGGCAGAACCCCTGACCTAGAAAATTTTTACATTACTTAATGGTGTGAAAGTCACATCGAAATCTAAAAAAATCATTTTAATTTTTAAGTGCGTATATTTTACATTAATCCAGTTTTGACAAATAGTTAGACACAATTATTACAGAAAATCATACTATGCTCCTTACTTTGCAATTACACTTTTAGCGCTAACATAATACTTTTCCTAAATATTTTACAGGGGCAAATATGACACAGATTCTTCATGACGGGTTCAGCTCTTAGGTTTTTATCATTTTTAGATACCTCAATAAAATGTTTCATACTTTGCACTATAGTCTGGCTTAAATGTGGATTGTTAAATCATCCCTTCATAAATAGAAGGACCAATTAATGGCAGAGTTCTTTCAAAAAAGGTTTTCGTTTATGTGTCTGCCCTACTTGATATTGAGCAAGGTGCATCATAATAATTTAAAATTTAAGTTCAAACAAAAAGGAAACATCATTCAAAATTCAAGTGAGGAGCAAGAAAGGGGAAACCATTAAAAATTCAAGTGTTGAACAAACAATAAAGGAAGGAAGGAAGGAAGAGGCCCGGTGGGAAGCCGAAGGGGGGGAAAAGAAGGAAGGAAGGGGGCTGAGAATGAGGAAGAAGGACGAGACATAGGAGGAGGGGTGAAGAAATGGTTGGAAGGGAAGAGAATGGAATAAAATAAATAGTAATGTAATGTAATGTATGGTTATTGTAGAGAATACCCTAAACACCGAAAGGTCGACGGGAAATAAAGGATTGTATATAGGAAGCTATTCGAAATTCAAGTGATGAACGAGAAAAAAAAAGGAAACCATTCAAAATCCAAGTGAGGAGCAAAAAATAACCTAATATAACCTAAACATTTAAATTTCAAGTGATAGGAAGAAAAAAGGAAATTATTCAAAATTCAAGGGATGACGAAAAAATGGCACCTTTTTTGGCTAGTAAAGGTGAGGCGGGGACATATTCGCCTCACCTTCGGTACAAATAATAAAAATAATAAACAACCTTGCAGTATCAAGTACCTTGCAGTATCAAGTACATTATACCGAATTGCAAAAGACCATCAACATGTTTGTCGCTTGTATGTATAGTTAGTTACAATTTGATCGTCTTCCTTTTGTGTCATTATAGCATAATTGAATTAATTTCGTTTTTGTTTTTTTTTTGTTTACGCTCTTTTCATTTATTGCAGTATCATGGTGCATTAACTAAGTATTATTACGGACTGATTTTGTTTTAGACCATAACATACAATAGTTATGTTTTCGTGGAAACCAAAAAAAGATGAATATACCAACTTGTCTATCTTTATTAAAGATGAGTCGTTCATGAACGAACCGGCTCACTGAGCCGGCTCAGTACACTCTCCGAAGTGACACGGTGCACCAAATTGAAATGAGCCGTCTCACGGTTCACTGCATAGTTTCAAGTTTCAAGGATACAATTGATCGGGCGATTGTGAGCAGTACCCGAAGTGATCCGAATCTGGATCGATATCATGTTGAACTTCACGAGAACTCGGCTTGTAATGTATTATCATAAAGTTTATTTTGTCCAAATCCCAGATGTCCGATTTATAAGGGCAATAAACATCGCCATAAACTTAACACATCTGGTTTAAAATACAGTAGCTACATAAAGTGAATTGTTTGTTTACTATTAATCCGGCAAAAATGTTAGATAGTTCATTTCTATAGATTTTTATTTATTTAAATTCATTATTTCTTTATAACAAGATAATGAGGAAGACACAGAGAGAGAGAGAGAGAGAGAGAGAAGAATTTGTCAATTAGTCATAATTTACGTCTTAATTCATACTAAGAATATTAACAAGAATAAAGGTAATAAAGCTGCAAATACTCAAACGTTTTTATCGCATTTATTCAACTCGACCAAACAATTCCGCATTCCGTTGTCTGTTCATATAATGCAAGAGCCGGCTGAGCGACGTTCTACCTACATATTGTAAACTAACAACCGTGTTGAACGGTGGGAGCACTGACAACTGACCGAACCGTTTCTTGGGGACACGTTTACTTAGCCGGATCACTGAGCCGGATCAATGAGCCGGCTCAGCAAACTGAACGACCTCCACTGATCCGGTTCCGCAAACTGAGTCAAAATTCCCATCTCTAGATGTGGTATGAACATTAGTGTAATTTTCCTTTTAGTTTTGCGTAATGTTCCAACAGTAGTAATTCCGATAGACAATAAATGTTCAACTAATGGTATGCTAGTAAAAAAGTTATCAATTGTTAAATTTCTAGAAGTACCTATTAGTTGAAAACAAATTACATACAGTTTGCGTTCCTTAATGTTGTCTTCTGGTCGTTTGCCTAAGTAAATCATTCCATCCATAGCATACGTGGTTTAACTTTTACATAAATCATAGAAATCTTCATATTGCCTGAAATCGATTTACTGGTATAGTTGCTTTGTGTATCGATCAGTGCTCTCATTCATAAATTATTCTCTAACAGGAGCATACTAACTCTTCTACAGTCCAGCTAAAAGAAACAGGGCAAAATAATGCATTCATTTCATCTAATTCTGTATCATGCGATTATTTCGTTTCTCAGTTAGCAAGCTTTTTGCTTCTTTCTTTGTACGTTGTATAACTTCTTCTATCATTTTTATGGTGATGGATCGATTCCAAGCATCAGCAACAGAAAATATTTGATTTTTTTCACTGTTCCAGGAATATAACGAATATTATGATATTTAGTTTTAATTTTAATAGGCGGATTTTTGTTCAATATATAACCTTTCACACCTCTCATAAAATTTGTTTCCACGTTTTCTTTTTCCAATTATCCAAATTCCAAGTTATCGGAAAGTGAAGATAACTTTCCGATAACGACTCTACACTTGCAGATGGAATATTAGTTTCACCAACAACAAATAAATTCATGTCGATATCTGATTCCACACTGGAAACAGATTTTTTGCAATTCCGTTACGAAATATTGACATTTCTTAATTATTTTGTCAAAATGGCACTAATTTCCACACTAGTTAGGAAATAAAGAAAACAAATGCTTCTTCTTTTGAAAGTTATCTATATTAATGACAGCTGTTTATAAGACAAACTGTTTTATCCAGTGGCGTACGCAGGGGGACTAGGAGGATAACCCACCTCCGAAAATTCGAAAAGAATTAAAATTATAATTACCTCATTTCAAAATTGCGCCCTTTTCAATACGTATAAAATTCCAATGTTTTGAAAAATCTCCCCCCCCCCGAAATATTTTTCTGCGTACGCTACTGGTTTTACTATGGCAGCGAACTCTCAGATTTCTGTCACTTATCAGGTAATTGTAGTACCAAAACTTTTAATTTCTGATAACTTTATAAATGTTTCGACGAAATTACAAAAAGCCATGTGTATCACGCGTTAAAAAATGGCAGTTTTTTATACACGCCATGTTGAAACACTCACTACACTCGTGTTCCAATTCTCATGTCTGGTGCAAAATGGCCGATCATTCCGTAACTTGTAATACAGCTTATTTTCTCACTTGTTTTCTTGAGCGCAAGTGGAAAAAATGTACAACAACACCTTTTGGCTACTTTTTTGGATGGAGCCAGTGTGCAACTTGATCAGAAGCAAAACCAACCTTAAAAGAAGCAAAGTCCCTTTTGATTTAAAGTTTTTTCCAAGTTGGGATGGGAGACTTATTGGAAGATTTTGACTCGATGTAGTTTATGATTGACTCTTCAGAAGTACCTCTTGCAGCGTTCCAGACATATAGTCTTATGCGGTGCAGAGTAAAACTCCTCAGGATCTTGAGCAGTTCTAAAATCTTCATTTGCATCACTTTTCTCCTTGAAGTTTTTCACCATAAGGGTCACCCTTTAGGGTGCGCACAACCGTATAGTTTCTTATACAAGACTAACAATCTGAAATAAAATTAGTAACAATCTATACATCAAAATTTTCAGCGAATTTTTATCTATCTAATAGGATATTTTTAATTGTAAAACGAACTGTCATGTAATTGTAAATAAACAAATTGCGTTATAGACGCCATCTTATAAACCATTCGACGAATATTTGTGTACCATGCGGCAAATTGTAGCTTAAGCTTCATTCTACAAATATTTTTGGAAATATTTTGTTCTATAGTGAAAATTACTTATAGTTATTGTACTTGGTAATTTACTTTTGCCGTCACCTCGAATCTGCCGCGGTTCTCAATATAGGTGCTGCGGATAAAAATGATTTATTTTATGTAAAGAATACTTGTACTAAGTGGCATTTCATTATCATCAAGTATAATATTTTTCGACGAAGGTTCTAAACTATAAACAAAAATGTCGAAAAAAATATTGTCGTAATATTTGACCATTTCTACATAAAACTATATAAATATAAACATTATTTGAAACCCACAAATATATTTAAAAAATTACAGAACATTGTTGTGCGATACCTATTATTAAGTTATTGAGCAATAACATTCTTAGAATAATTTTTTCTACAATCAAAAATATCCTATTAGATAGACAAAAATTCTGTGCAAAATTTGATCTATAGATTATCACTGATTTTCTTTCAGATTGTTAGTTTTGTATAAGAAACTAATAATCTCTGGGGGTTGTACGTAGCGTTAACTCAGAATGCATGTCTGTTAATATGATTGCATAGCTGGTCGCAGTTGGTGTAACAGCTATCAGGTGCGAAATGTCCATTTATGACCATTAGCTGTTTTATGCTAGCTCCACACGCTCGTGCGAGCGGCTCGGACGAAGCGTTCGGCGAACGATGGCGATACGAGTGCACCGTCCACACGCTCGCCAAGACTCGCGATACGTTCATTCATTGTTATATGTTCTGTGGTTCAGACGTATAGCACGATGGGAGACGTAGAACTTGGAGCTGCAACAGCTTTGTGATGATTATTTGGGATGCCAAAACAAATTTTATGTTACAATATATTTTTTAAATTTTAATTCGAATGCCTAATACCGTTATTTAGGTTTCTAAATATGTGCAGTATTTTTATATATAGCAAGGTTCTTTAAGATTTTGAAAATTGCGCTTATGGCTTCCATTGGTTGTTTTAAGTCATAACCCTACCCCTCTGATTTCATGTATTCAATTTCAACAATTTCCACTGGTTATTAAATTTACGCATTTAAAAATTAAATGCAACATTTGCCCAAATAGAACTAGAATTTTGAAAAAATCATTTAAACAAAATAATAATGCAAAAAAAATGAAAAAATAAAATTGCCTTGAGAGCGGAGCGAACCTTAGTTTGCAAATTTGAACGCGAGAAAACTAGCCATTGCACTATTAAAGCATGCTGGTTCACTGTGTTAGATAAGTTATTAAATATTTTACGTAGTCAAGCAAAAAATACAAAAAAAGCGTTATTTTCCGAAAACATAATCTGAAAATCAAAAATTCCTGTAGTACTATTCCGGTTCACACAAATGTACATTACTTAGAATTTTTTCAGATTTTTTGTTTAAACCATCTGGGCTACAGGGTGTGGGACAATTTTTTTTGCATTTTTGGCAAAAATCGCGTCTAAAAAATTTATTTTGCAAAAATAAAATTTTGATCGTTAATCCACGTACTAAGGGCTTTCATTTGATACCCTACTCAGAATTTTAAATAAATATTTTTTTTTCGATGAGCAGATATTTGTTTATATTTTTGGGGGATATGTTTTTTAGATGTTATTTTTCCTATGTGCGGGCCAAAGAGTTGTATAAGACAGACAAGACAGACAGACGACAAAATGACGGTATAAGGGTTTTTTGGTCATACCTACAAAACCCTAAAAATATCTGTTGAATTACAGCGCGAAACGTGTTTCTGTCAAGAGTTCTACGGCATACTGTATTAACAATGACGAGCGTGTGGACGAAGCATTCGTCGTTCGGGATAGCCGCTCGCGTTCTGCATTCGTATCCTTTGATAGATACCGACATTATAGGGAGCGATGGCGCATCATAGCGAAACACCACGCCTTAAGGCGAACGAAGCCTCCACACGCTCGGATTCGTGCAGTTTCGCGTCGACTCGGCCAATGTGTGGAGCGGGCATTAGATAAGTCTGCAAGACATAGCACGTTGATGTTTAAATCAGTACGGTTAAGAATTTCTTTGTTCATTGGTGGTGAAATTCTGTCATTTTTTTTAAAAATTTCCTAGTGTTAGAATGTATTTAGAGCAATTGATGATTGCCCAAAAAATGCATTATATTACCCATTTTGCCGCGACATCTTTTTAGCACAAATTAAGGACGATGATTTTGAGAGAAAATTACCGGGCCCTTATTTTTGGAACAGTTTTTTAGTTTTTGCATCTCATCTGATGTTCGCGCCCCTCTTCTAGAACGACCTTTTTAATATTTAAGTGGGGAGTTTCTTAGTTTTTACATTTTATTCTACGAGTAATGGTGGGTTTAGTCAACACTTTATTTTAGCGATAGCTTTAGCTTTACTCCTATATTTTAATTTTATCCTTAAAAGATAAACTATCATATCGCTACGAGCAAGTTCATACAACATATTTCTTTAATTTTAGTCCTATGGTTCTGGCCTTGAAAGATAACTAAATTCTAACTTTCCTACGGCTAGGAGTAAATCACGTTAAAACCGCTCAATGCGCGTGCGCGCACTCTGACATAAATTGTAAAGGGATATTGTGTCATTCCGCTCTCATTATTGTTTACCACTCATTCTGCGTCACTCGTTTGTTTGGAAATACATATTGCGTTATTTTTGTGTTATTTGTTTTGTTGATTATGAATCAAGCTTTTAATGACGGGGCCTTAATAGAATTAGTGAGGCAATTTCCTTGTTTGTATTTGTCGTCGGACAAGGATTTCAAAGACAAATTAAAAAAAAGAAAATGGATGGACGACAATTGGCGAAATGCTGGGAGTTGAAGGTAATATTTTAAAAATAACTCTATCGCGTCTAGCAAAGTCTAGCTCTAACGGTAGCGAACCCGCTTCGGTCTCTTGCATTTGCATATTCACGAATATTCGTTCTTTTTATATTTGTCTCGTGTCGTAGTATAGTGATTATTTAAGCAAAAATAGAATTAGTATATTAATTGTCAAGTCGTGCGTTTGTTTATCGCGCGAATTCCGTGTGGACTTATTACAGCGACCGTGGCTATGTATCCAACCTCTCCATTCCAAGTCTAGGGTATGCAAAGACTACAGAATCTCAAAGGGCCCTTTGATACGATCACATTTCAAATACTAGCTAAGTTAATCAACTTACACAGTCAAGTGCGTAAAAATAGCAGTGGTAAAATGCAAATGGTATAATTGTATTTATTTACTTGAAAGTTATTTATTTATGTAGTTGCATTACATTTATAATATATATAATAAGTATAATAAATTTAAGCTGGCAGCATTGATTTTTTTAAATAAATATGTAAGTTGCCCCTTAAACAAACCAAAAACATCATTTTTCTAGTGTTCGTAAAAATAGCAGTATCCACAAGTTTTCTCATGTTTTACTAAACTAAATAACAAAACAGTTATTATTGAATAAAATTTTGTGTATATTGAAGGGTAAGTTGAATTTATATTTAAAATTTTGAAAAATATTAAATATCTTCGTTATTTTTTAGTAAAAATGGGTAGGGCTAAACATTGCACGCATGAGAAAACGTCAGTTGATTTTACAAATGTTAAATTCCGGTTAAGGCTGCGTATAACCCCCAGTGGTTACTAGTTTCTTATACAAAACTAACAATCTGAAATAAAATTAGTATCAACCTATACATCAAATTTTGCACCGAATTTGTATCTATCTAATATGATAGTTTTAATTGTAGAAACATTTATAGTAAAAATATTATCGGTCAATAACTTAAAAATAGACATCAGCGATATTGTTCTGTAATTTTTTAAATCTATTTGTGGGTTTCGAATAACTTTTATATTTATATAGTTTTGTGTAGAACTGTTCAAATAATACGTCAATTTTTTTTCGACTTGATTACTTATAGTTTAGAGCCTTCGTCGAAAAATATTATACTTAAAGATAATAGAATGCCACTTGGTACACGTATTCTTCACGAAAAATAAATAATTTTTACCCGTAGCACCAATTTTGAAAACCGCGGCAGATTCAAGAGGGCGGCAAAAATAGATTAGCAAGTACAATAACTATAAGTAATTTTCACAATACAACAAAATAGCTACAATCATATTTGTAGAATGATGCTTTAGGTACTATTTGCCGCATCGTACGCAAATATGCGTCGATTGGTTTACAACATAGCGTCTATAATGCAAATTGCTTATTTATAACTACCTAACAGTATTTTCTACAATTAAAAATATCCTATTAGATAGATAAAAATTTGCTGCAAATTTTGATATATAGATTGTTATTAATTTTATTGCCGATTATTAGTTTTGTATTAGAAAATATTGAGGACTATAGGGTTGTGCGCCGCCTTAAACTTATAAATTTATTCAAAATGTGCTAGATGCTTCACTAAAATAGTATCTAATACCAAAAAGTCGACTCTTGAACGTGAAAGTCGGGGCCGAACTTCTAAAACTTCGCCGGCAACAGACAGAAAAATTGAAAAGTGTGCAAAGTTTAACCATTTTATTATTTCTACATAAAAAAACGAATTAGACCTGCCAATGTCTGCATTAACTGTAAGAAAACGCCTTGAAAAAGCACATCTGAAAGCCACAAGTGCAATAAAAACTCCGCTGTTAAACAAGAGACAACGGGAAAATAGAATTCAATTTGCCAAAGAACACCAACTTTATTTAACCACAGTCAAAATGACGAAATATTCTTTGGTCTGATGAAATAAAAATTGTTTTATTTAAGCCTGGTATCCGCCAAAAGCAAGTACACAGACCTCCATGGACGCAGTACAATCCTGAGTACGCTACAAAGACAATAAAACACGGCGGCTATAGTGTTATGGCATGGGGATGTTATTCTTGGAACGGAGTGGGCCCTATTTTATGGATTAAAGATTTAATGGACGCAAATGTTTATGTCAGTATCTTGCAGTATGTCAGGCTTCTCTTTGCAGAGGAGGAAATGCCTTTAAAATGGATATTTATGCAAGATAATGACCCAAAGTATACCTCGCACAAAGCAAAAAATTAGGTTAATTGGTTTAATGAAAATAGGGTTACTGTTATGGGTTGGCCAGCTCAATCTCCGGACTTAAATCTGACAGGGAACTTGTGAACTGATGTAAAAATTAAAATTACTTCTTCAAAACCTGCTAACAAAGAGAACCTGCTATGGAGAGAAATTGAAACAGCTTTGAAATCCATTCCCTTGGAGAAATGCCGGAAGCTAATTGATTCTATGCCACGAAGATGTGTAGAAGTAATAATAGTTCCATAACGAAAAAAAGGTTATGGAACCAAATATTAAAGAAATAATAAAGAATATTAAATAAGAGTTTTATTTATTTTATGAAGTGTACTGCTATAATTATGAACAGCGTAATGAGCATATTTCTACAAATACTGTATATATCTTTTTAATGAATCGACAAAAAAATTTCTTTTTCATCAAAATAATGAAGTTGTTATTAAAATACAATATATCAGTAAAATTTTGGCTTTGTTATTACTTAGACCAACTTTTGTTGTATTTGTTCTAATTTTATATCTCCCAACCCATCTCCAGCATTCTACAATCGCGTAAAATTGCGCCCAATACAGTCCATTAGCTTTATTTCGTGCTCCTTGGAACAGGAACTTGGTCAGTGTCTCCGTCTGGGAACATTCCAGGGTTCCGTACTTAACACCTGACATGAACTGAATTCTTGAACTGCTCGAAGTTCTTGAACTATCGAGCGTAGCTGTAATATTGTTACTGTATCACATCATACTGTCAGACCAATTCTGTAACTCAGTTACTGTGATCATAGTAACTAAATTTGTCACTATGAGCAAGGTCAGTTACTAATCATGAATGAAAGTCATAATGACTTTAAAAAGTATAATGACTTAGTCATTATACATTTATAGTATTTTATCCTGTAGTAAACTACATAGTAAATTTTTACAGAATTGATCTGTGTATCATTTTCAGTATGTAACACACAAGAATCACATAGCCACTTTAAGTTTTTAGAGTATTTCGAAAGTATATTAAAGTTTCGTTTACCAATTTTGAGACCGGAAAAATGAAGTCTGAACACTAAATACAATTATTGTCACAGCATACACAATTATTTTTGTAAAAAGTTTACACTCTGGAAATAAATTTTCAACTGACTTGGACGACATTTTGAATAATGATCGATAGTTGTTTTATTTTTGTGGGGCCCACACCCAAAAAATGTAGATAAAATAGGAGAAGGGCGAGGTGTCACTGCCCCACACAGGTCTTCGTGTCGTAAAGTCCAAGTACCACCCGTAATAGATAAAGGATATTGAATTAGAACGAAGCATTATGCTTCGTTCAGAACATCAGAATTATAATTTAGAATTAACGTGAAATTAACATAAAATGTGTACGTAGAAATTAAGTAGTGTTCATAATATAAATTAAGAAATTAAGATACTGACAGAAATTTCTATCGATTTCTACTTGCTGTTTATATTTGCTAATGAGTTTTTGATTGTTTCAACGTTCTGAAAAGAATTAAAATAGAAGGAAAATTTACATTTATGCTCATAGAAAACAGAAAGATGTAGATAGAAACAAAAAAATATGGTCATTGAAATTTTTAGGTTGAAAAATGCTTACTGCGCATGCGTCAATTATAAATTAATGTAAGGGTTTGGAGTCTACAAACTTTTAATTTTAATTTATAAGTATAAGTATTAATTTAGAAGGTTAGGTTAGGTTAGGTACGTTAGTACGTTATCGTTGAACGATAACGTACAGTTACGTTTAACAAACATTTACGTTAATTCTAAGTACTAATTCTAATTTATAATTTGGAGGTCTTGATGGGTTGTTCTTAAGGACGAAACAAGGGGTGGTTGGCTCTGGGAAGATCTAGGTATCGAATAGGTCCACAATAATGGTCTAAACCCAAATATTCTCCTCTCGAGGCCCTAACGGCGACGAAAACGGCGAGTATCATCTCAGAATAAACATACGCAGAGTAAATAAACATACAAAATAATAAACGGTGAATAGATCAGTAGTTGAGTAGTAAATTGTTACACATAGGTGATAGATTAATTAATTAGACGCCTCAAAAAGGTGTAAGGTAATGTACAAAAATAGTATATTATTATACGTGTTTTATAAGATTTTTTTTATATATTTATGTATTTCATTTCATTTCATTTCATATTTTATTTCCCATTATTAATATTACATTTGATTATTTACAGAAAACTAATAAACTAAACTTATCTATCAGAAAAGCTTGTATCATATTAGTATGCATTTGTTTTATAATTGTAGTAAAATTTACGCAATACTAATTTAGATATTTTCTGTTAAAATTAATTTACAATCTTAATATATAAATACATAGAACATGATTTACATAGAATTTTTCAGAGGTGACAGGGTGTGTGTGTATGTGTGTGTAATGTATAAGTGAGGTGTATGAGTGGGTATGTATGTAAGTGTGTGGTCCATCCAAATATTATTGGTACTAACATCGCTACGTTTGAGTTCATGAACATTTGGCACTGTTACAGAATCAAGTCTTTTAACATTTTTTGGTTATCAAAAACAAATTTATTCATTTCTTTGTTAAAAGTTTTCATATTTTTAGTTTCGCGAATACTGATAGGTAGAGAGTTATGTAACCTGGGGCCAATATAATTTAAACTTTTTTGGCCTGCCTTGCTATTTAATTTAGGTATTTTTAATTGTTTGTTACATTTCTGTCGAGTTTGGTACTCATGATCGATATAGTCCATGTTTCTATGCTCTTTATATATTGTGGTGAGTACTGTCACAATATATAGTATTCTTGTATCGGGTAGTTTTAAGTCTCTGTATAATCTATCGGTAGGAAATAGATTACCTTTTTTATAGATTATTTTTAAAATCCTATTTTGAGTAGTTTGGAAAGCTGATAAGTGATTGGTGTAAAGGCTACCCCATGCGATGATACCGTACTTTATTACCGATTCCGCTAGTGATTTGTATATTTGTTTAAGCAGTTTTAATGATAAGATATCACGAATAATATAGAATTTGTGGAAAAGCATACGGATCTTTTTCCTGAAATATTCAAGGTGAATATTCCATTTAAGGTGTTGATCGATTTTCAGTCCAAGGTATTTTATTGATTCTGTTTTTATTATATATTTGTTTGTGTTTGCAATATTTATTGTTGCAATTGTCGGTTGTCCCGCTATTGTGGAGGAAAATGTTATGTATTTAGTTTTGTCTATATTTAGTGATAGTAAATTTGAATCTAACCATTGTTTTGTCTTATTTATTGTTCTTATATTGACAACGAGTTGTTTGGGGTACGACGAGCGAAGCGAGGAGTGCTCCAAATAAACAAGTGTGACAATACGTCATATAAAACGAGCATAATATACCATTTTTTTAATACTTTGCAGCACTTATTTTATAGAAATTTAAAAATTTTATTTATAAAAAATAAGGAATACAATCTAGGGATTTTTGGGAAATGCGGTCACCATAGCAACAATGTATAATAAAACAATATCTATGATAACACAACACAACAGTAATTTGACAGATGCAAAACAACAAATTTTCTTTTTGAATTTTCTTAATAATAATAATATTATAAAATAATTATCTGACATGGAAATATTTACAAATTGTATTAAATAAACATTTTAAAATATTTAAGGGTATCAATGACACGCCGTAGATGAGTAATACTGCCAATCTCTCAAAATAAAAAGTCACCAAAAACAGTTTAACAATAGCTTCTATTCTATTGTTATACTGTTTTCAGAGTAACAATGATATTATTGTGAACTAAGCAAAGTATAAAAAATATATTGGATAAACTGTCTTAGAGTTTCCCAAATAATTGAGTATATTAATTTCTCGTACCACATATAAGTAACATTAAGAGTTTCTACTTACAATGTTTATGTCTTATAATTAGAACGTAAAATGATACTTAGCGGTCGAGTGCGGCTTGGTTACTCCTCAGGACGCTTTGGTTGTCAGGGGAATTGGTGGGAACTGTGTTCTTCACTCTCTAGGCCAGAATCCTAGAGTCTAGGATTCTGGCTGGATGCAGCGTTGGCACTCTAGTGGTCTGCGAGGAGAAGGGCGTGGTCTTATACCCTGGAATGGGCGCTGATGGCCTGAAATGCTGCTCTACACTGTCTCGCAAGCAGCAGCGGCTATAGGCAGGGGCAAGAGGGGCGCCCAATGTTAGGGGTTAGGGGCGCCAAAACGAGCGCCATACATACAATTACTGAAAATATCTATGTAATAAAATTGTATAATTTTTTTACAATATTTTTTAAATTTTTGTTGACGTTATTGTCATTGAACAATTTTTAGGGGATGCACGTGCACCCATCACTGTACATTTGATTAAAAGGGCGCAGTTTGGCTCGCCTTGCTCAGGGCGCCAAACAAGCTAGCGCCGACACGAATTTTCTCTTCCAACCGAGTCACAGACCCTACTTTCTCCAAGACCACCAGCATTTTATCTTAATAAATAATTTATATTACATAACAAATTAATCAATTAATTAAACTTATTTTTTTATTTATTATTTTAATTTAATTTGTCGCACATCGGCTCCTATTTTAGTACTTTTTAGGAAGTTATGTTGTATTTATTTATTGTAAACATTGCATATATTTTAATGTAACCCTACAAAAACCAATGACAACAAGCATGGAATAGTTATTCCATTCCAACAAGTGATAGAATGAAATACACGCAAAATGCATAAGAAGATAAGTGCTTTAGAATAACATTTCAACTCTTGTGTTAGAATATTAACTTCCGTTAGTCAAAATTGATTTTAGAATTGGCAAATTCTATAGTGGTCGTGGAGACAATGTTTTCTCTACGTATTCTTTAACATAATAATAACCGACAAATTCTTTTTTCTTTTTTGTTTTGATTGGTTTTTCAGATTTATTTTCAAAATTTTATATTTCTGCTCAGTTTAATATATTTACTAAATAAAGTATACGAAATTTTCAGGATTTAATAGGTCAAATTAATAAACACAATTTATTTTATTGAACAAGACCGGTTTCGATGAATTTATTCATCTTCTTCAGTTGTCTGAAGAAAAAAAAAGAGAAACAAAAAACAGTCATGAAAAATCAGACATATATATTACTACACCTCTCTTTCTCCCAAAATTAGGGTGGCCAGATGGGAGGCCAGAATCTTAAATTCCTAAGAAAAAAACGGGTGAAACTAATACAACTAAAAGTTGGCCGGGCTAGCGTCAGTGGAGACGGGCGGGGTTTATGATTCTAATAATCAAGGGGGCAGAGTTGGTTCTAGATAAGTTCCGAAAAAAATATACTAACGGTATTACTTAACAGGGTGCCAGTTAGTCAAACAGTGTAAGTAATCAGCGCAGACTAACATACGCTGAACTGACCTACCTTGGATTCCCGTCACTCCTACCCTGTAATAAAACTAGGAGAAATAGGGGCTGTTTGAAGTATCCACAAATCTAATAAAAAGCAAAAGAAGTGTCCCTTTTATTATTCGGCAGTGAGTGCCGAAGTAGTGTTAAATAATAATAATAATAATAATAATAATAATAATAATAAACTTTATTGTAGGCGAAGTTTCAGCCAGGGCTGGTCTTCCAACTTAACCTTTTTCATCGTGTAAATACAATAATACATTTTTATATATAAATTACATTCTTACATTTTATATAAATTAGCATAAGAAGTTTAGCGAACTTTAATTCAGCGAAATTCAGTAGACGTGCGGGTGAAAATATATGACCTGGGAGAATAAAAAGTATATTCGCGAAACAGGATTACTTGGTGTGATTTTTTGTCTGCAACCATGTTTTATATTTTGCTTTGAAAGATTGCACAGAGAGAGGTTTTAGGCACTTGGGTATTTGATTATACATAGATGGGGCGCAATAGGAAAAGGAACGCTCGAAAAATGAACTTTTATGGGCTGGAACTTCTAGGCTATAGAAGTCCCTAAGAGTAAGGCTATGAAGGGAAGTTCTCGAAACTAGTTTGCAGCTTAAGTAGGTAGGCGTTTGATTGATTCCTAATTTATGAATAAACGAGGCAAAGTGTAAATTTCGACGCTGTTCCATAGTTAGCCAATTTAATGAACTCAACCCTTTGGACGTCGGAGTTCTACTACGAAGTGACAGTACAAATCTTACACAGTAGTTTTGAATTTTTTGAATTCTGAGTTTGTCAACGTGAGTGATACAGGAGTGGTATATAATATCACCATAATTAAAAATAGATAAAACTAAACTATCAGCAAGAGATTTTCTTAAATTGCGAGATAGACAAAATCTATTCATATATAAGTTTTTTAAGGCGAGAAAGGCCCTTCTTAAAAGTGAACTAATATATGAGTTAAATCTGAACTGTGTGTCAAGAACAATGCCTAGATTCTTATATTCATGCACTAATGGTAGAATATTATTGTTTAGTTCAATTCTAACTTCGCCGTGATCCAAAGTATCAGTAGGGGTAGATTTATTCCCAAAGATCATAACTGCTGATTTTTTAGCATTAACCATTAAACAGTGGTTGTTACAATAATGTATAAGAGAAACCAGATCTTTATTCACGTTTTTAACAGCTTCAGCTATGGACTGTGGCTTGAAGGATAAATGCAATTGGGTATCATCGGCGAAGAGACGAATTTTACAATATTTTATTGCGTTTTCCATGTCAAAGATATAAATAGAATAAAGAATCGGTCCCAGACAGGAGCCTTGTGGTACGCCCTTAGAAACGAATCTATCGTCTGAAGTTTTATTATTCAACAATACTCTCTGTGTGCGATTATTGAGGTAAGATTCGAAAAATTTAGTTGTGTGGATGTCAAGGCCAATGTAGTTTAATTTCTGAAGAAGAAGCTCATGGTTGATACTATCAAACGCCTTGGTAAAATCTAGAAGTAATAGGCAAGTTGACAATTTATTCTCAGTTGAAACAAAAATATTGTCCGTGACATCCAAGAGAGCAGATATTGTACTATGTCCAGGTCTAAATCCAGATTGTGTTTCGGGAATAATATTATTTGAGAAAACATATTTTGACAGCTCGGCATATATGATCTTTTCAAAAACTTTGCTGAGAGCATTTAAAATGCTTATAGGGCGCAGATCCGAGAAGTTTTCCGGTTTATTAATCTTGGCTAAAGGAAGGATTATAGCTTGTTTCCATACGTTGGGAAAAACACTATGTTTTATACAGAAATTAATTAGATGGCATATATGGGTAGTGCATGTAGGTATTAGGAACTGTATCATAGGTGTGTTAATGCCATCAGTGCATTATTTACATAATGTACATAATGTACAAAATAAAAAGCTAGTACAGTACATCAAAACAAATAATCAAAAGTATCTCACACAAATCGTATTGCTACTGCAATACTGCCAAAATAAACAGTAGTTGGACGTTGATCGATCATCGTATACAATTTCAGTAAAGTACAAAAACTAGAATCTACTTCTGACTCTTGTCGTGAGAACCAGGGACCATGAATTTATGTTATACAAAAAATTAGAGAATATTACTCACAAAAAAAAGAAAACAACTAAATCTAACACTTATCTGTACTACACTCTTAAATATACTGGTCTGAGCGGTAGATGCTCACTCCCACGGGACTCCCAGGACAGTCCGACGGTCTCTTCACGTACACGTCGGAGCGTCTCTTCTTTTCCCATACGTGGCTGGATCCAGGAAACAAGATTATTTCAGCAAAAACCTCCGGACTCCCACCGGAGTGGATTCTCAAAAATGTTCAAGCGGCAAACCAACAAAAATGCAGAAAACGAAAACGTAAACGACATCGATAATCCCCAAACGGGAATGAAAACGAGACGGAAACGATGTCGGGACGGAAACGTAAACGTAGCGGAATCGATGTCGGGACGGAAACAGCCTAAAAAAACATATAAACGAAACTAGAACTTTGATTCTGGGTGCGCAATGTGCGCACATTTCCGCTACAATGAGCACGTGGGAATTTTCATTTGAAATTCTCACAAACTCGTATCTCGCGATACGAATTATGGTCCAGAGATACTCTGCGCCTACTTTGAAATAAAGATAGACTCACCTAAGTTGTGATGCGACCGTATGTGTGTATGTTGACCCCTTTTCTAAGTCCTGGTGGTAACTTTCGATGTACAATTGCACAATTTCACTGCACTAAATCGTAGAATAAAACGTATTGCTGTTGATATCTGCAGAAGATTTAATCTCGCTACTTATATGTTCGTACAGTAACTTCTTCGACTGTAACCACGTCTTCTTTTACCAGCGGTCAAACATTTTATGTCTCGCTCGGAGTCTAGAGTTTGTGACTGTCTGAACCTTCCTGAACATGTTTCCCTAGGTGTGCTGTGTAACACTAGGCTGGTGAAAGGTTTGGTGAGTACGCTCAGCGACACACATACGTGATCCGGGTGGTCTACTCTATTCCTAGCAGAGGCCCAATTTTTTGAGTGTAACAATATATATCAGCAACAATGTGTAACAATATAATATAGACTTACTCAAATATAATTGACATTGATAATGGCTGTAGGTGACATCATTTTTTGATCGTGCATAATTAATATAATTAATATTACAAATTAAAATTAACACATTAAAAATTTGTGTTAACGTGTTAATTTGTAATGTGTTAAGGTCGATAAAAAAAAAAAAAAAAATAAGAAGGAATATTTACTAAAATTGCTCACTTATTAACCATAATCAAAATTCACAAAAAAAAAAACGTATGAGCATAGTGACTGTTACTATAACTTAACTGTCGTAATAACATTCTTATAAATATAAAGTTTTTGCAAATGGTGTAAATAACTAACGTACAACGACTAACATTACGTCAAAATAAAGTCGTAGTATATTAATCGTTCTATGGGAAAACCGTTTTTGCATAACGTCACAACAAACTTAAAAAAAGACCTACTCCGTCATTTGAATTACGTCGAAAATATATATTTTTATATATAATCCCGGAATCCCGAAAGTATATCTTCTTCTTAATCTAACATCGTGAACGATGTGTAGTGATCACATGATTATGTGTTATCTTCATTTAATGTTCTTCGGACTACTCGTCGTCAAGTCATTCGATCTTCAGCATCCCTTACAGCTGTCACAAGACTCGTTCCTGTGAGATCGGATACAATGTCGGTCCATCGAGTAGGCGATCTACCGCGACGGCGCTTTCCATCTGGTTTCCCCTGTACTGCCTGCTCTGATAAGTAACGGGCTTGCCTGCTCTGATACAACATGTCGCACTTCTACGTATGCATAGTGGTCTAGCTGCTAAAATATGTTTAGAACTTGTTATATAGTTTTGGTTTTTCAACTTTAGACTGAAGATGACTGGATGTCCCAGTCGAAACGTCTCGTAAAATTATTATTTTGTAATAATATTTTTTTAATAAAATTTGACGAGTAAATAAGAACTATTATTTCTCCTTTTATATATATATATATATATATATATATATATATATATATATATATATATATATATATATATAAGGAGAAATAATAGTTCTTATTTACTCGTCAAATTATATTAAAAAATATTATTACAAAATAATAATTTTATGAGACGTTTCGACTGGGACATTCAGTCATCTTCAGTCTATAAATAAAAAATATACAATTTTACAAATTTTATAAATCAGTCTTCAAAAAAATTCAAATAAAATGTGAAAAACACTTAAAAATCACGTTAACAAACATTAAAGAATTATAGATGATTAAAACAAAGCATTAAAATAATCAATAATAATAAATAAATGAATAAAAGTTAAAAAAGTTGAAAAAATTTTAAAAAAATTTGAAAAAATTAAAATGGCGCCTAGCACCATTTTGTGAGAAAAATAAAAATTTTGTTATAAATTACCATTAGAAAAGATTACAAACAAGTACAAAGAGTCACAGAAAAATTATATGACATACACAACTATGTGACAAAAAGGAAGGAAGTGCTCTTAACTGGACAGACTTACCTAAAGTTAAAAAACCAAAACTAATTAAAAACTTCTAAACATATTTTAGCAGCAGACCACTATGTGTACGTAGAAGTGCGACATGTCATATCAGAGCAGGCAAGCCCGTTACTGACATAACACCTAGACAGTCAGACGTCACAATGCTGATAAGCTAAAGACCAAATGTAACAAGAAAAACGACAAACAGCTGATGTCTAAGAAATCAGTTTAAAATATGCTTTATTTAACCCGACCGTGTCTGTTTTCTTGTTAACACATTTGTCTTTAGAGGAATGGATGTGTAGCATCTCCGAGATCATCCTTTTTTGAAAGTGGCTTTCTTTATCAAGAATTTTGACATTCTCATAATTAAAAATGTGGCCTGTCGTATTAGTGTGTACCGCTAAAGCTGTGCAATTGGGTTTCAATCTAACGTCACTTTTGTGCTGGTAAATGCGTTTCTTTAAAATTTGTTGTGTCGTTCCTATGTAGTTTTTATTACACCCATTACACGGTATTTCATAAACGACGTTTGAAGTTTCAAGTTTTGGGATATCGGCTTTTAGTTTGGAGAAATTACGGTTGTTATTGTTATCGGAGCTGAAGGCTAACTTAATGTCATGTGTTTTAAAGATGTTTTTATAATGAAGGAATTGAGTGTTGTGATATGGGAAACTGAGGTAGTTGTTAGAATTGGCAATATTATTGGTTGGGTTTGTGTTATAGGCTGCCCATATTCTTTTTTTGATACAATTATTAATTAGATTTGAAGGGTAATTGTTGATTTTAAATTCTTTTTTGATAATTTGAAAATTTTTAGTCCTATATATATATATATATATGTAAACAAATAAGGGATCTATTGTTTAAATAAAACTCAAATTGTTCACAGACTATTTTATTCTAAGTATTCACTCTTACAACGTAAGAATACATCTGATCTCTCTATCAAATTCTACGTGTGTTTTATAAAAACCAATTAGTGTAATGAGCCGTCATCGTTATCGTTAATGAGTCGTCATCATTAGTGGGTCCCGATTACGGATGGCATCTAGATAACATTTTATGGTGACGTAACAGGGCTTCGTGGAAGGCTAGATGCTAACACGGCCGTCCTACTCCTGGCGTGTCCTCACGTCCTTTCTGTAGACGAATATCTGATAAATGATGATGTGGTAGATGACATCAGGGGATGATCATGTAGGCCTTAGAATAGTCTGAAACAATCTTCAAAAAGATTTAAGGAAAAAGAAAAGATTTAAGGTCCAATATCATTGACCTTTTAAGGTCCCTGACCATTTAAGATCCCTGATCATTTAAGATCCACACCATTGACCATTTAAGATCCACACCATTGACCATTTAAGATCCACACCACATTCGAGGGCCCTCATTCAATCTACATATAGACCATGGTCTTAACCTAGACGATACCTGACCGTTCAACTGCTCTCAACTGGCAGAGACGGTCCCTTATCGTTCAACTGGCAGAGACGATCCCTGACCGTTCAACTGCTCTCAACTAGCAGAGACGGTCTCTGATCGTTCAACTGCCCTCAACACGACCAGTGTGTCTTGCGGTACTCGACAAGCTATCAATTATTAACTCAACTATCCATTTATTTCATTACAGATTGTCTACAGTACCCAACAAGCTCAGTGATTGTCGCTTCTTTATACTCGGTGCCTTCACAAAGCAAAAACGACCAGTGTGTCTTGCGGTACTCAACAAGCTCAGTGACTGTCGCTGCTTCATACTCAGTGCCTTATCATTTTATGAAAGCAATAAAATGTCTTTTACCATTCTAGTTATTCTCAACATAATCAGTTACCTTCGTGCGGTTTAAGCGCTACATAAATAGCGATCGTTCGCCCTTACACTCAAAACTTCATAAGGCCCTAGAAGCTTGGACCCCAACTTGCCGCTACCGGTCAATTGTATGTCTTCTACTACTACTTTTTCTCCAATTCCATAACGGATAGCTTCCGCTCTCGAAGCGCCGCCTGTCATTCCTAGTCTTTTCCAGGAACATGGTCTGCAGAACTCGAATGCTGTAAAAAGTCGAGGGCTGTTGTTCTAAAAAATAAAACGATTAATGTTGAGAAATCTCCTCCAACGGCACAACTCTGGCCGTAAGAGATCAACTATTAGACCAGTTTCTACTTTATTATCCCAGAAACTGACTAATCTGCCAGTGGTAATCCAACCACCCTAAAAAGACAAAATACAACTGATCAACTAATACTTAGCATTGAAAGTTACCTGACTCATCAGATTCGAACATCTCGATGAGGTATTTCATATCACAGCTCACCACCCAACTTTCAGGCCACCGACTTACTAGTCCCTTTGCTGCTTTAGTGATGAAATTCGTAACAACTTTCATCAACTCGTATCGACCTTTATCTAAGCGTTTAAGTACTTCGTAGGGACCCAAAAGCTCGTAATCTGTTTTTACTGATGTACAATTTGGAATCCCTATGTGTCAGCACAAAATCTCCCAACGAAAACCGTAAAGTATCTCGCCTTTTTCGGTTAGCATTTTCAAAGCCACGATTATCTCTCATTGTTCTCTAAACTCTTTCGCGATCAAGTTGTCGATTCCGTAATGATGTTAAATCGCGCAAAAGGGCTTGAATCAAAAGGCTGGAATTATCTACTCCCAAGAGCCGTTGCAAAGGTGTCGTACCAGTGTTTGTTTTTTTGTATTGTGATATTCAAGACCAATTGAATTTTCTATATACCGCTCGATCATACTGACATTTTTTTTTTTATTTCTCTTCAGATCATTTCATTTTCTATTTCAGGTAAACTGCGACTTTGTCTGTTATCAAGCGCATTGTCAAAACAAGTAAAATTAAGTAGAATACTACGGTTTTACTATTTTAGTCCTTGTAAGAGTTCTCCAAGGAGCAAAGAACAAATTTAATGAATTTACCTCCTGGCACTAATACCTGCAATAACTGTATCAAAAGATCTGCGCAAGCAATGTGCATTAATTTTAAATTCTCTCTCTCTGTTTATATTGGCATTTTCATCAAATGTGTATCATTAGTACAGACTTACGGCCAAGACATATTTTGACACCTTACGAGACACCTTCGACACCTTTCGCTTGCCTATATTTATCTGTGAATCCACAACCACCACATCAGTTATAGACTCAACTTGGTACTCCTGTATTATTGAACCTGGAAGAACTAAAAATGTAACATTCATTAGATTTAAAACATTATTATTTTTTAATTTGTAACTCTGTAAAAGCTAGTTCTCTGAAATTTCAAAACCTTTTCTTTTTAGAATACTCACAATAATAATAACACTCTTTGAATTACCTTGTTAAGTCTTTATGCAAAATTTCTAAATTACCAAGAACGAATTAGAAATAGCATACCTCATTATTCTCTTATTATTTGGTGCCAAATTTCCGTACCATCTTTCATTTATCCTTTATTTTAGCCTTGCAATGATATCGGAAAATTTATTTGCATCTTGTAGTGTAGTTCAGCCCTTACTATGACTAACGTACTTTATCCAAATTCATGCTAGAACATTTCAACTTCTACGCATCACTGTCAACAAACTACTCGGTCAATTTATAAGCTGCTACCGATTTCACAATAACAAATGTCAAATTTTACGAATATAGCAATGACACAATTCAATCTTGCCATCTATTGGTCGCATGTAAAAACATAAAAGGTAACTCTCGTATTTCGCATTTCTAATATCAGTGATCTGCCGTTTGTCATTCTGAATACAAATTTCTAATTCTTATCAAAGTTTAAACTCAATCATCAGAACTTAGATCTTTAAACTCAAAACTCACATATCAAAATAGGATATCTGAAGTTTTAAAACTCTAATACAAATTTCAAATAATTGATCTCTTAACTCAAATCGTATTACTCTTAATTTTAAATAATTTTAATTGATTTCTAATTTTCCTCATGACTATTACGTGCTACATAATCAAACTAATAAAACTTCTCTTACCATTTTACCACTTTACCATGTTCTAACCATTACCTTCATACAATTTGTCCATAAACAGAACACCGCTCGTTCCTTCTGACAATTTTTTTGTATTTCTACTTCATTACTGGAACCATTTTATTCATCATCTAGATTTTCCTGCATGTAAGTTGTCTGTCCCTAAATAAAACAACGCTTGTCCATTTTGATAATTTTCTTCAATACATTTGCTACTTCGTCTTAAATGCACCTCAGTCTGTTGTCAATCGCTAAGTATAAATTCTATTAGGAAATAGTTTTACCAGACGTAACTAGTTTGAAAGCACGAATAATACCTGAAAAATTATAGCCTGCAAAAGTGTTTCATCTGAAAACGTCGGAAAACGTTTTCAAACGTTTCGTTTTTCTTCCACGGTGGAAGTTCCACCAATGTGTTCCACCATAATCACTTATTATTTGCAATAATTGAAACGTATCACTTGCGTTTTTCACTTTCAAACTACTATCTTAGACAAACAATATTTTCATTCCCACTTGTTCCATTTTTCCCATTCACAACCAGAAACGTTTTCGAACGTTCGCCTTCGCAAATTGATTAAATAAGTTTTTCATGAACAAAATTGCATGATTAACTTTTGTAACTGTTCAAGCACACAAATTTAAATTCAATAATATCCGAAACAACGCAGACAGGTAATAATTTGTCACATCACTATTTGTCACTTTCATCAAATTCATAATTTAAACAAAACACTGTAAAAATGCAACAAAGCAAGATCCCAATAAAATAACAAAATATTATTAAGACGTGCATGAATCCCATTCACTAGCAGAAACGTCAACTCGATCCCACTTCTGATGTAAACAAATACGGGATCTATTGTTTAAATAAAACTCAAATTGTTCACAGACTATTTTATTCTAAGTATTCACTCTTACAACGTAAGAATACATCTGATCTCTCTATCAAATTCTACGTGTGTTTTATAAAAACCAATTAGTGTAATGAGCCGTCATCGTTATCGTTAATGAGTCGTCATCATTAGTGGGTCCCGATTACGGATGGCATCTAGATAACATTTTATGGTGACGTAACAGGGCTTCGTGGAAGGCTAGATGCTAACATATATATATATTAAAATGTTTGGAACGGACAGGAACGGTTAATCATAGTTTAGCCGAACGGTCTGTTCTACACTTTCGTCTCTATAACTTTTAACAATAAATTTATGACGATTATTAAATAAGAATTTTATTCAATATATATATGTGTATATATATGTTAACAAAGATGTTGGTCAGCGCCATCCATCCGCCCTGCAGAGAACTGACTCCGGCCGTGATGCCTGCGTTGGCAACACTGTAGTAGTTCGTAACGTAGCAGTGGACGACGGACATCTTGACTAATGAGATTACCATGTGCTTAACCTATTTTATTTATTGTAATTTTGTTAATAATGATTAAATGTAGTTTAATAAAGTGATTTTTACAATGAGTGTGAGTTTTAACACGCCCAATCTGTCTATTGCTGAAATATATGTCTATATATATATATATGTTAGCGAAAATATAATTATGCAACATTTACACTTATTAACGATCGTAGGGTGCTATATCGTTGCTAAGGCATATTATTTGATGTAAATAGAATAGTATAAAATATATCATATGATGTGCGAGACGTATTAGTTGATAAATAAAATCATGTCTTATTATTCATAAAATACCTTTTTTATTAATATCAGAAGTGCGATTGGCCTATCACCCACACAAGAAAATTAAAATAGAAGACCATAAGTGCAATATTAAAAATATTTTTTTAATGCAACAATACATTGGTGTAAAGAAATTGTCGTATAATATTGCAAAGGCTAATGTAAAGGTTTAAGTTAAAGGTGATGATTGAGAATCATATAAAGGTAGTATGAATTATGAGCTAGATAATAAATTGGCAAATTTCAAGTTATCTTGTCAAAAATTATTTCAAGTGGTTTCTAAGGAAATGACACTTATTGGAATAAATATGAAATGTGACATTTGTTTGAAAAATGCAGAATCTTAACAAAGATCCCTAAAAATTGTCAGGATGAACGAGCGTTGCTTTGTTATTAACAAACACAATTTACGAAGGTAACTGGTTAGATTGATGATGACTAAAATGGTAAGAGGCATTTTATTGTTTTGGTTAAATCATGTGGCACGTGTTAGCCATAATGTGTAAAAATTAGATTTGAGATTTTGTTTTTGATATTTGTGATTTAATGTCTGAGTTATGATATTTGAGATTTGATAATTAAGATCTGAGTTTCGAGATTTGAGTTTTAAAGTTGAACGTTTATTGAAAAAGATAAATGACAGATCACTGGGATCGGATTGGCAGAATAAACTGATAAATGTAATTGCTAATGAGTTGAGAGTAAAGGTTGTCGAGTACCGCAAGACATGCCGCTGCCAGTGGCATCAGTCCGGTAATAGCTCTGTAACCATGGTGGCAGATGGTGAGCTATGGCGACGGGCTGATGATGTTGATGATAAAGCACTGTGTGTTCAGAAACAAATAAACGGTCTCTGAGCTTGTTGTGCTGTAGACAATCTGTAATGAAGGAAACTAATAGATAGTTATTGAGTATCTGAGCTTGTTGATCTAGTCACTGAGTTCGTGGTAGATAAATGAAATGTTAACGTATAGTCTCTAAGCTTTCAGATCATAAGTTATAGTATTCCTGGAGAGTTCTGTTTTAAATAAATATTTACTTTTATTAATTGACATTGGTGCATGGTTGATTTTGTGAAAGATCAATTCTGCGCCCAAATTGCTCTATTTACAAATTATGAATTAGGTGAAAACTTTCAAGATGCAGTAGAAGATAAATGGTGGACCAGCTCAAGAATGGAGATCCTGGTATGCAGGATGCTGTTACTGGTATGCAAGATGCAGGATGCTGTTGTTGGTATGGGGCAGACTACTGGTGATATGCAGGCTGCTGTTGCTGATAGCAACAATGCTGTTAATGGTGTGAAAAATGCAGTTGCGTCCCGAGAACGTTCCGCATGTCAGTCTGGCCGTGTTAGCGAAAATATAATTATGCAACATTTACACTTATTAACGATCGTAGGGTGCTATATCGTTGCTAAGGCATATTATTTGATGTAAATAGAATAGTATAAAATATATCATATGATGTGCGAGACGTATTAGTTGATAAATAAAATCATGTCTTATTATTCATAAAATACCTTTTTTATTAATATATATATATATATATATATATATATATATATATATATATATATATATATATATTTATCTGACCGACGTTGTCAAGCCATGTACATGCAACAGACAACCACAGACCCACCGAATCTAATGGGATTTCAGGAGTATATGTATCAAAAATAGAAAGAGCGCACTTTGCACTCCTGGAGCAACCTTCAAGGGGTAACGAATTACGAAAAAAAATTTTTTGCTATATTTGATAACCGGTATTAAACCCCATACATGGTTACGTCGTAATCAGGTCATTTGTGTATAATTTGTATATGCAGACGACGTACGCAATCCCGTACAGTGTTGTCGGTACTTACATCGTTTCTGTAAACAAATATCCTCATGTTGACCTGCATTTGACGATTGTCTAGCGATAGTAATATAATTTACGTATATTTCAATATGACATAATTTTTATTTTAGGATTAATAGTTCATTTATAAGGTTTCTCGGTTAATCTAATGTTTACTATTGACATTGAATGAATTTCAATAACAATCAATAGTATTTAAAAGTTTATATGAGGCTCAAAAATTTCATTTTTGATCGGTTGCAGTGGTAATAATAAAATAATTTTTTTACTTGCATTCCGCTACATCCTCAGAACTGTCTTTGTACTTCCTATGATTCTTTTCACTTACGAATTTTTAAAATTATTTAACTTGAACTTCGAAACTATTTTTCAAGAATTAAAGTGAATCTAATTTTTCTATTTCTTGATACGTTTCTCTATGTACGCCATAAAAATTATAGTATAATAAAACAATGATTCAAAACATTTTACTGTACGACCAACACAGAGCGTGTCATGGTCGTTTTTTTTTTTATATATGTATAATAATAATTTTATTTATGGGTGCTCCAACATCTATACTCTACCTCAGAAAGACTAATAGTAATAAATCATTTTGTCAGGCAGTTACCAGTGGCGTGCACATTTTAAACACGTTTAAATTGGTTTTGTGTATTTCTATGTTACTATTTATCATTTTATTAAACGCACGCCTGTGACCATATTAATCATATCATTAAACACACCCCTGTGACCATATTTTTCCTTAAAATTTTAGGGTAAAATTTTTATGATCTATTGTGTTTAACCCTAGTTCGTATTCCCATATAATATGTGCGGCACACTCGGTGGTTTTTAACAATATTTCGTTTCGAACTATTCATATTTTGTCGCTTTTGTTTTGCCGCTTCTGTGTGATAATACAATAACTTTTTACAAATAATAAATTTTATTACTATCAGTCTTTCTGAGATAAAGTATAGGTTATTAGCACCCTGTTACATTAAGGAATTTTACATTGTACATTTCATATTTAAATTTACCATTGACCAACCGTCTTTTTTATTTAAAGACGATGTCTTAGTAATTTGGGAAAAAAATTATGGTAACCCGAGTCTGCCCAAAGAATCGAATTATAGTATTGAAATTTTCCGGAACAAACCGGAAATACTGGATATCAAGGACAACTTTGATTTTTTAAATGGTAACGTATGCCGAGTTGGGTGTCTTTGGAGCTTTTGAAAATAAATAACTATTACTTAAAGATTTTTTTACTATATTTTACGCTTTAACCTCTTAATCCGTGAATAAACAAACACATTTTATTTTTGTAAAATCATTTAAAAGATTTTCGCCAAAAAGCGTTAGTTTCACACCTTATCTCCTAGAGAGGTTGATCTAAAAATCTGAAAAAATCTCCATTATGTACATTGTTGGTCCCGGAAAACCGGGATTGTCCCGGTTTTGAGGTTTTGAGGTCTCTCGGGACGCCTATTTGTCCCGGTTTTGTGTATTTTAATAATTTATTAAGTCAGTCAGGAGTCGCCGCGGGAACGCACATCATTGGAACGAATTTAAATTTGTCCGACGGTAAAGAAAGTAAAGCGCCAAAAACTCTATTAAAGTTTTTTAATGACCCATTAAGTGAGGCATACTTCTGGTTCGTTCATAGCCAGGCCGAATCGGTCAATTTGAAAATATTACAAATTGAGGGAAAAAACAAATCTATAATGGAAGTTTTCGGTGTATTAAAAGATACAGCAGCTATGTTTGAAGAAAGATACAGACAGTGTTTTTACCAAAACATGTAGAAACAATTTTGAAAGAACGTGAAGAATCTGGGGAAGAACACTAAAAATGAAATTAATAATTTTAAAATGGAAGTTACTAATTTCTATGAAACATTTATTGTATATTTAAATAAGTGGATAAAACCTCTTGAACATTTTTCAATATTTTCATGGATGGTTTTAAAAGAAAAATCAGAATGGAAAAATGTACAACAAACATTAAATTACTTCAACAATAAGAATATTGAAATAAATGAGAGTTATTAATTCAACCAAATATTACTTAAATTATGAATAAGGTTCTAAATTTCAAGTGATGATCTAAACCAAAAAAGTTCGGAAATACAAAGTGATGATCTAAAACAAAAAAGGTCCTCACTTCGGAAATATAAAGTGATGACCTAAAAAAAGGGTTCTCACTTGTAAAATACAAGTGACGACCGGAAAAAAGATCCAAATCTCTGTTTAAAAATTTTCTATTGCGTTTGTGTGTTTTTATTTTTATTTCCTTCCTTCTTAGGGGGGGGGGCTCCCCTGGGTGCGCCACTGGTAGAGGCTATTCTACAGTGCGTGGTAAATTTTGATTTTAGTTGTAATGACGTTTTAAAAGAAGGTGAATTGTTAAAAAGAGCTAAATTCAACCAAAAGTATTTATAAAATGCTTTTGTATGGATTTTATTTGCAAATAATTTATTGCAGTGCTTTTTTGTCATAGAACTCGCCGGAACGACATACAGACACCTATTTTCGACGGGTATTTAAAAGTATTAAAATTAATTTGAAAATTATTATATCAACTATTGAACAAGAATTTGCTGTGAACTTGTAATCTAAATACTTTAAATTTCATATAAGTTATGATCTGGATATCATTTTTTTAAATAAAAAGCGCTGATTTATTGTAATAATTTCTTAATTATTTATTGTAATTGTATAGGAATTTATTTTTATTTCTGTTAATTATTCGTAATTTTAATGTTTGTGTTATAAATAAAACAGTAATAATTGTAATATAAAATCTAATTAATTCCTCCCGATTAGTTAAAAAATTTCGCATACAGCATCAAGCCCCCCTCACCCTGTCACTCCGTCCCGGTTTGCTCTGTCGACAATCTGAGAGCCCTAGGATTAGTTCAACAGGAATTTTTTATCTGACAAGTTTTTCGAAAATATCTTTTTTTTGTGTCGTTGAAAAGTGTAATTATTTAAAGAAAAAATTATTGTGATATCAAAAGAAAGTTCTTAAATAATTACACGGGTCAGGGGCCCTGATAAAATAGGGTTCCTAAAATGGTCTGCCATAAAATTAAAATTAACATAACATTTTCGAAAAACGGATTACATTTGTTATTGAATAATTACGGAATAACATTCCTGAATGAAAATATATATTCACAGGAAAAATATTTTGTTTGTAGTGATATAAAATATTTTTTTCACTGTCCGTTACAAAACAGATCACAGAAATAATATTGTTCTAAAACGGTAATGTAATAAAATAAATATATAACACCCAGCAATGATGAAAAGTTGAATACGTAAGACCCACAGATGCAAAAGTTTAATCTTAACAATTTACATATAAATGAAAGAATTGTATTAATGGTTTATCAGTCAGCGAGTTGAACTGTTAATGAGAGCGGCCCAAGTTCCTAAAGATGCGCGCGGGTGGCCAAAATAGTTATATGTTGAGCTCAAAATAAGTTAGGGGGCCCAAAATATATTAGGGGTCCCAAAATATGTTAAGGGGCCCAACTATAAAATCTTACCCAGGGCCAGAAAAAAGGTAGTTACGGCACTGTTTATCACTATTAAGAAAGTGCTATTTTATTTGTAAATATTTCACTACTATAAATGTTTTTTGTTTATTTCAAAAAAGATATACACTACCTTAGTCAAAAAAAAACCATAATAGTATTAGCGATAATTTCGCCATGCATTAAAAAAATAATTAATTTAGTCAAAAACATCAAAACTGCAATATTTTTCAGAAACGAATTCTGATTCAAATATTTCTCTTGACCGTTTCCGATTAAGAGCTATGTACATTACTTAGAATTTATTTATTTTTTTTAGTTTAACCCCTTTTGATTAAAGGGGAAAACTTTCTACGAGGAAATATGGCTATAGCTATAGTCCCGATAAAATCCTTAGAACCTTCATTAGATTAATAAGAAATATATTATATAAGGCTTCATTTATTTCTATTTATCAGTATTTATAAATGGCATAATTTTTCTCAATTTCAGAAACGTATTTCTCACTATTAAAAATGTGTTATTTGTTTTATAAGTACTTCATTACTAAAAAAGATTTATTCCTCTTTGATACCTTAAAAATAAAAGGTTGAATCACAACGTATAATAGTATAATAGTGTAATTAACGTATATTTTGTTTTTTTTTTTATATTTTTAATTTCAAAAAAAGGCACACTATCTTAGCCATAAATAGAAACAATTCATACATTATTATCCATAATTTAGCCACGAATTAAAAAATAATAATTAATTTTGTCAAAAACACAAATACTGCAATAATTTTCAAAAACGCAATCTGGTCAAAAAATCCTCTCGTACGTTCCCGGTTCACATTAATGTAAATTACCTATAATATTTACAGATTTTTAGTTTAACCCCTTTGGGTAAAAGGGGGCCGGAAAAAATCTTTTTTAGCACATTTTTGCAGAATTGGTACAGAATTTTAGATCAACCGCTCTGAGGGATAAAGTGGGGGACAAAAATTTCTTGATATTTTTTTGGCAAATATCCCAAAAAAAAAAAGATTTTTCAAAAATAAAACTTTGCTTATTGATCCAAAAATTAAAAGGTTTCATTTGATATGCCATTCATAATTTAAAAAATTTATATATATTTTTTTTTATTAAATACATAATTGTTTATATTTATCTCGGGATGTATTGAACTCTTAGTATTTTTCCTATATGTGGGACAAAGAGTTGAATAAGCATGTCAAATTTGAACTTTATATTTTAAGCCGTTTGGCTACAATTTCTATCGTACAAACGCATGAGTGACGTTATAAGAGTTTTTTTGGAGGTCATATCCACCCTAATAAAGGAAAACGGATCGAAAAAAAAATTTCTTTAGTCTAAAATAACAAAGATTGTGTAGGTGTCGTGAGTATATATAATATCTGATAGCCATATTACTTTTACAGACCCGGTATGTATCTTGACAGACCCAAACAGTGTTGCCAAGTTTCGGGTCTGTGAAGGTATATAGTGTATAGCGGGTCTGTATAAGTCGTATCAATTACAAATATTTTATACAAGCCCGACACGCGCACCATCTTCACAGAAATTTCGTAAACTAAATTTGTATAAAAAAACACGTTCTACCGCTTTCCCAGACCCACCTGAAACTCATTGCTAAAGATTGTTTGAGGCCTAATTCGTACTTCTAGCATAGAAAACGTTGTCAGACCCGATGCCGGGTCTGAGCTTGTCACTTTTGGTCTGGTAACGCCTGCAGAATATAGCGAGTTGGGTCTGTATAAGCGGTGAAACAAATATATATATATATATATATATATATATTGTGTGATTTACGAGTTACGAGTATTTGCTTAAAAATATTTTATGTTTTTACAATCGACCACTAGATGGCAAAATAGAAATGTGGCATTACTATATTCGTAAAATTTGACATTTGTTATTGTGAAATCAGTGGAAGCTTGTAAATTGACCGAATAGTTTGTTGACAGTGAGCGTTCAAAAAAACAAGTTTGTGAAAAAATGGATATTACTCGTGAAGGTTTTCGTTGGATGATTTTTACGTATTTAGTAAAGGCCTAACTCAAAAATGCATAGATTCGCTTGGTTCAACTTTTGGTAATGAAGCACCATCAGAAAATACTGTCTACAATTGGTTTGCAGAATTTCGTCGTGGTCGTGCGTCCGTCAATGATGAATCTCGTGAAGGTCGACCAAAATCGGTTGTGATTTAAAAAAACATCGATGGTGTGCGCAAAATGATTCAAGAAGATCGGCATGTGACTTACCGTGAGATAGAGGCATCCTTTGGCATATCGCAGACTGCAATACATTCGATTTTGCATGAACATTTAGCTGTGAAAAAGATCTGTTTCCGATGGATTCCGCATAATTTGACCGAAGCTCAAAAAAAGGCTCGTGTTGATTGATGTAAGGCAAGGGTGTCAAACTGGCGGAATTTTTGCATTTGGGCCACCAAATGCAAAAATTCCGACTTCTTATACTATAATAAGTTTTTATACCATATGTCTTATATAATACAAAAATTTATTTAAACGAAAATACCTCGTGACAGAATCTTATCGGGTCGCGGCGTCAAGACTTCGGAAAAGGGCGGAAAACCAATAGTCAAGGAGTAATTGTTGCAGTTAGCCAAGACTGTGCGATAGTCAGTAAATCGGTGATTTTCCGTGATTCCAAATAATATACTCGTATGCTGAGCTTTACGAGTATTAATAGCTTCTTGATAGAGGTTTTCTATTGGGCTCAACACCACTTAAATAGATGTGACGCCAAGTGGACCAAATCTGAACTAATGAGACGAGTAACTGTTTATTGTTAACATGTGGGTATCTCGTGTTGACTGTATCGCGTTTAAACTTTAGTGTTGCAGTTTGTTGGTAATATTAATTTTTGAAAACAATTAGTACAATTTTTTATATTACTTTGACTTGCAAGAGTTGTCATTAGCAACGATATGCAACGTCATATGCAACGAGTTGTCATATCAGAGCTACAGATTACATCAATATTGTTTACTTGTTAATATTTAACAAACTAGTATTTATTAAACAAATTAAATAATGCATGAAGCTCCTGCTTTACAAGTGCAGGTTATCTTGAGTTAATTTTAATTTTCTAGTGGCTTTGTGAGGTGTTGATTTTAGACTACTTGTTTGTTAACATAACACACATATGTCAACATGCTAATCATTTTTTTCGAAATTCCGCATAATATAACATAATCGGCGTTTAACAACTATTCTCCTTCAACTACACACTTAGAAGAAGGTGATACACTTAAGAAATTAAGATAATTTAGTAAGGATAGCTGTTCATTATTAATTGTAAATCGAGGATTTAACATGTAAACAAATGAGGAAAATTTTCACATTATTCGTTTCGATCAGCTGATTTACAGCGATCGCAGCGCGGCAATGACCTATAATTGTTGAGCCCAATAGGTGCAACTGCTGTGTATAGTACCAGTACGCTGATTGGACCTGTTTTTGTTTTGTTGTTCGATAAAAAAAAAAAAAAAAATCTGGCAATATTTAATTATTATTTAAATGTTATTTCTTTACTTCCTTCAAATACATATTCAGAAAAATGGTTAATATTGAAAAACAGAAAGAATAATAATATAAATGCATATTATGCGGCCCGCATGAATTTTACTAGTTAGAAAAATGGCTCGGGGCTGAAATGAGTTAGACACCCCTGGTTTGCTAAACAAATTCAAGCACTTCCAAGAAAATTATCGCATATTTCTGGCCGCGGAGCACCTGGTGTTCCGCGAGCGTCTACTAGTACCCCGCGATCTACTAGTGTTGCTATATAAATAGCAATGATAGTACTCCGGGGCGCAAAAAGTTTGGGAAACTCTACTTTAGAGGATCGGAGAACAGTTCATGCTGAATAGTATGCAACAATATGTTTGCCAGAAGTCATCGACAAAATCAGGAAAACAACCAAAAACATCGAATCATTCTTCATCATGACAGTGCAAACTCCCACACAGCACGTCAAACAATTGATTATTTGAAGGAGAAAAACATCGAATTAATGTCTCATTGCCCGTATTCACTAGATTTATGCTCTAACGTTTTTTTTTGTTCCCCAATGTCAATGCGTGGACAGCGATTTTCATCACCTCAAAAAGCAGTTGAAGCCTTCGAAAACCATGTTTTTGAGATACCAACTTCAGAGTGGAAAAAATGTTTCGAGAATTGGTTTGAACGCATACAAAACTGTATAAATCTTAAAGGCGAATATTTTAAAAAGCAATAAAACAGTTTGTTCGAATAAAAAATTCTTTCCTAGTTTTTGTAAAAACTTAAAGGTAGCTCTCGTATCAACCGATCTGAATACGGATCTGATTATTTCAATAATCAGGATCCAGTTTCCGCTGAGAAGTTGTCTCTACTATGACAATCAATAAAATAAAGGACAAACTCTCCAAAAAAATAAAGTCTACCTGCTGAATTCAGTATTCACTCATGGGCCAGTATTCATGCGTGAAGGCTACATTAGATATAACGGTGGAAATGAAGAGTCCGATTGAGCAAGGCCAAGATAGTACCTCTACTTGCTAATCGAATAGAAGGAAGATAGTATTATAGAGGAATTATTGTAAACTTATTATATCTAGATTGGGGCTAATGCCCCAACAAACCACTAGTTATAACTTTAATGCTCGGTTTGACAATCGACTGTTTACAGTCATTGTCAAAGTTATCTTCCAGTTAGTGAAAATTATCGTATTACAATTTTCAGTTAACAGTCACTTTGATTGTTAACTGGCTGCTAAGGTAACAGCTGCTTTGAAGTGCCTGCTAGCTGGACGTTATTTCTATACCGAGACAAACAAGTGAAAAAGTGTCAAATTTTAGTGTCAATCATATTTATAAAATGTCTAATCGCAGAATTGTTATTGATAGCGATTCAGATAATGAAATATTAGAAGAACTGATAAATAAAACGCGAAATTCGCTTTGGTCTAGGCCGAATTCGCCTAGAAATCATTTCAAAGTGTGAAACGAATATGATTATTTTTTCAAAATTTCGACTAAAAAAGGCTACTGTAGCTAGTTTGCACGACCAAATAGGACAGCTAATAAAGTTTCCAACAGATAGAAACGATGCCTTGAACTAAATGAACCACTTCCTTTTAACGCTTATATTCTATGCTTGTGGAAATATGCTTATAACTGTTGGAAATTGGAGTGTGTGGAATGTGTGGAGTACAAAAATCTACAGCCTCAAGAATCATTGCAAAAGTTAGTCGTACCATTGCAAATTTATGTAAAGAATTTATAAAATTTATTTTATAAACACTGCATATGAAAAAAAAAAAAAAACAAACCAACGAAATTTTTATGAAATGGTAAACTTTCCTAAAGTTATTGGGGCGTTAGAGTGACCCACATCAAAATTTAATGTGTTGAGGTTAAAAATGCTGAAGTGTACCGGAATAGAAAATATTATTTTCCCTTAAATGTCCAGATGGTATTTGATCCAAATTTAAAAGTGTTGAATATAGTAGCACAATAGCCTGGATCTTCACATGATCAGACTATATTTAATAATTCGGCATTAAAGGCAAGGTTGGAAAATGTGGATTTTAGAAATGGCGTTTTATTATGAAATGGAGGTTATGGGGCAACGGCCTATTTAAAATCTCCATAAAGGAATCCTGTGCGTCCTGAACATCGATACCAAGACATGTAGACAAGAAATGTGGTCGAAAGATTATTTAGCGTCATGAAAAGGCGATTCCCTATATTGGCTTTGGGAACGCGCCTAAAGTTATCCACAATTCAGGCTGTAATTGTCGCCTGTGCTGTTCTGCACAACATTGCTCGCGATGCCAATAAGGGAAAACCACCTATTGACCGTAATTCGGAATCAACTTGAAAATGACATTTTAAATGGCCATATGGAAGTAGGGGTATGAAACTTATATACACGGCCTTGAAACGGTTTTAAGTTATATTCCATCCACCGAGAGCGCTAAAAGCGTTTTTTTTAAACCAACATTTTGAGATCACTTCACTATCGGCAATTGTTTTTGACGTTGTAACGATAGGTGACAGTAAATTGTGATTGTGACAGTGATGAATTTTATAAGAAATTTTAAATATTAACACCACATTTTTTATTTTCAAATGGTATAGTGTAATTAATAATATTTTAAATGGTAAATGCAAAAAAAATATAAATAGTGTAATACAAAAATGGTACAGACTAAATTTAATATGTACAATAAAAGTAAATATAAAAGTAAAAAATAAATACTTGTTTATTTATTTCATATGCTTGCTTGCAAATAAAATAATAAAACTTTATGCTTACTGAAGTATTAACTTTTAACAATTGTAATTAATTTTAATTTTAGGAAATTAATTAGGAGAGTCGTAAATAAATTAATCATAATTTTCGGTTCAAGGCAATGTTTAATTTTCTACCAAAATTACATTTTATTTTTCAATTTTGGTAGAAAATTAATGATCGCGCGATTCATAGCAATTTAAAATATAAAAATATATTTGTGTGCACTACGGGTTGCATACTACCTAATCCTAGTTCATATTACAACCACGAATGTCGCAACTATCGCTGTCCAAACCCGTAACGTGGGAGTCCGCTATCTTCCTTGTTTTATAATTTGTGCCGCTATCTTCCTTGTTTTATAATTTGTGGTAGAGACAGTGCAAGAACAACTGAGAATAGGAAATCAAGACATGATAAATTGTTTCAGGAATTTATTGTAAAAAATAATTTAATTGTTATAAAGAACAAAAATATTTTCATTCAGATATGCGCACATAAAATTTTAAGATGCCAAGTATAATATATTAAACAATCAAAAACATTTCTCCTCGCCGAAGACTAATTTAAAAATTAAAATCTGCTTGCAATTTTTTAATTTGCAATTCTTTAATTTCTAAATCACGTTGTAAATATTTTATTGTTAATTTTTTAATTTTCATATCATTTTCGAACAGTTTTACTTCTCTTTCTTCTCTTTTTTTAAATTCCAAAGTTAATAAATATTTTGTGTCTCCTTCTTTGCTTCGGCCCAATTCTGTATTTTTATTCCACTTGCAATCTTCTTGTGTGGAATTAGTGGGGCGCTTTTTTTCTTTTACCATTTTATTTCTTAGATAAATTTTATTTCTAGTAAATCTTACTACAGTCTGTTCCAAACGGTTAAGCGGAACTAAATGGGAATTTAGTTCTTTTAGGTTGTCACGAGAAGGGACCTTGCTTGGGTTATTTCATTTTTCACGTTGGGATGACAAAATTTAAAATTCCAACAATGAAACCATGGAAACGAATGACATATGTCAAAATTAAATATTTTTTTTTTTGATATTTTAATGACAAAAAAATAAATAAATGTTAAATTTGTATTAAGAATGACACAAAAAATCAAAATATAAAGAAAATGACATTTTAAAATGATATTAACCTTAACCAAAAAATGTTTATTGTAAGTATGATTTACAAAGCTTAAACAAAACGGCCGAAAGGCACGATTTAAACGATGAAAGTAACTAGATTGCAAAATCTAGTTCCGCTTAACCGTTTGGAACAGACTGTATAAGCAGTTCATTCTTGTAAGAACACACTAGATTTGGTTATTTTGGTTACTTTTATGGTGTGTTACTGACTTTAAATGTCAATTAAAAATATTCCTTACGCTGTAAAACCGACTTTAGGTTGATAAGGTTATGATCATTATAATTAAGATGTAATTTTTCATTATGACATATGTCAAATGGGTCGACATTTTAAAAAAGTGACATTTTTGAATACCAACATGACATACAGCTTCAAAGATGCAAACTATTGAAAACAAAATTCCCTCCTAGTTTGTTCTTACAAAAGTGAACAGCTTATATCAAAATTGTCACTACACACTGAAGTGACAGAAAGACAGTTGACAGTTCACAACTGGCAACATAACTATTTCAAAATAACTAAATGTCTATGTTTAAAATGTCAATGTTATCGCTAGCTGACTGTTAACAAACAGTAGGTCAAAAAAAAGTTGTTAAAACAGTATTGCAAGATTAAATTTGCCGGTCACCATGGCGTAGTGGTTAGTGTAGCGATGCACTGACTTCTAGGCCATGAGGGCTCGGGTTCGAATCCCGGTTATGGCATGGATTTTTCAAAAATAAAAATGCATCTTCTGGATTATGGCCATAGTAGCTAAGTCCAAAAATAAAAAAAAAAAAAGATTAAATTAGGCGAGTTTAATCTTTTGGTTAAACTCGGTCACAATGTAACAATCCCATAAGAATCCATAGCAACAATTTTCTGACCATTGGGTTATAGTTAACTAAGCTTTCAGAAATCGGCCCTTATTGTTCCATCAAACCAGCCACGCGACATTGTCAAACAAAAAAATAAATAAATAAAATCAACACACACGTGTATACACACGCCTGCTCGCATGGACGCACGCCATTAAACAATAAGGCATTTAGTAAAGGTACATGTATTTATTTTCTATGGTTCATTGTTTTACAAAAGCTTGTTGAAAAAAAGGTTACAAAGAGGAGCAGTGGCGAATTTACCATACTTTTTCCTATTGTTTTTTCTACGTGTAAGAAATAAAATATGTTTAGTAACACAGCTATTTTTACATTATAATTGTATTAAGGGTAGTGGAGGCAG
The DNA here is from genome assembly GCA_963971575.1 of Liopterus haemorrhoidalis. Lineage (NCBI taxonomy): Eukaryota > Metazoa > Arthropoda > Insecta > Coleoptera > Dytiscidae > Liopterus > Liopterus haemorrhoidalis. The sequence continues at coordinate 34,375,966 of OZ020618.1, forward strand.
GGTAAGAAGGGTAACGAAAAAGTAAGTGCCCAAGGGCGGTAAAAGTGTAAATCCGCTATTAATGAGAGCAGTCTTATAATTTATTGGTAACTGGTGACCTCCAAATCTTAAGCTGCCGTTTAGTATGCCAATTTCTGACCATTTGTTACATAAATCAGTGTCACACCATTTCATTTTACATGAACCCTTATCTGCAGTAAAAAACCTACATGCCAAACTATTCAGTTTTTGTAAATCTTCTAGGGACGAATTTTTCAGATTCAATAATGAGCATGCCCTCCATATGAATTTAAGTGAACCTTGTGTGGAATATTGAGCAAGACATGAAAATTTATCTTCTGCACAGGTTTCAACACCAAGTGTTAAACACTTCCCTACACAGCTGTAACATTTAAGCCCCACAGAATTTTCAAAAACCCATAAGGTGATAACTATTAATTTAAAAATATGCATGTCTGTTATTTCTAAAAGTCACAATTTTGAAATAGTAAATATATGTATTTGTTTTCGTTGCTAAGAATTTAAATACAGGACAATGCATCGTAATAACTAATGGACTGATCTTTGCCTATCCTCATCATCAACCTTAAAAATGATAGGCATTATAGCTTATTCTAAACGTTTAAGCGGAACTATTTTATAAAATATAGTAACTTTTATATATTGAATCGGGCTTTTGACAATTTTGTAAAAGTCGAATCTAGGATAGGGTGAATTGTCATATTCATATTAAATGTATATTTTATTTTGTAATAAAGACTATTCCAAACGTTTACGAAGAACTAAATGGAATTTTTATTATTTTTGTAAGTTGTCACGAGCTCACCTTTTAATGACTGAAGAGGGCTTTTGCTATAGTCCAGTGGTTCCCAAACTTTTCGGTAACCCGGTGCCCTAACTAACGCAATTGGATGAATATTGGAATATTTCCGCGGCGCATAGTTTGGGAATTGCTAATGTAGATAAGAAGTAAGTATTGGGCTCAACAGCGCTATGAAGTGACGCCAAGCGGACTATAACTGAACTAAGCGAAACGAGTAATAGTTTATTGTTTCCATCTGGTTTACATGTGTTTTCTCGTGTAGTTTGTATTGCTTTTAAAAGTTAGTGTTGCAGTTTGTTTGTTATATTAACTTTTGATAGCAATTATTATTCTTTTTTATATTACTTTATGTTATAATGAGTTATTATAACACAAATTGGTGTGTGTTTGGCTGTCACTCTAGAAAAGGAAGTAACAAAAATATTTACTTCCACTATTTTCCAAATGAGAAACAATTTGTGAACTGTTAATAAATTTGGTGCTGTGGAAGTGATAATAACAAACTAGTATTTATTAAACAAATTAAATAAAAAACAAACACTAAATTATAAAAATCCTTCTCGAACATAATTAAATATCTACCCGGGTAATTTTAATGCAGAATTAGGGCAAGCGGTCTCAAATTCTGTACGCAGCTTTTCTAATACATTTTCACTGAACTTTCAGTGCCTGCTTTTGTTTTTAATCAATTTATTTAGGCAAGGAGTTTCTAACAGAGGTTTCGGTTCATACTGTTGTAAGACAGGTTTCTTAAAAGTAGACCACAGGCATTTTAAATCTGTGCTGGTTAATATTTCCATACTCAATATATTGTTTCTGGAACAAAAAGTAAAACCAACAGAAACCACACAAAAAAAAGATAAAACAAATATTTCACAATCAATCAATGCCCTGATCTTGGCTTCTTTCATTTTGGTTTGTTAACCACCTGGCACAAAATAATAGGATAGCTGAAATGTGTTTGCATGTAGTTCCTGCTTTACATGTGCAGGACATATTTAAAACTTCATCATTACTAAATTTTAATTTCCCAGGGACTTCGTGAGGTGGTGTTCTCAAACTGCTTGTTTGTAAACATAACCCACATATGTCGACATGCTCATCATTTTTGTCCAAAATTCCGCACAACATAACATTTCCGGCGTTTAGCAACTCTTCTCCTTCAACTACACACCTAGAAGAAGGTGTTGCACTTAAAAAATTAAAATAATTTAATAAAGATAGCTGTTTATTATCCATTGCAAATCGATGATTTAACATGTAAACAAATATGGACAACTTTCACATTACTCGTTTCAATCAGCTGTTCACAGCGCTCGTAGCGCCGCCATCGGGCATTGTTGTACCCAATTAGCTTATAAATATAAATAAAACCAGTGGCGAAGGAAGACCTCCGTTAGACTTGCCCTCCAATAAAAATAATAATAATAAAAAAAAATACATCATTTTTTTTTTTTTAATTTAAAAAAGATTTAGGTAAATCTTCAAAAATACATCAAATTATGTCGAATACAATTTTTTGTCCAAGGCTTGGTTTAAAGTTACGAATTTTTTAAATTTTAATGTTTAATAACTTCCGTTTCCGGTTTCGGATTTTAATAAAAAACAATAGGGTTTTTCCCAGTTATTAGGAGAATTTTTAAGTACCAGAACGAACTCTTTAAGTTAAACCGTTTTTGAGTTATCGTGTATACACACAGACACACAGACACACACACACAGACACACACACATACGGACGGCACTTCGAAAATAGGTTTTTTGGATTTCCTGGACCATGAAACGTGGTCATCAGTCAAAATCTCGACATCGAAAATTTTCGCGATTACAATACTTGCCCCTTATATATTAAGGTCGGGCAAGTAAAAAGGAGGCAGGCTAACATTTCATCGGCTCTGAGCCTTATTGTTGACTGTTTTTTTTTTAAATTTTTTTGCTGCAAATGTCAAAATTTTAGATCTTAACTCAAAAGTGACCATATATTTGTGATCTAAGGGTAAAAATATATAAGTATACCAATTTACCAACAAAATTAAAAAAAAAAAATTCTACTAATATTTTGATCTAAAATTTTGAAATATTGGTCAAAAATTTGTTTACTCCAATTTTAACCAAAATATTGTATTAAGCTAATTTTGGGGTGAGGATTTTGAAAAAATATTTAAAAAAATTCATGCTTTCCTAGTTTTTGAGTTAGAGCCGATTTGGGTCAGTTTTTCGCCAATAATTCCAAAATTTTTGCCTACACTTCAAAATGGATCAAATTTTGTTAATTTATACAAAAATACATGTTTATACCAATTTGCATTAAAATCGGAGACAGAAATGTTTTGCTTAAAATTCACGATTTTTTCGATTTTTGGCCATTTTCATGGGTTTTGGATTATTGCCCATACAAAACTTAATAATCGGTTTATTAAAGCTCAATTTTATTTTATTTTAGACTAAACAATCTAGGTGGATTTTAAAAATGCAAACCGCAGATTTCTATCCCTAACCATTTTACATTTAGGATTTATAAAAAAATTCAAAAAATTTTAAAAAATTTAAAAATTTCAAAACTTTAATTCGTTTTAAAATATGGTTACAAATCAACTAGAACCTCAAGATTTTAAAAATTTCAACCGCAGGTTTTTATCGCATTTCGTTTTCAGATACGTCCATGCGAAGATGCCATATTAAAATTTGTCATAATTTTGAAATACACTAAACGAATTAAGCCTAAAATTTTTCTAGTCTAAATAAACTACGAGGAATCCAAAAATTCTAAACTTAGGTCATTTTCTCTAATCGTTATTTGAGGTGTATTTTTTTTTTTAATTCACAATTTTCACAAATAATGTAAATCATACCATTCAAAATATTTGTCATAATCTCAAAACGCATTAAACGATTAAAGCCCCAAATTATTTACAGACTAAATAAATTATGGAAAATCCAAAAATTTCAACTGAAGATCGCTATCTCAAACTGTTTTTGAGTTCTGCTTTTTTCAATTCAAAATTTTCACAAATAATGTAAATTATACAACTAAAACAAATGTAAATTATAAAAAAAAAAAATGTCGTAATCTCACAACGCGTTAAATGATTAAAGCCCCATTTTTTTCCTAGATTAAATAAACTACGGAGAATCCAAAAAATTTAATCGGAGGTCGCTGTCTCAAACCGTTTTTGAGTTGTTTTTTTTTTTTTAATTCAATATTTTCACAAATAATGTAAATTATACAATTAAAAAAATGTCGTAATCTCAAAACGCGTTGAACGATTAAAGCCCCTTTGTTCTATACTAAATAAACTACCGAAATTTTGGGTTCCCGGCGCCCTTAATGTATCAGAATTTTTCCGCGATGCCCCAAGTAAAAACTGGTCAAACTAACGCAGTTGGAGGAATATTGTAATATTTTCACGGCGCCCCAGGGTGCCGCGGCGCACAGTTTGGGAATCGCTGCTATAGTCTATTCCAAATAGAGATGGGTCGTTCATGAACGAACCGGCTCACTGAGCCGGCTCAGTACACTGACCGAAGTGACACGGTTCACCAAATTGAAATGAGCCGGCTCACGGCTCATTGTATAGTTTCAAGTTTCAAGAATACGATAGGTCGGGCGATTGTGAACAGTGACCGGAGTGATCCGGATCTGGGTCGATGTCATGTTGAACTTCGCGAGAACTTGGCTTGTAATGTATTATCATAAAGTGTATTTTGTCATCAATTTGTAGGGCAGTTTATTTGAAACTAATCGGCTTAGTCTGTATTTTCTTACAACCATACTATATAAAAATATTAAAAATATTGCCCAAATCCCAGATGTCCGATTTATAAGGGCAATAAACATCGCCATAAACTTAACACATCTGGTTTAAAATACAGTAGCTACATAAAGTGAATTGTTTGTTTAAAAAATGTTAGATAAGAGTCGGGGCTAAACGACGTTCTACCTACGACCGAACTACCGGCAACTGACTGACCTGTGTCTCGGGATCATGTTTAAAAGAACCGACTCTAAGCAAGAGTCGGTTCTAAGCGACGTTCTACCTACGACCGAACGACCGACCGACCTGTGTCTCGGGATCATGTTTACATGAACCGGCTCTAAGCAAGAGTCGGCACTAAGCGACGTTCTACCTACTCCACTGATCCGGTTCCGCAAACTGAACCGAAATTCCCATCTCTAATTCCAAACGCTTAAGCGGAACTAGGTTTTGAAATTTGGTAATTTTGAACGGTTTAATCTTTGGCCATTTTGTATCAGTATTGTAAGTCATACTTACATTGCGAATTCTAGATTAAGTTGACTGTCATTATAAAATGTCATTTTCATTACATTTTGATTTTATGTGTTATTCTTAATACAAATTTCCCATTTCTTACTTTTTATTGTCTTCAAAAAATGTAATAATGTATTATATATTATATATTTTTTAATAATTGTGAGTTGCTGTGGCTCCGTGGTAAAATGGTTGTCTACGGAGCATAGGGACATAGGTTCGTACCCCATCTTCTCCGGATTTTTAAATAAATAAATAAATAATAATTTATTGACAAAATTACACGTAATGTGTTTTAAGTCAGACAAAAATACATACTTAGGTCATACAATAATAAAATTTATAAAAACACGTTGCAAAACACATTTACATTTTTAAGTTAAAATTTACCATTTTATTGTCTTAAAATTAAAATTAGTAAAACTTGCTGGGAAATCACAATTTTTGATATTTTGCAATATTTTTAGGAGCTGAATCGAATAAAATGTACTTTCCGTGTTAGGGGCGAGACCACCGAATACAGACGAGCCCTTTTGAACCTGATTTTCCGTATCTAGTAGAGTAGTTTCTTTTCTCTGTTTGCAGTTACTATTTTCTCCCGATTTAAAAAATCTCTATCATTATACAAGGGTTGCCTTTTATATTTCGGGATTTGAGATCAAAAACAATTATTTATCAACAAAAGTGGCTTTATTGTTTTTCAAAATATTCTCCATGACGATCAATACACTTTTGCATGTATTTGAACAAATTTTCGAAGCACTTTTTCCACTCCGATTGAGGCACCTCCAAAATATGCCTTTTGAACGTATCAACCGCTTCTTCAGGTGTCAAGAAACGTTGCCCTCGCAATTTATTTTTGATATGCGGGAATAAAAAAAGTCATTGGGTGCCAAATCAGGACTATACGGCGGATGGCCCATCAAATCGACGTTTTGAATGCTCAAAAAGTCACTTGTTTGAGCCGATTTGTGAGAGCTCGCATTGTCAATGATGTGGGATCCCATGCGAACAAATCTTTTTGACGGCCAAATGTTCATGCAATAAAGAAAGTATGCTGGTCCAACTAGTGCCCAAGGACACCTCAATCTCACAAAGTCACATGATGATCTTGCAGCATCAGTTCACGCACAGCATCAATGAATTTTTTCAAGTTACTATAAACAACACAAATAGCGCTTGTACGTAAAAACGCTGAGTACGTATACCGTCAAAAATGTCAAACTTTACGATAGAAGCGTCTCTTCCCTTTCAACCGTTTCTTCACCCATCCTCCTATCTCTCTTCCTTCATCCTCAATTCCAGGTAACCTCAGCTCCCTTCCTTCCTTCCATTTCTCCCCTTCTGCTTCCCACCGGGCCTCTTCCTTCCTTTACCCCTTCCTGTGATCCTTCCCCAATTTCTATCCTTCTTGTCTCTAATTCCCTCGCCCACCTCTCCCCCCTTCCATCTTCGTGCAACAGGTCTAATGTGCTCCCCGACCATACTGTCATCTCTCTACACCTCTTCGCGAGGTACTCTATATCTTCTTCCTCCTCCCCGCACATCCTGCACATCTTATCCTCCTGTTTCCTCCAATATCTATTTCATCTCTCTTCATTCCCGCACCGTAGCCACGCAATCCTCCTAACTCTCCCTCCTGACCAGATGGCACAGTTTAGCGCAATCCCGAAATATAAAAGGCAACCCTCGTAATAATTATATTTAAGTATAAAAGTAATAAAAACTATCGTTAAACTAAGAGGGAATTTTGCAAAGAAAAGAGGCCTTTTTGGGTTTTTATTTTCAATATAAATAACTACAAATACTTGTGCATTTGTTGTTTACATTGGTGTTGTGCACACGAGGGAACTCCGAACAATGAAAAATTTAGTAGTGGGGATAGGACAATGAGCTAGTGACTATCTTTAGAAGGTCGTTACCTCCAAAATTAAAAAAAATGTCCTCACCCTCCAAAATCCAAGTGATGAGCAAAAAAAAGCTCCTCACCTCCAAAATACAAGTAATGTGAAACAACAAAAGGCCCTCACCTCTTCTTTGGGGGGAGGGGGGGTCGTGCCCGTAGTGACTATCTTAGTAACTAGCAAGCTAGTCACTAGGTCGTTTACTACCCTAATGTAAACGCGCCATTAATCTGTACATTAATTTAATTCAACAAAGTTACTTACCTTTTATTTACAACGTCTTGCATATTATTTCAATTTTTGAATTAAACAAACATCGTTTTTGGCACAAGAAGAAAATTTTATAAAGAATGCATTTTTTCTTACCATTTTTTGGTCCGCTATGCTCTTACATTCTAAATTCTGTCCTGGGACACGACGGTGACAAGACAGGGCCAGAAAGGGTACGTACCAATGGCACCATGTTATTCGGCCGCGATTAATGCAAAAAAAAAATATATATCCGACGTTCGATTCAAAAATACGCGAACCCAACAGGCGGGATTCTAGTAAATGAAGAGGGAAAATAGCGGTTTGATATGATGTAGCTGTCATTTGTAAGTTGAATACTGGCGAGTTTTTTTTTTTTTTTTTTGCTAACTTCGTGTTATAATGGTTTTTTCAATTCGATTTTCCTTATCTCGGCAATTTTTAAGATGGATCTTGATGAAGAACAGCATGTCTGTGTGTAATAAAAAGTGGCGGCTCATGCTGTAGAAATTATTTTTTTATTATGTATTTATATATTTTACATCGGCCTATTTCTGCAACGAGGCTAATCGCCGATACCAGGGGGCGAGCTCCTACACCTGGATGAAGGGTGAATGATTGTGAAATGAGAGTAATATAAACATATTATTCTCGCCCAAATAATATCACCAACGGAGAATCGAACTACCGACCACACAATCCAGACTGTTGTCACCAGCCCAAACTGCACGACTTAATGCGCTCGGCCACTCCGTTGGCTCGTGCTGTAGAAATGTGGGGGTTGTCGTGTAGTACTCAAAAAAACTACCCGTCTTAATGAGACTACCAGGTTCTTTAAATCTTTTTCTTTAAAAAAGAGTGTCCCAAACTTTTTGAGCCGCGGAGCACATTTCACGAGAATTATTCGTCGCGGAGCACTATCGTTGCTATATACAGTGGCGTACGCAGAAAAATATTTCGGGGAACATCGAAATTTATACGTATTGAGAAAGCAAGCAATCTTGAAATGGGTTAATTATAATTTTAGTTCTTTTCAAATTTTCGGGAGGAGGGGATTTATGCCCCTAATTTCCCCTATGCGTACGCCACTGACTATATATTTATAAATATTTTTTAGTAGATCTTGACGTGTGATGTGTTCTGGAAATAAATTTCTCAGTTGAAAAGTTATCTGGTACGGATTATAAACTGAGCAAAATGTAAGAATGCTTTGTTAGTTAAAAGCAAAAATGGTAATAAAAAATCAGGTGTGGCCACCACAAGACCGAACGCCATCACAAAATAGGTACTTAGACAAAATATTCTCTAACACAGAAATTATTTACCATAACCGTGGAAGCTTTACATATACGTATAACAAAATAAATTAATAGTATTATTAAGTATTATTACTATAATAAAAATAAAGTAAAAATAATGTAAAAATATATGTTTGTTTTAAATCAGCTGTGGCCACCACAGGACTGACAATCTTCCATTTCTAGATGACCGCTTTTTACCAAAAGTTGATTAACTGATGCCATTGGTGTGAGAAGCTTAAAAATGATGTTTCATAAAAATTCGTTTAGCCAAATTCGCTTTACACGTGTCCGAGGACCGACAGACAGACCAACAGACAACATGCTAAAAATAGTAAAAACATTATTTAGGAACCTCAATCCGTGGATATCCATCGAAATTATAAATGTCAAAATCGGTACGATCCCAATACCTCCCTTATATGTTTGTATATGTATGTAGCGGTTGGTAAAAACTTAATCCATAAGTCTTAAGCGTAAGAATAAACTATTGAAATAATACTTATAATATTTGACCACACTTGTCGTCTACTGGACGTTCTGAGAAGGAGACTGGCAGCTTTTTTAACAATCCGTACTTTAGCCAGCGATCCATCGAAAAACAATCGCATCAAAAACAAATAAATAACACTGAAGCACTATGACTTACTGACTTCCTGTCTGAATTATAAAAGATATAAAGAATATAGGTAATTCATATTCCCATTGCATTAAACGTCGCAACATCCATTATTTATTATTTGACAAATTTGAGGGAATTTGTACTGTATTATATGCCACTCTTGTATATATATCAGCCCTGTAATAGAACCGTCTCTCAGCTGTATATTTGTATTTCATAATGGTTAAAACTTTTTCAATGACCAGTTGAGACTCAAAGTATATTTATTAACATTTATTGGGGTCAATAAAATATTATTGTACTGGATTTTTTTATCTTCAGTAGCGTATCATTTCTGAGTGAAACGTTAGTTTTGAAAAAAAAAAAAACACTATTTTCACATCTGATCACATTAATTTTATTTACTTTTCTGTCTAATCTGCTCGCGGAGCACAGTTTGGGAAACTCTGCTTTAAATAATATACTGGTGTAAATTTTCCATATAAATTTAATCAAACACACACACAAAATTAATATATTATTGGGATATTTTGAAAATATTTTGAAAAATTAATTAAAAAACGATTATTGTCATTTTTGCAAGAATTTATCATTTTATCTGAAAAACAATTCGGCTTTCTTCCAGACAAATGTACTGAAGACGCTATTGCGAATTTAACCAAAAACATTTACAGAGCGTTAGATAATTCTAAGGCCAGCATTGCTATATTTTTTGATCTAGCAAAAGCTTTCGATACGGTAGATCACAAACTGCTTTTAATTAAACTAGAAAAATATGGTATAAGAGGCGTGACTTTGAAGTTATTTGAAAGTTACTTATGCGATCGTCACCAAATAGTTCAACTTGAAAACCATAAAAGTTTTTCGCAAGTTCTAACATGTGCGGTTCCACAAGGTACAGTTTTAGGTCCCTTACTTTTCTTAATATATTTAAATGACTTACTACAATTGCCAACTGTACAAGGAAAATTAATTTCATACGCCGATGACACCGTACTATTTATCGAAGCAGACAGTTGGGATGATGCAAGAAACATAGCAATGCTGGATTTACAAAACATAAAAGTATGGTTAGATTCTAACGCTCTGTCTTTAAATTATAAAAAAACTAAATTTATTACTTTCAGCATTTATAAAAACAGCCAACCTGATATTAATGAAATTTTTATTCACACTAAAAATTGTTCAAGACATGATTTATGTAATTGTTCGACTAGTATTGATAGAGTGCAATCTATGACATACCTGGGTATTATTATAGATCAACATTTACGTTGGGACCTACATGTTACTAATTTATGTAAAAGGTTAAGAAAATTAATATTTGTCTTCTATAAACTAAGACAATTCATGCCAACAAGTTTAATAAAGATGTTTTACTATGGATTAGTACAATCAGTACTTTCTTATGGGATTATTGGTTGGGGTGGTGCTAGTAGTACATATATTGATAAAATTAGTATAATACAAAAACTAATAATTAAAAGAATGCTCAAAATACCACAACTCTCTTCCACTACACAAGTTTTTAACAACACCAAGATATTTACTCTCCAGCAATTGTACTACTATTCAATTATGAGATATGTAGAAAAAAATCAAGATATTATTAATACGAATAAATTATCTCATGATTACTGCACTAGGCATAGAGATCGAGCCATTCCTGTACGAGCACATAAAACCACTGGTTTAAAATGTTTTATTGCTGTAATACCGAGTTTGTATAATGATTTTCAAACGTATATTAATATAAATTCAATTAACCTTAATAAGAGTAATTTTAAAAAACACATGAGAAAATTTATTTGCACTTTTTCCTATTCAAAATAATTTGTTTTTTATTTATTTGTTTATTCTATTTCTTTATCAAACAATTTAAATTTAAAAACTATATAAATTTAATAATACTACTATTCCATAAAAAATCCTTTTTTGTCACTACGACTCATTTAGTTAACTTTAACCCTCGTTTTTTATATATACAAGTAATGAATAATAAAGCCACACACAGACCTCTTTGAGTTCTTCGTGGCAGTTGCCCAATTTATCAACTATATGTATGTGCTTATTCCCAATTATTTAAATAATATAATTATGGGGGCTGTATTATTATTTTTCTAAACCTCATACAAATCAATAATTATTATTGTTCATTGATAACATCAATGTGTATATTACTATATGATGTGTATATTATTGTGTATATTATTATGTGTACATCAATGTGTATATTATTATATGACGTCTGCTAGTATATAATGTATGATTTGGAAAATAAATAATAATAATAATAATATATACGGATTGCTTTATGATTAAATACGAAGTAGGTCTTTTTATTTTAGCCTTATCGGTGGAATATCGACTAAAAAATGGCTTTTGTACTAAATTTGCACAGAAATAATTTATACATACACACATTAATACGGTAGTTGGCACACTTAGATGCAATCGGCGTGCAACCTGGTGGCCTCTTATAGGAATAGATTTATTCTGGATTTACGGCTCACCAATGCGCAGGTGTCCAATGTATGTACTGTGTTTGCATACTGAATGCAAACCAGACTGCTAGCATATATGTATGTCGGCATGAACTGAAAGAAAGCGCTCGGTGTTTTGGTAAATTAAGCATTATAATGAATATATTGCATTGATTATTACGAAAAATTAAATATTTTTTAAGTCTTTTTTTGGAGGTTGGACAAACATGCCGCCAAATCAAAGAAAAAGCCGCTACTCGTAATTTTCTTTAAAACTTGGAAAGGTGGAGGCAGACATACTTAGAATTTTGAAAAGAGTTATTGGAGAAAACGCTCCGATATGAACTGAGTGCTTTAAGTAGTTCGGGCGTTTCAAAAATGGTAGAAATTCAATCGAAGATGTTAAAATATCGAGTAGGCATTTCGTTTTTAAAACCGATGAAAATAATAATAAAAAAGAAATGATAAAAAATATTTCACTTTCAAGTCATACCTACTTGAAAGTACTTGAAAATGAGATATTTTTAATAATTTTAATTATGCTCCGAGCTACAAATAGTTCAAGAGTAAGAATGCAAAATTGTTTAAATTAAAATGGAAGGCACTTTAAACACTTTCAAAAGCTCTATCCAAACATACTCAATACGACATACAACCCCATTTAAAAATTAAAGTTGTTCTTGATAACCTATTATTCCGGTTTGTTCTAGAAAAATTTAAACCACCACTCGATTCCTTGGATACACTTTAGTAATCCAAATTTTGTTCCTAACTTGATACACCCTGTATATGTACCAGAAAAAATACTTGGTTATAAATAGAACTTAAGTAATTTGAAACATTTTATTTTTGTTTTTATTTAAATGTATCATAAAATTGCAGATTTTGTTGTTGTTGATATTATTAGGTTTTTGTGTAGGGATTCTTTAAGATGTGAATTTTCAAATTCTTAACGATTTCTGTGATCATATTCTTCAAATACATGAGTCCTTAATTTTTTCTCGAGTTTTATAGAAGTAGGATCAGTAAGTAATGTTCTGTTGCTCTTCTTTTTGTTACTGTGTTTAGGAGCAAAAAAAGCATTATTATATGATACTGTTTTGAAAAGTTGTCTTGGAGGAACATTTGCATCTTTTATTAGCTTTATAGCTTCTAATTTCTTTAGTTTGTAGTCAATTTCTTTTATGGCTCTGTCAATTTTCAGGATGTTCATTCTTTCAGAGAATTCCTTTTGTGCATTCTGCAAAGCAGTATTTTTGTACTTTAATTCGGTTTGTAAGGTTGATATTCTTAGAAAATAGTACTGTTCACGCAGTTTGTCTAATTTATTGTATTCATTTTCTTCTATAGTTCTGTAGATTGCGGGTTGACTGGCTGTACGCTGAAAACAATAAATAGTTGAAATAATTATTTTGTGTGTAGCAGCAGCGGTGAAAGGCAGGGACGAAAGGGGCCCAGGCCCAGGGCGCCCGCTCTTAGGAGCGCCAAAACAAAAGCTTTAATATACATATTCTGATTTTAATAAATTATTCTATTTTTATTTAGAACAAAGACATGGGACAGAGAAGGTAAGTTTTCCGTAAAAAAATACTATTCTCAACTAAATGAAGAAAATGCAAAAAAAAAAAATGAGAAGGAGTGAGAAGGAGCATTTTTACAGTACAAAATATGCATTTTATATACAATTAGATGTTAATTGCTATTTAAGAAAAAAAAATATATTATTTGTATGAAAATCGTCATCCATTAAATTGTAAAAGAAATCAAATTTTTTGTATCTTGTTTCGATTTGTTGCCTGTTAGTAGCCTATGTAAGGAAGGTAATTTTGGTATTATTTCAGACATAAAATTTCATAACTAAATTCATTATAATCATCCAATTAGTGTAAAATATTAAAAATGTTAAATGATAAAAAATAATCTATTTCTTAGAAAGGACATTTAAGATAAGGGTAGACTTGTTTATTATTGTAACTTGAGACTTTTGTAAAACTTAACATGAAAAGGAAATCGTAACTTGTAATATTGACGACAACTCTGGCAAAACTCTGGCATAGGGCACTTATTATAACTGATTGGAATGCGGAACTAACATGCTGATGCAGGAGTTGACAACATTTATTGCATAATTTATACAATACTTGATGATTACGTGCCAAAAACCAGGTCACTGTCAACATCAAAATAAAAATAAGACACCTAGATTACCTAAAAGAATGTGAGTCTAACATCTCCACAAACCGAAACCAGTTTTGGTCGTACTATCAACACACTAAAACCAAGATCCTCTATAGGGGAAGATCTTATTCCTAATATATAATCAAAGCCTGTGCACATGCCCTAGTGAAACCATTGCATTATTTATTCAATATATATGTATATATATTACTATATAATAACATGTAATTATTATCATTGAGTCTGTTAATTTGTTCATTATTCTGTCCAGACATTGCGACAGAATGATAAAAAAATAGTATATATAAATAAAATTGTCAATAAGTATAAAAATTAGGTCTAAGAAATTATAATAAATTAAATTAAAATTGTTAGGACCATATGGGAAAATCAATTAATCTTTCTCTGAAATATAAATATTATGTTTGGGTTATTTTCTAATGGGATACTTATCTGAGTTATCACCAATAAATTGTGAATTTTAAGATATTACAAGACGGACAGTCAAGAGGGTGTGAAATGATATTTTACAGTTGGGAAATGTAAGTCGCTCAGGGCAGTCATTAGGGTAGTTGAGTCTAAAGAGTGAAGATATTAAGTCGTGTCTTAAGTAGATTTTAAACTCTCATAACGTTAGGAGATGTTAAAGGAGTTGAGCTTATACCGTCGTAAGGTTAAGTCATGTTTTGGAGTTGGTTTTTAAGAGTCATGGGTTAGAAACATTTAGAGTGTTCGGGCGAGTCGAGTTAAAGTAAAAAGTAATTCCGTATGAACAATAGGGTAGTGGTAGTGTCCAGCTAAAGACATGTGAAAGATAAATGGTTTTAGAGGAGGTCAGTCAGGACTGTGATGTCCAGTGGTTGAATTAGTGTCTAGTGAAAAGAGTCTCTCCAGTGTTCAGTGTTGTGAATGTGTCTCATTTGGATTTAGTTGTCGTCGTTAATTTGTAAGTCTATGTAAATAATGTAAATATAAATCCCGTAACGTAATTAAAGTAGGAGTTGTACGGGTTTTTCTTGGATTTCCACCGAAATAAATATAATATAATTATGTAAATTCTTTATTAAAGCGACTAGTTTCGCTCATTCGAGCATTATCAAGCTATAAAAAAAATTTGAAAATAGAAAAATATAATTTCGAAAATATAAATAGATCAAATGATGATAAAAATAAAAATAAAAATATAAAAATTATAAAAAACATAAAAACGTACCTGATTGTTGAAAATGATAAGTACAAATAAATAATAAATAAATAAAAGTTAACATAATGGTCAAAATACGCGGTAAAACCTTGTCAGAAAATAAAATGGAGTATGCTAACGGTTGCTTAGGCAAGTCATAACTTTTGAATACGTCCGATGTGTATTGTTAAAATTAGTCTGAACGTTTAGATTCTGGTCGGTAATGAAGATAAAACAATTTTCAATAAATTTACGTTTGTAAGTGTTGCATTCTTCCGCTAGAATGCGTGCGGTTGTATAAAAATTAGCGTCATGTCCAGTTTCCAAAATATGTAAACATAATCCTGAATGTTCCTGGTTGTTGTTTTTAATATTAGTAATGTGTTGAGATATTCTTTTTTTCAAATATTGTTTTGATTCCCCGATATATCTTTTGGAACATTCAGAGCACGTAATTTGGTATATAATGTTGGGTCTGTCTAGTCTGTCAATTTTATCTTTGATATTAGTAAAAATGGTATTTCTTATACTGTTGGTATTTTTTATAGCAATTTTTATTTTGAGTGGTGTCAGTATTCTTTGTAATTGTCTTGTCAATTTTGGTATATGTGGGGCGGTAATGTAAGTATAATTCGTGTCCTGTGGTCTGTTTGTGTTATCAGGGGTGTGGATGTTCATGGAGTAAGTATTTATGATATTATCTATGAGTTTTCTTGGGTAGGAATTCGTTCTCAGTGATTTGTGAATGGAATTAAAATTATCATGGTGGAATTTTTTGTGCGATAACAAGGTGGCTCGGTGGGCTAAGTTTCTGGCTACATTGATTTTGAATTTTTGCGGGACATGGGAAAAATAATTAAGGTAACGTCCTGAGGCGGTGGGTTTTTGGTACCAATTAGTGAGGATACGATTGTTAGGACCGCGAATTAGGGTGACATCTAGAAAACTAATACATTCATTTTTTTCCCTTTCTAGTGTGAATTGGATGTTGGAATTGAATTTATTGAAATTATACATTATATCATCAATACAATCTGAGGGGACTGCGGTGATTATGTCATCGACATAGCGGAAATAGAAACAGGGTGTATAGTCCAGAGACTGTAAAACCTCTGTTTCTAAACGAAACATGACCATTTCAGCTAGGGCAGCTGAAATGGGGGCGCCCATCGGAAGACCTTGGGTTTGTTGGTAGTAATTACCATTGAATTTAAAAATTGATGAATTGTAGCAAAATGAAATAGCACTAATGAATGTATCGATGTCAATGTCTGTGTTTTGACGAATATCTTCCCATCGGTGGACTATGCTGTCTTGGACTAGATCCAAGGGGATGCTGGTGAAAAGGCTTTTGACATCTAATGATATCAAAGTATGGGTACTGGGTATGGGTAGATCTTTAATTTTCTCTACAAAATCAAAGGAGTTCCTTAAGAAGTATGGCGATAGGTATTTGAGGGGGTTTAGAATTTTGGACAGAAATTTGGCTGTGTTGTAAGTGGGGGCTCCTACGAACGAGACGATTGGTCTTAGAGGGACATGGGGCTTGTGAATTTTGGGGAGGAAATATGCTCTTGGGACTACCCCGTTATGGGTTATCATGTGTTTATAATTGTTGTCGTCAATGTATTGTCTGTCAAGTAATTCTTTAACGATTTTGTTGTTTTTAGTTTGTATTGTGGTAGTCGTGTCTTTTTTTAAAGATTTGTATGTGCAGTTGTCATTTAACATATTATTACATTTATCTAAATAATCTGTTTTATTTAAAATCGTGGTTACATTACCTTTGTCCGCTTGTATCACAATTAAGTCCTTGTTCGTATTTAAAAATTGTCTACATAGTTTTATGTCTTTGAGTAAAAATCTGTCAAAAGTGTTTGTCTGGTTGTTTTTACGATTAAATGAAATATATCTACTAATGATAAGGTCTAATTTGTTTTTTATATTATGGGCGTTTTTATTACTTCCGATGGGCGCCCCCATTTCAGCTGCCCTAGCTGAAATGGTCATGTTTCGTTTAGAAACAGAGGTTTTACAGTCTCTGGACTATACACCCTGTTTCTATTTCCGCTATGTCGATGACATAATCACCGCAGTCCCCTCAGATTGTATTGATGATATAATGTATAATTTCAATAAATTCAATTCCAACATCCAATTCACACTAGAAAGGGAAAAAAATGAATGTATTAGTTTTCTAGATGTCACCCTAATTCGCGGTCCTAACAATCGTATCCTCACTAATTGGTACCAAAAACCCACCGACTCAGGACGTTACCTTAATTATTTTTCCCATGTCCCGCAAAAATTCAAAATCAATGTAGCCAGAAACTTAGCCCACCGAGCCACCTTGTTATCGCACAAAAAATTCCACCATGATAATTTTAATTCCATTCACAAATCACTGAGAACGAATTCCTACCCAAGAAAACTCATAGATAATATCATAAATACTTACTCCATGAACATCCACACCCCTGATAACACAAACAGACCACAGGACACGAATTATACTTACATTACCGCCCCACATATACCAAAATTGACAAGACAATTACAAAGAATACTGACACCACTCAAAATAAAAATTGCTATAAAAAATACCAACAGTATAAGAAATACCATTTTTACTAATATCAAAGATAAAATTGACAGACTAGACAGACCCAACATTATATACCAAATTACGTGCTCTGAATGTTCCAAAAGATATATCGGGGAATCAAAACAATATTTGAAAAAAAGAATATCTCAACACATTACTAATATTAAAAACAACAACCAGGAACATTCAGGATTATGTTTACATATTTTGGAAACTGGACATGACGCTAATTTTTATACAACCGCACGCATTCTAGCGGAAGAATGCAACACTTACAAACGTAAATTTATTGAAAATTGTTTTATCTTCATTACCGACCAGAATCTAAACGTTCAGACTAATTTTAACAATACACATCGGACGTATTCAAAAGTTATGACTTGCCTAAGCAACCGTTAGCATACTCCATTTTATTTTCGTACAAGGTTTTACCGCGTATTTTGACCATTATGTTAACTTTTATTTATTTATTATTTATTTGTACTTATCATTTTCAACAATCAGGTACGTTTTTATGTTTTTTATAATTTTTATATTTTTATTTTTATTTTTATCATCATTTGATCTATTTATATTTTCGAAATTATATTTTTCTATTTTCAAATTTTTTTTATAGCTTGATAATGCTCGAATGAGCGAAACTAGTCGCTTTAATAAAGAATTTACATAATTATATTATATTTATTTCGGTGGAAATCCAAGAAAAACCCGTACAACTCCTATTACATAACCACCAATAATCTTATACATTCAGTAATTAAAGTAGGTTAACTTAAACGTTGAGTTTAATTGAAAAACCCTTAAGTCCTTCCAAGAATCATAGCAACCAGCTAGCGGACAAATACGGGGGGGTCCAGACTTGAACCGCTCGCAAGTCTGGATACATCTGGATCATAATGTGAGGGAGACCTAAACATTGAGGAATGAGAATAAGTATAAATGAAGTAAATTAAACAGCCAACCGTGACATTTAATATTTTATATATCAGAGGTCCCCCCACACCTATTTCTAGTATTAGAGAAAAAAGTTTAATGAAAAAAAGCTTCACGGTTCGTTCCTAGAGATTCAAATGAGATATGAAAAAAGTTCTATCTCGAAAAATTCGTATATCGAGAGGTTCGTAAGTCGCGGTACTACTGTATTAGCAAATACACTTTGCCATAACTAATAGTCGGAAGTTAAAATATTTAAATTGCAATCATCTAAATCAAAAGATTATATTTGCAGTAAGGTTGCGAGTACCCAAACCCCCTCTTCGGTACGCCACTGCATATTCTAACAAAAGGGCGCCAAGACGGCTAGCGCCGGCTTTGTCTGTATCAGAGAATATGTTAAAAGTAAGGATGCGAGCACCCAACCCCTTCTTCGGTAGGCCACTACATATTCTACTAAAAGGGCGCAGTTTGGTCGGTCTTGCCCCAGATGCCACAAGAGCTAGCGCCGGATCTGGTGTGCAGGGCCGGTCTTGGTGAAGAGCGAACGTGTGTCACGCACTCGTGCGGCCTCTTTAGAGGGCAGCCAGAGGCGGCAAAATCTGATGTATCATTTATTTTTTATCATTTTATTAACAGTATTTTTAATATGCAGTGTAGTTATTTAGATCGGCTGCGTTAGGCGCCAATAGCCTTTGTTGCTGTGCGCCAATAATTTTAACTAACATTTATTTAACAGCAAAAATAAATATAAGAAAAGATGTTAAGAATGAAGAAACGATTTTTCTCTGTTCAATTCAATTTGTAATAAATTAGATTTGGGGAGCTATGGGAAGCGCTACTTACGAACTTCAAATATTTCACTTATTCTGGACTAAACAGTAAAAAGAACATTTGTTTTGATTGAAGAAACGTTTATTTTCGGTTAAAGACAGAAGTTTTTTTCGAAGTTCTATTCGATGAATATTTGGAGGGCTACATGTAAACGAAGTATCTCAGTTAGTATTTATCTAAGCAAATTTATTATTTATTTTTGCTAAGAATGTGCAAATAATTTTTTCCCGCCTTGTAAATCTAACGGGGTTTTATCTAAAAATATGAAAAAAATCTGAGCAAATCATATTGATGTGAACTGGAATAGTACAATAAAAATTTTCGATTAGATTATTTTTTGGAAAGTTCTTGAAAAAAAAAATAGATTTTGCGATTACAATCAAAAATATATTCAATAATTATAGCAGCGAATAAAATTATAGTTTCGCAATTTTGAACTTCATTTTGAAGTCATCGGAGTAATTTTGTCACAAAGGTGACCCTAGGTCAGGATTACGACATCTAGCAATTGTGACGCTCAGCGGTTTGATTAGAAAACTATATGTCAGAATCTGGCATATGTTCGTAATAAGGAAATATTTGTCATGATGAATGAATATTGTAACTAAGTCAACCAGTAGTACAAATACATGGACGTCACACGGTTTCGAGGCAGAGGAACCTAGCCAACTCCTCTACACGTTCCAGTCCACACGGTGACGGCCGAGACACCGATGCCAGATATTCGTACCGCTGGTGAGCCAAGCAAGCAGTACCATGTGGGTGGGAGAGCTTCTCCAGGCTCTGCGACTCCCTGATGGGTAGCCCGCACCTCGGAGCTAGACCCAAGCCGATCCTGTCCAACACGGGGTGGACCGAGGACTTCCCCAACTCCATGGATAGATTCATACAATTACATTGACAATAGTAAAACATTGTAAATGTGATATATATTTAATAATGTATTATTGAAACCAGGAGTTGCCTTTCAATAAAACCACCCACGTGACAATATGCATAAATTAATTACCAAAAAATAAATAAATAAAACTTACCATTTGTGGGCTGTAATCATCTACAATTTCTTTATCAATCAACACGTCGTCGTCGTCGTAGGCAGGATCTTCATATTCTGGCATAAGAAAAAAATTACATGAAAAAATAAAAGCAAATACTCGGTTGGTTTATCTAAGGTTTATATCATCTCACTTGATACTAGTATTTCGATAGTGACGTAATTGTCAAGTTTATCACAAATCTTAAATCCTAATGAAGGGTTGTAAAAGTCTCTAGCTGAACATAATAAAGCACATGAATGTTTCACTTTAATGATTGGTTTCAGGGCCGTAACTAGCTTTTTTCGGGCCCTGGGTAAGATTTTATAATTGGGCCCCCCTAAACACTATATAATACAAGTGATGTCCTAAAAAAAAGTCCTCACTTCTAAAATCAAAGTGATGACCTAAAAAAAAAGTCCGCAGTCAAATACAGTTATTATGTCAATATTTTCTCCCCCCCCCCTCTCTAAACTCCGGGCATGTGCCCCTGTTGCCCCTACCTAGTTACGACACTGGTTGGTTTATATATGACATAAAAATAAAAGTTGGAGCAGGAGTGTATAAGAGTCGTGTGATTCCCGGGCAATGTAACATACCATGGGAGTAGGATATTATTATTTGGGGTTTGTCACGTCTTGACAAGCGTCCACTAATCGTAAACTTCAGCAACCTTTTGAGTCACGTCATACTAGAGACTAGTGGAGCTAAATATACACGACTGCATCCCAAACCTTGGCGATATGCAGGCGCGGAAATGACGCCAGATCTAGTGCCCGCACAATGCGGAGTGACCCCGAGTAGCACTGCTTTCTGCATCCTGTAGATCAAAGAGGTGGCAGAAGATCTGCAGGCGGGAATGGACTCGATATCCCTTCGATAGGAGGCTTTCATAACCACCCAAAACACCAACTACCAGAACTACAAGTTTAACTTTATACCCGGGATACAGCTTTCTAAGCTCGGAAAAGAGATCCATATACTTGAACCTCTTTTCCTCCTCTTTGAGAGAGATATTCTTCTCAGCTGGACTTTATAGAATTCGATCACAAACATCTGTTTGGTCTCGATATCCAGGAGGGTTATGTCCGGCTTAGTGGCTGTCAGTAACCTCGAGGTGGGGAAGGAGTAATTCCAATAAATACGGGACTTAGATTCCACCATCGATTCTATGTCGGAAGGGACGTATGGTATAACCGGTATTTTGTCAATACCATAAGCATGTCTAAGATGATAGTAGAGCGGAGAGCAGCATTATGTCGAGACACGTAGCTCGACGCTGCAAGAGATGGACAAGCAGACAGAATGAGCATAATCGTTTCAGGATGTTGGTGGCACAACCTACAGAGTGTGGACTCCACTATTTGGAATATGCGGGCACTGCACGCCAAAGTATTTATAACACCATGCTGACACGCAAATACAAAACCTTCTGTTTCCGATCTCAAACCAGCAGACTTAAGAAACGAGAACGTGAATTCGGTGGACAACACTAGACTTTTAATGTGTTTGAAGAACACAGAGTGCATACTTTTACTCATTTGTTCTTTTGTCAACATGTCTGTCTCGCTTGTTTCACCGAACTGGTAACTCTGTTGTACTCCTCCCGGGATAGTTGTACTCCAAGGTTTCCCTGACGGGACTCGAGTCTGCCACGTTAAATCTCGTTGCTGCTCTTCGCGCTGCCTGGTAAAGAAACACCCCTTTGCCACTAAATTCGTGCTCACTAACGAATTGTAATAGTGCGATATTATTATTATTATTATGGGGTTTTTCAGGTCTTGACAATCGTCCACTAATCTTAAACTTCAGCAACCTTTTGAGCCGGGTCATACTAAAGACTAGTGGAGCTAAATACACACGATTGCATCCCAAATCCTGGCGATATGCAGCCGCGAAAATTACGCCAGATCCAATGACCGCACAATGCGGAGTAACCCCCAGCAGCACTGCTTCCTGCATCCTGCAGATCAAAGAGTTGGCAGAAGATCTGCAGGCGGGAATGGACTGGATTGCCCTTCGATAGGAGGCTTTCATACCACCTAAAACCCCAACTATCAGGACTACAAGCTTAACTTTATACCCGGGATACAGCTTTCTAAGCTCGGACAAGAGATCCATATACTTGGACCTCTTTTCCTCTCCTTGAGAGAGATATTCTTCTCAGCTGGACTTGAGAATTCGATCACAAACATCTGTTTGGTCTCGATATCCAGGAGGGTTATGACCGGCTTAGTGGCTGTCAGTAACCTCGAGGTGGGGAAGGAGTAATTCCAATAAATACGGCACTTGGAATTTTCCACCACCGATTCTATGTCAGAAGGGACGTACGGTATAACCGGTATTTGGTGAATACCATAGGCATGTCTAAGATGATAGTAAAGCACGCGGAGAGCAGCATTATGTCGAGACACGTAGTTCGTAGCTGCAAGATATGGACAAGCAGACAGAAGCTTAATCGTTTCAGGATGGTGGTGGCACAACCTACAGAGTGTGGACCTCCGCTATTTGGAAATATGCGGGGCGCCTGTACGCCAAAGTATTTATCCCATCCTGACACGCAAACACAAAACCTTCTGTTTCCGATCTCAAACCAGCAGACTTAAGAAACGAGAACGTGAGTTCGGTGGACAACTCTAGACTTTTAATGTGTTTGAAGAACACAGAGTGCATACTTTTACTCATGTGTTCTTTTGTCAACTTGTCTGTTTGGCCTCGTTTCACCGAACTGGTAACTCTGTTGTACTCCTCTCGAGAGAGTTGTACTCCAGTCTTTTCCCTGACGGGTCTCAAGTCTGCCAGATTAAATCTCGTTGCTGCTCTTTGCGCTGCCTGGTAAAGAAACGCCCCTTTGCCACTAAATTCGTGCTCACTAACGATACTGTTAGCTGTAACCAGGACGAGTCGATCGTGCAAACACTCCAGATTATGTAATCCCCGACCCCCATTTGACGAGGGAGGTAAATGCGCTGCACAGAAGATTTCGGGTAAAGACTTCGGTTGATAATAGGACCGGATAGACAGGATCGAAACGTCATACAAACCACATGAATTTCATATTTATGGCCGGAGGTCTAGAAACGAAGAACTTACCTTTTATTTTTTATTTTATGCTCTTATACACTACCTAGACCTTGTGACAATGCACAAGGGACCGTCCCAAAAATGAAATTCTTAACAAGCCGGGAATGGTCGAGGGGACTGAATGCTCCGCAAAATAGCTAGACATTCGGGGGACCCGGGTTCGACACCCTCGGAGGGCGGATGTGTTTTTTTTTTTGTTTTTGGTATAGGTTGGGGCCTATCCCAAATGATTTTAATAAAATTAAAATTTTAATCGGCCTTAAAATTGTTTTAAAAAAAATTTAAATTCCTTAAATTATTTATTTGAAATTTTTCTGTGAGGATGTAGTTGCCTTCACACCTAACAGGTGGCGCTGACGATCGTTTCTTGCATCTCGTTAGCATAGGGGCCAGCAGACACATAGACCTAACCCAGCAGTTGCCTCCACACCTCCTAGATGACGCTGACGGTCGTTTCTTGCATCTCGTTAGCACAGGGGGATTTGAAGGCATAGACCTCACAGGAAAATTTCAAATAGATTATCTTCCGGCAGAGGTAGTAAACCTCTGCAACTTGTGAACAGGCGAATAGGAGTAAGTAAAATGGTAGTTATATAATTCTGACTTTTCTAGATTGTTATTTTGTGTATTGTTTTGTGATTTTGAAGTGTTGCGTTCTGACTCTGCTGCGTATGCTCCAGCATCGACAGACGCCCCGTTTCTATCACGGACAATAGTTGTCCTACCGAGGGTGGTAGTTTTTTCGCTCTGAATATTCTATCGTGGTATTGTTTTGTGATTTTGAAGTGTTGCGTTCTGACCCTGCTGCGTATGCTCCAGTATCGACAGACGCCCCGCTTCTCATCACGGACAATAATTGTCCTACCCGAGGGGGTAGTTTGACTAGCATTTGGAAGTATTGCGCGCTGGCAAAGTTGGCGTCTGTTCCAGCTTCGCCAGACGTATCACTTCCCACGCGGATAGAGTGCAGCGAGGGATTGTTGTTTTTTTCTTTTGCAGAGTAAGGGGAGCTTTTGTGTTGGGGTTTTGAAGTGTTGCGCCCGGTCAAGGTTTGCGTCCGTTCCAGCTAAGGCCGGGTGCACTACTTCATACCACGGATAGAGCAGGGCGGGGAGATCTTGTTCTAGCCCAAGGGTGGGGGTTTGACTGGCATTGGGAAGCGTTGCGCGCTGGCAAAGTTTGCGTCTGTTCCAGCTTCGCCAGACGTATCCCTTCTCCCGCGGATAGGGTGTCGCGAGGGGGGGGTTGTTCTTTGTATAGTCGACGTCGCCCACGAAGGACGCCCCCAACAGAGAGGACCAGGGACGGAGAATCCCACAATTGGACTGTTTTATTTATTTTATTGTGTTGTAATACTATTGGAAAAAAATAAATCCGGGTTAAAAGTTTCTTGTTGTTTTCTTTGGTGTGTGCCTATGCGAGAGAGTGTGTGTGTTATTTTGGAACCCGAACCTCGCTCCACTGTGAAATCCAAGCAATCGGTTGGCGCCCGAATACCCATTAGTGAACGAGTACAGGTAAGCGTCATTTGCGACCGAACTCCACTACCTGCCAGATAGTACAGGGTATCGAGGTAGGAGCGTCGCAATTTGGCGCCCGAACAAGACTCAAAAAAAAAAAAACTATGAGGTAGCGAGGTTAACACACACACACGACCGCACACTAAAGAAACAGAAACTTGGGCATCAAGAGTGATGCCAGAGACAGGTGTGCCAGAAACCGCGAGCGGAAAGTGGTACATGGGGGACGAGTCCAGCATGATGGACAACGACGTCATCTCAACACTCGAGTGGGTAAACCGATTCAGTCCACAGGAAGTGGAGGCCGAACTGAGGAAATACGGCCAAGATACCTCCGGCACCCCTGAAGAGCAGAGGGCTTGGCTGGCCAAGTTTGCCAGGCAGGCAATACAAGTGGCCGACCAACACACCGCCGTCCAGGCGAGCACCCCGAAACGAGAGAGCCCACCGGTACTGTCCGCCCCGCGTAATTTGACATCGGGCGTGCAGGACTCTTGGGCAGGACACCATGTGCTGGACCTGAGCCGGAACAATAGGCACGTATATGAAGTAGTCCGCAAGTGGAACGTCTCGTTCGACGGTCGGGCCGACCCCATTGCCTTTCAAGAACGCGTTCACGAGCTTAAGGAATCATACGGGCTTGAGGATTCTCAACTCCTGGTGGCAGTATCCGAACTCCTGAAGGGTACGGTATTGTTGTGGAGCCGGAACAGTCGGGGCTCATGGAACACCTGAGCGGATTTCGAAAAGGACTTCAATGCGTTCTACTGGCCCAGTGACTACCGTATGCGGCTGGAGGAAGAAGCAGGGAAACGTCTCCAACGCCAAGGGGAGCGCAGTAGAGAATACTGCATTGACCTGCAAACTCTGATGCGTCGCCATGGGCAATTTAGCAGCGAACAACAACTCTATCACCTCTACAACAATCTCCTGCCAGAATACAGGCAATATATCCAGAGGAGGTGGCCCACCAACCCCGCGAACAAGTCCCAGTAAACCGGGATTACGATCCCAAACGAGACTGTTGGAGGTGCAGTCAACGGGGGCATCTCACCGGGCTATGTCCGAACTCACTGAGGAAGTTCTGTCACCGGTGTGGCCACGACGGCCTCACGTCCGACGCCTGCAGTTGTCGCCTTGCTCAGCCGGAAAACGGAGGAAGCGGCTCGCACCCCGGGAGCGGTGCGACGTCAATCCCCGGCGCCTCCCCAAACCCACTCCACACAGGCAAGTGATATCCCTCCGGTCCACCCGGAGGGACGACCGAGTATTCCAGGAGGTCGAGATATAAAAGGACGGGCAGTCCACGCTTTGGTGGACACCGGATCCTGCCGGTCGTACGTCGACGAGACGCTCCTGGAACACTGTATAAAGAATGGAGCCACGGTGAGACATGAGCAGGGATTACAGGTACAGCTACCGGACGGTGCGGTGGTGACAGCCCAGGGCCCCTGGGGAATGAGAGCAGTGATCGAGAGAATGAGCCGACGGGTCGAGTTGTTCTGGCGCATGAATCTCGATTTTTCACACGGACAAAGTAAGCCCGGAGCAAGGAAGGAGACGGCCTGTTCAACAGTCGGGCCAGTGGCCGGGAGCGAGTCTCAGAGGCTGGAAGTCTTCCTGCAGGAGGAGCTGGTAAGCTTCAACCAACTAAGGGGAACCACTCGGATGGCGGCTCACGAGATCCGATTGGAGGACCCCACGCCAATTAAACAACGTTATCTACCTCGCAATCCGAAAATGCTTGAGACGATGGCTCAGGAGGTGGACCAGATGTTGCGGGATGGAGTGATTGAACCCTTCCGCAGCCCTTGGAGTTCCTCGACGGTGATGGTACGAAAGAAGGACGGAAAATACCGCTTCTGTATAGACTTCCGACGCCTGAACGCCGTAACCAAAAAGGACGCCTATCCGCTGCCCTATATAAACTCCATCCTTGATAAGCTAAGGCAAGCACGTTACTTTACGACTCTGGACCTCAAACAGGGCTACTGGCAGGTACCTCTCACCGACGCCAGCCGACCCCTGACCACTTTCACCGTGCCCGGGCGAGGGCTGTTCCAGTTCCGGGTGATGCCGTTTGGTCTGCACGCTGCCCCGGCCACCTTCCAGAGGTTGCTGGACCAGATCATAGGACCCGAAATGGAACCTCACGCTTTTGCCTACCTCGATGACATTGTGGTCATCAGCGCGACGTTCGAGGACCACCTCCGGCATCTGGGGGAGGTTTCTCGCAGACTGCGGCACGCCAACCGGTGGCTGAACCCCGAAAAATGCCACTTCGCTCAAACATCGATCAAATACCTAGGGCATGTGATCACGAAGAAGGGTATCCAGACAGACCCGGACAAAGTAGCCGCGATAAACGGGGTTCCACCGCCCACCAATCTCAAGGGACTACGATCGTTCCTAGGGGCTGCATCGTGGTATAGGCGGTTCATCCCGGGTTTTTTTAAGATGATGGCTCCACTGACCACGCTCCTGAAAAAGACACAGCGATGGAGCTGGGGCAGGGATCAGGACGCAGCATTCCATGGGCTGAAAAGGGCCCTCACGACCGCCCCCGTCTTGGCGTGCCCGGATTTCCAACAACCGTTCATCCTGCAGACCGACGCTTCCGATTTGGGCCCCGGAGCCGCTCTGCTACAGCGGATAAAAGGACGCGAGCACGTCGTAGCCTACGTCAGCCGAAAACTCAACTCGGCTGAGAAAAACTACTCCACCACGGAGAAGGAATGCCTAGTGGTTGTATGGGGCATCCAAAAGATGCGGCCATACCTGGAGGTCTACCGATTTACCGGCTGGATTTAAAAAAAATTTAAATTTCTTAAATTATTCATTTGAAATTTTTCTGTGAGGATGTAGTTGCCTTCACACCTAACGGGTGGCGCTGACGATCGTTTCTTGCATCTCGTTAGCATAGGGGCCAGCAGACACATAGACCTAACCCAGCAGTTGCCTCCACACCTACTAGATGACGCTGACGGTCGTTTCTTGCATCTCATTAGCACAGGGGGATTTGAAGGCATAGACCTCACAGGAAAATTTCAACTAGATTATCTTCCAGCAGAGGTAGTAAACCTCTGCAACTTGTGAACAGGCGAATAGGAGTAAGTAAATTGGTAGTTATATAATTCTGACTTTTCTAGATTGTTATTTTGTGTATTGTTTTGTGATTTTGAAGTGTTGCGTTCTGATTCTGCTGCGTATGCTCCAGCATCGACAAACGCCCCGCTTCCATCATAGACAATAGTTTTCCTACCGAGGGTGGTAGTTCTTTCACTCTGAATTTTCTATCGTGTTATTTTTTTTTGTATTGTTTTGTGATTTTGATGTGTTGCGTTCTGACCCTGCGCATGCTCCAGTATCGACAGATGCCCCGCTTCTCATCACGGACAATAATTGTCCTACCCGAGGGGGTAGTTTGACTAGCATTTGGAAGTGTTGCGCGCTGGCAAAGTTTGCGTCTGTTCCAGCTTTGCCAGACGTATCACTTCTTACGCGGATAGAGTGCTGCGAGGGATTGTTGTTTTTTTCTTTTGCGGAGTAAGGGGAGCTTTTGTGTTGGTGTTTTGAAGTGTTGCGCCCTGTCAAGGTTTGCGTCCGTTCCAGCTAAGGCCGGGTGCACTACTTCATACCACGGATAGAGCAGGGCGGGGAGATATTGTTTTAGCCCGAGGATGGGGGTTTGACTGGCATTGGGAAGCGTTGCGCGCTGGCAAAGTTTGCGTCAGTTCCAGCTTCGCCAGACGTATCCCTTCTCCCGCGGATTGGGTGTCGCGAGGGGGGGGGGGGTGTTTGTTCTTTGTATAGCCGACGTCGCCCACGAAGGACGCCCCCAACAGAGAGGACCAGGAACGGAGAATCCCGAAATTGGACTGTTTTATTTATTTTGTTGTGCTGTAATACTATTGGAAAAAAATAAATCCGGGTTAAAAGTTTCTTGTTGTTTTCTTTGGTGTGTGCCTATGCGAGAGAGTGTGTGGGTTATTTTGGAACCCGGACTTCGCTCCACTGAGAAATCCGAGCAATCGGTTGGCGCCCGAATACCCATTAGTGAACGAGTACAGGTAAGCATCATTTGCAACCGAACTCCACTACCTGCCAGATAGTACAGGGTATCGAGGTAGGAGCGTCGCAGGAACCTGATATTTTATATTTGCTAGGGAAAAATTATTTTTGGCTAAATAATTGGTTATTAATTATATACTCTATTATTTTTGTAAGAAATAGTCCCCAACAATCGCAGCTTAAGGCGGCGCACAACCCTATAGTTACATATAGTTTCTTATACAAAACTAATAATCGGAAATAAAATTAATAACAATCTATATATCAAAATTTGTAGCGAATTTTTATCTATCTAATAGGATATTTTAAATTTTAGAAAAAACTGTTATCTAATTGTAATTAAGCAAATTGCATTATAGGCGCCATCTTGTAAACCAATCGACGCATATTTGCGTACGATGCGGCAAATTGTAGCTAAAGCTTCATTCTACAAAAAGGATGTTAGGTATTTTGTTCTATTGTGAAAACTACTTATAGTTATTGTACTTGATAGTCTATATTTGCCGCCATCTTGATTCTGCCGCGGTTCTCAAAATAGTTGTAGCGAGTAAAAATTATTTAATTTTTGTGAAGAATATGTGTGCCAAGTGGCATTCCATTATCAACAAGTATAATATTTTTCGACGAGGGTTCTAAACTGTAAGTAATCAAGTCGAAAAAAATGTTGACGTATTATTTGAACATTTCTAGACAAATCTATATAAATATAAAAGTTATTTGAAACCCATAAATAGATTTAAAAAATTACAGAACAATGTTGCTGATGTCAATTATTAAGTTATTTAGCGATAATATTTTTACAATAAATATTTCTACAATTAAAAATATCCTATTAGATAGATAAAAATTCAGTGCAAAATTTGATGTATAGATTGATACTAATTTTATTTTAGTTTGTTAATTTTGTATAAGAAATTGGTAACCTCTAGGGGTTATACGCAGCCTTAAAACATTTTTGATCTACTAAGCAACACAGGATTCCAAAAGAGCAAAAAGTCATAAAATCCTCATTCTTTACTTTTAGAAGAGCCATAAGGACGAAAAAAAGGAGAAACCGAGCTATCAAAAATAAAAATCAAAATTCCGAGATTCCACACGGCAAAAAAAAAACTTTTTCTATAAATATCATAAGAGCCATATTTTGATACCAAAAAATCCATAACTTGCTCAAAATGTTACCGAACCGTCTACTAGGCGATGATTTGTATATACATAAATATCGGAGATCAGGAGATTTTTTTTCTGAAGAATTGTCTTAGAAGTGTAGAGACCTATATCATACCAGAGTTTAGTTCTGATTGCATATAATTTAGCTCGATCGCCTTTCGAACATGTGTTAAGTATGAATGCCTACGTCGGCCACAAAAATGGTACTCGTAGGCTGTGTTTGGCTCGCGGGCCTTAGTTTATGATAATGATGATATTTAAGTATTGATTTACTTACCTCCATCGAATATTTGGCGGCATTTTTTCTTACGAGCAACTTTCTTCCTAAAATAAAAAAAAAAAAAAATAACAAGACAAATATTTCAAGTTAGGAAGGAAGGAATATTAATTAAATATATCTAAGGTTCAGTGTCGAAAATATGGTATTTATCCGTAAAGTATTCTTATCCGTGTATAGGAGATCCACAATATCATAGGATTTACCTCATCAATAAAAGTTACTAAAACAATGACGTCACTTTCAAGTACGTTTACATGCAAAAGTTTACTGCATGCAAATACAGCACACTGTCATCTACTTAATATTGTACAATATCAAGTATGTATTGAAGTTTTACACACTGTATTAATTGTTTGGTTATAAAAACAAAATCCAAAGCTTTAAGAACAAGGAATATCACAAGTCAGTCTTACACATATAATCAAATAGGCTGTTTACTGAATCGGCACCTGAAATTTAATATGTAATATGCAATACTGCCAATAAAAAAAGCAAAATAAATCTTATTTTTTGACTTGATAATAGCTGAAACTAGTCAAAAATCTTAAATAAAATTATAGTTGTTGTTTTTCATTAATATATCTGTTTATCATAAATAATTGTTTATCATTATTAAAAACATACATATTTGTGTATTACATATATTTTTTATTACCCCCGGGCCTTTCGGCGTGCCGGGTTCAAACTATTACATTAACAATTACCCAAATACATTATTTTACTTTACAAACTAAATTCTTACTCTCCTCTCTTCTTTCGTCCTCCTTGCCTCTCTCTTCCTTCCTATTCTCAGTTCTTCGGTTCTTCCTTCCTGTTCTTCCCCACCATGGCTTCTTCCCCATCTTTGGACTCTTCCAATTTTCGCCTTTCCACCGCTCTCTCCATTCCCTCACTCAGCTCTCTCCCTCCTCTTATTCTTCCCTTCTCTCTCCTTCCAGCCATTTCTTCACCCCTTCTCCTATGTCCCTTTCTTCCTCCCCCATCCAGGTAACCTCATCCCCCTTCCTTCCTTTTCCCCCGTTCTGCATCCCACGGTCCTCTTCTTTCATTCCCATACACCTCCCTATTATCCTTCTCCGATCTCAATCCTTCTTGCCTCTGATTCCCTCGTAATTAATACACAATTTAATATTTGAGTATTAATTCAGTATGACAATGTTTGAAGTTTAGAAATATGTAACTTTTAAAGTTTTTACTAACTTTGTGATGAAATTCGTCTGATATCGTGGATCACCTTTATTACGCGAATGTTACACGTTAAGTTTAAAATTGTGTAATGTGTGAGTCTTGGTACCTAATAAGTGAAAGAAGTTAACAGAATATTAGATGTATGGGTCAATTATTTTGCCAAAATCGAATTAAAATCGACCCTTTTAAAAAAATTATATGTATTTCATCCATAAATCAAAGCACTATGACCTTTCTTTTAAGAAGGTTTCACAGAACAGAAGACTCAAGAAGCGATATACCCATGTTAAAAGTTTTGACCTTACGAGCTGCACTTTGCAAAATATCCGGAAGTAAATCCGTGGAACCGTGAAATTTAAATGCAACATCATATACTTTTTATTCTTAGTAAGAATTCTACATTTGTTAAACATGTACACATTTCTTATTTAACATAAAATTTTGCTAAATAGATCCAAACATTTTATGTCCAAGAAAAAGTGTGCATGTTTAACAGTAAATTGCCATACTTAGGTGATTAAATGTACAGCAAATGAAACTAAATATAAAATATTTTTCATATTTTTATTTTATATTATATCTACATAGTACTCCAACCAAAATGTACAACAAAGCAGTAAAATTAGTAACATAATCTTATTATAAACAATTTTTGCCATATATAAGCAGTTCACTTTTGTAAGAACAAACTATTGTGTATTTCAAAGTAGAAAAATGTGTGTAAGAAGATAGGAGCTGTTTGTCCTTGCTTCGGATTGGTTTAGATCGTCATCCCTATTACACTGTAAAAATATTGTTTTTAGTCTAAGTTGACAGATGTTCAGTGTCGTACAGTGGAAATATATATTATTTATATTATTTTATTTTTCTCATATATTTTGTTATTATTTACATATTTAGACTTTTATTTATATTCTTGGCGTAGATTTTATGGAGAAAATTCTCCATGTAATTTGTTTTTACGCAGTTATATATATTTTAGGTTATCTGACATATAAATATTTTTTGACAGTTGACAATTAACAGATCAAGAAAGAGGACTAATGTGAGGCCAAAAGACAGCCCAGCTGATTGTGCCCAAAAAAGAAGTTATTGATATAATTTTTAGACCTTCATATATACATATATTTTTAATTTTTATTTACAATAATTATTTAAATAAGAAACTTTAGCTCTGAAGATATATTGTTTGTTTTATTGCTTTGTTTAAACTCTTTTAGCCAAATCTCTCTTTTTATATATAGTACATAATTTTTAAAATTAATTAATCTTATTTACCTTATTTATATTAAAAAAAAAAATCACTTGCTAACCCAGTTGCTTCGCCCATGCCCTAGTTGTAACTTATTTTAAATTTCCCGCTATACTGTATTTGATCAGTGTAAATCGTACTCGGTTCGCAGCGCTATTTACTTTTTTCTACTTTGAAATAGACAATAGATCTGGTTATTTTGGTGATTTTTATAGTGTATTACTGACATTTAGAAACTTGGTTATATTGTAAAAAATGCTTTACAGTTTTGGGTTATGTTTGTATTATTTTAGGTTAGTATAATATTTACAAAATATTTAAGATGTCACTATTCAAAATGACATATGACAAACGATATTTTTTTAAATGACATATTTATAATCTGCTCCTTATTCGCCTATCTAGCGTTGGGAACCTATTATTATTTATTTTATAATCTGACTTGTCAAATTATTTTTCTGTAATACTAATATGACATACAGTTTCAAAGGTGCAAACTGTTGAAAACAAAATTTCATCTTAGTTTGTTCTTACAAAAGTGAACTGCTTATACCTTTTTCTGTTAAGTCATTAATAAGGGAGATATTTCGAAAGTTTAGTTTTAGAATGTTCCGCCATAACTCCCCAAATTTTCATCCAAGTGAAAAAAACGCACAGAATAAATGAGATTTGTTTTCTTATTATGAACAATTTTTGCAAAAACACAATATGTTTAAAACTTCAATATCTCACTCAAAATTAGCTAATATACAATAGTTGTCTATATCAATAGACCATATTAGTAACTACGTCACAAAATGGGATTCAGTGCTGCCGCCTCGCAGTTGGATTCCTTTTATTTGAATTTAGCATGTTTTTTTGTTAAATTTTATTTTGGAAATATAAATTAAGTTTTCAATGTAAAAGAATGCTTCACATCAAAGACTTGACTACAAGTCAATATTTATTTATTAAAATTCATATTTTATACATTATAATTTAATATGTCATTATTTTTGCAGAACAATATTATTTTGTAGGTTAATTTTGAAAATTTTTACGTTAATAATCATTATTATGGCAAGTAACATAGCAATAAGTGTGTATGCCATATCTAAATGGTTTGACGGAACAATATGTTGCTTTTATTTTATCCATTATTGTTTTTCATTTTCATCTGTCAAAAAACGAAAAAATTTGTAATTAAGACTGTAGCTGTAATGGTTACAATTTGGAGCAAAACAATACACCATTATGCATTCTAAAACAAAATATTAATGATTACTTAGTCTCAGTGGCGCAGCCAGGATTTTGTCTTGGGGAGGGCCGAATCAAATTTCGAGGGCACGCGGGCCATATACGGCCCTCAACCTCATTTTTTGTGCCCCCCCCCTGAACTGTTGTTTCAGTACAACTTATATCAGTCCTTTTTGTGAGTAAAACATCACAATTTCAAAAATACCTAAGATATTGACATATATCTACACATTTATATACAAAATAAAACCAAATACCGATTTTAAGAGCGCAATTGTCTCCAAAACTACTCCCTTTATTATATTTCTACTATTTTTACTCTATTTCACGTTTGAGGTGTCATTTTAAAATTACATTCTGAAGGTTATACCGAAGTCAGATTTCCACTTTATCTTATCGAGTAATTAGTTGTTTAAAACAGTTTTATCATTTAACTGGGCGAATGTTTTAGTCGATGTGTCAGGGGGAAAAAGGATCAACGCTCCCCTTCATATAATTCGTTGGAGCATATTTGGAAAGTGATGTATTTTCACTTGAACAATAATTATGTCACTTTATCAAGAGTAGGCAATCTTAAAAAAATGTTTATTTACACGAAAAAAAAATGGTAAAATTGTTTACAATGAAGTAATTGAAAAATTAACTACTGTCGTGGTTAAATTTTATCTTCAACTCCCCGGGCAGCGCCGTGTAATCTGCTGGTCCTGGAAGGGGCCCAGCCTCCCCCTCTTGGCTGCGCCACTGGTTGTGGTTAACAAATTTTATCTTCAACTCTGCGAGCAGCGCCGTGTAATCTGATGGTCCTGGGAAGGGCCCAGTACCGTCTCTTCCCCAGGCTACGCCACTGCTTAGTGTTAATTAAATAAATACTTAAGATATTTCGATTTTCATATTATTTAAAAACGTTACCTATAAATATA
Source organism: Liopterus haemorrhoidalis (assembly GCA_963971575.1). NCBI lineage: Eukaryota > Metazoa > Arthropoda > Insecta > Coleoptera > Dytiscidae > Liopterus > Liopterus haemorrhoidalis. The sequence continues at coordinate 34,411,101 of OZ020618.1, forward strand.
TCTTCGAATCCTTATTTAGTATATGGACTGTATATATTAGTATATATTTATAAATATATACTAATATTTATCAAAAATACATATTCTTTGCTCCAAAATTGAAGATATTCATAGAATTAAGGTATCAAAAATAATGTCACATGTATTTTAAACCAGTCAATAACTTCCAAAGGACTCAGCTCTCAGATGGCAGCACATGTATGTGACGACACACTAATATGGTCTATTAACTGTCACGGAATTAAAAAAACAGAGTTCAAAACTCAAAACACACTCATAATTCAAAACTCAAGTGGCTGAATATTGAAACTGTGGCGCTGGATGTATTCTGTGCGATATTAGTGTCATCTAATTAGCATCTAATTAGCACATCCAGAAATTGTGTACACTGTCCAAGGTCCTATATCCCTATGTCAATAGCGTGGAAGGTTTTCAACATTTGGGTGGTAGCATTAGAGCGGAAAAGTATGTTTTCTGTTTCTACACCTACCGCACAATACCATAAATAAGGGGTGTCAAATTCTTCCATTTTTGCGGCCCGCAACGATTTCTTATACAATAATAATTTTTTATTCTATATGTCTTTTATAGTATAAACATTTATTTGAACGAAAATACCTCGTGACGAAACCTGTTCGGGCCACGGCCTCAAGACTTAGGCAAAGGGCTGAAAACCAATAGTCAGGCAGTAACTGTTGCAGTTAGCCAAGGCCGTGCGATAATCGTTAGATCGGTGATTCCAAATAATATACTCGTAAACAGAGCTTTCAAATAGCACTTTTTTTAGCACTGTTGTGAACAGTTCGAATAGGTTCCAATTTCGACCCGTTTTTGTTTTGTTGTTCGATAAAGAAAATATTTTGGCAAAATATAATTGTTATTATTTAATAATAATATTCAGAAATTTCAAATAAATATTCAGAAAAATGATGGAAAATGAAAAACAGGACGAGTAATAATATAAATACATATCGTGCGGTTCGCTTGAATTTTACTTGTTAGAAAAATGGCCCGGGGCTGTAATAAGTTTGACACCTTTGCCTTAAGTGAAGGACGAGCTTCTATAAAAGACGGCTACTTTCCAAACAAAGCATGCATAATTATAAGAATATTTACGAACTTCTGAAATATCTGAACGACGTAAATGCAGAATCTTACGACTCAGAACGAAATATTGTCTTACGAACTTCAACAACGCAATTTGGCGTCTGAATGTAATTATCTACGCCAAAAAACTAGAGGAATAATTTTTAAGCTTTCATCCAATGAGAGGTAGGCTACGGAACTCTTGTTCTTGAATTAATGTAAAAGTAACAGGTAAAATTTTATTTAGTCATGATATACGAAGGTTACCTTTTATGTTTTTACAAACGACCACTAGATGGCAATATAGAAATGTGTCATTACTATATTCGTAAAATTTGACATTTGTTATTGTGAAATAAGTGGCAGCTTATAAATTGATCGAGTAGTTGGTTGACAGTGAGCGTTTAAAAAAACAAGTTTTTGAAAAAATGGATATTACTCGTGAAGGTTTTCGTTGGATGATTTTTTACGATTTTAGTAAAGGCCTAACTCAATAACAATTCATAGATTCGCTTCGTTCAACTTTTGATAATGAAGCACCATCAGAAAAGACTGTTTACAATTGTTTTGCAGAATTTCGTCGTGGTCGTGCGTCCGTCAGTGATGAATCTCGTGAAGGTCGACTAAAATCGGTTGTGATTCTAAAAAACATCGATGCTGTGCGCAAAATGATTGAAGAAGATCGGTATGTGACATACCGGAAGATAGAGGCATCCTTTGGCATATCGCAGACTGCAATACATTCGATTTTGCATGAACATTTAGCTGTGAAAAAGATCTGTTCCCGATGGATTCCGCATAATTTGACTGAAGCTCAAAAAAGGCTCGTTTTGTTGGTCCTGTGTAAGGGAATGCTAAAAGAATTCAACCTAGGAACCGCAAAATCCGTATAGAACATCGTTACAGGTGACGAAACTTGGATTTAATCTTATGAAACAGAAACTAAGCAACAACCCACTGTTTGGGACTTCTAAGATGAACCGAAATCCACAAAAGTTGTTCGTTCACGAAGCACTTCCAAGAAAATGATCGCTTGTTTCTTAGATTGTACTGGACATGTCGCAACCATTCCTTAATAAATGGTCTTGCGCATTTATAGAGATGCATATTTTTATTAGCATATAGAATAAAAAACATAAAATGAATAAAAATAGTAGTAAAAAGAATTTAAAAAAATAAACTATAATACGTTAAACTCATACAGATATTTCTTGGTCAAATATTGGTCTAAATAGATCTTATTATAATATGTTTTCTGTAAATAATTTGCAGTTAAATAAAAATAATTAAATTTTTACTAATTATTGTTTAGTTATGTCAATAACTAGGATAACAACAAATACAAAAAGTCTTGACCATGTAGGATTTTTGTTAAATGAGTTATTTGAATAAGAGAGAATAGTTGGGGGATGTAAAGATAATGTCAAAATTGTTTCGCGGACCCCCCGTAATGTCTACCAGGGGTCCGCGGACCACAGTTTAAGTACAGCTGCTTTAGAGGATTGGAGAACAGTTAATACTGAATGGTATGCAACAATTTGTTTGCCAGAAGTCATCGACAAAATAGGACAATATTTTATGTATATTATTAAAGACAATGCAAAAAAAAAAAACAACCAAAAACGTCGCTGCATTCTTCATCATGACAATGCAAGCTCCCATACAGCGCGTCAAACAATTGATTATTTGAAGGAGAATAAAATCGAATTAATGTCTCATTGCCTGTATTCACCTGATTTATCCCCTAACGACTTTTTCATCACCTCAAGAAGCTGTTGAAACCTTCGAAAACCATGTTTTTCAGATACCAACTTCAGAGTGGAAAAAATGTGTGAGAATTTGTTTGAACGCATGCAAAAGTGTATAAATCTTAAAAGCGAATCTTTTGAAAAGCAATAAAACAGTTTGTTCCAAAAAAAAATTTTCCTTCTTAGCTTTTTTAAATACTTAAAAGGTAGCCCTCGTATTAAAGCTAATAGGCAATTGCAATTGGCAGTTAGTTTAAATTTTCGGCGTACTGCATCTGAAACTATTTGCGGCAAATAAAAATAGGTACCAAGGGGTAAAAAATGGTAATTGTTAATGTATAGATATTCAAAACATTACGTGTGATCTTACATAAAAACCAAAGTAAAAAATACTCACACCGATTTTAACAAATTTCGTTCTTGCTTTGGGCTGAGCCTAGCGCTCATCAATTTTGCCACTAAAACCACTGTAAAATTAGTATCATTCCACCGATTTTATCGCAATTAGTTTCAAATGGTTATTCAAGTTGCGCGGAAATCAGAAAAAATTACTAATTACAAGTTTGAAGTAGCAGTTTTCGGGAAAGAGGAAAAGTTTTCAATAAAAACTTTTTTTTTCTAAATTTACCGATTTTTCTAAATTTTAAGCTCGGTACGGTTAACGTAATCCGATGGAGCTGAAATTTTGCTTATTTTAGAACTTCATACTAAGATACAAAATGGCGAGGACCTGCATTTTAAAAATCTTAGGTTTAATTTTAAGCATTATGAATAAGGAACACCCTAATGTATCAGGTCGTCAAGGATGAAATGTGTAATTAATAATATTGCCAACTTTAACAGCTTATTATTTGACATTGGCTTAATATTTTACCGTTCTGTTTTTCTTTGTTGGAAAGTTGCACATCTCGCTTGTTTAAAGAAATTATTGTATGCTCAAAAAATATCAAAAACTTTTTAAAAAAATTAATTTTGTTGAAAATGGAACGGTCGGAAATTCGTACTAATATGAAGTATGAGTTCTTACGTGGAACTACGGCATCGCAGACCGCGCGAATCATTAATAGTGTATTTGGCTCTAGTGTTACTATGCAGCAGACAATATCAAATTGGTTCGCCAAATATCGTACAGGTACCAGAAATATACTGCAACCAACTGGACTAAATGATGCAAAAACTTAAAGAAAAACAGATTAGATTGGTCAACAGACGAACTCCAATCTTATTGCATGCTAACGCTAGACCACACACTGCATAAATGACTGTGGCAAAACTACAGGAATTGGAGTTGGAACTTCTTCATCATCCTCTATACTCACCAGACCTAGCCCCAATTGATTACCACTTCTTCTGAAATTTGGACAACTTTTTAATAGGAAAACAGTTTAATTTCGACAATGCTGTAAACCTGGCCTTCCAGGAATTTATTGACTCTTGTCCGCCAGGGTTTTATACCACCGACCTGAACAACCTGCCGCTTAAATGGCGAAAGTGTATAGACAATATGGGTGCATACTTTAATGAACAAAATAATTCCTTATATTTGTAAGTTGTCAACCAACTTTGCCTTTTTTTCCACAAATTTCATCCTTGAAGACCAAATATATAGATTATTCATTACTTTTAGGGATTACACCAGAGTCAAAGCCGCAAAATATGAAAAGAAAATGAGAACAAGTGGTAACCAAATTCTAGAAGGATGCCAAAAAGAAAGGAAAAGAAATTCTACGAAAGGTGCGGATATGGCTTAGAAGAAATAAAGAGAATGGAAGAAAAAGGAGAGGATATCCTACAGATGCTGGCGGAAAGAGACTGAGAAGTTCAAGACCAAGAGCGACAAAGCAGGATTGACACAACGAGGTATAACAAAGACTACCATAAGATACAAGTAACAACTTTACCAGAGTACCTGAAAAAAACAACAAACACCAGAATCTCATAGCAAGGTTCAGATGCGGGAATGAGACGGCAGCTTACCTATTCTGGAAGAGAGAAGAAGAGAGGAAATGTCGACATGCGGGGAATAGACAGAAACTGTCTACCACTTGCGACGGTGCCCGGAAATAGTGGAAGATCCAGGGCGACTAGAAAAGATACTTGTGGAATTCGGAAGCGGCATAAAATGGATGAGGAAGGTGAAGAAAAGAAGTGAAACTCTTGCCCAGCAGACAAAAAATAGTTGATATTCATTTAAAACAACTACCTGACCTGATATCACTTTATGTTATGTAATTTAAGTTATGTTATATATATTTTTTATATATACATAGATATCTTTTATCAAATGAACTTTTGAGATTTTTGGTAATTATATAATTTATGGGTTAAAAAATTTAATATATGTTTGAAACGTACTTAATTCCAAGACAAAAGGCATGAATAAAGATTTATACTACTTCTACTTTTAGTATATAGATTATTCATTACTTTTAGGGTACTGTAGATTTGACTAAGAAACCATTATACCATCGTATATCTGTCCGTTTGTTCGGTATAAATTGTGGCCACCTAGCTGAACTTAGAGAGTTGAAATTTGGCATGCATATACCGATCTATGACTAGCATATAGGGAAAATACTGAGAATTCAAAAAACACATAACGCAAAATTTTCATTTATTTAATTTTGAATGTCATATCAAAAGTAAGCTCTTGATGGGTGGATTAACGAAAATATTATTAGAACAAATTACAATATTTTAAAGCGTTTTTTACTAAAAATGTAGAAATTAAATTTTGTCCCCTAACCAATTTTTTAGATTTATTTAGATTTTTTAGATTTTTAAACGGCCTAGTTAAAAACTTGGAAAAGTTCAGAGTAATGCATATTGATATGAACCAGAACAGTTCAACATTAATTTTTGTTCAGATTATTTTTTAAAATTGCACGGTACTAAATGAAAGCTTTTGAAACGTAGATTTATTATATTTTTATTAGAATTGTGTTAAAACTTTCTTATGCCACACCGTACAACTTAAAAGACATTAAAAACTCATATAAGTAATACATATTGATGTGAACTGGAATAGTTGAATAGAAATTTATGATCAGATTTTAATCAAAGATTTTTAGTATTTAAAAAAATATATATATTTTTTTATATTTCATGTAGGCAAGTGTTTCTCAAACTTTTGACATCTGTGTACTCCTTCTAAAATTTTCATAACGCCAAGTATCCCGCCAAAAAAATACATATATTAACAATAAAAAAAATATTTATTATTTTAAATTTTAGTGCAAGCATTTTTATGTATCTATAACAAGCGTAATTAAATAATTATAATTACGATAATAATAATAAACGAGAAATATCAAATTATATTATAAATAGATAGAATAATATATTATAGAAAGATAACATTGATTATGTTGAGACGACAGGACGATACGCCGAATTTCATTGTATAGTGTAATGGAGGATTTAGTCAACATTTAGTTTTATTCTTAGTTTTAATCTTATGTTTTAGTTTTAACCTTAAAAGATAAACTATCATATGGCTACGACCAAGTTCATAGAACACATTGATTTAGTTTTAGTCTTAAGGTTCTTTAAACCGACCTTGAAAGATAACTAATGGTGGGTTTAGTCAACACTTAGCGATAGCTGTTGCGTTAATTTGAATCTTACTCTTAGTTTTAGTCTTGGCTTTAATCGTCTTGAATGAGTACGGGTTTATACAATGTTTTAACGAGTTTTAACTTTTAACAAGTAACCAATGAAACGTCGAGTTTAACGCACGCGCATAGTATCATTTTTCTAAATGTCAAAAAATTAAAATTTTTGGTTATTGACAAATATAACATTGTGTGTAAACATGTACCGAAATAAGTCTAGAAGAGTTGCTGCTATTTATAGCCTTATGTTGGCTACGATGGGTGCTTTTGTTTATCATGGTATGATAAAGAAAAAGAAGGTAGTTCGACGATATAAAGTTCGTCCATTAAATAGAAATCGCAAAGAGGGATGTTTTGCAACTTTGGTTAAATCTATGGAAACGGAAGAAGAGGATTTTGAACAATACTTTTTGTACACAGGTATGACTCCAAACATGTTCAAATATTTATTAGAAATTGTTGGACCAAAGTTACAAAAAGATCCAAAAAAATATCATCTCTCACCTGCCCATCGATTAATGATGACATTACAGTAAGTGTGCCATATTTATTATAAACAATAAATACTAATAAATACTATTTTTTAGCTACCTGTCTTCTGGCGTTTCGAAGCAAGAAATAGCATGGAGCTATCGTGTGGGCAAGGCTACCACATGTGATTTTAAAAGAGACTTGTGAAGCTCTATGGGAAGGATTATCTCCGCAAGTATTAGTACCACCAACCCAATCAGAGTGGAGTTCCATTGCAAATGGATTTTACAATCGATGGAATATGCCAAACTGCATCGGGGCGGTGGACGGAAAGCATATCCAAATTAAATCCCCAAAGTTCTCCGGATCAACATTTTTTAATTATAAAAAATCATTTAGTTTAGTTTTGATGGGAATGTGCGATGCGTATTATCGTTTTATCCTCGTAGATATCGGTGCAGTTGGGGGTAACCACGATATTGCCGTGTTCAGTAATTCTGGTTTTGGGCAAGCCCTGCTTCAAGGAAATCTGAATATACCAGGGCCAAACAATATTAACAGAACAACATTGAAAATGGATTTTTTTGTAGTGGCAGATCAAGCATTCCCATTACACAAGCATATAATGCGACCTTATCCTGGAGCACATTTAGGGGAAAAAAATCATGTATTTAATTACGGCTTGTCAAGGGTGAGACGTATAATTGAAAATACATTTGGCATTTTAGTCCAAAGATGGCAAATTCTCAAGGGTCCAATTATTGCCAGTGTGGTAATGTGTGAAAAGATTACTCAAGCCGTTGTGGTGTTGCATAATTTCATACAAAGAAGTGAAGAAGATATTCCCCTGGCAGAAAGAAGATATTGCCCCACTGGCTAAGCAGATTGTGAAGACAAAAATGGTACAGTACAGCCAGGAATTTGGCGGCAAAGTGGCAATAATTTAAGGCCTATTGGTCGTTTAGGATCAAATAATGCCAGCAGTTCTGTTCAATTGATGAGGGACAATCTTGCCGATTATTTTGTATCCGATGTAGGTTGTGTGCCATGGCAATGGAATTATGTGTCGAGAGGGTCAGTTCCTGACGAAAATAATTAAATATTTGTATTATATTATTAAATTTTTTATTGTGGAACAAATTTTTTTTTTTAAATTTCAACCTCAATCCCACCAATTTTTTTACACGGTGTATATAAATAAAAAGTCAAGTTTTTTATAATTTTTTTATTATTTTAAAAAATATGACAGTAAAAAATTAAAAATCTACAAGATACAATAAAAAACATATTGAGTTCGTGAAGCAAGTTCGGAGTGTTCTGAATCACTCTGTTTAACTCCAGACCGCTTGAAGAAATGCGTTCAGTCCTTTCCTCGAACGCCCTGGATACAAGCAGAGTGATTCAGAGCACTCCGAGCTTGCTTCCCGAACTCACCTAAAATATTAGTGAATTTAATTTTTTTTTTTTTTGTTCCTGTAGATTTTTCTATATATAAATGTAAGAAAAAAGAATTATCTTAACCTAAAAAAAATATATAAAATAATAAAAAATAATATAAAAACTAGATAAAAAAAAACTACGATACTCTAAGATACAATAAAATTAATCGCTCTCTTCCTCTGCAATGAGCTGCAAAAATTTTGGTTTTAGCAAAAGCTTCTTCTTCCTGCTTTTTATTTTAGTGAGTGATATGGCAAGACTGCGACCAAAAGCAAAATCTTCATCAGTCTCCTCCAATGCGGACTTTTCCTCTCGCACATAACTACTTAAATTTTCCAGTGCCCCTGTTAATGTGCTGGCAAAAGCACTTGCCTGGTCGCAGTCTTTCTTCTTGGTCTTTGTTTCCGCAGCTTCATTTCGTAATTGGCCTAAACGACTTGGTTGTCGAGGAGATGGGGTAGCACTTGCAGTTCCCCCAGATGTAGATGGCTGTGACACCTCTGGTGCAGCCTCCAGAACTTCTGGTACAGACTCCAGAACAATGTCAAATTCCTCGACTATGTCTGGATCTGACAGAAGCTCTGGGTCTGGGCAGCTCGGAAACTGCCCCTTTTCCACCAGGACGCTGGTTACCGACCGAAGTATTTGCGGATAAGGGCGTCGGAGGGGCACACTTGGATACCATTTTAATGTTGCCCACAGTTCTAGAACAATCACAAACACTTACATTAGTTTTGTATTAATTAATGTTAATTTATGTAAAGATATAACTATCCAATGTATTTTGCAAAAATTTAAAACATTCAAAACTTTGTTATACTAGTTTCTGCTTTCAACAGACGGGTGCGGGAACAATGACCGAGTCTGTGGAAGCCTTTATTAGGTATGTTCGTTTGTGTAAGAACAGTTGATATAATAGTGTTCGTTTGTACAGAGCAACTTACGCTAGATCATATCGAGCAACCTAAACTTGCTCGGTATGATGATCTCAAGCGGTGGGCAGGAAATATAACCTCTAAATAAAGAAGTTTTTTGACAAATGTTATTACAACCATACAAAATACTTATCATTAAAGGTTTTAACGCAATATAACGCAATATTATACTTATATCGGGTTGCTAACGTAAGAGTTTTCTCTAACTCAAGTTAAAATCATTTGTTTTTATAAGTTACAACATACAAAAACAAATGATTTTAACTTGAGTTAGGTATAATTCTTACTTCAGCAACCGGCCTTTAAACTAGCCCGAAAATATTAATAATGTAGTCATTGTTTTATAATAAAAATATAAACTAACCTTCTCTGTTTTGCAATGGAGTTTAAAAAGCCACATTGGTCAAAATACTGCCACGTTGAAGAACATCCACCAGATCCAGAAGGCAAGTTCAGCATCTTCCTTCTTTCGCTGCTGAACCGGCTACGTATAGCGGCCCATCTTTGTTCACACACAGATCCTGAAATAATCACATTGTTCTACACTCTATACTCTATTAATTATTTTTAAAATATTACCTTCAACGCCCAGCATTTCGCCAATTGTCGTCCATCCATTTTCTTTTTTTAATTTGTCTTTGAAATCCTTGTCCGACGACAAATACAAACAAGGAAATTGCCTCACTAAGTCTATTAAGGCCCCGTCATTAAAAGCTTGATTCATTATCAACAAAACAAATAACAGAAAAATAACAAAAAGATAACACAAAAATAACAAAAAGATAACACAAAAATAACGCAATATATATGTCGTTAGGTAAACAATAATGAGAGCGTCATGACACATATACCTTTAGAATTTATGTCAGAGTGCGCGCAAGCGCATGGTGCGGTTTTAACGTGATTTACTCCTAGCCGTAGGAAAGTTAGAATTTAGTTATCTTTCAAGGCCAGAACCATAGGACTAAAATTAAAGAAATGTGTTGTATGAACTTGCTCGTAGCGATATGATAGTTTATCTTTTACGGATAAAATTAAAATATAGGAGTAAAACTAAAGCTATCGTTAAGTGTTGACTAAACCCACCATAACATTCAACATTTCTTAGCACTAAAATTAAAACCGCTCAAATAACCGTGCGCTCACACTGACATAAAATGTGCAGGTTATATATTACGAACTATTAACAATTTTATTATTGTTTTTATTCCGGAACATATTTATTCACAATGTATATTTCTTTAATCGTTATCTATAACCAAAGATTTTGACTTTTGACTTTTCAAATATTAATTATAACGAGCTTTGTTCATCAACACTGAACGAGGACACTATGCGCGTGCGTTACACTCGTCGTTTCATTGGATATTTGTTAAAATTAAATCATTGTATAAACTAATACTGATAAGAAGAAAGTAGTGACGTAAGTGAATAGCAAGCGAATTGTTTCCTACCTTACTACCAGGTAATCATTGTTTTATATTTTCCAAATATGAACACCATACTTGATATTATTCACCTCTTTCACTCATGTACTAATTTCATTATCCATTGTAATTTTTATAATAATAATTTATAACCTTAAACACACAATAGCACTCTGTACACCATTCCAATCAGGTAACTAGTGACATCTGTTAGCTTATCAATAAAGAAGCGGACGACCGATAAACCGACAAGTTTAGCTGTCGGATTACCCGCTTGTCAAGACAACACTGGCGCGGTCGTTTAAATAATACAATGACTACATTTAGTGACGGAAATTCAAACCATCAAAAAATGACAATGAATACGAAATCATTCGCAGACATAACAAAGTCAAACTCACAACAATACCCAAATAAAAAGCAGGCAATTGTTATGGATACTCTTCCAACTATACCCACCGAAGAATTTGTATATGCCATTGGAGATATAATAAATCCGACAAACATAATTTATATTTCAAAAATTTATAACCATCGTCTCTGTATTTATCTCAAAAATAAAGATCTGGTTGAAAAATTAATTACTGAAAACTCAATAATAACCGTCCAAAACCAGCAGATCAGCATCAGAGGATATGTAAACTCGCATTTACGTGTAATTATTTCCAATGTCTGCCCTTCCATCCCAGATAGTATAATCGAGGAAGCCCTAAAGAACCAAGGTCTTAAATTGCAATCGCCAATAACTCCCCTACGAGCTGGACTGAAGCGTGATGGATACGCGCATATTCTAAGCTTCAGACGTCAAGTGTATGTCTCATCCACGGATAAACACACGCCAGTAGAACTACCCGAAACTATTCATCTAAACCATGATAACACAGAGTACAAAATATATTTAACAACAGACGTTACGTGCTTTATATGCAAGCAAAAAGGCCATGTTGCTAATAAATGCAACAATAAAACAGTCAACCAAAGTAATTCAACCACATCAATAAATCAAAATAATGGGACCACACAACAAACTGGGACCATTACAGAATCAACTCTCACCCAAGGTATAGAAAATACTACCCAGAATATATCTGAAAACGAAAAAAACACCACAGAGGTCACCGCAGAAAAAACCAATGAAATAGAACTAATAGAAGATATCGAACTGATAACTTCAAATACAGGTAAACGTACAGCGACATCTATTAGCAGTTTAGAAGATGATCTGACTCAATACATCAAAGAAATCGAAAGCCAAACCAAAGATACCCCTAAAGAGACAAGAACCCAACTGAACAGAAAAAAAAGAAACCAAAGAAAGAATAGATCAGAAAGTCCAGGCAATAGTACACAAACAGATTTAAATGAAGCCCTAGAAGCGATCAAAGAAGAAATGGAAACAAACCCAAAATTATATAATATAACACATGAAGATCTGTGCAAACTGATCGATCAAATACAAACATCACAGAACCCACTAGTCACCGCAAGAAAATTTACTACAGACATCTACCAACTAATAATTTTACTCAAGGATCTACATTCATTTACTTCAGACCGATCAACAAAATCAAGATTAACCAGAATAATAAACAAAATCAGAGAAGATATGAGCGAAGAAGCAGATAATGCTTCTACATCTGGACCTCGATAAATATGGCTCTTATACAGTGGAACATGAACGGCCTCTTTGCACATCTCCCAGAACTCCAGCAAATTATATCGCAAATACAAACATCATACATCTGTATTCAAGAAACACGTCTACACAGTCACCAAGCAGTCAACCTGAGAAGATATACGGCCTTCAGAAAAGACAGAACAACCGCAAACATAGCAAGTGGAGGTGTAGCCATATTTGTTGAAAATTCTATCCCTGCAGATAAGATTAACCTCACAACAGAGTTAGAGGCAGTTGCAATATCAACAATTGTGCCTAATTTATACAAAATCACAATATGTAACATATATCTCCCTCCAAATAATATTTTCACAGCAGAGCAAATCAATGCCGTGATAGAACAGCTACCCCGTCCATTCCTTCTAGTAGGCGATTTTAACAGCCATAACACTATTTGGGGTTCAGCACACTCGGATACGCGCGGTAGAAAAATAGAAAATATTCTCAATGACTCCAGAGCGATATTAAATGATGGCACGCCCACACATTTCTGTGCCAGTACTGGAAATTTTTCTACAATTGACTTATCATTTTGTGATGCCTCGTTTGCACCTGATCTAAACTGGGAAGTGTTACCACTGTTATGGGGTAGCCACCACTTCCCTATTAAAATAACATTTCCAAAAACACATAATATAACGAACAGACTTAGAAAAGAAAAGTGGAACCTTAGAAATGCAGACTGGGAAAAATTCCAAATACTGTCAAATATAAAAATATCAATAAATACAAATTCTGACATCAATGATCTTGTCGAACAGTTTACACAACGGATTAAACACGCAGCAATAGAAGCAATTGGTTACAAAAATACATATTCACACAAAAAACATGTACCGTGGTGGAATGAATCATGTAAAATAGCAGTAAAGCAATTAAAACGCGTCCTTAACCGCTACAAAAGAACAAGATCTGAAGAAGATTTCATATCGTTAAAAAAGTGTCGCTCGATATCTAGACGTACTATAATAGAGAGCAAAAAACAATCTTGGGAAAATTACGTTTCGACAATAACACCAAATACACCAACAACGGAAATATGGGGAAAAATACGAAAAATCAGAAACACTAAAAATACAACATTAATTAAAGACAACAGAATTATTACATCTCAACAAGATATAGCAGAAACTTTGGCTAATAGTTTCGAACACACTTCAAGTACCGAAAATTATCCAACACAATTTAAAATATATAAGAACGTAACAGAAAACGAGGAACTTAAAATAAACAAACTAGAACATGATATTAACAAACCCTTTACAGTAACCGAACTAAAAACAGTAATAAAAAATCTAAAAGATAATAAATGTCCTGGGCCGGATAACATCACAACCGAGATCATCAAACAATTGCCCGAAAATACAATATTATACCTCTTAGAAATGTATAACCATATTTGGAATAATAATGTATATCCACAAAAATGGCAGGAAGTTAGAACCTTTCCTATATTAAAACCACACAAGGATAAAACTAACACGGAAAATTATCGGCCAATATCTGCGTCCAACAATTTTAGTAAAATATTACAAAGCATGATCAATCGTAGACTCATGTGATTCTTAGAATCAAATAAAATCCTGACATGTAACCAAGCCGGCTTTAGACAAAATTATTCAACAACAGACAATGTATTATTATTAGCAACAGAAATAGAAAAGGCATTTAAAAACCGAGAAGACACAATTGCAGTACTATTTGACATACAAAAAGCATATGATATGACTTGGCGAAGACCAATCCTAAATGCGCTCAAAGAATATGGTTTAGATCAGCGTTTCTCAACCGGGGGGCCGTGAAGGCTTCGTCGGGGGGCCGTGAAGGCTTCGTCGGGGGGCCGCGAAGTCTTACAAGATCGAAACATGAAAATATAATAAAAATGCACTCAATCTTACAAGATATAAATTTTATTCATATTTATAAATACAAGTATCTTATATTGATATTCATAAAAATATACCTTTCACAACACAAATAAAATAAAAATTCTATTTATTTTTATACTTAATATACTTATTTTGACAACTAATTTAAACTACAGGCTATTTCAAATGTTTAAGTTGTCACTAGCTAACTTTATAATGAGTCAATAGGCTTTTACTAAACAAAATGATCAAAAGCTTCATTTAATCGATAAAAATTACTAGACTTGAAAATCTAGTTCCGCTTTAACAAAAAAAAAAAAAACAGACTATAAGTAGACTATATCAAGGTCAAATAAATTGTATGTGTCGGTTAATGGGTTTCTCTGACAACAGTTCGCGTTGGAGGTACTTCAAGTATTATTAAGTTGTGCTTGGAAGTACGTTTTGAAAGTGCAATATTTGTTATTATATATTTTTTAATTGCTCTCCGAACTACAGGTAACAAGAGTAAGGATGCGAATGTGTTTAAATTAAAATGGCAAGCACTTTGAACACTTGTAAATAAAAATACTTTACTATCAAGTCGATATAGGGAATTTAATCGTCATTTAAAAATATCACAGTTTTTTGTCAACCGTAAAAGGTATTAAAGAAATGTTTAAGGAAAAGTTGTTGAAAAGCTCCTTCCAAAGATATCCAATATGACATACGTTCCCATTTAAAAATTCGAAATTGTCCTTGATATCCTGTAATTCCGTTTTTTTCCGGAAAATTTCAATACTACCATTCAATTTTGTGGATAATTTTTAGTTCAAAATTTTTGACGTGTGTGCAACGTCGTCTTTTCGAAAAAACTCGTGTTCCCATTATCTTGATACACTATATGGTATATATATATATATATATATATATATATATATATATATATATATATATATATATATATATAGGGGGGCCGCAGACAATATTTATATAATTTGGGGGGTCCCAGTCCATAAAAGGTTGAGAAGCACTGGTTTAGATGGCAAAATAATACATTACATTAAGAACTTTCTAGAACATCGAGCTTTCAGAGTATATGCAAATGGACATGAATCACAACCAAAAATACAGGAAAACGGCGTGCCACAAGGTGAAGTGATCAGCGTGACACTCTTTCTAATTGCAATAAACAAAATAGCTCAAGAAATCCAAACACCAGTTAAATCCTGTTTATTTGCAGTGACTTGGTTATCTTCTGTTCGGGAAAAAACCTGTATTCCATAAAGTAAAAATGGCAAAAAACCATCAACAACCTTTCGATATGGTCTAACAGAACCGGTTTCGTTTTCTCACCCACTAAAACTAAGGCCATACATTTCAACAGAAGGCAATACAATCAAAAAAACCCAATATTTAAAATACAGGATAATTTAATAGAATATGTAGATGTAGCTAAATTTCTTGGGGTCACATTTGACAAAAAATTAAGATGGACAGCACACTTAGCCAATATAAAACCAGATTGCACACAAAGACTTAACATAATAAAGACATTAGGGCATCAAAAATGGGGGGCAAGTAAAGAAATCCTACTGAGACTGTATCAAGCAATCATCAGATCAAAACTAGAATATAGCTGCATTGTTTTTAAACATATAAAACCCTCCTATAAAAAAATATTACAGACTATACAAAACACTGCTCTTAGAATTGCAACCGGAGCTCTGCGCACTAGCCCAATCAACAGTCTACACTGTGAAGCTGGCCAGATTCCCATTGATTATCGCATGGCTCAACTCTCTTTATGTTACCTTGCTAATGTTGCTAGTTTACCAGATTCACCCATACATCACCAAATTTTCCAAAATCTTAACAATAAACTCACAATAAAAAACTCATGTCCGATACAACAAGAAATATCACAAAACTTACGAGCTATAAATACTGAATTCCCGCCTATATTAAAACAGTTCTTTTCAAAATATCCACCTTGGACCATTACAAAACCCCATTTCGATTTATCCCTAACTAAATACACCAAATCTTCAACAACTCCTGATACTTTCAAAAAATCATACCAACAAGAAATCCAAAAATACCCACAATTCAATGCTATATTTACGGACGGTTCAATAATAGAAAATAAAACAGGAGCTGGTCTTCTTTTCAATGGAAAAGCATACAAATATCGTTTACCAACTACAACTAGTGTGTACACAGCCGAAATGTATAGCATCCTGAAAGCCTCCGAATACATAAAAATTTATAAGAACCAAGAAAGAAGATACATCATTCATAGCGATTGTCTAAGTACGATCTTAAGTATTGAACAGTTATATCCGAAACACCCTCTCGTCAAAAAAATACAGGAAAACATTCATGAAGCGATATCTGACGGCAAGGACATCATCATGATGTGGATTCCCTCCCATGTTGGTATAACAGGGAACGACAAAGCAGACCACCTCGCCAAAGAAGCCGTAGAGGAAGAAGTCACTGAAATAGATATACCACCTAGCGACATAAAGGCCTTAATAAAGAAATCCATAAAAGGTCAATGGAAGGAAAAGTGGGATACAAATACCAGCCATCTAAGATGTGCAAGTGGCCAAGCAAGAGGAGTCGTAGAGAACAAGTTGTCCTAACTCGACTAAGAATTGGGCACACCTTATACACACACAAACATATCTTTGCAAGAGAAAACCATCCGATGTGCAACGTATGTGATACTAGAATCACTATATGTCACATTCTGCAGGAGTGCCCACAATATAATACCGAAAGACAACAAAATAACTTAAAAAACAGTGTCCAAGACATCCTGTCAAATAATAGTGAAAGTGAAAACCAAGTGTTAACCTTTTTAAAAAGCATAAATATATATGATGAAATATAAAGCCCCCCGATAGTAAATTTAATTCACAGTTCAACAAAGTAAATAAACCTGAATGTAGTAAAAATGTTTGAGTTAATCTATTGTAATTATGTAATTTTATGTACTGTAACTATGTATGAATAAGTCAATCAATGTATGTCGGTACCAATAGTCTCCGTAACTGAGGCACCTTAAGTTTAAATAAAAAAAAAAAAAAAAAAAAAAACTTATACTCATTTATTACGCTTAAGACGAAAACTAAAACTAACACTAAAACTAAAACTAACGGTAAGACTAAGGCTAAGTGTTGACTAAACCCACCATAAATCAACATTTGCTCGTTACTTTTTCGCAGCGTACCCTCTGCGGCTCTTCCTGTATTCGCAGCGTACCACACTGTGGGAAACACTGATAAATGAAATCATTTAGTACATATCGTTCATTTTCACCTGAACACTTAGATACCTGTGTAATTCTCCACAGAGGTTTGAATTATGATATTAATATCTACTTTATAGGAATTCTATTTTCAGCGTTTCAGATTTTAAATTTGTATATTTATTTGAATTTATTATATTCGTATAAGTCATTTCTTTGGTTTAGGCGGAATTAATTGGGGTTTCGTATTTTTAAATTGTCACGAAAATAGATCTTGACAAGATTATTTCATTTTTCATGTTGGCATTTATTATTAAGTGACATTTATTAGAAATATAAAATAAATAATACATTTATAAATTTTTGTATTAAAAATGACCCAAAAAATCATAATGCTAAAAATGTTTATTGTAAGTATGATTTACAAAGCTTAACCAAAATGGTCAAAAGCTCGAATTAAAATAAAAAAGTTACTAGACTGTAAATCCTAGTTCCGCCTAAAGGTTTGGAATAGTATATACAGGTCATCGATAAAAACTGCGGCACAAAGCACATACTAATTTTCTATAAATAAATATAAAAAATTTAAAATAAAAAAAAAAAAAAAAACGATATGCCATAAAGTAAAATATAAAATAAAAATTAAAACTTTTTAGAGAATCGAACCTGCAATTTTGGGATCTTGCGTCCAAGTCTCATACTAATGAGCTATAAAGGTATGGAAGAATGAACAAAATATTAATAGAATAAGATATTAATTGAAAAGATATTAATTTTTTAATAAGTTATTTGGGACAGCCTGTATACCTGAATTTGTAATAGCACATAAAATTTTGCTTCAAGCTGTACGTATAAGCAATGGGCTAACTAAATTTTTGGCCTTGCTTAATTCTTTGCCTCCTCAATTTTTTTTTTTTTTTGCCACATCGCCAATATATATGTTAGCATCTAGCCTTCCACGAAGCCCTGTTACGTCACCATAAAATGTTATCTAAATGCAATCCGTAATCTGGACCCACTAATGATGACGACTCGTTAACGATAATGATGACGGCTCATTACACTAATTGGTTTTTATAAAACACCCGTAGAATTTGATAGAGAGATCAGATGTTTTCTTACGTTGTAAGAGTGAATACTTAGAATAAAATAGTCTGTGAACAACTTGAGTTTTATTTAAACAATAAATCCCTTATTTGTTTACATCAGAAGTGGGATCGAGTCGACGTTTCTGCTTGTGAATGGGATTCATGCACGTCTTAATAATATTTTGTTATTTTATTGGGGATCTTGCTTTGTTGCATTTTTGCAGTGTTTTGTTTAAATTATTAAATTGATGATTAAGTGACAAATAGTGATGTGATAAATTATTACCTGTCTGCGTTGTTTCGGATATTATTGAATTTAAGTTTTTGTGCTTGAACAGTTACAATAGTTAATCATGCAATTTTGTTCATGAAAAACTTATTTAATCAATTTGCGAAGGCGAACGTTCGAAAACGTTTCTGGTTGTGAACGGGAAAAATGGAACAAATGGGTATGAAAATAATGTTTGTCTAAGATAGTAGTTTGAAAGTGAAAAACGCAAGTGATACGTTTCAATTATTGCAAATAATAAGTGATTATGGTGGAACACATTGGTGGAACTCCCACCGTGGAAGGAAAACGTTTTCCGACGTTTTCAAATGAAACAGTTTTGTAAGCTATAATTGTTCAGCGATTGACAACAGATTGAGGTACAATTAAGACGAAATAGCAAATGTACTGAAGAAAATTATCAAAATGGACAAGCGTTGTTTTATTTAGGGACAGAAAACTTACATACAGGAAAATCTTTAGATGATGAATAAAATGGTTCCAGTAATGAAGTAGAAATAAAAAAAAATTGTCAGAAGGGACGACCGGTATTCTGTTTATGGACAAATTGTACGAAGGTAATGGTTAGAACATGAGTAAAATGGTAAGAGAAGTTTTATTAGTTTGATTATGTGGCACGTATTAGTCAATGCTTACTGAAAAGGTAGTCATGAGGATTGAAATTTGATAGTTGAAATTGATAATTGAAATTACAGATCAATTAAAATTATTTAAAATTAAGAGTTGCAATTTGAATTTAGAGACCTATAACTTGAGATTTTGTATTAGAATGCTAAGACGGTGACTGCCAGTTGGGTGGTGAGCTGTGGTATGAAATATCTCATCGAGATGTTGGAATCTGATGAGTCAGGTAACTTTCAATGCTAAGTATTAGTTGATAAGTTGTATTTTGTCTTTTTAGGGTGGTTGGATTACCACTGGCAGATTAGTCAGTTTCTGGGATAATAAAGTAGAAACTGGTCTAATAGTTGATCTCTTACGGCCAGAGTTTTTTGGAGGAGATTTCTCAACATTAATCGTTTTATTTTTTAGAACAACAGCCCTCAGACTTTTTACAGCATTCGAGTTCTGCAGACCATGTTCCTGGAAAAGACTAGGAGATGACATCGAGCAACGCTCCGACACAGAATTGAGGGTGAAGTTTTACGGTTGTGCCGATTCCGACGGCTGTGTCCAGGCGGCGCTTCGAGAGCGGATGCTATCCGTTATGAAATTGGAGAAAAAGTAGTAGTAGAAGACATACAAATGACCGGTAGCGGCAAGTTGGGGGCCAAGTTTCTAGGGCCTTTTGAAGTTTTGAGTGTAAGGGCGAACGATCGCTATTTATTGAAGCGCTTAAACCGCACGAAGGTAACTGATTATGTTGAGAATAACTAGAATGGTAAGAGACATTTTATTGCTTTCATAAAATGATAAGGCACTGAGTATGAAGCAGCGACAGTCACTGAGCTTGTTGAGTGCCGCAAGACACACTGGTCGTTTTTGCTTTGTGAAGGCACTGAGTATGAAGAAGCGACAGTCACTGAGCTTGTTGGGTACTGTAGACAATCTGTAATGAAATAAACTGATGGATAGTTGAGTTGATAATTGATAGCTTGTCGAGTACCGCAAGACACACTGGTCGTGTTGAGGGCAGTTGAACGGTCAGGGATCGTCTCTGCCAGTTGAACGATAAGGGACCGTCTCTGCCAGTTGAGAGCAGTTGAACGGTCAGGTATCGTCTATGTAGGTTAAGACCATGGTCTATATGTAGATTGAACGAGGGCCCTCGAATGTGGTGTGGATCTTAAATGGTCAATGGTGTGGATCTTAAATGGTCAATGGTGTGGATCTTAAATGGTCAGTGGTGTGGATCTTAAATGGTCAATGATATTGGACCTTAAATCTTTTCTAATCTTTTTGAAGACTGTTTCAGACTATTCTAAGGCCTACATGATCATCTCCTGATATCATCTACCACATCATAATTTACCAGATATTCGTCTACAGAAAGGACGTGAGGACACGCCAGGAGCAGGACGGCCGTGTTAGCATCTAGCCTTCCACGAAGCCCTGTTACGTCACCATAAAATGTTATCTAAATGCAATCCGTAATCTGGACCCACTAACGATGACGACTCGTTAACGATAATGATGACGGCATATTACACTAATTGGTTTTTATAAAACACCCGTAGAATTTGATAGAGAGATCAGATGTTTTCTTACGTTGTAAGAGTGAATACTTAGAATAAAATAGTCTGTGAACAACTTGAGTTTTATTTAAAAATATATATATATATATGTAAACAAATAAGGGATTTATTTTTTAAATAAAACTCAAGTTGTTCACAGACTATTTTATTCTAAGTATTCACTCTTACAACGTAAGAAAACATCTGATATATATATATATATATATATATATATATATATTTGGTCCCATATGGACATTAAAAGTAATTTTGTTAGTTATGTGAAATTAATTATGATTGGTTTAAAATTCCGATGGGAACCTAAATGACGCCTCGCCCCCGCTACGGTGGAAGTAGTCAGGGTCCGATCGGCAAATTTGGAAGGCGGCAGAATTGGTAGAAAGAGAAAATTAAAATCAATAAAAACCAATTAAAAGTAAACCATTTTCAAAAATCGGTAAATAGGTAATACATGATTGAATTTACTATCAAATTTATAAATTGTTTTTAGGCACAGCTTTAAATTAACTCGAGTAAAGATTTTCCCAAATTAGTGAACACATAAATTATTTTGCTTTTATTTACGTAATATATTGCTTAAGAGGGCGCATAACCGTATAGTTTCTTACAAAAAACTATCAATCTGAAAACATTAGTAACAATCTATGCACCAAAATTTGCACTGTTTTTTTTTTCTATCTAATAGGATATTTTTAATTTTGAAAATTCTGACATGTAATTCTAAATAAACAAATTGCATTATGGACGCCATCTTGTTTAAATCATTAGACGTATATTTACGTACGGTGGCAAATTGTAACTAAAGCTTCATTCTACAAATATGTTTCTATAGCTATTTTACTAGTGAAAACTACATATAGTAATTGTACTTGGTAGTCAATTTTTGCCATCTTAAATCTGCCGCGGTTTATCATATGATAACTGAGGTATAAATGATTTAATTTTCGTAAAGAACGCGTGTACGAAGTGGAAATTTATTATCATCATTATTTTTCGATGAAAATTCTAAACTACATACAATCATGTCGAAAAAACTGGTGATGTATTTTTTGAATATTTCCACACAAAACTATAAACATAATACAAAAGTTATTTGAACCCCACAAATATATTAAAAAAATATACAATATATGTAGGGGACATTACAAAATGCATATTATGATATTTTATATATAGGTTATAAACAGTGATGGCATCCTACCGGTTCGGAACGGTTCGCGCGAACGTTTTCTTAAAATCATTGAAACCTTAGGGAACCGGATGTTTGAATTATTCAAAATAAATGAATTACTCTGACTTCAGTTTTGAATCGTGCGCCGTGCCCTTTAGTGTTGCAAATGTAATATTTATTTTATAGGTTATTAATAATACGCTCTTCCTTATATTTAATAAATGGAAGTAAGTGATTTGTTTTCACTCTTAAAAATACAGAATAGGTTCCTAGATATCACATGACTTTATAGAACCGCTTCCTGAAAATTTAGGATGCCATCACTGGTTATAAATGTGCAGTATGTTTACAAATGTCATACATAGGTACATGATATTTAGCTGGACAAACTGCAGCTTAAAATCTTTTAGCAGACACTCCTCAGTGGAGTAGAAGGCCCTGCATATTAAATATCTCTTGGTTATTTTTTTGAATTTTGAAATGTTGAGGCTTTTAATGGCTGGAGGAAGCACATTGTAGAATTTAATTGCGAAGAAATTGGTACTATACGTGGACATTCCAAGTCTTATGAAGTCTGGACGTATCACATTTTTATTTCTAGTGTCGTGTCTATGGACTGAACTTTGGACTAGGAATTTGGTTTGGTTTTCATGAACGTAGAGGATGCAGTGGTGAATATACAGGGAAAGTAACGTTAATAATTTTAAGTTATTGAGTCATAACATTTATACCATTTTTTTTTTTTTACTATTAAAAATAATCTATTAGATAGATAAAAATTCTATTTCAGATTGTTATTTTGGTACAAAAAACTTGTAAGCGTTAGGAATTATACACAGCGATAAGAGAAATGCCTAAGGATGAACTCTCAGGTCATTGTACAGAGTGATCAACAAATCTTGTCCGTTATGCAATACTTGACAGAAACATTTAGTTATCAAACTTATTTCCAAGGGCATGTATACATAGGCGTACATTCTATTTTTATTACCTTATACGAATTGATTATTAAATGAACACTATTTTTCTCTACACGCCAATGAGTTGATAACAGGTATTAAGAATACATATTTTCGTTGTTCCTCGGGTGAGTTCGGACAAACGAAGTAATCTGATTGGTTCTTTGTTAAATTGGAATTTTCAGCTGTGAATTAGAATACAGTTTAGATATTTTTAAACTCATTGTTAACTGTTTCAAATTGACAAGAAATAATGATCGCACGGTACAAAACCATGAAGTTATTTTAACCAAGAAAGACTCATCTGATATAAACGGACTAGATCTTGCACATGTGTTGTCAGTCCTTTATACACTTTTAGATAAAAACCTGTCTCCTAGGGACGTTCTAAAATTTATCACAGGATTAAATTTTGGACCAAATATAAATATTGCTCTCAGAATCCCAATTTATCTTCCTGTGACAATGATTGAAAATTATTTAATTTTACGTAGTCCGCTACTCTTCTCACTGGTACTAGACGACGCCATCAAATAAGTAAGACAACACATTAAAGAATACTCTGTGGTATACTAGAAAATGGAAAACGTGAAAGTAGCAGAACTTTGTTATGCGGATGATATGGTTATAATCAGTGGCGGCGCTAGCGAGGGGTCCGGGTGGGAGCAAAAATTGATTTGGCCCCCAGATTTGCGTGGAGAAAAATTTATTTTAGAAGAAAGGACCTTTCTGTTTTTTAGGTCATCACTTGCATTTTCATTTGGAAACGATAAAAAAATTCATACTATTTCATACTTCAAATATTTCCTGCCCCCCCCCAAATTTTACTCAAAAATTTCGTGCCTCCCCCCCAGATTTTAATAGCTAGCGCCGTCACTGTTTATAATAGCAAGGAAGGAAGATGCACTACAAAACAAATTGAACCATTACAATAAAGAATTGAAGAAAATAAAATTGAAAATTAGCACACATAAGACAAACGCAATGGTAATAAGCAGGATAAAAAAAAAACATAACAGAAAAATAGATGACAAAATAATAGAACAAGTACGAAATTTCAAATATCTAGGCAGAGTTTTTTCGGAAGATGGGAAAATGGATGAAGAAATTATGGAAAGAATAGACGCAGCAGGAAGAATGTTCAACGGCATCAAATCATCGTTCCTAACTAAAAAAGAAATACCAACCAACAACAAAAGTGACAGTACTGATATTGACATGCGCCTCAGAATCCTGGACCACCACAGATATGCACAGGTCCAAAATAAGAAGCTCTGAAATGAAATTTTTAAGGAAAATTGAAAATAAAACAAAATTGGACAAAATAAGAAATGAAGTATTTAGAGAAAAGGACAAAGCAGAGAAGACCTTAAAAGAAGCTATGATGGCTGGGACATATACACAGAATGAGTGAAGACAAAATAGTAAAAAAAGTTTTTGAAGCAAGAACAGTGAAGAAAGTTAGACCAGGAAGACCGAGAAAAACCTGGCACCAAGAAACAAAAGAAGTTGCAGCGGAGAGAGGCGTAAAGTGAGAGGAGATGAGACAATATACAAAGGACAGAACACGATGAAGAAAAGTATAGAGAACAACACCAGAAAATAAGTAACTCGACTATAGCCTTACAACGCAAGGTAGACAGGTTTCAGGATTAAGGAAGTAAGTAAAACTATTTTAGGGCTCACCATGACACAAAATAGACTAAGTGGATTGGCTATGACTGGTGTAGAACACAAGTTGTGTGATAAAATATGTTTTTAAGAAGTTATAAAAGAGTTTGCCGAAAAAAGATTGAAATTAAGTTTGAAGTTGAAATTAAATTAAAAAAATTAATGCATTATCTGTTTTTGTGTTGTGTTTTTTGTACCTCCTACCCATATGTTTTGTTACTATATTTTTAATGATATTTTTTTATATATAAAACAGAAGCTTTTTTTATTCAACAAATACCTACAAAAAATTTCACTCACTGTCAAAAGTTATACTTTAAAATAATTATTTATAATTAAATATAAACGGCGACAAAAATCATTTTTACCCAGAGCGGGGGAAGAGCTAGATCGGGTCCTGGAAGTAGTAGGCCTATATCTAAGGCACTGCGTTAAGTTGATAACATTTTATTTTCAATAATTTGACTCAACTAACTAGTCTTAAATTTCATTGAATATCTAATTTATTATCATTAAGAAAAGGTAGCAAAGAAAAAATTCAAGATATTAAAAGAAATATTTTCGAACTTACTTAAGGTCTTTACGTTTTGGTACCCCTGTTTTACTTTCTTTAGCTTCATCATCTCTTGGTTGGTCAGTAGCTAATTCACCTTCGGTGTTCGCGTCAGTCATATTGATTGTGTCCGCTGAGTTAGGCATGTTAGATAGTGTAGCACCATCAGTAATCCATTTTAGGATTGTTTCGAAGTCTGGGCCCGCACTGCACAGTTTAGAAACACAAAACAAAATTAAATGTTTGTAAAAGAAAAATATTATACAATTTTTGTTACAAAAATAATGTATATACAAAAAATATGTTCTGCATAATATACAGGTGTCCCAGCCAAGTGGCTCACCATTGCTATCTTTGTTAATAATATAGATAGAGAATCGGTTAAATGGACAAAGTTCGAGTATTTTTTGTAGGAAATATTATGACTCAAAAATATTTTTGTATGTTTCGTTGACCAGATATTTTGAAAATAAACATTTTTTTAAATGGAATAT
Source organism: Liopterus haemorrhoidalis (assembly GCA_963971575.1). Classification (NCBI taxonomy): domain Eukaryota; kingdom Metazoa; phylum Arthropoda; class Insecta; order Coleoptera; family Dytiscidae; genus Liopterus; species Liopterus haemorrhoidalis. The sequence goes on from OZ020618.1 coordinate 34,437,023, forward strand.
CCTGTATATTGTTAGGCCATTGAAATAACGTCTCTTTTTTTTGTCTTTATAATAAACTAAACATGTTTATAATGAAAATTTTTTAATAACGGAGATATCAACGTTACAAACTTACAAAAATAGTACAATTAAAAACTTACATAAAAAACAAAAGTAAAAATTACCAAGTAATATCCATTACTATTTAAACGCAATTTTATTCTTTATTTTATGTTTCGCATTACATTGCGTAACATATTATTAGAAATTTTGCTGCAAGCAAGAGATATTATATTTTTTAGTTCGTCTAAATTATTAATTGGATCTCTATAGACTGTATTTTTCAGAAATCCCAACAAAAAAATCTAAAGATGTTAAATCAGGAGATCTAGGAGGCCACTTAATAGGTCCATTAGTACCAATCCATTTATCGTCATATTTATTTTGTAAGTAATTATTTACAAGATAGGCATTATGTGCAGGTGCACCATCATGTTGAAAATACTTCAAATTAATTCTGTTAGCTATGGCCACATCGTCAAATAAACTTTGAAAAATATTTTCCAAAAAATCTAAATACTTTACAGTAGTCAAATTTTCTTTATAGAAATTTGGCCCTATTTCGTAGAATTCCAAGCATGTGTATTTTCTCGTAAAATATCTCTTGCTTGCAGCAAAATTTCTAAAAATATGTGACGCAATGTAATGCGAAGCATAAAATAAAGAATAAGATTGTGTTTAAACAATAATGGATATTTATTCGAACAATATTTGTAACCCAAATACTTGGTAATTTTTACTTTTGTTTTTATTATATACTAGCTGAGTACCCGTGCTTCGCTACGGTAATATTGACGGTCTGCCATCATCGTGCAATTATTATAAGTCATGGTTCTCTATAGATCACATTGCTTACTCTCTCTCCTCATGTGTAGATTCACCCCGTTAAAGGCTCATTAGAGTAAAATTTTCAGTTCGTTACTAAACATGTTACTGAATTTCATATCTCTATGTCAAGGGACGTTCTTTCGAATAAAAAATACCAATTTACCCCTTTAGGGATGAAATTTAAAAAACTTTCAAAACGCTTTCTAAAAATTTTAAATAGAAAATTATGTAGCAAAATGGAATGTTGTAACTCAGGAAATAAAAAGGTTTCTATAATTCACTCCAAATGTAGATTCACCGCTTTAGGGGTTGAATAGGGCATAATCCTGAATTAAAGTTTCAAAAATTTGTTTGGGTAACCTTTGGAATCAAAAACCAAGTCAATATCTCATTGGTCCTAAGGTATATTGAGGAATCCTTCAAATCACATTTCACCCCTTTTGGGCTCGAATTTCGAAAAATCTCTACTTTGTGAGTGCTTACATCACGGAAGGAATATACTTCCCGAATTTCATGTCTCTATATCCACGGGAAGTTCTATCGAATAAAAATACCCATTTACCCCTTTAGAGGTGAAATTTAAAAAAACTGTCAAAACTATTTCGATATATTTGAAAAAGACACCGGTGTACCAAAAAGGAATGTTATAACTCAATAAACACAGAAAATACGACGGGTTGTATAATTCACCCCGATTATAGATTTACCCCTTTAGGGGTTGATTAGGAAAGAATCCTGAAATTAATTTTTCGGCATTTGTATAGGTTATCTTTATAAGCAAAAGCCAAGTCGATATGTTATTGGTCCTAAGAGATATTAAGGAATCCTTGATATCACATTTCACCCCTTTAGGGGTTGAATTTAGAAAAAGCTCGTCATAGAGGGAATATACTTTACGAATTTCATGTATCTTGTCCAGATGACGTTCTATTGAGTTGAAAATACCCATTTACCCTTTAAGGGGTGAAATTTTAAAAAACTGTCAAAACCAATTCGACATATTTTAAAAAGACACCGATATGCCAAAAAGGAATGCTATCTATATATATAAAATCGTAACTAAGCTACCTACTCATAATCAACGCCCAGCCCAAACCACTGAACCTACAATCATGAAATTCGGCGAGTATATTCCCTCCATGACGTAAGCACCCACTAAGAACGGATTTTTCGAAACTCATCCTCTAAGTGGGTGAAAAGGGGGTTAAAAGGGGTAAAATGTGACTTCACGGTTTCCTTAATATCTCTTACGTCCAATAAGATATCGACTTGGTTTTTGCTTACAAAGATTACTCATGTAAATATTAAAAAACTTATTTCAGGATTTTGTGCTAATCGACCCCTAAAGGGGTGAATCAACAATCAGGGTGAATTATAGAACCCTTCGCATCTTCTGTGTTTATTGTGTTATAACATTCCTTTTTGGCGTATAGGTGTCTTTTTAAAATATTTAGAAAGTGTTTTGACAGTTTTTTTAAATTTCACCCCTAAAGGGCTAAATTGGTATTTTTTATTCAATAGAATTTCGTCTTGACAAAAAAACATAAAATTCGGGGAGTATATCCCTTTTATGACTTAAGAACCCCCTAAGAAATCATTTTTCGAAATTCGACCTCTCAGGGGTGAAAAGGGGTGAAATGTGTTTACACGGATTTCTCAATTTCTTTTAGGTCAATAATATATCGCCTTGGTTTTTGCTTAAAAAGATTATCCATTAAAATGTTAAAAAACCTATTTCAAGATTTTGTCCTAATCATCCCCTAAAAGGGTGAATCTACAATCAGGGACAATTATAGAACCCTTCGCATCTTCTGTGTTTATTGTGTTATAACATTCCTTTTTGGCATATAGGTGTCTTTTTAAAATATTTAGAAAGTGTTTTGACAGTTTTTTTAAATTTCACTCCTAAAGGGCTAAATTGGTATTTTTTATTCAATAGAATTTCGTCTTGATAAAGAAACATAAAATTCGGGGAGTATATCCCTTTTATGAGTTAAAAACCCCCTAAGAAACCATTTTTCGAAATTCGACCTCTCAGGGGTGACAAGGGGTGAAATGTGTTTACACGAATTCCTCAATTTCTTTTAGGTCAATAATATATCGCCTTGGTTTTTGCTTATAAAGATTATCCTTATAAATGTTAAAAAACCTAATTCAAGATTTTGTCCTAATCATCCCCTAAAAGGGTGAATGTACAATCAGGGACAATTATAGAACCCGCCGTATTTTCTGTGTTGGTTGAGTTATAAAATTCCTATTTGGCATATAGATGTCTTTTTAAAATATCTCGAAATGATTTAGACAGTTTTTCAAAATTTCACCCCTAAAGGGGTAATTGGGAATTTTTAATTTGATAAAACATCCCTTGGATATAGATACATAATATTCGCAAAGTATATTCCCTCCATGAGGTAAGCACCCATTGACGAGATTTTTCGAAATTCAACCCCTAAGGAGTGAAAAGGGGTGAAATGTGATTGCAAGAATTCCTCAATACCTCTTAGGACTAATAAGATTTCGTCTCGGATTTTGCTTAAAAAGATTACCCATATAAATGCCGAAAACTAATTTCAGGATTTTGTCTAAATCAAACCCTATGTGGTGAATTAACCAACCCTTCGTATTTACTGTGTTTATTGACTTATAACATTCCTTTTTGGCATATCGGTGTCTTTTTAAAATATGTCGAATTGGTTTTGACAGTTTTTTAAAATTTCACCCCTTAAAGGGTAAATGGGTATTTTCAACTCAATAGAACGTCATCTGGACAAGATACATGAAATTCGCAAAGTATATTCCCTCTATGACGAGATTTTTCTAAATTCAACCCCTAAAGGGGTGAAATGTGATATCAAGGATTCCTTAATATCTCTTAGGACCAATAACATATCGACTTGGCTTTTGCTTATAAAGATAACTTATAATCATATTTTTGATTGAGTGTATGAGTTGTACAGTGCAGATGCAATAGTTTGCTCCTACAATTTTTTCATCAAAATCTGAGATATTCTACGAAAATTTTCACCAGTTTTTATAGTGTGCTAAATTGAGTGGTAATAAATCAGTGTTGAAAAATTAAGTGATCTATCTGTTAACGCTGACGAGATATTGGTTAATAAAGTTCTTAAATATTAATAATAACTGACATTTTTTTATCAAAAAATTCGTTAAAACGGTTAAAACAGAGACAATCCTGTTTAAAGAGGTTTAAAGTGGTTTATCTGAACATTTTACGCGTCATCACCTACGTCACGTAACTTCTTGTGTGCAGCCAATTAGATAGTACCAATCTAAATATGTCTTCTTGCAATGTGTGTCTCAAAAAAATCACCCGCCACGATGACAAGCTGCTGTGTTCCGGGAGCTGCAAGGGTACCTTTCATCTCCCGTGCGTGAACGTGACGGTCACCGAGTACACGGACATGAAGGTAAATAGTATACTACCGACATGGACCTGTGATGCTTGCAAGAAGGTAAGCCGATCTGAACCGGACTCCTTGACACTGTCAGAGATAATCAACTCCTTGAAGTCCCTGACAGAGTCAAATCTGGTATTAAACAGGACGATCACTGAGACAAATAAAAAAATTATGGACCAGACCGAGCGATTGGATAGCGTGATAGTAAGACTGAACGAGTTGGAGAATGAAAACAAAAAATTAAAAAGTGAGAATGAGGAATTAAGAATGAAGTTAGACGACCAGGAGCAGTACAGTCGGCGGAACTGTATTGAAATTCACGGTTTACCTGAAACACGTGGAGAAAGCACGGTGACGGAGGTAGTTAAGATCGGTCGTGCAATAGGCATGGATATCAAGCCGGAAATGATAGATAACTGTCACAGACTAGGTCGCAACAGCGATACTTCTCCGGCTAATAGGGGAATTATTGTCAAATTTGTACGTAATTTTGACAAATCAAACTTCCTGCGATGCCGAAAAGTAAAGCGGAATTTGAGTACCAAGGACCTAGGACTACCGACGCCAGTAAGCAACATCTACGTGAACGAGAACCTGACGCAGTACCGTCGCGCGTTATTGTCAGCCGCCCGGAAGCTGAGGACCTCCTGCAACGTCATGTATGTATGGACAAGGAATGGCAACATATTTGTGCGAGAAAATGAAAGATCACCGGTTGTGAATGTGAGAAAAGAAAGTGATGTGCGGGAAATTGAATTAAAATGTCAGAAGAAAGCAAGAGATGTATTGTCTAGTGTAAATGTGTAAAATAATGTCAATCTATTACCAGAATGTACGCGGACTGCGCACCAAGACACATTTGCTCCATTCTAACGTCTTGACTAATAACTATGACGTAATCGCGTTTACAGAGACATGGTTACACGAAAATATTTATAATTCAGAATTATTTGACAATAGATACATATGTCACCGTTCCGATAGACAAGACGGGAGAAGGGGCGGAGGTGTGCTGGTCGCTGTCCATACACGTTGGAAGTCTGTTGATATTACTAGACCTGTTTCCCCGATCGAGTATATACTGATTAAATTGTACAATGATAGGAAAACAATGTTTATTTGTTGTGTTTACTTTCCGCCAAGAACTACATGTGATCAGTATAAACTCTTTTTTGATATATTAGATTCTTATTCAGATGTTATCACAAATGATATAGTAATAGTGGGCGATTTCAATCTAGATGTAAACCCAGAATTACTCACTGGCACTGTACATTGTGATAATGCTACATTACAAGTTAAATATAATATCAACTTTTACAACCTGAGGAGTTTGAATAATATTTGTAACCCATACAATAAAACTTTAGATCTTGTCTTGACCAATATTTCTAGTTTAACGGTAGAAAAGAGTACAGATCCAATATTAGCTGAAGACATTTATCATCCAGCACTACTACTTTGCAACCATTTTACCTTAATTACAGTTAAACAGGGACAGGAAACTAATAAAAAATATAATTTTAAAAGCGCAGATTTTTTAAAACTTTACACTACACTTAGTAGTATAAATTGGGGTTTCCTAGATAACTGTAATGATGTCGACATTGCGGTGGATAAATTTTATGACGTATTGTATAATATTCTTGATGAGTGCGTTCCTGTTATGAAACCGCGCAGGAACTACTACCCTTCTTGGTTCACACCTGAGATAAAGTCACTTATAAAAGCAAAGAGGTATCACCATAAAAAAATAAAACAAGGCCATGGTGATGTGAACTACCACAAAATTATGTTTTCTGAAAAACGAAAATCTTTAAAACATTTAATTAAACAGGAACATCAGAAATATATTGAGGGCATGGAAGATTCTATTTCTACCGATTCTAAAAATTTCTGGTCTTATGTAAAAAGTAGAAATAGATCAGAAGTGGTCTCATGTATTGTTAAAGATGACAATACTATTCTTGATGATAGTTCACAGATAGCTCAGGCTTTTGCATCCTATTTTTCCTCGGTTTATAGTGATGATGTCGATTGTGAGAACGTAGGAAGTGTGGATGTAATGTATAATCTTGGTAGCTTGAACATCAAAAGAGTTACATTGGCTGATGTTGAGTGGTCAATAAAGAAGTTAAAACCAAAGAAATCTTCTGGACCTGATCAATTACCGCCCTATGTACTAAAGGGTTGTGGTGATATTTTGGCTCATCCACTTCGAATAATCTTTCAAAAATCTTTAGATATGAATACTTTTCCCTCGAGGTGGAAGATGTCCAAAATATGCCCTATCCATAAGAGTGGTGATAAAAAAATAGTAAAAAATTACAGACCTGTGTCTATTCTCTCTGCCCCAGCCAAGGTATTTGAACAAATTATTTACAAATATCTGTTTGAACATGTGTCATCTGCCATCAGCAGTAAACAGCATGGTTTTATGCCGCGACGATCAACAGTTACAAACTTGCTATCTGTAACTGACTATATAGCTTCTTGTCTAGATCAGGGGGTTCAGGTGGATGCTGTGTATCTTGACATGACTAAAGTGTTTGACAAAATAAAGTATGATCATCTGCTCAAAGAATTAAATAAGTTTGGACTTTCTGCCAATACTTGCACTTGGTTCGACACCTACTTGCGTGGCCGTTTACAATATGTTGAATTTGGTGGTTGCAGGTCAAATAATTACTCGTCCACCAGTGGCGTGCCACAGGGAAGTAATTTAGGGCCTTTACTGTTTCTTCTTGTGGTCAATAACATTCCAAACATTGTGAACAGTTGCGAGTGTGAAATGTTTGCTGATGATATAAAAATATACTGCAAAATTACTAACATGTCGCACTGCAATGAGCTGCAAAACGATCTTGCCAAAATATGCGAGTGGAGTGAGGCCACTGGTTTAGCATTCAATACCTCAAAATGCAAAGTTGTGAGCTATACAAGAAAACGTGAGGCTATTGAATACAGTTATACCATGAATGGCTGCACTGTACCACGAACAGATACGATTAGAGATCTTGGTGTTATATTTGACTCACAGATGACTTTTCAGCACCATATTAAACATGTTGTGAATAATGCTATGAAAAAAATCGGGTTTGTGCTTCGATTAACCAAAGGCTTTCGTCACGGTCAAACGTATACCATACTCTTCAACTCCTTGGTACGACCTGCTCTGGAATATGGCTCGGTGATATGGTCACCATATCACAGTAAATATATTAATAGCATTGAGACTGTCCAATCGCGATATTATCGTGTTGTTGAATTGCGTATGACAGGAGTTTATCCTAAATACATATCAACGAGCAGTATTTTATCAAAGTATAATGTTAGAACCCTGTCTGGGAGGAGAGATACGACATCGATGGTATTTTTATTTAAAATGTTTAACAACTGCATTGACTGTCCTGACATCTTATCCAAAATTTTTCTAAAAGTGCCTTCCCGGGGTTTCAGAATCAGAGACACACTCTTTACATGTAAAAGACCGACTACCATGCATTATGAAATGAGTCCGTTGCTCCGTATGACATCATTATATAATAGTGTTCTCGGTAAGGACAGATCTTTAGATTTATTCAATATGAGTTACTCCAAGTTCCGCAAAGTTGTATTAAGCCTTGTAACTTGATTGTGTACAGAATAAAATCTAATGTTAACAGTTGATTTGTAAAACTGCAAGTAGATTCAGGCTGCCGTTGTAATCTGTATAGTACGTCTGGCCTTGATTGTATTTTGTGAATGTCTTAAATATGTTTTGTAAATTGAATGAGTAGAGCAAGTTAATGTTTGTTTATATGAAGTTGTACATTTTTTTTAAAAAAAGTATTGTTTATGATTGAGTATGTTAGTATGTATGTATATTGTATGTTTGTCTACGGACACAAAAAGGACTATGTCTGTAGTGTCCAAATAAATAAATAAATAAATAACCTATACAAATGCCGAAAAATTAATTTCAGGATTCTTTCCTAATCAACCTCTAAAGGGGTAAATCTATAATCGGGGTGAATTATACAACCCGTCGTATTTTCTGTGTTTATTGAGTTATAACATTCCTTTTTGGTACACCGGTGTCTTTTTCAAATATATCGAAATAGTTTTGACAGTTTTTTTAAATTTCACCTCTAAAGGGGTAAATGGGTATTTTTATTCGATAGAACTTCCCGTGGATATAGAGACATGAAATTCGGGAAGTATATTCCTTCCGTGATGTAAGCACTCACAAAGTAGAGATTTTTCGAAATTCGAGCCCAAAAGGGGTGAAATGTGATTTGAAGGATTCCTCAATATACCTTAGGACCAATGAGATATTGACTTGGTTTTTGATTCCAAAGGTTACCCAAACAAATTTTTGAAACTTTAATTCAGGATTTTGCCCTATTCAACCCCTAAAGCGGTGAATCTACATTTGGAGTGAATTATAGAAACCTTTTTATTTCCTGAGTTACAACATTCCATTTTGCTACATAATTTTCTATTTAAAATTTTTAGAAAGCGTTTTGAAAGTTTTTTAAATTTCATCCCTAAAGGGGTAAATTGGTATTTTTTATTCGAAAGAACGTCCCTTGACATAGAGATATGAAATTCAGTAACATGTTTAGTAACGAACTGAAAATTTTACACTAATGAGCCTTTAACGGGGTGAATCTACACATGAGGAGAGAGAGTAAGCAATGTGATCTATAGAGAACCATGACTTATAATAATTGCACGATGATGGCAGACCGTCAATATACCGTAGCGAAGCACGGGTACTCAGCTAGTAAGTCAATAAACACAGTAAATACGAAGGGTTGGTTAATTCACTACATAGGGTTTGATTTAGACAAAATCCTGAAATAAGTTTTCGGCATTTATATGGGTAATCTTTTTAAGCAAAATCCGAGACGAAATCTTATTAGTCCTAAGAGGTATTGAGGAATTCTTGCAATCACATTTCACCCCTTTTCACTCCTTAGGGGTTGAATGTCGAAAAATCTCGTCAATGGGTGCTTACCTCATGGAGGGAATATACTTTGCGAATATTATGTATCTATGTCCAAGGGATGTTTTATCAAATTAAAAATTCCCAATTACCCCTTTAGGGGTGAAATTTTGAAAAACTGTCTAAATCATTTCGAGATATTTTAAAAAGACATCTATATGCCAAATAGGAATTTTATAACTCAACCAACACAGAAAATACGGCGGGTTCTATAATTGTCCCTGATTGTACATTCACCCTTTTAGGGGATGATTAGGACAAAATCTTGAAATATGTTTTTTAACATTTATAAGGATAATCTTTATAAGCAAAAACCAAGGCGATATATTATTGACCTAAAAGAAATTGAGGAATTCGTGTAAACACATTTCACCCCTTGTCACCCCTGAGAGGTCGAATTTCGAAAAATGGTTTCTTTGGGGGTTTTTAAGTCATAAAAGGGATATACTCCCCGAATTTTATGTTTCTTTGTCAAGATGAAATTCTATTGAATAAAAAATACCAATTTAGCCCTTTAGGGGTGAAATTTAAAAAAACTGTCAAAACACTTTCTAAATATTTTAAAAAGACACCTATATGCCAAAAAGGAATGTTATAACACACTAAACACAGAAGATGCGAAGGGTTCTATAATTGTCCCTGATTGTAGATTCACCCTTTTAGGGGATGATTAGGACAAAATCTTGAAATAAGTTTTTTAACATTTTAATGGATAATGTTTTTAAGCAAAAACCAAGGCGATATATTATTGACCTAAAAGAAATTGAGAAATCCGTGTAAACACATTTCACCCCTTTTCACCCCTGAGAGGTCGAATTTCGAAAAATGATTTCTTAGGGGGTTCTTAAGTCATAAAAGGGATATACTCCCCGAATTTTATGTTTTTTTGTCAAGACGAAATTCTATTGAATAAAAAATACCAATTTAGCCCTTTAGGGGTGAAATTTAAAAAAACTGTCAAAACACTTTCTAAATATTTTAAAAAGACACCTATACGCCAAAAAGGAATGTTATAACACAATAAACACAGAAGATGCGAAGGGTTCTATAATTCACCCTGATTGTTGATTCACCCCTTTAGGGGTCGATTAGCACAAAATCCTGAAATAAGTTTTTTAATATTTACATGAGTAATCTTTGTAAGTAAAAACCAAGTCGATATCTTATTGGACGTAAGAGATATTAAGGAAACCGTGAAGTCACATTTTACCCCTTTTAACCCCCTTTTCACCCACTTAGAGGATGAGTTTCGAAAAATCCGTTCTTAGTGGGTGCTTACGTCATGGAGGGAATATACTCGCCGAATTTCATGATTGTAGGTTCAGTGGTTTGGGCTGGGCGTTGATTATGAATAGGTAGCTTAGTTACGATTTTATATATATAGATAAGTTTTTAATTGTAGTATTTTTATAAATTTGTAACTTTGATATCTCCGTTATTAAAAAAAACATGTTTTTTTTTTTATAAAGACAAAAAAATCGTTGTGCCAATGGCCTAACAATATACAGGTATTCCATTTAAAAAAATGTTTATTTTCAAAATATCTGGTCAACGAAACATCTAAAAATATTTTTGAGTCCATCATCATAATTCCTATGTAAAATACACGAACTTTGTCCATTTAACCGAATCTCTATCTATAATATTAAGAAAGATAGCAATGGTGAGCCACTTGTCTGGGATACCTGTATATGTAACATTATAACACATGACACCTGATGAATCAGCAGCTCCAGATTTCGTATAAAAAATAATATTTAATATAACATAAAAATTAGTCAAGATTGTATATTTACCACGTTATAACTGTAATTTTAATATGATGAATAAAGTTATGTATTTTTTTTAGTCAGTCTTGATTTACGATCATAAAAATCAGAAAATAGGAGAAACAACAACAAAACAACTACAAGAAAATTAGAATACGATATACAGCAACTTTAACAGTATTAAAGACGATATGAAGGTATTGAAACTAGAAAAGAAAACAAAGACAAAAACAATACGAATAAGACTACGCAAAGGGCACTCCAATTAAAAACTTAATGTGAATTATGAATTATCACACATTTCAAGGTTCATAGATATAAGGTGTCCAGTGGTAGGATTACGAGTAATAGTCTATAGTTGAAAAAAAAGTAGTGCTGGGTACCGAAACCGGTTTTTCGGGTACCCGGTTCCGGTTTTCGGGTAAAACTGGGATTCTAATTTTCGCGTTACCCGGATACCCGGCTCCGGTTATCCGGTTCCGATTACCTGGTTCCAAATACCTTGTTCTAATGCCTGGTTCCGGATACCCGGTTCCGATTACCCGGTTTCAAATACCCGGTTTCGAATGCCCGGTTCCGAATACCCGATTTTGGATACCCGATTTCGGATACCCGGTTTCGAATACCTGGTTCCAGATACGCGATTCCGAGTTCCTAGATTAGATACCCGGTTCTAGGGTCGGGAAAACACCAGAGGAATTCGAATGAATACAAATTACCGATGTTGATGTAAGTGAACTGTAAACATTAATATATTGAAATTAGTGCTGGGAACCGAAACCATAAAATAAAGTCAGACAGAAAATAGTGCGAACTTCCTAAATTCCTAACCATAGCCATAGGCGAGATAATTTTAGTGCTAGGAACCGAAACCGGTTTTTCTGGTACCCGATTCCGGTTTTCGGGTAAAACCGGGTTTGTAATTTTCGTGTTACTCGGATACCCGGTTCCGATTACCCGGTTCAGGATACCCGGTTCCGATTACCCGGTTCCGGATACCCGGTTCCGATTACCCGGTTCCGGATACCCGGTCCCGAATACTTGGTTGCGAAACCGGATACCCGGGTGAACCCGAAACCGTTTTTTTTTACCGGTTCCGGTTCCGTCAAAATCAATTTCTGACAGCGCTACAAAAAAGCAATCTCTCAATCATTCCTTAGCAACCGCCAGTAGAATCGCTTTATTGGCTGTAATACAATACGAGGGCTACCTTTTAAGTTTTTACAAAAACTAAGAACATTTGAACTGTTTTATTGCTTTTCAAAATATTCCCTACCCAGGAATGTTTTCCTCATAAGTTGGTTAAATGGTAATTGGCTGTTTTACATTATATTTTTCATTACATTCTTAATATTCTGACGTCATTCAAACTCCTAAAACTTCTTTCTGTAGCGTTAGCGTCAGAGAGATCCCAGCAAACATTCAACTAACGGCCGAATGCTGGCAAACTGCTTTTATGCTGGTAAATTACTGGCACCAAAAGTAAGTGCAACGCCAGTATTAATAATGTACTTCACATTTGTATTTCGCATTCCGCCTATACGAAGTACTTTACCAGCATTTTATAAGCACTTTTCTTCACTCATACTTTTTACTTAAAACCATCAGAAATAAATCTTGCAACTAATGCGGTTATTTTGCACTTTACCGTTGCTGGGCCAGCAACTGATACATCAATGGGCCAGTAACGGCCCCGGGGACACCGGGGTACTGGCCCATTACTTTCAATTCCGGGGAGTATGTGCTTTACCAGTACTGGCCCGTATAAAAATGTTTGCTGGGAAACATTCATCACCATCTATCTGTCTTTCGTTATTTCTCATTACCAAGATAACAATTTGATGTGACATATAAATATTTGGTTATAATAACTAATTTATAAATATCGTTTCTCAACCAGGGAGCCGCGAAGTCATACAAGATCGAAACATGAAAATATAATAGAAATGCGCTTGCAAAATATAAATTTTATCCATATTTTTAAATATCTTACATTTATATTCATAAAAATATACCTTTCATAACATAAATAAAATAAATATTTATTATTATATCTAATTTGCTTAATTTGACAACTAATTTAACCTACAGGCTATTCCAAACGTTTAAGCGGAATTAAATAGAATTTTAATTATCTTAAGTTGTCGCTAGCTACCTTCTTAATGTGTAAAGTGGGCTTTTGCGAAACAAAATGATCAAAAGCTTCATTCAATCTATAAAAATTATTATATTTGAAAATGTAGTTCCACTTAAACCAAAGAAACAGACTACAAGTAAAAAAGTGTATGTGTCGGTTGATGTGTTTCTATGACAATGGTTCGCGTTGGAGGTATTTCAAGTACTTTCAAGTTTTTCTTTCATTTAGGTACGACTTGAAAGTACATATTTTTTATTATAATTTTTATTATTATGCTCCGAGCTTCAGATAACTCAAAAGTAAGGATGCGAAACTGTTAAAATAAAAATGAACGGAATTTTGAACAATTGTAAATAAAATTACTTCACTTTCAAGTCGTTATAGGGAATATAATATTCATATAAAAATATCACATTTTTGTAAATGTTTCAATAAAAATTTTTTCATTTCGAAAGCTCTATACAAAGATACCCAATATGACATACATTCCCAATTAAAAATTCGAAATTGTCTTTGCTATCCGGTTCTTCCGGTTTATTTCGGAAAATTTCAATACTACCATTAATTTTTTGAATAAATTTTGGTTATCAAATTTTTTCCCAACTTGCTCACAATTCGCTTTTTTGAGAAAAATCGTGTTCCCTTTATCTTGATACACCATAAATATGCAGGGGGGGGGCGCAGACAATATTTACATAATTTCGGGGGTCCCGTGCCAGAAAAGGTTGAGAAACACTGTATTAGACCACATGCTAAAATTTGCAATCATTAAAAAAATAAATTAAACTTAACTATTTTATTGCAGTATTTTAAATTAAACATGTATAATAATGTTATAGTTGTTAATAGTATTTATAGTATTAGTTGACGTTATGTAAAACAAACGTAAACACAAACGACATATGTCAATATCTATAACCTGCTGCGAGTTTTTTTTTTTTTTTTTAATAACCAGCCTTATTTAATCATATGCCATTGTAGTTTTTATTTTCTAGACCAGAACACAATCAGGATTATAAAAGATGGCAGAAAAAGTAAAATAGTACAGTATAAAAATAATGTTAAATCGTCTGAAAAAGTACCAATATGTCAAACAAAATAGGACTGGAGATATATTCAAAAGTTGTGTTGAATGTCGGATAGTATTGGAAGATTGAAGGAAGTATTGTATTTCACATTATACTTTTTACGTCAATATTACGCAAAAAATCCATAGTGCTTAAGAGAAAAGTACAATGTTGTACAGACGTTACAGAACACTGCTTGGAAATTTAATTGCAATGAACAAATTTACTAGCGAACAACATACGATGTGTGTAAGAAACTTTAAGGAGTTCTCTCATAACAGTTCGTCGCCTGCTCACTATCGTGTTCACTACAATCTACACAAAATTAATCAATCATCAGCAAATTAATTATATCGTAGGTCAATAAATTTGAAACAGAAAGTTTTATTTAAAACCTACGGGTCGACAGAACAGCAAGAAATGTCGAAAACATTAAGCGAGCTCGTTGGGAAAGGCAGTAATCCAGACAGCATGGACTGCTAACTTAAAGTTAACATAAGCAACAGTATGTACACCAGAACTTAAATTTTTTGTTGTATTCAATAAGAACGCGTAGTACCAGCAAGATGGGGCCACAATGCATACTGCAAATCTTTTAATGGAGGTCAGACCATGTTCTCTAGAAAAGTAATTTCTAATTGGGGAGGGTCATTAATTGGTCACCCATAAGTTCATATTTAACACCTATGGATTTCTTCGTATGGAGTTATCACAAGTCGAAAGTCTAAGAGCAAATATTTGCGAAGAAATCCGGAGTATTGGACCAGCACTATGTAGGCGAGTTATGAAAAATTTCCAGTCCCACTTAAGGCAATACAGCGGCGTAAAGGGAGTCATCTTGAGCATATAATTTTTCCCAAGTAACTTACTCTACTTTGCACGTAAAATTTACAGTAAATATATAAGTTAGTTTTGTTTTTTTCAAAAAGGAAAACCTTCTAGGATACTCGTTTATTATATATATGTTATAGTTTATTTTAGTACATGCAAATAGCTTAATTGCAAACGCTGGATGTCTCAGATCGTGTCAATTTAAAAAATAATTTTTGACCGTGAACAGAGATGTTGAACAAATAGTATAATAAGCTGGTCACCATGCTGTAATGGTTAGAGCCCTGCGCGGATACGTTTTTCTGTATTCGCATTCGATCTGCATCCGCAAAGACAGGATACGCATCCGATCCGCATCCGTAGCCTTTGTAAATATAAATACCCGCATCCGCAAAACTATCCGCAAAACTATCCGCACAATCCGCACAGGATTTGCTGTTTGTTTGGAAATATCTAACATGTTTCGCTTTATTTGGCATATCGCTGTTTAAAACACTACTGAAATTTAAAAAAAAAATCACTATAATATTACTGGGTCCAAAAATATGTTTTAATTCTGCATTTGTTAGAAAAGAAAGGTGCTCTTCAATTGGATCTGGGAGGTGAAGACATTCTTTTTTTCCCTGTGTCCCGGTTTCCCTTCACTGAAATATGGTCACCCTATCTTTAGGTCATTAGGTCATCACTTGTATTATATAAAGCAGTGTTTTCCAAAGTGTGTTCCGCGATAAAATTCAGGGGTTCCGCGGGACATGATGCTCTTTATAATATCTCTTTTATCTCATAAAAATGGACATTTAAAAAAGGAATGTTTAGATATACTTAGTTAAAAATGTATTCAAGAAAATTACAAAAAATAAAAAATGCGATTTCCATTATCCAATATTATACCAAATTTTGAAGGAATATTAGAATCCAAAAAGGCAAAACATGCTTCTCATTAAACTTTGCTGTATTTTCAAAGAGTCTCACACTTTATATGAAGAATATAAATATAATATAAAGACAAATCTAGCTCGCTTAATTAATGATTTTTTTTTTAATTTTAATGTTCAAGTTTTTAGGAATCAATGAATATACCTACTAATTTATAAACTCTTACTTTTCTATCGTATTTGTAAAAGGAAAAAGTTGGCAGTAATGCAATGTTTTTTTTTTTTTTTTAATTATATTAAATTTGAATCAAAAATGTTTCCAATTAAAGGGTTCCGTAATTTATTGAACAGCGCATAGGGGTTCTGCGACAAAATACGTTTGGGAACCACTGATATAGAGTAATTAATTTTTTTATGAGGGTGGCAAAAAAATCTCGCCCGGGGCGCCAGACTTGCTAAGACCGGCTCTGATTAAAAAATAAAGATGGAAATTACAATTATTCGACTCTTAAACCAAGTTTACATCAAATGTAAAAATATAAACAGCAATTTGTCAGAAACTTAGTTTTTTAAGATATCTCACTATTGTTTTAGAGCACCGATATTTAGAAATAATTAAACAGATTAATTTATCTCATTTATGACCAATAAATAACAAGGAAAGTTCTATAAGATCAGCAAATTTGAAAATTAAGTTCTTAATAATAAAACTAAATTCTTAAATTCATCCTATTATTAAAACTTGAAAGTTATATGACGATTTCAAGAATTTTCAGATATTTTTAGTTTTTTTAATTTGATTTTACCTTCATAAGTTTTTAAATATGGCAAATTACCTGGTTAATTTTTACTGATATTTCCAAAAATGCAAAATAAGGCAAATGCAAAAATACATTACATAATTATTTTTAAATTAATAAACTGGCAATAAATCCAAAGAAATTGTTGTATCTACGACTGTTATATAAACTCTACTATATTTAACTATTTAA
Source organism: Liopterus haemorrhoidalis (assembly GCA_963971575.1). Classification (NCBI taxonomy): domain Eukaryota; kingdom Metazoa; phylum Arthropoda; class Insecta; order Coleoptera; family Dytiscidae; genus Liopterus; species Liopterus haemorrhoidalis. Next base: position 34,453,970 of record OZ020618.1, read on the forward strand.
GTGAGAGTAAAGTAGATCTTTAGACTTTTTAAATATAAACTTAAAAATAATCTGATCTAAAATTCCGAACCTTGAATTTACTTAGATTTACAGATATTACTAATTACTCTTAGAGGTAAGATGAGGGACAAATGTTTTATGATATATTTTTAGTAGACCTTTGAATTGATATCCTACATTAAATTTTAAAAAAGTAATTAATTTTTAGAACAATACAGAAAAATTGATAAAGATCGGAACAATTAGTCACAAAAGTCCTGAGGGTAAGAAACATCCTTTACATAAAAAAAAAATATCTCAGAAGGTGGTTTTAATATCCGTTGGCCACTGGAGAGACCTCGCGTTTGCAATTCATCGTTTGATAAAGGGAGTTATAAGTTAACAGAAGAACAGTGAGAATTGATATGCAAGATACCTAGAAAACCATGGTACAGCAAGATGGAGGTGATGTGTTAGTGTAACCATTTATAACCGTTTTGACATTTATGGAGTTGATGTAGCAACAAAGATTACTTAACGACATATCCATGACGAAAACAAAATCACAAACTTAATAATATATAAATAAAAGTACTCAGCCCACTGATTAATAAAAACGCACTTACTTGGTGTCGATATCAGTTAATGAATTAGCCTTATGGCTAATTATGATCAAAATAAAACATAGCAAAACTTGCATAATTAATGAACACATAAACATTTGAGTTAAATATAACACTTTCGATAGTAAGTTTTAAATGTCACTTGGAAGATAGTCGATGAATGTATGAAGACATAAAATAGTCAGCCTTATTTATACCCTGGAGAAATAGCTCAAGAATGTTATTATTTTATGAATATTTCAACTATTTTATGTTAGTCATAATTATTACAAACTTAACTGAAGTAATTCCAATATTTGCAGTTAGACATTTTAAAAAAGTCTTTTAGGATTTCGTAGGCATGACCAAGAAACCCTTCTACCATCTATCTATAGGACAGAAAATCTGGTAAAAAGTCTGGATCTTAAGAATTGAAATTTTGCATGGCTAGGGCTGTTTCAAATGTCATTGCTAAGGTTAAAAACACTAAAAATGAAGCAAAAACAAGATGAGACTCGTGAAGTATCCCAGCAAACATTCAACTAACGGCCGAATGCCGGCAAACTGCTTTTACTGCTGGTAAATTACTGGCACCAAAAGTAAGTGCAACGCCAGTATTAATAATGTACTTCACATTTGTATTTCGCATTCCGCCTATACGAAGTACTTTACCAGCATTTTATAAGCACTCTTCTTCACTCATACTGTTTACTTAAAACTAAACTTTTTTGAATGTAATAATTTGAAAAGTCTGATTGTTCTTAGTCATAAAACACCCTAACAGCGTGGCCTTCAAGGGCCAATACAAGTTGATACGTGTTGGTGGACAGTTTGTCAAGAAGTGTATTTGAATAGTTATTGTTTTGTGAACATTATCGAGTTTTTTATTGTGACTTGTGTGTGTTTTGTTAGATTTAAGGACGTAGTTTACACAAACTGTTTCATGTTAAATTGTTTAATTTTTAGTTTAGTTCAATCATAGTTTTTTTCATGTAATAAAATTTTCAATTATTAATAAATCTGTTACAAGATTATAAATATGTCATTCAAAAAATATAATTTGTCATATTTCATTTTGAATAGTGACATCTTAAATATTTTGTAAATATAATACTAATCTAAAATAATACAAACTTAATCCAAAACTGTAAAGCTTTTTTTACAATATAACCAAGTTTCTAAAAGTCCGTAATACACTATAAAAATCACCAAAATAACCAGATCTAGTTTGTTCTTACAAAAGTGAACAACTTATAGCATTAATGCTTATAAAATTTGATTATTGAATTTATTTTAATAAGTATGATTTCTTTAGGTTGGCATTCTTCAAGTCAGGGGGAAAAAATGTGGTAGATAATACAAGACGAATAGTGGCGAAAATTATTAGTCACCCCTTATCTTTAGGATGCAATATGTTTCGCCGAAATGGCAGAAAACCATTTTCTTAAAATTCTTCATTAAATTAAATAAACTAATTCCTGTTATTCCTGAAATTATATTTATTTAATATTTATAGATAAATTAATAAATTATAACTGTTAATACAATTTACAATCGGCCAGTTTTACCATCGTAATAAATTTATTTAACAACTTTAGTTAACAATATCGCATCATTCTATTAACAGCAATGTTAATTTCTTCATTAATAGTTTAAAACCGACGCGATATTGTCAACTTTATTTGTTAAATTTATTCAACGATGGTGCATCAGAAATAAATCTTGCAACTAATGCGATAATTTTGCACTTTACCGTTGCTGGGGCCAGCAACTGATACATCAACGGGCCAGCTAACGGCCACGGGTACACCGGGGTACTGGCCCAGTGCAAAATGCCAGGACTGGCCCAGTGCGAAATGCCAGCACTGGCCCATTACTTTCAATGCACTTTACCGTTGCTGGGCCGGCAACTGATACATCAATGGGCCAGTAAAGGCCACAGGGACACCGGGGTACTAGCCCAGTACGAAATGCCAGCACTGGCCCATTACTTTCAATGCCGGGGAGTATGTACTTTACCAGTACTGGCCCGTATAAAAATGTTTGCTGGGATCATTATATCTCACCATAATTGTTTCGTATTGTGACGAAAATGTTTTAATTTCCCTAACAGGACCATCCATATATTCATATATCCATGGCAACCATTGAACAATATACAAGTTTCTAGAAAAACATGGAATATTGTAACAATCGAACCGAGTTTACTTGGTATCGAGATGTTTTTATGTAGTCATTGGGTTTTCAGTCCCTGCTCAGGCAAGTATACTGACAGTTTGTGCCTCCGGGCGAAAAGTGTTCTTAGTACCAAATATATAATAGTTTAAGTGTAAATAAATTTTAGTTTCGTTTTTGTTTGAAGAATCCGAACATGTTACAGTATATTTAAAAACTAGCTGAGTAACTGTTCTTAGCTACGGTATATTGACAGTCTGCCATCATCCTGCAATTATTAAAAGTCATGGCTCTTTGAATATCCCATTGGTGATCACATTGCTTCACATGGTGAAGCACCCTTCAGGTGCTGTGATCACCAGGCTGCTGGATGATATCACTCAGGACCAGGCCACGTTGAACTGTCCATATCAGACGCATTCCTCCCTCAAGTCTATACTGTACCCCCGAACCTAGAATCACTACGTTAGGGGCTGATTAGTGTGAAATCCTCAGTTATGTTTCTAAACATGTGTATGGGTAAGCAAAAACCTAGTCGATATCTCATCTGTCCTAAGAGATATTGAGATATCCGTGAAAAACATTTTACCCTTTTTAGGGTTTTGTAGGTATGACCAAAAAACCCTTATATCGTCATTTTGTCGTCTGTCTGTCTGTCTGCCTGTCTATCTGTCTGTCTGTCTGCTAAACCTAGACCTAGTCTGTCAAACGGCTAAACCTAGAAAGTTGAAATTTGGCATGCTTATGCAACTCTTTGACCCGCATATACTAAAATATCTAAAAAACATATCCCTGTAAAAATATAAACAAATAATGGCTCATCGAAAAAAAATATATATTTTAAATTCTGAGTAGGGTATCAAATGAAAGCCCTTAGTACATGGATTAAGGATCACAATTTTATTTTTGCAAAATAAATGATTTTGATGCCTTTTTTGCCAAAATTGCGCAAAAAAATTTTTGTCCCACATCCTGTAGCCCAGATGGTTTAAACTAAAAATGTACAATAGTGAGAACCGGAACAGTACAACACGAATTTTGGATCGGATTATATTTTCGGGAAATAACGCATTTTTTGTGTTTTTTGGTATACTATACTAGAAGGCGTATCTAGATCTAATGGTTAGCTTGCTCTCTTGCTACGCAGCTAACTAGGGTTCACGCCCCGGGTGGACAGGGTGGAACTGAGCAAGTTCTCTACTGCACATACCGTCACCAACTCTCTAATGGAATCATTTTACGCAGATATCATGGTAACTCAAAGGTCGTGTTATAGACACTCGCATCCGGAGAGTTGACTGATTGACACCTGGTGAAGCCTCGGAGAACCGTGCGTCTAACCACGCGGGCATTCGACGAGTTCGCCTTGTATATGGATTGGCTAGCCTCGTAAAACAGGTCGAAGTCCGTAAGCTTGAGACAGCCGCCTGCCGCTAGATGCCCCCGTAGAAGGATTTTGATGGGGTGCTGGGCAAAAGACCCAGTCTAGGGGCCAAGCCCAAGACCGAATGGAAGAGCCGAAATACCATTGCACGGAAAGTATATAATGCGGTATTTGGCCACTCCATAGGTATTAGGCCACGGAACATAAATACGTCCTTCTCGTGGTGCACCTGATAGCCCGCCTACTCCTGACCCAAGCCGGGAGTGGCCAGGTGACTAAAACCATCGGATCTAGAGGAGATAACCTCGATAATAAATCGTGCCACTATACACCTTGTACAGAGACAGTGATCGAGCGTGACACTTCTTCTACTTACTTGTGCCACACTCCTTTCTCCCATCTATCCTATCGGGTCGCACTTGACCCAACTCTTGTGCTTCAGGACCTGATTCGTTGAATGCGAGCCAGGCCCACACGTATTTCATATTTAACCTCCCTCCTAACTCCCCAACAGCCTGTTGAGGGACATTAGGAAGCGGCCCTATACCAGGTTGGGGTGCTACGGGTCTCCCTCGGGGGCTTGCGTAAGCACGCTCCGGGGCCGGAGCCCAACGCACTCTAGCTGATTGTTGACTCCCCTTGCTCGGCTCTGGGCCAAACTCACCTCTGTCGTCCGCTCTATTTGGGCTTTTCTGCCCGACTCTCTTGCTCTCTTCTGTGCCTGATGCATCTAGTTTACTCGAGGCCAGGGACTGTTTAATTTTCACTCTGTCCACCCCACCTAGGGGCCTACCTCTCAAGATCTCATCTTGCTTCAACTTGTCTAGGGTGAAATCGACCTTTAATCTTCACTATCGGTTGCACTTGACCAACCCTTGTCACCACCCAACGCTGCTAGGTAACTAGGGCTAGGGGGTCTCTTCTAATTTTCATTTTCAAGATAACCAGCCAACGGCCCCGAGGGCAGAGGATGACTTTACGTCACAATGGCCGAGGGGGCGGAAGAGTCAAATGGTCGGCTCTCACAATACTCGCGTGGGTCGTGCTCAGAGGCTCCGTGGCCAAAGGTTGGTGAATTGAGGGTGGGGTCCCCTGGGCCACGGGGTTGAAGAGCTGCTGTGAGTTTATCTCTGCCGAAATGTAGAGGTTGTGGGAGTCAGGAACCAGCCGCTTCGGACCTTGATCGGGAAGTGTGCGATGAGTAGGGGGTGTCGGATCTCCTACTGCGCCGAGCGGGCCCGGCCAGTCCGTGTATTCCGGGGCCGGATAAACAAAACAAGGTTAGGCCTCAGGGAACTGGGGTAGGACAAGATTCCGAGGATACACCCGTTCCTAACCTTCTGGCCTGCTCCATCACACACGATGCGCTGGCAAAACAACAATTATGGAAAGTAAGAATAGGGGGGAACCAAAACGACGTAAGCGTAGAGGAAATCTTCAAGAAGAGTGGTGCCACGCGGCGAACACCGCCACCACGGAAAGAGAAGTGCTGCACTCCAACTGCAGCAGAGAAGGAGGCGGAGGTCATCGTTGTGGCCGAAGAGGATGATCCAAAGAAGAGCCAGAGTAAAGCCCAGGCTGGAGTTGGCACGGTGTGAGCTGCGAGACGCAATAGCGTAGCCGCACTCTTCGCCACAACGAAGGAAAGAAGGACAAGATGAACGTTATCACGAACCCGACCTCGATTAAAAGAGGGAGAGAACGAGAGGAGTCCGAGGGCGAGAGAGAGGAGGAGTTTGCTGAAGCCATGAAACTTTTAACCATGGCGACGGACAAACTAGCTGGTATCGTGGACGGGACACCGAACACGAAGATTAGTATCAAGGAGGCGGTAAAGGAGCTCAAGTGGCATGTGGCGGTCACAAACCGCAAGCTGCAGAAGCTCCGGGAATCGCCGATGAAGAAGCGGCTGAAAAGGGTCAGCAAGGAGGCGTGCAATACGGCAAGTATTGCAACCCAGACGGACCCGGTATCGGAAGCTGGATCTGAAGAGGCAACCCGGGCGGAACTGACCAATAGGTGACGCTGGCTGGAGGGGAAACCTTCGCAGATCTAGCACCGATACTAGACAGAGTTTGGTCGGAAGCATGTTACAGGGCTACCACTATGGAGCCCGGTAACATGACAAAGGCCGACGTAAAAGAAGATCTAGCCGTTATCGTGGACCCGGGCTTAGACCCTGAAGGCAGTGTCATGAAGGGCATGGCAGGTAGATTTCCCGACCTGGTCTGCATGGCCAAGGACGGACTACAGGAAGGTAGAGTGGAGTTCCTGAGGAGCGTCACGGAAGCCGTGGACAGGAAAGGAAAGATAACTAAGAGGGAGAACATCCTATTCGTCCTCCCTTACAAGATGGACGAGGGGGGTGTTAATGACACTGGAACTCTGTACCGGCTCTGCCAGAACCTGAGGGAAGAAGCGGTGAAGCAGCAGCTGGAGAGAGTGAGAGTGTTCACCCTCGGCGCCGTCGACGCGGGCTACTTAGGGAAGTGCGCGGAGTTCGCCTTCCATGGCACGGCCTGCAGGGCCATAATAATGACCGCAGGGGCAAGGGGAAGGAAGAAACCCCCTGAAAAAAGAATCGACACCGTCGGAGGAGCGGTAAAAAAGGCGCCGGACACCGAAAAAGTCATCGTTAGGGCAGAAGGCTCCACCTACGCAGAAATCCTGCGCAAGGTGAAGAACGATGTCAAGATTGACGAAATCGGTGTCCAGGTCAGGTCCATGAGGAAGACAGCCCAGAGAGATCTGCTTCTGAAGATCTCGGGAGGGCGCGCGAAGGCCAACGCTTTCAAAAAGGCAGCTGAGAACACCAGCACGCGAGTCCTAGTAAAGGACAGGATGGACGTTATCCATATCGCTGATATAGATGCGGACATCAGTGCTGAGGTGTTAAAGCTGCAGATTATGAAGTGCAGAGAGGACCTGGGCAAGGACGAGATCAAGGTCATCTCACAGACCGATGGCGAGCGGAAACCAGGCTGCCACGGTAGCAGTGAGAAAAGACGTGGCGACCAACCTTGATGCGAAGGGCCGCATCAGAATAAGTTGGGTCGCTTGCCGGGTGAGGAAGAGGATCGAGATGCACAGGTGCTATTGGTGCCTACAGTCGGGCACCGGACGTGCAAGGAGCAGAACAGGTCCATCCACTGCTTCAACTGCGGTGGAAAAGACCACAAGGCCAAGGATTGTAAGAGCCCTTCTCGCTGCATAACGTGCGACGAAATTGGGCACAGGTCTAATCAGACGAAATGCCCCGTTTTCAGAACGTTAGTCTACGGCAAGCGCGCAAGCGTAAGCCCTAGAGCAGCGAGGACCCCATCCAAAACCAACAATGGGGATTAAGGTTCTGCAGTGCAACCTTGGAAGAGCACGGGCGGCGCATGACGTCACCTACGCAGGCGGGGATCGACCTCTTGGTGGTGAGCGAGCCGAACAAGACGCTCACAAAGGGAGGTAGATGGCTCAGGGACACGCGGTGCGACGTGGCAGTGCTGTTCCTGAACAGGAAGATGGAAGTAAGCGGGGTCCATTGCGGTGATGGTACCTAGTACATAGGTATGTATAGACTTCGGGAAGTGCCTTATCCTCTGCTGCTACATCTCCCCCAACATCCGTATGGAAACATACCAGGATGCTGTGGATGAGCGAAGGGGTGAGTACTTCACCGAGTGTCTGGCGGCTATGAACCTGGGGTGATCAACACCGGCAAAGAGCCCACCTTTGTCAGAGGTGCTTCCGAGTCTCATATAGATTATACGTGCTCCACTAGCAGGGTTTCCAGAACAATAGCGAACTGGCAAGTTCTGCTATCTGAAAACCTCAGCTACCACAGAAACATCTACTTTGAGATATCGGATATCACGGCAACACGCAAGGACCGATCCCAAGGTATGCCGTGGCTCGACTCCGCTGTGTTTAGGGACATCTTAAACACAAGAGTCGACCTGGAACCTGATGATGACGGCACATTTCATACATGTGCCAAAATCATCAGGGAAACCTACAGGGACAGCATCACCAGGGGAAACGCGCAGGGCACAGGCATGCCGTACTGGTGGAACTCTGAAATAGAGCAAGCCAGGACCAACTGCGCTAAGCTGCGAAGGGCCACTATAAGGCTCAACCGCAGGAGAACTGCCACGGACGAGGAGAGGGAATCAGCATGGGTAAGGTTTAACCCTTTGTTGCCGGCAGTCAAAAATAATTTCAAATTAAAAATTATTTACAAGTTTTATAAATGGTACTGTTAAATGAAAGCTATATATGCAATTATTATTTTATTATTTCATCCCTCCTCTTAGTTACACCCCCGGTACTTGCAAGTACCGTTAGGCTGTGAAGAGGTAATTTTAGAAGAGAAAAGCGATTATATTGTCTTGTTATTTACGTATTTATTTAATTTTCATTGACATTATGATAATCACAAAAACAATTTTTCTTATCATTACAACATAAATGAATTTTGCATGTTGAACAAATAGAATACGGTTTAGACTGCACTCCATTTATGCTGCAATTTTGTAACATATTAGAATAAAGCAGGGTATCCCCGAGACCATAACCCTGCTAGCTTAATTTTCTGACGTATCTTATAGTATACAATGGTACTTTGATATACCGTCTAGCAAAAACGATAATTCTTATTATACATAGAAAGTAACGGGCGAAAATCAACTGGGTACTTATAAGTACCGTCAGTCAACAAAGGGTTAAAGCAGGAAGGAAACTCCTGCAAAACCTAATAAACCGGTCAAAAAGAGACCTGTGGAGAGAGGTGTGTGAGAAGGTGTGTTGAACGAGAATGTCTGGGGCGACGGTTACCGTATCGCAACGAGGCACCTCGGAGGGCTGACTCCATACGACATCTCCACAAGCAGGAAGACGCAAATAGCGAGGGCCCTGTTCCCGGCTGCGAACGAAGCCCTCGACAGATGGACGGTGGCGGAAACGGTGGATCCTTTTAGCCTGGAGGAGCTTAAAAAGTGCTGCAAAAGCACTGAAAAGCGGAAGAGCTCCAGGCCTGGATGGAATCCCCGTCGAAGCCATCAAGGAGGTGGTAGCGAACTAACCATCTTGGCTGTTGAAGATGCTTAACCAGCTCCTGAGCACACAGTGTTTCCCAAAAGAGTAGAAAACAGTAAGACTGGTCCTCATCCCGAAAGGGGGAAAGCCTCCGGAACTGCCGTCATCGCACCGGCCGCTCTGCTTGCTGAGCTCAGCCAGTAAGCTCTACGAGGCGATGGTGAAGGCAAGGCTCGAGAGCGAAATCGAGAGTAGTGAAGGACTGCACGAGCACCAGTATGGCTTCCGCAGGGACAGATCCACCATACAAGCCCTACAAGCCGTAAAGGATTGGGTCGGGCGCAACAAAAGTACATTTATTTATTTATTTAATACATCTGTCCCAACAGCATAGCCAAAATTGGACAGGAACATAATTAACAATATTAAGACTTAAAAATTAAAAACTATTAAACATAAAAAATCAATACACAAAAATGAATGAATTTATAGAACTTTATATGAAAATTATTAGAATTATTAGAACAGTTCAATTTTTGTATTCTGCTCATAATATGAACACATCCTGTTCAAGGGGAATTTAAGGAATAGATTGGTATGTGCCTGGGGAAGATAAAAAAGTGAGGAATGCCTTGTAAGGAAAGATGGGATGTGGAAATTTAATTGTTGAAAGGAAAGTGGATCGTCAATTAGATTTGATGCTAATTTTTTAAGATAGTTTGTGGAGCTTAACTTACGACGCTCACTTAAAGATTTGGTGGAAAAAATATTAAGAAGGGTACTATATGAGAGATCGAAAGGGGGGGTAGGATCCCATAATTTTAAAGTAGATGAACTTTAAAAATTTATGTTGCACTTTTTCAATGGCATTCTTTTGAATCTCATAAATGGGATCCCATACTACTGAACAATATTCAATTTTAGAGCGAATGAATGCATAATAAAGTGTGAAGATAACGTTTATGTTTGAAAAAGTGCGTAAATTCCTGATAATAAATCCTAGCATTTTATAGGACGAAGAACAAATCGTATCTATATGCGAGTTGAAAGTAAGTCTACTATCAAACTGGATGCCCAGATCCCGGGTACTTTCGCAACGAGTAAGCAACTGATTAAGTATCGAATAGGAGAAAATAGTGGGGTCACGTTTTCGTGTAAATGTCAGAATTTTGCATTTAGAAAGATTGAGGTTAAGTTTGTTTAAAGTGCACCAATTAGAGATATTTTCCAAGTCGTTTTGAAGAATGTGGCAATCATTATTTGAAGAGATAATGCGGAAAATTTTGAAATCATCGGCAAAAACTAATCTTTCACTGACTATTACATTATTAATGTCATCAATAAATATTAAAAAAGAAGAGGACCTAAATATGAACCTTGTGGGACTCCGGAAGTGACTTTAAAAGGTGAGGTTGTATGACCACAATAGCAAACAGATAGATTGCGATCTAGAAGATACGACGACAATAACGCTACCAGTGCTGGTGACAGTCCAAAAATTTTAAGTTTTTCAATGATAATTTGGGGATCAATTGTATCAAAAGCTTTGGCAAAATCGGTATATACAACGTCTACCGGATTATTGCTATCCAGATCAGACGAAACGTAATGCGTGAAATAACAAAGGTTGCTTGACGTGGATCTGTGGACTTATTAATTTCAAATGGTCTATTATTTGAGTAGGGTACAGCAAAAATGACAACGTTGGTGTTTTTAGTTTGTGATATTATGTTGGTGTATGTATCACTAAGATTTTTAAAATTATTGGGATAGTTGTTGGTTCCACCTAGTACAATCACGTGATCTTTCTTCGTGAAATTGGTTGTTAAATGAGGAAGCCTTTCAACTACGCTACTGAGATGTGCATTAGGTTTTACATATGAATCTACTGTAAAATCATCACTAAAGTATTCCCTTAAAAAGTTACTGAGATAACGACCATGACTGTCACTTAGTATTAATACTCTTTTCTTCGATTTTTTGTTATTTAATTTATGTTTATCATTATCTGGTCTATTAATTGATTTTAGATTTTCTACTTTCTTTGCGTCGTGAGGGTTAGCAGGAGTATTTCTAATTTTATTAGGTATGATGTTAGATTGATCATCATTAGGCACGGATGGTTTAGATAAAAGCTTGTTTAATTTGTTATTAAGCTTACGGTTATCTTCAATAATTTTCTTATTAGTATTGTATAAGCTTTTAAGTGACAGTTCTAATTTATTAATTTTTGATTTTAAGATATTTATTTGGGAACATTTAGTTTTGCGGCGTTTTTTAATACTATTATCAGAAAATGAAGTGTTATGTGATAAACTATTATCAGTTGTTTGAATTTCGGCATTATCCAGCATAATATTACTAGAACTTTCACCAGTGTTCTCGGAGCTATCTACTGTAGAAATAAAAGATGAAGACAAATTATTTTTCAGTCTCGTTACAAGCTCTTGTTTTTTGCCTTGACTAGTTAGCCCTAAGATTTTTAGTTCGTTTTTCAGTGTCGGTAATTTTAAAGAGTCAATACGTACTTTATGCATTGTAAATAGCTGATATAAAGTAAATTATGATAAAAATATCAAGGTATAAATAGAAAATTATAAAATTTAATGGTAATAAATAAATAAAACGAATAAAATAAAACTTTATTTAAAAAAAATAAAAAACAATAATTAATAATAAAAATGAATAATAAAAATAAAAAAGTAATAATAAAAAATAAATAAAATTTAAAGAATAAAATATAATGAAGTCCGGGTGCAGTTAAAATTTATAAAATGTAATTGTAATAAATAAGTAAATAGAAAAAATTAAAAATTTATTTAAAAAAAATAATAACAAATAATTAATAATAAAAATAAATAACAAAAAAATTATTAATAAAAAATAAAATAAAAAGTCCGGGTGTGCAAGATTTTAACCACGAACCTTTGAATTATCAGACAAGAGTGCTATCAACTGGACTATTTGGTTATTGTTACCGAATTATTTAGAGACAGGGACACATTCTTCTGCCCCAAGGGGTCTGTCAAGGGGTCTTTTAATAGACATACAAGAAGACCACGGAAGGTGTAAAAGTGAGAAACACAGGACAATAGGGTTAAGAGAGTAAAAATAATTAAAATCTTTGAATGTAGAAAACAAATTACTTAACTTTTTATGTTGTAGACGAAATAATACAGGTCGTAGCGAATTAATTAATTTGCTAAAATGACCTTTATTGAAGTAAGACAATCACTTTTGAAACAGTTATATTATTTAAAAGAAATAAAATATGTTTTCACTAACATTATATTATTTATTGTACACTAATAACTTAATTAAGACTGTTTTAATAATTAAATTTACAATTTATTACTATTTTATGACGATTTTAAAAAATAATATGCTGACTCATTTATGCTGTGCGCTCTCGTCGTTGCATTTGCATATCATGCATGGTGCGTGCTTTTAACGCTAGATGTAAAGAACGCTTTTAACTCTGCCTGCCACAACCTGATCTTACAGAAGCTACGGAAACGCAACATCTCCGAATACTTAGTGGCACTGGTCTCCAGTTATCTGGAGGACAGATCTATTCAGGTAGACAAAGGCGTGTCTTTGAGGACCGACGCAGGATCGGTTCTAGGACCCACCGAGATAGGAACGGTATCAGATTCTCGCTGGGGAACACCGTAATCCCTACCTCCAAAACGCTTAAATACCTCGGCGTCACGTTTGACGAGAGGATGTCCTTCACGAAACACATACTCGCTTCCGTCAGGAAAGCCGAAGTGAGGACATCCATGCTCGGCAGACTGATGCCGAACGTTGGAGGCCCCTCGAGTGGAAGAAGGGCGGTGTTTGCGGAGTGGTGCACTCGATACTCCTATACGGAGCCTCTATTTGGCACGAGGTGTGCAAATATGCAAAATATAGGGATATCCTTATAGGTGCAGAGCGGAAGGCACTGCTCAGGTGCGCGTCGGCCTACCGTACCGTGTCGAGCGTTGCCCTGCAGGTGATCACGGGAACCGTTCCGATTTTCCTCCTGGTCGAGGAAAGGAGGACGGTGACCGAGAGTGCCAGTCGCGGCGAGACCACCAGACGGAATGCCAGGGAGCAGAGCATTGCTCAATGGCAGGACGAATGGAATAGGAACACCACCAAAGGCCAGTGGACGAAACGTCTGATACCAGACGTAATAACCTGGCTTGAATGCCCTCACCGTAAGCTAGACTACTGGCTGACCCAAGCGTTGACAGGTCACGGTTCTTTTCGTACGTATACGAAGAGAATCGGTAAGGACCTGGAGGATACGTGCGTGTACTGCGGAATGGTGGACTCTGTGGAGCACACCATCTTTCAGTGCATGCGATGGGACGCGGCGAGGGTGGAGGTGGGGGCCCTATGCCCAGCGGCATTAACACCTGACGCCCTGGTTGCAGAAATTATGCAATCTAGGAGGAAGTGGGAAGTCATCCACAAGATGATTAAAGCCATCATGGAAAGGAAAGAGACAGAAGAAAGGAGCAGACAGCAGGAGTCGAATAGAGAGGAGCCTGAATAGACTACCAGGAGGCATCTGACGCTGATATCCTAACGGATGGCAGGTAGAAATCCTGCACTACCTGCACGCACGGGCATTCATGTGTCTTTGCGAAGATTTCTCCTCTTTAAAACAAAAAAAAAGGGTTCACGCCCCGGCAGAGAAGACAATTTTATAAATTGTTTTTTTTTTTCATTTTTATTTTGTTTAAATTATTATGTCAAAATTCTAGTTATATTTTGGCAAATGTCGCATTAAATTTTTAAGAGCGTAAATTTAATAACAAGTTCGAATTGTTGGAATTATATTTTCATTCTATGTGTCATGTATACGAAACCAGAGGGGTAGAGCATATAACTTAAAACAACCAATGGAAGCCATAGGCGCAATTTTCAAAATTTTAATGAACCTTGCTATATAAAAAATACTGCACTTATTTAGAAACCTGAATAATGGTATTAGGTATTCGAAATAAAATTAACAAAAAAATATTTTAACATAAAATTTGTTTTTAAAGCTCTCAGATTAACAGACGATAAATTATTTTAAAAATATCGTTCATTTTGCCTTGATTACTACAATACAACATTTTTCCTACACACTCAGCATGCCGCCTTCACTTTTATATACCTGCGAAACCCGAAATGTGTGAAAATTTAAAAACACTGTCAAAGCACTATTGAAAATTTTTAAAACGGAATATTATAACTCAAGTAGAAAAGGGGATACGAACGGTTTCTATAATTCACTTTAAATCTAGATTTGCCAGTTTAGGTTGATTAGGGCAAAATTTGGAATTATGTTCATATACATATGTACCTATACAGGTAAACTTTGTAAACAAAAACCAAGTCGATATCTCATCGGACCTAAGAGATATTGAAGAATCCGTGAAAAAATATTTTACCACTTTTAAATCCACTTAGCGATCGAATTTCGAAAAATTCCTTCTTAGTAGATGCTTATGTTCTGGAAGGAATATATTCCCGGAATTCCATGTTCCTAATAAAAAATGTACCGATTTATCCCTTAAGAGGTAAATTTAAAAAAAGGGCTAAATACTTTCTAATCTTTAAAATAAATACTGTATGCCAAAAAGGAATGTTATACCTCAACAAACAAAGAAGATACGAATGATTCTATAATTCTAAAATTCGCCCTGAATTTATGTAGATTTGCCCTTTAAGTATTGATTGCAAAAAAAATTTGGATTACATTTTTATTTCACCATTTTCACCCCTAGAAAGTCCACGGTGAATAGTCTTTATACTTAGATAAATATACTTTATAATAGAATAAATTTTTATACATGCGTAAAAAAGAAAAATGTAAAATTTTTAATTCTCAAAATACATTTCTACATGAAAAGTTTCTGCGTACGTTGCTCATAATTTTTGTCTGTAGTCGAAACATTTCTATAGAGTAGCTTACACCTCCCTAGATAATACTACCATATGACAGCGTTTCCCAAACTTTTCAGACGAAGGACCGGTATGCTTTGTAATATTTTTTCGCGGCCCACCCTAATACGTATATTAAAATAAGGTTGACAAGTAGGATTTCATCCTACTAGTGAGGCCATTTAGCGCCTCACTCTTATCTGGAAAAAACAAAAAGTTGGGTATTACAAAACTTGACGAACGAACGGCAGAAATTTGAAAAATCATTTGAAGACGGTGGGGCGAAATGAAAAATATCACTTAAAGAGTAGAGTGCAGAAATACAGACAGACACTTGAATTAAATACTTGAGATATAAAAAAAAAATTCTCATATTTAATCGCGCGATCCAGAAAAATAATGATCAAACCCAGAACCCGGGCACAAAAGTACCCCGAGGTTTAAAAATCCGAAATGTCCGGGTCAAACCTGAAGAGGTGGCGACCCAATTTACGTTACAAGATTTTTGATACTTTTGTTTCATAAGACGGTTATTATAATATTTTCTAAGGACCGGTATTTTTTTTCTTGAGGACCAGTATCGGGTCGCTGTCCACAATTTGGGAAACGCTGCCATATATGATGCTATAGTATTTTGCATAATAATATATTTTTAATGTAGAAAAAGGAGTAATAGTTATTAATCTTTTCATTGAATAACAGATGTAGGTTAGTTTACCAGGTCTACAAGTATGAAATCCGTTTTTTTTTTTAAATAAAGACATTAAACTCAAAAGAACAGTAAAAGTGTATTTATTCAAAGTATGCTCCATTAGAAGTTATACATTTTTCCCATCTTTCGGGCAATTTGTGAATACCTCGCCAGTAGAACTCTTCCCCTTTCCCCACAAACCATTCATCTAGCCATGCTTTCACATTTTCATATGAACAAAAGTGCTGCTCGGCAAGTGCGTGACCCATCGAAGCGAACAAGTGGTAATCTGAAGGGGCCAAGTCTGGTGAGTAAGCGGCATGGGGTAGCACTTCCCACTTGAGTGCCTCCAATGTGTTGCAGACTGCTTTTGCCTTATGTGATGGAGCGTTATCGCGAAGAAAGATTACCTTGTGCTGTCTTCTTTCGTATTCTGGTCGTTTTATGTTCGATCAGTTGTTGTTGTAGCGTTGGGTATTAACTGTTTCACCAGGTTTTAACAATTCATAATAGACCACACCCTTTTGGTCCCACCAAGTACAGAGTATTGTCTTTTTGCCAAAGCGATTCGGTCTTGCAGTTGATGTGGATGGTGAGCCTGGGTTCACCCATGATTTTTTGCGTTTGGGATTTTCAAAATAAATCCATTTTTGATCGCCAGTAATGATACGATGCAAAAAAGACTTTCTTTTGTATCGTGCAAGCAAAATTTCACAAGTGTTTTTGCGTTTTTCCATCTGCCTCTCATTCAATGCATGTGGCACCCATCTGCCGACTTTCTGGATCTTACCCATCTCTCGTAGGCGATTGGAAACAGCTTGTTGACTAACGCCTAACTGCTCTGCTAGTTGTTTTTGTGATTGACTATCGTCTTCCTGTAGCAATGTTTCCAATTTTGTATCTTCATATTTTTTTGGAGATTTTCCATGTTCTTTGTCTGTAAGATCAAAGTCACCACTTTTGAAACGCCGAAACCATCGTTCACACGTATCGTGCGATGGAGCATATTCACCATAAGCTTCTCGAAGCAGTCGGTATTATTCAGCAGCAGTTTTTTTCAAATGAAAAAAAACAGTAGTACTGTCCGCGAATGCTATTTATTTGGCACAAAATTTGACATTTTTAACACAGTAAAACAAAACAATATGATCACTTTTCAAATTATAACCTATACGCATTTGACACTTAATGATAACTTAACAAAACGCCATATGTGTTGAAACTTTGAACTAAACACTGTTTGCGCGGCAAGTTTGAAAAAGATCCGCATTTCATACTTGTAAACCTGGTATTTGCAATCAGTGGTGGCGCTAGCTCTTAAAATCTGGGGGGGGGTCAAAAAATGGAGTAAAATTGGAGGGGGGGCAGGAAATATTTTTTATCGTTTACATATGAAAATACAAGTAATGACCTAAAAAAAAGGTCCTCACTTCTAAAATATATATTTTTCCAAGCAATTCTAGGGGGCCAACTGGAGTCCAGAGCAACTTTTAGGGCGGCTCGGGCCCACCCAGAACCCCCGCTAGCGCCGCTACTGTTTGCAATTAATTTAATTTGAGTCCACCATTTGCGATTATTGTCTATAATTATTCCTAAATTATCGCTCTTTATTAATAGATCAAAATTATGTTCAAAATTGGCTATGTTAAAATCAATAAAAGATGTTTTGTTAAGGTTTAAAAATAAATTATTTGCCCGAAACCAATTGTCAACTAAATTGAAATCTCAGTTTGTCTCATTTACGCGTTATTTATGATTGCAGAATCGTCAGCATACGTATATAATTTAGGGTTATTGCAGATAGATGGAAGTTGTTTCCCGTACAAAATAAATAAATGGAGTCCCAAAATAGAGCCCTGTGGTAAGCTAACATTGATCATTTTTTTGGCAGATACAGATGGTATAAAGACAGGATTAAATAAAAGTAATATATTGACGCGATTACAATAATGTACCCTAAAACTGTAACCACTTACTTGATACATGTGAAACCCTGAAATAAACCCTGTAACTACAACTTGGAAATTACATTATTTATTTAAGATTAACTCAAAATATTATAATGAAACTCTATACTATTAAATAATCAATTTTCATATAGCTATCAAGTTGTAACATGATATATAATAATACTAATAGTATGTATATATTTAGACTAAACAAACTTTTATCATATAAAACTTTAAAATATGTGAGCGATTTCGTAAAATGCATATAGTATTATCTAAAGTAAATATCTTTATAAAAAATAACTTTAATAAAGGTCAACAGTTCTCGGAAATAAATGCTTGCAAAGATAATTTAAATGTATGTTTGATAATAATTGAGTCCTTGATAATAAGATTGGGTTAAGTTGCGTAAAAAAGTTTTGGAAAAATATTTTTTTTTTTTTTTTTATTGTTTTATTGGCCGTTGGTCTTTCGACCATATTAGCCAGCTACAAATTTTATATAATATATGTACAATTATAATTAATTACATTTTTAAATTTGAATTGATAATAAATTTGACCAAAAATATATATGGTTTGTAATGTTTTAATAAATTTATAATAGAATGCGGTGGATTTAGATTAATTTTTTCCAGTTCCATAATAAGTTCTTTTCTTTGATTACTAAAATTTGGGCAATGGAAATGTGATCTAGGGTCCCAATAGTTTTATTGTCGCAGGGGCAGTACGGTGACTTAATTACACCAATTTTATATAAATGTTGTGGATAAAATGCATGGCAAAATCTTATCCTACACATAGTGGTGATTACATTTCTTTTTTCTCCACAAGCGTGAAACCAGGGTTTCTTCGGTAGACTATTTTGTATTTGTCCATAAAATTTTCCTCTGTCTTCTTGCCACTCTTGTTCCCATTCTGCATTCAAGTTCTTATATGCGGTACTTTTAAAATCATAATGAGGTGTTACATCGGTGATTTCTACTGTAGGTGATTTTGCTGCCACTTTGGCTAGTTTATATGCTATGTCATTCCCGTATGAAATGTCTTGGTGTGATTTAATCCAAATAAGTTTAACTTCACTGATATCTTTTAAAAGGTGCATTATTCTTTGAATATTAAAATGAAAAGGGAATTTTATAATAATACATTTTAATTCTGGATTGTTGTAATCTATAATGAAATTTAATGCTTGTTCTATTGCATACAATTCAGCTGAAAATGTTGAATAATAATTTGGTAAAGTAAATTTTTTACCGAATTTTAAGAAATGACAATAGAAAGCTGCTCCTACCATGTTATTCTCATGATATTTAGACCCATCTGTATAAATACATATATAATTTGAAGCATTTTTTGCAACTGCTCTTTAAAAATCTCTTTATCTACAATTAAATTGCCGGTAAAAGGTGGAATGATGATATTAACGTCATGATAATTATTTTCGTAAGGAACTTTAAATAATGGACATGAGTTATCGAATATTATATATTTGGAGAGTTCCATAATTTTTCCAAATGAAAATATGTAGTCCGGAGGTTAGTGAGTAAGACCTTTAGATGATGAGATGTCCTGAATGTATAGCCATTTTACCAAATCCATAGACTTATAGTCAAAGTATAATTTTTTAGTAATAAAATTATAACCCAATTTTTTCCTTCGATAGAATAACGGAAATTCACACGTTTCAGCCAAAAGAGATCTAATTGGAGTCGATTTCATTGCCCCTAAGCAAGTCCTTAGCGATTTAAATTGCTGTCTATCTATTTTCTTAAGATTCGTAAAAGAAGACGAAGAATAAAAATAGAACCATAATCAATTTTAGATCGAATATAAGATCTATAAAACATAAGAATTATGTTCGGATTGGCTCCCCACCAGGAATGTGCTATAGCTCTTAATATATTTATACGTTTCTCGACTTCTGTTTGTAGATAGGCAATATGATAATTCCAGGTTAATTTTTGAACAAGAAACATTCCTAAATATTTTGTTGTAGCTTTTATCGATATTGTGTGTATGCCTAGTCGAATTGTGTCAATTTAATTTAATTCTTTTTCGCGTAAAGAAGACAATACTAGATTTAGAATCTGATAAGGAGAAACCATGTTCATTCAACCATAAGTCCAAACCAAAGAAGGAATATTTTAGTTCTTGAATACATTTAGTTAATTTTGATTTTCTATTTATAAGAACAATATCATCAGCATATTGAACATAAGTTATAGTTTTAGGAAGATAAATTTGTATATCAGCAGTGTACAAGTTGAAAAATAAGGGACTAAGAATGGATCCTTGTTGGATACCTATATAAATTAACCTTGGTGAACTCAATCTGCCTTTAAATTTTACTACAATTTCTCTGAGACTATACATTTTTTCTAAACGTTTTATAAAAATTATAGGTATTTGTAAAGCGGACATTTTTTCTAAAAGAATTGGAATTTGTACATTGTCAAAAGCTTTTTTTAAGTCTAAAAATACAGTTCCAGCAATACTTTTGTTTTCAAAAGCTCTGTATATTTCATTGTTTAATAAAAAAATAGCATCTTGAGTACCTTTTCCTTTACGGTATGCTGTTTGTGCATTTGTAAGAATTTTATTATGTTCTAGAAACCATTCTAATCGATTTTTTATTAATCGTTCAAGAATTTTAAACAAACACGAAGCTAGGCTTATTGGACGGTATGATTTAGTATTTCTAGGATCTTTACCTGGTTTTAAAATGGGGACAATTATTTGCTTTTGCCAGTCAGTAAGCCAATTATCTTCAAACCAAATATTATTATAAATGTAAAGTAAAGTACATTTGGCTTTTTTTGGGTAAATTTTGAATCATGGAATATGTTATGTTATCATGTCCTGGGGCACTGTCTGAAGAATTTTTTTCCAAGACTGAGTCTAGCTCTTCATATGTAAAGACACTTATTAAAAAGTGATCAGATAATTTATTGTTGTTTTTTAGGAAAGGCGGAAAATACGCTCCAGATGGCGCTAGAAGTCAGCATACTCTTCTAGCCAAGTATCTTTTAATTCTGGATTTTCAGAAGATGCTTCGACATTGATGTTTTTGGCTTGGCGTAATTTTTTCCAAATAGTAGAAGATGAAGTGTTTATATTAATTGACTCACAAAAATGTTTCCATTCGGTGCGTTTTTGATTTTTTATGAACTTTTTTGCAGAATTAACAGTTCTTCTAAAATTTATGAAATTATCTAAGGTTGTTTTATTTCGGTATATTCCTAATTTTTGTTTTGCTTCAGCAAGTTTTTGTTGACAATTAATTGTCCACCACGATTTCGGCTTGTGTGGGGTATTATATGGCAATTTTTTGGGAATATTTTCTTCCGCAGCTTTGTTAATAGTTTCTATTAGTTTAGAATACATATTTAATATATTTGTGTCAGCTTCAAACGTTGGAAGATACTTGTCTATATATTGAATATAGGATGGCCAGTTGACATTTTTTGTGTTCCATAATCTAGTTGGAGTAAAATTTCTAATAGTACTTGTACATGGTGTTATAGATATTATAGTAGAGACTATGAAATGATTTGATCCTAGTGTTTCAGTTGTAGTTTTTGTCATAGTTTGTAAAACCAAGTTTGTATTACAAATGGTGAGATCTACTGCAGATGGGCGATGGCCAGGCAATGTTACAAGGGTGGGAGATCCATCGTTTAAAATATACATATCATATGTATTTAGTGCATCTAGTATGGAGTTACCACTATGATCGCTAAAGGCACACCCCCATAGAGGGCTATGTGCATTAAAGTCACCTCCAATTAAAAAGGTATCAGAAAGTTTTGAATGTAATAAACTCCACAAAAAGTTGTCTACTGTGTGACCAGGCTTTACATAAACAAATACACAATCAATGTAATTTGATTGTATTTTAAGATTAATTGCACAGATTTGAATATTGTTATCACAAATATCTTCTGTGTTTATTATTTGAAAATTTAAATTATTACAAACTAAAATAGCGCTACCTCCGTAGCCGTCATTTCTATCACATCTGATTAATTTATAGTTATGAAATTTAACAAATCTGTTTCTTTTAAACCATGTTTCGGATAGTAGAACTATATGAGGTTTTTATGTGCCCAAATACATTTCTAAAAGTGGTTTATGAGCATTAACAGACTGCCCATTCCATTGAATAATTTTAAGTTCCATGTTTCAAATTATAATTTCATTATCAAAATCATTCAAGTTATTTAAGAGAGCAAGTACATCATTATTATTAACCGGTACATTTTGCTGAACTTGCAAAATTAATGTTTCTATCAACGTTAGTAATTTTTTTTTCAAGGTTTCCGAAATTATAGTGTCATTATTTTGAGAAACCCTATGATATTGTGGCCCGTATGTGTTGACTATTGGCTGTTGTGGTTGTATAACTGGATGGTTAATTCTAGGAAATTGATTTCTTGTTACTTCATTTGGCATATTTGTCACTATGGGTACCCTTTTTGTAAAATTGAAATTCTATTTTGGACTATTGCTATTATTTACTGTTCGCTGAATCCTTTGTGGTGTTATTTGGTTGATCTTTGGAAATTCAAATACAGAGGTAATATCTGGTCGACGCTCATTCACAATATTAGCAAAACATGTTTGATGTTGTTTTGCAGCTTCAGAGTAGGATAAATTCTGTATTACCATAATTCGTTTTATATTTTTTTGTCTTGTGAATTCAGGACAAATTCTGTTTGTAGATACATGGGCTCCTTTGCAGAAAATGCAACAGGTCTCAATCTGTGTACATTCGTTCGGATTGTGAGATAGACTACATCGACTACAACGTTGGGTACTTTTACAGTTACGACTTAAATGACCATATCTTAAACAATTAAAACATTGGACTACTTGTGGAATATAAGTTGATACTTCACAGCGTGTACCGAACAAATATATGTAATTCGGGAGTTTTTGTCCTTCAAATTTAAAAATGCATGTTTGTGTTGGTTTTTCCTCCGTACTGGAAATTCGCTTTAAAATTCTTCTTATGCCTGGGCCACACTTGCGTATAAGCTTTGCCGATAATTGCGCGCTATATAAATTCGTGGTAAACTGCATCTATCGATATCGTGCTAAAGCGCAACTTGTGGCCATACCTGCGTTTTCGCCGCTACACTTTATTTACGTTTACAAGGTACAAGCATATTTATTTAGCTGTAAATAAAATAAAATTATGGTGTGTATCCATCATAACTGCATCCTAAACTTATTTTTTACATTTAATTTTACAAATTCAAACATAATCTTATATGATTTTGACACAAATAAGTTGTATAGAAATATGTATAACATAACCTCAAATGATGCCGGATAAACAACAATACGCGCCAACATAAGATACTACGCTCTGCGCTTAAGTCCTTTGATGTGCGCTCTAAGACCGCCACTTCAGTTATCGTCATGTGTCTAGTGGCGCGCACTGCTAATATTGTGAACGCAAACCGATAGTAGCTGGCCACATTAGCGTGTATATCACGTTAAACCGAAGTTTAGCGACGATAGATGCAGGTGTAGCCCAGGCATTACAGATATGATTTTAATTTCACATTCAGTTTCTTGAATAATTACCTCGTCAGTCAGTGTGGTATCTATAAATTTGACAATACCTTGTCTCGACACATTAAATTCAGGTATATAGCTCTCAAATTCAATATTATTAACAGCCTCCAAATCTATTAATTTATTTGCAGCAACGGAATTGTTTAATTCAATTTTAATTTTTGATTTACCAACACTTTGAATATTTAATATATTATTTTTAATAAATGTATTTTCTCCTTTATATAAAATCTTACCAATTGACATGGGATGTAATCTTTTAAACTGTTTTGTTCAATAAAAATATAATATGGTCCTGTGTCTGTTATTATATATTTTATTTTATTTGTTATGTTGCTAGAATTTCTGCTAGTAAAATCATTATCCGACATATTATTTGTGATCTTAGCTGGTGGTAGATTTAAAATTTCCTCACCTGATCTTTTGTAGGTTAGAGGTTTAGATTCATCTTGTGCGTCCATATTTTCTATTTCTGGATTATTTAAAACTTCCAGTGCATCATATATATATATATCTTGAAGTGTTTTTTGACTGTCCAGTGTCAGGCGGCCCTGGACCTCCATGATCTTCCATCATTACTTGCACTTAATACTATTCTGCAATGTTTATTTTTATTTCTTCTTATTCTTTATTACTAGAGCTAAGAGAAATTCACAACACTTTTAAAATTAAATAAAACTCAGTAAAAAAGCAAAATTATTTTTCAAAATGTCAAAGAGAATGTCAATGTGACACTTGAAAAACAAAAACTAAAATAGAAGTTAAAGAAGTTAAAATAATATAACATTTAGGCCCGGTCTTTCCACCTTCAGATAAAGTTCCAGGTAACTATCTGACAGATAAGGTTATTTGTAACTTCATCTTCTGAATAAATGTCAATACCAGTCAGTGAATCCAATACGTCAGTCTCATTATACGTTAGATAACTATCCGATAGATACATTTGTATAAAAAGAAGGAATGACATTTACTCAGCAGATGAAGTTACAAATAACCTTATGTCTCAGATAGTTACCTGGAACTTTATCTGAAGGTGGAAAAACTGGGCCTTAAAATAATATTATATTATCTGTCTCATTTTGTAATACGGAACTAACAGGAAAAGTTCATTTTTTATGTTGTATATTGACAATACATTTATAATATTATCATAGTATTGGTTCACACGGATACGCCAAAGTCTGTTTCACAGAACACAATATATTAAGAACGGACACTGGCAGCAAAAAAAATTAGTGCGTTCCCTCTAGGAATATACCAATGAACTAAACAACAACAACCGCCAAATTTAAATTTTACTATCTGATTTACGTTCATAATTACCATTATTATTGTATTAAATAATTTTAATTATTTATATTATCAAAAGTTTTACAATTAACAAAGAAATACATATATATTTAATAATCCATATACATAAATACAGTCTGTTTCAAACGGTTAGGCGGAACTAAATGGGAATTTCGTTCTTTTAGGTTGTCACGAGAAGAGACCTTGCTTGGGTTATTTCTTTTTTCACGTTGGAATGTCAAAATTTAAAATTCCAACAATGAAACCATGGAAACGAATGACATTAAATTATTTTTTACATATTTTAATAAAAAAATAAATAAATAAATGGGAAATTTGTATTAAGAAAGACACAAAAAATCAAAATATAAAGAAAATGATATTAACCTTAACAAAAAAATGTTTATTGTAAGTATGATTTACAAAGCTTAAACAAAACGGCCGAAAAGCACGATTTATACGATGAAAATAACTAGACTGCAAAATCTAGTTCCGCCTAACCATTTGGAACAGACTTTATAACATATAAATAAGGAATTTAAATAAATAAATCTAAATAAAAGGTGTAAATTATTTATTTTTGAAACACAAAATTATACACAACATTAAATATTATTTTAAACACAACATTATAATTACTAATTACAAAAACTGTATTAATAAAATTGGAGGCTATATAAGCAGTTCACTTTTGTAAGAACAAACTAAGAGGGAATTTTGTTTTCAATAGTTTGCACCTTTGAAGCTGTATGTCATGTTGGTATTAAAAAATGTCACTTTATTAAAATGTCTATCCATTTGACATATGTCATATTGAAAAATGATATCATAATTATAATGATCATAACCTTATCAACCTAAAGTCGGTTTTACAGCGTAAAGAATATTTTTAATCGACATTTAAAGTCAGTAACACACCATAAAAGTAACCAAAATAACCAGATCTAGTGTGTTCTTACAAAAGTGAACAGCTTATACCTGCTTTTTTATTTTTTCGGCCTCATATTTGGTTTCTACACATTTCAGATCATTATAAGACAATATCGGCAAAAAATCAATTTTTGTCCGTCTTCCCGAGATGTACAATGAATGTATGTATCAAATACAGTATAAGATGACCAAAATTGGAAATAGAACTCTATTATTTGAACCACGTATTTGAAAATTAACAAGCTTAAATGCGTATTACTTCAACACCAACTGTCATATGTTTGACAGCTAATGGCGGCAGATCTACAGCTAGAACACGAAGTTTCTGATCGTTTGAAGTCGGGTGTATTCGTAATTTATTTTGCAATCTTCTGCCATCTAGCAATATACCAGAAAATTAAAACTCGAGCCAAGGTCATTACATGCCAGTGTCACCTGGGTGGTCTGTTTACACCACAACAATCACCAAAGTAACCAGATCTAGTTTCGTATTACAAATTGAGACAGATTATATAAAATAATATTTATTATTTTTCTGAATTTATCAAGTTTTTTTATTCAATTCATATAAATTAATTTGACAAATTTTGCTAAACAGTCCACTGTTATAGGTTTCCAAGGGGACAAAAATAGTAGTGGACATTACATTAGGCCTGCGGTTTCCAAACTTTGTTCACTAACGCCCCCTTTATAAAAAATCCCATCTCTTGCGCCCCCCTATTTATATTACTTGCAAAATGTTTCTTGTAGTTTATTTTTCTTTGCCGAATTTTATATGGGATACGCATAAATACTCGTACTATGCGGTCGACAGTGACCCTTCTCGCTTGTCGGTTGGACTTACATTGAGACTACTAACAGAGGAGTATACAGCGAACTATGTTTGCACGTTTATACACGTGCGTGGAAATAAAGACGATTGAGTTTTATTGTTTTATTAGCTGCTACATTATAACGATAAAAAAAATTACATATTTGCAATTAACCCGCGACCCGCGACCCGTGACCCGCGGTGAATCTTGCACGCCCCCCACTTTGGAAACCGCTGCATTAGGCAGTTGCTTGGCGTCCATGGAAGCATGGGATGCACTGCATCTCTAAAGTGGGGAACAGAATGCAACGAGTTCTACGGCGCGTTGACGGCGTTTGGACGCCGCTATCTGTCAGAGGAAAGTTAAAACCAAGCTGTCGTACGCAAGTGCACAGAATGTGTAACGTCCTAGCGGCGTTCGAACGCCCTTGATACTGAATGTTCGATAACTTTTGACGCCATTGAACGTTGACGCAGAACACCTAACCTCAGTTTTTACTGAATGGTAAAGTGTTTGTATGTATAAATAACTTGCATACAACATAAATAACATCACACACAAGTCTTCATCATCCATTATAATTTTAATAAAAGAAAGCGCACGTATAAACACAGATATAGGTTGTCACGTGACACTTTGACGGCGTTAAAAATGATTGCATTGTGTGCAGGAGAAAATTCAACGGCGCTAACGCAACGCCGTCGCAAATGACGGCGTAACGCGCTTTGCATTCTGTTCCAGGCTTTACTCAATCAGACGGAAATATTTTTTTGTGATAAATCTTCAGAAAAATATAATTTATTATTTTTTTCTTATTTGCTATAGTAAAATATAGTTATAATAATTACTTTAAATTAGTCGAATGTTTATAGTATAAATTATAAGTACAAAATATGTCAAATATTAAAAAGACGCTGATATAAAACTGCTGGATGTAGCCTTATTTTGTGCAAGATTATAAGACAAGTTCGGATATATGTATGTCGAATGTTTCTGCTATAGAATAGGTTACGTCTAATGATGAGCGTTTACAAGTAAACTTTAATGTTTACGTTTACGTGTAAATTTATGTTAACAATAAGTTAACATGTCAACAATGTAAACTATGTAAACTTTCAAAAAGTGAGGTTAGTAGTACATATGATTTAGTACCAATTGAGATGTTAATGAGTAAGCAGTTCAAAATAATAAATTAAAAGAAAAAATATTTATGAATAATTAGGTTTTGTTACTAACTCTTAACATCTAAATAATGAAATATATTCGATTTTATCAAAATTATTTTTTCAATGTATGTTGACTTGTAATTTTATAGGTATACTTTTTCATTTTTAGGTGTTTTATTATGAAAATTTTAATATTTCTAAAAATGTATTGATAATGGGGTTCTGTAATTCAAATTATTGCACATGTGCAAATCATTGCTTACATTGTTTACACGAGTTTTTGTTTACTTTACAATTATTTACGCGTAAGCAATGATGTAATTTACACCATGTAATTTATGCGCCCATCACTGGTTATGTCGTGTAGGTAGCATCGCCTGGGCCTGTGATATAAACCAGTTTGGATGCACACTGAAAGTCAGCTTATGTGAGTTCAGCGGCGGTGTTTACGACTGTCTGGGTACGCCTCATGGTACGTACTCAGCTCTACGCTCGACGGATCCGTTCGTCCGACTAACCAATCAGAAGCCTGCAAATATTTCAATTCGTCCGTCACCCGTGAAAAGTCGGATCCTGTTCAACTTCGTCCGCCAAAACGGACGGTTTTCTCTTTCTAGTATGTATATCGCGATCCTTGTCGAACCGCAGCGTTACATATATACTTGAGAAGTTAACCTCTTTTTTGGCCCAAGTAACCTCAATAAATAATCAGACTGGTCCTAATTCATGCGTAAATAATCATAAACAATTCCGCATCCTTTAAACGTATTTATGCTACCAAATTATGATATGCTCATTGTTACAATATTTTTTTATAAATTCCATTAATTAAACATATTTTATTTTGCCTTATTTTAATATTTCGTTTATATTTGTTACATGGACAATATGTTGCAATAACTCTATTTCGATTATATAAATATAAGTTATATTCATAATTAAATTTATGCCTTGTGTTTAAATATTTTAAATATTATTAATTTGAATTCAGGGTGTTTAAAATATTTTGAATCTTAATAACGAAGAGAGTAATGAATGTTAAAACATTCAAATGAAGTTAGTTGCGCTGCAAAAAACACCTTCCGTTTGAGCGTAGACCTGAAAACGGTAGAACGGATGAATTATCCGGTGCCAGACAAACGGATCCGTCGAGCGGAGAGCTGAGTGGGTACCATCAGAACAAGCTCCACTTTCTCTGCAAATGGAACTACTTGAACTACAGGAGAACTCAGATTTGAAGTAAAAAATGAAGGACTTTTCACTAATTGAGTTTTATATGATATATTTCCTAGTTGACAAATTTACGAAACTTATAGCTTTTGCTCAGAAGAGAATTGCGCTCTTTGGAAGCACTTACAAATGTGAACAGTTTTTTTTTTCTGAGCTGAAGTTCGTTAAGTCAAAACAAGGACGCGAATAACGGATTCACACCAGGGTGACCAGGTCTCAGGTTTTCACCCAGAGTCTCAGGATTTCGGGCCAGAGTCTCTTGGAAGTGAGGACCTTTTTTTTGCTCATCACTTGGATTTTGGAGGTGAGGACCTTTTTTTTTCTCATCACTTATATTTTGGAGATTGACAAAATTGAAAAATATACTGTATTTCCAATTTATTTTTTTTTTCAATCTTAGTGTTTACCTCAACTGAAATCTGATCACCTTGATTCACACCTAGAAAACACGTTGCATGTTGCTACATCCGTTGTTTCCCAGATTTTTGACAAACTTGTGAGCAATATGACGCAATACTTCGTGATAAATTTGACTATTACGGTATACGTGGCGAAGCACTCAACCTAGTTACAAGTTTTCTAAAAAATAGGAAACAATGTGTCTTCCACAACAATGTTCTGTCGTCGACGAAGAGCATAAACATGGGCGTCGGGCAAGGCACAATTTTGGGACCTTTAATTTTTATATTATACATTAACGATCTGCCAGACAATATGCAGGCCATAACTATGCTCTACGCCGACGACTCTTCATTTATAAACCATGGAGTCCACTGTGATGATGCTATGCTAGCCGCGAATGTACAATGGTTCACTAGTAACAAATTGTGTTTAAATACTACAAAAACCAAAACAATTATTTTTAGCTTAAATAGGATGTTAAATAACAATACCCTGTACACTGAAAATACCTTTAAGTTTCTTGGGTTTCATTTGCCGGCTAACGTGGAAAGAGCATATCCACGTACTATCTATTAAACTGAATAGAATTACGTATATGCTAAAAAGAATGACCGAATGTGTCTCCGAAGACACCGTCAGAATGTTGTATTATGCCTACTTCCATAGTCTACTCTCTTACGGTGTCGAGCTATGGGGCAACTCCACTGAATGGACGCGTATATTTAAAGTCCAAAATAAAGCTATACGCATTTTAGCGAAAGCTAAACGTTATGCACATTGTAGAGATCTATTCAAGAAACTGAACATATTGACGCTTCCATCATTGTACATCTTAAATGTACTTTTGTACATTAAAGACAATGAAAGTGTTCTGGAAAAAAACCAGAACACTCACAACTATAACACCAGGCAAAAGGAACTTTTTCGGACGCCTCTGTGTAGATATACCACGACCAGACAGTTACCGTCGGTAATCGGAGTCAACCTGTATAATATGCTTCCGCTTCAGATCAAAAATCTTAATAGAAATATATTTAAAAAAATAATGAAGATATTCCTTTCTAACCGCGCATTATACAGTGTTGACGAATTCCGTATGAGTATAACTGAACTGGCATGAAGGGCTAAATTAGACTTATGGGTCTATTCTGTAAAAACATGTTTACAGTACTGTATCACTATAGCGCTGTAGTGAGCTTAGCACTGTAAAGTGCCAAGTTACGGCGGCTCTGTAAATATTGAGCATTAGCTATTCTGTAACACATTCTGTAATTTCGGTCGATTTAAACTTTGCTTACATTGTAGATAACTTCACTATGTTTATTTCTAACCTCAAAATTTAAGGTATTGATCAATGTCATCGATCGGTAAGTGTATATCATATTTGTATATACACATATACTCATGTTTTTTACGTTTGTAATTTTTATTAATTATTGTTATAATTTGTTTATAAAAATAAAAGTTTCTCTTTGCATCTTATGTATCTTTATTCCATATAAACATATTTTTTACATCAAATTATGCAATGGACTGCTGAACATATAAATTCCTAATCTGCTTTCCCAAATTCATATCTTGATTAACTGTTAAAAAAAGTTTTAAATAAGTTTCTGAAAATTTTAAATACTTTTCAAATATTTTACCATTTGGTACAGGATCTTCATTATTTTCAGGTTCAGGATCTTCATTATTTTCAGGTTCAGGATCTTCATTATTTTCAGGTTCAAGATCTTCATTATTTACAGGTTCAAGCTCATCATCATCAATATCAGCATAGTTAGGTATTCTTGCTTTTGTTGCTATATTATGCAAAACTTACTCTTCTTTCACTCCACGTTTTTCTTCCCTCGTAGTGGGGAACTTTATATGAATTGGCATTAGATGTGTTGTTATCAGATAACAAATTTCTATTATTGATCTACTAATCATAGATTGGCTCATAGAAGTGAAATTGTGAGCCCCTGTAGTAGCCTGATAGGATCCATTACTTAAAAAATACAGTGTTTCTAAAACCTGTATATAAAAATATATAAATGATAACATGCATGCATGAAAACAAAGGTCCACTGTATAATCTTAATTCATTGATTGTGTTTATTACTAAATTTTTATGCAATCTAAATAACTTCATAAAATGATTTTCAGGGATAGAAAATGGATTTTCTCTATCCCTTAACAATCTTTTTTGACTCGTATATAATTTCTAAAAAAAAAGTTTATGTGTGGTTGTAACGTGATATTTTAAGCATAATTACCTGTTATGATCCTCTTGTAGTAGTTGCATTAGAAATAGGACGAAATTTGGATCATAAATTTTTTTTTTAAGTGTCACGATCAATACAACTTTACTTCTATACAGTACTGTAACTGACTTACGGCCAGAAAAATATCGCCAGAACTTTACAGAGATATTTTACATCGGTGTAGAGTTTACAGAGCAACGCGTGTCAATACAGAATAGCACTTTCCTTACAGCGCTGTATTTTGCAAGGTTATAGCGCTTACAGCGGTAGAAAACTCATACAGAATAGACCCATTAAGTTACTGTAGGATATTTAATGTACAAAAAACTTGAATAGATTATTATTATTATTATTATTATTATTATTATTATGAAGTCCTAACCGTCCCATTTAAATTAAATAAACACTTTGTTCTTATTTAACAATAGTTATGCATTATAAAAGAGTTTTCTTTTCCTGTGGTTTTTTTATGAATGTTATGAAATTTGAGTTTTGAAAATTTAAAATGTTTTATTTTTTATATTAAGGCGGCGATTCAATCGGGGACGCAAACCAGTTTTTCGCTAGATTTGCATGCATACAAACACATTCCTATTAATCTTAAAAACAACAAATTTGAAAAGAATTTGATTTCTTTTAGAGCGATCAGAATTTATAGTAGAACAACCTTATATTTTTATTTTTCATTAAAACTAAATAGTTTTCGAGATGAATTGGAAAATATAATTTTTTGTATCTGTTTCAATGTTAAAAATAGTTCAGCTGTTATCCGTTAGACTGCGGGCCGCGCGCTTCTATATCAAATTTATTTCCACATGCGCTTCGCCAATCGAAGCATTGCTTCTTTTATGGCTAGCCATAAACTGATTAGGTTATATTAGACTCTATTTGGCATTATTTTGCTACATAAACAAATATTAATACTTGGTAAATATAATTTATATGATATATTTAAAAGTAAATCTAAAGTATATAGTTTTAACTAAACATTCAAATAACAAATAGGTAAAATGACATTTGTATTTTTATTCAGTAAGGCAATAAATAATATAGCCGAAAAAGTTTAAAATATAGTTTATTGTCAGAATAATATAATAATATCTCTTCCGACCAATCAGGATTTTGTCCTAATCAACCCCTAAAGGGCTGAATCTACAATCGGGGTGAACTATACATCCCTTCGTATTTCCTGTGTTTGTTGAGTTAAAACGTTTCTTTCTGGCACATAGGTGTCTTTTTAAAATATATCGAAATGGTTTTGACAGTTTTTTAAAATTTCACCCCTAAAGGGTGAAAAGGGGTGAATTATGATTTCAAGGATTCTTTAATTTCTCTAAGGACCAGTTAAATATCGATTTGGTTTTTTCTTATAAAGATTACCAATACAAAGGCCGAAAACCCTATTTCAGGATTTTGTCCTAATCAACCCCTAAATAGGTGAATCTACATTCGGACTTAATTATACATCCCGTTGTATTTCCTGTATTTGTTGAGTCATAACATTTCTTTTTGGCTGATGGTTGTCTTTTTTAAATATGTTGAAATGGTTTTGACAATTTTTTAAAATTGCATCCTTAAAGGGTGAAATTCGATTTCAAGGATTCCTTAATATCTCTTAGGACGAATAAAATATCGACTTGATTTTGACATATAAAGATTACCCATACAAATGCAAAAAACTTGCAGAAAGGATTTTTTTCCCAATCAACCCCTAAAGGGGTGAATTTACATTCGGGGTGAAATATACATCCCGTCGTATGTCCTGTGTTTGTTGAGTCATAGCATTCTTTTTTGGCACATAAATGTCTTTTTAAAATATCTCTAAATAATTTTGACAGTTTTTTTTTAATTTCACCCTTAAATGAGTAAATGGATATTTTTTATTCGACAGAACGTTGCTTAGACATAGATACATGAAATTCGGAAAATATATTCCACTGAGAAGAGATTTTTCGAAATTCGACCTCTAAGGGAGTAAAAAGGGGGTGAATGTGATTTCAGGGATTTCTCAATATCTCTTACAACCAATCAGATATCACAAAGGTTACCCATTCAAATGTTTAAAACAGAAATTCAGGATTTTGCCCTAATCAACCCCTAAAGGGATGAATCTACATTCGGGGTGAATTATAGAAACCTTTTTAAATTTCGTCCCTAACGGGGTTAATTGGTATTTTTTATTAGATAGAACGTCCCTTGACATAGAGGCATGAAATTCGGGAAATATATTCCCTCCATGACGTAAGCACCCACTAATATGGAACTTTTCAAAATTCAATCCCCAAGGGAGTGAAAAGGGCTGAAATGTGATTTCACGGATGCCTCAATATCTCTTAGGACATGTGAGATATCGACTAGGTTTTTGCTTACAAAGGTTACCGATACACATGTTTATAAACAAAGTAAAAACGAGTATTTTACACTAATGAGATCGTCAATATACCGAGTGCTCAGCTAGTTACCTATATAAATGAATTTGTTATATGTATAACATTTGTATAAAAAAATAATATCCATTAAAATTAAAATTAAAATAAAATTATTTTAATGGATATTGATGGCTATTTTTTTATTCACAAAATATGGAGGATCTTGACATTTCTGTCCTTTTCCTATTCTGTTTTTAATTATTTCGGTCAGAATACAATCCAAATAAAAACAATTCAATTTAGGTAACATTTCGTTTTTCCAAAAGTTAGTGTCTTTATAGATTTCTTCTATAAATAAAGGAATAATGTCGTTAACGAATATAACGAAGTAACACATTTCTTTTTTTGTTATATTTATTTATTTATTTATTTATTTATTTATTTATTTATTATAATTAAGGACACTACAGACCAATGGTCCCAAATGTGCCCATACATAAAAGTAAATATACATTCACAACTTACAACCTATATTTAACAATATGTGTATACATATATAAACATAATTATTTTTCAAGATACGCTGTGGAATATCATTAACGGCCAACAAAAATAACAACGGTCCAAGGTTAGATCCCTGCGGAACGCCTGACAGGGTCAAAAAGGACCCTGAACGACAACCTTCATATTCTACGTATTGACACCTTTGACTTAGGTATGAACAAAACCATTCCAATGCATCAGCAGAAACGTTGAATGAGCTTAAGCACTTCAACAAAAATGTATGCAGTACCCTGTCAAATGCCTTACTCATGTCTAAATAGGCAACATCCATCTGATAACCTTGATCTAAAATAGACGCAATAGTTTGGGTGATAGTCAGAAGATTCGTAGTGGTTGATTTTTTAGGCATGAAACCGTGCTGATATGATGTTATATTGGGAGAAACAAAGTTAAATAAGCGCCTATACACGATCTGTTCGAAAACCTTGGCAAATGGTGAAAGGATCGATACTGGCCGGTAATTATTCAATAATTTCTTATCTCCTGATTTAAATATTGGACAAATTCTCGATATTTTCCATTTATCAGGAAACACGTTAGTACTGACAGACATGTTAAACAATATCTGCAGTGGTAATGATATGACATCAATACAACCCTTTAATATGTACGGTGGAATTAAGTCAGGTCCACAAGAACGTTTTGGTTTAAGTTTCCGAATTGACCATTTGACATCTTCAGCTTCAATAACAGCAGTAATGAGATTGTTATTGGAAATATTTAGGTTGTCTGTTTTGTTGCGTTTAATTGGAGGTGTCTTGTCTATATTATTTGCCAACGGAACATCATCATAGACTGAGGAAAAATAATCAGCGAATGCATTTGAAATATCCATATTATTTTTTAAGTTATTTTTACTATCTATGAATTGTTTGCTTGTATCAGGCTTTCGATGTTTTTTTACAAATTTCCAAAAAGTTTTAGGGTCACTGCAAATATCATTTTCCATGTCCGCAATATCTTCTGCATACTTTATCCGAATTAATTTTTTTAATCCTTTGCGCGTTTGCCTATACATATGAAGTTGGTAGTCAGGATCACCAAAGCCGCAGATGATACAGCCGTTTTTTTAGATGATACAGCTTTTTTACGCGCAGATTTTTCATTTGAGGAGTGAAAAACTCATCAAAGCTATTCTTAAATGAAGTTATTTTCGGGGCATGTAGGTCTAATATTGCATATAAACGCTGGTAAAATTCATCTACAGCCTCATTAACACAATTAAAATTTTTTAAGTATGACCAGTCTACAGTATTCAGATCTCTATAAATAAATTCGAAATTAGCCTTTTTATAATTATATGAATTTACGTTGTGTACTGGCTGTTTATTTGATGTAATTTTCCACACAACGACAATGAAAAGTGCAGGGTGATACAAATCTTCCTTAATCAGGGGATCAGTTTCTATGTCAACTGTAAATGTTCCAAAATTAGTTAAAACAAGATCTAGGGTTCGTGATTTACTATTTAATATATTGTTATGACTATGAAGATTGTTAGCATTCATAAAATTGCACAATTCTAGAATTTTATTGTCATGAACATTATTGTCTGCCAAAGAATCTACGCCACAGATTGGAGGAATATTGAAATCACCAATTATAACTAGTTTATTGTTGCATATGTCAGAAGACGTTTCCAGGCAGTCAAAAAAGGACTTGTAATATTCGACAGATGAGTTCGGTGGTATGTAAACACAACATACAAGAAAAGAATGCTGATTGTTAAATATTTTCACAAGTAAAAATTCATGAGAGGAATTATTAATTGTTAGATCAACGGACGACCATCTATTATGGACTGCTAACAAGACCCCCCACCCTCTTCTTCCATCGCGCCTATCACTACGATAACAATTATAATTACTACTAAATAATTCACCTGTATTAATATCGCTGTTAAGGCATGTTTCAGTCAATGCAACAACATCGACATCACAGGACATCATGTTGGAATAGAAGGTGCGTGTCTTTGTCCGCAATCCACGTACATTCTGATAATAAAAATTAACATTATTACTTATCTGAGTTGTCGAGTACACGTTGGGCAAACTCTTTACAATTCCTCTCTATTAAATCCAAGTCCTTTTCTGTTTTAACATAAATTATCTGAGAATTTTCACGTTCCCGTACATAGATGTTTCCATTTCGTGACCACACATATGCAAGGTTATATATGCGTTTCATTCTTCTGGCTCGTGACATAAGAAAACGTCTAGATTGAGTTAAGTTCTCATTCACATACACAACGTTATTCACAGTGAAACCAAGATCGCGGGTGTTTAAATTTGATCTAACTTTACGCCCTTTAAAAATGTTTGCTTGTCTAAGTTGCGAACAAATTTGACAATTATTCCTCGCACAGCAGGGGACTCACCAGTTTTAGGCTGACGCCCTAGTCGATGACAATTATCGATCGAGTCCGGTTTTAGATCTACGCCAAGCACACGAGACATTTTTAACACTTCACTTAGAACATTTTCACCCTTAATCTCCGGCAAACCATGAATTTCAACACAATTTCTACGGGAATACTGCTCTTGATCGTCTATGGACAGCCGTAGTTCATTATTTTCCTCTTTCAATTTAATATTCTCATCCTCCAGTTCTTTTGTTCGAGTCAGCAACGCTTGCAGCTGAGATGTCTGTGCGTCCAGTTTGTTGTGTGTTTCCACCACCGATTTTTGCAATTTGACATTTTCAGATAACAAGTTATGCAATATTGTTATTACGTCTGTTAAGGATGGATTGTCTGGGATACCAGACCCCACAGGACCTGGTTGCTCATCCACGACACACGCCCTTAGACCACTTGATTGTTGCATGCACCCCGAACACACCTATTTGGCGCACTCACCCTTAATTTTCATGTCCGTAAAACGATCTAATGAAATATTGAGGCATCTGAGATGGTATGTATTCCCACAGGAACCCATACAAGACAAATTATCCTCATATCTGCTTATTTTAGTTAGGCATTTTGCGCATTTTGACCAGCCATATTTTCAGACAATTGACGAAATTATGTATTGTGTTAAAGAACAATATGTGTAAAATAATATAAGAGAAAAAAGAAATATATTATTTATTTAGATTATATATTATTATAGAATTATAAATTTTGTTCTATCACAACTTCGCCGAAGTCACACGAGGTTCACCGAACTAGCATTATCCGATGCTTGGTCAGCGCACCGATGCACAAAATACAAGAATCTGCCTGATTTAACTTATCACTGATAATTTTATTTAAAATAAACAGCTGATTTTGATTTTGTTTAAATGATGTAAAATTGTCAAATATTATTTAAACAATCTTGTTCTAACCACAACCACACAAATTAGATGCACATATATATATAAATTTTACAAATTTTTTGTAACTTTGTCTACACAATTTTTGTACTTAAACACAGAGCTAAGTTGTACATGTATATTAAGTTGAAATATAGACCACCGTATCCCGATTCAATATCCTTGTTATCCCGATTCAATATTCAATTGTCCTTGAACCTGAATAAAAAAAAAATCATATATTTTATTGTATACGAAGTCATTAAAATATTTACCTGATAGTAATAATTATGTGTCCTTTTTAATCTTACTATTCCCTTATAATTTTCTAAACATATGCTTTTATCTTTTTTTATAATTTCGTCCATACTGCTTGTTGTATCTCGATGTTTGTACAAACATTTTATCTCTATTATACTGTCATTGTTAATAAGACCTGTAAAATAACCAATATTGTTAATATAATAATAAACTGAATTATAACAAATGCCATATTCAGGAAAAAACATGAAGATTTATATATTTTTGAAATTATAGGGAATAACGCAAAAGAAAATACCTACCATCTGGTGATGCAGCTAAATAACAATTATCGCTGTCAATAAACAATCCTGATTCTACTATTTTTAAATTCGTATGCTGTTCAAACAACTTTTTTACGTATACTTCCTTATTTGTGCCATACTCCATGGCAAGTGTTTTCACCACATTACCATATAGAATTGTTTTTACCAAATTATGGCAAGGTGTTGTTATTCTTCTTTTTACAACAGCACCAAACATAGACGCTGTCAAGCGTTTTTTTTTTTCTTCTATATACAGCGGGTTTTCATATTGACCAACTGTACTTTCTGCTATTGTTTTTGCCGCCTCTACCGAAACCTAAAACATGCTTTGTTATTGTTTACAGTACCTGCGGCAGTATTATAAAAAGACATGCCTTCATGTTATGTATTAACCGTTCTTTCTCCTGATTAAAAATATCTTCGGGCATATCTACTTCTTCTGCGTATGGACCGTAATGAGAGTCTTTCAAACATCTTCTTGCACTCTTAGTTCTTTTCCTAACTGATTTCGGTGCTAGCTCTCTATTTTTATGGTATTTATCTAAATATAATTTAAATTGTTTTCCGGGGCTTTCACCTACATACATTTTCCAAGGGCTAGAATGCCACTGTATTCCCTTATTGTATCTTAAAAATGAAATTTCAAATATCAGTATGTGTACATAATTTTTTACAACAAATTGTTTTTACCTCATTGTAGCCAAATAACTTCTTCTTTCATAACTACCTCTCTGAATAAGATTGAGCCGTTTTCCAGCATTGAAGCGAGCAACAACACTCATAAAACATTCAGCCAAGTTATTTGTCTGATTGTCAGTCAGTAAATGAGCTTTCCTAATAAGGACATTTAAAGCACCTACAAAAAAAAAAAAAAAAAACTCATTTAATCATAAATAACGTAACGTAAATGTAGTAATACTTACTGTTTATATGTCCATATATTTTCGCATTTTTCAGACATTTTATTTGTGTATCATTTGTTTCTCCTGCTTTGGCGCAGACAGTTACATCACAGGCAATGTGATCTTCAAAAACATGATTGATGGTATTTTCCAAATCTTTTTTTAAATTTTCTACATTTTGTAGGACATTTCTGTAAATGGCCGTTTGAACTTCATTTTGCAAACGTTTGATAATATCTGTAGATAGTAACTTTCTGTCTGAAGCAGATAATGATACGTCTTGCTTTATTTTATATAACGCCTTTCCGTAGTTTTTAATGACATGGTTCTTACATTCAATTTTGGAAACGTCACGTCCGTACGGAACGTTTTCTCTAATTTTTGCGAAAACACTTGAATCGCCGTCCGCAACAAATTTTTTATATCGTAAGCCATGTAATTCGATACTTTTGGAAAATCCTTCAACGACGATATCTGCTTCCATGCTTGTGCTTGATGCTGACCAATTTCTAAAGCATTTATGTTGTCCGACAGCTTTTTTCTCATTTGCTGATCTAGCGCAAATTGTGCAATATTTGTTTGGAACGCCAACAAACAAAATTTTACCTGTCTCGCGACCAATAATTACGGCCTAAAAAAATACCTTATTTGATTAAAATGTTAAAAAAATAATCAAATAAGTAACAAATAAGAATTGATTTCTATTTTTATAAATTTTTCTATTAAATAAATATCTACTAAAAATATTTTTTTTATTAATAGCCACTGGTGTTACGGCCATGATAAAATAAAACCAGTGATCAAAAAAAAGTTGACAGACTTCCTCGTAAAATATGTTTATGATGGTTATTTAGGTTTAGGCTTAGGCTCTATCCTGCACCACATGCGAGAAAGAATGCTTTTAGGCTATGAATTATTTATTGTAAATATATATATATATATATATATATGAAGAAAGAAGAAAGCTCCAAGGGTTAAAATATTCGGCCTATCTGAGAAACTAGAACCTGAAGATATAGAATACAAAATTTTAGCTCAAAATGATTGTTTGAACAATAAAGCTACGGTAAAGGTTGTCCATATCGCTAAAGACAACCGAAACGATCATAAATTTATGGCGTACTTGGAAGTCGATGGTGAATCTTACTTCAGGCTGACCGAAGAAGGAAGAGTGAATATCGGCTGGGATAGATGCAGAGTATATGGCGCAATAAATATTGAAAGATGTTTTAAATGTAACAAGTATGGACACAAAGCCCAGGTTTGCAGAAGCGATACATCATGCCCGAAGTGTACTGGCAATCATGAATTGTCCAACTGTCGTTGTGAAGATGCAGAAATAAAGTGCAGTAACTGTGCATATGTAGTTAACAAATTAAAGATGAGACTTGATGTCAACCACTTCGTCTGGAGCTCCGAGTGTTCAGTTTATAAAAAGAAGTTGGAAACAGAAATGAAAAAAATTGATTTTTAATTGGATTGAATTTGGAAACCCGGACACATCACTCATTGGACCCATTAATATGTGAAGATAAGTCTCATCCGGCCCTACATTTCAAAATTAAGTATAGTATTTCACAAGAAAAACTAACACGTAACAATTACAAATACAACTTCAAAATTGCTGACTTTGAAAAATTATATAGGGCACTTATTACAACTGACTGGAATGCGGTACTAACAATCCACAATACCGAAAATGCTGATGCAGGAGTTGACAACATTTATTGCATAATTTATACAATACTTGATGATTGCGTGCCAATAACCAGGTCGCTGTCAACATCAAAATAAGACACCTAGATTACCTAAAAGAATGTGAGTCCAACATCTCCACAAACCCAAACCAGTTTTCGTCGTACTATCAACACACTAAAACCAAGATCCTCTATAGGGGAAGACCTTATTGCTAATATATAATCAAAGCCTGTGCACATGCCCTAGTGAAACCATTGCATTATTTATTCAATATATGTATATTACTATATAATAACATGTAATTATTATCATTGAGTCTGTTAATTTGTTCATTGTTCTGTCCAGACATTGCGACAAGCTTCAGCTTAGCGATGCTGGACAGAATGATAAAAATAGTATATATAAATAAAATTGTCAATAAGTATAAAAATTAGGTCTAAGAAATTATAATAGGTTTTGGAAATAAATTTTCTTATTTACATTTATAACATAGGTCAATGTAAAAAATGTAAATAAAGTTATTATTATTATGGGGTTTGTCAGGTCTTGACAAGCGTCCACTAATCTCAAACTTCAGCAACCTTTTGAGCCGCGTCATACTAGAGACTAGTGGAGCTAAATACACACGACTGCATCCCAAACCCTGGCGATATGCAGCCGCGGAAATTACGCCAGATCCAGTGCCCGCACAATGCGGAGCGACCCGATCAGCACTGCTTTCTGCATCCTGCAGATCAAAGAGGTGGCAGAAGATCTGCAGACGGGAATGGACTCGATTTCCCTTCGATAGGAGGCTTTCATGCCACCCAAAACATCAACTATCAGGACTACAAGCTTAACTTTATACCCGGGATACAGCTTTCTAAGCTCGGACAAGAGGTCCATATACTTGGACCTCTTTCCTCCTCCTTGAGAGAGATATTCTTCTAGCTGGACTTGAGAATTCGATCACAAACATCTGTTTGGTCTCGATATCCAGGAGGGTTATGTCCGGCTTAGTGGCTGTCAGTAACCTCGAGGTGGGGAAGGAGTAATTCCAATAAATTCGGCACTTGGAATTTTCCACCACCGATTCTATGTCAGAAGGGACGTACGGTATAACCGGTATTTGGTCAATACCATAGGCATGTCTAAGATGATAGTAGAGCACGCGGAGAGCAGCATTATGTCGAGACACGTAGCTCGACGCTGCAAGAGATGGACAAGCAGACAGAATGTGCATTATCGTTTCAGAATGGTGGTGGCACAACCTACAGAGTGTGGACTCCGCTATTTGGAATATGCGGGCCCTGTATGCCAAAGTATTTATAACACCATCCTGACACGCAAACACAAAACCTTCTGTTTCCGATCTCAAACCAGCAGACTTAAGAAACGAGAACGTGAGTTCTGTGGACAACTCTAGACTTTTAATATGTTTGAAGAACACAGAGTGCATACTTTTACTCATGTGTTCTTTTGTCAACATGTCTGTCTCGCCTCGTTTCACCGAACCGGTAACTCTGTTGTACTCCTCCCGAGAGAGTTGTACTCCAGCGTTTTCCCTGACGGGACTGAAGTCTGCCAGGTTAAATCTCGTTGCTGCTCTTCGCGCTGCCTGGTAAAGAAACGCCCCTTTGCCACTAAATTCGTGCTCACTAACGAATTTTAATAGTGGGTCCTGACTTCTGAGGATACTGTTAGCTGTAACCAGGACGAGACGATCGTGCAAGCACTCCAGATTTAGTAATCCCCGACCCCCATTTTGACGAGGGAGGTAAATGCGCTGCACAGAAGATTTCGGGTGAAGACTTCGGTTGATGTTCATGATCTTTCTGGTTCTTCTGTCGAGATCCTTAAGATCATCAACATTCCATTTCATTACACCAAAAGTGTATGAAATTAATGGGACAGCAAGCATGTTTGTGGCAGCGATCTTGTTCTTGCCAGACAGACATGATCTCCATATCTGCCTAAGTCGTGCCATATACTTGCTGCGAAGGGCCTGCTTAATAAGAGTGACATCTTGGACACCTCTCTCACTGATGCCTAAAAATGTGTAAGACCCTTCGGCATTAAGATGTTTTATAATGCTCCCATCAACCAATTGAACGTCTTCACCGTTGTCTAAACCTTTTCCTCTGTAGATATTAAAAACAGCGCATTTTTCCAACCCGAATTGCATACCTATCGCGGCAGTGTACTCAGCAACAGTATCTAAGGCGGTCTGCAGATTCCTCTCGTTCGAGGCGTAGAGCTTCAAATCATCCATGTAAAAAAGATGGGTAATTTTGTGCTTACGCTTCGACGGGGGACCCGCCATGTAGCCACTGCCGCGCCTTAGCTCGATCGATAGAGGAAGAAGTGAGATGCAAAATAGTAGCGGGCTTAGGGAATCTCCCTGGAAAACCCCACGCTTGAAATATATCCACTCTGTCGACACTGCAGTTGATCCGCTTGGGACAACAAATTGTGTCTTCCAGAGGGACATAAGTTGCCCAATGCATCTCTCTATCTCCGGGTGGACTCGTAACATGCGCAATAATGTTAAAATGAGAGCGTGTGACGTAGTGTCATAAGCTTTTGCGTAGTCCACCCAAGCCATTGACAGGTTGCGTTTGAAATACGACGCGTCATGACAGACTGACCGGTCGATAATAAGGTTTTCTTTGCAACCTGCTTGGCCCCTCTTCGATCCCCTCTGTTCGTAGATGTCTGACCAAACAGAAGCAATGGAGCTCAGTACCCGCTCGTTTAATACGCTGGTGAAGATCTTATACAGCGTATTGAGACAAGTAATAGGTCTGTAGTTCTTCGGGTTGGTTAAATCACCTTTTTTGGGGATTAATACTGTACGCCCCTCTGGTAACCAAGATGGTATTGGTATTTCTCCACGGATAAAAGAAGTAAAATTTCGTGCAAGATGGCCGTGCACGCTTGTGAATGACTTCCACCAGAAAGCAATAATACCATCAACTCCTGGTGCAGCGAAATTGCGCGCTTTCGAAATAGCACGTGTAACTTCTTCCGTGGTAACAGGGGGGCATGCCTGAGGATCTGTCAGGTGTTGTGAACAGAATTCCTCAAATCTCTCCAAAACTGGAGTGTCCTGCACGATCGCCTCGTGTTCATAAAGTTCCCTCCAGAAAGTCTCTGTCCTGTCGACTGATAATAACGGTTCAGAAATCTCAGGTTTGGCCATGAAAAGGCGTGACGGGCTCGTGAGGAACATAGTATTTTCCTCCATGGTCCTAACCCGGTTGACCAGTTTCTTTCTTGCCAGGGTTAGTGCTCTCAATTTGTCCACCGCTTTCTGCTTTAGCAGAGAGAAAGTGGACAAATTCAGTGTGTGATGCTTTATGCGCAATTGATATAATATGCGCTTAGTATTCGCACTTAGCGGCTT
This sequence comes from Liopterus haemorrhoidalis, assembly GCA_963971575.1. Lineage (NCBI taxonomy): Eukaryota > Metazoa > Arthropoda > Insecta > Coleoptera > Dytiscidae > Liopterus > Liopterus haemorrhoidalis. The sequence goes on from OZ020618.1 coordinate 34,498,139, forward strand.
AATACTTCGTAAAGCATCAATACCACACTGAATATGAGAAGCTTCCTGACGTGAACGCGTCATTTTCTTCTCTAATTGCTGTATACGCAGTTTGCCGTTAAAAGCCTTAGCCCGCTTTGGCGTCAGCACAGCTGCTGCAGCGTATACAGCACAGTCGATATCCCAGAGACTACTCTGAGGGGAAATTTGCTTGTCAATAAGTTCATGAAGTCGCGTGAGGTCATCAGCACGAACTTTGAACTTATTGTGTCCGAGTCGGGTACGTTCAGAATGAGGCGAGAGAAGGGCTAGAAAATCCTCGCGGAGATTTTTTTCCGGTGAAGACGATGTTATTCCTGCATAAACTGGGGAAGACCCAGTGGCTATCTGCCCACCTCCCGTTGGTGGGCTTGCAGGTGTCGATGGCTGTACCGGTATTTGGGACAACCTTCTCGACTCTCTTCGTCTCGATCGCCTCATCCTGCGTCGCAGGCGTGCTACTTGGTCGCGCAGATTTTGTTGCGTCATGAAGTCCAGCTCAGGATGATTTTCACACCATTGTGAGTGGACTCTGACCATGTAGCCCCTGCGATGGGGTGACGCTGCCTCGTAAACCTGAAGCAGGTCTTCCTGCTCCTCGGGTGTCCACCTGTGGCGGGCCCGGTTAGCGGGATTGTAGCTTCGCCCAACTGTTTGTGGGTCCCCATCCGAGAAGGACCCGTTGTGGGAAGCTCTATGGTTTCTTATATTTTCCTGAACCATTTGTACGTTTCATGGGAAGGTTGGCCCCATGAAACGGTGGCAGGATTCATCGACCAGATGATAGGGTCGACGTTACCCCCAATTGGTTCCTGCCGTGGTAACAGTGTGGTAGCGATCCGGGGGGAAAGGGCGCTAAGCCTTTTCGGTCAAAAGACCGCCGTACCCCGATTATTATTATTATTATTCAGGATACGTGGGATCATCAGGCCCAAAAGCTCGATATGGTCAGATGTTGCGACCATTGCGAACTTTCCTTGCGTGATTGTTATTATTATTATTATATATATATATATACTTACAATACCAGATAGTGCGTTAAAATTATGACCATAGGATCTTTTACTCCATCCACCATCAACCACAACGGTTATCCATGGTATATTGTCACCATCAACTTGTTGTTTTTCAATTGTCATCTGTTTTTCTGCGTCACCTGCAGCTTTCATGGTTTTCAATAGAGAATCCTGCCAAACCTGTAATAAAAACTTGAAATGTTTTAATGCTCAGTGACAAAGAGTTTAACTTACATCTCCTAAATCAGATTCAATTTGAGAAAACTGGTATCTGTTTATACAAGGAATATCCATCACACTCAATAATTCTTCTAAATGAGCAAACGTATTTCCAGTAGCTAAAATACCCCAAACAGCACCAGTATTTATTACAGATTTTTGTTTTTTTGGGGTTTTCTGTTTTAATGGCAAATTTTTTATTGCACATATTGCATGTTAAAATGATATTACTTATTAAACCCTGTCCACGATAAATTTCTTCAGTAGGTGCTAGTTTTCCCAATGTACATACTTGGCTATGGAGAAATTGGCAATTTAGTAAAGAATTTGTATAATATTCTATTTCAACTATACGGTTGCCCATATTAGAAGATTGTTTATCACACTCTTTGTCAACTTCAATGTTCAATTTGTTATCTTTTAATCAGGAATAGGTTCAGCAAAATATTTCAAGTCTTCGAGATAAAATAAAAGTGTTTATATTAATAAAATATTACATCACAACCTCCACCATCTTGTAAGGTACATTAATAACTAAGTTCAGAACAGAACCCCTCTGCTCGGTTCCTGTTCCCTTCGACCAACATCAACAAGCGACCGCTACTGCCATCTATCTACACCGGGCGGGATTTTCGAATTGACAGGAGATATCACTCGGCCTCTCCTGACCTTGCGACGTCCCCGTCCGCGGAATACTCGACCTCGTATTCCTGCAGGTGCTTCGGTGCTCTGCGCTGACGTGGTGGTCTTCTTGTTGATGGAACTTCCGACTCCCGTCGTTCAGTGGTTGTGGGAATCGCCTCTGGCTCAGGGTCGACCTGCGCCTCGAGCTGATTTTCTCCGATGCCTCCTTCCTCTTCCTCCGACTCGGAACTGTCGTCCTCATCAGCCCCAGACCTCGGTTTGCACCCCTTGAGTGCAGAGACGTGCGCCGTCGTGGCGAACATCCTACCAACTTGGTTTCTCTCTAGCTGACAAACCCTGTAGGTATCTCCGGGAAGAACTTCCAGAACCACCAGCGGCCCCCGGTACTTTGCCTGCAGTTTAGTTGTCTCTCCTGTAGCGACATTTGCCCTTCTCATATATACGACCTCGCCGATCTCGTAGGTAGGTGCGAGACATCTATGTTTGTCGTGACGCCGTTGCCACTCTGGGTGTTGTCCGATGATGCGCTCCCGCGCCTCCTCACGTAACGCCTGCGGGTCCTGTTGGGCAGCATCATCACCTGTTAATTGGCGGTACAGTCCATCTACGTACCTGGGCTTGTAGCCGTGCAACAAGTAGAACGGACTCTTCCCCGTCGTTTTGTTGGGCGATGCGTTGAGGTCCCTCTGCACTGTCGCCGCAACTTCGTCCCAGCTTTGTTCCTCCTGGTCACCCAACTTGGTCTGTATCGTCGCGATCAAAGTGCGATTAACGCGCTCGACTTGTCCGTTCGCGCGTGGATGTCGGCTGCTTATCAGCACCAGCTGGACTCCTCGCCTCGCACAGAACGTGTCGAAGCTCTTCGATGTGAAGCACGTTCCACGATCGCAGATCAGTCTCCGCGGCAATCCGTAGACCCCGAACATGTCTTCCAGCTTCGCTTTGACCTCCTCCGTTGTCGTCGAGGTTACAGGCCATATCTGGACATACTTTGTCAAGTCGTCCACTGCCACCAGAATATGTTTATTTCCATTTTTACTTGTGGGAAACGGTCCCACGTGGTCCAGGTGTACCGTCTCGAATGGTCTGACCCCTGGAGGTATCGGATGCAGGTACCCTGGTCGTTTTCTGCCTGGGATCTTCACCAGCAGACACTCCGCACACCTCGCGATGTGGTTCTTGACGTAATTACGCATGCGACCAAACCAGTAGTGCTCGCGTATAGCCGCAAACGTCCGATCTACGCCGAAGTGGCCATGTAGGTCGTGATATTTCACCACTAGGGACTTTCTCATGCTCTTCGGCACCACATACCTTACCTCTTCTGCGGCACCGGTTGGCACCCGCCTATAGAGTAAATTATCCCTCAGCAGGTACTCCTTCTCCAGATGTTGCTCTTCCGGTCTTCGCTCCGCAGCGTCTTTCTTCAATACATCAATGATTTTTCTTAGCGCTGTGTCAGAGTGTTGGATCGTTAAGACGTACTCCTCTTCGGTAAGCGTAACGAGAACGTCCAACTTACTCTCAACGACGTCCGTCCAGGTGTCCGTGGATGCCCCCACCGGTGCTCGACTCAGCGCGTCTGCGTGCAGCATCTTCTCACCTGGTCGATGTCTAATGTCCACATCAAATTCTTGAAGCAGAAGGCTCCACCGATCTGTGGACTCCACCAATCTGCGATCTGTGGATTTTTCGTCTTATTCGTATTCATATACACTAGGCATTGACAATCAGTGACTACAGCCGTGTGTACACCAATCAGCAACTCTCTCAGCCGCTCCAAACACCAAGCCACAGCCATCAGCTCCAAGCGACTCGAGTGGTACTTCTTCTCCGCTTCTGTTGTACGCTTGCTGACTGCCTGTACTAAGTGCAGCTGTCCATCTTTTCCTTTCTGCAACAGGATGCCTGCGAGTCCTTCCGCACTCGCATCCGTATGCAGCTCCGTCTCTGCCTCCGGATCGAACAATTTCAATGTTGGTTCCGCAGTGATTTCATTCCGTAGTGTCTCGAATGCCTCTTGTTGTTCCGCTCCCCAGGTGAACGCCTGGTCTTTTCTGGTCAAAATTGTCAGAGATCTGGATTTCTGAGCAAATTTTGGAACAAACCTCCGAAAGAAGCCCACCAATCCGAGGAATCTCCTTACCTCATGCGGATTCTTGGGTGTCGGAAATTCGGAAATCGACTGCACTTTTCTTTTCCCGGGTTGTATGCTGCCTTCTTCAATGACAAACCCAAGGAACTCGACTCTCTTCGTTCCGAAGGTACATTTAGAGGGCCTCAGGGTCAATCCTGCCCTGTCGAGCGCCTCAAACACGCTATTTAGCTTTCGCAGCAAATCCTGCCAATCCGTAGCCGGGACAATCAAATCATCCATATAACACATTACGGTGCTATTTCTTAAGGCGCCCAGCGCCGCGTCCATGGCTCTCATGAACGTGAACGGTGCATTTGACAGACCAAAGATCATCCGTGTGAATTCCCCTTTCCAGTCGGGTGTGACAAATGCCGTCTTTGCCCGTGCCTCTGGAGTGAGTTCCACTTGCAGGTAGCCGTGAGCCAGGTCTAGAGTCGCGAAGATGTTACCTCCTGTCAAACGACTCAGCTGGTCATCGATTGTGGCCATTGGAAAAGACTGTTTGATGGTTTGACTGTTTAGCCTTCGGAAGTCTACAACTAGTCTAGGCTCACCGGTCTTTTTCCTCACAACCAAGGCTGGACTGCTGTAGGGAGAGTCGGACTCGGTCACGATTCCATGTTGTTTCCATTCTTCTACAATTTGTTTCATGTCCTCTCGGTCCTGTCTTGAGACTTTATATGGTAGCTGGTTCACGGGACTACTTCCTGGCATTTCTTTGATCTCCATCTTCACCAGCTTGCAGACGCCTAGTTCGGACATATTCATGGCGAATACTCGTCTGTGACTTCGTATCAGTGCCCGCAATTGCTCGCATTCGGCTACTGACACGAGTTCACCAACCTTGACTTCGTCCTCTGGCTGCTCCGGACCCACCTCTTCGGCAGTATAAACGACCGCTTCCTCATCGAGCAGACCATCGAAGTCTTCCACGTCCTGCAGCTGTGTATCCCATCCTTTGAAGGGAGGCTGGTTCGCATAGCCGAACCTCAGCTCATTGCCTACCCTCATGTACGCTAGCTGGGGTAGTTCGGTGAACGAGCGTCCAATGAGAAGGTCCACTGGCTGCGCCTCATCCGGCACAATCACCACCTCGACACTGTCTGCTTCCACTTCTCCTACAGATATCGTCGCTCGCGCTGTGGCTAGTGCCTTTACACCGCTGGTTGAACCGAATCCATAATACTCACGGTCATCAAACACCGCCGGTAACGCGATCCGCGCCGCGACTGTCCTTTTTATTAAACAAACGCACGCACCTGGACAATTTGCGCACGCACAGTGTTCCCGTTTATACAAACGTCACGCAAGTACTTAGTGACTGTGGGCTCAGCACGCTGCGACCCTACTCGTGCCACATACTTTTTATTGTCTTTATTGTCCTTACTGTCTTTATTAAAGTCCCGTTTGGGACAGTCTTTTTTAAAATGTCCACGTGCACCACACTTAAAACACTTGATTCGGTCCATCGGACTTTTCGATCGTTCACTCGGATACCCGCGAGTAACTTCCGAAGTCTCCGGCACTGCACGTCTTGCACCCGTGTCTCTGCGGTCACGAACAGTCACTCTCGAGAAAGACTCACCCGAACTTCCTCTCCTACGAGCATTGTCCTCCGTAGCTGTGTACGGGCTCTGCTGTTCATAGCGGTTTAGTGCTGCTAATAACTCCCGCACGTTCGCGAACGACATAGCACGCACTGCACTTGCCACTTGTCCGTCTAGTCCACGTATGCAATACTTCACTACGTCCGATTCCGCTATGCGCCCTCGTCTAGCTAGAGCGAGCATAGTGTATACATAAGTTGTGTGCGATTCGTTTCGCCTTTTCCTTTTTGCTGCGAGTTCCGCATGGATCAGAGTTGCATCCGCATCACTTGGGAACGCTTCCATCAACTCCACCTTAAACGTCCTCCAGGTGGCAACTCCCTCGGCGACGGCTCCATGCCACAGCTTGGCTGCTCCCCTCAGGCAACCAATTGACCTTGCTGATCAGTGGTTCGGACCACTCGTAAGCCTGTCCTATTTCTTCCACCCTCCGTAGCCATTCCTCAGCCCACAAGCCGATCTGGTTATCCGGATCAAAGATGGGCAAGACCTCTTCGGGCACATCTCGACTTGCTACGTACATCCTATCCGATGCATACCTCGGTGGCTCTGGCCTCATCGGTGTGCGCTGCAACATGTAGCTCGCAGCTCTCGCTGGTCCATAATCAGCCTGCGTGTTATGTGTCCTTAGATTTGATGGTACTGGAGTGCCTAAGTTGTGCGTGTAACGAGCCTCCGGCCTTTGGTCCACCGTATTTCGATCACGCACATCTTCCGGCTCCGTCTGTGCCTCGAACGACTTATATAAGTTTACATCGTACCTGTCTGGCAGCATATCTATGCCTACCTGCGCCGATGTACATAGGCCACCGATATATTCGGTGTTCGTGGCTCGTGCGTCCCTCAGCTGCTGCAACGGCATCTCGTAACCGGTCCTAACACTCCAAGGTGCATCCAGCTGCTGTGCTGTCGCCCCGGGCTCGTTGTCCACGGCTTCCGCAGTCGCGAGGTCTCTCCGCACGTTCGCTTGTCCAGCTTCACTGGGTTCAACGGCTTTCTTCCGCATATTAATATTTCACAGCGTGATTCACACAAAACTGTATTAGCCGACTTGTGTAAATTCCACGTACCTGTGTTTTTTTCCAGATAGCCTTGAATGTTTCCGTACAATTTTCACTGGCCTTTGTAAACACCAGTCCCGAAAATCTTTCCACGTGTTCAAAACTATCCGTTAATATCTAATGCCATCCGCCGTTGTTTTCCTCAAAATCCCACTTCTGAAGTGTTATCTTTTAATCAGGAATAGGTTCAGCAAAAAGTCTTCGAGATAAAATAAAAGTGTTCATATTAATAAAATATTACATCACAACCTCCACCATCTTGTAAGGTACATTAATAACTAAGTTCAGAACAGAACCCCTCTGCTCGGTTCCTGTTCCCTTCGACCAACATCAACAAGCGACCGCTACTGCCATCTATCTACACCGGGCGGGATTTTCGAATTGACAGGAGATATCAAATTGATATTCTGACAAGCTAAAAAAGGTAATATTTTATATCTTACATTTAACAATTATTTTATTAAACCTGATAATTTTCTTTATTCCAATATTTAATTTTATTTAGGTCTTACCTTTCAGAGTCATCCTTGTCATCAATATTCCCACATATAGTTAATTCTTCCATACATTCGTCTTTAGAAGTTCCTGGTAAAGGTGTTGACATTGAGAATGATTTTTTATTAGAAAGATGAAAGTTCGTTATTAGAAGATTCACTAAAAAATAAAGTAAATATGTATAGATGTTTACTAACATAAATAGTAAACCAGTGGCGAAGGAGGCCTCCGCTAGACTTGCCTTCCATTAAAAATAATAATAATAATAATAATAAATCTAAATGAAAAAAACAAAATAAAAAAAAATAAAATAAAAAAAAATAAAATAAAAAAAATAAGTAATTTCCCAACAATAATTTTAGCAAACCTGATAATTTTCTGTATTCCAATATTTAATTTTATTTAGGTCTTACCTTTCAGAGTCATCCTTGTCATCAATATTCCCACATATAGTTAATTCTTCCATACATTCGTCTTTAGAAGTTCCTGGTAAAGGTGTTGACGTTGAGAAAGATTCTTTATTAGATGGAAGTTCGTTATTAAAAGATTCACTAAAAAAATAAAGTAAATATGTATAGATGTTTACTAACATAAATAGTAAATCAGTGGCGAAGGAGGCTTCCGCTAGACTTGCCTTCCATTAAAAATAATAATAATAATAATAAAAAAAATAAATAAAATATAAAAAGAAAAATTAAAAAAATTAAATCAAAAAGATTTAGGTAAACCTTCAAAAATACATCAAATTATGCTTTATACAAATTTTTGTCCAAGGCTACGTTTATTAGTTATGGATTTTTAAAATTTAATAACTTCCGGTTTCGGATCATTATAAAAAACAATAGGCTCCTTCTCAATTAATAGGTGAAGTTTTTAGTACCAGAACGAACTCTCTAAGTTGAACCGTTCTTGAGTTATCGTAATACACACACACGGACACACACACAAACGCACGCACGCACGCACGCATGCAAACTCGCACACACACACAAGCACACGCACGCACGCACGCACACACACACGCGCGCGCGCACAGACATACGCACGCACACGCACACACTATGCCGCGGGATGCGAAGTATCAAATAATATAATAGTGTAAAGCAATAATAGGCTTCACAACTGGGTTTATATATTATTTTATTCACTACTAGCACATTTATTAGTTCGTTTTAATATAAATCATAAAGTAAAATGTTTGAAACATATGCTTGATTTTGAAACTATCAAATTCACGTGTATTTCAAATGGATGAAAAATTCTGTTGTTTTTGATTATTTATTACTATTAAATAATAAACCATTATTAACTACTAATTTAAAACACGGTACTTAATGGTATTTTCATTTTAAGCTAGTAGATTATTCACTATAAGTAGGGTGACCAGAAGGAAACCGGGACACCGGGAAAAAAAAGAAGGTCCTCACCTCCCAGATCTAAGTGAAGAGCAAAAAAAGGTCCTCACCTCCCAGATCCACGTGAAGAGCAAAAAAAGGTCCTCACCTCCCAAATTCAAGTGAAGAGCAAAAAAAAGGTCCTCACCTCCCAAATCCAATTGAAGAACAAAAAAAAAAAGAAAAAAAAGGATCTCACCTCTCCAGTGGCGGCACTAGCGGGGGGTCCAGGGGGGCCCGGCCCGCCCAAAAACAGCCCTGGCCCCCAGTTGGCCCCGCCAGAATTTTTGGAGAAAAATGTATTTTAGGCGTTAGGACCTTTTTTTTAGGTCATCACTTGTATTTGCCCCCCCCAAATTTTACTAAAAAATTTTCTGGCCCCCCAGATTTTAAGAGCTAGCGCCGCCACTGCACCTCTCACATTAACTAGTTGTAATATTTCTTTTCTTACAAATGCATAATTATGTAAAAACCGGGACAATCGACCGTCCCGAAAACATTTTTCGGGACACCGGGACAATGTACCTAAAATCGGGACAATCCCGGAAAACCGGGACGGATGGTCACCTTAACTATAAGGAATATTATTCACTCTACCGTCATATACATTTGTAAGTCTCTACTATAATTACCTGGACATGCACCTCCATATAGTTTGCATATCAATAAGCGATTCATTTGATGAACTCCTGTCGACGTTTTGAACTGATTCATTTTCATTAGATTTCAGTTTCTTTGACCTTAAATTAATAATAATAATAATAATAATAATAATAATAATAATATTAATAATAATAATGGATGCTTGTCAAGACCTGACAAACCCCAAATAATAATAATAATGATAAATAATACTAATATAAATGAGAGTTAAAATTATTTATACAATTAAAAAAATATATAAATTACATACAAATTTTCCAATTTTCTTTTATGATATTCTTTCATAGATTTCGCTCTTTTACTGCGTTTGCGACTTTTTGATAAAGGTCTACGTGTGGGTGGCATATTGACCTAATCAAATTTTAAAAAAATCTGTTTTTCAAAAATACGGTATTTGCTGTGAAGCGTATTGACAAGTCGCATATACAAGTATTTTGTATATGCGATTTAAATTTCAAAATACACATCATCCTGTTATCTGCTTAGAAGCAAGTTTTGATAGCTGTTTTGGCAAATATTCGAGCTAACTATCTCTCTCTAAGTTTGACTAGTGGCGCCTACGGACACCGGGCGGCGGATGTTATGACAAGATAGGTTTCAAATCGCCACCTTAAAGACAATTTGAGTGAAGTAATTAAAAAAAAAAAAAAAAAAACTGATGATTCTAAAAAAAGATCCTTAATAAGTTCTGGCCCGCGAATGTATTTCAGATCGCTATCCGGCTCTCGGTATTTTGGCAGTTGCACATGCCTGTTGTACACTATTCAATAATATTTCATTATTTAACGCTAGTATCCTTGATAGGTCTCATAACCTAAAAAATTAAATTTAGAAACTGTTGTTAATTCAAATATATGGTGGGTTTAGTCAACATTTAATTTTAGTCTTAGTTTTAATCTTATGTTTTAATTTTAACCTTAAAAGATAAACTATCATATCGCTACGAGCAAATTCATGCAACACATTGATTTAGTTTTAGTCTTAAGGTTCTTAAAACCGACCTTGAGAGTTAACATTCAACTTTTCTTAGCACTAAGATTAAAACCGCACATATACCCGTGCGCTCACTCTGACATAAAATATGCAGGTTATATATTACGAATTATTAACAATTTTATTATTGTTTTTATTCAGGAACATCTTTATTCGCAATGTTTATTTCTTTAATCGTTATTTGTAACCAAAGATTTTGACTTTTGGCATTTCAAATATTAGTTATAACAAGCTTTGTTCGTCAATACTGAACGAGGACACTATGCGCGTGCGTTAAACTCGGTGTTTCATTGGATATTTATTAAAACTAAATAATTGTATAAACTCGTACTTATTCATTACGCTTAAGACTAAAATTAAAACTAACGCTAAGACTAAGACTACGTGTTGACTAAACCCACCAGTATGTATTTTAAATTAAAAAAAAAAAAACATTTAAAATGATCTAAATTAAATATAAACAATAAGAAAAAACTTACACCTGCATTATGTTTCATGTTGGCAGAAAGAATTCAAAATGATAAAAGGAAAACGAGTGGCAAAAAATAAATTATATCATTTAATACATTTTAATATTTTTGGAAGAAAAAAGAAATTTAGGAAATGAGAAACCTGTGTTAAGAACGACATAAATACAAAATGTAATAAAAATGACATTTAATAATGACAAGTCAGCTTAACATAGAATATTCTGTGGCGGCAATTTTGTATGGTCCATCTAACATAATTTCTTATTACTAATTTCCGTCGGGTTTAAAATTATTTTACAACCTTAGTTATTTTAAGTTTTATATTTTACAAATAGTCACGTACTTTCCTTGCACTTAAAAAATTATTTCTACCCCAAAGAGGTCATAAACCATCTGATCACTACGACCCACGACCCTTTTGCTAGCAACCGGTCTCTATGACGGTTCTGAGTTAGCAACAATAACCAGTTACCGATACATTTTCGAGCAGTTAACATCTCGTATCTATTAAAATAAAAAATCATTTAAAATCTCTAACACTGGCATATTTTATTTAAAATCTTGCAAGACATAATAATCCCACAATTCAATGTATGTATGATTTATAATAGCTTAACAATGTGGCTAAGAGCCGAGTTAATTGTTGAAAGTTACTAGATTTCAAAATTTAGTTCCGCTTATGTTTGGAATAGACTAAATTTACAGATATTTGTTTTTTTTTTCATAATACATTTTTATTTATCGTCAACAAATCATAACTTGGTTGGATTTTTTGTGATTATTAATTAAATTAATTTTGAGGAGTAATTTTTTACTTATGAATTTATTTAAAATTTTTATTGAACCCGAAACCCAAAACCCAAAAAATTTAGGTTCTTGAACCTAAACAAAGTTATGTTATGAAACTGAACCTGAAACCGAACCGAAATTAACATATTGAACCAAATACAGTACCTGAACCTAAATAAATTCAACTTCAGGTCCCTGGTTCTTTTCCTATAAAAACTTAAATGTGTTATGTCCAGTGGCGGATCTACATACGGGCTAATAGGGCTTAAGCCCTGGGCCCCAGATCCGCAAGGGGCCCCCAACCTCTCTGACATATATAATCTGTCTCATTTTGTAATACGAAACTAGATCTGGTTACTTTGGTGACTGTTGTGGTGTAAATAGATTTTTATGGAAACATGTGAACTTGTAAATCTGGCTTTTAAATGTTTGGTTAAGTTTTATTATATCGAGGTTATATTCACTCAAAAACTACATATGTCAGATAACAAATTGACATGTCAAAATTGTGATAGACATGTCAAATATTTTGAAAGGTGCCACTTCAGAATTACCACCCTAAGGTGATATTTGAAATATACAACATAAAAAAATTAATATCCCTCTTAGTTTCGTATTACAAAATGAGACAGATAATATTATATATATATAATACGAAGCACGGCTTATAAGATAAAATATCAAAACTAAAATATTACTTTAAAAAACAACACAAAAAAATTAAAAATACAAATTTACTAATATTTATTAAAAATCAACATAAGTGAAGCGGCAGCTAATACAAAAATAATATCCAACATTAATAAAAATGTAATAAATAATAATTAACCTTTAAAACTCATTTTTATTTTTTAAATTTTTTGATTGGCCCTGGGCCCCAAAAAGCTAGATCCGCCACTGGTAATGTCACATATCACAGAATTTCGTATCATCAAACCATTATCGAAAAAATATCTTTCGGCCACCATTAGAATCGTATTTAATGGGTAGTAGTCCATATTATTTTGTCAGAACTGCTTTATGCTATTCTTTTCGATTTTGGATGAAGAGACACTTCACTGTCGTGTATTGAATCTCACTGTTATGGAAAAAATAGTGTTATTTTTTGGGCTTAATACAAGTTTAAATACAACGAATCTTTAGATTAACTCCATTTTCGAAATCTATTACATCTAAATATCCGAATTTGATATACAACTTAGCAAAATAGATGTAAATATCAAAATTCCATTTTCGAGCATAATATATACGTGCTGCGGATAAAGCTAAGCGAATAATGTCTTCCCATGTATATAATGGAGCTTCTTACTTAAATGTCATAATTTACAGCCGTTCCGGCCAGATATATCGGATTTAAATTTTATTTCGGTCTAAACCCTTATAATAACAAGTTATATATCTTTTTATACTTCATTTTTGTAATTTACATGTCCGATTTGGTTTAGAGTGATTTAAAAGGTGTCGAAATAATACTAATAATATAATAAATTGGGACTTTTCACCTTTCGGCCGTTATCTTAAATTCGGAGCCCCTCGGAGAAAATTTCCGCACATATTCTTGTAGCCAAGGATATACCCTACAAATCTAGGAATAATTTAATCAAAATATTAATATACGCAGATTTGCAGTCAGAGTATATTATCATGTTTCGAAATTGGGGAAAAAATCATTTTGATAACAAATTAGTTACCGGAGATGCGGAGTGGATGCGACAGAGGTGGAAAGGAGAAGAAAAGACGGGATAAGCGTGATAGAGGAGTTGTGGAGGAAGGATAAGGAAGTGGGGGAGCAAGAAAGGACAGTCAGAATAGACAAATCAAGGAGCGCAGGGAGATATAAGGAGGTTAGAACTATAGGGGTTGCAAGCTACTTGAATGGAGAAAGAGGATGGTCAGGATGGAGAAAGAGGATGGACTTTTATACTTAAATATAATTATTACGAGGGTTGCCTTTTATATTTCGGGATTGCGCTAAACTAGTGCCATCTGGTCAGGAGGGAGAGTTAGGAGGATTGCGAGACTAAGGTGCGGGAATGAAGGGAGAGGAAGTAGATATTGGAGGTAACAGGAGGATAAGATGTGCAAGATGTGCGGGGAGGAGGCAGAAGATATAGAGTACCTCGCGAAGAGGTGTAGAGAGATGACAATATGGTCAGGGAGCACATTAGACCTGTTGCACGAAGGTGGAAGGAGATCGGAGAGGGAAACCAGAATGAGAATAGGAAGAAAGAGAGGGACACTGGAGCAAGAAGAAAGAAATGAGATAAAAATATTGTAAATTGCATTGTTTTGTACGTCATTCATTTCTGATTGTTTTATTTCTATTTGTAATGATTAATACCCTGAACGCCGCAAGGCCTAGGGAATAAAGAATATATATATATAACAAATTAGTTACCTACGATATCAAGTTAATAGAAAACGACCCCATTTTATACGAAATTCATTAGACATTTCAGAAATCATTTTTTTGTGTCACATAATGAATTATGGATATCTTGTAAACCAAGTGACTGATATGCACGAACGACGCGGAAAATTGTAGCTAAAGGTCCATTCTATAAATATGTAGTTAGCTATCTTAAAAAATAGTTATCATTATCATACTTGGCGGGCTATTTTCGCTTCCATTTTGAATCTGCCGCGGTTCATAAACAGGTGCTGCTTATCAAAATGATTTAATTTTCATAAAGAACACGTGTTCTAAATGGCATTATATTATCATCAGTGCAGTATCGTTCGACGTAGGCACTAGACTATAACTGATTATTTAAATACCTATTACTATCGAATGGCCAGTTGCGTATTTAACGGATGTTGGTACTGGCGATTTGATTTTTTTTTTTCATCTTTTATGAATTTCTAATCCCCATCCCCAAGCCTTCTTTTTAGGGTTTTGTAGGTATGACCTCTAAAAAACCGTTATAATGTCACTCATGTGTCTGTCTGTATATAAATAAATATAAAAAAATATGTTTTTAATAAAAAATAAATATTTTTTTAAAATTTTGAGTGGCATATCAAATGAAACCTTTTAAACCGTTGATCAACACGCAAATATTTATTTTTGTTTTTTTTTTTATGAGATTTTCGCCAAAAAGGTGTCAAAAAACTTTTGTGCTCCACCCTATCTCCCAGAGGGGCTGATCTAAAAAAAATATCCGTAATACACATTGATGGGAACCGGAATAGTTCAACAGAAATTTTTGGTCAGATAAGTTTTTCGAAAAATGTCGATTTTTTTGTCATTGATAAAAAAAAAATATTTTTTTAAAAATTCATTGTGTGATATCAAAAGAAAGCTTGTAAGACGTAGATTAATGAACGATACATAGTATTGTGTAATTCGTTTTTCTTAACACGATTTTAACCAAAAATATTTCTAAAAAAGTTCTTGTACCGCACCCTTTTACCCAAAGAGTTTAAACTGAAAATCTGAAAAAATTATAGGTCTTGTAAGGTAATCTGAGCCGGAAACGTACAAGAGGAATTTTTGATCAGATTGTGTTTTTGAAAAATTAGACAGTTTTTGTGTTTTAGACAAAATTAATTATTTTTTTAATTCATGGTTAAATTGTGGCTAGTAATGTCATGGATTTTTTGTATTTACAGCTAAGAGAAGGCGTGTATTTGAAATTAAAAATATTTAAAAAAATAATATATTTTTTTAAGAGTTACTCACACCACACCGCACTACACTCTACACTGTAAAATATTTCTTATTAATCTAATGAAGACATGAATACGAAGCAAATGGAGAAAAAAACCCGGAATATTTGGTAAATTATTTAAATTTTGTTTAAAAAAATTAAATGGAAGCTCTTAGTTCTCAAATAACGAATAAAATTGATTATCAAAAAAACTGTTGATTTTGATGTGATAAATGTACCTAGACATCCAGTATTATGTTGGCTTCTTACACTTATTAAATACCTATAAAACCCTGAAATGTATGAAAATTAACACTTAACTTAAATTTTTTATATCTACCCCTAGGCCACACTTAACATTTGAATTTCTGCTCCCCCTACTTTCAATTAAAATTTTAAAGTTATCACCCCCACCCTCACTTAAATTTTGAAACTTGAAGCAGTGCACAATTGAATACCTATATCTAATCTAAAAGAGATTCTACATTAGGTTTGATTTTATTGACAAATAATTATTTTCCAATTATTTGGTTGGTTGGATTCAATCATTTATCAATTAAATTTAGTACGTGGTTTGAATTTGGAAACCGGCATCCCTTCACGGTCGGCTAGTTCAATTAGTTTTAGTTTTTTCTATACTTCATACTAGCGCTATGTATTTGTTATAAAATAAGTCAGAATTACTGTGGTAAATACTTGCATAGTATTAAAATATTCTTCCTAGAACTCAATATTTTCCAAATTTGGTGTTTGCAAAGCCCTGTTTGCGTGCGGTTCTGCTAAAAAAATAACAAATAAAGAAACAAGATTTGTTAATAAAGTAATGAGACTAAATTTATTTCTCGAGAAATGGCACACGACAAAAACTATACTGTGGCGAGTCGAAAGCTACATTATCACTTTACTTTCGGTACAAGTTTCAACTGGCTAGTTGGATTATATCTAGTTTTACAATCATTTGTGTAACTGCACGTTTTGGGGACGCGTCACAAAAATACAAAAATAATATCGAACAACGTTATGTGATTAAATTTTGTGTGAAATTAATAGAAAATACTGCCAAAACCTGTAAAAATACCAAAATTAAAATCTTGAAACATCTCTCGTGTCAAGATTGTACAACAATATATACAAGGTCAAACTGGTCGAAAATTTGCTATAAAATTTGGAGAACATTTGAAAGCCATCCAAAATAAAAAAGTAAAACAGTCCAACATAGCAGAACATAAGATTACTAATAATCAAAACCTTTCTGTAAATGATTTTAAAATATTACACTTACATAACAACTTACTTAAACTGAACGTATTAAGCCTGGTTTATAATAAGCCCATAGCATAACTGCATATGCATTAAACAATAGATTTGACCCTTCAAAACATCTGTTTGTAATAAACAGAACAAAGAGAGTAGTGTAATTTTTATGCTTATGTTCCATAACATATCTATTATAAACCAGGCTTTAGAGTACAGGGATTTTTCAAAAATAATTACTCTGAAATTCCCTTAATGAATGACCAGATGGATGTTTACAACTCACCCTTATAAATCCGTAACTTTTTCCCTTTATCTACTAATTATGTTTATACCTGTATTCTCTACCATTGGTATTTGTTTTTACAGAATGTATGTGTTAAAAATAAGTTGAGGTTTTTGTTGAGTAATTTGAACTCGATGGCGTCACTGTCGAAATACGTAGAGGGCAGTGATCTTAAACCGTTTCTTAAAATTATTGAAACCTTAGGGAACCGGTTGTTAGAATTATTAAAAATAAATTAATTACTCTGACTTCAGTTTTGAATCGTGCGCCGTGCCCTGCAGTGTTGCAAATGTAATATTTATTTTATAGGTTATTAATAATACGCTCTTAAAATTGTTTCCTTATATTTAATAAATGGAAGTAAGTTATTTGTTTTCACTCTTAAAAATACAGAATAGGTTCTTAGATATCACATGACTTTATAGAACCGCTTCCTGAAAATTTAGGATGCCATCACTGGTATAGGGTAATATTAAACTTATATTTGTGAAACTAACCGAGTGTTTTATTTATTTATTACTTCTATATCTCTCTTATTATTGACCTACCAGGAAAAACGTACATGACAAAAATTATTTCTAATAAGAAACGAAAGAAAGAATTATTTTGGACGTTTGCGATTGCTGAGTTTTTTTTTTTTTAATTATTATTTCGTATAGCATAATGCCTAGGTGTCATAGATATTTGTGTCGCGACTAGCGCTCTCTGGCATAACCTAACCACTACTTTTTACGTAGCCCAGACCACTAGCTTTACGTGCCCTCTGAAGATACAGGTACTCCTTTAAGGAAAGGCTGATTGGGCCTAAGGTTGGTACGGCCAAGAACTTTTTTGATTTTTTTTTTTTTGCCCGTACTTGTGATCGAATTCTAGATTCCACACTATAAAACAAGTGGTATAACCACTACGGTACAGTACATTGTCAAAAGAGTGGTTTAGAATAAAGAAACGATTATTTTCTGTTTTACTTGAAATTGAAATATCTCATTTATAATTTATGTTACGGCAAAAACAAAACCGTACGAGGTACGGGTACTCCAACTAGTAAATAACTAACGGCCGTTTACACCGGTCATAATTAACTCTTAACTAAATATTAAAAATTAAATTTCATTGCTCCGCATACTTAATTCGGGCTTAAGCTGCTGACTATTAATAAAATTTAATCACTAACATGGATACGGATTAAATAGTTATTAAGAATTTGACATTTATTGTTGCACATTTGACTATAAAAGAAAGATTGATTAGTACAATTTTATTATAAATATGGATGAAGAATAGACATAGATATACGTTTTTTTAGAATTGATGTTGCCAAAAAAATCTCAAAGAGCAAATTATTATGATACTATCGTCAAAATTGCATTTATAAAAAATAGGTAATGATTTCTTTTATCCAAAAATACAGTTTTGTGCTAAAACGACGATTCCAATATTGTCTTATTTAAAATAAATACCAATAATAGTTGCTGTTGTACTTCCCAATATACGAGTACACATAGAAGAACTAAATATGAAAGAATATTGTACTGCCAGTCTGAGCCCAACCAAAGTATTGCTGCACCCGAGGCAAAGTACCAATTTTGCGCTCCGTCTCGTCGGTGATAAGCAAAAGAAAAAGTAGATGGATCGAAGTGATGAGTAAAAAAAGGAAAATAATTTTTGCCCCCCTGTCAACTCAGCGTCCCCGGTACCTGAAGAGCTGGATGAATACGTGTCCCATCAATTGATAATAGATGGACAAATACCAGACGAAATTTTGAATGTACGTGACGCAGCTGGAATTGAATTATGTACGTAAACAATTAATAAATGAATATTTAGAACGACTTAATTAAAATATTATAGAATAGTGTAAAATATTAGTATTTAATATAATAAACATTAAAATATATATTTTTATGTTTATATTTATGTATTTTTATTAAAATTTTTAACACATAATTTTTTCATAAAATTCAGCTTCAAAATTTAATTGATTTGAGATTTCTGGAAACAGGGGCTTTCCAAATGCTAGTTGGTGATGATGTGCATGTACACAAAAGTACAGTTTGCAAAATAGTTAAAAATCTAATACATCGAATTACCCTGTTGAGATCGCAGTTTATTTCATATGCCGGAAAATAATGAGGAAATTTTGAAAATTATAAAAAATATATGTCTTTTGCAAACTTTCCATGTGAAATTTTTACACATTTTTCTGCCATTTTTTAATAATCTATTTTTAAACTAATTGTATAAAATATATATTTTTGTAAATTATTTTTGACACTGACATTGACTATTGTGAACAATTGATCATTTGTGAACAATTGATCACATAAATGAACAGAAAGAAAACAGATTAGATGAGAATCGAGAAACCGTCAAAAATTTATCGACTCGATAAGGTTTATTGTATTCATAATTATTGAGGCGATATCGTGACAATAATTGTTTTTTCCAGAAACCGGCCTTTAATTATGTTTACAACTATATCCATAAATTATAAAACAAGGAAGATAGCGGACTCCCACGCTACGGCTTTGGACAGCGATAGTTGCGACATTCGAGGTTGTAAAATGAACTAGGATTAGGTAATATGCAACCCGCAGTGCACACAAATATATTTTTATATTTAAAATTGCTATGAATCGCGCGATCATTAATTTTCTACCAAAATTACATTTTATTTTTTAATTTAAGATTGCCTTGAACCGAAAATTATGATTAATTTATTTACAACTCTCGTAATTAATTTCCTAAAATTAAAATTAATTACAATTGTTAAAAGTTAATACTTCAGTAAGCATTAAGTTTCATTATTTTATTTGCAAGCAAGCATATGAAATAAATAAATAAGTATTT
Organism: Liopterus haemorrhoidalis; assembly: GCA_963971575.1. Taxonomy (NCBI): domain Eukaryota; kingdom Metazoa; phylum Arthropoda; class Insecta; order Coleoptera; family Dytiscidae; genus Liopterus; species Liopterus haemorrhoidalis. The sequence continues at coordinate 34,517,686 of OZ020618.1, forward strand.
ATTTTTTACTTTTATATTTGTTGTACATATTAAATTTAGTCTGTGCCATTTTTTTTATTACATTTTTTATATATTTTTTGCATTATACTCTTTAAAATATTATTAATTTCACTACACCATTTGAAAATGAAAAATGTGGTGCTAATATTTAAAAAATTCTTATAAAATTCATCGCTTTTACAATCACAATTTACTGTCACCTGTCGTTAGAACGTCAAAAACAATAGGAGAAACTTTTTAAGATCGCAGCGCCATATGCGGCAAAGCTGGAACACTCGAAAGTCACATTAAACCGTAGGCAGCAGTCTGACTGATCGAGCGCCGTCGTGTAACGTAGCGTCGAGTCGTGTAGTGTCGTTTAAAAATTTAAAAGCTGGTCTGACTGATCAAGTACTGTCGAGTATTATCGATCATTCAGTGTCAAGTAAATTTGTTTCTCACTTGTCAAATAGTGCATATTCCAACCTAAAACTATCAAACAGTTAATTTTGCGAGTCCATTTTACTCTATATTGTAATTTTGTTTTTTTTTTGACGTTCCAACTGTCAAATAATATATGGTTATGAACTAATATGCTTAAATCGCATGTGCTATGCGTCGAGCGTCGAGCGTCAAGTGAAATTCAAACCGGTTTGAAATACAAACAACTTGATGCTACTTGACGGTAAACGATGGTTCAGTGCGACTCATGCCCTTAGTTAACGTGTGTTTGAAATTTGCTCGACAGCAAACGATCGACAGCACTCGATCAGTCAGACCGCGGCCTTACTCGTGTATTTGTTTACCTAGTGAAAATGAACACGAGTTGTATTTTTCCTGTTTTCCGAACTTTTTTTGTTTAATTTAAAGGCAATCTACGATTTACAACATATATAATAATATACTATTCTAAAGAAATTTCATGGAAATTTTTAATTTTTCATTGTTTTTTAATTCTTTTTGACTGTCTTTCAATATAATAACAACAAAAATATGGTAAATATATTAGTAAAAATTAATATCTCTGCCTGAAAAAGTAGGTGATATATTAAAAGGCCCTTTTAATATATCACCTACTTTTTGACTTATGATTTAGGCAAGTTTTGGGTGGGATAAATGCTTTTTTCAGTCTTTTCTTGGACGTAAAAAAAAACTTCCCATAAATGCAATGAGCAAACATGCATGCATGGGCTTGGATTTTTGCCCATTTTTAATTTTTGGGTCTATAAAAACCTAGGATCCACTTTTTCTCTGCTTCCAAACGTCATTTCAATTGATATTTTTTTCGATTTAGGTAAATTATGGAATGTTTAAGAAGAATTCTTCCTTATTCACGATTTACATTGCGGCACACAACAAAATTGATTGTGTTTTTTCCATAATTCCCAAAAATAAAACACAAACAACAAAGAAACACGTATTTCTCCATTGAACAAAACAAAACAATGTCACTTTCGTATGTTCCGTAAATTGCCACCAGATGTCAGGGCGCTTAGGAAGTTTCCCCTATTGCCGCAAATTGCCGATAGTGAAGTGTTTTCAAAATGTTGGTTAAAAAAACGCTTTTAGCGCTGTCGGTGGATGGAATATAAATTAAAACCGTTTCAAGGCCGTGTATATGAGTTTCATACCCCTGACTATATCCACTGAAGCATTTGAAATACCCGGGAAACCCCACCCCTTTCCTGCCCCACCACTTTTAGTTCCATAACCCAACAACTATAGCGCTAATTTGGTTTAAAAAAATATAACGTCAGTTTCGTATCTATTTCTTTCTTTATCTATGTTTAGTATATTAATCTAGCATCACAGTGAACATCTAGAGCTAGAAGTTAGCACTAAATTGTTAGCTGAATTTAGAAACATGCCCACATTACGCTCATCATTTTCACGCCTGTGTCATCGGTATACAAAAATTTCGAACCCCGCCAAAACCATGTGGCGGTTATCTGATGAGTGTAGCACACAATTTCCACCAGGAGGCAGTTGTGTTGGACACCCACCCAGCACTCACCACCACTGAATAATCCACAAACAGGAATTTTAAATCTTACCTATTTAAATATGGCAGTTATTGTGAATGTGACTTGCACGTGGCGTATTTAATGTTTTGTGGTGGAAAGAATTTTAAGTGATCAATAATATATTAATTAGGAAATATTGGCCCATCAGCTGAAATCAAACTTATATGTGTTGTATATTTTACTTTTTTTTAATATGTTCGATATTTGATATTCGATATTTGAAATATTTGATATCAATAACATATTAATTAGGAAAAATTGGCTCATCAGCTGTAATCAGACTTATATGTATCGTATATTTTACTTTTTTTTTGTTATGTTCGATATTTGATATTCAATATTTGAAATGTTCGATATCAATAATATATTTATTATATTTGTTGCAAATATTGGCCCATCACCTGAAATCAGACTTATATGTATAGTATAGGCTGACCATTTTCTTAAGAAGGCAATGCGGGACTGATCAAAAAAAAAAAGGTCCTCACCTCCCAAAATCCGAGTGAAGAGCAAAAAAAAAATCAACTCCCAAATCCAAGTGACGAGCAAAAGAAAAAGGTCCTCACCTCCCAAATCCAAGTGAAGGGCAAAAAAAAGTCCTCATCTCCCAAAATCCGAGTGAAGAGCAAAAAAAAAGGTTTTCACCTCCCAAATCCAAGTGACGAGCAAAAAAAAAGGTCCTCACCTCCCAAATCCAAATGCGGGACAAAATTCTAAAATGCGGGACAAAATGTTAAAATGCGGGATAAAATGTTAAAATGCGGGACAGTCCCGCAAAATGCGGGACGAATGGTCACCCTAGTATAGTATATTCTACTTTTGTTGGTGATGTTTGATATTTGAAATGTTAGATTTATTGCAAATATTGGCAAATACTTTTTTTCTTTATAAAGGTTGACCTATGCTATTTATGTACCTATTATATAATTATGTATGTTAGATTATTATTATTATTATTATTATATATGTACAAGTAACAATAAAAAGGTCAATTTTATATTATGTGTTTCTCTATAACCTCTTTTTAATATTAATCATGGATATATTTTAATATTAAATTTCGAATTGTATTAAAATTTTATGTAAAACGGAAACGTATTCATGTTTTATCAATTGTAATTTTTTTGGAATAATAAATATAAGTACATTCAAATTTCGCGGTTTCATTTAATTTAGTACGTGGTGGATCTCTAGTTAGCATTAGTTACGCTGAACAAAATTTTAACACAAAGATGGCACTTCTGTGATCATCTTATTGATTGACAGATACATTTGTAATGTCACTGTCAAATATACACCAAATATAGTAAGATGCAAGTCTTAACCAACGAAAAGTGTAATTAAGGATTCTTTTGAAATTTAGTATTATTATGGATTCGTCGTCTGATTCTGACATTTATTCTGAGAATGTATAGAACAAGTTATTAATATTTTACTAAGACCTTGTTTATTTGGAGACCGAACAAATCCTTTTGAAATGTTCGATGATATTGAATTTAAATTAAGATTCCGTTTAAATAAAATGACTTGCAAATATATGTAGGATGGTAGTGCGAAAAGACACATTAACAATGAAAATAGTTTTAATTAATTTAACAGATACAAATAACGAAATTAGATACATCAAAAACAAAGCGTTCGACTACACAACATGTAGGCCTCCAACTTCTAATGCAACTGCCCCCCTCTCTGTCTGGGTCGGCTCAGTGGCGGAGGGTGCATCATTCCAACAAGTCGGCCCTCCTGCATCGGTCTCCGCCTCGGAGTCCGCCGCCTCGCTGTCATCTTCGGAATCGGATAGATCGCCTTGCCACATCTTCATCAGATCCGCACTGGATGTGGTGTGTCTGGGCCCCTCGCCTGAAGCTACTCGCTCTACAACATACCTGTCATGTTCGTTAACGGAACTTACTTTGTACGGCCCCAGATACTTAGGATAAACCTTAAGATCTGGGCCAAACTGGGTGCATCTAATGGCCACTAAGTCTCCTACTTCGTAGCTCTTGGCTTCTTTTCTTCTTCTGTTGAAGCTTCTTCGGTTCTCTTCTTGTACTTTTCTTATCTGCATCTTGGCACGCTCTCGAAGCTCTTCTTTGTAGTCTTGTAAACTTTATGATGGCCAAAACTTCCAACTCATAGCTAGAATATTTTTGCTCACATTCTGTAATCTTTCTACTAAAATAGTATACAGGATGTAACTTCCCGTCGTCTGTGCTCTTTTGCATCAAGATCGCTGCTAACTCAAATTTTGATGCGTCCGTATACAGTTCTATTTCTGCATCTTCCTGAAAAATAGTAAGTACTGGCTTCTTAGAGAGTTTCTCCTTCAACATCTGAAATGCGATTTTCTGTTCTGGTCCGAACTGAAAGGGTTTATCCTTCTTCAATAATTCGCTAAGCGGTCTCGCTATTATAGAGTAGTTACAAATAAATTTGCGGAAATAACCCGCCAACCCTAGGAAACTTTGTAGATGTTTCACATCGTTTGGTTCTGGAAAGTTCATTACCACTCTAACTTTCAAATGATCCGGACAAATTGTACCGTTTTCTATTTCATAACCTAAGTAGGTTATCTTACGGCAAAAGAATTGGCATTTTGACCAATTAATCTATGAGCCATAATCCTCAGCTAATTTTAGAACTAATCTCAACCGATCTACTGCTTCTATTGAGTCTTTAGCCATGATATTCACATCATCAAGGTAAACAACTAACATACCCTTTTGCGCAAGTGGTTTAAAAATCTCATGCACGTATTTTTGAAATACTGCAGGGCTGTTACAAAATCCAAACGGCATTCGCTTAAATTCGAATTGCCCCGTGCTGGTAACAAATGAGGTATATTTTCTACTACCTGCCTCAACTGGTACATGAAAGAAACCATTTCGCAAGTGAATTGTGCTAAACACCTTGACTTTCTGCAATTTATCTATCTGTTCGTCTATTAGGGGTAAAGGAAAACGATCTCGTATTACCTGCTTATTCAATCTGCGGTAGTCAATACAGACTCGAATCGTGCCGTCCTTCTTCTTAACAGGAACTACAGGACTGCTATAGTCAGATGTACTTGGCTGTATTATATCGTTCGACAACCACTCTTCAATCTGCTTCTCAACTTCCTTTTCTTCCTTTAGAGGTAGCCTCCTTGGTCTCTGTGAAACAGGCATTTCATCTTTCAATAAAATTTTCATTTTAACCGTTGTTCTGCACGGTTTAGGGGAGTAATTATCAATAATTTCCCTTATCTCACGCTCATAATCAAGATCACCTATTTTTAATGGTAATTCTTTATCCTCATCCAGTTCTACAGGCATTACCGGATTTTCTAAGTTCAGCTCCTTATTAACTTTTATCTCCGTTTGACCGAAGGTAATCGTAGCATGTTTCAATAATTCGGTCCCTATAATGCATCCAACCTTCATCACATTCTGGTCTACGACATGAATAGGCATTTGGTATTTACTGTTATCAATCGATAATCATGCATCGAACAACCCCAAAGTTTTTATTTCGCTCTGTCCTATCCCAGTCAAACTTTGTATTTCTCGAGATATCTTAGGTGCCCCAATTTTAAAATATTCATCGCATCTAATTAAATTAATACTACTTCCCGTATCAATTAAAGCATGAACAGTCTCACCTAGTATCGTAATATCCTTATAAGCGACATCTCTGCCTACTTTCTTACTTATTTGCATTGTGGACCGGTTCCTTTCATCCCTCTTTGCAGCCATCGGATTAGTGCATTTCGCTGCAATGTGACCGTATCTCCTGCAGGCATAGCATTTGGGTCCTTTGTCAATCTCCTTACAATCCTTCTTCCTGTGACCGTAACCTCCACAGTTGTAGCAGTTACCGGTTCCACTCCTCGTCTTTTCATCCTGCTGTTTACTCAAACTCGTCTTGCTTTCGACTGGCTTCGATTTCCTCTTAATCCGCTCATAAGTGATTAGCTTTTCCTTTAACTCAAACAAATTCTTAGCCTCATATAAAATGATCTTATTTACCGCTTCTTCTTCCATAGAAATCCTTTAGCTTTAATTTCGGACTTAACAGCTTCCAGGACTTGATTACAGGCATGGAATCCAACCATATTTTTGCCGATTTCTTCAATAATTTTTTAGCACTAACTAGCATTTGCAACTCGTTCCAGCCTAACATTTCGCTGTTTTCTTCTATTGCTGCTAGCCATCTATCTACTGTACATACCTTGTCACCATTGAACTGCGATAAACTATCTTCAACTTCCCTCAGACTCAATTGTTTCCCTATCGTTTCTTGCTCTCGCTTAAAAAGCTCATTTTATTTCTTCAAAATCTCTATTTTACACACCAAAAGCTCTTTTTCCGAGCATCTAACTCATTTGCGACTGCTTGCTGTTCATTTGTAGCTTCTACTTCAATTTTCAACGTGTTTCGTGGTAAAAAGCTCCTTCGTACAAAAAGAATATATAATTTGACGCCGCCACTGATTGATCAATGCTATTGACTCAAACCACGTGATCAGCCAGCGCACCATAGACAAGATAGATATGACACTGGTATAGTAATTTTTTTACATTAGTACTAGCGCCAGAAACGGCGTGAAGCCTAACTAATTGTATTTTCAATCGATAATGTAGATACTACATATTTCCAATCCGGCGGCAGTATTTGAAATTTGAAATTAATGCTATTATTCTTAGGTAAATAAAACAAAAGTACATTTTGTAAATACATTTATTTTTTAAACCTTAATTTTACATACATTTTTCTTGCATCTTTAAAATATTTCGATGTATTATCATTTACTCTAAGGTCTTTGCCAATAATTACTTGATTTAATTGTTTTACATAATTAAATAGTATAATTTTTATAAAATGCTTTGAAATATTAGTTAATAATTTTTGCAGAATGATCGCATTCTGCAAAAACATGCTCCCCTAAAATCAAATTAATTTATTAAGACGCCTCACGTAGAGATGTTGTGTCCTTACTATTACGGTACATCTCATAAATTACATTACGTATCCCAACTGTTGTAAAATTGTCTAATTCTACAACAGATTTAGTATGTGTTCGATTCTTTTTCGGGCTACTGACAGTTTCATTTCTCGCTTGTTGTACTGCCATTTTATTTACTTTAGAAATACTGACATCTAAAGCAGCTGAAACTCCCTAAAAAGTTAATTAACAATTATTTGTAGAAATATATTCAAGTGAAAAGACCATAGATATAAACTAAATTTTATATTTACTCACATCTCTGACGCATTTCACATCCATTAAAGGTCCACCATTGTCTCGGCTCTGTTTCAAAATAATTAATAAGAGACAAAACCATCCTTTGAGCACGGCTACTAAGAGCTTTGGGCATTTTTACATTTAAATTACAAATAAATTTAAAAAGAATAAAATATAACCTCACTGTTAATTTTAAGTACCTAAACGTCAACCTGACGTCAAAATAACGATTAAACAATCCAATTTAAAACCGACAACACTGTAAAAAATTACCAACACGAAATAAATAAATGTACTAACTGAGTTATGGATTGATGTTGATTAAAACATATCATAACGTTGGTACTTAAATTAACCAAGTGTGACGTCATCTCACATTTATTGTGAATGGAGTTTAGTTAGCTGTCGCTTGCTTTATCTAGCGCCACTACAGCGCCACTACCCAATCGATGACAAACTAAAACTGGTGACGTCACGGTAGGATTTATTGCCCATAAGAGTGCCAGGGGTATGCAGCGCACCTTGCTTCACGCTACGGAACTAAAAATGGCGCGGACACCCGCTATAACCTCAGTTTTAACAGTTTTTTCACTTCTAAAGTTCAATCTACACTTCTAATATGCATCTAAATCCGCTCTAAGTCTTATTTCAGTTCATCTAATTTAACTCATCTAGTTCAGTTCATCAAATTCGCACACATCATTCGACACAAAACGCGTGTTTTCACTATCACATCTAACTGTATCTGTTCTTTCTAGTTTTAATTCACTTCTAATGTTCACTTCTAACGTTCGTAAAATCACATCTAGTTTACTTCTAAACAATTCATCTAATTAACGCACTTAGCTTCAAACTTTTTCACCGAAAACATGAACTTATACGCACTTTTTAGAAGTTGGCTCATTTCACATATATCCCGGTTCTGAGACTCCAAATATTCTGTAGAATGGTAGTGCGAAAAGACACATTAACAATGAAAATAGTTTTAATTAATTTAACACATACAAATAACGAAATTAGATACATCAAAAACAAAGCGATCGACCAAGGCTAATAGATTCTAGAGGTTGTCTCACACAGAACACATTATTGTTGTCTCATAGTGCAGCTTATACCTAGAGAGCGCGGGGTGGTATGCGGCGAGGGTAAGCTATGACGTCAGAGCCAGTCCTAGTAATGCAATAAACGTGTTAGTATTGTAATAGTTGATATTTTTCTTCAGTTTTGCGTATTTTTGAAGTCTTTTAATAATATTTGAGGATTTATTGTATTGTTAAGCTAATTTTAACGAAATCCAGGTAAGTTTTATTGGAAGTATTAACAAAATCAGATAGAGAATAGTATTTATTAACAGTTAAATAAATACTAACGTAAACGGTTATCTCAGTGATGTGATAGGTTAATATCAAACATTTTTTTTTATTTAATGTACTTAATATACTATAAGAAACAATCATAACAATTAAATGTGTAATTGTAATGAAAAACTGTGTTTTCCGATAAAATGCCAGGTACATATTGTGCAGTAGCTGTGTGTAATAATAGCCGGCAAAAGGCTAATAAATCAGAAGTTAAGATGATTTTTCATTGTTTCCCTAAAGACAATGAAGTATGCAAGATGTGGATTCATAAATGCTATCGAGCAGACAAATTTAATCCACAAACAAGTTATGTGTGCTCGACACATTTTAAGGAAGAAGACTATGAAAGAGATTTACAAGCTGAACTTTTAAATTTGCCAAAAAAGAAAAGACTGAAGGCCACAGGTAATTTTATTGATATGTTTAGTTCAGAGAATATATATTGTAATAGTTATTATTTAAAATTTTAGCTGTACCTTCATTGCATTTAGGCAGAATGAAAGTAAATGTTTCTTCTGATATGGAAGAATCTAGACGAGAGCGTCTAAAAAAAAACAAAACAAACTAATTGTACAAACAATGCTTCAGACGAAGAGTACTGAAACTGTTTTAAAAGAAAATATTTTAGATATTTTTATTAATGAACCATCCTCATCTTTACAATTGGAAGAAAAAAGTAGTTACGAAGAATTGTTGGAAAAATTTGATGATTTGTCCAAAAAATATGAAGAATTAAAAACAGAACATGAAAAACTGTTAGAAAATTATGTGAACAATAATTCAAAATTAAAGTCTTTAAAAAGGAATTAGAAAAAATAAAATCACTAAACCTTGTCGAATCTTCTTCCCGGATAAGACTGGAATAATGTATAGCTATAAATAATTTAATAATAAATTTGTAAAATAAAGGTTTTCAGTTATTTTCTACCTTATCTTTGGTTTTACTATAATTTTAAATGTGTTTAAATACTGACTGTCATTATCCAGGAATGCCAGTCAAATGCACAGTTACAGTCTGTTCCAAACGGTTAAGCGGAACTAGATTTTGCAATCTATGGTCTATTTCAAAGTAGAAAAATGCGTGTAAGAAGATAGGAGCTGTTTGTCCTTGCTTCGGATTGGTTTAGATCGTCACCCCTATTACACTGGAAAAATATTGTTTGTAGTCCAAGTTGACAGATGTTCAGTGTCGTACATTGGAAATATATATTATTTATATTATTTAATTTTTCTCATATATTTTGTTATTATTTACATATTTAGACTTTTATTTATGTCCTTGGCGTAGATTTTATGGAGAAAATTCTCCTTGTACAGTCTGTTCCAAACGGTTAAGCGGAACTAGATTTTGCAATCTAATTACTTTCATAGTTTAAATCGTGCCTTTCGGCCGTTTTGTTTAAGCTTTGTAAATCATACTTACAATAAACATTTTTGGTTAAGGTTATTGTCATTTTAAAATGTCATTTTCTTTATATTTTGATTTTTTGTGTCATTATTAATACAAATTTCCCATTTATTTATTTTTTTGTCATTAAAATATATAAAAAAAATATTTAATTTTGACATAAGTCATTCGTTTCCATGGTTTCATTGTTGGAATTTTAAATTTTGACAACCCAACGTGAAAAATGAAATAACCCAAGCAAGGTCCCTTCTCGTGACAACCTAAAAGAACTAAATTCCCATTTAGTTCCGCTTAACCGTTTGGAACAGACTGTAATTTGTTTTTACGCAGATATATATTTTTTAGGTTATCTGAAATATAAATATTTTTTGACAGTTGACAATTAACAGATCAAGAAAGAGGACTAACGTGAGGCCAAAAGACAGCCCAGCTGATTGTGCCCAAAGAAGAAGTTATTGATATAATTTTTAGACCTTAATATATACTTATGTTTAATTTTTATTTACAATAATTATTTAAATAATAAACTTTAGCTCTGAAGATATATTGTTTGCTTTATTGCTTTTAGTACAGGAAATGAAGCATTTTGGCTCGCAATTTTCTCGTCCAGCATGGAATTACGTGAAATTTTCACAGAATGTAGGGAATAGCCCAAGGATCATTTTCTACATCATGCCGGTGTACGCTAAAACTTTGGGGGTGGTTGCCACCCCATCTCGGGGGTGGAAATTTTTTACTACATTTTAACTATAGAAATCGATGGGAAAAGTAATTCTGAGAAAAAAATGTTCTTTACATTTTCTTCGTAAAACTAATATTTTTTGAGTTATTCGCGGTTGAAAGTAACAGTTTTTCGACGAAAAAATCGATGTTTTTAAAAAGTTTTTGCGAATAACTCGAAAAATATGCATTTTATCAAAAAAACTGTAGAAAGCAAAATTGTAGCTTTTAAAAAAATAAACAAAATCCTTTTTTTATTATTTTTCTACGACCAATACGAACCGAGATACGGCATGTTAATGGTTAACTTTTTTTCGCCAAATGCATAATTTGAAAGATTCAAAGTCAAATAACAGGAAAAATTTGCATTTTTCGAGGAAAACTCATTGAATCTTTTTTAAAGTATTTGATTAGACCTTTCAAACAAAAAAAAAAGTCTCTAGCATAAAAATTAAGCGACTTATGGTCAAAATAAGGTCGGTACCTACTTTTTTCTACGAAAAAAATCAGTGAAAACAACCCCCTATTTACCCCCCTAATTAAAATTGATCCTCACCCTTCTGTGGTTCTCTTCATATATGTATTTTCAGTACACCCAAGAAGTTTGACCAATTTAAAATGCCTAATTTTAGAAAAATTGGAGTTTAAAGAAAAAACGATTTTTTGCGATTACGTATTTTTCACCCTTTTCTTCAAAATATCTCCGAAATTACTGAAGATACGAAAAAAATGATAGAGCACTAAATTGTAGCTTTTTTAATGAATTAAATTTCCCTGTGCATATATTTTCTGTACAGTGAATATTTGGCGAGATATAGCCGTTTAAAACCTCCATTTACAAGCGAACACCACCTTATTCAAGCCCTTCAAACTCACCCCATTTAAAAACTAAGGGATCTTAAGGAATTAAATTTACATAGTCTTATAGCTCTTGAAAAGCCCTACAAAATCGTTTTTGAAAAAACTTTCTATCACTAAAAATCAAGGAGCTATGTATGTATAAATGTATGTGAATATGCAGTGTAATTTGAGATTAATATTTTTTTTTATGTAACTACTTTTTTTTCTATGTAGATCTATTGAAGTACTATATAAAAATTGCAATGTTATTAAGGGTTGAAATATTATGATATCATATCCTAAAGCATGAAACAATCATTACTTTACCAATTCAAACAAAATTTTAACCATATTAATGGGTTTTGCAATGTTATTTTATAATTTTTGACAATAAGGAGTAGTTTTCACTTCTAAAAATAAACAGTGCCCATGAGCATAATATAATATTTGAAGTAGAGGGTGGGATGAGCCTAATCCCAAATTTTTATGCAAATCGATGAAAGACGAAATCATTTTTTTTAGGATAAATAATTTTTTTTATATCAAGCTCTAACAAGGGTGGGTTTTTTAGGGTTGAAACATTAGAAATTGTATTCCAAAGCATGAAACATTCATTATTCAACTAATCCAAACCAAATTTTACCCATCTTAAGGTTTACAATGTTATTTTATAATTTTTGACAATTAGGGGTAGTTTTCACCCTTAAAAAATAAACAGTGCCCATGAGCATGATAATTTGAAGTAGAGGGTGAGACGAACCTAATTTCAAATTTTGGTGCAAATAGATGCAAGATGAAATCATTTTTTAAGATAAATACTTTTTTTTACATTAAGCTCCAACAAGAGTTGATTTTTAAGGGTTGAAACATTATGAAATTATATTCTAAAGCATAAAACGATCCATATTTAGCTAATCCAAACCAAATTTTACCAGAGGCGTACTTAACGGGTGTCGCACCTGGCGCCTGCCAGGGGCCCACGGTGGAGAAGGGCCCCGCGCTGTTTTTTTTACAATATATAAAACAAAGCATGGGGGCCCCCCATCGTTAAGCGCCAGGGGCCCCGAGAATAATAATAATACTTTATAATAATAATAATACTTTATTTAGTATACCAAAGGTTTCACTTCGTCATTACAATATACACATATGTACTATAAAGATGTTAAAATATAAAACTATATAATTAAAGTACAGTAGGTTTACATATAAAAAAAAATAAATAAATAAAATGTTTAAAAATAATAATAATAATAGTAATATGGACTTAGGTGGCCTCGTTACAGACGTGAGTATAAATGTGTTGTAATTAAAAACAATAATGATAATAATAATAATAAATTAGGAAAAAATCATAAAATAATTTAAAAAGTCATAAAGTATAATTATAAAAATATGTTATTGGTTAAAATAATTAAAAAAATAAATAAATAATAAATAAATAAAATAAAAAATAAATAAATATGTAGTTAAAAACAAGTTTAAATGTATGATTTGCTAATCTTATTGTCACTCAAATTTAAATTTCAGAAATTCGTCAATTGTATAAAAAATATTTTTACTGAGAACTTTTTTTACGTTATTCTTAAAACCTGTCTTATTCATCTGTTTTATATTTGGTGGAAGGTGGTTGTACAGTTTAATTGCCATGTATTCTAGGCTGTTCTCGCTTATTTTTAGTTTATGGGATGGCATAGGGATGATATTATTTGTTTGTCGTGTCTCATATTTATTAGGATTCGAGTTGAAAAATTCGAATTCCTTTTCTTTTGCATATGTTAAAACATTCAATATGTACACGGACGTTAATGTTAAAATATTTAGTTGTTTAAAATGTTCTCGACACGACTCGTTGAACTTCGCAGACACGATTATTCTTATAGCCCTTTTTTGAATTTTGAAAATGATGTCTTTGTATGAACAATTTCCCCAAAAAATTATACCGTAAGATATAATAGAATGGAAGTGCGCATAGTACACCATGGTCAAAGCTTGAGCGGAGACTTTTGTTTTCAAGTTTCGAATAAGGTACAGGGATTTATTTAATTTTTTAGAAATATATTCAATATGCGACTTCCAATTGAGTCGAAAGTCGAGACAGACACCAAGAAATCTAACGTTTTCGTCATATTTAAGTTATAAGCTAAAATTTATATTTTCTGTTTTGGATGTGTTCAAAGTTAGCCTGTTTATCTGAAACCAGTTTTGAAGCCGATTGTAGTGGTCTTCATTGTCTTGCATTGCAACTGCTATGTCTCGATTGTTGGTGTATATTGTTGTGTCATCCGCGTACAGGCATATTTTATAATTATTACTTGCTTGTACAATGTCGTTGACATATACGAGAAAAAGCAACGCTGCAATGTTCGAGCCTTGGCCAACTCCATAGGTGATGGGGAGCGGCTTTGAGAAAATACCATTTCTGAAAACAACTTGTGATCTCTCGCTTAGGTAGGATTGGATTAGCTGAAGGGGTGTACCTCGTACGCCGTAGTACTCCAGTTTATCCAGAAGGTATTTGTGGGGTACGCAATCAAATGCTTTGCTGAGATCCAGCAGCTTGGCACATACATGTTCCCCTCTCTCAAATGCGGATGTTATAAACGCTGTTAATTCGTTTATTGCATTTGAAGTGCTGCGTTTTTTTCTGAATCCAAATTGTTGTTCAGTAAGGCTATTATTTTTTTCTAGGTAAGACTGTAATTTGTTTTTTATTATGATTTCAATAATTTTTGAGAAAATAGGAACGTGTTATCGCCTTTCTTAAAAATTGGGATAACTTTTACTATTTTTAAATTTTGGGGAAATTTACCGGACTCAAAACAAGCGTTAGCTAGCCTGGCCAGAGGTTCTACTATAAAAGGAGCACTGACTTTGGCCAAGCGTGTACTAATGTCATATATATCTGTGCTACTACTATTGCTTAATGACTGTATGACTTGTGCTATGTCGTGGTGTGTGACCGGGTGTAAATAAAAACTTTTGTCATTTTTTGACTTTGTGTTTATAATATCAATCGGTTTGATATTTCCATATGGAATTTGGGTGTCCAAGTTGCCTGCGATGTTGGTAAAGTAAGAATTAAGTTCATTTGCGTCAAGTGTATTTTTCTCATTAATGTTTATATTTTTGGATTTGTCATTGATAAGTCGCCATATTGATTTAGCTTTATTATCCGAACTGAGTACTTGGGCGTCGAAATGAGCAATCTTTATTTTGCTAATTTCTGCCCTATATTTATTTCTGTAACTGTAATAGGCTTTTTTAGTTTTGTCATTGTTGTGAGCATTATATAGTTCTTTTAATAAAGCTACTGTTTGCCTCATGTTTTGTAACGCGGGATTAAACCATCTGCCATTATTACAATTATTTTTATATTTTTTACAATGGTTTTTGGTATGTTATTGTTTAAACAGTTTAAAATATTATTTAGAATGTAATTTGATATTTTATTTGGATCTACCCATTGATCAATTATTTGCCAATTAATTAATTGTAAATCTAAAAGAAAGTCATTAATAGTTTTATTATTTAATTTTCTCGCAAGTATTGGTTTTTCTATTTTAGCATTTAATTGACAGTCATGCTGGAAAATAATTGATTTGTGGTCAGACAAATAAAATTCTTTGACATGTGCAGTATAACTATTTATATCTATGTTGGTAAAAATATTATCTATACATGTAGCTGATGTGCTAGTTACTCTAGTTGGTTCATTAATACTTCTATGCAAACCATATGACATTACATTTTCAAAAAATTGTGAGTCTTGATTGATTGTTATGAAATCAATATTAAAATCACCAGCGATAATAATATTAAAATTATTGTCAGCATTTTTGTCCAATAATGGTATTAAGTAGCGCCAGAAGGCGTCTAAATTTCCTGAAGGGGATCTGTAAACTGTACCAATAATTAAATTAAAATCTGGCATTTTTATGAATGTTGACTCGTGGTGGACTTCAACTGACTGGGTTTTAATTTTCGCAATATTTTGAAAAAATGTCCTCACATATATGCAACACCGCCACTCTTGTTGCCTCTACAAAAATAATTTGCTAGACAGAAATTTTCGATCACAAGAGATTGAATTTCTGCGTCTATTAGCCAGTGTTCTGTAATACATATAATATTAATTTCGGGTTTTGTTTTTAATACAATTTCTAATTCTCCAACCTTGTTACGGATACTTTGAGCGTTAAGATACATAACTTGAGGGGGTGACTTCTTTAACCGCCTTTTACTTGGTCCTGGCGATGGCGGAAAAAACGGTTTGTCGGGGTTCTTGTTGACTGTGGGGTAAGCTTATCCTTATGTATTTCAACTATGGGCAAATCTTCATTGGGATTAGATGTCGTTAGCTCCAGGTTACTTGTCTTTGGGGAGTCTCCATTTGTTATTTTCTTGCAAATATTTTGTGCAATACGCGACATAAGTTGGAATTTGCCACGTTTGTTTAAGTGAATTCCTTGTTTAGTCATGTCTTCATAAGTTATCAATACGTTCGGGTCGACAAACAGTACGTTTTTGTAATCCGTACAGACTTGATGTGTGAGTGCATTCTGTGAATACACGTGGTAATTGTAGGCATTTAGATGTTGTCTGAAGAACGTGCCGATAAATGTAACATTTGTGTGCTTCAGTTTGTTCAATGTGTTCTCTAGTAATTGAGAACCCATTTGTAAATGGTTTAAAACATCGTTCGAGCCCGCCATTAATACAACATGATCATTGGTAGTGAAATCTTTGGTGAGTTTATCTATACTATTTGTTACATTTACAAATCTTGCGTTTGGATAAAATATCGCCGTTACAGTATAATTTTTTTTTGGGTAATTCATTTTTCATAATTTCCGCACAATGTCGACCTTGGCTATCAGCAAGTAGTAGGCAGCGGGCTGGTGCTTTTGTCTTCCTATCGCTATCTTCCTTAGTAATTGTTGCATGATTTGTTTTTGTTTTTAATGTGACCCGGCCATCTTTGTTTATTTCTTTGTTATCGCTGACACTTGTGGAGGGGGAATTCAATGTTGATTTCTTTTTATTCTTCTTCTCGCTGTTGACGTGTTTTGATAATCTAATTTCTAGAAGTTTCATTTTAGTTTCTAACTGTTTCACATAGTTCATCAATTTTAGATAGTTATCTTTTCGTTTTTTTTTAAGTGTAAGTCCGCGTTTTTTTTTTAAGTGTAAGTCCGCCTCTGAATTTTACCCATATTAATGTTTAAAATGTTATTTTATAATTTTTTACAATTAGGGGTAGTTTTCACCCTTAAAAAACAAAAAGCGTACAACGGCACAATGTAGAAAATGAACTAGAGGGTGAAATGAGCCTAATTCCAAATTTTTATTCAAATCGATGCTGGACGAAAAAATTGCGTGGTTTTGTCATTTTTTGAGCTTCATTTCCTGTACTATTTGTTTAAACTCTTTTAGCCAAATCTCTCTTTTTATATATAGTACATAATTTTTAAAATTAATATTTTTTTAACTTTTTCAAATTTCCCATTAAACTGAATTTATGTCGTACACTTAAGTGTATTATCTGCCTTGTTTATTTCAATATCTTATTAACCTTTTTTATATTTAAAAAAAATCACTTGCTAACCCAGTTGCTACACCCATGTAACTTATTTTAAATTTCCCGCTATACTGTATTTTATCAGTGTAAATCGTACTCGGTTCGCAGCGCTATCTACTTTTTTCTACTTTGAAATAGACCATAGTTACTTTCATCGTTTAAGACGTGCCTTTCGGCCGTTTTGTTTATATTTAGATTTTTTGTGTCATTCTTAATACAAATTTCCGATTTATTTATTTTTTTGTCATTAAAATAGAGAGATATTGCAACCTCTGTTCTACTGATCTTTTAATCAAGTTTTCCTTTATTTGACATGTGTGCATGCGCAGTTGATATATCCTTAATTTCTTTCTTTTATTAAAATACAGGCTACCTTTATTTAATTTAAATAACGGCAAAGCATTTTTATTTAAAGCGCCTTAATTTTGACAGGTCTTCTGTCAATTTAACCTCAAAATTAACAACGGAGTAAATTCGAACATAAAATTTGTTGAGTTTTCTTGAGTAATGATGCAAGTTAAAGATAAAAAACGTTTACGATTTAAATACGAGAACGATGTTATTCTTCTCCGAGAAATTGTGTCACGAAACCCTTTTGCGAATGATTGTGCAGTGTGGGAAGAAGTTAAAAATAGTCTGCTGCAGTTAACTCATGTAAGGGTTGCAGTTAACTTCTATATTCATTACGATTTCGATCTATCAATTTGGCATATGTTTCAAAATCAAGTACGAAGCAAGAGCAGCGTTGCAATAACACTCTTTAAAACATTATGAAAATTTTGAATACGGGATACTTTATTAGAGGTTTCTTTTAATAAAGTCAGATTTTTTTCACTTTGCAATATCTCTCTATTATCTAAAAAAAATATTTAATTTTGACATATGTCATTCGTTTCCATGGTTTCATTGTTGGAATTTTAAATTTTGACATCCCAACGTGAAAAATGAAATAACCCAAGCAAGGTCCCTTCTCGTGACAACCTAAAAGAACTAAATTCCCATTTAGTTCCGCTTAACCGTTTGGAACAGACTGTATGTTCAAACATTTTTTTACAAAAAAATATAAGAGATAAAAAGGTTTTTAAAACGTAACTACAGTTTACTGTTCCAAACGGTTAGGCGGAACTAAATGGAAATTTTGTTCTTTTAGGTTGTCTAGAGCAGCGGTTCCCAAACTTTTTTAACCGCGACCCGGTACAAGGTTTTAAAATTTTTCGCGACCACCCTTAAGAAAAAAAAACATTTATTTACAAAACAAATTTTATTTTAAAGCAGTAGCTTTATAGTAATAAAGAGTAATAAATAGTAATAAAGAGTAATAAATAGTAATAAAGAATATAGTATAGTAATAAAGAGCACAAATACACACTATTCTAGTGATTAACTGACGTAAAAAAAATAGTATATACAAAAAAATCTTTTTTGTGTTTTTACAATTATTTCGCGACCCGGCAAAAGTTTTCTGCGACCCGGTGCCGGGTCGTGACCCACACTTTGGGAAACGCTGGTCTAGAGAAAGAACCTTGCTTTGGTTATTTAATTTTTCACGTTGGAATGTCAAAATTTAAAATTCCAACAATGAAACCATAGAAACGAATGACATATGTCAAAATTAATTTTTTTTAATATATTTTAATGACAAAAAAATAAATAAATGGGAAATTTGTATTAAGAATGACACAAAAAATCAAAATATAAAGAAAATGACAATTTAAAATGATATTAACCTTAACCAAAAAATGTTTATTGTAAGTATGATTTACAAAGCTTAAATAAAACGGCTGAAAAGCACGATTTAAACGATGAAAGTAACTAGATTAGAAAATCTAGTTCCGCTTAACCGTTTGGAACGGACTTTATAAAGTATAATATAATGTTAATTAGTTCTATGGAATTAAAATGAAATAACATGTAGTTTAGACTAGTACAGACAAAAATTCCTTAAGTGGCTGCCATTACCCCAGTCTCCCCTACCTAATTCATAATAATAATAATAATAAAATTCTGAATATTAAAATTATTTTTATTTTTACTGTATTATATGTTTCATTTTGTGACACGTAACCAACAGGAAAAGTTCATTTTTTATGTTGTATATTTATAATATTATCATAGTATTGGTTCACATGGATACGTCAAAGTCTGTACACACCACAAGTCACTAAAATCATCAGATCTAGTTACGTATTACAAAATGAAACACAACATATAAAATTATATGTATAAATAAGTTATAGCCTGTTTCTTTGGTTTTAAGTGGAACTAGATTTTGAATTCTAGTAACTGTTAACGTTTAATTGAAGCGTTTGATCATTTTGTTTAGCAAATCCCAACTTCAAACATTAAAAAATTAGCTTGTGATAACTTAATAAAATTTAAATTCCATTTGGTCCGTTTAAAAGTTTGGAATAGCTTATACTTAAATACATTTTGTTGTTGCGGTATATTTCATAAAAAATAAAATAATTTTCATTATGTTATCTTGTTTCTATTTGCCCACCTATCCATGTATCCTTTAATTAACTAATTACAGCCTTAGGACACTATTCACTTTTAAATTTTATTAGCAAAATAAAAATATTTGTAAATATTAAAAAGTAAATAAAAAATAGCATACATTAAATTATATTTTCAATAATGGTATTAAATTATTAAATGAACCGCTACTGGAAATTAAAAATGATTCTTACTTAAATCAATTTAAATCTAAATGCAAATTGCCATTTAATTTTAGATTTTTCTTTTACAGTTACGTTTAAGGCAACAATCAATGTATATTTATGTCATGGGTAATCCTAAAGCCTGTAATACATGATGCGATTTCTCGTTTTGAATCTCGTACGAGTTATCGTACGATAATTATTCCTAACGGTATCGGTCACGTGACTATGCGCAATAATCTACTGCGTCGATATCTGTTCATTTCTATACAATATTTTAGGTCTGGAGCATAAATATTGGATGGTTTTCAATATCGTACAAGATCTCGTACGAAAATCCTGTAGTACACGATACAATAATTCTTGTACGATAAATCGTACGAGATTCAAAACGAGAAATCGCATCATGTATTACAGGCTTTAAACATTGTAAAATATTATCATATTATAGTTATTTGTAAATAATATTGTTTTTCTTAATTACGTGTTATTTTTACTATAAATGTGAGGTGAAACGCTTATAATAGGGGATACGCATAAAATTTGTATTTCCTTAAAACTACATTATTTTGATATGTTAATGTTAGTTATGTCACCTAACAAAACAAAAATTACATTTTAATTAATATTATAACTAAATTTTTGAATTAAAATATTGTAAATTTGAAATAAGCCGACCACGGAGCGAAGGTTGCCGAGTAAAAACGACTGAGTATGACGTCAAACGATAGGGGTTTCACGTCACAGATACAGCTACAACATAATCTTTACACGTGTGTATATTGTAATGTTCGAGAGTTTTGTATTTGTTTTTAAACAATTTTTCACGCATTTATTATTAAAATGGCAGATAAAGATTTTGTTAGGGCTCAGAGTGATAATTTACCCAACATTGATGCATTTATGCTCATGGAATATATGAAAAATAATGAATGCTACAGTGCTGAAGAAATACGTGGTGTCAAAGCAGACCTGTAAGTAATTTTTATTTTATATTCTATAACTTTATGTAAACAAACGCTGCAACTCTGTACAATGTAAATATTTATGTAATTTAGATGTCAGAATTTTACTACATTGTTTACATGAAGTTACAAAACGTTAGAAGCATAATTGAAATACTGCAATATAAGTTATCTATTTTAATATAAAATTTAATTCGGTAAACATGTATAAATTGTTTTTATAGAATTAAACTTTATTTTAATTAAAATCACTCTAACTTTACATAACCTATAAAAATTATACAAACAAATAAGTTCACAACAGACTATGTACGCCTGTAATCTAGTAGTGTCATGCGTCAGTTAGAAGGGGTATGACGTCACACGTCGTTTTCGCGCGCTACATACATTTATGATTTTTTTAAGCCTTCAAATTACAAAAAAAAATTAAAAACTGCTTTTTATGTTTATATGCAACAAGATGAATATAATAAAAAAAATTAAAAAAATCATTCCTATCCCCTATTGTGTATTACGATATACTCCTAGGACTGGCTCTGACGTCACGGGTCACATGACGTTGCGTAGGTCATGTCCATATGAGACAACCTATAGAATCTATTAGCCTTGGCGATCGACTACACAACAAGTCGGCCTCTAACTTCTAATCACAGAACACATTCCTTCTAATGCAACTGTCCCCTTCTCTGACTGGGTCGGCTCAGTGGCGGAGGGTGCATCATTCCCACATATATTACAAATTATTAGGGAAGATTTAGAAAAGGCCACGATGAGAAACATGCCTATAAATCCAATTAATCAAATACTAGTAACCCTATAATATTTTGCAACAGGATCATTTCAATCTGTTTTGGGCGATCATATTAACATTAGTTAGGGTGACCAGATTTCAGTGAAGGGAAACCGGGACATAGGAAAAAAAAGAAGGTCCTCACCTCCCAAATTCAAGTGAAGAGCAAAAAAAAGGTCCTCCCCTCCCACATCCATGTGAAGAGCAAAAAAAAAAGATCTCACCTCTCACATTGACTAGTTGTAATATTTCTTTTCTTACAAATGCATAATTATGTAAAAACCGGGACGATCGACCATCCCGAAAACATTTTTCGAGACACCGGGACAATGTACATAAAACCGGGACAATCCCGGAAAACCGAGACGTATGGTCACCCTAAGAATAGAGGTATATATTATTTTACTACCGTGTACTGCCGGTTACATATCGCGAAATTAATCAACGATTTTCGGCCAAACGAATCACTTGCGAACTTTTTTCAGCACGCCATTGGATTCAGCGATACTTTCTGAATAGGTATGCCTAATTTCATAGTTTCAGGATGTCTTATTCAAATAGAATAATTTTTCAGAATAGAGGTATATATTATTTTACTACCGTGTACTGCCGGTTACATATCGTGAAACTTATCAACTATTTTCGGCCAAACGAATCACTTGCGAACTTTTTTCAGCACGCCATTGGATTCAGCGATACTTTCTGTATAGGTATGCCTAATTTCATAGTTTCAGGATGTCTTATTCAAATAGAATAATTTTTCAGAATAGAGGTATATATTATTTTACTACTGCGTACCGCCGGTTACATATCGGGAAATTTATCAACGATTTTCGGCCAAACGAATCACTTCCGAACTTTTTTCAGCACGCCATTGGATTCAAGATGTCTTAATCAAATAGAATAATTTTTCAGAATAGAGGTATATATTATTTTACTACCGTGTACTGCCGGTTAGGTACATATCGCGAAATTTATCAACGATTTTCGGCCAAACAAATCACTTGCGAACTTTTTTCAGCACGCCATTGGATTCAATATGTCTTAATCAATTAGAATAATTTCTCAGAATAGAGGTATATATTATATTACTACCGTGTACTGCCGGTTACATATCGCGAAATTTATCAACGATTTTCGGCCAAAAAAATCACTTGAGAACTTTTTCCAGCACGCCATTGGATTCAGCTATACTTTCTGTATAGGTATGCCTAATTTCATAGTTTCAGGATGTCTTATTCAAATAGAATAATTTTTCAGAATAGAGGTATATATTATTTTACTACTGCGTACTGCCGGTTACATATCGCGAAATTTATCAACAATTTTCGGCCAAACGAATCACTTCCGAACTTTTTTCAGCACGCCATTAGATGCAGCGATACTTTCTGAATAGGTATGCCTAATTTCATAGTTTCAGGATGTCTTATTCAAATAGAATAATTTTTCAGAATATAGGTATATATTATTTTACTACCGTGTACTGCCGGTTACATATCGTGAAATTTATCAACTATTTTCGGCCAAACGAATCACTTGAGAACTTTTTTCAGCACGCCATTGGATTCAGCGATACCTTCTGTATAGGTATGTCTAATTTCTTAGTTTCAGGATGTCTTATTCAAATAGAATAATTTTTCAGAATTTTATCAACGATTTTCTGCCAAACGAATCACTTCCAAACTTTTTTCAGCACGCCATTGGATTGAAGATGTCTTAATCAAATAGAATAATTTTTCAGAATAGAGGTATATTTTATTTTACTACCGTGTACTGCCGGTTACATATCGCGAAATTTATCAACGAATTTCGGCCAAACGAATCACTTGAGAACTTTCTTCAGCACGCCATTGGATTCAAGATGTCCTAATCAAATAGAATAATTTTTCAGAATAGAGGTATATATTATTTTACCACCGTGTACTGCCGGTTACATATCGCGAAATTTATCAACGATTTTCGGCCAAACGAATCACTTGAGAACTTTTTTCAGCACGCCATTGGATTCAGCGATACTTTCTGTATAGGTATGCCTAATTTCATAGTTTCAGGATGTCTTATTCAAATAGAATAATTTTTCAGAATAGAGGTATGTAGGATCTAATCCTGGTACCTCCGCCACTGGAGAGTTGCCGAGAATAGTAACGCGTGCGCAGAGAAGGAAGCAACAGGGAGAGAGTCAGAATGGTTGTAATTGAGTTGACGTAGATATCTTGATGTTTTTTTGTGTAATTAAATAATATGTGTAATTTCTATTATTAATATAGCCTAGTTCTTAAAATTCAAGTGTTACGCTTTATTTAACATTCTGTATATCCCACAGGTATATATTATTTTACCACCGTCTACTGCCGGTTACATATCGCGAAATTTATCAACGATTTTCGGCCAAACGAATCACTTCCGAACTTTTTTCAGCACGCCATTGGATTCAGCGATACTTTCTGTATAGGTATGCCTAATTTCATAGTTTCAGGAAGTGTTATTCAAATAGAATAATTTTTCAGAATAGAGGTATATATTATTTTACTACTGCGTACTGCCGGTTACATATAGCGAAATTTATCAACGATTTTCGGCCAAACGAATCACTTCCGAACTTTTTTTTAGCACGCCATTGGATTCAGCGATACTTTCTGTACAGGTATGCCTAATTTCATAGTTTCAGGATGTCTTATTCAAACAGAATAATTTTTCAGAATAGAGGTATATATTATTTTACTACTGTGTACTGCCGGTTACATATCGCGAAATTTATCAACGATTTTCGGCCAAACGAATCATTTGCGAACTTTTTTCAGCACGCCATTGGATTCAGCGATACTTTCTTTATAGGTATGTCTACTTTCATAGTTTCAGGATGTATTTTCTGCCAAACGAATCACTTCCGAACTTTTTTCAGCACGCCATTGGATTCAAGATGTCTTATTCAAATAGAATAAATTTTCAGAATAGAGGTATGTATTATTTTACTACCGTGTACTGCTGGTTACATATCGCGAAATTTATCAACGTATTTCGGCCAAACGGATTACTTCCGAACTTTTTTCAGCACGCCATTGGATTCAGCGATACTTTCTGTATAGGTATGCCTAATTTCATAGGGGAAGTATTTTAAGATCACAGCGCTATTTCGGCAAACTTGGAACCTTCAAAATAGACATTCGTTACATATAAACAACGTGAATTTTAATGTTTACTGGTGGTTTTTGTAATTTTGCTACAATATTAATATTTGTTTTTATGCAATTATATTTTTATGCAAACATTTTTTATAAAAAAAAGCGCGATACAATGTCTATTTCTGTAGTTCCTAAAATCCCACCAGATGTCATATCGCTTAGCAATTTTTCCCTATAGTTTCAAGATGTCTTATTCAAATAGAATAATTTTTCAGAATAGAGGTATGTAGGATCTAATCCTGGTACCTCCGCCACTGGAGAGTTGCCGAGAATAGTAACGCGTGCGCAGAGCAGGAAGCAACAGGGAGAGAGTCAGAATGGTTGTAATTGAGTTGACGTAGATATCTTGATATTTTTTTGTGTAATTAAATAATATGTGTAATTTATATTATTAATATAGCCTAGTTCTTAAAATTCAAGTGTTACGCTTTATTTAACATCCTGTATATCCCACAGGAATTTTGGGGGCTCGTCCACGATCCGGTAAAGTTAATAATAATTTCGTAAAAAGTTATTAATAAACTAAATTTGCTATTCGGTCGTTAAACTGAGTGCAACTGGATAAAATATTGTTCGAAAGTTTCGTTAAAAACTGTTTGAATAATAATAGAACGGGATAAAAACGCATTTAAGATAATTTCGTAAAAAGTTATTTTAAATATTAACATCTCTAGCATTTTCACGGCTATATTGTTCTAAAATAAAGTGATGTGACATTTTGTTTAAAGAATCTAGTGCTAAAGTAAATAATAATCAGACATAACCTAAAATAAAAGTTCCATGTGCTTTTTGGCGCGTAAATTAAGCGGGAAATTTTTAAACTAATAAGAAGAAGTACGCTGTTTCTGGAAGTAACTTAATCGGTAAAGATGTAAATTGTTGTGTGTGTGTCGCCCGGATAGAGAACTGTCAAATTTTGTAGGTTAAAAGAAAATTATAAAAGAATTTTATGAACAATAAATGAATAAGAAGTTGAAATAAGGAGAAATAAAAAGATATCAGACAAAGTAAAGAATTAAATTTAGCAATAATTATACAATCTAAAGAAGTCTAGTTTCTATAAAAATTGTATGCCAAGATGACAAATAAAGAAATTAAAATGGAAGATATTAAAGCTGAACAAAGTATGTCGGAATGTGACGTCGAGGAACAAAATGAAACCGTTTTATGTGACAAAGTGTACGATGAGAATAATCATGTTACGCTTACCAAAAGTATGTTTACGTTTAAAAATGTCGAGGAATCGTTGTCCGTATTCACTGGTGATGATACGTTTCCAGTTGATCGCTGGATAAAAGAATTTGAAGAAACCTGTTCCGTGTTGGGTTGGACAGTGACACAAAAATTTGTTTATGCAAAAAGACTAATTAAAGGCACAGCTGCAATTTTTGTCAGATCTGAAACTGTTGCTCTAGTACGCACCAACTTATAGGAATAAATAAATTCAACGTACACATAATCTACATGTTAACTTTATTCGCATGTCGCACTGAATGTCCTTGGCAAATAGTGTTGCCACACATATATTAATTTACTACATATCCTTCTTTCTTTTACAATTTGTGTATATTACAAGTTTATTAATACAGTATACAAAATCAAACAAAATTCCTTTAGACAACATAGTCCTCCAAATAGCTTGGTCGTTGTCTTGTCCGAGAGGGCCTTGGAGTAGTCCGAGAATGTGGAAGATCTATGGGCTCTTCTACTTCGGTTTTCATATTTGCTGGTGTGAATTCTTCTTCCTCTGCTGCTATGGACTCTTGTTCCTTCCTATCTTCTCTTTCTTCCAAGTTCATTTTCTTGCAGTGCTGGGTGTTGCGCAAATATTGCTTCCCGTCTGGTGCCTGCAATGTTATGGAACTACCAAATTTATTTATTACCTGATGTTCACTGAAGTTGGGTATCAGCATTTTTAATTTTTGCTGTTTTACTGCTACAGTATCCCCTACTTCAGTGTCACTCTTCCTGGCTCTTCGTTTGTTGTCTGAGTATTGTCTTCCCAGTTCCTTCTTCCAAGAATAAGTTCTTCGTCTTCTAAGCTCGCTTTCTCAATTTCTTCTAACGTTAGTGCTCTTGGAACTGATTTTTCTGCTACCCATGCTACGAAATCTCTTTCTTTTTCCTTCCGGTCTTCCGTCTTGATAAATCTAGACAATGGGTCTGCAATATTTGTCTTACCTGGTCTGTATGTGACTTTATACTGGAACTCTTGCAATCTTAAAACCAATCTTTCCATCCTGGCACAGGGTTTGGATTTTGTAGAGTAAATTACCACCAGTGGTTTATGGTTTGTGATGAGTTCAAAATCTTTGGCTATTAGATACATTCTAAATCTTTCACATGCCCATACTATCGCTAATCCTTTCTTCTCAGTTTGAGAGTATCGTCTTTCTACTTCTGTTAGACTTCTACTCCCGTAACTAATTATTTTAGGTACACCCTTTGGTATCTGTATCAGAATCGCCCCCAAACCAACTGGGCTTGCGTCTGTGACTACTTTCGTAGGTGCCTCTTTATCATACAAACCTAACACTCTATCTTGAGCTAAATCCTGTTTTAATTTCTCAAAGGATTTTTGTTCTCGTGGACCCCATTTAAACGGAACTCCATTTTGTGTTAACTTACGTAATGGTTGGTTGATCGTTGTAATATCGGGTATAAATCGGCTACAAAAATTTACAAGACCTAGGAAACTCCTGATCTCTTCTTTTGTTTCCGGTTTCCTAAAACTTAAAATAGTTTGTATATTAGCCACATTCGGTCTTATACCTGATTCACTTATTTCATGCCCCAGGAAATTTATTTTGTCTTTTCCAAACTTACATTTTTCTCGGTTCAATAACAAACCTTTTTCTGCTAGTCTTGATAGCAATGCCTGCAGTCTTTCATTATGCTCTTGCATATTTTTCCCGTGGCAAATAACATCATCCATAAAATGCACAACGCCTTTACAGCCCGTAATAATTTGTTGTAAAACCTTATGGAAGATCTCCGGTGCGCAAGATATGCCGAGTACTAATCTTTTATACCTGTTTATTCCTTCATGTGTACTTAATGCAGTAATGTCTCTAGAATTTGGATGTAACTCTATCTGGTGGTACGCCCACTTAATATCCAGTTTAGAAAATACTTTACTCCATTCAGCTCTTGCATACTCTCTTCAAAAGTGGGTAAGGGATGACGTTCCCTTGTGATGGCTTGATTTGCAATCCTCATGTCGATACACAATCTCGTACCTCCATCTTTACTGGGCGCTAATACTTTAGGTGACAACCATGATGTCGGTCTCTCGGTTTCTTCAATAATATCAGCTTGTAACAGCTCGCTTATTTTAATTTCCACAACTGGACGTAAATTATATGGTATACGTCTTGACTTCTGTATAACTGGCCTTACTGATTTATCAATTGGCAACTCTAATTGAAAGCCATTAATTTTAGGAAATACTTCTGACCGTTGCTTAAAAACAATCAAATTTGGTCCCCGCAGGGGAAGTTCATTATGGCCATAACACCTGGCCATTTGTAGAGCTTTCGGGCCTGATGATCCCGCGTACCCTCAATCACGCAAGGGAAGTTCATAATGGTCGCATCACCTGACCATATAGAGCTTTGGGCCTGATGATCCCACGTACCCTGAATCACATATCATTTGGGAGGAGACAGTTCAGAGAAGCCGATTGTAGGAATAGGCTTATCGGTTGTCTCTTCGATCTCCCACTTAAATTCCTACCCACGTGTTTGCCGTGCGTGGAGACCCGTAACGCCGGAGAAGAGGGTCCTGGTCGGTTGAGGGAGACTGCTGCCCGCGGACAGTACGATCCCCAACACGCCTTCTTTGGCCTCGGATTCGGTAAAACAGGAGGCTGAGTCTGGTCAGCTCAGTCAATCGGCTGGTGTCACGGTTCATGAATAGAGTGGCTCCACTACTGGATCGTGGATGCCGGGGTAATGCCGTGCCACTAGACAAGTATTCGGGAGTCTGTGGGAGCGGCTGCAGCTCGCAAGGTTCCAGAGTTGGCGACTACTGGTTCTCGAGCGGGTCGAGCAGCCCGTGACTACTTCCTCCGATGCTATATCATCCTGACATGTCTGGCGCAATGAGCCGGTTTGCGGCCAACGTCCCCGGTGTGGGGCTCCCTGGTGGGTGGGCATGGCAGGGTGATGAAACTTAATATACGGGTATGGCGTCTACCCGGAGGGATAAAAATTCTTTAAATTCCGCCAATAGTGAGAGTAAACTCCGTAAAAAATCAAACAAGAGACCTCGTCGTGATGCTCAGTCATCCGACGAGGGATGTGTTAGGCCAGCTGCCAAGAAGGTAGAAGGTAAAAGAGATGTTGAGTTTTGTGCGCCAGTACCACGATTTCTCGTCGTAAAGGTTCAAGAAGAGGGTAAGTCTTTCAAAGAGATGTCCCCCTTCTTTGTTGCCCGAACATTGAGAAATACGTGCTCTACGGGAATAAAATCGGTGCGAAAGTTGTCGGACGGTACACTGCTTGTCGAAGCAGAGACTGAGGCGTCGTCAACATTACAGAAATGTGTCAAGTTTGGTGAGTTTGGAATTTCAGTTCAGCCGCATAAGGCCCTGAATACCTCGAAAGGCGTCGTAACGGATCGCGACCTTGCTTATGTTACGGAGGAAGAGTTTGTGCAGGAAATGACATCGCAAGGTGTCGTCGAATGCAGGAAGCTCAACCCCCGGAACGGCAAGCCTTCGATCTCTATGGTGGTTTCCTGCGCTGGCACAAGGTGTCCAACATCGGTAAGGGTGGGGTACAGCGTTTGTAACGTTCGCCCCTACTACCCCAATCCGATGAGATGCTACAAGTGCCAGCGTTACGGTCACACCTCAGTTCGTTGTAGCAAACAGTCC
Source organism: Liopterus haemorrhoidalis (assembly GCA_963971575.1). Taxonomy (NCBI): domain Eukaryota; kingdom Metazoa; phylum Arthropoda; class Insecta; order Coleoptera; family Dytiscidae; genus Liopterus; species Liopterus haemorrhoidalis. Next base: position 34,547,298 of record OZ020618.1, read on the forward strand.
ATCTGTGCCAACTGCGGACAGGACCAACATGATGTTGATACCTGTCCAAACGCGGCACACTGCGTAAATTGTAAAGGTGCTCATGCATCTACTTCACGCCATTGCCCAACGTACTTAGAGGAGAAGGCAATACAGGTAATAAAAACGCAGGACAAGATACCGTATTTCGACGCCAAAAGGAAATACAAAGAGAGTGCGCCGGTTACTTTTGCGAAATCTTTCGCACAAGTGGCCGCAAAACGAACTGCAAGTGTCCAAACTCAGACAGAGTTAGTGCCTCGCCCGACAACTGCAGCAGCAGTGACAGTTTGTACAAAGACTGCTAGAGAAACGGTGGTATTGGTCCCAGAGACCAATGTTCAGACCCCACAACCAGGAGGATCGGGTCTGAATAAATCCCCCTCCCCTAAAGGAGAACGCACTCAACCTCAGTTCTCCCAACCACCTAAGGAGAAGACCCCACAGTCTTCTCCACAAATTAGAAGCGATCAGACAAGGGTCGCTTCTACAAAGCCCTCATCAGTCACTCCTGAAAAGGAGACTGATAAGGGACCCGTAGGTTCTCACTGGATACCAGTAAGAACAAAGCAATCAAAAAAGGAGTCCAGTGTGACCACCAAGGCACCTGGACAAACAAGTGAAACCGTGGCCGAGAAAATGGCTGTTGACCCGCAACCTAAGGGTAAACCAAAGATCATTAGGTTGCGGGGTAACTCCCCTAAACAAAAATGACTGGTCCACTAATCCAGTGGAACTGTAACGGTGTATATCAGCGCTACGAAGAACTGCGACTGTTACTCTCCAATTTTGCGCCTTCGTGTGTTTGTCTGCAGGAAACAAATTTCACGGAAACCGACACATTCTTTCCTCGAGGGTACTCCGTGTTTCGCACGGATTTCCTTACGGGGGCAAGAGCATGTGACGGCGTGGCAATTCTCGTTAGAGACACATTGTACCACGATCCTGTAGACATTGACACGGAGTTGCAGGTCGTAGCAGTTCGTGTTGCACTTCCCCTCCAGGTGACGATATGTTCCATCTATCTCCCCCCTAGCGTTCGAACTGACATCCGAGATGTCGTGAATGTCATCGATCAACTGCCACCACCTTACATACTATTAGGCGATTTTAACGCCTATAATGTGTGTTGGGGATCGGTGCGGAATGATCGACGGGGACGCCACCTGGAGAATATGTTCAATGATTTGAATTTGAGCTTTTTGAACGACGGCAGACCCACGCACTTTTGTGCAGCAACGGGTACTTTCAGTGCTATAGATCTGAGCGTCGTTTCAGGAGCCATAGCTCCTTTGTTCAAATGGGATGTGCATCACGACCTATGCGGTAGTGATCACTTTCCAATCCTCTTGAGGCCTCTGTTTAACACTGTTACCGAATCCCGCTGGCCACAGTGGGTTCTTCGGAAAGCAGATTGGACCAAGTTTGCGGAATCATTCTCGCATGAGGATATTCCAAGCTTGACCGTAGACGAAGAGGTGAATCTTTTCACGGACTCCATCACAAGCGCGGCTAAAAACAGCATACCGCTGTCATCCACTCAGCCCCGTAGAGTTCCCGTTCCCTGGTGGAACGAGGAATGCGACTTGGCGCTACGTGAAAGGAGACACCTCTTCAATACATTCCGTCGTTGTCCAACAGAGGCAAACATGTTAGCCTTCCAACGAGCGAAAGCTCGTGCTAAGAGGATTGTGAAAGAAAGCAAACGCGAATCATGGCGCAAATACGTATGCACCGTTACAGTTGCCACTCCAGTGGCCAAAGTTTGGGAGAAGGTCCGGAAAATCTCCGGTCTAAATACAGCTACAGCCATTGCTGGTCTATCGGTAAATGGTAACGTAGTTACCTCAGCGGTCGAAATTGCTAACACTTTGGCATCTAATTTTGCGTTCAATTCTAGCTCTGAACATTATCCACCCGAGTTTCTAACTCGTAAAGCAGGCCTCGAATCTATACCTCTAAATTTCTTTTCTAGGAATGACGAGGTATACAACCTGCTTTTCTCTCGTGAAGAGCTAGATAGCGCGATGTCAAAGTGTAAGGATAGCTCTCCTGGTCCAGATGCGATACATTATCGTATGATCCGAAATCTTCCAGAATCATCTAAGTCTAGGCTTTTGAATGTCTATAATAGGATATGGACTGAGGGCAAGTGCCCGACCAAGTGGAAGGAATCTCATATAATTCCTATCCCCAAAGTCGGGAAAGATAAACACTTGCCCTCTAGCTATAGACCAATATCACTGACCAGTTGTCTCTGCAAGCTCATGGAGCGAATGATCAGCAAGCGTCTGATTTGGTTTTTAGAATCAAACGACTTGCTGGCCAACACACAGTGCGGCTTTCGCCGTCACCGCTCAACAGCAGATCATCTGGTCAGACTAAAGACAGCTATCAGGAATGCTTTCGTTGAAAACAAACACCTGGTAGCTGTGTTTTTCGATATTGAGAAAGCCTATGACACTGCATGGATTTTTGGGATTCTCCGTACTCTGCATTCCTGGGGTCTCCGGGGACGCTTGATGTTCTTTATAAAAGACTTCATGTCGAACCGGCGCTTCAGGGTGCGGATCGGAAATACCCTGTCACAAATGTTCGCACTGGACAATGGGGTCCCACAGGGCTCCATACTGAGCGTTACGCTATTTTTGATCGCCATTAACGGTGCAGCTTCATGTATTCGATTGCCTGTACAAAGTTCGATATTTGTCGACGACATTGGTATCTTTGTCGCCGGACAAAAGACTAGTACAATCGAACGTCAGCTCCAGCTGACCATCAATCGTCTCGATACATGGGCAACCGAAAATGGCTTCAAATTCTCGACCAGCAAAACTGTGTGTGTCCATTTTTGTAGGAAAAGGGGTGTCCATCCCAACCCTACACTCACGCTAAATGGAGCACAGTTACCATTTACCCATACTGCCAGATTTTTGGGTCTCGTTTTTGACAGTCGTCTAACTTGGCGGGCACATTTTTTGTCCGTCAAGAAAAAATGCCAAAAGTCGCTCAATTTGTTGCGGGTCCTCAGTCACAAGACATGGGGTGCAGACCGCACTGTCATGTTGCGTTTACATCGTTCTTTAGTGCGCTCTAAGCTGGACTATGGATGTCTAGCTTATGGGTCAGCTAAACACCAAGAGATACGAATTCTTGACACTGTACATCACACTGGGGTTAGATTGGCCACTGGTGCATTTCGCACCAGCCCAATACTAAGCCTGCTGTGTGAAGCAGGCGAACCGTCACTGTACAATCGTCGTAAAATTCTATCTCTGCGATATATGGCTGCACTTAGTGCCAAGCCAAATCATCCCTCGTATGACCCTATTCTACAAAATAGGCATACAGAGATTTATGACAGAAAACCAAGAGCGAATAGGCCTTTTGGTCTGAGGACTTTCGACATTTTGGGCGATATTAATTTTAATATGCCTGAAATGGCAAGTTTCGTTTTGTGTGCTGTTCCACCATGGACGCTACCGCGTCCACTTGTGAACCTCACATTAACTAGGTTTGATAAAGATACTACGTTGCCTATCGAATACCAACATGAGCTACAAAGAACACTGGTCCCTAGGTTCGAGGATACTGTCATTTTTACTGACGGATCAAAATCCGGAACCAGGGTTGGGTGTGCGTTCGTTGTTTTGAATCCACGCCAACAGTTTCAGTACCGTCTGCACTCCATAACGAGTGTGTACACTGCTGAGCTGTACGCTATTTTCAAAGCCCTGTGTTTTGTTTCGTCAGAGCAAAGTCGGTCAAGTGTTATCTTGACGGACTCGCTGAGCGCTCTGAACAGTATCCAAGATCCAGATCCAGTGCATCCTCTTGTACTAAAGATCCGGTTGCTACTCCACAATCTGAATGCTCAGAATGTGAGGGTAGAGCTGTTTTGGATACCGGGACATGTTGGTATTAAAGGCAACGAAGCGGCAGATGCAGCTGCAAAAGCCGCCTCTCACAGACCTATGATTGATGTGAGTTTCGTTTTTCCAGATGACGCAAAGAGTCATCTGACACATCTGGTTTTAGACATGTGGCAACATGAGTGGAGCCGCACACAGAACGTTAAGTTACGACAGATTAAGGGAGACGTTAAACCATGGGGTTCTTCCTGCAGGATTAACCGCAGGGAGGAAACCGCCATCACACGCCTTCGTATAGGTCACTGTTGGTGGACCCATGGACACCTCCTTCGAGGTGAAGAGTCCCCTGTCTGTGAGACGTGTAACACAGATTTGTCTGTGTTACACATTTTAACCGAATGTGTACAGTTCGAGGATGTCAGGGAGAGGTTAGGCCTGTGCTATGACCTGTCAGTTGCCTTAGGTGACGACAGAGTACTCATGGACAGGCTGATACTCTTCCTGAGAGAATCGAACTTACTGTTTTATGTGTGAAGTCTTGCACCTTATTTTAATGTGTTTCTATTTATTGACTGTGATATTCGATGGTAATTGGCCCCTTTACAGCCTCTTACCATCACCCTGAGTCTGTTCAAATTTTCGAACAGACTTTTTATATTATTTATTTGTGTTTGTCAGTGCAAGATTTCTTTTATTGAGTATGCGTATTTTTAATGATTTTATTTATTTATTTATTTATTGTCTAAATTTTTGTTTTTAATATATAGTCTAGTCATTTAGATGGGCTGCGTTAGGCGCAAATAGCCTTTGTTGCTGTGCGCCAAAAAATTTCAACTAACTAACTAACTAATCAAATTTGGTCAATAAATTTGCCTCAATAAATTTAACTTCTGGTTCATAGCCTATTCTTAGTAACTTTAGCTGCCTGGCGGTTGCCTTGCCTAATATCGGTACAGCTGGTCCCTTAATTACTAAAAATTCTATGTTACGAACACTTACATCGGTTCTTGCTATTAATATTTGTATAATAAATTTCTCTGATATACATCTTATTCTTATTGTTCTTTGCATTTTTCCCATTGTTGTTCATCGATGACATTACAGTTGGCTCCAGAGTCTACTAGCATTTTGATCTGTACGCCGCCTACTTCTAAATTTTGCAAGTCTTCCTTGTATTGCTCCAGGTTTCTTGCTTCTGCTATTGTGAATGCAAAATCTGAGTATTTACTGTTTCCCGTATCTTCATCTACGAAGAACGTATTCTTTATTTTCTAGCTTTGTGCGACAAACTGTTTCGAAATGCCCTATTGCTCCACATCGTTTACATTTTTTCCCTCTTGCTGGACACACTTCATCTTAAGCGATATGCCCCATCTGACCGCATCTAAAACGACCTGCATTATTTCTCGTTTTTGGCTTTGGCTTACCTTCCCTCTTCTTATCTTCTCTATCATTCCTCTTTTTATATACTTAATTTGCTTCAAAATTGTCTTTCTTCCTTTCTTCTTTCTTACCGCAGGAGCTCATGTTTGCATATTGAAATTCTACCGCTTCGTATGCTTTAGCTAAATTTCGCACATCGGTTAATGTAAGTTTGCTGCTTTCCAGAAATTTACTTTTTAGTTTATCCGATTTACATAGGTCCACCACCTGGTCCCTAATATGTTCGTCTTCTGCGATACCAAATTCGCAATTTTTCGCTTGTATTCTTAACCATGTAATAAATTGTTCTTTGTCTCGTCTTCTTGCATCATCCTTCTAATTACATGCCTTTCATAGGGTATATTAATATTTGCCGCAAAATGGCTGTCTAACGCCTTACACGCTGCCTCATAAACATTTTCGTTATCTCCAGCTTGCTGTTCCAGCGTTTCATACACATCTTGGACTTGCATCCCTGTCGTGTGAAGAAGGAGTGCCTTTTTCTGTCTATTGTCCGTAATTCCTTTACCTTCCACATATAAATTAAATGCCCGACGCCATCTTCGCCATTTTTCCAATAGATTGCCCGCTTCGCCTTCTACTATAAATTAATTCAGCCCCCTTGTTTCTATTTCCTTTGCCATTTTTTTGTCGTTTCAACTGACACGTTTTCTTTTATTTTTTTTATTCTCGTCGCCAATTTTGTAGTACGCACCGACTTATAGGAATAAATAAATTCAACGTACACATAATCTACATGTTAACTTTATTCGCATGTCACACTGAATGTCCTTGGCAGACAGTGTTGCCACACATATATTAATTTACTACAGTTGCGAACTGGCAAGAACTAAAGTCCAAATTAGTGCAAGAATTTGGTCGTAAATTAACAACTGCTAACTTGCACCGTTTTTTGCAAAATAGAAAGAAGATGAGTCGTATCAAGAGTATGCATACAAAATGAAGGAAATTGCAAATAATGGAACAATCGAAGTTGAATCTACAATAGAATATACTATCGATGGAATTCCAGATGAAAATTCAAATAAAATTCTATTATACGGTGCCAAAACTTGGTCTGTATTTCGTGACAAGTTACATGTTTACTCAATAATGAAGTTAAAGAGTAAACCACAAGCATTAAAGTCAAACACACAGTTGCAAAAAATACCACGTTGCTTCAACTGTGGTAAAAAAGGGACATAAATCAGATGTATGTCGTGAGAAAAGTAAAGGACCAAAATGTTTTTCATGTGGAGAGTTTGGACACAAATCAACCTCCTGCAAAAAGCCTTCGAAGGGAAGATCACAGCCAAGAGTGATGTACATAGGTCAATCGCGACCGAACGAAAAAATTATAGAAGTTGAGACAAAACGGGACTTCTTGTCTCGTTAGGAAGGTTCACGTGGATAGCTGTACACAAGAGAAAAACATTAACATTTATTGTATTTATTACATCATAAGATGTACACGGCATTCCTTAGTTATTTCATTGTAAAAAGGGGCGGCAAATTTGTAGTAATTATTTAAACTCTAATACGGGAAATTGAACTGAAGGTTCGTGGCTTATACTCGCTCTTATTGTCGATGTGTGAAGGAATCTTCCTATAAATTCCCGCAGTGGACCGATAGGCAGTGCGAATACAGGTCTTGTAGTTGACTGGATTCGGCAGTGGTGTTATCCTGGACGGACGAGGAATGGAGTGACCTGCTCGCTCGCGTACTATGAAATCGTGGTGTGAGGCAAGATCACGGAGATTTCGTTGTAATGAAGCCGGCCCAGTCCGGATGTCAGTACTGTAGCCGGTCTATATGAGTTTAGTGTCCTTAAGACATGTGCTTTCAATTGTACTCCGAGTATCACCGTTCTCCAACCTCACGTTGATGGCAACAACCAACGACCGGTGCTCAGGGCTCTCGCCCGTCACTCCTGACGTGGGGTAACGTTGTGAGTGCTACCCCCATATACAGAATCTCGTAACGGCACCAGATAACTGCTTCCTGACCGAAATCAAGATGGAGCAGTCCAAAGGTGTGACCGCCTGCCCAAACCGACTCTCGCCGGCGACGCTGGCTACGTCAAAGTACCCCAGAAACACGAACTCCATAGAGCGCGTGACTCTAGAACACCTCCGCCACCGGAAACTACATCTGATTTAGCCGACCCCATCTGTCGTAAAACACAACCTATCTCGTGACTGCACCAGATAACTGCTTCCTGACCGAAATCAAGATGGAGCAGTCCAAAGGTGTGACCGCCTGCCCAAACCAGCTCACGCTGGCTACGTCAAAACACCCAAGGAACACGGACTCCGAGGAGCGCGTATTCAGAGAAGTGTCTCAGTCACCGGACGGAGGTATATTACGACATCTGAGCCCTAGAAACGTAGAGCATACGATTCGCCTCGTGATGGTACCAGATAACTGCTTCCTAGCCGGAGCTAAGACTGAGCAATCCAAAGGTATGACCGCCTGCCCAAACCGACTCTCGCCGGCGACGCTGGCTACGTCAAAACACCCAAGGAACACGGACTCCGAGGAGCGCGTATTCAGAGAAGTTTCTCCATCACCGGGTTAGCGTATACCTTACCTTCTAAACGGCGTCCTCTTCTTCTGTAATCCCGTGGAATGAAGCCCTTACGACTGGCCTCTCGTTGTAGTCCGCTAGTCTGGTTGTTAGACGGCACCGGCCCGCTGTAACCGCTGTTGCACTGCGCTGCCAGCCCACGGGGTCGGTGTCAGAGCTTACTTTGGAATTTCTCTGCAGTTACTTGTTAAAAGACTCGTTGACGACTGATCTCGTGGCCCTTAATTCCATTTCTTTTATATCAAACAGCTGATGGGTGCGGAGTGCACTGAAGCTAGCTAGCTCACAGGTCATTAGCACTTGGCGTCTGGAATGTTGTTTAGATGTTTTTTCAGATGTCCCACTTGAAACTAACATATGTCAGGGATGGCGCCTTCCAGTGGCGTAGCTGACAGACTACGGTTTACCGTTCTGTCACAAGGTATCTGGGATTACTTTCACTGCATTAATAGATACAGGTAGCGAAGTAAATTTAATAAAATTAAATAATTTCTTGAAAATGGGATTAGGAGTACTTTCTGCAAAATCTACAGAATTGAAAGGGCTTGGTTTGAGTAAAACTAAAACGTTAGGCTGTTTTACCACAACCGGAGAAGTAGATGAAGTTAAAGCGAAAGCAGAATTCCAAGTTGTACCTGATTATGTGATGGACGAACAAGTCATCTTAGGTAATGATGTTTTAAAACATTTTATACTAACAATAGATGAACATGGCATTAAGCTGAAAAAAAAAAGGAACACGCAGAAAAGTTTCCAGAAAGATAACCAGGACGCAGATAACCAAAATGAAAATAATCTAAAAGAAGAAAATGAAGAAGAAGATTACCAAAAAGAAAATCAAGAAGATAATCAAAAAGATGATCCAGAAGAAAATAACCAAGAAGAAAATCAAGAAGACGATCAAGAAGAAGATAATCAAGAAGAAAATGAAGAAGAAGATTACCAAGAAGAAAATCAAGAAGATGATCCAGAAGAAAATAAACAAGAAGAAAATCAAGAAGACGATCAAGAAGAAGGTATTGACGAAGAAAATGATCAAGAAGAAGATGATGAAGAAGCAATTATAGAAGATGATCAAGAAGACGGTAATCATGAAGAAAATGACCAAGAAGATATACAAGAAGGTAATCATGAAGATAATCAAGAAGATAACCAAGATAAAGAAAAAAAGTTCATAGCGAAAGAATTGAAACAAATAATGATGCTTAATGTTCACGAAGAAGAAAAAAAATCTCTAAATGTGCCGTATGAAGTCAAAGAATTAATCGAGAATTACAACTCTACGCCGTCAAAATTTAGCCAAATCGAGATGAAGATCATTTTGACAGATGAGTCACCAATCAATCAGAGACCTAGACGATTGTCGTTCCAGGAAACATCTGAAATAAACCAAGAAGTAAAGCGTCTACTTACAGAAGGTGTAATTATACCGAGCAACTCAGAATTTGCTAGTCCTGTGGTGCCGGTAAGACGTAAAAATGGCAAACTTTGAAATTGTGTCGATTATAGAAGAATAAATCAAAAGACTCTGCCAGATCGTTATCCACTGCCGATAATTGAAGACCAATTAGACCGGTTAAGAGATGCTAATATGTTTACAACATTAGATCTCAAAAATGGGTTTCACCACATAAACTTTCATCCATGCAGTAGAAAATAAACGTCATTCGTGACTCAAGATGGACAATACGAATACATAAAAACACCATTTGGATTGAAAAATGGCCCTGCGGTGTTTCAACGATTTATCAACCAAATATTTAAAGATTTAGTCGGAGATAAAATACTCATGATTTATATTGATGATCTGATAATTACAGCCAAAAGCAAAGACGAAGCTTTGAAAAACTTGAAAATAGTCTTGGATAGAGCATCTGAGTATGGATTAGAATTAACCTGGGAAAAGAGTAAATTTCTACAAAATGAAATAGATTATTTGGGACACGACGTCTCGAGAAATGAAATTAGACCAAGTCCAACAAAGACAAAAGATGTGAAGAATTTTCCAAAACCGAACTCGAAAAAGTCTACAAAGCTTTTTAGGATTAACAGGATATTTTAGAAAGTTTATCCAAAATTACGCCAAAATCGCAAGACCTCTGAGTGAGCTGTTAAAAAAGAACAAGGATTTTAGGTTCGATCAGGAACAAGAAGAAGCATTCAACCAATTAAAAGCAAGATTAGCTGACGCACCAGTACTGAAAATATTTAATCCTCACAGCAAAACCGAACTACATACAGACGCTAGTCAAATGGGCTATGGAGCAGTGTTGCTGCAACGAGATCCTGATGATAACTTTATGCATCCAGTGTTACGGCCTATTCTAGCTGACACGCACCGCTTAAAAAACTAACTTAAACGCTAACCTACCTTACGTACAGGAAACTTATTCTATTCTCATTAAAGGATACAGTATTGTGTATTTTTGCGAAATCAACTGACTAGGGTCCTGACAACCCACTTAGAGGACAACAATTATGATAACGAGCACAACATCTAACATCCGAACGCAAAATACTTTGAAATGGCACTCATTTTTGAGGTTATGTTGTTTTGACACTTAATTAACCTTTGTTTGACATTTTGGAGTATAATAATTCGTGAAAACCTAGAAAATACAACAATTAGCGTGCGGAATGTGTTGGAAGGGTACACTTGCCTTGTTTTCAAAAACAAGAATTTATAATCCACATAGTAAACAGATTCCTGAGAATATTTAGTCGCAGCGATACGGCGAAGTAAATACTTATGACTACCTTCATGAAATTGCGCGAGCGATCGACACGAAGGACGGGTAAGGAGAACTGTTATAAAACACCTCGGGAAAGAGTGTCCGGTCTCTTGAAACTCCGAACATTGTGTTTGATAGTATATCTGATCAGAAAGAAAAAATTTAGCGCCATGTGCAGTGAAATTTCCATGAATAGCCTATGAAGAATTGAAGGCATCCACGGATTCGTTTATACGGAGACTGCTTGGGGTTAAATTTGTTTTCGTAAGGAAAACACGGAGATGTCCGGATGAAACTTTTTATTGTTCTGATCAAATGTTTGGAGTTTAAAACCATCTAAGCCACCGACCACGAAGTAATGTACCACTTTCTTTTATTTCCGCACGCTGTTTGTATGGTCTTCAGTTTCACTAATAGTATTTTCTTAACTGTTATTCATACAGTGGCGGCACTATACGGGCCGAAAATTGAGAAGATCTACCTGTTTGAGATTTTATATCGGCTGGAAGGATAATTTCCGAAGATATCCGCGTTTTAAACCGGTCGCAAAGGAATAAGCATCTTGTAGCGAGGCCGTGAGCACCGCATCGTACGTCCAGAGGGTATCTTCTACTTATTGTAACTAGCTGTGGACACAGGGAGATTGTGTATTGTCTGCAACTCAGATGAGTACTTTATATTGGGTACACGCTTATAATTTTGGTCATTCTTATAAATGTGTGTGTATTGAACAAGTATTTTGAGTTGAGTGAGCACATGGTGCCACCCCTAATTGTGAAGTATGATATTTTCTACGTCCTAAGGCCCTAAGCTACAATAAGTCGGGCGCACTGAATCGTGTTGGGGCGCGTACTTAGTCAGATCAGTCTCGCTCAGGGTTGAATTAGTTTGTTCAAGTTTAAATTCAGTCTGTCTGTAAGTCAACATTTTTTCCCCCTTGAAAACACGAGGTTGTGAACCAGCTCTCCAACACGCAGGTTAACCCCTTACTTTGAATACTCACTGGCCGAGTATTTGTGTGACTTGCTGTTCACGTTATCAAGGGTCGGGTTTGTAATAATAATTGGGAGGGAAATTAACGTTAAACTCAATCGGGCGAAAACTCCGCCACAAGCATTGTTTTTTTTTTTATTTTCCTTAGCCAGTCCATTTCTTTTTCGCGATACATTTTTTTTTTCTAATTATTATTATTTCCGTAGAATCAAGTGGGTGGGGTGGTCCGTCAACTTTTTTTTTGCATTCTCGTTGGATAATTTTTTTTGGTGGCGTACCACGGGTTTTAAAGGGGCTATAAGGGGGATATATAGAGTCAGTCTATTGACATCGATGGGTTTCTTTTTTACCACCGCGACTTCGATGCCAATAGACTGACTGGGATTTCACTAGCGTTAAGGCGAGAGAAAGTATTTGTAAAAAATTTCTATCGGGTTTCGCTAGGCGCTTGCCTCAGATTCTAAACTTCTTCTAGACTTTTCCGAACAGTATCACCACATGATACTGTTACCACTTCAACGTAGATAGTCACTGTGGTATAATTTCCGTGCAGAAGTTCACGCAGCCCTAGGGCAGTTGTAACGAAAGTAATCCAATCACACGTTACTGGGTAGTTATACCACAAAAAAGAGTTAATTTAATTTGTCTTGTAAGTTTAAATTGTAGCAATTACCGGTTAAGTATTCAGTTGTATCATTTTCCTTTGGCCGTTCGTACTTAACTTTCAGTAATTTTGATTTAGATTAAACATATTTTTTTTTGGTTTGATATTAGATATTTTCGAGTATTAAATTTTGTCCTACTCCGAACTTAAAAAGGGAATATTTAACTAGTAATTCATCTTGTAGTTATTAAATTGTTTTGGTAAAGTTAAAATAATTTGAATCCTAAGTAAAGTTTGACTTTTGCTTGGATACAGACTGTTGATAAGTCTGATACATTGTTAAGCATTTTGATTTTTGGTGTTTAGAATTACATTATGATTGTTCCTATTGAGCATTTTTCTTTGTGAATAATTTAGTTATTTTGACTGTTAATAAATTTTGTTATTGAGAACATTGGTGTTTCTATTACGAGAACTATATTCCTTTCCCCTGGGGTTTTATTTTTCTTCCAGAATTTAGGGCAATAGAAGCGAGGTGACTGGCGCCGTATAAAAATTAGGCCGCACTTAGGTATTGGTAATTACAGGACCACCCTGCATAGTCACATCTACCTCTAGACTGGGCGGGCGGCCTTCTACTTTGCCCTGGACAGCTGATAGTCGCTGGAGTCACTTCACAGTGGTTACGGAATTCATATTTTCCCCATTTAGGTTTTTAGCGACCGATCAGGGAGCTAAACGGACGCTGGCGCATGCCAACTATATAACGCTGGAGTCTGGCCGCAATATACGTTATACCAGTAAGTTATCTAAGTAGAAAAACTACCGAAGCTGAAAGCAAGAAACACAGTTATGAGCTAGAAGTCTTAGCGATAATACGAGCGCTTGAGAAATATAGGCTTTATTTGCTAGGTATAGTTTACCATCGTAACAGACTGCAATGCTTTTAAGATGACAATGGAGAAGAAAGATGTTGCTGTTAAAATTTGGAGATGGGCTGCTATGCTAGAAGACTACAGGTACAAGATAGAACATAGAAGTAACAAGCAAATGAAACACTGTGACGCCCTGAGTAGGTATCCAGTTATGATCATAAAAGAAGAAGGAATAGTACTGTGGTAGACCGATATTAATAATGCACAAATACCCTTACTTCATCCATGCTTTCTTCTATTTTTTTTCCTTTTTCGTTTTTGCTTTTTCTTGAAGCATCTGACACTTTTCCTCTTAATTTCCTTATTAATCGACACGTCGCCAATTGTGGTGGACCGATATTAATAATGCACAAATACCCAGAATATATCTTAAATTTATTAAACTACCTTTTATTATATATGACAAGTAACAACACAGTTGTTACTATGACATTTTGAATACATCACAAGTACATAGGATAAAACGAGCACAAGAAGATGATGCTGAAGTCAGAAAAATATTAATTGAAATTGACAAAGAAATTAATTATGAAAATAAAGTTTACGAAAAGATTAATGGAATAATCTACAGACTATTATAAGGCCAAGAATTATTATACGTACCGAATCAACTGTTCAACGAAGTTATCATAAAAATTCATCAAATGGGGCACTTCGCTGTAAAGAAGACTAAAGAAATGTTTTTGAAAGATTACTGGGCTCCTAAATTAGATGGAAAAATTGAAGAGGTAATTGCTAATTGCGTGCCATGCATTTTAGTTTCAGCTAAAGCTGGGAAAAAAGAAGGATTTCTGAATCCCATTAACAAAGATGGCGGACCACTGCATACGTTGCATGTCGACCACTTCCGGTTAGCAAAAAGAATTATCAATATCTGTATGTGCTTATTGATAGCTACACAAAGTTCGTGTGGATCTTTCCGACAAAGAGTACTACAACAAAGGAGACCCTGGAAAAGATGTATATTCATCAAAAAACATTTGGAAATCCTCGTCGCTTAGTCTCTGACCGAGGAACCGCTTTCACTAGTGCAGAATTTTAAAGTTATTGTAGAAATGAAGGCATTGACCACATTCTTATTACAACCGGAGTCCCAAGGGGAAACGGTCCATCGTGTAATAAAATCTGTTCTAGCTAAACTGTCATTAAATGAACCTACCAAGTGGTTTAAGTACAACCATTAAAACGTTATATAAATTCTAGCTACCAGCGAAGTATAAAGACAACACCTTTCGAATTAATGATAGGGACTAGAATGAGAAACAAAGAAGACTTAAAAATGAAAGAACTGATAGAAGAAGAAGATAGACTGGAGTTTATGTCAAGGCGAGATGATTTAAGAAAAGAAGCTAAACGACAAATTTTAGCTGTCCAAGACGAGAATATGAAGACATATAATAAGAAGAGAAAAAGAGCTCTCTATTATAAAGAAAATGATTTAGTAGCGATCACACGTACTCAGTTTGCTGTACAATCGAAACTGAAACCACCCTTCTTAGGACCATACAAGGTAGTGAAGAAGAAACCTAAAGATCGCTATGATGTTGAGAGAGTAGGCTTAGGCGAGCCACCTCTAAAAACCATCACTTCTGCTGACAACATGAAGCCTTGGTGCGTATACCTTTCAGATGAAGACGAATCTAGTTCTTTTTCAGATAACAACATCGAGGACGATGCTGCTGTCAGACATGGCCGAGTTGTAGGATATAATACTGGTACCTCCGCCACTGGAGAGTGGCCGAGAATAGTAACGCGTGCGCAGAGAAGGAAGCAACAGGGAGAGAGTCAGAATGGTTGTAATTGAGTTGACGTAGATATCTTGATGTTTTTTTGTGTAATTAAATAATATGTGTAATTTCTATTATAAATATAGCCTAGTTCTTAAAATTCAAGTGTTACGCTTTATTTAACATTCTGTATATCCCACAGGTATATATTATTTTACTACCGTGTACTGCCGGTTACATATCGCGAAATTTATCAACGATTTTCGGCCAAACGAATCACTTGCGAACTTTTTTCAGCACGCCATTGGATTCAGCGATACTTTCTGTATAGGTATGCCTAATTTCATAGTTTCAGGATGTCTTATTCAAATAGAATAATTTTTCAGAATAGAATTATATATTATTTTACTACTGCGTACTGCCTGTTACATATCGCGAAATTTATCAACGAGTTTCGGCCAAACGAATCACTTCCGAACTTTTTTCATCACGCCATTGGATTCAAGATGTCTTATACAAATAGAATAATTTTTCAGAATAGAGGTATATACTATTTTACTACCGTGTACTGCCGGTTACATATCGCGAAATTTATCAACGATTTTCGGCCAAACGAATCACTTGAGAACTTTCTTCAGCACGCCATTGGATTCAAGATGTCCTAATCAAATAGAATAATTTTTCAGAATAGAGGTATATATTATTTTACTACTGTGTACTGCCGGTTACATATCGCGAAATTTATCAACGATTTTCGGCCAAACGAATCACTTGCGAACTTTTTTTTGGCACGCCATTGGATTCAGTGATACTTTCTGTATAGGTATGCCTAATTTCATAGTTTCAGGATGTCTTAATCAAATAGAATAATTTTTCAGAATAAAGGTATATATTATTTTACTACTGTGTACTGCCGGTTACATATCGCGAAACTTATCAACGATTTTCGGCCAAACGAATCACTTGTGAACTTTTTTTAGCACGTCATTGGATTCAGCGATACTTTCTGTATAGGTATGCCTAATTTCATAGTTTCAGGATGTCTAAATCAAATAGAATAATTTTTCAGAATAGAGGTATATACTATTTTACTACCGTGTACTGCCGGTTACTTATCGCGAAATTTATTAATGATTTCGGCCAAACGAATCACTTCCGAACTTTTTTCAGCACGCCATTGGATTCAGCATGTCTTATTCAAATAGAATAATTTTTCAGAATAGAGGTATATATTATTGTACTACCGTGTACTGCCGGTTACATATCGCGAAATTTATCAACGATTTTCGGCCAAACGAATCACTTCCGAACTTTTTTCAACACGCCATTGGAATCAGGATGTCTTATTCAAATAGAATAATTTTTCAGAATAGAGGTATATATTATTTTACTACCGTGTACTGCCGGTTACATATCGCGAAATGTATCAACGATTTTCGGCCAAACGAATCACTTCCGAACTTTTTTCAGCACGCCATTGGATTTAAGATGTCTTATACAAATAGAATAATTTTTCAGTATAGAGGTATATATTATTTTACTACTGTGTTCTGCCGGTTACATATCGCGAAATTTATCTACGATTTTCGGCCAAACGAATACTTGCGAATTTGGATTCATCGATACCTTCTGTATAGGTATGCCTAATTTTATAGTTTCAGGATGTCTTATTCAAATAAAATAATTTTTCAGATTAGATAGGGTGACCAGATTTCAGTGAAAGGAAATCGGAAAAAAAAGAAGGTCCTCATTTCCCAGATCCAGGAGAAGAGCAAAAAAAGGTCCTCACTTCCCACATTGACTAGTTGTAATAATTCTTTTCTTACAAATGCATAATTATGTAAAAAGCGGGACAATCGACCATCCCGAAAACATTTTTCGGGACACCAGGACAATGTACATTAAACCGGGGCGGATGGTCACCCTAACATTAATCAACCGTCAGTTTCAAGAATAGTTATATATTTTAAAAAGGAACGTTATAACAAACACAGAAAATATGAAAGGTTGTATAATTTATCCTGAATCTATGTTGATTCGTTCCTTTAGAGGTTGATTGGAGCAATATACTGAATTACATTTTTATACATGCGTACGCCTGACTTTTGTAAGTAAAAGCCAAGTTCGTTATCTCATCGAATCTAAGGGATACGGAAAAAATTGTGAAAAAACATTTTATACCTTTTCACCTCTTAGGGGTTGAATTTCGAAAAATCCCTTTTAAGTGGATGCTTACGTCATGGAAGAAATATACTTCCCGAATTTCATTTATCTGTTAAGGGGTAAATACCAATTTACACCTTTAGAGGCGAAATATAAAAAAAATTAATACAATTTCTAATGATTTCAAAAAGAAAGTTATATGCTATAAAGCAATGTTGTAACACATTTCTATATGTAATTTTATCCTCAGTTTCTTAGAGAATAAATCTGCATAATATTGTTCATATCGATCAAAGCATATAGGAGTGTCTAGATTGTCTTGTTTATGCCTACGAAACCCTAGACAATTCTATATGTTATTTTATTAAATTCAGGTAAATTAAATACCAGCCGCTGAAAAATACCAGAATGTTTTTAGTCAAGTTATAGCTGATGACACTTCGGTAAGCTTCGGAATATTTCGTTACATTTCTAGATCTCGCTTCAAATTTGCCTTGACGTCATAGCAGGCACCCAGTCACCAGGGATACACATTTGCTTATTATAGTCTTTAAACTACATTCACAATAAACGTGAGATGACGTCACACTTGGTTTATTTAAGTACCAACGTTATGATATGTTTTAATCAACATCAATCCATAACTCAGTTAGTACATTTATTTATTTTATGTTGGTCATTTTATACAATGTTGTCGGTTTTAAATTGGATAGTTCAATCGTTATTTTGACGTCAGGTTGACGTTTAGTGAGAAATTAAGTGAGGTTATATTTTATACTTTTTAAATATATTTGTAATTTAAAAGTAAAAATGCCCAAAGCTCTTAGTAGCCGTGCTCAAAGGATGGTTTTGTCTCTTATTAACTATTTTGAAAGAGAGCGAGACAATGGTGGACCTTTAATGGATGTGAAATGTGTCAGAGATGTGAGTAAATATAAAATTTAGTTTATATCTATGGTCTTTTCACTTGAATATATTTCTACAAATAATTGTTAATTAACTTTTTAGAGTTGCAGCTGCTTTATATGTCAGTATTTCTAAAGTAAATAAGATGGTATTACAACAAGCGAGAAATGAAACTGTCAGTAGCCCGAAAAAGAATCGAACACATACTAAATCTGTTGTAGAATTAGACAATTTTACAACAGTTGGGATACGTAATGTAATTTATGAGATGTACCGTAATAGTAAGGATACAACATCTCTACGTGAGGCCTCTTAATAAATTAATTTGATTTTAGGGGAGCATGTTACTGTCGACACTATTAATATAAAATTACATGAAAGGAGACTGTATGATGGTGGAAAGACTTCCCTTTGGAAGATTTTAAGAAATATAGGTTTTAAATATAAAAAGGACGATCCAAGACGTGGTCTAATGGAACCTTCCCAAATCGTTCAATCAATATCAAATTTTAGCTTGATTGTAGCAACAGTTTTCGAGATATTGGTAGAGTTAAATTTTAAAAATTGCAATGGTACCTTAGTAAACTACCATTTCTAACAGAGCGATTGAAACCAAAATTTAAGTGTTTTTTAAAACTCATAAAAGAGTTGTAGATATCAAATTTTAGCATGATTGTAGCAATGGTTTTTGAGATATTGGTAGAATAAATTTTTAAAAATTGCAATGGTACCTTAGTAAACTACCATTTCTAACAGAGCGTTTGAGTCCAAAATTTAAGGGTTTTTTAAAACTCATAAAAGAGTATTAGATATCATATTTTAGCTTGATCGTAGCAATAGTTTTCGAGATATTGGTAGAGTTAATTTTTTAAAACTGCAATGGTACCTTAGTAAACTACCATTTCTTACAGAGCGATTTAGACCAAACTTTAAGGGTTTTTAAAACTCATAAAAGAGTAATAGATATCAAATATGATGGGTGATATTTCTATTACGTACTTTTATCTGTATATTGTGTTTGTATATTTTAAAAGGTTTTATAATTTGTAATGTAAGTGAACAAAAACAATATTTAATTTTGTATCTTGGTCGATACACTAATATTATATATGATTAATAAAATATATTCTATTTACATTTGTTACGTTCTTTTTTTTTTTTGTAATTTTAACCTACAGGTCTGTTACGTAGAACGGTTTATTATCATCGAAAAATAATTTTAGCATACTCATGAAATTTACACTTGCAGCTAGTGGCAATAAACTGTTCGACTGGAAATAATATTTGAATATTCATTATTCGAAACAAAATTGTATCTAACATCTGAAATTCAAAAATTTCTATCCGAATAATAAAAAATTTGACTCTTTATCATTGCTTTCCGATATCATTTAGTGAGTGTAGAAAGCAAGCTCGGAGCGTTCGAGAAAAGGTCTAAACGCGTTTATTTGAGCGGTCTGGAGTTAAAAAGTGTGACTCATAACACTCCGCGTTTGCTTCCCGAACCCGCTGTGTCAATATGACACCAGGCGAAAAAATTGTATTAAATGAACACGACACATTTCTAAAAACAAATATTTCTGATGATTCTTATACACTGAAATTTATTTATTTTTTTTAAAATACTACATTACACACTTAATATAATATAAACCATAAATTTCGCGACAAATCGGTTAGAAAGAACTGCTGTGCATCATAATTTACATTAATTCTTTTCCTCCATAGGAAATATTGGTTTTCAATATATTTTTACAAGTTGTTCTATATAACCTAACTTTTTTTTGACACTTTACGAATTGGCAACAAGGTGAGTTTTTCAACTGTGACGTCATTTCAGAGTTACGGTAAATGGAGTTTAGCAACACTGCGTTTCTAGGCAATTTTGTGTTTTACATCGAATTTTAGTTTTAAGACTTTTATGCAACCAGACATTAGGAAAATATTATAGTGCTTTGTTCAAGTCAAATTTAAGTGCTTAAGTCTTTGTCAATTTTATCATAAAATATTGTCATGACCAATAAATTATTCGACAATTAAATACCGGGGACTTTCTGACAAGTTATGAAACAAAAGGAAATTACTAACAATTAGGTATATTGCCCAAGTTCTATGGTAACTATTAACAGAGGATTCACTGTGTGACTATAAAGCCTCGTTTATAATAAATACATAACATAACTATAGGATAAAAAAACATCTCATTGTTCTGTTTATTACAAACAAATGTTCAAAGTAGAAGGCGCGCACCCGGGGATGTGCTCACGGGTATGCCGTCCCCCCAAGAGCTAAAAAAAAACACGTGGTTTTAGTGTTTTTCAGGAATACACTTGAATTCTATACCTCACTAGCTTTTTGTTAGTTATCACTTGCATTTTAGAAGCGTGGACCTGTTTTTAAGGTTTTGTAGGTATGACCAAAAAACCCTTATACCGTCATTTTGTCGTCTGTCTGTCTGTCTGTCTGTCTGTCTGTCTGTCTATCTGTCTGTCTGTCTGTCTGTCTGTTCGGTAAAAATCGTAGCTAAACGGCTAGACCTAGAGAGTTGAAATTTGGCATGCTTATACAACTCTTTGACCCGCACAGAGGAAAAATATTAAAACATCCAAAAAACATATCCCCCTAAAAATATAAACAAATATATGCTCATCGAAAATCAAAAAAATATTTTTTACAATTCTGTGTAGGGTACCTATCAAATGAAAGCCCTTGGTACGTGGATTAACGATCAAAATTTTATTTTTGAAAAATAAATTATTTTGACGCGATTTTTGCCAAAATTGTACAAAAAAAATTCTGTCCCACACCCTGTAGCCCAGATGGTTTAAACTAAAAATCTGAAAAAAAATCTAAGTAATGTATATTGGTGTGAACCGGAATAGTACAACAGGAATTTTTGATCAGATTATGTTTTCGGAAAATAACGCATTTTTTGTGTTTTTAACTACAATATGTAAAATATTTAATCCGCTGTTTAAGACGGTGAACGACGAAACATCTTTAGTCCAGTGGTAAGGTTATCGCCTAGTATTGCAACTTACGAAACGATAACGTTCGAACTACGGTTCGAATCCCGTCAATATTTCTTTTTTCTGTTTTTTTTTTGCATTTTTATTTTGTTTAAATTATTTTGTCAAAATTCTAGTTATATTTTGGCAAATGTTGCATTTAATTTTTAAAAGCGTAAATTTAATAACCAGTGGAAATTGTTTAAATTAAAATTTAATTCTGTTTCAATGTACACGAAATCAGAGGGGCGGAACTTATAACAACCAATGGAAGGCGCTTTTTTTAAAATATTAATGAACCTTTCTATACAAAAAAAAAATACTGCAAATATTTAGAAACCCAAATAATGGTATTAGGCATTCGAATTAAAATTAATAAAAAAATATTTTAACATAAAACTTGTTTTGGCATCCCAAATAACCATCATTCACTTACTAAATACCTGCGAAACCCTGAAATGTGTGAAAATTCACACTTCACATACATTTTTTTGTTATCAGTTGTATTTTGGAAGTGAAGACCTTTTTTTTAGATCATCACTTGTATTTTGGAATTGAGGACCTTTTTTTTAAGGTCAACACTTTAGAAAAAAAAGGACTAAAGAAAGATAAAGGTGTCTAAGAACAATCACTGCGGAAAATTCACCGCGCACAAATCAAGGCACACAGTTCACCGCGGGAAAGATTAATCGCCATTATTTGAAAGTGTTTATTAATTAAAATAATTTAATAGAAATAATAACCAAGTATTAAAAGGAAATAACTGAAAAGTTCTGTAGTATGAAAAAATATTTAACAATACAAAAATAAATCAGTAATTCATTTCTTTATCAGTATAAAATAAATTGTAATAAATAAATGTGACGAATAAATAATAATAAAAATAAGAAGAATAATAATAATGATGAAATAATTTATTAAAAACAATAGTCAAGTTTATAAATAACTATGTATTATGATACATGAGAATATAATATGTATAACAAAAATAAAATGAAATAATTTAATAATAATCATTATGAGCTCTAACAAAATGAAGGACATTATCTGAATCATACTCATTGACAAGTTTTCTTAATCTTGCCGCAGAGTTTCTATATTTTTTCTTGGGCTTCTATGGTTCTTGCCCACTTATATATTATTTAAATCGCACTTCATTTAGACTTCGTTCTTTTTAGGGTTTTGTAGGGAAGACGTCTTTTTGTCGTCTGTCTGTCTGTTCGGTAAAAATTGTAGCCAAACGGCTAAACTTAGAAAGTTGAAATTTGGCATGTTTATACAACTCTTTGACCCGCACATAGGAAAAATACTAAAATATCTAAAAAACCTATCCCCCTAAAAATATAAACAAATATGTGCTCATCGAAAAAAAAATATATTTTTTGTAAATCCTGAGTAGGGTATCAAATGAAAGCCCTTAGTATGTGGATTAACGATCACTTTTTTTTTTTGCAAAATAAATTATTTAGACGCGATTTTCGTTAAAACTGTGTAAAAAAAATTGTCCCGCACCCTGTAGCCCAGATGGTTTAAACTAAAAATCTGAAAAAATTCTGAGTAATGTACATTGATGTGAACCGGAAAGTACAACAGGAATTTTCGATCAGATTATGTTTTCGGAAAATAACGCATTCTTGTGTGTTTTTTTTTTTTGTTGACTATGTAAATATTTAATATGTTATTTAAGATAATAAACCAGTATGACTTCATGGTGTAGTGGCTAGACATCTCGCTTCCCAAGTTGCAAACTACGGTTCGCTTCCTGTCGCAATTTTATTTTTACTGTTTTTTTTGCATTTTTATTTTGTTTAAATTATTTTGTCAAAATTCTAGTTATATTTTGGCAAATGTTGCATTTAATTTTTAAATGCGTAAATTTAATAACCAGTGGGAAGTGTTGAAATTATAATTTAATTCTATGTTTCAATGTATACGAAATCAGAGGGGCAGAACTTATGACCTAAAACTTAAAACAACCAATGGAAGCCATAGGCGCAATTTTCAAAATCTTAATGAACGTTGCTATATAAAAAAAAAATACTGCACATATTTAGAAACTTAAATAATGGTATTAGGCATTCGAATTAAAATTACAAAAAAATATTTTAACATAAAATTTGTTTTGGCATCCCAAATAATCATCATTCACTTACTAAATACCTGCGAAAACCTGAAATATTTTTAATTTTTTTTTAAATACAATCTATAAATTTCCATACATTTGAATTATAGATGATACTTGTCTTCGAAACCTCTGAACCAACTTTCCACAGAGTTGTTTGGGCAAAGCATCCGAAACGGTTTCATAGAGATTCAACATTTCATATGGAAATAGTGGTTGCCGTCGTAACTCCTTTCTTCTCTGTAGACGTCCAATCCACGTATCTTCAAAGTAGTTGATGACTTCTTGAACTTGTTCTCCCTGAAACTCAATGTGACATGCACGTATCATACCTTTCTCAAAATCAATTGCTATCGATAACGGTCCTAGTAACGGCTCAGAAAATTTCTTTCATTTAGAAGATAAAGTGCTTTTGGCCATCACTTTTCGTCGTGTAATTTCCTGATTCCTACCCTTTTAAAACAATTTTGTCTTCTGAGCAGATCCAATATACATCTATGCTTGTAGTGGCGGAGCTTGGTTTGGTTACGCCTCACCTGCTACCAGTGGCGCAGCCAAGGGGGGCCGACGGGCCTGGGCCCCTCCCAGGACCAGCAGATTACACGTCGCTGCTCGGAGATTTGAAGATAAAATTTGTTAACCACAACCAATGGCGCAGCCAAGGGGGGAGGGGGGTCGACGGGTCTGGGCCCCTCCCAGGACCAGCAGATTACACGGCGCTGCTTGGAGAGTTGAAGATAAAATTTGTTAACCACAACAGTAGTTAATTTTTCAATTACTTCATTGTAAACAATATTGGATTTTTTTTCGTATAAATAAACATTTTATTAGTGTAGTGTTTAGATTGCCTACTCTTGATAAAGTGACATAATTATTGTTCAAGGGAAAATACATCACTTTCCAAATATGCTCCACCGAATTATATGAAGGGGAGCGTTGATACTTTTTCCCCCTGACACATCGACTAATACATTCGCCCAGTCAAATGATAAAACTGTTTTAAACAACTAATTACTCGATTCAGATAAGGGAAAGTGGAAATCTGACTTCGGTATAACCTTCAAAATTTGAAATTTTAAAATGACACCTTAAACGTGAAATAGAGTAGAAATAGTAGAAATATAATAAAAAGAGTAGTTTTCGAGACAATCGCGCTCTTAAAATCGGTTTTTGGTTTTATTTTGTAGAGTTAGTTAGTTAAAATTTCTGGCCCACAGCAACGAAGGCCACCTGCGCCTAACGCAGTCCATTTAAATGACTACACTTCATATTAAAAACAATAAATTAAACAGTCAATAAATAAATAAAACCAATAAAATTACGCATACTCAAGAAAAGAAATCTTGCACAGACAAACACAAATAAATAAGATAAAAAATATAAATATGTATTTATCGAAGAAAAAAGCAAGTGAAAGTTTTTGATACATGTATTAACAATTACATTTTTTTATCAACAAAAAATGGAATTATTATTTGATATAAACATCAATATCCAACAGGACGGATGTCGAACTGATTTGGGTCGCATTATTATTTTACATACAAACCCAGCAAACATTTTTATCCGGACCAGTACTGGTAAAGCACATACTCGCCGGCATTGAAAGTAATGGGCCAGTGCTGGCATTTCGTACTGGGCCAGTACCCCGGTGTCCCGTGGCCCTTAGCTGGTCCATTGATGTATCAGTTGCTGGCCCAGCAACGGTAAAGTGCATTGAAAGTAATGGGCCAGTGCTGGCATTTCGCACTGGGCCAGTGCTGGCATTTCGCATTGGTCCAGTGCTGGCATTTTGCACTGGGCCAGTACCCCGGTGTCCCCGTGGCCGTTAGCTGGCCCATTGATGTATCAGTTGCTGGCCCAGCAACGGTAAAGTGCAAAATAATCGCATTAGTTGCAAGATTTATTTCTGACAGACTAGTGCTTATATTATACCCACTCTCTAGTGTTTCAAATGTAATATATGTGTACTTACCCAGTATTAAAATAAATTAATGGTTAGGTGCAAAATAAATACTCATTTGGCCATTTTCACCATCGTTGAATAAATTTATTTAACAAGTAAAGTTGACAATATCGCATCGGTTTTAAACTATTAATGAAGAAATTAACATTGCTGTCAATAGAATGATGCGATATTGTTAACTTAAGTTGTTAAATAAATTTATTCAACGATGGTAAAACTAGCCGATTGTAAATTGAATTAACAGTTATAATTTATGGATTTATTTATAAATATTAAATAAATATAATTTCAGGAATAACAGGAATTAGTTTATTTAATTTATTAATTTAATGAAGAATTTTAAGAAAATGGTTTTCTGTCATTTCGGTCAAACCAATTTCATCCTAAAGATAAGGGGTGACTAATAATTTTCGCCAATATTCGTCTTGTATTATCTACCACATCTTTTCCCCCTGACTTGAAGATTGCCAACCTAAAGAAATCATACTTGTTAAAATAAATTCAATAAACAAATTTTATAAGCATTAATGCTATAAGCTGTTCACTTTTGTAAGAACAAACTAGATCTGGTTATTTTGGTGATTTTTATAGTGTATTACTGACTTTTAGAAACTTGGTTATATTGTAAAAAAAGCTTTACAGTTTTGGATTAAGTTTGTATTATTTTAGGTTAGTATTATATTTACAAAATATTTAAGATGTCACTATTCAAAATGAAATATGACAAATTATATTTTTTAAATGACATATTTATAATCTTGTATCAGATTTATTAATAATTGAAAATTTTATTACATGAAAAAAACTATGATTGAACTAAACTAAAAATTAAACAATTTAATATGAAATAGTTTGTGTAAACTACGTCCTTAAATCTAACAAAACACACACAAATCACAATAAAAAACTGTATAATGCTCACAATCAATAACTATTCAAATACACATCTTTAAAAACTGTTCACCAACACGTCCCAACTTGTACTCACAGAATATCACTTGTACCGACCCGCGAAGGCCACGCCATTAGGGTGTTTTATGACTAAGAACGGTCAGACTTTTCAAATTATTACATTCAAAAAAAGTTATAAACATAAGCACTGGCCCGCTAGAAATAATCTTGGATTAATACAAATAAGGAATGCTTATAAAATGCTGGTAAAGTACTTCGTATAGGCGGAGTGCGAAATACAAATGTGAAGTACATTATTAATACTGGCGTTGCACTTACTTTTGGTGCCAGCAATGTACCAGCGTAAAAGCAGTTTGCCGGCGTTCGGCCGTTAGTTCAATGTTTGCTGGGAAATGATAAGCAGTGACGGAACTTTAAATATCCCGAAGGGTTTCTTGACATTTTTTTATAGACAGAAAGGCGAAGAGAGTATATTTTACATTTTTAAATTATAAATATTTCAATTTTATTTTATATTTTTTAATTTTTTATTATATTTTTAAATTTTACATTTTTTCCCTAAATAAGCTCAAGTGATTTTGATTACCGCTTTGTAGCGAACCGGTAACTTTTCTTTATAACGTACCATTTATTGTCCACTAGGTAGCGAGCCTGTGGTATAATATTACGTCTAATCTCAAACTGAAGTGAGATTACTGACTAAAGGAGTTCGGGTAGTAGGCGTGAGTGTTATCCAAGGTTCATCATTGCGATATGTGAATTAAATGATATGTATTTGTACTTACCAACCGACAGAACAGGCATCTTGTATTTAAATTTAGATCTAAGCTGTTCACTAAAGTTTAAATGTGAAGGGTTTACACTCGTTAACACGGTTAAAAATTAATGAATTAAATTTATTAACAGTAATATTTACAAAGAAGTTAAGATAATTAAAATGTATTTAAAATAAAAAGATTACACAAACAGAATCAAGTTGTCCACCAGAATGCCGAACCAGTCCCTCTACGAATGCCACTACTTAGTTCTTACTACTAACAAGACCGAATACTATCTGATCTCCTCTTCAGAAAGTCGTGTGTTTTGTAAGGCAATTTAGGGTATTCCGTGGAAAAAGGGAAAAAAGTTGTTCCAGGAACTGTCAAAGTTATTAATAATAACTTTGAACAAATGTATCCTTGAACAATAAACTTTAAAAAATATTTTAAAGTTACGTGTCGTAAACATAAAATTTCTAAAATTTTATTACCTATTTCAATTCTCAAAAAAATATACCCTTTTAAAAATCCCAAGAAATGCCTTTCAAAGGAATTCTCCCGACGGGTGTTTGTGAAAGTTTCTGATGGACTACTCGATTCGTTACAGCTTCAAGGGCCACAAAAAATAATATTGAGGGCCGGATGCGGCCCGCGTGCCCTCTAAATTTGATTCGGCCCTCCCCAAGACAAAATCCTGGCTGCGCCACTGCCTGCTACACTATGACCCCTACAAACACTTTTAGAATTGAGCTTCCAAATCACAGATTCTATTCTGTTCCTGTCAGAGATTTTCTTCTGAATTATAAGTTTGAGGAAATAATATTTGCTATTACGCATTACCTGGTTCAGATATTATTCGCGACTGAAACTACCCAGCAAACATTTTTATACGGGCCAGTACTGGTAAAGCACATACTCCCCGGCATTGAAAGTAATGGGCCAGTGCTGGCATTTCGTACTGGACCAGTACCCCGGTGTCCCGTGGCCCTTAGCTGGCCCATTGATGTATCAGTTGCTGGCCCAGCAAAGGTAAAGTGCATTGAAAGTAATGGGCCAGTGCTGGCATTTCGCACTGGGCCAGTGCTGGCATTTTGCACTGGGCCAGTACCCCGGTGTCCCCGTAGCCGTTAGCTGGCCCATTGATGTATCAGTTGCTGGCCCAGCAACGGTAAAGTGCAAAATAATCGCATTAGTTACAATATTTATTTCTGACGGACCAGTGCTTATATTATACCCACTCTCTAGTGTTTCAAATGTAACATATGTGTACTTACCCAGTATTAAAATAAATTAATGGTTAGGTGCAAAATAAATACTCTTTTGGCCATTTTCACCATCGTTGAATAAATTTATTTAACAAATAAAGTTGACAATATCGCATCGGTTTTAAATTATTAATGAAGAAATTAACATTGCTGTCAATAGAATGATGCGATATTGTTAACTTAAGTTGTTAAATAAATTTATTCAACGATGGTAAAACTGGCCGATTGTAAATTGTATTAACAGTTATAATTTATTGATTTATTTATAAATATTAAATACATATAATTTCAGGAATAACAGGAATTAGTTTATTTAATTTATTAATTTAATGAAGAATTTTAAGAAAATGGTTTTCTGCCATTTGGGCCAAACCAATTGCATCCTAAAGATAAGGGGTGACTAATAATTTTCGCCAATATTCGTCTTGTATTATCTACCACATCTTTCCCCCCTGACTTGAAGAGTGCCAACCTAAAGAAATCATACTTGTTAAAATAAATTCAATAATCAAATTTTATAAGCATTAATGCTATAAGCTGTTCACTTTTGTAAGAACAAACTAGATCTGGTTATTTTGGTGATTTTTATAGTGCATTACTGACTTTTAGAAACTTGGTTATATTGTAAAAAAATCTTTACAGTTTTGGATTAAGTTTGTATTATTTTAGGTTGGTATTATATTTACAAAATATTTAAGATGTCACTATTCAAAATGAAATATGACAAATTATATTTTTTAAATGACATATTTATAATCTAGTAACAGATTTATTAATAATTCAAAATTTTATTACATGAAAAAAATTATGATTGTACTAAACTAAAAATTAAACAATTTAACATGAAATAGTTTGTGTAAACTACGTCCATAAATCTAACAAAACACACACAAATCACAATAAAAAACTAATGTAATGTTCACAAAACAATAACTATTCAAATACACATCTTAACAACAACTCTGTCCACCAACACGTTTCAACTTGTACTGGCCCTCGAGGGGGTACTGGCCGTTAGGGCGTTTTATGACTAAGAACAAACACACTTTTCAAATTATTACATTCAAAAAAAGTTTAGTTTTAAGTAAGAAATATAAAAATGTTTGCTTGGATTAATACAAATAAGGAGTGCTTATAAAATGCTGGTAAAGTACTTCGTATAGGCGGAATGCGAAATACAAATGTGAAGTACATTATTAATACTGGCGTTGCACTTACATTTGGTGCCAGCAGTAAAAGCAGTTCGCCGGCATTCGGCCGTTAGTTAAATGTTTGCTGGGTAACGTTGGCGGCGCTGCGTACAACGGCTGAGGCGGACGAGAAGCGTATATGTCAGAAGTTTTTTCTTAATATTTATCTGTTCAAACAATATTTCGGAAAAAAACACTGTATTTAAGTCACTATATTTTAAAATACTTCTTAATTCACATAAACTGCAGTACAACACGCTACAAATATTATCCAAATATACGCTTCTGTTTAATTTAGCCAGTCACCATCAGATGTCTCACTGTTATTTGCAGTCGCGAATAGTTTTCGTTTTTTGATCTGGTACATTAACTGAGGATTTGTGTTTATCCTATATAAAATTTCAAAATCATTCCTAGTCAGTGGCACAGATATTCCTTCTCAGATTCAAGATTCCCAGTCAAGATATTATGCAGCCCCCCCCCCCCTGCTGCGTCGCTGTTCTTAACATTATCAACTCACGAAATGCGCAAATCTCCTAGAAATCCTAATCATTGTTTAAACTTGATAATTTTCGCTGTTGAAAATATTTATTCTCAAATATGCCCTTTACACCCCTTCTCCTGTATACGCCACTGCGTGACCTAGCTGTATTCACCCCTTTAGTTTTTTTTTTTTTTTTAATCACTAAGTTTTAGTAGTTTCGATTACTCGGTTCCAAATACCCGGTTCTAGGGTCGGGTATTCAAACCCGGGAAAGCCCAGAACTGGTTCTATTTTCGTTTCTGATTCCGATATGGTCGATTTTTGACAGCACTGCTAATTATATACAAGAAACTAAAATTTACATGTTCTAATCAAATTTAACATATCTACGACACTGTTTTTGTCTACAGTTTTATTTCAATAGATTACTTCTATTGTAATACACAGTGGCGCAGCCAAGGGGAGGGGTAAGCCTCCCCCCCCCCCCAGGGCCAGTAGGACGGCACAATTTTTATACAATACTAGAAGATACAAGGCGCTGCTCGAGTTGAAGATAAAATTTATTTACGACAACAGAAGTTAATTTTTAAATTACTTCGCTGTAAACAATATTGGCATTTATTTTTCTTTTCATATAAATAAACATTTTTTTAAGAGTTCCTCTTGATGAAGCGACATAATTATTGTTCAAGTGAGAATACATCACTTTCCAAATATGCTCCAACGAATCGTATGAAGGGGAGCGTTGATCCCCCTGACATATCGACTAAAATATTCGCCCAGTCAAATGATAAAACTGTTTTAAAGAACTAATTACTCGATTCAGATAAGATAACGTGGAAATCTGGCTTCGTTATAACCTTCAGAATGTAATTTTAAAACGACGCCTCAAACGTGAAAAAGAGTAGAAATAGTAGAAATATAATAAAAAGGGTAGTTTTGGAGACAATCGCGCTCTTAAAATCAGCATTTGGTTTTATTTTGTAGATAAATGTGAATATCTATATCTTCTTAGGTATTTTTGAAATTATGGTGTTTTACACACAAAAAGAACTAATATAACTTGTACTGAACAACAATCCACGGAAGGGGCACATGCCCCGACCCTTAAGGTCCAATGAAATGAAAATTTAACAAATTTATCATAATCGTACAGCAAAATAACTTGCATTTTACAATATATAAGCTATATTTTATTTTGATTAGCGTTGAAATTAACAGAAAATGCATATTTACTTACATGTTTGTTTTTAAGTTTTCGTAGATATAATCAAGAAATCCTTATTCCGTCACATGAGTCTGTTCGTTCGGTAGAAATTGTAGCCAAGCGGCTGATTTAGAGAACTGGACGAGATTTCAAAAATATATCCCGCGAAAAATATAAACAAATATGTGTTTATCGAAGAAAAAAGTTTGAGGGTTATCAAATGAAAGTTTTTGATATATGGATTAACATTAAGGGTTATTGTTTTTTTTTTTTTATATAAACTGACTGAATATATTTTACATTTTTAAATATATTTTCCTCTAAATAAGCTCAGGTGTTTTTCATTAACGCCTCAGGGGCCACAAAAAAATTAGGTTGAGGGCCGTATGCGGGCCGCTCAACCGCGTGCCCTCGAAATTTGATTCGGTCCTCACCAAGACAAAATCCTGGCTGCGCCACTGGTAATTCACAATTGTAAACAAAGTCACGTTTGTTTTCAATTGATTTTTTATAATACTGCATTAAACGTTACGAGATAAAACAAAGGGCAGTTTTGCAAAAAGATAATATGTTGGGCAATCATAAGATGCCAATATCAGGCATAGAGCGGTGACCGTACACACGCGACATGAAGTCTATGCATTTTTCTACGCTCGTACGACTACCAAACGTGACATATAGAAATTGGGGATGTTTCAGTGGCAGTGTGTATAAGAAGCAACGTAAGGCTAGGTCTCGCTCTACAACTGCTTTTTCTGACATGATTAAAAATCTTAGGAAAGGCTGCGAACAAATTAGAATGTTAGATATTTCTGTCGGTTGTTAAATATTTAGAAAGAAAAATGACACATTTTTAATCTTTTAGGTGCCACCGTAATTTGTTATTTTTGGCCCCATTTGTTAGTGAGATTTTTATTGTACTCTGTAATGGACGCGACAAAATGGAAATGTACAAAAAAAAGCTCTTGGTGCGTCAAAAATCTGGGAGAACCAATAGAATCACAAAAGTCAAGGTTCGATACCTGGAAACATTTAAGGACACAACCCCAACCCGACACATGGTAGAAGGTGGCAGTGAACATGCACATTCGGGAGTTCGTAACAAAAATAATTGCAGTGACTTGTATAGCTTTTATAATAAATTTCAAGTCCTATTAATTGTATAAATTCATAATTTTACAAAAGTCAGAGATAAGACTTGGTTAAACTGGCACATCTTTCTCTAAAAAAATCCTGACTTAACCTGACTGTACAGTATCGGAAAACAGAGGCCATAAGGGTACAACTATTGAGGCTAATTAGCCGGCCGACACCAATATAAAATATATGTACTATTTTTTTAAATGTTAATCCAAACCTCCGATTTATAATCACAAAAAAGCAACGCATGTGGTCACCCAACTAATACAAAAGGTGCAACATAAAACCTAAATGATATATAGCATATTTATTATGGCAACAAATGTAACTTAATTGTTTTATATAACCTTCAAATATACTAAATGGCTGTATACGCAATTTGGTGTTGAAAAATAGTTTTAAAAATGTTCTATCAGCTTTAATATAAAGTAATTATACATTATATTTATAATTATTATTTTGTGACATCCAGCTCTTATGTTATAAAACTAAATTCTCATATAAAAGTTTTTTAACATTTTTTTAAAATTTGGTGGCATAAATATATCTCTGAAAATCATTTATACAGCATATACTAGATGAAACTGATAATGAATAATTGATTTAAAGGAAAAATATTTGACCTAAGAGTAGTTCAGATCATGATAAACAATTTATTTTTTAGGGTTACGTGCCCTTTTAATTATGTTTTTATTACAAATTAATGATATATCAAATAAAAAAATTAAATTCCTAATTGAAGCATTAGAACAGATATGTTGTTAATATCATTTATAGTTTATTTTTGTTTTATGCATACAAGCATTTTATAATTTCCTAGGCTGTCACCTGAAAATAAATAAAAACTACTGAAGTATGTGGCTATATATGTTTAATATAAGCAAACATTTAACTAACCCTTTTTTTAACCTTTTTTTTTAAGAATTGTGAGAAGGTTTATAACATGCAGTCAGTCAGTATATTACAAAGGTCTCGGGTTCGAGTCCCATTGAAAGAATGGGTGTTTTATAATAATAATAATAATAATAATAATAATAATAATAATAATAATAATAATAATAATGACCACTAGTATCTAGTATGACGCGGCTCAAAAGGTTGATGAAATTTGCTATTAGTGGACGCTTGTCAAGACCTGACAAACCCCAAATATAACTTTATTTTAGGATGCCAAATAACTTCGTAAATAAAACATATTTTATGATTAACGGCCATAGTTGCTATGAACTTAACACCTGAGCCGCAGTAAGGGGGGGGCGACGGCCCTGGGCGCACTAAGGAAAAGGACGCTGACGGACTTGACTAAGGGGCGCCATTGTGAAGGTGAGGATCTTTTTTTTTGCTCATCACTTAGATTTTGAGAGGCAAGAACCTTGAGGGCGCCAAAACACGGTTCTGCCCCTAGCGCAAGTTTTCCTTACTGCGGCTCTGCATAACACTAGTAATAGAGCCTAAATAAGAAATTAAGTTTAATTTATAGTTATTATATAACCCATTTGAAAACAATTATAAAGTCAGTTTATAACTTTTATATGATATTTTTGATGTTATAAAAACTGCAATAGATACAATATAGAAATGTCTTATAAATATTTTATATTTCTTGAAAGAGAATAATTATAAAATAATTTTCAGACTAAGTATGTGGTTCTTGCAATTTATTAGAATACTGTATAAAGAAAAGTAAATCTAAAACTTCAAGAAATGATAAAACAAAGTCAAAATCAACAAGCAAATTTATTTCTCGCTTTTTCATGATCACTAAAAAGCAACATCTCAATGTCAAATAAAGTATTTATTAAACATACGTTAAACATATATTAAACATATCGTCAGATCTAATAAATGCTTTATTTAGAAGGCAAGCAAATACATCGGTGCAATAAAGCGACTCTTTAATAACTTAATCTAATAATTAATTAAACGAAAATGTAATGTTTTATAAATATTACGATCAACTACTTTATATTAACTTATAGCAGCGAAGCCAGTTTTATTAAAATTCATATAAAACTGTAAGCAATAAATTACACAATTATAAAATCAAAACGCTGTATAAATAATAATATTTTATTTTACTATAATATAAATTATAGTAAAGATTATTAATATATGAACTAGTTAATTAACAATTTGATTCTTCTGATGTCTTAATATTTTTGCAGTAGCTTTATAAGGTTATTAATTTTATAATCAAAACGGTCATATTTTTATGAACAATGTAAATACAAAGTGACGTCCATTTTGACTGAATGTATATTTTATTTCGAAAAAAAAAATGTTTTTTTTTTCATTTTTCTTTTATTTTATTTATGTTTTAATATTTTACCGTTACAAACTTTTCCCATTTATTGAAATAATAGAGTTATAATATATTTTTTTCTTTTTCTATAACATTTTTAATTGAGTTTGTTGAGGCTATGCTCTTTTTTGAGAGGTTTAATACTGATTACACCTATCATATAAACCTTAACAGAGTTAATTAGCAAAAAATTAATATTTCTTTGGCGAGTTGTAATTTTTGAATGTTTTACCTTATATTTTCACATTAAATTGGCCATCGCAAGAAAATTTTAGTTCAGTAGTAGCAATAGGATAAATATAAAAATGCATATATATTATGTTTAATTGTAAAAGTGATTTTATACTTCAATAAGATTTTTCATCTAATATATCGCAGTTGCTAAATTGTTTTAACATGCAGCTACAAAAGAGCAAATCTATAAATATAACAGATAAAAAGTTGCCGTTATATAACTAATCAAAAATTTTATAAATGTTTTATTGTTTATTTTATAACTATTTTAAGAACATTTCCAAAGAGTACCATTAGGTTTATAACTGTTCCATATGCAATATTAATATAGCCAAAAGATTTTATAAACCTGCGCCTATTTTGGAAGTTTAAGTGTTTTTTTTATTGCTCGATAGACATTGTTGCTGAATTATAAAGCTCTCAGTTGTATAATATTGTTGTAAAAATGTTTATACAATTTTTATAAAGCATTTTGTGCTAGTTGGGCAATGTTCTATTTTTATCATTAGATATTGTCAAATATATGAAAAAAATTAAATAATATTATAAATGAATTTAAATACAAATTCAACTAAATACAACTCTGTTAATTTACAAATTTAGTTAATTTAAAATTTATCAGATTGTCACGATTTCAGTTCTTCCACATCTTAGGAATAGCTTACTCTGCACTAAACTGGCCAGTGTTTTAATATGTAACACATATCATGAAATTCTTCCACGGATTGGTATTATATTTTTCATATATAAAGAGCTAAAAGATCTTAAGAGGCAGTTAGTAGTAATTAGTAATCAATTAGTTTAACTGTTCTTTCTATCAATATTGGGCCTACAAAGCCGTAGTTATGTAAGTACAGTTTAAAATGATATTTTTGTATTTGCTCCAGACCTGTCTCATAACTTTAATGGAATTTATCACATTATAGAACTCTTACGATTCGTAGTTAATTAATTAATGAGTCACTAGGTTGAACCTTAACCCTACCTAGGGGCCTTATTATAAGTTATCATTATAAGTCCAATATTAGGGACTAATTTAGAAATGTATTTTTATTCTAGTAATTGTTCATTTATAGTTAGTGTATATACAGAGCGATAATTTTAGTAGCTTCAATTTACACTGGAGATTAATGTGTCTGATATGAAATACCAGCAGCAAGATTTTTCCAAAAAATGACCGGTTTAAAAACAAATCTATTCTAAGTGAATATTCAACATCAGTTGATAAAAACGATGTAATGGAAGAGATGGATTTGGAGAAAAATTTGTCTTGTAAGATATTCAAAAACTGTTCAATTTGTAGTTTACATATGTAGTTTAGTTTATGTACAGTTTTACAAATTATACAATATATAATTATAATATTAAAAATACACATTTTATTTTAACGCAAGTTGTGAAGAGTCTGACAAGTTATTTTCCAAATTAAAAATTGTTTTAAATAGACTAAGAAACACTGTCAGTCTGCCCAATTTAGAACATTTTATGCTCAAGAGTGTAGCAATTTTTTATTTTTTTTTATTTTGCAGAAATAACTTCTAATGCAACTGTAAACGAAATAAGAATAAATTACTAGTCAAAAAAATATTTTATCTACAGCCATCAAATAATAAATGCATTATGTGTCCAACTGTAAATAAATAAGGTGTTCGTATTACAATTCTAAAAAAATTGAGGTGAAGTGTGAATTTTCACACATTGCAGGGTTTCGCAGGTATATAATAAGCGAAGGCAGCATGCTGAGTGTGTAGGAGGAATTTTGCTTTGTAGTAATCACGGCAAAATAAACGATACTTTTAAAATAATTTATCGTCTGTTAATATAAGAACTTTAAAAACAAATTTTATGATAAAATATTTTTTTTGTTAATTTTAATTCGAATACCCAATACCATCATTTAGGTTTCTAAATATTATGTGCAGTATTTTTTTTTATATCGCAAGGTTCATTAAGACTTTGAAAATTGCGCCTATAGCTTCCACTGGTTTTTTTAAGTTATATGCTCCGCCCCTCTGTTATAATGAAAATATGATTCCAACAATTTCAACTGGTTATTAAATTTACGCTTTTAAAAATTAAATGCAACATTTGCCAAAATATAACTAGAATTTTGACAAAAAAATTTAAACAAAATAAAAATGAAAAAAAAAACAAAATTGTCTACGCTGCCCGGGAGCGAACCCTAGTTTGCTGCGTAGCAAGCGAGCAAGCTAATCATTAGACCAGGATACTTCTTCTAGTATAGTGTGTTACATAACTATAACTTTTGTACATCGTCAACAAAAAAACACAAAAAATTCGTTATTTTCCGAAAACATAATCTGATAACAAATTCCTGTTGTACTGTTCCGTTTTACATCAATGTACCTTACTTAGAATTTTTTCAGATTTTTATATTATACCACTGGGCTACAGGCTGTGGGACGAAATTTTTTTTGCACAATTTTGGCAAAAATCGCATCAAAATAATTTATTTTGCAAAAATAGAATTTTGATCTTTAATCCACGTACTAAAGGCTTTTATCTGATACCCTACTCAGAATTTAAAAAAAATTTTTTTTTTTTCGATTAGCGCATATTTGTTTATATTTTTAGGGGGATATGTTTAGATATTTTAGTATTTTTTCTATGTCCGGGTCAAAGAGTTGTATAAGCATGCCAAATTTCAACTCTCTAGGTTTAGCCGTTTGGCTACAATTTTTACCGAACAGACAGACAAACGACAAAATGACTGTTAAGGGTTTTTTGGTCATACCTACGAAACCCTAAAAAGGACGCGGATGCGTGCTCACCCCGAAAAATTAATGTTTTTTTACAGTGCAAGTTTTTATTTAATAAGATAATTAGTTAGTGAAAATTTTTGGCGCTCAGCAATGATGGCTATTTGTGTCTCACACAGCTCATCTTTATAACTAGAATATTATTTATAAGTTAGAATACATAAAACAAGAAATAATAGTATTTTAAACATTTCTGTACATTACAATCAGGTTAGGGTTTGGTAGCTCTCTTGTGACGTCAGTTCTGAAGTATGACAATTGACATTCAGAATTTCCGTGTTTTTAAATTAAATTTACTAATTTTTTATTGATGAAACTATATAGTTGTAGATAAAATATTGTATTTGCCTCACATATAATGGCTATATTTCACTCTGATGATTACAATCCTCATCTACGGCTCGGGTGGTAAACCTCATCTTCGTGAAATATAGCCTCCTTTATTTGCTTGTTAATTTAAAACTAATTTTGATTTGATTCTTTTTTGTATTCATGTAAAACAAAAGGATAATATCATTTATATTATTATTTTTCCAAATAATGTTAAATAAAGCTTCACAGAAAAATTTATATTTAAAACGGGCCAGCAAAGACAGACCCTATCACTGCCGGTTGTCTGACAGTTCGGTGAAAATAAAATGTTTAGTCCACTCCACTCGGAAGGTAAAAATTCCGGTGTTCGAGATATGATCCCCAATTTCTGCTCCGTAGAATATTTGTGATAATTGTAATAATCATGCACATTCCATCAAAATACAGGTGTAGATAAAAACATAGGTATTATTTTAAATATTTTATTGCTGATGTTCATAATTCTGTTGTGGTACATATATATTTTCTGACATACTTCTTCTACTGCTGCTGTTTGATGTGGTTGGCGCTGTATGGTTATCCTGATAGAGCAGTTGGTCCAAAAAACGTATAATTTCCATCTTAAATATATTTTTCTTTCTCGGATCTAGTCTAGAAATTTCAGGAAGAAGACTTCTAAAAAATTCCATATCCGCTCTCTCGGTTTCTGTCTCTGTTCGTCTTTGCTTCTTGAATCGTAAATATTCTACAATATAATCTTCAATTTCGTCCTTTCTACTTCTTTTGTGATATTTTGTTGTAACGGTTTCCAAACAAACTCTTGGTGAGGGTGGTGGGTTATCCATTCCCATTCTCTCTAAGTTATTTATGCCATCTTCTGTATCTACATTATCTTCGTCTGTATATTCGTCTTTGATTGTGCTGTCTTCTGAATGAAATTGAAATGATGTTGGTGATGGCATATTTCCAGTAAGAGCTCTGGATTTCATGAAGGGCATTAGAAACTGAAGATGTGGTGTGAGATAATATGTTTTCTTACTTCTTGTACTATTGGGAGGCTTTAGAGATCTGCTGAAGTTTCCTCGAATAATATTCCATCGTCTTCGACTATCAATTCCTGAAAAAAGTATTAGGTAATTATTATACAAGTAAACAATCAACATACTTCAAATAACGATAGAAATACGTTCTTCAAAACGTTTATAGAATATTATCGTTAATAGAGGTGAAAATAACATGTTAAATATGGGTATATGTTCCTATCAAATAAACTAGCAGACCCGTTGCTAACAACGTTGGCAAACTAAAATATAGATATCGAATAAAAATCAATATAAGCAGGAATAAATTATTAAAATTTACATGATTCTGCGTATATTAACAAAACAAAAACGTTTCTTGATTATACCTAGGAAATTCTAAAAAGCTGCACAATGCGTGTCGTTTAAAAATTAATATCGGGCCGGGTACGGCCCGCGGGCCACATGCTGACATCAATGGTATAGCTGTTTCTGATTATACCTAGGAAATCCTAAAAAGCCGCTCAATGCGTATCGTTTAAAGATTAGTATTGGACCGGATACGGCCCGCGGGCCATATTCTCGACATCAATGGTTTAGCTGTTTCTGATTATACCTAGGAAATCCTCAAAAACCGCTCAATATGTGTCGTTTAAAAATTAGTATCGGGTCGGATACAGTCCGCGGGCATTACATTAATTGACACAACATTCTTAAATCAAACCAAGTTATATACTGACTGGAGAGCGAAGAGCTATATTCTCGCTAAGTGAGCTGCTTGGTGGAGGTACGTCGTTCGCACCTCCCACCACTCAGTTCGTGACCGCCCGCATACCGCCAGACCCGCTAGCACCCAGGAACTTAGCGTTACGGTTTGACACACAGGAATTAGGGCTTTTATATATATAATTCCATCTGCTGGACGTTCATTAAAAAAGTTAATTGAACCACAGAATTGACATTTACAATCCATCAATCCGCAATCATGACGCGCTATTTGGTTTTCGTTAAAGATTGCTGCATTATATATATATATATATATATATATATATATATATATACCAGCACGGAGAATTTTTTATCTTCTGTTGAGGCACTATCATAGGAAATTATTTGGGAAAAAGAAGAGAAGCGAAGGCTAATGCAATTATTTCATAATTGATCCAATATTTCGTTTATTCTTCATAAACTTTATCAAGGATTTCTATAACAAAAGGTACCGGTCATAAAAGCAAACACAAACTGTACAATTTCTTACCGAAATAGTTAAGCATGTCGCCAAGATGTTACATAAGTATGTGAACGTAGACCCATGGTATGAAAAACAGTAATCGAGTTGTTAAGAAACACTTAAATACATCAGAATTTGAAGAAAACAACGTAAAGATGCTAAGGCAGTTATGATGCCATTTTACTTACTGAGTCACATGACTCTAACGCAAGGCATTGTGGTAATGCCGGTAACAAAAGACATTAGAAATTTCTAGAAGAAGTAGGAAGTTTTCTTTTATATATATATATATCCTTCGCTTCTCTTCTTTTTTCCAAATAATTTCCTATTATATATATTATACAAAAAAAATTTATCCCACATCCTGTAGCCCATATGGTTTTAACTAAACATCTGAAAAAAATATGAATAATGTACATGTACATAGATGTGAACCGGAATAGTAACAACAGGAATTTTTGATCAGATTATGTTTTCGGAAAATATCGCATTTTTTGTGTTTTTTGGTTGACGATGCACAAAAGTTATAGGTATATTTTTTTGGTTGACGATGTAAATGTTTAATATGTTATGTAAAACAGTAAACCAAACCGCTTTCATGGTGTAATGGTTAGCATTCTCGCTTTCTAAATCGAAAACTAGGGTTCGCTTCCAGTCGAAGACAATTTTATTTTTTGTTTTTTTTTTGCGTTTTTATTTTGTTTAAATTATTTTTTCAAAATTTTAGTTATATTTTGGCAAATGTTGCATTTGATTTTTAAAAGCGTAAATTTAATAACCAGTGGCAATTGTTGACATTATAATTTAATTCTATGTTTCAATGTATACGAAATCAGAGGGGTGGAGCTTAGGACTTAAAACCAATAGAAGCCATAGGCGCAATTTTCAAAATCATAATGAACATTGCTATATATATATAAAAAAAAAAAAACTGTACATAGTTAGAATCCTAAATAATGGTGTTAGGCACCCAAATTAAAATTAACAAAAAAATATGTTAACATAAAATTTGTTTTGGCATTCCAAATAATCATCATTCACTTACTAATGTGTGAAAATTCCCACTTCACATAAATTTTTTACAAATATGTTTGTTTTAAATATAACCACAAACTAGGACGTCAAATGTCAGTTGGCAATAAAATGATACTGGGCAGTGATATATCCAACATATTTTTTAAATAAATTGCTTTTTACGGTTTTGTAGTTATGACCACCACAAAACCCTTATAACGTCACTCATGTGCCTGACTGTCTGTCTGTCTGTACGGTAGAAATTGAAATTTGGCCTGCTTGAACTTTTCTTTGATATAGAAAAAATACAGAGAATTAAAAAAAAAAACAACGCGTGATAAATATAAACAAATATGTATTTAATAAAAAAATAAGTATTTTTATTTAAATTTTGAGTGAAATTTCAAATAAAAAGTGAGATGTCATATGTGGATAAACAAGCAATTTTTTATTTTTTTGATCTCGATTTTTTTATTATTTTCACCAAAAATATGTCAAAATTTTTTGTCACCCACCCTGCTTCCAAGAGAAGTTGATCGAAAAAAAAATCTATTGAAAATCTCAATAATGTACACTGATGGGAACCTGAATACTTCAACAGGAATTTTCGATGAGATTAGTTTTTCGAAAAATATCGATTTATCGTGTCGTTATGAAAAATGATAATTATATTTTTAAAATTTATTGTGTGGTATCAAAGAAAGCTCTTAGTACGTTGATTAAAAACCGGAAGTGTTTTTTAAATTTCATTTTCAAAAATGTTTTTAAAAAATTACTGTCTCGTACCTTTTCCAAAGGGGTTTAAGTAAAAATCTGAAAAAATACTAA
Organism: Liopterus haemorrhoidalis; assembly: GCA_963971575.1. Lineage (NCBI taxonomy): Eukaryota > Metazoa > Arthropoda > Insecta > Coleoptera > Dytiscidae > Liopterus > Liopterus haemorrhoidalis. The sequence goes on from OZ020618.1 coordinate 34,589,030, forward strand.
GTAATGTACACTGATCTAAACTGGAAACGCACGAAAGGCATATTTGATCAGATTTCGTTTTTGGAAAATATTGTAGTTTTTGTATATATGACAAAATTAATTATTTTTTTAATTCATTTCTAAATTATGGCTAATAATGTTATGAATTGTATTTATGGCTAAAGTAGTGTACGTCTTCTTCTGAAATGAAAAATATAATCAAAATTTTGAACAGTTGTAAGAAGAGACAAGCAAGGCAACGAAAGTAGCGATGAGAACAGTATGGAATATTGTAAATTAATCCATTGATAGGAGAAGAAAACGAAAGGATTCAGGCATATCAAAATGTTTGGATGGTTTCCAGAAAGTTGTAATACGGCAAAAAATTTACCAAATGTACACCGAACAAAATGTGCCAACATTGGACATATTGCTCAAAAGATTAATCCAAGACCAGTGTGAAATTAATTGTTCAAAGGTGACCTTATGGCGTGCCCTTAAAATATAGGGTTTCAATTTAAAACTTTAATTAAAAAGCAGTTCCTTATGGAGTCAGAGCAATTAAAACTTTTGAGACAAAATTATTTAAAAAACATTAAAAAATACAGAGAAGATAAAAGGTCAATAATTTATTTAGATGAAACTTGGTACGACACACATGAAACAAACTCAAAAGGTTGGGTGGATACGTCAAATAAATGCCAAACAAGAGCACCGTCTAATAAAGGTAAACGTATTACGATACTTCATGCAGGTTCTGAAACTGGATGGATACCGAATGCACTCTTGCTTTCTGCGAAAAATATCAAAGATTCTAGACCCGACTACCATGACGATACCACGGCGGAAATGTTCGAAAATTAATTGTATTTATGATAAAAATAAAATTTATTTTGATGATATCTTATGTTTATTTCTTGGTACAATTGTGTCATTACATGGTGTAATGTAATTTATACCTGATACATCTCTGGCTAGTTTATGGGTACAAACAAGGGATTAGAGTTATTTATAATTACCACCCACTGTGTTTAGGATCATAAGTAGATAGTCACTTCAACTTATCGTGAAATAGACTATACACAGCAATAATAGTTCGACTTCGACATGATTTTTGTCTTGTCTTTCACTTTAGTTTAAGGTTATTTTCCCTTATTATCACTTGATCAGTAAAAACAATTTAAAACTGATTTTAAAATAATATTAAATAATATAAAACTTAACAAAACGTAACAATATAATAACAACAAAACTATAGTAAAATGCAAAAATATATTTTGATCCCATATAACTAGGGTGACCATCCGTCCCGGTTTTAGGTCAATTGTCCCGGTGTCCCGAAAAATGTTCTCGGGACGGTCGATTGTCCCGGTTTTTGAGGTGAAACATTTTTTTTTTTTTTTTGCTCTGCACTTAGAATTTGGGGAGGTGAGTACATTTTTGTTTTGTTTTTGCTCTTCACTTGAATTTGGGAGGTGAGGACCTTTTTTTGTTTGCTCTTCACTTGGATCTGGGAGGAAAAAAAAGACCTTATTTTTTTTCCTGTTTCCCGGTTTCCCTTCACTGAAATCTGGTCACCCTACATATAACTCAATGTAAAAAGCGCGATAGAATGTCTATTTCTGCAGTTGCTTAAAATCCCGCCAGGTGTCATATCGCTTAGCAATTTTTCCCTTTTAAATACCTATAGAACTCAGTGGCGGATCAAGCCTTCGCCGGGCCCAAGACATTTTTGATTTACGGGCCTAGAGGCGTTCAAACCTCCCAAATCCAAATGAAGAGCAAATAAAAAAAAAAAGGTCCTCACCTCCCAAATCCAAATGAAGAGCAAAACTAAAAAAGGTCCTCACCTCCCAAATCCAAATGAAGAAAAAAAAAAGGTCCTCACCTTCCAAATCCAAATGAAGAAACGAGAAAAAAAAAGGTTCTCACCTCCCAAATCTGGGCCCTTGAAAAGTACGGGCCCAAGACAAATGTCTTTTTTGTCTCTGCGAAAGTCAGCCACTGATAGAACTGTCTATTTTGTAGTCTAGCACGTAGAAAATGTATTTTTCTCAAAGGCGGAAACTTCTTATGGCTTTAAATCAAATATTAAAAAGTTATTAAGACTTGGTTAAATTGGGAAGATATTCGATGCAATAGTGAAGAGTATCCTTATGTACAGAGTGGAGATTTGAGGATGGAAGGAATGGGAGATGATGGAAAGGGTACAAGAGGTCAATATGAAATGGACATTGGGAGTAGACAGGATAGGGGAGATTGGGGGAAGACACCAGGATAACGAACGACTTACAATAGTGAGAGAGGGAAATGAAGAGGGAAGAACTGGGAATGGGTGCCGGAGCGAGGGCAGTGAAATATGAGGAGAAAGTCAGAAGGAAAGATAATAGACAAATACTAAGGGAATGTTGGGAAGAAGGAATGAAGGAAGAACAAAAAGGAAAACTGTCGGCATGGGGAGAAACAAGGAAAGAAAACTTGGAGGTGTGGAATGGACATAAGAAAAGCATAGACAGAGAAACGGAGGAACAGTTATAACTGAATAATTGAGAAGGAGGTACAGGAGCAGGAAAGAACAGAATAGAACAAATAGAAGAGATGTAGAGATATGGCAGTCTGGGAGGAAGAGATAAAGGACCTGATGAGAGAGGAAGGCAAGGGAGAAAGATGGGCAAGAGAAATGGAGGCAAGAAGGAAGGATCGGTGAAGGAAGCCGGAAGGAGAATAGGAAGAAAGAAAGGGACATTGGAAGAAGAAGAAAGATATTATAAAAATATTCGAGTGAGGAAAGCAAGGGAGAAAAATGAGCGAGAGAAATGGAGGCAAGATAGAGCGAGTCAAATAGGACAGGGAAGCCGGAAAGAGAATAGGAAGAAATAGAGACACTGGAAGAACAAAGAAATGAAATAAAAAATATTGTAATGCATTCATTATATGTTATTTTATTTTTCATTTCATTACAGTGGCGGCGCTAGCAGGGGGTCCGCCCCCAAATATTGCTCTGGCCCCCAGTTGGCTTTCCCAGAATTGTTTGGAGAAAAATGTATTTTAGAAGTGAGGACCTTTTTTTTTAGGTCATCACTTGTATTTGCCCCCCCCAAATTAAACTAAAAAATTTCCACCTCCCCCAGATTTTTTTTAGCGCCGCCACTGTTTCTTTGTAATTGTTTGTTAATTAGTTGTAATTGTTAATACTCTAAACACCGCAAGGCCTAGGGCTATTTAATTATAATAAGTTATGACTTAAGTTAAACTTAAAGAGATTCTTTACTTATTGTCACTAGACGTACATTTCGATTTAAACTGTTTTTATTCAACTACTTAAGATGGCAAGATGGCTCCAGTTTGTCCGTTTGGCAATTACCGTAATGTATATTCACTCTGTGAATGAACAACTTGCTCGGTCTCTAGAGGTTGATTACAACTGTGGACTTAGTACTTTGGACATATATTTAATACTTATTTTTTAAGTATTTTTTCAGTATTTAAGTATTATATATATTACTTTGGAGCGTAATGCTTGCATTTAATACCATACCGAAAATTTTTTAAAAATATTTATTTTTCTATGAGCAGATATTTGTTTATATTTTTAGGGGGATATGCTTTTTAGATGTTTTAGTATTTTTCCTATGTACGGGTCAAAGAGTTGTATAAGCTTGTGCGTAAAACAAAGAAAATCATATAAACCCAATTTATATGCAATGTTAATATTATATTTTCTCAGACTGTTACCTGCATTTTCTGATATTTGACCATAATACTGCAAAACATAAAAAGAATTATTCGGTTTTATTTCTTTAAGGTATATGCTATGCTGTCAAGGCTATTAAATGTTTCTTTCTGTTTATGATTTAGTTAAAAAACGATTTTTGCCAAATTTGTTTTAAAAACACTCTTGGCCCACACCCTATAACCCAGGGGGGTTAATCTAAAAATCTGAGTAATTCACATTAATGTGACTCGGAATAGTACAACAAGAATTTTTGATATAGTCGGATTGCTGATAAGTGACTGTTTCTTGCTACAAGTATCGATATTCAATATTATATGCTTTCTCTGTCTATATCATTATAATTATTTGCATACCCATAGTAACGTATAGTGACTCAAGTTGACAACTAACCTTCAAAATTATTTGAATAAAAAAAAAAAAAGCATTAGAAAGAAACAGCATAATTCGTAGATATCTTTAGTAATTAGTGCGCGAAAATAAATTTACAGCAGTACTCAAACAAACAAAATTAATAATTTTAAGGTAATAATTATAAATAAGGAAAAATGTATACTTATACGTAAATTTTGGATTATAATTTGTTGTTTATTCCAGCAGATTTAAAATTAAAGTTTGTGAATTTAATAATTGGCCGCAAGCCATATTTTAATTAATATTTATTACCAGATACTGACAGTTAAGACAAAAAACATGTTTAAAATCGCTGAAAAATAGTAACTAGATTATTATATGAATGCACTACTTGATACATACATGTAACAGTCACCTATCAGCAATCCGACTACATATATGATAATTATTTCGAAAAATTATCGATTTTGTCTTATTCAGCATTTAAATAAATAGCCATTATATTACCGTGCTAACAATATTTATCAGACTACTGGAGAACTGGGTAGCTAGGCTTGATGCGAGCGGATCTCGTAACTAAGAACGCCTGTAAACCTCTAGATGGAAGCATGTGTATTAATTATTCTTTCAAAAGTTATCGAAATTTATGATTTTTAATTAAAATACCCACAAATTGTTATCACTTACTAAATACATACAAAATCATGAAATGTGTGAAAACTCACACACACATCACTTTTTTATTAAAGAGATGACTTTTCTCTGCGACAGATAGAATAAAACATACAGGATTTCCATTTAAAAAAAATTGATATGAAGTGTGAATTTTCACATATTTCAGGGTTTCGCAGGTATATAAGTGAAGGCGGTGAGTGAGTGAAGTGATGCTGAGTGTGTAGGACAAATTTTGCTTTGTAGTAATCACGACAAAATGAACGATATTTTTAAAATAATTTATCGTCTGTTAATCTAAGAACTTTAAAAACAAATTTTATGTTAAAATATTTTTTTGTTAATTTTAATTCGAATACCTAATACCATTATTTAGGTTTCTAAATATGTGCAGTATTCTTGTATATAGCAAGATTCATTAAGATTTTGAAAATTGCGCCTATGGCTTCCATTGGTTCTCATATGCTGCTTATAAATACTTAAACAAACTGTGCAGCCAAATCGGATCTGGACCTATAAACACTATTATTTCAGTTATTATTACGCGTTACAATTAGTGACCAAAAAATTATGCAACAAAATCACAAATTATAAAATTGGATAGTGATTTGTAAAAAAAAAAAAACTTCAGTCTCTGGCCCTGCAGTCTGTCTGGATCCCAGTATTTGGTACCACCTTCCCCCGTCTCTCGACGTCCCTGACCAAAGTGTCTAAATCAGTGTTTCCCAACCGACGGTCCACGGACCGACGCCGGTGCGCGAAATTTTTTTGCCGGTCCGCGAGAATTTTTGCCGGCCCGCAGTATTATTTTTATATGCAAGTTTATAAAACAAAAAATTATGTTAATTTATAAAACACAATAATAATTTCTTTCCACAATAAACGATACATATATCAAAAGCATGAAGTTAACAGGGCCGCCGAGATGACTTCTGGGGCCCCGGAGAGAAACTTTCTTTGCGGGCCCCGGGTAATGATTAATTCTATACTTCTATACCCGGGGTCGTCAAGAGGGTGAAAACTATTTCTTTCAGCTCGGACTCTGACCATATACAAATGAAGCGGGAATTTTTATTATAAAACCAGTGAAAATATAACTGATGACCTAAAAAAAAAAGGGTCCTCAGTTCTAAAATACAAGTGAGTGACGGCCACGCGCCCCTGTCACTTGCCTCAATGCCAAGCCGTTCCTACGGCTCTGCCCACGAACCTGAGGCCCCAAGAACCCCGGGGCCCTGGGAATTATTCCCGGCTACCCCACTCTTGTCGTGCCTGGATGTTAATGATACATTTAATACCTTTAGTATTGAAATGGTTAAAACGAATCGTAATCAGTGCAATAAAAAATATAAAACTTTTGCGATACACTTTACTTTCTAAACTTGCCGGTCCGCGAATTTTTTCTAGGCCGCTTGCCGGTCCGTCATGGAAAAAGGTTGGGAAACGCTGATTAAGATTATTAAAGTAAAGGTTGTCTCGTAACTTCTAACCAATCAGAGCGTGAGAGGGAATACGTCACATGTATGCGAAGTTCAAACTAGCATACAAAATTAATATAGATGTTGCATGTTTTTAAATATTTTTATTGACTATATTCATATTAGATATTTATTTCAAGACACTTCTACTGAATAAATTATAAATAAGCCAAGGAAATACCTAAGGAAACCTAAGGAAATTTTATACTGATTTATACAAAATTTAAGGTGATGGGTATTTGTATTATAGTTAATAAATAACAATAAAATCGAATACAAATATAATTTTAGGAATATTTAAATAAAAATAGAAAAACAAATTGCTGTAATAATATACATAGTAATTAATAAAATTGGAGGTTATATCAGTTTTTAAAAACGGCTGGACGTATTTTAAAGAAATTTGGTATAATAGAGTAGTACCAGGATTCAAATATAGGCATGGTTTCTCAAAATTTTCTTTTTAGGGAGTGTTTCTGGTTTGAAACTGGTACAAAAAAAACTTAAAATATTTCCTTTATAAACAGAACTATCTTAACAGAAAAAAATTGATGTGAAGTGTGAATTTTCACACATTTCAGGGTTTTGCAGGTATTTAGTAAGTGAAAGATGATTATTTGGGATGCCAAAACAAATTTTATATTAAAATATTATTTTTGTTAATTTTAATTCAAACGCCTAATACCATTATTTAGGTTTCTAAATATGTGCAGTATTTTTTTTTTTATATAGCAAGGTTCATTAAGAATTTTAAAAATTGCGCCTATGGCTTCCATTGGTTGTTATAAGTTCCGCCCTTCTGATTTCGTGTACATTGAAACAGAATTAAATTATAATTTAAACAATTTCCACTGGTTATTAAATTTACGCTTTTAAAAATTAAATGCAACATTTGTCAAAATATAACTAGAATTTTAAAAAAATAATTTAAACAATATAAGAATTCAAAAAAAAAAAAATATATATCGTCTCTTCTCGCAGGGTTCGATCCCTTTCGGATCGAGTTACTTGAGTGAAACGCGAGCGACAAAACCACTACACCAGCATACATGTTCCATTGTAGCGTGTTACAAAGCTATAACTTGCATTATTAGCAAAAAATCACAAAAAATGCGTTTTTTTCCAAAAACGTAATCTGATCAAAAATTCTTGTTGTACTATTCCGGTTCACACCAATGTAAATTACTTAGAATTTTTTCAGATTTTTAGTTTAAACCATCTGGGCTACAGGGTGTGGGACAAAATTTTTTTTGCCCAATTTTGGAAAAAAACGCTTCAAAATAATTTATTTTGCAAAAATAAAAATTTGATCGTTAACCCACGTACCAAGGGCTTTGATTTGATACCCTACCCAGAATTATATATAAATTTTTTTTTTTTTCGATGAGCACATATTTGTTTATATTTTTAGAGGGTGATGTTTTTTAGATGTTTTAGTATTTTTCCTATGTGCGGGTCAAAGAGTTGTATAAGCATGCCAAATTTCAACTCTCTAGGTTTAGCCGTTTGGCTACAATTTTTACCGAACAGACAGACGACAAAATGACGGTACAAGGGTTTTTTGGTCATACCTACAAAACCCTAAAAACTATACAATAAAAATTGTTTATAACAAAACAAATTTTATTTATTCTATGCATTTTTAAATTTGATGAATATTAGGGTAGTTACGGGGGGACACCCTAAAACTAAAATATTGAAATATTTCACTTATCTTCACATCAAAAATGAATGAATTTTTTTTTATTTAACGAAGAAACATTCCTTTCGAAGAAAAAAGAAATTAAAACAAGTAGAAAATCAAAAAATTAAACGATATTGTTATATTTATAGCCAAAAATCAAACTTTACGTGCATATAACATATATGATAAAAAAAGACTGACGTCCCGTTAGCATACGGATAACGCGTAGCCTCTCTATTTACCCCCACCACTACAAATTACGAGACAACCTTATACTTTAATAATCTTGGGCCTGTCACCCTGCGGATCACCGTCCGTGGACCGGTGTCAACCCTCATTCACCATTCAACAGCGAGCATTCAACAATCAGATCGCTAAGTTTCAAATGTTAACTAACAACCGGTTGTGCGAGCTGATTCCAGTACGCCACTGTTTATACGTTATCGTTATACCACTTCAAAAACATGGCTACTTTACAAAAAAAAATCAGTATTTAATTATGTATAGTTCAAGTTATATTATTTAATAGAAACATATTAACATTTAATACAGTGGTCTCCAAATTACAGCCGGAGGACCAGGTCTGAGCCACGACAGGTTTATATCCAGTCTGCATTAGCGTACGCAAGGGGAGGGGGGAATTAGGGGGATAAATCCCCTCCTCAAAATTCTAAAAGAACTAAAATTATAATACCGCATTACAAAATTGCGCACCTTTTCGATACGTATAAATTCCGATGTTGTGAAAATCCCCACCATCCGACTTAATTTTTTTTTTTCTGCGTACGCTGCTGCCCGTCTGCAATTATTTTTGCTCTTCTATCTTTACATATGTATTGGAATAGGCTTTCCAGTAACGTTTTTCCACCGACTCGCTATGTATCACAATTTCATACATGGCCCTAAGTTTGAAATATTGGTGGCCCCAGGTTTAAATCATAGTTGACTCGCGTCAACGGGACAGACATGTGCGTAGAATTAGATATTAAACGAGTTATTTTGTTCCGTAATTATTGATAAAGATATTATCGATATGTAAGAACTATTTACTTTGACTGTTTATTATTATGGTGTTGTTCCCATAAAAATGAATATCGAAAATTATTGTTATTTTATAACCAGCCAAATACTATATTTGTAAAGGGAAATTTATTAATTATTTGTAAAAACACATATGTTGAATTAAATTTACCTGTTTCATTTAACTTCATACCAATATCATTCCATATCATTTCAGTGTGTACTTTATTTGAGTAATGAGTATGGTTATAATCATATAACTCGGGGAATTTTTCCACTTCTTTAACCAGTATTATATTGGATTCACTCACACTCACACATTCTTTATTCATTATAAATGGATACATGATTATACAGAGCACACTAAACCACAAACAAATTACAAGCAATTCAATAATTAGATGTATTCACTCCTTCTGTCATGACAGATGCATGCAGAAAACCAAACCTCATGAAACTGAAATACAGGCTATGCCTTGTATAGCGGCTTTTGGCAGTGAACACTCCAACATGGAAGGGAGGGTTGCCAGATACTGCAGACGGTTACAGCCAAACCAGAGACGTATTTCACATTTATAAAATATTTTTTTTGAAAATCAAAAGATATATCTCCAAACACCTTCCAATATATTACTGCTAATTGTTAGAGGGGATTATCAAATAAAATTGCATAAAAAAACAACTATTTCAAGTGCCTGCAGGGTTATTTGATTGTGGTGCCAAGGCTGCTTGAGAGTAATTTTTTAGTTAGTATTTTGAATTATAACAGTACTGTTTATACCTGGGGTCCCAAATCCTATGCCTGCGGCACCGTGGCGCCGCCGTCCCTTTTTTGATAAAATAAGGCGTCTGTTTTAAAGTAATTGCACATTCATTTTCATTTTTGAAATCGTAACTTCAGAAAAGAACCGACGGAGTTTAATCTAAAATCAAATTAATGGTGAAAAGAGAATCCGTAAGAACAAAGATATTCGAGAACTGTACTCAAGGTCAAGTATCACACAAGAACTTAGAAGCAGATGATTACGGTGGATAGGACACACTATGAGGATGAGGGAAAACAGAATGGTTAGGAAGATAAAGGAAGGAAGATTGAATACCAGTCGACCAGTGGGAAGACCTCGCAAGAGATGGAGAAATCAACTAACCGCAGATCTAACAAATATTGGTATACAGGGTACTTGGCAAGCTCTGACAATGAATACATCAAGATGGAAGACTTGTGTGAGTGAGGGCAATAATCAACCTGACTGATAGTGTCCAAAGAAGAAGAAGAAAAAGAAGAAGAAGAAGAAGAAGAAAAATGTTTAATATTATTTCGTATAGCGTAATACCTAGGTTTCAGAGATTTTCAAGTCGCAACTAGCGCTGTTTGACATAACCTAACGACCTAACCTACTTTTTACGGAAGCCGAGACCTCTGAAGCCCCATATTCCTGAATATAAATTCAAAGATACAGGTACTCATTTTAAGGGAAGGCTGACGGGGCCTATGGTTGCAACGGTCAAGTTTTTTTTAAATATTTTGCTCGTATTTGGTATTGATGTAACGATCTTACATTTCCAAAGGGAGTGAGTTCCACTACACTGCTATATCCACCATGTTAATTAATTATTAATTATATCAACTATAAATTTGCTTCATTTAGATATTATATTTATATTTCCAAAATTATTATTTATACAGATTGGCAATAATTAGTGTACTGTTCTTAAAAGTTAATTACATGTTTATTCAGTATTTTCCAATTTAATTCAAAATTCTAATACATTTTCAATTAAGTGTCTTACACAGTTTTTTTTTTTTTTTTTTCAAAATTATCTACTACTCTTCTAATAATCCAAAAGCTAAAAACTTGTTAACTTTATTAATATTATACTCGAAATATTCTGATACATTTTTGAGTAATTTTATTCATTAATTTACATAAAATAGCTATTGTGATGCGAGGTTAAAATTTATATTTCTAATGCAGAGTACAAGGATCCAGAGAATTGAAAAATCACTAGTTGCGATGCAGTTTCTGAAATCGTATAATTCCGATCATTAAAAAATAAAATCGATGACTGCAGCCAGGCAATCAGGGGCAGAATATGATTATTTTTATATTATTATCTGGTCAGGCGGAAATATTTAGAAAGAAACCAAAATCACTCTCGACAATACACTAGTTTTTTCTCTACGTAGCGGAAATGTGAGCTATCCGTGAAAATGACAAAAGAGAAATAGATGAATTCGGGACGTATTTTTGATAAAGAATGCTTCAAATTTTATGGAAAGCGAAATGAACTAAGGCTTCCGTCTTAGACGAAATTAAACTCCAGAACAAATTCTGGCATATCACTCGAAAATCTGAGGATTTATAGAAGATCATATAGTCCAGGAAAAAGTTGATGGAACGACATCCACTATGAGTAGTACAATGGATATTTTTGATGGAATAATTAAGGACGATGGCGATGCACACGGATTAAATAAATTTGTTATTTGTAACAATTTTGTCTGAAACCACTTAATTAAGAGCTTAAGGCTATGAAAGGTACTTAAGTCGTAATACTATTAAGTTTACAAAATGAAGACTCAAGGCTTAAGTCCTTGAGTAGGTATTTAAGTAGTTAAGGAAACATGAGTTCAAGTAGGCATATTTCTATTTTGTAATTGTTTTTGTTTACCTTTTATTTGGTGGCCTTACAAAAGCACATGTTTTATTAAAATTTCAAATAGTGTGCAAAATATATATTTTTTTATTTAAAAAAATATAAATACTTGAGATTTAGTAGTGAATTTTTAATTGAAATTAGTGGCAAATCCATAAACGCTGTTTAAAAGTCTATTAAAAAGTGTTTTAAAGTCAGTTGTAGCTTAATATGGTTTTAAATAGTTTTACATTAATGTACCATTTATAACAACACTTGTTAGCTTAGAGGCATTTCCTCCAAATAACAAATTTAAAATAATCCGTACATTTTTTTAAGATTTGCAATTAATATATAAATAAATGTCTCAAAAACACGCAATTTTTCATCATTGCATACAATTAATTTATATATATTTCCTAGTGCTGCCGACATTTACAAAAATAATATATATATATAAAGTATATTGCCTTAATACGGCCCTGTTTTGTCTTTGTCATGCGCTCTGTCATAGATAGCCGGCGTTTGGCAACACTGCATGTCACACTGTTGGTAGCATTCCAAGCCAGCGTTCCGAATGTGCGCATGGCAACAGTGCGCTACGATAACTTTTAAATTGATCTATCACGTCAGTCGCCCGTCTGTCATTTATATTCTGACAACTGGTAGGAGCAGCTTGTTTTAGATAACGAATTCCTTTTATATAAAATGTATTTTCGTTTTTAGTTTTGATATTTCTCAAACAACAAAATGTTAATACTGTTTTATTAAAACAAAGAGTCGTATAACTAAATGTTAGAAATAATCTAAGTTAAAGATGATTATAATATAACAATATTAACAATAAATTAATAATAGTAGCAGGTTTTTTGCTAATTAAACATTATTAGCTATATTTCATTAGTAAAAATGTTGTAAGTAAATATTTTTGGAAATAATATGGCGGTAATTTTCCAGGGAATGTATTCAACAAGAAGCAAGTTAATACACATTTTCTTTATTCACATTTAAAATAATATAGTTAGGAGTCTCACCCTTTTCGTCTTTCAAAATCTGGAGATTCGATGTATTAAGATATCAAAATCAGAAATATGCCTTTTTCAGATTTAAAAATTCGGAGATTCTTTTCATATTTCAAAATCCGATTCGACTTTTTCATCTTTCAAAATACGGGTAGTCGACATATTAAGATTACAAAATCAGAAAATTTGCTTGTTTCAGGTTTAAATATCCGGAGATTCTTTTCATCTTTCAAAATTCGGTTCAACCTTTCCATCTTTTAAAATCCTGATATTTAATCTTTTCATCTTTTAAAATCCGAAAAGTCGACCTTATCATCTTTTAAAATCCTTAGATTTGATCTTTTCAGCTTTTAAAATCCGAAAATTCGACCTTCTCATCTTTCAAAATCCTTAGATTTGATCTTTGCAGCTTTAAAAATTCGAAAATTCGACCTTCTCATCTTTCAAAATCCTTAAATTTTTGCAGCTTTAAAAATTCGAAAATTCGACCTTCTCATCTTTAAAAATCCTTATATTTGATCTTTGCAGCTTTTAAAATTCGAAAATTCGACCTCATCTTTCAAAAACCTTGGATTTGATCTTTGCAGCTTTTAAAATTCGAAGATACACTCGTAAATTAAGTACCGCCATCAGATATTAATAATATAGGCATTCCATGTCTCGCAAAAATTGATTTTAAACTGGTAATTACATTAGAACTGGTAATTTTGTTCAAAATATTAATTTCAACAAAGTTTGAAAAATAGTCTACTACAAGTATGTAATATTTATTATTCAATTCAAATATGTCAACACCAACCTTTTCCCATGGACCATTAGGTATTTCATGTGGCATCATAGGTTCCTTTAAATTTTCACGTCTATATTTATTACATACAAACCAATTTTTTATGAATTTTTCTATATCTTTATCTATATTTTCCAATATAAACACTCTCTGGCCCTATTTTTACATTTTTCAATACCTAAGTGTCCATAGTGTATTCGTTCTAACATTTCATTTTTTAATTTTGTAGGTACAACAATTCTTTTATTTTTAAATATAATATCATTTTTTATTGTTAAATCTCCCGCCAACCTTTTATAATATTCCATATCCGGTGAATAGGTTATTGAAAAGTCCCAGCCAACATTTATACAACTTCTTAATTTTTGTAGTTCTCCGTCTTCAGCTGTGAATTTTTGAAATTTTAATACCTGCGAATCGGTGATATTTAAAAATCATTAAATCTGACTGGTATTCTAATTCATTATCTATTTCTGCAAAATTATTATTTATTTCGTATGCGCGCGACAATGCGTCTGCTATATATAATTCTTTGCCTTTTTTAAAACGTAACGTTAGATCATAATTTTGCAAACGTAATAATAAACGTTGAAGACGTAACAGACAATCATTCAGTGGTTTATTAATGATTGACAAAAGCAGTTTGTGGTCGGTTTCCACAACAAATTTTCGACCATATAAAAATTCTCTAAATCTTACACATCCGAAACAAATGGCTAGCATTTCCTTTTCGATTTGCGCATAATGTTTTTGTACCGAAGTAAGTGCGCGGGACGCGTACGCCACTGGTGCGCCTTCTTGTAACAAAACAGCCCCAAGTCCGTCCTTGGAGGCGTCTACCGACAAAATTACCGGTTTTTGCATGGAATAGTATTGAAGTACGGGGATTGTACTAAAATATTTTTCAAATTTTCAAAACATTTATCATGGCAATCAAGCCATTGGAAGTGTACGTCTTTTTTAATTAATGATCTTAAAGTCGAACTTTTTTCCGCAAGATTAGGAATAAATTTTGATAGATACGTTAATATACATAAAAAACGTTCTATATCTTTTTTATTTACTGGTTTTTGAAAATTAAGAATCGCACTTATTTTTTTAGAATCGGGGCGAATTCCGGAACTACTTAATGCTTGACCCATATATTGTAATTCAACTGCTCTAAAGACACATTTATTTTTATTTAATTTTATGTTATATTCTATTATTCTATCTAATACTTTCTTTAATCTTTCGTCGTGCTCTTCTTTAGTAGAACCCCATATTAAAATATCGTCGATGCACGTATCGACACCTTCAATGTCATCAAAAATTTGTTTAACGATTCTGTGACATATTTCAGGTGCGCACGAAATACCGTAAGGCAATCTTAAATATTTGTAACGACCAAACGGAGTACCAAAAGTAGTTAATTTCGAATTAAATTCGTCTAGTTTAATTTGATAGAAACATTGACTTGCGTCGAGCGTACTAAAAAATTTTGCAACTGATAACTTAGCTGTAATTTGATCAAGAGTAGGTAACTGAAAATGTTCCCGTTTGATGGCTAAATTTAAATTTTTGGGATCCAAACAAATTCTTAACGAATCGTCTTTTTTGCGAACAACGACTAAAGAATTGACCCGTGCTGTCGGCTCGGTGACTTTCTCAATTATTTTTAATTTTTCTAATTTATTTAATTCTTCTTTAACTTTATCTTTGATCGCTAGCGGGATTTTTCGCGGAGCATTATCAACCGGCCTAATTTTCTCATCGACAGTTATATTACACGGTTCAACTTTTACACAGCCTATTCCTGTAAATATACCAAAATAATTTTTTAAAAAATCTATCTCGTCGATAGAAAAAACTCTTTTTATTAAATTTAGCTGTTGGCACTTTTCAATACCTAAAACTGGTGGAATATTTTGAACATGCACAATATAAAAATTTATTAACTGTAAACTATTTCGAAACTGACATCTTAAAGTTATTTTACCTAATGTGTCAAGTGTCAAACCCGATTATGAAGTTAATCTTGTATTTGTCACATTTAATAAATTTTTATTAATATTTAGTTTCTTAAATACATCTATAGGAATACAGTTAGCCTGTGCTCCTGTATCGATTTTGAAATTAATTAATTAATTATTTATTTTTAGTTGACAAGACTAATGCTTTTGCAATTCATTGTTTTCTAAGGAACCAATGAAAACTTTGTTATTATCATTAATTTCACAATCGGAAGTATCACTACTACAGTGCGAATTTTCATCAATGTTATGCATAAACTTATTTTGATTCCGGCAAAATTTTGCAAAATGATTGAAACCATTACATTTGTAACACTTTTGCCTAAAAGCGGGGCACTTAAAATTTGCATGAAAAACACCACATTTACCACACTCACGAAGTTCTTCGTTTGGGCTCGGCTTTCTCCAAGTTTCCTTCGGTTTGAATCGGCTGAAGTTGGCGGACTTGAACGTCCTCTCTGCGACCTTTGATGACTTCGATAGTCTCTGGCGTGGACAAGAAATTGCATGTAACTGCTGCTTGGTTGCGGTTATTTCCCGCGATTGTTGTCTGGAAATTTCCATGGCGCATGTTTAGGGCTTTTTCCAAGTCCAAATCACTTTTGCCAAGTAGATTTTCGCGTAGGTTACCATCGCGAACACTACAAACTAGGCGATCTTTTATTAAACTGTCTATTAGATCACCGAATTCACAATTTTTAGCTTTATTTTTTAGATCGGTAACGTATTGATCGATATTTTCGTGTGACTGTTGGTCTCTCACAAAGAATTGATGTCTCACATAGGTTAAGTTTTTTCGCGGTTTAAAATAGTTTTCTAATTTATTTAAAAGCGCGTTCACTTTACCTTTTTCAGTTTCACTAAACTCAAAAGTTTGATGAATATCGGAGCACTCTTCTCCGAAATAGTATAAAAGCACGGCACACCGCGTTGCTTCCGGCGTTTTATTAATTTCACTAGCAATTATATAATTTTCAAATCGCATACGCCACTTGGTCCAGTTAGCTTCCACGTTCCCTTCAAGATTAAGAGGGAGTAACGGCGTTTTATCCTTCATTATTTACTATTTTAAATTAATTATCGTTAATTATTTGATTTTTATTAACCTGACTGCGGCATGTAACATGTAATGGGTTACGTATATGATACACATGTATACTGCTTGAAAGTTCTTTATTAACTGGCCATGATGTGGCCTAGGCAGACGAGCCTGCCTAGGTCCGTACCTTTATCTTGCACATACATTACAGAGTCCATATTAAAATAAAAAATTGATGTGAAGTGTGAATTTTCACACATTTCAGGGTTTCGCAGGTATTTATTAACTGCCAAAACAAATTTTATGTCAAAATATTTTTTTATGAATTTTAATTCGAATGCGTAATACCATTTTTTAAGTTTCTAAATATGTGCAGTATTTTTTTTTATATAGCAAGGTTCATTAAGATTTTGAAAATTGCGCCTATGGCTTTCATTGGTTGCTTAAATCATAAGCCCCGCCCTCTGATACCTTCAAATATAGAATTAAATTATAATTTCAACACTTCCTACTGGTTATTAAATTTACGCTTTTAAAAATTAAATGCAACATTTACCAAAATATAACTAGAATTTTGACAAACTAATTTAAACAAAATAAAAATGCAAAAAAAAAACTGAAAAAATAAAAATTGACGGGATTCGAATACAGTTTCTTACAGTAGTTTCAACTCACTAAGCGACAACACTACCACTGTGCTATACAGGATCACTCGTTTACTATGTTAAATAGCGGATTAAATATATTACATATTTTACTTAAAAACACAAAAAATGCGTTATTTTCCGAAAACATAATCTGATCAAAAATTCCTGTTGTACTATTCCGGTTCACACCAATGTACATTACTGAGAATTTTTTCAGATTTTTAGTTTAAACCATCTGGGCTACAGGGTGTGGGACAAAATTTTTTTTGCACAATTTTGGCAAAAATCGCCTCAAAATAATTTATTTTGCAAAAATAAAATTTTGATCGTTAATCCACGATGAGCATATATTTGTTTATATTTCTAGGGGGATATGTTTTTTAGATGTTTTAGTATTTTTCCTATGTGCGGGTCAAAGAGTTGTATAAGCATGCCAAATTTCAACTCTCTAGGTTTAGCCGTTTGGCTACAATTTTTACCGAACAGACAGACAGACAGGCAGACAGACAGACAGACAGACAGACAGACGGCAAAATGAGGGTATAAGGGTTTTTTGGTCATACCTACAAAACCCTAAAAATGGGGGTGTATGTATAAGCACATGTTAGTCAGTTGTTAAAATAAATGTAATAAAAATATATTTGTTTTTTATTTTAAAATATTTGAATCCTAATGTGCTTATAATATATTCGACAAAGATTGTTCTAAATATTAAGTATAATCTATCTCATTTTGTAATACGAATCTAGATCTGTTTACTTTGGTGACTGTTGTGGTGTCAATAGACTTCTAGGAAAACTTGTAAATCTGGCTTTTAAATGTTTGGTTAAGTTTTATTATATCGAGGTTATATTCACTCAAAAACTATATACGTCAGATAACAAACTAACATGTCAAAATTCCGATTGACATGTCAAAATTGTGATAGACATGTCAAACATTTTGAAAGGTGCCACTTCATAGAAAATGAAATTTCCCTCTTAGTTTCGTATTACAAAATGAGACAGATAATATTTAATTTTATACCGATAATATTGATTTTAATTTTAAGTTATAAGTCCAATAAAAGTATCATGTTTTCTTTTATTTTCAAATTTTATATTCAAATTTGTGTTTTAAAATTATAATAACAAATTATAATACATGTATTTTCTAGATAATTTATTTTCTTATAACTTTGTACAATGTTTTTGGAAAATACATAGAAACTTCAAAATAGAGTATAAATTTTCATAACGCTTTGTACAACGCTCCCCACCACTTTAGCTGCGCGAGATTCCCTTTTTATTTTAAACCATCTATAAGATAGGTTCGCAAGAAGACCCAGCTATAGCTATATTCAATGCTCCCCAGTCGGTCATATAAATATATTTAGTAAGCGTGGTGGTGCAAAAAAATCTTTCAGATTTTTAGATTTACCCCCTGGTTTATAAGGAGTGGGACAATAGTTTTTTCAGCATATTTTTGGCTAAAATCGTACTAAAATAAAGAAATTTGAAAAAACTACTTTTGTTCCCGAATCTACGCCTGCGTCATTTCTTTTGATACCACACAATAAGTTTTAAAAACATAATTATTTTTTCAACGACACAAAAAAATCTATATTTTTTGAAATAATAATCTTATCAAAAATTCCCGTTGAATTATTCTGGTTCCCATCAATGTTCATTAATGATTTTTTTTTTCAGAGTTTAGACCTGTTTTGGATTTAGAGTGGGGGGGCTTTTTCATGCATTTTTGGCGAAAATTCGATGACAATTTATGATTTGTTTTTTGAATATCTATGCATTGAAAGGCTTCAAGCAATATTTTAAAAAAATATTTATTTTTCTGATGTATATATATTTGTTTATATTTTTCCCGCTATGTATTTTTTGAATACTAGTTTTATAGTTTTTCCATATGTCGGTCAAAGAGTTATACAAGCGTGCCAAATTTCAACTTTTTATGTTCAGCCGTTTGGCCACAATGCGTGACTCATGAGTGACGTTATAAGGGTTTTTTGCTCATATAAGATGTTTCATTTTGTAATACGTAACTATAGTCATCTCAGCTAAGAATACTTTGTGTAAGAAGATAGGAGCTGTTTGTCCTAGCTTCTGATTGGTTTTTACTTCACCGCTTTTACAGTGTTAAAAAAAGTTTTTAGTCCGGGTTGACAGATAGTTTTCATCGTGAATATTGTACATCGAAATATATATTATTTATAGGGTATATTTTGTTATTACTTATTTATATACTTAGACGTTCGTTTATATCCTTGGAATTGATATTATGACGAATTTAAGTAATTTGTTTTTATGTAGCTTTTTTAGGATACAACACTAACAAATCTTTTTGACGGCCAAATGTTCAGGCAATAGTGAATGTATGCTGGTCCCACTAATGCTCAAGGATACCTCAATCTCACGATAAGTCACATCATCGCATCAATGTTTTCCGGAACAACAACCGATTTTGGACGACCTTCACGAAATTCGTCCTTAAGAGAACTATGACTACGATTGAAGTCGGTAAACCATTGATAAACAGTAGTCCTTGATGGTGCTTCATCGCCAAAAGTCGAATTAAGTTCATCGATGCACTGAAAAAAACAATCGCTCGAAAATGTTACGATTTAATTCCATTTTTAGCCGAGATGATTTATTTCAAGTTACTGTAAACAACACAAATAGCGCTCGTACGTCAAAACGTTCTGAGTACGTACACTGTTAAAAATGTCAAACGTTACGATAGAATCGTCAGTTGCCGGATGGCAGCACTCGTTTAGCGCAATCCCGAAATGAAAGAGGCAACTCTCGTCTTTGCCCCGTCCATAAACGCCTTCGAAAATAAAATAAAGACATCTGTTCCTAAATTAATTAATACTGCACTTTTTTGTACTGGTCTTGCATCTTGTGAACGTTATTTATGGTAGGTATTATGTTATACTAGAGTCTTGTTGAGGCAATCGCCCCAATTTAGATGTGATAATCAACCCTAGAAAATCCCGTGAGTGAAAAATGGCTTCGGCAGTTAGACCCCAGTTTTTTGGTAAGTTTCTCCTTGGGCTTAATTAATTATCATAGCAAAGGCAACTCTCAGTGAAAACTGGATCCTAGTCTATTATATTGGTATATTCTCGAATGAAAACAATACTACCTTTTCCAACACCTCCTATGATCCCTAACTTTACACATTTTTTCATCAAGCCATGTACCAAGATGCGAACACCATTTACTATTCAACTTCATATATCTGATCAGCATAACGACAACGCCAGCCTTCAAAATAAGTTTATGTGGTGGCAATCCAAAAGGTGTAATAGAGTTAAGGTACTCCAAAGGTATGTTTAATTTTTCCCTTAGGTATTAGAAAAGACCAAGTCAACACTGCAGTATTCTTTGCATCTCCCGCAATTAAATTTACAACTTTAGTTAGTTACCAGCAGGGCTCGAAATAAAAAATTTCACGAACCGGACCGCCACATAAAAATTATTGCGCGACTAAACAATACAACCCTATTGAAACTATGTTCAATAATGACACAAATCGGAACGATATTTTTCATAATTTAAAGAACCCGGAACACCGGTCTTGTTTGCTCAGGCTCTTTTCGTGCCCGCGATTCCCAGTAATCTCTTTCAATGAATTGCCGAAAATATGTTCGACAAGAGAATTTTGTTTGTACATCAATATTGTGACCCCGTCCATGAGCACATTTAGAAAAAAGTACCGGAACGTCGATCCGTTACGTTCAGATTAAGACAAAGTTTAGTTCATAAGACTTTTTAAACTTAATTCGAGTTGCTCGGGTTCTTATGTACTGACTTCTTTACTATCATAACCTAACCTGGCCCATATTTTAGGTTCTTAGAAGTTATAGCAGTAATGTTACCGTTCAGACCGAGTTTAATTCATAAGATTTAAAAAATCTTTCCTTACGTTTATTTTCTATAATATTATATGTAACTTTATTTCTGATCGAGTCTATATATTTTTTTGATGAAGACATAATTTTTTTTTTTTTGATCAAGTCAATATTCATTTCTATACTCTATCTCAGAAAGAATGATAGTAATAAATCTTTTTGTCAGGCAGTTACCAGTGGCCTGCACATTTTAAACACGTTCAAATTGGTTTTGTGTATTTCTTTATAACTATTTATCATTTTATTAAACGCACGCCTGTGACCATATTTATCATATCAATAAACGCACCCCTGTGATCATATTTTTCCTCAAAATTTTAGGGTAACATTTTTATGATCTATTGTGTTTAACCCTAGTTCGTATTCCCATATAATATGTACGGCACACTCGGTTGTTTTTAACCATATTTCGTTTCTAACTATTCATACTTTGTAGGCCGCTTCTGTGTGAAAAAACAATAACTTTTTACAAATAATAAATTTTATTACTATCAGTTTTTCTGAGATAGAATAGTCAAGTATTATTTTCTGATCAAATCATTTCTTTTTCTTATCAAATCAATATTTACTTCTGATCAAGTCATTATTTTTTTTTGAACAATAATTCTTTGCAAAATATATTTATTTCTGATAATTTTTTCTTACCAATCAATTAAATATTTCCGTATTTTTCCGATTTAGTCGTTCCGCGAATGAACAAGGTTGGAAAACGCTGATATAAACGATAAAAGCTCTGTTTGTAGTGCCATTTCTAATTGTTTATCGTCAGACGCAAGCGCAGAGTTATTTTAACGCACTTCTATAAACTCTGCGTTTGCGTCTGACAATAATAAACCGTTAGGAATGGGTCTATGAACAGACCTAATATATTTTCTCCACGACCACTATAGAATTTAACAATTCTAAAACCAATTTTGACTACAGAAAGTTAATATTCTAACACAAGAGTTGGAATGTTATTCTAAAGCACATATCTTCTTATGCATTTTGCGTGTATTTCATTCCATCACTTGTTATGGAATAATTATTCCATTCTTGTTGTCTTTTGTTTTTGTAGGGCTACATTAAGATATATGCAACGTTTACATTAAATAAATGTAACATAACTTCCTAACCTAAAATAGTGGCCGATGTGCGGCAAATTAAATTAAAATTAAACAAATAATAAATAAAATAAAAAATAGTTTAATTAATTGATTAATTTGTTATGTAATATAAATTATTTGTTAAGATAAAATGTTTGTTAAAATAATTCTTTGTTAATTTATTTTTATTTTTGGTGGTCGTGGAGAAAGTAGGGTCTGTGACTCGGTTGGAATGAGAAAATTCGTTGCTCGTGGTTCCACTCGCATCGAATTTTCTCATTCCAACCTTGTTACAGAATATACTATTACAATATTCACTCGAAGCAGCAGGTGGATAAGAAAATTAAACGATTGAATTATGGACGCCATCTTGTAAACCAATTGATGCATATTTGCGTACGATGCGGCATAATGTAGCTAAAGCTTCATTCTACAAATTTGTTTGTACAATAATAATAATAATAATAATAATAATAATAATAATAATAATAATAATAATAATCTTAGGTCCTTGGTTAGGACCCGATTCGTGAAGAGGACATTTTTTCTCCCAGTATAACTATTGTTATACTGTGTAAAATAACTAATAATAATAATAATAATAATAATAATAATACTTTATTTAGTATACCAAAGATTTCACTTCGTCATTACAATATACACATATGTACTATAAAGATGTTAAAATATAAAACTATATAATTAAAGTACAGTAGGTTTACATATAAAAAAAAATAAATAAATAAAATGTTTAAAAATAATAATAATAATAATAGTAATAATGACTTAGGTGGCCTCGTTACAGACGTGAGTATAAATGTGTTGTAATTAAAAACAATAATGATAATAATAATAATAAATTAGGAAAAAATCAATGAATTTTAAAAAATCATAAAATAATTTAAAAAGTCATAAAGTAAAATTATAAAAATATGTTACTGGTTAAAATAATTAAAAAAATAAATAAATAATAGATAAATAAAAATAATAAAAAATAAATAAATATGTAGTTAAAAACAAGTTTAAATGTATGATTTGCTAATCTTATTGTCACTCAAATTTAAATTTCAGAAATTCGTCAATTGTATAAAAAATATTTTTACTGAGAACTTTTTTTACGTTATTCTTAAAACCTGTCTTATTCATCTGTTTTATATTTGGTGGAAGGTGGTTGTACAGTTTAATTGCCATGTATTCTAGGCTATTCTCGCTTATTTTTAGTTTATGGGATGGCGTAGGGATGATATTATTTGTTTGTCGTGTCTCATATTTATTAGGATTCGAGTTGAAAAATTCGAATTCCTTTTCTTTTGCATATGTTAAAACATTCAATATGTACACGGACGTTAATGTTAAAATATTTAGTTGTTTAAAATGTTCTCGACACGACTCGTTGAACTTCGCAGACACGATTATTCTTATAGCCCTTTTTTGAATTTTGAAAATGATGTCTTTGTATGAACAATTTCCCCAAAAAATTATACCGTAAGATATAATAGAATGGAAGTGCGCATAGTACACCATGGTCAAAGCTTCAGCGGAGACTTTTGTTTTCAAGTTTCGAATAAGGTACAGGGATTTATTTAATTTTTTAGAAATATATTCAATATGCGATTTCCAATTGAGTCGAGAGTCGAGACAGACACCCAGAAATCTAACGTTTTCGTCATATTTAAGTTTTAAGCTAAAATTTATATTTTCTGTTTTGGATGTGTTCAAAGTTAGTCTGTTTATCTGAAACCAGTTTTGAAGCCGATTGTAGTGGTCTTCATTGTCTTGCATTGCAACTGCTATGTCTCGATTGTTGGTGTATATTGTTGTGTCATCCGCGTACAGGCATATTTTATAATTATTACTTGCTTGTACAATGTCGTTGACATATACGAGAAAAAGCAACGCTGCAATGTTCGAGCCTTGGCCAACTCCATAGGTGATGGGGAGCGGCTTTGAGAAAATACCATTACTGAAAACAACTTGTGATCTCTCGCTTAGGTAGGATTGGATTAGCTGAAGGGGTGTACCTCGTACGCCGTAGTACTCCAGTTTATCCAGAAGGTATTTGTGGGGTACGCAATCAAATGCTTTGCTGAGATCCAGCAGCTTGGCACATACATGTTCCCCTCTCTCAAATGCGGATGTTATAAACGCTGTTAATTCGTTTATTGCATTTGAAGTGCTGCGTTTTTTTCTGAATCCAAATTGTTGTTCAGTAAGGCTATTATTTTTTTCTAGGTAAGACTGTAATTTGTCTTTTATTATGATTTCAATAATTTTTGAGAAAATAGGAACTAAGGAGATTGGACGATAATTCTCTGTCTTCGTGTTATCGCCTTTCTTAAAAATTGGGATAACTTTTACTATTTTTAAATTTTGGGGAAATTTACCGGACTCAAAACAAGCGTTAGCTAGCCTGGCCAGAGGTTCTACTATAAAAGGAGCACTGACTTTGACCAAGCGTGTACTAATGTCATATATATCTGTGCTACTACTATTGCTTAATGACTGTATGACTTGTGCTATGTCGTGGTGTGTGACCGGGTGTAAATAAAAACTTTTGTCATTTTTTGACTTTGTGTTTATAATATCAATCGGTTTGATATTTACATATGGAATTTGGGTGTCCAAGTTGCCTGCGATGTTGGTAAAGTAAGAATTAAGTTCATTTGCGTCAAGTGTATTTTTCTCTTTAATGTTTATATTTTTGGATTTGTCATTGATAAGTCGCCATATTGATTTAGCTTTATTATCCGAACTGAGTACTTGGGCGTCGAAATGAGCAATCTTTATTTTGCTAATTTCTGCCCTATATTTATTTCTGTAACTGTAATAGGCTTTTTTAGTTTTGTCATTGTTGTGAGTATTATATAGTTCTTTTAATAAAGCTACTGTTTGCCTCATGTTTTGTAACGCGGGATTAAACCATCTGCCATTATTACAATTATTTTTATATTTTTTTACAATGGTTTTTGGTATGTTTTTGTTTAAACAGTTTAAAATATTATTTAGAATGTAATTTGATATTTTATTTGGATCTACCCATTGATCAATTATTTGCCAATTAATTAATTGTAAATCTAAAAGAAAGTCATTAATAGTTTTATTATTTAATTTTCTCGCAAGTATTGGTTTTTCTATTTTAGCATTTAATTGACAGTCATGCTGGAAAATAATTGATTTGTGGTCAGACAAATAAAATTGTTTGACATGTGCAGTATAACTATTTATATCTATGTTGGTAAAAATATTATCTATACATGTAGCTGATGTGCTAGTTACTCTAGTTGGTTCATTAATACTTCTATGCAAACCATATGAAGACATTACATTTTCAAAAAATTGCGAGTCTTGATTGATTGTTATGAAATCAATATTAAAATCACCAGCGATAATAATATTAAAATTATTGTCAGCATTTTGGTCCAATAATGGTATTAAGTAGCGCCAGAAGGCGTCTAAATTTCCTGAAGGGGATCTGTAAACTGTACCAATAATTAAATTAAAATCTGGCATTTTTATGAATGTTGACTCGTGGTGGACTTCAACTGACTGGGTTTTAATTTTCGCAATATTTTGAAAAAATGGCCTCACATATATTGCAACACCGCCACTCTTGTTGCCTCTACAAAAATAATTTGCTAGACAGAAATTTTCGATCACAAGAGATTGAATTTCTGCGTCTATTAGCCAATGTTCTGTAATACATATAATATTAATTTCGGGTTTTGTTTTTAATACAATTTCTAATTCTCCAACCTTGTTACGAATACTTTGAGCGTTAAGATACATAACTTGAGGGGGTGACTTCTTTAACCGCCTTTTACTTGGTCCTGGCGATGGCGGAAAAAACGGTTTGTCGGGGTTCTTGTTGACTGTGGGGTAAGCTTATCCTTATGTATTTCCACTATGGGCAAATCTTCATTGGGATTAGATGTCGTTAGCTCCAGGTTACTTGTCTTTGGGGAGTCTCCATTTGTTATTTTCTTGCAAATATTTTGTGCAATACGCGACATAAGTTTGAATTTGCCACGTTTGTTTAAGTGAATTCCTTGTTTAGTCATGTCTTCATAAGTTATCAATACGTTCGGGTCGACAAACAGTACGTTTTTGTAATCCGTACAGACTTGATGTGTGAGTGCATTCTGTGAATACACGTGGTAATTGTAGGCATTTAGATGTTGTCTGAAGAACGTGCCAATAAATGTAACATTTGTGTGCTTCAGTTTGTTCAATGTGTTCTCTAGTAATTGAGAACCCATTTGTGAATGGTTTAAAACATCGTTCGAGCCCGCCATTAATACAACATGATCATTGGTAGTGAAATCTTTGGTGAGTTTATCTATACTATTTGTTACATTTACAAATCTTGCGTTTGGATAAAATATCGCCGTTACAGTATAATTTTTTTTGGGTAATACATTTTTCATAATTTCCGCACAATGTCGACCTTGGCTATCAGCAAGTAGTAGGCAGCGGGCTGGTGCTTTTGGTGCTACTGAGGTATTTATGACATGTCTATGTATATTATTATCTTCCTTAGTCATTGTTGCATGATTTGTTTTTGTTTTTAATGTGACCCGGCCATCTTTGTTTATTTCTTTGTTATCGCTGACACTTGTGGAGGGGGAATTCAATGTTGATTTCTTTTTATTCTTCTTCTCGCTGTTGACGTGTTTTGATAATCTAATTTCTAGAAGTTTTATTTTAGTTTCTAACTGTTTCACATAGTTCATCAATTTTAGATAGTTATCTTTTCGTTTTTTTTTAGGTTTTGTACATATTGTACCACAATTCTTATTATTTTCGATTACAGTCTCGGTACTACTTGATGACTCATCCAGATCATAAATGTCATTGTCTAAGTTAATTTTACCAGGTGATTCAAAAATATTAGCTGTATTAACTTCTATTTCAGTGGATTCATCACAGATACTGTCATTAATGTCTATGTAACTTGAGTTCAGAACACTTTTGAGTTTATTAACGTGTTCTGCTTTTTTACCGCTAGTTTTAATACCTCTATTTTTCAGTTCATTTTTCAGCTGGTACAGTTTTAAATCTTTAATTTTTACGGGCATTTTCACTCACTACAAAGTCAATTTTTATTTATTTATTATTATTTTTTAAGCAATAAATTAGTATGTGTGTAAATAAAAATAATTCTTGTAGAAATAGTTAAGAATCAGGAACCATTAATTATCACAGTTTTCGCTCAATAACAATTGTAATTTCGTGTGGTTTCGTTGTGGTTTCGCTCAATAACAATTTCTTTCAATAACGGCTGGTGGGTAAAATAATTGGGGGGACACTTTTTGATCAATATATTGCAGTGTCCAGCTTACGGCCCGCAGGCCGAATCTGGCCCAACAATAAGTTTTAAACGGCTCGCATGAAATTTCTATCCCATGTTTTTTAGAATCACCCTACCCCCTTCCTCAAAATAATTTTGGATTTTCTCCACTTCCTCTCTCCTTAACTGATTTTTAGAATTTCTTCCTCACGGTTTAAAACGATTTTCTCAATTTCGCCCACCCGTCCTCTGTGATTTTTAAATATCTGGCCCCCAATCTAACTCAATCTGGCCTGTGAAACATATTTAGAGTTCATATACACAATGTATTAAGGTAGAGGGAACATGATTTTTCTCAAAAACAAGATGTGTAAGTCGGTAAAAAAAAATAAAAAACCTAAGTTGACCATAATGACATTAAAATGATTAAAAATATACCTATCCCCCGATTTACACGGAATATAGGTTCCTCAGAAAACTGTGTTAATCGAAATCGTGGATTTTGATACGTAAAACCGTGTAAATCGAAAAAAAAAAAAAACAAAAACAAAAAAATGTGCATAATTCAGTCATTTATTTCAATATAAGATCCTTAAAAAAATTTATTCCTGTCATAACTTTGGTATGATGTCACTTTCGTCACTTGATATTACTTGATGTGATTCTAGTACGATGGTTGATGAAATTAGGGACAATTTCAGATCGGCGAGACTGGGTAATGCAATCCGAAATTAACAATTGTTTGATTTTTGGTTAAATATTTA
This sequence comes from Liopterus haemorrhoidalis, assembly GCA_963971575.1. Classification (NCBI taxonomy): domain Eukaryota; kingdom Metazoa; phylum Arthropoda; class Insecta; order Coleoptera; family Dytiscidae; genus Liopterus; species Liopterus haemorrhoidalis. Next base: position 34,617,140 of record OZ020618.1, read on the forward strand.
TAGATCCCATCATATTGGGTTAAATATTATTACTCGCTGGAATCGGAGAGCTCCTTTAACATTCGGGTCATTTTATAAAAAATTACTACCTATTTTTCACCCTAATTCAAGTCCTCCGCGGATGACTTTTGCTGTGACACAACTGGTTCAGGCTCTATGTTTAAATCATATGAACAGAAAGTTTTATTGTGCATACAAAATGGGAAATGCCCATTTTTAGGGTTTTGTAGGTATGACCAAAAAACCCTTATATCGTCATTTTGTCGTCTGTCTGTCTGTCTGTCTGTCTGTCTGTTAGGTAAAAATTGTAGCCAAACGGCTAAACCTAGAGAGTTGAAATTTGGCATGCTTGTACAACTTTTTGACGCGCACATAGGAAAAATACTAAAACTTCTAAAAAACATATCCCCCTAAAAATATAAACAAATAATTGATCATCGAATTTTTTTTTTTTTTTTAATTCTGAGTATGTTATCAAATGACAGCCCTTAGTACGTGGATTAACGATCAAAATTTTATTTTTTCAAAATAAATTATTTTGACGCGATTTTTGCCAAAAAATTTTTGTCCCACACCCTGTAGCCCAGATGGTTTAAACTAAAAATCTGAAAAAATTCGAAGTAATGTACATTGGTGTGAACCGGAATAGTACAACAAGAATTTTTGATCAGATTATGTTTTTGGAAAAAAAAGCATTTTTTGTGTTTTTTGCTAATAATGTTGAGAACTTATAGTTATATAACACGCTAAACAGTAACGTGTATCTTGGTGTAGTGGCTAAGGTACTGGAATTCTGCCCAAGAAAATGAGTTCGAATGCTACGAGAGGAGACAATATTATTATTATTATTATTTTTTTTTTGCTTTTATACTTCCAAGTACGACTTGAAAGTGAATAATTTTTTATTATACCAGAAATATAACTTCAATCGTTGAATCAGTTTTTAAAAACAATTTATTTAGAGCACAATACAAGTAAATGATATTTCATGTAAAATTAACTAGTGACAACTGACATGTATATGACTAAGAGAATAACTGACTAACTGAGTTCAATGATATGACATATTTTATAGTGTGTAAAAGTGTTTATCTGTTAGTGTATCTTGTATTACATTTGAGTGTTGTGTTTCTGTGTGTGAATGTATTTTGTGTAGTGTCAGCTGGAATTGGTCATGTAATTTACCTATATATTTTTACTTGCCCGACCTTAATATATAAGGGGCAAGTATTGTAATCGCGAAAATTTTCGATGTCGAGATTTTGATGGATGACCACGTTTCATGGTCCAGGGAATCCAAAAAACCTATTTTCGAAGTGCCGTCCGTATGTGTGTGTGTGTGTGTGTGTGTGTGTGTGTGTGTGTGTGTGTGTCTGTCTGTCTGTCTGTCTGTGTGTATACACGATAACTCAAAAACGGTTTAACTTAAAGAGTTCGTTCTGGTACTAAAAAATTCTCCTATTAAATGGGAAGAACCCTATTGTTTTTTATGAAAATCGGTTGACTAGAAATGGGAGTTTACTCGTGTCGATTTTAAGATTTTTGCGAATATTTAGCAACAGAAAAATATTTCGAAAAAATTTATTCAACAAAAGTTACTATAAATGCAATAACTAATAACTTTTATTTGAGACGTTTTTTGATAAAACGAAAAATTTTGATTTTTTTTTGTAAAATTATTTAAAATTTTTCTCTAAAGTCTCAATTTTTTCATACTTATATGTAACGTTTCCATGGTCATGATAATTAATTCGTAACTAGTAAAGCAAGCCTTGGACAAAAATTTGTATAGAACATAATTTGATGTATTTTTGAAGATTTATCTAAATATTATTATTTTTTTTTTTTAAATTTACATTTTATTTTTAAATATTTTTTTATGGGAGGGCAAGTCTAGCGGAGGTTTCCCTTCGCCACTGGTTTTTATTAAGCTCCGAACTAATGATGGGTCAATCATCGGTCGTTAAAAAAATTGTAGCTTCTGGTGCCCCATTCTAAATTATTACCATTGTATTTTACTGAACTCTCTACTAATGTTCTATTTCTATTTTTGTTCGATTGTGACATATTCAATTTTGGTCAATGAGGACCAATATTTTTTATTAATAATATAGTTTTCTAGTTAAGCACGTTAGTTTTAATATGACGCAATGTGTCACGTCTGAATAAAATCAAATCAAACGAACGCTAAGCTAAGGCAGCCGGCCTAAATTCACCATTCACACTAACAACTCGACCCTTTCCAGTTCATATTTATTACTTGCGCAGATAAATACATTAGAAATCGCTTGTGGCAACACTGTACCGGTACATAACGTGTAGTGTCCACAGCATTGTTTTCTAGATCCAAATTTTTAAAATCACATATAAAAATCTTTAAATTAGAAATAATAAAAATAAATATACGCAGATATATTTAGCTAGTTTAATGCAATTTTAAAATATAAATAAGATTTTAAATTTAGTTTTCCTTATTAAAAATGTTTAGGAGGACACTGTCCCAGCGCCACCCTGTCTCAGCCGCCACTGTATTTGTAGTTGTTTTGTTCTACTATGAAAATAACTTATAGTTGTTGTACTTGATGGTTTACTTTTGTCGCCATCACGGTATACAATACAAATACAAATAGGTGCTACGGGTCAAAATGATTTAATTTTAAACTACATTTCCGGAAAAAAATGTGTGTCAAGTGGCATTCAATTATTATAGTAGTATTTTTCAAAAACGATTCTGGACTATAAACTATCATATCGAAGAAATATGCTTACTTATTAATAAAAAATTTCTACACAATACTATCTAAATGTAAAAGTTATTTCAAGTCCATAAATTTATTTTTTAAAAAAGATACGAAAAATATTTGCTTGATCTATAGTATTATGAAGTTATTGAAAGATAAAAATTATCGGCTTAATTCTACAGTTAAAAATATCCTATGATATAGATCTACTGTAAAATTTGATGTTAAGATTGTTACTAGGAGGGTAGGTTAATAAGTCCTTACAAAATCTAAGAGATGGCGCTAGTAGTATCAAAACATGTTTGTTTCTGAAAGGTATCATCTGTCAATAGACTGCTGACAAATTTTCAGCCTTATCCATCGTGTGGTTTCATTTTTACAATCGATTGAAGCAAACAACTTATTTTTGAGTTTTGAGTGATCGACGAGTCAAAGTGTGCGAACTTTGTATATTACATGGCTTGGTGGTTTCAATTTTACCCTAAAAATTGGGTATGAAAAAGTTATTGGCAAGATATTGGCACATGCTCACAGTGGACAATAAACGCAATCATGTGGTCGATTTAATGGCTGGTTTCGCGATTTTACGTTGCGATCCTCACGTGTTTCTGCGTCGATACATAACCGTTGAGGAAACATAGATCCACCACTACACACCAGGGACAAAGGAACAGTCGAAACAGTTGGTTTCTGGAGGTAATCCGGCTTCAAAGAAGGCGAAGAGGGTGAAAAGCGCCCGGCAAGGTTTTTTGGGATGTCCGCGGAATCATCCACATTGACTACTTGGTAAAAGGACGAACGATAAATAGAGAGAACGATAAATGTTATGCGAAATTATTGGTGACATGATTGTAGTGAACGCATGTATTAATTGTGTCCAAATAAATATTTAAAAAAAATCTTATTTTTGTGATCGAATTAAAAATAAATTAATGTGTGATCTATACTTTAAAACATCGGGAAGTTAAGTGTTAAAAAGTTATTGATCAAATATATTGTTTATAATAATTAATCATTAATTTAGTGAATTATTAACTCACAAACATAAAGGTCATTTTTGCAAACCAGACAGTTATATACAAGTTTAACATTTTCGTAACGTTTTATTTTGTTATAATCCGTACGAAACAAGTGAAACAGTGCTACTTTTATCAATATTGTTTTCTTCGTCACACTGCAATTCTTTTCCTGCACGATATAATCGTGCTTCTAAAACAATAACAATGAAATGCACACGTTCCAGAGGGCAGTCCAGCAAAGAGGAAACTGTATTAAATGAATTAAATGATGATATGGGAAAAGAAATTTCTGAACTGAAGTCTATGATAACATCTTTAACTGAGAAAATCAACTCATTTGAATCTATGAAATCCGAAATTCATCAACTCACAAATTCTATCAACTTCTTATCTGGGAAATACGATGAATTAATATCAACATTAAATATAGAAAGAGAAGAAAAGAAGCAGCTTTCAAAGCAGATTGTTGCAATGGGAGTTGTACTTGAAGAAAAAAATAAGAAAATTGGCGATCTTGAAACTAAATTATTTTCTTTGCCGAGGAAGAGAGGGGGTAGACAAGAAGAATGGAAGCAAGAGAGAGAGCGAGCAGCGTGGGGTGTTTGTCGGACTGGGTGAGGAGAGGGGTTAACGGGAAGAAGAGGAAGGAGAAGACGCAGGAAGATAAGGAAAAAGGAGGAGAGACACAAAGGCCAAGAAGGATAGTAAGACCGCCGCTGGCAATAAAGGAGAAAGCAGGAGATGGAGGAGGCAGTGAAGATGGAGAAAGTACGGAGGTAGATGAAGAAATGGCAGAGGGTAGGAAAGATCACATCGAAGGAATGCTGGAGGAGATTCTAAGGAGGATGCGAACAATAGAAAAGCAAAATAGGCAAAGAGAAAAAGACAAGGAGGAGATAAAGGAAGAAATAAGATCAATGGGAGAAGATTTCGGAAGGAAACAAGAGATCCTCGAGGAGGAGCTCAGGAAAGTGAAGACGGAGTTACAAGAAACGAAGGAGCGAATGGAGGTCATGGAAAGCAGGATGAACGGGGACAGGCAGGAAGAACAGGCGAGCGAGGAGAAGAAACAGATGGAAAGAAGAATGGAAGAGCTGGAAATGGCACAGGAGAGGAAAGAGAGGGAGGAGAGGAAAAACAATCTTGTAGTCAGAGGAGCGGAGTTAAACGAAAATAATCCCAAGGAGGGGGAAATAAAAAGAATCGTAAGGGAGTTGACAGGTAGGGAAGTAGAACTGGGGAGAATACAAGAAGTAGGAAGGGGGGAGGGAAGAATATGGATAGTGCAGATGAAAAGATGGGAGGAGAAAAGGGAAGTAATGGAAAGGAAGAGTAGACTAAAAGGAAGAAAAATATATATAGATGACGATCTTACGAAGAAAGAAAGAGGAATTCAAAAAAAGATAAGGGAACTAGTGAGGGAGGAAAGAGAAAAAGGGCATCAGGCGAAAATGGGGTACATGAAGATCCAGAAACAGGGGAAATGGCTGAAATGGAACGAAATTAAGGGAGAATTCGAAGAGATGAGGGATTTTCGGTATGGGGGGGGGGAAGTAGAAGAGAAGCGGGTTGAGTCGAAGGAGAAGGGGAAACAGGAGGAAGGGAGGGGGTGAGGGCAATCTTCTGGAATGTGGCAGGGATTAAAGGGAAGGATGAGGAGTTTTGGGAGTTTCTGAAGGAGTTCGAGATAATAGGTTTAACGGAGACGTGGATGGTGGAATCGGAATGGGACAGCTGGGAAGGAAAGATGCCGAAAGGGTGGGAGTGGAGATTCCAAGGTGCGGAGAAAGAAAAGAAAAGAGGCAGAGCGAAAGGCGGGATGATCACAGGAGTAAGACGGGAGATGAGTATAGAGGAGGAGGAAGAGTTGGGGATTGAGGGAGTAGAAGAGAGAAGAGTGAAAGTAGGAAAAGAAAAGTGGCGAATAGTCACACTGTACAATAGAGGAGGAAGTAAAACAAAATTGAAGGAGATGGATGAGAAATTAATGGAAGAGAGAGAGGGGGAGTTGATCATAGTGGGAGGGTATTTTAATGCGAGAATAGGAGAAACGGGGGAGTGAGGGGGTGGGAAACGAAGGGAGAAGAAGAGACGAGAGGCGCGAAGGACAAAGAGAGAAATAAGGAAGGGGAGGTTATGCTGGAATGGATTGAAGAGAAGGGATGGAGTGTACTAAATGGAAACAAAGAAGGGGACGAAGAGGGGAGTTGGACGTATTATAAAGAAGAGAAGAAATCAACCATCGACTACGCCGTAGTAAATGAAGGGGCGTGGGAAAAGATAAGCAGGTTTGAAGTGAAGGAGAGAATAGAGTCAGACCATCAACCGATAGTAGTAGAGATAAGGAAGGGGAGAAAGAGAGAGGATGAAGAGGAGGAAAAGGATACACAAAACTGGACGGAAAAGGGAATAAGTAAATATATGGCAACAATTGAGAAGATGGAATGGAAAGGAACGGGGGTGGAGAGAGGATGGAGAGAGCTAAGAGAGGGAATAGAGAGAGCGGTGGAAAAGAGAAAATGGAGGAGTCCAAAAATGGGGAGGAAGCCATGGTGGGGAACGAATTGTAGAAAGGCGAAAAAGGAAGCGCAAAAGGCCTGGAGGAAAAAAATAAAAGGAGGGGGGACGGAAGAGGAATACAAGGGAAAAATGAAACAATATAAAAAAACTTGCGAGGAGGAAAAGGAAAAGCACATGAAGAGGCAACAGGACGAAGTCGAAAAGATAAATAATGAAAAACAAGCGTGGGAATATATAAATAAGGCCAGAGAGAAAAAGGTAGGAATTAGCAAGAAGATAACTATGGGGAGCTGGAGGAAACACTTTATGGAACTATTGGAGGGAAGTGAAGGCAGAAGGGAAGAACCCGATGAGGAACAAAGGGTATGGGAAGCAAGGGAGGAAGATAAAGCTGCAGAAAAGGAAGAAGACAGGAGGAGAAGGAAGAAGAACCAGCAGAGGAGGAAGTCTGGAGCGTAATTAAGAGCCTGAAGAAAGGAAAAGTGGCAGGACCTGATAAAATAAAGAATGAAGCATGGATATATGGAGGAGAGAAAGTGGCGGAAAAGATGACAGAAATAATCCGAGGCGTGTGGAAGGGAGAAGGATACCCAGAAGACTGGAGGGAAGGATTAATAATTCCCATCCACAAAAAAGGAAGCAGGAATAGCGCAGGTAATTACAGAGGAGTAACCCTGATGAGCACGGCGTACAAAGTGTATGCGACAGTGCTCAATAAGAGGTTAGTGGAGGAAATAGAGGATAAAGAAATATTAGAGGAGACGCAGTCAGGTTTTAGGAAGGGAAGGGGGGCGATAGATAACATATACACGATAAACCATATAGTGGCTGAGAGAATAAAGAGGAAAAGAGGGAAGGTGTATATGGTATGTATCGACCTTAAGGCCGCCTTTGACAAATTGGACAGGTAAGAATTGTGGGAAGTATTGGAAAGAAGGGGTGTAAGGGAAGAAATGATAAATAGGATTAAATATATATAATATATAATATAAATATATATATAAAAAAATATACGAGGAGACGAGGTGCAAGGTGAAGGTGGGAGAAGAAGAGTCCGAAAGCTTTTGGGTTAATAAGGGGGTGAGACAGGGCTGTCCGTTGAGCCCAACATTATTTAATGTATACGTAGCGGACCTGGAAGATACAATGAGGAAGGGGCAAGACAGAGGAGTGGTGGTGGGAAGGAAGAAGTATTGGACAATGGGATACGCAGATGATCTGACTCTGATGGCAGAGAATGAGCAGGGACTAAAGAGGATGATGGGCAGAGCGGACAAGTACTTCAGAAGAAAAAAACTGGAAGTAAATAGAGATAAAACGGTGATGGTGTTTGGAGAGGGGGGAGGAAAGAGAAAGAATATAAGATGGGAATGGTCAGGGACAGAAATTGAAGAGGTAAAAAGTCTGAAGTACCTCGGATATGTTCTAACGAGGACCAACAGAGCAGAGCAGCATGTTAGAGAGAGGGTGAAGAAGGCAAGAATGGTTATGGGGAAGCTATGGAGCATAGGAGAGAGGAGGTTTGACGACGATATCAGGTGGAGGATGAAATTGTTTGACGGGATAGTGAAGAGTATCCTCATGTACGGAGTAGAGATCTGGGCATGGAAAGAATGGGAGATAGTAGAAAGGGTACAAGAGGGATACATGAGATGGATTATGGGATTAGACAGAACGACACCAGGATATATAGTGAGAGAGGAAATGAAGAGGGAAAAGCTGAGAGTGGGTGCCGGGGCGAGGGCGGCGAAGTATGAGGAGAAAATCAGAAGAGACGAAAGAAGGAAAATATTAAGAGAATGCTGGGAAGAAAGACTGAGGTAAGAACAAAAGGGTAAACTGTCGGAATGGGGAGAAACAAGGAAAGAGTACTATTGGAGATGTGGGATGGACATAAGGGAAGCTGAGCGAAAGAGAAATGGAGGAAGAAACATAGTAGAAGAATTGAGGAGGAGAGGCAAGGAGTTACAGGAGCAGGAAAGAACAGTAAGAATAGAAAATTCCAGGAATGTGAAAAGGTATAGAGAGATAAGGACGGTAGGAATACCTAAATATTTGAAAGGGAGGAGAGGAAAGGCAGGGGGCAGAGTTAGAAGGATTGCCAGATTAAGATGCGGAAATGAAGAACGGAGTAATAGGTATTGGGCAAAAACAGAGGATAGGCTATGCAGAATGTGTAGGGAGGAGGAAGAATCCTTGGAACACCTAACAAGAAGATGTGGAAAGCTGACAAAATGGGAGGGAGGTATAAAGGAGCTGTTGAGTGAAGAAGGAAAAGGAGAAAGGTGGGTGAGAGTACTCGAGGAAAGAAGGAAGGAATGCGGAGAAGTAAGACAGAACTGAGAACAGGAAGGAAGAGAGAGGTAAAGGAAGAGGAAAGAAAAGAGGGAGGAAGAGAAGCGAAGAAAGAGCGGAAGAACAACTGGAGTCAAGAAGGAAGGAGACCAGAGACGGAAGCCGAAAAGAGAATAGGAAGAAAGAGAGGAGCATCGGAGGAAGAATGTAGAAGAAGAAGAAGAAGAAAGAAGTCATAAAATGTAAAAAATGTACTATAATATTATTATTTTATTTTATTTTATTATTATTATGATTTTTTTTAAATGTATTGGTTAAAACCCTAAAGGCCTAGGCCTAGGGTAACTAAAGAATTTATATATATTATTATAACTGATAGGAACTGATCCAAATACATATATATTAGCTGGTAAAATTTGATTTTCATAATATTTTGTTACAATATCACAGGCTAAATAAAACAGATTTGGTTGCAGGTAATATCGTCTAGAGGAATGAAGCTACTACTGACTAGTCGATATTACATGCATGTTTCACTTACCTAATTTGACGACAATTAAAATCACGTCTTACTAAAAGTTTCTATTATTATATTCTTTTACCTAAATAAAATGTAAAAGAGACAAGAAACGTTGATTATCTTAAAATTTTAAGGTAGTCGATTTTAACATCACTTTTTTGAAATCAACGTCTTTTTCATATTTTTTTTATGTCGAACTTAAATTGTAATAACAGCTTGTTTCATCGTGAAAATATTTAGCACCTAAAGATAAATGAATGAGGTATCGATTGGGACCACTTTCCTACCAAAATATTGAATAGTACGTAAATTAAAAAATAAATAAATTTGGTAGTCGAAATTCGCTGAAAATTATTTCAAGAAAGAAGAGGGATGCATTTCTGCAAGTGAAACGTTTAATTATTACTAATAAAAACATTTCAAATGCTCAAACTGGATCAATAATTTACTTAAATGAAAACCTGAATAACCATCTTAAATCCCTCTTATGGCAAGCAAGAGTATGCGCCAGGCAACACGACTACAAATATGTGTGGTGCTGGAATGCAACAATCTTCATAAGAAAGACTGATGACTCCCCTGTACGAATTGTCAAGAACTATGAAGATCTCTCCAGCTTAATAGGGCCTAGCAAAACTGATAACAATGCTAGCTCCTCACAATAGGTAGGCTACCTTTATTTTTCCCTTTTTTCTCTTTCAATTAAATAATTATATACATATATTTTTTTTTATTGTATCAACTAAATTATGTTGATACTATTGATAGATCAGAAATAAATACTAACTTATTTAATGATATATCTGAATTTAACCAATTTGCTAGAGATAATATAATACAAGATTCTTTTAATATATTTCATAGTAATATTCGTAGTCTTGAAAAATATTTTGAGGAGCTTAATGTGTTGTTATCAGGCTTGCAACTTAAGTTCAGTGTAATTGTTTGCACTGAAACACATTATATTGAATTTCCTGAACTGTACAACATACAAAACTATACGTCGTATTTTAATAAGAGCAGATTTAATAAAAATGATGGAGTAATAGTGTATGTAAAAAAAAAAATGTTAGGCACAGTGTCAAAATTCATACAGTCAACAATTTTAATTTTATTAGGATTGAGTGTCACTCTTCCAATGGCTCTGTCTCTATCACGACTTTATGTAAATCGCCCCCTTATGACAATGAAGCGTTCATAGAAAACTTAGGCATTTACATAAAAGATTTTTACAATAATAAATTAGAAATAATCACAGGTGATATTAACATAGACATCTCTGATACTACATCTACATCGGAAATTAAACACAAATATTTAAATATATTATATGAAAATGGATTTGTATCCTATATTAATAAAAATACCAGGGTAGTCAAAAACAGTAAAAGTTGTTTGGATCATTATTTCGTTAAAGAAAATTTAAATAATATTAAAATACATCCTACTATACTAAACTCAAAAATAACAGATCATTCACCCATTCTACTTACTCTTGATTATAACAAACACACGAATACTCATGACAATAAGCTAAAATTAAACAATAAAATCTCAGTAATAAATTACAACAAACTATAAAATATTTTGGAAAACACCATTTGGACGGACTTGAAGAATAATAACTAGATACATACACCGATAACTTCATACTAACAATTAAATCGGCAATCGGGAAATCAACTTCAATTTTGTCCACTAATAGCAAAAATATGAAAAGATCACCGTGGATAACAAAAGGTATAATCAATTCTATCAATATAAGAGATAAACTTCATAAATATGCTAAACTTGACCCGTTGAATCAAGAAGTTAATAATTTATTTAACTACTACAGAAAACAAATTCCACGGTTGATACATTTGGCCAAAGATAACTATTTTAAAAAAAACTTAATGATAGTAGTGATCCAAAAAGCTTATGGAATACAGCAAACTTGTATTTAAATAAAGACAACGTTAAAAACAAAATAATTAAATTATCTGTTGATGGCTCAGTAATAACAAATCCTAAAGTTATTGCTAATAAATGTAATGAACATTTCACTAATATAGGTACCAATCTATGCAAAAAAATTAAATCATCTTTTTCTAATAATAACGATTTTCTTAAGAATATAAAACACAATAGTAATTCTTTTTTTCTAACACCTACTTCTGAAAATGAAATTTACGATGTAATTAACTTTACAAATAAATAATTGATGTGAAGTGTGAATCACACATTTCAGGATTCGCAGGTATTTATTAACTGTGTGATGATTATTTGGGATGCCAAAACAAATTTTATGTCAAAATATTTTTTTATGAATTTTAATTCGAATGCCTAATACCATTTTTTAAGTTTCTAAATATGTACAGTATTTTTTTTTTATATAGCAAGGTTCCTTAAGATTTTGAAAATTGCGCCTATGGCTTCCATTGGTTGCTTAAATCATAAGCCCCGCCCTCTGATACCTTCAAATATAGAATTAAATTATAATTTCAACACTTCCCACTGGTTATTAAATTTACGCTTTTAAAACTTAAATGCAACATTTACCAAAATATAACTAGAATTTTGACAAACTAATTTAAACAAAATAAAAATGCAAAAAAAAACTGAAAAAATAAAAATTGACGGGATTCGAATACAGTTTCTTACAGTTGTTTCAACTAACTAAGCGACAACACTACCACTGTGCTATACAGGATCAGTCGTTTACTATGTTAAATAGCGGATTAAATATATTACGTATTTAATTAAAAACACAAAAAATGCGTTATTTTCCGAAAACATAATCTGATCAAAAATTCCTGTTGTACTATTCCGGTTCACACCAATGTACATTACTGAGAATTTTTTCAGATTTTTAGTTTAAACCATCTGGGCTACAGGGTGTGGGACAAAATTTTGGCAAAAATCGCCTCAAAATAACTTATTTTGCAAAAATCAAATTTTGATCGTTTATCCACGTACCGAGGGCTTTCATTTGATACCCTACACAGAATTGTAAAAAAAATATTTTTTTTTTCGATGAGCACATATTTGTTTATATTTCTAGGGGGATATGTTTTTTAGATGTTTTAGTATTTTTCCTATGCGCGGGTCAAAGAGCTGAATAAGCATGCCAAATTTCAACTCTCTAGGTTTAGCCGTTTGGCTACAATTTTTACCGAACAGACAGACAGACAGACAGACAGACAGACAGACGACAAAATGACGGTATAAGGGTTTTTTGGTCATACCTACAAAATCCTAAAAATCAACTGGTGCTGACAACATTACAATAAATATCATGAAGAAAATAATACTTTATAGTAGTCCTACATTGTGTGATATTTTTTATCAATGTTTAAATAACGGTTATTTTCCAAAATCTTTAAAATCATCCATTATTACACCTCTTTATAAAGATGGCAGTCAGGACAGTATTAATAATTTTAGACCTATATCTATTATCAGCATAATTGGAAAAATTTTGGAAAAAATAGTATTTATTAGATTATTATCTTTTTTTGACAACAATAATATATTATCACCGAATCAATATGGCTTTAGACCTGGCAAATCAACAAATGATGCTATAGTAAATTTAATTAACAATCTTCATAATTCTTTGGATAACTCACGAGCATCCTTGGCAATTTTTCTTGATCTGGCTAAAGCCTTTGATACGGTAAATCATGAATTACTGTTACGTAAACTGAAAATATATGGGATCAGAGGTATTCCTCTAAATTTTATTAAAAGTTATTTATCTAACAGAACGCAACAAACATCTGTTTGTGGAATTCTGAGCGAAAAAAATATAATTAACTGTGGTATACCGCAAGGTACAATCTTAGGTCCACTTTTCTTTATAATCTATGTTAATGATCTTTTCAAACTCAAACACCACGCAAAATTGGTATCCTACGCTGATGATACGGTACTATTTATAGAAGCCTTATCCTGGCATGATGCTCTTAATACTGCGAATGGCGATCTAAGATTGATTACACAATGGCTGGATTTTAATAAACTATTTCTCAACGCAGATAAATCTCATTTTCTAACTTTTCTATGCAATAGGCACTCTCAGCCTGAATTTGATAAAATAATCCTCCACATGTGTAATGACTACAGTAATTGTGATTGCTCTGTTGCTCTGACCAGAAAAGATAGAATAAAGTATCTTGGCATTGTAAAAGATCAACATCTGAGATGGGATCACCGGTATCAGGACACTTACCCCCAGGACATTAACCCCCGGGACATTAACCCCCCGTCAATTACCCCCGGGACATTAACCCCCCATGTCAATAACCCCCCGTGCCATTAACCCCCTGGACAATAACCCCCGGAACAGTAACCCCCGGGACATTAACCCCCCGTCAATGACCCCCGGGACTTTAACCCCCCGTACCAATAACCCCCCGACCATTAACCCCCTGGCAATTGATTAATATTTTAAATGTTTATTTTTATTTAAAATTAGAACATTTGAAATTAGAACAAAATTGAACAAATGTAATCGTACATATATAATTAGCTAACGTGTGTTAGTGATCTGGGTAACACTGTGACGACATTTTTCCTAAGGTTCTCGTGATTGGCTAACTGGGGACTATTCAGGTCTCTTGATTGACAAGTATTTTGCAGATTTATTCTCTAAGAATCTACAAATATAATTACATATAGAAATGTGTAGGATTTCGTAGGCATAAACAAAAACTCTAGATACTTGTATATCCTTTGACTGATATGAACAATATTTTGCAGTTTTATTCTCTAACAATCTACCAATATAATTACATACAGAAATGTCTAGGGTTTCGTAGGAATATCTTAGGTTAGGTTAGGTTAGTAAGGGTTTGGTTAGAAGCCGAGCGAAGAGAGCTACCCATCTTCTAGTTTAATATCAAAACACTATCTTAGGTTAGGTTAGGTTAGTAAGAGTTTGGTTAGAAGAAGCCGAGCGAAGCGAGCTACTCATCTTCTAGTTTAATTTCAAAACACTATCTTAGGTTAGGTTAGGTTAGTAAGGGTTTGGTTAGAAGAAGCCGAGCGAAGCGAGCTACCTATCTCAAATTTTCAAATTTTAAATAAAAATAAACATTTAAAAATATAAATCAATTGCCATTGAATTTTTTATGACCTAGAAACTTCAAAAAATAACTTGAAAATGGCAACTAAAAAATTACAAACAATTTTCAAATACCACGTATGGCCCAAAATAAAGCACATTTATCAATAAAAAAAAGTCCTACTGTGACCCCCCATTTTTTTGGAAATAATTGGGCACATATTATTACTTCAGTTAACCCACATTCACACAAAAAAAAAATTAACAAAAACGCTACAGGCATTTTTGAGAAAAACTATTTTCTAGTTTGGTCTTCATATGACCTCTATATGAACATCAACTTTAAGGCCTAGTATAATTAAAAAAATACATCTAGATATTCACAAAAAAACTTTAAATGACAGATCAATCAAATCCGTCGAGTAGTTTAGGCCCTAGGCTTGGCGAAAAAATTACACTTCAAACCGACAGACATTTTTCCAAAAACATGTTTTTCGGATTCCCAGGTATGTGAAACGTGGAGAAACATTAAAATCCGGGGGGGGTCAAAATCTGACTCATCACTGTACCCTACTCTCTATACATACGAGGAAGTAAAAATTATTCTGATATATAAATTATATTAATAATTTCAAATGTTCAAATTTTAAATAAAAATAAACATTTAAAATATTAATCAATTGCCAGGGGGTTAATGGTCGGGGGGTTATTGGTATGGGGGGTTAATGTCCCGGGGGTTATTGACGGGGGGTTAATGTCCCGGGGGTTACTGTCCTGGGGGTTATTGTCCGGGGGGTTAATGGCACGGGGGGTTATTGACATGGGGGGTTAATGTCCTGGGGGTTATTGACGGGGGGTTAATGTCCCGGGGGTTAGTGTCCCGGGGGTAAGTGTCCTAGAATCGGGATCACCATATTGAGAGATTGGCTAAAAATTTGCGCAAAACTTTTTACATATTTAAAAAATTAAAGAAAATACTCAATTCATTACAATTAAAAACTTTTTACTTCGGTCTTGTACAATCTTTAATGCAATATGATATTCTTGTTTGGGCTGGTGCGGCTAAACTGTATAAAAATAAAATACTTGTCCTGCAAAAAAAGCTTATAAAAAAATGTATAATAAAACCGCAAGATACCCGTCTAAATTGTTATTCTCAGAATCTAATATATTCAATTTTAATAAATTATATATATCAGCCATTGCTGCATACCTAATTAAAAATCCTGCCTTTGTAACATTCTTGGATCACTCATACTCTACTAGAAATATGTCATCTAGTCAAGCCATAACCAGAAAATTCAACAAAACAAAATCCAAATATTACTACTCTTATTTTGTCAGTAAAATATACAATACCTTTAATAATTATTTAAAAAATAATAACATTCACTTATCCGTTTTAAATTATAGGAGGATTGTTAAAAAATGGCTTTCATCAATGGACTATACCGACAGTATAGCATTACTCGAGACGTAGCCTATAATAATATTTAAAAAAGTTCTTCCACATTATTTAAATTTAATAAATTAAGTATTAATGTTTATTCATTCTATTAATATTTATTCATTCTATTAATCATATTACTTGTATGTATTATTGAAAATAAATTATTATTATTATTATTATTAATATTATTATAATTATTGGACCGGTTGAGCGAAGAAATCAAGAAAAAACCCCCACAATTGGGGGTGCAAGTGCTCATCCATCAAGACATTGCACGGATGCGCAATTGTGCAGTTTCGATGGCGAAAATACATGAATTACGCTTCGAGTTGTTGCCGTATCCATCGTATTCGCCAGATTTGGCACCAGCGACTTTTCCTGTTTTCAAACATGAAGAAATGGCTCGTCGGAAAAAGATTCACGTCGAACGAGGAGATCATCGCCAAAACAGATGCCTATTTTTAAAATCTTACTTTTTGGATGGCTTCAACAAATTGGTAAAACGCTGGACGAAGTGTATCGAGATAAAAGGAGACTATGTTGAGAAATAAAAATGAATCAACCCAAAATAATGTGTTTTTCTTAGGACTTATTGATCTACCCTCGTAATTTCAGATTGTTAGTTTTATATGAGAAATTTGTAATACAGTGGTACCTCTGGTTACGAACGTCTCTGGTTACGTATGTTTCAGGTTATTAACAAGATTCGTCAAAATTTTTGTCTCGACTTACGAACAAATTTCGGGTTACGAATCGAACGATCGAATTTCGCGGTTTCGAATTTGGCGGTTACGATGGTTCTTCCCGGCTACTACAGTCGACCCAAGTGATATTTTTGGCGGTCTGGAACGAATTAATTGAATTTACATTATGTATTCCTTATGGGGAAATTCGTTTCGACTTACGAATGTTTCGGGTTACGAGCTAACTTCCGGAACTAATTAAATTCGTAACCCGAGGTACCACTGTATATGATATTAACCCTGGCCTTAATTAAATTTATATACAAAATCTGAGTGTTGTAATATTAAGGTACTAGGGGTGTCAGCCCGACTACGCCGGTCTTCTCCCCTACGTTGTTAAAACTCGTCGCTTCACGTTTTGAAAAAAAAAAAAAATGAAGATACACCAGAAGTTGAATAGAACATACATACCACACTTGTACAATATAATAGTAGATAAAATTTACTCCAGCGTATTTATTGCGAGTAACCCGTTTTGGAACCCCTCAAATCTGACCGCTTAGATCGCGGACCTCAGATTTCAGTTTCAATTGATACCCCTCTCAATCTTTTATTTAAGGAATAACTTACCTGTTAAATATACTGAAAGAATTAGTCTCCACTTCAATTGTTTTGAAACAAATTAGTTATATATTTAGAGAAGAGAGAATAGTTATATATTAGATTCCAAATTACTTTATTACATAAACTCTATAATTAAAAAGGCATATAAAATGCTAGGCTTTATGTTAAGAATCAGCAAACCATTTAACATTATTAACATTATATTATACATGTGTAAAAAGTCACCTAGAACAGTGTTTCTCGACCGAAAACGGACCATGGAGTGAATTAATAATAAAGTTCACAAAAAAATTAACAAAAAATTTCAAGAATAATCATTTATAAGCGGACCACTAAAATTTTACTAAGGATCACCAGTGGTCCGCGGACCACCGGTTGAGAAATACTGACCTAGAATATGCCACTGTCTGTTGGTCACCACAATACATATATCATCTATATAAAATTCCAAACAACCATTTAAATTTAATGACTTTAGAAAAAAGAAGGGTATTTTTGGATGTCGGTCGGTCCAGATAATAAATAAGATTGTTGATTGCCCACCACTACTACATCATTTACGCTTACACATCCTTAACTACATCACGAGAAATATTGACCTTTTTTACTTATCTTTTAACAGAACAAACTCGGCTTTTAACTCACCTCTGAGCAGAATCTCCTAAAACTTTAACAATATCTCAAAAAATGACAACTTTCTTGATATATTTTTACTAAATCTCACACAGTTTAAAAAATGAATGTCTACGACTATTATAAATGCTATTATAATATCAAAAACATAAAAATGTTACTGTTACTGTAATTATTATTACTATTATTATTATTATTAAGGAAAATAAGGAACTGAAGGCTTGTATTGCCATTAAGGCTTGTATTGTTCCATTTTACATAAACAGAGCATACAATGTTATATCCACATAAATAATACATCCAATTATAAGCTAATTACATACAAATTAATCAAATTACTAAATCTATACAATTTTTAAAATTGTTCAAGCTGGAAGTGAAGGCACTGGCAGGTAAATTGTTCCAGGATTTAAAAATCCTGTTGGTTAAAAAATTACCACGGACATTTTTTTTGAATTTTTGTCGCCTTAATTTTAAACTATGACCCCTTAACCTGGTGTCCGTATTCAGGGTGAAGATTCGACAAATCACATTTAAAATCACCACGCACTATTTTAAACATCGTAATAAGGTCCCCACGATGACGTCTTTTTGCAAGAGAAGTAAGGTTCAACTTTCGCAGTCTTTCTTCATAGGACAATGAATATAATCCACGAGCTAACTTTGTGAAACGCCTTTGCACCTTCTTCATCACACAAATGTCTTTTTTGAGGCTGGGTGCCCAAACTGAGATAGCAAACTCCAAATGAGGCCTTACGTAGGACACGTAGAGTATCTTGACTATATCAGGAGACGGTTGATAAAACGATTTTGACAGGATATATGACACATAGTTCGCACGTTTAATCACTTTTTTAACCTGATGGCTCCAGTTTAGGTCAGACGTTATCGTGACTCCCAGATCAACCTGTTCTTCAACCACTTGAAGCTTTATGGATGACTTGCGTTGTTTTGGCCCATGTGAAGTACAGTGGTTTTACTGATATTCAGTGGTAAAAGCCAAGTGTTAGTCCAGTCGAAGATTTTATTAAGGTCATCCTGGATAATTAAACAATCGTCATTGTATATTTTAGTATCATCAGCATACATGGAAAATGGGGAAGAAATAGACGTTTTGAGGTCGATTACGTAGATCAGGAAAAGAATAGGGCCTAGAACCGAGCCTTGTGGAACTCCACTTAGAGCCGGATGTGCCTTTGACAAGGAGTCACCAATGCGAATCTGGAACGACATATCAGATAAAAATGTTTTAATCTAGCAATGAAACTTACCCCGAATGCCATAATGTTCAAGTTTACTGAGTAGTCTATTGAGAGGCACCTTATCGAAGGCTCGGGCAAAGTCCAGAAAGATGACGTCAGTAGGAATGGAATTGTCCAATGCCAGTGACCAGGCATGCGTACACTGAAGGAGATTTGATGTGACCGACCGGCCTGGTAGGAATCCGTGCTGTTCAATAGGTATTGCGTCATTTGCAGTCAGAAATTCTAAGATTTTTTTTGCTATAATGCGTTCAAGAATCTTTCTCGAATTAGATCCGATACTTATGGGTCGGTAATTTTCAGGATTCAACTTGTCTCCTTTTTTAAATATCGGTGTCACCAGTGCTTGACGCCATGTTTTCGGAAGGTATCCTTCATCCAATGATTTGCGCATTACTTTATATAAAGGATCTGCAAGGATGTCACTGCAGTTCTTTAAGATAATAGATGGTACACCATCGAGACCAGGGTTTGCTGATGACTTCATCGTATTCAGTTCATACTTGATAATTTCAGGAGATAAGTCGATATCGTCTAGATTATTTATAATACGAGAATGCGGGTCAAGAAAGGGAAGAGGTCCATAGATTTCTTCTGTGTAAGCTTTCTTGAAAACGTCAGCAAATAATTCAGCCACAACAGATGGATCATAACACACCATGCCTTTAGCATCATTTATAACCGGTATAGAAACTTTAGCGTCAGTCTGTGATCGTACATAGCTAAATAGAGCTTTTGGGCCAAGAGTTACATGTAATTTGTGTTATATCTAAATGTATTAATTATACTAGTGCTACACTGTTATTGGAACAGGACATGCTCCTGCGTGTGGCCGAGTTTTGTAAAATAAAAAAATTAAAAATAAAACCCTTCACACGACAATATTCTGTAAATGTCTGTCGCAAACAAAATAAGTTTTGTAAATGCTTTCGGGTTACAAAACTTCAAACCTCGGATGTTTTACGCAATTCAACCAAACTTTAAACACATCAGGTTCACGTTTAGGAAATTGGTGACGAACAGACGTAACAAATTTCAGGCCGGTACACAGCAACGTTTAAGGTATTCAGAAACAGATTCCATATTTGTAAATTAAAAAAAAAAAATACACTTTTCGTAAATGAAAAAAAAAAAAAAAACTACTGTTGAGCACTTTTCACAAGCACTGAACAAACAAAAATGGCCCACATAAAGCATTAAGCCGCATTCAGAGCTCTTTAAATTAACACGTTGTAGACTGTTATGTTTTTATACATTTTTTAACGTTCTACGTGTCGTTTACAGCAGCGTTAGAAATTAGTGGGTTACGAATAGTCCGACATCTGTGTGTCTTTAAACCAACAACATTGCTTCATAAAATGTTTTCTATCTAATACCCTTTTTTATAATTCTGCTGTTCTAGATTTTAACTAACTAAACCTAACCTAATTACCTAAATTGATCATATTTACTGTCCATCTTTGTAATTTTGAGCAATATTTGTTAATTATTACATTTTGTTAGATTATGTAAAGGCATACAATATCTACGATGTCTTTGATAGACTGAGATAGCCAATGTAATAGCTATAAGTTTGGAAAATAATCCACAATCCACAACGAACAACGTATTAAATTTAGACGTTTGAACGGTTTCACGTCTTCACCATATGACAAACTTCTAGTGACAATCAACAGAGTACAAGCGACAGTCTATAAGCTATTGATTTAAGAGCTCTAAATGCGGCTTTAGGCCAACTGTATTAGAACTGGTAACTGTTCAGGGAAACTAATAGTGGTTACAGCTCGGGTATATGCGTCAGGCTACGGTTACACTGTATCCGTGCGTGCGGTGACGAGCGTTTACCTTGAACGTCCTTGTCCTGATCCGAGGATAGGTGGTTTCAATCATACGTGCGACTTACGTGTGATCTCATTCAAATTAAACTATTTTATTTAAAATATCATAGTTATTATTAACTTAACATCAAAAACATATAAAACAACATTATTTATAGTAATAAAACAAAACAAAAATTGTTCTATGCATTTTTAGATGAATACTTGAGGAGTTACGGAGAAACACACTAAAACTAAGATCTTGAAATATCTCCTTTATTGTTAACAGCAAAAACCTGTATGACTAAAATTGTTTAGAATACAAAAACAAATATTTTTGCCCGAAGTATTTTTTCATCTGGATGAATAATAATTTTATACATGAATCTCGAAAAAATAGACAGACAGAAATGGATTTTTTTGTTGATTTTGTCGGACAGAAACAAACCTATTTGTTTCTGCAGAACTCCAAAGAAAATAAGAAAACAAAATAAATGAATAAACAGATAAATAACGAAATAAATAAATCTTCAATATGAAGGAATCAGGTGCTGTATCGGAGAATTACATTCATCTACTAAAAATGCATTATTAGCTGAACCAAACGTAATGCCACTTGAATTGCGCAGAAAAATTCTATCAGTCCTATACCTATAGGTCAGTATTGTACAGAGGTTCTATCGTCGAATTATAGGAGAAATAGAAACATGCCCTTAATAATCGAAACCTCTTTAAGTCTATCGAACATCTTTCCACTCCGTGCTGTTAGCCATAATATTCCATGCTTTTCTTACCCATTTAGGTTTTCACTACCAAATAATTATTTCATAGCTGATCATAACATGATACAGATATCTTCCTCAAATTATCGGGAAAACAACTTATCAGTTTTGGATAAGGTAAAATTAAAATGGCCAAATGCACAACATATATATATACTGACGGATCAAAATCAACCAATGGCGTAGGTTGTGCTGTTTTAGATCCTCAACGCAATTTTAGCCTAAAATATAAACTCTATAAACAATGCGGAAATAGTGGCCTTAAAGTTGAGTTTAGAATACTTAAATAATCACTTTCATAATGAATTTGTAATTTTTTTATTGTAAAAGCGCCGTCCTAAAATTGAGTTGCCCTGGATTTGAGAAAAAGAATTATTCACTAATTTATGATATCATTAAAGGTCTAAACGATTTCACGATCAGCGGTAGAATTATTAAAATATGCTGGATTAAAGGCCACTCAGATTTTGAGTTCAACGTCGAAGTCGATCTTCTAGCCAAAGAAGCAGCTTGAATCAGTACAGGTTTTTTATTTTACAATTTATTTTTCCTGTAAAATTCAACACTCATTGTAAAAAAATTAAATATTGTTAATTGAAAAAACAAGATTTATGTAAATAGTATATGGGTAATACTAGAAGCATAACCTATTACTATTGTACATGTTCTACACACAATGTAATACATTTTTATCAAAGACAATAAAAGAAATTTTAAATAAATAATAAAAGAAGCAGCTGTAAATGGCTCCCTCTTAAATATTCCTCTAAACAGATGAGATTATGTCAATCTTTAATTCTTCCATATACAACCAATGGCAACAAGAATACATAGATTCTCTACAGCAGCGTTTCTCAACAGGGGGCCGTGAAAGCTTCGTCGGGGGGCCGCGAAGTCATACAAGACCGAAGCATGAAATTATAATAGAAAAACCTTCAATTTTGCAAGATATATTAAATAAAGATATTATTATTATTATTATTATTATTATTATTATTATTATTATTATTTTATTATTAATAATGTTATGACATTTATATTCATTAAAATATACATTTTAAACATAAATAAAATAAACTATATTTATTTTGACAACTAATTTAAACTAATTAAAACGGTTCGCGTTGGAAGTACTTCAAGTACTTTCAAGTAGGTACGACTTGAATGTGCAATATTTTTGTTAAGCTCCGAGCTACTGTTAACTAAAGGGTGAGGATGCGAAAGGGTTCAAAATAGAAAGCAACTTTGAACACTTGTAAATAAAAATACTTGCAAGCCATTATAGGTAACCTTAACAGATATTAAAAACATGTTTATGTAAAAGTTGTTTCTTTTCAAAATCTTTATCCAAATATACCCAACACGCCATATGTTCCTATATAAAAAATCGAAGTTGTCCTTGATATCCAGTACTTTTGGTTTATTACGGAAAATTTAAAAACCAAATTTTTGCTTGCAAGTTTCTCAGTTTGCTCACACATTGTCGAGACACATTGTCACTTCTATGTGGATACACCTTGAGATCCCTCCCCCCCTCTCACCCTCTCTCTCTCGCTCTCTCTCTCTCTATATATATATATATATATATATGTATAGGGGGCCGCAGACAATATTTACGTTATTTTGGGGGGGCCCCATGCCAAAAAAGGTTGAGAAACACTGCTCTACAGTTCAAAGGATCATACTATGGTCAAAACCACTTCTTCCTAGAAAGCATTGGTTTTCTTCTCAACAAAGCAGATCTTTTTTATCCGGCTTAGATTTAATCACACCTTCTCTCCATATCATCTGCATAGGATTAATATAGTTTCGTCTCCTTTCTGTCCGTGTGATAATTTGTCTGTCAGCGATTCGAACCATTTATTGTTCGAACGTCCAATTCATTTTCGCAATCGTAACTTATTCATACTAAATTTAGTTTTCCAAAAAATATCCTTACCTACCAATATTCAGACACTTCTTGCTACTAACTCTCTAGATATTTATAAAATTATTTATTACTACATTAAAGCAGAAAATATCAAATTATAAATGTATTTTTAAAACCTGTAATGTATTTATTTATATCTGGCTAATAGCCAAAGCTGCTAAAGACAACAAATAAATGAAAAAAATAAATAAATAAAAAATCCCCATTGTTATGCAGTAGCATATTAACAATTCTAACGACACAAGAGCAGGTTTTCGAAACATCGTTTACTTTAACACTTAAACACATAACATTCACACTCTCACATAACATCATCACATATTTCTCAACTTCGGTTAGGTTTTTTAATCCTAGAATTAAACAATATCACTCGAATATCTCATAATCAATGCATGCAACAACATTTTCAAATACAGATTATGTTACTTTTGTAACGGGTGCTGTGTACTAACCATGTAATTTTATGTATTTTAATTAGTTACCGAATAAACTTTATATACATTATATACATGATAAATTGTTTATATACATTAATAATTCTATTCTTCTTCTAATTTTGGAAAAAAAAAGGCTTTGACTCAAAACTCATATTTTTGGCCTGCTGGACGCATAAAAAACAAACATGTTTGTGCGTCGACGCAAGTTACCGCACGCAAGTATGCATGAACTGTAAACCATGCTGATTTAACTTCATGCGTTTGTTTTGTTGTCAGTTCTCGTACGTTCAAAAAATCGCTCGTTTCCGCATCCAGTAACTGCACATTGAAACCCTGAAATTTATCCTTTTCCGGTTTCGGTTTGCATGAAGATACCAGTACCTACCAGTAAGTGGTTGCTGGTGAGTAAAATATTTGGGGGACACTTTTTGACACATATACTGCAATGGTTTCCAGGTGTCCCTCGTTTTTTTGAAATCACTCTCCCGTCCTAAAATGATTTTCCGAATTTTTTCACGCCCCCTGTCCTTAATTGTTGTTTTTCAGAATTTCTACCACCCATCCTCCATGATTTTTAAATATCTGGCCCACGATTCAACTCAATCTGGCCCATGAAACATATTATATATATTCTTTATTCCCTAGGCCTTGCGGCGTTCAGGGTATTAACCATTAAAAACAAAATAGAAAAATCAATCCAAAAATAAATAAAGTACAATACAATCCAATAAATTTACAATATTTTTTCTCATTTCTTTCTTCTTGCTCCAATATCCCTCTCCTTCTTCCTGTTCTCATTCTGGTTTCCCTCTCTGATCTCCTTCCTTCTTGCTTCCAGTTCTCTCGCTCATCTTTGATTTATTTTATTCTATTCTCTTCCCATGAAACATATTTAGAGTTGATATAAACGATGTATCAAGGTAGAGGGAATAAGATTGTTCTCGAAAACGCGATTTGTAAGTTGGGAAAAAAAATTGAAAATTTGTTCGATTGTGAAATATTCAATTATGGCCGTTGAGGACCAATATTTTTATTTAATAATTAAGTTTCATAGCTACTCACATTAATTTTAACATAACGCACAGTATCAATTTTTACGTCTGAGTACTTCACAAATCAAGACTAACGAACTAAGCTAAGGACACCAGCCGAAATTCACTAATACATACACACTAAAACTCGTCGCTGTTGCCTTTTCCAGTTCATTTTTATTATTTGCGTAGATCAGGGGAAGGGTGTCTAACTGGAGATCTGCGGGCCGCATGCTGCCCAATACTTCAATTTTTGTGGCCCGCAATGAGTTTAATGCTATATGTCTTACATAGTATAAAAATTTATTTTACCGAAAATACCTCATGACAGAATCTGTGCGGGTCGCGGCGTCAAGACTTCGACAAAGGGCGGAAAACCAATAGTTAAGCAGCAACTGTTGCAGTTAGACAAGGCCGTCCGATAGTCGGTAGATCGGTGATTCCCCGTGATTCCAATTAATACACTAGTAAGCAGTGTTTTCAAATAACACTTTTATATAAGTGCAACTGCTGTGTATATTACCAATACGCTGATTTCGACTCGTTTTTGTTTTGTTGTTCGATAAAGAAAATATTTTGGCAAAATTTAATTGTTATTATTCAAATGTTATTTCTTTACTTCTTCCAAATAAATATTCAGAAAAATGGTGGAAAATGAAAAGCAGAATGAGTAATAATATAAATAAATATCGTGAGTCCCGCGGGAATTTTACTTGTTAGAAAAATGGCCTGGGGATGAAATGAGTTTCCTGGCGTAGATAAATACATTAGAAATCGTATGTGGCAATCAGTGGCGGCTGAGACAAGGTGGCGCTGGGACAGTGACCTCCTAATATTTAGATTAAAAGCTCATTTGTAATTTAAATTTGCATTAAAGCAGCTAAATATATCTGCATATATTTATTTTTGTTATTTCTAATTCAAAGAGTTTTCACGTAAGTGTTAGATTTCAAAAATTTAGATCTAGGAAACAATACTCAGGTGGACACAACTCGTAGTGTCCCAATGCACAGTGTTGTCACATGCGATTTTTAATGCATTTATCTTCACAATTCCTTAACGACTGATGGTTGAGCTATCTGTAGCTCAGATCATAATAAAAAAATATGTGTAATAAAAAATATTTCATTTTCAAGTTGTACTTGAGCAATATTTTTAACTATTTTTATTTTTATTATGGTCAACTTCGGTCATCAAATTTTTAATCAAACTTACACATCGTATTTTCGAGAAAAATCGTATTCCCTCTATCTTGATACATTGTGTATAACAGTTCTAAATAAATTTCACGCGCCAGATTGAGTTAGGTTTGGGGCCAGATATTTAAAAATCACAGAGGACAGGTGGGAGAAATTCTGAAAATCATTTGAGAACGTGGGGAAGAAATTCTGAAAATCAATTAAGGACAGGGGGAGTGGAATTTCCGAAATCTTTTGAGGACGGGGTGTAGGGAGACAACAAAAAAAAAAAAAAACAATGGGCAAACATTTCATGCAAGCCGTTTGAAACTTATTGTTTGGCCGGACACCGGATTAGGCGCGCGGGCCTTTGGCTGGACACCATTGTAGTATATGGATAAAAAAGTGTCTCCCCAAATATTTTACTCACCAGCCGCTATTGGTGGCAACACTGTATATTGGGACACTACTAGAAGCGTCCCAAGCATTGTATTCTTTATTTAAATTTTTAAAATATAACATTTATATGAAAAATCTTTGAACTAGAGATAATAAAAATAAATATATGCAGATCTATTTAGCTAATTTAATGCAATTTTAAAGTATAAATGAGTTTTATTTTATTAAAATTTTTAGGTTAGCCACTGGTACCTTCAACTAGATAACTATTCATACGTTACTGTACGGGAAGGTAGTATATCTCGCAGGCACATGATGTGTTCCCCTTTCTTCTCACTTCTCAAAATTACCATCTATCATAAGCATAAAGAAAATAGACAGAAATCTATTATTTATTGTAATAATATAGCGGTGGTACTTAAACGTATACTTAAACGTATGTAGTTTGTGGTGTGGATATTATGTTCTCTGTCATTTGATACTGTCGTGTAATTGTGAATATTTCGATTATTGTACAATAGATAAATGCACTGATTTTTATATTTTTTTTTCGTTATATTGAGATGTATATTACGTACACAATGTGCTTTTATAAAGTTAATGGCAGTATTTGACTGGTAAAAATTATGTTTTTTTAGAATTTCACAGGTATAACCAAGAAACCCTTATTCCTTCATTCATGTGTCTTTACGCTTGTACGGTAAAAATTGGTGGTCAAACGACTAGATCTAGTGAGTTGAAATTCAGCATTCATCTACAGCCCAAATATAGAAAAATGACTAAAAAATCGCTTCGAAACAAATATTTATGTAACGATTTTTTTTGGTGTCAGATATCAAACAAAACATCATGTACCAATTAGGCATCCCTAGTAAACTTATCAAGATAACAATTGTTTGTGTGTGTGTGTGTCGGGATCCACAAGCAAAGTGAAAGTAGGAAAGCTTTTGTCACAGCCTTTAGAAATACATACTGGAGTCAAACAAGGAGATGCCACCTCATCTTTGCTGTTTAACCCCGTGCTAAAATATGTAATCGTCAGGATGGTGTTACGAAAAGCCCAAGATCCCAATCACCGTGGTCAAAACATTAAATGGTAGTATTGAAATTTTCCGGAAGTACAGGATATTAAGGACAGTTTCGAATTGTTATATTGGAACGTATGTCATATTGAGTATCTTTGGATAGAGCTTTTCAAAAGAAACAACTTTTACTTAAACTCTATATTTTTGATCTCTACGATCAAAAATATAGAGCAACACATGGAGTATATAAATTCCAGGAAGAGTAAGAATTCTATAATCTTTGAAAATATTTCGGCACGAAGTTAAAGGATGTAATTTAAACATGGTTCGTAAAATACGCTTTTGAGATATAAATACGTTGTTCATAGAACTGCTACTACCCCAAAAGGCAATGCCATATATTAGACGGGAATAAACATGGGCGTTATAAAATAGTAAGATATAATTTTTATCTAAAACGTTACGCAGTATTCTGAACTGATAACAGACTACATTTAGCCTGGAAACAAGGTACATACAGTGATTGTATCTCTATCTCTATTTTTCTATCCTTTAGACAGAAAGGTTCAGCTATATTGAGACCAATTCTATAATCAAGTCTAAAGTTCATATAGCTTGTTTTACTATAGTTGAGGGTAAGCATGTTGGCGGTAAACCATTTTATGAGGTCTTCCAAAATAGCAGAGCAGGAGGTTCTTATGTCGCCAGTAGTGGAGCCCCTCACAAGAAAGGATGTATCGTCAGCATAGAGCACTGGTGTAGTATTGTCATATTTTTGCAAAAAAGTAGCCAGGTGATTAATGAAAAGGATAAATAAAATAGGGCCTAATATAAAACCCTGTGGTACACCAATCTCATTATTCCGAACGTCAGATTTGATTTTAAGATTAGTACTTTGTAATGAATGAAAAGGAAGCTCAACATATTGTAATCGGTTCAGAAGATAAGTTTTGAACCAATTTAAAGCAACGCCCCTTATGCCCATTAGTTCGAGTTTTGATAGTAGTAGGCTATGATTCACACAATCGAAATCCCTACTAAGGTCACAAAAGACCCCAATAGACGATACAAGATTACGACAAACTTCCATGATAAAAGCAATAATTGCTGTTGAGGTGGAAAGTCCAGTACGGAAACCATGCTGCGTGTTGTTTAATATATTATGGGCAGTTGTGAAATTAATTAGTCTATTACTCATGCTGTACTCAAAAATTTTAGAGAAAACCGAGCAAAAGGCAATGCGTCTATAATTAGCAACATTAGCTTTATCACCATTCTTATGGACTGGGTTAATTTTAACAACCTTAAGTTTTGAGGGGAAAAAACCTTGTGAAAATGACAGATTAACAATATATGTAATGGGTTCAATAATCTCTGTTAATCAGATCTTGATAATAATATCAGGAATCTCATCTGGGCCATTTGAGCATTTGTTTTTAAGTTTACGGTATAATAGATAATAAAATAATAATAATAAAATATTGAAAACGCTAGCTACCAGCATAGGATCAGTTAGAAGGTTGTCTTGATCGCATAGAGTGATATTATTGGTAGTTTCAGCTTTATTAGTTAGCTCTGCAATTATTTTCCAAGATACTTTCGTTTGATTTAAGGGATTTGTGTTCCGGATCTTGGACATATAAAATAATTTTCTAGTGGTATTTACTAGATGAAAATGTTTCTCCCACTGATATATTTCTTAATTTATTTCATGATACACTATTAAACAAAATTGTGGGATGGACAAATTCTAAAGCAGTTAGAATATATAAAAATTTGAAAAGCAATTCAAACATGTATCGCTAGAAAATGTCGACAAAACTGAACTAAAAAAATCCTTGGTTTGTGCATTACTATGGATAATGTACTAATGCCTAGCATCAAATGTTATAGGTCAAAACAAGAAATTTACTACCATACCTTGTTCACAAATACGATGGGACGAAACCGATTCGCAATAATACTTCGTTGTATGTGTTTCTACAATAAAAATGATGACCTAGCAGATGATATGCATAAAATTAGTAACGTTAGAGCACATATTCTTGAAAATATCAGAAATGTTTATTATCCTGGGCGTAACTTATCAGTATATGAAGTATTGCAGTTTTGGCGTGGAAGATTAGTATTTAGGCAGTATATACCAAATAAAGCTGCCAAATACGGTATAAAGCTCTATGAACTATGCACACTGAAGATATGCTACAAAAAAGAACACATATAGTTGGCACTCTTCGAAGTAACAGAAAAGGTAACCCAACAGAAGTTATAGAGAAAAAAAAAAGCCTGCCATAAATTTGAAATGACTTCTGTGACAAGTAGAAATGAAAAGGAGACGATGAAACCGAAAATTGTCGTCGATTATAATAAATCCATGCCTGGTACCAATAGAGCTGAAAACCATCAGATGGTATTTCGCTTTTTTTGAAGATGATTGAAGTGGAAGAAAAAGAAGAGGCGATAGGAGGAAGCGTATAGCATGGTGGAAGTGGAGAATTGTTATCCAGGGGGGGGGGGGGGGGAGCCGAATGTATCATTTGATATTTAATCTAAAGATAAGGTAGAATATTTAGTAGTTAAATGGGTCAGAATAAGCAAGTAGACATTTTAGTTATTGGTGACAGCTAGTGATCAATAGACATACTTAAATATTGATATCAGCAGAGAACAGACGAGAAGTGAGTAGCGGGGAGTAGGCAACCTGCAAGACACCGGAGTGAGGAAAATGGGCGAGAGTCAGGCGCGGTCACGAGCGAATAGTATAGGGTCTTTGACGGACTGGATGAGGAAAATAATGGAGACGGAGAAAAAGGAAGGTAGTTAGATCGTCGGTGTCAAGGAAGAGGAAAGTTGGGTGCAGAGCTAGCAGCGAAAAGATAGAATGGGGAGGGAAGAAGATGGAAGAATGGAGAAGCATACTGAAGGAATGTTGAAGGAGATCCTGGGGAGAATGGAAAAGGACAAAGACGAAATAAAGACAGAAATAAGGATGATGGGTGAAGAATATGATAGAAGTCAGGCAGAGCAGGCGGAGGAGATTAAAGGGCTGAAGTTAGAGTTGGAGGATACAAGAAGAAGGCTAGAAATAATGGAAAAGAATGAGAGAAAGCTAAGGTCGAGGGAACAGGCGGGTGAGGAATTAAAGCAATTGGAAAAAAGGATGGAAGAGGTAGAGATAGGACAAGAAAGGGGAGAAAGGGAAGCGAGGAGAAACAATATAGGAGTCAGAAGAGCAGAGCAAAAGAGCAGAATATGGAGAATATGGAGGTAGGAATTAAAAGAATGGTAAAGGACTTAACACGGAAAGAAATGGAAGTAGGGGGAATACAGGAGATAGGAAGAGGAGAAGGGAAAATGTGGATAGTACAATTGAAAAAGTGGGAAGATAAAAGAGACGTGATGATGCAGAAAAGTGGGCTGAGAGGATAGGAACTGTACGTTGATGATGACTTAACAAAGAAGGATAGAGAGATCAAGGGGTATGTAGAGAGAAGAAAAGGAAAAAGGCAGCCAAGCGAAGCTGGGCTACATGAAGATACAAATAGATGGGAGATGGAAGAGGTGGAACGAGTTTAGGGGTGAGGTAGAGAAAATACGGAATTTTCAGCAAGGAGGGAAGAGGTAGAAGAGGGGATCCAAAAGGGAAAGAGGAGGGGAGAGAGCGAGGACGAGAAATAAGCTAAGGCAATTTTCTGGAATGTGGCAGGGATTAAAGGAAAAGATGAAGAATTTTGGGAATTTTTAAAGGAATTTGAGATAATAGGGTTGACGGAGACATGGATGGAGGATAAGGAACGGGAATTATGGGAAGGAAAACTACCGAAAGGGAGGGTATGGAAAAGTCAAGGGGCGAAGAAGGAAAGAAAGAAAGGAAGGGCGATGGGGTTATCAACACGGGTGTAAGATGTGAGTTGTGTTTGTAGGAAGAGGAGACACAGAAATCGGACAAGATAGTTGAGAGAAGGGTGAAGTAAGGGAAGGCGGGGTGGCGAGTAGTCACAATGTATAACAGAGAAGGAAGAAAAGATAAACTGAGGGAATTGGACGGAATTCTAGGGGAAGAGAGGGAAGGTGACTGGATAGTAGTAGGAGTAGGGTGACTTATAACGCAAGGATAGGAGAGACTTGTGGGGGAGGGGCTGGGAGGAGAAGGGGTGGAACTCAGGGGGGGGATGGATAAGGTGAGGAAGAACGAAGGGGAAGATATGCTGGAATGGTTAGAGGAAAGGGGTTGGAGTATACGAAATGGAAACAAGGAGGGAGATGAGGAGGGAAGATGGACTATGTGGTGGTGAATGAAAGAGTAAAGAGTTTCCAGGTTAAAGAGTGGATTGAATCGGATCACCAACCGATCATAGTGAAGATCAGGAGAGGAAGAAATAGAGAGGTGGAAGAGAGAAAACGAGTGTACAAGATTGGTCGGAGGAAGGAATAAAGAAATACAAGAAGACAATGGTAATGGAATGGACAGAACCAAGATGGAGGGAA
Source organism: Liopterus haemorrhoidalis (assembly GCA_963971575.1). Lineage (NCBI taxonomy): Eukaryota > Metazoa > Arthropoda > Insecta > Coleoptera > Dytiscidae > Liopterus > Liopterus haemorrhoidalis. The sequence goes on from OZ020618.1 coordinate 34,649,021, forward strand.
TTGAGAGAAGGGACGGCGACAACGGTGGTGAAAAAAGGAGAGGGCTTAGTAAAAGGATGGGGAAAAAACATGGTGGGTGAGAGATGCAGGAAAAAGGCAGGCCTGGGCCAAAAAGATGAAGGGGTAGGAGACGGAGGAAGGGTACAGAGAAAAATTCGGGCAGTATAAAAAAACATGTAAGGAGGAAAAGAGAAGACGTATGGAGAAGGAGCAAGAAGACGTGGGAAAGATAAAGAACGGAAAGCGAGCCTGGGAGTATATAAACAGGATGAGAGGGAAACAAGGAGACAGGAGTAACAGGATTTCCATGGAGAACTGGAGGAAACACTTCATGGAGATCTTAGAGGGAAGTGAAAAAATGAGGAAGGAAGGGGGATAGAAGGGGTGAAGGAGGGACAGAGGACGAATCAGAAGGGGTGGAAGACGGAGAAGGGGAAGAAGTGGGGGAGGGACCGTCAGGGGAAGAAATAGAGAGGGACAGATATGATAAGGAATGAGGCGTGGATAAATGGAGGAGAGGAAGCGAAGAATAAACTGGTAGAAATAATAAGAGGGATATGGAAAGGTGAGGGATACCTAGAGTCTAGAGGACTGGAGGGAAGGGGTGATTGTACCGATATACAAGAGAGGAAACAAGGAGTTAGCAAGTAATTATAGAGGTGTGACCTTGATGAGTACAGTGTACAAGGTAGACATGAAAGTGCTGAATGAAAGATTACTGGATGAGTTAGAGAAGAAAAATTTATTGGAGGAAACATAGTTTGGATTCAGGAAGGGAAGAGGGGCGATTGACGGAATATTTACAGTGAACCACATAGTAGAGGAGAGGTTAAAGAGAAGAAAAGGGAAAGCATTTATGGCGTTCGTGGATCTGAAAGCGGCGTTTGTACAAGGGGGAAGAGGTACAAGTTGAGGGCAGGCGAGGAAGAGTCGGAAAGTTTTTAGGCGAACAAGGGGGTGAGGCAGTGATGCCCGCTGAGCCCGACCTTGTTCAACTTGTTAGTAGCAGATCTAGATGAGAATATGAGGAAGTGACAAGATGGGGTGTGGTAGTGGGGAAGAAGAAGTTGTAGACATTGGGGTACGCGGACGATATTGTATTGATGGCAGAGGGGCAACAGGAGCTGAAGAGAATGATAGAAAAAGCAGATAAATATTTCAAAAGAAAAAAACTAGAAGTAAACAGGGATAAGACGAAGGCAATGGTATTCGGTAAAGGAGGAGGGAGATGAAAGAAAATAAAATGGGAATAGGGCGGCAGAGAAGAAGAAGAGGTTAAGAGTTTAAAATACCTGGGTTATGTACTAGCGAGGAACAATGGGGCTGAACTACACATAAGGGAAAGAGTAAAGAAGGCAAGAGTAGTTATGGCGAAGCTGGTCATGGGAGTGGATGAGACAGAGGTGGAAAGGAGAAGAAAGGAAGGGATAAGGGAGTGGGGGAGCAAGAAATGACTGTCAGAATAGACAAATCAAGGAGCGCAGCGAGATATAAGGAGGTCAGAACTATAGGGGTACCAAGCTACTTGAAGGGAGAAAAATGAAGGTCAGGAGAGAGGGTTAGAAGGATTGCTATATATATTGGAGGAAACAGGAGGATAAGATGTGCAGGATGTGCGGGGGGGGAAGAAGATATAGAGCACCTCGTGAAGACGTGTAGGGAGATGACAGTGTGGTCGGGGAACACATTAGACCTGTTGCACGAAGATGGAAAGGGGGGAGGTGGGCGAGGGAATTAGAGGCAAGAAGGATTGAGATTGGGGAAAGATAACAGGAAGGGGTAAAGGAAGGAAGGAAGAAGCCCGGTGGAAAGCAGAAGGGGGGAAAAGGAAGGAAGTAAGGAGACTGAGGTTACCTGGGAATGGGGAGGAAGAAAAAGACCGAGGAGGAGGGGTGAAGAAATGGTTGGAAGGTAAGAGAATGGAATAAAATAAATAATAATAGAAATAGGACTAGGAATGTAAAGTAATGTAATGTAATGTATGGTTAATATGACGTTGGGATGTTGATAGGAGATATGATATGTTTTGTAATTGTAGTAAATACCCTAAACACCGAAACGTCGAGGGGAAATAAAGGTTTATATATATAGGTGGTATTGATTTAGGTCTTAAACCATCCTCCTCTAGGTACTCACTTCAGGCTTACCACAAGGTAGCACGTCATACGCGAATACCTGACGGGGAAAATACACACACACACACACACACACATATATATATATATAACGGGTGTTTTTTTAGAGGTATAGAACTTTAAGTTGGCATTACTGTTCAAGATGGCGACCGATTTAACAGCTGTCAAGTGATTTATTCTCAGTTTGGTTTGGCAATTCATCATGAATAGACTCACGCCTGAACAACGCTTGCAAATAGTGCAATTTTATTTCGAAAATAATGGTTCTGTGCGGAATACGTATCGCGCACTACGTCCATTTTATCGTCGACAAAATCGTCCATCAGAGCAGTTAATTCGATTAACCATGGAACGTTTTCGCACCACGTTTACTCTTATTGATAACTCGCATCCCCAGAGACGCCGTACGGTGCGTACAGAAGAAGCTATTGGTACTGTAGAGCGTAGCATTGAGGAAGACCCGAATGAGTCCATCCGCCATCGAGCACACGAATTGGATCTGTGTCCATCCACTTTATGGAAGATTTTGCGGAAGGATCTTGGTTTGCGTGCTTACAAAATCCAACTCGTGCAAGAATTGAAGCCAAACGATCATCAAGCAAGGCGTAGATTCGTCGAATGGGCCCAAAACGAGATTGCCGTTGTTCCCGATTTTCATAAGCGAATTTTGTTTAGCGATGAAGCGCACTTCTGGTTGAATGGCTACGTCAACAAACAAAACTGCCGCATTTGGAGTGAAGCTAATCCTCAAGTGTATGTCAAAACACCGTTACATCCAGAAAAACTGACTGTTTGTTGCGCTTTATGGGCTGGTGGAATCATTGGTCCGTACTTCTTCAAAAACGATGATGGCCAGAACGTTACAGTCAATGGTGATCGGTATAGAGCCATGATTACTAACTTTTTCATTCCTGAATTGAACAGCCATGATGTCCAGGAGCTGTGGCTCCAACAATACGGCGCAACATGTCACACAGCTCGTGCCACAATCGATTTATTGAAAGACACGTTTGGTGACCGCCTAATTTCACGTTTTGGACCTGTGAATTGGCCTCCAAGATCTTGTGATTTAACACCGCTGGACTACTTTCTGTGGGGCTATGTAAAGTCATTGGTCTATGCGGATAAGCCACAAACGCTTGACCATTTGGAAGACAACATTCGCCGTGTTATTGCCGATATACGGCCACAAATGTTGGAAAAAGTCATCGATAATTGGACGTCCAGATTGGACTACATCCGAGCCAGCCGTGGCGGTCATATGCCAGAAATCATATTTAAAATGTAATGCCACAAGATTATCTTTCGAATAAAAAAAAATTCATGTCAATCGAATAATCCATCGTTGTTTTATTGCAATTTAAAGTTCTATACCTCTAAAAAAAAACACCCATTAGTTGCGAGGAAGTATAACGAGCTACTTCATTGAAATACAAAATAATAAATAATAGCAGGGTGTTAGCTCTGATTTGAAAAACTTGAGTTGTTAAAATTCAATACAACATTTATTTCTTTAATATCCTATATTTCGGCAGTTTTATTCCATGCCTTCATTCAGGGATTTCTATAAACAATTTAAATTGTAAGTTACAAATGTAAGTACATAGATTTAATAAATAATTAACAATATAACAATTTTAAATTTTGAAAAACATTTAAATTTAGTAAACATATATGTGTTAAATTTTGAAAAGGTACTTACAGAGATATTTAAGTTGCACATGGCATTATAAAACATCAGTTCTTCGATCATATCAGAACCACCTTCGGACATGATGCAGTATACGAATTGAAACAATGGCTCAAAATTAGAAGAAAACTAGCGGCTTTCCACAACAGAAGAATTTTTTTACTTCAATGTAGAAAAAACAAAGTTTTTCCGAACCACATCTTGAATAACATCAAACAACTCCTGCCACTCTTGGAAACCGGAGATGGAAGAATACGGTCTACCATCATCAACATGAATCACAGGTTGAAATGCAAAATTTTAAATATTGAAATAAAAATCACGATCCAGACGATAAGCAATCTAGAATCTACCTTGGTCACCATTAAAAATAACATTTACAATAAATTACCACCCAATATTATAAAAGATTTCGAAAAATCAGACTTTAATAAATACAACAAAATTTATAACAAAATCAAACTTAAAAACACTAATAAACTAAATAAAATCAAAGAAAACTATTTAATTAAAACTAACATAAAAGTTAACAGCAAATGGATTTACAATATCACAGATACAGAAATACCAATAGAGATTCTAAATTGCATTTCGCTTGGACCAAAATTTACCATTGAACCTAAGTTAGGAGATATTAACATTTTCAAATATTTAGCTGACGTTGAATATATCATATTAAATAGCAATAAAGAAAATAAAGACATAATAAGGGGAAAAGTGACCAATTTGCTTACTAACTTTTTACAATCTCCAGAAAATGATAATGAAATTTACAAAATTTTTAGAAAAACAAAAAAAAAATTTAAAAGACCACCCAAATCTTATCACTCTTAAGGCTGATAAGGGACAAAGTTCAGTAATAATGACAAAAGAACAATACCAAGAGGGTATGTTGTTAGAATTAAATAACCCAGATAAGTTTGATAGGTTACAGAGAGACATCACCAACCGGCTGCAGTTAAAAGCCAATAAATTTTCAAAAAAAATGTGCGAAGAAGGTTTCATCTCAGATACTGAATGCAAAGAAATAAACACCTACAACTCCACCGCTCCTAGAGTATTCGCTAATGTGAAGGTCCATAAACCAGAAAATCCACTACGTATGATAGTGGACTCCAGGAACGGACCTCTGAGTAATTGGACTCGGTACTTCACAAGAATACTTACGGACTCATATAACACTAACAACCGGTATTTTGCAAAAGACACCTTCGAATTCGTTAATGAAATAAGAGGGAAAATTATACCTGAAGGACAGGTTTTAGCTAGCCTTGATGTTGTGTCTCTGTTCCCTAACATTCCTTTGGAGTTAGTGATTGAGGATATTAACGAAACTTGGGATAATATTTCGGTACACACTAAACTAGAAAAAACAACTTTTATAGAAATTTAACAATTTATAATAAAATCTTCATATTTCGTTTATAACAATAATTTCTACCTCCAAAAAGAGGGTTTACCTCAAGGATCTAGAATGTCTCCCATATTAGCCTTGAGAGTGATGGACAGGTTACTTAATAATATAACAGAAAAATTAAATTTCACACCGTTATTCCTTAAGAAATACGTGGATGATCTAATATTAACCATTCCTGAAAACAACTTAGAGTCAACCCTTCAAATTTTCAACAGTTATCATCCAAAATTACAATTCACCATAGAAACCGAAAATGAAAATCAAGCTGTTCCTTTTCTTGACACCCTCATTATAAGAGGGACTAACAACCAAATAAAAATAGACTGGTATCAGAAAAAAAACCATTCTAATAGATATCTTCACTTCAACTCCTATTGCCCATTAAAATACAATATGAACTTAGTTAAAGCTATGAACTGGAGAGTAACCAAAATTTCAGATCCCGAATTCCTAACTAAAAACAGGAAAAAATTACAAACACAATTTATAGAAAATTCATATCCTAAAGGTTTGATAAATAAAATTATTTTTTCGCCACAAAATCCTGATAATCAAATACCAATAAATAACCAAATTAATAATAATTTAGACTCAGAACCTCAACAAGAGAAACAATATTATAGCTTACCGTACATAAAAGAACTGACCCCACATTTAAAAAAATTGTTAGAAAGTGAATCGATCATTTTAGCTGAAAAAAGCATACTTAATACTAAATCTTTATTCACGTCATTAAAAGAAAAAGTTAATATGTCCGAAAAAAGAAATACAGTATACCGTCTACAGTGTGAAACATGTTCAAAAGAATACATCGGCCAAAGCACGCAGATGCTAAAGAACAGAATTACAGGACATAAATCCGACAGTAAAAATAAAAATAAACCATCAGCATGTTCTTTAGCATCACATGTAAGTAACTTCAAACATACAATAAATTTTGAGGAACCTAAAATCCGAGAAATTGAAACTAATAAATTCAAAAGATGTTTTTTGGAAATGTGTCACATTGGGACTAGTAAAAACTGCATGAACAACAAAACAGATATTAATAACCTCAGTATAATATATAGCAACCTACTGAGCAAACAAAATAATAAAAATAATTAACACTGGCTTTTATAGAAAAGAATTTATGCGCGCCAACTTTCATACTGCAAGACGCGCCCCCTCTTACACTGCTTTTAAAAATACTACCATCTTTTCACTTAAGGAGGCGATTCAATCGGGGACGCAAACCAGTTTTTCGCTAGATTTGCATGCATACAAACACATTCCTATTAATCTTAAAAACAACAAATTTGAAAAGAATTTGGTTTCCTTTAGAGCGATCAGAATTTATAGTAGAACAACCTTATATTTATATTTTTCATTAAAACTAAATAGTTTTCGAGATGAATTGGTAAATATAATTTTCTGTATCTGTATCAATGTTAAAAATAGTTCAGCTGTTCTCCGTTAGACTGTGGGCCGTGCGCTTCTATATCAAATTTATTTCCACATGCGCTTCGCCAATCGAAGCATTAGTTTCTTTTATGGCTAGCCATAAACTGATTAGATTAGACTCTATTTAGCATTATTTTGCTACATAAACAAATATTAATACTTGGTAAATATAATTTATATGATATATTTAAATGTAAATCTAAAGTATATAATTTTAACTAAACGTTCAAATAACAAATAGGTAAAATGACATTTTTATTTTTATTCAGTAAGGCAATAAATAAAATAGCCGAAAAAGTTTAAAATATAGTTTATTATCAGAATAATATAATAATATCTCTTAGGACCAATAAGATATCGACTTTCTTTTTGCTTATAAAGATTATCCATACAAATACCAAAAAACTTATATCAGGATTTTGTCCTAATCAACCCCTAAAGGGGTGAATCTACAATCGGGGTGAACTATACATTCCTTCGTATTTCCTGTGTTTGTTGAGTTAAAACGTTTCTTTCTGGCACATAGGTGTTTTTTTAAAATATCTCGAAATGGTTTTGACAGTTTTCTAAAATGTCACCCCTAAAGGGTGAAAAGGGGTGAATTATGATTTCAAGGATTCTTTAATTTCTCTTAGGACCAGTAAAATATCGATTTGGTTTTTTCTTATAAAGATTACCAATACAAAGGCCGAAAACCTTATTTCAGGATTTTGTCCTAATCAAGCCCTAAATTGGTGAATCTACATTCGGACTTAATTATACATCCCGTCGTATTTCCTGTATTTGTTGAGTCATAAAATTTCTTTTTGGCTGATGGTTGTCTTTTTTAAATATCTCGAAATGGTTTTGACAATTTTTTAAAATTGCATCCTTAAAGGGTCAAATTAGATTTCAAGGATTCCTTAATGTTCTTAGGACCAATAAAATATCGACTTGATTTTTGCATATAAAGATTACCCATATAAATGCAAAAAACTTGCAGAAAGGATTTTTTTTCCCAATCAACCCCTAAAGGGGCGAATCTACATTCGGGGTGAAATATACATCCCGTCGTATGTCCTGTGTTTGTTGAGTCATAGCATTTAAAATGGCACATAGATGTCATTTTAAAATATCTCTAAATCATTTTGAGTTTTTTTTAATTTCACCCTTAAAGGAGTAAATGGGTATTTTTTATTCGACAGAACGTTGCTTGGACATAGATACATGAAATTCGCAAAAACCGAACCGAAAACCGTAAAAAACCGTTATTTTTGCTGAACCGAAAAAAGATAATGTTTATGGGAGTGATCCAAAATATAAAATACATTTTATTTGGGATTATTTTTTAAACTGATGAGCAGAAAAAAATCGTAATATTTTAACTGATAAGTAAAAAAAATACGCATCTATTATTTGCGGGGGGGGGGGTCGACGCCCAAAACCCTCCCTGGCAGCGACCTTGATATGATCATTACAGAATAGAGGATACATTTTTCTTCTAAATTATAGCAGAAAATAAATTTCTAATACAAATACTGTCTGTCTGTTCGGTAAAAATTGTAGCCAGACGGCTAAAGCTAGAGAGTTGAAATTTGGCATGCTTATACAACTCTTTGACCCGCACATAGGAAAAATACTAAAACATATAAAAAACATATCCCCCTAAAAATATAAACAAATATGTGCTCATCGAAAAAAAAATATATTTTTTTAAAATTCTGAGTAGGGTATCAAATGAAAGCCCTTGGTACGTGGATTAACGATCAAATTTTTATTTTTGCAATATAAATTATTTTGAAGCGATTTTTGCCAAAATTGTGCAAAAAAAAATTTGTCCCACACCCTGTAGCCCAGATGCTTTAAACTAAAAATCTGAAAAAATTCTAAGTAATGTACATTGGTGTGAACCGGAATAGCACAACAGGAATTTTTGATCAGATTATGTTTTTGGAAAAAAAGCATTTTTTGTGTTTTTTTGCTAATAATGTTGAAAACTTATAGTTATATAACACACTAAACTGTAACGTGTATCTTGGTGCAATGGTTACGGTACTAGCGTTCTGCCCAAGAAAATGAGTTCGAATCCCACGAGAAGAGACAATATTATTATTTATTTTTTTTTTTTGCATTTTTATTTTAAATTATTTTTTCAAAATTCTAGTTATATTTTGGCAAATGTTGCATTTAATTTTTAAAAGCGTAAATTTAATAACCAGTGGAAATTGTTGAAATTATAATTTAATTCTGTTTGAATGTACACGAAATCAAAGGGAGGAGCTATGACTAGAAACAACCAATGAAGCCATAGGCGCAATTTTCAAAATCTTAATGAACCTTGCTATATAAAAAAAATACTGCACATATTAAGAAACCTAAATAATGGTATTAGGCACTCGAATTAAAATTAACATAAAAATATTTTAACATAAAATTTGTTTTTAAAGCTCTTAGATTAAGAGATGATAAATTATTTTTAAAATATTGTTCATTTTACAATGAATACTACAAAGCAAAATATGTCCTACACACTCAGCATTACGCCTTCACTAAATATTTTTAGATTATATATCTATCTAAGAGGAATTTTTTCAAAATTTTTTTGAACCTTGCTATATAATAAAAAATACTGCACATATTTAGAAACTTACATAATGGTATTAGGCATTCGAATTAAAATTAACAAAAAAAAGAAATATTGTAACATAAAATTTGTTTTGGCATTCCAAATAATCATTATTCACTTACTAAATACCTGCGAAACCCTGAAATGTGTGAAAATTCACACTTCACATAAATTTTTTTAAAATAATATTAATTATTTTGTTATTGTACTGACTCGCCATTGACTATGCTAAAATTCTAGGTAATTTTATTTTTAAATTCAAGTCTGCCCCTAAATGTAACAATTATGATTGAAGTTCACCAGCGATGGCTATTTTTTTATTTACAAAATATGGAGGATCTTGACATTTCGCTTTTTTAGTTCGTTTGTGACTTTTGGATAAAGGTCTACGTCTGGGTGGCATATTGACCTAACAAAATAAGAAAAAATTTCTGCTTTTAAAAAAGCGTACTTTAATATGTAGCGTATTGACTATACAAGTATTTTGTATATGCGATTTAAATTTCAAAATACTCATCAACCTGTTATCTGCTTAGAAGCAAATTTTGATAGCTGTTTTGGCAAATATTCGAGCTAACTATCTCTCTCTAAGTTTGACTAGTGGCGCCTACGGACACCGGGCGGCGGATGTTATGACAAGATAGGCTTCGCAACGGCACCTTAAGTAAGAAGAGATGCGTAATGCAGTGTCCGGTTGATCTGTGCGCATATCTCTTTTGTGCAGCCATTGCACCTGCTGCGTCCATTATGGATGCTATTTCTTTTCTTTTGTTTGTTTTCTTAATACATCCATAAAAGAACATGTATAAAACCTGTTTTGTGAGTTTCCAACGGTACAACGGAGTGAAGTTGGGATGTTAAGATGTTTTACAACTTAATCTTATAAGATGTTTTGTGAAAAGACCGTTATTTTCTACTGATGTTTTATAATGCCATGTGCAACTTAAATATCTCTGTAAGTACCTTCTCAAAATTTAACACATATATGTTTACTAAATTTAAATGTTTTTCAAAATTTAAAATTGTTATATTGTTAATTATTTATTAAATCTATGTACTTACATTTGTAACTTACAGTTTAAATTGTTTATAGAAATCCCTGAATGAAGGCATGGAATAAAACTGCCGAAATATAGGATATTAAAGAAATAAATGTTGTATTGAATTTTAACAACTCAAGTTTTTCAAATCAGAGCTAACATCCTGTAATATATGAATTTATATATTTAAAATAATTATAAGCACTGCCATCTAGCGGTAGCTAGTTGTACGCCAGTCGGTATTAAGATGGCCGCTCATGAAATATACACGTGTAATTGATACAAATAAATTTGATATTAATAAATATTGAAAGTGTCTTATTTAAAAATAAGCATATAATACATGGTGTCAGAAGTAAAACTACAAGAATTATATAAATAAAATCATGGATGTATTTAACAAGCCTCCGATATTACAAATCAAAGGTTGCAATGTGAATTGGAAACTATGGCGACAAAATTTCGAGACGTATTTGGAAGCAGGTGGGTTTCTAGAAGATCCAAAAATCACCGATAAGAGAAAAATTGCAATGCTAAAGAATTTAATCGGATCAGAAGGCCAAGAAGTCTTAGAAAACTTCACATATATAAACCAGGAAGAAAAAGACAACTTCAAACGAGTTCTAGAAAAATTGGAAGAATATTGCAGTCCAAAAAAGAATCTAACAGTAGAAAGATTCAATTTTAATGCCGTATACCATAAAGAAGGTGAGACGTTTGATACTTTCTTACTGGAATTAAAAACGAAAGCTGCAACGTGCGAATTTGGAGATCAAAAGGACAGTCTGATTCGTGATAGAATAGTTTGTGGAGTACGTGATAAGTATGTACAGAGAAGATTGTTACGAGACAACAACATTAGTCTAGAAGACGCAATAAGAATTTGTAAAGCCGCAGAAACAAGTGAACTTCAAGCAAAGGTTATACAAGAGAAATCGTCAGAAGCTGTTAACGAAGTAAAAACACAGAAAAAGAAGAAAATACAAGAGTTCAAGAAAGAAAAAACCGAGCAATTTAGTTGTTCAAGATGTGGACGAAGACACAAAATAAAAGAGTGCCCAGCGTTTGGTAAGACGTGTAGCAAATGTAAAAAATTGAATCACTTCGCTTCTGTTTGTAAAACAAAAACTGTAAAAGAGGTATGTGTAGATAGTAAAAATGAGTATCTAATTTCTGCATTGGGAAAAATAAATGGACAAGAAAATAAAGCTTGGTTTGCAGATGTAGAAATTTATGGTAAAATTATTAAATTAAAATTAGATACAGGTGCAGAAGTTAGCGTACTACCATATAATGTATTAAAGAAAATAGACAAAAATATTGTACTAGGTCGCACTAGTGCAACACTGGTTTCATTTGGTAATTATAAAATTAAACCTTTAGGTACTGTTAAATTAAATTGTAAAAACAGAAATTATGCTGCAAATATAGATTTTATAATAACCAATTGTGACTCTCAGCCATTACTTGGACTAAAAGGTTGTGAAGATCTAAATTTAATCCAAAGAATTAATAAAATTTGCAATATAAGATCTGTTGAGAACTTTGTAAATAAATATAAAAAGGTTTTTACTGGTCTAGGAGCAATTAAAGGTGAACATCACATCGTGATAGATAAATCGATCCCTTCGGTAGTAGATCCCCCTAGGAAAATTCCTTTCAGTCTACAACCTAAACTTAAAAATACTCTAGATGACCTAGAGAAAACAGGAGTAATCTCAAAAGTAGATTATCCAACAGATTGGGTAAATAGTTTGGTTATCGTAGAAAAAAAGAATGGAAATATAAGGTTATGTTTAGACCCAAGAAATCTAAACAAAGCAATAAAGCGTGAGCATTATGTGATACCAACTGCTCAGGATATAGCAGTAGAATTAAAGGGAAAGAAAGTTTTCTCTGTAATAGATTTGAGCTCAGGGTTTTGGCAAATAAAACTAGACAAAGAGAGTTCTGATTTATGTTGTTTCAACACATGTTTTGGACGATATAAATTTTTAAGACTTCCCTTCGGAATAAAATCAGCCCCTGAAGTTTTTCAAAAGAAAATGAAAGAAAAATTTAGTCACATAGAAGGTGTACAAGTCATATTTGATGATTTATTAATTTCAGGAAACGATGAAGGTGAACATGATAAAATTTTGAATCAAGTTATGCAAACCGCTGAGAAAAATAATATTACATTTAATAGGGATAAAATACAATTAAAAGTAAACTCTGTGAAGTACATGGGATACATAATTAGTGCCAACGGTTTGAAAATAGGCCCCGATAAGGTAAGAGCAATTGTTGAAATGGATGAGCCAAAGAATAAAGAGGAACTAAGAAGATTTCTAGGTATGGTCAACTTTTTATCTTCTTTTATACCTAATATGTCAACAATAAATGCCTCATTAAGAGATCTCATTAAAAATAACACAGAATGGCAATGGGATCATGAACACACCAAAGCCATAAAAGTTTTGAAAGAAAAACTTACAACCGCACCAGTTTTAGCATTTTTTGATGTTACTAAGCCAGCAATAATACAAACAGACGCATCAAAGGATGGAATAGGTGCTTGTCTAATACAAGATTCACATCCTATAGCGTATGCATCAAGAAGTCTCAATATAAGTGAGAAGAATTATGCACAAATTGAAAAGGAACTGCTAGGAATTGTTTATGGATTACAAAAATTCCACCAATACATATATGGCAGACATACAGAAATTCATACAGATCATAAGCCTTTAGAAGTAATTGCAAGAAAAGATATTGCACAAGTGCCTGGAAGATTACAAAGAATGATGTTAAAATTAATGAAATACAATTTAAGTGTAAAATACGTTCCAGGAAAACATTTATACTTAGCAGACACATTGTCTAGAGCGTTCCTACAAACAACTGAAGAAGAAGATGAAGATTTAGAAGTAGCAGTACATGCAGTTTCAAAGTACTTATCAATAAGCCCCAAGAGAAGGAAGGAAGTACAGTCCGCAACTCAAGAAGATGCAACATTACAGAAGATACTGTATTACCATTTAGAGGGTTGGCCAGAAAGAAAAGATCAAGTACAGGAATCAGTAAAACCGTATTGGAAATTTAAAGCCGATATCTCAGAAGATGAAGGATTAATTTTCATAGGTAACAGACTGTTAATACCTGTATCGTTAAGAAAAAAGATGTTAGAAATAATTCATGAAGGACATCAAGGCATGGAAAAATGCAAAGCAAGAGCGAGAGAAGTTATATATTGGCCAGGGATTACGACAGACATAGAAAATCAAGTTGGAAAATGTTATATTTGTGAAAAATATCAGAAATACAACTGTAAGGAAACTTTGAAGTCACATTCGATGCCTGAAAGGCCTTGGGAAAAAATTGCATCAGATATATTAGAATTTAATGGTGTAAGTTATCTTATAGCATATGATTACTATTCAAAATGGTTAGAAATCATAAGACTGAACAATAAAACATCTCAAGAGTTAATTTTGAGATTTAAAGAAATATTTTCAAGACTAGGAATACCTGAAGTATTAATATCAGACAATATGCCATATAATAGTTTTGAAAAATTTGCAGAAGATTGGGATTTTGAAATTAAAACATCGAGTCCGAAATATCCTAAATCAAATGGAATGGCAGAAAGAGGAGTACAAATAGCAAAGAACATGCTAAAAAAGGCAACAGAAGAACGGAATGATATTTATACATTTTTGTTACAACATAGAACAACGCAAGTAAAAGGTTTAAATAAATCACCCGATCAGCTGATAATGAGTAGAAAATTAAGAAATAAAATACCTCAACAGAGCAAATTACTAAAGCCGAGAGTTGAAAGAAGTGAATACATAAAGAAAGAACTGGAAGAACAAAAAAAAATGCAAAGGAAATATCATGACAAAAATGCACATGATTTACCATCTCTTGAGGAAGGTAATAGTGTATTAATGAGAAAAGGAAAAGAATGGGAGCGAGGAATAATCAAGAAGAAGCATGAAGCTCCGAGATCGTATATCGTACAGACAGAAGATAACATTTATCGTAGAAATAGACGAGATTTGCGAAAATCAACAAATCCGCCACCAGAATTTAAAAACAAACTAGACGATCTGATGGATCCTGTTAGTCCTGATCCTGAAACACCTACACCTACTCCTATAATAGCTGAACCAAATCAGTCTATGTTAAATTCAGATACGAATTCTGAAGAGTCTTCCGAAATTATATCTAGACCACTAAGAACTAAGAAAATGCCGTCTAAATTTAAAGACTATGTTCTGTAAACATTGTTATGAATTTATTGTAACTATTGTAAAATTGTAAGTGGAAATGTGTTGTACATATTTTCACATTCGTATATTCCTTTAAAAAAAAAAAAAAAAGGAGATGTAATATATGAATTTATATATTTAAAATAATTATAAGCACTGCCATCTAGCGGTAGCTAGTTGTACGCCAGTCGGTATTAAGATGGCCGCTCATGAAATATACACGTGTAATTGATACAAATAAATTTGATATTAATAAATATTGAAAGTGTCTTATTTAAAAATAAGCATATAATACACATCCTGCTATTATTTATTATTTTGTATATATATATATATTATTTTATTTCTGAAAAGAATTATAATCACTGTTCTTCTATTTGCCTGAAGATAGCAGTTACAAATAACCTATATACAGATGACTACTGATACACTGTTGTACAGAAAGATAGTATACTTCACAGGCGTAAGGTGTGTCCACACTTTTCTTGTAATTACCATTTATGCAGGTTCTGCTTGTTTGCAATAATTCAATGGTTTTATTTAATAATATATATCTTATAATTTAATTACATTTTAAAAATTATTGATTCATGAAACTATTTTACAAAACATCAAAGTAATCAGTGGGGGAGGGGCAGTGGGTACTTGGAAATATTTAGACGAAGAACAAATTTCTTTTTGTATCGTTAGATATTTGTACATAAGGTGAAACGGTGAAAAAATACCTTTAATTTTGTAATATTTAATTTACTACACAAAATAACAAAATATATCATCATATTATTCATAAAAACAAAAAATATATACCTGAAATCCTAAACGGCTGGATCTAGAAAGTTGAAATTTGGCATGCTTGTACTCTTTTACCTACGTATAGGAAATTTATTATTTTTAAATTTTGAATAGGGTGTCTTTTGAATGAAACCTCTTAATGCGAGGATAAACAAAAAATAAATGTTTATTGAAAAATCACATTTTATTATGGGATGTTTGCAAAACATATTTTAAAAAACTTTTGTCCTCCCCTCTTTCCCTGCGGGGTTGATCTAAAAATATTAAATTATATTTAATAATGCACACTGATAGGAAGTGGAACAGGAATTTATGAAATAATTTCTCGAAAAAAAAAAATCATTTTTTCGTTAAAAAAAACTATTGTGCGGTATCAAATGAAAGCTCTCAAGACGGAGTTTAAGGAACGAAAGGTAGATTTTTTATAATTGCTTTATTAAAATACGATTTTTACCAAAAATGTGCTAAAAAAAAAAACTCTTGTCCCATACCTTATAACCCAGCGTGGTTAATCTAAAAATCTGAAAAAATCTGAGTAATGCACATTAATCTGAACCGGGATTTAGATTAGAACAGGAAATTTTGATGTGATAATTATTTTCATATGTTATTGAATTTTTTGCTTACAATATTAATTTTTATTAACTGGATAGGGTCTTGATGTACATGTATGTTTCTAGATGGAAGCATGTGATTTATCTTTTAAAAGTTATCTAAGTTTATATGTATTTAACAAAAAAAAAAAAAAAACATTTTTTTAATTCTAAGTGGCATATTAAATAAAACCTCTTAATGCGTAGAGAAACACGCAAATTTTTATTTTTGAAAAATCTTTTTTTTAATGGGATTTTTACCAAAAATATATCAAAAAACTTTTGTCCCCCACTATATCTCCCAAAGGGATTGATCTAAAAATCTGAAAAAATCTCCATAATGAACATTGATGGGAGCCGGAATAGTTTAACAGAAATTTTCGAACAGATAAGTTTTTCGAAAAATTTGGTTTTTTTTGTCGTTGAAAAAAAAATTTTTTTTTTAAATTTATTGATTGGTATAAAAAAAGCTCTTGAGACGTAGATTAAGGAGTGACAGGTAGTTTTTAGAATTTTTTACCCTTTTAAGAGAACTAAAAATCTGAAAAAATTATGGGTAATGTACATTGATCTGAACCATGAACGTACTAGAGGAATTTTTGATCCAACTGTGTTTTTGAAAAATATTGCAGTTTTTGTGTTTTTCACAAAATGAATTATTTTCTTAGTTCATGGCTAAATTATGGCTAATAATGTTGTGGATTTTTTGTATTTATGGCTAAGATAGTCTGCCTGTTTTTTTTAAAAAAATATATTTAAGAAATTTAAAAAAATTATCAGTTGCAGTCCGAGCTACACACCACACCGCACTACACTCTACACTTTAGAGTGTAGTGTGAAGTGTTCAGTTATTTTATTATAAATATTATTATACGCTGTGATTCAACCTATTGTTTGATTATTTTAGATTTTTGTTTTTAATATATTAAAGAGAAATAAATCATTTGTAGTAGTGAAATACTTATAAAACAAATAACACATTGTTGAAAGTGAGAAATACGTTTTTGAAATTGAAAAAAATTAAGCCATTTATCAACATATTTCTTATTAATCTAATGAAGTTTTGAATACGAAGCAAATGCAGAAGAAAACGCTGCGATTTTTGGCAGATTATTTAAAGTTTGTTTAAAAAAATTAAATGGAAACTCTTAGTTCTCAAATAACGAATAAAAGTAATTATCAAAAAACTGTTGATTTTGATGTGATTATGGAACAAATAATCCTAGACATATAGTATTAGGTTGGCTTCTAAAATACGTTAATTATGTTCCTGTCCAATTTTGGTTATGTTGTTTGTAAATATTTATTAAATAAATAAATAAATAAATAAATAAATAAATAAATAAATAAATAAATAAATAAATAAATAAATAAATAAATAAATAAATAAATAAATAAATAAATAAATAAATAAATAAATAAATAAAATACTATTTTTATTCCTTAATTTACACCGTAAGATATTTATTTTAATGACACAATACATTTTTAAAAAAATATTCTTTTTTCAACGACACAAAAATTCTATATTTTTTGAAAAACTAATCTGATCAAAAATTCCCGTTGAACTCTTCTGGCTTCCATCAATGTACATTATTGAGGCTTTTTTCAGGACAAACCCTTCTGGGAAAAAGAGCGGGGGTTACATTTTTGTCGAAAATCCCATAAAAATATTTATTTCTTCAATAATTAAATATTTTGTAACACACATTAAGATGTTTCGTTTGATACTCAAAATTTAAATAAATATTTATTTTTCCGTTAAATACATATTTATTTATGTTTTTCCCGCAATCTGTTTTTTTTTTAACTCACAATAACTTTCCTATATGTGGGTCAAAGAGTTGTAAATTCATGCCATTATTCAAATTTTTAGGTTCAACCGTTCTTCCACAATTTCTACCTAACAGACAGACAAATGAGTGACTGTATAAGGTTTATGTATCATACCTACAAAACCCTGAAAAAGTAGTAAATTATGTAAATCGAGAAAATCGCAGTTTTTAGTATACTAACACAGTGATATAGTAACGTCGGAGGTTTATCGAAGTACGGACAAGTCAGAACGACACATCTCCGAAACTAACTTGCAGTTATATGTATATGTACATATAAGCATGTGCGGCCTCAAAGTCAGGTTGAATTCAACTGTAAACAACTGTTCTGTGTAATAATTATAATTTTATTCTGTGTATAAGTAAATAAGTTTAATGGTAAGTACTTTATTTAGAATATTGCAATATTCACAGCAAATTATTTTAAAAATCTATCAGATTGGCAATGATATTGTTAAAATAATTTAAAGAAATCGCCCCTGTAGAATTTAATTAAATGAGACTTTCAATCTGTAATAATTATTTGTAAAACTTTCAGTATTATTTATTAATACTGAATCATTGTTGTAAGTTATTTAAAATATTTGGCGCAGAGCAACGATGACTATTTGCGGACACTGTAGTACAGGCCTGGGCATTTTATAAATTATTGTGTCCTGCAAAAATATTACTGTGTGTCCAATATTCTTTTAAATTATCATTCTTTCCAATTTTCGTTTCAATTTGTATGACGAAAATTATTGACTAAAAGTCTTAAGGTCAATGAATTTTATTTAAAGATCAACACATAAAAATGGTATTTATTTCAAAATGATATTTAACGGCTTAAAAGGTTGTGACCATCTTTATTCTCCTCAATTAACCCAGCAACGTGCATACGCACAAACCCGAAATATTTCGGGTATATCTCATAGCGTTACGAAGACAGAATGAATCTTTTTAGGGTTTTGTAGGTATGACCAAAAAACCCTTATACCGTCATTTTGTCGTCTGTCTGTCTGTCTGTCTGTCTGTCTGTCTGTCTGTCTGTTCGGTAAAAATTGTAGCCAAACGGCTAAACCTAGAGAGTTGAAATTTGGCATGCTTATACAACTCTTTGACCCACACATAGGAAAAATACTAAAACATCTAAAAAACATATCCCCCTAAAAATATAAACAAAAATGTGCTCATCAAAAAAAAATATATTTTTTTTAAATTCTGAGTAGGGTATCAAATGAAAGCCCTTAGTACGTGGATTAACGATCAAAATTTTATTTTTGCAAAATAAATTATTTTGATGCGATTTTTGCCAAAATTGTGCAAAAAATTTTTTGTCCCACACCCTGTAGCCTAGATGGTTTAAACTAAAAATCTGAAAAAAATCTAAGTAATGTACATTGGTGTGAACCGGAATAGTACAACAGGAATTTTTGATCAGATTATGTTTTTAGAAAATAACGCATTTTTTGTGTTTTTAACTAAAATATGTTAAATATATAATTCGCTATGTAACACTTCAGATAAGAAACTGGTAGCTCAGATGGTTTCGTAACGCACTTTGTAAATTGCAGTGCGAACGTTGCAGAGTTCGAATCCTGTTAATTTTATTGTTTTTTTTTTTTTGCATTTCTATTTTGATAAATTATTTTGTCAAAATTCGTTATATTTTGGTAAATGTTGCATTTATTTTTTAAAAGCGTAAATTTAATAACCAGTGGGAAGTGTTGAAATTATAATTTAATTCTGTGACGAAATCAGAGGGAGGGACTTATGATATAAGCAACCAATGGAAGCCATAGGCGCAATTTTAAAAATCTTACTGAACCTTGCTGTATAAATAAAATACTGTACATATTTAGAAACTTAAATAATGGTATTAGGCATTCGAATTAAAATTCATAAAAAAATATTTTGACATAAAATTTGTTTTGGCATCCCAAATAATCATCATTCAGTTACTAAATACCTGCAAAACCCAGAAATGTGTGAAGATTCACACTTCACATAAATTTTTTTTACTATATTTTTGTAGCTAAAACAAAGAGTTATTATCGACTTGATTTCTAATATCCTAGTAAGTTTAATTTTCCATTTGTTTAGTAATATCTCATTTTCAAAGAATTTTAGATTTTTATTGTTTCGCTAAATTTCTTTGCATGTGACCTTTTACTAGGAGCCTGAAGTGCCGCCCAGTCAAAAAGTAATTTTTTTCCAAATTACCTTTTTGGCACCCCTCTTTTACTAGAAGCCTGGAGTGTTGCCCAGTAAAAAAGTTTTTTTTTCTAACTTTCCTTTTTGGTGTCCCCTTTTACTAGAAGCCTGAAGTGCCGCCCAGTAAAATTAAGTAATATTTTTCTAAGTTTCCTTTTTGGCGCCCCCCTTTTACTAGGAGCCTGAAGTGTTGCCCAGTAAAATAGATTTTTTTTTTTTGTATATTTCATTTTTGGTGCCCCCCTTTTACTAGAGACCTGAAGTGTTGTCCAGTAAAAAAGATTTTTTTTCTAAATTTCCTTTCTGGTGCCCCCCTTTTACTAGAAGCCTGAAGTGCCGCCCAGTAAAATGAAGTAATTTTTTTCTAAGTTTCCTTTTTGGCGCCCCCCTTTTACTAGGAGCCAGAAGTGTTGCCCAGTAACATTTTTTTTTATTCTAAATTTATTTTTTGTGCCCCCCTTTTACTGGAAGACTGAAGTGTTGCCCAGTAAAAAAGTTTTTTTTTGTAAATTTTATTTTGGTGCCCCCCTTTTACTAGAGACCTGAAGTGTTGCCCAGTAAAAAAGATTGTTTTTCTAAATTTCCTTTCTGGTGCCCCCCTTTTACTAGAAGCCTGAAGTGCCGCCCAGTAAAATAAAGTAATTTTTTTCTAAGTTTCCTTTTTGGTGCCCCCCTTTTACTAGGAGCCTGAAGTGTTGCCCAGTAAAAATTTTTTTTCTAAATTTATTTTTTGGTGCTCCCCTTTTACTAGAAGCCTGAAGTGCCGCCCAGTAAAATAAAGTAATTTTTTTCTAAGATTCCTTTTTGGCGCCCCCTTTTACTAGGAGCCTGAAGTGTTGCTCAGTAAAAAAGTGTTTTTTTTTCTAATTTCCTTTTTGGCGCCCCCCTTTTACTAGGAGCCTGAAGTATAGCCCAGTAAAAGAGATTTTTTTTCCTAAATTTCCTTTTTGGTGCCCCTCCTTTACTAGAAGCCTGAAGTGCCGCCCAGTAAAAAAAGTAGTTTTTGCTAAATCTTCTTTCATGGCGCCCCCCTTTTACTAGAAGCCTGAAGTGCCGCCCAGTAGAAAAAGTAGTTTTTTCTAAATCTTCTTTCATGCCCCCCCCCTTTTACTGGAATCCTGAAGTGTCACCCAGTAAAAAAAGGTCGTTTTTTTCTAAATTTCCTTGCATGGCGCCCCCTTTTACTAGAAGCCTGAACTGCCGCTCAGTAAATAAAAGTAGTTTTTGCTAGATTTAATTAACGGTCACAATACTTATTACAAAAATTAATATTATTTTAATTAAAACTATTTTTATATTGAAATAGGCTATAATTTTTTTCTTCGAATCGGCGCCCCTTTATCCTGGCCTCGGGAGGCATCGGGATGCGGCGCATCGTTTGCATACCGTCTTGAGCCGCCCCTGTACCTGAGAAACCCATACTTCGAACATTTTTTGTTGCAAACATTTTAATGCAACAAAAATAATAAGGGGGGCTAACTTTTATATAATTTGAATCGTACAAAAAATAACAATAATAAATAAATAATAAAAAAGTGATTTATTAATATAGTGTGTCAAAATTAATTACTATGGAATAAGAAATGCAAGAATGTGTTTTGGGGAACTATAGGAGATAAGTGCGATATAGTCGGATTGCTGAGAGGTGACTGTTACATGTATGTATCAAGTAGTGCATTCATATAATAATCTAGCTACCATTTTTCAGCGATTTTAAAAATGTTTTTTGTTATTAGTCTTAACTGTCAGTGTCTGGTAATAAATATTAATTAAAATATGGCTTGCGGCCAATTATTAAATGGACAAACTTTAATTTTAAATCTGCTGGAATAAACAACAAATAATAATCCAAAATTTACGTATAAGTTTTTACTTATTTATAATTTAACCTAAAAATTAATAATTTTGTTTGTTTGAGTACTGCTGTAAATTTATTTTCGCACTTTAATTAGTAAAGATATCTACGAATCATGCCATTTCTTTCTAATGTTTTGTGTTTTATTCAAATAATTTGGAAGCTTAGTTGTCAACTTGCGTCACTATACGTTACTATGGGTATGCAAATAATTATAATGATATAGACAGAGAAAGCATATAGTATTGTATATCGATACTTGTAGCAACGAACAGTCACTTATCAGCAATCCGACTATATGTAAGAATACATCATCTAATATAATAGGTATAACCTCTTATTCACAATTTTTTCTTTTGCAGGCCAGCAAGCCATGGAACATATTAAGGCATTTCGTGCTAAATATGTCAGCGAAAAAAAAAAAAAAAAAAAAAGAAAAGAAATTAAAACTATAACGGCGAGTGGAGCAGCGGCCTCACCTCGCAAATCCTGGCCCTACATGGAGCGATTGCGATTTTTAGATGATGTTATAGCTCCCAGAAGGTTTGTTACAGCTTATTAATTAATTTATAAGTAGAATTGCTTGGTTCATATATACCCATATAATATATAGCCTGTTTCTTGGCTCCGTGAAGATAGCAGGTCACTGAAAGCACTAACGAAAATTCTCCGGCCATCCGTTAGTGCCTCAGTGCCTGTTAGTGCTTCCTTAATATGAGAATACATTCTAACAGTTTTTGAGATATTGAGCTTTTAAAAAATCGACTGTGAATTTAGCAGCACAAGGAAAGCACTAACGAAAATTCGTCGGCCATCCGTTAGTGCCTCGTTAGTACCTGTTAATGCTTCATTAAAATCAGAAACTACCCTAAACGTTTTCGAGAAATTTAGCATTTAAAAAAATAAACGTCAAGTTAGCAGGTCATGGAAAGCACTAACGAAAATTAGTTGGCCATCCCTTAGTGCCTCGTTAGTGCTTGTTAGTGCTTCATTAATATCGGAATCCACCGTAACCGTTTTTAAGAAATTGAGATTTCAAAAAATCGACCGTGAAGTTAGCAGGACATGGAAAGCACTAAAGAAAATTCGTCGGCCAACTGTTAGTGCCTATTAGTGCTTCATTAAAATTGGAATCAACCCTAGCCGTTTTTTAAAAAAACTGAGCGTTCACAAAAATAAGCTTGAAGTTAGCAGGTCATGAAAAGCACTAACGAAAATTCGTCGGATGTCCGTTATTGCCTTTAAGTGCTTCATTAAAATTGGAATTCACCTTAAAAATTTAAAAAAATAAAATAAACGTGAAGTTAGCAGGTCATGGAAAACACTTACGAAAATTCGTCGGCCATCCGTTAGTACTTCGCTAGTACCTGTTCCTGCTTCATTAAAATTGCAATCCACCCTAACCGTTTTTGAGAAATTGAGCGTTCAAAAAAATAAGCGTGAAGTTAGCAGGTCATGAAAACCACTAACGAAAATTCGTCGGTCATCCGTTAGTGCCTTTTAGTGATTCGTTAAAATTGGAATCTACCCTAACTGTTTTTCAGAAATTGAGCATTCAAAAAAATAAACGTGAAGTTGGCAGGTCATGGAAAGCACTAACTAAAATTCGTCGGCCATCCGTTAGTGACTCGTTAGTGCCTGTTAATGCTTCAATAAAAATTGTAATCCACCCTAACCGTTTTTGAGAAATTGAGCATTCAAAAAAATAAACGCGAAGTTAGCCGGTCATGAAAACACTAACGAAAATTCGTCGGCTATTTGTTAGTGCCTCGTTAATGCCTGTTACTCCTTCCTAAAAAACAGCTACTTCCCTAACCGGTTTTGAGCAATTGAACTTATATACCAAATATAGCAGGTAATACCGAAAAAAATGTACTAACGAAAATAAAATATATTATTTTAAGTGCCTTATAATGTAACAAATGCAGAATTTATTTAAGTAGGCATAATTAATAACAAAAAAGTTATGTAATTATGTAAATTACATTCATATTGCAAGATAAGATAGTTTTAAATACAAACAGGGCCGTCCGTGTGTATTCTTAAGACGGGCCTTTGCTAGAATCGAACGCAAATACCTCAGATGTCCAGACTTTCATTAGATCGTCCTGTACTGGTAGAATTATTATAAAATCAATTCAAAATGCCACCAAAAATTATCAACTTAATCAAAAACGTGTTTTGTACCATCTAAAGCTCGCAAATAAGAAAAGATTTTTTTTTAAATTTTTTCCTTTTTCTTCTATTTTCCATCTATAAAAGTTCCGCGAAAGAGGATTTATCTGATTATTTGAAAAATTAAAGTTCTGATTTGCTTATTTAAAAAATGATAAATAAATATTAATATTTAAAAAAGAATAAACAAAATAATTTAAATCTATCTTTGTTAGTAAACACTAATTTAAATCAGAATTTGTCCTTGTTTTCTCCATTTAATACGTTCAGCCCCATCTGCCCTCTGGTGGGTTATCAGTATATAGACCGGGAGCTCATGATTTTTGGTCTCCGATTTCATACAGCATGCCTTTTGGAGGAAAGAATATTTACCCTGTGACAACAAAAAAGGGATGGTACTAAACCCCTGCACGCTTTCCGGTCATAGGGAAAATTGAATTTCCACTTGCACAAAATTTTTGTGTTTTTCTCTGATTTAATAGATTAGATTATATTAGATTTAATATTGCTTGCCCTTTTGTCAAAAGAAAGTTATAACAAATTTAAAGTCTTTTAATTATAGGCATGCTGTATGAAAACGCGGAAAATAATATTTTTTTATTACAAGATCACATGACCGTTTGAGCCTTTTGGGACCCTCCGAATTGCATGCATATATTTAAAAGACTTTAAATTTGTTATAACTTTCTTTTGACAAAAGGGCAAGCAATATTAAATCAGAGAAAAGCACAAAAAATTTGTGTTTAAGTGGAAATGCAATTTTCCCTATGACCGGAAAGCGTGCAGGGGTTTAGTACCACCCCTTTTTTGTTGTCACAGGGTAAATATTCTCTCCTCCAAAAGGCATGCTGTATGAAATCGGAGACCAAAAACTGTCATGAGCTCCCGGTCTAATAGTAGAGGAGTAAGCCATCAGTGGACACGTGGGGCTCTAAGTGTAATTATTATTTGTCCACTAAGTTCACTTTAAATTCGGCATTGGTAGCCTAGAGCAATGCATCCTAAACTTTTTGATGTCGCAGCTCCCCTGAAACTCAAATCGATAATCCACAACCTCCCTAATTATTATTTTTTTAATCTTGGTTGGTTTAAAAAATATATATATATATATTTTTTCTATTATCATATATTTCTTTAAGCTCAGTTCATTCAATAATCTATGTACAATGAAGAATAATATTTATGTAGCATTAAAGTAAAACTACTTATCATTTTATAATAATTAAACAATTAACAAGTGTTATATTCGGCGATTTTTCGCGGCATACCTCTTTAAGAAACTCCGGCCTAGAGGCAGTGACCCTGTTTCACGGGCCGAAGATCCCGGATTTGATCCCCGGTCTGGACATAGTAAAAAACTTTTGTCCCATACCCAGGGGGGTTAATCAAAATATGAAAATACCCGAGTAATGCATTTTAATGTGAACGGGAATTATACAATAGGAATGTTTGAACTAACGAATTTTTGTTAGTTCGCTTCATGTTATTCTAACTTCACACTTATTCTTTTGAATGCTCAATTTCTCAAAATCGGTTAAGGTAGATTCTAATTTAAAGAAGACATTAACAGGCACTAACGGAGTACTAACGGATGACCGACGAATATTCGTTAGTGCTGCCACGTACTGCTAACTTCACTTTTTTTTTTTTGAATGCTCAATTTCTCAAAAACGGTTAGGGTGGATTCTGATTTTAATGAAGCACTAACAGGCACTAACGATGCACTAACAGATGGCTGACAAATTTTCGTAAGTGCTTTTCATGACCTGTTAACTTCACGGTCGTTTTTTTGATAGCTCAATTTCTCAAAAACTGTAAGGGTGGATTTCAATTATAATAAAGCACTGTAACGAATCGAGTGGTCCGTCAGAAAAATGACTAACTTTAACAAAACATCCGTCGCGAAAATTTCTTTAAAAGGAGTTGCCATCGTTTTGTGGTTTTTTTACGTGGGGTATTTTAAAAACAAATCTTTTTAAGAATTCAGATAATAAAATAAAATAAGAAACTTTACGTTACAGTACGTATCTTTAGAAATATACTTTTTAAATGGTTCATTGTTGAAGGAGACATTTGTTCAGAGTTACTGCTTAATAACTTTGAACACTGGCATCATCTTGAACAACACTAAACCCTTTTTCCACGAAATGTCTAAAAATGTTTTATAAAAACTCCTGTCTCTCTGAAGAGAGGATCAGACAGTATTCGGTCCTGTTAGTATTAACATCTAAGTAATGGCATTCGTAGAGGCACTGTGTCGACATTTCTGGTGGTCAACTCAGTTCTGTTTGTTTTATTATATTCATTATTTTAAATACATTATAACGTATATTACGGCCAGACTCTCGTATATTACGGCCAGACTCTGCTGAGGTAGCATACTACCTTCTCGCCTTCAGGGGTGTTTTGCGAGAGCACGGCACCAAGTCCGTATCCAGAGGCGTCGGTCTGTATTATGAATGGTAGTGAAAAGTCCGGACAGCATAGGATCGGAGCGGTGATCAGGTGTTGTTTGATGCGGTTCCACGATTGCTTACATGCGTTGTCCCATTGAAATCGGACGCCCTTTCGGGTTAGCCGATTGAGTGGCGCACAAATGTCTGAATATGTAGGTATGGTTCACCACGGTTCACCACGTAGCCTAGGTACTTCAGTTCTGGTACTACAAACGCACATTTGTCTTTGTTCAGCGTGAAACCAGCGTCTAGCAATCTTTTCAATACTTCTCCTAAAATTTCCAGGTGTTTCTCAAAGTTATCCGCGATTATGATGATGTCGTCGAGATATTTGAACACGTGCGGTTCTAACTCGGGTCCTAATACGGTATCTATTAATTTCTGAAACGTGGCGGGAGCACTGTGTAGTCCGAACGCTAACCTCTTAAACTGCCATAAACCCCTTCCGGGCACTGTGAATGCGGTATACTTCTTTGAACTCTCAGTTAACGGGATGTTCCAATACGCTGACTTTATGTCCAGGCTGGAGATGTACCTCGCGTTCTTCAATCTGTCTAAGATGCTCGTGATGTAAGGTAGTGGATAGGCGTCGCGCCTAGTGACAGCGTTTACCTTGCGGAAGTCGACGCAGAAGCGCCAAGATTGATCCTTTTTCTTCACCATCAGCACCGGCGACGACCAATCCGAATTCGATCGTTCGATAACGCCTTCTTCTGCCATCTCGGTGACTTGCCTGTCAATTTCTCGCTGTATCGCCGGAGAGACCGGATAGTAGCGTTGTTTGATCGGCGGTTGGTGCGGATCCAGCAAGCTGATCTGATGTTCAATTTGGTCCGTACAGCCTATACCTTTCTTCATACTATTGAAGTGTTTAGAAACCAGTTCATCAATTCTTCCACGTTGATCCTCGTTCATCCTCATTTCGGGCATTTCCATGGCGCTCAGGTCTATCCTGGTCGTATCTTCTAATCGGCTAAAATGCCATCTGCCGCTGCGCAGGTCTGGCACAATTCCAAACTGCCGGAAGAAATCAACCCCCAATATTAAGGTGTGTGCCATCTCAGGCACCACTATGGCTTCTATCCATGCGGTGTGTCCTTCTATCGTACATGGTAACTGGACAACACCAGCTATTTCCAGACGGTGCCCACTGGCGACCGTACATGAGGAAATATGTTTCGTTTTATCTAAATGGAAACCAGCATTCTGCAATAAAGCCCAACCGCGTTTCCCAAGAACGGTTCGGGTTGCTCCGCTGTCTAACAAACCTAAAATTCTGTAACCTAAGATCTCAATTTCTAGATAAGGTCGCTCGTCGCTCCGGGCGTTAGCTATTATGTAATCCAAAATCGGGTTTATAGAGGTTGCGTCGGACGGAGACCGATCGTTTATCCGCCACGCTGTTCTTTTCCCGGATTCTGCTTCGGGCCACTGGACCCTCTTGGATTGCATCTAGGACATGTGTACTTCGTTACGCCTGGAGTATGGCACGTATAGCACTTCCTGATCGGGCGTTGTGGGCACGCTGCCGCTCGATGTCCCGGTTCTTGGCAGTTAAAACACGTGAGAATCCGGCCTTGTGGTCGTATTTCTTGTAACTCCGCTGATTGCGGGTGTTGTGTTCCTCGGGAACTCCCGGCCACATAGGCCAAATCCGGTTCTAACGGCGTCCGATTCCTCGGGGTCGTGATGCTAGCTGGCTGCCAGTTGGTGTGTGCTCGTTCTATACGGCGGCATACTTCCAGGAGGCGACGTACAGATTCCACTTCGTCCAACAGAAACATCCCATCTTTGTATCGGGCGTGAAGGTTGCGGACAACGATCTTCAACTTACTTATCTCAGGCAGAGGTGTGCTCAATCTTTTGAACAACAACTCCATGATCGCTAAATAGATGTCAATTGACTCGTCGACTCCTTGCCGGCGGGCGCGGATCTCATCGTATAGCTGGTCGTCGTAATCGATTGGTACGAAGACGGTACGTAATTGATGCACGAGGTCGTGCCAATCTAAGAAGTTCTGGCGTTGTGCTCGGTACCATATCAATGCCTTGCCAGTGAACAGATCTAATGCTGAGGCGAATAGTTGTTGTCTCGATACGTTCCGTGCGCTGCGCAATTCTTCCACGCGCTCTAGGAATGCACTCAACGACATCTCCTTTTGATCTCCGCTAAACTTTAAGTTCCATTGAGCTGGCGGGATACTCTTGGTTCGCCACGGCTTAACTGGTGGTGTTTCTTCTTCTTCGGTCTCGAGCGAGCTCTCCTCTGATGGACTGAGGTCGGCCCTAGAGGCATCGAGGTCCCCGATAATCGTTCTCTTAGGAGTTGAGGTAATTCTTCGCGCGCGCGTCTTACGATTTATCGTCGTCCAGATGGTTACGAGACGTACTAATAACCGCGACTGTATCGACTTGTTTTCCGCTGATAATGCGGCCATACGGCCGATTCGCGTACCACAATGTGCAACGCGACTCGAGATCCTTTGAAAATCACGAGTCCTCCGGTCTCCTGAGAATGCTTCAATTACCGCTGTAAGTTCCCGAAGGGTATTTTCCACGCCAGTTTGATCCGTTTCGAAGGTGAAAGGGTACTTAGGAAGTCGAAAAGACGTTCCTGATTTAACGAGCGACATCATGTTTTGCAGCAACTCTCGTCGTAAATGAGCGTCCTCGCCGTCGCTGTCCTGTAGTCCGTAGACCGCGGTTTCATATTCTAATTCCGCTGGTGCTAGGTGTTCAACCCGAAATTTAGTAGGCAACGACATGATGCAAATACAGCTTCCAACACAAACACGATCCTTGGTTACGTTCTACTACTTCCCTATACTGGGACTTACTATTGCACAACTCCAAGTCTACTGTCTTTCTTCAATACTCTAACCGTCGAGTGATATCCTGGCTTAACCAGCTCGGTATAAACGTAATACCGTAAATATGAGGAAACTAAATTTCCGCTAAGCGAATCCCGTGTGAATTTTTCAATGGCTTGCCCTAAACCGGCTTACCAACACTAACGTCTCTACAGACGTAAAACCAATGGACGGCCGAACCAACGCCGGTCCGTCTCCAAATATAATTCAACAAACAATTGTTGCAATTACAATTTCAATACAACTGTTGCCAACAATGCAACACCAATTTTCACCGGGAGGTACCTTAGAGTCCTCTACTCAACGTTATAAACAACTCAAAAACAGTAACTTGTTTGCTCTTTAATCCGTTAGAGACTAAATCGCCAAAATGCGACCAATACGTACAATAGGTCATCCAATATCGAGTATGTGTCAAAACACAACAATACAACACAGTATAGCAAAAGTAATCCAACACAATATCACAAAAATAATCTAACTAAATTTCTTATTATGAGAAGTCTTTAGGAATGGGTCTAGGGGCACAGGAATTAAGTTTGAAATAAGTATAACACAATTTTATTAACCCAATCGTAGTGTAAAATTCTTTTTTAGCAAACAACGGTCTTCTTTTCCGTTGAGCCCCACGTTGGGCGCCAGAAATATATAACGTATATTACGGCCAGACTCCAGCGTTATATAGTTGGCATACGCCAGCGTCCGCTCAGCTCTCTGATCGGTCGCTAAAAACCTAAATGGGGAAAAATATGAATTCCGTAACCACTGTGAAGCGACTCCAGTGGCTATCAGCTGTCCAGGGCAAGGTAGAAGGCCGCCAGCCCAGTCTAGAGGTAGATGTGACTATGCAGGGTGGTCCTGTAATTATCAATGTCGATGTGCGGCCTAAAATTTATACGGCGCCAGTCACTTCGCTTCTATTGCCCTAAATTCTGGAAGAAAAATAAAACCCCAGGGGAAGGAATAGAGTTCTCGTAATAGAAACACCAAAATTCTCAATAACCAAATTTATTAACAAAAAAAATCAGTAACTAACAAATAGTAATAACAAAATAAATAATATTCGTAAAACGAATATTCAATACGCAAAATCTATAAACAAAATAAATTATTCGCTAAATGAATACTCAATACGCAAAATCTATAAACAAAATAAATTATTCACTAAATGAATACTCAATACGCAAAGTCTATAAACAAAATAAATATTATTATTCGCAAAGCGAATACTCAATAAGCAAAATTTTATAACCAAAATATTAATAATTACAAGATCAATGACTAGTTAAATATTCCCTTTTTAGTTCGGAGTACGACAAAGTTAATACAAAAAAATAAATTATTTAATCTACGAGCAAAATATCTAAGTTAAATCCAAAATTTTAGAAACTAAGTACTCACGAATGGCCAAAGGAAATTAAACAACTGAATCTTTAACCGGTAATTAATTACAATTTAAACTGACAAACTGAATTACTTGTGATGCGGTATAAATACCCAGTAACATGTGATTGGATTACTTATGCTACAACTGCCCTAGGGCTGCGTGAACTTTTGCACAGGAATATTATACCACAGTGATTAATTACGTTGAAAAATGGTAACGGTATTCCGGTTGGCAATACCGTTAGGAAAAATCCGGAAGAGTTTTAGAATCGGGAAGCCAGCGCTTTTTCAAAACCCGATTTAAATTTTTACTATAATTCTCTCTCGCCTTAACTTCAATAAAAACCCAGCCAGTCTAGTGGCCTCGAAGTCGCGGTGATAAGAATATCCAAGGAGGCCAAGAGACTGACTCTCAATAACCCTCTCAAATCCCTTGAAAACCCGTAGTACGTTAACACAAAAAAATCTCTACGAGATAAAAAAAAAGTTAACGTACCACCCCACCCCACACGGCTCTACGGAAATATAACTTTAAACAAACAACTAAATTACAGAAAAATTAGGTGAGGCCTGGCCGATGATGATAATGAAAAAAAAAAGAAATGCTTGTGGCTGAGGTTCTGCCCGACTGAAGCTAACGTTAATCCACCCAAATCAAATACAAAGACCGACCCTTGATAACGTGAAAAAGCAGTTAACACGAATACCCGGCCAGGGAATATTCACAAAGAGGGTTTTTTTTTTTTTTTTTTTTTTTTTTTTTTTATTTTTAATGGCCTTTG
This sequence comes from Liopterus haemorrhoidalis, assembly GCA_963971575.1. Classification (NCBI taxonomy): domain Eukaryota; kingdom Metazoa; phylum Arthropoda; class Insecta; order Coleoptera; family Dytiscidae; genus Liopterus; species Liopterus haemorrhoidalis. The sequence continues at coordinate 34,680,544 of OZ020618.1, forward strand.
CTGCTTTGGCAATTAGCCAGGACAATTTTTTTATTTGAGAAAATTTCCATGCCTGAACGGGATTCGAACCCGAGACCTTCGCAACGCAGAGCACATGTGTTACCACTACGCTACGCCGGTCGGCCACAAAGAGGGGTTAAACCCATGTGTTTGAGAACTAATTCACAACCTCGAGTTATCAAGGGGATAAAAAAAATGTTGACTTACTGACAGACTGAATCTACAATTAAACAAACTAATTCCACCCTGAGCGAGACTGCTCTGACTAAGTACGCGCCCTAACACGATTCAGCGCGTCCAACTTATTGTAGCTTAGGGCCTTAGGACGTAGAAAATATATGCTTCACAATAGGGGTGGCACCATGTGCTCACTCAACTCAAAATACAAGTACAATACATACACATTCATAAAAATGGCCAAAATTATCAGTGTGTATCCAAAAACATCTATACGGGGACGTATTACGCCTCAACACAACCCGGAGGTCCGATACGCCACACTCATAAAGATATTTTTGTTACAAATCATCAAACAAATAACATAAATTAGTACTCATCTGAGTTGCAGACAAAAACAATCTCCCTGTTTCCACAGCTAGATACAATAAGTAGGTTATGTACTCTCTGGACGGTGATGTAGTTTTAACGGTTCCGCTACAAGATGCTTATTCCTTTGCGACCGGTTGAATACTCGGATAACTTCAGAAATTATTCCTCCAGCCGATATATACTCTCAAATAGGCACAACTGTGCAAATTTTTGCCTCTATCGTACCGCCACTGTATGAATAACAGTTAAAAATACAATTAGTGAAACTGGAGACCATACAACAGTTTCGCGTGCGGAAATAAAAGAAAGGTGATACCTTACCTCGTGGTCGGTGGCTTAAATGGTTTTCTTAAACTCCGAACTTTTGATCAGAAAAGAAAATTCTCATCCGGATATCTCCGTGTCTTCCTTACGAAGACAGTATAACGCCAAGCAGTCTCCGCAAAAACGAATTCCGTGTTGCCTTCAATTTCCTCTAGGCTTATACATGGAAGTTTCACTGCACGTGCCGTTAGTTTTTCTTTCTGGTCAAATTTTTCTGATAACACAACTGTTCGGGAGTTTAAGAGAACGAAAAAGCGGCTTCCCAGCTGTTTTATAACCTTCCGTCTTACCCCTCTACCGGGCTTACCACTCGCGCATTCGATATCTACCATGAAGGTAGCCAACAATATGTACTTCGTAGTAACGCTGTGATTGAATATCCCCAAGAAGTGTTTATTATTCTGGATTATAAATTCTTGTTCTCTTTTCTTTTTGTATATAAGGTAGGTGTATCATTCAAACATATTCCGCACGCTAACTGTTGTACTTTCCAGGTTTCCACGACGTATATATCCCAAAACAGGTTAAATAGAAATGTCAAAAACAATTAACCTCAAAATTGAGTGACATCTCACAGTATGTTTTTGCATTCGGATGTAGATGTGGTGCTTGTTGTCATAAATGCTGTCCTCTAAGTGGGTTGACAGGACCTATTCAGTTGGTTTTGCACAAAATTACCCCATACTGTATCCTTTTATAAGCTTAGAATAAGTTTTCCGTACGAAGGTAGGTTCTCGTTTAACTAGATTTTAAAGCGCTGTGTTTCGGCTAGGATAGCCCGTAACAACATGTTAATCTTTTAATCATTTAAACTATTTATAAATATTACTATTAATAAATTCAATTCATTAATTTTAAACCGTCTGGCCGTCTAAACGTGTGTAAACCTTCACCTTTAAGAACTTTAGTGAACATTTAAGATCCAGACGATTAACAAGATGCCTGATCAGTCGGTTAGTAAGTACTAATACATATCATTTAATGCACAAATCGTAATACCGTCTCAACTCCTTTAGTCAGGAATCTCACTTCAGTTTGAGATTAGACGTAATATTATACCACAGGCTCGCTACCTAGTGGACAATAAAGGGTACGTTTTAAAGTAACATACCGGGTTCGCTACAGCACTAACGAGGCACTAACAGATGGCTTACGAATTTTTGTTAGTGTTTTTCATGACCTGCTAACTTCACGCTTATTTTTTGAATGCTTAATTTATCAAAAACGGTTAGGGTGGATTCCAATTTTAATGAAGCACCAACTAGGCATTAACTAGACGCTAACGGAAGGCCGACGAATTTTCGTTAGTACTTTGTCCATGTCCTTATGTCCATGTTAGTACTTTTCATGGTCGATTTTTTGCAAGCTCAATTTCTCAAAAAACGGTTAGGGTTGATTCCAATTTTAATGAAGCGCTAACAGGCACAAATCGGTTAAGGTGGATTCGATTTTTTATGAAGCACTTACAAGTACTAACGAAGCACTAACGGATGGCCGACGAATTTTCGTTAGTGTTTTCAGTGACCTGCTATCTTCACGGGCCCTGTTTCTTTGTTTTAAGCGGAACTATATGTTGAATTCTAGTAACTGTTAACGTTTGACTAGTTTGTTTAGCAAAACCCAACTTCAACCATTAAAAAATTAGCTCATAACAACTTAAAAAATTAAAATACCATTTGGTTCCACTTAAACGTTTGCAATAGTCAATAGTCTGCTCTTTCAAATTAAGCGCAACTAGATTTTGAAAATTAGTCACTTTTAACGATTAAATGAATTTTCGGTCATTTTATTTATCACAAGCTGGTAAATTTGTACTGATCGGTCCACTCGAACTTCATTCATTATGTATGTCTTTCGAGTTCCAGCTTCTTCTGTCCTAAACTTTTACTAACTAAACCTAACCTAACTACCTAGTTTTTAGGTGCACACTACTTTATTTTTCCCCCACATTAGCCCAATTAAAATTGTGTATTCGTTTATAATATAAATACATAAGAAGACCAGAGAGTAACATTCACCCCAAAATTTCAATAGTTATGTATATAAAATAAGTTTATTGTCAAAATTAAATATTACATTTTATGGTACATAAATTTACATTTCAGAGTCCCTGTTATTTTTACATACAATTACCTCTTACAAACTAAACTTACCTAAATCTAATCTTATCATTTCGAAAAAGGATTTATTAAATTTAAAAGCATTTATTTAGAACATAGGGTAAAAAGTTGAATAAAATCTTCTATTCATTTCCAAATTATATATATATATATATATATGTATGTATGTATTTTTGAAGTTTTCGGGTTTTGTCCCACGTCAGAGAGTTGTTTTTTGACAACGTTTCGGCTTTTCACAGCCATAAGAAACAAAGACACAAATTCAGTTTTATTCATTCATAGCCATGACACAGGCCACAAAATTGATCTACAAAATGCCCATTCAATAAAATCTGCGGAAAACTTCCATATTAGAAATATCAGGGAAGCCGTTGAAATCTTAAGAAATCCTAATCCGCTTAACATTCGAGATGAAACAATCCCTCATACCTGGAAAGCTGTCATAACACCCCGCAAGAAAACTAAAATTCCATCAGATCCAATTATACCTGATAGCCGGTCGCTATGGCGTAGTGGTCAGCTCATTTGACTGGGGGCTCGGGTTCGAATCCCGGTGATAGCATGGATGTTTGTATTTGTTGTAAAAATTACTAATGTAGCCATAATAAAAATAAAGATATCCTGGTTAATGGCCATCGTAGCTAAGACCAAAAATTAATTTAATATATATATATATATATACCTGATAACAAAAAAAAAAAAACCCAACAACCCCTCCGCCTGCTACATTGAGAAAATCCAATCGTATAAAAATGCGTACAACAAATTGATATTAGCAGTTACTTGCTTAACTTACTGCGTTAACTTCTAACTAGACCTGAAGATGGCTTGTGCGAAACAGCCGAAACGTTGCCAAAAAAACAACTCTCTGACGTGGAACAAAACCCGAAAACTTCAAAACTACGTAGTATCAACCCACGAAAATATTAAAATTAATATATATATATACAGAGTGTTTATTTGAAACGGGGCACCCCGAAAATCTCCTTTATTTGTAAAGATACAAACAATCTTCAGACAAAAGTTAAACTAGACAAAAAGGCCCATCTAAAGGTTACTATAAGAATTCTGAGGCACTTTCGCTTTCACCGGAAATGATGTCAACTTTTGATCTAGCATAGGGAATCGATAATTTTATATTTTTTTCCTAAAAGTACATTAAATTAGCTTTACAATGACTAAATTAAAATTTAAGTTATTTGATGTTATTTCATATATTAACTAGTTTATTTTAGAGATATTTTGTTTCTTTTTTTATTGTTTTCAAAGCTTGCTACGTTCAACTTTGTAAAAATTATGTTATTATTATTTTGTAAATAAATGGTCGCCATTTTGAAATGGTTAACATAAAAATATGATTTTTTGGTGTCATTGTAAAGCTAATTTAATATAATTTTAGAAAAAAAAAAATATATAAAATTATCGATTCCCTATGCTAGATCAAAAGTTGACATAATTTTCGGTGAAACCGGAAATGCCTCAGAATTCTTATACAAGGTGTCTCAAAAGAAATTTTATATTTATTTAGCTTACTGCGTGAACGCAACGTATCCGAGGGGCGCGGGGGTTATGTCAATCGGTAGCCTGGCTCTTGGGAATTCAGTCGCTAGGGAGCGTTTCTCGGGAGCAGACCGCGCGTAATGCGTGCGAGAGTTTTACAAAAACGGTGATTTGGCGACTGTAGCGCGTAGAAAATTCTGCAGTATTCGAGGTTTTCGCCACTTAAATGATGCGCCAAGCATTCCTCTCATTCGACATTGGGTTAAAAAGTTTGAAGAGACTGGTACAACGCTGGATAAATCAAAATCCGGGCGACCTAGGTCATCAAGAACGGTAGAAAACGTGGAGAATGTTAATCAGTCTGTTCGTGACGACCCGAATCTTTCAATTCGGAAGCGCGCAAGTGCTTTAAATATGCATAGATCATCATTACATCGCATTATGCACAAAGACCTAAAGCTGCACCCCTACAAAATTCAATTGGTGCAAGAATTAAAGCCCCAAGATGCCAGTCAGAGGCTTAATTTTTTACGTTTACCAACATTTTGTTTTCAATGTTTTCAAACCATTTTAAAAATAATTTTTTTATGTATTTGACAAACAATAGTTTTTTTTTATATTTTTTATAATTTTTAAATTTTAATTTTTACACTAAGTTTTTATTACAACGACCACCGTATTTCATAATGTACGTCCATTACATCAGCCACTGATGATTAACTGCATATCACAGGCTGAAGGTGCATAAAACTAAAATATATATATAAATGAGTTTATTCAGATATTGATTTACATATATGGATCAGTACATCATTAGAACACAGCGCCCGTTACAAGTAACTTAATCTGTATTTATACATAGAATAATATTATAGTGTTATCTAATACATTTTTATGCTTACTGATTAATTCAAGGAAAATTTGCAAAAAACCTTATAAGTAATGTGTGAGGTGTGAAAAAGTGAGTGTGTAAGTGTGTGAAAAAAATATGAATGTTATGAGTTTAGATGGTCACATAGGGTGGTCATGGAGTATATGCTTCGGTAATCTTCTACTGTGTCTAACTGGGAGTTCAGCAAAATCATATTGACCTAGTTGGTTAACTAGCGGATTTTCATGGTAACTGCATTTGTCATAAAACTTCCTTGCAATTTTGATAATAAATTCCTCAATTGTAGGTTGAACTGCGACTTCGTGAATGTGAGATACTTTAGTGTATCTTCGAAGTTTTGTGGCCATCCTTAGGCATTTATTCTGAATAATCTGAACACTGTTGAGGTAACTTCTCGATGTGCTACACCATGCAGTAGATCCATAAGTTAATACTGGTATTATCACAGCGTTATATAGCAATAATTTATTTTTAGTGCTTAGACAGCTTTTTTTAGACTTTTTAGTGACATTGACAATATGATCTTTCCTGTAATTTGCTGTCAATGGTTATATATGTGTGTGTGTGTGTGTGTGTGTGCGTGCGTGCGTGCGTGCGTGCGTGCGTGCGTGCGTGCGTGCGTGCGTGCGTGCGTGTGTGTGTGTGTGTGTGTGTGTGTGTAAAGTTTATGAATAATTGGATCAATTATGAAGTAATTGCATAAATCCTTCCTCCCCTCAACAGAAGATCAAAATTCTCCGTGCTGGTTTTATATTACAGATACATGGGGTTCTTCCAAGTGATACATGCGAATTATGGTGAACGAATTGTGAAGATTTTGAAGAAATACATTAAAGGAAATAAGAAACTAGCGATCGCTATGACCAGACGTTTCTTCCTGATCAAATGTAGACAATTAAAGTATTGGCAGAAATAAAAGATATTTTAAGTTTACATAATGAAATTTTTAAAATGCTTAAAGGGCACAAGTAACCAATTTGCTTACTAATTACTTTAAAACCATACATGACGTAGTGTATAATAAATACAATACATTGTACAAACAATACATTCTTTCAAAAAAAAAATAATAATTAAAACAATTAGCAAGTGGTTTTGTTACGTGCTGATAAGGGTCAGATTTCGGTTTTGATGAACAAGCAAGATTACAGAGCCAAGTTAGAAGATATTATTACTGAAGAAAGAGCGTACTCTGTGCTAGAAAGAGACCCTACTTCTTTCCAAAACATGAACAACAGATTTCTGGTGCAAGGGTTAAAAAATATTATACAGAATCAGAAGGTAACGAACTTAAAGAACACAATGCTTTAATTCCTAGAGTTTTTGCGAACATAAAGGTTCATAAACAAGAATTGCCTTTAAGACATATCATTGATGGTTTTGACGGACCTTTTAAAAAATTAACATCTTTTCGTAGCCAACATTCTTAAAAGATCTTATGATTCTGAAAACCCATATTATGTAAACAATTCCTTTGATCTTGTTAGTGAACTGAAAGGTACCATTATACCTGATAATTACAGACTCATCAGCCTTGATGTAGTATCATTATTTCTTAGTATTACATGAGATCTAATTCTCAATGAGATAGAACAATGGGAATTTATTAAGAAAGTTATTAAAAAATATTTCTAGAAATTTATTAGGTTAGGTTATTTCCCATACGATGAAAAGTTCTGTTTACAAAATAAAGGGTGCCCGATGGATTTCTCGTTAAGTCCCGTATTGTCCCAGCTCGTTATGGATACCCTGTTAAAAAAGGTTACAGAGAAATTGAATTTTGAAATACCGTTTTTAAAAAATATGTAGAAAATCTACTATTAACCATCCCGATAGATACGGGGGATGAAACGTTGGAAATTTTCAACCAATATCTCCCCTCCAATCAGTTCACAGTGGAGAAGGAGGATGATGTTAAAAAAGGGGTTCCATTTCTAGATACCTTTGCTTTCAGGGATCAGAATAATGTACTGAGATTCGATTGGTACACGAAGAAGACTTTTTCGGGTAGATACCTCAATTTTAATTCTTTTTATCCTTTAAAATATAAAATTTCTTTGATTAAGACTATGAAAGATAGAGTCACCAAAATTTCAGATGAATCATTACTTAAATCAATCTTCTTAAATAACCAAATATTTTCATTGGCAATTCCTATCCCAAGTATATTGTCTATAAGATTTTGTTTAATATCGATACCTCTACGAGTTATTCTCAGTTAGTAGAAGAGGTCGGAACTAACACTATCACTGAAAACGTAGAACCCAAAAAGTATAGAACCTTATCTTACATGGGACATCTATCCAACAGTATAAAAAGAATAATGAAACTTGAGAATTTAATAATTGCTGACAAACCTGTCAAAAAGCTTTCCGTGTTAAATAGTAAATTAAAACAGAAAATTTAACCCTTATCTTCTAAAAACACTATCTACTTCTTGAACTGTTCTTGTGAAGGGGTTTATATTGGGAGTTCTATACAAAAACTTAAGAACCGTATAATCCAACATAAATCAGATTGTAGGGTCAACCCTAAGAAATGTGCCCTGGCTACTCATGTAGTCACAACTAAATGTAGTCTAAACTATTCTTGTTTTCCTATTTCCTATCATTTCTTTCTCTTACCATTTAATTATTTGGACGTAAAACATTTTACATTATTATCAGCATGGGGTTCTTCGAAACCATCAAAAAACATTATGGACGTCAGATTTCATCACTTCTACTAGATTGGGACAACTGCATCAAGAAACTAGCAAGTATGAAAAACAGGAATATTTTTTTACATAGACTTTCTTACAATATTACTCCTCCACACATACTACATAATATTAACTGTTTGTATTTACTGGAAGATTGCCAAAACCCGTTTAGAGGTGAAATATAATCTATTACCAAATATTTTCAACATTCCACTTTAAACCTAGAAATTAAAATCCCCTTGTGGAAAATTTCAAAATTAACTTGTAAACTTAGCTATATTAAAAACAAATTGTTAACCTTATTGCCTAATGATATCATGACCCAACTTGATAGGGTTTTTGGTCAAAAATTTGAAAATAATTTAAAAATTATTAAACGTTCGCAATTGATCTTTTTTTTAAACTTTGTCATAACAAGGCGGTTTTAACCCCTATCAATCAGGAAAAATGGTTCACGAATTTATCTGATGGATTTGACATTACCGGATTTTGTTAAAAACACTTTAAGCCTTGGTCCTAAATTTAGCGTTCCTCCTACTAGAAACGAATTACCTATTCTTAACATCATTAAGGATGGGGAATATATCATCAATAAGATGATAACTGATAATAATAAGGATATTGTTATAAATAAATTTGTGAACATTGTTACTAACTATATTAATAAAGTTAATAATAACCCTAAATTATCTACCATCCAAAAAAATTATATGCTTACCAAAAAATTTCAAAGAAAACCCTGATATTATTGTTACCAGGTCAGATAAAGGTAATAAAAGAGTTGTTTTGGATAAATCGGAATATAAGGAAAAGATGGATATGCTTCTTTTAGATGAAGATACCTATAAGTTGATCCCACCGTCAAATATCAAAATAGAGCTAATTAATTGTTTGAATATCTCTTATTTCATAACATCATTACGGAGACTGTCTTAAGTTATACAAGACGCATAATGCGATTGCTCCCAGAATTTATGGGCTACCTAAAATTCACAAACCAGGTACACCTTGAGACCTGTTATTTCCTCTACCAATAGTCCATCAAGTAAATTAGCTAAATTTATATTGAATATATTGAATAAAATTACTTCTACCCATATTTATAACATTAAAAACACCTTTACTTTTGTAGAAGTCATTTAAAACATTAAAAACAGTGTAAGGATATATACCAAAGGGATATGTCCTTATATCCCTTGATGTCAAAAGTTTGTTCAGCAACATACCAAAAGAATTGGTCATTCAAATATTTGACAACAATTGGAATTTTATTAAATGTTACACAGATATTCCTAAAACTTTATTTTTGTCGATTAATACATTTTTATTCGAGTCAAGTTATCTACAATTTGATAACAAATACTACAATCAGATTTTTGGTACCCCAATGGGAGGGTCGGCTTCACCGGTAATGGCAGATTTGGTTATGAACGATATTATCACAGAAGCTTTAAAAAAAAAAATTTGACATACCGTTTCTCAAAATCTATGTAGATGATATTGTTACCAGTTTCCCTCTTGATAAAATGGATAACATTCTGGATGTATTCAATAGCATACATCCCAGAATACAATTCACAATGGAAAGAGAAAATAGTGGCATCCTTCCATTCTTAGACGTCAACCTTCATAGATTACAAAATGGATCTATCATCACTTCATGGTACCGAAAACCTTCAAACTCTGATAGATTTATTAACTTCTCTTGGAATACTGAATATAAATATAAAATCAGTCCTATTATTGCTTTAAAAAAGAGAATAGATTTTTATGTGTCATCCTTTATTTTTTAAACAAGGTTATGATACCCTCACGGCCATAGCGAGAGAAAATAATGTCCCTAAAGGATTAATCCAGTCGATCCATTATAACAATAGGGGTAGTAATATTCCCATTGATAAAAACAATATTAGACATCTTAAATTTCCTTATCTTAACGATTTATCTAATAACATAAAATTATTGTTTAATAATGAAAATTTCAAAATTGTAACTTATAATTACAAAACCATCAATAATTTGTACTCCAAAACTAAAGACATTCTAGTATTGTTTATAAAATACCATGTGAAAACTGTAGACTTTCTTACATAGGTCAGACGAGACAGTATTTGAAAACTAGAATGCATAACCATTCTTATAATTGTAGGGAAAAAAACCGCAACAAAAGTGAAAGAACGGCTCTTGCTAAACATCACTTTGATACTACTCACAATTTTGATTTTAATAATGTTAAGATTCTGGACAGGGAACAGAATTATTTAAAACGTAGTGTTAGCGAAATGATTTTCATTAACAAATTTCCTACAGTCAATTTCAAAACTGACACTCAGAATTTAACAGCGTGTTACAGTCATATTATTCAACAAATTTAGTTTTCATTGTACTGCCTTAATTATACTCTGTATCAAAGTTCATAGTTTTTTTAAATTAACCGGCAGTTATACCCTAGATCAGTGGTTTCCAAAGTGGGGGGCGCGACTCCCTGGGGGGTCGTACAAGATTCATCAGGGGGTCGCGGATTCATTGCAAATGTCATTTTTATTCCGATCGTTTTTTTCAAAAAGATAAAATAACCTCGTTTATTAAAAAAATTGAATTATGAATTAAACATTTTCAAGATGACAAATTTGATATGTTTCCGAATTTAAAAAATAATTGTTGCATTGACAAAATTAAAGAACATAAGTCTCTATTTATAGGACACTTACAAAATTTGAAGCCATATTTTAATCATTATTTTCAAGATCTGGAAGAAAATGCAAAATATGAATGGATATGGAATCCGTTTACTATCGATTATAATGATAATTTTGAGCTAACAACTAATGAACAAGAAAAATTAATAGAACTTCCTTGTGATAGCTTGCTAAAAGATCGCTTCAATCCAAATAATCCGTAATAATAAGTAAGCAAGGAATATCCTGCCTTATCAGCAAAAGCTATAAAAATTCTTTTACCATATTCCACATTAGCTGTTATTAAAGCAAAATATCGCGCACGGTTAATAGTGGAAGACGAAATAAGAGTGGCTCTTTCTTCATATAAACAGCGATATAACGAATTATGTGCGAAGAAACAAGCCCATACTTCACATTAAAATTGATTTTTATTACATTTTTAATTTGATTAAATATTTAATATTAATATAACTTATTTTTATATGATTTTCGTGATTTATGTTGTGAAAATAAATATTTAGGAATTAGAGAAACTATTTACATTACATATTTTTGCTACTTTTGTGATTATTATTTCAATAAAGAAATTATTTACAAATTGTTTATAAATTTCCTAAATAGGGGGGGGGGGGGGCGCCAGAGATGGGATTTTTTCTAAAGGGGTCGTTCCTGAACATAATTTGGAAACCGCTGCCCTAGATCATTGTGTGATTTAGGTTTCAACTCATTCCACAAGACAAGGTGAATCGATAGAAACGTGTTTTATCGATTAATCGTTTATCATCGTGGTCTTTTTTGAGTTTTGTTCCACATTTCTGAGATATTATTTTGTAATGGTGAGTGATTTATTTCTGTGATTATTCCTATTTGTCCGTTTTTTTTTTTTTTTTGGGGTTATGTTTTATAATCTGTTATTTTCAGATATTTTGAAGAACTGTGGTGACTCTCAAATTGATGTTTGCAGTTTGCATCTATCCTTTTCCCTTGTTTTGTGGAATCTCTCAAAATTGTATTTAATTTTGTGACAGGGGTCAATTTGGGAGCTGATGGTGGGACTTCACTGGTGTGATTGTTTAGGTGGTCTTGATATACAATTTGGTGTACTGTTCTCTCATTATCCTTGAGCGTACCATTGATTTTGAGCGGGTAGTACGTTGATTTGTATGATTTTCCATCGTGGAATTGTATTCTGTGGATCGCACTGTTTAGTTCTTAAATTTACTCTTAATTGGTATTTTAACTTGTTTTATTACATTTTAATGGTTGCAATGTGTTGTACAGCAGGTAGCGCTTCAATCTCTGGGGTTTGTGCGTACCAGACTCTAGGGTAGGGATGGGGAAAAAAACATCGATGTATCGAAAACATCGATGTAACGAAAACATCGATGTCTACTACCGATGTCGATGTTTAAACTTTGAAATTCAGAAACTACCGCTAGAGGCGCTGGAATCTTAAAATTTTTATTTTTATTAAAATTAGTACACAAAATATAAGCGCTTATGATATAACAATACTAATAGTGTTAGTTTTTATTGTTCTTAGCAGTTAGCAGAATAAGAAAATAAGAAGAAACTTATAATTTTTGCAAACAATGCGAACAACCAACGACGTCAAAACACTTGTTTCTTTTTGAGTCTTGTTGAGCGGGATTTTCCCAGTTGTTATTTCTCCAATTCTTGGAATTACCGTATTTGGGAAATATAATTATAATTTATTTATTAATAAAACTATTGCAGACACCTTTATTTTGGACGTTTGCCATTGCTGATAGTACTAGGCCGTTTCCGAAACGTCCGAATTTATTTTTTATTTTACTCTTGAAGTATTATATCTTTTTTGATACTAATACTCATTATATTGTACTATTCTAGCTTAGTACTATCAGCAATGACAAACGTCCAAAATAAAGGTGTCTGCATTAATATTGGACCATTGCAAAATAATTTCAAAGATATTAATAAAACTATTATTAGGATTATTATATTGTAATTTTAGTGTAAAATTAATATTAGGATTGCTATAATAGTTTTAAAAAATGTAATATGTGCAGTCTATTCCAAACTATTAGGTGGAACGAATCATTTTTGTCATTAACTATTTTTTTATATATTGAAGTTGGATTTTCCTGAACATAATGATCAATAGCTTCAATCAATCGATAAAAGTAACTAGAATTGAAAATCTACCGCCTAAACCAAAAGAACAGACTTTATTGGAACTTAAAAAAGTTGTGTATGACAGTATGTTATTTTTATATTAAATAATATAAAATTAACATTAAGATTACTATTTTAGTATTATAATAAAATGCAATATTTCATTTTAGAAATGTAAAAATAGTAGGTACAAATTAGAATTATTATATTGGGTATAATAATATGAATGTGAAATTAATTACTATTAAAAAATAATATTTCTATTTAAAAATCTAATAAATGCTTTTTGTGTATTATGTTACTTTTTTTCGTATTTTATCTTTACATTATTAAATAAGACCTATATAATATAAATAAATAGCTTTTTTTAATATTAATAAAACATCGATGTATCTGAAACATCGATGTTTTTCCTTTGATGTACAACCCTACTCTAAGGAGTGTAGAACTACGTTGTGTCATAATATTATAATTACTTATTGTATTGTATTTTTATTTTTGGATACTTTTATTTTTGTAAAGAACAATAATCTTATTGTTCTTTATAGCACACGAGGAATCTAATAATGGTTTAGCGAAACGTTGTTTTTCCAAAATATACGTACTGTCCAAAAAGCTGAGTGACTCGTATTCTTTCTCTTACCATTTAATTATTTGGACGTAAAACATTTTCCATTGTTACAGACAGGGCCGGCGATAGGTATGTGCATGGTCTCGCGGCCCACAGGCCTCGCGCATGGTGCGAACTTTCTGAACCGTACTCGCGTACACCAAACACCCATTAAATTGTATATGTAGTTTTCGAGCGCGCGGAAAATAGAAAGAAGAAAACGGATGGGGTGTTTGCATCAGCTGTGAAGCGCTGTGATTCCCTTAATATGAGAAAAAATCACACAGCCGAAAGTTGTTGTTGATGGATGCCACAGAAAAAAAAATAGTGTAACATTCACTAAATTTATCCCTCATTAAAATATATACATTTGAAACATTATAGGAGTATCTAAACATAGCGTGGTAGCAGACAGCACCAGGTAAGGAAAATTACATTTTGACTGATGTATCTCCTTCATTCCGTCATTTTGCGTGGTCCATCATTATTGAACCAGCCCTTTTTGACCACCGCGTAAATATAAATTTTTCTTGTCAATCTTGCACATGGCATCGCGCCTGCCCTGGCACATGGCCTCGCAAACCCTAGCGCTGGCCCTGGTTACTGAGAATGAAAATATTAGTCCTTACATTTTAACTATATTAGCTAAAATTGTTGTAATATACACGTGTACACGTGTGTTGCGTACTTTTTTTAAAATAGATATTGCAGGTTTCAAACATATTCTTGTACAAGGAGATGGATGCACTAAATATTTCTTTTGTATGTGTGAGAACTCTAAGGACTCAAACATTGAAAACCGCAGGGTTCTGCTAAAATTTTACTTGATTTGCCAAAACGATTGAGAACAGATGCAGTTTACCTGAAGTAGCAAGTTTAATCATTTAAAGTAGAAATTCAAAAATAGTCAGAATGGACGAGCTATACTCAAAATTATTATTGTGACAGTCAAATAGTACAATGGGGATTTTGTCCTAATACAGTCATAAAATCCAAGGTTGGATAAATTATTCCCAAATTATAGAGGGTTCTTACCAGGTAAAGGCTATATAGTCAAGCGATCGTTTCGAGATGGAAGCAAACAGGTAATTCCTAAAAACAGGCTTAAAAGTTGGCCAGGTGAATGGTATGATGTAGACTTCGCCACTGATACAGACGAGGGTGAGTACTTTTATTCTTTTATGTTGTTCGAGATAGCGAATTAATAAATTAGAAAAAAAAAAGAGTGAATATTGTGTGTCTCAATGTGTTGTTACTGCCAGTGGCATCAGTTCGGTAATAGCTCTGGAACCATGGTGGCAGATGGTGAGCTATGCCGACGGGCTGAGGATGATAATGATATGCGAAGATATTTGTACTGCCAGTGGCAACAGGTTGGTAATAGCTGTGAAACCATAGTGGCAGATGGTGAGCTATGGCGACGGGCTGATGATGATAATGATATGCGACGATATTTGTACTGCCAGTGGCGTCAGTTCGGTAATAGATCTGGAAACATGGTGGAAGGTGGTGAGCTATGGCGACGGGCTGATGATGATAAAGATATGCGACGATATTTGTGCTGCCAGTGGCATCAGTTTGATAATAGCTCTGGAACCATGGTGGAAGATGGTGAGCTATGGCGACGGGCTGTTGATGATAAGGATATGGGACGATATTTGTGCTGCCAGAGGCATCAGTTCGGTAATAGCTCTGGAACCATGGTGGCAGATGGTGAGCTATGGCGACGGGCTGATGACGATGATGAAAGATTATGGTATTATTGTTGTTGATGATGATGATGAAAGAGCATGGTGTTGTTTTTGTTATTGTTGATAATGATGATGAATGATCAAGTTGTTGTTAATTATGATGATGAATGATTATGTTGATGATGACAATAATGATGTTGTTGATATGAGAACTGACACAGTGAAAATTATAATAGTGTAGATGCACTGCACGGTATCAGACATCAATTTGTATAGAATTCTGAATTGCCAGTATGTGAAGAAATGTTTTATCAATTAGTAGTAAAAGTTCTCATTATCTTTGGTGACATTAACGTTAAAGTTATTCATTATACTAATTTTAGCTGCATTTTTCAGATGAAAATGTGAAATGGAACACGCCAATTAATGGCAGTACCTTATATCTCGAGAGCGAGATATCTGTCAGGTTGGCCGTGATAGCGAATTTAAGATAAATTAAAAGGGAGTTTATATCCTAAATTAACGCTGATGCAAGATCGATCATGAGCGGGGCAAAAAGGCCTCCTGTGACGTCAGTTATTGAAAAAGTTTAGTAGCCCAAAAATTCTGAGTGCGAAAGAACTGGATATTCAGATTAGGACTGTCACCTTGAACGGTTGTAAGGCATCCTGTGTTAATTGTTTAATTGTTTTTATAAGTGAATTTTATGAAAATGGTGATTATTTAAAAATAAAATGGTACATAATATAACATTTATTTTTTTAGAGAAATAATAATTTATATTTTTGTTCCAAACAAAAATAAGAATATCATATTTTTTGCAATCCCACCTTCATAAATTTATGGGTACGCTATTGAAATGTGTGTGTTTTTTGAACGCCCTTTTGGCGCCCCTGACAACGTGGCACCCTGGGTCTGTGCCCCTCTTGCCCCTAACATTCAGCGCTTCTGGTGACAAATCACGTTTTGAATGTTACGTCTTCATATATTTTAGATATAAATTACATGCCCAATTCCAGCTGACACTACACATTCACACACAGAAACACAGCACTTCAATTGTAATACAAGATACACTAACGGATAAACACGTTTACACACTATAAGATATGTATCATTCAACTCAGTTAGTCAGTTATTAGTCAGTTGTCAGTCAGTAGTTAGTAGTACATGTATTATCAGTTACTTGTAGTGGCGTATCCAAGGGGGGGGGGGGCTAAGGGGCTGTAACCCTCCCCGTGGATAGTCAATACACACTCGCACGTTTAACTATGAGGACATAATTTTTACAAACTTCCAGGGATACACAGTACTGGCAAAAGATGCAATGCCATGGAAATAGCGAGTACCCATCTCGGTTTACATTTTTTTCATGGGCAGCGTTGTCAGGTTGGGCGATAAATCGACGTTTGGCTTTTTAGTTTTGCGACCTCAAATACAAGCAAGTCGCCGGGCGATTGTTTAGGCTCTTGACAAATTTGGGCTCCAGAACAGATTTGGGATATGGGTGAAAGTGGAAATTTTCTATATCATTATAACAGTAAACTTCAAACAAAGAAAAATAGCAACAGACCCAGTTAATATAGAATAGTATATCTATTTAAAATTTAAATAATGCCGGAAGATTTTAGTTCGACAACGAAAATTCAAGTCAAAAGCGTAGTGAATTTCAGGTGAAACCCAGGAAACCGCAGTTCTCGCATGCTTCATGTTTGTAGATTTGTATTTTGCATAGTGTAAAATAAAAAAAGTTGACGTTCAATGTGATACATTAAATAATATGAAAATTCGTTCATAAATTAATATAATTATATTTACGTTTACCATTAGTATTTCAATTCATTGAATTTGTGTTACGTGAAAGGAACAAAGTCCATATCCTAACGCAGTGCGGAAGTAGATAGTAATTGCTCTTTTTAATATTACCTGACTGCCTCTTAAATATTTAAAAATGATTTTTTAATGTTGGCCAGGACCGCGTCAAGCGGGGTCTTAGGGGTGCCATGTACCCCAGCGGCGGGCCCTGGAGAGCGGCAAATTAAATTAAATTATTTTATTATTTGCTAAATTTGTCTTTTTAGAGACGGCAATTTTTGTGTGGCACCTCGGCGCCATAGTACCTTGGCGCGGCTCTGATGTTGGCAAATCTACGCAAAATACAACAGTAAATGTAAATGACCGTTGACATTTGTAGAAACTAAATTTTCTAAATATTTTTAAATATTTTTTTTAAACTTCCCCACCAAACAGCTGCGGTTACTTATTTCATACACGGGTCAAACAACTTTGACGGCCTCGCCCACTGTTAGTCGGCTCGTAGTTTTTTACGTTGCCAACAGATGGCGTGGACTACCTTGCAATAGTTCTCGCGACGCTAGCGCAAGCTGAGTAGCGCTACTTGCTGAGGAAAATGTGACAAAAGTATCTCAGCTGGAACTGACAACGGAGATGTATCGATGTTTTTCGTTTTTTTTTTTTTGTCATGTTATTAATTAATTTTCCTTACTTATATAATTTAAAACTATATTAATAATAATACTGTTTATTCACTCAATTCAGTTTTACAGTTTTAAGTCAGTCATATACAATAATTATAAACATGTTACATAAAAAGTTATATATTAGTTACATAAATAATAAATTCAAGTTAAAGTAATATACCTATTTGAAGCTTGTAAACTAATTTGAGGTCCGACCATAATTCAAGTGGGCTGGTTTTGAAATTTGCTGCCACTGGGGTGGAGAGATACATTTCAGTATCAGGGTCAAACTTTGATCCGTCATTTTTTTGTTCGACTTTAACCCTGGTCATTGTCCGAATCTGCAGATGAGGATCCTGGGGAAGGCACGTTGGTTGGTATTGCAGCTACCAGTTTTTTAATTTGAGTAAGGGTTCGGGATGAAGCAATTGGATCAGAAAAATGTATGGTTTTAAACCACGGATCAAGGAACATTGATAGTGTTAATAAATGGGCATGTTCGCGATCTTTGAATCTTGCCTCAAACTTGCTATGGATGTGCGGTATCGCGGATATCCGGTGTGGCGTTGTTGTTGTAGCGAACGGTTGGGTGGAGTCAAGTTTAAGTAACATAGTAACAACCACTCAAGTCAAAAACTCAATCATTACGTGCATTAAACTAATTTGAAAATTTTAAATCTTAAATTGAAAACATCGTTTTAGTGTGGACCACGTTGTTAAAAAAAAAAAACATCGAAAACAAAACTTCGATGTAAAAATATCGATGTTTTTACTGCAAAAAATCGATGTTTTAAAAACATCGATATTTCTTTGCCATCCCTAGTTACAGGGACTGTGATCGGCCGGTTCTCTGTAACAAAATATTATTGTGAATTATTATCGTACATATATAATTAGCTACCGTGTGTTAGAGATTTCGTAACACTGTGACGTCATTTTTCCTAAGGTTCTCGTGATTCGCTAACTGGGGACACCCTGCTTCTTGATTGGCTGACAGGTGACGCACTCTCCCGTGATTGACTAACTGGTGATATCCTGTCCCGTGATTCGCCCTGGTTCCCAGTTTGACTTGATTGACAGGTATTTTGCAGATTTATTCTCTAAGAATCTATGAATATAATTACATATAGAAATTTGTAGGATTTCGTTGGCATAAACAAGATACTCTAGATACTCCTATATCCTTTGACTGATATCAACAATATTTTGCAGATTTATGCTTTAAAAAACTGCGGATAAAATAACATATAGAAATGTTTAGGGTTTCGTAGGCATAAACAAGAAACTCTAGACACTGCTATATCCTTTGACCGATATGAACAATATTTTGCAGATATATTCTCCAAGAATTTACGAATATAATTACATACATAAATGTCTAGGATTTCGTAAGCATAAACAAGAGACTCCTATATCCTTTGACCGACATGAACAATATTTTGCAGATTTATTCTCTAAGAATTTGCTGATAAAAGAACATACAGAAATATCTAGGGTTTCGTAGATATAAATAAGAAACTCTTGAAGCTCCTATATTCTTTGATCGATATGAAAAACATTTTGCAAATTTATTCTCTAAAAATCTGCGGATAAAACATCGTATAGAAATGTCTAGAGTTTCGTAGGCATAAATGAGAAACTGTAGACACTTCTATGTTCTTTGATCGATATGAAATATATTTTGCAGATTTATTATTTAAAAATCTGCGGATAAAATAACCTATAGAATTGAATAGAGTTTCGTGGGCATAAACAAGAAACCCTAGGATATTCCTATATCCTTTGACCGATATGAACAGTATTTTGAAGATATATTTTCTAAGAATCTACGAATATAATTATATACATAAATGTCTAGGGTTTTGTAGGCATAAACAAGAGACTCACTCACCCTGTTTCATTTGACCAATATAAACAATATTTTGCACATTTATTCTCTAAGAATCTACGAATATAATTACATACGTAAATGTCTAAGGTTTCGTAGGCATAAACAAGAGACTCTAGATACTCCTGTTTCCTTTGACCGATATGAACAATATTTTGACCATTTATTCTATAAGAATTTACGAATATAATTACGTACATAAAGTCTAGGGTTTCGTAGGCATAAACTAGAGACTCTAGATACTTCTGTTTCCTTTGACCGATATGAACAATATTTTGCAGATTTATTCTCTAAGAATCTACGAATATAATTACAAATTGAAATGTCTAGGGTTTCGTAGGCATAAATTAACGTCTCAAATTATTTTTAGTTTTAACAATATAAATGTAATGTACTAAGTAAAAATGAATCGTTTTCTCATATTAAAAAGATAATGAATAAATAATCTAACTATATAATTAGCAAGTATCTGTATGTAATGTCGGTAACTTTATGACGTTAATTTTTCTAAAGTTCTCGTGATTGGCTAACTGGGGACACCCTGCTTCTTGATTGGCTGACAGGTGACGCACTCTCCCGTGATTGACTAACTGGTGCAATCCTGTCCCGTGATTCGCAGACTGGCGACGAAATTAGAATACGTTAAAAATAAAACCAAATACACATACAAACAATTGAAATTTTTATATTATAAATCCGTCATTGTTGACGAGTAATAACCTAATTGTTTAAATAATTTTGGTGTGCGAGTATTAATCGGGAAAAGAACTCTTTAAGTGGCTGAGTCTGACCTGTACACGAGAAGATATAATTTTTTTTTCTCCGCTGGGTACGAACATTTTTATGATAAAAGATTTTTTGTGGGAAAAAAAAAAATCGGGAAATGAAATCTATGTTTAAGTGCCTGAGTCTGACCTGCCCACGAGAACATATTATTATTTTCTCCGCTGAGTACGGACATTTTTAGGATAAAAGTTTTTTTTTTTGGAAAAATTAATCGGGAAAAGAACTCTATGTCAAGTGCCTGAGTCTGACCTGTCCACGTGAACATATTATTCTTTTCTCCGCTGAGCACGGACACTTTTAGGCTGAAAGATTTTTTTTTGAGAATATCAAACGGGAAAAGGATTCTATGATCAGGCGAGCTGCGTCTGTCCTGACCCCACGAATATATTATTTTTCTTCTTCTTTTCGCGGAGCACGGACATCTTTAGGCCGAAATATTTTTCTTAATTATTTTTGTCTAGCCTCTTGGATTTCTTTCCTACCGCTTTGGTCCCGACCTCTCCGGCAGTGCGGACCAGGGGAGCAGAAGCCAGCCGTAGGACGACTACAGCGGCTGTACGGGCCCCGGCAGAGGAGCCAGGCCACCATATCCCGCTAGAGCATAAAATAACACAACTTGTATTTTTAAGAGAATAAATAAATCCGGATTAAGATAACTTCTTAGTATTTTTCTTTTGTATGTAACTACCAGAGTGTGTGTGTGTGTGTACAGAGACCCTGACGTCGCTCCACTTAAAAAACCGAGAAATCGGTTGGCGCCCGAAACAACTAAACCCATACAGGTAAGCGTCATTGCGACCGAAGTCGAGACTGGAGGAGAGGCAGCCCGACGTAGGATCGTCCCAATATAAATTTCTTTTGAAAAGAATAAATACATTTCATAAATTAAAATGTGTGATTTAATTTTATAAAAGTAATGCATTTTTTGAAAAAAAAAGCCTTCCCTAAGAGGAATATCTGGCTACGCTACTGGTTACTTGTATTGTAATAAATTGTTTTTTAAAAACTGATTCATCGATTGAAGTTATAATTCTTATATTTATATGGCGCCTTTTTAAATTCAAATTTTGTGTTTTAATTTTGATTATCTTTAAATTTGGCACGTTTTGCAATTTAGCCATCATCAGGGCACGGCCCTGAGTACTACCTATTTATAAATATTTAATATAAATTGGTATAATACGGTTAAATAGGAGCATTATCTTTTTTGTTTTTCTTGCCGAAATTGCTTAGATAACTGAGAACCACTTACAGTAAAATATAATCACATAACGATTTAGAATTTGCAAGGTTATGTATAATTAATAATGTAAAAGGTTTTATCTTTTTTTATATTTTTTTCGTCCTCATATTCGGTTCCTACATGTTTCAGGTAATTATTAAAAAATATCCGCATAAAAATTAATTGGTGTCTGTATGTCTGTGTGTGTGTCTGTCTGTCTGTTCGTCCGTCCGTCTGTCTGTTATCGTGCTGTCTGCCTATATGACATCTCAAAATTTTCGTTATAGGAGGGTGTTTTGGGGTAAAAATTGTTTACTTCAAAACTTATCTTCCTTATTATTAACAAAAAAAATTAAGACGACACTAATTGTTTATAGTAAAAAAACAAATCTTTTTTGATTTATACATTTTTTAATTTGGATGAATATTTGGGGAGTTACAGGCGGATACTCAAACCTGAAATCTAGATATATCTCCCTTATTATTGGCTTAACAATCAAAATCATACATGACAAAAATAGTTTATAATAATAAAAAAACAAAATATTTAGATGAATATTTGGGGAGTTACGGTGACACACTAAAACTAAACTTTTGAAATATTTCACTTATTATTAACTTCACAGCAATAAGGTAAGCATAATAAAACATATAAGAAAACAAATATTTTTTGTTCTACGGACTTTTTCGATTGGCTGAATATTTCTGGAGTTATGAGAGACACCCTAAAACTAAAGTCTCATATATCTCATTCAGTATTTACTTCAAATTTCCATTAACATTTCTTTTCTGTTCTGCAGTTTATAATAAGAAAATTATTTAAGGAACCAATAGAAGTGTTACCTATAAAGTTGAAATATCTTTTTTATAAAATTTGTTAAAAATGAAGAAACGATTCTTCTTTGTTCATTCCAGGTAATAATAAGCTACATATGTATTATAGTTCCCATAGGGAACGCTACCTACAACTTGAAATATCTCACTTATTATTTACTTAACAGCAAAATTATATACAAGAAAATTTATTCAAAATGAAGAAACATTTATTTACTGTTCAAGATAGTTTTTAATAAGATGAAAATTTGGGAGGCTATATGCAGCGCTTAACATTAAAAAAATTAATGTGAAGGAACTAACTTTTCAGAGTTTGTAGGTATTTAATAAGCGTAAGAAGCCAACAGAATGCTGTTATTTGAGAACTTAGGGCTTTCACTTATTTTTTAAAAACTAAACTTAAATAATTTGCCAAAATAACAATAAAACCAGTGGCGAAGGGAAACCTCCGCTAGATTTGCCCTCAAAAAAAAAAATAAAATAATTTAATTTTTTTTTTTTAGATTTTTATTTAGATAAATCTTCAAAAATACATCAAATTATGTTCTATACAAATTTTTGTCCAAGGCTTGGTTTACTTGTTACGAATTAATTATTATGACCATGGAAACGTTACATATAAATACTAGCTGAGTACCCGTGCTTCGCTACGGCATATAGACGGTTTGTCATCATCGTGCAATTATTATAAGTCATGGTTCTTTATAGGTCACATTGCTGACTCTCTCCTCTGGTGTAGATTCACCCCGTTAGAGGCTCATTTGTGTAAAATTCGTAGTTTGTTTCTAAACATGTGCACGGGTAACTTCTAT
This sequence comes from Liopterus haemorrhoidalis, assembly GCA_963971575.1. Lineage (NCBI taxonomy): Eukaryota > Metazoa > Arthropoda > Insecta > Coleoptera > Dytiscidae > Liopterus > Liopterus haemorrhoidalis. Next base: position 34,703,791 of record OZ020618.1, read on the forward strand.
AAGCAAAAACCTAGTCGATATCTCATCTGTCCTAAGAGATTTTGAGGAATCAGTGAAAAAACATTTTACTCCTTTTCACCCCATAGGGGTCGAAAAATCATTTCTTAGTGGGTTCTTACGTCATATCGAGAAATGTACTCGTGAAATTTCTTATTTCTGATAAAAAAAAATTTAGGAATGAAATTTAAAAAACTGTCAGAACACTATCGAAAATTTTTAAAAAGTCACCTACATGCCAGAAAGGAATGTTATAACTCAAGAAGCACAGGAGATATAAAAGGTTCGATGATTACGTTACGGAAGGAATATGTTCCCGGAATTTCATGTATCCAATCAAAAATATACCTATTTACCCCTTTATAGATATAAAAAAAAAAACGTTTAAAACACTTTCTAAAGATTATAAAAAAAAAATTATACACAAAAAAATGAATGTTATAACTCAACAAACAAATAAGTTACGAAACATTATATAATTCGCCCTGATTTAATGTAGATTCACCCCGTTAAGTGTTGATTGAAGCAAAATCCTAAATTACATTTTTATACATGCATACGGGTAACCATAGTAAGTAAAAAGCAAGTCATTATTTCATCAAGATATATTAAGAAATCCGTTTTTACCCCCTAGGGGTCGAATTTCGAGAAACCTCTTCTTAGTGGTTGCTTACGTCATGGAAGAAATATAGTCCCCGAATTTCAATTGTCTACTAAAAAATACCAATGTACCAATGAAATTTAGGGAAATATAAAAAATGCAATTTAGGGGTGAAATATAAAAAAAAAAAAAACGGTCAAAATGAAATGATCTTGAAACTAATGATATTAAAATGACATCTAAATGCGAAAAAGTACAACAAAGTTATAGTACAACAAAGACAGAAGCTACAAAGGGTTCTATAATTTACCCCGAATCTAGAATCGCCCCTTTAAGGATTGATGATTAGAGCAAAATCCTGAATTTGATTTTTAAACACATATACGGATAACATTGTAAACAAAATCCAAATCAATATACCATTGGACCTAAGAGATAATGAAGAATCCGCCAAAAAACATTTCATCACTTTTCATCCATTAGGGGTCGAATTTCGAAAAATTCCATATAAGCGGGTGCTTGCGACATGGAGGGAATATATTTCCTTAATTTTATATCTCTATGTCAAGGGACGTTCTTTCGAATAAAAAATACCAATTTACCCATTTAGGGATAAAATTTAAAATACTTTCAAAACGCTTTCTAAATATTTTAAATAAAAAATTATGTACCAAAATGGAATGCTATAACTCAGGAAATACAAAGGTTTCTATAATTTACCCCAAATGTAGATTCACCACCAGGGGTTGATTAGGGCAAAATCCTGAATTACTGTATCAAAAATTTTTTGGGTAACCTTTGTAATCAAAAACCAAGTCAATATCTCATTGGTCCTAAGGTAGGGTGACCATTTTCTTAAGAAGGCAATGCGGGACAAAGCAAAATAAAAAGATCGTCACTTTCCAAATATAGGTGAAGAGCAAAAAAAAAGTCCTCACCTCCAAAATCCAAGTGAAAAGCGGGACGTGTCTTAAAGCGGAACACCCGATCAAAATGCGGGACGAATGGCCACCCTATCCTAAGGTATATTGAGGAATCCTTCAAATCACATTTCACCCCTTAGGGCTCGAATTTCGAAAAATCTATTCCTAGTGCGTGCTTACATCACGGAAGGAATATACTTTCCGAATTTCATGTCCCTATATCTAAGGGACATGAATTTATGTTCTATCGAATATAAATACCCATTAAACCCTCCCGCATTTACATTTAGAGGTGAAATTTTAAAAGACTGTCAAAACTATCTCGAGATATTTGAAAAAACACCGGTGTGCCAAAAATGAATGTTATAACTTAATATTAAACACAGGAAATACGACGGGTTGTATAATTCACCCCGATTATAGGTTTACCCCTTTAGGGTTTGATTAGGAAAGAATCCAGAAATAAAATTTTTGGCATTTGTATGGTTGATCTTTATAAGTAAAAGCCAAGTCGATATCTTATTGGTACTAAGAGATATTAAGGAATCCTTGATATCACATTTCAGCCCCTATGGGTTGAATTTCGCAAAATACCGTCTTAGTGGGTAATTACGTCTTAGGGAATATACTTTACGAATTTCATGTATCTTGTCCAGAGGACGTTCTATCGAGTAAAAAATACCCATTTACCCCTTTAGGGGTGAAATTTTTAAAAACTGTCAAAACTATTTCTAGATATTTTAAAAAGACACCAATATGCCAAAAAGGAATGTTATAATTCAATAAACACAGGAAATGCGAAGAGTTGTATAATTCACCCTGATTGTAGACCCCTATAGGGGTTAATTCGGACAAAATACTGAAAAAAGTTTTTCGGCATTTGTATGGGTAATATTTGTAAGCCAAATCCAAAACGACATCTTACTGGTCCTAAGAGGTATTGAGGAATCCTTGAAATCATATTTCACCCTCTTTCACTTCTTAGGGGTGGAATTTCGAAAATTCTCGTCTTAGTGGGTGTTTACGTCATGGAGGGAATATACTTCACGAATTTTACTATGCCCAAGGGATGTTCAATCGAATAAAAAATTCCCATTTACCCCTTAAGGGTGAAATTTTAAAAACTGTCAATACCATTTCGAGATATTTTGAAGACACCTATATGCCAATAGGAATTTTATAACTCAACAAACACAGGGAATATGATGGGTTGTATAATTAACCCTGTTCGGAAATTCACCACTTTAGGGGTTGATTAGAACGAAATCCTGAAATAAGTTTTTCAACATTTATATGGGTAATTTTTGTAAGTAAAACCCAAGACGATATCTTATTGGTCCATAGAGATATTTAGGAATCCTTGAAATTACATTTCACCTCTTAGGGGTTGAATTTCGAAAAATCCCGTCTTAGTGTATGCTTACCTCATGGAGGGAATATACTTTGCGAATATCATGTATCTATGTCCAAGGGATGTTCTATCAAATAAAAAATATCCTTTTACCCCTTTAGGGGTGAAATTTTGAAAAAGTGTCAAAACCATTTCAAGATATTTTAAAAAGACATCTATATGCCAAATAGGAATTTAATAACTCAACAAACACAGGAAATACGTCGGATTATATAATTCTCCCTGATTGTAGATTCACCCTTTTAGGGGATGAATAGGACAAAATCCTGAAATGAGATTTTCAACATTTATATGGCTAATATTTATAAGCAAAAATGACGGCGATATATTATTAGACCTGTGAGATATTGAGGAATCCATGAATACACATTTTACCCCAATTCAACCCTTAGGGGTTGAATTTCCAAAAATCATTTCTTAGGGGGTTGTTAAGTCACAAAAGGGATATACTCCCCGAATTTTCTCTGTCTAGACGACATTCTATCGAATATAAAATACCAATTTACCCCTTTAGGGGTGAAATTTAAAAAAACGGTCAAAACACTTTCTAAATATTTTAAAAATACACCTATATGCCAAAAAGGAATGTTATAACACAATAAACACAGAAGATGCGAAGGGTTCTATAATTAACCCTGATTGTAGATTCACCCCTTTAGGGGTTGATTAGGACAAAATCCTGAAATAAGTTTTTTTATATTTACATGCGTAATCTTTGTAAGCAAAAACCAAGTCGATATCTTATTGGACCTAAGAGATATTAAGGAAACCGTGAAGCCACATTTTACCCCTTTTAACCCCCTTTTCACCCACTTAGAGGATGAGTTTCGAAAAATCCGTTCTTAGTGGGTGCTTACGTCATGGAGGGAATATACTCGCCGAGTTTCATGATTATAGGTTCAGTGGTTTGGGCTGGGCGTTGATTATGAGTAGGTAGCTTAGTTACGATTTTATATATATAGATGAAACCAGTGGCGAAGGGAAACCTCCGCTAGACTTGCCCTCCCATAAAAAAATTAATTTAATTTTTTTTTTTAAATATTTATACAAATCTTCAAAAATTCATCAAATTATGTTCTATACAAATTTTTGTCCAAGGCTTAGTTTACTAGTTACGAATTAATTATCATAACCATGGAAATGTTACATAAAGTATGAAAAAATTGAGACTTGGAAAAATTTTAAATAATTTTACAAAAAAATTTCAAAATTTTTCGTTTTATCAAAAAACGTCTCAAATAAAAGTTATTAGTTATTGCATTTATAGTAACTTTTGTTCAATAAATTTTTTCGAAATATTTTTCTGTTGCTAAATATTCGCAAAAATCTTAAAATCGACACGATTAAACTCCCATTTCTAGTCAACCGATCTTCATAAAAAACAATAGGGTTCTTCCCATATAATAGGACAATTTTTTAGTACCAGAACGAATTCTCTAAGTTGAACCGTTCTTGAGTTATCGTGTACACACACACACACACACACACACACGCACGCACGTACGCACGCACGCACGCACGCACGCACGCACGCACGCACGCACGCACGCACGCACGCACGCACGCACGCACGCACGCACGCACGCACGCACGCACGCACACACACACACACACACACACACACACACACACGGACGGACGGACGGACGGACGGACGGACGGACGGACGGCACTTCGAAAATAGGTTTTTTGGATTCCCTGGACCATTACAATACTTGCCCCTTATATATTAAGGTCGGGCAAGTAAAAATCCCAGCGATTTTCTTCTACATTTGCTTCGTGTCAAAGTCTTCATTAAATTAATAAGCAGAGGCGCACCCAAGGGGAGGGCCGATTTCCCCCCCCCCCAAGGAAGGAGGTGAGGGCCTTTTGATTTTTGACATTACTGGTATTTTGGAGGTAAAGACCTTTTTTTTGGCTTATTACTTGTGTGTTGCAGGGGAGGACCTTTTTTTCTCATCACTTGTATTTTGGAGGTGAAGACCTTTGTTTTGCTCCTCCCTTGTATTTAGGAGGTGAAGACCTTTTTTTTTTGCTCATCACTTGGATTTTGGAGGTAACGACCTTTTTTTTAAGTGAAAACATTATTTATATTTTAATTAATTCTCTCTTCCGGACCCCCGTAAAATAGTAAGCGGAGCTTACACATGATCTCGATTCTCAGATGTTAAAATATTTGTATCATATTTTTAATTTCAAAAGCAGACATGCTCAAACTTATCCATAAATACAAAAAATCCATACACTCTTGGCCATAATTTAGCTATAATAAATTTTATCATAAACACAAAGACTGTAATATTTTCCAGAAATGCAATCTGATCAAAAATCCCTTCGTTCGATCGGAACTTTCCAGTTCCGATCAATGTACATTACATTAGTTTACGTCGGCACAACAACAGATATTTTTCCAAAAACTAATCTGAAAAACATTCCTGTTAATTATTTCGGTTCCGGTCGATTTTAAGATTTTTGCGAATATTTAACAACAGAAAAATATTTCGAAGAAATTTATCTAACAAGAGTTGCTGTAAAAGCAATAACTAACAACTTTTATTTGAGACATTTTTTGATAAAAAGAAAAAATTTTGAAAAATTTTTCGAAAGTTTTTGTTTGTATAAATTTTTTCAGTAACGTTTCCATGATCATGATAAATAATATCTCTGTTAGAAAATATTAGGCCAAGTTATTTCTAGTAAGTACTTTGTGATGGCGGTCGGTTCTGTGGTGGCCACAGCTGATTTTTTTTTAAATATCTAACTTATATATGTAATATTTTGTTACTTTGAGATAATCTTTATTCTCTAGGCTTGATTGCAATTTTGTTAATTATATTTATTGCTGTGTTTATCATATTTATATGTTTGGCTTAATTTGTACCTGTCCATTTATTGGTTAATTCTGTTGGACAGATGTAATCGAAAATAAATAAAGTAAATAAATACGAATTATTATCACCTAATCTGGCCGCTATTTATTAATTATATTTCAAACCTACTTTGGAAATAAATTATTTTAACTCATACCTGGTAGGTAATTTTCTATTATAATTTAATATTTGACCTTTATTTATGGTATCAATAATAACCATTTTCATAGATATGCATATGAAAAATGAGGAAGGTTTAAAAGTTTGTATTTAAAACAAAATGTGTTCACCAAATATCAATTTCTAAAAACTTGCAGAAACATTATTATTCATGGAAGACGTTTTACAAAATATAAGTGATGGTGATTTGGAATACTTAAAAGATAGTTTTAAAAAGGACTGGCCTTTATCCATTCAGTCTTACCTCTTTCTGGATAACTGGATAAGATGGCAGAAGAAGAAGAAGGATGTTGGAATATTGATCACTGTTCCAAATGGCGACTGGAAAAATGGAACTTTTGTGGCAATTATCACGGTAAATTTATTTATTTAAAATCTATTTAAGGCTGTATTAAACATTGTAATAATATCGTAAGGTATGATCAAAAAATTAAAAAAAAATCGGCAGAGTAAGCCGTGGAGAAAGACAGCAATATGGGGCATGTTGGAGATAATCAAGAAAAAAAATAAATAAAACTTTTCATTGCTGTCATTTTTGATAATTTAGTAAGTTTAAAGAATTTGTTTGAAATCATTTTAATCAATTAACAGTAGAAACAGTGGTATAACTAGGGAATAGGCACCTACGCAACTGCGCATGTGTCACATCGCGTCATACCACACATGATTTGTTCAATGTACGATGATTCTAAACAGGTGGCATTGTTATGTTAGTTTGAGTTTGTTTTGTTATTAAACTAGAAGATGGGTAGCTCGCTTCGCTCGGCTTCTTCTAACCAAGCCCTTACTAACCTAACCTAAGATAGTGTTTTGTCATTAAACTAGAAGATGGGTAGCTCGCTTCGCTCGACTTCTTCTAACCAAATCCTTACTAACCTAACCTAACCTAAGATTTATTTATTTATTTATTTAGTTTATTTCCCAGAAAAAAAAATACATGTGATAGTTATTAAATTACATAACATGGTAATATAGTTAATAGTAATACTTATATACTAGGTTTCCTTATTGTTATAATACATTTTGATGGGGCTGTGCTCTCCTAAGATAATAATCTTGTCATGAGGCACAGACTAATATTTTAGGTTTAATTTATTAGTTTGTGTATCAGCTGAGTTAATAGTTTTTACTTTATTTGTTTGTAAATTTATTTTATTATTATTTTGGGGTTTGTCAAGTCTTGACAAGCGTCCACTAATCTCAAACTTCAGCAACCTTTTGAGCCGCGTCATACTAGAGACTAGTGGAGCTAAATACACACGACTGCATCCCAAACCCTGGCGATATGCAGCCGCGGAAATTACGCCAGATCCAGTGCCCGCACAATGCGGAGCGACCCGAGCAGCACTGCTTTCTGCATCCTGCAGATCAAAGAGTTGGCAGAAGATCTACAGGCGGGAATGGACTCGATTTCCCTTCGATAGGAGGCTTTCATGCCACCCAAAACACCAACTATCAGGACTACAAGCTTAACTTTATACCCGGGATACAGCTTTCTAAGCTCGGACAAGAGGTCCATATACTTGGACCTCTTTTTCCTCCTCCTTGAGAGAGATATTCTTCTCAGCTGGACTTGAGAATTCGATCACAAACATCTGTTTGGTCTCGATATCCAGGAGGGTTATGTCCGGCTTAGTGGCTGTCAGTAACCTCGAGGTGGGGAAGGAGTAATTCCAATAAATTCGGCACTTGGAATTTTCCACCACCGATTCTATGTCAGAAGGGACGTACGGTATAACCGGTATTAGGTCAATACCATAGGCATGTCTAAGATGATAGTAGAGCACGCGGAGAGCAGCATTATGTCGAGACACGTAGCTCGACGCTGCAAGAGATGGACAAGCAGACAGAATGTGCATTATCGTTTCAGAATGGTGGTGGCACAACCTACAGAGTGTGGACTCCGCTATTTGGAATATGCGGGCCCTGTATGCCAAAGTATTTATAACACCATCCTGACACGCAAACACAAAACCTTCTGTTTCCGATCTCAAACCAGCAGACTTAAGAAACGAGAACGTGAGTTCGGTGGACAACTCTAGACTTTTAATATGTTTGAAGAACACAGAGTGCATACTTTTACTCATGTGTTCTTTTGTCAACATGTCTGTCTCGCCTCGTTTCACCGAACCGGTAACTCTGTTGTACTCCTCCCGAGAGAGTTGTACTCCAGCGTTTTCCCTGACGGGACTCAAGTCTGCCAGGTTAAATCTCGTTGCTGCTCTTCGCGCTGCCTGGTAAAGAAACGCCCCTTTGCCACTAAATTCGTGCTCACTAACGAATTTTAATAGTGGGTCCTGACTTCTGAGGATACTGTTAGCTGTAACCAGGACGAGTCGATCGTGCAAGCACTCCAGATTTAGTAATCCCCGACCCCCATTTTGACGAGGGAGGTAAATGCGCTGCACAGAAGATTTCGGGTGAAGACTTCGGTTGATGTTCATGATCTTTCTGGTTCTTCTGTCGAGATCCTTAAGATCATCAACATTCCATTTCATTACACCAAAAGTGTATGAAATTAATGGGACAGCAAGCATGTTTGTGGCAGCGATCTTGTTCTTGCCAGACAGACATGATCTCCATATCTGCCTAAGTCGTGCCATATACTTGCTGCGAAGGGCCTGCTTAATAAGAGTGACATCTTGGACACCTCTCTCACTGATGCCTAAAAATGTGTAAGACCCTTCGGCATTAAGATGTTTTATAATGCTCCCATCAACCAATTGAACGTCTTCACCGTTGTCTAAACCTTTTCCTCTGTAGATATGAAAAACAGCGCATTTTTCCAACCCGAATTGCATACCTATCGCGGCAGTGTACTCAGCAACAGTATCTAAGGCGGTCTGCAGATTCCTCTCGTTCGAGGCGTAGAGCTTCAAATCATCCATGTAAAAGAGATGGGTAATTTTGTGCTTACGCTTCGACGGGGGACCCGCCATGTAGCCACTGCCGCGCCTAAGCTCGATCGATAGAGGAAGAAGTGAGATGCAAAATAGTAGCGGGCTTAGGGAATCTCCCTGGAAAACCCCACGCTTGAAATATATCCACTCTGTCGACACTGCAGTTGATCCGCTTGGGACAACAAATTGTGTCTTCCAGAGGGACATAAGTTGCCCAATGCATCTCTCTATCTCCGGGTGGACTCGTAACATGCGCAATAATGTTAAAATGAGAGCGTGTGACGTAGTGTCATAAGCTTTTGCGTAGTCCACCCAAGCCATTGACAGGTTGCGTTTGAAATACGACGCGTCATGACAGACTGACCGGTCGATAATAAGGTTTTCTTTGCAACCTGCTTGGCCCCTCTTCGATCCCCTCTGTTCGTAGATGTCTGACCAAACAGAGGCAATGGAGCTCAGTACCCGCTCGTTTAATACGCTGGTGAAGATCTTATACAGCGTATTGAGACAAGTAATAGGTCTGTAGTTCTTCGGGTTGGTTAAATCACCTTTTTTGGGGATTAATACTGTACGCCCCTCTGGTAACCAAGATGGTATTGGTATTTCTCCACGGATAAAAGAAGTAAAATTTCGTGCAAGATGGCCGTGCACGCTTGTGAATGACTTCCACCAGAAAGCAATAATACCATCAACTCCTGGTGCAGCGAAATTGCGCGCTTTCGAAATAGCACGTGTAACTTCTTCCGTGGTAACAGGGGGGCATGCCTGAGGATCTGTCAGGTGTTGTGAACAGAATTCCTCAAATCTTTCCAAAACTGGAGTGTCCTGCACGATCGCCTCGTGTTCATAAAGTTCCCTCCAGAAAGTCTCTGTCCTGTCGACTGATAATGACGGTTCAGAAACCTCAGGTTTGGCCATGAAAAGGCGTGACGGGCTCGTGAGGAACATAGTATTTTCCTCCATGGTCCTAACCCGGTTGACTAGTTTCTTTCTTGCCAGGGCTAGTGCTCTCAATTTGTCCACCGCTTTCTGCTTTAGCAGAGAGAGAGTGGACAAATTCAGTGTGTGATGCTTTATGCGCAATTGATATAATATGCGCTTAGTATTCGCACTTAGCGGCTTAATACTTCGTAAAGCATCAATACCACACTGAATATGAGAAGCTTCCTGACGTGAACGCGTCATTTTCTTCTCTAATTGCTGTATACGCAGTTTGCCGTTAAAAGCCTTAGCCCGCTTTGGCGTCAGCACAGCTGCTGCAGCGTATACAGCACAGTCGATATCCCAGAGACTACTCTGAGGGGAAATTTGCTTGTCAATAAGTTCATGAAGTCGCGTGAGGTCATCAGCACGAACTTTGAACTTATTGTGTCCGAGTCGGGTACGTTCAGAATGAGGCGAGAGAAGGGCTAGAAAATCCTCGCGGAGATTTTTTTCCGGTGAAGAGGATGTTATTCCTGCATAAACTGGGGAAGACCCAGTGGCTATCTGCCCACCTCCCGTTGGTGGGCTTGCAGGTGTCGATGGCTGTACCGGTATTTGGGACAACCTTCTCGACTCTCTTCGTCTCGATCGCCTCATCCTGCGTCGCAGGCATGCTACTTGGTCGCGCAGATTTTGTTGCGTCATGAAGTCCAGCTCAGGATGATTTTCACACCATTGTGAGTGGACTCTGACCATGTAGCCCCTGCGATGGGGTGACGCTGCCTCGTAAACCTGAAGCAGGTCTTCCTGCTCCTCGGGTGTCCACCTGTGGCGGGCCCGGCTAGCGGGATTGTAGCTTCGCCCAACTGTTTGTGGGTCCCCATCCGAGAAGGACCCGTTGTGGGAAGCTCTATGGTTTCTTATATTATCTTGAACCATTTATACGTTTCATGGGAAGGTTGGCCCCATGAAACGGTGGCAGGATTCATCGACCAGATGATAGGGTCGACGTTACCCCCAATTGGTTCCTGCCGTGGTAACAGTGTGGTAGCGATCCGGGGGGAAAGGGCGCTAAGCCTTTTCGGTCAAAAGACCGCCGTACCCCGATTATTATTATATTCAGGATACGTGGGATCATCAGGCCCAAAAGCTCGATATGGTCAGATGTTGCGACCATTGCGAACTTTCCTTGCGTGATTATTATTATTATTATTATTATTATTATTATTTTTATATTTTTCTTTTCTCGCGTTTAATTGCGCGGAACCTTAACCTGACGTCTTTGAGAAAGAATGGTACAGGTAAGTACTATTGTTTTGTGTGTATGTACAGGTAACTAAAACATATTGTGGTTAGTGAGTTAGAGGTTCAAAAATTTTCTAACTGTGTTGCAGGTACTAAGGATAACAGATTTCTGCATTTTTAACACTACCGAAGAAACTCTGTCAATATCTAGTGTTTTAAGATTATCATGTAGAGATTTGGGAATAATTGCAGTGGCGGAAATTACAATAGGTAATATTCTGACTTCTTTTAACTTGTAAAGTTGCATGACTTCTATGGTCAGTTCACTGTATTTACTTAATTTTCGTGATATGCTTTTTGAAGGTTGTTGTTGCACGGAATTGTAATGTCTATTAGAAATGCTCTCTGCTTATTTGTGTCAATAAGTGTTATATCCGGTCTATTGCATGGTATTTCTTTATCTGTCAAGATACTTCTGTCCCAATAAATTTTGATACATTTAGATTCTAATACATTTTGTGGTGTATATTTATAATAGGGTACAGTTTCTTCCACGAAGTTATATTTCAAAGCCAGTTCTTGATGTAATATTTTAGCTACCTTGTCATGCCTTAGTTTGTAATCGCTGTTTGTGATTGACTGGCAACCAGATGTGATATGCTGAATATCTTCAGAGGCAGCTTTACAGCGTCGGCATGAATCATCAGTGGTGCCATCTCTTACTATGCATTTCCGGTAATTTTTAGTGTTGATTACTTGGTCTTGGATAGCAATCATGAAACCTTCAGTTTCTAGAAATATATCACCTCCAGTTAGCCAAGCGTTCGACGCATCTTTGTCGACAAATGGCTGTGTCATATCGTAGATATGTTTTCCATGAAGCGGTTTCTGCATCCAGCTGTTGATTTTGTCTTCCTCTTGAACTATTTGGCAATTAACATCTGCAGCCAAATTTAATGGTGAATAATTTAGGTCGGCTTTGACAACGGCGTTGTGCAAAGCAGATAACTCTGCCTTTATCTGGAAATAATTTCGTAATAATATTTTTTGTTTTATTTCTAGGTTACTGAGATCTATCAACCCACGTCCTCCTTGTTTTCGCGGGAGGGTCATTCTTTCGACTGCTGCTTTAGGATGGTGGAACATTTAGGATGGACATCCTGGACACCCCTTTCACTGATGCCTAGAAATGTGTAAGACCCTTCGGCATTAAGATGTTTTATAATGCTCCCATCAACCAATTGAACATCTTCACCGTTGTCCAACCCTTTTCCTCTGTATATATGAAAAACAGCACATTTTTCCAACCCGAATTGCATACCTATCGCGGCAGTGTGCTCAGCAACAGCATCTAAGGCGGTCTGCAAATTCCTCTCGTTCGAGGCGTAGAGCTTCAAATCATCCATATAAAAGAGATGGGTAATTTTGTGCTTACGCTTCAACGGAGGACCCGCCATGTAGCCACTGCCGCGCCTAAGCTCGATCGATAGAGGAAGAAGTGAGATGTAAAATAGTAGCGGGCTTAGGGAATCTCCCTGGAAAATGCCACGCTTGAAATGTATCCACTCTGTCGACACTGCGGTTGATCCACTTGGGACAACAAATTGTGTCTTCCAGAGGGACATAAGTTGCCCAATGCATCTCTCTATCTCCGGGTGGACTCGTAACATGCGCAATAATGTTAAAATGAGAGCATGTGACGTAGTGTCATATGCTTTTACGTAGTCCACCCAAGCCATTGACAGGTTGCGTTTGAAATACGCCGCGTCATGACAGACTGACCGGTCGATAATAAGATTTTCTTTACAACCTGCTTGGCCCCTCTTCGATCCCCTCTGTTCGTAGATGTCTGACTAAACAGAGGCGATGGAGCTCAGTACCCGCTCGTTTAATACGCTGGTAAAGATCTTATACAGCGTATTGAGACAAGTAATAGATCTATAGTTCTTCGGGTTGGCTAAATCACCTTTTTTGGGGATTAATACTGTACGCCCCTCTACTAACCAAGATGGTATTAGTATTTCCCCACGGATAAAAGAAGTAAAGTTTCGTGCAAGATGGCCGTGTGCACTGGTAAATGACTTCCACCAAAAAGCAACGATACCGTCAACTTCTGGTGCAGCAAAATTGCGCGCTTTTGATATAGCACGTGTTACTTCTTCCGGGGTAACAGGGGGGCATGCCTGAGGATCTGTAAGATGTTTTGTACAGAATTCCTCAAATCTCTCTAAAAATGGAGTGTTTTGCACGATCGTCTCGTGTTCATAAAGCTCCCTCCAGAATATCTCTGTCCTGTTGACTGATAACAACGGTTCAGAAACCACAGGTTTGGCCATGAAAAGGCGTGACGGGCACGTGAGGAACATAGTATTTTCCTCCATGGTCCTAACCCGGTTGACCAGTTTCTTTCTTGCCAGGGCTAGTGCTCTCAATTTGTCCACCGCTTTCTGCTTTAGCAGAGAGAGAGTGGACAAATTCAGTGTGTGATGCTTTATGCGCAATTGATGTAATATGCGCTTAGTATTCGCACTTAGCGGCTTAGTACTTCGTAAAGCATCAATAGCACACTGAATATGAGAAGCTTCCTGGCGTGAACGCGTCATTTTTTTCTCTAATTGCTGTATACGCAGTTTGCCGTTAAAAGCCTTAGAGGCGAAAGCCCGCTTTGGCGTCAACACAGCTGCTGCAGCGTATACAGCACAGTCTATATCCCAGAGACTACTCTGAGGGGAAGTTTGCTTGTCAATAAGCTCATTGAGTCGCGTGAGGTCATCAGCACGAACTTTGAACTTATTGTGTCCAAGTCGGGTGCGTTCAGAATGAGGCGACAGAAGGGCTAAAAAATCCTCACGAAGATTTTTTTCCGGTGAAGAGGGTGTTATTCCTGCATTAACTGGGGAAGACCCAGTGGCTATCTGCCCACCTCCAGTTGGTGGGCTTGCAGGAGTCGATGGCTGTACCGGTATTTGGGACAACCTTCTCGACTCTCTTCGCGTCGATCGCCTCATCCTGCGTCGCAGGCGTGCTACTTGGTCGCGCAGATTTTGTTGCGTCATGAAGTCCAGCTCGGGATGATTTTCACACCATTGTGAGTGGACTCTGACCATGTAGCCCCTGCGATGGGGTGACGCTGCCTCGTAAACCTGAAGCAGGTCTTCCTGCTCGTCGGGTGTCCACCTGTGGCGGGCCCGGCTAGCGGGATTGTAGCTTCGCCCAACTGTTTGTAGGTCCCCATCCGAGAAGGACCCGTTGTGGGAAGCTGTATGGTTTCTTATATTTCCTGGAACTAAATAAATAAATAAATAAATAAATTTATACGTTTCATGGGAAGGTTGGCCCCATGAAACGGTGGCAGGATTCAGCGACCAGATTATAGGGTCGACGTTACCCCCAATTGGTTCCTGCCGTGGTAACACTGTGGTAGCGATCCGGGGGGAAAGGGCGCTAAGCCTTTTCGGTCAAAAGACCGCCGTACCCCGATTAATATTATTATTATTATTATTATTATTATTTTATTCACAGTTAAATTATTATTTATTAATTTAGTTATTATCAATTATTCTATGTATCTGTACTCTGTTAGTTTGTGTTAACCACTTGTTAATTTTATATTTATAATTTTTATAATTATTTATTTGTTTAATATCAAGAGGTAATTCATTATATAGTTTCGGTCCGAGTAGGCGATATTTTGCTTTAATATATATTTCTTGACTTTAGGCATTTTTATTTTCATGCTATTGGCGTATCTAGTATTTGATTCATGTGTTATTAATTCTTTTTTGTTATTTTTATGTATGTAAAATAAAGCAGCTTTAGCATAGAGTTGTCTTAAGTCATAGAATTTTGTTTCTGCATATAATTTTTCAGTTGGATATGTTTTTGGTTTTTTAAAAACAATTTTTAATATGGTTTTTTGAGCCAAGGTTAGTTGTTTTATTATTGTTTTCAGGGTGCCCCCCCAACCAATAATACCGTATTGGATTACGGATTGGATGAGTCCAAAATATACTTTTCTCACTGTCTGTGTTGGAAGAGTATTAGTTAATTTTATGAAGGCATAAAACATTTTTCTTATCTTCTTAGTGGTGTTTCCAATATGTTCTTTCCAATTTAGTTGTTTGTCAATTTGAAGACCTAAGTATTTAACTGAGTCGCTCTTTCCTATTTTCTGCCAGTTGTCTTCTGTGGTTTCGTCCGGTATAAGAATATTTTCAAAGTTGGGCTGGTTAGCGTTTTTTAATGAGAAAGTTAAAAAATTGCTTTTTTCTGTGTTAAGCGTTAAACAGTAATTATTGAGCCAGTCTTGTATACTTTTCATTATGTCTTGTGCTGTTTCAAATGATTTTTTCCAGCTTGGTTCAGTGATTATTACTGCTGTATCATCAGCGTACGCTATTATTTTTATGGACGTGCTCATACTTAACAAGTTGTTAATGTATATGTTGAACAGTGTACATCCTAAGACCGACCCTTGGGGTATACCGTATACAACTTCTTGTCTATCGCTGACAATCTCCCCTATTTTCGTGCATTGAGTTCTACCGGTTAGATAACTTATTAGTAAGTTTAGCGCAACGCCTCTTACTCCTATTTCTTCCAGTTTTTTAGCTACTATGCTATGTTCGACAGTATCATAAGCTTTGGCCAGATCTAAAAAAATAGCTAATGGCTTTAGGTTGCTATTTATTGCTTTATAAACAGTGCTAGTGAGTTCTGCTATAGCATCCTCGGTGTTGCAGTTTTGTTTAAAGCCATACTGGTTCATATGTATTATGTTATGTTTTGTTAGAAAACTGTTTAGGCGAACATTTATACATTTTTCTATTATCTTACCGACAGAGCTCAGCAAAGAAATAGGACGATAATTGCTTAGCTCGTTTTTATTTCCGGCCTTAAATATTGGTGTAACTATTGCTGATTTAAATATTGTAGGGAAGGTGCCATTTTTTAAGATATTATTTATTAAATTTGTTAGAGGTTATATGATGTATTCTTGAGTTTTTTTTATTGTTATATTGTGTATTCTAGCTAGACCTGGAGCGCTATTATTTTTCAGCTCATTTATGTAGCCGGCTATTTCTATGGGAGTTGCAGGACTCAGAAATATTGTGTATTTATTTATTCTGTTGCATTGATTATTTATTATTTGATTATTTGTTATTTGTTTCGAGTTAATTTTATATTTTATTTTCTTCACCATTTTTATTCCAATATTTGTAAAATGTTCATTGAATTGGTTTGATAACTTTTTTAAGTCCATTGATTCCGGCATAGTTCTTTCGTTATTTGATTTATAATTAGATATTTCTTTTATTGTTTCCCAGGTTTTTTTCGGATTTTCACCGTTTTCATTAATTTTATTTGTGTAATATTCACTTTTAGTTATTTTTATTAGCTTATTTATGTAGTTGCGGTAGAGTTTATATATTTTTAAGAGCTTACTGTTAAATGGTTCTGATTTTAGTTTATTTTTTAGCCTGTCTCTTTTTCTCATCGAAATTATTATTCCTAGTGTAATCCACGGTTTAATTTTGGTGTTTCTTTTATTTATTTTTATAATCTCATGTTTGGTACAGTTATCTATTAATTCCTTGTATTGAGCAATAAAATAATTTGACGCGTTGTCTACATTTTCTTCTAATACAGTACTCCAGTTCGCGTTTTTCAATTTATCATTTAGCAAGTCATAATCTATAGTTTTTTTATTTCTAAAATCGGTTGTATGTTTGCGTTTTTTATTTATGGTTGATTTAAAATTTAAAATAATTGAATAATGATCCTTTATATTAGTTTTTAAAATTATTGGTGTCATTTTGTATTTTAAGAATTTATTTTCATTTAAAAATATATGGTCAATACACGTTTTGGTTTTATCAGTTACTCGAGTTGGCTTGTTTATGACAGATATTAGTTTATTTTTATACATAGAATTTAGGTAATTACATGTTGTTTCATTTGTCTCTAAAATATCAATGTTGATATCACCTACAGTAATGTTTACTGTTTTTTCTAATTCTAATACATCATCAATTGCTTTAATAAATTCATTAGCTCGTGTGCTAGGAGGTATGTTGCTAGTATATTAATATTTTGACTGTTAATTACTACGCTTAATAAAATAAAACTGAATTCGCCGTGGTTAATTATTTTTGTTTTATAATTGAGACTATTTTTAATAAATATTATTGTTCCATCATTTTGGTTAATACTACTTTCATTGTATATTATGTTATATCCGCGAATGGCGAAATCATTTTTATTTTGTACATTCCAAGTTTCAGCTAAAACTATTATTTCAAAATTAATATTTAAATCTTCTATTAATATCAAAAATTGATCAAATTTTTTTTAATACTTATAATATTCATATGGAATACATTTATATTTAAGCACAGATTATTTAAACTTATCACATTCTTACAATCTACAATATTATTACATTCAAGTGTATCAATATCTTTTAATAGAAAATTATCCTTAATATAATCCAACATAGTGGGAACAAAAAGCTATAAGGTTTTAATTATTGTTGATTCCCTATTAAACCTAACTGTTCTAAACTACTTTAATATCTACATTCTCGATATTATTTATTTTTATAACCTTAGAGCTTTCATCTTTTCTAACTAATATCTCACCGTTTTTCACCCATACATATTTATACGACTTTTCATTTGCTTTTTGTTTGGTATAGAATAGGATTTTTTTGTTTTCATTAGTTAAGAAGTCGTTTACATATATTTTTGTGTTTGGAAAATTTTGGTGGATTTCATTAGCATAAAGTGATTTTTTTATTTTAAACTGTTGCATCCAGTAATTTTTTTGGTTATGATTATCTAGTTTTACTATAATGTTATTATTATTGTTCTGATTTCTACTACTTTTAGTACGGAATGTAGTTATGGTTTGCTGTTCAGGAACTTTTATGATTTTACCCACTTTTCGCACTATTTCAGCACAATCTTTATTGGGGGTTACCAGAATTCCTGCTATTTCGATGTTGTTGCCGTTGGATTCTTGCTCTATATTGTTGATCTTCTCGGTCAGGAAAATGATCTGGTTCTTCATTGTTTTGTTTTCTTCTACAAGTACTGTATTTATTTTGCTTACGTTATGCACTTTCGCTATCAGTTCGTTTTGCGTTTTATTGAAATCGTCAATTTTGTTACTACAAAATGTAACCGCTTTTTGCAGTTTATCAAATTCGTTTTTAAGATCGTCTAAACTAAGCATCTTGCGATTAATTTCAGTTATTTGCTTATTAAGTTCAGCGAGGATATTATTAGTTTTTTCGACATTACTTATTTGGGAAGATTCGCTGGCATTTTCACACTCATCGCACTTCCAAAATTTTCTCAATGCTTTAGTTTTTGTATTGTTGAGCTCTCTCAGTGCAGTACATTTGGTGTGAAAATATTTATTACATGGTCCTGTGCACAAGACGATGTCCCTTGCTTCTTTAGAGCTATCAAAGGAACTTTTAGACTGACCGCAACTGTCCATTTTAATTTATTTATTGTTTATTATTATTATTTTTTTAACAAATATGTGTTTTTTGTAGGTTAATTTTGACCACCGCTGTTAAAGTTTGTGTTCACTGGTTAAACACGCGGTGCCAAGTTTGTTCAGTTTGGTTTGTAAATGTTTGAAATAGTTAATAGTTTATTTCACTTTTATTCACTTTTGTTTAATAATTTAACTTACACCATTTTATTTATAATTTAAAACTGATGTATCTGATATAAATTTTATATATTAAAAACCATTTTTCACTGCAATATTTCCAATTTATTGAGGGTCTATTAACACAGCTGTTAACACTTGTACGAATTTTTTTGATAGTTTAATGACAAAACTAGAAAATGGGTAACTCGCTCCGCTCGGTTTTAAACTTTTACTAACTAAACCTAACCTAATTATCTTGTTTTTAGGTGCATAGTACTTTATTTTCCCCCATATTATCCCAATTAAAATTGTGTACAAAGAAATCTTGCAACGATGTAGGTACCTATTTCCTAGTTTAACCGAAACTAAATATGTATTGATGAAAGCGGTGGTCACATTTCCCATGTGGTTTAGTTTATAAGTTAAGTATTTTTTTTTTATTTGAGATTGTTTATTTAATCATTTTACTTGCACTTTGATAAATAAAAAATTAAAAAATTAAACAAGATTTATTTTTAAGAAAAACAAACCGTTTGAATAAAAACTTGCTGTGTAGTGTCAAAAGTTATGTGATTATAGGTCATTTATTTGCTTTAAGCGGAACTAAATGGGAATTTCGTCCTTTTAGGTTGTTACGAGAAAGGACCTTGCTTGGGTTATTTCATGCTTTATGTTAGTGTGTAAAAACTATAATAAATAATTGGAAATTTTTTATTAAGTATCACACAAAAAATCAAAATGTAAAGAAAATTACATTTTATAATGACAGTCGATTTAACCGAGAATTTGCAATGTGAGTATGATTAACAAAGCTTAAACAAAATGACAAAAAGTTCGATTCAATAGATTAAAATTTCTAGATTTCAAAATCTAGTTCCGCCTAAAGGTTTGGAATGCTGTTCACTTTTGTAAGGACAAACCAGATCTGGTTGATTTGATTACTTTTATAGCGTATTACTAACCTTTTTATTATGACATGTCAAATTAACATTTTTTACCACTTTTTAGTACCAACATGACATACAATTTCAAAGGTGTAGACTATTGAAATCAAAATTTCCTTTCAGTTAGTTTTTACAAAAGTAAACAGCATATATAGCCCGTTTCTTTGGTTTAAGCAGAACTAGATTTTGACAACTAATAATTTTTATAGTTTAAATTTTGATCATTTTGTTTAGCAAAACCCACCTTCAAACAAAAAAAAAAGAAAAATAGCTCGTGACAACTTAAGAAAATTAAAATTGCACTTGGTGCCACTCAAAGGTTTGGAATAGGCTATAGTTCTAATCTTTCAAATTTATTACGATATAAAGGCTATTCCAAACGTTTAGGCGGAACTAACTGGAATTTTAATTTTTGTAAGTTATCTTGGTCTCATTTTTATGGTTTGAAGTGGGATTTTCCTAAACAAAATGATCAAAAGCCTCACTAAATCGGTAAAAGTTACTAGTATTGAAAATCTAGTTCCGCCTATAACAAAGAAACAAGCTATACGTCACTTTTTCTCAGCCTGCTATGACGAATTTCTTTTTGAATCAGCCATTACTGTGCCCAATAAACAATATTTGTGGAAGTTGATAAGTTAAACAACCAGTACAAATAACATAGCATAGCATAGTCACTCTTACCCGAAGTGAGGCAACCGTATAATCTACGGACCCTGGTTGCTCCCAACTGTCATCTCTCCAGTAGCGGCCTAGCAAACTTTTCCGGCCCTGGACAATTGGAATAGATCGGCTCAATAAAGTCAAGAATACGCTTCATTGCATCAAGGACCGGCCCCAGTGATATAAAAATTGACCCTATTGCGCCCATCGAGAAATTGACCGATGTCCAGGCGAGCCAGTCCGTTACTATAACTCTCCGTCTGCCTCCCTGCTTTCCTTCGCCAATCTCACTATCTACAGAGCGCCTGAGAGCTTGTTTTTATAGAGAGCCTTTTTAGTTTATTTATAAAAAGTATACTGACTTAATCCTGAAGCCTTTACAACTTTGCTGGTAAGGCTATAGTCCAGTTACTTATTTTCTGGTGTTGTTTCTATACTTCTTTCCATCGTGTTCTGTCCTTTGTATATTTTCTTATCTCCTCCCACTTTACGCCTCTCTCCGCTGCAACCTATTTTGTTTCTTGGTGCCAGATTTTTCTCGGTCTTCCTGGTCTAACTTTCTTCACTGTTCTTGCTTCAAAAACTTTATTTTACTATTTTGTCTTCACTCATTCTGTGTATATGTCCCAGCCATCTTAGGTGTCCTTCTTCTATTATAGTCTCCACTGGTTTTGTGTCCAGCTTTTCTCTAAATACTTCATTTCTTACTCTGTCCAATTTAGTTTTACGTTCATTTTTCCTTAAAAATCTTATTTTGGAGCTTCTTATTTTAGACCTGTGCGTCTCTGTAGTGGTCCACGAATCTGAGGCGTATGTGAAAACAGGTACTGTAATTTTTTTTAAGATCTCTAGTTTGATGTTGATTGGTGTTTCTTTTATAGTTAGGAACGATTACTTGATGCTGTTGAACAATTTTTCTGCTGCGTCTATTCTTTCCATAATTTCTTCATCCATTTTTCTATCTTCTGAGAACACTGTGCCCAGGAATTTGAATTTTCTGTTGCATTTTTATCCTGCTTATTACCATTGTTTTTGTCTTTTGTGTGCTAATTTCAATTCTTTATTGTATTGATTATAACATGTTTAACCTTGCTATTATAACCATGTCATCCGCACAGCAAAGTTCTGCTACTTTCACATTTTCCATTTTACAGTAGCCCACAGAGTATTCGTTAATATTTTGTCATACTTGTTTTACGGCGTTGTCTAGTACCAGTGAGAACAGTAGCGGACTAAGTACGCATCCTTATCTGAGTCCGTTTTCAGTTATAAAAGATCTCGATACTTCATACTTCATTTCGTCTTTTGACATAATTCTTGCTATCGTTATACAGAAAATATTTCTGATGGTGTTTTCATGAATGCCTCAAGTGTCATCCAGACGTCTTCTCTGGTCCCTCGGTCGAAAGCTTTCTCCAAGTCTATGAAGCATCGGTGGATTTGGCTATTTGTTTTTAGTACTTTCTCGCAACGTGAGTATTTGGTTTTGGACCCGTCTCTCTTTGATCTAAAACCATATTGTGAGTCTTCCAGAGTTGCTTCCAGTTCGTTTCTGATTCTTCGCTTGAGTACTCTTGCGTATAATTTTCCTACTGCGCTAAGCAGGGTTATTCCTTATAAAAAGTATATAAAATAAAATAGATAAATATAAATTATTGTTCCAACATTTTATACGGCCAAAAATACTAATTACAAACTCTAGCATATTTCTGTTCAACAAAATATACTCTTTTTATGACTTGTAATCATTTGCTATGTCTAATTTTATAAAATTTATTGTGCTTCAACACACTTTTTATTTTTGTTTTTCTTAAAAATTTTTTTTTTTTTTGTTTGACATTCTAAATAATGATATTTTTCATCTTTTAGAGCATTTGATTTGCAACCAAGAATTAAATAATAGGACAGAATTCAATAATTGCTTTTTAAATTTAAAATAACCTAAATTATAATATCCCTTACCCGTAAAGTGGCAGATTTAAAATATAGTTTTACGTTTTCCTTCCTCCATTTCTCTTTCGCTCAGCTTCCCTTATGTCCATCCCACATCTCCAATAGTACTCTTTCCTTGTTTCTCTCCATTCCGACAGTTTACCCTTTTGTTCTTCTTTCATTCTTTCTTCCCAGCATTCTCTTAATATCTTCATTCTTTCGTCCCTTCTGATTTTCTCCTCATACTTCGCCGCCCTCGCCCCGGCTCAGCTTTTCCCTCTTCATTTTCTCTCTCACTATATATCCTGGTGTCGTTCTGTCTAATCCCATAATCCATCTCATGTATCCCTCTTGTATCCTTTCTACTATCTCATTATCATTATTTCCATCCCCAGATCTCTACTCCGTACATGAGGATACTCTTCACTATCCCGTCGAACAATTTCATCCTCCAACTGATATCGTCGTCGAACCTTCTTTCTCCTATGCTCCATGGCTCCAGATCATCTGCGTACCCCATTGTCCAATACTTCTTCCTTCCCACCACCACTCCTCCGTCTTGCCCCTTCCTCATTGTTTCTTCCAGGTCAGCTACGTATATATTAAATAATGTTGGGCTCAATGGACAGCCCTGCCTCACCCCCTTATTTACCCAAAAGTTTTCGGACTCTTCTTCTCCCACCTTCACCATGCACCTCGTCTCCTCGTATATTTTTTTAATCCTTTTTATCATTCTTCCCTTACACCCCTTCTTTCCAATACTTCCCACAATTCTTGCCTGTCCAGTTTGTCAAAGGCGGCCTTAAGGTCGATAAATACCATATAAACATTCCCTCTTTTCCTCTTTATTCTCTCAGCCACTATGTGGTTTATCGTGTATATGTTATCTATCGCCCCCTTCCCTTCCTAAAACCTGACTGTGTCTCCTCTAATATTTCTTTATCCTCTATTTCCTCCATTAGCCTCTTATTGAGCACTGTCGCATAAACTTTGTATGCCGTGCTCATCAGGGTTACTCCTCTGTAGTTACCTGCGCAATTCCTGCTTCCTTTTTTGTGGATGGGAATTATTATTCCTTCCCTCCAGTCTTCTGGGTATCCTTCTCCCTTCCACACGCTTCGGATTATGTTTGCCATCTTTTCCGCCACATTCTCTCTTCCATATATCCATGCTTCGTTCTTTATTTTATCAGGTCCTGCCACTTTTCCCTTCTTCAGGCTCTTAATTACGCTCCACACTTCCTCCTCTTCTGGTTCTTCTTCCTTCTCCTCCTCTCTTCTTCCTTTCTCTGCCGCTTTATCCCCCTCCCTTGCTTCCCATACCCTTTGTTCCTCCTCGGATTCTTCCCTTCTGCCTTCACTTCCCTCCTATAATTCCATAAAGTGTTTCCTCCAGCTCCCCATAGTTATCTTCTTGCTAATTCCTACCTGTTCCTCTCTGGCCTTATTTATATATTCCCACGCTTGTTTTTTATTCTTTATCTTTTCAACTTCATCCTGTTGCCTCTTCCTGTGCTTTACCTTTTCCTCCTCGCAAGTTTTTTTATATTGTTTCATTTTCCCCTTGTATTCCTCTTCCGCCCCCCTCCTTTTATTTTTTTAGGTTATTCCCTCCTCCAGGCCTTTTGCGATTCCTTTTTCGCCTTTCTACAATTCATTCCCCACCATGGCTTCTTCCCCATCTTTGGACTTCTCCATTTTCTCTTTTCCACCGCTCTCTCTATTCCCTCTCTCAGCTCTCTCTATCCTCTCTCCAGCCCCGTTCCTTTCCATTCCACCTTTTCAATTGTTGCCATATATTTACTTATTCCCTTCTCCGTCCAGGTTTGTGTATCCTTTACCTCCTCTTCATCCTCCCTCTTTCTCCCCCTCCTAATCTCTACTATTATCGGTTGGTGGCCTGACTCTATTCTCTCCCTCACTTCAAACCTGCTTATCTTTTCCCACGCCCCTTCATTTACTACGGCGTAGTCGATAGCTGATTTCTTCTCTCCCTTATAATACTTCCAACTCCCCTCTTCGTCCCCTTCTTTGTTTCCATTTAGTACACTCCATCTCTTGTCTTCCATCCATTCCAGCATAACCTCCCCTTCCTTATTTCTCTCTTTGTCCTTCGCGCCTCTCATCTCTTCCTCTCCCTTCGTTTCCCAACCCCTCACTCCCCCCGTTTCTCCTATTCTCGCATTAAAATCCCCTCCCACTATGATCAACTCCTCTCTCTATTCCATTAATTTCTCATCCATCTCCTTCAGTTTTGTCTTACTTCCTCCTCTATTGTACAGTGTGACTATTCGCCACTTCTCTTTCCCTACTTTCACTCTTCTCTCTTCTACCACCTCAATCCCCAACTCTTCCTCCTCCTCTATACTCATCTCCCGTCTTACTCCTATGATCATCCCGCCTTTCGCTTAGTCTTTTCTTTTCTTTCTTCGCACCTTGGATCACCACTCCCACCCTTTCGGCATCTTTTCTTCCCAGCTGTCCCAATCCGATTCCAACATCCACGTCTCCGTTAAACCTATGATCTCGAACTCCTTCAGAAACTCCCAAAACTCCTCATCCTTCCCTTTAATCCCTGCCACATTCCAGAAGATTGCCCTCACCCCCTCCCCTCCTCCTGTTTTCCTCTTCTCCTTCGACTCATCCCGCCTCTCTTCTACTTCCTCCCCCATACTGAAAATCCCTCATCGCTTCAAATTCTCCTTTAATTTCGTCCCATTTTAGCCATTTCCCCTGTTTCTGGATCTTCATGTATCCCATTTTCGCCTGATGTCCTTTTTCTCTTTCCTCCCTCACTATTTCCCTTATCTTCTTTCTTTCCTTGTAAGGTCTTCATCTATATAGATTTTTCTTCCTTTTAGTCTACTCTTTCTTTCCATTACTTCCCTTTTCTCCTCCCATCTTTTCATGTGGACTATCCACATTCTTCCCTCCCCCTTCCTACTTCCTGTATTCTCCTCGTTCTACTTCCCTACCTGTCAACTCCATTACGACTATTTTTATTTCCCCCTCCTTGGGAATTTCTGTTTAACTCTGCACCTCTGACTACAAGATTGTTTTTCCTCTCCTCCCTCTCTTTCCGCTCCTGTGCCCTTTACGGCTCTTCCATTCTTCTTTCTATTTGTTTCGTCTGCTCGCTTGCCTGTTCCTCCTGCCTGTCCCTGTTCATCACCCTACTTTCCATGACCTCCATTCGCTCCTTCGTTTCTTGTAGCTCCGTCTTCACTTTCCTGAGCTCCTCCTCTAAGATCTCCTGTTTCCTTCCGAAATCTTCCCCCATTGTTCTTATTTTTTCCTTTATCTTCTCCTTGTCTTTTTCTCTTTGCCTATTTTGCTTTTCTATTGTTCGCATCCTCCTTAGAATCTCCTCCAGCATTCCTTCGATGTGATCTTTCCTACTCTCTGCCTTTTCTTCATATACCTCCGTACTTTCTCCCTCTTCACTGCCTCCTCCATCTCCTGCTTTCCCCTCTCTCGCCAGCGGCGGTCTCTTCACCTTTTTCCTTATCTTCCTGCGTCTTCTCCTCCTTCTTCTTCTTTTTCTTTCCGTCCACCCCTCGCTCCACCCAGTCCGACAATCACCCCACGCTGCTCGCTCTCATTCTTGCTTCCATCCTCCTTGTCTACCCGCTCTCTTCCTCGGCAAAGAAATGTCCCGTCTGTCGTGTCTGGGTTTATTCTGTTGGCTTCTCTTCCTAAATGTCTTCTATCTTCTTTGGCTATGTAGCTATGTAGTATGTTGCGGTAGCCACAAGCCTGTCGGGCGTCACAAATCCAGTTGCTGCTACGGATGTACTTAATTCCAGGCGAAACCCAAATCTGTGCTAGCCAGACCTACTTGCTGCTACTCGGCGATAGATGTCCTTCTTTTGCAAACTAGCACAGCCACACCCTCTTTACCGGCCTTTACTTATTCCTATTATAACCTATAAAAAAATATTATATAAATAATTTATTTGACCAATACCCACGAAAAAAGTCACTGCCGAAAACCTCACTGGCACCTAAAACGCATACACATAATATACACTACACTATTTGAACTGATCGATCACAAATTTGTCACAAATTCTCAATACAATCGCTGCCCTGCCACGCACGTCCTACCTCTCTCGCATTTCAACTGTGTATGGTTATATTTTGTAGGATAATGTATTTTTGTTTTAGGAGTACCGTTACAGTGTATATATCTTCTCTATAGAAAAATTTTGAAAAAGATTAGCAAATGCACTAAGGAATACAAAACAAATAGATTGGAAAAAGAAACCTCTTATTCGATATATCCAAGAAGAGACTGATAATAATAATAATAATAATAATAATGTTTATTGACTAAATACTATTACATGGTAACGTTACTAGTCAGTCATTTACATAAAAATATAAGTTTTTTAAAACTTAAGTTCTCGAACTCATCAAAGCTATACATAGGATTTACAGTCAGAATAGCTTTGATTTTTTCGTAGAAATTTTTGGGTGGTAGTTCTCTAATTTCCACAGGTAGAAGGTTAAAAAATTTAATTGAAAAATAATTGATGGAGTTCCTCGATTTATTAAGGCGTAAGAAGTTACTACGAATATTGTTTTTTAACCGAGTATTATGGTAGTGGGTTTTACTGCAGGTTGGGAAATTTATTAGATTTTGGTGAATATGGAGTACGCAGTAAAAGATGAAAAGGGAAGGTAGGGGAAGGTAGGGACATTATATTGAGTTTTACAAAAAGATCACGACAGTCGGCTTGAAACGTAGCAGAAGCAATAATTCTTACAACCTTACGCTGTAGGGCAAAGATTCTTTTGGCAGCTGGTGAATGTCCCCAGATTAATAAACCATAGCTTAACTGGGAGTGGAAAAAAGAAAAGTAAGCTTTTCGAACCACATCTATACTCACCTCTAGTTTTAGTTTTCTAATTAGATATATGGTAGACCTTAGTTTACGGCTCAGAAACTCTGTATGTTGGTCCCATCTTAGATGGGGATCTACATGTGTACCAAGGAAACTTACATACGGGGGATTGTCATAGTCATGTGTCTTTGTGGTTATGAGTAAGCTTTGGGACTTGGTAGTGTTCAAGGATAGTTTATTGATGGTGAACCAGGAATTAGCTTTGTCAAGTAGTGAGAGATTTTCAGATTGAAGTATGTTTAAATTAGAGTTTGTAGTCAATATGGTTGTATCATCCGCATACAGTATTGATTTAGAATCCATGAAGGAGGGGAAGTCATTAATATATATTAAAAATAGTAGTGGGCCAAGTACAGAGCCTTGGGGAACGCCGAGAAGAAGAGGAAGGGGTTTAGATTTGTTACTGCCAATTTGGGTAAACTGCTGTCGATTTGATAAAAAGGATTTAAGCAAGGCACAGCTATTGTCATCAAAACCATAAAAGGGAAGTTTGTCAAGTAAAATGTTGTGAGAAATAGAATCAAAGGCTTTGCTTAGGTCAAGAAAAGTACTGAGACAATATTCGCCTGATTCGAGTGCGTCAGATGTACAGTTAATGAATTCTAAAATTGCATGGGTTGTGCTTAGGTTGCTTCTGAAACCATATTGACTATTGGAAAATAAATTATGATTCGTGAAGTGTTGAGTTATTTGTTTATAAAGAATTTTTTCATAAATTTTGGAAAAGATAGAAAGTATAGATATAGGTCTGTAGTTGTTGATGTTGTCAGTGTCACCTTTCTTAAAAATAGGCAGGACTTTTGCCAATTTTAGTGTGTCGGGAAAGCAATTATGTTTGATACATGTGTTAAATACCTTTGTTAGAACAGGAATTAGGGGATCTTTGACTACTTTTATAATTTTTACCGAGAGCTCATAAGCATCACGAGTATCGCTATTTTTTAAAGACGTGATAATATCTCGAAGTGAAATTTCGCTCACAGGTTCAAAGGAAAATTTAGATAAAGAATGGTTAAGGAGGGATTCAGGAGATACATTGGAGGGGGGTAAGTTTTCAGTTAGTGCTTTGGCAATAGTACAGAAATATTGATTGAAGTTGTCGGCAGAAAAAGGAGGATCAGAGATTTTTGACTTGTTTCTGCGCTTATTAATAATTTGCCACGCTGATTTATTTAAATTGTTAGATTCCGTAATATATTTGGAGTGAGCTGCAATTTTGGCTGCGGAGATTTCATTCCTGTAGATAATTTTGTAATTGTTCAGTGCTGCTTTATTTTGAGAGTTAGGGTTATTCAAGAAAAGCTGGTCTAGGTTGTGGAGGATATTCCTCATATTTCGAAGGTGATCATTGAACCAATTAACTTTGCAGGATTTACATTTGTTTGAAATTTTAATTTTTTTTAAAGGGAATATCTTATCAAAAGCAGAAAGGAATAACTGGAAAAAATTATCGAAATTATCAATTTTATCGGATGTCAAAATAAGCTGATCCCATTGAATCGAGTCAATTTTGTTAAAAAATTGATATAAACCTAAGTCGGAGATCTTTCTGTGGAAGCTGTATGTAGGTATGGTGGATTCGGAAGGATCGTAGTTACATTGAAGAGGGAAAGTTGCCAATATACCATCATGATCAGCAAAACCCTGAATCTTTTTCATACTATTTGCATGAAGATTCATATTCTGAAAAAGATTGTCAATTCTGTTATTAAGGCGGGTATTGAAGGTTACTGTGGAAACTAGATTGAAACTACCAAATAAATCAGTGATATGAGTTACATCGCAGTTATTCTTATTAAAATTAACATTAAAATCACCGCAGACAATAATATTCCTTGAACTATCTAGAACACTGAGTATTTTACTAAGATTTCTTATAAAAATGGCCATGTCAGAAGATGGAGATCTGTATATACATAAAATAGTTAAACTGTACACACTAAGAAATACAGCACTGACCTCACAGTGTGACTCGATGCTGCACTTATTTATTTGGAGAAGGGGAATAGCTTTGCAGTTGGTCTTGGTTAATATCATTGTGCCTCCACCGTCCATAGTTTTCCGGCAGTTATGGGCTGCACAATCATAGTTTAGAAGACGAAAAGAATCCATTTCCTCTTCCTTCAGCCAATGTTCAGTAATG
Organism: Liopterus haemorrhoidalis; assembly: GCA_963971575.1. NCBI lineage: Eukaryota > Metazoa > Arthropoda > Insecta > Coleoptera > Dytiscidae > Liopterus > Liopterus haemorrhoidalis. The sequence goes on from OZ020618.1 coordinate 34,733,098, forward strand.
CATACAAATTGGAAGTTTTTATCAATTAAGTAGGCTTCTATTATTTCAGTTTTATTTCGTATAGACCTCATGTTCATGCATAGAAGATTGGCTGAAAGGTGTTGACCGTTGACTGATGCAGTGTATATAGAAATTTTACGAAATGTTGGACCTGTTCAGGAAAATGAGTTATTAAATTGTTGGTATTGATCTCCAAAACTAGCGATACAACATGATGCAAGGTAAATATAGTAAGTACATCAGTGGCGGCTGAGACAGGGTGACGCTAGGATAGTCACCTCCTAAAAATATTAAATAAAAAAACTGAATTTAAAATCTCATTTATACTTTAAAATTGCATTAAATTAGCTAAATATGTCTGAATATATTTATTTTTATTATGTCTGGTTAAAAGATTTTTCATATAAGTGTTAGATTTTAAAAATTTAGATCTAGGAAACAATGCTCAGGTGGACACTATTCGTAGTGTCCCAATGCGCAGTGTTGCCACATGCGATTTCTTAAGTAATTTACGCAAGTAATAAAAATGAACTGGAAAGGGCCACAACGGCGGGTTTACCTTAGTTCGTTTGTTTTGATTTGTGATAAGTACTCCGACGTAAAACTGAATACAGTGTGTTATATTAAAATTAACGTGCTTAACTATGAAACTAAATTATTAATAAAAAATATTGGTACTCATTGGCCAAAATTGAATATTTCACAATCGAATAAAAATGGAAATAGAACATTAATAGAGTTCAGTAAAAAACAATGGTAATAATTTAGAATGGCGCACCCAATACAATTTTTTTAACGACCGATGATTGAACTATCTGCACAATAAAAAATATATATATACTAAAAAATATATAATTTCCAAGTCGTATTTTTACTTAGTTTTATTATAGTCAACTTTAGTCATCATTTTTTTTTTCCAACTTACGCATCGCGAAATCGATAGAAAATGTGTTCCCTCTATCTTGATATATTGTGTATATCAATTCTAAATATTTTTCACGGGCCAGATTGAGTACGATTGGGGGCCAGATATTCAATAATCACAGAGGATGGATGGGAGAAATTCTGAAAATAATTTGCGGACTGATAAAAAAAAAAAAAAAAAAAACAAGGCGAAGAAATTCCATGCGAGCCTTTTGAAACTTATTGTTGGGCCAGATTAGGCATGCGGGCTATAGGCTGGACACCATTCATTATATGGATCAAAAAGTATTTCAATATTTTACTCAACAGCCGTTACTGAAGTACACCTTACACGAATGTATATACAATTCTATCAAAGATGGAGTAGGTGATTTCCAAGGGGAATTAAAGCAAGATCTGCTTTGAGAGCGGTGAACCGCACAAGCGCCAAAGATCCTATGAGGTAGTTAGGTTTGTTTGTTGAGAACCCCCTCAGAAATGTTTTGTTATCACTTGTGTTTAGACGTGACGATCTTTTTAGGTCATTACTTGTATTTTATAATAGAAATAAGGACTTTTGTTAGGTCATCACTTATTTTAAAATTGATATCAATAACGATAAAAAATGGTGCCCTCGTCAAATATTTTCTACCTCCCCCCCTCAGACAACCGAAGTTAACTGGCAGACACTGACAGTTCGGATAGTTAGCAACGCGGCGATTGGCAGTAAGTGGAGACGTTTGCAGTTAAAATCTTGCGAAGTGCAAATTAAATAAATTGCAAAGATTTATTTGTTTTTAAAAAAACTTTATTTCAAATAAGAAGATTAAATATTCTGAACTACACAGGTTCATTTACAAAATAGAACTCGGTGAAACTCTATTGCATAGGGTTTTTATACAGGTTTTATGCTGATTTAACAATATAATACAATAAGCATCTTTGTTATATCAATGATGTCATGTTTACAGTAAAAACTCCTTAATTAGCAATTTTGTTATAGATAAGGTTCTAATATTAAATTATCATATTTTGTATTACAATGTATGAATGAATGGACCTTTGTTAGTGTGACCATTGCCGCTATATAAACATAGAATAAGAGCATCTATTCATTAGTTAAATATTAGGATATACATAACTCTTCCCTTCTTTAAAAGATGATCTTATTCTTTCAAAAAGGAATTCTATTCTGAGTTTCCAAATTTTCTAATTCTAAAGATTCTGTTTTTTGATTTGATGTAGAGTCCCTTTTACATTTTAATCTATCCTTATTTCTATAAATTATATATAATAATATAATAATGGTTAATACAATTATTACAAAAGAGTTAATATGACCATGATAATCATTTTTTACTGTTGTTTCATCTATTCTTGGAATTTCTTTAATAATAACATTTTCCTTATCTATTTGCTTTAATTCTAAAGTACTGTTACTAATTTGATTTTCCTCAATGTTAAAAGCTATTTTTTCAAAAATTATTTCTTTCGCTTTTGTCAATTTACTTTCTAAATCATAATTATCTATTTTACAATTTTCATTAGTTCTGAATTTATAGACACCTTTAATCTGTTGATGTTTGATTTTATCTTTACATTTTACTTCGACAACTCTGTTTATGGTGCTAGCTATTATTGCTAGATTTTCATTTTCTATTTTTATAATTAAAAAGGCATCATTAATTGTGTGATATTCACATCCCTCGTTATTACGATTTATAACAACATTTTTAATACAATCATTGGTTTCTATATAATTGGTTTTACAAAAATGATTATCATTTATTTCATTACAATCATGTGTATTAAATAATTTATCTTGGCTTAAAATTAACAACTTCTTTTCTTCATTCATGGCAAACATTTGATTTTTGTTGATATTGGGTATTGGAGTTATTTGCAATAGTTTACTGTTTTCGTTATTATAATATACAGGTATATCTAGTAAATATTCAATCTGATCTTTATCAACTTTACAATGACTGGTAATTAGTGTAGTTAATTCCCAAAAATTTGAATTCTGATTTGCTTCTTTAACTATTTTATTCAATTCTTCCTTTGTAATTATTGAGCTATGGATTTTATTCAAGTTACAGAAAGTTAAGCTTGTTTCGATTTCATCTAGAATTTCAATTAAATTTATACTTAATAAAATCAGTTGGTTAAAAATATCTTTAAGTCTAGAGATATTTTCCCAGTTCATGACTTTTTCAATTATGGTATCTGTTTGCATTATTCGTGATTTTAATATCATTTCATTATGCTTAATATTTTCAATTTGTTTATTAAATTTTGAAATCATTTCTTTATTAACTCGTATATTCTCTAAATTTTGATCTTGTAAAATATGTTGATTTTGTTGTATTTTTTCAAATAATTTCTCATATTTTTCAGCGTCTTCTGAATCTAAATTTCCGGTAATACTTTTAATAATCGTTCCTAATCCGTTTATTAGTCCTCGTTTATTGCGTTTATTTTGAAACAAATTGTTAATTTTACTTTTTAGTCTTGACATATTAAAATTTAAAATGTTTATATAAGTTTCTATTTCTCTTTTGTAATTATATTTCGCGGCTTTATCGCTATTTAATTTTAATAAAATTTCATTTTTATAAGTTTTTATTTTATTATATTCTAATTCCAAATTACTTATTTTATAATTATAATAAGAGTAATATGAGTTTTTATATATATTTACTTGTCCTAAATCTATTATATTTAAGCCGGGATTGTCCGTTAATTCGGTTAATTCTTCTCCTTTGCAGGAGCATCTGCAACAAAGAGACGTTTTCTTTTTATTTTGTCAATTTTATGTCTTTTATTTGGATTTATTTTTATAGTTCCAAGTTTGGGGTTATAGTTTTCAACTTTGTGAATTTTAAATAGTGGTTTTTTGATTTTTTGTATTCTTCTTTTACCTTCTTTAATTAGTACAGTGTCTAATTTTAGATTATCTAAATTTTTGTTAGACGGTTTTTGTTTTGAGAATCTTTTATTCTTTTCGGTTTCAATATTTTTATACACTTTTTCTTTTAATAATCTGAGTTTATATTGCCATTCTTGCAAATAGTCTTCGCTACAATCTTTAAATTTCAAAATTTCGTTATCCTTTTCTGAACCAAAAAGTATCTCATTAGGAGTGTATTTAGTAACTGAGTTTATTGAATTATTGTAAGCTATTAAGGACAGTTGTATTTTTTTAAAATTATTCTGTTCTTTAAAATGCTGTCGTTGGTTTAAAATTCTCAAATGTTCGATTATTGTGGAATGGAATCTTTCAATAAGTCCGTTTGATTTAGGGTTATCAACGCATGTCATATGGATTTTGATATTATATGATTTTAGTAAATCTTTTACCAAATTATTATTAAATTCAGTTCCACTCTCAAAAGTTATTTCGTTAGGGATTTGGTATTGTGAAAAGTATTTTATAAGTCCGTTAGTAATGTCTATTGCAGAAAGTGTTTTAACGTATAATAACTGAGCGAATTTAGAAAAAGCATCTATTACCGTTAAATATTTCTGGTTCTCTAGGGTTAATGTGTCAATATGTAGAATATCAAAGGGGAATTTAGGATTTTGCGTAAGATTATCAGGGATTTGGTAAGGATTTCGTTCATATTTATTTTGTTGACATATGTCACAATTGTTAATATATTTTTGTATATCCATGAACATATTGGGCCAATAAAATTTTCGTTTTAATTTTTGATATGTTTCCAAAATTCCTCTGTGGTTAGTTTTTCCTAGATGGTAAGTTTGAATAGTTTCTATTTGATCTTCAGTTATTAATTTGTCTTCTAAAACCTCTTCGCATTGAATTAATCTGTACGTTTCTTTATTGAAATTATTTTGTAAAACATTATTTATTGGGATTATCAGATCCCTGTCAATTAAACAATAATAATTTATGCGTGGTACTACATAATCTTTTAAGAATTTAAATATTTCGTTTTCTAGGTGATTTTCATTTAATTGAATAGTTAATCTTTGTTTATTGCCAAAAGGTTTTGTCAACTGACACTCTGTTTCTCGGTTGTGTTTTTGAATTATAATTTGATTTTTACCTACATTGATACAAGAGTCTTTGTAAGTTATTCCATTCAATTCATTTTCGTCTGCGGAATGTATTGTATCTAAATCTTCTACATCTACATTACCAATCATGCTTTCGGTTTCATCATTCATGTTTATTTCTTCTTGTGTTAATTCATGAATTACTATTTTAATATGGGTTTCTTTAAAAATATCATTTAATAAATTTTCAACCTTTTGAAACGGAATTTTATCTAAACCTGAACAAATTTTGGGCATATGGATTTCGAAAATATCATTTTGGATTAGGAAATTTTTCAATTGAATTAAACAATTTTGTATATTTTCTAATGTGGGTTTATTAAAAAATTCTTGTTTAGTTATTAAGTGAAATATCTTATATTTATTCTCATAAATGGGTTGGATTAATAAATCTTGAGTTTTATTACCATTATTCATAAAATAGTTTTTGCTATTAAATTTTTCATCTATTTGTTTAGCAAATCCTTTTCCTAGTTTTAGATCCCGTGAAATGGAATGTACTAAATTTTGTGGTTTACTAAAAATATCATCATTGGTTTTAAAGATTTGAAATTTAGGTCTTATTCTTGAGAGTGCATCGGCATTGGAGTTTAGTGTTCCTTTTTTATATTCTATTTCATAGCTATATTCGTCTAATTTTATACGCCATCTCATTAGTTTTGAATTTGGGTCTTTTAGGCTCATTAATCACGTTAAGGGTCGGTGATCGGTTCGTATAATGAATTTGGTACCGTAAAGGTAGGGTCTAAAGTATTTTACTGACCAGACTATACCAAGTAATTCTTTTTCTGTAGTGCTATAATTAATTTCGTGATCATTTAATGTACGAGACGCATAGGCTATGGGCATGTCTTTCCCATTAATGTTTTGGCTTAAAACTGCACCAATGGCAAAATTACTTGCATCAGTTGTAACAATAAATTGTTTTTCAAAATCAGGATACTGTAATATTGGTGCGTTAATTAATAATTTTTTACTATCCTCAAAGCTTTGTTTATATTCTTTATTTTCTATATTTACTACATGTCCTTTCTTCAAGCATGTAGTCATTGGTTTAGTTAATTTAGCAAAATTTGGAACAAATTTTCGGTAATAACCTAAAAGTCCTAAAAATTGTTTTATTTCTTTTTGGGTTTTTGGGATAGGAAAATTTTTAACGACTTCAATTTTTGCAGGGTTTGGTTTAACACCGTCTTTCGACACTATATGGCCTAGATAAGCTATCTCTTTACGCATGAACTCTGACTTGTCCAATTGAATTTTTAAGTTATATTTTTGTAATTTTGAAAATACTTTCCGTATGTTTTCACAATGTTCTTGCAAAGACGTTCCTAATATTATGATATCATCTAAATATACTAGACATATTTTATTTATGTAATCTTTTAATATATAATTCATTAATCTTTGGAAGGTAGATGGGGCATTTTTGAGACCAAATGGCATTCTTGTAAATTCAAAATGGCCTTTGTCAGTACTAAAAGCTGTTTTAGGAATGGAGTCAGGATGCATTTGAATCTGATGGAAACCTGAGGTTAAATCTAGTGCAGTGTAATATATATTCTTTCCTAATTTATCTAAAACGTCGGTAATATTTGGGATTGGGAATTTATCGTCTATAGTTTTTGCATTAAGTTTCCGATAGTCAATAACCATTCTAAATTTTCGTTTGCCTGAGGCATCTAATTTTTTAGGAACCATCCAAACAGGTGATGACCAAGGTGAATGACTTTCTTGGATAATTTTACTATCTAGCATGTCTTCAACTTGTTTATTAATTTCATTTTTATATATTTCAGGATATCGGTACGGCTTAGTGTATATGGGGGTGTCATCTTTAGTAATTATTTTATGTTGAATAACGTCTGTGTATGTTAACGCATCTTTTTCATTGGGAAAAATACTTTGATTATCTTTTATTAATTTATGAAGTTCTTTCTTTTCTTCCGAATTTAAATGTTCTGCTCTAACTTTAATTTGTTCTGTGTTGTTAACTGTGTTATCAACTACTTGATTTTTAAAATATTGTATCTTATAATTTTTATTTTGGATCGTAATTAAATTTTTACTAAGATCTATTTTAGCTTGCATTTCAGTCATTGTTGGTAAACTCAACAACAAATTAAAATCTTTATGAAAATCATGTAAATAAAATTTTAAATCTCTATTTTCAAACTGTAAAATTATATATTCGTCACCAGTATGTTCACCTATTGGTGTTTTAAAATTAAATTTTTCTTTGTAAATTTTGAATTTTTGTAAATTATTATAAACATATGTTTTACTTATTAAATTTATCGTGGAACCTGTGTCAATCAACATATAATAATCTTTAAATTTTAGAAACGGTAGTCGGGAACTCTGAAACATACTCAAGAGCTCTCCAGAATATCTGGGGGAATCTCTAAAAAAGAATTTTGTTCCGTAACATTTTCGTCTTTTTCGATCCCGATTTCTAAATCTTCTTCCGGATAGTAATTATATTCTTCATTACTAAAATTTTGATCTTCCGAATACCGATTTTCATCGAAAGTTTCCGTGTTATTAATTTCTTCTGCTATGTAATTTGGTTTGTGTGTCCCAAATTGTTTATTTTGTTGTGTAAAATAGTTATTTTGTCCCGAGAAATTTTGTTTAGGTTGAAATGTTTGTTTAGTCTGTATGGTCATGGGCGTAGGTTTAATATATTGGGCATTTTTAACTCGTTGTCTAGGAACAAAATTTTGATTAGTATTATTTTTCTGCTGGAAATTTATTGGTCCAGTAGGAAAACTTGTTCCTGGAAATTTTTGGGGTGGAATGTGTGGTAATTGTTTGGTAATAGAAGGTTTTATATTAAGATTAGTGTTGAATTTTAAATATTGGAAATCATTTTCCATTAATATTTCTATCTCATCTATTGTTTGTGGATTTCTGGTAGCTAGATTATTTCTGTATGGGTCATTGATGGTTGAAATGAAATTGTTTACCACTAAGTTTTCAGCAAACTTGATCATTATTAATTTTACGTTTGGATCCATTTCTTCAATACCAATTCTCGATTTAAAACTAAGGAATTTTTCTTTAGTTATTTCTAATAGTTTATATGGACTTTTGATGTTTTGTATTTTTAATAATTCATTTATTATGGTCACTGAATTTGTTTTATCTTTAAAAGTATTTATTAGATGCGAACGTAATCCGTCCCAGCTATTTAATTCTAGATCTTTAATACTGTCTAAAGCGCGTCCAGTTACTTTATTTTTAATATTTAAAAATGTTATTGCTTTATCAAAATCATCCAAAGGTGGAGTGATAGTGCAGAAGAGAGACTGAACTGAGTTTACAGTATTAATAAAATTACTTAATTTATTTGGGTCTCCATTATATTCCGGAATTGATTTTAATGCAAAGTTAATTTTCTGAATTCTTTCAGCCATTGTGACGTTGAGATTATTTTCTATTTCTGATACTATTTCTAATAATTCTGAATTATTCTTCAGATTGAATATTTATTACAAAAAATATTAATAATTACTTACAGTAAAATTATGCTTGCCAATAGCGTGGTGAAATACATTTGTAACACTTGAACACTTGATTCTGGCAGGCTAGGTGATGCTGATACGGCTCTTGACGTTCAGGCTCACCGGGTTGACTGGCACTCGCACTACGGGCTCTGTGTCGTGGAGTTCTTGAATTTGATGATGTGAAGACCTGGGCACTGCGTTTAGCGGCTCTGTAGGATCTTCCCCTGGGCACTGCGTTTAGCGGCTCTGTAGTTTACTTCCCTTGGCACTGCGTTTAGCGGCTCTGTAGGTACTTTTCCTTGGCACTGCGTATAGCGGCTCTGTAGGTTTCTTCTTATAACGTTTATGGACCGTAATAAACCGTAGAAACGGAACAGTGATGACTTTAACGAATTAAACTCAAACTTTTAATTTTTGAGTTTTCGGTCTAAAACACTGTTTACGTATCCTACCGACTGCGCCAATTAAATAAATTGCAAAGATTTATTTGTTTTTAAAAAAACTTTATTTCAAATAAGAAGATTAAATATTCTGAACTACACAGGTTCATTTACAAAATAGAACTCGGTGAAACTCTATTGCATAGGGTTTTTATACAGGTTTTATACTGATTTAACAATATAATACAATAAGCATCTTTGTTATATCAATGATGTCATGTTTACAGTAAAAACTCCTTAATTAGCAATTTTGTTATAGATAAGGTTCTAATATTAAATTATCATATTTTGTATTACAATGTATGAATGAATGGACCTTTGTTAGTGTGACCATTGCCGCTATATAAACATAGAATAAGAGCATCTATTCATTAGTTAAATATTAGGATATACATAACTTGCACGATTGATTACAGACATTTTTTAATGCTGAATGCAGGATATCGCATGTTCTGTACATCAGTAAAACCTTAATTTTCTTCTACTTGACTTGGTAATACATATTAAATCATAAAATGTAATATTTCTATATTTTGTATGATATAATTTGTAAATATATATTTAAATAATCTTTTTATGCTCATCTGCTAATGCTAATAATAATTTACTTTCCCGAAAGAAAATTTGAATTATACTTCTGGCTGCAGTACCTCAATTAAAAGTTTCGACGAGCCACCACTGTTATTCATATAGTATTTATTTCTTTCAGGTGTCCTGTTGGTGTCTACTTTTCTATTCTTGAACAAAAAGAGGTTCCTTTAATAAATTCAGTTTGGAATTACAGTTTTCCTGATTCTGAAAATTATGTTGCAAACTTAATTGCTATGAATGGTGGAATTGGAATTTACGAAAAAATATCCAATAAACTCTGCGCCTTTGTGATACAAAATGATTTTGGAGAAATTGGAATGTTACACTCATTGAGAAGAAATAAAAACTTGACAACATTTCTCATTAAAATGTTTTTTACGAAAAGAGCAGAAATGGGTTTAGATTCTATTGGAGTTGTTTCTTTAAAAAATGCTCGAAGTCAAAGGGCAGCTTTGTATTCAGGAGCTGTAATCATTAAGACAATCAGAAGTATTCAAGGTGTTAAAATTAGGGGTGTCTATAGCGTAGTTTTGACCTACCGGTTGATCGGGTGATTGGTCGATCATTTCATCTCTTACGGGTCGAATTTAAAACAATTTCTTCTTAGTGGTTGTTTACGTCATGGAGAGAATGTAGCCCCGAATTTCATGTCTTAATGCCAATTGGATGTTCTATCGAATAAAAAATACAGTTTACCCCTTTAAGCATGAAACTTAAAAAAAACTTAAACGTGACGGCCAATGATCAAAGGCAATACGCACGACCTCTATTGGTAAATTGGCTACTGCTTTCTTCAACGATTGCTTTAGACTCGATGTGGATGTCATCTGCTACAAGCCATATCCTTCAACACTGACCACAATTTGTAGTCCAGCGGATTTAAATATGGGCTTTTCAACCATTGCTGTGTGGACTTTGCCTTGTGAGCTGCACCACAATCTTGCTGGAAGATCCACTGACCAGAATTATACATGGTCTCATTAAGAAGCTTCACGACCTTGTCCAAAATGTCATCTTCCTCTGGAGAGCTATGTACATACACCTAATTATTTTGTTCGATGTTCGATGTTCGATGTCAACATCATCATCATCATCATTTTTCAGCCATTGACGTCCACTGCTGAACATAGGCCTCCCCTTTCCATTCTCCATTCCTCTCTGTTCTGTGCCACCTGCAGACAATTACGGACCAGTCTCTTAATGTCATCCGTCCAACGGGTAGGAGGTCTGCCTCAGTTCCTTGTACTATCTCTAGATTGCCATTCCAGTATTTTTCTGGTCCATCTATCATCATTTACTCTGGCAACATGGCCTTCACACTGCCACTTCAGACGTGAAATTCTTCCAATTATATCACAAACTTTTGTTTGCTGTCTGACAAATTTGTCTTTCAATCTAACAGTGTAACGCCAATCATCGCTGTCTCCATTGATCTTTGAGCAACTCGTAGTTTTTCTACAGATTTTCGCGTGAGGCTGAGAGTCTCAGCACCATAGGTGAAGACTGGTAAGACACATTGGTCAAATACCTTTCTCTTGAGGCAGATAGGGAAATCACCTTTTAAAATGTGCCTCAGATTTCCTAAAGCTACCCATCCCAAACCAATTCTTCTGTTTATTTCTATAGTTTGGTTGTCCCGGCCGATAGTGATTTCGTGTCCCAGGTATTTGTAGTGACAAACATGATCAATGGGTCTACCCGTGATTGACAAATTACCACTCAGCACTAAATTTGTCATTACTCTGGTCTTTTTTATATTGATTTGGAGTCCTATATCCTCGGCTGCACTATTCAATTTCTCCTAAGTCGTCAGTAATTAAAAGAATATTGTCGGTGAAACATAATGGTTTAGACGATCTCCATTAATGTTTAAGCCTTGATCTGTCTAATTAAGTTTTTTAAGAACGCTCTCCAATGCAGCATTGAATAGTTTAGGAGATATAGGATCTCCCTGGAGTACACCTCGCTCGATTTTAAAACAGCGCAACAGCGTCTGTCTTTTTGTACACATGACTTATTACACGAGAATATCTGTAGTCTATCCTATCATCTTTCAGCGCATCGAGTACTGCTCATCTTTCGATTGAATTGAATACCTTCTCGAAATCCACGAAGGTCAAAACCAGGGTCTATTATACTCTACAGATTCTTCGATTAAAATCTGAGTACCAATAGATGGTCGTTGGTACTGAAGCCTCTTCTAAATCCAGCTTGTTTGACAGGTTGCCTAAAGTTGAATTTCGCTGATAACCATTTTGTTAATATTCTCGTGAATAGTTTGAAAATTTGTGGCTTATAGGTCTGTACTTTTCTAGTTTGAATTTGTCTCAATTTAATAATAATAATAATAATAATAATAATAATAATAATAATAAAAGGTTGCTGAAGTTTGAGATTAGTGGACGCTTGTCAAGACCTGACAAACCCCATAATAATAATAATAATAATACATTTATTGACTTAGCTACATGGATTATGTTTTAAGTCAGTCAAGACATACATTTAAATACACAATTATAATTTCAAGTTTAACATTACATCTTTACATTTTTAAAATTTATATTTGAATAATTCTTCTGTGGAGTAAAAAAGATGTTCAGTAAAGAACTGTTTCATCCTTTTCTTGAATTCATTAGAACCCAAACTTCTGAGTTCTATTGATAATTTATTCAGTAATTTGGCTGCGTAGAAGTTCTCACAGGTACGGGATTTGGTAAGTCTCAGAAAATCTGGGTATAAATTCGACTTGCCTCTTGTGTCGTATTGGTGAATATCCGCATGAGTTTGAAAACTGCTTATTTTTTTATGTGTCAAAATTAGGGAATGGTACATGACCGCAGATGGAAAGGTCATTATATTTAAAAAAATAAAATTATTCCGACAAAGGATCTTGATTTTTTTGCTGTTGTTCTGAACATGTGGTAGCTCATTCTTGTAGCGGCGGTTAACATTATTGTAGTCGCTCTGATCGTAGTCGCTAAAAATATTGCCTGCTGGTCCCTGGTTTCGAAGTTGACATTGTGATCTCTTTATCACCTTCCATAATTATGCATTAATTTTTATGCAGCAGGATTATTTCTGCTTTATTCCACTGTTCTGGTGTTGTCCCTTCGTCGAAACATTTGTTAAAAAAAAAGTTGTAGCGCATCTAATATCGCTTCACCTCCTTCTTTTAGAGCTTCTGGTATAATACCATCTTCTCTCATCTATCTGGGCTCGACTGTTTTTTAGCTCTTTAATCGCTGCTTCTATTTCGTAGTTATATCTGGCAAATCTTCTGAACCTTGATTAACTAATTTATGTTGACTAGGGGATAGGCTAGTGATTCTTGCTTTCATTTGACATTTGTATAGATGTTGGTAAAAGTCTCTAATATTGTTTCTAACATCTCTTCTCTATTTCTATTCGCGGCACAAGAGTCCTGTACTTCGTACATTAGTGGTCTACTATGAGCTAAATTCTTTCTTAGAACTTTCATACTCTTGTTGCTCTCTACAGTTTCATGTACTAGCCTGGTGTTGTGGTGAATTTTTGGAGTCAAGGGGAATATTATTAATGTCAGTGGTCGGTTCAATATTTTTTAAATTAAAGGTTGGTTGAAATACCAAAAAATTTGTTTTTGAGGTATTTAGAAATAGACTGTTTAATTCACACAATAGGACTTTTATTTTTTCCTGTAGTTCAGTTTTATTCGTTCCGGTTATTACAACAGAGGTAACATCTGCAATCTGCATTGTAATAAAATATTTTCAGAAAAAAGAGATATCACTTAAAAAAAAAAAAAAAACAGTTCTGGCCACCACAGGACGCCATCATAAAGTACTTGTATAAAATACATTCTAGCAGCAGAGTAGAAAAAACTTGGCCTAATATTTTCTAACAGAGATATTTTTTATCATGACCATGGAAACGTTACATATAGGTTAGTCACTATATTATACAAAGTAGCGCAGACTTTGAAGAAGCCGACAGATCCCAGGGTTTGATTGGCAACACTGGGTCCCCTATTACATCTCTCTTTCTCGCTCTAATTTAATAACCTTCTTTGTCAGCGGTTTGAATATTTAAGGTTAAGTTAAATTTTAATTTGTATATTATATCGATTTTATTTAATAAAAAATTAAAAAATAATTGAAATTGTACCACAATTTTGTTAAAGTGCATATTGGATTAAAAAAATCGTGATTACAATGATTAAAATAAAATTATTGGTAGTACTAGTTCCTTATTTTTGTATTGTTGGAATCACTGAACATCATTTGTGTTGGCGACATTTTTAGCCCCAGCATGGCCGCCGTTGCGCTACTTTGTATAATATAGTGACTTAAATATAGGTAAGTATGAAAAAATAGATAATTAGAAAAATATTCCTTATATATGTTGGCGGTCGGTAAAAAGGATAAATAATATATTAAGTGAACAGACAGACAGAGGTAGTATAAATTCCAGTGAAACAGACAGACACATGAGTGACGTTTTATAGGATTTATAGTCATACCTACAAAACCCTAAAAATAAAGAACTGCAAGAATACACTAATTTTATTTTCAATATCTTTAAAGATGAACAGGTGCAGTGAACAGTATATCTCCAACTAGCTATTGAAATATTCACATGTACCGAAACTTAATACCCGTTCATCAGTTACAACTTTTTCACATATCCATCAACACCATCTGTACTTATCTCAACGAAATGTATTTTTTATCCGGCCAACCCTCTTCCGGCAATTAATTCACGACCAATCTAGTAACTCCATGGCCAACTATGATACCCATCATCACACCTACACATTCGCCCCTGTTTCAGCCTTTGTGATTGCACCAGTAGCGCGGCTTCCAGCGCCTCGCTGAAACGCGTCCGCAGCAACAATGCTTTTATACGGTAGAATTTTTAATTTGAAAGTGTACTCACTAATGTATGAGTAGCAGGCTAGTAATCTTCAATGGATACGTGAGATATTGGTAACTGGACGAAGAATGAACATCAGAATTATAATTATGCTGGTAGATTTGAAATATATAAAAGTAAAAAGAATCAGAAAGCAAGGCCGGATTTAGGGTTAGGAGGGTCTGAAGCGCAAATGAAAAGTGGGCCCCTAAAAATTTTTTTTCTTGACTTTTATTTTTGTTAGTAGTTGTTTATATACAATAAACTGAAAATTGTAATAAGTTACACGTATGACATCTTTAAAGAAAATTGAAATAAAATCTTTTTCTAATTTTTTATTACAAAAACAATGTTACAGAACATGAACAGAAAAGATTTAAATATATAAAAAAAAAAAACAGAAAATAATATATACATATATTACAATAGTACATTAGTTCGAGGGTTTACATCCGAAACAATAAAATAACTTCTTACGGTAAGAAGTCAATTGTTATTGAAAAGTAGACAATTTTCTAATAATTATGAATATTTTATTGACCAACAAAGGTAACACTATTTAGTCCACCATCCTATATATACATTTACGTTTATATTAGAAATAGTTGAAGTTTGTTACTTTGTCATGGGAACGTATGCCCATATAAGGAAAACTGAATATTAATATTAATGTTCTAGAGAATTAATACAAACTAGACTGAAAATATATTTTATGTAATTCTTATTAACTGTCAAAATTTTACTGGTTTACTAAAATTACTCTTTTACTAAAAATATTTAATCTAAATACTAAACTAAAAACACTGTTTTACTAAAATTTTAATTCAAATAAACTTTTTCTAATCACATTTTTAAGTTATTAAATTTAAAGTTGTAAAATGTATAATCTTGCTAACAATTCTTATCGTATAATACTAATAATTTTTTTTATGAAATTGTTGCTCACATACCGCAAAATGCCAATATGTATTTTATCCCCTAGCGCAGTTTCTTAACCGGGGTGCCGTGAAGGCTTCGTTGTGGGGCCGCGAAGTCATACAAGATCGAAACATGAAAATATAATAGCAATGCGCTCAATCTTGCCAGATATAATTTTTATTCATATTTATAAATACGAGTCTTATATTTATATGCAGAAAAATATACCTTTCATAACATAAATAAAATAAATATTTTATTTATTATTCTATCTAATTACTTATTTTGAAAACTAGTTTAAGCTACAGGCTATTTCAAACGTTTAAGCGGAACTAAATGGAGTATCAATTTTCTAAAGTTGTCAATAGCTAACTTTATAATGAGTAAAATGGGCTTTTGCTAAACAAACTGATCAAAAGCAATTAAAATTCAAGTTGTACTTAGAAGTAGTTAAAAGTGCAATATTTTTTATTATATTTTTTTTATTGCTCTCCGAGCTATAGATGAGTCAATAGTAAGTTTAAATCAAAATATAAGGCACTTTGAACACTTAAAAATACTTTACTTTCAAGTCGTTATAGGGACTATAATCGTCATATATATTATAGTTTTTTGTCAACCGTAAAAGATACTGAAAAAATGTTTAAGTAAAAATTGTTTCTTTTGAAAAGATCTATCCAAAGATACTCAATATGACATACGTTCCCACATAACAATTCGAAACTATCCTTAATATCCTGTACTTCCGGAAAATTCAATTCAATTCTACCATTTAATGTTTTATATAAATTTTAGTTCAAAATTTTTCCCAACTTGCTCACACGTTGCCTTTTCGAGAAAAATCGTGTTCCCTCTATCTTGATACACCATATATATATAGGGGCCGCAGACAATATTGATATAATTTCGGAGGGTCCCATGCCAGAAAAGGTTGAGAAACACTACCCTAGCGAATAAAAAGCACTCTTAATGCCATGTAGTGTTGCCGATGCAAGCCTCACCGTTACTAGTCACTTCGCGCGTCACTCACAAGTTTTACCTATTATATCATACATCGCCAGATTCCGTGAGACTTCAGCAATCTTGTGATAACCGCGAATCTAAATAATTCGCGATACAATTATGTTTATCAATGTTCTTAGTTTTCAATCAATTCCAACCAATCAACAACCCTAAAGCTGCATTCAGAGCTCAGTAAATTATCACGCTGTGCGTTATGGATAGTTTTTAAACGAGTGCAATTGGTATGATCGGACAAGCTCGTACTATATCGCTCAACAGTAGTATAGCAACGACAAAGCACGAGCATGTCCGATCATACCAAAAGACCTCGTTTAAAAATTATCCATAGCGTACAACGTGTTGATTTACAGAGCTCTGAATGCAGCTTTAGAGTCATAAACCACATTCCGTCACCAAAAATCATATAAAAAAACGGTCAATTTTACAATTGGCATCAGTTAAGATTCATCTCTTCGTAAAAAAACATCTCTACAAGTAAAAACTTCGCTCTCTTGGAAAGCCTACGCTTCTTGCTGTGTGCTTTTCAACCGTTGCATCGCTGCGAAACCCACGCTTCCTGCCGTGCGTTTCGCCAGTGCTTCTCAACCGTCGCATCACTGCGAAACCCACGCTTCTTGCCGTGCGTTTCGCCAGTGGTTTTCAACTGCGCCGTCACTGCGAAACCCACGCTTCCTGCCGTGCGTTTCGCCAGTGGTTTTCAACCGCGCCGTCACTGCGAAACCCACGCTTCCTGCCGTGCGTTTCGCCAGTCGTTTTCAACCAATCGAGTACGCGAAACCATCCTATAGTCAACAAGTGCGTTTCAATCGTCGCGGAACCCACGCTCGTCGCTGTGCGTTCAACCGGTGCGTACCGTCCTACACGTACCCCGGCCATCACGCGCTAACATTTCACCGCCCCCGAATATCATCGCCGCCGCCTAGCTACATCACAGCCAAACGCTGGCGCGTAAACGGGGTAAACCATAACACGCGCGATACGTCGCCCGAGCTATCTACAGACACCGCCTCCGACTAGTGGAAATCATGAAGCCGTACGTTTCCGTTCCCCGGTCCGTCCAGCTTCATCTGTACCGAACGAACGACCCCAGGGCACGTCTATTCGCACCGTCGCCGACACCGAAGCCACCATCACCATCACCAGAGCCGCTGACGCCACTTCCTGAAGTCCGCCGCCCCTCAGCCGCCCCCAGTACTAAAAATCACACGCACGACCCAGTCTCACGACGGGCTGTTCGTAAGACTACCGCCAACATCAGCCGACCGCCTCCAAGATCGTCGATTGCCGCCCCCACTCGCCAAAGCCGTATTCGGGCTCGTTTCACTGAGCTTTTCGGTCCCGATACGCCACTGTCAACCCCCTCAACATCACGCCGCCCCTCTATATTTTCGCCGCCTCCAACCCCCGGAAAACCAAAAGAAGAACGAACACAACACAATAACCCGCACGCTACACCACCGTATTCACCACTAACGTTCTATCATACAGGAAGGAACCCAGACTCGCCGACTGAAAAGTCCCTACGGAAATTACGCAGGCAACTTATTAAACTACTGGGAGTGACTACGACGGATACTCCGCTCCCGTCACCAGCGCGCACTATCGTCACACCGACGACAAGGTGGCCGTCTTCCCCAGCTTGTAACCCTCTCTTGTCACATTCCTCTTCTTCCTGTCCGCATCCAGAGATTCCTTTTCGCCTCACGAGAAGACATCTGGACTTGAAGCTCCAACATAATACTGTCTTTATATATTTCTACATTGTTGTTCTATCTTTATCTTATTGTTGTGTTCTTCGTTATGTTTGTTCAAGTTTTGTATTTGTTTTATATCTGTTTGTGTCAATATAATTATAAATGTCTCGTCAATTTTGTGTTCTCAATAAATAACTAACTTCATTTAATGTTCTTATTTAAAATCATCATCATCATCTCCCTTCACCATTTAATTTTCAGAGAGGCTTTAGTTACGTCGAGGCTCTTCAAGCCGTTATCAGGCATCTCGACCCCGCTCCTGGCTAGACGGTGGTCTGTGTTAACGGTGGGACCTAAGGACCTTTTCCGAGGGCCCCTCCCGCAACAGTAGCTTACAGTATAATGACTGTGTTTAAAGGTACGAGTGAAAAAAGGTTTTATTTATAAATGTTGTTTTTCTTCAAAATTTTTGGGCCCCACCGCAAAAAATTATGTAAGTTGGTTAGAAGTGGGCCCCTCAGGCCTAGTGAATCCGGGCCTGTCAGAAAGTACAAAGTAAACACCCCTGACAACGCGAAATTCATAATAATAGATTCATAAAATCTAAGTGGCGCATAAAGGCAGAAAAGTTAAGTTCTTCGTTTCTAGATATGGAAGTAACGTGGTCAGTGTGACGTTTCGAACGGTACTATTATCTCTATGTAACAGTGTTTAAGTAAGGGGGGGTTATTTTATTTATCGCACGGGTGGTACCAATATATAGTAAGCAGTAGTCTAAAACAGAGTTTTCCAAACGATGGGACGCGAAAGCTCATGAGAAGAGCCGTCAAACACCGATGTCGATGTTTTTCTGCATAATTATTAAACAGAAATTGTACGAAAAATATTTCCCTAATTTATATTAAAGTAAAGAACATGACGGGATACGGTACAGTTAGCTCTTTCTCGTGTTTTACTAGAGACTAGCTGGAGTACCCGTACTTCATCCCGTTTTTGTACTGTACATTTTTGCTGTAAAGTAAATTATATTATAGAAACTTCGTTTATAGATGTTCTCAACATAGATCCCATAACGTATGTCGTATTAATAACTGCATTGAACATAGACTCTACGTTTCTCTATGTTATAGAGGAATAGTGTCTTTTCTCATATTCCTTTTTACTCTCAAGTAAATGATAAATGAGAAATTTCAACATTATTTTTATCACTCCCCTCGCCCCGTAAATTATTTTCCTATTGAAAAATGCATTGAAGAAAAAAAGATGTTTTCTAATATATGTACATATTTGATGCAAAGTAAATAATAAGTGAGATATTTCAAGATTTTAATTTTAGGGTGTACCTCCGTAACTCAAATAGTCATCCAATCGAAAAATTACATAAACCAAAACGTTTTCTTATTATAAATATTTTTTGTCATATATTATTTTGCTGTTAAGTATATAATAAGGGGGATTTTTCAGTTCAAGTTTAGCTTTAGGGTGTTCCCCCGTAACGCTCCAAACATTCACCTAAATGAAAGCCGAAAAATTAAAACAATGAACAGATATAGCCTCCAATTTTAATTTTTAATATAGATTTGTAAAAAGCGAGAAAAATAGTAAATTCCTTAGCAAAAACAGCCTTAAATTTTCACATTCCCTTAGCACCAGCATATCATTTTGAAGCGGCATTCTCATCGCTATTATTAGTTAAAAATAAGTTTCAACGCCAGGCGTTAATAGGGGTAGCCTCGGCTTACCGCACTGTGTCGACTGCGGCCCTTCAAGTAGTGACAGGAACCCTCCCTCTACGACTCCTTGCAGAGGAAAGGCGACAGATATACGAGGCAGGAGGGGGAGCTGAGGTGAGAAACGCTGCCAGAACACATTCGGTGGAGAAATGGCAAGAGGAGTGGTCCAGGAATCAGGACAAAGGGCAGTGGACAAAAAGACTCATCCCCAACATACCAGAGTGGCTGGCTTGCAAGTTCAGGAACATAGATTACTATGTCACGCAAGCCCTGACAGCCCATGGGTCTTTTAAGTCCTTCACCTCAGGGTTTGGGAAGGATCAGGACGACAACTGTACCTACTGCGGCGCAGTCGACACAGCCGAACATACACTATTTATATGCGGGAGGTGGACAGCAGAAAGACTGCGAGCATACACGACAACAGGAGAAACCCTGACACCCGACAACATGGTCCAGGTTATGCGGCACTCCAGGGAAAACTGGGAAACGGTGCGACTAGCCTGTTCCCTCCAAGACGAAAATCACTTCAGATAGTTCCTTGGTGGGAAAAAAGAAGCAAGCAGGGTTTTTAGTCGGTATTTTTTTTTTTTTTTTTTTTTTTTTTTTTTATTAATTTGGCTACACAACAGGACATCGTCGTAATTACAGCGCAGCACTAATAATACACTATTTGTATATCAGTAACATAATACATAATGTATATTTAATTATTACTATAATTAATTAAAATAATATATAATATAATCAATTCTTATAATATTAACATATTATTATTATTATTAAATACTAAAACAGTAATTCTTATAATCTTATATAGCTAAAGCAGATGAAAAAATAATTAAAAATCAAAATAGTTTAAACTTACAATAAGCAAGTAATTAATGATCGTCTGAATATCATTAAGTTAGAAGAAAAAATGTCAGAAATAACAGCGGATTTAGAAATATTATTAAATTCTAGACACATTCTATTAATAGGCGAATTATAAGCAAAGTTTGTTTTATTATGAGGTAACAAGAAAAGGTCGTTCATTCTCGTGTTGTAAGATGGCACACGAAATGATAATGAATTTATTAAATCAGGACAATCTATTTTATTATGAACAATCTTGTAAAGAAAAATTAAATCAAGAAATCTACGTCTATTTTCTAAGGATACTAGATTGATATTGTTATTGGGAAATTTAAAATTTACATACTTGATAAATTTATTCTGTACTTTTTCAATGCGGTTAATGTAAGTTAAATATTGAGGAGACCAACACGTAGTGGCGAATTCTAACTGACTTCGGACTAGTGTATAATATAATGTCAGTAATGTTGAACTATTTCTAAAAGGAACTGTCATTCGCCTTAAAAAGCCCAACATTCTATATGCCTTTTTAATAACTTCGTTCACATGAAAATTAAAGATTAATTTGCAGTCAAAAGTGACTCCTAGATCTTTTACACAAGTAACATCCATCAAACTATAATCTTGAACTTTATATTTGTATTTCAAAACATTTCTATTTCTAGTAAAAGATATTCTTGAACATTTCGAAAGATTCAGTATTAATTTGTTATCTTTACAATAGTCATATAATCTGTGTAGGTCGTCTTGTACATTCAAACATTCTTGAACATTTGATACTTTCGAATATAACTTAAGATCATCTGCAAACATTAGAAAATTTGAATTTACAAAACATTTAGTGATATCATGTACAAAAATGTTAAATAACAAAGGACCCAAATGTGAACCTTGCGGGACCCCTGATGTAACATTAACATATTTCGAGGTGAAACCATTAACAACCACACACTGTTCACGATTAGATAAGTAAGAATTGAACCAGTTCAGGAGATTACCATGCACACCAACTGCAGCTAATTTCGTTAACAATATGCTATGATCGATTTTATCGAACGCCTTGCTAAAATCAGTGTATATGGAATCAACCTGAATTCCTTCATCCATCGCATTCAGAATGTATTTAACATACAGAGTTAAATTGGTATTTACAGATCTACAAGGGAAAAACCCATGTTGTTCAAGTGGTATAACATTTTTAACAAAGTTAAATAACTGAGTATAAATTATTTTTTCAAAAATTTTTTCAAAAATGCAAAGTTTAGAAACTGGTCTATAGTTTTCCACCATACCCCTATCACCACATTTAAAAATTGGAACTACCAGTGCTCTTTTCCAATACAATGGAAAGTTACCTTCACTTAAGGATTTTTTGAAAATAAGTAACAGCGGAAAGCTCAAAGAGTCAACACATTTGAAAATGAATATACCTGGAATATCATCAACACCCGCTCCTTTTTTAATATCTATTTCTTTTACTATAGTACTAACTTGATCAATATCAATTTCAATATTAAATAATGTATTGTTTAAAGGGTTGAAGGAAGGGTATGCCAAATGAAGGAGATTCCGACACTACCAGATTGGTTTTTATAAAAGATTTTCCCTGAATAAAAAAAAAAAAAGTTAAATATAAGTTAAGAACCTGCTTATCAACACATGCTTATCATATATTTAAAAAAAAAAGAAGAGTCTAAGAATTGCAGTTTCAAATATTTCACTTGATACCGATTTTTTGTATTGCAATTGCAATACAATTAAATATTTTTAAGCACATTCATTTCAATAAATTATAAATAATAAAGTGCGAATTTTTATCTCTATAATATACATTAAAGACAACTTTGGGGGCCGCGATTTATACTATTTTTTCCTAGGATAACTTAGCTACCAATAAGTTTGAGAAGCAAGATTGAATATTTAACTGGTTGGCTGCCGCTACTGTTTTGAGATTTAAAGAACCGTATAGTTCTCACACGTTTCTTATACAAAACTAACAATCTAAAATAAAATTAGAAAGAACCTATACATCAAAATTTGCAGCGTATTTTTATGTATTTATTAGAATATTTGTAATTGTAAAAAGGAAACTTTTATGTAATAGTTTATAAACAAAATGCATATAGACGCCATATTGTAAAGTAATAGACGCATATTTGCAAACGATGCGGCAAATTGTAGTTAAATCTTCATTTTACAAATATGTTTATTGCTATTTTGTTCTATTGTGAAAACTACCTACAGTTATTCTACTTGGTAAACTCCATTCACAATAAACATCAGATGACGTCATACTTGGTTAATTTAAATACCAATGTCATGATGTGATTTAACCAACATCGTACCGTTTTTAACGTTGGTAACGTTTTTATACGTTGCCAAGTTTAGATTGTACTGTCCAGTCGGTTTTAAGTCAGGTTTGACATTTAAGTGAGGTTAAACTTTATTTTTCATTAAATCAAATATTATTGTAATAAAAATGCTAAAAGCTCTTAGTAGCCTTGCTCAATAGTCTAGTACCTACGTCGAAAGATACTGCACTTGATGATAATGGAATGCCATTTGTCACACGTATTCCTTATAAAAATTAAATCATTTTGACCCGCGGCACCTATTTGTAAATCGAGGCAGATTCAAGATGGTGGCGAAACTAGCGCGCCAATTACGATAACGATAACTATTTTTTATGATAGAGCGAAATAGCTAAGTACATATTTATACCATGGAACTTTAGCTACAATTTACCGCATCGTGTGCGAATTTCCGTCACTTAGTTTACAAGATACCGTATTCGTGCTCAAACGCAAAAAAGTGATTTCCGAAATGGCTAACGAATTTCGTATGATATGGCTCGTTTTCAATTAATTTAATGCCGTAGATTTCGAATCTGTTATCAAAATAGCGAAAATTTTAAATTTTGATAATTTTTTTCCCAAATTCGAGACCTGATGATATACTCATATCACTGCAAATCTGCGTATATTAATATTTTCTTTCAATTCTTCCTAAATCTGTAGGGCATATCCTAGAGCAGTGCTTCTTAAACTTTCCGTGGCTCCCCTGCAACTCAAATCGATAACCCACGGCCGCCTTAATTTGTTTATTTTTTGATCTCAGGCTAGTTAATTTTTTTTTTTTTCTTATACATATTTGTTTTACGCTCAGATCATTCAATAATCTTTGTACAATTAATATTTATGTAGCATTGAAGTTAAAGCTACTTTTCCTTTTTAAATAATAAAACAATTAACAAGTGTTATATTCGCAGTTAGTGTGGGAAGGCTAAGACCCACTAGGGGCCCGCGGCCGCGGCAACACTTTAAGAAGTCCTGTCCTAGAGTAGAAGAATATGTACTCTTTATATCGTTTTCGACCAAATCGGACTTGAAAATTACAAAAATGAGATAAAAAATGGCATATGACTTGTTACTATCCGGGTTTTGCCCGAAATGAAATTAAAAAAATTACATATCCGGACGGAACGGCTGTAAATTATGACATTTAAGTAAGACACTCCATGTATATACGGAATGCATCAATTTGCTTAGGTTTGTTCGCACCTGGCCTCAAATGAAGCCCCTTTCGAAATAACGCTCGAAAATCGAATTTTGCTATTTACATCAAATTTGTTAAGTTGTATATCAATTTCGGGTATATTGAAGTCGTAGATTTCGAAAATGGAGTTCATTTAAAAATTTGCTACAGACTGTATTTTGCCCGAAAAATAAAATAATTACATGCATTCTTTACATAGCAGTGAAATTTACGACAGTGAAGTGTCTCTCCCTCCAAAAGAGAGGGATAGCAGTTCTGACAAAATAATATAGATTACTACATACTTAATACGATTCAAATGGTGGCCGAAAACTATTCTTTCGAAAATGGTTAAAATATAGCCGAATTTGCTCTGCACGTGTACACGGACAGACAGACAGACAGACAGACAGACAGACAGACAGACAGACAGACAGACAGACAGACAGACAGACAGACAGACAGACAGACAGACAGACATCATGTTAAAAATAGTCACAACATTATGTAGGGACCTCAATTCGTGGAGATCCATTGTAATCTCGAAATGTCAAAATCTGTATGATCACAGTATCTCCCTTATATATGTTGGCGGTCGGTAAAAATTACTTACAGTAACAAAGTAGCGAGTTGTGGATGTTGTACAGATAGGTGAAGGGTAACAAAACTGCAGACTCGCTTATCTGACTTTGTTGCAGAGAAACCGCACGAAATGATAAGTGATGCATGGGTACATCTATCTCAATCAGTGGCGGACTAAGCCTTCGCCGAGCCCAAGACATTTTTGATTTACGGGCCCTCAACCTATGATTTACGGGCCCTCAACAATGGTTTTTTAAAAAAACCAAAAAGGTCTTCACCTCCCAGATCCAAGTGAAGAGCAAAAAAAAAGGACTTCACCTCACAAATCCAAGTGAAAAGCAAAAAAAAAGGTCCTCACGACCCAAATCCGGGCCCTTGAAAATTACGGGCCCAAGACAAATGTCTTTTTCGTCTAAGGCGATAATCCGTCACTGATCTCAATACATACTTATTCTACTGTTTTGATAATTCAGTGTTTTATAAAAACAATTTTACCAACTCAAGAACCGACACCTGCCTGAAAGCATATTTTTGTTTGGTTAATATTGAACCACAATCTTTAACTTGAAAAATATTATTTATTAAGAAACACAAATTATTAATATTATTTTATTTATTTTTTTAATAATAAGCAGGACATTTTTTCTTTATCTAGTTAAATTCCTATATTATAGTCATATTATATGTACAGGTAGAACTCGATATACGCGGGTTCGATGTACGCCTATTCACTTTTACGCCTGCGTTGAATTTACTATCGTACGCCTGGGATTCCCCGATCTTATCGGGAAAGTACCGCGACAACTGGACTGGACGGCGCTCCAGTATCATTGCCTATAAATATCCTTTCTACACGTCTGGCGTATATCTAGTTTAGTTAATCGTAATTAAATTAAATTATTTGTTTCTATAAAATAGGTGTTTTTTGCATACGCATATACAAAAGAGTCCAATAAAATAAATACCATATCTGAGAAGAGGACAAAAGAAATGTTAACTCAAGATGGACCTAAAAGGGCTAGAATTTGTATTTCTCTTGAGAAGAAGATGGAAGTTATTAGATGAATGGAAAGTGGGGGGAAACGTCCCAATGTCTGCAGGATAATGAATTGATCGCCTTGAAATGTTACTACCATTATCAAAAAAGCAGATATAATCAAACAATCTGCTCAGCAAATTACAGAAGTAAACGCACAAGAAAAGTACTTTAGAGGTGTGATAGAAAAATGCACATGTTAGCTTTTGTTTTTGATGTTTTAGAAGTACTGCTAATTTATTAGTGCGATAGCTCGAGTAGAATAACTGTAGTCGTGTACTTCAATAAGAGTGTTTTCTTTTATAATCTGCTTGGCGATTGCTTCCACATATAATTGGTTGATGGAGAATACGCCGGTTTCGGTGAAAACCAACTCCGATGGAAATCTCAAATGTCATTATTTTAAGAATAGTTTTTTGCAATATTTTTAATCTATTGATATGAACATTAGATGTTCCACCCCAAGCTATTGTAAAATTGATATAAACAGATGATTGATTTCAAATAGTCGTATATTAAAAAAAATTAAGGAACAGAGCCATACAAGTTTTTTGTGTGTATGTTTTTTTTTTTTTAAGTAATCCAAATAAACAAAATAATCACTTATTACATAATTACATACTTAGGTAAAAAAAGTACAAATTAAATTAAGATATCAACAAAAAACTCAATCAACTGTAAAATACTAGCAGCGGAAGAACAAACTGAGTTTCTAATTTGGATCAGGCTACGGAAAGCACAAGAAATATCAAATCAAAGAATCCACGCAAGATATCATCTGAATGCAGATGCGTGTGTGGTCCTTTCAGATCTGCCTACTTGATCACAAGATATTACCGGCGGTTTCGTTTTCGGGAGCAATTCCATTTGTTGTCCGTAGCTTCTCTGACTCTGGTTGATATTACCTTAGATATACGGTGAATCTTTCTGAAAATAGCATGGGCGGTCGTAAGTTTCAAGTTTGAAAGAGCTACTGAACGAAAAAAAGATTTTAGTAGATAAGGTTTTGTATATAGTTGAAAAATAAAATGGAATTCAAATTACCATTTTATAAATGGATGCGATCTTGTAATAATATACATATTATTGCACAATTATATCAGAGCCAGCCTAGATAGCGACCCTGCTTCTTGTGCTAAACGACCCAGTTCCAGTCCTTATTAGAGCATAGATATATGTATTTGCCCTTATCGCCTCATCCTCATTTAAAATAATTTAGAAAAAATAAAAATTAAGAAAAGCATCACATTATAAATTTATCGCCGTACCCAACCCGGGTTAGGGCACCGTGATAAACTTGTAGACCTGAAACTTCACTATTCGGAGTAAAAGGCTCGTGCCCAACATAAAGTAGCAGAACGGAAGTGAAAAACTACGGCTCGGTGAGACTACTGTAGGACATTTATGGGCTGAAGAGAAAAATTATTCACAAATGGAGTTATTTAATTGTTATTCCTCGTTCCATGATTATTTTGTGAATATTGAATACCTAAATAAAATTAATAATTTATGTATTTTCCACATTAAAATATATTTTTGCAGATAATACTTATATGACTTATTGCTATATAAACACTGTTTAGGGTTTGGTATGTATGACCTTAATAAAAACCCTTATAACATCACTAATGTGTCTGTCTGTTTGTCTGTACGGTAGAAATTATAGCCAAACGGCTTGACATATAAAGTTGAAATTTGGCATGCTTATACAACTCTTTGACCCACATATAGGGAAAATACTGAGAGTTCAAAGAAAAACACATCCCGAGATGAATATAAACAATTATGTATTTAATAAAAAAAATATTTTTTAAAAATTTTGATTGGCATACCAAATGAAACCTCTTAATGCGTGGATCAACAAACTCAATTCTTTTTATGGGATTGGAAAATCAATTCTTTTTATGGGATTTTTGCCACAAATATGTCAAACAACTTTTGTCCCCAACATTGATGGGAATCAGAATAGTTCAACAGGAATTTTTGATCAGATTAGTTTTTCAAAAAATGTTGATATATTGTGTTTATATATGTGAACATATTTTAAAAAAAATTATTGTGTGGTATCAAAAGAAAGCTCTTAGCACGTAGAATAAGAAATGAAAAGTAGTTTTTTAAAATTCGTTTTTTTACACGATTTTAGTCAAAAATGAGCTAAAAAATTCTTGTCCCGCCCACTTTTACCTAAAGGGGTCAAACTGAAAATCTGAAAAAATTAAATTAGGTAATGTACATTGATCTGAGCCGGAAACGTACGATAGGAATTTTTGATCCTACTGCATTTTTGAAAAATATTGCAGTTTTTGTGTTTTTGACAAAAATTATTATTTTTTTAATACATGGCTGAGTTATGGTTAATAATGTTATGGAATTTTTGTATTTATGGCTAATATGATGTGTGTCTTTTTATGAAATTAAAAATATAATAAAAAAAAAATTAACAGCTGAGGCCAGGGTTTTGAACATATTATGTTGGCTTCTTACAATTATTCAATACCTACAAAACCCTGATATGTGTGAAAATTCACATTTCACATCAATTTTTTCTATTTTGCATTCATAAAAGAGTTATTATGAAGTTAAATTGAGTGTTATACGGGTCTATTCTGTATCTTTTGTGGTTAAAAAGATTTGGTTAAAAATGATGATTAAAAAGTAACATTTTAACTAGGCATTAAAATTTTAACCTTGTTTCTTATTCTGTATCTCAGGTTATAACCCAGGCGTTAAGTTCTAATTTTTTAATCTTATGGTTAAAAGTATGTTGTGAAATTATCTACAAGGGAAGGTATTTTGCTTGTGTAATTGTGGATTTAATGTAAACAAGTGTTATGGTTGAATCGTGAATGAACAACGAACAAATATAATAAATCTATACTGCGGAAATGTACAATATTTATACATAAATAATTATGGGTGCAGAAAGTAAATAATATATTATAATATTATCATAACATGCAAATGTATCAATATTTTCTTTCTGTCTGCTATATTAAGATACTTTTATTTTCAGGTTATATTTACCTTATTTTTATTTTTAAACAGAGAAATTAAAATTTATAAATGTACCACAGTTTCAAAGTTTTCAATGTTTACTTGCAATTTATCGAGAAACGGGAAATCTTTTCAGTCTACTCGGATTAAAAAAAAAAAGACATGTAAAACGAAATATTTCGTAAGTTTTAGAAAAATTAAAATATTTTAAAATATTTCTTCAGTTAAATTAAAAGGGTCTCTCATATCATGCAGTTGCCCTCGTTTAATTAGAACTGATCTCCTAAAAAGCATATGTATATATTTTTTATTCACCTATATTAATTTTTCACTTCTTAACCTCTTTTTGTTCAATTTGTTTTATTAATAATTGATTTAAAATAAACAGACTTGTCATAATTAATTCTAAAAATGGATTTTTCCTGGCTATTTGACGTTTAGAGGTTAGAACTATATGTGGTTAAAAGTTAACACCACGTATTTGGCTGGAGTTAAAATTCCAAATATAACCTACTGAATTAACCACATCGAGGTTTAAATTTTAACGCCATAGAGTTACAGAATAACAAAATATTGTAAAGCGTGGTTAAAATTTTTTAACTTCGACCTCGAGGTTAATTTTTATCTTTTTAAGATACAGAATAGACCCGATAATGAGTTTCAAATTTACAAAATAAAAATTAACAGCAACCATGAAAAATATAAAACTGTCAAACCGACCAACCACCCGCTATATTCACATACAAAATTCCCAAAACGAGGATGTTGTTTGATATAATTAAATGCAAATTTATTATTCTAGCAGGCCTGGAAAAGCAAAATAGAATAAAAAGCATAAAAAGCTCGTTATATAAGACTTTTTGCCGCACTAGTTTATTTCTTGTGGTAATTTCTTAAATAATTTTAAAGGTACATGTGAAGATACATTTAAATATTTTTTATGGGCAATGGGAAAAGTCTAATTTTTCTATTTCTTTTCTTGTTGATTTACCGTGTTTAATATCATTTGGTTTTGGCAGAAATTTGTTAGTTAGTTATAATTTTTGCAACAATGCAACAATGACTATTTGCGCCTAACACAGCCCATATAAATGACTGAGTCTATATTAAAAACAATAAATTAAATAATAAATAAATAAATAAAAACTTATATCTCAATAAAAGAAACCTTGCACAGACAAACACAAATAAATAGGATAAAAAGTCTGTTAGAAAAATTCAACAGACACAGGGTGATGGTAAGAGCTTGTAAAGAGGTCAACTACCATCGAATATCACATTCTAATAACAAAACACATTCAAATTAGATACAGTACTTCACACGTAAAAGGGTAAGTTCGATTCCCTCGTGAAGAGTATCAGCCTGTCCATAAATATCCTGTTATTACCTAAAGCAACTGACAGGTTACAGCATAGGCTTAACCTCTTCTATACCTTTTTTTTTTTTTTTATTTAAAAATTTTAAGACGCTTCAGCTACTGTGGCTATTAGCGTCTGTGTTTACATCGATTTTTACAATATATGTTTTATTTTGCATAGATAGGTTATACACAGATGTTTAGATTTTATTATAAAGATTTACTTGTGTGATAAAGTTAAGTATATTTGTCATTGTATTTGTGTCGTTCGCGAGGGCTTGTTTCATCGTGTTTGGGATGTTGTTTCTTAGTTTTTCTTGTTGGTATTTTGTGCAGTGTAGTATGATGTGTTCGAGGGTGAGTGGTGTGTCGCAAGTGTCGCATGTAGGTTGTTGTGTTTTTTTGAAGATGTGTTCATGTGTTAACAGGGTGTGCCCTATTCTGAGTCTTGTTAGTGTGACCTGGTCTCTCCTTCTGTGTGTAGATGTCCAATTTTGGGTAGTTTCTTTTATATTTCTTAATTTGTTGGTAATATTTGTGTTGGTCCATTCATTGCTCCACTCTTCTTTGATTCTTGCTTTAATGATGTTTTTTTGATCTTCGGGTTGTATTGCTATTTTCAGTTCTTCATCTTGAGTTGCTTGTCTTGCATTTTCGTCTGCTTTTTCATTCCCCTTTATGCCTATGTGGGATGGGATCCACACAAAAGTGACTGTATTTTTGTAGTGTGTAATGGCATCGTGTATGTTTTCTTGTCCTTTTTTGATGTGAGGATTTTTTGGGTAGGTCTGCTGATATGACTGAAGTACACTAAGTGAGTCGGTGTATATTATGTAGTGTTTGTGTTGTTCTTTGGACGTCTTTATGTGTTCTGTCGCCTTCTGTATGCTAAAAGCTTCTGCTGTGTAGATGCTGCACTGGTTGGGTAGATGGTATCTATAGGTTTTATCGCCTGTTATGGTTGCTGATCCCGTTTGTTCATCTATTTTTGATCCGTCCGTATATATTTCTATTCCGTTTGGGTATTTGTTTCGGATTTCGTGGTAAACTTGCTTGTATATTTCAGGGCTGGTTTGGTGCTTAGGATATTTTGTTAGGGTTAGGTCAAACTGTGGAGGGAGTAGCGTCCATGGTGGGGATTTATTATGATACATTTTTTCTATTTTGGGAATGATAATGTTATAATGTTGGGTTAATTTGCAGATATGTTTTTGAAGAGGAGTTTTGTCTAGGAGTTTTTGGTTGTTATTTGTATTTTGGTATATATATTTGTAGGCAGGATTTGTAGGATTTTTTGCAACGGTTGTTACATAATTGAGAATTACTTGGTTACGGTGGTGTAATAAAGGTTTAACTCCGGCTTCGCAGAGAAGGCTATTTATCGGGCTAGTTCTCAGGGCTCCTGTAGAGATTCTAATCGCAGTGTTTTGTATAGTTTCCAAACCACGTATATTAGTCTTTTTTGCTGTTGCGTAGACTATACTTCCATAATCAAGTTTGGATTGTATCATAGTTGTATATATCCTAAGTAATATTTCTTTTTGAGATCCCCATTTACTGTGTCCTAAGGTTTTCAGTAAGTTCATTCTTTGCATGCATTCTTTTTTCAGTGTTCTTATGTGTGGTACCCAGGTTAGTTTTTTATCGAATGTCACCCCTAGAAATTTTATATTATCGACAAAATTAATATATTGATTATCTAGTTGTAATCCATAATTAAATGTTGGGGTGTGTAGTTTTGTGAAGTGGATTGCGTTTGTTTTTGGGACGGAGAAGCTAAATCCTGTATGTTTAGTCCATTTTTCTAGATTTTTTATTGTTTTCTGTAGGATTATTTTCAGTTGTTTAAGGTTTTTGTTTTTTGCATATATTACCAGGTCATCTGCGAATAATGAAACTTTTACTAATTTAGGTACATAAGCTATAATTTTGTTTATGGCTATTAGAAAGAGAGTTACACTAAGGACTTCTCCCTGTGGTACACCATTTTCTTGGATTTGTTCATTTGAGTAGCATCCATTTGTTCTGACTTTAAATTTTCTTTTTTCAAGGAAGTTATTCGTGTATTTTAATATGTTTCCATCAATTTTGTATTCTTTCATGGTGTTGATGATATATTTGCGCCAGGTTGTGTCGTATGCTTTCGTTAGATCGAAGAATATAGCGATTAGATGCTGTTTATGCTTGAATGCGTATTCTATTTCCGTTTTTAGGCAGACTAATTGATCTATTGTTGAACGTTCTCTTCGGAATCCGCTTTGTGAGTTGTTTAGTAAATTGTTTGTTTCTAGATACCATATTAACCTATTATTCACTATTTTCTGTAATATCTTACTTAAACAATTTGCTAGTGAGATAGGGCGGTAGTTATTGTTGTCTGTTTTTGATTTGTTTGGTTTCAGTATGGGTATCGTTACAACTTCTCGCCAACTTCCATACCTTCTCGAACTGTACACACTGAGTTAAAATGTGTAACATAGACAAATCTGTGTTATACTTCTCACAAATAGGAGACTCTTCATCTCGAAGGAGATGCCCATGGGTTCACCAACAATAACCTAAATAAAGACGTCTGATGGTGGTTTTTCTCCTTCGGTTAATCTTGCAGGGAGAACCTTATGGTTTAACGTCTTCTTTAATCTTCTTCAACTTTACATTTTGTATGCGTATATTTCAATCATGTTGCCATTTAGCTAACAGATATTTCAGATGACTCTTTGCGTCATATGGAAATATGAAACTCACATAAATCATAGGTCTGAAGGAGGAGGATTTTGCAGCTACATCAGCTGCTTCATTGCCTTTAATACCAACATGTTCCAGTATCCAAAACAGCTCTACCCTCACATTCTGAACATTCAGATTGTGGAGTAGCCAGGGGATTCTTAGTACCAAAAGATGCAATAACAATGGTTGACTGGTTTAGATTCTGGTTTAATACGCTGGATTCTTACTCCAATACTTTCACAAAAAATAATATAGTTGTCGGAGATTTCAACGTAGATATCCGCACTGTTGTCAATCACTGCCATAAAACAGCGCTAGTTAACAAATACGAACAACCGCGATAGGTAATAGCTTTACTTATGAAGTTAATTCTATAACAGTTCGAACAGTCAGTGATTTTAACAACATGCTATACTAAAGTTCAAAAATACGAACGTATATGTTTGATAAATTATGTCCGTAGGTAATATAATTAATGAGTTAATAGGAATCGGAAAAGTGAAAAAATAAATAAAAGAAGTTAATTTAACTAAGCTTACGTTTCGATTTTATTCAAGTCTTCGTCAGAGCTAATTAAAAATCACTGAATTCAAAAAATTTAAATTTTTTAAAAATCAATAATCAAAATGGCCCCTAAACCACAAAAGTTGGACTCAAAGGCAGTGGTACAGTATAATTTGGAGTGACAAGTCCAAATTTGATGTTTGTGTAGGAGAAAACATGTTTTACGAACACTGTCCGAAGCTTGTGATACAGATTGCTTGGTAAAAACGTTATATACCCGGTTTCGATTAGGGTCTGGCCTGTATGTCGGCAAGAGGAGTAGGTAAACTACATTTTATAGACGGGAAAATATAAATATGTTCTAATTATACTTTTATATATAAAATTTGTATGCTGTGTATTTTTAAATACATTTTTCAGTTTTTGTAAGTCTTTTGTAAGTATATTTTATCGTACTATACTTTTTACCGTATATACCAATGTGCGAGGCAGTCGATGGTGAATTTATTTTTAAGCAGGGCGGTGCTTCGTGCCATACAGAGAAAATTTTTAAAACTTGGCTGTAGAAGAATCAAATCCATATTTTAGAATGGACATCATCAAGTCCAGATTTGTCTCCTAAAGAAACAATTTGGAATAAAAAGAAAAATGAGCTTCGTAAGAACCCGCCTCGCACAATAAACGATTTAAAAACGAAATAACAACCAATAAATCTCAATTTCTCCCTAGAAGACTGCGAAGCTGGTAAAAATTATGCTAATTAGTAATTCTAATTAGCATAATTTTTAGACATTTCTTAGTCAGAAAAGCGTTTATTTATATATTTATTTATTTATTTATATATAAAATTGATACGTTGTATATTTAATTTAATTCCGCCTAAACGTTTGAAATAGCTTATAGTTGGAAATTATCAAAATTAAAAATAAAATATATTTGGTATAATAAAGTCTATTCCAAACGATTAGGAGGAACTAGATTTTCAAATCTAGTAATTTTTACAGATTGATTGAAGCTTTTGATAATTTTGTTCAGGAAAAGCCAACTTCAATATATAAAAAAATAGCTAATGACAACTTACAAAAATGAAAATTCCAGTTAGTTCCGTCTAATCGTTTGGAATATCCTGTACGTGTATTTAAAATTTATTTGATAAAAATAGAATAGTCAAAAATAGAAGAATTGACCAATAACGGTTTCCTTACGTTTATTTATCGTGGTATAATAGTTTTCGTTATTTGACAGTTTATGTAATTTCTAAAACTTCTTAAAATAAGATTTCTACTTTAACAGTGTGTCCTAGCTGTCTCTTATTAAACCTTGAGAAGGGATGAAAGCAGGGTGGTATTATATTAGACCCTGCTTACAGTAAGTTTTGGGCAATGAGTCAATTTCCTGGACGTATCTTCGGGTCTTGTGCTTGGTCAGCTGTCAAAGAACTTAAACGTACGTATTTAGTTTTAACGTAATGTCTTTGTGGGATTAATTTCTACAAACTGTCTTAACTAGTTCAAATAACCTCAAAATGTCAACAAAAAAGTATGTTAAATAGTTGGCAAACTTGATCTTGAACGGCAAATAAATGCTAGGTAAGTTAAAATCAATTAAGGGATTCAGAGCACAATAAAACACGTATTTTATTATTATTTTTATTTACATCTTTAGATTTATTAACATCGAATTCAAAGTTTGTTTTCATACAAAAATACTTAATAAGAATTACTGAACGTTTCAAAATCAGATTTTGGAAAAATCTTGTATACTTATGTATGTATATATAGAATCAGACTCACACGCAAAAATATTAATATATATAATTTTTCCTTGCGCAAAAGTGCCTATAATATATGAGAGTAATGAACTTATTTATTATTGAAAGAGTAGTTGTTAATCTATTTGAGGTAAAATATTGGCAGTTTATGAAGCTAATTAGTAAAAAATACTTGCGAGGACTCGATTTGATACTCCTACCTGAAGTTGGCTCTCCTCCGGGAGCCTCGGCTTCTGTCGCAATGACGCTTACCTTTTTTGTTATTTCGGGTGCCAACCGATTGCTCGGATTTCTCAGTGGAACGAGGTCAGGGTCTCACACACATATAAACTCTCGTAGTCACAATAAAAATCTTAAGATGTTAACCCGGATTTATTAAATCTCTTGAAAATACAAAATTTATTTATGCTCTGCAGGGTAGATAGCTGTCGGGCTCCTCTGTCGGGGTCCCTACGACCGCTATAGTCGTCCTGCTGTTGGCTTCCTCTCTCCTGGGCCGCTTGCCCAGGGTATTCGGAGTGCTGCGGGTTCCCTAAGGGTCGGGGACCAAAAGGCAAGGAAGGAACCACAAGAGGCTAGACAAAAAACAGCTTTTCCTAAAAGAAATGTCTCAACTAAAAATATCATCCACGCGCTCGGTGGACGAGCAGAAATATATATCGCAGTGGACAGGATGGAATCAGCCACTGAATATAGACTTCTGGACGCACCAAATATTTCGTGCGTCCAAGCCCAATTTTGTTTTTAGAAGCCAGACTTTGTGAAGCAATTTTTTATGGTTGCTTGCTGTACATCAATGCCCCACGCTTTAGACAAGTTTGTAATAGAGTAATATGTTCTGTGTGATTTTCGTCTTCTAAAGCAACTAATGTTTTTCTCAGGATTCTTCTTCTATAGTGCAATTTCGTATTGTTAATAATTCCTTGGTCCACAGGTTGTAATTTTGACGTCATGTTTGGCGAGAGAAAAACAACACGAATCGAATTAAGCTGCTTAGTAATTTTTGGATATGACGAGTTATCCACAATCAGCAAGAGTTTACGTTTTTCGGCATTGGATATCTGTCTAAACTAGAAAGCCATTCTTCATATACTTCGCTTGTCATCCAAGCTTTTGTGATACTTCTGTATGCCACTGGTAAAAATAAAAATACCTTTAAAGCAACGCGGATTTCTTGATTTTCCAATCACCAACGGTTTCAGTTTTTCGGTACCACAACATGTTGGCACCCACCATGACGGTGATTCTTTGCTGTGTTTTTCACCGAAACACTTTTCGTCTTTAAAAGTTAACGATTTATCAGGCAAACATTTAAAAACTAAGCCCGTCTCGACCTCGTTAAAAATGTCGACTTGAACTTCATTCATTATATATGTCCTTCAAGTTTCGGCTTCCTCTGTCCTACATTTTTACTAACTAAACCTAACCTACCTAGTTTTTAGGTAATATAATAATAATAATAATAATAATAATAATAATAATAATAATAATAATAATAATAATAATAACAGAGTTACCGGTTCGGTGAAACGAGGCGAGACAGACATGTTGACAAAAGAACACATGAGTAAAAGTATGCACTCTGTGTTCTTCAAACATATTAAAAGTCTAGAGTTGTCCACAGAACTCACGTTCTCGTTTCTTAAGTCTGCTGGTTTGAGATCGGAAACAGAAGGTTTTGTGTTTGCGTGTCAGGATGGTGTTATAAATACTTTGGCATACAGGGCCCGCATATTCCAATTAGCGGAGTCCACACTCTGTAGGTTGTGCCACCACCATTCTGCAACGATAATGCACATTCTGTCTGCTTGTCCATCTCTTGCAGCGTCGAGCTACGTGTCGCGACATAATGCTGCTCTCCGCGTGCTCTACTATCATCTTAGACATGCCTATGGTATTGACCAAATACCTGTCATACCTTACGTCCCTTCTGACATAGAATCGGTTGTGGAAAATTCC
Organism: Liopterus haemorrhoidalis; assembly: GCA_963971575.1. Taxonomy (NCBI): domain Eukaryota; kingdom Metazoa; phylum Arthropoda; class Insecta; order Coleoptera; family Dytiscidae; genus Liopterus; species Liopterus haemorrhoidalis. Next base: position 34,770,199 of record OZ020618.1, read on the forward strand.
AAGTGCCGAATTTATTGGAATTACTCCTTCCCCACCTCGAGGTTACTGACAGCCACTAAGCCGGACATAACCCTCCTGGATATCGAGACCAAACAGATGTTTGTGATCGAATTCTCAAGTCCAGCTGAGAAGAATATCTCTCTCAAGGAGGAGGGAAAAGAGGTCCAAGTATATGGACCTCTTGTCCGAGCTTAGAAAGCTGTATCCCGGGTATAAAGTTAAGCTTGTAGTCCTGATAGTTGGTGTTTTGGGTGGCATGAAAGCCTCCTATCGAAGGGAAATCGAGTCCATTCCCGTCTGCAGATCTTCTGCCAACTCTTTGATCTGCAGGATGCAGAAAGCAGTGCTGCTCGGGTCGCTCCGCATTGTGCGGGCACTGGATCTGGCGTAATTTCCGCGGCTGCATATCGCCAGGGTTTGGGATGCAGTCGTGTGTATTTAGCTCCACTAGTCTCTAGTATGACGCGGCTCAAAAGGTTGCTGAAGTTTGAGATTAGTGGACGCTTGTCAAGACCTGACAAACCCCATAATAATAATAAGAAAGCAGTGCTGCTCGGGTCACTCCGCATTGTGCGGGCACTGGATCTAGCGTAATTTCCGCGGCTGCATATCGCCAGGGTTTGGGATGCAGTCGTGTGTATTTAGCTCCACTAGTCTCTAGTATGACGCGGCTCAAAAGGTTGCTGAAGTTTGAGATTAGTGGACGCTTGTCAAGACCTGACAAACCCCAAAATAATAATATAGGTAATCATGAAAAAATAGTAGAGAAATTAATAATTACAATCAGGACTTTTTTCCCTAACCGTTTTTAGCCCTAAATATAATATACTTATTATACCACTATATCAATATAATTTATTTGCTTTGGTATTTCAGATGCAAAATTTATCATTCAATTCGTATTGTTGTTTTCCATTACTTTAACTTCAAAGCAAGAACGAATTTATATAATGTACAAAGTTCTTCAATGCAAAAAACGTATTGCGATTACGCCTATTACGATTATTAATGAAAGAAGCCGATATTGTCGTCCAGGTACGTTTTCCATCTGTTGTCATCACTCTTCCCAGATACCCTGCCTATAGTTATTTATCTTTAGCATAGTATAAAGCTATATTTAGTATTGTATGTTGGGCTCCAGTAGTTAATCTATATCTATACTTCTTCCACATAAGTTTTAATATATATAATTTTTAATAAACAATTATAATTATTATTACTGTGTACTATGGAAAACCAGAAGCAACCCAGAAGAATTCCAGTAACTAATTAACTTTTTCAGCCACCTATAATATTTTTGAATAATTCTCCACGGTTTTACTTTCAGATAAAGAACTACATTTTGTAGTAGATTTTTATACTGTAAAATTGTTAAAATGTTGTGCTAATTTAATTTCATGCAAACCTGCTAAACAATTTATTTTCTACAAACAAGAAACTTTGTTTTCCATAGTCTGAATAAATAAATCATTTAACTTTAGTAGCTGTATAAATAACTACGAGTCTGTCTAACACGCCGTGCGTGACGCGAACTAAAGAGCTAATGTAACTTTTATTTCTTAATGATAGGACGAAGTTAATCATTTTCCATGAAAATGAACGATGAAGCCTGCCTCTGTTATCGGTTCAAGCACTCTACGCTAATTTTAAAAATAAAATAGCGTATTTTAACAACATGTATTTTATTTTGGTAACGTATCGGATAGAATATTTAATGGATGGGCGGTGAAATAATAACACGTGCTGTTTGAATAGTTTGTAGTAGATAAATAATAGTTGATGTAGATATGAAACTATGTTAATTACTAAATAGCTAGAATCATAATGTTGTGCTCAGGTCTGATATTAAAAATATTTAACAACCGGTACGTTAAAAAATTAAAACGCAGAAAAATCTAATGAGCAAAAAAATGGTAGTTTTTTTTTTTTATAATACAGTTAATAATTATTTTAATACAGTGCGTAAGCAATCAAACGCCCTCAGTGGTCTTGTACGTAGCTGTGTTCATTTTGCAAGTACACTCAACATCACAAATGCGATCCACGCTAGTTTAAAATTATGTTTGAAAATTTGTATTGTAAATAGTAACAATAAAATAACTATTATATATGTATATATATACCAGCTAGAGAATTTCGAATCTTCTTTTGAGGCACAATATCATGGTAAATTATTCGGGATAAAGTAACTGCCATGAAACAGGCACGGAAATTCTCGACAGCAGACAAGTGAAAATTATATCTCCCTAGCTTCCTTGCGTTCGGTAGCTTGACTGTACCGCTCATCGTGTTCTTTCTGACTCATTATGGCGTGGAGAATCCGATAGACTGCCCCCCATGATTCTTCGGATCTGAGCATTGCTCTACCTAGATTTTTCGGTATTACTGGGATCTCCAGAACAGCTTCGAGATTGGCACGTGGTACATGCCATCTGTGGCACATGAAAAGCATGTGTTCAGCGGTGTCCACCGCTCTACAGTATGCACAAGAATCGTTTGCTTCCTTCTTGATTCTTTTTGTGTGCGTCCTAAAAGAACGTTTGGGATTACGCTCTTTGTCCATTGACCTTTGAGGTAGATCCCAAGTCGTCTGCCACTTTTCCAGTGATAAGAGCCTGGCTCTGTCCTTCACTTCCTCACCCCCTCCCTTCTTCAAAGATGAGGCATCTCTCATCAGCCATGGTCCTGATGTGGATTGTGCCAGTGATTTCCTGCAGGGTCGCAGTTGACACCGTTCTATAGGCCGTAGCCACCCCGATGAGTGATTTCCTTTGGAACTACTGCATTAGGTTAATATATTTGCCATAGCACATAAAGGGTAGCAAAGTGGAGTGTACAGTGCCAAAAAGCAGCCTCCTTTAGTTGGTGCTTGCTCCCTCAAGTCTAGTCATTAAGCTCTAGCTAGCTTCCTCGAGCGTTCTTCAGCTTTGGTTGCAACACTTCTGATGTGCTCGGCAAATGAACCATTTGTACCGAAAGAGGTACTCAAGATGTTTTTTTGGGAGGATTATTTGGTTCTGTATGCGGAAATAAATAATCCTCTAGGAGGACTATTTTGTTAAGCATGGTGCTCGACTAAACTCCAATTTTCTTGTGGCTTTGGTACCTACTGAAAATTCATTACAGTGATCAAGGGAATGTTGAACACGATCTATGTTTGAAAACTGCACAGTATGTTTTGACAATTGTCCGACAGCAAATACCAATCCCGAAAAAGATCTCAGAGTTTTTTTCTATTGGTACACTAAACCTCATATGACGTATTTCACTTTTCAACCAAATACTTAACAACACCGCACATATTTTGCAACAAATATGAGGAGCCCGTGGTTTATCTTGATTTTCAACGTAGATATCAAAATATATCTTGTAATCTTTCCTTAAAAGAGGAGAGAAGTCCAGTTTTGGTGATTTAAAAATTAATTCACCGCATATGTAAAAATCTACTTTGCAGTATTAACAAATGTGCTGGACATTGTAAAGCAAATTAATTCACTAAAACCGAAAAGTCAAATACAATCAAAACTCAAATCAAACTAAAGAAATTTTACTCTCCGAAACAATTGACGCATTTTGTTGTGTTTCATAGAGCTAGCTTCTTCATGGTTTTATGCATAGTTCTTTAAGTTTTCATCTAATACATGATATAAAATAGTGCAAAACTTATCCACTGTAATGTTCACATTATCCAACTTTACATTAAACCCTTTTCCCTACCGCCGATTATAATTTAAAAAATACTATTCTGAATTGGGAGATGGATTTCTCTGTGTCAAAGTAGTCGGCATGCCCATCTAACTATATAATGATACACATTTATAATGACGCATTTATAGCCATAGATGCTTTGCGCCAAAAATTTTAATTACCATTTTAAAGCAATTCTGGACTGATATTAAAATCTCAACACGCCTGAGGATAATTTCTGTCTGGATCAAACCGGAAGTTGAACTCATCCATTTACACTTCATGAAAAATACTTGTACAATTGGTTCGAACGGTCAGAGGGAAATGAGTTATTGATAGATTCGAGTTCATAAGAGGTCATTTGAACTTTTATCTATCATTTTAAAAATTGAGCTATACTGTAAATTTTAGTTGCATTAGAATTTAAATTCTTTATTAACATTAAAGCAAAAATTGTTTAAAAAATAAAATTATATTGTGGTTGAAAATCATATATATGCGAGTATCTTTGTTATATCCGTGTATATTTTTCCGTCTGTGTATCCGTCCGTCTGTCTGTGTACACGTGCAGAGCAAATTCGGCTGAAAGGATTTTTATGAAACTTCATATTTAAGCTTTTGACATCAATGGAACAAGTTGACTTTTGGTAAAAATCGGTTGACTAGAAAGGGGAGTTTACTCGTGTCGATTTTAAGATTTTTGCGAATATTTAACAACAGAAAAATATTTCGAAAAATTTATTTGACAAAAGTTGCTACAAAAGCAATAACTAACAACTTTTATTTGAGACATTTTTTGATAAAACGAAACATTTTTGAATATTTCGAAATTTTTTCGAAAAAAGTATCTATTTTTTTATACTTATATGTAACGTTTTCATGGTTATGATAAATAATATCTCTGTTAGAAAATACATAGCCGCAGTAAGGGGAGGGGGCGACGGCCCTGGGCGCGCTACGGAAAGGGGCGCCATTGCGAAGGCAAGGACCTTTTTTTGCTCATCACTTGGATTTTGGGAGCTGAAGAACTTTTTTTTTGCTCATCACTTAGATTTTGAGAGGTAAGGACTTTTTTTTTATTTACCAAGGGCGCCGAAAACACGGCTCTGACCCTAGCGCAAGTTTTCCTGACTGCGGCTCTGAGAAAATATTAGGCCAAGTTATTTCTACACTGCTGCTAGAATGTAGGTTTTTTATACAAGTACTTTGTGATTGCGGTCGGTCCTGTGGTGGCCACTGCTGATTTTTTTAGATTGTATTGTAAAGTTGAGATTAGATCTAGGGTGTTTTGTGGGAATTTGGATATGTTGGATGATGGATTCCTGATATAAGATAAAATGGGACGTAGGAAGCAGTTAGGTTTATCTAATTATGGAAGGCCATATATCTTGGGGGGGGGGGGAGTTATGTTTTTCCACGCGCTTAGTTGCGTTTTTTCGTAATAATCTCTACCATTATTAGTAGGTCTATTAAGTTATTGTATTTATATGTTTGATGAATTATTTCCGTAGATGATATAATTAAGGAGTTAATAGGAATCGGAAAAGTGAAAAAATAAATAAAAGAAGTTTATTTAACTAAGCTTACATTTCGATTTTATTAAAATTTTCATCAGTTTTATGGATTTGGTTATTGGATTTATTTTGGACTTTCTTTGTAGGGTCTTTCTTTATTTCTGTATGTTTCGTCTTCTAAAACGTCATTTTGTTTTCGTTGTCCTCTTTTTCCTTTACAACTGTAGTATTTTCTTAATCTGATCTTGAATGATAGATTGAAACATGGATTTGGAGCCTAACGACAGGATGGATACTACACTTTCTGGAATTTGCATGTTAGATAGATTCTTTAACCATTTTATTCCTATACTGACTAAGACTTCCGTCTGCGTTTTCTTAAGTTGGGTTAGTTTCTTGATATTCTTGTTCTTGATTTCGTTGAGCTCTCTTTCAACTACTGATTGGAGTAATCGGTTATAGTTTATGAAGACATCTTGCGAGAGATGTGATCGGGCGATATTTCTATTTTCCTGTATTTGTTTGTTAACTTTACAAATTTGCCTATAGGTTATTTTAATTTTTAATTTAGGATCGATTTGTGGCATTTGTTTAATGTTTTCTGGACTTCATTATAAAATGAATGTTTGATTCTTCTTTTATTAAATCATCTGGCAATATTGCTAAAACAACATGGACGGTCATTAATAACAACAGACAACAAAATAAAATCGTTAGTAATTCGACTGCTTTATCGCCTGATGATTTTAATAAGTATTTTGCCAATACTGCTAAAAACATAATAAAAAATCTACCAAACACAAATACATCTCCGCTTTCTTATATGTCGTCTTTGTGTCTTTCGGAAAGTACAAACTTTGCTTTTCAACCAACCACATTTATCAAAGTCAGAGATATTATTATTAATATGAAAAACAGTAAATGTAGAGACGCATATGACCTAAATTCAGATGTGATTAAGTCAATGAAAATTTCTGAAATTTCACCCTTAACAAAGACAATTAATCGCTGCATACAATCAAACACATTCCCTGAGTTTTTCAAACTTGCAGCAGTATTTCCATTGCACAAAAAAGGCAATAAAGATGATTTGAACAAGTATCGTCCAATATCTTTATTGCCAATACTGTCCAGAATTTTTGAAAAGGTACTTTTTAATCAAATAATGGCATATTTTGAAACAAATTTACTTTTCAATAAATCTCAATTCGGATTTCGCACTTAGAGATCGACCGTTGATGCTATTTTATCATATATAAATAAAGTTACAGAAAGTCTTGAAACTGGTGAATTTTGTCTTTCAACATTTTTAAACCTATGTAAAACTTTTGATTGTATCTCGCATAGCATGCTAATAGAAAAACTAAAAGTATATAACTTTGATTCATATAGCTGTTCACTTGTCAAGTCATATCTAAGCAATCGGAAACAATTTGTTATTTTTAATAATAAATCTTCGGAGTCGCTGAATGTTGAACGAGGTGTTCCACAAAGATCCATTTTTGGACCACTTCTATTTCTAATCTACGTAAACGATTTCTCAAATTGCATTGAAAATGATTCTATTTTATATGCAGATGATACCACCATAATCTCTCACTAACTATCATTAAATTTAATAAATGAAAATAATATAATCATTGAAAAAGCAAATGACTCAAAACCTTTTAATTAGTTGAAAAAACCATAATTTTTCAAATTCTTCTTCTTTTACTTTTCTGGATGTTTATATTGACCCTGTATTTAAGTGGGATCAGCACGTAGAGATTCTTGCCAAAAAAATCTGCAAAACTATATTTCTTTTTAGCAATCTGGTTAATACTGTCTCAAAAAAAATAATGTGAATATCATATTAATTATGCCCTATTTCAATCACATATTTCTTATGCCCTTCTAGCTTGGGGCATTCTGCTTCAGCTAATAGAATTTTTTCTCTTCAACGGCGTGCTATTCGAATTTTAGCAAAAAATAACTATAGAGCTCCTTGTAAGAATGAATTTAAAGAATTAGAAATAATGACATTACCTTCCCTCTATATTTATCAGTATGTATTGTTTGCCTATAAAAATAGAAATGTATGGACAACTAGCGACAGAATGCACTCGCATGCTACTAGAAATAAAAACCATATATATCCAAACTTTTTACGTTTAACTAAATCACGCGATGCCTCAAATTATTACAACATAACATTTTTTAATATTCTGCCAGAGGAATATAAAATCCTGCGTTTTCTGAATTTCAAGAAAACTTTAAAAGACTTTTTAATTAGAAACCCATTTTACTCGACTGATGAATTTCTGAATGTTAAATTTTAAATTTATTTATGTCCATATATTAACACCATATATTATTGTAATATCCTAATAATTATTGCCTATTATTTTGCTCCATATTAACATGTATTTGTATTTTGTATTGTATTGCTTGTATGACTGACTAAAACTATGTTTTATTTTGTATTATGGTCAATATATAAATTATTATTATTATTATTAAAGTGACTGGATGGTTATAGTTAGTATTCTTGCTGATATGTTTCGGTATTACCTTATTCTGCCTGCACTTGACTACAAAGATTTTCCTGTTGTGGAGCAATGTGAGCTTTCTGGACGTAGGGGACAGTTTGATTAATGTAATTTGTAAAGGCTGTTTTTTTTTTAAGCATTTATCTTCGAAATTATCAGTTGGTCTATTAATTTATTAGATTTGTCGTGACATTTTTTTAAAGGACCGTTATTTATTTCTGTGTATGAAATATATTTCATCTTCCAATAGTTTATCTATCTAAGCTATCTATCAATTTTTCGGTTTGGAATTTTTGGTTTATAAAATTTTGCAGAATATTGACGAACTTTTGTGTTGATGTTTAGGACTGGAATCCGAAAATGTCTACAAAACCTATATGACAGCCTTAGCATTTCACCACCATAACCTTAAGCACGAATTTGGATGTAGAGATACTTGGCAGGGAACCCATTCTCAAAAAACGCCTCCTTAACGAAATGTAACTTATACAATAATATAATAAATACCCTTAACTAACGCACAGACACAGAAACTTTAAAAAAATGTATAGTGTTCTGCAAATATATGTTACTCATCCTAAATAAATTTCCCGCGCATATCTCCTTCCGCAATATCCTAGCAGACGCAGTATATAATTCCATATTCCATATTTGCGGCGATATTTTATTCTATTTATTCTATTTGTTATAATTTCTGTGTATCGTATCTTTTATTTTTTATTTTCTTGAATATTTATTTATTTATTTTTACCATAATATTTTTTATCTACTGAAAATACAATACAGAGTTGATTGTGTCCGTAAAGAGGTTAGTGTGGAAGCATTGTATGAGTTGCAGACATAAATAATTCAACTATAGGCTATTCCAAACCTTTAGGTGGAACTAGATTTTGAAATCTAGTAATTTTTATCTATTAAATTGGATTTTGTCATTTTGATTAAGCTTTGTAAATCATACTCACATTGCAATTCAGTCAGATTAAACTGACTGTTATTATAAAATGGCCTTTTCATTACATTTTGATTTTTTGTGTCATTTTTAACAATTTTTTTTTTTTTGTCTTCAAAATGTGTAAAATGTACTATAATTTATAACAAATGTCCCAAACAAGGTTCTCGTGCTAAAGGTCCCGGGTTCGAAACCCGGCCAGGGCATGAATATTTGTATTGGTCCTTATCACCTCATCCCCATTTAAAATAATAACAAATAAATAAAAAATTTAAAAAAGCATAATATCATAAATATATCACCGCTCCCAACTCGGATTACGTCACCGTGGGAGTTGTAGACCTGAAACTTCCCTTTTCGGAGTGAAAGGCTCGTGCCCAACATAAAAGTAGCAGTACGGTAGTGAAAACTACGGCTCGGTGAGACTACTGTGGGACGTTTATGGGCTGAACAATATATAAATATATAAAGAAAGTTAGACACTGTTATTGCAAGTATTATTACGTATTACCAAAGGTAATACAGTTGAGATAAGATAATTATTATATTTATTATCTTTATGTTGGTTGCCGTTCTTCAGGGATTGTCAGCACAGTAGTGTAAGGATTTATTTTACTTCGGAATAATTCCCACCACGTTGAATTCTTCACACGCTTTTATTTTGGCGATATTTACTTCGAAAGTTATTCAGAGTCAAAGGTCACGAAAATTGTTTTTTCACGGATATCTCGCCTTATTCTTGGTCGGACGACAATTTTGGTTATTACAAAAAATTTAGATTCTCAATTAGACTGACCAGTATCGTATCGTTTAATTTTTTTTTTTTGGAACAATATTGTATAATTTTTAATTACACACATATAAATATTTCTGATTTTTTTTTTTTTTTTTTTCAATAAGAAACACTAAAAATTGTACTTTTATAAAATTAGGTTGCGCGAGGTACGCAATTGTAATGGCACAGGACATAGAACGCCAAAGAACATTCGTTGAACTGTTTAGAAATTGCTGGCGTTTGGCGTATTTTTTCTGAGGCGTTTGAGGTTATGAAATGTTATTAGTTATTTTTGTATTTTAATTAAAAATGTCACCACCAAGAAGCAAAAGGTGGACCTATTTAACCAAATTAGACCAAGGACTTTTCTCGGCGCTTGCAATGGAGAAGAGTGGAGCGTTTAATCCTATTTTAAACAATCACTCAGACCTATAGGCTTCAGCAAGAGTTCATATGCACACCAGTTTTACAAGTGAAAGATCGGAAAACCATTTGTAAAATTTTTATTATCTATTATCGTTTTAGCAATTTTCCTAATTCTGCTGTCCTAGATTTTTACTAACTGAACCTAAGCTAATTACCCAGTTTTTGGTATACAGTACTTTATTTTCCTTCAAATATAATCCCCATAAAAATAGTGTAATATGCTCTAGTTAATACGATAAGTTTAGGTAATTAAGTTAAGTTTAGTTAGTTAATATCTAGGACAGCAGAATTAGGAAAACGATAATAGATAATAAATATTTTACGAATGGATTTCCGATCCTTCAATTGCAAAACTGGTGTGTATATGAACTCTTGCTAGGCTCCATGGCCTCGTCCTACCTCTTCTCTTCATGGACGCCTCTTATTTATTAGTTCTTCCATGAACGAATCTTCCTCGCCTACGTTGTTTGTAGGTGTCCAATTTATTGTTACCTATGTCATCTGTTACTTTTCAGTCATGTATAGTACTTTAATGCCCCTACTACTTTAATCTATTTATTATTGTAAAACAATTAGATTGTTATTATAAGAATAAAATGTTTTTTTTTTCTGTACGTTTTATAGAAAATATATTCGTTTGTTTTCTATCGATACTTAATAATTTTCTTCGATACGATACGGATATCGATAATTTTTATTCGATATTATCGATACCCAAATATCGATACTTTCTCAATATCGCATATCGCTACGTGTAACCGGGCCATTATTGAAAGTAAGATTAATGCACTTCTTTTGAAATTTTTTACCCCGCTGTAATATTAAGAAACAACTAAGGCAATTACCCCGCCGTAAGAGTTAACATATCTTGTTTAAAATAGCCCTACAAGCAGGGCCGTCTTAGGCCATGCAGTGGGCCCTGAATGAAAACATCAGTATGCACTTTCTTTTAGTGACTTTATTGGTTATTATGGTTAGCTTTATACAAATCAAATATAAGTGAAGTGATTACTATTTTGAGAATTGGACTTTCGTTAATGATGATGGTTTCTTCCGGGATTTCTGTTGTGCAAAATCTTCTATTATATCCTCCAAAGTCTAATTTTTGAAGAATATCACTTTCTATGCTTGATAAATGATTGATAAATTAGTAAGTCGTTTTTGTAAGATAGTCATTCGTAATTCATTTTTCATTCTTTTTAGCCGTGAAAATGAGCGCTCTCAAAATTTGTATAAATAGCAATAAACACATACAAAAAATGTAATATCTATTATGATATTAGAGTAATACCTATAAATATATATAACTTCTGTATTTTTTTTTTGTATTTTGTATTTATATTCCACCAGCCATGCGACCTAACTAATTCGAAAATAGTTTTGGATTTTTTGAATCTTTGCTCTTTTTAAACGATCATAATTTCATTATTATTGGTGACTTTAATATACCTGAGTTAATTTCAAATCAGAATTCAAGAAATTCAAAGCTATTTCATAACTTTACAACGTTTTTTAGTTTGACGCAATATAATAATGTTATTAACTCAAGCTTGACCAAATGGGGTGTGTCACACCCCGGTATATTAATAGTGGAAATGATGTATCTATTGACAATATTTATGAATTAGTTAATATTTAACAATAATTTAATTTTTAATCGACAAAAAAATCAAAAACACCATTTACAAAAAAATATGTCTAAATTATATTTGACAACAGCGCATTTCGAACGAATTATAAATAAATAAACGTTGTTTGACCATTAGCGTACAGATTATATTTAAATTTGTATTTTTCCCCCACCAAAATACATAGACCAATCAGAGAGCTAGCTAAATTAGTATGTGTGAGAGTTGGTGTGAACGAGATGCAATGTTGTCAGTCAACACGAGACGAAACTTGAAGTATGATGCAATTTAGGAAAGAAATTTGCGTGATTTTGACTTTTATTGAAAAAATTATTAAAAAAGCATTAAATAATTACTTTGATTTTTTTTTTTTTTGTAATTTTGTTCTATAGGCTTGACAGCATGTAAATGTATAAATTTTACCTTATTTTAATTGATATTAAATGAGAAAAGCCTGGGGTATACTACACCCCACTTGGTTGGATGTGTATATTTTGGTCAACTACGGGTTAATAAAGACAACCATGTTCTTGATTTGGTATTATCAAATGTTGATTGTTTAATCTCAAGCGAAACATCGTTAATATTCAGTAGAGAATATAATTCTCATCCCACTCTCAACATTCTAATGAATATCAGATTAAATGAAAAAAATGAAAAAACTAATACTAAACATTGTGCGGACACCTTTATTTTGGACGTTTGCCATTGCTGATAGTACTAGGCAAGAATAGTACAATATAATGAGTATTAGTATCAAACAGATATAATACTTCAAGAGTATATATAAAAATAAATAAATTCGGACGTTTCGGAAACTGCTCAACAATCTGTTTCCGTCTTCAGCGATCACGAGAAGTGATAAACATTTCAGTTTTCTTCGAGTTTTTATACCGAGTATTGTAAGAGTGGGAGCAGGTTATAGGTGCGTTGCTATTAGTTGGGTGGTTGGGATCAGGTATGGGTAGGGACGGGACTACCTGCGGAGGATTAACGACCAAGAAAACTGAAATGTTTATCACTTCTCGTGATCGCTGAAGACGGAAACAGATTGTTGAGCAGTTTCCGAAACGTCCGAATTTATTTATTTTTTTATATACTCTTGGAGTATTATATCTTTTTGATACTAATACTCATTATATTGTACTATTCTAGCCTAGTACTATCAGCAATGGCAAACGTCCAAAATAAAGGTGTTCGCATTAATATTGGACCATTAATTTCAAAGATATTGCTAAACATTGTGTTACTTCCCGTATGTTTAACTTTAAAAAAGCTAATTTTATAATTTAATTAGTAATTATGATTGGAGTCAGCTTAAATCATTCGACAATGTTGATATTGCAGTTGAATTTTTGTACTCGGCTTTATACAACATTTTTGATAAATATATCCCACCTGAACCTAGTTATAACACGACCTATCCCCCTTGGTTCACTCGTCAAATCTGGTTAGATTTAAGTAAGAAAAATCATTTTTACAAAATGCATAAAAAGTATCAAAACAATATATTTTTCTTACAAAAATACAAACAATTTCGTGAAAAACTTAAAACAAATATAAAAATTTCATATAATAACTATATTAAATCCTGTGAATCTTCAGTTATATCAGACCCAAAATTTTTTGGAAGTTTGTCAATTCTAAAAAATCAAACTCATCAAACCTCAGCATTATGTCTTTTAATAATGAAAACTTTTCTACCATTCCGAGTATAGCAAATGGATTTGTAAATTTCTTTCAGAGTGTCTTTTCCTCCGTCTGTTCATCACCTTCCTCTACGTCTTTTAGTAGCAATACTCTTCTTAATAATGTCTCTAATACTTTAGTCTCTCTATCATATATTTCTACTGATGATATAGAAAACGCTATTAAAAAAACTATGAAAAATAACTTATCATGCGGTCCAGACCTTATCCCAAATTTAATAATCAGAGACTGTGCCACACCTTTTTCAGAAGCACTCTTCCACATTTTCAATTTATCTATAATAACCAGTACTTTTCCTTCTAAATGGAAACTGGGACGAGTCACTCCTATACATAAATCTGGTGTTAAAAGTCTTATAAAAAAACTACAGACCTGTGACCGGTCTCCCTAATTTTAGTAAAATCTTCGAATCCATTATATACATAAATATCTATTTCAATATAAAAAATAAACTATCTTTTTCACAACACGGATTTATGCAGCACAGATCCACGTCGAGCAAGCTGTGTTATTTCACGCATTACGTTTCGTCTGCTCTGGATAGCAATAATCAGGTAGATATTGTATATACCGATTTTGCCAAAGCTTTTGATACAATTGATACCCAAATTATCGTTGAAAAACTTAAAATTTTGGGACTTTCACCAGCACTGATAGCGTTATTGTCGTCATATCTTCTAGATCGCAATCTATCTGTTTGCTATTGTGGTCATACAACCTCACCTTTTAGAGTCACTTCCGGAGTCCCACAAGGATCAAATTTGGGTCCTATTCTTTTTTTAAATATTTATTGATGACATTAATAATGTAATAGTCAGTGAAAGATTAGTTTTTGCCGACGATTTCAAAATTTTTCGAACTATCTCTTCAAATAATGGTTGCCACATTCTTCAAAACGACTTGGAAAATATCTCTAATTGGTGCACCTTAAACAAATGTACCTCTATCTTTCTAAATTCAAAATTCTGACATTTACACGAAAATGTAACCTCACTATTTTTCCCTATTCGATAATTAATCAGTTGCTTATTCGTTGCGAAAGTACCCGGGATCTGGGCATTGAGTTTGATAGTAGACTTACTTTCAAATCGCATATAGATACGATTGGTTCTTCTATAAAATGCTAGAATTTATTATCAGGAATTCACGCACTTTTTCGAATATAAACGTTATCTTCGCACTTTACTATGCATTAATTCGCTCCAAAATTGAATATTGTTCAATAGCATGGGATCCCATTTATGAGATTCAAAAGAATGCCATTGAAAAAGTGCAACATAAATTCTTAAAGTTCATCTACTTTCAAGTTATGGGATCCTACCCCCCTTTCGATCTCTATAAGTTGTGCGACCATTCTCTTATTTCATTTATTTTTATTTTTTACCTAACATTCAAATTTTTTGTTACAAAATAAAGACGTTAAATACTTTAAATTTATTACTTCATGGAATTCGCATGTTAGGTATAGTGTTTTCCGTAATAAATAATTGAGTACTAACAGGCTGACAACTATCAATGTTATCAGTATCATAATTCATTTTTTAGAAAAATAAACCAATGCTTTTTCGAAAATATTTAAATAAAATTTAGTTCATGTACAACAACGATCAGCTTGTAGTTAATCTTACACTACGATCACACTGAACCTGAACTTGTAACCGAGAAGCTTTTTTCTGCAGCATAACCAGGTTTGTATTGAGTATTATTTTTCAATAAACACTAAAAAATGTAAATATCATATAATTTTGAATAATTAGAATTTAGTTTACTTTATCGGCTGTTTGCACCGGTCATAGTTACAAATTTGTTTATCTATTTATGAGTTACAGGATATTCCAAACTATTAGGTTGATCTAACTGGAATTTTTATTTTTGTAAGTTGTCATTAGCTATTTTTACCGACCGCCAACATATATAAGGGAGGTATTGTGATCATACCGATTTTGACATTTCGATATTTCGATGGATCTCCACGAATTGAGGTCCCTACATAACGTCTGTCGGTCTGTCTGTCCGTCCGTCTGTCTGTCTGTCTGTCTGTCTGTCTGTCTGTCCGTCCGTCCGTCCGTCTGTCCGTCCGTCCGTCTGTCTGTGTACACGTGCCGAGCAAATTCGGCTGAAAGGATTTTTATGAAACTTCATATTTAAGCTTCTGCCATCAATGGCACAAGTTGATCAACTTTTGGTAAAAATCGGTTGACTAAAAATGGGAGTATACTCGTGTCGATTTTAAGATTTTTGTGAATATTTCACAACACAAAAATATTTAGAAAAAATTTATTGAACAAAAGTTGCTATAAAAGCAATAACTAATAACTTTTATTTCAGACGTTATTTGATAAAACGAAAAATTTCGAATAATTTCTGTAAAATTTTTCGAAATTTTTTCCAAGTCTCAATTTTTTCATATTTATATGTAACGTTTCCATGGTCATGATAAATAATATCTCTGTTAAAAAATATTAGGCCAAGTTATTTCTACTCTGCTGCTAGAATGTAATTTATATAAGTACTTTATGATGGCGGTCGGTCTTGTGGTGGCCACAGCTGATTTTTTTATATATTGAAGTTGGCTTTTCCTGAACAAAATGATCAAAAGCTTCAATCAATCTGTAAAAATTAGTACATTTGAAAATCTAGTTCCGCCTAATCGTTTGGAATAGACTTTAAGTTTAATTAATAATTAAATGTGCATAGCTTTGCACCGTATGTTGTTGATGTGGTATATGCTGTTCACTTTTGTAAAAACAAACTAAAATGAAATTTTGGTTTCAATAGTTTACACCTTTGAAACTGTGTCATCTTGGTATTAAAAAATTGATGTGAAGTGTGAATATTCACACATTTCAGGGTTTCGCAGTTATATAATAAGTGAAGGCGGCATGCTGAGTATGTAGGACAAATTTTACTTTGTAGTAATCACGGCAAAATGAACGATATTTTTAAAATAATTTATCGTCTGTTAATCATATAATCATCATCAAGCCTTGTCCATCATCGGGTGATTTTGGACTGCCTCTAAAAAGAGCATAGGCTGTCAATAAAATTTCTCCATCTAACTCGTCTATCTGCCATAGGCTTCAAGTCGGTGATGTTGTTATAAATTCTTTTGTCTTGGTTTTGAGAGCTCCATGCATTTATTTCTAGCAGGGTTGAGCGACGCCAGGTGTTCTTGGGTCGCCCTCTACGCCTACTGCCCTGAGGGTTGTATGCTAGTGCATAGCGACACACTTCGCTAGGAGCCCTTCGAAGAGTGTGCCCTAACCAACCATACTTTCTTCTTTTTATTTGCAAATTAATGTCCATTTGACCAGTTCTTTCTCCCAATTCTACGTTTGATATTCTACGTGGCCAATAAATGCGAAGAATTCGTCGAAGACATCGATTTACAAATACTCGCACTCTTCTCTTGATAGCTTCTGTTACGAACCAAGTCTCGCAGCCGTACAGAAGAACTGACGTCACGCATGCCCTGAATATGGTAGTTTTCGTGGAAGTACTGTAGATCGCAGAATTCCATACACGGCTAAGTTGGATAAATGCGCCTCTCGCTTTGCGTATTCTGCTTTCCACATCTAAATCCGCGCCACCGTCCACAGACACAACACTCCCCAAGTACTGGAAATCATCCACACGCTCGATTTGATGGTTACCGAGCAGTAAAGGTCTATCGGTTTCTGCATTTATCCGCATTTCTTTTGTCTTGGAGCTATTGATTTTCAATCCAACTTTTGCAGATTCAATCGTGAGGTCATTTAGTTTTTGCTGCATGTCTCCATGCTTATGCGACAACTCACATTTATCGTCTGCAAAATCCAGTGACTCCAGTCTGACTGTTGGTGTTAGCGGATTCCAAATGATTCCTCTGGGTTTGTTAGCTGTTGATCGTCTAGCCACGGCGTCTAAAACTATCAAAAAAAGAAGCGGTGACATCACACAACCTTGTCTAACACCTGTAATGGTTGGAAAGGGTTCTGACAAGCTACCATTGTGTAGAACTCTACACGTGAAGCCGTTGTAGCTATTTCTAACCAGAGATATTATTTTGTCAGGCACTCCAATATTCTGCATTTCAGCCCAAATGCATTCTCTATCGACAGAGTCGAATGCTTTTTCATAGTCGACGAAAAGAAGATACAAGGGGGAACGGAACTCGACTGCTTGTTCGATGATAATCCTTAGCGTATTAATTTGATCTATACAAGACCTGCCTGTTCTGAATCCGGCCTGTTCAGGTCGCAATTTCCTGTCGATAGCTGTGACCATTCTTTCAAGGATTATCTTGCAAAAAATCTTCATTACTGAGCATAAGATGTTAATGCCACGCCAATTATTGCAGTCTGTCAGGTCCCCTTTCTTAGCAATTTTAATCACAATGCCTTCTTGCCAGTCCGAAGGAAATGACTCTTGTTCCCACACCTTGGTGAAGAGTGGATGAAGACACTCAGCAAACAAGTTGACGTCTGTTTTAAGTACCTCAGCTGTGATATTATCACAGCCCGCAGCCTTGTTGTTCTTCAAACTCTTGATGGCGACAATAATCTCTCTCTTAGATGGCGGGGAGGTTCGAATTGGAAGAGGACATATTTCCGTTTGTATCGTTGGTTCTAAATTACAACGCTGTAAGTTTAGAATCTCTGAGAAATGTTCTCTCCATCTTTGCAGTTGGTGTTCTACATTAGTCAATAGCACACCGTTCTTGTCTTTTACAGGCATATTCTTGTATTGAACGGTATTGGCAATCCTCCGCGTAATGTCATAAAGGTCCTTCATGTTACGAGAGGCTGCCGCGTTTTCTGCTTGTTGAGCTAATGTATTCATACACAGACGTTTGTCATCCCTTATTTCTCTTTTTACTCTTTTATCGAGAGCACTATATCTGGCTTGTGCATCTTTCCTTTCGTCGACACTTTTAGCTGAATTTATATCGTTCTTTGCTGATTTTCTTTTGCTTATAAGAGTCCAAGTATACGACGATATAAAATCTTTCATTATTAATATAAATTAATCATATAATACGACTGGTTATTAAATTTACGCTCTTAAAAATTAAATGCATCATTTGTCAAAATATAACTAGAATTTTGACAAAATAATTTCAACATAATAAAAATGCTAAAAAAAAAAAAAACAGAAAAAATAAAGTTCACTCCGTACTCGAACTTGAAACCCTTCGTTTCACACCAGTGCTTTAACCCATTACTCTATCGAACGCCTTGCATGTGAGTGTCTTACATTGGTATAACTTTTGTACTTTGTGAACCAAAAATCACAAAAATGCGTTATTTTCCGAAAACATAATCTGATCAAAAATTCCTGTTGTACTATTTCGGTTCACATCAATATACATTACTTAGAATTTTTTTAGATTTTTAGTTTAAACCATCTGGGCTACAGGGTGTGGGACAAAAAATTTTTTGCACAATTTTGGCAAAAATCGCATCAAAATAATTTATTTTGCAAAAATAAAAATTTGATCGTTAATCCACGTACTAAGGGCTTTCATTTGATACCCTACTCAGAATTAAAAAAAAATATTTTTGTTTTCGATGAGCACATATTTGTTTATATTTTTAGGGGTCTATGTTTTTTAGATGTTTTAGTATTTTTCCTATGTGCGGGTCAAAGAGTTGTATAAGCATGCCAAATTTCAACTCTCTAAGTTTAGCCGTTTGGCTACAATTTTTACCGAACAGACAGACAGACAGACAGACAGGCGACAAAATGACGGTATAAGGGTTTTTTGGTCATACCTACAAAACCCTAAAAATGGCCAAAAAATGTTAATTTTACATATGCCATAATAAAAAATGAAATCTTAATTATAATGATCCTAACCAAAAAGAAATGAGGTCTGAATAACAGCGCAAGGAAATTTTTTAAATGGCATTGAAAGTCAGTTATATACTACAAAATAACCAAAATAACTAGATCTGGTTTGTTCTTACAAAAGTGAACAGCATATAAAGTCTGTTCCTTTGGTTTAGGCGGAACTAGATTTTCAATTCTAATTACTTTTACCGATTGATTGAAGCTTTTGCTTATTTTGTTCAGGAAAAGCCAACTTCAATATATAAAAAAATAGCTAATGACAACTTACAAAATTGAAAATTCCGGTTAGTTCCGCCTAATCGTTTTGAACAGACTGTATAACCTGCTCACTTTTGTAAGAACAAACGAAGAGGAAATTTTATTTTCAGCAGTTTGCACCTCTGAAACTGTATGCTATGTTAGTATTACAGAAAAATAATTTGAAAAGTCAGGTTATAAATATGTCATTTAAAAAAAATATCATTTGTCATATTTCATTTTGAATAATGACATCTTAAATATTTTCTAAATATAATATTATCTGTCTCATTTTGTAATACGTAACTAACAGGGAAAGTTCATTTTTTATGTTGTATATTGACAATACATTTATAATATTATCATAGTATTAGTTCACAAGGATACGTCAAAGTCTGTTTACAACACAACAAAAGTAACCAGAGTTTCGTATTACAAATTGAGACGGCTTTATATTAACCTAAAATAAAAACCCAAAACTGTAAAGCCTTTTTTACAATATAACCCAGTTTCTAGAAGTCAGTAATACACTATAAAAATCACCAAAATAACCAGATCTAGGTTTTATGTCAGCTTAGAAAAATGTGTGTAAGAAGATAGGAGCTGTTTGTCTTTGCTTCTGATTGGTTTAGAACATCACACCTATTACAATGTTAAAATATTGTTTTTAGTCCAAAGTGACAGATGTTCAGTGTCGTACATTGTATTTCATAATACCTTAAATACGTATCATAAATATATATTATTTGTAAGATATATTTTGTTATTATTCATATTTAGACTTTTAGATATTTAATTATATTCTTGGCGTAGATTTTATGGAGAATTTATGTAATTTGTTTTTACGCAATAGGGGATAGGCATGATTTTTAATTTTTTTTTATTATATTCCTCTTGTTGCATATAAACATAAAAAACAGTTTTGCTTTTTTTTTAATTTGAAGACTAAATCATAAATGTATGTAGCGCGCGAAAACGACGTGTGATGTCATACCCCTTCTAAGTGACACAGAACACTACTACCAGTTTACAGCGTACTGCCTGCACAACGTGAACTTATTTGCTTGTATAACTTTTAGAGGTTATGTAAAGTTAGAGTGATTTTAATTAAAATAAAGTTTAATTTTATAAAAACAATTTATACATGTTTACCGAATTAAATTTTATATTAAAATATATAAAATATGGAAGATCCAGGCCCCAGTACTTCGAAACATAGTCGAAAATATTGTTTAGTACCGATGTGCACAAATAGTTCAATTAGAAATCCAAAAAAAAAAACAATTTATATCATTACCTGATGGCGAAAAACAACAGAAAAGGCGAAATTTGTGGTTAAAAGCTATGAGGCGAAATAAAACCGACATTTCAAAAAAGACTGAAGTCTGTTTTGACACTACGTATTTCTTCAGCACAGTAGCATTCATTATTTTTCATATATTCCATGAGCATAAATGCATCAATGTTGGGTAAATTATCACTCTGAGCCCTAACAAAATATTTATCTGCCATTTTAATAATAAATGCGTGAAAAATTGTTTAAAAACAAATACAAAATTCTCGAACAATACTATATACAAACATAAAGATTATGTTGTAACTGTATCTGTGACGTGAAACCCCAGTAGTTTGACGTCATACTCAGTCGTATTTACTCGGCAACCTTCGCGCCGTGGTCGGCTTATTTCAAATTTACAATATTTTAATTAAAAAATTTGGCTATAATATTAATTGAAATGTGATTTTTGTTTTGTTAGGTGACATAACTAACATTAATATATCAAAAAAATGTAGTTTTAAGGAAATATAAATTTTATGCGTATCCCCAATTATATATTTTTAAGGTTATCTGACATACAAATATTTTTTGACACTAGACAATTAACAGATCAAGATAGAGGACTAATGTGAGGCCAAAAGACAGCCCAGCTGATAGTGCCCAAAGAAGAAGTTATTGATATAATTATCTATCTTTATGTTACTTTTCTATTTGTATTGAAATGGATTTTTGGTAAATAAATAAGTAAAAATAAAATATAATTTTTAGACCTTCATATATACATATATTTTTAATTTTTATTTACAATAAATATTTAAATAAGATACTTTAGTTCTGAAGATATATTGTTTGTGTTATTGTTTTATTTAAGCTCTTTTAGCCAAATCTCTCTTATACAGTCTGTTCCAAACGGTTAAGCGGAACTAAATGGGAATTTAGTTCTTTTAGGTTGTCACGAGAAGGGACCTTGCTTGGGTTATTTCACTTTTCACGTTGGGATGTCAAAATTTAAAATTCCAACAATGAAACCATAGAAACGAATGACATATGTCAAAATTAAATATTTTTTTTAGATATTTTAATGACAAAAAAATAAATAAATGGGAAATTTGTATTAAGAATGACACAAAAAATCAAAATATAAAGAAAATGACATTTTAAAATGATATTAATCTTAACCGAAAAATGTTTATTGTAAGTATGATTTACAAAGCTCAAACAAAACGGCCGAAAGGCACGATTTGTTTGACATATGTCATAATGAAAAATATATCTTAATTATAATGATCATAACCTTATCAACCTAAAGTCGGTTTTACAGCGTAAGAAATATTTTTAATTGACATTTAAAGTAAGTGACACACTATAAAAGTAACCAAAATAACCAGATCTATGGTCTATTTCAAAGTAGAAAAATGTGTGTAAGAAGGACAAACAGCTCCTGTTTGTCCTTGCTTCGGATTGTTTAGATCGTCATCCCTATTACACTGTAAAAATATTATTTTTATTCCAAGTTGACAGATGTTCAGTGTCGTACATTGGAAATATATATTATTTATATTATTTAATTTTTCTCATATATTTTGTTATTATTTACATATTTAGACTTTTATTTATATTCTTGGCGTAGATTTTATGGAGAAAACTCTCCATGTAATTTGTTTTTACGCAATTATATATTTTTTAGGTTATCTGACATATAAATATTTTTGGACACTTGACATTTAACAGATCAAGAGAGAGGATTAATGTGAAGCCAAAAGACAGCCCAGCTGATTGTGCCCAAAGAAGGAGTTATTGATATAATTTTTAGACCTTCATATATACATATATTTTTATTTTTTATTTACAATAATTATTTAAATAAGAAACTTTAGCTCTGAAGATATATTGTTTGTTTTATTGCTTTGTTTAAACCCTTTTAGCCACGTATAAATAACGTAAGTGTATTATCTGCCTTGTTTATTTCAATATCTTATTAACCTTTTTTATATTAAAAAAAAAAAAAAATCACTTGCTAACCCAGTTGCTACGCCCATGCCCTAGTTGTAACTTATTTTAAATTTCCCGCTATACTGTATTTGATCAGTGTAAATCCTACTCGGTTCGCAGCGCTATCTACTTTTTTCTACTTTGAAATAGACCATAGTTTGTTCTTACAAAAGTGAATTGCTTATATAATCTGTCTCATTTTGTAATACGAAACTAGATCTGGTTACTTTACTTACATACGATGCACTTACTGCTGGTAGTGTTGAATAAACAGAACATCTGTAATTATTTTTCTTAACTTGGAGACATTGTCATGAAAAAATCAGCATTTGACATAATTTTTCTTTTGTTTGTTTAATTTGAGTGCCGTATTGTCAAAAATAAAACATATTATTCAGAAATTTTGTCTATCAAATCTGACAGCGTGTGTCAATATTTGTTAGAAATATTTTGAAAGAAATATATAAATATAAGATTGCAATCAATTGTGAAAATACACGTACGAGTGCTACGTGCTGTCGTTAGTGTATAAAGTAATTAGGATAATCCAATTAGAGAAATCTAATTGCAAAAATTTCCACATTTTTGTGAAGTGTAGCTTCAAGTGAATTAAGTGGTCTTCGAGTTTGTCTCGAAGGAATGGATGTAGTGAACAATCAAAATATTTACACAATTCAGTCTGATATGTTCATAAATGATGGTATGTTTAATAACTATTTAGACAATAATTCCCCTATTAACATCCTGACAAATTCAAAACAGGAACGTAAAAATGCACACAATTGTCAAGTTGTTCAAAGTAAAAAATCAAATAACTCTGGCAGTACTAATTCAATGACGGTGGTTACTAATGACATTGTCAATTCAATAACAAGTTCTACTATTAGTAACAATATTTTCAATCCATATGAAGTAAATAAAACAAATCGATATTCGGCGGTAGACGATGGTCCTTACTTTATTATTATTGAAAGTACGGATGAAAAAAACATGGGTAAACTTCACCAGATGAGCTTAGAACGACTAATCGTCAATACCTTTAAATTTAAAGACGAAGAAGTTATCAACATTACCAAAATTGGACGAAATCGTGTCAAATTAGAATTGAAAAAACAAGTTTTGGCCAATCAAATTTTAAATGCAGACACTTTATCAAATAACAAGTTTCGTGGTTACATTCCTGAAACCGTTTTATTCCGGAAAGGTGTCGTACGCTCTGTAGATCTTAGTCTCACTATAGAAGAAATAAAAAGTGTCATTAAAACATCTGTTCCTGTTAAAGAAGCACGTCGCATTACAATAAGAATAGTCGCCAATGAGGAAATATCTTTTATTAATACTCAAACGATAGTATTGACATTCAGAGGTCAGATCTTACCTGAATTTGTGTCAATATATGGAACAAAATGCAGGGTATCTATCGTGCACCTTATGTCTATAGTGTCACTCAATGCTCAAATTGTTTTCGTTTTGGACATACAAATATGACATGCAAATGTTTGCCCTAAGGATCAATTAAATGATCAGTTGTGCATTAACTGCAAGGGGTTGCATCATGTAACAGATAAGACATGTCCTCTCTTTGAAAAACAAAAACACATTAAAACTTATATGGCGAAACACAATGTTAACTTTAAAACTGCCAAAAACAATTACAGATCTTTCTCTGACGTTGTTTCTCATCCCCCTACTTTTAGGGAAAGCGATTTCCCTAATTTACCTACCGCTAATCGCTACGAAGTGCTAAGAAGTCAAACTGACTATGATGATATTTACTCAAATAATATTCAAAATAATTATCAATCCGTAGGCCCCATTCATAGAACTAATATTGTTCCTAGATCTCATTTCACTCCCAACAACAATCAAGAATCTGGGGTTGATGTTCGTCAACCTATAGTTAGAACTTTTATTCGCAATCCTTATCCTCCTCAGCCACATTTGGCATCTAATAATCTCGAACAAGTAATTTCTCAATTTTGTTCACACTTCTTCAATGTATTTCCTCAAACATAAGGCTCTCCGGTGACTCCCGAGTCACTAAAACAATGTTTTAATTCATCATTTAGCTTTCCCTTAAACCAAAATGGAGCAATTTAACATATTGCAGTGGAACGCTCAATCCTTAAAAACAAATAAACCCTTTTTAGAAACTCTTCTGTTCTCCAACAAAGTGTCTTGTGCACTGATTTCAGAAACCAAGTTGAAAATATCAGACAATTTTCGAATATCTGGATACAATATAATTCGTCAAGACGGCTACGGTGGTAGCTGCATTCTAATAAAAAATGGATATTACTTTACCACAATAAATTTAACTAACAATAATCCACAAATTCAAATTTCTTCCATTCAAGTCAATATTAACAATAAAAAAATCAACTTAGTCTCCATATACAGCAGTCCTAAACATGGAACATCAGCACAGACGTGGTCAAATGTCTTTCAACTTTTATCGGGTCCAACAATTATAGGTGGAGATTTTAATGCTCACCATAACTCATGGGGTAGAGAAACTTGCAATTTGGAAGGAAGACAAATGTTAGATTTTGCTTCGAACTTGAATCTTTCAATCTTAAATGATGAATCACCAACTATAATACCTCATCCCAACAGACGAAAATCAGCCAACGACCAAACATTATGTTCTCCAGTTTTGGCTCCCTGCATCAATTGGTCTGTTATCTTGAAAAACTTAACTTAAACGAGTCTTTCCGACCACTAAATGGGGTATTAAAAAAGCCGATTGGTCCAAATATTTTACTACTTTCTTATTGCTAGCACAGGATATTTTAGAAAAGGAATTCGACTCATATGACGCAATAAATAAATACGGTACTATTATTAATATAATAAATAAATTTGCAGAAAGTGCAATCCCCAAGAGTAAAATAAAACAAATAAATTCCTTCAAATATAATGCTTGGTGGGATGGATGAATGCAAACAACAGTTTCAAAATTTAAACAATTCATTTAAAAAATATAAAATCTCCTCCAATTTCGAAAATTTTATTGCCTGCAGAAGAAGTCAAGCAAAAAGACGCTTCATTTTTAAAAACAAGAAAAGGACCTTTTGGACCTCCTTTTGTGAATCTATCCATAAGGATAATTCCATATCTGACGTATGGAAAAAAAATTAAATTACTTCGGAATTCATACAAAAGATCTTCCAATATACCTGCCATTAACAATAATTGGACCGAGCAGTGTCTCATAAATCTTAAACCTTCATACTGCCAAGAATATTTAAATTTGAATCACAATATTATAGGTAAAAAAAATTGAATGATCCTTTCACTCTAACTGAATTTGACCATTTCTTAAAACTCAACAATAACTCTGCACCAGGCCATGATAATATTCACTACTCCATGATCTCTAATCTAGCGTCAAATGTAAAGTTACTTTTACTCAAAACAATGAACCACATCTGGCTGACTGGTGAAGATATTCCAGACATGACAGTATTTTACATTATACCGATACTGAAAAAGGATAAAGACCCCAATTCTGAACATTCTTATAGACCTATAGCACTTGCTTCATGTTTGGCTAAGACGTGTAAAAGGCTAATAAAGCTAAGACTTGAATGGTGGCTTGAGTCTAATCAGATACTTCCACAACACCAATTTGGCTTCCGACGAGGCCATAATACAATAGATAATCTTTCTATTCTTCTTTGCGACATTCAAATAAGTCTGACATCAAATAACTGTTTAAGTGCATTGTTTTTAGATCTCAAAGGGGCATATGTCTGTGCTTCTATTAAAATTCTTCTTAATAAAATGTCCACACTACGTATTTCATCTCAAGTAATCTCAGCATTTGGAAATCTAATCAAATGTCGGAAACTTTATGTAAAATTTAGGGGTAATCTGATTGGTCCAAGCCTTACGAATGTAGGATTACCTCAAGCGGCAGTACTGAGTCCCCTGCTGTTTAATATTTACACGTACGACTTAAAATATATTTTCAAACCGAACATTAAAGTGATACAGTTTGCTGACGACCTCTGTATATATGGGTCTTGAGAAAACCTTTTGGGATAGTCGCTGTGAATTAAGCATAGCTACAAAACAGTTCAATTACTGGACTGCGACTAATGGATTTACATTGGCAGTAGATAAAACTGTAGTATCGGTTTATACAAGAAAACGCTTTTAACTACCAGATTTTATAAAACTAGATTTTCAACAGTTCAAAATTGTATCCATAGTTAAATTTTTAGGCGTATTAATTGATCGTAAATTGACATGGAAAGCGCACATTAACTATGTAGCACAAAAATGTGAATCTAGATTAAATATTCTTAGAACCGTTACTCACTTCAATTGGGGTGCAGATCCTTCGACGACATTACTGCTGTATAAAAATATCATTTTATCTGTCTTGGACTATTGATCAATATTATATGGAAGTGCCTCGCAATCTAATTTGAAAATATTAGATACAATTCAGAATAAATCAATACGATCAGCCATTGGAGTAATGCACTCTACACCTTCAAACGTTCTTTTGGCAGAAAGTGGTATAATGCCGCTGCATTTTAGAAGAAAGCTCTTATCTTTTAAATTTTTGCTTGCACACCCAAGGACACGCACACCCATTCCAGTAGCTTCACTGCCAACAGAAATTCTAACATCGAGGTATTGGCAAAACAAACGAATTCAACCTTTAGTTGACGCTTTTTTTGACCTAGTTCATATAGCTATCCCGAACAATAATTCTTCTATTCTTCCCTGTTTTTCTATCCCACATACCTGATCACTTCCAACAACGGACTGCATACCAAGTCATACCTTTCCTTCCCAGAATGAATTGAGACGGAACGGTAACTCGCCTTCCGTTCGTTTCGCCACTGGAGTATAGCTGTCTCTGGTTTATGTTACGGACCACTTGAAACATCTGTGAACGGCCATCTGGACCAACATGCCAGACGTAACCTGCGTTCCTACGACACATGTGGCCCTACCCTATCATACACCCCGCTTCATCACCTGTATGATATAAAAGAGATGGAGTTAGAGGCCACGGGATCAGCCATAAACGAGCCTTTGAACGAGTAACTGCAGAGAAATTCCAAAGAAAGCTCTGACACCGACCCAGTGGACTGGCAGCGCAGTGCAACAGCGGTTACAGCGGGCCGGTGCCGTCTAACAACCAGCCTAGCGGACTACAACGAGAGACCAGTCGTAAGGGCTTCATTCCATGGTACCACGGAAGAAGAGGACGCCGCTTAGAAGGTAAGGTATACGCTAACCCGGTGATGGAGACACTTCTCTGAATGCGCGCTACTCAGAGTCTGTGTTCCTAGGGTGTTCTGACGTAGCCAGCGTCGCCGGCGAGAGTCGGTTTGGGCAGGCGGTCACATTTTTGGACTGATCCATCTTGATTTTGGTCAGGAAGCAGTTATCTAGTGCAGTCACGAGATAGGTTGTGTTTTACGACAGATGGGGGTCGGCTAAATCAGGTATGTAGTTTCCGGTGGCGGAGGTGTTCTGGAGGCACGCGCTCCTCGGAGTTCGTGTGTCTGGGGTAATTTGACGTAGCCAGCGTCGCCAGCGAGAGTCGGTTTGGGCAGGCGGTCACACCTTTGATTTGCTCAGTCTTAGCCCTGGCTAGGAAGCAGTTATCTGGTGCCGTTACGAGATTCTGTATATGGGGGTTGCACTCACAACGTTACCCCACGTCAGGTGTGACGGGCGAGAGCCCTGAACACCGGTCGTTGATTGTTTGCCACCAAGAGGTGAGGTTGGAGAACGGTGATACTCGGAGTACAATTGAAAGCACATGTCTTAAGGACACTAAACTCATATAACCGGCTACAGTACTGACATCCGGACTGGGCCGGCTTCCTTTACAACGAAATCTGTATGTACTCGCCGTGATCTTGCCTCACACCACTATTTCACAGTACACGAGCGAGCAGGTCACTCCATCTCCACGGACCGGTATTTGCACTGCTGTCGGTCCCACTACGGGAATCTATATGAAGATTACTTCCTACAGCGACAATAAGAGCGAGTATAAGCCACGAACCTTCAGTTCAATTTCCCGTACTAGAGTTAAATAATTACTATAATTTTGCCGCCCCGTTTTACAATGAAATAACTAAGGATTGACGTGTACATCTTATGATGTAATAAATATAATTAATGTTAATGTTTTTCTCTTGTGTACAGCTACCCACGTGAACCTTCCTAACGAGACAAGTGGTCCCGTTTGGTCTCAAAATTATTCTTACAACACATAGTAGAAAAATGGCCAAGTAGTAAAATATATTTCACTGATGCCTCCAAATCCGAACATGGAGTTGGTTGTGCCTTTTTAGATCCTCAAAATAACTACAGTGAAAAATATAAACTTCCTTCGAACATGTCCATTTATACAGCAGAAATGATGGCAATTGACTTATGCTTGGACTATATATTCTTTAGTAATAATACCGATACATCACTATACCTAATTTTTAGTGATAGCAAAAGCGTTGTAATAAAACTTCAATATCCTCAAATTGACAGTAAAACTCCATATCATATCTATAAAATTCGGTATAAAATGGAAGAACTTAAAATGATCAATAAACAAATCAAAATTATATGGATTAAAGGTCACTCTAACATCGTTTACAACGAGGCTGTACATTCTTTAGCTAAAGAAGCTATTCATATCGGACACCCATTATCTGTGTCACCTACAACTTCCGACACTACAGCTGATTTTCGGAAACACATACATTCATTGTGGGAAGAAGAATACAGTTTGTCACTAACACAAAAAGGACAATTTTATGGTTTTATTCAACCTAACCTTTAACTTACAACCTAACTTCAAAATGCAACTTATTCTTTATGAAAATGATTCCCGAATCTTACATTCAATTTATAATTTCATAAAGGAGAATAACATAAATATCTAATGTATTTTTAAAATAAATGTATTGTAATAATATTAATTATGTATATTAATCTGTATCCTGGTTAATGGCCATAGATGTCAAGACCATATATATAAAGTATAAAAAAAAATATATATATTATTGACGTTTAACGTTTCGACAAGTTGACGTTTTGTCTAGCCCTCTTAAAATTTTATCTGCTAAAAATGTAAATTAACAGTGAATATTGGTGGAACAAACTAAAAGGAAATAATGCTGCTAAATTTATAAAAAAAAATATGTGCACACATGTAATAAAAAACATGAATATAAACATAAAAATATATATTTGAATGTTTACTTTATTATAATTATTATTTTACACTATTCTATAATATTTTAATTACAAAAGTCGTTCTAAACATTCAAAAAATTAATTTATTAATTGTTTACGTAATTCAATTCCAGCTGCGTCACGTGCATTCAAATTTTCGCCTGTATTTGTCCATCTATTATCAGTTGATGTAACGCGTATTGATCTAGGTCTTCAAGTACCAGCAGCGCTGAGTTGACAGGGACGCAAAAATTATTTTCCTTGTTTTTGCTCATCACTTCGATCCATCTACTTTTTCTTTTGCTTATCACCGATGAGAGGGAGCGCAAAATTGGTACTTTGTCTCGAGTGCAGCAATACCTTAGTTGGGCTCAGACTGGCAGTACAATATTCTTTCATATTTAGTTCTTACATTCCCGTATATTGTGAAGTACACAAGCAGAAACTATTATTGGTATCTATTTTATATAAGCTAATACTGGAACCGTCGTTTTAGCACAAAACTGTATTTTTGGATAAACGAAATCATTATCTATTTTTGATAAATGCAAGTTTTGTCCATAGTAGAGAATTATTGCAACCTCTGTTCTACTGATCTTTTATGTTGAGCCGTTTTGCATTTAAGCAAGTTTATTTTAGTTCAAAAATTAAATAAAACTTCTATATTTATAACTTATTTTATTAAACGTCAAACACTACTTTTTCAATTATTATTCTTACATTTCATGGCACACTCATACATACAATAACATTACATTTCAAAATTTTAATAAAGTTTTCCTTTATTTGACATGTGCGCATGCGCAGTTGATATATCCTTAATTTCTTTCTTTTATTTAAATACAGGCAACCTATATTTAATTTAAATAACGGCAAAGCATTTTTTATTTAAAGCACCTTAATTTTGACAGGTCTTCTGTCAATGTAACCTCAAAATTAACAACGGAGTAAATTCGAACAAAAAATTGGTGACTTTTCTTGTGAGTAATGATGCAAGCTAAAGATAAAAAATGTTGACGATTTAAATACGAGGACGATGTTATTCTTCTCCGAGAAATTGTGTCACGAAACCCTTTTGCGAATGGTTGTGCCGAATGCGAGTATGCCGTATGGGAAAAAAATAGTCTGTTGCAGTTAACTCATATAAGAGTTGCAGTTAACTTCTATATTCATTACGATTTCGATCTATCAATTTGGCATATTTGTCAAAATAAAGTATGAAGCAAGAGCACCGTTGCAATAACACTCTTTAAAACATCATGAAAAATTTTAATACAGGATACTTTATTAGAGGTTTCTTTTAATAAAGTCAGCTTTTTTTCACTTTGCAATATCTCTCTAATATCATAATAATTTGCTCTTTGAAATTTTTTTTAGCAACATCAAATCTAAAAAACCTATATCTCAAAGAAGTTTGAAGTCTATTCTTCATCCATATTTATGGTATAATAAAATTGTACTTAAATTGTAATAAATCATAGTCAAATGTCAAACAATAAAAGTCAAATTCATAATAACTATTTAATCCGTACCCATGGTAGTGATTAAATTTTATGGATAAAAATATTTGACCTATGGAAAAAATATATGATCTACAGAATAGTACCTATGAAAATAATAGTTTACCTATGTATTAAATAATTGATCTATGGTTTTAATTTTTGACCTATGGAATTAATTATTGAGCTATAGAAATATTTATCGCCCTATGAAAATAATTATCAACCTATGTAAATATTTAATAGATCTATGGAAATAATCATATACCTACTGATATAATTATTGATCTATAAAATTAATACTTGACCTATAAGTACTCTTGCACTCTATCGCGAAGCGAGCTACCCATTTTCTAGTTTAATGACAAAACACTATCTTAGGTTAGGTTAGTAAGGGTTTGGTTAGAAGAAGCCGAGCGAAGCGAGCTACCCATCTTCTAGTTTAATGACAAAACACTATCTTAGGTTAGGTTAGTAAGGGTTTGGTTAGAAGAAGCCGAGCGAAGCGAGCTACCCATCTTCTAGTTTAATGACAAAACACTATCTTAGGTTAGGTTAGTAAGGGTTTGGTTAGAAGAAGCCGAGCGAAGCAAGCTACCCATCTTCTAGTTTAATGACAAAACACTATCTTAGGTTAGGTTAGTAAGCAGATGTCACTACTGTCTATAGGTAGTTTATTATAGATCAATTGATAATTTTCTATAGGTCAACTATTAATTTATTATAGATCATTTTTTAATTATCTGTAGGTAAATCATTGATTTTTCTATAGGTAAAAATATAAAATTTCATAGGTAATATTTGAATTATTAATAGATCATAAAATTAGGATCCAAATTTTATTAATAGTCAACAGCTTAAGCCTGAATTAAGTATGTGATGCAATCAAATTTAATTTTTAATTTTTAGTTATGAGTTAGTCTCATCGAGGCAGTCATAGCGTTCGGACGTGTTTCTCCGAGCTCTCTTATCAGTACTTAATTAGCAGATAATTAAGCACCTCATTAATTATCTAATCGGATTATTGTCACTGACCAAAACATAATTGGCTCATTGAAATAAAAATATTTATATCTGTACGCTTTTGCGTACAGATGTAATGGCTGAATCCAACGAAGCGCAAACGCACAAATAGTGCAAAACGCGCAAAACTCCCAGAGTTCCTCAATGGACTCAAAGACCCTTCGTGGACCCTAGTAGATTCGAGGAAAAGGTTAGCAAATCCACTATCTCCTGAAACCAGACCTCAAGAAAAGCGAAACCGGCCAGCCACTACTGTTATACAAAATCGCTTCCAAACGCTGACCAATGTTCCAACAGAAGATGAGACTGTGGAAATTAAACCTCCACCAGTACTTATACCAGGTGTTACAAATTACCAAAATTTGACGGACCTTCTGGACACAGTTGCTAAAAGTGATTACAAGTGTAAACTTATTGGCAAAGACCAAGTGAAAGTGCAGTGTCAATCCTCAGACAGCTTCAGGAAAGTTGTCAACAAACTCCGTGAAGAGAAAACAGCGTTTCACACTTACCAATTGAAACAAGAACGGCGTTATAGAGTAGTTCTGCGCAATATTCACTACTCTGTTGACATTCTAGACCTTAAGGATGAAATACAAAAACACGGTCACACCGTAACGAACATCCATAATATCGAACATAGGGTCACTAGAACTCCATTATCTATGTTCTTTGTGGACTTGGCACCGGCGAGCAACAATAAAGAAGTGTACGATATAAAAACACTGTTGCACACCAGAGTTGTCTTTGAGCCCCCCCATACTAAACGACAAATTGTTCAGTGTATGAACTGCCAGAGGTACGGACACACAAAAACCTACTGCTTCCGGCCAGCAAGGTGTGTTAGGTGTGGAAAGAACCACGCAACAAAAGAATGCACTAAAGCAGCAGACGCTCCACCAACATGTGCCCTTTGCAGTGGCATACACCCCGCCAACTATAAAGGTTGTACCGTCTACAAAGAGATGCAGAACCGGAAATATCCAACCTTGAGACCCAAGCAGGTAAATAATGCCCCACCCGCACCACGAAATAACTGGAGCCCTAGTCTGGGTCCATCCCCGTCCCTGGTGAAACCAGGAGTATCTTATAGCCAAATGGCACAAGCAGCCAGTCAGCAAAGGCAAGATGAAAACAACTCTCTCCAAAATACTACCCATCCCACCCCACCAAGCAACAAGCTAGAAAGCATGATGATAACTCTCATGCAGCGGATGGATACAATATTAAACTTGTTAACAACCCTAGTGTCTAAAATTGTCTAATGGAGCATTCACTTAAAGTTGCATTATGGAATGCCAACGGCTTGGCTCTGCATAGCCAAGAGTTAAAATTCTTCATCTACAATCATGATCTGGATGTTATATTAATATCGGAAACGCATTTTACAAGTAAGTCTTACTTCAATTTGGCGCAGTATTCAATCTATGGAACTAACCATCCAGATGGGAATGCCCATGGAGGAACAACAATAATTGTAAGAAATAAAATAAAACATTATGAACTGGCAAAATTTGACAAAAATTATCTTCAAGCAACCAGCATCATGATTGACGATGTAAGAGGTCCTTTTGCTATATCAGCAGTATATTGTCCTCCTAAACACAATATCACCGCAGAACATTTCCAAGATTTCTTTGATAGCCTGAGTAATAATAATAATAATAATAATAATAATATTTATTGGTACACATACATTGGAAATGTTTGTACAAGTCAAATTACAAAATGGAAGGTATTAAAAGCTTAGACATTATATGAAATATACATATGAAAAATAAAATTCAAAACATTTACATGCAAAATTAAAAATAATTACATATTAAAAAGATCATTAATTGGAAAACTGCAGGATATTTACATATATCTCTGTAAATTTTCCATTGAATTTATACATTCTGTAATGCTGTAAGGAGCTAGCTCAATAAGAAAGTTTCGGATAACATTTTTAAATTTATTATGTGGCAGCTTTTGAACATTAACTGGAATTTTATTGTAAATGTCATATTTTAGATAAATATTTTTCTTTGTTATTTCCAGCCGATGAGTTGGTATTTTTATGTAGTGATTACATCGCGTATTATGGGAGTGAGACTGTTTTTTTAGAATTAACTTTTGAGAGTTTACGTGCACTTTGACTACAACAGCATGAACATACGCAGCATAGATTGTAAAAATACTTTGTTTTTTAAATAAAAGTTTGCAGGTTTCTCTCGGTCCTACTGATTCTATTGCTCGAAGAGCTCTTTTTTGCAAAATAAATAGTTCATTCAGTGAGGTTCCACATCCCCATATTGTTAAGCCATAAATCAGAACTGAATGGAAAAGGGCGAAATAGGTCATACGAGCCGCTTCAGCATTTACATTTTGTTTAATTTTTCTTATTCCATAGATCGATTTAGACAGTTTTGAACTTAAGTATTTAACGTGGGCTTTCCATGTGAGCTGAGGATCGAGATGAATGCCCAAAAATTTTACTTCAGTTTGGTCAATTGGTATAGTCTGGCGGGTAGTGAAACTCATTTGAATTGTTTTGGACTCGTTCAGAGTCAGTTCTTTTGCGTTAAACCAATCTTTAGCTTTATTTAATATGTTTTGGGCAGCAATTCCTAGTTCGTCAGGTTGTTTCCCCTGGACTGTAAAAGTGGTATCGTCCGCAAAAAGAACTGTATGTGCACTCATGTTTGCGGGCAGATCATTTATAAAAAGTAGGAAGAGAAAAGGCCCTAAGATTTCTGTCTTACTGTAGGTATTATTACAGTAAGCTTGTTGTGTTCTTCTTGTTAAATAAGACTTCAAAAGCTCTAGACAGTTTCCTCTTATTCCATAGTAGCCCATCTTTTCTACTAGCAATTTATGTGAAACACAATCGAATGCTTTGGATAGGTCAACAAAAATACTCGTAGCCGTATATTTATTTTCCATAGAGTTTGCAATGTAATTTATCAATTCCGAAATAGCATCTACAGTTGACAGATTTTTTTGAAAACCAAATTGCTCCTTCGTTATTAACTTTATTTTATCGGCATAGCTTATCAGTCTGGTAAGTTTAACTGTTTCTATTATTTTTGAAATTATTGGGAGTATTGCGATGGGGCAGTAGTTTGATGGATTGCTTGCGTCCCCTTTTTTGTAAATCGGTACAATTTTCGCATGTTTCATGCAATCCGGAAAAATCCCTTCTAGTAAAATGATGTTAATAAGGTATGTAAGTGGTTCTGTAATATAGTCTGATATGCTCTTTAAGAGGCGCATATTAAGACCATATATATCATAGGAAGGTTTATTTTTTAATTTTATTATAATTTGATAAATTTCATCATATGTAACTGGCCTTAGGAATACTGATGAATGGTTTGTTATTTGTTTATTATTAATATAATGTTCAAATGTATTAACGGATCTTGGCAGGTTATTTACTAAATCATTTGTGTAGTTCGCGAAGAAATTACTAAAACATTCTACATCCGGTAAATCATGGTTAGCTTTATACGTTCGGTTTCTACCTGTTTCCTGGTTTATGACTGTCCACAAACTTTTTGTTTTATTATCTGAATTATATATTTGACCTAGTATAAATTCTTTTTTTGTTTGAGCTATTAAATTTCTATAAAATAATTTATAATTCACATAATATTGATAAATATTGGGATTTTTTGTTTGTTTGTATGCATCATAAATAAAATGCATGCTCATCTTAGCCTGGTGTATTTCAGGTGTGAACCATTTTTCTGGTTTACTTTTTGAGTTATTATTTCTAACTTTTTTTAAAGGAAAACTACATTCGAGATGATACTGAATTGTTTCCATGAAGTTAGAGAATTTTATCTGCAAATCTGTACCTTCATACACATTCCGCCATTGTTCATTGTAGATTTTTGAACGAAAATCATTTAAAGAATATATATTATTAAAATTTCTTGAATAGATAGGATTTGTACTTTTTTTGGTAACGTTCAAGTTACTGTTAACTGAAATAGTTTGACCCCTGTGGTCGCCCATATGCAAATTTATGGTTTTAGTTTTAAAATCGTGTTCATTTATATTTGTTATTATATTATCTATGCAATTATGACCTCTTGAGGGCTCATGAAGAGTGAGCGTTAGTCCAAAACTAATTATTAAATTGCAAAAAGTCAAAGCGGGCGTATCTGGTTCCAAAAAATTTAGATTAAAGTCTCCACAAATAATGATATTTTTACGGGTTTCGAACAAAATGTTCAATACTGCTGCAAAATTTTTTATGAATATATTAAAATCTCCCTTATTTGTCCGGTATACGCAAACAATGATTAAATTGCAACCAATAATTTCTATAGCTGCTAACTCACAGTGTACATTTATACTCATATTAACAATATTTTTCAATGATTTATAATTGATACACGGCCTAATGTATATAATTGAACCACCATGAGTTTTTGGTGGTCTGCAAAAAGCACTAGCGATTTCAAAACCTGCAATATTATATAAGTTTAAATTATATTCATTAAGCCAGTGTTCTGTTATGCATAATACATTTAAATAGCTATAATCATTTAACATATATTCAATTTTGTGTATTTTGTTTGTTAAACATTGTATGTTTAAGTTTAACAAATTTATTACAAAAGTTTTATTTTTATCATTGATAACAAGATTACTTTTATTCGAATCTTGAGGTACGAAAAAAGTATCTCTTCACTAGTACATTGTCTGGCCAAAAAACACTGCTGTTTAATTTATCGAGCAAGTTGTAGTCCGCACTGACTTTAAAACTTGCATTCATACCTTTGTTGGAAAGAGCGTCACATGTAAATTTTTTCCCGGGACATCTTTCCTGTAGATACTGCAGTATGATTTCGGGGGTGGTACCTTGGCTTACACGTCCAACGTAAAGCCAGAGTTTCTTCTCTGCGCCCTTGAAAGATATGTTGGATTCAATGTTTGTTCCAACCACTGGCTTTGGTGGGATATTTGTAGATGTAGATGTAGCTGTAGATGTAGCTAATAGATTTATAGCAGGCGGTGATTACAATGCTAAACACAACCATTGGGGTTCAAGAGTGATAACGCCACGCGGTCGTCAGTTATTGAAAACTATAAATCAAAATAATTTTTCTCACTTATACACTGGCGAACCCACTTACTGGCCAACCGATAGGAAAAAAATACCCGATTTGTTAGATTTTTGTGTGGTCAAAGGTATAGCCCAATCATACTTAAATGCAAAATCTTGCTTCGATCTTTCATCTGATCACTCTCCTGTCCTTGTTTCCTACACTGCTAATTGCCAAAATGCTGAAAAACTGCCAAGTTTGTTTAACCATCAGACAAACTGGGAAAAATTTAGAGATATTTTAAACGACAAACTTAATCTAAATATGCCCTTAAAATCAAATTTAGATATTGACGAAACAGTAGAACATTTGACATCCCTAATTCAAAAAGCTTCATGGACCGCAACTCCCGATATTGAAATTAAAGCAAGCACTAATTATTATCCTGAAGAAATCAAAAGAGCAATAGCGAATAAACGCAAACTTAGAAGAATATGGCAAAATAACAGGACACCTGTAAATAAAACCATATTAAATAAAGCTACGTCAGAATTAAAACGCATGATGTGGGAAACGAAAAATGAATTCTTTTCAAAATATCTTGAAAATTTGTCTGCTACTAAAAGTACTGATTATTCTCTTTGGAAAGCCACAAAAAAGCTAAAAAGACCTAAATTAACTATACCACCAATCAGAAAAGATGACGGTTGTTGGGCCAGAAGCGATAGAGAAAAGGCTGATACTTTTGCACAGCACCTGACAAAAGTATTCACACCCCTCCCCAGAGAAATTTCACCAGTAGAAGAAAAAGACATTCTTGAATATCTTGATACTCCATTACAACTATCCCCACAAATCAAACCAGTTAAAAGTAAAGAAATAAAAAAGCTTATATTCCAACAGTTAGATCCAAAGAAAGCTCCTGGATATGATCTCATAACAGGTAAAGTTCTCCGAGAATTGCCAAATCAGGGTTTTAAATTAATTACTATGATTTTTAACGCCATTTTTCGAACTGGGTATTTCCCAACACAGTGGAAACTTGCTCATATTATCCTCGTACCGAAGCCGGGTAAATCTCCGGAACTAGTTGCATCTTATAGACCTATTAGCTTTCTGCCAATTATGTCAAAATTATTTGAAAAAACACTACTTAAAAGGCTTCAACCGGTATTACATAAAAACGATTTAATACCAGACCACCAGTTCGGTTTCAGAAACAAACACGGTACAGTCGAGCAAGTACATCGGGTGGTTAGCATTATAAACGAAGCCCTTGAAACCAAAAAATATTGCTCATCAGCGTTTCTCGATATTTCTCAAGCCTTTGATAAAGTATGGCACATTGGGTTGCTATACAAACTTAAAAAGTACCTACTGATACATATTATAGAATATTAAAATCGTAGCTCTCTGAAAGACACTTTCAAGTAAAGTTTAGAAGTGAGCTTAGTAACCTCACCCCTATATTATCAGGTGTGCCCCAAGGAAGCGTACTCGGACCAATTCTTTTTCTGATTTTCACTTCAGATTTGCCAGTGTCAAGTAAGACAATCATATCTACCTTCGCCGACGATACGGCAATACTTGCACTACACGAAAATCCAGTCCAAGCACCCCAATTCCTCCAAGAGTCCAAGTTGCCAATCTCAGACTCCGCGAAATACCTCGGTATGCATTTAGACAAAAGACTTACATGGAAAGATCACATTTCTGCGAAAAGAAAACAATTAGCCTTAAAATTTAAGAGTTATTACTGGCTAATGGGGAAACATTCAAAACTTTCTTTGGATAACAAATTACTCTTATATAAAGTAATTTTGAAACCAATCTGGACCTATGGTTTACAGCTTTGGGGTACTGCTAGTAAATCCAATATCAATAAAATTCAAAGATTCCAGTCGAAAACCCTACGGGCTATAACGAATGCACCTTGGTTTGTATCAAACGATATCATACACAGTGACCTCTTTATGCCAACAGTAACTGAAGAAATTTCACGATATAGCAAAAAATACATGAGTAGGTTGGAAAATCACCCCAACACTCTCGCGATATCACTCTTGGATAACAGTGAAGTTGTTAGGAGGTTACAAAGATACTCGCCGTTAGATTTAGTCGATAGGTTTTAGTTTGTTAAATCTTTAGTGTATAAGTTTATAGCCACGTTTATAATGGATACATAGCCCAGCCATAGCATAAAAACACAGTATACTGTTTGTTCTGTTTATTACAAACAGATGTTCAGTTCAGCGAAACCCTTGTGGAACCTATGGATATGTATATGCACTGGGTTGTGGGACTATTATAGACGAGGCCTAATTCTAAGCAATAATACAATTATGTATTAAGTTACATTTAGGATATTGTTACTGAACAATAATCCACCCATGTTATACTACAATTAGTCAAACCATTTACTTATTGTTTGTATAAAACAGATTGTAAATATACTTGGAGATGAATAAAAAAAAAAAAAAAAGTTAAGAGTTAATTAAGACCGGTGCAAACGGCCGTTAGTGTGTTAAATAGCGAATTAAATATTTTACATAATTTAGTTAAAAACAAAAAATGCGTTATTTTCCGAAAACATAATTTGATCAAAAATTCCTGTTGTACTATTCCGGTTCACACTAATGAACATTAAATAGAATTTTTTCCGATATTTAGTTTAAACGATCTGCGTTACAGGGTGTGAGACAAAATATTTTTTGCACAATTTGTTACAGGAGGTAGTACCCCAGGAGAAATTCCCAAGATGACTATCCACAATGTACCCAAGCTAAGCTCACGAGCAGAGCATTTCTAGTATGCCGTCTGGGCTTGAAGAGCCTTGTCTTGCTAAAGCGTCTGAAATTGAGGTTGGGTGACCCTTTTGTCCCCTTTGTTCTAAATGAAACAACGATTGAATTTACATATATATTTAACAAAATATAAATAAACATAACAAAGGTATACTAACTAAACATATTTACAATATAACACAGCAATACACAGTTGAGGACTAGGATTGTGGTTAGGGATTGTGGACGGACGGCGAGCGTCCAACATGGTGATGGGCGTCAATATTCGATGGACGGCAAGCGTCGTGATTGGTTCCGTGGTGGACGTTTGTTGACGAACTAGTGTCCTTTGGTGGCAGCGCCAGCAGGCTCTATGGCGGCAGCGCCAGAGCAGACGTTGTGGTGACAGCGACCTGAAGGCTCTATGGCGAGCAACACCAGAACAGGCGTTGTCGTCCGTTGCGCTGACATCTCGATGTGGTGACTCATCCAGAGCGATGGGTGACTGTGAGTTAGGATGATTTGGCGGGTGGCGCTTCATGCGAAAAGGCCAGTGGAGATTTAAGGACTCATAAGAGCTGAAGGCTGAAGTGGTCCTGGATTCCAGGCGGCGCTGCGATACTTCCAAATATCCGCACGGTTTTGTGCCCAGGCAAAGGCGCATCTCGGCCCTGGGAGCCGTGCGAGAGCAGCGATTAGTGGCACTGGAATGGTGTCGTTGTCCCGAGTCGTTAGAGCAGGCGGTCAATATTTTGCCACGGGCGCGAAAAAATACAAGCGCCACTTTCGGGAGGGTGATCGGCCTCGGGCGCGGCCAAACTATGGGGCGCCGCGTCCAATGATGTTAATAATAATAATAATAATAATAATAATAATATTTATTGACCAAATTACAATTACAAAAAATGTTTTTAGTCAGTCAAATATAGATAATATCAATAGTACAATGTTTACAAAATTTAATCAAAGCTGACATTTTCAAACTCATCAATGACATAGATTGGATTATTTGTTAGTACGTTCTTAAGTTTAAATTTGAATTTTTCTAGTGGTAGTGTACAGAGTCCCTCAGGCAAGAGATTATATAATTTAACAGCAAAATAATTTGAGCAATTTCTTGATTTATTTAGACGCAAAAATTTACCGCGGATATTATTTTTACTGCGAGTGTTGTGATCATGTGTGTCACCAAATGTACTGTAATTCGTTAAATTTTTGCGTATAAATAATAAACAATGATAAATAAATAATGAAGGCAAAGACATTATTTTGAGTTTCACAAAAAGATCTCGACAATCCGCTCTGAAAGGAGCACCGGCAATTATTCTTACAACTTTACGTTGTAATGCAAAAATTCTGTTTGCTGCAGGTGAATGTCCCCAGATTATTAACCCATAGGTTATGTGGGACTGAAAGATGGAAAAATAGGCTTTTAAAACAACATCTGAGCTGACTTCATGCTTTAGATTCCTTATCAGATACACAGTTGAGCGTAGTTTACAGCTTATTATATCCACGTGTTGATCCCAACGAAGATGAGGATCAACGTGGAGACCAAGAAATTTTATGGAGGGGGGATTGGCAATATTATGTCTCCTGGTGCTCAGCAGTAGAGACTGAGTTTTTTCTTTATTTAGACTTAGCTTATTACAGGCAAACCAAGAGTTTACACTGTTCACCAGAGAGACATTATCCTTAACAAGAGAATCTAAATCATGTTTACAATCTAATACTGTTGTATCGTCAGCGTAGAGAATTGTTTTGGCGTTTGTAGAGAGAGGCAAGTCGTTTACAAATATTAGGAACAGTAGCGGTCCCAGAACTGAACCTTGAGGCACTCCAAAATGCAAAGGAAGATACTGGGAAGTGCTACTGTTAAATTGGGTAAGCTGTTTACGGTTTGATAAATATGATTTAAGCAAGGCACGGCTCATGTCGTCGAAACCATAAAAAGATAGTTTGCTTAGCAAAATATCGTGAGATATACAGTCGAAAGCCTTGCTTAAATCAAGAAAAATACTGAGGCAGTATTTCCCAGATTCCAACGCATCCGAGACATACGTGACAAAATCCATAACTGCATCTATAGTACTCCTGTTACTCCGAAAACCATACTGACTGTTTGAGAATAAATTATTGTAGGTAAAATATTGCACAATTTGATTGTATAGCACCTTTTCAAAAATCTTAGAAAACACTGGCAAAATGGATATGGGTCGGTAATTGCTGACATCATCAACATCACCCTTCTTGAATAGAGGCAAAACTTTGGCAACTTTAAGAGCATCGGGAAAACAGTTGTCCTTAATGCAGGCGTTTATTATCCTTGTAAGAGGTGAAATGATGGGATCTTTTACACGTTTTAGAATTTCTACCGACAGTCCATTCACGTCAAGAGTATTGCTATTCTTTAAAGAATTAACAATATCTCTAATCGTGATTTCACTGACAGATTCAAAAGAAAAAATTGTATTGTGTGTGTTACTCGACAAAAATGAATCCGGTGTTATGTTACATATAGGGACTTTATTTATAAGTTCTTTGGCTATGTTTGTAAAGTGCTCATTAAACTGGTTGGGGGTAATAATGGTTTCTTTAAGGTGATTTTCAGTATTATTTCTTCGTTTATTAATAATTTGCCATGTAGCTTTCTGAATATTATTCGAATTATTAATAAATTTAGTATTGGCTTCAATCTTAGCTGCAGATATTGCTTTACGGTAAACAGTTTTATATTTATCACGTGCGGTTTTATTGAATTCAGTTGGGTTCATATTGAGGACTTGATTTAAGCCTTGGAGTGAGTTGCGCATGCCACGAAGGTGATCATTAAACCAGCTTACTTGAGTGGACTTGTGCCTATTTGGCCGGATTTTAATTTTCTGAAGTGGGAAAGATGCTGAGAAATGAGAAAGGAATAATTTCAGAAAATGATCATACCTATCGTTACTGTTAGTAATGGAATTTAAGAGGTTCCATTGAACCTTACAAAGTTTATTATAAAAATTGTGTATCCCGATGTCAGAGATCTTTCTGCGATAATGGTAAGAGACTGAGGAAGCTGAAGAAGCTCCGCAATTATTTATCGGATGAAAAGTTGTTAGAATACCATTGTGATCGGAAAATCCAGATATTTTGCTCAAATTATCTTCTCCGAGATACATATTTTGAAATATATTGTCAATTCTATTATTGCCTCGCGTATTAAAATTGACAGACGATACTAAATTGAAACTGCCAAATAAGTCTGCGATGCATGTTACATCATGCGTATTGAAATTAAAATTTACATTAAAATCGCCGCAGATTATTATATTCTTTGAAAAATCCAACACATTTAGTATTTTATTTAAA
Organism: Liopterus haemorrhoidalis; assembly: GCA_963971575.1. Lineage (NCBI taxonomy): Eukaryota > Metazoa > Arthropoda > Insecta > Coleoptera > Dytiscidae > Liopterus > Liopterus haemorrhoidalis. Next base: position 34,813,666 of record OZ020618.1, read on the forward strand.
TTACTAGTAAAAATATTCAGATCCGAGGAAGGCGATCTGTATACGCATATGATAATTAAATTATAAATACTAATAAACACGGAACTGACTTCGCAATGACTTTCAATGCTAAATTTGTTGATTTTTGCAAAGGGTATAGCGTTACAATTAGATTTGGTTAGGATCATAGTACCACCACCATTCATTGCTTTACGACAAGTATAGGATGAACATTCATAATCCAGAAGTCTGAAAGATTCTACTTCTTCTTCTTTGAGCCAGTGTTCAGTAAAACAGATAAAATTAAAGAATTTGTCAGCTAAGTAGGCTTCCATGATTTCTATTTTATTACGTATAGATTGGATATTTAAATATAGCATCTGGATATTTTTAACTGATCTATTGACGAAAAAACGTTGGACTTTTTTGGTCGAAATTTATTTTTAAAGAAGGTAGTAAAAATCTAAACTTGATGAATTGTAGTAGTTTAGATTTCCCTGTCATGTTTAGGTGAAGACCATGTTTCGTAAAATCGGTGGGAGTAAGTATGGAGCAGGAATTTATTACCACTGTTGAATTTTGAAATACCGAATACATGTGGAAGTTGTTTTGAACTACTAGTGAGTTGAAGGCATGATGGTTGTTCCAAAACGGTGTTGTTATAATTTTCAGATTTGTATGATCCATTTTACTCTGAAGATCAGTTAACAATTCTGTAGAAATGGAGTTCTTCTGAAGTGCGTCGTTTGAACCTGCGAGTAAGATTACATAGTCGTTTTTGTTGTAATCACGACTTAGTTTGTAGGCGGAATTGACGATTTCTTCGAAGCGGGCGTTAGGAAGAGTTTGACAAAACGAAGTAAATATATTTTTATCAAGCAGGTCATGCAGAATAGAACCACAGTGGCGGCCTTGACTATCGGCGACCACTAAGATTTTGCGTTTGTTCGTAGAGGGTTCAGTTAGTGGTGCGGTGTACCGTGCTCTCGGGTCTTCCTTCTCTAGGATCGTTGAGCTTCCTCCGAGACGTTCTTCCCCATCGTTGTTGCTGGCGGCGGTTAATGCCTTTTGCAGGAATGAACGGGAGGGGGGTTAGAGACTGCGCGTAAAGCGAGTCTTCGCGTCGATCTCCACGTAAAGTGAATTATTGCGACTGCGCGTAAAGCGAGTCATCGCATCGAACGCGATAAAGCGCGTTTGTGGCAGTCCCGCGTAATGCGAACCGTGGTGCAAACCCGCGTTAAGCGAGTCGGCAAACGCAGCTTAAAGCGCGTTGTTGTATTGTCGAACGCAGCGTAAAGCGCGTTTGTTACGGTCCCGCGTAAAGCGAACTGTGGTGCAAACCCGCGTTAAGCGAGGATGCAAATGCAGTGTAAAGCGCGTTGTTGTTGTAGCTCGCATATAGCGAGCTATTCTGACCAGATGGAACTGGTAGCTGTCCAGAGCTTGGAGCTACTATTTATACATATTAATGACGTCATTTGGGGAATTCCCGGATTTCAGCCAATAAGGGTTTAACTCCGCCCATTATTAGGGTCATTTTTGGCAATACCTGCTAAAAATGCGCGGGTTAAAGTTAATTAGCGGTTTCAGGTATCCGCACGAATCATGCGGTCACAATGATGTGAAAAAGCGCGCGGTGTGACCACCGGCACGCGTGCGGTAACAAATTTTGCCAAAAATCGCGTCAAAATAATTTATTTTGGCAAAATTTTGATCGTTAATCCACGTACTAAGGGCTTTCATTTGATACCCTACACCGAATTGTAAATTAGCACATTGTAATTTTGTAATTTTTTCGATTAGTACATATTTGTTTATATTCTTAGGGGGATTTGTTTTTTAGATGTTTTAGTCTTTTTCCTATGTGCGGGCCAAAGAATTGTCTAAGCATACCAAATTTCAACCCTCTATGTTTAACCGTTTGGCTACAATTTTTACCGAACAGACAGGCAGACAGGCAGACAGACAGACAGACAGACAGACGAAAGGGCCCACTTTAGGAATATAATAAGAATTCTGAATCACTTTCGGTTTCAACGGAAATTGTTTCAACTTTTTATCTAGCATAGGGAATTGGTACCTTAATTTCCTTTCCTCGAAAGTACATTAAATCAGCTTTACAGGGATTTCAAAATATCATACTTTAATTGTAACCATTTCAAAATGGCGACCATTTATTTACAAAATAATAAATAACATAAATCGTACAAAGTTAAACATAGCAAGCTTTGAAAATAATTTTGTTTCATAAAAAAACCAAATAAAACCAGCAAATTTTCTTGCCTGTTAGTACGAGTTTGATATTAAAGGTGATAACATCAAATTGTTTGTAATTATGGCTTACGTACGTTATTCAAATGAAAAAATGATAGATATGGTTTTGACATTCGGAGAATGTCAAATAAATTCTGTTAGGGCCGAGCAACTCTACCAAGAAAGGTATCCTGAAGATAAAGGTTAGAAGACTTAGAACATAGGGTAAGAACAGCCATCAGGGATATTCAAGAGTATGCCGTTCTAAATGTAATGGAAGAGTTTTTATTACGAATGAGAAAATGTGTGGATAACAACGGCGGTCATATTGAACATTTGTAAATTTTCCTTAGTTTATTACTAACTTTAGTCATATTTTGTTTTATTGTTTTTCCTAGTTACATAATGTTATATCTTTTTATAATTTAATTTTTACAATTTTTATGTTATTATTTTGTAAATAAATGGTCGTCATTTTGAAATGGTTAAAATTAAAGTATGATATTTTGATATCCTTGTAAAGCATATTTAATGTACTTTCAAGAAAAAAAAAAAAATAATAAAATTAAAGTATCGATTCCCTATGCTAAATAAAAAGTTGAAACAATTTCCGCTGAAGTCGGAAGTGATGCCGAATTCTTATTATATTCCTTAAGTGGGGCCTTTTGTTTATATTAACTTTTTTTTTTTTTGAATAATTTTTTGTATCTGAATATAGAGTTATTCGAGGTGCGGTGTTTCATATAGGGGTGCCGTAGACATTATTTACATAATTTTTGTAGGGGGTTCCGATGCTTGAAGAGGTTGAGAAACACTGGTCTATAGTAAACCGTAGGTATTTTGCTTTTTTATATATACAAGTTAAAAATAAAAAAGTATAATAAATGGCATTCTTTCTAAGAAATATGCTGTAATTGAATGACACATTTAAATACAAGGAAATAAAATTATTCTTCATTTATTTCCTCCACTCATGATTGACTATTTATTCATTAACTGAAATTTACAAATAATTCAATTATACAGATTCATATCAATTAAAATAGATTAAAAGTAAACTAAAAACGGTCCTGCCCACATAGTCGCATTGTTTCCGATAAAGCACAGCTAGGAAACAATGATGAATGCGGTGCGATCACGCATATTGCTACGCCCGGCGTGAATGGCCGACAAATTACTCAGATAAATATTAATCCTTGATCTGTGCTTGCTGTTGCCTGCAAGTCGCTTGGCTAGACCCGTAGGGTAGCTTGCCCGTCGCGGCTACTAACGCTTGTAACGCCGCCTTCGGAGCGGACGTGCCCCTGGGAAATCGTGGACTGGGGGGCAACCTATTTCATTCGATAGCCAAGTATTACGTGTTGTGTTGTTTTTTCTTTTCATTTATTTATTTGTTTCTTATAGTGGCGCAACTGCAAAGAATGTATAATAAGAGGAAGTTGCACAAATGGAAAATTGTGTATAGAAAATTGATCACTTGAGGGAAATGTACTATAGTAAATTATTATATAAAACAGACTTTATTGTTGAATGTTTTGGCAAATTGTGTAAAATAGCAAGATATTAACAATTGCTGGATATTTTATTGTTCATTATCTATATCAGAGTTTCCCAAACTATGCTCCTCGGAGCACTTCATGCTCCGCGAGTGTCTACTAGTGCTCCGCGTTCTACTAGTGTTGCTATATATTTAGCAATGATAGCGCTCCGCGACGAATTCTTCTCGTAAAAAGTGCTCCGCGGCTCAAAAAGTTTAGGAAACTCTGATCTATATTAACAAAATTGGAGAATATGTCTTTTTATTTATTTTTTCCCCTCATATTTGGTTTTTACACGTTTCAGGTGATTATAAAATGATATCCGCAAAAAAAAAAATCAGTTGGCACTTGTTTGTCTATCCGAGTCCTATTAACACAAAAATGGCTGGAAATATTTTAACGATATTTAGTATGATATAGAGTAGGGCTGTACAACCTTTTTTTATTTGGGATCTACTTTTTTATAAATATTGTTACCACGATCGACCAGAACGCGTAGCAGGCCAACGAGAAAATTTAAAATAATGCATTAAATATTGCAATTTTAAAGTTGTTTTTCATGTAAAAATAACCTAATACGCAAAAGGAAATTAATAAAAAGAAGTTTATGAAGATTCTTCATAGGCTTTCCGAGGCTGCACTTTTAGCCTGACGGTTAACACACTGATCGCCAACGAATTCCATCAAGCGACATTTGAATGTAGGCTAGCGAGAAGCTTGTTTTAATTTTTACATTATATGTATAAATTGAATTAAAATAATCCGCGATCGACTGGTTGGGTAGCCCTGATATCAGTGTTGCCAGATGGCGAAAATCGTACCAACACTTCAAAATGATCGTATTTTCAAGAAAAAAATCGTACAAACAATCGTATTTTTTTTTTAAATAATCGTACAACAAATTTGCTGTTTAATTAATTTAAAAATGATTAGGTATATATTTTTCTATTGCACAATCATAGTAGCATAAAAGGAAAAAAAAATGTATAATACAGCAAAGTCCTTTTTATAAATTTTTTATTGAAGTAACAAAATACTCAGATAATAATTTGATAACATTAACATATACTATACATATACATTCAGTCTCTTTAATTTTATAAAAATCACATTAATACCTATCACATGCATAAATATTAAAGTAGTTGAAAACTAAAAATCACTAAAAATCAGGTATTTTAGTAAAATTTGAGTACTCTCAGGGAAATACATATCTCTATTAATACATAATAAAAATTATAGGTAGTTTCGTTGGTTTAGGCGGAACTAGATTTTCAAATCTAGTACGCCTACTTCAATATATAAAAAATTAGATAATGACAACTTAAAAAAAATTAAATTGCATTTAGTTCCGCGTAAACGTTTGTAATTGCCTATACATACAATAAATATGTATAGGCGATTTTATTGTTTTAAGCGGAACTAGATTTTCAAATCTAGTAACTTTTACCGATTGATTGAAGCTTTTGATTATTTTGTTTAGGACAGCCTACTTAAATCTATAAAAAAATTAACTAATGACTACTTAAGAAAATTTAAATTGCACTTAGTTCCGCGTAAAGGTTTGTAATAGCCTATACATACAATAAATATGTATAGGCGTTTACAGTACAGTACTCTTACCAATGAGGAGTGAGCTTTATATTTTTGAATATTCGAATATGCCCGAGCATTCCCGATCTTAGCAAGATAAACCATTATATTAGAGCGCGTCGATTTGAAATCCGAGGGCTAAAATATTCAATATATCGCATTATATAATATTAATATTTTACTTACTAAAAATGTATATAACTAAATATGTTTCATCAATAAAAACATCAAAAAAATCGTACATCTGATACCAAGAAGTCGTACATCGTACACATGCAAAAATAATCGTACAAATACGATTTAAATCGTACATCTGGCAACACTGCCTAATATAGAGTTATATAGGTTATATGGTGTTTAGGGGTTAAAACTATATACTAAAAAACTTCCTTAAAAAAATATCTTCCTTATAATTGACTTAACAAAAAAATCTATATAACAATTATTGTTCATAATAAGAAAGCAAATATTATTTATTGCATGTATTTTTCAATTAGATGAATATCTGGGGATTTACGGGGGGACATTCTAAAACTAATCTTTTGAAATAACTCACTTATTGTTGACGTAACAGCAAAAACGTAGGTATATGAGAAAAATTATTTATGAAAAAAAAAAATCTTTCTTATTCTTTGCATTTTTTCAATTTTATGAATATTTGGGGATAATAATAATAATAATTCTTTAGTGGATTTGTTTGTAAAAGTAGTGATACATTAACTCAAGTCATATATTGTTCCATTACATACATACATTTTAAAAATTATTAATATTACATATAAATTCATTAATATTATAAAATTCACTCTTTAAGAGAAAAATTTTCAATTTTCCTTTGAATTTAATGTTATTTAACTTTTTTACTGTAAAAAGCAATCGGTTGTATAGGTCACTGCCTGTGATAAGAGGTAGGTTCCTGGTTGCGCTGCATCTACAGAGTGGCAATGAAAATAGATTATTTCTGTGGCTGTTATACATATGTATGTCTCTATTACATTCTCTATTAAACTACATTCTGAATCTTCAATGTTCATCAATATATTAAAGATTTATAAGGACGGGACTGTCAGAATGTTGAGTTCTTTAAACAAATTTCAACAATGACTTGAGGACTTGATCCTGGACATAATTCTAATTTTCGTTTTGAATTATAAAAATTCTGTGCCAGTCTACTGAATTGACCCTCAATTCAATCCCGTAGTTTAGAACAGCGTTTCCCAACCTTTTTCATGGCGGACAGGAAAGTCATGGCAACCTAGAAAAAATTCGCGGACCGGCAAGTTTAGAAAGTAATGTGTATCGCAAAAGTTTTATATTTTGTATTGCACTGATTACAAACACAAAAATACAGCAAATAAAAAATCACATATAATTAGTGAAAAAAGAAACAAATTATTACTTAAGCAATTAACAGATTAAAGACCGAGATTTCCATCTCAAAATTAAGTGGATTGTAACTTATTAAGCAAATAATTGCATAGTAAAAAAAATCTCGCGGACCGCCAAAAAAGCTCGCGGTTGGGATACCCTGATTTTGAAGTGCTTATATTTTTGGCCGCTGGAAACTAGAGCCATCTATGTGTCATTTCTTAAGTTATAAGATCTCCATGGTTACATTGAAACAACTGACAGTCAAACATTTATAATTGTAATAATTGTTCAGTAACCATAAATGATCCAATGTACAATAAATAAATTTAATTTTTCTAATAAAAATAACTTTTGCTCGCCCAAAAAATATAATGTGCACCTTGGCAAAAAGATCTACTTTTTGACCATGATACACAAATAACTATTTTTTTGCTCATCACTTTTTTTCGTGGATACCCGAGTCCGAATACCTGGTTCCGGATACCCGGACACCAGTTTTAGGTACTTAGGGTTCCGAATACTCACTTCTAGGGTCGAATATTCGAAATCAGATCTTTTCTTTTAGTTGTTTCCAGCATGGTTGAATTCTGACAGTACTACTCAACACTAATAGCGTAACTAGGCGTTGACATCGGGGCAGTTGCCAAGGGCGGCGTACGCCCCTCTACATATCCCTTTTTATTTCCCCTCTTATGAAATAGGCGCGAAGCTGTATATTTACCAACTGCGCCAAAATCGTAGTTACGTCTATGCTAAAATCCAAGAAAATGAGCTCTATATACGGTTTAAATGTAAATATTGGGGTGTCGATTTATGTCTTAGATACTGGCCAAAGGGCTTGCCTAATGGCTTAAAGACATTCGTGCCAGGGCATCATAGCCCCCTTCCACCTAATCGCGACGCCACTGCATAACTGCTAGATTTATAATTAGTACCAGTGGCGTATCCTAGACTCATGGTTAGGGGACGCACTTACGATGCTTATCTATAAGAATGGGGGGTCTGCAGTTTCGACTCGCGGGCCGAGGCCCGCAACATAATTTATGTAACTCGTCCAGCAAGGGCGGATCAATCTTACATGGAGTCCTTGGCTGAAAATTTTGTCGTGGCCCTTGTATCAAGCTGATTTTTGTTAATTAGTATAAACGAACCATATTCTAGCTATATATACTATATGTACGTTGGTACGTGAATATAATAAACGATATACAATTTGATGATACAGATCAGTGTTTTTCAATATTTTTGGCATCATGGATCTCTTGTAATATTTTTTTATGTTAGCGGACCCCTATCGAGGCGGTCTGTATATACCTACATTCAAATATAATATACCTATACACTTGACTTGATGAATTTCACTGGGACACTTTTCCGTATCATATAGTCCCGATCTTGCGCCAAGTGGTTATCATTTATTCTCCCATCTCAAGAAATTTCTGGGTGGTAGATGACGAAATGAAAACAACCGTGAAAAACTGGCTGATTTTTATATCAAACATATCCGAAATATCTGTCTAAATTCTCTCAATATTATAAATGGTAACTGAAAATTCATTAGTAATAAAATACCTCTTATTCTATGTTTCCATACTTTGTGGAAGAAAGAGGAGTCCCCCGGAAGAAAATTTTTGGAATATGCATTAAAATAGTTGCATTTTTTTGCATATTTATGTCTTCGCGGCTTAAGATTATTAAAGTAAAGGTTGTCTCGTAACTTCTGATCGATCAGAAGGGAGTACGTCACACGTATGCGTAGTTCAAACTAGCATACATAATTAATATAGATGTTGCACGTTTTTAAATATTTTTATAGACTATTTTCATAATAAATATTTATTTGAAGACAGTTATACTGAATAAATTATAAATAAAAGCCTAAGGCAATTTTATACTGATTGATATAAAATTTAAGGTGATGGGTATTTGTATTATAGTTAATAAATAACAGTAAAATACAAATATAATTCTAGGTATTTTTAAATAAAAATACAGAAACAAATTGCTATAACAATAAAGTAATTAATAAAATTGGGGGTTATATCTGTTTTTAAAAACGGCTGGACGTATTTTAACGAAATTTGGTACAATAGAGTAGAACCAGGATCAAATATAGGCATGATATCTCAAAATTTTCTTTCTTAGTTGTTAAAACTGTTAAAACTGATACTAAAAAACTTCAAGTATTTCTATTATAAACAAAATTATCTTGACAGAAAAAAACTATACAATAAAAATTGTTTATAAGAAAACAAATCTTATTTGTTCTATGCATTTTTAGGATTTTGTAGGTATGACCAAAAAACCCTTATACCGTCATTTTGTCGACTGTCTGTCTGTATGTCTGTCTGTCTGTCTGTTCGGTAAAAATTGTAGCCAAACAGCTAAACCTAGAGAGTTGCAATTTGGCGTGCTTATACATCTCTTTGACCCACACATAGGAAAAATACTAAAACATATACCCCTAAAAATATAAATTAATATTTTTTAAAATTCTGAGTAGGGTATCAAAATAAATTATTTAGAGGCGATTTTTGCCAAAATTGTGCTATGGTTTAAACTAAAAATCTAAAAAAATCTAAGTAATGTACATTTGTGTGAACCGGTATAGTACAACAGGAATTTTTGATCAGATTATATTTTCGGAAAATAACGCATGTTTTGTGTTTTTTGCTTGACCACGTAAAATATTTAATAACTTATTTTTTAAAGGCAATTAAATTATTTCTGTTCTTTTTTTTGCATTTTTATTTTGTTTAAATTATTTTTTCAAAATACTTGTTATATTTGGGCAAATGTTGCATTTAATTTTTAAAAGCGTAAATTTAATAACCAGTGAATTTCAATACACCAAATCAGAGGGGAGGGGTTATGACTTAAAACAACCAATGGACGCCATAGGCGCAATATCCAAAATCTTAATGAACCTTGCTATACAAAAAAAAAAAAATACTGCACATATTTAGAAACCTAAATAATTGTATTAGGCATTCGAATTAAAATTAACAAAAAAAATATTTTAACATAAAATTTGTTTTGACATTCTAAATAATCATCATTCACTTACTAAATACATGCGAAACCCTGAAAAGTGTGAAAATTCACAATTCACATCAATTTTTTCAATTTGATGAATATTAGGGTAATTACGGGGATACATCCTAAAATATTGAAATTTTTCACTTATTATTCTCTTCACATCAAAAATGAATGTAAGAAAATTTATTTAGAACGAAGAAACATTCCTTTCGAAGAAAAAAGAATTTAAACAAGTAGGAAATCAAAAAATTAAACAATATTTTTATATCTATAGCCAAAAATCAAATTTCAACGTGTATATAACATATACGTTAAGCAAAGACTGACGTCCCATTAGCATACGGATGACGCGTAGCCTCTCTATTTACCCCCATCACTACAAGTTACGAGACAGCCTTTACTTTAATAATCTTGTTCGCGGTTGGCTTTTTCAGTGATCGCCTACGTGCATGTACATGTGTAGTGCGAAGAAAAATCTGTTTTAATTTGTAGTTTACTGTTGCTCCTTATAAGAAAGTAATTTATTTTTTGTGCTGATTTTTGAGGAAAAATAAAACAAGTAGTCCTTCGGGATTTTTGTAATTCTGTCGCTGCATATTATTCTTTCGTATGTAAAATGGCCCTTGACCCAAATAAGATTGATAGCTGTAGAATATTGATGTAAATATCAAAAAGAAAAATAATGGATATTTTCATCCTTTACTGATAAAAAGATATGTGATTGTTAAACCGCGTATTAAGAGAGTTGCATTTGATAACCCTCAAAATTTTACAAACAAAGGATTTTTTAATTACACCTACGAAATCAAAAATCGCAGAGGCCATAGGAATATGCATTTTACATTAATTTCAATACTGATCCTAATAAAAAATAGTCTGTATGTTGTACAACGTCGTGATTTTACAGTATGATTATTTTAAATTATTTAAATTTTATTTTCACTGGTCTTTAAGAGAGACACGTGCCCCCAGGGCCCTCCTGAATACGCCTGATTAGCACTAATATATAGTTTTATTGGCAACTGACAAGAAAACTAAATATGGATAACAACATAAATAACTAAAAAAGTTATCACAAACATTCGTTAGTATTTTAAATTGGCCCATTTAAAAAAAGTTTGGTTTCCTTCAATCCATCTTCCAATGTATTCGGAAATGCCCGCCCTCCTGTCGTCTGAAAATAAGTTACAGGCGAAAAAACGATCTTTTTTATTTCATTATGCAAATATTCCAGGTCTAAAACGAATGAAATAAAAACTCCTATTGAAAGTTTCTTTTTTTTTAAACCGAAACAATTATTTCTCAGCGCTCCACATCTTAGGCTATCAATAATACATTCAAGGTTCTTCTTTCAGACGTTTATTTTCTCATTCTTCCATTAAATTCTATCTCTTTCTCACTGAAGTTCAGGCAGTCGTCGCTAGATGACACGACCTGTATCGCTGAGAGCCTTTTGCGTTCATGAAAGTATATTAATTTATTTTATCATTAATTTTTATATGAACACACTTGACCTCGTACGGGAATGTAAGAATGCATTGTGGGAAATTATAAAAGTAATTAATATTAGCAGATTTTTAAAATTCTATTTTTTTGTACTCATTTTTTCTACCAAATAAGTTAACCCTATTGGCGGTGTTCAAATTCAAGGTCAGATTTTTAACATCACTGTTTAAATATACATTTTGGTTTAGAGCAGCTGTTTCTAAACTTTGTTCAGTAACGACCCCCTTAGATAAAATCCCATCTCTAGCCCCCCCCCCCCTATTTAGGAAATTTATAAACAATTTGTAAATAATTTCTTTATTGAAATAATAATCACAAAAGTAGCAAAAATATGTAATGTAAATAGTTTCTCTAATTCCTAAATATTTATTTTCACAACATAAATCACGAAAATCATATAAAAATAAATTATATTAATATTAAATATGTAATACAAATTAAAAATGTAATAAAAATCAATTTTAATGTGAAGTATGGGCTTGTTTCTTGGGACATAATTCGTTAAATCGCGGTTTATATGAAGAAAGAGCCACTCTTATTTCGTCTTCCACTATTAACCGTGCGCGATATTTTGTTTTAATAACAGCTAAAGTGGAAAATCCTGTGACACGCGACCCCCTGGTGAATCTTGTACCACCCCCAAGGGGGTCGCGCCCCCCACTTTGGAAACCGCTGGTTTAGAGTATTCGAGTATTTCTCTTATCGTCGAGTATGTGTGTAGCGACATATTTTAAGAAAATGTACCTCGTTTTTTAAGAAAAATATATTTCTCATTATCCTATAATATAATACGCCTGTTTGTATGTTCGACCGGTCGTTTTGTATGTTCGTATGTTCGACCGGTCGTTTCTTCATTCCCCGATAGAGCGCGCATATGTTAATTATTTATGTCAAAATTGTTTAAAATATATTGTTGATGCAATAATAGTGAATTTTCTACGAACACTTTTTATAATTATTATAAGATGCAATAATAGTGAATATTCTACGAACACTTTTTATAATAATTGATAGAATTGTAAGAAATTATTGTTTATGTATTGGACAGTAGTGTGCTGTGAATTTTTGTTTTGAGTGTTGACAATAAATTAGTAAAAATGTCAGTTGTGTTTTTCATTAAAAAATCACTTCACAATTATTAATTTAGTTGTGAAATACACGGATCGGTTTTTTTACGAAACAAAACACAGAAAAACGTTATCCTTCCGTGATATTCGACATTTTTGATTAAAATTATTATTAGCAGAAAAATAATTATTTTAAAAAATATTTGGTTTTGATAAAAGTAAGAAAAATTTGACTTTTTTTTCTTTATTATTATCTTTTCAATGCTTTATTATTTTTTTATTTCTACGATTTATAGGACAAGATTTACAATATCCCACTGCAAACTCTATACAGACGGCAGCACATAACGACTACACTAAATAATTCAAGAATTATCAGTGGCTCTAAAACAATGGTTTCTGTTTATTTATCACATTAAAATATCATTTACCTTTTAGTTTAGGTTAGATTCACCTTAAAAGCACTATCTTAGGTTATGGTTGATAACTGTTTTTTTTTTTTTTTTATAAACCACCTAAAAATAAATTGTATTTTAACTGTTCTGTGCAGGGCTAGGGACAGTGATTCACCTTAAAAGCACTATCTTAGGTTATGGTTGATAACTGTTTATTTTTTTTTATAAACCACCTAAAAATAAATTGTATTTTAACTGTTCTGCGCAGGGCCAGAGAAAGTGATTCACCTTAAAAGCACTATCTTAGGTTATGGTTGATAACTGTTTATTTTTTTGTTTTTTTATAAACCACCTAAAAATAAATTGTATTTTAACTGTTCTGTGCAGGGCTAGGGACAGTGATTCACCTTAAAAGCACTATCTTAGGTTATGGTTGATAACTGTTTATTTTTTTGTTTTTTTATAAACCACCTAAAAATAAATTGTGTTTTATAAGTTCTGCACAGTCCCACCTGTTTAGAATCTCTGTATATTGAACAAATGACGTGTGTGTGACGCATGCGCAGTGTTCAGTGGGATATTGTAAATCTACCCCCTGATTTGAGATATAGTGTAAGTAGGTTTTTTTCCGTGTGTGTATTTTATCATGTGTGCTTTTTTCCGTGTGCGTATTAATCCGTGTGCGTTTTTTCCGTGTGCGTATTTTTATATTATATAAGAAAATGGAAAATTAATTTTAATAAATATATTTTAAATTTAACGTCTCAAATCATTTTTAGTTCTAACATTATAAATATAATGCACTGAGTTAAAATGAATCGTTTTCCCATCTTAAAAAGTTAATGAATTAATAATTCGGATTAATGCTCATTATTTGTCCAGTTTTTAATAATGGGCGAAGAGTTGATTCAATTTGAATTGGATGAAGTTAGGCGTATGGCTAGAGAAAGAAGTCTGAGGTGTCGAGCAAGTTCCACATTAAGGTAATGATTTGGTTGCCAACACAGTTGGCAACGGGTGCACTAGTATGTCATATAATATGCAATCCCAGAAAAAGTAGACTACAGGTAGTAACAGAGCTACGACTACGATTAAATGAACAAATTAATAGTATTTTTATGCTGATGATGATGATGAAACAATAAACCACCGCGTTATTCACAAAAAAAATTTTTTTTTTTTATTGGAACTGCCTATACATTTTTAGATTTTCTGAATTAGTATCTTATCCCTAACAAAACAATATTTATTCATTATTATCCAGAAATTATAATGAATTAGTTTAATTTAATGAAATGTATTACAAGATCAAAACTGCATTACCAACGTTGTTGGACACAGAGGTCTCAAATAAATTTAACTATAAAGCAAAATTTTCTGAAATTTTCTTAAGTTGTTTTGTTTCCTAATATTTTTATAATACTAATAAAAAGAATAATAATTAAGTTTGTTTTTCATTAAATTATTATTATTAGGCCTTTGTAGATATGACCAAAAAACACTTATACCGTCATTTTGACGTCTGTTTGTCTGTCTGTCTGCCTGTCTGTTCGGTAAAAATTCTAGCCAAACGACTAAACCTAGAGAGTTGAAATTTGGCATGCTTATACAACTCTTCGACCCGCACATAGGAAAAATACTATAACATCTAAAACACATATCCCTCTAAAAATATGAAAAAATATGTGCTCATTGAATATATATATATATATATATTAAATTCTGTGTAGGGAATCAAATGAAAGCCCTTAGATTAACGATCAAAATTTTATTTTTGAAAAATAAATTATTTCGACGCGATGTTTGCCAAATTGTGCAAAAAAAAAATTGTCCCACACCCTGTAGCCCAGATGGTTTGAACTAAAAAACTGAAAAAATACTAAGTAGTGTACGTTGGTGTGAACCGGAATATTTAATATGTTATGTAACACAGTAAACCAATTCGCTTTCATGGTGTAATGGTTAGCATTCTCGCTTTCTAAATTGAAAACTAGGGTTCCTTCCAGTTGGAGACAATTTTATTTTTTAGTTTTTTGTATTTTTATTTTGTTTAAATTATTTTTTCAAAATTCTAGTTATATTTTGGCAAATGTTGAATTTAATGTTTAAAGGCGTAAATTTAATAACCAGTGGCAATTGTTGAAATTATAATTTAATGTTTCAATGTATACGAAATCAGAGGGGCGGAGCTTATGACTTAACCCATTTAAACCCACAATTTTTAAAGGTTTGGTACTCTTTAGTGCCCGCAATTATTTTTTCTTATAATTTACAGATTTTACTGTATTTAAAATATAAACGTTTACTTATTTTATTAGTTTTTAGACATGGTGCGAAAACGACCATTTGGGCTGATTCGCTGTTATGGTCGTTTGCGACCGTTTGGGTTTAAATGGGTTAAAACAATCAATGGAAGCCATAGGCGCAATTTTCAAAATCTTAATGAACCATGCTATATGAAAAAAATTGATGTAAAGCGTGAATTTTCACACATTTCAGGGTTTCGCAGGTATTTAGTAAGTGAATGATGATTATTTGGGATGTCAAAACAAATTTTATGTTAAAATATTTTTTGTTAATTTTAATTCGAGTGCCTAATACCATTATTTAGGTTTCTAAATACGTGCAGTATTTTTTAGGGTATTGTAGATATAACCAAAAAACCCTTATACCGTCATTTTATCGTCTGTCTGTCTGTCTGTCAGTCTGTCTGTCTGTCTGTTCGGTAAAAAATGTAGCCATGTAGAGTTGAAATTTGGAATGCTTATACAACTGTTTATAAGTGAAGTATGAAGTCGGCGGTCATTACTATGACGCTGCCATAACTCTTCTTGTTTATAAAGAATATGTGCTGTTACAAGTTTTGATAAGCGCGCATGTGTAGATTTCTTCATACAAACATTACGCTAAAACCAGGGCCGTAACGAGGGTATGAAGCGCCTGTGGCAATGGTCTAACTTCCGCCCCTCTAACCAAAAGATGAATAAAAATTAAAATTAATAATTATATGTAATATGTTTACTAATGCCCGGTTGCTAAAAACGAATTAAATAATTTAACTCGAGTTATATCTAACTTGAACTAAAACAGTATACATTAACATTCATCTTCTGCTCGCCGTTTGACATGGTTTCTATAAACTATTTTTTATTAAAAAGCCGATTTTCTGTGTCAGGATAAACACTGGTACTATCGCCCAACTCGGGTCCATGTTGAACAAATAGTTGTATGTTACTATTGGTAGTGTGCCATGTGACGGGATCATTATAATTAATTATTTTGGCATTATTAATATTTTCTAATTTAATATCCACCATATAATTATCATTATCAACTTGCATCTCGCTTATCTAGCTTTGAGTTTTGAGTTATACTTTTTTCTTCCGTTTCAATTTCACATGAAACATGACTACTTGTAGAAGGCAGATTTAATTCTGTTGAATCAGATAGAGAAATCATATAAGGTGTATATGATTTTCTTACAAACTTATCAATTGGAGTTACATTTTTCTTTAAATTTTCAATTTTCTTTTCTCTTATTTTTAAGTGTGAACCGGAAGGGCTTTTTTGGTGGCATATTTACGAAGTTTTTTTGTTTTTAACTTAAATTTTTGTTTTTATTAATATAATAATTTATAATACTTACGTAGTATCCAGTATGTTGTACGATAAACAAAATTAACTACTATCTTTTACAATCAAATATATTTGAGACAAAAACAAAAACAATTGCACCTTTGTTACGTTATTTTGTCGAAAGGAATGTTATGTTGAAATCGAGATATACATTTTTGTTGCAAACTAATATATTATATTCACCCAGTCTAGTCTGTAGGCCAGACCAGTGGTTCCCAAACTTTTTCTGTTCCCGGCGCCCTTAATGTATCAGAATGTGTCCCAAATCAAAATATTGGTCAACTAACGTAGTTGGAGGAATATTTGAATATTTTGCTTAGAGGCGGAGTTAACACAGTTAAAACATGGAGCAGTTAATACAAAATAATAGATACACACCCTATAACCCAAAGAATATATCTAACGGCGGGCTACTGTATGTCGTTGTACTTAGGTTTGAGTAACTTTTGATGGTTATTTTATGTCTCACAAGATAATGCTTAGAAACGTACGATCTCGAAAAAAAAAAGATAAATAAATAAATAAAAATATAAATCTTTACTAGTAGCAAGAAACTAAAAATGTTACGAAAAAAATACAAGACAACCTTTAACAAATATCATAGCTTCGAAAAAATAGTATGTTTTTCGAAATTTTGTTTTGCGCCCCAAACTTACTTGCGCCTATGGTGGGTGCCTCCTTCGCCACGCCCTCGTTACGGGCCTGGCCAAAACATTTATGATTTAAATCTAAACATAATCTATCTTTTTCTGCATTTATTTTATTTTTTTTTTGCGTACCTTTAAATAATTTAGCGCGTACTCCCGGTTGGGAATCATTGTACTAATTTGTTCATTTAGTTATAATCGTAATTCTGGTATTACCAGAATTATTAATAGTGCCGAGTTAACTTTAAACAGCCTGTATATTATAATGTACAACATACGTAAATAGCTTAGCTAGAATGCGATTCTTTTTAAAAATTGGGACATCTTTAAAATTCCGCGGGACGAAACTATTAAAAAACGGGACTGTAACACCAAAAGCGGGACGTATGATCATCTTATGAATAGGCTTATGAATATGCTTTTAAGTACCAATGAGAAAACCATATTTTATCCATTATTCATATAACTCTTTATAATTATCTAACAGACTTTTTCTTGTATTATCTTTCCTCTTTTTAATTTTATTGTACTGTACTATATTAGTAATTAATTAGAATTTATCGCATTTAGTATACATACCTACGGTATGGCCGTAACTAATGATGTGAATCACATACAAATCAATCGCGGAATGAAAAATAACTGAGGTAACATGGAATCTGTTTGGTTTATGGTAGGATTTCGGTAGGGGACAAGAGATTTAGTGTGACGGACAACAGGGTGGTGTGGTTGAATTGACCATTAAAACCAGGGGTGGATTTAAATTTACTTTAAATTTTATCTTTAAATCAGCTTTTGTCTATAATTGCTTGGTCATATTTTTCTCTGAAAAAATATTTAACTTCAACATGTTGGTTCTTAATGAAAATTTATAGTCTTGACCTTACGATTCGCACCTGACATTTGGCCGGATATTGAGAAAGAATTGGCGCAATTTGAAACTTTTTTATGAAACTCTTTCTAGCTTTTTTTTTTTAAATTTCAATATAATATTTTATTTAAGTCTATTTCATTGTGACTGTAATATTTCAAACCAAGGTTAATTGTTTTTATTTATTTAGGCACAAATATTTTAGTACTGCAATAATTATTTTTCACAGCTGTACGACAATTCCCGTAAATTTTAAGTTATACTATTGATATTTTTCATATACGTTCAACAAGTCATGCATTTTATATTTTATTTCTCTATTAGGAAGATCTAGGAAAAACTGAACAAACGTAATCAAACCGTTATAAGAAGCAAGGTGTGGGAAGTATAACCCATTCACGATGTTTCCTCATCTGAATAGGCCATTTTATAATGAAAGTTTTGTCGGTAGCCATGCAAAAAAACTAGACAAGTGAAAAAAATAAATAAATGTTTTTTCTTCTTAATCCTGAAGCCTTTCTACCTTGCGGTGTAAGGCTATAGTCGAGTTACTTATTTTGTGGTGTTGTTCTCCATATTTCTGTCCATCGTGTTCTGTCCTTTGTATATCTCCTCCTACTTTACGCCTTTCTTCGTTGCAGCTTCTTTTGTTTCTTGGTGTCAGGTTTTTCTCGGTCTTCCTGGTGCAACTTTCTTCACTGTTCTTGCTTCAAAAACTCTTTTTAATATTTTGTCTTCACTCATTCTAATGTATATGTCCCAGCCATCTTAGCTGTCCTTCTATTATAGTCTTCACTGGTTTTGTGTCTAGTTTTTCTCTAAATACTTCATTTCTTATTCTGTTCAATTATGTTTTACCTTCAATTTTCCTTAAAAATTTATAAAAGATCTCGGTACTTCATTTCGTGTTCTGACATAATTCTTGCTATCGTTATACAGACTTTTAATATTTCTGATGGTGTTTTCATGAATGCCTCTGTTTTTAAGTGTCGCCCAGACGTCTTCTCTATATATAATAAATATTCTAAACTGTCATTTATCAGATATACTATATGAAATATAAATCGGCAATACTGGAAATGTATTTAAACGTTGTAAAAAAATCACTTTTTTTAATGTCAACATCATACAACCTGAATAGATTATATTAAGGAAACACTATGTACAAGATAATTTACAGTTACTATGCAGTCACCAGAAATTACGTAAGGCAAGGTAGTATGTAGTCCAAAGAATTTATAACAACATAAGGTGTAAGGTAGAGGGCAGTCATTCTAATAATAACAATAATAATAATTTATTAATGTTAGTAAAAAGTATACATTTTTTACATACGTCAAAATATACAAATACATACTACGTTCAAGAAATCATACATTTAACTTAATTATTAGAACTAGGGATGGGAAAAAAACATCGATGTATCGAAAACATCGATGTTTTTACCATCGATGGTCAGCTGGCAATAGTATCGATAAAACATCGATGTCTACTACCGATGTAGATGTTTAAACTTTGAAATTCAGAAACTACCGCCAGAGGCGCTGGAATCTTAAAAAGTTAATTTTTATTAAAATTAGTACACAAAATATAAGCACCATCTATTGTGATATAACAATACTAATAGTGTTAGTTTTATTCTTCTTAGCAGTTAGCAGAATACGAAAAAATAAGAAGAAACTTCTAATTTTTGCAAACAATGCGAACGACCAACGAAGCCAACACTCTTTTTCTTTTTGAGTCTTGTGGACACTTTCCCAGTTGTTATTCCTCCAATTCCTGGATTTTTGAGAGTTGTCATTAGCTATTTTTTTATATATTGAAGTTGGCTTTTCCTGAACAAAATGATGAAAAACTTCAATTAATCGGTAAAAGTAACTAGAATTGAAAATCTAGTTTCGCCTAAAACAAAGGAACAGACTTTATTTCAACTTAAAAAAGTATAAAAATAATTGTGTATGACAGTGTTAATTTTATGTTAAATAATATAAAATTAACATTAAGATTACTATATTAGTATTGTAACAAAATTCAATATTTCATTTTAGAAATGTAAAAATGGTAAAGTCTGTTCCTTTGGTTTAGGCGGAACTAGATTTTCAATTCTAGTTACTTTTACCGATTGATTGAAGCTTTTGATCATTTTGTTCAGGAAATGCCAACTTCAATATATAAAAAAATATGTAATGACAAATTACAAAAATGAAAATTGCGGTTAGTTCCGCCTTATCGTTTGGAATAGACTGTAGGTAAAAATTAGTATTATTATATTAGGTATAATAATATTAATGTGAAATTAATTACTATTAAAAAGGAATATTTCTATTGCAAAATCTAATAAATGCTTTTTGTGTATTATGTGTTACTTTCTTCGTATTTTATCTTTACATTATTAAATAAAACCTATATAATATAAATAAATAGCTTTTTTTAATATTAATAAAACATCGATGTTTCCGATACATCGATGTTTTTCCTTCGATGTTTTTTCAACATCGATAGTAAGGCGCCGATGTTAACATCGATGTTAAACATCGATGTTTTGCCTTCGATGTACAACCCTAATTAGAACCAATAGATGTGAAATTACAATTTCAATATTCTTGGAAAGTATAAAATGCTTTTTCTTTTAATGTTTTCTTTATTACAAAATTAAATTTATTCGTGGGCAAATATTTGACAGATTGGGATAGAATATTATAGAAATGTATCGCGTAATAGTTAAGTGAGTATCGTTAAGACTCGAGCCTTACTTATCCGGGTCTTATCAAATATTTACCCCTTGTATTGTAATTGTGTACATCCGTTTGAAGTGTATGGTCAGTTATATTAGAATGAACGTGAGGTAAACAATATAATATATAAAATGAGTCAATAAGCTTAAAGTTATAAAAATGTTTTTGGATATTGCCTATATGCTATGTCACCAATAATTCTAACTACACGCCTTTGCAGACTATTATTCTTGCCCCAGTTGGAGAATGGCCCCATGCGAGTAATGCATATGTCATTCTTGATTGAAATAGAGCGTAGTATGCTATCATTAGAACATCTCGAGTAACGTTATTCTTTAAATTTCTTATGCAGTAGATGGTCTTGCACAAGTTACAAGCAATTTCTTCTACATAATTTTCCCAGTTCAAATTACAATCTATGGTTTCTCCAAGAAATTTAATGGCATTGTAGCTAGAAATTAGTAGTTTCATTGAAAAAAAGTTTAGTTTTCGAATTATTAAGGCTTAATGCGTTGACTGTAAACCAATATTTTGCAAATTATATAGTCCGATTAATATTATCAGTAAGTTTATTAACCATTAAGGACTGTGCTAGCAAAGTTGTATCAGCTGCATAAATAATGGTTTTGGCATTGTCTAGAAAAATAGGTAAATCATTAACGTAGATTAAAAACAGCAAAATTCCAAGAATAGACCCCTGAGATACACCATATTTGATTATGAGTTCTTCAGATGTAACTTCATTAGATAATACATACTGTCTCATTTTGGTTAAACATGATTGTAGGAAGTTAGAGCTGTTCGTACTGATGTTATAGAAATGTAATTTTTTAATTAAAATATCAAGTAATTTTTTAATTAAATTATCCTGAGGTAACCAATCAAATGCCTTTGATAAATCAAAGAACGTTCCAAGGCTATGATGTCCCTTGTCAAAGTCGTTTGTTATGAATTCGACGAATTCTAATATTGCATTACTTGTAGACATTCCAAGTCTAAAACCAAACTGATAATTTGTTAATCTCGAAATTTTCCAATAACTGTGTGAATAAATTTTTTTGCAAAAATTTTCAAAAATTATGTTGTAAGGGGATAATGACCTGTAGTTTTTTAAATCAGGTCAATCTTTTCCTTTATGAATAGGGATTGTTTTTGTTAATTTTACGACAGAAGGAAAAATAATATAATTTAAAATTTTAAAATTAAAGGTTAAAAAGTGTGCAAAGGGGATCTATGATTACGTCCGTCACTTTTCTTTGCGTATATAGTAATGCATACTAGGAAGTTCTACAAGTGGACATTATTTCAGACTATCCAGAACGGAAGACATGTTAAAATATTCTTTTATTAACCTTCATTGGGAATATGGTCAAGTGTGTTACATCATTTTTGGATCCTCAAAATTTTATTTCTACTGCCTGTATTCTCCTTTCATTTGGTTTAATTATTAACAAAAGGAACTACCATTTATTTATAAAACTAATTTTAATTTTCATTGAAAATAATTATAAAATTCAACATTTTGGTTTCTTTTCATCATTTGTGCACTATTTTTCTCCCGACATGTCATTCTCCTCCCCAAGTAATACTAAGTTTGTCTCACAGACAAAAAGGTTGGAAAGCACTGATCTAAAATGATGGCAAGATCTTTAACATTATTAACTGTATTAATCTATATATTTATAATTAAAATCAATAGTTTGTCTGGCTCATCCAAATGATATTTAAAGACATTTCCTAATACGAATAATTTATTTTCAACACAATATTGATAAAACGGTTAAAACCAGATTATATTTTCAGTGTGGAAGGGTTATACGAGTTGCGGACATAAATAATGATTTTCATCCATGTAGCTCAGAAGAAGTAATAAAATATTTCGAAACTGGATAGCCGTATCTAGT
Organism: Liopterus haemorrhoidalis; assembly: GCA_963971575.1. Lineage (NCBI taxonomy): Eukaryota > Metazoa > Arthropoda > Insecta > Coleoptera > Dytiscidae > Liopterus > Liopterus haemorrhoidalis. Next base: position 34,836,203 of record OZ020618.1, read on the forward strand.
TGCATTATTTATGTTTGCCTAAATTTAATTTAATTAACCTATGTTAACCATGCATATTAACCTAATTATGGACGCGATCAACTCTACATTGAATTTTCAGACAGACGTCAAAGTTACTAACAAGAATGAGACATTTTTACATCATCTGCATAGAGTAAATATTTAAATAAACTATCACTGAGCATGTATATAAGAAGTTAAAACAAATGGTTGTCGTAATTATTATTAGTATTGATTTGGTACAAATTCACGATAGAAAATAATAATTCAATACTGGAAGTAAGTAAACGTAAATATTATGCCTAATATTGGTGATCGCCTTCTGCTTTATCCACATTCAGGACATAAAAATCGTAAAAATAACAAAAAAGATTTATCAAACTATCGGAATGCGAACGTCCAGTTATTTATAGAGGGGGATGTGCAAACGAAACATTTTCGGACAAGTTATTCTGGCCTGTAATACCAGGTATATTTATGGCCTCCGAAAAAACAGCGTATTGCCATTTATACGTGTTTCTACTAGGATTGAATCAACTTGCATTCACGCAGAAATTTCAGGATTTATATTTTATACAGATACGTAGAGGAAAAATCTTTCTGATTCGGATTTTTAAATTTGAATTTATGTTTATGTCTACAATTTTATCAGTATATTTCAGAATTACTTTAGCGTTGTCTTGGTTTGTAATATTACATCTTTCTGGACACAGATAGAAGTATTGGTATATTTGGGCAACTGATAGTGCCCAAAGAATAAGAAGAAAAAGAATTATAGGATATCCATATTATTATAGGCAAATACCTAAAATTCGCAGTTATTAGTAAAATACGCCAAGGTACTGACCTAGATTACATGACAGATTATACAGGGTGTTTTTGGGACCTGTTTAAGCATTACTAACTTCTTTATTATAAGACATACAAACGAGGTTGAATTAGGATTGATGAAGAATTTTACCCTACAAATAATAATGTTAGTTCGGAAAATCAATTAAACATCAAATTAAGGGGTCATTTAAGAAAAATCTACTTTTTAAATGAAACCCCTTGTAGTTTTTAGGGTTTTGTAGGTATGACCAAAAAACCCTTATACCGTCATTTTGTCGTCTGTCTGTCTGTCTGTCTGTCTGTCTGTTCGGTAAAAATTGTAGCCAAACGGCTAAACCTAGAGAGTTGAAATTTGGCATGCTTATACAACTCTTTGACCCGCACATAGGAAAAATAGTAAAACATCTAAAAAACACATCCCCCTGAAAATATAAACAAATATGTGTTCATCGAAAATAAAAATATTTTTTTATAATTCTGAGTATGGTATCAAATGAAAGCCCTTGGTACGTGGATTAACGATCAAATTTTTATTTTTGCAAAATAAATTATTTTGAAGCGATTTTTGCCAAAAAAAATGTGTGCCACACCCTGTAGCCCAGATGGTTTAAACTAAAAATCTGAAAAAATTCTAAGTTATGTACATTGGTGTGAACCGGAATAGTACAACAGGAATTTTTGATCAGATTATGTTTTTGGAAAAAAACGCATTTTTTGTGTTTTTTTGCTAATAATGTACACAAGTTATAGATTTGTAGCACGCTCGAATGGAAGGCTTATCTTGGTGTAGTGGTACTGACCCTGGCTTTTTCATCCAACTAAGTCCCCACGAGAAGAGAGACAATATTTTTTTTTGTTTTTTTTTACATTTTTATATTTAAATTATTTTTTCAAAATTCTAGTTATATTTTGGCAAATATTGCATTTAATTTTTAAAAGCGGAAATTTAATAACCAGTGGAAATTGTTGAAATTATAATTAAATTCTGTTTCAATGTACACGAAATCAGAGGGGCGGAGCTTATAACAACCAATGAAAGCCATAGGCGCAATTTTCAAAATTTTAAAGAACCTTGCTATATATAAAAAAAAAAAAAAAAATACTGCACATATTTAGAAACCTAAATAATGGTATTAGGTGTTCGAATTATAATATTAAAAAAAAAAAAAAAATATAAAATTTGTTTTGGCATCCCAAATAATCATTGTTCACTTACTAAATACCTGCAAAACTCTGAAATGTGTGAAAATTCACACTTCACATCAATTTTTTAGTGTATTGTATAGAAAATGGATTTCTATTTACTAAATTATAATGGCATTATCTGTCTCATTTTGTAACTAACGTAACTAACAAGGAAAGTTCATTTTTTATGTTGTATATTGAGAATACATTTATAATATTATCATAGTATTGGTTCACACGGATACGCCAAAGTCTGTTTACACCACAACAGTCACCAAAGTAACCAGATCTAGTTTCGTATTACAAATTGAGACGGATTATACTAACTTAGACCCATAGTGTTACTTTTTTTTTTTTTTTTAATAATAATAATAACTTTATTTACCAAAATAGGCAGAGCCTAATATACATAAACTTTTTTTTTTTTTTTACAAAGAAAAATAATAATAATGTTTCCATACATTGTACATCTTAAATACTAACAATCGCAAAAAATATTTTTTCTTAAATAATACTTCTCAAAAAATCCTAACTCTTATTAATTAAATAATTAAATAATTCACGCTGGAACTTATCTAAAGTTAAACATTCATATTTTAAATGATCAGGTAGACCATTATATTCTTTAAATCCTTTACAGAAAATTTGATTATCGGTTTTAGATAATTTAGTTTTTATGATTCTGAGATCGTTGGCACCTCGGGTATTATAATTATGCACATCTTTATTATAAACAATATTTTTCTGAAAATATCCCGGTAAACGACCTAGTAAAAGTTTATAAATAAAGACCATAGCGCCATATTTTAAACGATTTTCTACAGAAAACCAGTTAAGTATACTAAGCATACCCTTAATAGGTGTGTACCTAGACATCTTCAAAATTACCCTCATGCCACGATTTTGTAACTTTTGCAGACGATCAATGGAGTTTTTATTCAACAAATAGAGAACTGTTCCACAAAAATCAAAGTGAGGTTGAATTAATGATTTATACAACATAATAAGAGTTGAAATAGACAGTTTTTTAGATATTCTGCAGAAAAAGTAATTTTTTTTAGATATTTTATTTATTATGTAAGTTAAATGACTATTAAAATTTAAATGACAATCAACAATGAATCCAAGATATTTGATTTCTTTAACAACTTCAATTTTTTCATTAGCTATTTTGATATTAATTATGTTATTGATTTTAGAATATTTATATTTACTTGTGATAATCATAGCTTTTGTTTTATCAATATTAATTTTTAATTTATTTTTACAAAAATAATTGTACAATTTATTAAGTTCAGTATTGACTCTATGTATTCCATTGTAAACATCTTTATCATAAACTGCAACCAAGGTATCGTCTGCAAACATATTAATAAAATCGATATTTACATAATTCTTTATATCATTTACATAAATGAGAAAAAGTAGCGGACCAAGGCAACTTCCTTGTGGAACACCCCAAATGTTACTTAATTTAGAAGAAAAACTATTACCTATTTTCGTAATTTGGAACCTGTCAGATAAGTAACTTTTAAACCAAGATAAAGCATTTCCACGAATTCCATAATCATATAATTTTGTAATCAAAATACTTCTATCAATTGTTTCGAATGCTCTACGTAAATCTAAGGACACGGCAACAATAAAGTAATCAGTATCTAACACATTCTTCCATTCAGAAATCATGCAGTGTAACGCAGTTTCACAAGAGTGGTTACTCCTAAAACCATACTGATTTTCAAGAAATATTTTATTACCTTCGAAAAATTCTGTGATCTGTTTACAAACTACTTTTTCAAGAACTTTTTCTAATGTCGGCAGTGAGTTTATAGGCCTGAAATGAATGCCTTCTACAGCTTTATTAATTTTTGGCAACGGTGTAATAGTTGAACATTTGAGTTGTTCCGGGAAAGTACCTTTTTCCAAAGACGTATTTATTAGGACTAATATAACGTGACCAATTGTCAAGGTGATAGATTTTAGAATCTTAGAATTAAATGTATCGCAAGGATTACTATTAGCTTTTAATTTATGTATTATTTTATTTAATTCATTTAACGAAATTGGTGTGAAATTATTAAACAAATTTGCTGGTAACAATTTATTAGCTGGTGTATTTATAGTAATATTTGGGATACTGTTAACTATTTCTTCTACAGAATTTATAAAAAATTTATTAAAACACATAACTTTATCAATATTTTCGGAAACAGTTACAGTTAAATTATCATTTTTAAACTTAACATCTTGTGGGTAAATTATTTCTTTATTGTTACATAATATATTATTCAAATTTTTCCATAATAATTTTGGTATATTTTTATTTTTTTCAATTAATTCTTCATTGTACTTAAATTCTTTTTTTTCTTCTTAAAGTGACACACTTATTTCTAATATTCTTATAATTTTGCCATAAACTATCTTTAATTCTTACGTCTTGACACCTCTTAAAATCTATAAAAAATTTATCACGTTTCTTACACATATCTTTAAGTTCTTGATCGAACCAAGGTAAATTTTTATTTTTGACAATGACAGTTTTAATAGGTGCTACATTGCTAATAACATCAGAACATATTTTATTTATATTATCATATATCATATTAACATCAGTAGAATTTAAGAGAAAAGTTTGATCTATCAATTTACAAGATATATTATCTAAATTTTCAGGAGTAAGTTTTCTAAAAGATTTAGTATTACTAGTAATTTTAGCATATTTTAAACAATCAATTAAGTTTATCGAAATAATTTCGTGGTCTGCAATTTTAGGTGCATGGTGAACCATAGCATTAATATCTTTAACATTCGTTACAACTAAATCTATAAGTGATTCACTGTTGTTTGTTATTCTGGTTGGTTCATTAATCAGTTGGTATAAACCAAGATTACGTAACAGCTCTTTAAGTTTATTACTATAAAATTCACCTTCTTCGATCAAATTTAAATTATAATCGCCTAACAATACAAATTTTTCATTATTTTGTAATATTCTTTCTAATAATATTTTTAATTCATTTAAAAAAACGCTATCACTAGATGATGGAGAATGATACAGAACCCCAAGTATCCAATTCGTATTGGCACATTTACATTGGACTACAGCGTACCATAAATTATTCTGTACACAGTAAATAATTTTTTCTTTCCATATTAACCCATTTCTTAAAAATATTAATACACCACCAGTGTGCCTGTTTTGAGAGTTACAACGCACTACACTGTAATTAGTTAATGACACTTCTAAATCATTAATATCTTCTGTTACTCTAGTTTCACTTAACATTATCACTTTAGGTTTATAACACATAATACTTTTAATTATTTCTGGTTTATTTGCCAAGAAACTTTGCGAATTAATATATATAATATCGGTATTAAAAATTATATTAGGCCCCATTAAAAGTTTTTTTGTCGCGCTTCTGATTTGTTTACAATAGTTGGAATATTGTTGACATATTTTATTATTTTGGAATCATCACCGTTTTGTTGCATTACATTAATTTTATCCTTTATAGATTTAAAATAATCTCGTTCGAATTTTGTTTTATCCGAAAATATTTTAATTCCCTGAATTTGATATTCACGGCGTTTATTTTTTAGAATATTTAAGGCAGTTTGTTTGTTTTTAAGAATAATTTTTATAGGCCTGTTTTTATTTGTGGAGTACGAACCTAGTCGAAAAGTCTTTATTTCCCCTAGATCAGTGCCTGCTTTTTCTAATATATGAATGACTGTATTTTTGTCTTCCTCCACTCTTTCTTTTTTATTTACTTTATCAGATTCTTTTATGTTAAACATTAACACATTATTACCGCGATATTCTCTTTCTTGCAGTTCATTTATAATTAAATTATAATTTATGTCATTTTTAATTAATTGTTTATCATTTTTTAAATGTTGTATTTCACCTTTTAAATTAATTATCTCATCCTTTAATGAATTTATTACCGTTTTCAGATCTGTTCTATTAAAAAAGAAAAATGGCAAGCCACTGGACGCGTGGTGTCAATCTCTTGTGACGTCAACGAAACTGTATAATTTAGATGTAACTTGTTTAATTAGGAAAACATTCACAGAAAGTTTATTTAATATTATATTTAAACAATAACTTGGTATTTACCAAATCAGATATTAACACTATTTTCAGAAAAATTTTAGCTTTTATATTATACCAAATTTAATAATAAAATCCAGTATTATTCTATTTATTTAAATGATTTTATGAGAGCACAATAAATACAATACAGCACTATGTATGGAATCGATAACTCCTGTCAAAACTCCTGATCAAAAACAAGTAAATTATAAGCAAACCAGACAAAATGTTCCGATGTTTCATAGCCACTCCTTTTATTGAGATGAAATAAGTGTTAAAAATTAAGTTGTTTATTTTTATATACCTATAGTAACAATAAGTTATTAACATTATATCATTTTTAACGTTTATTTCATATCAATGTGTCCATGAAACTTTGGACTTATTATGATTTTACTTTTTAATTTTTCACTTCGCTGGTATTTGCTTATAATTCCTTGGATACGAGATATTTAAACATATTCATAACCTCCGGGCGTAATGGATCCAGAGCGCCCGCTCTTCAGCTAATTACGCCCCCCAATTTTTTTTTTCTGTTTTAATAAAAAATATAAATATGTATTTGGTCCATAGTGAAGTAGGAAAGTAAATTTCAGACTAAAATAAAGAAAAACCTTACGTATCCAAATATGTGAAAAATGTTTAACTCACTAATTATTGAAAATACGCCAACAGTAGTCTTATTTACGGTCGGCACCTTATTTTTTGATTGCCATAGTCTAAAAGTTTCATATTCTTTTTATATTTATGTTTTGATTTAGTTTAGGTTTAGCAACGGCAAGTTGGCGACAAAAGTTTGTTGCCGTTGCTTTTTGTGCATTTATGTTATTATATGCGGGCAATTCTTGCATATTTATTAACAATTAAACGATTAAACAAAATCATTTGTTTTGTCTATAAATGAAATGTGAAATAGGCATGTTTATTGTCATGGACTACCAGATCTGTTAATTTTTACTTTTTATTATATATAAAGTGAAAAATAAAATCTTGAGCGACATCCACCCCTCGGTCTGTATTACGTCACTCTCCGGGCGTAATCATCTTAGTAACACCCTTGGTGCATAAATAGCTATTATATACCTATAGTAATAATAAGTTATTCACACTTCATTTTTAACGTTTATTTCATCTCAATGTAATAGGTGGCTATGAAACATTGGAATTATTATTGTTTTATTTTTTTATCATCCTTTATTTGGTTTTTGCAACTACGGCTATTAACCTGTAGATTTAAATTATTTATAAAACTACTTTATTCTACAGGTTTATATTATTGTAGGAAGTGGAATTTTGTTTAGCTTTGCATAAAATAGTTGTCGACTAGTACCATAATATCTACGTTTCTAAGTACTCAAACTGTGGCGGCTGGGGACTTATTTATTATTATTATTATTTTTTTTATTTTTAAAGCCACTTAGGGTTCATACAGTATCCTCTATAAAAAGCAAGCTCATATACTTTTTATTTTTGCTAATTCCTTCCTGAGTTATACCTATAATAATAGCTGTAGTAGCCATAACGAGTGTGTACAGTGCTGAGCTGTACGCTATTTTCAAGGCCCTGTGTTTTGTTTCATCAGAGCAAAGTCGGTCAAGTGTTATCTTGACGGACTCGCTGAGCGCTCTGAACAGTATCCAAGATCCAGATCCAGTGCATCCTCTTGTACTAAAGATCCGGTTGCTACTCTACAATCTGAATGCTCAGAATGTGAGAGTAGAGCTGTTTTGGATACCGGGACATGTTGGTATTAAAGGCAACGAAGCGGCAGATGCAGCTGCGAAAGCCGCCTCTCACAGACCTATGATTGATGTGAGTTTCGTTTTTCCAAATGACGCAAAGAGTCATCTGAAACATCTGGTTTTAGACATGTGGTGGAGCAACATGAGTGGAGCCGCACACAAAACGTTAAGTTACGACAGATTAAGGGAGACGTTAACCCATGGGGTTCTTCCTGCAGGATTAACCGCAGGGAGGAAACCGCCATCACACGCCTCCGTATAGGTCACTGTTGGTGGACCCATGGACACCTCCTTCGAGGTGAAGAGTCCCCTGTCTGTGAGACGTGTAACACAGATTTGTCTGTGTTACACTTTTTAACTGAGTGTATGCAGTTCGAGGATGTCAGGGAGAAGTTAGGCCTGTGCTATGACCTGTCAGTTGCTTTAGGTGACGACAGGGTACTCATGGACAGGCTGATACTCTTCCTGAGAGAATCGAACTTATTGTTTTATGTGTGAAGTCTTGCACCTTATTTTAATGTGTTTCTAGTTATTGACTGTGATATTCGATAGTAATTGGCCCCTTTACAGCCTCTTACTATCACCCTGAGTCTGTTCAAATTTTCGAACTGACTTTTTATATTATTTATTTGTGTTTGTCAGTGCAAGATTTCTTTTATTGAGTATGCGTATTTTTAATGATTTTATCTATTTATTTATTGTCTAATATATTGTTTTTAATATATGGTCTAGTCATTTAAATGGGCTGCGTTAGGCGCAAATAGCCTTTGTTGCTGTGCGCCAAAAATTTTAACTAACTAACTAATAGCTGTAGTAGGCCGGATTTTACTTTTTTTCTACCTGCTTTGTTATTGTATTGTTTATTGTTAATGGTTGATAGAATTTGTTAGTAAAAATATTTACTTCTGTCTATTTTGTAACTTATGTGTAACTAGTTTTCAATATAATTTGTGTGATTAAGACGTGTAGTGTTTCATTTTAAGACGGAAATCATACAGATTTATATATATTTCTGTATTGTAAATAAATAAGTAGGCATAAATTAATATAAAGCAATTAGAAATTTGTACCCAAAAATAGTTATCACTCATTTGTACACCACCTATAGAAATTCATTTAATAAAATTCTTAAACTGATCAAATATTATGCTAGCACTCTTCAAAACACCGTGATGATTGTACTTGTTACATAAAATAAGTGCTAGCGAATTTCAGCGAATGTAGGCGAAAATAGCGGAACATTCATATTCCTGTAGTGGCCTGACACTGCGTTTTGAAGCAGTTTATGAATCAGCTTAGAGTATGCTATTGAATGAGATATTAAATTAACGTCTAAATATAGGCCATAACCGTATTGTATTTATACAAAGCTTAGGTAACTTATTTCTTAAAGTTTTTTCAAACAAAAACACTTTATTATTTATTTGTATTTTTACTTTTTTTCATTGGAGGTGCTGTAGTTCCACAGTGCTTATATACGAGCCGCCACTGGTCTCGGGTTCGAATCTCCCTCAGGTATGGAATTGCAAAAAAATTAGAATTGTCCTGGGCAATTGCTTTTGTAGTAAAAACCATTAAAAAAAAGATCAATTCATAGTAACTTTTTTAATATTTGGTTTAGACACATAGTGTCAAAATGGTTTAGTAAAGAAAAATCTATTTTAAAGGCGATAGTTTAAAGAAAAATACAGAGGTTTCATTAAAAAATATATTAAATAACTCGTTTATTTGGTTTTCATTTATTTTTCCAATTTTATATTTTTAACAGAGTAAAATACTTCACTTTCCTAATTTAACCTCCATCGTATCTCTTATAATAAAGAGGTTAGCAATGCTTAAACAGTTGCCAAAATCACCCTCAATATAAACAAACTAAATAAGAAATATTATATAAGAATTAACAACCGCAATAACATAATAATTTAAAATACTGGTACAAAATATAGGAAATTATTAAAAATCAAACTTAAAGTCTTAAAACAACTAAAATATCACCTCTTAAGAGGTTTTCTTGTAAATTTTTCCTCGACTATATACTAACTTAGTAAAAAAATATTGAACAAATTTTTAAATTTAGCTATAGAGGTGTAATTATACATTGTAAAATATGATGTTCTGGGTCTCCCTTTTAATCGGGAGTATAAGGAGATCTCTATAAAACGATGCTAAAACGCTCTTAAATTGGCACTATAATTAGTGCATCTGAATGGTATTTCTTTTGTTTTGATCAAATGTCTAGCACATTAACTATAAGCAAAAAACTAAAATTCGCCAAATTAAACTTTCCCTATAACTTTTTGATAACAAATCATACAAAATTTAAACAAAACTTTCTTAATGGCATTAGACAACTCTTTGATTAATTTCCAGTAACGTAGTAAACAATAGTTTTTTACTGAACATTTATAGTTAATAATAATAATAATAATAATATTTATTTCATGCTAGACATCTTACGACGTTTATATTTGTCAGTACATATATGATAAATTCAATGAACAAAAGTAGAAAAGTATTTGAAAACATTGAAAACTGAAAAAACAATATTAAATATGATAGAAAAGAGAGAAAAACAAAAAAATATATATAAAATTAACAAAGGTAGAGCAAAAAACAACAGCTTACATTTTAGATGTAGGAACTGAAATTAAATTTGAAAAAATCGTAAATATGAATTTTTTTTATTTTGGACTTAAATAATCTAATTGACAATTTTTTTAAAGAAACTGGTAAGTAGTTAAAGAGAGTGGCTGCCAAAAAAATACCATTCCTAGATTTAGACAATCTAAGTGTTGATAGTCTGATGTTGCCAGCAGAACGAGTATTATATTGTATTTCAATAAGAAAAGTAATATGTATTAGCTGCTTCAATTCTGTTTTTGATGTTCTGTTGGATCATATTTTATCTATAACTAACAGTTTATAAGATGTTTCGCTGCAAAAAAAAAAAAAAAAATGCCGTGTAAAATTGGCAAATACACGATATCGGTGCATAATACGAATATACTCTCATGTTTCTTTTCTTTTTTTTTTCTTGTTTTTTAGAACTAGTGATGATCTAATTTTTTTGTCTATATATCGTCAATTTATCTCTTAAGGTTTAGCTAATGTAATCAATTAAAAGTGCACGGAGAGTGGGAAACTGATGGTTAAACCGCCCTATTGAAACGCCCTCTAGGGGAACTCGAGCGAAGTCGGAACCCTCACTAAAACCCTCCCAGATTATATTACACCGCTGTACCAAATTTGGTGAAATTAGTATCTCTGTTATGATTTGTGTAGCAAACAAATAAACAAACAGACAGACATTCGTTTTTAAATATAAGATTTATCATAAAATCCAGATATTTGGATTTTGTAATTGTCTCAAAGATGTCCCCTTGTCATTATTGTATTCACTTACAATAATATTTTAATCGTCTCACTAGCGTATAATGATAATAACTATGTGTTTTGTTTAACTAACGTAAACTATGGACAAACTGTATAAGATTTTCGAAAACTATTTATTTATCTTACCATAATATTTTTTTCTCAAACCGGGACAATTTTGAGATTTTGCTCAAACCAGAAAGTAGCGCCTTCTACGCTAAGTACTTGGTATTGAAAAGGCTGAATAACGGAGTGCTTAACAAAAAACAAGAATTATGTATAATAGTAATAATTTTGAATTACTCTTAATTGAACATAACCTATTATTAAAAAGTTATTCGTTTTTTTTTTTTTTTTATTAAGGGTTATTTAGGTGCCTCAACAGCGGAGGTTATTGGCACCTTGTGGTTACATAGTTTTGAATTTATAAATAATATTTTGCATTACATATAGTGGTACAGTTTTGAGTTACAATACAATTTGGAATATTTATATAAAGTTACATGAATATGGAATATTTGAAAACATTATTTTATATATGTTGTAAGAGGTTAGTATCTTTTAGAAAATGTATTATTTTGGATATGTTATCGATGTTGTTGTTTCCTAAAAATTCCTTTAAAGTTGTTGGTACCTCGTTATTTTCCCTTTCATTTTTGAATTTTATGCACTGGATGAGGAAGTGTTCCACGGTCAGCGTTGTTTGGAACTCTTCGCACTGTGGTGGTTCTTGGTGTTGAAAAATATGAGCGTGTGTTAACCGTGTATGTCCAACTCGCAGTCTGTTGATGACAGTTTGAACCTTTCTGCATCCGTTCACTATCCATGGATCAATGTTTTCTTTTATTTTTCTTAACTTATTATTTCCTTCCATTTTCCAATCTTCTAGCCATTTTTTGTTGAGGTTTTGTTTTGTTATTGCAGTCGCATCATATGTTTGGATGGATTCTTCACATGTTGTCAGATTATTAGTTGCTTCTTTCGCAGCTGTGTCCGCCTTCTCGTTGCCGGGTATGCCGATATGGGATGGGATCCATACGAATATTAAATTTATGTTTTTACTGTGTTGAAGTGTAGTTATTTTGTCTTGGATTTTCTGGATCTGATTTAATTCTGGGTATATTTTTTAATAGCAAGTAGTGAACTAAGTGAGTCTGTATAAATTATGAAATTTCTGTTTGTTTCGTGTTCTATGTTCTCCAGGGCTTTCGACAGAGCGTAAACTTCAGCTGTGAAGATGCTGGTGGACGTAGGCAGTTTGTATTTAAAGATTTCATCTTTTATAACTACTGCAGCGCCAACTCGATCACGGATTCTTGATGCGTCTGTGTATATCTCGTTATATCCTTGGTACTGATGTTGCAATTGGAGGAAAAGCTTCTTGTATATTTCCTTGTTGGTATTTTCTTTGTTAAAATTCGAGAGTTCTATATTGCACTGTGGTTCGGTTACCAACCAGGGGGGGTTTGTACTGATGGAGTTACCTAGGATATTGTTTGGTAGGGTTAGATTTGTATTACAAAGATTGTTGTGAATGATAGCATGTAGTGGTGTGGAGTTTTTAACGTATTGTCTGTTGTTGTAACGTGTAAAGAGGTGTGTAAATGCTGGATGCTCTGGGTTGCTTGCTGTTTTTATTACGTATCTGAGGGTTAGTTCTGTACGTCGCATATATAAAGGTTTTTCTCTTGTTAGGTTCTGAATACTGTTGCTGGGGCTCGTACGAAAAACACCTGTAATAAGACGGAGCGCAGTATGTTGAATAACGTTCAACATTTTGAGATTTCTTGGTAGCGCTGTTTGATAGGCTATAGCTCCATAATCTATTTTAGAACGAATTAACATTTTATATATAGTTAACATGCATTGTTCATGTGCCCCCCAATAATGGCTTGATAATGTTTTTAGAATGTTAAGTTTTTGAAAGCATTCTGCTTTTAGTTCCATAATGTGAGCCTTCCACGTAAGTTTTTCGTCAAAAATTAATCCTAAAAATTTGATTCTGTTTACTAATGGGATGATATTGTTTTGCAGTTTAATCTCTGGTTTATATAATTTTTTTCTTAATTTGCAAAAATGAATTGCTTTAGTTTTTGACAGTGAGAAGTTGAAACCAGTGGTTTGTGTCCACTCTTCTATTTTCTTAACCGTTGATTGAAGCTCCTTTTCTATGCAGTGTATATTTCTTCCTCTGCAAAAGATTACCAAGTCATCAGCGTACAGGAGGGCTTTGGTCGGAAAAGATACTTGGTCTGTAATTTTGTCCAAGGCTTTCAGGAACAATGTTGTGCTTAGCGGTGATCCTTGAGGGGTCCCATTTTCCTGAATTTTTTCACCTGATAGACAACCATGGGATCTTACTTTAAATCGTCTGTTAGAGAGAAAGTTGTTTATAAAGTACAGTATGTTTCCATTAACCCTATCTTCTTGTAGACTTCTTATGATGTTATATCTCCATGTGGTATCAAAAGCTTTCTCTAGGTCGAAAAATACAGCCACGAGGTGTTGTTTATTCTTAAAGGCACTATGAATTTCCGATTGTAAGATAACATGTTGGTCTGTTGTTGATCTACTCTTTCTGAAGCCACACTGTGTGTTTGAAATGCATTTTTGCGATTCTAGATACCACATGAGCCGGTTGTTAACTAGTTTTTCCATAATTTTACATAGCGTGTTGGTTAAAGCTATTGGTCTATAATTTGATGGTAGTGTTTGATCTTTTCTTGGTTTCAATATGGGAATAATAGTAGCTTCTCGCCAGGTATCCGGGAAAACGTGGTTGTGCCATATATGGTTATAAATTTTTAATAACTGTTGTCTTGTAATTTTTGAAAAATGTGTAATCATTTCGTTCGGTATCTGATCGGGTCCGGGGGTTTTATTTTTTTTAAGTTATCTATAATGTTATTTAATTCCCAGATGTTGAAGGGACAATTCAGTAGTAAATTGTTGTCATTTTCGATGTTTATATTGTTTAATTATGTATCCTCTTTATATTGTAAAAACAAATTGCTGTAATGTTTGTTACTAGAATTTTCTTCGAAAGTGCTAGCCAAAATGTTGACAATTTCTTGTGGGTTTGTATATGTCTGATTATTTTTGGTCATACAAGTAGTTTGTCTTCGTATATTTTTTCCCTGGATATTGCTTATCTTTTCCCATATTTTTTTTGCTGGTGTTTCAGGATTAATGTTTGAAATGTAATTTTGCCATGAGAGATTTTTGCTCTCTTTTATTAGACGAGTTTTGATAGCTTTTGTTTTTTTAAATTCTACCAAATTTTCGGTCGTTCTATTTCTTTTGTACTTATTTAGGGCTTTATTATTATTTCTTACTGCTTCTTGACAGGCCTTATTCCACCAAGGAACATGTCGCTTTCTTATTGTTGTATTCGTTTCGGGTATAGACTTTTTGGCAGCTGAGTTTATTGCCTTTGTGAGCTGTTCTATTATTTTATCTATATTTGCTTTTTGTAGATCTACAAGCTCGAATTTATTTAAGTCTTGTGTGAAAAGTTCCCAATTTACATCTTTTAACCTCCACCTTTTGGTTGGAGCGGGAGAAGTTTGGTTTTTCAGTAGATTGTTTATAATTAGGGGAAAATGATCACTACCATATAATCTTGATTCAGCATCCCAATGTAGATTTGGGGCTAGTTTTGGATCGCAGAGTGTTAGATCAATTCTAGAGAAAGTGTCATGTTGTGCGCTGAAATGGGTTGGTTTGCCATTATTTAGAAGTGTGGTTGTATCTAAGATGTCTTCAAAAACTCTACCGCGTTGGTCAGTTTGTGTTCCTTTCCACAGAGGGTTGTGCGCGTTTAAGTCGCCTGTTAGTATAAACGGCGGTGGGAGAGATTGTGTAAGCTGATCTATTTCATGATATGTTATATTTTGATCGGGAGCAATATACAAAGAACATAATGTGTGTGGTTCTGGGTATGCCACTCTTATTGCAACTGCCTCCAAATGTGTGTTCAATACTATTTCAGTTGAGGTGTTGTTTTTGTGTACTAGAATAGCTACTCCTCCATGTGTATTGGTTTGTCTGTCTTGTCTGTAGATGTCGAAATTTTTCATTTTTATATTATCGGTGGGTTTAAAGTGAGTTTCCTGAAGACACAAATAATCTGGCTGATATTTGGCTATAATTGTTTGTAGTTCTGGCAAACGTGTCATAAATCCGTTAAGATTCCAAGATATCGTCGTCATTTTGAGTGAGGGATGTGCTTGATGTTAATTTATTTTTTAGTCTTGTAACATTATTTTTTGTTTTTGGATCTTCAAGGAGTGGGTAAATATCGTTCAGGGTGTTTATCAGTTTGTTTGTATCTGATGTGTATTCTTGTACTAATGAAATTTTGTCTTTGCTTCCCTGTACGTTTTCCAATAAGTCTTTTAATTCCTCATAAGAAATAACATAATTTTTTGGATTTTTCTTCATTTCTTCTTTTACATTTTTTAATTGTTCGTCAAGGTCGTGTCCAGATCTTTGTTTTTTAGATTGTTTTTTAAATTTTTCTTGTATATCTTCTGTATGTATATTTTCTTCCGAACTAACTGATTTCAGTCTTTTGAGCGGGGTTGATTGACCAGATATTTCTTGAATAAATTGTTGTAGATCCTTCACTATATCCTGCGTAAGTATGGTGGTTTTGTTATTAGTGTCTTTTTCATCATTTGAGTTTGTGGTTAGGTGTTCGGCTATATGTTGCTTAAATTCTTTTACTAATTGTTGAGGAAGGTTTGATTTTTTATTGGCCAAGTGGGTTTCTGAATTTAATTGCTCTTTATTGTTTAGTTCTTCTGGTTCCTTTGTCATTGTGCTCTCGTACTCTGCTTGATCTATTTGTTCATCTTTTTCGATGTGTGATTTTGTATTTAAATTTTGTTTTACTGGTTTGTTTAATTTTTGTTCTGGTTGTTGAATGGATTGTTCATTTTGTCGTTGACTTAGTTTTTTGTTTGATTTTTGTTTCGGCTGTTGGCTTCTTTCGCGGTTTGTTTCGGATGTAGTTTGTGCGTTAAGTTGTTTCAGTTGTTTATTTTTTTTTTGTTCGGTGCCACGCTCATTGGGCTGTTGATTTAATTCCTGGTTAGGTTGATGGTTTATTTGTTTATTTACATGTTGTTCTGTCGGTTCAGGGGATTGTTCGTTAAGTTTTTGATTTAGTTGCTGATTTAATTCTTGACTGGTTTGTTGTATAATTTTTTTATTTAAACTTGTATTAGGGGGTTGGTTTTGTTGTAGAGTACTTTCTTGATCTGAATGTGGATCTGCAGAATAGGTTGTTCTTGGTGGTTGTGGTTCTTGCGAATTTTTTAGGTTTTCCATTCGATTATGACATTGATCTTCAGTGTGACCATGTCTGTGACAAATTTTGCATCGAAGACTGTCTTCCGCCAGAAATATTTTGAATTTTATGTTGTTATAGTAGAATATTATATTATTTGGGAGTTCTTTATTTTCCTCCGGATTTACAAAAACCTGCCGCCTGAAGCTTAGAACGTGGCTGAAAGCTTCATCCGGCATGCCAATTTTCAAGTAGGTAATGGGTGAACATATAATTATTCCTTAATTTTTTAATTGTTGTTCGAGAACTGTATTTGGTATAGTAGGAGAACAGTTTGATATTATTATTTTTATTTTAGGATTTCCTAATTTATTTATGTATGAGATTTTATTTCCTACATTTATAGTTGTTTGTTGAACAACAAAATCTGCTGTTTCTTTATCTGTGAGGAAAATGAATATGCGGTTGTTCGACATGCGCGAGGCGTATTGTATTTTTTTTGGGGGACACTAATTTTCCTAGTTCTATTAAATATTCTCGAATATTAATTTCGCTGTAGGCTTTTATTACTATTCCTTGTTCCATTTCTGGTGGTGCTATCTCGGTTATATTTTGAGAAACATTATTTAAATTTTGTTTGACAGTATTTGCATATGATGTTGAAGGTTGTTGTTCACTGTTTACGCTGGTCATTTTAATTCAGTTCCGTACTTGTCGACTAAGTTCAGGTGCGCTCTTGCCGGTAGAGGCCACTGACTACTCCACTATCAGTCAGTGACCTTTGCCCATTACGGTTTTGGCGCTCGAGCGCCAAATGAGCGTGCTTCGCAGGGTTTGTGTATTGTAGGTTATGAATGAAAGTGTTTGTGATGATAGTTAGCGGTGTTATTGTGGATGTGAGGGAACCCCCTGGTTAGTAAGTTAATTAAAGTATATTTTATTAATTATTTTACCTTAATTTTCTTTTTAAAATCACAATGAAAATATTGTCACTATGTTGCTTAGTTCACTCTCAATTCCTTGACGGTAATTTTCAAAAGTTATTCGTATTTATCATTAGAGTGAAATTCCTTTAAAAATTCTTTGTTATTTTTAATAAGTTGCCTAATCGCCATTCTCCGAGAGTGCACTTTTTGTACTTCATGTATATTCGGCACTTTTTAATTTTTACCGGGACAAAATGACAAACTGGTTGGGACACCGGGACAGTCCCAGTCAAAGGCTTACCATAACTATTGCATTTGAATGGCACTCCATTTTTTTTGAAAAATGCAGAGCGCACTAAATATAAGCAGAAAACTAAAACAATCCTCCAGTACTCTAAACCCATTCACATGCTCGAATTTTCGGAGCGGGAAAATGCCATTTGCGAGTGAGTTTTCTTTTTTTTTTTTTTGTTGCTCATCACTTCCAACCGTTTCCTTATTTATGCCATCACTTCCATTTGTCATCTTTTCTTTTTTAGATAGACATAATTTTCGAGGGTTGAACTAAAATTCGCCAAATTTAATTTCCCCCTTTAACATTTTAATTGAAAATTATGGAAGATTTTAAACAGAACTTTCTTTAAGAAACTATTTGATTATTTTGCAGTGACATAGTAAAACCAATTTTTACACTGACCAGTTTTTAATTATTAAAGTATTGTTTAAGTATTAACTTTAAATTTTCTTATAGAACCTGTGTCTTTTTATTATTGAAATAAAAAGATTTTTTTTTCTGATTTCATTGTGCGCATAATTTATAACTTATTTTCGAACTAGAATAGCTGATCGAAAATTCCTGTTGAACTATTCTGCTTTCCATCAATGTACATTATTGAAATTTTTTTCAGATTTTTAAACCAACCCCTCTGGGAATTAAGGTAGAGAACGAAACCTTTTTTACGCATTTTTAACGAAAATCCCGTTTTTTTTTTTTTCGTAAAATAAAATTTGCCAGTTCATCCATTGTGTCAAAATATTTCATTTAATACACCACTCAAAACAAAAATATTTATTTTTTCGTTGAATACCTACATATTTGTTTATATTTCCCCTCATGGGTTTTCGGAACACTCAGTTTTTTTCCTATATGTGTGTTAAAGAGGTGTATAAGTGTGCAATATTTCAACTTTCTAGGTCAAGAGTTACGTTATAAGGCTTTGGTCATATCTACAAAACCCTAAAAATGTTAAAATTGTAAGTGTAATTATGCAAACATGTTTACATCTTTCAAAAAATACTAACTAGTTTCACATACAAGGGAAAAAAAATGAACTAAATACAACTGAAATAAGTTAATAATATGTAAGTGAAAGTAATTTTTTGTTAAAGTTATGCACTTGTTAAAAACAACACGATGTGTTGGCATTTGCTGCCAATCATAATAGCATGTTAAATTGCAGCAAAAACGTGCCACAGAATAAAAATCAAGACAAAGCTTGAATGTATAAATTATACCAAATTAAAGTAATTATGAATCTCAAGTGAGATTATTATGTTAATAAAAATGTTGGATGGTCAGTCCTAAGAAATTTAAACGCCCTGGTCAAACGTATCAGGCGCCCGGGGAAGGGACTGCTAACAAAATTTAGTACACCATTATAAGCATAAAATATGAACTTTATTAAATACATTAACTCTTTTCTATACTTATTTTCTGCGAACAATTAGTGCATGCAAAAACTGATAAAAAAATAATATAGTGAATACATTGGAACATAGATTCAATATTTGAAGTGATTATTATTTTAAAACTAAGCCCTGTTTTCGATGCAACGTTTTCATCGAGTAATATGCTTAAAATGCTAACATTCTTCAATAAAGTTCTCCTCCAAATCATCTGGATATGTGTGACATAGGTCAGTCGTTCAATAAACACAGTTGGTCATTTTGCGTCATAATTGCATAAATGACAAACTTAGTGGCAAAAAAATAGGTAAATCGATTTTTTTGCATGTGTATTATAGACTAATATAATATTGCTCTTCACTCTTTTATTTTACTAAAACATACCTTTTAAAGTCGTATTTAGTTGTGTTCCATAGCTGTTTTGAAGATTTACACACTTTAAAAGTGTTTATTTAATATAGGGACATTTGTATTGCTATCGCTAAATAAAACAATGTTTACATTTGACATTTTATAATACGTTCTGATGTGTTTTGATATTTGTCTTCACACATAAGTATCTAACTTATAGTAATTTCTAAAAATCATTTTTATATAGTTTGCTGTTTCTTTAGCAGTTTTGTGTTCAGTTATAGGTATATTTTCTTATAGATTTCCACTTGACATTGTGTGTAGTGCATAGCTTTTTAGGTTAAATTCAACGTACTTCTATTTTCTTTTCTTTGATCATATTTTTGGATCACATCAGCACTTTTTAGGGCTATTTTGCCTATTAGAATAGTTTATTTGTTTCTATTCTGTTCTTATTCTTATATTTTCATTTCATTTCGATACAAGTGACAGCGTACGAGTATTACATTCGTTACATGGATGGATGTAAACGTACTAAATATGCCGTCACAAAAATATGTGACGTTTCCAGTGACCCAACTGCACTAATTCTACCGATTACCCTATACTAAAAAAATTGCGTTTGTTTATTTAAGCGTTTCTGTTCATTTTTATTTACTATTTTATAAAAAATATAAATATATAAATAAATAAACGTTTTTTTTTTATCTTCATTTTTACGAATTTTAGTTTCAATACCAATTTCAACTTCTGAAGGGAAGTACTAGTTTTGTTCATTGTTTACAAAATACTATTCCAAAATATTATCATCAAAGTCATGTCTTACAGAGCGTTCTTAAAATAATAATAACCCGTAACTATTACGTTAACAATCATGGCACTTGCTGTCCAACGGGTATCATAGCATGTAAAAAGTTAAATTTATGTTTATCACATCTAAATGTATTGAAAAAGAAGAAGAATATATATTTGTTATTTATCGGTATTAATATTTTTTAAATTAATTTTGAAAATGCAAAGTTTAGAACAAAAAAATGTAATTGTGAGCAGCGCCGGTGAAAGGCAGGGGCGACAGGGTCACAGGCCCAGGACGCCAGCTCTTAGAGGCGTCAAAACAAACACTTAGATATACATATTCTTTAGTTTTTATTAAGTTTTTCTATTTTTATTTAGATCAAAAGTATAAATTTTCATTTCTATTTCAGTCTCGTACTTGTTAAATATAAAATTGAATTTAGAGATGTACACATTTATTGATTATATAATAATATTCAGTCTTCTTTTGGACTTGCAAAATATACAAAGCATCATATATGCATATATTTGTATATAAATAACGAAGAAATTCCATTTTTCAATCTTCTGACTTGTTTGAAGAAGATGTTCGGAGATAGTCTTTTTTTTAAATAATTTAACGTAGAAAATGATCGTTCAGCAATACGTTGTTTACTGCTAACGTTACTAATATTTTTAACAGCTTTCATAGAAATATATTTGATTAACTTTCTTACACATCAGAAAACATTTATAACCGATTTTGGTTGCACATTTAGACATACATAAATTTGACTTAAAAACTTAATTTATTCCTGTCCGTGGTTCGTATTTTAAAAAGTATGTAACTAGAAACCCAATTTTCCATTATATCTTATGGGAAATCAATTAATCCGTTCAAATTAAAAAATAATAAAGCAAATCCAAAAAATTTAAAAAAAAAATGTATTTTTAACTAAATGAAGAAAATGCAAAGAAATGCAGGAAGTGTGAGAAGGAGCATTTTTTTTCACTATAAATGTGCATTTTGTATACCATTATATATATATTTTTATTTATGAAATTTTCTGTTTAGATGCCAAATAGGATTTGAAAATAGTTTGTATCTTGAAAAGCTCATATTTCTAGAGGTTTGTAAGTCGAGGTACCAATGTATCAGCAAGTTTAATTAGCCATATTCAGTATTAGGTTAAAATGTAAAAATATTTAAATTGCAACCATTTAAATCAAAATTTGTTTAAAATAAGATAGAATATGTTTAAAATAAGATAGCGAGCACCGAACCCCCTCTTTTCGGTACGCCATTGCATATTCTAACAAAAGGGCGCAGTTTGGCGGGTTTACCCCAGGCGCCAAAAGAGCAAGCGCCGGCTCTGATTGTAAGGTTTTTCATATCGATGAATTCTTGGGGAGTTACGGGGAGTCACTCTTAAGTTAAAGTTTTGAATTATCTCCCTTAAAATTAACAGCATAAATGTATACAATAAAAAGCAAATTTTTTTTTTGTCGTATATACTTTTCGACTGAATGAATATTTGGGGAGTTACAAGGGTAGAGCCTAAAAAAAAATCTTGAAATATCTCACTTATTATTAACATTACATCAAAAATGTATACAAAAGGTGGTTTAGAATAAACAAACCATTATTTTGTGTTCTACTTGAAACTGAAATATCTTTTTATAATTTACGTTGCAAAAATATCATTACAGAAACCGTAGGAACTACGGATACTCCAGCTAGTACTTACTAAAATTAACTGGTTGCGCTCTTTGGATTTTGATGACATTTATAAATTTTAATAATGTGCACCTGAAACTTCCGTTTCGGAACCTTTCTTTTCGGTGTTCCTAAATGGTGTGTTTTTAAGAACAATATAAACAATACTGCATCACCTATTTCCAATTTAATTCCGTAAAATTCCAAAAATGGATTATACTACATTAATATTTTATATATATATATATATATATATATAATGGTATATATATATATACCATTATACCTACGAGTTAAACAGCAATATTAATTCTTCATAAATATATTCTGCAAGGCAAAATCCCTTTGATAAAATATATTAATGTTTATAGAATTAATACTCGGGTAGTAGGATTTAGATAAAGAAGTACAAGTAACAGCAATAGATAATATTACGTATTAAACCTCGTTCATACCGTACGGACAAACGTGAACGAAGAAAATAATGAACAAAATCCGTACAAAAAGCATTGACATTTCAATAATTAAGTTTAAGTTATATGACCAAATTGGTATATGAATAAATCGTCCATATTTAAAAAGTGCAGTAATTAGTCTAACGGAGAATGAACTTAACATGTGATTAAAAAAAAAAAAAAAACTGTGTAGGCCGAGAAAAAAATCACTTCTTTGAATAGACCATATTAGTGTGTCGTCACATACATGTGCTGCCATCTAACAGCGGATTTCTTTGGAAGTTTTTGTCTGGTTTAAAATACATGTGACATTACTTTTGTTACCTTAATTTTATGAATATTTTCAATTTTGGAGCAAAAAATATATATTTTTGATAAGTATATACTAATATATACAGTCCAGATACTTTATATTATAGAATAATGATTTTATAAATATATAAATAAGGATTCGAAGATATGTTTATAGGTTACGTTTTTAAATAATATAAAATCGAAATATCTTTAGTATTTATTTAATTAACAGAAAGTAATAATTAATATTTTGTTTTAGAATGCATAATGGTGTACCGTTTTGCTCCAAATTGCAACCATTACAGCTACATTCTTAATTGCAAATTTTTTCGTTTTTTGACAGATGAAAATGAAAAATAATAATGGATAAAGTAAAAACAACATATTGTTCCTTCAAACCATTTAGTTATGGCACACACACTTACGCTATGTTACTTGCCATAATAACGATTATTAACGTAAATTTTTCAAAATTAACCTGCAAAATAATATTGTTCGGCAAAAATAATGATATATTAAATTATATACAATAAGTATAAAATAATGTATAAAATAAGAATTTTAATAAATAAATATTGACTTGTAGTTTTGATGTGAAGCATATTCTTACTTTGAAAACTTAATTTCTACTTCCAAAATACAATTTAACAAAAAAATAACATGCTAAATTCAAATAAAAGGTATCCAACCGCGAGGCGGCAGTACTGATTACTATTTTGTGACGTAGTTACTAATATGGTCTATTATTTTGGAACGTTATAACTACGCACATAACCTTTGACATCAACTTTATCCATAAGAAAATTATTTATAATAAGATAAAAAGTCTTTTTGTTGCATATACTTTTCGATTAAATGAATATCTGGGGAGTTACGGGGGGACACCCTAAAACTAAAAATATCATTTACACTTATTATTTACTTTATATCAAAAATGCACGAGGAAACTTTTTTTTTTCTCCTACGCAGTTTTTAATAAAACGATTATTTAGGGGGCAAGGGGAGTGTTAATTATAAGGTTGAAATATCTCATTTAATATTTACTTCAGGCGGCGCACAACCCTATAGTTCCCTATAGTTTCTTATACAAAACTAATAATCGGAAATAAAATTAATAACAATCTATATATCAAAATTTGCAACGAATTTTTATCTATATAATAGGATATTTTAAATTTTAGAAAAAACTGTTATGTAATTGTAATTAAGCAAATTTCATTATAGGCGCCATCTTATAAACCAATCGCCGCATATTTGTGTACGATGCGGCAAATTGTAGTTAAAGCTTCATTCTACAAAAAAGATTTTAGCTATTTTGTTCTATTGTAAAAACTACTTATAGTAATTGTACTTGGTAGTCTATATTTGCCGCCATCTTGATTCTGCCGCGGTTCTCAAAATAGTTGTAACGGGTAAAAATGAATTAATTTTTGTGAAGAATACGTGTGCCTAGTGGCATTCCGTTATCATCAAGTATAATATTTGTCGACGAGGGTTCTAAACTATATGTAATCAAGTCGAAAAAAATGTTGACGTATTATTTGAACATTTCTACACAAAACTATATAAATATAAAAGTTATTTGAAACCCATAAATAGATTTAAAAAATACAGAACAATATTGCTGATGTCAATTATTAAGTTATTGAGCGATAATATTTTTACAATAAATATTTCTACAATTAAAAATATCCTATTATATAGATAAAATTTCGGTGCAAAATTTGATGTATAGATTGATACTAATTTTATTTCAGTTTGTTAATTTTGTATAAGAAATTGGTGACCTCTAGGGGTTATACGCAGCCTTAACAGCAAAAATTAATATGAGAAAAGAAACTATTCCTCTGTGTTCAATGTTTTTAGTAAGACATATATTTGGAAAGCTATTGGGAGAGCTACCTATAAACGAGGTATCTTACTTATTATTTACGTAACATCAAAAATATATACAAAAGAGTGATTTAGAATAAAGAAACGATTATTTTGTGTTCTATTTGAAACTGAAATATCTCAACTTAATATTTACGTTGCAGCAAAAATATACATTACAAAAACCGTACCTACTCCAGCTAGTAATAATATAAATTTGAAACAATATTTCATTCTGCACTGCAGAAATTTTGAAATTATGTGATACTTCAATCAGAATATTGTCACATTTAGCTCAATTAAAATTTCTTCTACTGAAAAATACCTTGTAGTAAATATAAATTAAATTTAAGTTATATTAGGTCATTCATTAAACTTTAAAAAGTGCTTCTTGACCTATTTATTTACATAACTTATGTTTTACCCAAATATTCCTTATATTCAAATGACCTAAATGAACCTGAATATACTTCATCATGCGATATACTCGTTCTTCAACCTACACTTCTTTATTCCTTTGACAAGTAGCCAAATAAAACTACTGTCTTTATATTCCATTTCTGTTGGAAAAGCAAATGCGAGCTTATATCGTTTTATTAACACAACCGTATACCCCGGGGTGAGCTGACGGTACATGAGATGTTTTGCCATAGTCAGTTTATTTATTAACCCGAATCTAAAGGTATAGCCTCAGGCTGGGACACTAAACAACACGGCGAATCGGTTTTCGGCTATCAAGGATGTTCTTATATAAACACGTATCTTCCCATATTCTCCGTGGGAGTAACTTATTCGAATCACTTAAATTATGTTTTAATTTTCATCTTTTATATACATATATTGAAATCGTGACTAATAAACATTCTTTGCTATTGTTAAAGAGATATAAATGTCTTTTGATGGAATTTATGTCATAATTCTTGTATATGTTTAATTTGGTCTTTTATATTCAGTATATATAACGGTTTTTCTATGTTTTATGTGAACTTTTTGTTATGCCTAACGCTATGCTCCATGACTCTTACATATGATAGTATATTATTTAAAAAAAATCAGTTGTGACCACCACAGGACCGACCGCCATCACAAAGTACTTGTATAAAATACATTTTAGCAGCAGAGTAGAAATAACTTGGCCTAACATTTTCTAACAGTGATTATAGGCGTTTACGCTTATTCGATCCACAAGATTGCTCAGATTGATCTGGTGACGTCACAAGATTATTCGGATTGCTCGGATTTTGTTAACATTTTCGTAAACAATATTTGTCTGAAGTTAAGTATACCTTATGACGATATTTTTCTGTTATTTAAATACTATAAATAATATAGTACTAAATTATATAATTTGGTCGGACATTTTATAAATTTTAAAATAAAATATTAAATTAATGAAGTAAAAACAGATAATATTAGACCGTATCAGATCTCTCAAGTCTAAAACTGACTAAAAACCTACTGAAATGCGTAAAAATATATCTATAAAAACGTAAATACGCCTGGTGACGGTGGCGCTAACTGCAACTGTCACATTTCTGTCGTTGATTACAACTACTACCACATTTTGTTTTATAATTATGAGTTTATTACTAATAATAGAATTCTATCACAAATTGCACTTATCTATATATATAAAATCGTAACTAAGCTACCTACTCATAATCAACGCCCAGCCGAAACCACTGAACCTACAATCATGAAATTCGGCGAGTATATTCCCTCCATGACGTAAGCACCCACTAAGAACGGATTTTTTGAAACTCATTCTCTAAGTGGGTGAAAAGGGGGTTAAAAGGGGTAAAATATGGCTTCACGGTTTCCTTAATATCTCTTAGGTCCAATAAGATATCGACTTGGTTTTTGCTTACAAAGATTACTCATGTAAATATTAAAAAACTTATTTCAGGATTTTGTTCTAATTGACCCCTAAAGGGGTGAATCTACAATCAGGGTGAATTATGGAACCCTTCGCATCTTCTGTGTTTGTTGTGTTATAACATTTCTTTTAGGCATATAGGTGTCTTTTGAAAATATTTAAGTGGATTGACCTTTTTTTTTAAATTTCACCCCTAAACGGGTAATTTGGTATTTTTATATTCGATAGAATGTCGTCTAGACAGAGAAACATAAAATTCGGGGAGTATATCCTTTTTATGACTTAACAACCCCCTAAGAAATGATTTTTGGAAATTCAACCCCTAAGGGGTGAAATTGGGTAAAATGTGTTTTCACGGATTCCTCAATATCTCACAGGTCCAATTATATATCGCCTTCATATTTGCTTCTAAATATTATCCATATAAATGTTGCAAAACTTATTTCAGGATTTTGTCCTATTCATCCCCTAAAAGGGTGAATCTACAATCAGGGAGAATTATAGAACCCGACGTATTTCCTGTGTTTGTTGAGTTATTAAATTCCTATATGGCATATAGATGTCTTTTTAAAATATCTCGATGTTTTGACAGTTTTTCAAAATTTCACCCCTAAAGAGGTAAAAGGATATTTTTTATTTGATAGAACATCCCTTGGACATAGATACATGATGTTCGCAAAGTATATTCCCTCCATGAGGTAAGCATACACTAAGACGGGATTTTTCGAAATTCAACCCCTAAAGGGTGAAATATAATTTCAAGGATTCTTAAATATCTCTACAGACCAATAAGATATCGTCTTGGTTTTTCTTACAAAGATTACCCATATAAATATTGAAAAACTTATTTCAGGATTTTGTTCTAACCCACCCCTAAAGTGGTGAATTTCCGAACAGGGTTAATTATACAACCCATCATATTCCCTGTCTTTGTTGAGTTATAAAATTCCTTTTGGCATATAGGTGTCTTCAAAATATCTTGAAATGGTATTGACAGTTTTTAAAATTTCACCCTTAAGGGGTAAATGGGAATTTTGTATTCGATTGAACATCCCTTGCACATAGATAAATAAAATTCGTGAAGTATATTCCCTCCATGACGTAAGCAGCCACAAAGACGGGATTTTTCGAAATTCCACCCCTAAGAAGTGAAAAGGGGTGAAATGTGATTTCAAAGATTCCTCAATACCTCTTAGGACCAATAAGATATCGTCTTGGATTTTGCTTACAAAGATTACCCATACGAAAAACTTATTTCAGGATGTTGGCCGAATCAACCCCTATAGGGGTCCACAGTCGGGGTGAATTATACAACCCTTCGTATTTCCTGTGTTTATTGAGTTATAACAATCCTTTTTTGGCATATCGGTGTCTTTTTAAAATATCTCGAAATGGTTTTGACAGTTTTTAAAAATTTCACCCCTAAAGGGGTAAATGGGTATTTTTTACTCGATAGAACGTCGTCTGGACAAAATAAATGAAATTCGTAAAGTATATTCCCTGTATGACGTAAGTTCCCACTAAGACGGTATTTTTCGAAATTCAACCCCTAAGGGCTGAAATGTGATATCAAGAATTCCTTAATATCTCTTAGTACCAATAAGACATCGACTTGGCTTTTGCTTATAAAGATTAACCATACAAATGTCGAAAATTTTATTTCTGGATTCTTTCCTAATCAACCCCCAAAGGGGTAAATCTATAATCGGGGTGAATTATACAACCCGTCGTATTTCTTGTGTTTATTAAGTTATAACATTCATTTTATAACTTAAAAGTTACCCGTGCACATGTTTAGAAACATACTACGAATTTTACACAAATGAACCTCTAACGGGGTGAATCTACACCTGAGGAGAGAGTCAGCAATGTGATCTATAAAGAATCATGACTTACAATAATTGCACGATGATGGAAAACCGTCAATAAACCGTAGCGAAGCACGGGTACTCAGCTAGTATACTATATGTACGATGTACGTTGGTACGCGAATATAATAAACGATATCCAATTTGATGATACAGATCAGTGTTTTTCAATATTTTTGGCATCATGGATCTCTTGTAATATTTTTTTATGTTAGCGGACCCCTATCGAGGCGGTCTGTATACCTACATTCAAATATAATCTATATATATAAAAGGCAGTGTCCTGACTGACTGACTGACTGACTGACTCACTCACTCATCACCGCCCAGCCCAAACCACTGGGCCTAGAAACTTGAAATTCGGAGAGTATATTCCCTTCATGACGTAAGCACCCACTAAGAAGGGATTTTTCGAAATTCCACTCCTAAGGGATGAAAAGGGGTGAAATGTGATTTCACGAATTCCTTAATATCTGTTAGGGCCGATGTGATATCGACTTGGTTTTTGCTTACAAGTATTACCCACACAAATACACAAAAATCAATTTCGGGAATTTGCCCTAATCAACCCCTAAAGGGGTGAACCTACAATCGGGGTGGATTATACATCCCGTTGTATTTCCTGTGTTCGTTTAGTTGCAAGATTACTTTTTGGCACATAGGTGCCTTTTTAAAATATCCCGAAATGGTATTGACAGTTTTTTCAAATTTCACCCCTAAAGGGTGAAAAGGGGTGAATTGTGATTTTAAGGATTCTTTAATATCTCTTAGGACCAATAAGATATCGACTTGCTTTTTGCTTACAAAAATTACCCACACAAATACCGAATCACCAATTTCAGGATTTTGTCCTAATCAACCCCTAAAGGGATGGATCTACAATCGGGGTGAATTATACATCCTGTCGTATTTACTGTATTCATTAGTTGCAGCATTACTTTTTGGCACATAGGTGTCTTTTTAAAATATCTAGCAATGGGTTTGACAGTTTTTTTTTAAATTTCACCCCTAAGGGTTGCAAAGGGGTGAATTGTGATTTTAAGGATTCCTTAATATCTCTTAGGACCAATAAGATATGGACTTACTGTTTGCTTGCAAAGATTATCCATACAATTACCGAAAAACGTATTTCAGGAATTGTCCTAATCAACCCCTAAAGGGGTGGATCTACAATCGGGGTGAGTTATACATTCCGTCGTATTTCCTGTGTACGTTTAGTTGCAACATTACTTTTTAGCACATAGGTGTCTTTTAAAAATATCTCGAAAAGGTTTTGATAGTTTTTTAAAATTTCACCTCTAAAGACCCATAAGATATCGACTTGGTGTCTGCTTACAAAAATTATCCATACAAATGCCGAAAAACTTATTTCAGGATTTCGTCCTAATCAACCCCTAAAGGGGTGATTCTACAAACGGGGTAGAATATACATCGCGTCGTATTTCCTGTCTATGTTGAGTTATAACGTTTCTTTTTGGCACATAGGTGTCTTTTTAAAATGTCTCGAAATGGTTTTAACAGTTTTTTACCTTTAACAAATATCACCCCTAAAGGGTGAAAAGAGGGAATTGTAATTTCAAGAACGCCTTAATATCTTCTAGGATCAATAAGATATAGACTTGGTTTTTGCTTATAAAGATTACCCATACAAATGCCGTAAATGAATTTCACGATTTTATCTTAATCAACCCCTAAAGGGGTGAATCTACATTCGGGGTGAATTATAGAACCCTTTGTATTTCCAGCGGTTGTTGAGTTATAACATTCCATTTTGGCATATATGTGTTTTGACAGTTTTCTTTCACTCCTAAAGGGTAAATTAGTATTTTTTTGTTAGAAATAAAAAATTCGGAGAGTACATTTTTCAGTATGACGTAAGCTCCCACTAAGAAAGGATTTTTTCAAGTTCGACCCCTATCTGGTGAAAAGGCGTAAAATGTTTTTTCACAGATTCCTCAATATGTCTTAGGACAGATGAGATATCGACTAGATTTTTTGTTACAAAGGTTACCCATACACAAGTTTAAAAACAAACTGCGGATTTTATGCCAATGAGACCATCAATATACCGTAGCGAAGCACGGGTTTTCAGCTAGTATACCTATACACTTGACTTGATGAATTTCACTGGGACACTTTTCCGTATCATATAGTCCCGATCTTGCGCCAAGTGATTATCATTTATTCTCCCATCTCAAGAAATTTCTGGGTGGTAGATGACGAAATGAAAACAACCGTGAAAAACTGGCTGATTTTTATATCAAACATATCCGAAATATCTGTCGAAATTCTCTCAATATTATAAATGGTAACTGAAAATTCATTAGTAATAAAATTCCTCTTATTCTATGTTTCCATACTTTGTGGAAGAAAGAGGAGTCCCCCGGAAGAAATTTTTTGGAATATGCATTAAAATAGTTGCATTTTTTTATTTATGTCTTCGCGGCTTAAGATTATTAAAGTAAAGGTTGTCTCGTAACTTCTGATCGATCAGAAGGGAGTACGTCACACGTATGCGTAGTTCAAACTAGCATACAGAATTAATATAGATGTTGCACGTTTTTAAATATTTTTATAGACTATTTTCATAATAAATATTTATTTCAAGACAGTTCTACTGAATAAATTATAAATAAAAGCCTAAGGCAATTTTATACTGATTGATATAAAATTTAAGGTGATGGGTATTTGTATTATCTTTATATATAAAAGAGAATATTTGTGGCTATGTCCGGAAATTCTAACCCACTTCCAGATATGCTACCGAGTTGAAATTTTGCATACAGGTAGGGAATGTCTTCATCATAACTAGAAAAATCGAAAATCTCAAAAAAGTCCTATCAGAAACGAGAAATTAATAATTTTATTATTAATTATATTGGACCATCGAAATATGTATGACGCGTTCAGCGAGATCGCGGGAATTTCGTTTCAATGGTTGTTTGGACAACTATAGTAAGTTCGTGAAACATCGTTCAATGTCGTTCGGCGCGATTCATCGT
Source organism: Liopterus haemorrhoidalis (assembly GCA_963971575.1). Classification (NCBI taxonomy): domain Eukaryota; kingdom Metazoa; phylum Arthropoda; class Insecta; order Coleoptera; family Dytiscidae; genus Liopterus; species Liopterus haemorrhoidalis. The sequence goes on from OZ020618.1 coordinate 34,867,546, forward strand.
TGCTCTACTTATAGCTGATAAGATTTATTTATTCAGTTATTTAGTAACATTTTTGATTAATGTATACAGAGCAAGACTGAAGTGGAGCACCTGTTTTCTTTATTTTTATTTTTTTCTATTCTTTTATTTAAATGTTTAAATATAATAGTAAAATTTTTATATACATAAAACAGAAAATCTGTGTGTACCGAGTTGAAATTTGGTATATAGGTTGAAAATGCAGTCAATATAAGGAGGCAAATCGAAAATCAGAAGAAAAATAATTGTATCACTTACGGGATTTACGAAGGCACAACCTAAAACTAAACTTTTGAAATATCTCATTTACTATTGACAATTTTCTCTTGTACAAAAACAGGGGGAGGTGCTAAAACTAAAATAGGGGAAAGGGGGGCAGATTCAACCATTTTTTACAAAATGGTTTATAAGTGTTGTTTCATTAAAATATTAATAATCTTTAACACTGGACAGAAAACTGTAGACCTTTCTGTTGGAAATCGCCATAGAGAAATCTTGCTGTAGTTATTTTTAGTATATTATTGTACCAATAAAAAAAAAACTTCGCAAACGGTTGAATCTACCCCAACGGTGGGGTAGTTTCAACCAAGTAGTGGGGCAGTTTGAACCATGGTTATATAAAGGTAATAAAACAGGTTTTTATTTTTTATTTGATACTGTATAATATTAAATTCAAATAATAATACATACAAATACATCTAGTTAATGTTATAAGAGGAAAGGTTAATTCTAAAAGACAGTAAAGAAGACATCCTAGCCGTTTTGGCTGAATTAGGCGCTGGTAATTTCATAACTACATCGCAACGATCAACAATGGATATATCATCAACCACTGGATAAAAAAAATTGTAACTGGGTGCCTTACGGCGCAAAAATTTTACAAGATATTCATTCATACTGATCATTTCTATTACTTTTCCTATGTAATTGATGTTGATAGATTTACGTGCGAATTTGACCAACAAGAAATCGTTTTCATTTATTACATCATGGTCCTGTAATGGGCTTATTATGTTTTCATCTTCACTAAACTCTTCACTAACATCATCTGATTCCAAAACTAATTGCTCATCTGTGTCGGAACTGCTTGTGCTTAATCTTCTATTAACTCGACGAACAATTTTTTATTTTATTATTATTTGGAAAAATCTGCTTCATAATAGCTTTTCTTTTGCGTTCTTCCTTTTTGTTATCTCGAGTTTCCTTTTTCCGTTCTTGTTCTTCTAATCGATTCTTTTCCGGAGTATCCGTATAAACTCTGGATTTTCCCCTTCTGCTTTTCCCTTTGTTTTCCTTCTTAATACATGGTCTAGGAAATGGTCTGACTAAATCGGGAGTGACCTTAGCAGTAATGTAAAATTATTTTAAAAGTAAGCATTTTCTACAAGAGAAATTGAAATACCTTGAACGGCACCCGCGGAATTTGAAATTCTTGGCGGTGTTAAATGTGCAGTTGAAGATGTTGATGGTGTATCTATATGAGTGAAAGGTGTAACTGCATGGGTGGATGGCGTGTCTCCTAGCGTGAATGGGGTGTCTGCATGAACGGCTGGAGTGCCTGTTGAATAATTTGAACATTGGTCGGAATGAATAAAGTCATCTTCTATGGTTTCATTATTAGACACATTTGCATAACTTGCTACAAATTCTTCGTCTCTAAATGCAAGTCTGTTTAAGGGCCACAGTCCTGGTTTTTCGAACGATTTTGTTATGTTCTTTTGAGTAAAGGCAGCTTGAAAAGCAATTTTTGTTAACTGAGAAATTTCTTTAATGGTGATGGGTTTCCCGGGATTTGAGGTCATCCAGTCGTTGAATGCAACAGAACAGTATGTCTTGAATGGCCCGTAAACCCCTACATCCAAGGGCTGAAGTTTGTGCGAGGTGTGAGGGGGAAACGATAACATAATTATGCCATTGTCACGGCAAAAATTTATGGCTCGTACAGTTGTGTGCGATTCATGGTTATCCATCAGAAGAAGTATTTTATTCTCTTTTGAACAGTTAGTGTGTCGCTGAATATGCTCCAGAACTTTAAGAAATAATTCGGCGGTCATCCAACCACTGCGATTACCTAGAGCAATACTAGACGTAGGAGCATTAATAAGATATTCATCAGGATGGCGTATTCTAGGAAAGACATATACTGGGGGTAATGCAAACCCCACTGCGTTTATTATTCCTTCAAATGTAACCAATTCACCTCTTTCAGCAGATGCGGCTAAAGTTACTTGTTTCTTTCCTTTCGTGGAAACTATTTTAACAGGTTTTAAAACAGTTGTAACCCCTATCTCATCTACATTATATATTTGCTCAGGCTTGAAATTGTATTTCTGTAATACCGAAATATAATTTTCAAAAAACTCTGAAACAGATCTTTTATTAAAACCCGTAGCTCTTGCCAGGCTGGTATTTTCAGGCTTTCGTAACGTTATCGTTTCTCTATTTCTTTTCATGAATGCCTTTAACCAATCTATTCCTGCTTTTTTGTTCTTGGTCCATTGATTAGGGAATTTACAGTTAGGCAAAATGCAGGCATAATCATATGCTAAAGTCCTGATTTGTGTATAGGTTAACCCATAGTTCATATCGGAACATCTTTTAATGTATTTCACTAATTCTGATTCCTGATTATTCGTGAATACTTGGTACACACTATATTTACTTGAATAAATCAATCCATTGTGTCCCTCTTCATTGCTTTCATGGCCAGAGTCATCATTATATATTTTTGATAACTCTTCTGATGGGTATTTTTGTTTCAGCTTCTGTGTTCGAGAATGCAATGTTCCACGTTTTATATTAAAATTTCTAGCAGCTACTCTCTCCGATATTTTTTTAGCCAAAACCTGCTGAATTGCATTTTTCATATTGTCTTCGTCTATGTTTGATCTATTAGTTTTATTTTTGTAATTTCGCACCATCTAAAATACAATATTTTGCAAATAGAATTGAAAGTTCATAGTTTCAAAGAACGGGGCAGATTCAACCACTGGTTGAATGTGCCCCATGTATACGTGGTTGAATGTGCCCCATACTACCATAATTAAATAAATTACGTCTCATAATAACTCTTTTTGTTTTAAGGTTAAAATATACTCGAAATATTAATTTGTAATTATATTGAAAAGAATTATCACATATTACATTCAGATTACATTAAATATGTGCTTGTTAATAATAAAATAAAAATTATTAAAAACTTACCATAAATTCACTAATTTTGCACTTTATTTTTTTTTAACAAGTAACAATACATGTGCGTCGACCATAATACAATGCAAATGATGGTCGGTACTAACAAGTGTCATGTGATTTTTACAGCCGGTAAATTCAAACAGAACACAAGTTATGGTGAGTGGTTCAATGTGCCCCGTGGTTGAATCTGCCCCCCTTTCCCCTACTGGAAATATCTCGCTTATTATTTACTTTACAACAACAATTTATAAAGATAATTTGTTTTGATTGAAGAACGATTATTTTCTGTTTAGTGTAGCTTTTGAATATTTAGGGGGACAGAGGGAGCGCTACTTATAAACTTGAAATATCTCTTAATATTGACTTAACATTAAACATGTGTATAACAGAAGTTGTTGCAATATCAATAATATAAATAAATAAATAAACAAATCTTTTCTGTTTAATCTTCTTCTGTATATAGGTATATCATTTATATTTTTCATATATATACTAGCAGTATACCCGCTGCTTCGCTACCGAAAAAAAAATAGTCGTAGCCCGCTTAGATCGGGCCCATTTCGAAATCGGTTAAAGATTGGTTGCTACGAATCGTTTTACATTCAAATATATTTATTTATTTTAATCTACCATTGTATTAAAATGTGCTTCTTATACAAATAATTTATATACGAACTTCTTTGTAAACATCTTGTAGTGCAGACATTTAGTAACAAACATAAGTGTAGTTGTGCTAACCCAGGAAAATGCCACATAAAATGCCCATGTGAGAATCACTCATTGCCAAAGGCACCACCAGTCACGTGAAGCATTTTATCTTGCACCTTACGAAATTATTTATTATAATTTTTATGATATTTATTATAATTACTCCGTGATTTTTCCTGATTTATAAATCGTACCTATATAGATCAGAGCACTTTTTTTCGTTAGTAAATATTCTTGCCACTGAAGTAAGTTTTCTTCGTATTAATTTAGGGGGTTACAATAATTTTCAATAGCGAATTTAACGTTGTAATTGTCGTCAAAAATGAAAATAAAGAAAATTGTGATATATACCCTCGGGAACATTTTTGTAGCAATATTAAATCCAAAATTCGTTAATATATATTTTGAATATGTGTATCTTTTATAGTTTTTTTATAATTTGGAAGATTTTTCCGACTTTAAATCTTTCCAAACAAATTTTCAATACGCTGTTGCAAATAGTACTAAAATCGGTTTATCCGTTTTTAAGTTTTAATACATAAACCGATTCTAAACAGACGCCTTTGTGCCAATAAAGCCGCATTCAGAGCTCTTAAATCAATAGCTTATGCACTGTAGCTTATGGACTGTTCACTGTCACCAGCAAGTTTGTCATATGATAAGACGTGAAACCGTTCAGACCTCCTAATTTAATTTAAACTTATAGCTAGTGAGATGTTTTAATGAGACAGACATATAAACACATTGGCTATCGCATTCTATCAATGACACAGTAGTTATCGAATGCCTTTACATAACCTAACATAATGTCATCATTAACAAATCTTGCTCAAAATTACAAAGAGGGGCAGTAAATATGATCAATTTAGGTAATTAGGTAGTTAAAATCTAAAACAACAGAATTATAAGAACGATAATATATATAAAATATTTTACGAAGCTAAATAGTTGGTTTCAAAATTCACAGATGGAGGGCTATTCGTAACGTACTAATTTATTACAGATGTGAACGGTACATGGAACGGTAAAAGAATGCATTAAAACATAACTCAGACCGATACGACGCACAGTCTATAACTCGTTAATTTAAAGAGGTCTGAATGCTGCTTAATAAATGAAACAGGCCACTTGAAGGGTTTTTTTAAATAACCTTGAATCTAGATTTGCCGTTTATGGGTTGATCATAGCAAAATACTGAACTTTGTTTTTGTACATGTGTATGGGTAACCTTTGTAACCAAAAACCAAGTCGATATCTCATTATCTGAGATATTGAGGGATCCGAGAAAGAAACATTCCACCACATTAGGGGTCGAATTTAAAAAATTCTGTCTTAATAGGTGCTCACATCATGGAAGGAACATTCCATCCTGCGCGAATTTCATGTTTCTATGTCCAGGGGTCCAGGGGACGTTCTATTGAATAAAAAATAACAATTTACCCTTTTAGGGTTGAAAATTTAAAAGAAAACTGTCAAAAAGTTTCTAAAGATTTTAAAAAGACACCTATATGCCAAAACACAATATTATAACTGAACATACATAGGAAATACGAAGGGTTCTATAATTCACTCCGAATGCATAATAAATTTAAACCTTTAAGGGTTGATTAGAACAAAATCCTGAATTTAGTTCTTAACATTTGTATGTGTAACCTTTGTAAGCAAAAACTAAGTCAATATCTCATTGGTCCCAAGAGATATTTGAGGAATCCCTGAAATCACTTTACAGCCCCGTATTTCGAAAATGCCCTTCTTAGTGAACGCTTACGACATGGAGGAATTTTTCTGTCTTAAGTCTACGTCTTAAGTGATACAATTTTTTTTTTTCTTCCGATTTTCGGTTTGCCTCTTATGTTGACTGCATTTCCTACCTATATACCAAATTTCAACTCGGTAAATACAGATTTTCTGTTATATAGTATATATAAAAGATTTTACTATTATATTTAAACATTTAAATAAAAGAATAGAAAAAAAAAAAAATTAAATAAAAATAACAAAGTTCATAAAAATGCCCAAAAATAAAAAACCAGAAAACAGGTACTCCTCTTCAATCTCGCTCTGCATACACTAATCATAATTTTTACTAAATACTTATCTGAATACAGAAATATTTTCACCTATAGTATAGTGAATCGCGCCGAACGGTATTTACCGATGTTTCCCGAACTTATTATAGTTGTCCAAACAACCATTGAAACGAAATTCCCGCGCTCTCGCTGAACGCATCATACATACTGCGATGGTCCAATATAATTAAAAACAAAATTATTAATTTCTCGTTTCTGATGGGACTTTTTTGAAATTTTCGATTTTTCTAGTTATGGTGAAAGCATTCCCTACCTGTATGCAAAATTTCAACTCGGTAGCATATCTGGAAGTGGGTTAGAATTTCCGGACATAGCCACAAATATTCTCTTTTATATATAAAGATTATATATAAAGATGTACATAAACACATGACCTGACTGACTCATCAACGTCCAGCACAAATCACTAGGCCTAGAAACATGAAATTCGAGAAGTATATTCCCTCCATGTCGTAAACGATCACTAAGAAGGGAATTTTCGAAATACAACCCCTAAGGGGTTGTAAAGTGATTTCAGGGATTCCTCAATATCTCTTAGGACCAATGAGATATTGACTTAGATTTTGCTTACAAAGGTTACACATACAAATGTTAAGAACTAAATTCAAGATTTTATTCTTATCAACCTTTAAAGGAATAAATTTATTATGCATTTGAAGTGAATTATAGAACCCTTCGTATTTCCTATGTATGTTGAGTATATTGTGTTTTGGCATATAGGTGTCTTTTTAAAATCTTTAGAAACTTTTTGACAGTTTTCTTTTAAATTTTTACCCCTACAAGGGTAAATTGGTATTTTTTATTCAATAGATCGTCCCGTGGATACAGAAACATGAAATTCGTGGAGGAAGGAATGTTCCTTCCATGATGTGAGCACCTATTAAGGCAGAATTTTTTGAAATTCGACTCCTAATGTGGTGAAATGTTTCTTTCACGGATTCCTCAATATCTCAGAACTATAATGAGATATCGACTTTGTTTTTGGTTGCAAAGGTTACCCATACACATGTACAAAAACGAAGTTCAGTATTTTGCTCTGATCAACCCATAAAAGGCAAATCTAGAGTCAAAGTTAATTATAAAACCCTTCAAGTGGCCTGTTTCATTTCTTTATGGCACATAGGCATCTGTTTAGAATCGGTATATGTATTAAACCCAAAAAAACGGCTAAACGATTTTAGTGCTATTTGTAACAACGTATTGCAAATTTGTCTGGAAAGAGTTTAAGCTATATCTCATCGCGGTATGACACCAGGTTTCCGATCAATTTAGAAATATTTAGAAGAAAGTCGGAAAAATCTTCCATATTATAAAAAACTAAAAAGATACACATATTCAAAATATATATTAATGAATTTTGGGTTTAATATTGCTACAAAAATGTTCCCGAGGTTATATATCACAATTTTCTTTATTTTAATTTTTGACGACAATTATAACGTTAAATTCGCTGTTGAACATTATTGTAACCCCCTAAAGCAATACAAAGAAAACTTACTTCGGTGGCAAGAATATTTACTAACGAAAAAAAGTGCTCTGATCTATATAGGTAGGATTTATAAATCAGGATAATCACGGAGTAATTATAATAAATATCATAAAAATTATAATAAATAATTTCGTAAGATGGACGATAAAATGCTTCACGTGACCGGCGTTGCCTTTGAAAATGAGTGATTCCCACATGGGCATGTTATGTGGCATTTTCCTGGGTTAGCACAACGGGACACTTATACGTCTTGTTACTAAATGTCTGTACTACCAATGTTTACAAAGAAGTTCGTATATAAATTATTTGTATAAGAAGCACATATTAATACAATAGTAGATTAAAACAAATAATTATATTTGAATGAAAAACAATTCGTAGCAACCAGTCTTGAACCGATTTCGAAATGGGCCCGATCTAAGGGGGCTACGACTACTTTTTCTCGGTAGCGAAGCAGCGGGTATACTGCTAGTTTCATATATTTTGTTAAGTTATGTTTTCAACATATTCCAATTGGCTGTAAGATTCTATTTACCCGTGCTAACCCCCACCACCAGCAATCCTGTTAGATCATCGGATTGCTTGGAAATGTTCGGATTACTCCGGCGGATCAATCGGATTGACTAAAAATAAGCTAATGTGTACGCTCCGACTGACTTTACGAACGGATCGCGAGCACTCAGATCGCTCGGATTAATCTGACTGACTAAACGTAAACGCCTATCGACACGAGTAAAATCCCATTTCTAGTCAACCGATTTTTACCAAAAGTTGATCAACTCGTGTCATTGAAGTCAAAAGCTTAAATATGAAGTTTCATAAAAATCCTTTTAGCGGAATTTGCTCTGCACGGGTACACAGACAGACTTACAGACGGGTGGACGGACGGACAGACAGACAGACAGACAGATAGACAGACAGACAGACCGACAGACATCATGCTAAAAATAGTCAAAACGTTATGTAGGGTCCTCAATTCGTGGAGAACCATCGAAATCTCGAAATGTCAAAATCGGTATGATCACAATATCTCCTTATATATGTTTGCGGTCGATAATAACATATAGCTAATTTACTAATCTTTATAGGGCGTCTCTATAAAATAATAAATTGCCAATTACTCTCTTATTATAAATTTACGACTTTGGACCATATTAGACTTGAATCATAAGCTAAAAGACTTAATCTTTTGCACTAATCTAAATAGCAGATACATCCATCCGTACTGTAGCGGAGGGAGTAAGTTTGTTGTTTAAAATGGCATCATGTATAAAAAATATTATTTACTAGCATATTATACAGGGGTCCCAAATAACTTGTTAAGCATGGGGTTCCCAAGAACGGTAAGAGATACAAGGTCACTTAAATTAGACCAAAGTTGCCGCATTAAGGGACCGTTTTAACGATGTATTTATTCTCCTAAAAGAAAAAAAAAAACATAAGTTACTAGATATGAACGTACGTTTTGATGCTACAAATAAGTATATGATAACATCCTAAAAATATTAGCAGGGCAATTCGAGATATTAAAGGTCAAAGGTCACCAAAATTAGTTTTACGCGAATAACTCGCCTCCTATGTATCGTACGTCGATAGAGGCTATTATGAAAATGATAGAAAACATTATTTCTACAATATTGGAAAATGTTTTTTAAATAATACAACTTTTTGCAATATTACTATTTATATTATATAATCTGTGGCGTATAGTGCATTCATTACACGTGATGCTACTTAGTTTATACAGCGTTATCCCGTAAACGAACTCATGTTATCTTCTCTCCGCTCTGTATCTCTAAAAGGGTGAAACTTATGGAAAAAATGCATATAACCAATCTTGTAGATCAGGGTTTCTTAAACTGGGGTCCGCGAAACAATGTTGACATTAACTTTACATCCTCCAACTTTTCGCTTTTATTCAAATAACTTATTTAATAAAAATCCTACATTGTCAAGACTTTTTGTATTTGTTATTATCAAACTAGTTATTGACATAACTAAACAATAATTAATAAAAATTTAATTATTTTTATTCAACTGCAAATTATTTACAGAAAACATATTATAATAAGATCTATTTTGACTAATATTTGACCAAGAAATGTTTGTATGAGTTTAACGTATTATAATTTTTAACTTTTTTTAATTCTTTTTACTACTCTTATTATTCATTTTATGTTTTTATTCTATATACTACTAAAAAAGTGCATCTCTAGAAATGCGCAAGGCCATTTATTAAAATACCCAGCGATACATTTTTACCAATATTTATTATAACGTAGTGCCTATGAGATGATTGAGCCAGAAATTAAGTCTCAAGAACGACGTAAAATGCCTAGAGTTTGGATGAGGTCCACCAGTTGGGTGGGACGGAAAATTTTTATTTGTTCAAATGGGGTCCGCGGACTACATAAGTTTAAGAACCCCTGCTGTAGATAATAATGTTTTCTATAACTGTTATAATAGCTTTCAACGACGAAGATGCATAGGAGGCGAGTTATTTAAAAAAAAAAAAAACATTTTGGTGACTTTTGACTTTTAATATCTTGAATTGCATTGCTGATATTTTTAGGACTGTTTCATAAACTTGTAACATCGAAACGTACGTGTATATAAATTCAGCTTTGTAGGAATCATCCGAGTGAAATATAGCCATTATATGCGAGTCAAATACAATATCTTATCTACAACTTCATAGTTTTATCATAACATTAGTAAATTTTATTTAAAAACACAGAAATTCTGAGTCAAACTTCAAATTGTCTGAGTAGAATTGTCAATCTTCAGAAAAGACGTCACAAGATAGCTACCGAACCATCAGCTGATTGTAATCTTCAAAAATGTTTAAAATACTATTATCCAAACATTTTAACTAACTTACTAAACAAAAATTTGCAGTGCAAAAAAAGTTTTTCTGGGTGAGCACGCATGCGCGTCATTTTCTTTTTATACTTGTTGCAATATGAACAGTATTATGTATTTACAGCTGGACACATAATGCATTTATTATTTGATGATCGTAGATAATTTTTTTTTCCTTCGAATAATTATTTGTTTATATTTTTTCCACGATGTTGTTTTTGAACTCTCAATAGTTTCCCTATATATTTCCGATATACTATCTCACTAGTTGTACAAGAATGACAAAATTCAACTCTGTAGGTCAAGCCGTTTATCCACCACTTCTACCGTACAGATAGACGAATGCCTTTAGGCAATTAGTTGGTTCTGTGTGCCTGTAGCCTTATACAGTGCGATCATTAATTCTTGAGCGTTACATAATGGTAAACAAAGGGTTTTAAAATATCAGAACTGTATCCTAATTCACAAATGAAAATCCCAATTTAACAAAGAACCAATCAGATTACTTCGTTGGCCCGAACTCACCCGAGGAGCAACGAAAATATGTTGCTAACTTAATGTTTGTTATCAACTCATTAGCGTGTAGAGAAAATTAATGTTCATTTCATAATTAATTCGTATGAGGTAATAAAAATAGAATGTACGCCTATGCGTACATGTCCTTGGAAATAAGTTTGATAACTAATTTTTTCTGTCAAGTATTACATAACGTTCAAGAATTAATGATCGCACTGTATATATCAACCAAGTACCTATAGGTACTCGTAACACCTATATATTGCTTACAGAACTCGTTACGGGTTGTACAGAATTGACCCATTAATTAAAATTTAGTTAAAATATATTTACTACATCCATCTTCATATTTAGAATAAAGGGTGGGCTATTATACAATATATTATAAAAGGAATAGAGTACTTAATCATCAGACCTACTCATCATTTTTCATTGAGTCTAATATTCATGGAAACTGTTTGCTTCTGCTTAAAGAAGTTGCCGAATAACATAATTTTAAAGTCTCTGACCGGCGGCTTTTTTACCCATACAATTCCTGCCACACAATGAGTTATGTGTGAATGCCTCGGGCTATGATCCACAATGTGCGTCTATGTGCGAGGTCAGGTTGATTTCACTGCACTTGACTGCTTGGAGCTACGAGAAATATCAAAAAAGACTAAAAGTCAAAACTGGTTTCTTCACGACGTGCTAGTTCTTCGCTCTTCGCGTGGCAGTTCGCGTGCCCGAATAAGAACGAAGATATACGAAGGTAAGCGTGGTCAGAAACGATTGTTATCTAGAATACCTTGGATATGACCGCCTTTAGTAGGTTTACATGTGATCTTTTACAGTAAAATCTCTGGTAAAATAAAATCAACTCATGCATGGTTTATTAGTAATGGGGTGGATTTGCATCTACAAAAATTTACTTTATTAAAAATCATATGGTTTTTACGATTTTGTAGCTATGACTACTAAAAAACCCTTATAACGTCACTCATGTCTGTCCCTTATAATGTCTGTCTGTACGGTAGATATTGTAGCCAAACAGCTTAACATAGAAAGTTGAAATTTGGCATGCTTATACAACTCTTTAACCCACATATAGGAAAAATACTGAGAGTTCAAACAAACACATCCCGAGATAAATATAAACAAATATGTATTAAATAAAAAAATATACATGTTTTTAAAATTTTGAGTGGCACATTAATTGAAACTCCTTGCGTGATCAATAAGCAAATTTTTATTTTTGAAATTTTTTATGGTATTTTCGACATAAAAAAATATCAAATATTTTTTTAAAACTTATTGTGTGATATCAAAATAAAGCTATTAAGACATATATTAAGGAACTAAAGGTAGATAGTTTTTTTAAATTCGTTTCTTTTAATACGATTTTAGCCAAAAATGTGCTAAAATACTTCTTGTCCTACACCATTTTGCCCAAAGGGGTTAAATTAAATATCTAAAAAAATTGAGCATTAATCTGAGCTAGAAACGTATGAGAGGAATTTTGGGTCAGATTGCGTTGTTTAAAACATGCAGTTTTTGTGTTTTTGACAAAATTAAATATTTTTTTTAATTCATGGCTAAATTATAGTGTAAGTAAGATAATGAGTGTCTTTTTTTTAAATTAAATAAGTATAATAAAATCAACCGTTGAGAACTGAGTTCATATGTGTAGACTCTACGCATATGAACACCAACTACACTCCATACTGTAGAGTGCAGTGTTCACCTATTTTATCATACTATTATACGTTGTGATTCAACCTATTATTTGAATTACTTTATATTTTTGTTTTTAAGGTATAAAAGAGGAATAAATCATTTATTATTATTTCACTTACAGGGTTTGCAAGTATTCAATCCAATTCATAACAACTGATCAGTCGACCAACCAACCTCAAGAGGAGGAGGTCTTCTGCATGTATATGATTATGGTAATGAAATACTTGTAAAACAAATAACATATTGTTAATACGTTTCTGTAATTGAAAAAATGAAGCAATTTATCAATATATTCCTTATTAATCTACTTGAATTCGAAGCAAATGCAGAAAAAAATTTGGGATTTTTCGCAAATTATCCAATTTTGTCCAAAAATTAAGTGGAAGCTCTTAGTACTCAAATAACGAATAAAAGTGATTACCAAAAAATTGTTGATTTTGATGTGATTATAGAACAAACATTCCTAGACATCCAGTATTATGTTGGCTTCTTACACTTGGCACAAAAAAATAAATAAATGAAATAAAACTGGTGTGGTTATATCTAGTGAATTTCACAATCAGTGTCGCCGAATTTCGATATGATTTGCCCATAAAATATTTCTCGCAAAAGATTCATTATAGCACGCTGTATGACAGTTAGTATTATCACGTAGAAATTACATGTTGATAAGACTTAATTCTTTAATTTGTGGTTGCATCTAATGGTAAATTATTTGGATGCAAAGTTCGTTGATGTATTTATTTTGAGTTCTCAGTAACCTACAGACGGCTATTGTGATTCATATCTATATAGGCCAGTGGTGCTCATAAGGTCGATCGCGTAATGATTTAAAGTCGATCGACAGCGAAAAATTATTTATATAAAACTAAACAATATGTTAAATTCAAGATGGTAGAGATATTAAACAAGCTTACACGAGTTCCGAAAAATATTCTAACTAATTTCAAAAATGCTAGGCGCAATGAGTTTCGGCCAATCAGAATGTCCAGTACACTCTGTTAGGGTTAGGGTAGATCGCGGTTCAGTTTGTATTTTAAAAGTAGAACGCGTGGAAAAATTAGTGAGTAACACTGATATAGGCTGTGACAGTGTATGTTTTTCGTCAGATATGGAAATTTTTCGGCAAATTTCAGGATTATCTGCAATCATCTGTAAAATCTAAACGACCATGTCGCGAGGCAACATTTTTGAAAAAGCTATTGTCAACACTATCGAGATCATCTATATAACACTATTGATACCATGGTTGAAATCGCGAGAATCGTCACTGTTGTGAGTTGCATAGAATCAGAAATTGACTGCCCAACTGTCTATACTAGTCGCTATATTCAAATCTAACGACAGATCTTTGACCATTATCGACAGTCACCGGAAAAGACACATGCCTACTGACAAACGTATGTTCTTGGTACTATTAAAATATTAGTCATTTAATACTGTCATATGATGTAGACAGGGCTGTGCCAATAAGATTTACCACCAAATCGCCGGCAGGGGCGCATTTCGTTTATTTTAATTTAATAGCAAAAAAAAAGATAAAACATTATCCATTCATTTTAGCGCCTGTAATATTCGGCGACTGTGGCAGTTGCTAGTGATGAAACGATAGTATCAATACTACTACTGTTAGATACTTTTCTTTCCATACTAGTATTTTAGTACTCGATACTTTTTGTTACGATGCTTTACTGATATCAATACTTTTTTACTGATATCAATACTTATTTTACTGGTTTCGGTTATAGTTATTATCGGTAATATTTGTATAATATTGGGATCCAGCGGTGGATCGTGGTATTTGATATTAACTAATGTTGTTATACTTTCGCCTTTAATCGGAAATTCTAAGTATAAAATCAACTACTACTACACATAGCAGCACCAAATTACAAGTGTCACCGCACGTATATAAATAATTAGACGTCAATTTTAAATCGGTAAATTATTATTTTGGTAATTTATTGCAACTCACAACACTACATAATCCTAATAGTAACCAATATTTTACTTTGACATGTCTTTGTATAAGTTCCTATTTTCATGAAACACAAAAAATTGATGTGAAGTGTGAATTTTCACACATTGCAGGATTTCGCAGGTACTATATAATAAGTGAAGGTGGCATGCTGAGTGTGTAGGACGAATTTTGCTTTGTAGTGATCACGGAAAAATGAACGATCTTTTTAAAATTATTTATCGTCTGTTAATCTAAGAGCTTTAAAAACAAATTTTATGTTAAAATATTTTTTTGTTAATTTTAATTCGAATATCTAATACCATTATTTAGGTTTCTAAATATAAGTATTTTTTATATATACCAAGGTTCATAAAATTTAGAAAATTGCGCCTATGGCTTCCATTGGTTGTTTTAAAACATTACGCTGATTTTCGTTTGCATGAGTTGATTGTGGATGTGAAGATTTATATAATGAATGTTTATTGTGATATTAAACAAGAATATCTGCTTTAGTTATAATGATCGATTATACAAGAATATAAATCAATAACTAATGAATACAGAATTATATTTTAGTTATAATAATATGACCCTGACGTTACAAATTATATCTTGAAATATCGGGTATATACATTTATTAGATTATGTTGTTTGTTCCGTACCATTTATTAAATCAGCTCACCATATATTCTTGAGAAAGTAAATGTAACCATAGTACTTGCTCCTAGAGCAGCGGATCTTAAACTGTGCTCCTCGTACCCCTGGGGGTCCGCGAAACAATTTTGACATTAACTTTACATCCCCCAATTAAAAACAAATTTTATGTTAAAATATTTTTTTGTTAATTTTAATTCGAATATCTAATACCATTATTTAGGTTTCTAATATAAGTATTTTTTTATATATACCAAGGTTCATAAAATTTAGAAAATTGCGCCTATGGCTTCCCGTGGTTGTTTTAAATCATACGCTCCGCCCCTCTGACACATAGATTGAAAATATAATTCCAACAATTCCAATTGGTTATTAAATTATGCTCTTAAAAATTAAATGCAACATTTGCCAAAATATAACTAGAATTTTAACAAATTAATTTAAACAAAATAAAAATGAAAAAAAAAAACAAAAGGTCTACACTTTCAAAACTACAAGATCTAAAACAAAAAGGCGTAAGCCCCTGAGACCTTCCTGGGTGCGCGCCTGTATTGCACAATACATTTTTACTAGTAAGGTAATCGATACTAATTACATAATTTTTTCACCTTTCTGATTGATATTTTAATATATTTACACTTCATATAACTTAACCAGCCTTCAGCACATTTCTTTTATGATGTATTTATTTTAAATTTTTGATATATGCTCCGTGAAATTAATAAGTCCTGTTATGCAATTTATAATAATATTCATATTTCTATCTGACATTTTGAGTATTTTTATTCCAAGTTCTAACTGGATAATAAGATACTACACGGAGTTAACAAATACGTATTGGAATGCATTTTCTTCTTTAGTTTCAGATTCTTTTAAACTAAAATTGCGCATTAAAAGGTCAGACACGCTGCCAACAGCGCCCCAAAAATTGAGAATACTTGCAACCCAAACCAAAACGTTAAGCTACTTGATTTGTTTCTCTTGCAGTTTTGTTACGGTCGTTTTATATTTATGCACGGATGTGAGCAGTCTTTGTTTTTATTATTGCTGTTATATGGCTAATAACTTGCCACTTTCCGCCATTTTATTTATGTTCTTTTTCAATGCGTTAAATATATTGTTCGACCGAACAAGATTGATTGTTTGAATTTATCATTTAATGCATGAGTTGTTTTCGGATTTACGCTGATTTTAGTTTGCATGAGTTGATTGTGGATGTGAAGATTTATATAATGAATGTTTATTGTGATATTAAACAAGAATATCTGCTTTAGTTATAATGATCGATTATACAAGAATATAAATCAATAACTAATGAATACAGAATTATATTTTAGTCATAATAATATGACCCTGACGTTACAAATTATATCTTGAAATATCGGGTATATACATTTATTAGATTATGTTGTTTGTTCCGTACCATTTATTAAATCAGCTCACCATATATTCTTGAGAAAGTAAATGTAACCATAGTACTTGCTCCTAGAGCAGCGGATCTTAAACTGTGGTCCTCGTACCCCTGGGGGTCCACGAAACAATTTTGACATTAACTTTACATCCCCCAAATTTTCGCTTTTATTCAAATAACTCATTTAATAAAAATCCTACATGGTCAAGACTTTTTGTATTTGTTGTTATCTAACTAGTTATTGACATAACTAAACAATAATTAGTAAAAATTTATTTTTATTCAACTGCCAATTATTTACAGAAAACATGTTATAATAAGATCTATTTTGACCAATATTTGACCTAGAAATATTTATATTTTTTAATTTTTTTTACTACTATTTTTATTAATTTTATGTTTTTTATTCTATATGCTAATAAAAATGTTCCTCTATAAATGCGCAAGACCAAGTATTAAAATAACCAGCGATACATTTTTACCAATATTTATTACAACGTAGTGCCTATGAGATTCTTGAGCCAGAAATTAAATCTCAAGAACGACGTAAAACGCCTAGGGTTGGGATGAGGTCCGCAAAAAAAAAAGTTGTTTAAAGAGGTTCCTCGGACTACATAAGAACCCCTGTCCTAGAGAGTTGAAATTTGGAATATATACAGGGTGTATCAAGATAAAGGGAATACGAGCTTTGTTGAAAATGCACAAATGTTGTGAACAAGTTGGAAAAAAAAAAAAATTGAACACCAAAGTTTACCCAAAGAATCGAATGGAAGCATTGAAATTTTTCGAAACAAATCGGAAGTACAGGATATCAAGGCCAACTTTTATTTTTGAAGCGAGAACGTATGCTGTGTTGGGTATCTTTGAATAGAGCTTTATGTATAACCTAGATTTATGACGAACATTGGAAAAAAAAAAAAATCACACTGAGATGTTTTTGTATCTTATTGTATATTTTTTTCACGACTATATAGATATACTGTCATTACAGGCCTGTCAGTGATTAGTAAATGTAGTACGTTCTTCACTATTTTGTATTACGCACCGCTGACCTGTTACGTAATGAGCTCATTACGTAACACGTTGAGCTCATTACATACCAGGTTCAAGCAGCAATGGCCGACCGTTGCTAGGCAACTTAATAAATATGTTGAAAGCATATGTTATATTACTGTTAATTTGTAGAGGAAACCGGATTAAAAATAAATAATTAAAGTTAAAGTTGTCGAATTTTGCAAATATATTTAGTGATAGAATTGGTCTTGGTCAGTCAGTTAGTCAGCTGACGCAAGTACTGTTATTTCAACTGAATTTACATTCCGTACGACACGTGATCGTTGCTAGGCAACGTAATAAGTAGGTTAAAAGTAACTGTCATATTATTGTTAGTATTAAAGGGAACTTAATAAAAATTAAATAAGTAATAAAGTTATAGTCGTGAAAAAAGCATGGTATGAAACTTGCATGGAATAGTCATTTCTCACTCGTATGTAGGGTTGCCAGGTTGCCAAACCTAATAGCCGAACAGACCAGCCAGTTTGGCCGGACGTTTGGGTAAAAAAGCCGGACACCCTACATTATTGAGGATTTTGTTTCTCAGTATTAATAGGTACGACAAAAAAATTTTATTATCAAGCTTTTTTGATTATTACCATAAATCTTGTTAAATTCTAATGAAAAATAAATAAAAAATAAATAAAACGCCAAATCAGTCTAAATAATTTATTATTAATCAGTCAAATAAAGTCATGAGTCAAAATTATATTCTAGATAAACATTAATCAACATTTTTAAATTGTTCTTAAATTAAATAAAGGCAATTGCACAAATAAGTCTTATTTACTTGCTATTACTTCCCAAAGCAAAACAAAATAAAAAAAACAATCTAAACAAAACAAAACTTTAAGTTAAACAATAAAAATAATTATTCATATTTTTGGTTGGCAGAAATCCGCTTTAAAAGCTCAGTTTCTTTCAAAATGCAGTTGTAAAAATCCTTACACGTCAAATGTTTTAAATTAAATTCTACTACCAACATTTTAGCTACAGTGTTAACATGTAATCTGTTGCGTTCTTTTGACCATTGCTGACCTATCAAGGAAAAAACTCTTTCAACGTTTGCGTTATGTCCTGGGATCGCAAAGTAATACTGACAAATAGTTAGGAATTCTGAAAAGCAATCTTGATTACTCATCGATTTAAAATAGGCTACCCATTTTTTGTGTGCTAACAGCTTCTTGAAATTAACGTTCTCTTTGTTATTGTTCAGAAAACGGCACTCGCTCATTTGCGAAATGTAAAAAGCCTAACAAAAGCCGGACAAGCCGGACACCGTCTATTTTGGCCGGACACGCAATCAAAAAGCCTAACTATGTCCTGCTTTATCCGGACGCCTGGCAACCCTACTCGTATGAATTGCGCTACTCGCCTGAGGCTCGTGGCGTAACTTTCATACTCATGTGACATGACCATCGTTCCATGCTCATTGCATAATATAATATTTTGAAACTTTTTGATAAAAAATCAATATTGAAATTAATATGAAAATTCAGACCCCCGAGGGGAATCAAACCCCCAACCTGCGGATCTCGCATCCATCTCATACCAATAAGCTGTAAAGGTTTTACGTTTTAAATGAAATTTTACATTTAAAAAATTAATTTGAATTGGCTCAGCCAATTTCATAGATAAATCAATTTGCATTTTCGGATACACCAACTACGCCTAGATTTGCAGAATGTTAATTAGAAGATAACATGCGATACAAATTGACATATTGGAACCAAAATAAAAATGTTTACAGTGTATTAACTCTTCATTATAAACTTAAACTTTTACTTGCTGTTTAATTGCCTTTAAGTTTTCATGTTTTACAGTGCTAATTTGTAAAAAAATGGAATGCCAACTTTATAAGCATAATTAACAATATATGTGTTCCCATTTGAAGTTGCCACACTAACGACAGTCTTGTAACATTTTTAAAGAGTCACTAAAATTATAGAACAAAACAATAAAATTAGCTTTTAATTTATATGATATTGCCGGAACGATGCTTGTAAAATTGTTCATCGGAAATAGTTTTTATCTTTTGCTTAGCTTTAACGCAAATAACAATCACGCCGTCTCAGAAACTTTGGTCGGCAACCGTGTAAGAAATGCTAAGTGGCAAAACTCTTACAAGTCTCAACTCGCCGTAGGGTTAAATTTAAACTGTTCATATATGTTATACGAGATTATTTTTTCTCTTTTCGCGATAGAACTTGTTTGTTGCAACTTCACACATACACCCGCAGCAGTAAGACGTGAGGCGATTGTTTACCGAGAAGGATTAAATCTATCTTTCTCTTTTACTAGAGAATCATACATACGTCCTTTGTCTAATAATAATAGGGTTATGAGGAGGTGGTGCATTTTTGTTTCAATTATTACATCCATATGTAACGAGATGATATTGGTGGGAATATATGCGGTATTTTGTAAGCCCGCAGCTATGTTCTGTTAGGAAGTATGTGTGTAATATATGATAATTTTAACTTTAAACGTGATCAAGTGTATGATCTTGTATAGTAACAGCGGATTGAATTACTTATTCACATAAAGGGTTAGTTTATATGTATTCAACATTGTATTAAATTATAACATGCCTCTATGCACTACCTGCTTCGATAACGGTTTACAAAAGAAAGATCTGGTGGAACGAGGGACTGTTTCGTAAAAGACTAGTGGAGTAAATTAGATAAACTGACCTCTATATGCTATATATTGTTATTGTACAAATGCAAAATGTTTCCCGATACATATACTAGTTTCCGATGTTTTGTCGTAATATGAAACATGGAACACTCATAAGCAGGCATAATTTTTTATGCATGTCCAAAATTTCACAATATAGTGGTCGCTAATCTACGGCGTGTGGGTCTTGGGTGATGCCTTGGTATCAGACAATTTTTGTGATTTTTGGGGTATATAATTTTCGAGAAACCCGTTTCTGTATTCCTGGGTACAAATACCCGACTCGTACCCGTACCTGGTTCTAGAGTCGGGGGAAAAAAAAAACAAATAATTCAAATGAATACAATTTCCTGATGTTGATGTAATCAAGAGTGTTTCAAAATGATGAAAAAAAAAAGAAAATCATCTTCCATTTTTGTTTTTTTTTGTTTATCCTTAATATTTTTCTGGGGTCCAAAATCGGTTTAACAAGTTAATTTTATTTCCGGTAAAATCGGATACCCGGTTCATCTTTTATTTATTTATTTATTTCAAAATTTGGCTACACAACAGGCAAAAGCCCGATAATAGTGTAACACCTTATTCACAAAAAATTACATATAAGTTGACAGTATTTATTAATACATAGTATAAATTATTATTCTTATAAATTAAAAAAATTAAAAAATCTTTTTAAATAATTTTTTTGTACAGTAATATTGACTGAAAATATATCGGGAAGATCCCGATTGCTACCAAATTCATTTATTATCAAAGCTAAACTGTTCAAAGACGAATTATATGCAGAGTTTGTTCTGGCATATGATACTAACTACGATTACGTCATTCAATGCGCCTAGACCGCCAGGAAATTTTCTGTTTGGTCACTCGTCAATAATGTGGCTGATTGTTTGTGAAAGGGCTCCACAGTCACAGGCAGGCGAGTCCGTCATCCCCCATTTAAATAGCGATGCATTACATCTACCATGACCAGTTCTTATCCGATTTATTTTCTTCCACCAATCTCTAGGCAGCGTGAGACCAGGCAGGCGCTTACTGGCATCTTTTACTAAGTATTTATTTTGAATGTTTTCACATTTGTCACATGATGTGTTCCACTCTGCAGCTGCATTTATAGGGAATTTTAGGCGATTATCGGACCAGATTGGTGACCGTGAGCGAAGGCGTAGATTAGGAGGGTTGTCTATCTCTGTCCTAATTGCTTTGTCCCATTCATTTTTAGTTGCTACTATTCTTCTGATTGCCGGGGGAGTAATGTTTGCAAGAATTGGGAGCCAGGCAGTTGGGGTAGGCAACCAAACCATGATCCTCATGGTTTGGTTGAGTTGCGTATCCATTTTACTGGTGTGTGCGCTTTGATACCACACTGAGGCGCAGTATTCAGCTGCGGAGTACGCCTTCCCATCTTATAAAGTTTATGAATAAATAATCTAACTATATAATTAGCAAGTGTCTGTATGTAGTGTCGGTAACAATGTGACGTCAATTTTTCCTAAGGTTCTCGTGACTGGCTAACACCCAGCCTCTTGATTGGGTGACAGGTGACACCCTCTCCCGTGATTGGCTAACTGGTGATATTCTGGCCAGTGATTCGCTGACCGGTGACGAAATTAAGAAATTAAGAAAAAATAAAACCAAATACACATACAAAAATTTAAATTTTTATATTATAAATCCGTCATTGTTGACGGGTAATAACCTAGTTTATTAAATAAAAGTGAAAGTGGTAAGTTAATGGAAGAAGTGCAATTTAATACAAATAAACTGGGTAAATTATCCGAGCCGGCACCTTTTCGCCCATCAAGTTGTAAAATTTTATTTAGAAAATTCGTTTCACTTATCTTAGAACTGGACAAACTCTGGTTTGATAAACTGGAGTGGTAATTGATGGCAGACGGAGCAGATGATTTTGTATACACAGAACTAAAATAATCAGAAAACTAATTGCATATAACAAGAGGATTACTAGACACAGAGCTATTGTATGACATAGAGATCGATATCTCTTGTGCAGGAAGAATTTACCAATAATTTGTGCTAGTAACCAGCGATCCTAGAAATATAAATTATTGAACAAGATGAATTAACCACGAAATGCTACTTCTCTTAATAATTCTGACAACAATTAAGACTGTTAAAAAATGTAGTAAAGTACCAGGAATAATCCAATTGTGAAATTTCAGGATGATCGGTGAATTAAAACTAGTAGTGTGCTGGATATCCGTATCCCTATCCGTTGATGATTAGCAAAAAATATAAATCCATATCCGGGTCCGTATCCGTTTTTCCAAGGCAGACCTTAGAAAGGCATCATAAAGATATATTCGAATTAGTTTTCATATAAGCTTGCATTTAAAAATGCTCAACGTGGAGTAAATTTTACTATGATGTTTAAATTGATATTTAGTCGAGCATCATTTGTTTCCATTTGTTTTCGAACAATGTAGATACATTAAATATTAGAGTAAAACGAATAATTTTAAAAAAATAGTAATTTATTTTAAATTCAACCAAATTCTGCATCAGTAGGCATCTTTTTGTCTGTAAAAACCGCGCGACACAAAACACTATCGCGTCAAAATTCATCGTTGTTCTACTTGAATCCGTATCCACTAATTCATTTTTCACATAAAAATAGGTAAAAAAAGTATTGGTATACAATATATGTGGAAAGGCTCGACACCTACCAAATCAGGATGTATGTGAGTGACGCCAAAAGTCAACTCGCCTATGGCGCCCAAGAAGAGTGAGAGAGATATTATCAACATGTGATCTTTATGTGTGATTAGATTGTTGACACTGTTGAGGACCACCTATTTTTTATTTACATCAATACATAAATTTTAATGTCACAAATTAATAAAATAGGGGTATGGAATATAAAATTTTATGAGATAATTCGTTACAAACATTTAATCATATGCATATAAAAAAGCAATCCGAATGTTGATTAGTTAAAGATTTTATTGATGAGATAAATGATTGACTCTGTGTAATAAATATTTGAATTTATGAACCTATTAAAGTAGAAATATTTTATACTCTATCATTTTAAAATGTCATTTCAGAACTGAATTAATTATTTAATTATATTGTCAATCAAACTATACATAATTTTATTGATATAAATAAATAAGTTAATTTAAAAACCAAAATTTATATGAATAGTAATAAATATCTATATTTGATTGTTATAGAATTTATTAATGAAAATCGTATTTTATTTTGCTTTCCAAAATTACAAAATAGGAAAACAATTTAGTAAGGGTTAAACTGGGTATAGTGATTATAACGATTTTGACAATTCGAGATATCGATAGATGCCCAGGAATTGAAGTTTGTAGACAACATTTTCACAATTTTTAGCATGGTGTCTGTCGGTCTGTCTATCTGGCGCCCTCTCCCTGTTTGTCTGCTGACGATCCGTTGATATGTGCAGGGCAAATTTGGCCAGATGGATTTTTATAAAACTTCATTTTGATCCAGCATTGATCAGCTTTTGGTAAAAATTTGTCAACTTCATATATTATAGGACAAACAGGAAGATCATTCAACACTAAGATTTTCGAACACAAGAGGCCATATTTAAATTTAAAACTGATGCTACATTTGCGGAACATTAGTGAAAATCGTAAGGCTACTTTAAAATCAATATACCAAAAACTTAACTCAAAGAGCCTTAACGTAAATCTGTTAGAAAACCAGAAGATTAACAAACATAAAAATAAAAAAAGTAATATACATATTCTTAATGATATCACCGGCAAGTGCAATTCCTTGCGGACTAACTATTGAGAATTACCCAAGGACCTAAGAAACCTGGAAAACAAAGGTCTCACGATTTAATCTTTACAGCAGCAGAGAAATAGTAACAGTAAATTAAAAATAGTAATGATCTAGAATTGAACCATGCGGTCTCCATAGCTAAGTTGGCGTGAATCTGACTTTCCTGTTAGTTAAGTAGGAAGTAAGTAAACAGCTATTGTAATTCTAACAGTACATAGCAAATTTAGCAAGTAATATATCATGAGATGCACAGTCAAAAGCCTTGTTTAAATTCAAGAAAGTAGATAATTAAAACTTTTTAGCTTCAAATCATTCAGATAATTCAAGAAAGAATTCCAAAATTCAAGAATGAATTAATCCAAAATAGTTGTACTTTGTAATTTAGTATTTACTGTATCTTTGACAATAGCGAGACCCGAAATTGCAATCAGTATAATGAAGAAATCAGTGAAACATATTCTCATTTAATAACCATTCATCAAGCATAAAGATCAAAGTCTAAGTGCTTCACATTAAAGTGTGTAGTGGATCATTTATTTCGCGTGTATATTGGATGATGATTATTCAGCCTAACCCTTTTAAATATTATGTTTCGAAAGCGCAGTAAGATATAGTTCTAACACAGCTCCGTACCTACTTAGTCCATATAATAAATTTCCACATAATGATATATTCTCCTAAACTGGTTTATTTAATTGATATATCTAATTTACGTCTTCTTCACTATGTTAGTGTAGATAATATTTTCTCAGAAAACATTACTTACGTAGCAAGTAAACTATTTTTCAATGTGTTATTAATTTTACTGCTGAGGAGCCGTTAGTGCGTAACTATAACATGTATTATTAACAATCGTTGTAATTTATGAGATTTTATTATAGTATATATTATGTAGTATAAACAGTGTTGCCAATTTAGTGCTTTTCTCGCTAATTCTAGTGTTTTTCAATATCTATTCAGCCAGTAAAATCTACCTTTCCGAAAGGCCTGAAATAAACCGCTTTTTTTAATAACAGCATTTACTTTGGTGCCATTTAAATAAAACAAAAATACATAATTAAAATCGCTAATACTGTAGAAGAGAGTAAATGCATCTTGAAATTTTGAATTTTCTATATTACTGCCCAAACGTTAATAATGCACGTAGACAGGGTTGGACTGGGATTAAAATGTGTACCGGGAAATCTGGAGGAAGTCGGGCCACTATATATATATATATATATTTTTATCATTTTGATTTTCGGGCCAATTGACCCTTCGGGCCACCGGGAAATTCCCGGTATCCCGCCGGGCCAATCCAACCCTGCACGTAGATTGCAATAAATGGGAGTACCTATATAATTTCATCCAGTCCACTCATTACAATGTTGTCATGGGGCTTCCCCTAGTGCAGTGGTTCCCAAACTTTTTGACTTGCGGAGCCCTTTTTAGAATCAATTTCTAAGGCGGAGCCCCTTAGGCCTACCCTATCTTACAAATTAATGGTGTTTAGAAATAATGTTACGGGGGAGGGGGTAGATTTTTTCACTATAAATTTCTCTATAAATTCACTTTCTCTTTCACAGCTCACTTATTGATAGATAGACAGATTTTTATAAATTGATGCAAATAATGAATATAACGCCCCCCTTAGGATTCACGCCCCCCTTAGCGATTTTATTTATAAAATCCCTGAAGAGCGGCGTTTTTCCATCTATTTGGAGGAAGTCAATTATTGTACCAGTGCATAAATCTGGCGACAGCTCCCTTGTCAACAACTATAGACCCATTACCATAATTTCTGTAATCCCAAAATTTTTCGAAACAATTATCTATGACGAAATTTACTCCTCTGTACAGCAATTAATCATACCCGAACAACATGGCTTCATCAAAAATCGGTCAGTAGACTCCAACTTAATACAATATACATCAAACATCTTAGAATATATGAACGATAGGATTCAGGTGGACGCCATCTACACTGATCTCTGTAAAGCTTTTGATAAAATAAACATTGCCATGGCAGCTAAAGCACCCCTAAATAAACTTTAATTAAAAAAAAAAAAAAAACATTGACATACTAGTAAAAAAAATACATGAGATAGTCTCATATCTAAAAAATAGATCACAGGCAGTATCAGTCAGCGGTCACTTGTCAAAATTTTTCAACTCAACATCTGGCTTGCCGCAGGGGTCCCATTTGGGCCCTTTGTTTTTTATTATTTATATAAATGACGTTAAAAAATGCTTCAAAAACTGTCATTTTTCTTTGTACGCTAATGACATGAAAATTTATAAACCCGTGAAAACCCTGAATGACTGTTTATTACTCCAGGAAGATCTTTTCTGATTCGAAAATTATTGCTCAAAAAACAAACTATTTTTAAATTACTCAAAATGTAATAACATAACATTCACTAGTAATATAAACATAGTAAAATAAGTACACACTTGGCTCGCAGACTCTTAATAATGTCAGTAATGTAAAAGATCTAGGATTAATGTTAGACAATAAACTAATGTACAATGTACACATAGATTATATATGTAAAAAGGCATATAAATTACTAGGATTTATTATGAGATCCTGTAAACTATTTAAAAGCACAAGTCCACTGATTAGAATTTATCAAGCCCATGTACTTAGATTATTAAATTACTGTAGTTTCCATTTGGAACCCAGTATACACTGTTTATATCAAACAAATTCAGCGCATGCAAAAATTCTTTCGAAAATACCTAGCCTACAAATGCCCCTAACAGATTTTTCATACCAGTCATTATGTAAATATTTTAACATACTGTCTCTAAAAGATAAACGATCATTTAATGATATAATTCTATTAAAAAAAATAATATCAAATCACATTGATTGCCCTGATGTCCTAAAAAATATTAGTTTAAATGTACCGAGTACCACCCTTAGACATCACCACACTTTCTTGCAGCCGTTCAAAGAACTAACTCATTAATGAACTCTCCCATATACCGCGCAATATCTGCATTTAACAACTGCAAATCAGAATTCGATATTTTCACTGATACCGTAAACCAAATAAAAAAAAACATTATTCAATCACTACCGAAGCCTGTATGACAGGCACTAATCAATGAACTTTTGCTTAATGCTAATTAATCTCTGCTACTTTTGTTTATATAAATATTTTTTGTATTTCTCTCCTTCTTTATTTCCCCAACCCTTTCTATATTTTATATTATTGTTATGTACATACAAATAATTTAAATGTATTTCTTTTTGTAAAATCGAAGCCGTAATTTTGGGCTTGACCCGTTTTCGGCTCCAAAATGAAATAAATAAAAAATAAAAAAATAAAACAAACGCAGCTAGAATCACAAACAGGGTGACCAGGTCTCAGAGTTTCACCCAGGTTTGTAGTTTGGAGGTGAGGACCTTTTTTTGCTCATCATTTGTATTTTGGACATGAGGACCTTTTTTTTCATCACTTGGATTTTGGCGGCGAGTATCCACTGTGGCGCCCGCTCCCAGCCTAATTAAGGTAGGGGGGCCAGACAGTCACACAAATGGTCTTCGCGGCGATAACTACGAAGGACCACCAGCAGAAGGCTGGAATATAGAATTGAAAGACGTACCGAGTTGAGCACCTGTGGAAGACACGGACAACCTAGCGCAAAAGGGAACGAAATATAAACTCTTCTGCTCCTAGGGGCTGCTCTAGGAGACTAAAATAAGGGAAATGGTAGTGACAGGTAAAATCCTAGGTCCACAACTAATGGCTATAGAGGAACCAAACCTATAAAATCCCACGATGTCTCTGAAAACCTTAGCCAAGCGACAAACAATGCGTAGATGTTGCTCAACACGATGGGTGCATCACATAAATAAAATACAGTACCACAAAATACAATATTATAAAACTGATAATATAACCTAAATTATTAATATTAAATACAAAAAATACAGATGTTAAATTTTAATTTAAAATAAGACAGCACACGTGATAAATAGACCAGCGTGTGCGAACCAAAATGTACACGATACCGCGCTGATGCGATAACTTGTACAATAGAAATATAAGTTACAAAAAATATTAATAAACAATGAATTTGAACTGATGTAAAATTAGAATGGACTTACAATAGATGCTTTCTTCATAAATATGTAGAATATTTATTTACAACTTTACATCTGTGGCATTGGTGTCCCAAAAAAACAGGTTCCTGGGTCCTCGGATGATTTCTTTAACACAAAATTTGATGCACAAAAATATAAAATGATATACCAAGAGGTTATATATCACTAACTCGCGATAGACGCGTGTATTTATTAGAAATTGTTAACAATAATAATTCGGCAGGCGAAGTATTCACTGATCAGGTCAGCATGTGAGTCAATTAGGTGAAAATTAATGTTAAAACCTGCAAATAGCGGCTTTCAACATTTTATAAAAACACCACAAGTTTATGTGTTAATAAAATAAAATTAATTTAATAATAATACGCGTCTTACGGGCAAGACACCCACTTATATTTTGGAGGTGAAGACCTTTTAGTTTTTGCTCAGCCCTTTTTTTTTGAAGTGAGCAAAGTATATTGTATTTCCATTTTTTTTTTTCAATCTTAGGGTTTACCCCAACTGAAATCTGGTCACCCTGATCACAAACCGGCTCGAGTCAGAAATCACTTGGACATACATTCATCTTGGCAAATTTTCATTCAGAATGAAATTCCCATTTTCTTATTTTTATTCTGTTTCTTATTTCTAATTCTTTTGGTTCTATTAAATTGTTATTTATCGTATTTCTTGAAAGGGCTGGGGAGCCCCTGAGGAGTGCACGCGGAGCACAGGTTTGAAACTGATGCCCTAGTGCAGGGGTCGGCAACCTTTCGGTGACAAAGAGCCAAATCTATATTGAAAACAAAAACAATAACATGGAAGAGCCGCTAAAAATATGTGCTATATTTAAGAAAAAAACGTAAAAATTGTTTATTTGTTTTAAAATAATCAAGTATTACAATAAATTAATATTTACTTATACATTTAGTTTGATACCTATTGCCAGTATAAGATAATATAGTGTAACACAAGACTTTGGTGAATATTCAGTAATCTTTAACTAAAGGCAGTATTCAAGTTTAAGTTCAGTACGATTACTTCTTAACTGACTCTTTATTAATTCCATATGTGGAAAGACTTGCTCACAGTAATATGTTGATCCGAAAATTGTCAGAAGTCCAAAAGCATATTTTTTTAAATGATTGAATGATTTTGAAAGACGTTTGCAAACTTCGAAAACAACTTTACCTATATTTTGAAGATTGTGAATTTCGGTCCACTTATGCTGGGAAAATAAAATGCACTTGTATCTAAATAAACTTTCCAGTTCAGAATTAAATTTTATATTCCATAAATTTTTGGATTTCACATTCAATAATTGAAGTTCAAATTGCGTTGTCATAATTAATCAATGGGAATGGTGATAAATGTAATTGCTGCATATCTGCTTCATTTGGTTTTGTCAAAAAAGCTAGTGTAGCTTTATATTTTCTAAACTCTTTAAATTTTTCTTGCATGTTAACAATAGTTTGTGCAAAAAAAAATGCATTAATAACGTTGTTATTGTCCTTATGTTTTTGGAAATTAATAAAATGTAAAATGTTTCTGCAAGTAAATCATTCACAAATACAGATAACTTTTTTTCGAAACAAATTACTTCTTTTAAAAGGGCACCGTAAAACATCCTGAACAATTCAGAACCTATATAGTACAGGCAGAAAGTTGCAAATTTAAAAATAAATCATATTAAAATAAAAACGAGCCAATTTTCAAGGAGGAACAACATTTTTTAAAAGAGCCGCAATTTGTCGACTCCTGCCCTAGTGTTATCCCCATTGAAAACGTCTGTGCCTAAACAATAGTTTATATACCTGTATTTAAAAATACTTATTTTTAAAAATCAATCAAATGTATTTGGTGAGTTACTTACTATTATATAATTATTGATTATTATTATTATTAAAATATAAAGCTAATAGTGTATTCGTTTTTAGTCAATTTATCTAATTTATATTGGAAAATTCGTTGTAAATAATATTTCTAATATGTCAAGCCAATACACGCAAATATAACGCACAGAATGGGAAAAACTAGAGGAATTGTAAGATAGGTTACTACTGGTTAATTTTTGTTTTGTAAAATTTTCCTGTTATTTTACCAATTTTACCAATTTTATGAAATAGGTTGTTTAGTATCGTAATAAAGTTCATGATAACTCAGTTATACTCAGTTCAGTTTCATAATGACTCTCTTATGAATGCAAAATAGAAAACTTATTTTATACGATGTGTTTGCCATTCTTTGCAGCTAGCCCTTTCAAAAGTATCTGAAACGTTACCGAGAATCTTGAATTTTTCAAATCAAAGTACCTACATGACTTTCATATCTATCAAAGAAATATGTAATTTATTTTCACATTTAACTTCTTGGCAGTTAGTTCATAAGACGTGCACATGTGGCTCTTACTGCTCTCAGCCACTATAATATTGCAGTTATCTAATACAAGGTAGATATCAATTAAAACAGCTCTTAAACGAATATTAGATCAATGGCTGGAGCTTGAATGAAACTCATGTCAAAATCGTGAGAATTTCAGAAAAATTTTACAATGTTAGAAGAAAAAGAATATATATTTCAATTTACGACATTCCGATGTTGAGAGAAAACAAAAACAAAACAAAAATTTTGAATCTGCTATTACAGATCTTGCAAATCTAATTTAAAATATTTATATTTAAAAATATAAAAAAAAAAACAAAATTAATTTCCTCGCATGGATTTGATAACTTTAAATTTAATTTTTAAAATTATTTAGATTCAAATATGTTACATATTTAGGATATACTTTTAAAGGTGGCTTCAGAGAGTTGGAAAAGCTTCATAACGAAAAGTAGAAAACAAAAAAACAGATTTGTCTGTGTTACACATTTTAGCTCAGTGTGTACTATTCGAGAATGTCAGGAAGAGGTTAGGCTTGAGCTATAACCAGGGTGACCAGGTCTCAGGTTTTAGCCCGCAGTCTCAGGTTTTCGGGCCAGAGTCTCAGGTCTCTTTGGAGGTGAAAACCTTCTTTTTGCTCATCACTTGGATTTTGGAGGTGAAGACATTTTTTTGCTCATCACTTGGATTTTGGAGGTGAGGACGTTTTTTTTGCTCATCACTTGGATTTTGAAGGTGAGAACTTTTTTTTTCAATCTCAGGGTTTACCTCAACTGAAATATGGCCACCCTGGCTATAACCTGAGATAGGGTGACGACAGGGTACTCATGGACAGGCTTATACTCTTCCTGAAGGAATCCAACTGACTGCTTTTTGTATGAAGTTTTGCGTCTTATTTTAATGTGTTTTATTATTAGACTTATTCGATGACGATATTCGATGGTAACTGGCAAGTTTACAGCCTCTTACCATCATCCTGCGTCTGTTCAATTTTTCAAACGGATTTTTTATCTTATTTATTTGTGTTTGTCCGTGCAAGGTTTTTTTATTGTGTATATACGAGTATAATTTTATTTATTTATTGCTTAAATTATTGATTTTAATATATATCTTAGTATTATAGATGGTTTTTGTTTGGCGCAAATAGTCATCGTTGCTATGGGCTAAAAATTTTAAATACAATTGGATACTGCAGAATACGAAAAATGTTAAAGCTACTATGAATGTCAATATAAAAGTTATCTTGTAGTAACTTTACTACACAGTAACTATTATAGTAACTTTTCACAGAATTGATCTATTTATGTATATATCTGATACGATAAACTTGTTTTCTGTTAAATAAAATAAAAATTCCAATTTTAAATTTAGCGAAAGAGTTCTACAATGAAAAAAATACATTAAACAAAACAGAAAACCAATGGAATAATTTAAACCATATAAACTGGGTAAATGTAGAGAACATACTACAATTCTGGAGTGAAGTGAAAAGTTTTCAGAATGCATCAATTGAAAATCAGTAAATAGTTAATTTAGAAATTTCAACATTAGTATTAGCAAGTTCCAATGCTGATGTGGAACGTATATTTAGCCAAATCAATGTATTGAAAATAAAGTGAAGACTAAAGAGAATTGATATTAATACTTGCTGCTGGAATCAGACACATACATACACCGATCCTGTAGTACAGAGTTTCTCAAACTTTTTGAGCCGCGGAGCACTTTTCACGAGAAGAATTCGTCACGGAGCACTAACGTTGCTATATATATATTGCAACACTAGTAGATCGCGGCGCACTAGTAGACGCTGCACAGACTAGGAGCACAGTTTGTGGAACTGCTGTAGTAAAATCATATCAATCTGAACGAAATTTTTGAACGCTTGAAAAACTATGTATCGGGCACCTAAAATTTGGAGATAAACAATTATTTGCTATTAATAATTCATGTTTGTTTTTTATTTATATATATTTATTTCATTCTTTTCGTTCATTTATTAATTTTTTAGTATCTTGGAAGATGTATTTTTGGTGTATTTTTCTTTTATTAAATCTTCATAAATTGATCATGTATTTTTTTTTTCTACCACTGGATGTCAAGTAGGCACTTTATGCACGAAATATTATCAAATCTACACTTTCATGTTATAAAATACGCAAATGATAGTGATGAATAGATGAAAATACTTTTGTAAAATATATCATGTCAACTGACTTAAATATAAGTAACCATAATACTAGCTGTCAAAATTAATACATTAAAAAATCATACATTATAGATCTTGTGGAATTTTGGTACTAATGGTGGAAAACGTACCTAATACATTTTTACCCAATTATTGAGCTTTTTTAAAATATTTTCGGTGTTAGATAAAATGTTGTGTGTAAAGCATTCTTCAATCTTCTGCTACCATTTTCCGAGCTCAATTGAAAAGATCTTCTTGACACACTGCATAAATAACTATTAAGAATGCAAATCTATAGTTCGTTCAAACGCTAGAATGAAGCACAGAGCAAATGGAGTAGTTCTTTTTCATACTCTCTAATAGGATTTCCCAATAACACTATCCTCTTCTTTCTTGGCGAGGTTGCCAGCTGTAAAACTCGTTAGAAATATTTATTCAATTTTCCCTTATACATTTTCCATTTAATTTAAATAAGTTATCAACAAAAGAATATAAAATTACGGAAATATTTTGGTTTCATTGACATATTTAATACTTTTACAACATATGGCAAAAGCGCTCCCATTTCCCATAAGGGCAATACTACATTATAACCTTTGAACGGACTATATATTATTAATTGTAAAAAAAAATACGAGGATGAAGTTGCTCTTATGTACTTTCAAAATCTGGTGATATTATAGTAGATCCAACTACATTATTTTGTTCCCTTTTATAGTTTTAATTAATGAAATAATTTAGACCATATAAATTGGGTACATTATTGTATTATTGAACTTTTATTCTAGTATAGTATTATTTTATTTGTTTTATTGCTATTATTATTATTATCTATTATTTTTATTTGAATATTTTAATTTTAATTTATTTATTTATTTTTAATATATTTATCTTTATCATACTTCGTCTTTTGTCTACGTCAATTTTTCAATTTTTTTATTTAAATTTTTATTTTATTTTACATTTCCTTTTTTTAATTTCTTGTTTACCGTAGAATTACATTAGTATTCTATTTTTTTAAATTTTTATTTATTTTTTTATATTATTATATACATACATACATTTTATTTATTGTCAAGTCTATTTTGTAATTCACCTTAAATGTATCAATGGTATATGAAATATATTACATACATTTGTATAATCGATATCATATTTATTAATTTTTTCGTTCAAATACAAATACATGTAGAGAACATAGTTGAATTCCGCTTCACTTTCAAAATCTGGTGATATTATGGTAGAGTGAAGTGCATTATTATATTTGTTGCATTTTAAGGTTTTTTTTATCTTCTTTTCTGTGAAGAAGTTGGTAAGTTAAAATAATTTTAGAACTCCGCAGAAATGATGGTATGTAAACGTAGTGAACAGGATCTATCTTGATTACCGGTCGTGATGGGCCCTGGGGGCGAGCGGGCAGCGGACTGGCTGTGTGAGCAGCGAGGCAGCGCGGAGCATCGGTGGCGAGTAGACTTGACCACCGTTGTTATTCTTCGGGTCCGCGGAGAGATGCTGATGCTGGGAACATGACAGCATGTTCGGCCTCCTTGTCTTAAGGAGTTGCCTCGCACCACTGTTGCACCTGCTCACGGTAAATGCATTCAAGCAGCGGAGATGCACACCAGATATTCTAGACGAGATGCTGCCCTTTGCACCTTTACTTTTTATACTACGTGATTGGTTATGTACGTCAATGAAATTATTCTGTAATAATATGATAAGTTTTAGTTCCTTGGAATTTTAGATCCAGTTTATGATTAATAAGTTTGGAGAATTTCTTTTTTGTGTTTTACATTTAGTTAAGCATTTTATTCAAATGCACATAACTGATACAAGATAATTTATTTATCTGAAATTGTGAATCACCTTTCTTACTACATACATAACAGCCACTATGTATTTGTGTACCTGTCCTCATTTAAATACTGACGATATTTTTAAGTAGATTTGTGCTAATTAAGTCGGTGAAAAAGATAAAACAGAACAAAGATGTAACTAGATATCAACAATGGCATATTTTATTTAATGGTAATGCTTGTATTTAGTTACTTAGTTAAGATTATGGTACACAACAATTACGACAGCAAAATTTAAAAGCAGAAAACAAAATAAAATTACAAATATCTGGCTTAAAGTTTTCTGATAAAAACAAACAATAAAAAAACATCTGTGGCCACCACAGGACCGACCGCCATCACAAAGTACTTGTTTAATTTATGCTGCTTTATCAAAAAATGTATCAATTAAAAGTTGTTAGTTAGGGCTTTTATAACAAATTTGTTCAATAAATTTTTTAGAAATATTTCTCTGTTGTGAAATATTTGCAAAAATCTTAAAACCAACACTAGTAAACTCCCATTTCTAGGTAACGGATTTTTACCAAAAGTTGATCAACTCATGCCAAAGCTTAAATATGAAGTTTTATAAAAATCCTTTTAGCCGAATTTTCTCTGCATGTGTACACGGACCGACAGACAGACCGACAGACATCATGCTAAAAATAGTCTAATTGTTATGTAGGGACTTCAATTTGTGGAGATCCATTGAAATCTCGAAATGTCAAAATCTGTATGATCACAATACCTCCCTTATATATGTTGCCGGTCGGTAATTATTGTGGGTATTTAAAATTTAACTACTTAAATAAAACGTACTAAGAAGTTACGTCATTGTTTTGGTGACATGTATTGATGACGTGATTCGTCAGTTAGAAAAAAAAAAACTCTATTTGCGTATAACACAGTCTATAGGACCTCCGTATATCAACCTTCCGTACATCGAAATTCTCTATACATCGAAGTTTTCATTAGTACCCATATTATATATGTTTCTATATGTCGAAAAAAAAATTATATCGATTTTTTTTAATTTTTATTAAGTGATTTTATTTTTGATGTAGTTTTTATTTACATAGTTTGATTTGCATAGTTCATCATTAAGTACCTTGATTGAAGAAAACTACTATGTATTTACTGTCAGTAAATTTATATGAAAGCTTTATTTACTCATTTTGTAATTATTTCCGTAAGACGAATTTTCTATATCTCGAATTTTTTCAGTGAACTATGATAATTCGACAATAAATAAAACAATAAATAATAGTATTTTAACCATTGTTGTAGATTACGATCAGCTGATGGTTCGGTAGCCATCTTGTGACGTCAGTTCTGAAGTTTGAAAATTGACACTCAGAATTTCTGTGGTTATATAACAAGATTACTTAGATACTAAAATTTCTTTTGAGAACGACCGAAACGAACAAAAATATATATTTTTTGTTCTAACAAAAAATATATATATTTTTTTATACGAACGACTTGGATTGGTCCAAAATATGTATTTATTTTAACTAAAGTCACTAGATTATACGAAGTAGCGCAACAGCGGCCATGCTGGGGTTAAAAATGTCGCCAACACAAGTGATGTTCAGTGATTCCAATAATACAAAAATAAGAAACTAGTACTACTAATAATTTTATTTTAAACATTGTAATCACGATTTTTTTAATTAAAGATGCACTATAACAAAATTGTGGTACAATTTCAATTATTTGTTTATTATTATTAAATAAAGTGGATATAATATATAAATTTAAATGAAACTTAACCTTAAATATTCAAACCGCTGACAAAGGAGGTTATTAAATTAGAGCGAGAAAGAGAGATGTGACAGCGCAGACGCAAACTTAAGAACGTAAAAATTGCTGCTTTAGTTTGCTTAATAGGGTAAGCAGTCATGCCAATCAAACCTTGGGGTCTGTTGGCTTCTTCAAAGGCTTGCGCTACTTTGTATAATATAGTGACTTTAATTTTAACAAAGACGAAACGAAACCGGGGTCCCTGTCAAAAAACGCAGTTTTAAAAATAACAACTGATTTAATTCTAAGATCAAAAATATTTATAGTACCACCCGAGCCGTAGGCGAAGGTTGTAATCATACGAGTGAAATATAGCCATTATATGCGAGTCCAATACAATATTATATCTACAACTATATAGGTATATAATTAAAAAATTAGTAAATTTAGTTTAAAAACCGAAATTCTAAGCGTCAGTTGTCTAACTTCAGAACTGACATCACAAGATGGCTACCGAACCATCAGCTGATCGTAATCTACAACATTGGTTAAAATACTATTATTTATTGTTTTATTTATTGTAACTTATTAATATTCTTGTTATAATGATGGGCTATGTGAGGCGCAAATAGCCATCATTGCTGAGCGCCAAACATTTTAACTAACTAACTTACTAAATAAACATGCGTGTCACTTTTTTACACTTGCTGCAATATGAACAGTGTTATGTATTTCCTGTAGGACACATAATGCATTTATTATTAGATGGTCGTAGATAATAGCATATTATTATACGAGTTTTATAAGATGATGTATTGTCACAGGAGATGTTTGCTTCGCTCGTCGTACTCCAAGGAAACAAGTGTGCCAATACGCTGTATAAAACGAGCATAATATTCTATTTTTTATACTTTTCATCACTTATTTTATAGGAATTTTAAAATTCATTTATAAAAAATATCGGGTTACAATCTAGGGATTTTTGTGAAATGCGGTCACCGTAGCAACAATGTAGATAATAAAACAATTTCTATGATAACACAACACAACAGTAATTTTTTGTAATTATGTTATAATTATTTGTATGTAGTTGGTCATGTGGTCGAAAGACTAACGGCCAATAAAATAATATAATAAAAAAAAACAACAGTAATTTGACAGATGCAAAACCGCAAACATTTTTTGAATTTTCTTAATAATAATATTATAAAATAATTATCTGACATGGAAATACGTACAAATTGTATTAAATAAACATTGAATATTTTTGAGGTTATCAATGACACGACGGAGTTGAGTAGTACTGCCAATCTCTCAAAACAAAAAGTCACTAAAAACAGTTTACAATAGAAGCTATTGTTAAACTGTTTTTAGTATAAAAATGATATTATTTTCAACGCAAAGTATAAAAAAATATTTATTGTTTCATTCTAAAAACATACAAGTGGAACATAAGTATTTTTTAGAAGAAATAACCTTCCTCTTTCAATTCTCATGTTTTCCAAAGACACCTTAACTTTATTCCGTAACTAAAAAACATGTCATTCCGTAGATGTTTTTTTTTTTTTTCTCGATTCCAGCAGATGTCCATGTTCCGTGTATTTAGGATGAAGGTCCGCCAGTGGTTTGTGGGTGATTGCGAGCATGTTGTAGGTAGGCGGCCGCGATGAGATGCAGTCAGCTGGCACACTGGGAAGCTGTGTTGCTCGGGTTTACACCTATAAATAATGAACAGAGATGGATCAAAGGGTTCCAACAGCTTACTAACGAAAGATTTTATCTAACAAATTTCTACATACTTTGCCTTATGTTACACATGTACCCTAAATTTTATTTAAGTTATT
Source organism: Liopterus haemorrhoidalis (assembly GCA_963971575.1). Lineage (NCBI taxonomy): Eukaryota > Metazoa > Arthropoda > Insecta > Coleoptera > Dytiscidae > Liopterus > Liopterus haemorrhoidalis. Next base: position 34,905,747 of record OZ020618.1, read on the forward strand.
ATGGCTACATAATAGGTTTGATAGATAAAAACACGCACTAGAGTCGTAAAAATTTATAAATAATAAAAAAATTACTAATAGGAACTTGTACATCGTATCAATTTTCGGTTTTTGCATGACGAAAAACCCTTATACCGTCACTCATGTTTCTGTCTGTATAGATTATGATGAAACGGCTAGGGCTAGAGAGTAAAATATTGGCATGCATATGTAGTTTTACGTATAAATTATAAGTCCTCGTTTCTTCATTCTAAAACACTCTTTTATATAAATTTTTGCTTTTAAGTAAACTAAGTGAAAAACTTAAAATTTACATAAAAGCAAAAATCTATATAAAATAGTGTATTAGAAAAGAAACGAGAAGTTTCAGTTCAGTGCATAACCTAAAATTGGAAATTTAGAGAATGATAAGTGTTGCACCAATCTTCAAATAAGTTATATTCTCTGTCGTATGCCTCTCTTGACTTCCGGGGAAGTAAATTTGGCAAGGTATTTACTGCAATTTCCCGTAATTTGGGTGGAGTACAATGAATATCTTCTTCAGACATGTTCACATTTCTCACCAAAATATAATTACATGTTCGCCATAGAGCTATTCATGTTGCAGAAAACAAAAACTCAACTGACAGCTGACAGCATATACCGGGTGAATTATTTAAGGAGCAACGTACATGTTTCACATATAATGTTAATGAAGTGAGTTATTTCATTTGCAACATAGCAAATTATGAAAGCAAGCTCATATCCATGGCAACGGATATGCAATGGTGATTAGATATAATAGTTATTTGACATGATAAAGTTCCTAGACGCCGGTCACCATGGCGTAGTGGTTAGTGTAGCGATGCACTGACTTCTAGGCCATGAGGGCTCGGGTTCGAATCCCGGTTATGGCATGGATTTTTCAAAAATAAAATGCATCTACTGGATAATAGCCTTAGTAGCTAAGTCCAAAAAAAAAAGAAGTTCCTAGACGGCTAAAAAATAGTAAATTAGAAACAATAAATGAATTTTTATTAGTTTGTTTATATTTACATACAAACAAAAATAATAATGTCCTTAGTTGCCAAGTCCAAAAAATATTTTAAAAATACAATATTTTGTCTTTTCTATGGATACGATAAGCATCTGTTTTATGGTTATGTTGCTTTTGAAATAACTCACTTCATTAACATTATATGTGAAACATGTACATATGTTGCTCCTTAAATAATTCAGCCGGTATAACAAATATTGCATAAAATGATATTTTTTGCTATTAATACAAATTTATCAAATTAAAGAATAAATGGAAGTAGAAAAAATAGTATAAAAAACTTGTTTCATAAGGCCTTTTGCCGCACTTGTCTATTAGTCGCGTGCGGCAAAATCATGCCTTATGAAACTTGTGTTTTCATAAGGTATGTTGAAATATACTATTTCAGCCGTTTGGTCACAATGTCTACCGTGCAGACAGACATACTATACACAAACATGAGTGACGGTATAAAGCAGAGGTGGAAAAACTTAGAAAATCCACTTTTATCTTTTTCACCTCACCTTGAAATATTGACCAGAAAAGAAGATTCTTCTAAGAGACTTAGTGACAAAAAGGCATTCTGAGAAACCTAACGACCAAAAAAGCTTATTTCAAGAGGCCCAGCTACAAAAAAATGACATGGATCACCTGAATGTCTGCGATCGACCGTTAGCCCACCTATGACAGAAGGGTTTCTTGGTTTTATCAATGAAACCCTAAAAGATAGGTAACTGGAAAAAAAAAATGAACTAGAAATTTTGAGAAAGTTCAATCATACAGCTTGAGATTTTAACCAAACGAGAAATGTGGATACATAAACCCAAGTTTTAAGTTACGTTAAATATATCTTTCATTGTAGTAAACATGTTACTCAAAGGATGGCGCCACGTATATCGTTGATACAAAGTTACACGGCATTACTCCAGACCCAGGTATAAAAAATAAATTAGTATTATTTTAGTTACTATAATTAATTAATAACTATGAAATATATCACAGAAAAAACATAATTATATCCGATTGTAATAAACAATTTTAGCAGTGGTTTTTCTTAACTAATAAACTATAAAGATTTGTATAAGATAAATTAGTCTTGAAATAAATCACATGGACATATGAACACCTGCGTTTTATATATTAACGAAACATACATAGTTTTTATATGTTTCTCATGGTTTAAAATATGTCAGTAAACTTAACAAGCATATTTATTAAGAAACACTCTGTCAACTTTCGGTATTTCTGGTTCGACAAAGTAAAATTTTACTGACATATTGGCAGAATGGATATTTTTTGTTTGGAATTTATTGTATTACATATTTCTGAAGATAGATGGAACAGAGATAAAGCAATTTAAAGTGTACGACATTTGATTTCATTAAGAGGAAGTATTGACAGATGTAAAAATTAATACCTGGCAATGAAATATGTGGCAACAACTTATAATAATCAATAGTCACGTGGCCAATACATAACTTGCAGTTTATACAATCTGATCGAAAAAAAGACGTCTAGTAGGTCTTAAATTAATTTTTTTTTAAAATAATAAATTGCAAGTTCTGTGCTGTTTATGGTTTTTAATAATTTACTTTCGTTGCTTCTGATCATAATGTGTATTTTTCAATAATTACTAATTTTTTGTTAATTTTCCTAAAAATATTTTACAAAATCGACCACAGGATAACAAAGACTGTGTTAATATAATTTTGCCTCTAATAAATAAGGACAACATACCCGTCTTTACATTTAAAGAAATTACGCACAATCAAGTGAGGGAAGCCATTACTTCACTGAATAACAGTAAAAGTAAAGATGCGTATGAATTACGTTTCTCTTATAAAAAAGACAAAAAATCTGATTATTGACCCATTAACGCTACGTACAACCCCCAGAGATTATTAGTTTCTTATACAAAACTAACAATCTGTAATAAAATAAGTGACAATCTATACATCAAATTTTGCACAGAATTTTTATCTATCTAATAGGATATTTTTGATTGTAGACAAAATTATTGTAAAAATGTTATTGCTCAATAACTTAATACTAGGTATCACACAACAATGTTCTGTAATTTTTTAAATATATTTGTGGTTTTCAAATAATTTTTATATTTATATAGTTTTGTGTAGAAATGTTCAAATAATACGTCAACAATTTTTTCGACATGATATGTTTATAGTTTAGAGCCTTCGTTGAAAAATATTATACTTGATGATAATGAAATGCCACTTGGTACAAGTATTCTTTACATAAAATAAATCATTTTTATCAGCAGCACCTATAATAAGAACCGCGGCAGATTCGAGGTGGCGGCAAAAGTAGATTATCAAGTACAGTAACTATAAGTAATTTTCACAATAGAACAAATTATCTCTAAACATATTTGTAGAATGGAGCTTTAGCTACAATTTGCCACATGGTACACAAATATGCGTCAAATGGTTTACAAGATGGCGTCTATAACGCAATTTGTTTATTTACAATTACATGACAGTTCTTTTTACAATTAAAAATATCCTATTAGATAGATAAAAATTCGCTGAAAATTTTGATATATAGATTGTTACTAATTTTATTTCAGGTTGTTAGTCTTGTATAAAAAACTGTACAGTTGTGCGCACCCTTAAGTAACATTTTTAATAGATGTACAATTGCAAATATATCCTTTTACAAATATATATTTCTTTTGAATATAACCTTAAACTCGGACGTCAAATACCAGTTAAACAATACTAGAAAAGCGTTATTGCCAAACTAATTTAAAATAAATTCTGTTAGAGATGGCCTGTCGTTCTGTCTGGTCAAAAAGGGTTTAGCACCGTTCACACATCTGGGACTTGAAATGTATACCAAGTATACATTTTATACCATCCCTTATATATAGATAAAGATGTTAATAATGTTGATCTATAATATAATACGCGAACGTGTGTCCTTGCGTGGGTGCATGCTATGACGTCAAAAACAAATTTGAAGCGAGATTCCGAAATGTATCGAAATATTCCGAAGCTCACCGAAGTGTATATTGACATATAACGCGTGATAATAATAATTGTTAATTGATATGTTTACACAAAAATAATATAAATTAAAATTATTAGTAGCAGAAAAATAATTATTTTAAAAAATATTTGATTTTGATGAAAGTATGTACGAAAAATGTGACTTTCTTTTCTTTATTATTATTTTTCCAATGCTTTATTATTTTTTTATTTCTACGATTAACGTTTTATATTTTCAAAAACGTAAATATAATGCATTGAGTAACAGGCTTTGGTAAAAATGAATAATTTTTACCAAAAATTACCGACCGAGTTTGGTCAATCATATCAGCGCCACTAGGTGACAACTTATTTGTGTAAATTTAAAATTGGTTCGAAATAATCAAAATATTTTGGTAAAAATTACAAATTGATACATTCAATAATTTGCCCCTTTGAAATTGTATGTCATGTTGGTATTAAAACATGGTAAGAAATTTCACTTTCTCAAAATGTCATTCCATTTGACATATGTCATAAAGATAAATGATATCTTACAGCGTAGGTTTGACAGCGTAAAGATTATTTTGAAATGAGAAATTTACATTTAAAAGTCAGTACTACATTATAAAAATAACCAAAATAACCAGATCTGGTTTGACCTTACAAATTTGAACGCAATATATTAAAGCGGGCAAACAATTAAATTTTACTGTGTAATAGTTTCTCATGATTTATTTCAAACTGATTTGAGATATAGAGCAAGTACGCGTTTTTCCGTGTGTGTATTTTTCCGTGTGCGCTTTTTTCCGTGTGTGTATTTTTTCATGTGCGCTTTTTTCCGTGTGCCAATTAATCCGTGTGCGTTTTTTCCGTGTACGTATTTTTATATTATATCAGAAATTGGAAAATTTATTTTAATAAATATATTTTAAATTTAACGTCTTAAATCATTTTTAGTTTTAACATTATAAATGTAATGCACTGAGTGAAAATGAATCGTTTTCCCATCTTAAAAAGTTAATGAATAAATAATTTGGAATAATACTCATTATTTGTCCAGTTTTTAATAATGGACGAAGAATTGATTCAATTTGAATTGGATGAAGTAAGGCGCATGGCTAGAGAAAGAAGTCTAAGGTGTCGAGCAAGTTCCACATTAAGGTAATGATGTGTTTGCCAACACAGTTGTCAACGGGTTCACTAGTAATAACATAATTTATTATATCCAGTTATTTATATCACGTTTTTTCTCGATAATATTGCATTTTTTCTACGACTGTTAAAAAAACTGACCTATATTACACTTGTTTTTGTGAATAAAATACGTGTTTATGGAGACTATTAATAAATGCAAAAAGTGTTAAAAAAGTCTCATAAGCATTTAATTATTTCACACTTTCCATAAGCATAATATATTTGGATTGGCTGCGTTAGGTGCAAATAGCCTTTGTAGTTGTGCGCCATTTTTTTTTAAACTAATTAACTAACATAAGCATAATACATCCGTTAATACCCAACCTTTTTCCATGGCGGACCGGCAAGCGACCTAGAAATAATTTAGAAAGTAATGTGTATCGCAAAAGTTTTATATTTTTGATTGCACTGATTACAAACACAAAAAAAAAACAACAAATAAAAAATCAAATATAATTATTAAAAAAAGAAACAAATTATTACTTAAGCAATTAACACATTAAGGACGGAGATTTTCATCTCAAAATTAAGTGGGTTATAACTTCTTAGGCGAATAGTTTTTTTAAATAATTGTTGTTAACTTCAACTCGCAAGCGGCCCATTTGTCGTAGAATTTTACCTAATCGGTATACACCCAAGTGATTTTATACAAATTTATATACATGCTAGCATGAAGCCCTTGTTACGTCATTATCATTTATAGAATATGTAAGCTGAAATCATACTTATAACTCTACTTCTATATTTAGTTGGCTTCGGTCGGTAGACCATTCCTCAACTTATAAATCATCAAGGTTAATTATTGTTAAAATACTCTTGATTTGATAAGCTAATCAGTTGTCTTGTATTATACAAATGAACAAGAATAATGAATCATCTTATATACGAATCAGTGGTTTTATTCAAACAGTTGTTGTTATTTTACCTAATGTTAACATCAGAAGTGGGATTCGTTCTCATTGTCATTGTGAGGTCAATTTTCCCATTCTCATATCACCTTTTATTCGAATCGGTATTTTTATTTCAACAGATTTTGTTATGTTACCTAACGCTTATATACATTTGCATCCGACTGGCAGTTGAGAGACAGTGGACAGAGACAAGAAATAATTTTTAAGGGTACGTTATCAGAAAATACGATATCAAAAATTGATTCAAATAAGAAATCTTTTTGGTTTTACTTATGTATTTTTTTCAACTGGATTAATATTTGGGGAGTATGGAGAAAATTTGTTAAGAATGAAGAAACAATTTACCAATGTCGATAATCTCAACAGCGCATCAGTTCACACTTTTCTTATTATTCGGCAGTTGAAGAACAAAGTCAGTCTAGCTTCCCATCCACCATACTTATCTAACCTGGTCTCATGTGATTTTTTTATTTTATTCCCATAATTGAAAAGTTCGTTAAAAGGACCTAGTATTCAAACGATTGAAGAGATAAAATGGGAAACTGACCTAAAAGCGACTCTTAATTTGCTGCCAGAAGTGAAAACGAGGTTGGAGGGACGTGTAATCACAAACAGCAGTATTTCGAAGGTGGTAATTGAAATGAAAGATATTTTTTCTTTTGGAATAAAGTTTTATGTCGCTAACCCACATAAACGAAGAGGTATAAATCATTGTATTACAGTAATTTGAAAGGCCTTTAGTTTTAGTGAATTTATTTTTCAAATTTGTTGTAACAAATAAAATAAGTCGAGATTAATTCAATGTTTTAATAATTATTTATGCAACAAATGCATAAACCAGTACTTTTTTTCATGAACGGGAAAGATGCTTTATGCATGAGTTTTATATTGATATATACATACTTTTTTCTACGACTGTCTCTAATTAAAAAGAAAAACTAAGGACAAAACTAAAATTTGAGATTTTCGAAGTAAGATCACGAATTGACTTTAATTGTTTTCTATATGCTCTTTGAACTTCTTCGGACTGCATGGATACGCCTGAAGTTCTTGAAGATACTCTATCACAGTGTTTCCCAACCACCGGTCCATGGACCGGCACTTAATATATATATAAGCTATATTTTATTATGATTTTAAAATTAATAAAAAATGCATACTCCTTTGTTATTTTTAGTTTTTTTTAGCTGTAATCAAGAAATACTTATTCCGTCAAATAAGTCCATGCGGCTGGATTTAAATAATTTGATACATATACGAGAAATAATGAGACTTCAAAAATATATCCCGCGAAATATATATACATATATGTATTTAACAAAGAATAAAAAAAGGATTAGTAAAATATTGAGGGATATCAAATGAAAATCACATTTCTTTGTTTTCCACAAATAACAAAACTATCATCTATTTTTATCATAAATAAGCTCAAGTTTATTTTCATTACGCTTCAGGGGACACAAAAAAAATGTTGCGGGTCATATGCGGCCCGCGAGCGGCCAATTCACCCCCCTCGTCTTACAGACATCAAAAATGCCCCCTTCGTCTTACGTAATATGTTCCCCTCCCCTAACCATGAGTCCTGTATACCCCACTGGCAGAACCGTAGCAACGCCTTGGCAACGGAGCATGTACCTGGGGTGCGAGGCCTGAAGGGCGCCGTCGTGCTGTTTTTGTTTCGTCATCATTTGTATTTTAGAAATGAGAACGTTTTTGTTGTTCGTCATCATTTATATTTTAGAAAAGAAAGACCTTTTTTTTTTTGGTCATAACTTGTAGTTTACAAGTGAGTACGTTTTTTTTTAGGTCATCACTTGTATTTTCACCTGTCTATTAAAATAAAAATAAAAATGATGCCCTCTTTAAATAAAATGAAAAAATGTATGTGAAGTGTGAATTTTCACACATTTCAGGGTTTTGTAGGTATTTAATAAGTGTAAGAAGCCAACATAATTGGATGCCTACGAATATTTATTCGATTAACAATGTGCTGGTGTGGTGTTCAAAACTCGGTCCTCAGCTGTTAAAATTTTTTTATTATATTTTTATTTTCATAAAAAGACACTTACTATCTTAGCCATAAATACAAAAAATTCATAACATTATTAGCCATTATTTATCCATGAATTAAAAAAATAATTAATTTTGTCAAAAACACAAGAACTGCAATATCTTTCAAAAGCGCAATCGAATCAAAAATTCTTCTCGTACGTTTTCGGCTCAGATCAATGTACATAATGTTTGTAATTTTTGGCTAAAATCGTGTTTTAAAAAAAAAAACTGTTTTAAAAAATTAACAATTTTAAAAATTTGTAAAAAAGGCGAAAATCGCATAAAAAAAATAGATTTTTCAAAACTAATTTTTTTTTTGCTGATCCATGCATTAAGAGGTTTTATTTGGTATGACACTCAAAATTTAAAAAAAAATATTAATTTTTTTATTAAATACATATTTTTTTCTATTCACCCCGGGATGGGTTTTTTTCAACTCTCAGTATTTTTCTTATATGTGGGTCAATGAGTTGTATAAGCATACCAAATTTCAACTTTCTATGTTAAGCCGTTCGGCTACAATTTCTACCGTACAGACAGACAGTCACATGAGTGACGTTATATGGGGTTTTTAGTCGTCATACCTACAAAACCCTAAAAATATAAAAAATTTAGGTTAGTTTAATTTACTAGTGTCTACTTTAAGTATTTCCAGAGGGCGATAATTTAAGTATTTGCCAAGGGCGCCAGAAACATTGCTAAGGCTCTGGCCACTGGTTATTATCACCTAAAATATGGGTTAATTTGGCCAAAATATCTCAAAATCTAATTGTGCGATTTTCAAAACGACCCACCGTTCTTAATTAATTTAATAGACTTTCGAATAAGGTACATTTTTACCATTAGTGCCATTAAAGCACTTTTATTGCAACCCCCCGCCCCCGCTTATAGGGACGCCTATACAGTTGCAATAAAAAGTGTCGCTCTCGATAACGTGTTTTTGTATTTTTTTTAAATTTATTTCTATATTTGGTATTTAGTGTCGAACCTTTTTAAATGAATGCTCTATAATATAGATTTATCTAGGGCCTAGATAAATCCCTAAGATATGCAGCATAAAACAAAGTTTTAATATGTGCCAATTTTCTTCTCTAAAAATATAATTTAACACAAACATATTTGATAATTAAACACAGTAAATTAAAGATAGATAAATAAATAAATTATTATATAATTTACGATGTAAAGAATAATTTAAGAGAATATTGAAAGTTTATTCCAACTGCTATAATTTACTCCGAAAGTGTCATACTGGAAGTATACCTAACAGGCGTAAGGAGGGTCTACAAATGAAATTGCTTCACATATAATTCTTGTTTATTGGCTTACTAATCATACTTTCATAACTTAAATTAAAAGCACCACAGACTCTTTATTGGTACATTTGTCTAAAATTAAAAAATAATTTTAATATTTAATTTAATTTTTCCAAGTATATAGTTCCGATTCTTTCTAAGAGATGTCGCTAGCAGTATGATTTTGAAACGAAGGTGTTGGTAAATTTGTATGCACAGATATCTCTTTTTACGATAACTCGCTTATTAACACCGAAATTAACGATTCTTAATTGCTAAATTGTAAAAGTACTAAGGAAATATATTGTAAAACACAACGGAATAGAACTAACTATGTGTGTGTGCTAGTTTTTTCGTGCATCTATGCAATTTTAATTTCCATTGGTAATAAATACCATATTTTACGATCTCCCGCTTTACGAGCGAAGGCAAGGTATTCTAGTATTAATACTTACATACGATTTTAATTAGGTCGTTTTAACAAAAAGTAAAATATCAATAGTTAACTACATTTAACAAGGTATGAACAGAGCCGTAGCAATGTTTTTGGCGTCATTGGCAAAGCAAGTTAATTGATAAAATTTACCTTTCAAATCCAAGTGATGAGCAAAAAAAGGGTCCTCGCTCCTCAAATTCAATGGTTTTTACCTGCCAATGCTTCTAATGACCAAATCATATATACAATGGCGCCCCTCGTCAAACCTCGCGCCCCTGGCAAGTACCCCGATGCCCGTTGCTACGGCTCTGGGTATGAATTATACTATCCTATATTCAGTTTTAAAAAATATATTTTTAAAAGGAGATTACTACACCTGGTTTTCGAAAGTAAAATATTACGCCCAGTGGTGGAGCTTGGTGTCATTGTTATCCCGCCCCCCCCCGCAACTGAACATATTGCACCCTTTTTACTATATATTTTGCGACCCCCTGCGCAGTCGCGAAGCTTGAGGCCTATATCTACGACCCTGATTACGCCGCATCATTGATCCCGCTCTAATTTATAAACAAAGAATCCGAAAAACAAAGATATTCGAAAATTGTAGTCAAGGCCCAGTATTCCACAACAATTAAAAGTAAACGGATATAGTGGACAAACGATTTTTTTAAATCTTACTTCGAGTCTTTCGGCTTTTTTTCCATACTTTTACTAACCTTACCTCATCACATAGTTTTTAGGTGTACAGTACTTTTTATTGGCTCACCGGGTCTTATATACATATACAGTGCCAGTGCCACTAGTTTTTTAAGTTCGTTGTTTCTACATTTTAGACAGGGGTAGATAGGTAGAACAAAACCGGCCCGGGCAAATTGCGACATCAGCCCAAGAGTAAAGTAGAAAATAATAGTAATACCTAATAATAATACATTTTCGAATGAATACATTTTTTACAGCTCTTGCAAAGTGACTCACTATTTATGATTTTAATTTCTACCTCTTCTTCCTCACTTTGTACTATTTCTTCATTTTTCTCTTCTCATCATCGTTCTCGTGTACTGTTTCGTCGACATGGTGAGAAGAAAAATTATTTATAGATTTTTTAAAATCTTCTCAATATGATGCAAAATTGTAAAATTCTTCATGTAATTGATCTTTGCTGACACTTTCTTTAAAATTTTGCAACAGTTCAATTAACTTTGTGAACCTATTTGAAGGTATTCCATTTCTTATCTTGTCAAAATTTACAGAAGATAAAAGTGCGCAATGTCAACATTCCATTATTTCGAAATATTTGTTCTTAACTGGAAACCAATATATCGAAAATTACATTGTGAGTTTCAATTTCAAATTTCTTTTGCAAATTTTGAATCCTAACCGTTCTTCAGTAAAATTAGTATTTATTTTTGTCAATCTCTTCGTGAATGTTAAGTAAATTTGACGACCATGTAAAAATTAATATGTGTAAGATACTCACAAACCACAGGTCAATATTAAACTGAATAAATTTAATGAAAAAGAATGTTATTTACAGTATTAAGCAAAACCGAATAATGCAATAAGAGCGGCAAGCAGCACATTATTAGACACTTGCGTCAATATTTCCACTTCACCACAAGCCGACATTATTATGTCGGCTCCTTTATCATCATTTTTATATTACCTTAATATATATTGTTTCTACATCAAAACAATAGTGTTCCTTGTTCATTACTGAATAGGCACATGATGAACAATTGAACTTAGATATTTTTAGCTGTTTTAAAAGACAATTTAGTGTTATAAACAGTATAGTTCGACTCGGCCAAAGTGTACTATGGTATTTGTACAAATAAAACCCGTCATGATATAAAATGTCATAAATGTCAAAAGTGTCATAAGCAAAATAACATTTATGTGTTCCATGTAAATATGCACACTAATAATTAAGCAAGTATACATATGCATACAAAATTTCCCAAATTGTAAACGGTCGATTTTTATTTCATATTTTTATTTGTAATTATTAAGTTAAAATGCCGAAAATATATTAAATCATTATAAGATCTCAAAGAAAAGACTTTATTTAATATATCTTAAAAATATTTTCAGTTTAAGGGGGCACACAACCGTATAGTTTTCACAGGTATTTTATACAAAACTAACAATCTGAAATAACATTAATAACAATCTATGCATCAGAATATGCAACAAATTTTTATCTTAGTAGGATATATTTAATTGTACAAAAAACTGTTATGTAATTGTAAATAAACAAGTTGCATTATAGACACCATCTTGTAAACCAGTCTACGCAAATTTACGTACAATGCGCAAAATTGTAGCTAAAGCTTCATTCTAGAAAATGTTTGTAGCTATTTTTTCTATTGTGAAATCTACTTGTAGTTATTGTACTTGGTAGTCTACTTTTGCCGCCAACTTGAATCTACCGCGGTCAATATATGTGCTGCGAAGAAAATGTGTACGCATTCCATTACCATCAAGTATAATATTTTTCGACGAAGGTTATAAACTATATACAATAAGTATTATTTGAACATTTCTACACCAATCTCCATAAATATCAGAGTTATTTGAAACCTACAAATATATTTAAAAAATACAGAACATTTTTGTCTCATTGTTATTGAGGGCTTTATCTTTGATGAAGGTTTTGTTAAATTTAGTGAATTAAGTCTGGAAGTCAAAAAAGGCAAATAATCATAGAGAATTTAAAAGAAAACTTAAGGGTAATATTCTGTCAGGTATGTAGGTAGTTTTGTATAAAACTGTGATTTAATGTATCAAATTGTGATGTAATGTATAAAATTGTGAATTAATTTAATGCAGGTATTTTTCATATTGTATTTGTTGAAAGCATTATTATTATGGGGTTTGTCAGGTCTTGACAAGCGTCCACTAATCTCAAACTTCAGCAACCTTTTGAGCCGCGTCATACTAAAGACTAGTTAAGCTATATACACACGACTGCATCCCAAACCCTGGTGATATACAGCCGCGGAAATTACGCTAGATCCAGCATTATTATTATTATTATTGTTATTTTTGTATAACTTGTAATTATATTTATATTTATGTTAAGAATGTAATATGTATCTTACTAGCATTAGCTAAATAAATAAACTATTATTATTATTATTATGAGCGATAACATTTTTACAAATATTTTTCTACAATTAAAAATATCCTATTAGATAAAAATTCGGGGTTAATGTTCCGTATAAGTCTACCACAAACAATTCGTCAGAGAGAACGCGTATGCTAGTTAGAATGAGATTTGGCCCTGGCGAAACGCCGACCCTTTATTTCAAAACATAACATTTACGATTCACTTTATTATTTCCAATATTTTTATTCAAAACTGAAATCTAAATAAGTACTTGATAGTTATCCGTTCTGAAATCCAAGCAATTATTTAATAAGTGTTTGTTAACATTTAGCTCGTATTAAGGTATTTAAAGAAAACCTTGAATAATGAAATTTTTGCATTATACGCTTAAAGTCACATTTAAATGGTTTATATGAGATTTATAGTATACATATTTTGGAAAACATTAACTTTATTAAAAGAGAGAATCCTCAAAAATATCAATATATTCCGATCTACAAATTTTGTCTGAAATAGAATATTCCATTGTTCGTCGCGTTCGTCGAAAGAGTTCCAAAAATATCAAATATATTCGGACGTACCGTCATGTTGAAAACGTATATTTCTCTGCCAACTACAGGTGCATGAATGGTTACTATTGGCTCCCCACTCTTACGACCATGCCGTCTCGTTTCTAACGTTATAATATACTTCAATCTAAGCATACAGCCTAGTTGTGGTTGACTTATACGGAACATTAACCAAATTCGGTGTAAAATTTAATGTAGAGATTGTTATTAATTTTTTGAATAAATTCTTAAAACCTCCTTCCTTTATTTTATTCCTTAGTATTTTTATTCAATGATAAGTAGTCAGTGTACCAGGCGCACACCCAGTATTTTTCCTGAGGGGGAGGGGTATTTTTTTCTCTTAAGGGACCTTGTAGCAAAATGTTTCTTCTGAGAACAGGCTCACGTTCAATTACAAGAAAAATGTATTTCTTAAAAGAGTGTTTTTTGTGTGTATGGGGGGGTTCATTAGTATTAATAATGGGCCTTTACGCAAAACATTTTTTTCTTGATGTTGGTGGTCCGCGGTTAGTGTGGAATTCTAAAAGTGGTCCGCAACTGTCGAAGGTTTGAGAAACACTGCTTTAGAGTACTATTTTGGCTACAATTTTGTCAGTTCGCCAAAAATTATTTAAAACTTATTTTCTTGCTTCATATCCTACTAAGATACTGTGTATTTATTGACGTAATCATTTATTTTTCTTGGATTCATATTTACGTCAATAAAAGTTCTAATACATGTAATTCATATCTAAGGAAATTGAGTAATTTTCCTACGATTCATTATTTAAAATCATATGAAATTATAACACACTTTATGTAAGTTAATAGGAATCAGGTTTCGTTTATAGAAGAGTAGTCCCATAACTTTAAACAAAAAGCAGTAACCGTATTGATATTGTGCACAGTGTACTTATAGTTTGAGGCCGTTGCAAACTCAAACTACTCGTTATTATACTCGTATTATGTATTATGTATCATCATCCAAATAACTTGTATCATTAAATTCAACGAGTTTTGAAGTTGCTAAAATGACAAAGCAAAATAAAGATAAAATGAAGCAGAACAGGTATAAACGGAAATAAATAAATTTAATTGAAATAAAAAATAAACAAACAAGCATGATTTGTGAGATTTTATAAAGTTTTCTTTACTTTTATTTATAAATAAAATGTTTCTTTTACATGCTTTTTAACTGAATTGAAAATCAAGTCTTTGAACAAAAAATGTCAGCTTGTCTGGCGAGAATATCTGTTTACAGAAATAAAGTAAACAGCCAGTAATTTAGCAAAAGGTGACTATGATCAAAGCTAAATTTTTATTTTTACAATTTCAATGTGTACAAATGCTCAGTTTTTTTACGTTTTTATTTTTAAAGATCGATTAACATTTCGGGTAAATGTTTGTGATTTTCGGAACATGACAAAAACATAAGTTTAATAAAATTAAACTGGTATAAAATGAATATGCTGATAAAAATAATTAAAATAAAATATTACGGAAACTTCTTTTTTTTTGGTAGGGTATCAAGTAAAACCCCTTTATGCTATCCATACATTAAGGGGTATGCAGCAAAATTTTATTTTTGAAAAATCATAAATTTTTATGAAATATTCGCCAATAATTTGTCAAAAAACTTGTTATCTTATTTCTCAGAGGGGTTGATATAAAAAATCTGAAAAATTTTAATGTCTGAATGGGATTCGAACCTAAGATCTTAGCAATGCAGAGCACATGTGTTACTACTACGTTACGTCGGTCGGAGGAACCGGAATTGTTCAACAGGAATTTTTATGAAGATAAATATTAATTTTTTGGGATGCTGGAAAGCCCTATAATGTCTGAAAATTCACACATAAACTTTTTAAGTATCAGGCTAATCGTTTAAAAACTTTATACTAAATAACGTTGAACAAATTAATGGCATAATTATATTAGGTATAAAGGTGTCTATTTTTTTAGTTTTACCATTGGGATCTCATAAATTATAAGAGATACAAAGTCGGACAAAATATGATTCGTCTGATTTCGGAGACAAACAGGATTTTTTTTATTGCTATCTATTTATTGCTGGTTCATAAAAAAAGAAATGTTATTCACAGCAGTGGTAACAAGTAAAAGAAACTAGCTTGGGACAAACATGGGACAAACTTAACTATCCTAATAGTACTTATAAAATAACTTATAATGTATCACTTATGTGTGATGTATGTATAGTTTTTGATATCTATGCTAATATTTAATCTTAAATTAAATCACTTGTATTGTTAAATCACAATATGTCTTGGGGTAGCTGTCTTTTCAGTCTAACGTGTATACCTTTTTGGCAAATGTTGTAGGTTATCGCACCTTCACAATTTTTTATATTGTTTATAAAACGTTTGGTAACTTTTCTAATAAATGATTCTACAGTTGGAATATTTAATTCCTGGTGAAGTTGATCATTCCGTATGAACCATGGGGCGTTGACTGCTATTTTTAGCATTTTGTTTTGCAGCGTTTGTAGTTTGCGGATATTAGTTTTGGAGTTATTTCCCCAGACTTCGCAAGCCTACATAAACAGAGGTCGAATTAGCGATTTATAAAGTAGCAAGGCACATTTTACTTTGAGCTTCGATTTTCTGTTGATCAAGGGGAAGAGCTGGTGTAGTCTTTGATGAGAAAGCTGAAGTTTCATTTTAATATGAGATGTACATGTAAGTCGTCCGTCGAGGTGCACTCCTAGGTATCTTACTGTTGTTGGGTTCCAACATATTGGTTGTTCGTTTATTTGAATCTGTTGTGGATGTGAGATTCTCTTGAGTGAAAATATTTTGCATTCGCATTTATCAGTGTTAAGCAAAATATTCCATACTTTGAGCCATTTGCAGATGGTTGTCACAGCGTTTTGCAGTTCGTTGATAACTATATCGAGGCATTCGTCCTGTGTTATAATCGCTGTGTAATCTGCAAATATAGCAATCACTCCCAAATTAGATGGAATATCCATGGCGAAAATGTTGAATAATGTGGGGCCTAAAATGCTTCCTTGTGGAACCCCTGCCCTTATCTTTTTTTGTGGTAAATGTGTGTCGTTAATTTTAACTGAGAACGTTCTGTCCTCTAGAAAAGAAAAAAGTATTCCATTGAGATAATTTGGTAGATTTAGTTTTTATTTCAATCCATCAATCCAAACTTTATCAAATGCTTGTGCAATATCAAGAAAAGCGACAGTAATATGCAGTTTGTCTTCGAAGCCTTTTTCTATTAATTCGGTTAGCCTTGATAGTTGCAGACTTGTGTTGTGTCTTTTTCTGAAACCAAACTGGAAAGTTGGTATTGCGTTTGTGGATTCTAGTTCTCTTTCCAATCGGACATGTATTACCTGCTCCAAAAGTTTGGAGAAAGTATTTAATAGACTGATCGGGCGGTAACTGTTGAGAAGATGTTTGTTTTTGCCAGGTTTACTAAATAACAATATGGTTGCTGTTTTCCATTGTTTTGGGAAGTAGTTTAACATTAAGCAGGCATTAAACAACGATGCAACATAGGCTAGGAGTTTAGGGAGTGAAATTTTTATTTTGAAATGTTGGGTATTAGGTCTGGCCCTGGTGACTTTTTGACAGGTAGTTTACTGATTAAGGTTTTCAGTTCTGAGGGAGTTGTTGGCTCTATATTTTCGAAATAAGGGAAGTGGGTCTCAATATAATTATTAATGAAATTCTTGTGTGCTGCAGTTGAGGAATTAGTTGGAGAAAATACTTTTGCTAATCACGTACGGTGAAACAGGTACGATTGTCATTTTTTATGGGAGAAATTGTTTGTGGTTGACGTAATATTCTCCTTGTAGTTTTCCACATTCTTGGGTCATTGGTTTCCATGTTCTCAATATGCTTATTATAATTGTTGATTCTAAGAGTATCTAATTTCTTTTTATTAAATGTGTCAAATTATTTATTTTACTTTTAAGTCTGGAATTCCTATTTCTATTGTATTCGCGTCGGATTTTATTTTTATCTTTTATTAAATTTAAAATATAGTTTGTGTGTTTGGGTGTTTGGTTGTAACAGGTTCTTGACCGCGATAATTTTGTACTGTTGCTGCAGTTATGCTTTTTTTGATAATATTTGTGTATGTGGAAATATGAGCGTCTATTTATTTAATTGTTGACACTTTAGGAGGATTTATTGAGTTGTCTAATATGTTTTTAAATGTATCCCATTCGATGTATCCGTTAATTAGTCGGTCACTACCTAAATCTGTCAGAACTGTGAAAGTGGTAGGTTTGGAGAAATTTTTTGATACCATAATGTTTAAAATGTCAGGTCTGTGATTAAGTCTAGTTGGATAGTAAGTATACTCTTATACTCTTATATAGGTGCCACAATGTTTAAAGCGCTATCACTTGCGAACTAGTTGAGAAGAACATCATTTGGGTTATCACATCTACACCCCCAATTTGTGTTCTTACTGTTTAGATAACCTATTATGAGAGTAGGTTCAGGTCGCACGAATAGTGTCTCAATATCGCTGCGAAAGAGTTTCTTGTTTGGTTTGGGTTGTTTATAGACACTTATAATATTTATATTGCTGAGATCGTTAAGCTGTACTTGAATTCCTGTTGTTTCTAGATTTTGGCAGTTAATATTAGGCAGTCGACTGTGTGTAATTTTTCCTCGGATTAAAATGACTACTTCTCCGGAAGCGTGCTCTGTTTCTCTATCGTTTCTATAAATTGTGTAGCCAGGAATTTTAAAAGATTCGTTTTTAATTAAGTGAGTCTCTGTTATACATGCTATGGTTATTTGCTGTCGTAAAAGAAAATCTATGAACTGTGAGCATTGACGTTTAATACCATTGGCGTTCCAATTAAGAATTGTGATGTTTTGAATTATTATATTATTATTTGGAGACATTTAGAAGACTAGGTAGTAAATTGCCTAGGAAAAACTGTTTAATTTGATCAATGTAGGGTGTGATATGGATTAGGAAGAAATTTAACTTGTTGAACTATTGTACTGTTGGGATCAATTTTTGACTGCATTTGCGTAGCTGATGGTATTGGTGGTTGTGCGGTCAGCTGGATATTGTTCTGTTTGTTCTCTATTTTGACCCCGGGAAAATTGGCGGGGATTCTGTTCTTTTGATCTAAAATTGTTTGTGTAGTATGAACAGCCCCTGTAATTAGCTGGGTGTGCTTCTTTACAATTTACGCACTTTGGAGGGTCATTTGGATTTTTATGACAATCTTTATAATAGTGGTTTCCTGCACACTTGACGCATCTATATTCTATCTGACCGTAATTTTTGGTATGAGCAAACCTTTGGCATCTGAAACATTGAGGTGTGCTCTGACCATTCTTACGTGGGTCTACTCTAACTATTGCATAGCACAGTTTATCTAAATTAAATATTTCCTTGGCTTTGTCGTTATTTGTTAAATAAACTGCTATTACGGACGCTGGTCTATGGGTTTAATTATTTATTATTCTTGTAAATTATGGGAAATTGAAGGTTTGAAAATTCTTTCTTTACTTCTTTTTCGTCCAATGAAATAGGTGTATTTTTAATCACAATGGAAAGGGGCCTCGTGGTTGGATCTTGATAAGTAAAGAAATTAATTTTATTATCTGTATAGTATTTGGTTACAGTTCTATAGTCTTCGATTTCACTTGTGAAAGTGAAAAATAGCCTTGATGATTGCCAACCTCTAAAAAGAGAAGGCATAGAAGAAGTTGAGCCGGCCGTGTGTGTTGCGTACTCTCACTCTGGCCATAGGTATTTGGAAAATTTGTATATTTGTTTAGAAAATAATTGTCAAACTAACTGAAGTGAAATATATTTATTTAACTAAAGTAATTAGTAGAAAATACTAAAAAATACCCTATATATTGTATTGTTGATTTTGAAACTCACTGCTGTTCCATAATTATTAATATCAGAACAGCGGAACGGTAATGTTTGTTCTTAGTTAATGAGATAACCGGTGTTCAAATCCCCAAAAGTTTAATTTTTAATTTTTAAAAGAATATTTTAATTATTATAATATATTTAATAAGCGCAAACATTATTGTTTGAGCGATTCTGGTAAAAACAATTGTGGAATAGCAGTGATTAAAATATCCACAAATATAATAGATATGATATTTTTTAGTATTTACTGTTAACTAATTTCATTAAATTAGAAATTTTTACCTCATTTGCCCAAGGAAAAACTAATTTATCATGTTAAATGCATATAGCCCATATTTCGTGTTACACCCGATCTGTGTACATATATGGTAATTAAAGAATACAAACAAAGTTTTCGCTTGCATCCCAAGGGGTGCGTGCACCTTTGGTTAAATCTAGTGGACAAGAACCTTACATTCACTCTCGTTTGCTGATGCCCAAATGATATTTGAACAAGAAAAAGACGGTATGGTATACATGCAGAGCCGCCCCTAGCATTTGCGGGGCCTGGGGCAAAACTGGAGTTGCGGGACCCCATCTATATATATATTGAATAACGATATTTTCTTTAATATTACTAACTATTAACAAAAGACACATACTTTTATATTCAATGAAAATATAAATTTTTTTCAACTATCTATAAAACTTGGAATAATATTTTTAATGTATTTTATTATTTTATTTCTTGACGGTCGAAGCGCGGGGCCCTTACAGACGCGGGGCCTGGGGCAGGCGCCCCACTTGCCCCCGGCTAGGGGCGGCCCTATATACATGCATAGGAAATTAAAAGAAGGAAGCCTATATACTGTGTTGTAATGTATCTAGTTTCAAGTATCTAGATACAGTAACTAGATAGTTTTTCAAGTATCTAGATACAAATTAGATACTTTTTGAAATAGGTATCTGTATCTGTATCTAGATATTTGTATTTAAGTATCTTGTATCTGTATTTCAGATACTTTGATCGTTACTTTATTTTTATACCATGATACCGAGCAGATATAGTTTAATTATAAATTATCATTTTAAATATTTTATTTTTACTAAAAACAAAATGCAGAAAACAATTGTAATTCTGACGTTCACAAATTAAATTTATATGGAATATCAAATATATATATGAGTCATTCTTTTTCATCGAGAGACCCCATGCTGTCCAAAAATATATTAGTCTATGAAAGGTTTACCAGGGCTCATTCGATGCTTATTGTAGTCTAGTTTCGAAATCCGAGTGGCTCTTTTACGGAAACATCGTAACTTATCAAATATGGCCACCAATCCCACGTGACCTCTACCTTTTCTTCGATAAATCGATTATAAAGTCAACACAATCGAGTCAATTTGGGTGTCAAACCCCTGAAAATGTTACCTAAAGGTAGTTGAGGCGGCTGTTAATGAATCCAGGGTCAAACTTTTGAAAATTCAATATGGCGGCTGCAATATGGCGGCCGAAACCACGTGCCAAGTGAAGATTTTTAAAAAAATGATTTGATTTCAATATAATATAATGCCTGGGGGTTTATGGGGTCACTGATGATGAATTCAGGGTGCAATTCAGAAAATTAAATATGGCGGATCCAATAAAGCGGATTCAATATGGCGGCCAAAACCACTTGATGAAAAGCGATTTTCAAAAAATCACTTGATTTTGTCCTTATTTAATACCTGGAGGTTTATGGGGTTTCTGATGATAAATCCAGGGTTCATGTGAGAAAATTCAATATGGCGCCAAAATCACTTGACAATCGGAGATTTTTAAAAAATCACTTGACTTCAAACTAATTTGGTACCTAAGGGTTTATGAGATCGTTCATGATAAGTCCAGGATCGAACCCTGTATTTGCTCAAAGTTTTTTCAGAAATCTTCCCTTATTAAGTTAAATAGAGTCGATACAGAAAAATTAAATTAAACAATCCACCTAAACACAACTAGAATTTCTGTGTCCGTAACACTGTTTCTAAATCTATCATTATTTATAATTTTTTTTTTTTTTAATTTTTTTTTTATTTGTTGAACTATAAAAATTAACTATTTTGACTTATATTTACACTATTCAAACTATAATTTCTCAAATTTTTTCGATTGTGTTGACTTTATAATCGATTTATCGAAGAAAAGGTAGAGGTCACGTGGGATTGGTGGCCATATTTGATAAGTTACGATGTTTCCGTAAAAGAGCCACTCGGATTTCGAAACTAGACTACAATAAGCATCGAATGAGCCCTGGTAGACCTTTCATAGACTAATATATTTTTGGACAGCATGGGGTCTCTCGATGAAAAAGAATGACTCATATATATATATATATATATATATATATATACCCAGCACGGAGAATTTTTGATCTTCTGTTGAGGCACTATCTTAGGAAATTATTTGGGAAAAAGAAGTAAAGCGAAGGATAATGCAATTATTTCATAATTGATCCAATATTTCGTTTATTCTTCATAAACTTTATCAAGGATTTCTATAACAAAATGAACCGGTCATAAAAGCAAACACAAACTGTACCATTCCCTTACCGAAATAGTTAAGCATGTCGCCAAGATGTAATATAAGTAAGTGAAGTTAGACCCATGGTGTCCAAAACAGTAAAAGAGTTGTTAAGAAACACTTGAATACATCAAATATTGAAGAAAACAAGTTAAGATGTTAAGGCAGATATGACGCCATATTAGTTACTGAGTCACATGACTTGATACGCAAGGCATTGTGGTTATGTCAGTAACAAGAAGAAAACTTCCTACTTCTAACCCCGGGAAAATATGAAATGTTTGACATCCCATGGATGTAAACAAGTAAAACTCCTACGAGGAGAAAAGTATAAAGTGTAAAAAGTCCATTTGGAAAATAATTTAAAGGAAGGTAGTAAAACAAGGATGGAGAAAACCCCACTAAATGTAAAAAATGGAAGAACCGCACCAAAAATTCACCTGACACTTTTAAATGTTAACAAAAACGAGTAAATGTCATGTAAGCTTTCCGTATCGGTTCTGGCATTCAGCACATTATGGAAGTGGTTAATGTAACACATTTCATAAAAAAATCTTTTAGAATCGTTGGGAAATCTATCCAACACCTTAGGATTATCAAAATCCACAACATGATTAGTAGATGCTACATGCGTAGCTAAGGTACATTTTTGGGGATTAACCCGGCAATCTGATTTATGTTGTGTGATCCGATTTCTAAGTTTTTGGATTGAACTTCCCACATATACCTGTTCACAAGAACAGTTTAACATGTAAATAGTGTTTTTTGTCGATAAGTGGTCAATCTTCTGTTTCAATTTTGTATTGATAACTGAAAGTTTCTTTAAGGGTTTATCGGCTATTATTAGGTTATCTAATCTAAGTACTCTTTTAATACTGTTAGACATATGACCCATGTAGGTTAATGCCCTATATTTAATAGGTTCGATAGAAGATGTACTGGACCCATGTAGTTCAGGATTCCTATTACGGGAACTGGGTTCATCAGTATTTATATTGAATAAAAGTTTGTAGATTAAATGTTTAGGGTAAGAGTTTTCTATGAAAATTTTGGCAAGTTTAAGTAAGTTTTTTTGTATTAGTGATTCGTCCGAAATTTTAATAACCCTATATTTCATGGTTTTTACCAACGCAATTTTGTATTTTAAAGGATGAAAAGAGTGAAAATTAAGATAACGGCCAGAAAAAGTTTTTTTAGTGTACCAATCGAACCTAAGTACGTTTTGAGGATCTCTAAATGCATAGGTGTCTAAAAACGGAACCCCTTTTTTAAGAACATCTTCTTTTTCAACAGTGAACTGTAAAGAAGGGTGGTATTGGTTAAATATGTTTAATAAGCTAATAATAGCTACGCATGTAGCATCTACTAATCATGTTGTGGATTTTGATAATCCTAAGGTGTTGGATAGATTTCCCAACGATTCTAAAAGATTTTTTTATGAAATGTGTTACATTAACCACTTCCATAATGTGCTGAATGCCAGAACCGATACGGAAAGCTTACATGACATTTACTCGTTTTTGTTAACATTTAAAAGTGTCAGGTGAATTTTTGGTGCGGTTCTTCCATTTTTTACATTTAGTGGGGTTTTCTCCATCCTTGTTTTACTACCTTCCTTTAAATTATTTTCCAAATGGACTTTTTACACTTTATACTTTTCTCCTCGTAGGAGTTTTACTTGTTTACATCCATGGGATGTCAAACATTTCATATTTTCCCGGGGTTAGAAGTAGGAAGTTTTCTTCTTGTTACTGACATAACCACAATGCCTTGCGTATCAAGTCATGTGACTCAGTAACTAATATGGCGTCATATCTGCCTTAACATCTTAACTTGTTTTCTTCAATATTTGATGTATTCAAGTGTTTCTTAACAACTCTTTTACTGTTTTGGACACCATGGGTCTAACTTCACTTACTTATATTACATCTTGGCGACATGCTTAACTATTTCGGTAAGGGAATTGTACAGTTTGTGTTTGCTTTTATGACCGGTTCATTTTGTTATAGAAATCCTTGATAAAGTTTATGAAGAATAAACGAAATATTGGATCAATTATGAAATAATTGCATTATCCTTCGCTTTACTTCTTTTTCCCAAATAATTTCCTAAGATAGTGCCTCAACAGAAGATCAAAAATTCTCCGTGCTGGTTTTATTACAGTTAACATGGGATTCTTTCAAACAATTCGGGCTAATTATGGTGAAACAGTGATGAAGTGCATGAAGAAATACATCAAAGAAAACAAAAAACTATCCAAATCAATAACAAGAAGGACGTTCCTTATAAAATGTAGACAACAGAAGATCTCTCCGCAACATGTTCGAGCTTACGAGAAGCATATAAAGTGTCTAATGTGCGATAACTTTGGGAATACTAACAAGGACTTTCATCAGTTTAATAACAGGTTGAGGCACAGTTTGTTATCGTTGGAAATTAACAATGTACATTCCGAAATTAAAACACTGGAAAGAAAAATTTTCGACCTTAAGGGACGGGTTGTGGAATCTTTGCCTTATTACTTACATAACCGGTTTTTCGCTAAGCAGCAAGCTGCATTTAACAAAATCACGGATAAAAATAGGCATAGATTGCATAACAAGTTCATTAGGGTCAAAAATGATTTCTCTTGTAACAATAAAATCAAGACTTTAGATAGTTGGTTTATGAACATTTCCAATACGGATGTTCCTACAGAAATTTCCAGTTTTTTAAGTTTGGGTAGTAGATTCTCCTTACCTATTGACCACAGCGAGGTGGATGTTTTTAAAGTATTAGGTGAGGTCGAAGAAATATTAGCTCTCCATGATGATAATAGTAAAAATACTAAGAGGGCACAAGTCACTAACCTACTCACCAACTATTTTAAGGGCACCCACAACGTAGTGGACAGTAAATATAACACGTTACACCAACAAT
The DNA here is from genome assembly GCA_963971575.1 of Liopterus haemorrhoidalis. NCBI lineage: Eukaryota > Metazoa > Arthropoda > Insecta > Coleoptera > Dytiscidae > Liopterus > Liopterus haemorrhoidalis. The sequence goes on from OZ020618.1 coordinate 34,930,644, forward strand.
ACATTCGGTCTAAAACCTTTCTTAAAAATAATAATCAAGTCATTTTGTTACGTGCTGATAAGGGCCAAACTTCTGTCTTAATGAATAAACAGGACTACGAGGACAGATTAGAAGGGATTCTTAACGAAGAGGGTACGTACTCTTTACTTCCTAGAGACCCTACCACTTCGTTTCAAAATTCTAACAACAAAATCATTTCGACTTTAAAATTAAAACAATACATTTCAGATACGGAGAGTAGGGATCTCAAAGAACATAACGCGTTACCACCTAGAGTGTTCGCAAACGTTAAAATCCATAAAGATCAATTGCCGTTAAGGCATATAATTGACGGTTCAGACGGACCTTTCAAAAAACTTACCTTCTTCATTACTAACATTCTTAAAAAAACATATGATACAGACAATCCATATTATGTCAACAACTCCTTTGACTTAGTTAGGGACTTAAAAGGCACTGTTCTACCTGATAACTACAGGCTCATTAGCCTGGATGTAGTGTCCTTATTCCCAAGCATTACATGGGACCTTATTGCCAACGAAATCCAACTTAGATGGCCAAAGATTAAAAAAATTACTAAAATTAGTAAATCAAAATTTATCGAGATCATGGAAACGCTGTATCGTTCCTGCTATTTTGTTTACGATAATAAATTTTTCTTGCAAAACAAAGGGCTACCTATGGGTTCAGCCTTGAGTCCAATCTTATCACAATTCGTTATGGATACTCTACTTAAAAAGGTGACTGAAAAACTTGATTTTGAAATCCCTTTCATTAAAAAATATGTAGATGATCTACTTTTAGCAGTCCCGGAAGATAAGGTAGATGTTACATTAAACATATTTAACCAATACCACCCTTCTTTACAGTTCACTGTTGAAAAAGAAGATGTTCTTAAAAAAGGGGTTCCGTTTTTAGACACCTATGCATTTAGAGATCCTCAAAACGTACTTAGGTTCGATTGGTACACTAAAAAAACTTTTTCTGGCCGTTATCTTAATTTTCACTCTTTTCATCCTTTAAAATACAAAATTGCGTTGGTAAAAACCATGAAATATAGGGTTATTAAAATTTCGGACGAATCACTAATACAAAAAAACTTACTTAAACTTGCCAAAATTTTCATAGAAAACTCTTACCCTAAACATTTAATCTACAAACTTTTATTCAATATAAATACTGATGAACCCAGTTCCCGTAATAGGAATCCTGAACTACATGGGTCCAGTACATCTTCTATCGAACCTATTAAATATAGGGCATTAACCTACATGGGTCATATGTCTAACAGTATTAAAAGAGTACTTAGATTAGATAACCTAATAATAGCCGATAAACCCTTAAAGAAACTTTCAGTTATCAATACAAAATTGAAACAGAAGATTGACCACTTATCGACAAAAAACACTATTTACATGTTAAACTGTTCTTGTGAACAGGTATATGTGGGAAGTTCAATCCAAAAACTTAGAAATCGGATCACACAACATAAATCAGATTGCCGGGTTAATCCCCAAAAATGTACCTTAGCTACGCATGTAGCATCTACTAATCATGTTGTGGATTTTGATAATCCTAAGGTGTTGGATAGATTTCCCAACGATTCTAAAAGATTTTTTTATGAAATGTGTTACATTAACCACTTCCATAATGTGCTGAATGCCAGAACCGATACGGAAAGCTTACATGACATTTACTCGTTTTTGTTAACATTTAAAAGTGTCAGGTGAATTTTTGGTGCGGTTCTTCCATTTTTTACATTTAGTGGGGTTTTCTCCATCCTTGTTTTACTACCTTCCTTTAAATTATTTTCCAAATGGACTTTTTACACTTTATACTTTTCTCCTCGTAGGAGTTTTACTTGTTTACATCCATGGGATGTCAAACATTTCATATTTTCCCGGGGTTAGAAGTAGGAAGTTTTCTTCTTGTTACTGACATAACCACAATGCCTTGCGTATCAAGTCATGTGACTCAGTAACTAATATGGCGTCATATCTGCCTTAACATCTTAACTTGTTTTCTTCAATATTTGATGTATTCAAGTGTTTCTTAACAACTCTTTTACTGTTTTGGACACCATGGGTCTAACTTCACTTACTTATATTACATCTTGGCGACATGCTTAACTATTTCGGTAAGGGAATTGTACAGTTTGTGTTTGCTTTTATGACCGGTTCATTTTGTTATAGAAATCCTTGATAAAGTTTATGAAGAATAAACGAAATATTGGATCAATTATGAAATAATTGCATTATCCTTCGCTTTACTTCTTTTTCCCAAATAATTTCCTAAAATATATATATATATATATATATATATTCTCACTCGTTTTTCGTAGCTTTTGAACGACCGTAAAAATAGTAGATATTTAGATACCACAATAGTAGGTACAACACTTTAGGAAAATAAGTCATTATTAATAAAAAAATCAGTTTTTGAATAACTATTGTTGCTATTTTGATGAGCAATTTACTAAAAACATGAAATTATATCCACACAAGTGGTTTGGGAGTAGACCGTGGTTTTGTGAAGCCTTGGACAAAACAAATTAAGGGCCTTCAAAAGTATCCATTGATTGAGAATACACTTATTAATTAATTTAATTTTTTGAGGCATTTCTTGAGGCCTGGATCTAGTTCGCCTCACCCAAGGCCATGCTAGTATGGATTTTAAGTTCATTTCCTAATTAAAATCATTAAGATAAGTAGGTGTGTTTCCTAAAGGATATAAAATTGAATAAATTATTAAGCGTTAATATAAATTTAATTTGTAAGGGTGAGAACTGAAATATTGTTAATGAATTAAATTTGTGAGGAATGAGAAAAAAAAATAATAATAATAATCACATATTTCTTACCAGTAATTTTTTATTAGTGATCAAAAATGATCGTGACATTACACGAATTCCACTTCAATTAGGGCTAAAATTTGATTGAAAGGAACATCCTCACCACAATAGTCTTATAGATACGTAGCTCATACGTTAGCAGATATGGCTAACATAATACATACGTTGTTTAGTACAAATTTATTCCGTAGAACAGTGTTTTACCTTAAATTTAGTTTTTTTTTTGTGACGTCACGGTCATTTTTGAACAGCCTGTATAATACTGATTAACATGCATTGTGTGTTTGGTCAAAAATATAGTATTTTCATATTTCAGTGTTTTTTCAAAAGTATCTAGCTGTATCTAGATACAAACATTTTTGGCATGTATCTAAAGTAAGCTCTAGATATTTTTTATAATTCTGTATCTGTATCTGCATCTAGATACAATTTTTCTTAAGTATCTGTATCTGTATCTGGATATATTTTTTAAATATATCTATTACAACACTGCCTATATAGATATTGCGGAATAATCAAAAAACTTGGACATACATTGATTATTTATGAAACAGTCAAAGCATGCACAGAATTTAAATATTTGAGAAGATATACATATGCGGATATAAACAGGAAGACAATAAGTGGAAAAGGGCCTGCGTGAAACTATAACAAAAGAAAAAAAAAAAAAAAAAAAACAGAGTGTTTCACATGATCATAGAAACAATAAGGAGGAGAAACGTTGTCTGTCTTAGACACACTAAGAAATATTATAAGATTGTCTATTGGACTTTATTAGAAGGAGTTTATAATATACCATAAAAGCTAAAGTAAGAACAAAAGAATATGACATGGAATTGAAGTTACCTAACAATGAAAAAACAAGATAAAATACCTAACTAAAATGTAAATAGCTAAGAAATGACCTCTTTGTGACAGACTAGGAAGATTTGAAGACGCACGAAAAAGATAAGAAGAAGAGATGTTTACATTCAAATGTTTCACTAATTTCGATTTTTTTTGGGTTTTGTATGTATGACCATGAAACCTTTATACCTTTAATTATGTAATAATTTGTCTGTCTGTCTGTCTGTCTGATTGTGGAGACACGGCTAGATCTAGAGTTCAAATTTGGCATGTTTATACAAATTTTTGATCCACATATGAAAAAGTATCAATAATAATAATAATAAAAAATATACATCGTGTGAAATATATATTATTATTATTACGTGTTTTCTCTGTCGCGTTCAAACGTGGACCACTAAACCTGACGTCTCCAAGGAGGAAAGTGCAAGTTATTATTACTATTATTATTTTGGGGTTTGTGACATCTTGAGAAGCGTCCACGAATCGCAAACTTCAGTAAACTTTTGAACCACGTCATACTAGAGACTAGTGGAGCTAAATACACACTGCTGCATCCCCAAATCCTAGTGATATGCAGTCGCGGAAATACGCCAGTTTCAGATGCCCGCATAATGCAGGCTGACCCGAGCAACACTGCTTTCTGCATCCTGCAGATCAGAGAGTAGTAGAAGACCTGTTGGTAGGAGGATTCATATCACCCAAAACACAAACTATTAGGACTACAAGCTTAACTTTATACACTGGATACAGCTATCTAATCTCGGACAAGAGATCCATATAATTGGACCTCTTTCCTCCTCCTTGAGAGAGATATTCTTTGCGGCTGAACTTGAGAATGCGATCACAAATATCTGTTTGGCCTCAATATCCAGGAAGGTTATGTCCGGCCCAGTGGCTGTCAGTAACCTCGAGGTGGGAAATGAAGGGACGTACGGTATAACCGGTATTTAGTCAATACCATAGGCACAGATTTAAGAAACGAGAACGTGAGTTCGGTGGACCTCTAGACTTTTAATATGTTTGAAGAACACAGAGTGCATACTTTTCCTCATATGTTCTTTTGTCAAAATGTCTCTCTGCCCTCGTTGCACTAAACTGGTAACGCTGTTATAGTCCTCCCGAGAGAGTGTTACTCCCGAATTTTCCCTGAACTCAAATCTGCCAGGTTAAATATGGTTTATGCTCTTCCGCTGCAGGATAAAGCTGACGATGTAGTAAATGCGCTGCACAGAAGATTTCGGGTGAAGACTTTGGTTGATGTTCATGATCTTTCTGGTTCTCCTGTCAAGATCCTTAAGATCATTAACATAACATTTCATTATACCAAAAGTGTATGAAATGCAGGGCTTCGAACCGTTATTTTTTTCGTTTCGGTTTTCGTTCCGGTACAATTAAAAAAATATATATCATTTCGGTTCCGGTTTTCGTTCCGGCAAAATAACGTTTTTTTTTCGGTTTTCGGTTTTCGGTTCAGTTCCGAGTGATAAATTTTTAAATGCTTTTATTTGTATTAGAAATTTATTTTCTACTATAGTTAAGAAAAACACTTCATTCCTTATTTTGTGATAATTATACCAAGGTAGCTGCGGAAGGGCTTCTGGGCGTTCACCCCCCCCCCCGAAATAATAGAAGCCTAATTTTTTTTTACTCGTCAGTTAAAAAAATTACGAATTACGTTTTTTCTGCTCATCATTTTAAAAAATAATTTTAAATAAAATGTATCTTATATTCACTCACATAAACATTATCTGAACCGAAATAAACCGATATATTTTCGGTTCATTTCCGGTTTTCGTTCCAACAAAAATAATGGGTTTTTTCGGTTTTCGGTTCAATTCCGGTTCGAAGCCCTGATGAAATGAATGGGACAGCAAGCATGTTTGGGGCAGCGATTTTGTTCTTGCCAGACAAACAAGATCTCCATATCTGTCTAAATCGTGCCATATACTTGCTGCATGGTTAATGACAGTGACATCCTGGTCACCCCTCTTACTGATGCACAAAAATGTCTAAGACCGCAAACGTAGCATGCGATAATTTGTTCAAGAGTAAAAGCCAAGTGATGAAAAACCATTTTCAGATGTAATTTATATCGGTTTGAATGATTTTTGCTTGATTTTTGTCTCATTGTACAACTTAATATCATCAGCAAATATGTGATGTTCATATAATAGATTTAATACTCAGTCAGTTATAAATATCAAAAACAAAATAGGTCCAATAATGCTTCCCTACGGTACTCCACTCGTAACTGGGTAGAACTGCGAGAAGAATGATTCAACATGAACTCGGAAAATGCGTCCAGTAAGAGAGGCAATTATCAATGATTATAGTTTTCCTCGAATGACGTAGTGCTTTAGTTTAACGAACAATCTGTGATGAGTAACTACATCAAATTGCTTGGCAAAATCAATTATTGAGACTAATAATTAGAAGTAGAATTGTAGAATATTAGGTAGTGGAATATTAGGTGCCATAGATCGACCTGAAAAACAAAACATGTTCAATGTTTGTAATTATACGTTGTTAAAAAGTGTTACTAATTCGTTCATTTAATTGTAATAGTTGCTATAGTGAATAACTGAGTTAGCAATAGTGCCAAGTTAACTTTGAATCTTCTGTATAACAGTTTTTGAAAATAATAAATAAATTAGGGACTACTTTAAAAGAAAGGCAAATGTCTTTAAGGGTATGCTGTAAAATCAAGCAGCCATGACATAATCCACGTAAGTATTTAGTTAAATGGTGTATGAAATAAGAAAAAATAGTGAAGACATTGCAGCGTCGTGTTGCACGATGTCGGGGTTTAGGGGGATGGTTGTTTGGAACGAGTGTCATGTACTACTGTGCCGTGACACGACAGAGACTGCCGACCCACGCTACAACCGGAAGTCTTGTGCTTCCTTGCTCGCAGCGGTGGCATTTCACACCACCACTTCCGCATCCAACAACTGAACCCCAGACCCAGGCCCACCTATCTTTCCCTAAGGACAGAGACGAACAGCTTAAATAAATTTTAAATTCGTTTAGTCCCTAGTTTCATATGTTGTTACATTTTAACGGAAGTTGAATAAATCTCAAATTGAATATATGCACATTTATTCTAAATGCGGAAAATATTATTAAAAATCAGCTGTGGCCACCACAGGACCGACCGCCATCATAAAGTACTTGTATAAAAAACTTGGCCTAATATTTTCTAACAGAGATATTATGTATCATGACCATGGAAACGTTACATATAAGTATAAAAAAATTGAGACTCGTTTTATCAAAATGTGTCTCAAATAAAAGTTGTTAGTTATTGCTTTTATAGCAACTTTTGTTCAATAAATTTTTTCGAAATATTTTTCTGTTGTGAAATATTCACAAAAATCTGAAAATCGACACGAGTTAACTCCCATTTTTAGTTAACTGATTTGTACCAAAAGTTGATCAACTCGTGCCGTTGATGGCAGAAGCTTAAATATGAAGTTTCATAAAAATCCTTTCAGCCGAATTTGCTCTGCACGTGTACACAGACAAACAGACAGACGGACGGACGGACAGACGGACGGACAGACAGACCGACAGACATCATGCTAAAAATAGTCAGAACTTTATGTAGGGATCTCAATTCGTGGAGATCCATCGAAATCTCGAAATGTCAAAATAGGTATGATCACAATACCTCCCTTATATATGTTGGCGGTCGGTAAAAATTCAATAAACTTATATACCAGCATATGTTGTACATATTAACCACGTACTATTTTTAAACGCTTATAATAATTGTAATAACCCATAATGGTGGTACTAGGTGGTAATTTTTATTACCACTCAGTCGGATTCTGGAATTTTTGTTATGCTCGACTTCAACTTTGACACCGATCCCTCTCTTTATAATCAGATTATATGGTAACCGACGAGTTCATCGAAAATCAATTAATCGAAAATCAATTCATCGAAAATCAATTCATCGAAAATCAATTCATCGAATGATCAATTCATCAAATCGTCAATTCATCGAAAAAAAATATTTTGCAAATATTTGAGACGAATGCCGAGGGGATCGGAAAGTCAAAAAAGCAGTGGTCAATAAAAGAAGACATACTAAGAAATAATTGCATAAAATTTTTTATATGGTTTAAAAAAAGCTAAATAAAGTGACATAGTGTTTGAATATAAATAAAGAAATATAATAAGAAAACTTATATAATAAAACAAATAAATTGTTTTGTTTTTCAGGTTTAATAAGATAGGTTATGGGCAATTGCACGCAAATAATTTTTATAAATTCATATACAATGATACGCATTTTAATTGGGCTAATATGGGGGAAAATAAAGTACTATGCATCTAAAAACAAGGTAATTAGGTTAGGTTTAGTTAGTAAATGTCTAAAACCGAGCGGAGCGAGTTACCCATCTTCTAGTTTAAGGACAAAGCCCTATTTTAGGTTAGGTTAGGTTAGTAAGGGTTTTGTTAGAAGAAGCCGAGCGAAGCGAACTACCAATCTTCTAGTTTAATGTCAAAACACTATCTTAGGTTAGGTTAGGTTAGTAAGGGTTTGGTTAGAAGAAGCCGAGCGAAGCGAGCTACCCATCTTCTAGTTTAATGACAAAACACTATCTTAGGTTAGGTTAGGTTAGTAAGGGTTTGGTTAGAAGAAGCCGAGTGAAGCGAGCTACCCATCTTCTAGTTTAATGACAAAACACTATCTTAGGTTAGGTTAGGTTAGTAAGGGTTTGGTTAGAAGAAGCCGAGCGAAGCGAGCTACCCATCATCTAGTTTAATGTCAAAACAAACTCACACTAACATAACAATGCCACCTGTTTAGAATCACCGTACATTGAACAAATCATGTGTGGTATGACGCGGTGTGACACATGCGCAGTTGCGTAGGTACCTGTGATTCCATTAACCGGGTTTTTCTGATCTAAGGAGCCCTGTTCGATTTCAAAATAATCCAACAGGTATCTTTTACCTGGCGAATTTTCTGAATGGAAAATTTAAAAATTATTAATAGACCAAGTATGATAGTTATTTAATAAGTGTAGTCTGTCAACTTTTATTGACTACTGCTTTTTTGGCTTTCCGATCCCCTCGGCATTCCTCTGAAATATTTACAAAATATTTTTTTTCGATGAATTGACGATTCGATGAAATGATCATTCGATGAATTGATTTTCGATGAATTGATTTTCGATGAATTGATTTTCGATGAATTGAATTTCGATGAATTGATTTTCGATGAACTTACCGTGAATCGATTATACAGGGTGTATCTTAGGGCCAGTAATATTCCTTTTAGTCAAAAATTACTGGACGTAAGAAGTTGGGGGTAAATTAATAACCAGTGGTGAGTGTCAATGCGCTATCCATTGGTGATATTTTTGTCACACGGGAAAAACCAGAAGTAGGCGAAAATATAAATAACTATATCATGGTGTTAATTTTGATTCTAAATCAATAATTTTAGTTGGCATTTCAACTTGTTGAATGCTCACATGCTCATTCATATGGTAAATTTAGTAAATAAAGTAAATATATAAATAAAAAAAAAAATGTCTGTTACGAAAAACATTAGACGAGTAAACATCCTTTATACATGTGAAGTTCGATAAAAAGGTGGTCTAGTGGAGCATCACAGAATGGGGTTTTTAAAAAGAAATAATTTTTATATTTTTATCTTATCTATGCATGACTTATGATGAAACAATACAATTACGAAAAACTGTCATCTGTTAGCACCTGAACTTTTGGGTGTAACTTACAGCCTATTTGTATTGGTGTGACTTACTTCAAAGTCCCAAAGTTCATAGAACTTTGAAATGGACAAGTGAAAAAATAAGTAAGTGAATAAATAAAAATCTTATATTGTTTAAGTCAAACTTGATATAAAGCGAAACTGAAACTGCGAACTTTACAACCATAGTTGTACAAATTATTTTAATATATGATATACACTGAATTATGATAATTTCACTTACGTAAATTAGCAATATTTATATTTAGTCTCTTTATATAACTCATTTACTAAATATTTTTACTTACTTATTAGAAAGTGGTTTGTAATTTTATAAGAGATGTGGTAAAATTATGTTATGTACGAGGGCTACCTTTTTATTGCTTTTCAGAATATTCGCCTTCAAGATTTATACATTAAAAACATAGTTTTCGAAGGCCTCAACAGATTTTTGAGGTAATGAAAATCGCTGTCCACGCATTTCTTGTTTGACATTGGGGAACAAAACAAGTCGTTAGGGGATATATCAGGTGAATATATATTATTTTGTCGATAATTTCTGGCAAACAAATCGTTGTATACCATTCAGCATTAACTGTTTTCCGTTCCTCTAAAGGAATACTTGCGACATGCCCAGTAAAACCGAAGAAACAAGCGATCATTTTCTTGCAAGTGCTTCGTGAACGAACAACTTTTGTGGGTTTCGGTTCATCTTGGAAGACCCAAACAGTGGATTGATGCTTAGTTTCCGGTTCATTTGAATAAGTTTCGTCACCTGTAACGATGTTGTACACGGATTTTGCAATGCCTAGGTTGAATTTTTAGTATTCCCTTACACCAATCAACACGAGCCTTTTTTTTGAGCTTCAAACCAATTGTAAACAGTCTTTTCTGATGGTGCTTCATTACCAAAAATTGAACGAAGCGAATCTATGCATTGTTGTTGAGTTAGGCCTTTACTAAAATCGTAAATCATCCAACCAAACCCTTCACGAGTAATATCCATTTTTTCACAAACTTGTTATTTTAAACGCTCACTGTCAACAAACTACTCGGTCAACTTATAAGCTGCCACTGATTTCACAATAACAAATGTAAAATTTTACAAATATAGTAATGACACATTGTAATATTGCCATCTAATGGTAGTTTCTGAAAACATAAAATGTAACCCTCGTACTCGAAATTCTGCACACCAAAAGTTGAACGAATAGAAGCTATGCGTTGTTGCTGAGTTAGGCCTTTACTAAAATATTAAAAAATTATCCAACGAAAAACTAAAACACGAGTAATATTTCCATTTTTTCACAAACTTGTTTTTTAAACGCTCACTGTCAACAAACTACTCGGTCAAGTTATAAGCCGCCAGTGATTTCACAATAACAAATGTCAAATTTTACGAATATAGTAATGACACATTTCAATATTGTCATCTAGTGGTCGTTCGTAAAAACATAAAAGGCAACCCTCGTTTATGTCAAATTTCAACTGTATAGGTCAGTTTGAACAGGTAGATAAATGAGTGACTATAAGAATTTTTAGTAACATTTACGACACTCTAAAAATGTGTGTACAATAATATGCCGTCAGTCTGTAAACGTCAAGAGATAAATAAATCATCATCATCAACATCATCATTTTTCTCGACTCTAGCATACAAGCTAGATAATCGGGTACTTCACACTACGCTTCCATCTGTTTCTATCATGTGCTGTGATCGCTAATTAGTTGCACCAAATTGTCTTAGGTCAGATGCCACATTATCCTTCCATTTTAGTTTCAGCCTTCCAATAGGTCTTTTGAAAGTTTCGCTCTTTTTTTACATTCCTACAGTTTTCATGTGAGTAAGGTGACCCAGCCACCTAATGCTAAATTCTCACGTACCACAGCATAACCACCCCACGATGGTTAACTTTTGGGCACTCATGAATTGATATGAAAACGCATGATAGTACTCACGCGGACCACTAACTAAAGTCAGTTTGGAAGACAGTCACAATGCGTGGACTGTAATCATCGACAAAATTGGGACCTTATGTGGTTTATCGCAACTCAGGCAGTGCGACACGCCAACCACTCGCCGCCGGCTATGCATCCTATCATTCACTCGGTAACGTTTGTAAGCCGGTACGGTTCACACAGGTGTTTTTCTTTTTTCTTTTCGTGAAATGGTGACAAATGAAGGGTCTTTTGACACCGAGTTGTTTATCGAAGAAGTCCACAACTTACCTTGCATATGGAACTATACTTCATACTTCTAAAGGAATTAGCAATTGTATAGAAAAAGTATGGTAAATGCATAGAAAAACCTTTGCACTAAATTTTATTTATTTTATTTTTATTTTTTATTAATGTTTGTAGCTTTGTAAACAGGATTAACCCAACACTACAACGACAACATTATTTAAAGAAAATATGATTACATTGGTGATTAAAAAAAAAAAAAAAAAATGAAAAATACAATATAAATACATAAGTAATACATTGATACAAAATTTTAAAAATAGGTAAATTATTAATATGTGTTAATATAATAGTTTTTGATCTGTTTTTAGGGTTTTGTAGGTATGACCAAAAAACCCTTATACCGTCATTTTGTCGTCTGTCTGTCTGTCTGTCTATTCGGTAAAAATTGTAGCCAAACGGCTAAACCTAGAGAGTTGAAATTTGGCATGCTTATACAACTCTTTGACCCGCACATAGGAAAAATACTAAAACATCTAAAAACCAAATATTTTTGCCAAAATTTTGCAAAAAATTTTTTGTCCCACACCCTGTAGCCCAGATGGTTTAAACTAAAAATCTGAAAAAATTCTAAGTAATGTATATTGGTGTGAACCGGAATATTACAACAGGAATTTTTGATCAGATTATGTTTTTGGAAAAAAACGCATTTTTTGTGTTTTTTGGCTAATAATGTACACAAGTTATAGCTTTATAACACGCTACACTGGAAGGTGTATGCTGGTCTAGTGGTTATGACGCTGGATTTTTCACCCTACTAACTCGATTCGAAAGGGATCGAACCCTGCCAGAAGAGACAATATATTTTTTTTTTTTTTTAATTTTTATATTGTTTAAATTATTTTTTCAAATTTCTAGTTATGTTTTGGCAAATGTTGCATTTAATTTTTAAAAGCGTAAATTTAATAACCAGTGGAAATTGTTTAAATTATAATTTAATTCTGTTTCAATGTACACGAAATCAGAGGGGCGGGGCTTATAACAACCAATGGAACCCTTGCATAGGCGCAATTTTTAAAATTCTTAATGAACCTTGCTATATATAAAAAAAAAACAATGCTGCACATATTTAGAAACCTAAATAATGGTATTAGGCGTTCGAATTAAAATTAACAAAAAAAATATTTTTATATAAAATTTGTTTTGGCATCCCAAATAATCATCATTCACTTAATAAATACCTGCAAAACCCTAAAATGTGTGAAAATTCACACTTCACATCAATTTTTTTTAAAGATGTTTACAGTATGAAAAACTATATCAAGATTAAGAATAGAAGCTAAGTTATTATGTGTAAATGAAAATCTAATAATAGGAGAATTAAAATTGCAGATGGTTCTGGCAAAAAGCTGGTGTATTAAATTTTTGTTTCTTAGGTTACGGTTTGGGACATTTAATTTTATAAGTTGTAGGAGAGATGGGGTAATGTCAGAGAGCGATCTTTTATCAATTACTTACTGTAAGCATCTTAAAATATTTACATGCATTTTTGTAATCCATTCTGGAAATTGGTGCTTTCCTAGAAATATAACTAATAAATCTTTTTTGAATCCGTTCTATTCGAGATATCTGAACATTATACTGGGGATTCCAGACGGTGCTACAGTAACTTATATGCGAATTGACTTACGCATTATATAAAGTGATGACAGATTTGTAATTTTTTTAAAATTTAGATGTTCTAATGATGAAACGCAACATCTTGTAAGCTTTTTGAACTATGGTATTTATATCTATATCAAATTTCAGCTTTGAGTCTATGGTTACACAGAGATCTTTAATATGGCTGACGTTAAGAAGTGTGTTTGCGTTTATGCTATAGGAAAATGAAAAAACTTGATGGTTTCTAGCGAAAGTTATCTGAAAGTATTTAGAAAAATTTAGAAATAATTTATTTGAAATACAGTTCTTATGTAATCTGACTAGATCGATTTGTAGGAGCAGACAATCAGTAATAGATGTAATCTGTAAATAGATTTGCAAGTCGTCAGCATATAGCAGTATTTGCGAATGCTTAAAACAATTTACAATATCATTGACGTATAATATAAAAAGAAGCGGACCAAGGTGTGACCCTTGGGGCACACCCGAAGTCGAAATATAAAAGTCAGACTTATATCCATGAACAACCACATCCTGAGACCTATTCTGTAAATACGAGTTAACTCAGCGCAGTAGGACACCATGTATACTAGCCTCAGCAAGTTTTTTAAGTAATATATTATGATCTATTTTACTAAACGCCTTATGAACATTTCGAAGTAAGGAATAAATAAGAAAAGAATGAGTGTCTTTGGTCGATATCAACGACAGTGGTGGGCATGTGGTTGGGGCCACCAACAGACAACCACACAATAACATGATCGCAATGTGATACCTGTGAGTACAACCTAACCACTATCGGTGGTTCATATGGTGGTTCTAGCCTTAGTCTGTACGATTTAATGATATTTACCATATAAATATTGTTAAAGAGTTCTATCAACTCAAGGTTCATACGAGTCCGCGATTCATTTTCCTAAACTTTCACCGGTCTGAAGATTTTTCTCAAAATTTTCCTTTCGAAGAAACTGAGTGTCTCTTCATTAACTTTGCTGAGGATCCACCTTTCGGAACCGTGCAAAGCTACAGGACAAATAAGTGTAGTGTACAAGGTGATTTTCGTTCTTCGCGATATATTTTTTGATCACATAGTATAATTCATAGTGTAAAAAATAGTGTTGCCTAGCTCTATCATCTCTTTATCTTCGGAGTCTCTAAGCTGATGATCGCACCAAAATAGGTAAAATCAAGGTGTCAATTTTAAGCTGTTTTTTCCATTGTAGACTTTCTAGCGACATTAATCTTGCTTTGGTCTTGTTTACATTGATATCTAAACCTCTTAGCTTTGCTACAACTTCAATAGCGCTAACTACCTCTACGAGCTCCTGCAGAGTTTAGCTTATGATAATAATATCATAAGCATATTCTAAAATAACGTAGGGCCGAAATAAATACGAATACAAGATAAATAAATACGAATTCATTATTATCCACATGGCTTTTAAAAGTTAAAGAATTCATGAGACGTTTTGTTCAATTTATTAACATCATATTTAAATAACAAGAATAATTGTATAATAAATAAAGAAATGTGAAATAGAGGTCTATAAATAGAGAGGAATGATTGTTTAAGTATTTAACATGTTAATTCTATTCATGGCTTTCAAATTATTGAATTCGGTATTTAACAGCTCCGCCTTGCGCTCGCCACCGAGCAGTGATAACACAAAGAGATGTGCTTTAAGATAACCCGCGCATTTATCTACCCTTTTGATATGTAAAATAATTAATATTTTGCTGGAGATTAAGTGATGAGATTGGGTGGAATTGGTGATAAATTACCTGGAATGAAGCCAGGTAATTTTTGTACCTGTTAATTCAAGTTAAAGAGTATGTTAAATTAAAAACCATTCTAGAATTATGTAGTACTAGCTCTCTCACTCACATTGGCAAAATAGTAAGAGAAATACAAATGAAGCATGTCAAAATTTGTTGTTTATCTGTAAGGTATAGCTACGACAAACGTACTTACATAATTCGAATATGATCTTAACTGGACTACTTTAGATAATCGAACTGTATATTTCAATTTCATATAACGTCTACTATAGCCCCCTAAAAAAAAATCTTTTTAAAAACCACACTCAACAAAAAATTGATGTGAAGTGTGAATTTTCACATATTTCAGCATTTTATATGTATTTGGTAAGTGATAACAAATTGTGGGTGCATATTAAAAATCATAAATTTCGATAACTTTTGAAAGAATAGAAAGTGCTTCTATCTAGAGACTTACAACTGTACTTGAGATGCACTGGCAGAAATACTGAGCTGTAGCTATCCAGTTGTCTAGCAGTCAAATAAATACAGTAAATACGATGTTGCAAAAAAATCGATAACTTATGTTGATTATTGTTTTGTAAATAAATGGTCGCCATTTTGAAATGGTTAACATAAAAATATGACTTTTTGGTGTCATTGTAAATCTAATTTAATGCACTTTTAGGAAAAAATTGTACAATTATCGATTCCCTATGCTAGATCAAAAGTTGACATTATTTCCGGTGGAACCGGAAGTGCCTCAGAATTATTATAGTAACCTTTAGATGGGCCTTTTTGTCTAGTTTAACTTTTGTTCTGAAGATTTTTGTACCTTTACAAATAAAGGAGATTTTCGGGGTGCCCCGTTTCAAACAAACACCTTGTAGATGTTTAAGAAATATAAAATTTAAAATATAAAATGATGAGATCAATAAAATTTATATATAAAAATAAATAAGAATAAATAAAATTAAAATAAAATAAGATTAAAAATAATAAAATAAATAAATAAATAAAATAAAAATAAATATAAAATTAATTTTATATCCAACTAGCACTAAAACTAAATTACTCAATTCACTTCTAACAAATACCTACTAAATTTATTTCAGTTTTATGTTGTTAAATTTAAATTACTCTTTTCAATATTTCACAGAAATATCTGACCCACAAGAACATCAACTGACTAAAATCAGTGACAAGTTTTCACCATCACTCGATATATCGAACAAATAGAACAATTGTAACTATTGTAACAATCAATCGCTAGAAAAGTAAATTTGTGTATGTAGTAAACAGAGCTTTAGACCAGTGTTTCTCAACAGGTGGTCGGCAGAAAATTTTGTGGTCCGCGAAAGTTTTTGTATGTGTTTTTTGCGTGTTTTTGTTATTTTTTAATGTAAATAATTTATATTTTGTTTATTTTCTGTGATTTTTTACAAATAAAATAAATATATTTAGTAACACATTATATATTTATATATTTTTAAATATATTTGTTTTTCTTGCAAAAAATGAACCAACAATTATTATGAGTGGTCCGCGTTAGAAAATTATATATTTTACTGGTCCGCGATACGTTTTTGGTTGAGAAACACTGCTTTAGACCACCCAGTATGTTTTTATGATAGTCGACCAGACATATTTTTCGGGGATTCCTTTTTGAAATGAAATTAAATGAAATGAGATAGCAATACTCAATTCAGGAGTTAAATTAAATAAACAAATCTCAATAATCATTAAATAATTTGGTTTAAGTAATAACACATTTTCATATTTTATTAAATATAATTATTAATAAATATTAGGTGCTTAACTTTATTATTATTTTTTTAAATGAAATATCCTTGTAGTTGATTTATATTTAACTGTAGAGGTATAATAATATCGGAGCAACATGGTTTCAGAAAAGGACGTTCAACAACCACGGCACTTTTAAACATACTAAATTTTATATATGAAAATTTGGACAAAAACCGGCACACCTTAGCAGTATTTTTGGATCTATCAAAAGCATTTGATCGTGTCGATCACAAAATACTGCTAGAGAAACTTGAAAATCTAGGAATAAGAGGAAAAGCCTTGGATTGGCTTACATCATACCTCGAAAACAGGGCACAATATGTTCAAATTGGTGAGTCAAAATCAAATCATTTATCTGTCATCCAAGGGGTCCCACAAGGTAGTGTACTGGGGCCTCTCTTGTATATATTATATGTAGAGGGTGCTCTGAGTTCGGAACTTGTAGCTTTTGCAGATGATACCACAGTAATGGGTTCTGACGCAGATTGTCGAGCTCTTGTAACAAACGTTAACAAAGATTTACATTCTTTAAGCAATTGGTTGCAATCAAATGATCTACTCTTAAATTATGAGAAATGTAGTTTCATAAAATTTTTAAAAGTAAATTGAATTACGATGTTAGCCAGTTGATTAAAAATAAGAAGTCTGTCATTTAAGTTGCATCTGCGAAACTTCTGGGTATTCATCTGGACCAGCATCTTACTTGGGATACTCAAATTGACTTTTTGTGCAAAAGAATGTCCCAAGAATGTTGGAAACTAAAAATTATATCCAAAACATGTAGTAAAGAAGTAGTCAGAACCTATTACTTTGCAAATATATATTCTATACTATCTTATGGTATACTTTGTTGGGGTACAGGTTCAGAACTCATCAGATTGTTTCGTCTACAAAAACGTATTCTACGTAATATGGTTGGTTGCAGCCAAAGAACATTCTGTGTTAATATATTTAAAAATCTAAAGATTTTGACTTTACCAAGTATGTATGTGTATCAAGCCTGTGTATATGTACGACAAAATTTGTCAGATTATGAAAGAAGGTCAGATATACATGCATACAACACGAGGCAAAAAGCACATTTACAAGTACCTAAAATTAAATTTGCTATTACGTCTAACAATCCGACCATATTATCAAAGAAAATTTACAACAATTTGCCGCAACACCTGAAAGATTATGGATCACTTAAAACATTTAAATGTCAGCTTGTTGACTTCTTAATAAAAAAGTGTTACTATAATCTTAATGAGTACCTTTTACAACGTCATTAAAACGGACTAATTCATGTATTGATATTTATAAATTTTACTTTTAATTTAATTTATTTATTTTTTAAAATTTATTTATAAACTTATTTATTATTTTATATTTGACAAAAACTGTTTTATCAGTAATTTTTTATTGAAAGGACGAAATTAATAAATTATTATTTGGTTTATTAATTAATTAAATACTAACGTCTAATAGTATTTCTATTAGTGATGTAATTAGAATGAGTAATAAATAATAAAAAACAACTGATAAGTTTTCTATGACAACTGCACTGATGCAAGATTTTGTATATATTAAAAATATTTTCTGTATTTTTTATTTGGAAGTAATCATAAACTGTTTTGACCATAATAAAAATCAATTGTATGGAAATATGAAAAATAATGACTTGTCCAGTGGCGTAGCGATGTGGGGGCGGGGGGTGCGGTCCGCCCCGGGCGGCACTTTTTTGGGGCGGCAAAAATTCTCAATAAATAATATCTTGTAATCTGAACTAAAAATTTGAACCATTTCTTTTCATATTTTTGTCGCACCTACAATTCGGACTGATTAAAATGAGCACGGAACTTTTTATTATTTAATCTGTGACGGAACCGGGGAATACCCTTTCTTTAACACGTTAATCACCACGTCGGCCATATGTGTCTGACACTAAGAAGTTCTACATGCGCCATGTCAGACATATCTGTCTAACATGGTTACCTTGCGGTAATTCCCCGCGTTTTATTTTGTGCTCGGATTGTTCACAACGAATATTCGGCGAGAATCGATTCTTTCATATAAAGAATAGAGTTCAATATTGTCTAATAACACCTTCAACATCAGTCGTCCAATTCACATGGTCTAAATTAATTTGCTACAATTCATGATTTTCTTTAAGTGCGTGTTGTGATTGTTAAATTATTGAATTTTCTCGAAACTCGAAAAATTTTATGTAATCTCAGCGGTGTAGCATAGCGGAGGCGTTGGTGGCGGCTCTTTTTTGGGGCGGCAAATTCTGTAAATTTTGGAGCCTTTTAGATTTAAATACCTAAATAAGGGGGCGGCGAAATTGACATCCGCCCCGGGCGGCTAAAACCCACGCTACGCCACTGGACTTGTCCAATATTATGTATGCATATAATCTTCTGGACCAATAAAATTATTGTTATTATTATTATTATTATGAGGTGGTCTGCAACCCGGCAGCCCTCCCCTTGTGTGCGCCACTGCCTACATGTAAAGAACTTCTATAAGATACTTAAAGATGGATAACTTATATGAGTGAAGCCAGCAATCAGTTTGACCGCTAGTGCCCAAGAAGAAAAAGTTTGAAATAAAATAAACGTTAATCAATGCCGCTGCGTAGATATCAGCCGCCCGTGTGCAAACATTTATAAAATCGCTCTCTGCTATACAGAATCGAACTCAAATTTCGCCCGTGTGCAAACTTTCATCAGATCGCCCTCAACTAGTAGGATTTTACTAGAATCTACCTAAAATGTCATTTCTTCGTTGAGCCTCCCGTGTGCGGTGCACACCCTGAACACTGATTACATGAAAATGTCTTAGAAATCACCGGAATCACCATCTGAATCAATTTTTAAAACGTAAATCATATTAAAACGCAATTACCTTCAAAAGTAATAAATTTATAAATTCGAGAAACAGAAACAATTAACATCAAAAGTAAATTGTTTTTGTTGTTTTGTGTATTAATGCAATTTCGTTTGAAATTGAACTGTTCATAAATTGTTCAAAAGTATGTTTTTTTTAATTTTACCAGTAAAAATAAAAAATATATGGACTGAAATATATTTTCAGAGGAAATGTGCAATTTAAATATGTATGTAGTAATGAGTTTATTTGTTTTACTTTTGTTTTGTAATTGTTAATTTGAAATTTCAAAAAGAACAAATTGAGGAAACAAATATACAACTGTACAAACAACAATTTAATTAGATTGAAATTATCATTATTGTATATAGAGAACTTTTATTTCATACTTGTTAACTATTAGGTCTACTAAAAAGTTCTGTTCGTTTTGTTAATAATACAAAAAAAAAAATATATAAAAATGATAAAGTGTGAATTTTCATAGTTTCCAGGGTTTCGCATATATTCAGTAAGTGAAAGAGGCTATCATCTATAATATAATAGCCCAACGTGTGTCCCTGGGTGCATGCCTATCGCCTAAAACAAATCTGAAGCGAGATTCCGAAATGTAACGAAATATTCCGAAGCTTACCGAAGTGTCACCAGCTATAACTTGACTAAAAACATTTTAGTATTTTTCAGCGGCTGGTATTTAATTTATCTGTATTTACTAAAATAACATATAGAAATGTCTAGGGCTTCGTAGGCATAAACAAAAAACTTAAGACACTTCTATATGCTTTGACCGATATGAACAATATTTTACAGATTTATTCCCTAAGAATCTACGAATTTAATTACATATAGAAATGTGTAGGGTTTCCTAGGCATAAACAAGAAACTCTAGATGCTCCTATATGCTTTGACCAATATGAACAATATTTTGTAGATTTATTCTCTTAGAATCTACAAATATTATAACATAAAAAAATTTCTAAAGTTTCGTAGGCATAAACAAGAAACTCTAGATAATCCTATATGCTTTGACCGATATGAACAATATTTTGCAGATTTATTCTCTTAGGAACTGTGGATAAATTTACGTATAGAAATGTCCAGGGTTTCGTAAACACAAACAAGAAACTCTAGATAATCCTATATCATTTGACTGATATGAACAATATTTTACAGATTTATTCTCTAAGAATCGGCGAATATAATTGCATATAGAAATATATAGGATTTCGTAGGCACAAACAAGAAACTCTAAACACTCCTATATCCTTCGACTGATACGAACAATATTTTGCAGATTTATTCTCTAATAATCTACGAATATAATTTCATACAGAAATGCCTAGGGTTTCATAGGCATAAACAAGAAACTCTTATATCCTTTGACCGATGTGAATAATAATTTGCAGATTTTTCCCCATATAATACTGATCTTATTTTTTATTTACACGATTATTTAAACTGATTTATTTTTAGATGATATTTTTGAATAGATTTTGGTAAAAATGGTAAATTAATGTAAAAATAAATTAAACGTTTTAAATTACCTTTATTTTCAAAAATGTAAATGTAATGCATTGCGAAAACTCTCCTTGGTATATGCTGTTCACTTAAAGTAAGGCACTTCATGCACTTCATGAAGTAAGGTGTATTTAGAGAAAGAAGTCAGAGGCGTCGAGCAAGTTCCACATTAAGCTAATGGTGTGTTAGCCAACATAGTTGGCAACGGGTGATAGTATTAGATAATACGGTATTGATACTTTTCTTTCGATACAAGTATTTTAGTACTCGATACTTTTTGTTAATTATAATATTTATAAAGTTTTGTGTAGAAATGTTCAAATAATACGTCATCATTTTTTTCGTCTTGATTTAGAACCTTCGTCGAAAAATATTATACTTGATGATATTGAAATGCCACTTTGAACACGTGTTCTTTACGAAAATAAAAAAAAAAAAAACATAGGATCTATATTAAGAACCGCGGCAGATTCAAGAAGGCGGCAAAAATAGACTATCAAGAACAATAATTATAAGTAGTTTTCACAATAAAACAAAATAGCTAGAAATATATTTGCAGAATGAAGCTTCGGCTACAATTTGCCGCATCGTACGTAAATATGTTTGTTTGTAATTATATTTTAAAAAATCTGCAATTAAAAATAACCTATTAGATAAATAAAAATCCGCTGCGAATTTACTGTATAGATTGTTATTAATTTTATAACGCTGGTCGGCTTATGGGATTTATTGAAACAAAAGGTATACAAACAAAATTTGAGGGTAATTCGGACTAATCAAACATTTTTAATTGGGATGATATTAACGAAATTACAAGTTGGAGAGTTTCGTATCTAATTCGTGAATTTAAAAGAAGGAGTCTAGCGTAACAATTTAGTTACTTAACATTACTCCAAAATAAAAAAAAATCAGCTGTGGCCACCACAAGACCGACCGCCATCACAAAGTACTTGTTTAATTTATGCTGCTTTATCAAAAAATGTCTCAAATAAAAGTTGTTTATTATTGCTTGTATAGCAACTTTTGTTCACTAAATTTTTTCGAAATATTTCTCTGTTGTAAAATATTCCCAAAAATCTTAAAACCGACACGAGTAAACTCCCATTTCTAGTTAATCGATTTTTACTAAAAGTTGATCTACTCGTGATATTGATGTCAAAAGCTTAAATATGAAGTTTCAGAAAAATCGTTTTAGTCGAATTTGCTCTGCACGTATACACGGACCGACAGACAGATCGACAGACGGACAGACAGACATACAGATCGACAGACATCATGCTAAAAATAGTCAAAACGTTATGTAGGGATCTCAATTCGTAGAGATTCATCGAAATCTCGAAATGTCAACATATAAATGTGTTACATATGTTGGCGGTCGGTAAAAATAAATGTGCATTTTTATAGTCAAACAAAACAAAAGTACATAATGGATTAAGGTAGTCTAGAAAAGAGGGAGCCACAAAGGTAAATAGAATTTTGAAGAGGGTCACGATATATAATATTGAGAAACACTGCTCTGTACCACTGTTTCTCAATCAAAAACGCACCACGAACCAGTAAAATATATAATTTTCTAACGCGGGCCACTAATAATAATTGTTGGTTAATTTTTTTACAAGAAAACAAATATATTTTATGTGCTAATAAATACATTTATTTTGTTTGTAGAAAATCACAGAAAATTCAGAAAATAAACAAAATATAAATTATTTACATAAAAAATTGATGTGAAGTGTGAATTTTCACACATTGCAGGATTTCCCAAATATATAATAGTGTATTTAATATGTAATAACAGGTATGTGTAGGACAAATTTTGCTTTGTAGTAATCACGGCAAAATGAACGATATTTTAAATATAATTTATCGTCGGTTAATCTAAGAGCTTTAAAAACAAATTTTATGTTAAAATATATTTTTGTTAATTTTAATTCGAATACCTAATACCATTATTTAGGTTTCTATATATGTGCAGTATTTTTTTATATATAGCAAGGTTCATTAAGATTTTGAAAATTGCGCCTATGGCTTCCATTGGTTGTTTTAAGTCACATGCTTCGCCCCTCTGTTTTCGTATACATGACACATGGAATGAAAATATAATTCCAACAATTCCAACTGGTTAGTAAATTTACGCTCTTAAAAATTAAATGCAACATTTGCCAGAATATAATAAGAATTTTGACAAAATAATTTAAACAAAATAAAGATGGGAAAAAAACTAAAATTGTCTCCTCTGCCCGGGAGCGAACCCTAATTTGTTGCGTAGCAAGCGAGCAAGCAAACCATTAGACCAGGATACGCCTTCTAGTACCTATAGTGTGTTACACAGTGGCGGAACTACAAATTTTAGGCCCACCCGCAAAAAAATTAGGTTGGCCCCCCAACCTTATGTGATTTTTTTCTTTTCGTATCTAGCGTCCCATAATTTTGAAGAAATTTAACCTTGGATTCTTCTTACACATAGAATCATTTTACTTTATAATACATATTTTATTATGAATATAAAAGAAAAACAATAATATCAAACAAATGAAACATAGACAAAACAAAACAAAACTAGATATAAATAAATAAATCAATTTAAAATGTTAAATCTTTTTTTCTGGATTTTAAATTAGCAAAATCTCTAATTAAATCTTTAATGCCCATTTCTTGAGCAATTTAAGCCTTAATGCTCAACAACGATAAATTATGTAAGTGTTCTTCTCCAATAGAATTCCGTAGATAGTTTTTTATTATTTTTAATTTGGAAAAAGAACGCTCTGCCGTTGCCACAGTGACAGGAAGTATTAAAAATAATAAAATTGCAGTAACTACGTCTGGAAAACTGACCGACAGGGACCTATATTTAATTATTAAAAGTTCGGCTAATTCTTCCATTGTTCATATTTTTGTAACGGAAAATTGGACGAAATATCACCTTTGTATTTTTTTTGTAAGATTTAGGCTGAAGTCAAAATTTCTGATTCATCCAAGTTGATTCAATTTCGAGGTGACCTGAATGAAAACAAATTTACGTTCATAAACGTTCAGTCCTCTGAATCTATTATCAATTTTATTGATAACAATATCGAGAACTGCATTAAATACAGTTACTCGCTTAAGTGCTTTTTTGCAATTTGAATTGCCTCAACTTTCGCAGAAAAGTACATATTTCGGTATTTTTTCAGATTTTTACTGGTTGTTTCTAAGTAAGTTGTTACAATTCTCAAATCTATATTTTTAGTTTGTATTAATTTTGAAGATAAATTTATTTCTCCTAATATTTTTGATAAAATTACACATAAAAATACAAATTCAAAATTATTCATACTTTTTATAAGATTTGAAGCATTGTCTCTTTCTTCTTTTTTTCACTTTTTAAGCTTAATTCAGAAAGTGCTTTGATTATATCTAAAAACCGCAATTTAATGGCTGTAAGTGAAATATGTCTTCCAGCCCAATGTGTAGGGTTTAACCTTTTCAAAGTAATATCTGACTCGCTTGTATATTTGGATAGAAATGGGACCTTTTTACACTGTAACCAAAAAATGTATAAATACCTTATAAAGTTAAAAAAAGTTCGAAACATTACTGCAATTCTTCACTTCATTAACTTCGCATCATTAACTACTAAATTTAAATTATAAGATACACAGTGAATGTACATAGAATTAGGCTCATCTTTTTGAGTGCTTGAACACTATTATATGCTCAACTTATGATATTCGCCCCGTCATTTTCAGTATTAAACGCGACTAATTTTTTCAAAATTTTCGGGCTCCCCAAAGCTTTGGGCTCTCCCGCGTTGCGGGGTATGGCAGTATGGTAGTTCCGCCACTGGTGTTACATAACTATAACTTTTGAACATCTACAACAAAAAAACACAAAAAATGCGTTTTTTTCCGAAAACATAATGAAATCAAAAATTCCTGTTGCACTATTCCGGTTCACACCAATGTACATTAATTAGAATTTTTTCAGATTTTTAGTTTAAGCCATCTGGGCTACAGGGTAGGGGACAATTTTTTTTTTTACAATTTTTGCAAAATATCCTCAAAATAATTTATTTTGCAAAAATAAAATTTTGATCGTTAATCCACGTACTAATATGATATGCATTCATTTGATACCCTACTCAGAAATAATTTTTTTTTTTTCGATGAGTACATATTTGTTTATTTTTTTTTTTGGGGGATATGTTCTTTAGATATTTTAGTATTTTTCCTATGTGCGAATCAAAGAGTTGTATAAGCATGCCAAATTTCAACACTCTAGGTTTAGCCGTTTGGCTATAATTTTTACCGAACAGACAGACAAACGACAAAATGACGGTATAAGGGTTTTTTGGTCATACCTACAAAACCCTAAAGATGTGCATAAAAAATAATTTAAAAAAAAACAAACGCAAAAAACAAAAAATTTACTGCGGTCCACCTGTTGAGAAACACTGCTCTATACTACATAATGATAGCATTTATTAAAATTTGAATATTTGAAGATGTATTCGTTTTTGCGTATCTTTTTCTTTTTTTTTTATAAATCATTATATAGACATGAACTGTTCTCTTAGAAGTAAACCATCAGAGTTTTCCCGTAAGACATGAGATCAATCATGCACTGTGACAAGTACCTGAGGAAATCACATTTATTTTCATTTGTTCGTAACCATTCCTTTTACATCAGACGGCCGTCTGCCAGCGCATCGTTCCCCACGAGCGCCTTTCGTGGATAGACAATTTAGTTTTTAAGTTTTGTGAATAGTATATATTTAATGTCAAGAAAAGATTCTGATTGTTCAACCTTCTTTTTTTTTCAGAACATGTATTTTCTTTTGTATTACAACTTTATATTTAATTATAATTTAGTTTATCTTTTAAATTTTAATTTTGAAACTTTAATGAAAATATTATTGTGAATAATTATTAGTTGAGGGGCTTAGTGCACAAGGAATGACATAAATGCACTTTTCAGAAAATTGAGTTCAAACTTCGGTAGAGGAAAATTCTACTAGCAATCTTATGTTCCTTTTATGATTTGGATAGCCTTAGTGAGTACCGTATTTTTCGGACTATAAGACGCACCTTTTTACATAGAGAAATGGACCCAAATTTTCGATTCGTTTTATGAGCCGTAGGTAACATTAAAATATATTTTTCTAAAAATCATCTTATAAATTTGAGGTGCGTCTTATCGTACGGTGCGTCTTATAGTCCGAAAAATACGGTACTTAGTAATTTACTAATTCATAGAAAACTGCAGAAATATGACAAAGAATTTCATTCTTACCATTTCTCCATTTAACTCCATGTTTTTTCCATAGTTTTTATGTTGGCTGTATTTACACCCCTTGTGCTTTTGACCTCTCAGTAACGACGACTAGAATTTGAAAATTCCTAAAGGGAAATCTCTCCAACAATACAAAAATAAAAAAAAAAAAAAAAAAAACGACACCCAAAATGAAAAAATCTCAACTTTATATTCTAAAAATTAATACAATATTATACAATATTGATAATAAATTCATATAGAAATTATTTTAAATAGTTGTGCAATTATCACATTAATCATTGATATGATACATAATTATTATTTTCGCCATTTCTTTAGTTGGACCTAAAATAGAATTACAGATCACTGGTTAAAATATGTATACTATCTTCGTTGTGGTTCAACATTTACTCGGTTGCAATATTCAAGGAAGCACTAAGATTAATTAATTTATTAATAATTTTATATCATTATATTATTTTAACCATTATCGGTGGCGATTGAATGTATTTTTTTTTTTAGAGAAATTATTATATTGATAGCGGTTACGTTAGGTCATAATACGTTTCAATCCTACTTAATTGGAACTTAATAGGATCAAAACGTATTGACACCTAGATTGACCGTTCTCTAATGAAGTCTATGAAGACATAATATAGTTCAGAGCATACGTACGTCTTAACAATATTTGTTACATCGCACAGAGAACACATAATGCTATATTAAATAAAATTTTAATTAGTCACAATCACAATGGAGTAAAATAATTGAGTATAGGTTCATTAAGTATCAATACCCTTTAATGCCTTACACCTGAAAATTTAAATTAACAATGTTATTACAAGAAGTGATATAAAACAGCGTGATAATTATTTAAATGCCAGTTATCAAGGACCTGTGGTGCACTATATACCGTTCTTCAGACTGTTTATGTTGGTAATATGTATTCCAAAAGCCGAAAATCGGCTTAAAGGATTTTAAAACTCTCGTTAATTCTTACAAATATTCACGTTCCATGAGATAAATAGCGCAGTAAGTAATAACTAAAAATTATATAAATTTATTCTCTCGAGTTAAATTTCCAACTAAATCCAGTTTGGAACAATGCTTTGAAACCGCAAGCGAGTTAGTTTTTCTTGCTTTGTTTGACGTCATCAGTAGTTGTAGATTCTGCTGGAGCAGCGACACTGTGGAGAAGGCGGGCACTGAAGCGTAACGACGTTGCGACGCTGCTCGGGAAGACGCGAAAGATGAGACCGCACGACGGCGCACAGATGTAGAGTCAGCACGCCTCCAATTAGCTAATGGACCAGCAAATTGTTAGTATTGTCGCACTGCAATCACAGCCACTTGTACACCGCCACAAATTATTGAACCACGCTTTCGAAAGCGACCGAACGAGCTGCAGAATTTACAAGTTCGAGCGACGCGCCGGAGGAAATTGACATTTGTGCCACAACCGGGACTCGTTTGTCATCGTCATCAGCGCAAGAACTCATCCCATCGCAGCGAGCAGCTAGTGCGGCGTGGTTACCAGTTAGAACAGAAATACGTGCACATTAACTATGAATTAATCCTGTGATAATGTTACTATCGACATCACACTGCTGTATGCTAAATGATTATGTCAAATACAATATTTACAATGGCCTCTCTGTTACTAAAACCAATATTAATGAATGCCAACTAATTAAAGCGTCGTTAGTCTGTTAGATTTATATCACAGGGATGTGAGTAACAGTATACAATACGTTTGGAAATTGCTTGTTTCATGTGTTAAAATTTTCTTATTTTAATACTTATGTCTCATTTTCCTTAAATTCCTCCTTGAGTTAATTTATTGATTTCTAGAAAGTGATACAATGATGGCGGAAACTACAGCCCCATTGAGCCCCAAATGGAGCACCCATGCAGTTATAATATAACATCTAAATTTATGTACATTTTACTTGTATATATTTGACAAAATGTTTTTAAAATATCATTGACACATTCAAATGACGTGCGTCTAATCAGATAACCGAAAATGTAAACAGAGTTATAATAAATCTTGAAATACAAATAAATATGGGCTCAGATATGTTAAGTTTTGTTTTCATAAAAATAAACAACTAGGGCTTGAATCATTATTACACATGCGTTTGAAGTGAACACTGTCTTTTTCATGTTTTATTGAGTTCAAGGGAAAATTTTTAATTATATTATGGTTAAAAAACATGAACTCACTGTGGCAGAAAGCAGTAAAATTGTATTGGTCCATTCACCGGAAGAAAACGTGCAACCACTTCCAGACTTGATCGTTTTATAAAAAGAGGTGCTCTTCGTGAACGCTCAATATCGTCAAAAGAGCTGGCTGGTGATCTGTGGGAGCATAGAGAAGTTAAAGTTTCTTCTAGAACAATTAGAAGACGTCCAGTGGAATCTAATTTGCATGGAAGAAGTGCTCACCGAAAGCAACTGTTGACCGAGCGACACAAAAAACTTCGCCTTGAGTGAGCCAAAAGAAATTTAAATTGGACACCTGATGAATGAGCGAAAATCATTTGATCTGATGAGTCCAATATAGAAGTAAGCATTGTAATGGTTTAATGTACTGACGAATTTAACAGAAAAATAAATTTCTAATCAATTATTGCACTAACAATATAAAATTTAATTTCCTATAAATATACGAAATTAAGGTTTGTTTTTTTCTTTTGTGGATCAGCTTTTTGGACAGCCTGGAGCCATCTTTGTAAGACGTAGGCTGGGTGAAGCTTTTCATTCTGTCATCATCATCCTGGTCAAATTTGGTGGTGGTAGCATCATGATCTGGGAGTGCATGTCCGCCAGTGGCTTAGGCGAAATCTTTTTGTGCGAGGGACGCATTATTCTGCTCGTTATATTACCATGCTTAATGAAGTTTTGGACACATTAATATTAAAATTATTTGATGAAGACAATCCAAAATATGTTTTTCAACAAAATAATGCCCCCTGTCACAAAGCCAAAGCAACAAATGAATGGTTTTCCAAAAACAATGTGCCACTTTTTGCATGGCCCCCTAGGCATCAGATTTATCGCAAATTGAAAATTTATGGTCGATTCTGATAAACAAGGTGTCTCTTTATAAATGCAAGTCAAAAGAAGAATTGAAGAAAATTATTGTGGACGAATGGTTCGATGTGCAATCCGTTGTACGTAAAAAACTTTTGGACCTAGCCTAAAAGGGTACTTGCGGGAATTAAGGCACAAAGAAATACCACCAAATATTAATAATTTTGATTAAAGTTGTGATTAAAAGCTGTATGTATTATTTTATTTACCATTTTTCCTCTAATAATCCTAGAATTCAATAAAACGTAGGGTGCTCCATACATTTGTCCAAGGCTGTATTTACTTTCCAGTTACAAATTGTAACATGATTGTAAAATTTGATATCGACATAATTTTGTACACATTTAGATGTACTGAGCGAATTTAAATCATGTTAGATTAATATTTCTGTGAGTTTTGGCAAATATGATTATACATAACTAGCTTATGTAATACGATAATTCAAGGGATGGGAAGTTTGAATTTTCATACATTTCAGTGTTTTGTAGGTATCTACTGATAGACTAAGACAACTTTTTTTGCAGCAATTGAAGATTATTTTGAAAATAATTTGTCATGTCGGTTAATTTATGCATTCAAATCTTTCATTTAATATACATGTAATTAAATTTATTTCAGACCAAAATCGGCAAAACTGAGTTTATTCTAAATTTATATTATTAGTAGATATCGCATCGTTTAGTGCAGAAAACCACGCTGTAAGCCTTCACTTTATTCCTGTTTCTTTGCTGTGAAAATTCCGTTTGCTTCAGGAACCCCTTTTGTGTCAGAACATATAGTATTACTGCGCTAAAATTCGTACAGTTTACAGGTATGTGCTCTTAAGATTGAGTTACTGTTAAAGAATTTAATTTGAATGGGACCAGAGTTGATATTAGATTTTAAGTTAAATACGTTTTTTAACATAACATTTTATTTATAATTGGTTAATTTGTTGAATTGCTAGTATTTTCCTGTTAAATCCATAAAAAAATGGTAGGTATTAACCGCTTAAGGACTACGCCCGAGTATACTCGTGCGGCTATTATGTACGAAAATTCCCACACCCGAGATAACTCGGGCTAGCTTTACCTGCAGAAAAGATCACTACCGAATGTACTCGAGCGAAAATAAATACAATTCATGGTATGTGGAAGCGAGACAAAAGACAGCTACGATGGTTAAAACGAGGTACGAGAGAAAATGAATATTTTTTTATGAATTTCTTTTATTTCTCGACCCACACTATGGACCATAATATCAACTTTCAATCACATTTTGGGCCCGAAATGGGTTTTATGAAGGATATATATGTTCAGTAAATAAAATTCATTCATAAAAAAAAAATGTTTTTTTTTTCATTTTTAATTTTTTTAATGATTACTGAAGGGGTTAATATCCTTAGTAACAAATATTAAAAATTCAATAACTTTTTCCGTATTGCATTTTATTGCATAAACTATAAACCATCTGTGTGCAAGTTGGAAAACATTTTTTAGAGCATGAAAAAACATAACAGCTTTGACAACATTATACTCGTGTTTAAAATGTATTTTTTTTTAATTAATGATTTATATTTATCATCTAAAAAATGTTCTTAGCGAAGTAGCATAGTTCTTTTTGAATTATCTCAAAACACGAAAAGAGAAAATAGATGGTTTTTGAAATAAAATATACAATTAGATCTTTTTTCAAATATACGATGAATCACAAAATCAGTTTATTTTGTGCGTCTTTATGTAATTCGTAGTGAGAACATAGCAAAACTAAGCCAACGGTAGTCAATTTACAAATAAGAGCTGCATCATATAAAGTCGCTACTTCCCCTCTCCATAGGGTGACCATTTTCTTGGAGACGGCAATGCGGGACGGAGCAAAAAAAAGATCGTAACTTCCGAAATATAAGTGAAGAGCAAACAAAAAAAGGTCCTCACCTCCCAAATATAAGTAAAGAGCAAAAAAAAGGTCTTCACCTCCCAAATATAAGTACAGGGCAAAATTCGGCCTTGGGGACACCAAATCAAAATGCGGGTCGTCCCGCGGAATGCGGGACGAATGGTCACCCTACCTCTCCACCAACTTGGTAATACAAACTGCGCGCAGTTTGTGCATTTTATGAAACCTCGTTTAAGATCAAACTATTCACATGCTAGTGTATTATACTGTATATTAGGTGAACAGCCTATTTGCGTTACATGTAGGTTTCATCTTGTCAACCTATTTTGCACCATGTAAATTTTGCTTACATCACAGGTCTTCAGCTAATACATTTCATATTTTAATTTTTTTTTTGTACTACAATCGTTCCAAATTTATAGAATTTTTCCATAACTTCATTTTAGTTTAGTTGAGATCTGTTCTTATTATTTCGCGCTTTTGTTTAGTGATTCATTCGTCATTTTCTTGTAGAGGTAGTAAAGGTACTAAGGTAGTAATTTATCTCTAGTATTATAGTACATATCTCACAGACACCCTATTTGTGCGACATATAAGTTTCAGTATTTCAATTTATTTCATACCATGAATTTTTAACTTACACTTCAGTGCGCTACTAAATTCCACATTTCAATAAAATGTCGTTTATTAATACACATTTAAATACTATTTTATTTAAAAAGCATATAATGCAGTTTATGTTGCACCTGGATGAAGTTTGATATAGGTGAGTGTAATATATCCATTTATGCAATATTTTATTTACAACTATATAGTTTTATCATTAAAAAAATAATAAATTTAATTTTAAATTACAGAAATTCTGAGCGTCAATTGTAAAACTTCAGAACCTACTTTATCAAGATGACTACCGAATCATTATCTGCTTGTACCGTACAACCAAGGCCGAAGGAACGCGGTACGCAGGGTAAGAAAAGCATTAGGGCGCTTGATGCCAGAGGGCGCGCCTCGTTTAAATGCCAACTGGGGGCCAGAGCAACTTTTAGCCTCCCCCCCCCCCCGAGCCCCCTCTAGCGCCTCCACTGCTGGAGGCGCTTCATTCAATCTTGCATAAGGCCGACAAAGTCCCTCGCTCCGAGTACTAATTTGTTTAACTTATTCTAACTTATAAATAATATTCTAGTTATATAAAAAAAAAAAACAGTTTGAGGCGCATATGCCGTTGTTACTGAGCACCAAACATTTTAACTAACTAACTTACTAAAAACAAAAACTTGCTTTCTATTAAATGTTCATTATTCACGGATGAACATGCATGCGCTTCACATTATACACAGTTTGCAACATGTGCAGCTTTATATATTTACAATTGGACATATTATGCATTTATTATGTGATGGTCGTAGATAAAAAAAACAAAAACACCATTCATTGGTTTTCTGTCGCGAAATATATTAAAATACATAGTTACATAGTGCAATAGTGCATTAGTGCATAGTGCATAGTGCAATATTTATTTGTGGGCATTTCTAGCTCTTTCGAAAAATCACGGTTGGTTAATTGAATTTAAATACTTTCATTGCACTTCATGGTACTTACTTTGAAATGCCCTTCCATATAGTTTCCATATGGTTTCCCAACTTGCGAGCGGATCAAGTCTGAAACCCTAAAA
The DNA here is from genome assembly GCA_963971575.1 of Liopterus haemorrhoidalis. Classification (NCBI taxonomy): domain Eukaryota; kingdom Metazoa; phylum Arthropoda; class Insecta; order Coleoptera; family Dytiscidae; genus Liopterus; species Liopterus haemorrhoidalis. The sequence goes on from OZ020618.1 coordinate 34,963,764, forward strand.
ATGTCCGCTGATCGGTTGCTATGATTCTTTATGACAAGAATAAGGGTGTTTGAATCAAAATCCGCATTTTACTTAATCTACGTTTAATGTTTAGATAATATTATAGTAGTTAAAATTAAAGAATACACTAGAACTTACAATTAAATGATGGCTTCGAAATCCCATGAGAGACAGTCAAAACCTCACAATTGCGCTTAAACACCTCACAACACTTATCGTGTTAAAACGCGTTATCGAGTTTCATTTACTTCATTAAAACTGGTTTCAATAACTCCAGACTACTTCTGGTTAGGTTAGGTTACTGGGTTTCTTAACCAAAACGTTTAGGAAGTTTGTCTGACTACGGTGACGGTTTACTCACGACTCCTCGTCTCTCACAAGATTTCCCCTGCCCTTTTCTTATATTATATTCACCCTAGTATATGCGGCGCCTCATGTCAAAATATTGGTCGCGGCGTACAGTTTGGAAATTGCTGAGCCAGACAATAGCCAACACACGTGCTTAGAGGCGGAGTTAACACATGGACATGGAGAAGCTAATACAAAATAATAGATTCACACGCAATAACCCAAAGAATATGTCTAACGGCGCGCTACTGTATGTCGTTTCACTTAGGTTTGAGTAACTTTTGATGGTTATTTTACGCTACACATGATAATGCATACAAACGTATGATCTCGAAAACAAATAAAAAATATAAATCTTTACTTCAGTCGCAAGAAACTAAAAATATCACATTTACGAAAAAAAAAAAAAAAAACAAATGTATGTACATCGAAATTTAGTTTTGCGCCCCAAACTTACTTGCACTCGTGGCGGGCGTGGCGAAAGAGGCGCTCGTTACGGGCCTGCCTCATGCAAGTAAAAATATTTTATCGAAACGTAATTCTAAAATAAATACTTTGTCCAAACACGCCGTACGAGGTTTATTTCATCATATTATTCATTGGGTATTATATACTCTACAAAAAAAGTAATATTGTCAAAAAGATTCGTTCGCCAACATTTTTTCTGAAATTCATTAGGATTTAGAAAAAGAGCATTTATAGAACCATATTCTTTTGTTTGTGTTTTAGCATTCGGAAACAATTTGAAAAGATGTTTTGACTTGTTTCAAAGGACGAGAACTGTTTCCTTAAATGTACATTTAAGACTTGTTAATCTTTATTGTCTCTGAGGATTCATCAAGGAGATTTATTGAAGCATTAAAAATCGCATTTTAGCGATCTTAATGCCTACAATTTATAAAATTCAAAAATTTCAATAAAACTTGTTCATTGAGTTAGATTTTTCAATTACATTATCTTACCCCTGTTTTCGTAACATACTGCCATCATTAAAAAATCTATTCCCAAGGCATGAAATTCCCCTACAATATCAATTTCGTCGTTCTTTCACTAAGAGCTCTCGTAGAAGGGTGCCGCTGATAGCAAATACACATTAAAAACATCAAACTGAGAGGTGGAGAAAATCTTTCAGGACGCTCTACATCGCGTTTTTCCAATTTTTTACTTTGTTATACTTCACTTTAAAAATATAATGCTTGCTATTAAAAACAATTTTGAAAGGATATTCGTGCTTCTCAACAATCTTATATTTAATCTTAGTCAATAGTAGCATTTTAAACTAGAAATTAAAAGTGTAGATTAATACGCCTTTGAAATTTTTTGACAAAAAGCATCGTTTAATGTAGTGTTTTTCGACACAAAATCATTACTTTGCAACAGCCAAATGACCGTTTGATGGCCCCTTATTTAGTGTGTAAATCGAAAATAAAATTTTGCTAGCATTTATAAAATAGTTTTGATCCTGGAGGTCGGAACTAGAGACGGGAATTTCGGCTCAGTTTGTGGAACCGGGTCAGTGGAGGTCGTTCAGTTTGCTGAGCCGAGCCGGTTCATTGATCCGGCTCAGTTAACCGGCTAAGTAAACATGTTCCCGAGAAAGGTCGGTCAGTTATCGGTCGTTCGAACAATACGGTTGTTGGTTTGGAATATGTAGGTAGAATTTCGCTCAGCCCCGGCTCTTGCATTAAATGAACTGTAAACTTGTTCGCGAGACAGGTCGGTCAGTTGTCGGTCGTTCGTTCAATACGTTGTTGGTTAGCAATATGTAGGTAGAACGAGCTCTTGCATTATATGCACAAGTTAAATAAATAAAAATTAAGTGAATTATCTAACATTTTTGCCGGGTTAATAGTAAACAAACAATTCACTTTATGTAGCTCCTCTATTTTAAACCAGATGTGTTAAGTTTATGGCGATGTGTATTGCCCTTATAAATCGGACATTTGGGATTTGGGCAATATTTTTATAAAGTATGGTTGTAAGAAAGTACAGAATAAGCTTATTAGTTTCAAATAGACTGCCCTACAAATTGATGACAAAATACACTTTATGATAATACATTACAAGCCGAGTTCTCGCGAAGTTCAACATGACGTCGATCCAGATCCGGATCACTCCGGTCAGTGCTCACAATCGCCCGATCAATCGTATCCTTGAAACATGAAACTATGCAGTGTGCCGTGAGCCGGCTCATTTCAATTTGGTGAACCGTGTTACTTTGGTCAGTGTACTGAGCCGGCTCAGTGAGCCGGTTCGTTCATGAACGACCATCTCTAGTCGGAACATGTTTCAACTTGAAAATTTTTGAGAGACAATATTCGTAATCAGGGAGGTGTTAATATATAGGTAAAATTGGCAACACGAATGACAAAGATAAGTGTATGGGATATCGGCGCGTCGGTCGGCGCAGAAGTTATATTTTAGTTATGACAATTATAAGACTTTAAAACGGTTGGTAAATTGGTATATTGTATATAGAAACAAAAAATTCGAAAGGTAAAGTGATAGTGAATAATCATAAAAACTAATATTAATAGTTATTTGTTTGACTAGGCAGAAAAGTTGCAGTTGTACTGCCATGGCTATATTTGTAATATTCGAGACAATTTTATTGGGAATTAGGCTATCACGGAAGTATTTTTTAATTTTTTATTTTATTTATTTTTTACATCGGCCTATTTCTGAAAACGAGGCTAATCGCCGATGCCAGGGGGGAGCTCCTACACCTGGATGAGGGGATGAATGATTGTGAAAATGGGATGTTAACATATTATTCTCGCCCGAATAATATCACCAACGGAGGAGAATCGAACCACCAACCTTACAATCTAGACTGTTTTTACCAGTCCAAACTGCACGATTTAATGCGCTCGGCCACTCCGTTGGCTATCACGGAAGTGTAAATAAAAGATGTCGGAAGGATGCAAATCAGTAGACATCGGTATAAATACACCAGCAGAACTCGTTCAGTCTCCCAGGCTCCTCGACTTCTTGATGCGCAGTCTCAACTACAGGGGCGGACCCCGGTCAGCACGGGGTGGACGGAATGATTCCACACTTATGACATTCCATTAAATATTCATAATGTATTATATATTTTTCATAAATATCGTTAGTGATACAAGAATTTGCATTTTCAACACTCACGGACCATGTACAATAGGATGGTCCTTATTTTCGAAGTTTTATTTTGTTTATCATGGATCCCCCATTTTGTACCTCAATATAACGCATTAAAATGTGCAAAATTTCTGGTTCATCGGATTACGTTAATAAGTGCCGAATTGAGCTTGAAATTTTTAAAAATCAACAAATTACATATAGGTTTTTTGAAAACTTTTCCCCTTCGTCGGAAATCGGTACATCTAACTCAAACTTAATATTTTTTTCTACACAACTTAATTTGAGTAATCATTTGAGACTAATTATGACAAAATCGGTTTAACGATACTAATTCAGAAGTGCTACGCTCAGAGAAAGACAACAAGGATAAACACAATATCTGTTAAAATCAGTTTTGATAATAATTGAAAATCTGCTGAATTTAATGTGATTATAGAAAAAATATTGGCCTAGACATCCAGAATTCCGTTGGCTTCTTACCATACGAAATATGTACAAAACCGGAAAATTCATACTGCACATAAATTTTTCTGTTGTGATTGCTAGGTTTGACAGCCGTAGATAAGTAAGTTGGTTCAATTTTTTTGGCGCACAGCAACTATGGCTATTTGCGCCGCCGTCGGTAAGTAGTGGATGTTATTAGGTACTATAATTATTTTATATATTATTAATAACCAATTGCTGAAACACTCAAATAAATTAACAGGAAAAATCGAATCTATTAACCGTGTTAAATATTTTGATGGCATTACATTTGATTGTAATTGAGGAAATTGACAGTCATGACTGTTACAAATATCGGTTTATATCACACGTTACCAGTCAATCATAAATTTATATTTTGCAAATAATTTATCTAAAACTTGGCCACACGAGACTTTCAGTGTATCATTATTTTAAATTTATCTAGGTATTTTAGACCAGGATTTAGGCATAATCCATAGATATCCCTAGATATGTTGGGCGTAAATAAATATAGTAGATGCGTGCAAAAAAAAAAAACAATTCTCTTATGCCCGGTTGCAAGAATGGAGATCAGATCTGTTCTCAAATCACCGTTGATACCAGATTAAATTTTAACACCATTGTTTGAATGTAAGATCAGTTGATCGTTCGTTTCATAATTTTTATTGGGGCAAGTAATTGTGAATGAACTATTCTAACCTAAAATTTTATTCCATCTGTCAAATTGTTAGCGACGTAAACTTGTCATATTACACATAATTAGTTTATTATTAGTTTGAATATTAGTTTATTAGTTTAAAAATAAGTTTATTAGTTTAAATATTAGTTTATTTATTTACAATCATTTCTTTCCTTTTAGTTATTAATATTACATTTTAGTTAATTGTTCATCGCTAGAATCGCTTGAACTTGAATTGGAACTGGCGTTAGAAGAGGACGATGATGAGAACGTGAACTGGAATAAGTATAAACGAATGATTTATGTTTTTATTTTATGTCTCTTATATAGATATTTATTTAATAAATAATTAAATACATTATAAAACTGCGTTATATTTTTAGGTTAATTTTTTTAACTTTTTATTAACTAAAACAAAAATTATCCTGTTCATATCTCCAATAAATATGCTATAATTATATTACAGTAATGTTGATCGGATATCAATCCATTTGATCCTGATTCTTGCAACCGGGCATTAAATACAAAAGACAGATGTGTTGGATTTTGGTATTCACTGGTTTAAAACACAAGAAGCTCGACAATTACTAAAACTTCTCTTGCTTCAACAATTTCCATAATGAACTTTTAAATTGTAACTTGCCAAAAACCGCGAGTTGAATACATAGTTGTCATCACATAGTTGGCGACGACTGTTCAGCAATTTGTAAGAACATAATCATTACTGTGAAAGGCATGGATCGGTGCCATCGTAACAGCGCTTGCTTTTTGATATTGATAACCATCAAAACTCCTTTCTACGTGAAATCTCAGTTTTATTATGCAGTAACAATAAAATATAATAGGAATATTATTACGATTTTGTGTATTTATTGATAAACTTAAATATTAGACTATACACCTTCAGTGTAGACTCACTAATTGACCGTATTAGTGAACTAGACGGTTTAGCTATGTTTAGAGCTCTTAAAATAGTAGACTATAGACTATGGCTTGTGCACTGTTGTAGGTTGATTTAATGAGACAGACATATAAACACTTTGGCTATCTCAGTCTACACCGTAGAGAACGTTTACATTGTATGCCTTTTTATAACTTAACAAAATGTAATCGCGCTGATTACAACAAATCTTGTCCAACATTACAAAGACTAACAGTAAATATGATCAATTTAGGTAATCAGGTTAGGTTTAATTAGTAAAAATCTAGCACAGCAGAATTAAGAAAACGATAATAAACATTTTACGAAGCCACCGTAATTGGTTTAAAGACACGCAGATGCCGCACTTTTCGTAACTCACTAATTTCCTTAACTGTAAACGCTGCCTTGAACGTTAAAACTATCTACTAAACTTATCCACAAAGCATAGTGAACAGACTACTAATTTAAAGAGCTCTGAGTACAACTTTATATAATCACACTACTTTTTTTTAGAATAATCTGGAAGCTTTCATTATTCACTAGTAAGATTGGGCGACCGGGCAGTGTTCCGTCCTTACTGGGCCGTATTTATAATAGGGATATGTCGGATCATAAAAATGTCATATCTGCGGATGCGGGTACGAATACGACTTATTTTGTAGAATAGCCGCGGATACGGATTAATATGTTATGTTAACCTTACTCAGCAAACATTCAACCATCGGCCGAATGTCGGCAAACTGCTTTTTTTGTTGGTAAATTGATAGCACTAAAAGTTAGTGCAACGCCTTTATTAATAATATACTTCACATTTGTATTTCGCACTCCTCCTATACGAAGTACTTTACCAGCCTTTTATGAGCACTCCTTATTTTTGTTAATATGTTACATTTGACTTTTGTTTCACCATCGTTGAATAAATTTATTCAACGAATAAAGTTGACAATATCGCATCATTTTATTGACAGCAACGTTAATATCTTCATTAATAGTTTAAAACCGATGCTATATTGTCAACTTTATTTGTTAAATAAATTTATTCAACGATGGTGAAATGGCCAAATGAGTATTTATTTTGCACCTAACCATTAATTTATTTTAATACTGGGTAAGTATAAGGTAAATATACATATGTTACATTTGAAATACTAGAGAGTGGGTATAATATAAGCACTGGTCCGTCAGAAATAAATCTTGCACCTAATGCGATTATTTTGCACTTTACCGCTGCTGAGCCGGAAATTGATACATCAATGGGCCAACTAACGGCCACGGGGACACCGCGGTACTGGCCCATTACTTTCAATGCCGAGGATTATGTGCTTCAACAGTACTGGCCCGCATACAAATGTGTGCTGGGTAGTTAACTAAAATTGTTTTAAAACCATAGTTTATAAAATAAATATTTATATACTTTAAAAGACTCTTTTCATATTAAGGTTTATTTAAATAATTTTTAAGCTGTTTTGGGAAAAGTTTTATGGTTGAAATTAGGATTGAAATGGTTGAAACAATAATATGACTATAATATTTTACTATCGGTAATCCACAATATCAGAGGATTTACGTTACAAATTTAATAAAAAATCTTATCAATTAAATATATCTAAACATTTTCATTTAAAAAAATAAACCTTCGCATGTAAATGTAATAAAAAGTGATCATTATTTTAGTAACTTATATTGGTGAAGTAAATCCTCTGATATTGTGGATCACCAATACATCATAAAACTTTGAAACATAAGAATATGAACAATGTATTTTGGTTCAATGATAAATTAACACGTCACATGTCACAATTAACATATCACAATTTTTTCAGGGATTATATGTGCGAAACCCCAATCCTGACTCAATGGCAGCACGAAATCGTATCAGAAACTTTTATAGACGGGAAATAAAGTCTTCAAGAATTAGAGCTTATAGGTGCACTTCACTCGACCCCGACACATTCTTTATTGGCGGAAGCTCACATCATGCCCTTACATTTTCGAAGGAAAATCCATGCCTTTAAATTCATGCTTCCCCGAACACTGATCAAAAATACACTGCCAGTTGCATCACTCTCCACAGAAATTTTAACATCTCCGTATTGGTCAAAAAAGATAACACCCCCTCTGGCTGAAAGTTTTATGGAAATAGTAAACTTCATTACTCCACAAAACATGAGAAATTGCCTCCCATGCTTTAGTTCACCTTATCATCATTCCCTGCAAAATCATGAGTTTATTTACGAACATACTCTACCAACGGACAACAACTTATTTATGAATAAAATTGAAAATAACTGGCCAAATTGTCATTTGTTCTTTACAGATGCATCCAAATCTATAAACGGAACTGGATGCTCATTTCTATATCCTCTAACTGGCTATAACGAAAAGTACAAGTTGCCAGAATACTTCACAATATTTTTCGCTGAAATGACTGCTATCAAACTATGTTTGAAGTACATAGTGTCCAATTTGGCCACAAAACAATCTTTTATTATTTTTACTGATAGCAAATCCGTTGTTCAAAAGCTAAAGTATCCAAAATTTACAAACAAAAATACATCCCTGACCTATGAAATTTTAGATCTTATTGAGACCATAAAACACCGACAGAACACCATTAAAATCATGTGGATAAAAGCACACTCAAATATCAAATTTAACGAGCAAGTAGACATATTAGCAAAGGACGCTTGCTTATCAGGACAAAATATTAATCCCCCGTTGCAAATCCCTGATATAATAGCAATATTCACCAACAAGATCCGACAGCAATGGAATGAAGAATACCTCTTAATATCTGCATCGAAAGGAGCACACTATTTAACCCTACAACCATCTATTCCTACAAAAACTTGGTTTACTTCTCACCATCCAAGAAAATATATAACTACTGTCTGCAGAATCCGCTTCAACCATACTCTCGCTCTACATCACCTCAACAAGATCAACATGGCCCTTTCACCTTGCTGTACGTGTGACAACATTTCCATACAGGACGTTAACCATCTTATCTTCAACTGCCAGAATTATGACAATAATCGCCCCCTTTTTTACACACAGTTAGTAAACAAAATTCCACTCCCCACAAATATAATGGTTGGTTTATATACGGAACAAGAATAAGGAATAGGAAATAAGAATAGTACACAAGAATAAAAAATATTAAACTGTTTATATAGGACATAACATTTCGTCGCTGCGCCTGCGTACTTGCGTTGGCCTGTGTTTAACATTTGTCACTTGAAAGGTTCTGATTCATAAAACCTTTTAAAAAATTTCGTTTATTACCGTTAAAAACATTTTATTGTTGTTTACAACCCTCTGATCACAACTGAAAAACATCTGTTGACCAAACTTTCGTGTCTTATTCTTGAAATAAGAATAAAAATGTTGAATGTTACCAACTATTCTTATGTTTAAGTTAAATTTCATTCCTACATAAACCGATATACGGCGCAGCCATGTTTTAACATCTTGTGCACTATTCTTATTTCCTATTCCTTATTCTTGTTCCGTATATAAACCAAGCATAACATGTTTACTTGCCAGAGACAATCAGGACATACTCTGGAACCTCTACTTGTTCATTAAAGAAAATAATATAAATATATAGGATAGTTTTATAAATATATAAAATATATAATTATCTGTCATTATAATATGTATACTGGTTATATAGCCGTAGTTTGCTAAAACCAAATAAAGGATAATTAAAAAAAAAAAAAAAAGAATTAGAGCTAATTACGATTACATAGATAATTCTGACAACACGCCAAAAGCAATGTTGGCAGTAATTAATAAATCTAGACCTATCAGCGAAAAAACAAAATGTAACTTTTTGAATTGAATTGAATAAAGATCCTAATTTAATTAATAATTTTTTTGTTAATTTTCCTAAAAATATTTTACAAAATCGACCACAGGATAACAAAGACTGTGTTAATATAATTTTGCCTCTAATAAATAAGGACAACATACCTGTCTTTACATTTAAAGAAATTACGCACAATCAAGTGAGGGATGCCATTACTTCACTGAATAACAGTAAAAGTAAAGATGCGTATGAATTATACGTTTCTCTTATAAAAAAGACAAAAAATCTGATTATTGACCCATTAAGTAACATTTTTAATAGATGTATAAGAGAAAATACATTCCCAACTGCCTTAAAAATATCAAAAGTTATACCTGTCTATAAGGGTAAGGACAAAGATGACATGAATATTTTCCGGCCGATATTTCTAACACCTATTTTTTCAAAAAATTTTGAAAAAATGTTGCAGCAGTTGATTGCACATTTTGAGGATAACCGTTTACTAAACGACAGTCAATTTGGCTTTAGAGCTGGCAGATCTACCAGTAATGCTATTCTAGACTTGATCGAATACGTAACATTTGCTCTAGAAAATAAATCTCATAGCATGGCTACTTTTTTAGTTCTAACTAAAGCCTTTGACTGCGTTCCACATGATCTCTTAATTATTAAATTTTCCTGTTACAATATTGGACCTGATAGTATTAACTTATTAAAGTCCTATCTATCAAATAGGAAACAATAGGTATGGGCTAATGGTAAAAAATCTAAAGAGCTGGAGATAAATTCTGGGGTGCCGCAGGGTTCAATTTTAGGACCACTGCTGTTCATAATTTATATTAATGATCTGCCATTATATATGAATCAAGTTAATACTACATTGTATGCAGATGCTACTACAATTTTGAATAATGATTCTAATTATGAACAGCTTATAGATCAAAGCCTGGAACGTAGTAAAGAGGTAATATGTTACGTACTAGCTGAGTACCCGTGCTTCGCTACGGTTTATTGACGGTTTGCCATCCTCGTGCAATTATAATAAGTCATAGTTCTTTATAGATCACATTGTTGACTCTCTCCTCAGGTGTAGATTCACCCCGTTAGAGGTTCAAACTAATGACAAATAAAATTCGTAGTTTGTTTCTAAACATGTGCACGGGTAACTTTTATAAGCAAAAACCTAGTCGATATCTCATTTGTCCTAAGAGATACTGAGGAATCCGTGAAAAAAAAATTTACTCCTTTTCTCCTCATATGGGTCGAAAAATCCTTTCTAAGTGCGTTCTTACGTTATATCGAGAAATGTACTCTTGGAATTTCTTATTTCTAATAAAAAATTCTTTAGGAATGAAATTTAAAAAACTGTTAGAACACTATCGAAATATTTTAAAAAGTCACCTATATGCCAAAAAGGAATGTTATGGCTCAAGAAGCACATGAGATATAATGGGCTCGATGCTTACGTTATGGAAGGAATATGTTCCCGGAATTCCATGTATCTAATCAAAAATATACCTATTTACCCCTTTATAGATAAAAAAAAAGTTTAAAACACTTTCAAAAGATTAGAAATATATATATATATATATATATATATATATATATATATATATATATATATATATATATATATATAATATACACTAAAAAGGAATGTTATAACTCAACAAACAAATAAGTTACGAAACATTATATAAGTCGCTCTGATTTAATGTAGATTCGCCCCGTTAAGTGTTGATTGAAGCAAAATTCTAAGTTACATTTTTATACATGCGTACGGGTAACTATAGTAAGTAAAAAGCAAGTCGTTATTTCATCAAGATATATTAAGAAATCCGTTTTCACCCCGTAGGGGTCGAATTTCGAGAAATCTCTTCTTAGTGGTTGCTTACGTCATGGAAGAAATATAGTCCCCGAATTTCAATTGTCTACTAAAAAATACCAATGTACCAATGAAGTTTAGGGAAATATAAAAAATGCAATTTAGGGTTGCAAATATAAAAAAAAAACGGTGAAAATGAAATGATCTTGAAACTAATGATATTAAAATGACACCTAAATGCGAAAAAGCACAACATAGTTATAGTACAACAAAGACAGAAGCTACAAAGGGTTCTATAATTCACCCCAAATCTAGAATCGCCCCTTTAGGGATTGATGATTAGAGCAAAATCCTGAATTTAATTTTTAAACACATATACGGATAACATTGTAAGCAAAATCCAAATCAATATAATGAAGAATCCGAGGAAAAACATTTTATCACTTTTCATCCTCTAGGGGTCGAATTTAGAAAAATTCCATATAAGAGGGTGCTTGCGGCATGGAGGGAATATATTTCCTGAATTTCATATCTCTATGTCAAGGGACGTTCTTTCGAATAAAAAATACCAATTTACCCCTTTAAGGATGAAATTTAAAAAACTTTCAAAACGCTTTCTAAATATTTTAAATAGAAAATTATGTACCAAAATGGAATGTTATTACTCAGGAAATACAAAGGTTTCTATAATTCACCCCAAATGTAGATTTACCACTTTAGGGGTTGATAAGGGCAAAATCCTAAATTACTGTTTCAAAAATTTGTATGGCTAACCTTACATCACAGAAGGAATACACTTCCCGAATTTCATGTCTCTATAGCCAAGGGAAGTTCTATCGAATATAAATAACCATTTATACTCCCCCTCCCATTTACATTTAGAGGTGAAATTTTAAAAGACTGTCAAAACTATCTCGAGATATTTAAAAAACACACCGGTGTGCCAAAAATGAATGTTATAACCTAATAAACACAGGAAATACGACGGGTTGTATAATTCACCCCGATTATAGATTTACCCCTTTAGGGGTTGATTAGGAAAGAATCCAGGAATAAAATTTTTGGCATTTGTATGGATAATCATTATAAGTAAAAGCCAGATCGATATCTTATTGGTACTTAGAAATATTAAGGAATCCTTGATATCACATTTCAGCCCTTAGGGGTTGAATTTCGAAAAATACCGTCTTAGTGGGAACTTACGTCATACAGGGAATATACTTTACGAATGTCATGTATCTTGTCCAGAGGACGTTCTATCGAGTAAAAAATTTCCATTTAGCCCTTTAGGGTGAAATTTTAAAAACTGTCAATACCATTTCAAGATATTTTGAAGACACCTATAAGCCAAAAGGCATTTTATAACTCAACAAACACAGGGAATATGATGAGTTAACCGAGTTAAATAGTATAATTAACCCTGTTCGGAATTTCACCACTTTAGGGGTGAAATTCAAAAAACAAAATCCTGAAATAGGTTTTTCAACATTTATATGAGTAATCTTTGTAAGAAAAACCAAGACGATATCTTATTGGTCCGTAGAGATATTTAAGAATCCTTGAAATTACATTTCACCCCTTAGGGGTTGAATTTCGAAAAATCCCGTCTTAGTGTATGCTAATCTCATGGAGGGAATATACTTTGCGAATATCATGTATCTACGTCCAAGGGATGTTCTATTAAATAAAAAATATCCTTTTACCCCTTTAGGGGTGAAATTTTGAAAAACTGTCAAAACTATTTCGAGATATCTTAAAAAGACATCTATATGCCAAATAGGAATTTTATAACTCAACCAACACAGAAAATACGGCGGTTTCTATAATTATTTCTGATTGTAGATTCATCCTTTTAACATTTTAACATTTATAAGGATAATCTTTATAAGCAAAAACCAAGGCGATATATTATTGACCTAAAAGAAATTGAGGAATCCGTGTAAACATATTTCACCCCTTGTCACCCCTGAGAGGTCGAATTTCGAAAAATCATTTCTTAGGGGGTTCTTAAGTCATAAAAGGGATATACTCCTCGAATTTTATGTTTCTTTGTCTAGACGAAATTCTATCGAATAAAAAATACCAATTTACCCCTTTAGGGGTGAAAATTAAAAAAACGGTCAAAACACTTTCTAAATATTTTAAAAAGGCTTTTAGAATATTTTAAAAAGAATTTTATAACACAATAAACACAGAAGATGCGAAGGGTTCTATAATTCATCCTGATTGTAGATTCACCCCTTTAGGGGGTCGATTAGAACAAAATCCTGAAACAAATTTTTTAATATTTACATGAGTAATCATTGTGAGCAAAGTCGATATCTTATTGGACCTAAGAGATATTAAGAAAACCGTGAAGCCACATTTTACCCCTTTTAACCTCTTTGCACCCACTTAGCGGATGAGTTTCGAAAAATCCATTCTTAGTGGGTGCTTGCGTCATGGAGGGAATATACTCGCCGAATTTCATGATTGTAGGTTCAGTGGTTTGGGCTGGGCGTTGATTATGAGTAGGTAGCTTAGTTACGATTTTATATATATATATATATATATATATATATATATATATATATATATATATATATATATATATATAGATTAATGTAGCTAAAACACAACAACTGTTTTTTTTCCCTGGGGGCTCCCGACTCTGTTAACAACGACTCAGTTAAGTTTTTAGGTGTTGTCATAGGTGCTAATCTCAATTAGGAGAAACATATAGAAGTAACATCCGCAAAGCTTTGTATGTCCATATATTGTATCAGGAATTTAAAACAAAAGGTTACTCAAAATGTTCTATTAACAGCATACTATGTATTATTGCAGTCTCATGTCACCACCTATGCCTTATTAGCCTGGGGGCATTCCTCTCATGCCGAAAGAATTTTTGGTTTGCAGCGACGTGTTGTTAGAATTGTTAGCGGTTTAGCATACAGAGATGATTGTAGAAGTTCCTTTGACAATTTAGGTATTCTGACGTTTCCCTGCTTGTACATTTATTGTTGCTTGACACATGTCCACTTAAATTATAAAGACAAAAAACTTCAAGAAGATGTCCACACCTGCAATACCCGTGGCAAAGAACTAATCAGGCCTGATTATACAAGACTGACCTCAACTAGATACTCGTTGAACTATTATGCCACTAAATTTTACAATGTTCACCCTTGTGAAATAAAAAAATTACCATTGAAATCATTCAAGATCAAACTAAAATCCCTCCTAATTAACAAGGCATTTTATAGCTTTGACGAGTATCTAGCGGACAATTTTGACAAACTTTAGCGGACAATTTTGACAAACTTTAACAAACTTTCTACATGACTGCAGCATTTTCTCGCAATATAAGTCTCGTAATATTTGATTTGTTATTTTAATATGTCTTAGGTATTTTATTGTTAAATGCACTAATATTTTTTATTTTTTAATATGTCATTTTTTTTATTGTAAATGATAATAATATTTTTTATATTTTAATATGTTTTATTTTATTTTAAATTGTACTAATATTTTATATTATGACGAATTTAAAAAATTCAAATTTTATTAACATGAATAAATATTATTATTATTATTATTATAGCAATAAAAACACTCATACATTTGTATCAGAAATTCAATTATTTTTTAATTTTCAATTAACGCATTTTATATAAATATAAATTAAAATAAACTAGAGAATATTCTTAACAAATCTTATATGACTAACATTCATCACAAAAAATTCGTCAAGGTATTATTCATCAAAGTATGCACCCATATTGTCTATACACTTTTGCCATTTAAGCGGCAGGTTGTTCATGAATCAATGAATTCCTGGAAGGTCAGTTTTACAGCATTGTCAGAATTAAACTGTTTTCCTATTAAAAAGTTGTCCAAATTGCGGAAGAAGTGGTAGTCAGTGGGGGCTAGGTCTGGTGAGTATGGAGGATGAAGAAGAAGTTCCAACTTCAATTCCTGTAGTTTTCCCAGAGTCATTTGCACAGTTTGTGGTCTAGCGTTATCATGCAATAAGATAGGAGTCGATCTGTTGATCAATCTAGGCTGTTTTTCTTTAAGTTTTTGCATCATTTCGTCCAGTTGGTTGCAGTATATTTCTGCTGTGATAGATGAGCCATTTTTTTTTTTTTTTTTGGTGTTGTTTGGTTTCTAAATTACCCGTACGAAATTTGGCGAACCAATTTGATAATCAGATCAATTCTGTAAAAAATTACTGTCAAGTAACGTTACTACAAGATAAAATATTATAAAAAGTATAATGACTTTCATTCATGATAGTAACTGACCTTGCTCATAGTGACATATTTAGTTACTAAATTTTAGTAACTCAGTTACAGAATTGGTCTGATTGTGTGTTACGTAGTAACACTAGAGCCAAATACACTATTAATGTTTCGCGCAGTCTGCGATGCTGTAATTCCACGTAAGAACTCATACTTCATTATAGTGCGAATTTCCGACCGTTCCATTTTCAACAAAATTCATTTTTTTAAAATGTTTTTGATATTTTTTAGAGCATACAATGACTTCGTTAAACAGGGGAGATGTGTAACTTTCCAATAAAAAAAAAAAAAAAAAACGATAAAATATTAAGCCAATGTCAAATAATAAGCTGTTAAAGTTGGCAATATTATTAACTACAAATTTCATCCTTGACGATCTGGTATTAATTTTGAGACCGTCTCCTTGAATAAAAATCGTTGTGAACGGATTTCTGGAATAAAATTTTGTAAACTTCTTATTTTTTATCCTATTTTAAACTCTAAAAATTAATTTAAAACAACCTTAATATGAAAAAAGCAATATTTATTTTGTCAATATAATTTTAAAACAAATTTTATTAATAAAGGTTAACACAACATTTTTACTCATAATACATTATTTTTGATAAAAATATTCGTATAATATCCGCAACAAAATTAGCGGATATGAATTCGGATTCGGATATGGCTTTTACGCGGATACGGATACGGATATCTGACACATATCTAATTTGTAACAGTATTTTCGTAAGTGAAAATAAATATATTATATATCTGGGCATTCAATTTAACCGAGAATGTATGCGGATCTCGAAAACTAATAGAAATATGACTTCGGTTTTAAATAAAGCCAAATTATAACTATAATTAGTGCATTTGAATCGCATTTTATTTGTTTTGATAAAATGCATAACATACGAGATATAAGCAAGAAACTAAAATTCCCCTAATTTAATTTTATGCTATACTTTTTATATTAAAAATCATAATTTAAACTAAACTTTCTTTAGGCATCTTTTAGAATCCTTACCAGTAGTGAAAATTTCCAAGCTGTTGGGTATCACCGCAAAATATATTTGTGTACAACAATATTACTCCCTAGACCTGAAAGTAAGCAAAATAAACTAGGTTTTTAAAATATTTGTGCTATACAAATATTTTTCTTAAATTTCACAATATCCGGATGACACAAAGAGTATTCTTATTCAAAATAGTTTATTGAATCCATTGTTATGGAAAATACAAGTGAAAAAGTAGTCCACTTTAAAAATTAAACACAAATATAACAAAATAATGAAAAATAACCTGTATGAAATAAGAAAATACACTGATCAGAATGGTTCAAGGATAATCAATGAAGTACCCAAAGAAATCAAGAAAACTTCACTTATTTCGCCACAAAAGCTCCAACAATAACATGTAAAGAAGGCAACCGCCCGTGTGCATACTTTTACAAGAACCCTCCCCCCACTTGACTCGAATCCATAACGCGCACGATAACTATAAAAAATGCAAACTTTCATCAACATCTCCGACATTTGGCCTTGACTCTATCAAAGGGCGGTCCCACGAATGACAGCACACGGGCGGCCAACAAACACGCGGTGGCTCTGCCTACACACATAACAAACATTCCTTTCTCAATCTCATCAAATACTCAAACAAATATCCCTAGATCATTTTGATGAGTGTAGTAAATTATAAATAACAAATAAATAATCGATTTTTGTGCACTTTTGTTTATATGTTTATTGAATCTTAATTACTTACAGAGTTTTTATCATTTATGTTTTTAGGGGTTTTATTTCTATAAAATTTTGAAGATTTGACTTGATTTTAATTATTTAAAAAATTTCAGAGACTCCAACAAAGATAAAAATCTGCCATGCTACCATAAACGATGCCATGAACACGCAAGTGTATTTTCTGTTTTTCTTTAATCGGTGCAGCTGTTCTTTAGTTTTGTGGTAACATACACACAAACGAACAAATTTAGAAATTAGTATAGATTAGTATCAAAGAAAAATACTTCATAAAATATAAAATTCGGACGTTGCGGAAACTGCTTAACAATATTTTTTCGTCTTCAGCGATCACAAGAGTGATAACCGTTTGCAGTTTTTATACGGGTTGTTGTAGGGATGACATGATGTGGTAGGTGTATTGTTATTAGTCTATCAGTAGTGGCGACGCTCAAAATATTGGTGTCCGCAGTAATACTTGAACATTGCAAAATAATTTCAAAGATACTACAATAAAAATATCCCATAATTTCTGACTGAAACATACGGCATGTGAAATTTTCTAATCTGACTCTGTTGAGATCTAAAAAGCGCGTTAAATGACATTCTTTATTAATGTGACCATACGTACTGGTTTTTTGGTCATTTGTTCTGGTTAGTCGTGAAATATAACTAGTACTGTTTAGGGACACAAAATCAAAAATTATAAATTTTTCAAAAAATCCAGTGATCGATCCATTTTTCAGAACGCGCGTAAATTTGAACACAAAATACGGCTCAGCAGTGTGGTTCTTAATATACAATATAAATAAAAGAATGTTTTCACTTAAAGGCAAAAAAATATAAGTTTACCCCTCAATATTTTTTTAACATATATTCTACGACAGCCTCTATTATTCATACTGACTGAGCCTGTGCTAGAAAAATGGACTTTGGAAGGGTCTATTTCTAAAAAATATCCTTTATTAATTGAAAAGTTATTATTGCCTCTTTATGGGGAGGGGTGGTCTTATATATTAATTACATTTTGACTATAATTTATTTTTTATCAACAAAAAAGTTGATTTTATTTTCACTAGCTTAGTTTTTATTGATTAAGTGTATGATTTTTTAGTTCCGGGGGGGGGGGGATCTCCCTATTGTGTGCGCCAGTGCTTGATCTATTTTAAATGTCTTGGTTTTTTATTTGGAAAAAATGGTCACCTTATTCTTTATGTAGAATATTTTGAAACATTATAATAATTTTGTTGTTTCATAATTGCCAAGTAAATTGTATTATTTTAGATGTTTAGTGCTTCTAAGGCTCAACCCTGAAAGGTTACGTTATGTTTTAAATTAACATTTCGACAATTTTAGTTTCAGTAAATTATATTTCTTAGTTCAAATTTTGAAATTAAAATGTATTTATGGAAATAAGATTGTTTCTCCATTCCTTCATAACGAATAGTGGACGATGTGGTTTTAGTTAAGTATGCGGGGAAGTGGATGGATGTCGGGAACTCTGACGATCATGACCAGGAACGGACAGCACGTGTCTTCGTAACCGCAACGATTCGACAACTGCTGATGATATGATATCCCGGTACTTGAGATGAGCATGTCGTGGTCATAGTGGAACATGCTGACGGTCATTCCTCAAGGATTATACTAAGAAAACGACCTTTCATTTGATATTGTAAAGCGTATTTCATTTAATATTCATCCTTGCTCAATTCGTAACTTTATCAAAACTGCCTATATTTGCTAAGAGATTATTTATATATTTTTATGTATATATATTTTTTTATTGACAGTGCTCAAGAGGAGAGAGAAAGTGAGAAATAAAGAGAGAGAGAACCTATACAAACCAAATTTCTTCTTAAGAAACACCATGTCTAGGTTCTTCCAAACTGCATAAAGCCTTTCGTACATAAGTGCTTTATACAGGCTGTTTTTAGGAACTGTTTAATCATTGCTAACTTCTTTATCATAAGGGATAACAAAGGAGGTTAAAAATTAGATAAGCAGGTTAAATAAGAAAACAAGAAGTAATTTACTGTACAAATAAGAATATTAATTTGGAAAAATAAAAAAAAAAAACTTTTTTATATGGAACCTTCTGTATTTTTTTAGTCTATCGCACATAAAATATATTTCTCTTTAATAAATCTTTATGGTACTATGGGTCGAAAACCAGTATTGAAATATTTATTTGTGTATCATGGCCAAAAAGTAGATCTTTTTGGAAAAAGTGCACATTATATTTTTTGGGCGACCTAAACTAATTTTTATTAGAAAAATTAAAATAATTAATTTACATTGGATAATTTATGGTTATTGAACAATTATTACAATTATAAATGTTTGACTGTGAGTTGATTCCGTGTAACCGTGGAGATATTATAACTTAAGTAATGACACATAGATGGCTCTAACATCAAGCGGCCAAAAAGATAAGCGGCCTAGACCGAAAAAAAAATAATTTTTTTTATCTAGTAATAGATGATGAAAAAGAACTGTTTTTGAAATACTCCCCCAAAAAAGTTATAAAAACTTGTTTAATATCGGTTATAACCCAAATTATCCCAGTGTTCGTCTTATTCAAGCCGAATAATAAATATTAAGATGATTTTAATAATATAATAATTTGCATATAGAATTTATTTGGTAGTATGTATATACATACTTGCATTTTTATTTTTTACAACACACTATAAACGCAATTTTTTATCTATCCACGGTCTACATGACTAGAACCTATTCTTACTATAAAATCCAATACTTAACGACCGTAGTTGTTCGTAACATCAGATTTTTTGATAATCCGAGTCCTCCGGTTCACATAACGTTGTATAATCGGGGTTCTACTGTACTAGGAGCATTCATTTAATAACCTACATAAAAAAAAAACATTCAAAAATACAAAAATTTTGTTGAACTATTTTGGTTCCCATTAATGTACATCATTTAATTTTTTTTTTTTTTTTTAGATTTTTAGATTAATGCCCTAGGTTTACAGGACGTGAGATAAAAAAATTGAGTATATATTCAATAAAAATCGCTTTAAGATAAAAATATTTTTAAAATTTTTGTATCCTATCTACGTGATAAGTGTATTCATTTTATACAGACTATAAATTAAAAAAAAAAACATTTTTTCAACGGCGCAAAATATTAATATATTTTGAAAAAATAATCTGATAAAAAATTCCTGTTGCACTATGCCGGTTCATATCAATGTGCATTACTCAGTTTTTTTCAGATTTTTAAACCAATCCCTTTGGGAAATAAAGAGAGGAACAAAGGCTGCGTGATGATGTATATTTTTTTCAAAAATATATATTCCACACAACAAGAGCTTTCATTTGATATCCCACTCAAAAATTAGTACCCAACAAAACATACGTTACCATTTATGTAAAAATTGAAATGACAAAAATGAAAATTGATATGAAGAGTGAATTCAAGGAATAAACCACGTGCTTCCATCGAGAGAGTTACAAGCATACTTAATTACGAGAAGTGTTTGCATCGAGATCCAGGTAGATATCCAATTTCCAAATGTCAGTCAGATAAATATAATACGCACGGTGTTGCAAAAAATTCGATAACTGTCGAAAAAGTAATCTGATCAAAAATTCCTATTAAATTATTGCGGTTCCCATAAATGTATATTATTGAGATTTTTTTCACATTCCCTTTGGTAAAAAAAGTAGGAGAAAAAGTTTTTTGATACATTTTTGTTCATTTTGGTTCACAATATCAAACTTTTTAGTTCTGATTCTTCTTTCCACTTCTTCCCAAAGATTTTCAACTGTGTTTAGATCAGTTAGATCATTTCATTTCACAAATCTTTTCAGTTTCGAGTTCACTTTTTAACGATTGAATGTGGTTTTTGTTATCGAAAATGGTCAAAAACCTCATTTAATCGTTAAAAATTACTAGATATCAAAATCAAGTTCCGCTTAAATCAAAAAAACAGACTATAAATGTAGAATATGATTATTTATTTAATTATTTTATCAAGACGCTTTTACAAACAGTAAAATTTGTCATGAAAAAAAGCTCTCTTGATGTTTTAACAGCCTTTTCATTTTTAAACTTAAGGCAAGTTGAAAATGAAATCCCTCGGTCGCTACACCGTAGATTTATATAAGGCGGTGTGTGATGATATATCCTTCAAAACTGTGGTACTATTTTATAGATTTAATCCCGGTTAGAAACAAAAAATCTCACTAGTTTTTACTTATTAATTATGTATGTAAAACATTTTTTTTTAAAGTTTACTTTCAAAACATTTCAAGTCAGTGCTCTAAACGAATAATTAACATTGACACAAATTAAAAGGAACTTATTATTAATTAATCATCATAACCTCAATCGATAATCGTCACTTTGTTAAATCCGGTCCTGTCTTCAACACAAGCAGTGTTAACCCTATCTCATCTGTAACCTTTATGTAACGCCTGTCCAATGGTCCATCCGGCGGCGGTCCCTCACGTCTCGGATTATCTTGCGAGAAATAGTAATCCAATTACCGTAGTGCCCTGCCCGACTTAATTAGTATCGAAATTCAATAGAATAAATGTGGACGTCTTTGAGATATCTCACCTAGATAATCAGTGGTCGTTCAGTTAGAACACGATTGAGGACAAGTCATCTTGGACTTCACAAGAGACCTACGAGCTGATGGATTGTTGATACTCATTATAAATTGATTAGGTACCTAAATATACGTACTCTATATACTAAAAAATGTGATATCCTACAAGAATCTTAAACTGAATGATTGTATCAAATATCACATACTATATTTTATTTTTAGTTGTTAACATGAAAATATATATTGTGATAAATTCATCACAATCAGAACGTTTCAAGTTATAGAAATGGATCCTTATATATTTTATAAACGAGGGTCACTAAATAAATATTGAGAAAAAAAAAAATATAAATCAGGTAGGCCGAGGAATACAAAAGTAG
This sequence comes from Liopterus haemorrhoidalis, assembly GCA_963971575.1. Lineage (NCBI taxonomy): Eukaryota > Metazoa > Arthropoda > Insecta > Coleoptera > Dytiscidae > Liopterus > Liopterus haemorrhoidalis. Next base: position 34,985,903 of record OZ020618.1, read on the forward strand.
CACTACCATTTTATGTACATAGTTACTTGCCTATCATTTGAAATTAAGTTTAAAAATTTAGTTAGTTAGAACTCAGTTAAATAATTTTTTAACTGAGTGACTTAAACAATAAAGTCACTTATGCGGTAATAACAGAATCTTACTCAATAATCTGCATTTAAAAGTTGTCAGTCGCTTTGTGCCACACCAGATTTCTAATTTCCAAAAAGCAGTGTGTAAGAATTTTCCATGAAAAATCGTAAATAGTGACGGACATCATTTTTAGGGTTTTGTAGGTATGACCAAAAAACCCTTATACCGTCATTTTGTCGGCTGTCTGTCTGTGTATCTGTCTGTCTGTCTGTCTGTTCGGTAATTATTGTAGCCAAACGGCTAAACCTAGAGAGTTGAAATTTGGCATGCTTATACAACTCTTTGACCAGCACATAGGAAAAATACTAAAACATCTAAAAAAACATATCCCCCTAAAAATATAAACAAGTAGGTGCTCATCAAAAAAAATATATATATATTGTTTTAAAATTCTGTGTAGGGTATCAAATCAAAGCCCTTAGTATGTGGATTAACAATACAAAATTTATCTTTGCGAAATAAATTATTTTGACGCGATAAACTAAAAATCTAGTAATGTACATTGGTGTGAACCGGAATATTACCACAGGAATTTTTGATCAGATTATGTTTTCAGAAAATAACGCTTTTTTTAATAATTAAATATTTAATATGTTATGTAACACAGTAAACCAATACGCTTTCATGGTGTAATGGTTAGCATTCTCGCTTTCTAAATTGAAAACTAGGGTTCGCTTCCAGTCGGAGACAATTTTATTTTTTCTGTTTTTTTTTTGTATTCTTATTTTGTTTAAATTATTTTTTCAAAATTCTAGTTATATTTTGGCAAATGTTGCATTTAATTTTTAAAAGCGTAAATTTAATAATCAGTGGTAATATTGAAATTATAATTTAATTCTATGTTTCAATGTATACGAAATCAGAGGGGCAAATGAGTGATCAAGAGAGTCGTGTATGGATTCATAAAGATGAGGAAGCTCCAGCAATAATCAAGAAGCAGCGAGCCATGCAACAAATCATGTATGCAGTATTTTCTCGAAATACGGGCTTGGAAAAAGCAATTAAGCTAGATGGAGAGAAGGCAGCTACAGCTAAATGGTACACAGAAAAATATTTACCTGAAGTACTCGTAGTAGAATTCCAGAGAAAGGGATTATGTTACATCATGATAGATAATGTGTCTTCCCATAGGGCAGCTTAAACTCTCCAGTTTTTTGCGGAAAAAAATAATATAAAAGAAATAGAACACCCGCTATACTCATCTGATTTGACAATGTGTGATTTTTGATGTAAAAAAAATGACGTGGCAGAAGGTTTTCGTCTGAAGATTTGAAATTGATGCTGAAATTTATGATTGAACATATTTTAAAGGTAAGTATGTGCCAAATTTCTCTAATTTTCGCCATTTGCGACCATTTCTACTATACAGACAGATATTATTTCTAGATTTTCTTTTTTCTTGCGTCCAGCAAATACGAAAAATGAACAACATGCTATTGCAGAGGAACTTGTGCACATCATGTAACCATATGTTCATCATAACTTATATAAATATATTATTTTAGGATTTAGTTTTCTTCTTTTAATTTGCACTTTTTCAATTGTTCTTGCCTAAAATTTTCTTGTATATTTCTTTCCTTTTTGTATTTTCCTCTCCTTATATATTTTCCTCGTCTTTTATCTTCTTCGCCTTTTGTCTTCTTTGGGTCTTTTCTTTTCTTCGCGTATTTTTTCTCCATCATGCCTTTTCTCTTTGCGTTTTTTCTTTCCTTCAAGTATTTTGTCTTCTTCATGTCTTTTCTTTTCTTCACGTCTTTTATCTTTTTCGCGTATTTTCTTTTCTTCACGTCTTTTGTCTTCTTCGTGTCTTTTCTCTGCTTCACGTCTTTTCTCTTCTTCTCGTAATCTTTGTTCCGCTTTCAATCTAAGTTGGTATTGTAATTTCTTTTCTTCTTCTTATCTTTTCTGAATCTTTCCATTTTCCTTTAACTTTCAGCTTCTAACGTTTCTTATCTCGTGTTTTCTGCACTTCTCAAGGTTTCCTATTTTTTTCACGTAATTTTTCTTGTCCTAGCTACTCTTGTTCATCATTTCCCAATTTTTTCTGAGCATTGAATTTTTCTAATTTATCAATTTTTCATGTTCTTTTTCGACTCGAATAGCCAATATATTGTTTTCTTGTCTCTAATTACTTTCTGTGTTCTCTTTCTCTTCAGTGCATTTTGATTCAATATGATCAGGCAACATTTCCTTCCATGTCTTTTAAAACATAGTTTGTCGATATCTGTCCATACAAACCGCAGTTGAAACATTTAATGTGCTTACCGTCATACATGCTAGATATTATTTCATTCTTCATCTTATTAAGTCTTACACGAAAATCTCTATTTGTAGCTTTCATTTTCGTTTCAGATTTTGTTTTTATTTCGGCGCAAATCTTCAATTTCTTCTTAAATTGTGGCACCGAATAGAATAATTTTGTTACATATTTCCTGTTATGTTTCCCGTGTTAGCTAGTTATTTCATTACTAAAAAATATTTTCGTACTGATTCATATTTATTTATTTTCCGTTTTGACAGCATCTAGTGCAATTTAACACTGCTTAAACTAGATGAAAATTCTTTCAATACAGCTGTTTTCAAAGATTTCCAATTATTAACGTGTGATTCACTTTGAATAAATAACTTTGCTAAACCATTTAACGTTTTCCTTTACAAAAATAAATCTGTGTAACTCACTCCATCCTAACAATATATGTAGATAAATTATCAAAATCTGTAATCTATTTCTCTATTGGATACGAACTTGTACCATCAAATGGTCTAATAAAAGCTTTCTACATCTCTAAAACTCGTCGAAAATGACAGTGACGTTGTCAGTGTCTATACTTCGAAAGTGGCTTCAGAAATTACGTCATCATCTACGTTTTTCTTGACATCGCTGTCACCTTGTTGTATTAGAGAATTCAAGTCCATCAACTTTACACAAATCGTTTTACTCCGTTCGTCTTTCATCATATCAAAATTCAAACGTAAAATATTCGCGATTGTTATTAAATCATTTACCTTAAAAGTTGCTTTAATAAATGTTTAGATTCATGTTCGTTCGAGTAGATTTTAAAAGCGATTCCCGTAAATTTACGTAATTTAGCTCTGCATAAACAGCAATTAATAAAATATTTTAATGTCATTAAAATGCCCGCTGTAATTCCGTTATTAATGATCCGTTTAATGATTAACGGGCCGTTTCGCACTTTTTACTTTTATGACAATTTTTGCGTTGCTGTCTTTTTTCTTCTTTGGACTTTGTTTTTTACATCTATCGTCTTCTCTTTTAATAATTCTTACTAACTTCTATTTTAAACAAAATTATCTCTGTGTATGAAACCAATCTTAACTATCGAAATATTCGCTCTTCTTACACTATGACCAAAAATATTCCAATATTATAAAAAATAAATTCCAAGTCATAAAACAAAGATACGAGAATAGCCATTTTATATACACTGATGCATCCAAGATTGGCGATAAAATAGGATCAGCTATAATTATGGATAACGAGACACACAAATACCATCTTCCAAATGAGGTCAGTATATATACCGCTGAAATGACCAGCATGTGCTTTAGTCTAAAACACATAGATCAGCTAAATACAAACAATACCAGATACGTAATTTTTTTAAACATTTCAAAACAAAAATCCATACGTACTGCTGCGTCCCTTTCTAACAATTCTTGATGATTTTGAAATTTGTATGATCGAAACTTTTCTTTTTTTAAGAAGTTAAAAACGGATCCAATACTGACACCAACGGTTTGTGCAATTGATCTTAAAGTATTTTGATTGTTTTCTTCCACTTGTAATAATATTTCCAACTGCTTCTCTTCTGTAAGCACGTTGGATGTTGTTCAGTTTTTATTATTTTAACACATACTTAAGACATCCTTCGCGATGAAATTTATTAACTAGTCTTGAAATTGTAAAAGGATTTGGTATTAGCCGATCTGGATAAGTTGCACTAAATACAGCAGAATCTTCTCTTAAACTCATTTGGGAGTTAGACCAAGTTACCATCTTTTTTTTTTTTTTTTTATCTGTATATAGGTTGATTCATTTTTAAATCAGCAATGAGCAAAAGTATACACACTAATTGTCTGTTTTGCAAATGAAAATGAACACGATTTATATTTCTGTCAAAAACTGTATCCATAGTAATGACATAGTACATGTTACATTAAAAAATATATTCACTGTATATAGATACACAATTAACAGAAATACAAATTATTATATCATAAACTTTATTAGTCCTTTCATCGTTCTTCTGTTACTAGTTGTTACCACAGCCGACAACAGTTAGTCGCCGTATGGTCAAGATGGGCTTTCAAGGGCTCTATGTTCCCACATATATATTAATATTTAATTTTCAATGTATCATTTTTGACTGTCTTTGGGGAGGGGTTTAAGGGATAAATACAGAGCCGTAGAAATGTTTTTGGCGCTGGCAATTAAATTATATTAACTTAAAATAGCGCCCTTTCTATTTTCTTTTATTTTATATTTTTATTTAAGGAGGGCATATTTTTGATTTTAATGGACAGGTGAAAACGATGACATACAAAAATAAAATTGATGTTAAGATGTGTATTTTCACACATTTCAGGGTGATTTTCATGATGATTATTTGGGATGCCAAAACAAAATTTATGTTAAAATATTTTTTTTGTTAATTTTAATTCGAACACTAAAACCATTATATATGTTTCTAAATATGTGCTGTATTTTTTTTTATATAACAAGGTTCATTAAGATTTTGAAAATTGCGCCTATGGCTTCCATTGGTTGTTTTAAGCCGTAACTCGGCGTGTATTCAATTTCAACAATTTCCACTGGTTATTAAATTTACGCTTTTAAAAATAAAATGCAACATTTGCCCAGATATAACTAGAATTTTGAAAAAACAATTTAAACAAAACAAAATTTCAAAAAAAAAAAACAGTAAAAATAAAATTGTCTCGAAACCGGTAGCAAACCATAGTTTGCAAATTAGAACGCAAGAATGCTAACCATTACACCATGAAAGCATGCTGGTTTACTGTGTTACAAAAGTTATTAAATATTTTACATGATCAAGCAAAAAACACAAAAAACGCGTTATTTTCCGAAAAGATTATGTGATCAAAAATTCGTGTTGTACTATTCCGGTTCACACAAATGTACATTTCTTAGAATTTTTTCAGATTTTTTAGTTTAAACCATCTGAGCTACAGGATGTGGGACAATATTTTTTTTGCACAATTTTGGCAATAATCGCGCCAAAATAATTTATTTTGCAAAAATGGCAACACTGCTCGCACTGCACTCAAGCTTGGTCGAACTCTTCGAAAAAACTGGCATCGCTATACAATAGAAAAACATTTTTACTTAAATGCAGACAATACAAGCTCCGATGAAGAATAAAACTTATTTGAAACTTGTCAGCTGATTTGATTAGTTTTCATTGCGGTCCGCAACCCGTACAACCTCCTCTTCCATTTGCAAAAATAAAATTTTGTTTGTTAATCCACGTACTTTCATTTGATAACCTACTGAGAATTAAAAAAAAAATATTTTTTTTTCGATGAGCAGATATTTGTTTATGTTTTTAGTTGGATATGTTTTTTAGATGTTTTAGTATTTTTCTTATGTGCTAAAGAGTTGTATAAGCAAGCCAAATTTCGTAGCCGTTTGGTTACAATTATTACCGAAGAGGCAGACAGACAAACAGACAGACAGACAGATAGACAGACAGACGACAAAATGACGGTAAAAGGGTACTTTGGTCGTACCTAGAAAATCCTAACAAAAGGGTCCTCACTTCCAAAATACAAGTAATGAGCAAAAAAAAGGTCATCACTTCCAAAATACAACTGAGTAATGACCAAAAATACACGATGGTGCACTCTCATCAGGCGAGGGGTGCGTGGTCTGGCGCCCCTGTCACTTGCCCCGATGCCAGGCCGTTGCTACGACTCTGGATATATGCTCTAAAACAGGGGCGCTCAGACTTAAGCCATCGGCGATCGACCATAAAAGCATTAGGCGGCAAGCGATCGACTAGGTAAAAATAAAATACAAAGTTCATAAATGGTTATATTTATTAATGTTATTTTGATGTTGATGAATGGCATTGCATGTCATCTGCATACTTTTGATAAAACGGCACATAGTTACAAAGTGCCAAACGCAAGCATGAATTAAGATGTTCGTCACTGAGCCGATTACGATATTTAGATTTAATTATTTTCATTTGGAAAACGCAGACTCGCACAAATAAGTTGACCAAATAATGCTGTTAAATGAAGGGCTATTTGTTTCTAACATGGATATTTTTCTTCAGATAAACAAGCCCAAAACTTGTTACCTGTTGCTCTGGCTTCGAGATGTATATCTGACATAATTTTCAAGACTGGAATGAGATCTACCTCATTCCAAATAATATCTATTAAATGTTAAATCTTAAATAATCATCTATTATTCTATCAGATAGTTTAACATTTAATGTTCGTTACTAAATTAATAACTATTAAATTACAATAACTGTAAAAAAATATTTAAAATACTTTTTATAAATATGTACGCGATCGACTTAAAAACCTCTCGCGATCGACCAGTCGATCGCTATCGACTGTTTGAGCACCCCTGCTCTAAAAGGAGTTATTACGGAAAAGTTTGGGAAACACTGTACAACACTTTCAGACGGTATTTTTTTTATTGTTTCCCAACATTTCTACTAAAACGATTAATCCACTCGAATACATCCTCTTTAAATATTTAAGAATGAATTATAACTGAACTTATTTTTATTCAAATTACACCCTAACCTTCTCAAGCTGAAAATAAGAAGGCGTTAAATTTTTGTATATTAATGGTATCAGAGTAGTTTATGATCCCTTAATGATCCGTTCAGTAAAGCGGCTATAGCCTACGGGTACTTGTGAATCGACCCCAACTATTCTTAAACACCAACTAATCTACATATTATATCTTAATCATTAGCAATAAATCCAGAGCGAAAATTGTATTTAAATATAAATGGATTAAATTTCATTGAATATTTTATTTCTTAATTTGAAATTACTCCACCGACAGAGAAATCTTTATTTCAGATTGTGCTGTTGATGGTAATCGAAAGATAAAGTGTTCATGACTTCATTGAATATTAAAGATAATTATAGACATCTTAAGATTTATAATAAGAGGAATGTTATTGAATTATGAAGTCATCTACTTAATAACATTCTTAAATTATTAGGGGCGTATATGTTGGTACTTACAAGAATAGATATTGATGTTATCAAATATATATTTTTTTATTTTTCGTTTTTTATGAACTTTATGAAACTGTTCGATATAGAATATATTAATTAAATTGATATGAAGTGTGAATTTTTACACATTTCAGGGTTTTGTAGGTTTTTAATAAGTGTAAGAATCCAACAAAAAGCTGGATGTCTAAGAATATTTTTATGATAGAAAGTTTTTTGATAATCATTTTTATTCGTCATTTGACTACTAGGAGCTTCCGTTTATTTTTTAAAACTAAACTTAAGTAATTTGCGAAAATTTCATTACAATAAAATTTAAAATATAAAACCCCAAGTCATCAGTAAATTAATAAGAAATATACTGATAAATGGCTTCATTTATTCAATTTCAAAAACTTATATTTTACTATTAACAATGTGTTATTTGTTTTATAAGTATTTCACTACTAAAAAAGACATATTTTTGTTTGATATTTTAAAAACAAAAAACTAAACCAATTCAAACAATAGGTTGAATTATGGCGTATAACAGTAGGCTCCGTCTACTGTAGGTTTTTTACACACATGAACTCGATTCTCAGTTGTTAATTTTTTTTTTACCTTGGTCATAAATATAAAAAATCCATAATATTACTAGCCATAATATAGCCATTAATTAAAAAAAAATATTTTTGTCAAAAATACAAAAACAGCAATATTTTTCAAAAACGAAATCTGATCAAAAATTTCTCTTGTACGTGTAAGGCTCAGATCAATGTACATTACCCATATTTTTTTCCAGGGATGGGGAGTTGGCAGAAAAAGTACCGATCCCGACTCCCAACTCTGACTTCGACTCCGACTTCGACTCCGACTTCCGACTCTTTTCACTCGTAAATCGTAAAGTCTATTCCAAATGTTTAAGCGGGAATAAATGTATTTTTTGTTTTCTTAAGTTATCACTTATGCTCACTTTTTAACGATTATTGGGCTAAATGATAAAAAGCCTCATTGAATCGTTAAAAGCTAGTAAATTTCAACATTTCAACAATATACTTACATTAAATATGTAGGGTTGGGGCTAGCTGTTTTTATAAATAAGTCATTTTAATTTCATTTTGACTTTTTGTGTAATTTTTAATACAAACTTTCTAATAACATAAGTTTCCATAATTTTTTATTTTATTTTATTAACTTTATTTTTCATAATATGTCCCTGTTTCTTTCGACAATTAGATTTGGTTGCCAACATGAAATAATAACGACGCTAGTTACAATTTGAGAAACTAAAAATCCAGTTTAGTTCCGCTTAAACATTAAATTGAATGATTCAGTGGAAGAATATTTAGAAGATATTGAAGAAGTGAAGGATGTAAATGAATTTGTGTGTACAAATTTTGTCAGAATTTAAATGGACAGGGAAAATCCCTATGATAATTATAGTGATCAAATTTATCGTGAAAAATATCGGTTTTCTAAACATGGATTCTAAACTAATTACTTTATACACCACCTTGTTGAAAATGAAATTAATCATGTGACATATAAGTGACGGCATATAGATTCAAAATTACAATTATTATCCGAATTAAGATATTTCGGTAGGGGACATTCAGAATGTTTCAGTTGCGTTGGCTCTAAAAAAAGATGCTTTTATAAAATTGCATCAAGAAAAAGAAATGAGAAATTTTTATAATATTGTCACGTGGGTGGTTTGATTCAGACACAACTCCTGGTTTCAACATAACAAATTTATTAAATAATTATATAACAATTACAAAATAATGTTGGAATTGGTCCATGGAGTTGGGGAAGTCTTCGGTCCACCCCGTGTTGGCCAGGATCGGCTTGGACCTATCTCCGAGGCGGGGGCTACCCATCCGGGAGTCGAGGAGCCTGGAGAAGTCTTCTCCCACTCACATGGTCACTACTTGCTTTGGCGTCACTCTCGATACTAGGATCCGGCGTCGGTGTCGTGGTCGTCACCTTCGGGACTAATACGTGCAGTAGAGTTGGCTATGTTCTACTACCTCAATATTCTCGACATCCATCTATTAAGTACCGAAAGTTAACCTAGTTCCAATATTCATTCGTCATGACAAATATTTCCTCATTATGAAAATTGCAATGGTTGCATTTCTTAATCAGGCCACATACGTCAGACGCTGACGAATAGTTTTTAATCAGACAGCTGACCGTCACAATGTCTAGATGTCGTAATCCTGACCTAGGATTACCTATGTGACATTACCCCCTTCCCCATCAGCATGGCGCCCCGACATGCAACAAAATAAACAAAATTTAAAAAAAATCAAAATAATAAAACCAATGGCAGAAAAATAAAAAGTTTTGAAGTTAATAAAGACTTAGACACTTGTCAGGTATTTCTACGCTGTTGGCTCATGTGACGTCTCCAGATGGCCACCAAAGTGCGTAGACACAGCTCCCCAATACCTGACTGGCGGCTAAGGGCTCCTTGGTACGTGGCTCATGAACCTTAGGAAATTTGGAAAATTTGAATTTTGATCGACATTTGTGATTCAGCCATCTGTTTAAAAATGGAACTTCTGAAACTAATACCCAACGTATTAAAAAAAATAAACATAACGAAAAACGTGTAGTGTTGTATTTTACGTGTTCTAAAACTCAAAATATATCATACTCGAAACCTGTAAAAATACAGTACATCTGGTTTTTACATAACTATTTACATACAATTGATTAATTTCCAGATGACTTGTATTCTTACTGGGTTGTGGTACTTGCAAAAAGGAAACGAAAAAAAAAAAAATAAATAATAAATAATAATAGATTAAAATTTTGATACCCGTTACGTTGGTTATCTGTTCACCAAGCATGCAGTTGCCTTGGGTAGTTGCTTGCCCTCGCGAACACTTCACTGCGCGTCAGTGTTTAGTGGGTCCTTCTTCATCCTTGGGAGGAATCACTGCTGCACGGCATCCCTCCAAGGGGTCTTCAGCATCCCGCTGGCCCCTTCACTGGCTCTACAGCATCCCGCTGAGGCCCAATATTGCGCGACTTATAATTTTGCAGCAGCTTTTTCCACGGCAGACGTCAGGACGGTCTCCACCTATAGGGCACAGTAAACTTACGGGGTTTATCCTATAGGGCTGACGTCTGGGATTGCTCCAACGGACTGACAGCGCTATCATTCCGCTCCGGGCCGTCTTAGTCAGGCGTACTGCTCTCTGCGCCCCATTTGGCTTGAGCAGTAACGCGGACTCTATCATTTTCATCAATGATTTTCATATACACCTGACCCAGGTCTCGATCCTTTCTCACCACATTTGTTTTTTGACGCTTCAAATGTCGGCTATAAAGATGGTAGAGCAAGCAACTCCCGCAGCCAATTCCTATAATTAAAATTAAATACATTAATAATGATGTACGATGTAACTGACTATGAAGTATAAAGGTCTTCTGCGCCATTGGGTCCATAATAGATTGATAGTTGTTGAATCATTTCTTCAATCTCGGCAGCTAGGAGACCCGTTGATTGGGTGACACTCGATTTTTCCTTCAATCCACAGATTTTCTCGAAGGGATGTCTACTCACAATTCTATCTCATGTTGGGATACCCGTATACGTCAACGGTATAGTAGCTGCATACGTGACTGTATCAGGTAGTGTTTTCCAATAAGCTCCTGGAACTACTCTTACCGGTACCTCGGCATTGTTTATGGCTATTACTATTCATATCCTAAAATAAAATTTAAAAAAAATATATATAAAGTTTCTTAGAAGTATTTCCTTATGGTATTTATATGACGTCAGGACGTATCATGTGCATTTTTTATTATTTGCTGTCCTCAGCATTTCCATGGTTCTGTAAATAGTTTAGTCTGTTGACATGGACAGTGTTGTATTTAGCAGTTTTTTCATTTAGGCATATTTTGTAGTTTACAAAACATAATGATGTGTCCTCACTATTCTGGTGTGAACCTTGTATAGTATATATTGGTTGATGACAAAAAATTTTGCCTGCTTCCTGAGGCCGATGTTTCCAAAATTCGAATCGTTGATTGCTTTTTTTTTTTTTTTAGTTCTGATAATGATTCATCTTCTTCCTGTAGTTCTGCAATATCTGCTGGTTCTAGCAGGAATGTGGGTCAGAAGTAGTATTATCTTCATCAGATTGCGTTGCCTCTCGACATGGATATCTTAACAGACAATCCGCATCCGTGTGGATGGCTCCACTCTTGTGTACTACGCTGTATGTAAAATCTTGTAATTTTCAGCTCCAGCGTGCTAGACGTCATGTAGGATCCTTTACAGAACGTAGCCAGCATAGAGCATGATGATCTGTAACAATTTTCACAGGTCTCCCAATGAGATACCCGGTATGGACGCTGGTGTACTGGTTCTGTACCCTATACGTAGGATGTATCCTAATGTTGTGCCTTTGAAAATCTTCACTGCCTGTCATCCAATATTTTTAATTTTAAATACACATGATCCCTCCGTATGGTCCACAATTTCTAGTTTTTTAAAAATTCTGTTGAAATCTTTACAGGACAAACTCGCTCTCCATTAGGCTCGACTGTTATATTTTCCGTACATTTTATTTGGAATTTTGTACCTGCGTCGGAAGTACAAGATTCAGTATTTGGCAGTTCTTCCCACGTGGATCCGTGGCTTTTACGTTCTTCCGTAATTTTGATTTTCTTATTCCGGAATGGAATTATCTGCTCTCTCTCGTTATTTTTACTATTCACTTCATCCTCGAAGTTTATGACTGCCTGAATTTTTATTAAAAATTTTGTGCCCAATAGTACTGGTACTGGGAGTTTCTGGACGACTAGAAATTTAACATTATAATTTATGTTATTATTAAATGTTAGTCTCACCCATTTTTTTCCTAATACTGGTATGAGATGTCCTCCTACTGTTTTAAGGGCCTCTGTCCGTGCCTCACTGAGCGGTCCCTTGACAAATCTTCTCTCTAGTACATTGTCAGTCGCTCCAGTATCTACGACAAAAATTACCTCTTTTTGTTCTAGTTTTCCGTCTACCGTCAGCACCGAGTACTCTGTTGTGGAAAGCTCCTTGGCCAGTATGTTCACGACGGCAGGGCTCTCGTCTACCGCCGCTGTCTTCCATTTTCCGGACCATACGGAGACGCCTGACCTCTAGCATGTCCGTTATTTGAGTGGTCCGCGCTTATGTTAGGACACGACTTCCCAAAATGTCCTACACGGCCACATAACACTTTGGATGGCCGTTACTTGTTCTTGAGTAGTGTGAATGCGTGATGTTCTGAACGACTCGTAGTTCTTCTCGCTGCGGACATGCTGGATCGCCATATCTTCCTTATCCTAATTCCTTATGCTAGTCTTGGTTCCTGGTAGACGACGACGCGACGCCTCCATGACTTATCCTGGCTCCTCGAGGTCCAAGCAACACGGCGCTTCCACCACTTGTCACGTGGGTGGTTTGATTCAGACACAACTCCTGGTTTCAACATAACAAATTTATTAAATAATTATATAACAATTACAAAATAATGTTGGAATTGGTCCATGGAGTTGGGGAAGTCTTCGGTCCACCCCGTGTTGGCCAGGATCGGCTTGGACCTATCTCCGAGGCGGGGGCTACCCATCCGGGAGTCGAGGAGCCTGGAGAAGTCTTCTCCCACTCACATGGTCACTACTTGCTTTGGCGTCACTCTCGATACTAGGATCCGGCGTCGGTGTCGTGGTCGTCACCTTCGGGACTAATACGTGCAGTAGAGTTGGCTATGTTCTACTACCTCAATATTCTCGACATCCATCTATTTAGTACCGAAAGTTAACCCAGTTCCAATATTCATTCGTCATGACAAATATTTCCTCATTATGAAAATTGCAATGGTTGCATTTCTTAATCAGGCCACATACGTCAGACGCTGACGAATAGTTTTTAATCAGACAGCTGACCGTCACAATGTCTAGATGTCGTAATCCTGACCTAGGATTACCTATGTGACAATATGGCAGGGTGTCCATCTATTATTGGAGCAATAAATGGCACCCGTATTAAAATTATGAAACCAAAGGGTATACTACTAGGTATAAAATCAATTTAATTTAAAAATAATGGTTTTAAAATCGGTCCAGCCGTTCTCGAGAAAATAATTTTTAAATTACCTATACAATACCTCTTAAAAACCTACATTTACCGAAATAGGTAAAGTGTTTATAATATTCTTTTTTAAAGTCGGTCCAGCCATTTTCATATAATATTGGACGTATATCATTTATTTATTCAGAAATCACTCTTACGGCAGCATGTAAGAAAGAGAATTATAGCAACTTTACAATGTCGTAGAAAAAGAAAGTACATAAGAGCTATGTCGTTGATGGATCGTAAGGTTATAAATGTAATATTCTATCTCTTTCTAACACATAAAAATTAGAAAGAGACCAAAGTTAAGTTCAATTATTTTATTACCAACTTGCACAATTTTGAACTGTCTTTATTTAAACAGTGTTTAGTTTAGATATTGTTTAAAAAAATAGATACTATGTTTCTGAATACATAAATAAATTAAATACTGTCTAAATTATAAACAGTATTTAATTTAGACAGTGTTGAAAATGTTGTCTCTAAATAGTCCTGTTAATATTCAGATTACCAGACTAAAAATGGTTTTCAAAACGTATTTATTTTAACGATTTGAACAATAAATGTGTCTAAAAAATATTGTATATCTGTTGGTCGCCTGCACTTACTAGTTACCTACGAAATCCTTAAATGTATGAAATTTCACAATTTACATCAATGTTTTCCTTTTGCCTTTCGTATTATATTCCGGCTCTTGTTTCGTAATGTCAAATATTCATACTAAACTTTAATAACTCATGAATTTTAGTGTTCTATAAAATAAATTCTTTATTTGATAGAGTCATCGTTTAGGCTTCCAATTAATAATAACTACTTTATATTAAAGTTTATATTCATGGATGTAATTTATGTTCAAGCTACAATGGAATTTAATAGGACAGTGGTTCTTTGTACAGAATAGTACCAAGGTTCGTGGTTCGCTGCACTTAAAATTACTCTCGCACCTATAACTTACGCTTGTTTGGCTTTAACCTATCGTTAGACTACTCTATAAAAAAATATGTTGTATCACACCTGTAGATACCGAACACAGTGGCGGGTCAGAAATTTAAATATTTGGTAGTACCAAAGATAATGTTGTATTATATTTATTATCTTCGGTAGTACACAGTATCTCTAACATAAGTTTTAATCGTAAATATAGAATTAGCAAGTGTCTGTATGAAATCTTGGTAACATTGTGACGTCATATTTTACTAAGGTTCTCGTGATTGGCTAACTGGGGACACCCTGTCTCTTGATTGACAGGTATTTTGCAGATTTATTCTCTAAGAAACTGCGAATAAAATAATATATAGAAATGCCTAGGGTTTCGTAGGCATAAACAAGACACTCTAGACAATCCTATATCCTATGATCGATATGAAAACATTTTGCAGATTTATTTTCTTAAAATCTGCGGACAAAATAACATATAAAAATGTCTTGGGGTTCGTAGGCATAAACAAGAAACTCTAAACAATGCTATATTTTTTGACCAATATGAACAATAATTTGCAGATTTATGTTCTAAGAATCTACAATATAATTATTTACATAATTGTCTAGGGTTTCGTAGGCATAAACAAGAAACTCTAGATACTGCAATATTCTTTGACTGATAGGAACATTATTTTGCAGATTTATTTTCTAAGAAGCTACGAATATAATTATTTACAAAAATATCAAGGGTTTCGTAGGAATAAACAAGAAACTCTAGACACTGCTATATCGTTTTCACATTATAAATCCGTCATTGTTGACGGGTAACAACCTAGTTGTTGGTCAGGGTAGTGCAAATCCTGTGGGGTAATTGGGGCGCCCAAACATTATGCCTTTACAATTTTGTAGAAAAATCTCTGCAGGTCGATTTTTACTTTCACGTATCCAAACCAAAAGTCCAATTCGATTAGCGCTTTACTGTGCTGAAGTATTAACATTAAATTATTGGAAAAATAAAACTATTCCACTGCTAGTCGAAAGTTACTTACAACTAACACTAATTTCCCCAGTACGTAATGTATCTCAGGTATTACCGTGTATCGAAGCTCCATTCCATCTGTCATTACTGAATTGTTTCTGCTTCAGCGACCATTTGTTTTTTATAAATCCACATCCAAATAATATGAAAACTTAACTTTCATAGAC
This sequence comes from Liopterus haemorrhoidalis, assembly GCA_963971575.1. NCBI lineage: Eukaryota > Metazoa > Arthropoda > Insecta > Coleoptera > Dytiscidae > Liopterus > Liopterus haemorrhoidalis. Next base: position 35,001,516 of record OZ020618.1, read on the forward strand.
AAAATCATACTAAAATGGCCAAATTCACATCATATTTACACGGATGGTTCTAAATCGAAAGCTGGAGTAGGGTGCGCTTATTTAGATCCACAGTGCAACAATAATCACCAAGTCAAACTCCCTGACCAAATGTTTATATACAATGTCCAATTGATGGCTATAAAACTAGGTTTAGACTATTTGAAAAACCATATTCATAATGAATTCATAATACTTTGTAATAATAAGAACGCCCAAATTAAAATACCCAAACTTTTCTGAGGATAATAACACTTTAATTTACGATATATTAAAAACTATACAAGATCTAACTTTTAGAGATAAAATGATTAAAGTATGCTGGATCACATGATTATACACCAATAAATTAAATTATCTACCAGTGCATTACAAATCATTGCATTAAAACTATTAATGTTATTCAGAACCGATTAGATTTATTAAAAAATTATACGGAAAATTTTAACTTAAAAGAGCGAATTAATTCATCCAGATTTTACTAAAACATTTTTCACAATTAGAAATAATTTTAACCGATAAAACCAATTAAGAATTCCCTAAACGAAGATGTTACTGAATTAGCTGAAGAAATTTTGGCGCTTATTTCCATAGAAATGATATTTGTCAATCTTTAGATTTATACGCTATCACGAAAAATTTTGTTACAAGCAAAGCAAGAAAATGAAATTTCTTTTAAATTATATTGCTCTTTGAGCTTACTTCGTTATATGTTTTTATAATCTACAATAGATTATTTTTTTCCCGCTGTTGTTATTGTTACATAAATTAATATATATATTTTTTTACTGTTGAGAAAGGGCAACAAATAAGATTTTGCACCACGCTGGCAACAAACCTTTAGCTCTTCCCTGGTATTGGTTTCAACTAAATGTATGTTTTTGCATATTCAGGGTTCGTAGGTATCAAGTAAGTGTGACAGAGGTCTATTTGAGTGCCCAAATGTTGAATGTCTGTTACGTAACGGCTAGATTAGATATCAAAATCGTAGTCCAAAATTCGAGTCAATTATCTATAAAATAATACGCCAACGTGTGTTTCTGGGTCCCCGGGTGCGTGCTATGACGTCAAAACAAATTTGAAGCGAGATTCCGAATTGTAACGAAATATTCCGAAGCTTACCGAACTGTCATCAGCTATAACTTGACCAAAAACATTTTGTTATTTTTCAGTGGCTGGTAATTAATTTAATTGAATTTAATAAAATAACATATAGAAATGTCTAGGGTTTCGTAGGCATAAACAAGAAACTCTAGATACTCCTATATGCTTTGACCGATATGAACAATATTTTGCAGGTTTACTCTCTAAGAATCTTTGAATATAATTACATATAGAAATGTCTAGGGTTTCATAGGCATAAACAAGAAACTCTAGATAATTCTATATGCTTTGACCGATATAAACAATATTTTGCAGATTTATTCTCCAAGAAACTGCGAATAAAATTACATATAAAAAGCCAAACGGCTAAACCTAGAGAGTTGAAATTTGGCATGCTTATACAACTCTTTGCCATTAACAACTCAAATCAACAAGATCTAACATCCTGTTATTTCATATTTTGTGTTTCAACAGGTAGCTCGTTATACCTCCTCGCAACCATATATATATAGTTAGATTGTTGTTTTTGACGAGTATTCAAGAAATTTTATTTCCTCTTATATATATATATATATATATATGTTTTTTAGATGTTTTAGTATTTTTCTTATGTGCGGGTCAAAGAGTTGTATAAGCATGCCAAATTTCAACTCTCTAGGTTTAGCCGTTTGGCTAAAATTTTTACCGAACAGACAGACAGACAGACAACGAAATGTCGGTATAAGGGTTTTTTGGTCATACCTACAAAACCCTAAAAATAGCACAGCTATGTGTGGGTCCCATATTCTCCCGGCCCTTTTCTTCCTATCCACTTGTATAGTAACGGCACTAGGATATGGGAACTTTTGTTTTATCTATAGTATAATTAGTGCGCGGCGTTTGTAGGTTGAATGGAATAATTGCGATAAAATCGTTTGATTTTTTGCAATAAACATTTGATTATATGCCGCTCTTATACCCTTATACTACTTGGCATAACAAATTCCGCTCCTTAATTATAATTAACTCTGGTAAAGAAAGGAAAACAAAATTTTTATTAAAATTTTAACATTAATTAGAATACGTTTTAAAATTATCTCAAAAATAAAAATATTTTCTGATATGGGGCTAATGTGATCACCATAAAGTCATAAGTCAAATTAAGACATTCGATTATGTCATAATGGTAATTAGGTAATCATGTTGTTTACATATTCATAGTTTTAAAAATGCTACTGTTCATATTTTTATATCATTTTTATCGGTTTTCTTACGATTACTCCATAATACTATTACATATAATTATTCGAGATTTAAGTATCATTATTTATGAAACATAAAAGTTTCTAGCAGTAACTATACTTAAATTTGTATTATATTCGTAGTAGTAGTAGTTAATGACATTTCACAAGCCGGGAAGAGCCTCGAGTTATTTTAAAATACTATAATGTCTTCATAAGATAATTGTAATTCTGGATACTGCAGTTATAAACACTACAAGAGTGGGCGTTAGAGCTGGAATATTAAGATGATGCACGGTTGAAAAACGACATACTGAAAATAAAAAATAATAGTAAGAGATGTGAATAAATATACTAACTAAAACTTAAAGCAAAACTGATGTTAATAATAGTAATGTAGTTAATGTTAATAATAGTAATAATAGTAAAAACTCTACCAATAGTTTAATATCCACAGGTGTAGTCCCGAAAACACTGAAGACATTGATTCAAGAGTTGCAGTTGGAAGACGTTGATAAAATAACGTCGATGATGCAAAAAGCAGTAGTCCTTGGAACCTGCAACATAGTTAGAAAATTTCTTAACAATACATAACCATAAATATAATTGTAAAACTATTGATACCAACCATTAATGTTTTAAAATACCATACTTATCCATAGAATTTACATAAACTATTGTCAGAAGACACGTTAGGCTGAGTTAACCACGTACGTACATTCGTGAGACCAAAACAAAGATTATAATAATATTAATTTTACACAGATATTCGTGAGATAAAAAGAAATACAATTAATAATACGAACCTATGAATCCCAACTTTGGGTAAAGGCCTTACTTAATTTTTTTTCAGATCTCTCTGTCTTGTGTGGCTGCAAGCCAGAAGTGTGCAACTAGTGGGCCGCACGTGGCCCAAGTCTTGCATTTATGCGGCCCGCAACGACTTCTTATACTATAATACATTTTTGTACTACAAGAATATGTCTTATATAGGGATTGCAATCCCGCATGATTTCAGCGAATGCGAGATCCCGCACTAATTACAGTGCGGGATTAACTTGTGCAATGCAATTGAAATGAATAGCTTGTCTTTGCACGGTAATTACAGAGAGCTTTTTAAAAAAGTGAGAAAGGTTATGACAATATATAAAAATTCACCTACTAAAAATTATACATATTTACAGAAATATATCCTAGAAGAACACAGCAAAAATTTGAAATTTATTTTTGATTGTTAGACGAGGTGGAACAGTCTGCTCGACATGTTGGAAGGATTTTATAGCCTAAGATTATGCATCAGAAAAGCTTTGATTGACATTGCATCAGAAATTCGTTTCACAGATGAAGAATGGTCTCAAATTATTGACTTGATTGCCTAGAACCACTGAAACTCAGTCTAGAAGTATTATGCAGGAGAGATTTTAATCTCTCAACTGTGGAAACAGCTTTTCGATTTATGTTGGATAAATTAAATCAGCAATCTTCAACCCTACTAATCTATCGTTGAAAGAAGAATTAGAAAACGAAATACAGAAAGAGAAGAAAAAATGAACAAAAAAGTAAAGAAGGTGCCAGATATCGAATCTTTTGAGAAAATATTGAAGAAGGAAATGTCAGCCTACGAAAGTGACGGAGTAAGAGACAAGTTCCTGAGTATGACGTACGATCACTTGATGACTATATCGCCAACAAACGTAGAGGCTGAGCGAGCTTTTTCAGCCGCTGGTTATACATGGAGCCCTTTGAGAAGTAGATTGGGAGATGATACTTTGAATAGTGTGTGCTTATTAAGATCACATTTCTTGCAATAATTCTTTTAACTTAATTTCAGTTTTCAGTTATTATTATAATTTGATACTTTTTTCAACCCTCAAACGATAGTGTCGGATATATCTGACGCAACTAAAACTGACCATACAGTATAAATGTTGGATAAATGCGGCGCAGAACATTTCAATATTATTTTTGTTTCATTATAATTGATTTTTAATTTAATAAATTATATCAAATACTATTTATTGTTAGAAGAAAATATTTTATTGCCTGAAATCATAAAACAGCCATAAAAGCCTGTTTTAAGTACATTTAATTAGTTTTGAACATTTGTAAACAACACTAACAACATATTCATTTAAAAATGTTCTTTTTTTTCACATCTATACATATAGTATTTCAGTATCTATCCATTTTTGAGCTTATTTTTACAAAAATGCTTGAAACATAAGTGTACGTGTCATTTTGTCATTTATAATGTGTATGAAATCAATGTCTGTCATAAAATAAAAATAAAATAAATATGCGCGGGATCCCTCACGGATCCCACGCCGATCCCTCGGGATTGAAAAGTGTGCGGGATTGCAATCCCTAGTCTTATAAAGTATACAAATTTATTTGAACAAAAATACCTCGTGACAGAATCTGATGGGGCCGCAACGTTAAAACTCAAAGAGCGGAAAACCAATAGTCAGGTAGTAATTATTGCAGTTAGCCAAAGTCGTGCGATAGTTGGTGATTCCCTGTCATTCGAAATAATATACTCCTAAGCAGAGATCAGAGCTTTCAATAGCAGTTTTCTATAGATGCAACTGTTGTGTAATTGTTATTATATAAATGTTATTTCTTTACTTCCTTCAAATATTCAGAAAAAAATGGTGGAAAAGGAAAAATAGAATGAGTAATAATTTAAATAAATATCGTGCGGCTCACGTGAATTTTATTTGTAAGAAAAATGGCCTGAGGCTGACATGACTTTGACACCCGTGCTGTACAGAGACACAGGGGATGGTCCAGTGTGTCCGGACCGCCTCTAAGATTCAAGGCAAATGATTGTAATTTTACCATAATAAGTAAAATAGTTCAAAATATAGTGGATATATAAACATACGAAATTTATTTTTATGAAACGTCATAACATTAGTATCTATTATATTATTTAAGGAATTTCTACTGCATTTATCCTGCGCTGCTTTTCTAATACTGCTCCTGTAGTAAAAAAAGTTTTGCAATTTGTAACAAAAATGTATGGGCCGGAAAACATTTAATAAAAGAGGAGCTTAAAAATGTTTGAGACTAAAAACTGATGAAATCCTTTTATACTTCTTGCTTTTCACTAAACAAATAGGTGTTTTACCAGACAAGATTTGCGGACCTCCACTACAAAAATCTGTGTGCGTCCCTACTTCTGTAGGCCAACATTTCATAAACAAATGTGATCATCCCTCCAAAGAACGTTTGATCTTCCTTTTTCCTCTTTCTTTTGTACAGGGTCCATTCAAAGATTTTTTTTCTCCACCTGTCATCCCTAGTTTTCATCGTGTGCCCTGTTTATTTCCATTTCTAACATTCAAATATTTCTTCTGTATCCTTGTTCTTGGTTTTTCTTCTTATATTTCAATTTCTAACTTTATCCTTTCTATTTATATTTAAATCTTTTAAATCTACTTTGGACAGAGCCCACGTTTGACAGCCGTAACTTAACAAGAGTAACGCATGAACTGACTACCTTATATTTGAGCGACAGAGGGATTTTATTATCTTCTAAGAAAGAAAGTGCCCAGAACTTCGATGTTTTGACAGTTCATTGTTTGGTTTTACTCTTGCTTTCGTTGGTTGTTTATTTGTTGACTCAATGTCTTGGTCTTGTAGCATGATGCTAATAATTTGCTTGGTATATCATTAAACAGAACAGTATGTTTGGTGCTAACAAGTTTTGTAGCTTCATTTATTGCATTTATATCTCTTGCTGTTGGTAATAAGCATGGAATGATTATACTTGTTTGAATTTGAAGGCGAGATATTACGAATTTATCAGTGTTTGTGAGTTCAAAAATTTTACAAACGAAAAAATTGTTAAAACTTTCAACAATAATTTTATTGTCATTGATAGTTATTATCATTTACGGATATCATATCGGATTTTATCATTCGAGGATAATTTTTAACTTTATCAACAGATTCTTTCAGATTTGGCAATCATATTGCGATAGCACTTTTTGTCAATTTTTTACGCTAATTTTATATTGTTATAATTATTTTCTTCACAAAGTCTATTCAACACACTAACTTTTTCTTGAATGTTTACTATATCTTTTTATCTGGTACAAGTGGTATGAATAATAGGGAAAAATGTATTTGTACAGTTATTAGTTAACACCAATGGTCCACGACTGAGAAGAAAGTTAAAATAGTTGGGAAGAAACCTATTGTTTTTTATGAAGTTTATTTTGTTTATCGGAAACCGGAAACGAAAGTTATTAAAAAATGCATAACTATTAAACCATGCCTTGAACAAAAAATTTTATAAAACATAATTTGATGTATATTTGAAGGTTTACCTGAATCTTTTTTTAAATTTTTTAAAATTAAAAAAAAAATTGTAACATTTTTTTATTATTATTATTATTTTTTTTATGGGAGGACAAGTCTAGCGGAGTTCTCTCTTCGATACTGGTTTAATCTTGTACGAGGGGTTTGATAGGTCAGTGACTTCGAAATTAAAGATTTTTTTTACCAAAATGCGTATACACATAGTCTCCTTTGAGCTCGTTATATGTTGCCCAACAATAAATATTCCAACTTCTTTAAGCCTTCCAAAAAGTACGATTTCTCGAACTTTTCAAAACAAAGGCTTGTGTTTCAACGATGACCACCTCGTTCGATGCGAATCTTTTACAGCGAGTAATTTCTTCATGTTTGAGAAGAAAAAGAAGGGACCAAATATGGAGAATAGGGTGAATGAGGGAGCTGTTTGTAGCGTTATTCGTCCAATTTGGTCGTTGCAAGTACGGACGAGTGAGCTGATGCATTGTCATGATGGAACAGACTTTTTTCTTCACCAAATAGGGTCGCTTTTTCATCAGTTCAGTGTATAATCCATCCAATAATGCGGCATAAGTTTGCCCTGTAGTCGCTTTTCCCGTTTTCATATAGTAGATGAAAATTATACCTTGCAAATCCCAGAAAAACGTGACCTAAAAAACCTTCTTCGGAACAGGTTCCCTATGAAAAATCCACTATTTTTACTGGTTATTCATTTCTGGTGTGTATTGATGAATCTGTTTTACCAACGTTTATGAAACGCCGCAAAAACTCACTTGGATTACGTTTGTATGTGTCCAAATATTGTTTCGAAATGATCACGCGATTCCGTTTTTGATGCACTGTGAACAGACGCAGCAACCATCTTGCCGATAGCTTTTTCATGCTCAAATTATCGTGCAGGATATGACCCAGGTTCGTTTGAGATATTTACCAGTTTGGTTATCAAGCGTATCATCACTCTGCGGTCGTCTAACATGGTATCATGAATTTTATTGACTATCACTTCAGTTGTGATCTCATTGGGACGTCTCGGTCGCTTAGCAACATTCGTGCTCGTACGACCACAACGTAGTTCAGTAAACCACTTGTACTCATAAGCAGAGCAGAGTTCTTATAATACTTTTTAGCTCCGCTTCAATATTTTTAATGATTTTTTCACGCAAAAGTAGTGCTTTATCAACACATAGCATATATTTTTTTTTCATTGTAACAAATAAACACAAACTTAATTGCTTCCAAACACTGTTAAAAATGTGCTGAAAAGTATTTCACTGCTCCAAGGCATAATGTTTTCTATATGGCAGCTCTTGTAGGTATCTCAGTTTTATACAAAATTAATCTCTCTATCTTTTTCTCCCTTCTTAGACACAGGATTGATTTTTGATCCTTGGAGTATCTTTCGGTCTATTTCATACTCACTTTGTTGGCGTAGGTTCTGCAACTTGGTTGGGTCTATGCGAGCGCGTTCACAATGCATGGTAGAGAAATTAACGAATATGAAAATATCAGTGGGGTGGAAATTAACTTATTATCTGTTATACACGGCAAACACAAGGTCTCCAGCTCAAATAAAAGTAATGAGACTAGTGGAGATGGTTTCTCGCAAATACTTTTATCCTAAAGCAAGTAAATTTCTTTATGACGTCTTCCATCTCTTATGTAATTCACCGTAAATGTGAACAGTGATATTCCGTAAGGAACAGGGAAAATAAGACAAGAGTACTTAAGAATTATTATTTATTCTAAATAATTAGATAATATGAATAACACAGTACACAGTATTTTTCAGTAAGGCTTTTTATGTGGTGAATATTACATAAAATGTCACAGAAAATATTAGCTTACAGATTTAGTCGATCTATGTCAATTTCAAGTATAGCTGAGCGCGCTATGGGCTGAAATATACCACAATTTTGATAAACTGGTCCCCCTGATGTTGAAATCTGCCCAGAGACGTAGTCAAGTGTCTCCTCAGTTTGGAGAATGTACTTCAGTGTGTCCTGCGTTCAATTGAGTGTCCACTTGTCACTAGGGGTGTATCTACCAAACTACATTCTTGTGACATACTTGGATTTTTGGTACAATTTTCGGATTTCTTCTTCATGTTGGAACAAAATCATAAAAATCAGCAAACGTGGAGTAATTGTAAACATCCATGTTAAGAATACAGCTGTTGTATTCGTTGTTATTACCTTGCTGTATTTTAACTATGAGAATATTTGTTCGTGCATTAAGATATAACATTTGTAAAATGTGTATCTGAGAAACTGTCCCTTGACGAAGAATTACTATTGACACAATGATAGGCAGTTGAATACTACTTTAATGAATTATTCATAACAGATTTGGGGTACGACAGAACTGAAAAATTAAAGTTGCTTTTAAACGTATGTATGTTATATAATTTGATTTTAAACTTTTAATAAATTTTCTCTAAATTCAACGATGACAGATACATATTACAAATGTTACGAACTCTCAGCGGGTGAATGTTATTTTAAAAATTCCTAGTTCAGCTTCTGAATTGTGTTTGTCTTAAGAATTTTAATGTGATCAATGTTCCTATTTACATGTCTCAGTTGATTTATTAATTGTTCAATTGTTCAGAATATATGGACTTGTCTTTTATATACCAATAATAATAATTATAAGTACCCAACGCCTTGGTAACGGTAAGAACAGCGAAGATAAGTTCTCTCTTTTTAAATCACCCGTAACATTTATCAGCGTGACGTTTCGATTGGTCTTACTATCCAGGGTTGGTTTATTTAATAAGCAATCCGGTAAACACGTTTCTAGCATCAGAAAAAAGGGACAAACGTGTCTTAAAAAAGTACCAGCTCCGTTCTTATAACAGGTTGGAAGGGATTGTTGTTCCCTGCTCACTCCTTTTGAAGTGTTTGGCCTCCGTCGTCACCTTTACCAAAATTTTTGACTAGATTAGTTTTACGATTCAGAATTTTTGTATCTAAAAAAGTAACTACACGTATGATATTTTAATATAGAATATTATATGAAAGCGTTCAAAACTTAGATTAACAGACAACAAGTGATTTTCAAATAATGTTTAATTTTGAAAGTGATTACAGCATAACATATTTTAGACATTCGGTGTCTTTATTCTTTTCTTTCTATTCTTCTTGTTCAGTCGTTCGTATTCCAATATTGGACATAGTCACCCCCTTTCTTTTTCTAGTCCTTCCTGTTACGATTCAATCTGTGCCAGCAACTTACCTGATGTCGTCTTACCGTCACTTCGACGGGCCTACGCTTCTTTTCTCACTTCTGTTTTACTCGGTAGCGAGTAGAGTAGTTCAGTTTTCTATTTTACTCGCTGGAGCAAAACGAGCAGCGAATTTACTAGACACCGTTATTACATTGCGATGGTTTGGTAACAGCGATTAAATTCGCCAGTGAGTAGCTAGTAAACAAGCTCAATCCTGGATAATAAGACCGATTGAAACGTCACGCTGATAAATGTTACGGGTGATTTAAAAAGAGAGAACTTATCTTCACTGTTCTATGCATTACCAAGGCGTTGGGAACCTATAGTTATTATTATTGGTATATAGAAGAAGTCTATGTATTCTGAACAATTGCACAATTAATAAATCAACTGAGACATGTAAACAGGAACATTGATCACATTAAAATTCTTAAGATTTATTGAGAGATGTGATCGAGACTTAAATTCAAGCATTATCTTGCCTTAGCTGCAAATATTATATCGTCAACGCATCACAAGTGTGTTAATTTCTTACCATTTATATTGATACTCCTTTATATCCATTCAAGTTAAAAAATAAAGAAATTTGTCCGCATCTTTGTTTACTAGATACTTGCGAAATCTTGAAATGTCGAAAATTCACAATACAGATTATCAGTGGCGCAGCCAGGATTTTGTCTTTGGGTGGGCCGAATCAAATTTCGAGGGCACGCGGGCCGCATACGCCCCTCAACCTAATTTTTTTGTGGCCCCCGAAGCGTTTATGAAAAACACTTGAGCTTATTTAGGGCAAAAATATATTTAAAAATGCAAAATAGACTATCTTTCAAATTTCAAGAAACCCTTCGGGATAGTTAAAGTTCCGTCACTGCTTATCATTTTGTATGAAAAATAGACCGCGACCCAAATCAGTTCAACACCCCTGCTGTTGGCTATTGATGTTTATATCTTCCATTATTTGTTGATAAAAAAAAAGTAATGCACATAATAGGACAATTGTTTTCTTACAAAATTGTACAGTACGGTTCTGGTGTTGCAGTGTTAAAAATTCTTGTCAGAATCTAGGGCAAAATCTCAAGTACAATTTGTAAATTTAAGATTCGTAGCAAGATGTTAAACGGAAGTTGCGGAAGTACGATAGAGTTTACCGGAACGACCCGAAAAGCAGAAGCAACATACCTTAACTAATAACGTTTGTTTCTTGCGAACTATCCAGATACTTACATAGCAATTTAAACCCTGTTGCAAGACATTTTAACAGTTGTGGTAGTTAATAAGGATATTCCAGCTGTGAAATACATAAGAAGTACTTGGCTGTATTAATTTAACCCAGCGGTGGTACATCCAATTTACCGTATATTAAATAATGTAAGTCAATATCTATCTATATCTACAGGGTGATTATAAAATGGAGCCGTGACGTTAGCGATTTTATTGTGCTTGTGCCGTATTTTAAAAGCTGTGAAACTTACAAATGTAAAAATTGTAGAGTTATCTGTTGATGAAAAATTGAACTACTGAACTGTCAAAAATAAAATATTTAAGAATAGGCTGCACAGAAATAATGTAATTTTTATAATATTGCTCACCTAATCAAATTTTTAATATTGTAAAAGGAAAAATAAAATTCTGAAATAAAAAAATTATGGGTATTAAACTAATATTTTTAAAAATGTAATCTACAACTTACCAAAAATACGCTTATAACACAATTATATTTGTAGAAATATTCAAAAGAAAACGTAGAAATAAAAGCAAGCTCGACACAAAAATACCAATAAACAATGCAATGAAAAATATGGTTTTTAAAAATTTGGTAGTTCAACTTTTCATCAACAGACGGCATAACTAAATGTTTGCATTAGTAAATTTTATCAAATGATGTTTGCTAGGCGCCACAGTAAAATCGTTTACATCACGGCTCCATTTTATAATCACCCTGTATATATAAATAAAACAAGAAGCTTTTTATGTTTTCTTTTTCGTCTTTATACATGGGTTTTTTACGTTCCATGTGATCATAAGACGATATCCACAGAAAAATTAAGTATTGTCTGTGTCTATTCGTCCGAGATTTACATTAAAACGGCTGGACATATTTTCACGAAATTTGGTATGATAGAGCAAAAGTGTTGTTTCAGAGTTAAAGTAATTTACTAAAAAAACTTGATGTTATTACTGACAGCAAAAACGTTTATAACAAAAATTGTTTAAAATAAGAAAGCTTCTGCTTGTAATATCTTGTAAATATTTTGCGTATTTGACTTAACTATAACAATGTTTATGACAAAAAAAAAAAATTAAAATAAGAAAATAAAGCATTTTTGCTGTACATATATTTTTTCCAGATAACTGCATATCGAAGCAGTCATGGACGGATGGCAACTAATATCTTGAAATACAGCCTTGGACAAATGTATGGAGCACCCATGCAGTTATAATATAACATCTAAATTTATGTACATTGTAATTTGTATATATTTGACAAAATGTTTTTAAGATATCATTGACATATTCTAAAAGACGTACGTCTAATCAGATAACCGAAAATGTAAACAGAGTTATGATAAATTTTGAAATACAAATAAATATGGGTTCAGATCTGTTACGTTTTGTTTACATAAAAATAAACAACTAGGGCTTGGATCATTATTACACAAGCGTTTGAAGTGAACACGGTCATTTTCATGTTTTGATGAGTTAAAGTGAATATTTTTAATTACATTATGGCTAAAAAACTTGAACTCACTGTGGCAGAAAGGAGTCAAATTGTATTGCTCCGTTCACAAGGACAGTTGCAGGTGAAAATAAAAAAAAAAAAAATGGAGTGTTCAAAATAAAGCCGTGCAAATTACCACCAAAAGGTTCCAAGAGATTGATACTTATGAAAACAGACCAAAAAGCGGAAGAAAACGTGCAACCACTTCCGGAGATGATCGTTTTATAAAGAGAAGTGCTCTTCGTAAATGCTCAATATCGTCAAAAGAGCTGGCTGGTGATCTGTGGAAGCATAGAGAAGTTAAAGTTTCTTCTAGAACAATTAGAAGACGTCTAGTGAAATATAATTTGCATGGAAGAAGAGCTCAGCAAAAAAAAAAACTGTTGACCGAGTGACACAAAAAACTTCGCCTTGAGTGGGCCAAAAGACATTTAAATTGGACACCTGATAAATGAGCGAAAATCATTTGATCTGATGAGTCCAATATAGAAGTAGGTATTGTAATGGTTTAATGTACTTAGGAATTTAACAAAAAAATTAATTTCTAAGCAATTATTGCACTAACAATATAAAATTTAATTTATTATAAATTTATGAAATTAAGATTTGTTTTTTTCTTTAGTGGATCAGCTTTTTGTCAGACGTAGGCCGGGAGAAGCTTTTCACAGTTTACATTCAGTTTCCGAGCTGTATGGACGTGTTGGTGCAGTTTGTGTTACATGAGCATGTATAATAATAAAAAATGAGTGAGAAAATTGTTATAAACGAACTGCTTATGTTCATCCATAACAGGATGAACATACTGGATGAAGTGCTGCTCCTGAAGTTATGTGACGAGCATTACAATGAACAGGAGGTAGAGTGTGCTAAAGGTTTGCTGGCGTCACACTGTGGTGAAAGTAGTGTGACGACTCGACGTTCGGGTGACGGGAAGAAGTTGAAAAACTTACAGGACATTATAAAGATGCTGCGAACTGTAGAGCCGGATATTCTACCGTGCTTTGTGGCGAAAGACCTTGGGAAGCTCCCCTCGGTAACTTTCGACTATGTGGACGTGACTTCGGTGATGAGGGATGTAGTTTTTCTCAAGCGAGAACTTCATTCTCTTAAGTTAGAGAGAGCCCTTGAATCAAAAGCAAACGAGGAGCTAATAAAAGAGGTGAAGGAGCTTCAAAATTTGGTGCGAAAGACGGAATATTCTGATATATCGAGAAGTAATACGTTTCCAAGTCAGGTGCCCCCTGCCCCGCAACCAACCGAAGTAGCCGCCAGGAAGTCTAGGAAGGCGACCTACGCTAGCAAGGTCGGTAGCAAGCCAAAACCAGCTAACGACACTAAGCTGCAAGCGTCTAGCTCCGATAAGAAAACAAGTACGGAACAGGCACGTGTCAGTGATGGGTTTACGGAGGTGAGACGTAAGAGGAGCCGTAAACAGACCTGTGTTATCGGTACGTCGGTGACTAACGGTAATGTGTCTGGAGTTGCTAGACGGAAGTGGATTTACGTAACACGTGTGAATCCTAATGCCGAAGTGGAAGATGTATTACAGGTGCTCAGCCGTAACCAAGTAGTTACAGACGGTGTAATGTGCGTGAAGATGAAGACATCTACACCACGCAACTATGCCTGCTTTAGGATTTGTGTTAATGTTGCAGACACGGACAAAATTCTTTCGCCCTCTTTCTGGCCACGCGGGGTTGGTGTTAGGGAGTATGTGTGGCTTCCAAAGAAAGATGCAACTGAGGTACCAGAAGGGATCATTAAACCCAAAAATGGGCAAAATTAGGTTTGCAACTTTTAACTGCAAGTCTATAAGACGAATCGCAGGGATGTTACAGGAAATGTGTGAGTCGGTGGACGTGTGTCTGTTTCAAGAAACTTGGTTACGGAAAAGTGAGCTACGTCTGCTTGACGACCTTCACCAAGACTTCATAGCGACTGGTACATCTTCCATGGATCCTGCTGTACGAGTTCAGCTGGGACGGCCTTATGGAGGAGTGGGAATTTTATGGAGAAAATCTCTCGCAGACAACATTTGTGTCATTCCAGTCCGGGACGAACCACGTTTGGCAGCTATTAAAATCAAAACAAAGGATGAATGTATTCTTGTGACCAACGTTTACATGCCTACGGATTCCACAGAAAATTTACCTGAATTTATTCAGATTCTTGGGAAAATTGAGGCATTATCCGCAGAAGAGGACATCACCAGCGTTTTGATTACGGGCGACTTCAACGCAGATCCAACATGCGCTTTTGGAAGAGAGCTTGGTAAATTTTGTCAGGACTTCGGCTACGTAATAAAAGATCAGGAAGTGTTAGGGTTTGAGTCATATACGTTTGTGAGTGACGTCACTCACACTACTTCTTGGTTGGACCATTGCGTTATGTCGCAGACTCTCTCCAGGAGCGCCACGGACATAAAAATAGACTATCTATGCACACTATCAGATCATCTACCACTGTACTTTTCAGTTGAAGTGCCTAACATGGAGGAGCAAAAGGAATACCAGACGACCACAAAAACTTGTGGTATTGTGTGGAGTGAGAAAGTTCGGGAGTTCTATAGCAGAGTATGTGAGAGTGAATTAAATAAACTTGTGATCCCCCGCGAGTTAATCAACTGTGACTCTACGAATTGTGCGAATGAGTGCCATTGCACCGTTATTGACAATTTTTACCACTGCATAGTGGATACTCTTCTACGGGCATCTTTGCATGTGAGCAAATTC
This sequence comes from Liopterus haemorrhoidalis, assembly GCA_963971575.1. NCBI lineage: Eukaryota > Metazoa > Arthropoda > Insecta > Coleoptera > Dytiscidae > Liopterus > Liopterus haemorrhoidalis. The sequence continues at coordinate 35,016,855 of OZ020618.1, forward strand.
GTCAAGAAACGCTCGAGGAGAAAACGTCGAATATACGGTTGGACCCAGAACGAAGATCTACGGTGGGCAAAGAGGGACGCGCAGGAGGCACTATGTATTTGGATTGAATGCGGTAGACCCCGGTCGGGCGACATCAATCAGCGCCGCATTATCTCTAGAGCGCGGTTCAAATGGCAACTTCGAAGACACAGACAATCTCTGGACAGGGCTAAGGCGGACCATCTAACAACCATGTATCACTCCAAGGATTTTGCGAGATTTTGGAGAAGTACAGGCTTAAAAAATACAGCGAACAGGCCGCTGCAGATTGATGGAGTGTCCGGGGAGAAGGAGATGGCTGAGCACTGGAGAAATGTTTTCCTAGCGAGTTCTATTAACGGGACTTACAAGACTGATAGTCCTATTAACAGCGTACCGCTCGAAGAATGCGTTATCACGTATGAGGATGTTCATAGTGCGGTCGAAAAGCTGAGTTGTGGCAAATCAAAAAGTGCAGATGAGTTGAGCACGGACCATATTATTAATGCTCCACCCCGTTTGCAGGTATTACTTGCGATTTGCTTTACGGTCATGCTAGTGCACCGTCATATTCCTGAAGAAATTACTCTGGTTGACGTTGTTCCAGTACCGAAAGGTAAGTGTGGCTCTATGACCAAAAGCGACAATTACCGCCCCATAGCAATCAGTACCGTTGTATCTAAAATACTGGAAAGGATACTTGTGTCGAAAACCGAGGGCAGATTGAAATGTTCCGACAATCAGTTCGGTTTTAAGAAGAAACATAGTACTGAAATGGCGATCTACGCGCTGAAGTCCATCGTTGCCAGATACTTAGCTCGAGAAACGCCGGTATTCACTTGCTTCTTAGATCTGAGCAAGGCCTTTGACAGGGTTGATAGGGGTAAACTCCTTAATATTCTTGAAAAAAGAAACGTAGCCCCTAGAACTATCGACGTTCTAAGAGTTTGGTATAGGACGGAAAAGAAGCGCGTACGATGGGGTAATGCTAGATCCAAGCCATTCAAGCAACAAACCGGGGTAAGACAGGGGAGTCTATTGTCCCCGACCTTATTTAATGTCTACATGGATGAGCTTAGTGTAAGGCTGAACAAGAAGATAATTGGCTGTGTGATGGGAACAACTGTCGTCAATCATCTGAGCTATGCCGATGACATGGTCCTCCTGTGCCCCTCTCTCTCTGGTCTGAGGAAACTTCTGGAGATTTGTGAGAACTTTGCTGCGGAACATGGACTCCTATATAACGCCCAAAAGACTGAATATATGGTGTTTCAGCCAAGGCAAAAAACGTACTCTGTGCCCAGTATTAAGTTATGTGACCAGGTTGTGCCGCGAGTTAAATCCGTATCGTATCTTGGTCACATAATTTGTGATGATCTATCAGATAGTGCGGATATTGGCAGACAGTGCAGATCATTGTGTGTTAGAGCGAATATGATTAACAGGAGATTTTCTAAATGCAGTGTTAACGTGCGTAACAGTTTGTTTAACGCTTACTGTGCGTGTGTTTATGCCACAGCTTTGTGGATAAACGCGCCGCAGTCAAGCCTACGTAAATTCAGAGTTTGTTACAACAATGCATTTAGAATTATCAATGGTTACAGCAAATTCTGTAGTGCATCTTGGATGTTTGTTACGAATAATGTCAAGACAGCAGATTGTGTGATAAGAAGTCGGGTCTATTCGTTTCGCTCCGGTGTCTGGGGGGTGGAGAACAACATTATTAAGTCATGCGTGCGGAATGACAAAATATTTAACAGTTTTTGGAGCTCTGCGTTGCGCGTTCCCACTCCAGGTACTAGGTAGTGGAGGGGATAGACCTGTATTGTATGTCTATTGTATTTTATTCCATTGCTCTCACTGATTTACACATGTGTTCTGCTACGAACTTTTGTTCATTTCAGGTGTGTGTGTGGATCGGTGGACAATATTTACATCTTGTATTTATGTATTTATTTATTTATTTTATTTTGTTTTTGTTTTTTTTTTTTTCTCTTTTTTGTATTTTGTTCTATTGTTATTTTCTGTTCTTATATTTATTCTGTATTATTTGTAAAGAATTTTGGCAATTTGCTGTAAAATAAATATATATATATTTTCATCCTGATAGCATCATCCCTACAGTCAAATTTGGTAGTGGTAGCATCATGATCTGGGGGTGCATGTTCGACAGTGGCTTAGGCGAAATCCTTTTGTGCGAGGGACGCATTATTCTGCTCGTTATATTACCATGCTTAATGAAATTTTGGAGCCATCAATATTAAAATTATTTGATGAAGACAATCCAGAATATATTTTTCGACAAAATAATGCCCCCTGTCACAAAGCTAAAGCAACAAATGAATGGTTTTCCAAAAACAATGTGCCACAAAATATTAATAATTTTGATTAAAGTTGTCATTAAAAGCATGTATGTGTTATTTTATTTTTTTTTACCATTTTTCCTGTAATAATCCTAAAATTCAATAAAACGTTGGTTGCTCCTGTACGGGTCATCGCACCGTAGTATGTAGGAATTTAATATTAAGAAATAATTGTTAAGGTATTTAAGTATTGCAAATATGTTAGTAATAAGAATGCTTAGGTTGTAAGAACAGAATAATGTAGGTTAAGTAAAATATAATATATTAGTCAGTTTTGAATATAGAAAGGTAATGTAATGTGTAGAAGGCGAGACAACTAACGAATAAATATGTGAAATAGTAATATTGTGTTTGATTCCAACAACAATTTAAAACCCAAATAGAGTGAGGATATCAAGGATATCACACTCCATACATTTGTCTAAGGCAGTATTACTCTTTCAGTGTTAAAATTAACACTATTTATTTTCTCACACTATAATTTAACCAGAATGTAAGTGTAAACTTTACACTAAATTTAACGAAAAAAGGGGTGTAAATAATTAACACGAAAAGCAAGGGACTTCATGGTATACTAAAAGTTAATTTTTTAGTGTCTCACCATTTTTAGAGTGTAGGACTTTTTGCCCTAATATATAAACATTTTTGACTTGATTGCTATGAAGAGGTTACGTAATTGTCCGAAGGATACCGTGAATGAATAATAATAATATATTAATGTATTAAATGTTGTACATTTTTACAAAGGTCCATAATGTATTACACAAATTACAAATTGAATCATATGCATTACAATAATATAAAAATATAATTTTAAGAAATCTAATCAGAAAAATAAACAGAGACACTTCAAATTGATAGAACGTAATGTGAGGTTTGGACGAAAAGCAGGACAAGCCTAATCACAGAACCTCATTTAAGTCACCAAAATCATTTCGTAGGTCGGTATTCCTCAGTAGAGTAGAAAGCCTTGGCAATTAGATATTGTTTAGTTTCTTTTTTGAATTTTACGAAGTTAAGGCTCTTGGTGGCGGATGGTAGAACATTATAGAATTTAATTGCATGATAATTTGCGCTATACCTGGATTTCCTGAGTCTGGTATATTCAGGACGAATATCATTCTTTTTTCTCGTGCCGTGTACGTAGAGAGGTTGTTATGTACATACAGGAGGCAGTGATGGATGTATAGTGACGGCAAGGTTAAAATGCCCAATTCCACAAAATTTTCTTTGCAGCTGGATCGGTATTGTATATTGCTCAGGATCCTTATGGCTCTGCGTTGCAAAGCAAATAGCCTTTTTGTTTGGGTGGAATGACCCCAAATCAATAAGGCGTACGATAGATGTGACTGGATAGAGGCAAAGTAATATGTTTTTAAGACTGACTTAGACGCGCACCATTTTAAGTTGCTTAAGCAAAAAACAGATGTACAAAGTTTATTGGCTACTTTGTTTACATGTTGATCCCATGATAACTTGCTGTCGATTTCCAATCCTAAAAAGGTTACTGCAGCTGAATGATTGGCCTGCTGTAGGTTTCTTGTTGAGAATATCATATGCTGAGATTTACTGATATTTAATGTTAGCTCATTAGCCAAAAACCAGCTGTTTAAATAAGTCAAAGATAAATCTCTTTGGTCCAAAAGTGGCAGTAGTGAACTATTGCTCACGAGGGCCGTAGTGTCGTCGGCAAAGAGGATGGTGTTTGATTTAATATTTATATGGGGCAAATCATTAATGTAAATCAGGAATAAAATGGGACCCAGAACAGATAAGAATAAGAAATATCATCAGAAACAGTGACTATTTCGTTCGTGAACGCTATAGGGAAACTTTTATTTATTTATTTAATCAAATACATACATACGGGTTGTGCCCAAATTGTGCATAGCCCCATAAATAAATATTAACACACATATACACTTACATGCATATATATATATATATATATATATATATATATATATATATATATATATATATATATATATATATCTCATGTAAAAATTGATGCGCGTGTGGTGCGTTAACCAGTAAGACACTTTATCCGCGAATAAAGCAATTACTAGGTTAATTATTTTTTCAATTAAAATCGATACTAAATTAATAGTTTATCATTTATATTACTGGCTGCTTTCTTAACTGCAGTAGGGGGGTAACCAGCTATAGTCCTGTAGGTAACGCAAAGTATATGAGCGACATGGATTTAACGATTAGATTAACAAAGCGAGATTGACAACATCTCATAATTTTCTAAAATAAAATATTACGCAGAAACCTGGGTCCCATTCAAATTAATGGTGAATGGAGAATCCATAAAAACAAAGATATCCGAGGACTGTGCCCAAGGCCAAATATCACCCAAGAACTCAGAGGCATATGAGTACAGTGGATAGGACACGTTATGAGGATGATGGAGGACTGAATGGTTAGGAAGATATGGGAAGGAAAATTGAATACCCGTCGACCAGTGGGAAGACCTCGCAAGAGATGGAGAGATCAGTTAACCGAAGATCTGACAGGTATTGGTATACAGGGTACTTGGCAAGACTTGACAATAAATAGATCGAGATGGAGTGCTTATGTGAGTGAGGCCGAAAGTCAACCTGACTGATAGTGCCCAAAGAAGAAGAATAAGGAGAAGAAGAAGAATAAGAAGAAGAAGACATCCATAAACTGTTGATTATAAATGTTATCGGGTATCGTTACATTACATTATCCATCTCTGGTAATAAGTGGACATAAAAGACTGGTAATTGTAGGAGAGGGCGTCTGTGGGTAATCTCTTATAACAGATTCGCTTAGATCCTGAATGAAGTACGACAATCTCTGTATAATAAAAGCTAGTGTAGAATAAGAAATGCATATCATAATACTGAAATATAACAGAAGTTTTTAAAATTTCTACGAAAAACTGCTAAATTTGCTTACTAACACCCTGGATTAAAAAACTGTAGGAGTGAAGCATAGTAAAGACATTCCCCTGAACACTTTTCTTGTTCAACATGCAACTTTCGTCATCAATCATTTTAAAACAATATATGTCAGTAGCGCTCTCTCTTTCCTCGGATTTAAAACGTTGCACGTATTTCTGAAAACTCCATCTTCTGGTGACAGAACTTTTCTTTTTTGTTAAGTTACATTTGAACAAGAATGCTGTGTAGCGTTTAAACAAGCAGTTCATCCAGCCGCATTGGAATCTCTATCTTTGTATATATGCTGTCACTGACATATCGACCCATACTATCAAAGTATATTATTCTTTATGAAAATGTATATTTTAGTTTTATTATTTTTTGACATAATGTAGCATTCTGCTTCCATTAAAGTAACACAAATGGACTCAAATAAAACTTAACAAACATCAATCGCTAGTGCATGAAGAAATGTAATTTATAATGTAAATTAGTATTAATATATGAAGTATAATTTAAAACGCGATTTTATTCTAAAGTGAGAAATATGTTAGGTAACTTACATTATTGTGGGATTATAAATTTAATTATACGCGATTCTAACTACTTGATTGAATATTCATATCCGAGCCCGAAAAACCCTGAAACTTTTGAAGGGTTCGGTTCTGCGTTCTGTTTCAGTAAAAAAAAAATAATAGTTTCAAAAAAATTAACTTCTTAGGTGTTCGGTTTGAGTTTTTTTTTTTTAATAATATTTTAGTTATGCAATAGAAAATAATAGTTATACAATTTTATTATAGAAATAAAAATACTAAACAAAATTTATTGTAATCGAATTAAATAATAAATTATTTTCAGCAATAATATGCGTTCATTTATATTTTACTACTTGCTTTTTAGGGTTTTGTAGGTATGACCAAAAAACCCTTATAGCGTCATTTTGTCGTCTGTCTGTCTGTTCGGTGTAAATTGTAGCCAAACGGCTAAACCTAGAGAGTTGAAATTTGGCATGCTTATACAACTCTTTGACCCGCACATAGGAAAAATAGTAAAACATCTAAAAAACATCCCCCAGAAAATAAAAACAAATATGAGCTCACCGAAAAAAAAATATATATATTTAAAATTCTGACTACGGTATCAAATGAAAGCCGTGGATTAACGATATTTATTTTTTTTTGTAAAATAAATTATTTTGGAGCGATTTTTGCAAAATTGGGCAAAAAAAAATTGTCCCACACCCTGTAGCCCAGATGGTTTAAACAAAAAATCTGAAAAAATTCTAAGTAAGGTACATTGGTGAGAATCGGAATAGTACAACAGTTATTTTTGATCAGATTATGTTTTCGGAAAATATCTCATTTTTTGTGTTTTTTGGTTGACAATGTACAAAAGTTATAGTTATGTAACATGCTACACTAGAAAGCAAATCCTGGAAAAAACTTAAAAATTAAAAAAAAAAATTCTTAAAAATTGAAAAGTGCATTACGACAATTTACCTGCCCAGGCTTTTCGTCTGATCTGGTAGTTTTTGTCGAAGAACAAATTCACAGTGTTTGGAGACTTTTTTAATTGTATCCATAAATAATAAACCGAAAAAAAAAGGCTGTTTTCATACGATTGAAGAAGAAAACAATTATCTTATTAGGATATTAATCTAAGAGTGTTGCCAAAAAGTGCCTAAACGGAGTATGTCTAGAAGTGCAAAAGACATTGGTAGTGTAAAATAAACAAATGCTAAAAGTAAATTTTAGTTTTTAATAAAAAGTTGGTAGTTGGTAGTTTAAAATATATAATATTTATATTTGGTTTTCTTTTAAATGTTCAAGTATACTCAAGTAAGTTTAGAGAAAGCTTAGTAACAGAAGAACTTCAACTGCTAAAATTAAGTAATCTTTGCTAAGGCAGAGTTTAGCTCACCATATTGCAGTTTTATCAAAATTTTAATTATAGGTTGTTAAAATAAAAATCATTATTTTAAGGAATTCTAAGTTTTGAATGAAAAGAATTGCAAATATATCGATGCTCTACATTGGTAAAACATGTTGTATTTTTATATTATACAAGAGGCCAAATCAAAACATTTCACGGGGGGCAACTTTTGCTCACCCCCAGCTCTAAAGAGTCAAACAAATTCAACAACATTTGTAGATAAATCGAAGTAATTATTAATACGGTAAATATTTATTTTTATCAATCTATATTAGCAATAAAATTAGATGAATATCATGTGCATATAATTATAGTTCATTTTAGTATTTCTTGAAGTTTCACTTCAAGAACTCACTCATAAATATTTAATGTCACTTTAATAAATACATTTTAGTATTAGAGTAAACGAAATGTAATGAAAAGTTAGACAGGCAACGAAAACCTCTTACAGCAGTAAAGGGTTCTTAACAGACGAGCTGCGGAGTGTTCAAAGGGGTTGGTTTGTGCCGGCTGAGCCGTAGCCGTCTACCGGCTCGGAGAGGTGTTAGCGTGAAGATTTTATGAGCTAGATTTCCAAGCAGCACATATTTCAAGTGTCAGCACAGTCCCGTTTAAAAGCCTTCACACTGTCAACTGTCAATGTCGAGTGTAACTCCCCAAACTTCCAATGACTACCAGGGTAGGTTTTATTAGTTTTGCTGGCAAAGCAACAGACTCTTACGTCATAACGGCTACTATGCTTTAAAACGCCACGATCACGGTATTACAGAAATGAATTTAATGTGTCAGTATATATTTCTTCAAATAAGCATTAACTCATGTTGAATGTAAAGTTTTTTACAGTTCGCATCGAGAATTAACAATGACTTTATTAATGATTTTAAATTGCAACGCAAGGTATATTTGACAGTTTGGCGTATATTTGAAATAAAAGTGTTTTCATTTCAGTTCCACTGTGATTTGTCTTTCTTCTACCTCAGCTTTTATTCGTCATCTCCTGGACATAATTCTTTCTTCATATTTCAAGATTTTGTGATTTTGTTCCTTCATCAAAGTCAGCAAGTTTTTTCAATAAACCTCTGCTGTACTAGCGTCCAATTCTACTTGCTGGTATACTTATTCTAGGTTTCATAGGTATAACCTAAGCATCCTTATACCATGAGTTCAAAAAGAAATTACATAAGGGTTGAATATGGAAAAATAAAATAATGTCTACAGCAAGTTTTATACAGAGCGATCATTAAATCTTGAACGTTATGCAATATTTGACAGAAACATTTATTTATCAAACTTATTTCCAACGACATGTACACATAGGCGCAATTGACTAGAGTTTAGGCACAGTCTTTGTAATCATTAAAATTGGAAATTATAATTTTTGGATTTCACAGGTACAGAAAAATAAACATAAAAATCTAAAGAAGCTGTTCAAAATGACCACAGTTTTCTTGCAGACACAAATTTACTCGTCTTTTCATACTATTAAAAGCATTTTTAAGAATTTGAGGAGTTATATAGGCACACTGTTCGGTAATTCTATTTTGTAGTTCCTGGATATTGTTAATAGGGGTCTTTTATACATTATTTTTCAGATAAGGGAATATAAAGTAATGTAAAATAGGCAAATCTGGTGATCTAGGTAGAAATTCTTGATTTGGACGTAAACTATAGTTATTCGATCGTCAAAAAATTCACGAAGATAATTGATGCTATCTTGAGAGCTGTGGGCAGTCGCGTCATCCTGTTGGAAATAACCTTGCTGGAGCTCATCCTCATAAAGCTGATTAGTAAATTCACGTCCAATATTCTGGTATCTCTGAGCAGTAACAGTTTCGTGGAAAAACATGGGTCTGATAATACGTCTTCGGGACAGCAATCCAAATACCAACATTTAGCGGGTGAAGGGAAGTTTCGTGAAACATACGACGATTTTCAGCACTCCATAACCTCATATTTTGTAAATTTATATTCCCCGATAGGAGTGAGCCACGCCTCATCAGAAAAATAAAAACGTTAAATTTAACAAATCATCTTTATTAATTCAATTTTGTTGGAATCAGTGGCAATATACAATTCGCCTATTGTGATCTGTAGGCAGCAACTCATGTAAAGCAAAAATTTTTTATAAGGCAAGTTCTTAATGATAAACTAGTCTCTTGCGAAAGTATACGTAGTGATGTTGTGGGTTACTCATTTATACGGTGACGAACATCATCAACTGTCTTTTGAGTACGAACTCTTGGCCTTCCAGTTTTATTTCTATGAGTAATGCTCCCTGTATCTCGGAATAAATCAACACATCTTCTAAGTGCGCTGTAAAAATCTTCTTCAATGAAAGCAATATCTGGAAATTGTAGCCGAAATTCCTCTAAACATGACACCGCACTATAATTATATTCGCAGTTCTCTCGAACACCATTTCGAAAATATGATTCAATAATAAATTTTTTGTGTCCTATTGTAAAAAGCATTATTATTGTAACTTAATTGAATTTTGAATATAAACTAATCAGTGATGACAGTTAATTAATTCTAAAGCTTGCTGTAGACATTATATTCCATACCAAAACCCTTTTGTAATTTCTTTTTGAACTCATGGTATAATCCATTCACGACGTTTTCTTATCAGATTAGGCCATGATATATTTTTGGTAAGCTGGTTATTAAATAATTTACATCAACTAAATACCGCTGGTCAATAATGATTGTCTTGGCCGCTCCATTGCAATATTTTTTGTCCGCGTACTAATTATGGAAAACTAGACTAAATCCATAGAAGTGATACATATAATTGTAAGATTATTCAATATACAAACTAGATAACGCACACGGGAAAATAACTTTCAGTATAATTGTTGATAAATACAGAAGCAAAAAATTAAATAATGATATAAAACTAAACAGATGTTAAACAGTAGCTAACTGTAGACAAAAGAAAGAAATTTATCGTACCTACCTATGCACACTTTATAACAGTTGATGCTTGCACGTGCGCAGAAATGACATTTCGCATAAAATTCATATGAGTGTTGGTAAATAAGTCCTTACAAAATCTAAGAGATGGCGCTAGTAGTATCGAAACAAGTTTGTTCCTAAAGCAGTGGCTGTCGGTGAAACATGTTTGGGTATGCAGTTAGTATGATTGGACAAGCTCATACTATATCGCTCAACAGCAATATAGCAACAACAAACGAGCGTGTGTATTCTTTGTAATTCCTTACCCAAAAATGATTCACCGACCGCCACTGTCCTAAAGGTACCATCTGTCAAAAGACTGCTGTAAAATTTTGGGTCATATCTATCGCGTGGTTTAATTTTTACAATCGATTGAAGCAAACAACTTTTGTTATTTTCGAACAATGGAAAAAAACGAATTTCGTGCAGTGATTAAACACTTTCCTTTGAAAGTCAAAACACGAAAAGAAATCAAAGTTGAGTTGGATCATGGCCATTGACTACTTGGAAAAAGTAGGAACGATAAATGGAGAGTATTATGCGTTGTTATTGGAACGACTGAACGAAGAAATCAAGAAAAAACGCCCAAATTTGGCCAAGAAGAAAGTGCTCATCCATCAAGACAATGCAGGAGTGCATACTTGTGCAGTTACGATGGTGAAAATGCTTGAACTACGCTTCGAATCATTGTCGCATCCACCGTAGTCACCAGATTTGGCGCCTAGCGACTTTCCTGTTTCTTAACATGATAAAAAGGCTCGCCGGAAAAATATTAACGTCGAACGAGGAGGTCATCGCCGAAACAGGTGTCCATTTTGAGGACTTTCCGGAATCTTACTTTTTGGAGGCTTGAAAAAATTGGAGAAATGCTGGGCGAAGTATCGAACTAAAAAGATGTTGAGAAATAAAAATGAATCAACCCAAAATATTGTGTTTTTCTATTGTTTTGTAAGTACTTATTGACCTACCCTCTTATCTTGAAATAAAATATACTAAATTACTATTATTATTAGTACAATAATGGGCAGGCGGCATATGCCGATGAAGCCCAGAATAAATATATTATAGAGCAAATAAGACATGAAATAATCGTACAAAAAAATACAGACGGTTATCACTCGTTACATTAACTGAAGTAGCGGATAAAGAGTTTCACAAAAGGAAGATAGTGTTTAAAGTTCTGGTGTCTCAAGTTAGTGACTATTTTAAAAATTATATAATATCGGACACAAAAATGGACTAAAAAACTTTTTTATTTTCTCACGATTTGTCCTAGAAGTCCAGCATTCGGGCACTCTGTTGACCTATTTTACTTACAAAATAGCTACGAAACCTATAAATTGGTGCAAATTTTCACTTTCATTGTTCCTTTTTTTATGAAAATATTAATTTCAGAGCTAAAAGTGTAAGTACAACTATGTTCAGAATTTAAACTGCATTTAATGATCTTAAATCTGTTGAGGAAATCTTACACCAAATAGATACAACAAGAAACTATCATTTTGTGGCTACTTACAGATAGATATCCATGAAGAATTTAACAAATAACATAACTTAATAACATTTATTTGTATTAAATAGAATTTAAAAAAATATATCTTAACATAACAATGTATTAGATATTAATAACATGATATTAAATTAAATTTTCGAATAAATAACTATTAACTTCTAGCCAGTAGCCAAAATCTGTTTAACTTCCTTAATAGTAATTTTGTTAAACTCTTATTTAATTGTGTTTCTTAAGATGCAATATCGTTATTTCCATGCATTATTTAATTAATTTCTCATTACAATCAGTATGTAGGTAGCAGCGTTGCCAGACGTCCCGATTTATGGACAGCTAAATTCACGAGTTATTCAAAAAGAAATAAATCGTTGACGTAAGGTCAAAACAATGCAATGGATGCGTGTGTACGTAATGCCGGCGTACCGTACGGTAATTTGCACGGAACTTTGCACATTGGTACTCGATGAAGTAGATATGGACCTGATTTATGAAGAATTCAACTTGCTAAAACCATCTATTGACGTGATGCGAAAAATTCGAAAGACTTAGCTGCACAAAAATGGCATCAGTTATTTAAGCTATTCCCGGAAAAAAAAACACTAAAAATATTTACAAATTAATTTCATTTATTATAAGCATACCAACAACTAATTGCTATTCCGCACGAGTATTTTGTCAAATGAATTTAAAATGGTTATGGTATCAGTATTAAATTAAAATGTACCATTTTTACTGCTTTAAGATAAATAAACATTTAGAAATATTTTACTGTACATTTTATTCGGTTGTCCCGCTTTTTGCGCCTTAATCCCGATTTTTTTAAATTTATTTGCTAAAAATCCCGATTTGGTCAAATAATAATCTGGCAACGCTGGTAGGTAGCCACCAATTCTCATTTTGTGAAAGAAACCAAATTGATCAATGCAGGATTAAACGCAGTAGTTTTTTAAGTATTTTAGGTTTTATAGGTATGACTAAAGAACCCTTATACCGTCATTTTGTCTTCTGTCTGTCTGTCTGTTCGGTAAAAAATGTAGCCAAACGGTTGAACCTAGAGAGTTGAAATTTGGCATGCTTATACAATTCTTTGATCCGCACATAGGAAAAATACTAAAACATCTAAAAAATATATCCCCCTAAAAAATTAAACAAATATCTGGACATCGAAAAAAAAATATTTTTATTTTTAAATTCTGAGTAGGATATCAAATGAAAGCCCTTAGTACGTGGATTAACGATCAAAATTTTATTTTTGCAAAATAAATTATTTCGACGTGATTTTACCCAAAATTGTGCAAAAAAAATTTTGTCCCACGCCTTGTAGCCCAGATGGTTTAAACTAAAAATCTGATAATGTAAATAAATAAAATTCTACGTAATGTACATTTGTGTGAACCGGAATAGTACAACAGGAATTTTTAATCAGATTTTTTTTCGGAAAATAACGCATTTTTTTGTGTTTTTTGCTTGACCATGTAAAATATTTAATAACTTATGTAACAAAGTAAACCAGCATGCTTTCGTGGTGTAATGGTTAGCTTGCTCGCGCTCTAATCTGCAAACTAGGGTTCCGGTCTCGAGACAATTTCATTTTCTCTGTTTTTTTATGCATTTCTATTTTGTTTAAATTATTTTTTCAAAATTCTAGTTATATTGGGGCAAATGTTGCATTTAATTTTTAAAAGCGTAAATTTACTAACCAGTTGGAATTGTATTTTCATTCTGTGTCATGCATACTAAACCAAAGGGGTGGAGCATATGGCAACCAATGGAAACTATAGGCGCTATTTTCAATCAGTGTTATCAGTGGAAATTGTTGAAATTGAATACACGAAATCAGAGGCCGCTCCTCTGATTTTTGACTTAAGACAACCAATGAAAGCCATAGGCGCAATTTTCAAAAACTTAATGAACCTTGCTATATAAAAAATACAGCACATATTTAGAAACCTAAATAATGGTATTAGGCATTCGAATTAAAATTAACAAAAAAAATATTTTAACATAAAATTTGTTTTGGCATCCCAAATAATCATCATTCACTTACTAAATACCTGCGAAACCCTGAAATGTGTGAAAATTCACACTTCACATCAACTTTTTTATCCTTACACTTTTTGTTCTAAAATTAATTTGTAAAGGGATATCGCTAAATGATTTTTTTTTACATTGTGTTTCATTTATAGACCCTGTATAGAAAATCAAACTGTTAAAACAAAAGATGCGAATTAAGTTGAGCTATATGATCTACGTAGTGTGAAATTATATTATTAATAATATCGTTCTCTGTATTTATAGTAGGAACCTATTAACTATTTTATGTACTATACCATTTATAGATTGTGCTGTACTGATCTGATTTATTTTTTCTGCTACGAAATGCAGCTACATTTAAAATTTAAAGACGAGAGTCTGGAGAAGTTGTTAAATAAATTGTTTCCTTTTCAAGAGTCGGGATAGTTACAGATACAGCCGTGATACAAATATACTCGTAAATATCAAGAAATACCTCACGCTAAGACAACAGATCATTAAATACAATGTTTCAAAGTGATTACAACTAAAAATAAAACACCTGAAAAAACGTTCAGAAATTTTGAGCAAACCAATTCAAACAGACGTCATTTAAAATATTCATAAGACCCATAAATTATTTTAAGAATATTCAGTTTTATACTCATAAATATTAATACAAATTTATTAAATTCACAATAAAATCAAAAAATAATATCACAATGGATAATCCTTTGGCAAAAGAATCTTCCGTTAAGAAATATTCCGGAATTACATTAAAACACTATTAAATTCTTGAGATTCTTACAGAGTTGTATTCAGGGGTTATTTTCCTATAGCAAACCCCCCTTCCAAGACAAAGGGCTACTATAGCCCAGTCGCAAAATCAACATGATATGAAATTTTTGTTCTTTCAACCGTAAAATACAAGAGCAGAATGCTGTACGGGTTGCTGCCTACTTGAATGTATGTGTGCGCTTGTGTATAGATGTTTCTATGTATGTATATGTGTGTGTGTGTATGTGTCTGTGCGGAGATCGGGAACACTCGCCTGGAACAAGAATATGTCATCTTGAATGCAGCGACCTGTCCAGGACACTGGCGAATACACAAAGAAAATATATAGATATTAGTTTTTTTTCATTACTTGAAAGTGTGCTATTGGAAATTTTCAAATGGTATTAAATTAGGTTCTTAAATGTTTTAAATGTAGTTTATTGATAGAATTTGAAACAACTGTTCAATTATAGTTTGCCAAACGTACAAAACTTGAAAAAGTTAAATGTTAAAATTACTGTATTTTAGTTCCGTTTCTATAAATGTATACTTACCCTAGTCTACTACGAGCAGTATTCATAAGGATAACCTATTAGGTTGTTGCAAAAGTTCATGGGTTCACATATACAGGGAGATCATTGATTCCTGAGCGTTATATAATGATAAATAATGGGTTTTAAAACATCAAAACTGCATTCTAATTCACAGCTGAAAATCCCAATTTAACAAAGAACTAATCAGATAACTTTGTTGGCCCGAACTCATCCGAGGAACAACTAAAATCTGTTACTAACTTAATATTTGTTATCAACTCACTGGCTTGTAGAGAATAACAGTGTAAATATAATAATTAATTCGTATAAGGTAATAAAAATAGAATTTACGCCTATGTGTACATGTCCTTGGAAATAAGTTTAACAACTAAATGTTTCTGGCAAGTATTACATAACGTTCAGGAATTAATGATCGCACTGTAGATGGATATACGTATGCTTTAGAATGACTTAGCCGATCTTGGTTGTTTTATATTGGCTATTTTGCACTTAAAATAATACATGACAAGCAATAAATGTGAGGGATTCCACACAAATTGTCCGAAGCTGCGATTAAAAATAGGTACAACACTTACCTTTCACTGTTGACCACACAGAAAAAAAGAGTTTGTTGTGGCGCGTTGTTACGGACGATGAAAAATGGATTTATTACAATTCTAAGAGGGTAAACATTGGTTGGACCCCGGCCAACCAAACATATCGAGTAATATCCACGGCCATAAGGTTCTGCTCTGTATCTTGTGGGGTTAGTGGTCTACTATTAATTGCTACAATCAGGTCAAACGGTCATAGAAGAACGCTACAGTAAGCAGCTGAACAAAGAACTCATCAAAAAGCGTCCTCAAATAGACGCCGAGTGTTCAATCTTTCTCCACGACAACACCAGACCCCATGTTGCCAAAGAGTCCAAGAAGGCGCTGTTAGACACGGAATGGGAAGTTCAGCCTCACATTGCTTTCTCACTAGATATTGCCACTTCTGATTACCACCTATTCAGATCGATATAGTATGTGTTGTCTGATGAGAACTGGTCAAATACCGAATGTGCGAAAATGGGTGGATAATTGGAATATGTCAAAAGACGACATTTTCTTTGAACGCGGGATCCGTTTATGTCTAGACAGATGGCAAAAGGTCGTAGAATCAGTTGGCCAATATTATGATTTAATACAATATACATTTATTTTATATAAATGAAGAAAAATGGCAAAAAATTTCTAGCTAATGTTCTTGTACTTTGTACGATTTTTGCTGTACACATTTTTGCTGTATGTAAACAATAAGTTAGTTATTTCAATTTTATCATTTTAATAAAAACTCATTTGAAAAAAAAAATTGATTCTTCATTCTAAATAATTTTTCTGGTATAAATATTTGCTGTTAAGATTCGCCATCTGAACAATAGCAACATCATAAAAATTAGTAACAACCTACCCGTCAAAATTTGCAGCGAATTTATATCTATCTAATAGATTATTTTTAATTGTAAATATAACTATTATGTAATTGTTGCTTATTCACTAACGCCTATAGAGTGTGTACAACTGGTGATTCTTCCCCAGCACTTCTGTGAAGAACTGTTTCTCTCTTCTGAAGAACTGCTAGATTATATGTGTTCTCAGCGTACGATTTGCATTCGAACTTAGTTCTTCTTTTTATTGATTTCACATTCGTATTTATATCTGATTAATCGTTAAAACGACAATCGTTCGTTCAATATACATGATTTTAAATATCTTACCTACTGCGCCAAATATGTTGATATATCAATTAATTTTTTATTTTTTTTTGTTCATACATGAAATTACAAATACAAACAACAGCATATATAAGCTCACATAAGTCGTCTATGCTGAAATAGCAAAATGTGATCTGTGTGTGGTATAATTGAGAGAATGTGCTGATGATGCATAACATAGTTTCTATGTTTCTACTGTGTGATCATAACTAGTGTGTACCTATATAGTGTTTTTCATGGCTCTTGTGATAATAACTTGATCTCTTCTTCTCCCTGTGATCGTCCACGATGATTCTTATTTTCTTTAATGATTTGCTGTTTATTATTCTACAATTCAACAACAATTTGATTTCAATTTCCGTCCTAACATAACGCATGTTTCATTTAGATTTGAAGTGTTCAGGTGGTGCAGTTATGTTTTTCATTTCATGGCAGCGGACTTTGAAATGAATTCCTTGGCTGTTTTGTCTAATTCTTTGTCGGTTGTGCCAATGTGTAATGGAATCCAGACTACTAGGACCATGTTGTTCTTTTCAATGGTTCTATCGAATTTTTTCTGGCATGACTAAATTATCTGTTTATCTTAATTGATTTTTTGCTGGTGATGTACTTGTCAGATAGATTTAAAAAAAAATACTTTCAAATTACACATTTTTAAAACAATTTAGATAAAATACAAACAAGAAGTCATATTCTAAGTATTGAAGGTTTCAAATATTTCAAACATCAATAACTTCTCATCATATACATAATTGTTCCTATAATTAGTGTTGTTTTATATTTTAGTATGCACATAGTAACATAGGTACACATATATACATACCAATCTGCATTTATAGACAAATGCATCCACATACATATTTTCATAGATACACATATACCGGGTGAATTATTTAAGGAGCAACATACATGTTTCACATATAATGTTAATGAAGTGAGTTATATCAAAAGCAACATAGCCATAAAACAAATGCTTATCGTATCCATAGAAAAGACAAAATATTATTTTTTTAAATATTTTTTGGAGTTAGATACTAAGGACATTATTATTTTTGTTTGTATGTAAATATAAACAAACATTCATTTATTGTTTCTAATTTACTATTTTTTAGCCGTCTAGGAACTTTATCATGTTAAATAACTTTTATATCTAATCACCATTGCATATCTGTTGCCATGGATATGAGCTTGCTTTCATAATTTGCTATGTTGCGAATGAAATAACTCACTTCATTAACATTATCTGTGAAACATGTATGTTGCTCCTTAAATAATTCAACCGGTATATGGCATATATATACGCACATCCAGACGTACATATTATGCATATATGCCCTACATATTCACAAATGCAGGTAAATACGCGCGCCTACACATATTCACGTAATGTACATTAAACACAAATGCATAAACAGATATACTCGGTGTTGTCTAAGATATTTTAGAGAATATGATTTGGTTTGAAATGGTTGATGAAACGACTATGGTATAGAGGTAACCATAGAAATTACTTTTGATCTGTAATAGATTGTGCTTTAGTTGTAAGTTTTATTCACTGAAACCGTAGAAGAATCTAGAAAACACTAGAAGAGGATGGACAACGGTGATAGCGAGTTTTCTTGGTAACCATAAATGTTTATGGTTACTCATTCATTCAGATTTCAGCTATTGTTCAGGCAAGAGGTCTGATAGTGTGAGCCTCAAAATTTCAATTTTGAATTCAAAAAGATTAAAAGAAAAACTTTTGTAAAAATCTACAAGTCTAAAAGAGACATTTCTCGAAAATTCAAGAAAAAAAAAAGATGAAAATTCAAAAAGATTTAAAGAAAAACTTCTAGAATATTATAGATATTTGGAAGAAAAACTTTGGAAAATATTTTAGTCTAAAAGAGAATTTTCTTGAAATTGAAGAAACTGAAGAATATTATAGAAGTTTGGAAAAACACTTTCAAAAAAACGGAGAAAGTAAAGGAAGCTCTAGAAGTATGAATGAAAAATCCAGAAATATGGAAGAAATTGCTAGAAGTTTGGAGGAAAATTTTAAAAGTCTGGAGGAAAACTTTATAAAAACGGAAGTAAAGTCTAGAAGTATGATATTGCCACACGGCCAACTCCAAGATTCAGAAATAAAATTGCTGACAAAAACCAGAGTTGCGGATGCACTGAAAAAAGTTATGGTATTCTTGAGGGCCCATCTAAGAATCAAAAATCCGAGTGTTGTGGAAACCTGGTGTAACGAGTGCCTTGTACATGCAGTAGTAAAGAAGTCTCAAAACAAAAAGGAATGCAAAATGAGATTGTACAACGTTGGTGACCCATTTGCACGATTTTAAATTGATTTTAATCATAGTCAGATGAAATGGTCGAGAAGTTTAGTCGGATCATAAAGCAATATCTAGCCAAGGTGGTGTCTAAACATCAACGCGATTGGGACAAAGATCTACCACTACTGTTTTTAGCTTACCGTTAGGCACAGCATGAAATAACAGGTCATATGCCTGCTAGGATCGTTTTCGGGAGGAATAAAAAGCTATCTCAAGACCTACAATTTTATGTAGCGGAACCACAGAGACATACGTTATGGAACTGGAAAAACGAATATAAATACCTAAGAGAATTGATTGTGTTGTCTATTGAATTCTGAAATGCCCCCGAGGAAAATTAAAGGTTTTGCATATGAACCGATTAACCAAGTTCCTTGAAAATAAGTAGCTATCTGCTCGGGACGATCGGAACTAAGAGAAGAATAGAGTGACGAATATGTTTTGGTTTCCCTGATGAGACGACTATGGTTTAGATGTTGCCATAGATTAATTCTGAGTTTTTATAGATTGTTCTCTAGTTGTAGGTTTAATTTATGGAAATTACATAAGAATCCAAAAAATGCTAGAAGAAGATGGCCAAAAATGAAAGTGAGTTTTCTTGGGAATCATAAATGTTTACGCTAAACCGTATTCGCACTAACCACGGTAGATGTGCGGATACCTTAGCGAAATAGGGAACTTTCCCAACACCGAAATGTGACTGTGGTGCACCAAACCAGACAATCAGTCATATCACCTTTGACTAGCCACTCCGAGCCTACCAAGGACCCAAAGAAGATGTACTTCATGGCACACAAGATCTCGTAGATTGGCTTGAAACCCTAGATATAAGAATTTGACTATTGTACATTTTATATTTAGAATATTATATGTTGTTTTACTGTATGTTCTTAAATGAACGCATAATTTTGTACTTGTATGCCATACGCTAAATAAATAAATAAATGTTTATTCATTTAGGAGGTCTGATAATTTGAGTATCAGAGTAAAGTATAGTTTGGATTCGGGTTTTAGCTCTTGTTTCGGCAGGAGGTCTGATAGTTTTAGCTTCATGACAAAGTATAGTTTGAATTTGATTTTCAGGTCTTGTTCAGGCAAGATGTCTGATAGTTTGAACCTTAGAACAAAGTTTAGTTTAATTTACATATTCTGTAACATAAATAGTGTAATCATAATTAAGTGTAAATAAATTTTCCTACTATATAATTCTTGCGAAATCTCTGATGCCTTTAACTGATTAGATGCTCTAGAATTATTGATTTTTTTCTTGAGTTATTACAAAAGTAATACGTAAAATTTATTTTATTCATAATATAAGAGAGAATTAGAGCACATAGGCAATTAAAAATGTTAGTTAGTTAAAAACTTCGGCGTACTGCATCTAAAACTAATTGCTTCAATAATAAAATCTATCAAGGGATACAAACGGTAATGTGTAGATATTCAAAACATTAGGCGTAATCAGTATAATCATATAAAAACCAATGTAGATGATACACCCATTTTAACTGATATCGTGTCTCTTATTGTTGCTGTACACTAAGCTACTCAATTCGGTGACTAAAACCGCTGCAGAATTAGCATCGTTCAACCGATTTTGTCTAAATTAGTATCAAATGATTACTTAAGTTGTGTAGAACTCGGAAAAAAATATTATGGATAAGTTAGAAGTACCGGTTTCTGGAGGAGAGGAAAAATTTCGTAATCCGATGGGGCTGAATTTTAATAAAAAACATATACAGATTGCGGCATGAGTTTATCAAAAATTATATTAACACTTCACTTCCTTGCCAAAACTGTGACCAGGTAGGTACATTTAATTCTTCATCAATAACGGCATGCGAATGAATACATACAACAACATGCAATACATAAAGATAACGAATACATACAATTGTGCTTATTTAGACGTCCATTCAACTTAAAAGTAGCTTCATCTGTACATAAGATACATTTAGGTAAACGCAGCGTTAAACTGGCATATGCCTCAACATTTATTTAAGAAATAAAAGAATATGTTTTCATACCCGTATACAAACTTTAGAAAAAGTGTTATATAAAATATTTAGTAAGACAAGCGGATGCAATGTGTCATAGAAATAACGGCATAAAAATGAGGGAAAATATGATTAACAACTGTGGGGCCCACACTTAAAAACCTGAGATAGGAGCAGTCGAGGTTTCATTGCCCCACACAGTCTTCGAGTCGTTAAGTCGAAGAACTATCCGTAAGGATACGGAAAATAGAATTATTAATGCGGGGTAAAGGCATCTAACGAATGAATTTTAGTAAATAATGATAATTTACAATGTTTTGTAATTTTTTTTTTCATTTTTATATTTTTGCTTTGTCAAATTTTCTGGTCCGTCAAAAGTGTGGTTTGGATGTAAAAAGGTTTGAACCACTGGACTAGAATATATTTTAGCTTAAAATCATAAAATGATTTCTAATGTTTCGTTATCACAGTTATTAATTATTAATTACCAAAAATATTAATCTATTTTCAAAAAATATTAAAGATTAATGATGCAGAGGAAATTGTGTTTTAATATACTATATTTCAATCCTTGCACAATCTTTTTGAAAGTTTTCCGTGTATGTGAGCAGCAGGCAAAGTAATCTAACAGTGTAACTTTTCTAAGAGTAAAAATACAAATTTACTCGAATAATAAATTTTCGCGCTAGGCTAGAGAATGTAGCTATCCTTAGCAAAGCGAGTTACAAAGCGGCTGTCAAGTAGTGTGAGTGCATACGTATGTACGTCCTATTTTCCATACAAAACTACACGTATTTAATAAAGATTAGATAGAGAGTGCCAAGTGCTGAATCTTAGAGTATATTATCTCAGGAGGAGAGATAGTTTTCTTAACAAACAGACTTCCTAGCGTGTTCCTGTGTTACCCTTTAAAATATTTATTCTTATAAGACACGGGCGAATTCGTACTAAGAGAGTTTTTCATGATCAAAGACCTTTATTCACTTTTGGAATTTTAGATTTTAAAATAACATTAATTTTAACGAGTCTTTCCACCTGCTCAAATTTTATATTCACCTTCCTACTTACGAGTCACACTTCCATTTCGGTGTTATAGACACGGAAGCTTCCTTCCTTTTCATGTCTTCAGAACATTTACGACACTTAATTTCCCAGTTATTTGTTTCACAGCCACTATTATGGTTAAGGCGAGCGACAGTATTATAATTTATGAAATCTGTAGTTTGCGACATTATTCGACAACAAGCCTATCGCAACTGAATCGTTTCTTTTCATACGGTCCAATATAACATTTTTTCAATAAATTTACTATTTAAATTAATAATTTTCCATAATTAAAAAAATTCTATGTCCCATCATTAAATAAATTTAAATTTAAATAATTTCGTTCTAGACAGTTGTTGCAATGGCATACCGTCGTAAATAAAATCTATACTTTTTTCACTCGATAATGCATATGCTATAACTGCATCTTCATTTTAGTACAAAACTGACGTTTTTAATACTTAATTTATTTTTTAATTACCCGTACTTAATTAGTTTAAACTGGTGTTCACACCAGTTCTGTCGAAAGGGTGTGACATCTCAGACTTTTGTCACGAGCCCGGCTGCGAAAAGTGTCTGAACCCTTTGACTAATAATAAGTTTTGCATAGATACAAAAAAAAAAAATAACATTTAGAACCCATCGCTCGACGGAACAGTATTGTTATATCTGGGACTAGTGCACCCGTTGTCAACTATGTTGGCTAACACATCATTATAATTCAGATTGAATCAACCCTTCGCCCATTATTAAAAACTGAACAAATAATGAGTATTATTCCGAATTATTTATTCCTTAACTTTTTAAGATGGGAAAACGGTTCATTGATTTGAGACGTAAAATTTAAAATATATTTAAATTTTCCAACTACTTATATAATATAAAAATACGCACAAGGAAAAAAACACACACGGATTAACCCATTTAAACCTACCGTCCTTTTAAAAGGATTTTCAAAAATCGCGCTAAATTAATTAGTAAAAACAAATAATTTGTGATGGCGTAATATGGTTATGATCACTGTGTTTATGTAACATCATTTATAGCAAGTTTCAAACAATTGTTGTCATTTTTAGGGTTTTGTAGGTATGACCAAAAAACCCTTATACCGTCATTTTGTCGTCTGTCTGTCTGTCTGTCTGTCTGTCTGTTCGGTAAAAATTGTAGCCAAACGGCTAAACCTAGAGAGTTGAAATTTGGCATGCTTGTACAACTTTTTGACCCGCACATAGGAAAAATACTAAAACATCTAAAAAACATATCCCCCTAAAAATATAAACAAATATGTGCTCAACGAAAAAAAAAAAAAAAAAACATTTTTTTAAAATTCTGAGTAGGATATCAAATGAAAGCCCTTAGTACGTGGATTAACGATCAAAATTTTATTTTTGCAAAATAAATTATTTTGACACGATTTTTGTCAAAATTGTGCAAAAAAATTTTTGTCCCACACCTTGTAGCCCAGATGGTTTAAACTAAAAATTGGTGTGAACCGGAATAGTACAACAGGAATTTTTGATCAGATTATGTTTTCGGAAAATAATGCATTTTTTGTGTTTTTAACCAAAATATGTTAAATATTTAATTCGCTATGTAACCAAGTTAATACGTCAGCACTCATAGCTATGTGTGTTTAGTCATTGGTTTTCTAATTTGTAAACAGGTAACTTGCAAACTAGAGTTCGAATCCTGTCAAGATTTCAGAATTTAATAACTGCAAAATAAAACAGAGTAAACGAACACATAATGTTAGTTTTTACCGTCTCCTTAAGGTTCCTGACCATCCAGAGTTTCACTGAACTCCTTAAGGTCCTTGAACATTCAGCGTTGAACAAAACAAACACATCTCCTTGAAGTCCCTGACCATCCAGAGTTCCTCTGAACTCCTTGAGGTCCCTGACCATCCACAGTCAAACAAAACAAACACAACTCTTTGAGGTCCCTGACCATCCATTTATTTTTCTCAAAGACGTTGCGCTGTTTGCAGCAAAAAAGCTAATTTTGTTTGTAAAAAATGTAGCTAATGTAGGTTTACATCCTAAAAATTGTTTTTTGGACTATCATACAAGCAAATTATTTTATAGTTTAGTTTATATTAGAGTTTATAAAATAATTTTGGAATTTATATGCTTTATAAAAATAATAAAGCATTTAAATAAATAGGTTGTTATTATTCTTATAGTAGGTAGTATATAGTCCTACCGTCCTTTAAAAAGTACAGCATGTTTTGGCTATTCTGATCAGTAAAAAAAAAAATTATAATAATTTTCATGCATATTTATACACAATTAACTAAATTTTTACAAAAAAACATTTTTTTTTTTCAAAAAAAGTTTCAGGTTTAAATGGGTTAATACGCACACGGAAAAAAACACACACATAAAAAAGCGCACATGGAAAATTACATACACGGAAAAAAGCGCACACGGAAAAAGGCACACACGGAAAAAAGCGTACTTACACTAAATCTCAAATCAGTTTGAAATAAATCGTGAGAAACTATTACAAAGTAAAATTTAATTGTTTGCCTGCTTTAATATACTGGGTTCACTTTTGTAAAGTCAAACCAGATCTGGTTGTTTTGGTTACTTTTATAGTGTAGTACGGTCTTTCAATGTAAATTTGTCATTTCAAAATATTTCTTACGCTGTAAAACCTACTTCAGATTTGTTGGTTATGATCATTATAACTAAGATATAATTTATCTTTATGACATATGTCAAATGGAATGACATTTTAATAAAGTGAAATCTTTTACCATGTTTTTTTTTATTTAAATATTTATAGGTACATCGACAGCTAGGTCATTAGTACCTAGCACTGTTAATATAACACAAATACAATAATATATGGTAGTATAACATTGCTTAATAAAATATTAATATAATACAATAATGTAATGCAAAATGAGGGAGATTCGTTCTTTCATGTTTATATCTGTTAGAAATTTTAACACTTATCTGTTTCACTGATGTTATTTTTAAGGGCTTTTTCAATCGAATTGGGTATGCTATTTACGAGTCTTTCATAACTATATTTAGGGCAGTCTATTATCAGGTGTTTTACTGTGAGGGTAGTGTTGCACTGTTCACATTGGCTTGGTTCGCAGTTGTTGAATAGATGTTGGTGTGTAAGCAGTGTATGACCTATACGTAGTCGGGTCATAATAATTTGCTCTCTTCTATTCTGTTCTGTTTCCCACGGTTTAGTGTCTTCCTTTATTTCTCGAAGTTTGTTGTCGTTTGTTGTATTTAGCCATTGGTTGTTCCAGGATTTTCTGAATTTTCTTTTTATCAGACTTTTTACGTCGCAAATTGGTATAGTTATATCGGTTATTGGTAGGTTTATAGTTTCCTTTGCTTCGTTATCCACTCTTTCGTTGCCGTTTATACCGACATGAGAGGGTATCCACATTATCGTTATTTGTTTATCTTTACAGATGGCTTGGTGTATTGTTTCCTGAAGTTCTTGGATCAATATGTTTCTTGAATATAGGTGTGTTAGTTCTTGTATGGCGCTAAGACTATCGGTATAGATTATAAATTTATTTTCTAGCTTTTCGCTAATGAATTTGGTGGCCTGTAGTAAACTGTATAATTCGGCTGTGTAAACGCTTGTTGTTTTGGGTAGGTGATATTTAAAGATTTCTTCGCCGAAAATAACCGCAGAGCCTGTTTTATTATCTATTTTAGAGCCATCTGTGTAGATAGAAATATGCTCTATGTATTTTGACGATATCTCGTAAAATAAAATTTTAAATATTTAAGGATTTGTTTCACTCTTCCGATATTTGCACATCTCCATGTTAAAGTGCGCTCTCTTCATGTCCATGGCGTGATTTCAATATTGTATCTTAAACTGATTCTTGGTAATTCTATATTGGTATTAACTAAGGCGTCATTCAAATATTGATGGAGAGGGATTTGGGTTTGAATTTCTGGTTTATTTACTGTGTTTTTAGATAGATCCCCATATTGTGCTATGTGCATTTAGATCATCAACCATAAGTATAGGGGTAGGTAACTGCTTAGTTAGGTTGTTAATTTGATTATCGGTTATGCTGATATTAGGTGGAAGGTATGCGTTACAAATAGTTATGTTTCCAATATTGGGGATTATTGCTTTGACAGCAATAATTTCAAGTTCTGTTTGTATATTTATTTCGTCGGCAAAAATATGATTCTTTACAAATATGGCTACTCCTCCACTGGCATTTCTCTCATTATTTCTGTCTTTTCTAAATGTATAGTATGAATTTAATTTACAGTTTTGGTGGTCATGTAGGCAGGTTTCTTGAATGCAGATAATTGTGAGATCTAGTTGGGCTATTAATATTTATAGTTCCCCTAAGTGGGCAAAAAAGCCATTGGGATTCCATTGTAAAAGGGACATCTTATGAAATTTTAATGTTTTTGGTGTAGGTACCCTCTGTAGTGTTTCTGTCTTCCAGCAGTTGACATTTTATTTTTGTTTGCAAACTAGTGAGTTTGTGTTTGACAGATCGTATTTCCAAGTAGTCATAAAGATTTTCCATGTCCTCTAGAAGTCTTGGTATGTTATCTGTAAATGTTCGAGCTATTTTTAGTGGGTTGTTTGTTCTTTGTACCTTTCCTACAAATTCCTGTAGATCTTTGTAAGAGATGCAATATTTTTCTTTGTTGGTTCCATTTCTTCTTTCAGTGGATATAACAGTTGTTCTGTCGTGTATTTTGGTTCTGAGTTTGGACTATTTGATCTGGATTTCTTTTGCTTTTTATTTATTTTTGCTGATTTATTTCTTGGTTGTTGAAAATCCGTGTCTGGTACCGACGATATTTGGGAAAGTTTATCGTCATCTTCTGTTGTTTCATTGGCTGTTTCTTCCAGACTACTAATTGAAGTACCAAACCTTTTGTTATTGTTGACACTGTTTTCGGGTAGAGGTTCTTTTTTGTTATTACTTGTTTCAATCGTGGTGTTTTCATTTTCATTCACTTCATTTTGCCTTTTTTCTATTTGATTCGCAATTTGATTTGGTTCATTATTTTCTTCGTTGTTCTGGTGCGTGATTAGATCTGAATGTAAATTTTGGTTTGGACAAGCATTTGCCACATGCCCCCTATTTTTACATGTAAAACATTCCATATTATCTATTACGATAAAGATACGATATTCTGTATCTTCATAGTTAATGTCTATTGTTGGCGGAATTACATTTTCTTCTTTTAGGTGTACAAAAACCTGACGACGAAAGCTGAGAATGTGGCTGTATTCGGGTTCTGTAAATCCGGCGCGAATATAGCTTATTTGTGATACCATCTTGATGTTATGTTCAGCTAGTTTGTTTAGTATGATCTGATTAGGCAAAACAGGACAAACATTTGAAATTATGAGGCGTTGTGCTGGAGTAATTAGTTTCCTTATTTCTATAGTATTACCATTTATTGTTAACGATTTGTGTTGTTTGGTTAAATTTTCTACCATAATCTTACTATTTAGAAATAGACAGATTCTTTGATGGGACATTTTTGAAGCAAAAAGTATATTTTTGGGATCAATTAACTTTCCAATTTCTGTTATATAATCATTTATAGTTAATGTATTGATAAAATGCATTATTATAGCTTGTTCTTTATTTGGTGGGACAAATTCTAGGTTTTTGTTCGGTTTTTCTCTTCGCGATTTTGTTGCATTTGCATAAGATGTAGACGGAATATTTATGTTTGCTATTTGTTCTGAATTGCTTGTTTGAGTAGAAGATAGGTTTTTCCATATTTGTAGTCGATTAGTTTGAGTTTTTTTGTTGAGACATAATTGTTGGGTGAAATATCATTTTTATTTATAATTGAAATTTAATTTTATACCGCGCTAGTTATTTCTGGCGAAGTTCTCATATTTTGATGATGATGTCCAAACCTGTGCACACTGCTTATGCAGTGACAGCTATCGACTGTCGACCGCTAGGTGTCGCTCAGTGGTCGATCTGGACGAGTCCGGCTCGTGTGAAAGGTGTGAAATTTCGGTTTAATTTATAACTAATTTATGAATCAGTGTTGAAAATTTAGCTTGGATAATAATTTTACAGGGTAAGCGAGAAATAGTTAATATGATGGGATAAGATTAGAAATAATATTTGAATTCCTACCTTAGAATATCTTTAAATAATTGTACACCAATTAACACAATATGCTAACTTCAGGTCAATCTTCAGATAAAATTTTCTTTACCATGTTTTAATACCAACATAACATAAATTTCAAAGGTGCAAACTATTGAATGTATCAATTTCTAATTTTTACCGAAATATTTTAAATATTTCGAACCAATTTTAAATTTACACAAATAAGTTGTCACCTAGTGACGCTGATATGAATGACCAAACTCGGCCGGTATATTTTGGTAAAAATTGTTCATTTTTACCACAGCGTGTTTTATTCACTGCATTTTTGAAAATTTAACACGTTAGATAATTTAAAACATTAATCGTAGAAATAACAAAATAATAAAGCATTGAAAAAATAATAATAAAGAAACGTCACATTATTCTTACTTACCTTCATCAAAACCAAATATTTTTTAAAACAATTATTTTTCTACTGCTACTAATAATTATAATTTATATTATTTTTGTGTAATATCAATTAACAACTATTATTATCACGCGTTATATGTCAATATACACTTCGGTTAGCTTCGGAATATTTCGTTACATTTCGGAATCTCGCTTCTAATTTGTTTTAGAAGAAAGGCACGCACCCACGCAGGGACATTCGTTGGGCTATTATATTATATTTAGATGCAGTAAATGCAATGTTGCAGTAAAAATTTAAAAAAAAATCTTTGCATTTAATGTTTGAATTCTTTTAAAGTAATGTAGGTACTGCGTTTTGTTGTGCGTTTTTTAATAAATGTTTATATGTAATTTTTAGCAGGAACAAGTGATCCTTTTTTCTAGGGATGGGCTTGAGCATCAGGTGTATATTAATAAAATAAATACTGAACACATATTGCGTCATAATTATAATAATAAACACCACCATACTAATAACCACCGTCATAATAGTAATACGAACCCCAGCATTATATGCAATTACGTGGTCAACGTGACATATCGACTGACATATCGTCCTTAAATTCCGGGTCCCTGTTAATTGTGTCGGCATACGTATAAGTTAGAAGTAGATAGGTACGCATTCTAAGTATTAAAAACTCGAGGTTACATAGGATCCTGAGCAATGACGACTTGCTTTCATTGCCTCCTCCCCCCTGCAACTGAACATATTTCGCCTTTTTTACCTACTTCTGACATTGATTGATTGAATTTGATGGAAAACTCTACTTGAAAAAGCTAAGACCCATAAAAGATTGTCGAGCAATGGTAGATGATGACAAGAGTTATTTTTTTGTAAAATATAGTTATTTATAGTAATATAAAAAGGGTAATTTTAAAATGTTGTTATTATGTAAAATATGAGTATGGTGACCATACGTCCTTTATTTTAGAGTATAGTTCTTTATTTTAAAGCGTTGTCATTTATTTTAAAGCGCTGTCCTTTCGATTTATTTTTATTTAAAAACCCACTTATGTTCTTTAATATATCCCATTAAAATAGAGAAATTTAGTTTAAGAACCCGTGCGCCAATAGTTGGCGAGTCGTGGCCAGAAGTGGGGCAACAGTGGAAGTATCTATCTTTATCACGAGAAATTATGGCATGAATTATATATAATTTTTTAAAAGATAATCCAGACCAATAGTGTGCAAATTAAAAAAAATCTAGTTAACAGATAAGATATATTACTCATCAAAGTATCTAGATACAGATACAATACAATACATTATCTAGTTTACATAAATATATACCGGACACGAACAGATAACGAATCGAAGTGAAGTGCAAACAAAAGAAACACAGATCGAGATCGAAGTAAAAGGCAAAAAGGAAAGCGGTTGCTGAAAAAAAAAACTGATCAAAGTTAAGATCAAATAAGATAAAAGTTATCTGTTATCTTTTATTTGAGATGTTAAGATAACGAAAGCAGTTATCTGGATAAATGATAACAGATAATAACATTAGTATCTAGATAATTTTTCAGATAATACGAACACTGAGCCTGATATTCAAAAAAAGTACATTCATGTAAGAAATATCAACATTAAGTTGCATGAATATATACTTATAAATTTTATTTTAATTATTTTTTTAGAAAAATCAGTTGACTTTTTAACAAAATTTATCTTAGTGTTATGCTCGATCGTTTATTTATAAAATAATATATACAAATATTTTATCTATTTTTGCAAAACTTTTTCGGATTTCTCCTTTATTTTTTCCAAAAATAAAGGACAAATTTGTTTTCAAAAATTAAAAATTGTCATTAGGTATTAATTATAACAACTAACGTTTTTAATAATTTTGTAAATTATAAATGTGAAATAAGTGTGACATTATTTTTAGTCTAATATTTATGCGTATAGATGGCTGTAGGTTTCGTTAGTGTTATTTAATTTAGACCATAATTCTATAAACTGGCACATAACTTTAAGTAATTTCCTATTATAATACAATCAGACCAATTCTGTAACTCGGTTACTATGAAAATAGGAACTAAATTCGTCACTATGAACAAGGTCAGTTACTACCATGAATGAAAGTCATTGTACTTTTTATAATATTGTATCTCGTAGTAACGTTCCTACATAGTATTTTTTTACAGAATTGATCTGATTATATTAAAATATTCTTAATAAACAGAATCACAACGAAATTTTTTAATTTTTACGATATAACAATACATAATTATGATTTCTTCGACAATCTCTTTGCATATTTATTTGGCCCACGAAGCAAATACTTAATATCCGATAGGTGATTCAGAAAGCCCATGAATATCAAACTTCCTTCGATCTACATATATATTCTTTATCGACTCATTGAAAAGAACTAGTTCGGCAATTATACACTTTAAAGAGCAAAATTAAAATGAATGGAATATTTTCCAAGGACTGTCTAGTAGAGAAAGGTGTTCGACAGGACTGTGTACTGTCACCTCTTCTGTTTAACATCTATATAGAGTATGGGATGATACTTGTACTTGGAACTGCGTCGTCAGTATTTGAGTACCAGTCGTACGGTGCAGTCACTCGAAAAATGATTTTTCAAAGCAAATTGGGAAACGCTCATGCGTTAAAGTCAATCGTGCATTTTTTTCTGACTGTACTCGGGCGCCATAAGTTATGTCTCACTCACTCATAATACTGTCGCACTCTGCGAAGTACTGTCTTTCACCGGCCAGCTTAAGATAACCGGATTATAGTAGCGTGGTGCGAATATTACAGAATCACCTGCATTCTGATGTGCACGCGTGAGCGTGGCTAGTATGCGAACTTTTCCGAAGCTACACGAGTCGGGAGAAGCAGTAATTTTCAAAACTTTTAAACAAACGACAACCATATATGTTTTTATAAGAGTTTTTATATGTTGCTATTCCATTTGTGCATTTTTATGTATATTTTTTATGGACAATCATTTCTTTTTATATCTTTTTCGACTTGAAATTGATAATTGTAAGAAAAGAAACATCTAGTGACCCTTAAATAATTTTCTTACATTATTATTGTACTACTACTTCTACTTCTTCTTCTTTGGGCACTATCAGTCAGGTTGAT
The DNA here is from genome assembly GCA_963971575.1 of Liopterus haemorrhoidalis. Classification (NCBI taxonomy): domain Eukaryota; kingdom Metazoa; phylum Arthropoda; class Insecta; order Coleoptera; family Dytiscidae; genus Liopterus; species Liopterus haemorrhoidalis. The sequence continues at coordinate 35,048,642 of OZ020618.1, forward strand.
TTTTGTCCTCATTCGCATAAGCCCTCCACCGCGATCTATTCATTGTCAAGTCTTGCCAAGTACTCTGTATACCAATACTTATTAGATCTTCGGTTAGCTAATCTCTCCATCTCTTGCGAGGTCTTCCCACTGGTCGACGGGTATTCAATCTTCCTTCCCATATCTTCCTAACTATTCTGTCCTCCCTCATCCTCATTACGTGTCCTATCTACTGTAATCGTCTGCCTCTGAGTTCTTGGATGATTTTAGGTGATAATATGCAAAATAACTAATTTTGAAAAATTCAAAAAAAAAATCATTTTGTAATTAATCCCTTGTTTACGGCAAATCTTCAAAATTTTCAATTATTTCGTTTATAACCCGTTTAACTTTTACAACCTTATAATAACAATAATATATTCACTAAGTCAACTACGTTCAGCCATTATAAGATAAAGCTTCGTCCGTATCCATATGCGTATTAGTCTATGCCATCTTTACCTTCCTAGCCAAGCCAAGGTCATGAAAATATGCCCCCTCAACTTCAAACAAGCCGACAACAACTGAAACTATTGTATATACAATGGCAGAATCTTAAATCAAAGCTTTGCTGATGACGCCACGCTTATAGCTGCACGCCCTGGGGAAATACAGAGTCTACTGCACAAACTCAAAGAGATCAGTGCTAATATCGGCCTCCAAAATTATGCTTGTTGATAAAAGAACAACATGCATGAATTGAAAACTATCGCTATCTGCGTATACCTTGGTGCTCTTATTAATATTTTTTTGTTTAAATGTTGAGTTTTGAACGTGTAATTTATTCTATTTGTAACATTATGATAATAAAAAATAATGTTTAAACATTAGTTCAACAAAATGTGAAGGAGTTATTTAAAAGTGAACATAAAGAGAACATATTGAGAGGAAAGAGAACAGGTAACTTAATTTAAATAAAAACACCATTTTAAAACGAACTATTAAGTTAATGGTTGTAGCAGAAATAAAACTAAAATTAAAGGTAATCAAGTTAACCCACACACGAAGATTAAGAATTAATTATTCATCAAACGTCTTTCGTAATTACCAAATTTTCAAAATTCTTTTAATATTTTTTATTAAAAATGTCAGAACATAGATGAAAAAAATATAATAATGGTCCAATAGTCCCACTTTATTAACCCATAATTCCAGACAATCTTATCCAATTAAAGCCTGCCCGTAGTGACACTTGTTTGTACTAAATTAGTATGCACTGCAAGTCTTGTTCTCTCCTTCACCGATTTATAATTCACTTTTAAATAATTTAAGTTCATAATCAAGCGATTTAATTTAATAATATTGCTTTGAAGCACTGTATTTTTAAACATTTTATTTCAATATATTAGTACGGAGCAAAAAAAAAGTTGTGTTTTAAATAGAGATGTGCCGGTCACATAAAAGCTAGATCTGCGGATAACAGATACGGATAAGGATTATTTGTTTTCTGATCCATTGATACGGATACGGATCTTCCATGTAAGTACAGAGACCTTGAAGCGATAGATATATCGCGTTGTTCCTATAGACCGTTCAATTGATAGAATGCAGTACAGGTTAAATGCAGTTTCGAAAACCACCAGCAAATTATGTGATGCTCGACTTAACACCAGTCTAAACGCCAAAATAAAATTTATTCCACCTTGGGCATTTTTAAATACAAACTTGTATGAAAATTAATTTAAATTTTTCTATAAGATATTTGTTTAAATTCCGCTTTAGAAAAACGGATACGGACCTTAGTATGGGTTTGTATTTTTTGCAGATCAACCGCGGATATGGATACGGATAACCGACATACCACTAATTTTAAATATAATCCATTGCTCATCTGAGCAAGCCATGATATTTTTTTTGTTTGGTTGCATAAAATTTGACGTTAAAAAATAATGACATTTTTTTAATCTTATTTGTATATTTTTTATGTTCAATTAATATACTTGAACATATTATCAACTCATATTAAATAAAATCTGTTAATAGAAAATACTTTTTTCATATTTTATTTTCACAAGTCTAGTTATTTTTCGAGGCTACCAACAAATCTGCCACCCTACTATAGCCTACTCAGATAAAGAACCATGGTGAATGGATTTTAAGTAAATATTTATTATATATACAATATATGCTTCATAAAATAAGAAAAGAAAATCAAAAAGGCGCACAAATTACGTATTTCGTGCGACCCGGAGAAATACGGATGAAACGCGGAACCCGGACACAAACCTGTTAAACCCGGAGCCTCCGGGTGAGATCCAAAGAGGTGGCAACCCTACATATTAGCCATTTTTTTTTTTTTTTCAGAGGAACCACTCAATTATTCTTTGTTTAAATATTATCAAAGCCATTATTTCCCATCCTAATTAGCACACGATCGTATCGTCAAATCAAGATTTTTTACTAGAGACACTATTGCCCGATTTCATAAGATGATCACATATTTGTTTATATTTTTACGAGGATGTTTTTTAGATGTTTTAGTATTTTTACTATATGCGGGTCAAAGAGTTGTATAAACTTGCCAAATTTCAATTCGCTAGGTTTAGCCGTTTGGCTACAATTTTTACCGAACAGACAGACAGACGACAAAATGACGGTATAAAAGCTTTTTGGTCATACCTACAAAACCCTAAAAAGAACAGAGCCTGTGTGCTTTGTGATAGGGAAAAGACAGAGAAGACAGTTCTCTGTCTTTTGATACAATGTTAGTTTAATATGAATTAAGAACGTATTAGTGACTAACTTGGTATTCTTGTTGGACAATAGATCGATATATATATATATATATATATATATATATATATATATATATATTTATTTATTTATTTATTGTAACAGGTAGTTGTAGCTTCCTAGGCAACGACATACAGCCGCTTCCTGGGCAACGAAGATATACAAAGAAATGTCAGATATAATTTTAATAATTTTTGTACATTGTTATTTAAAATATAACGTTTTGTGTAAATAAAATTGTATGATATAAAACATCAAGCGTTATAAATGGCGCCCAACTAGTGGATCTCGTCCACTTTTTTCGCCACCCGTTTTTTCGAAGATTTGTGAAAAGTGGTAAAAGCGGTTGCAGTTCTCAACACAATCAACTTCTGTTGCGTGTTGTTTATTATTCTTTCAACCAACTTAAAACACACAACATGCCTCCGAAAACTGATCAGGGGAAATCTAATGAAACTACAGCTGTGACTTTATCGTCGGAACAATTTCAAGAACTTCTTTTGCAAATTTCACGTGCATCAAATAGTGCTGAACGCAGTATCAATGTAGAAACTGCTTCAACGTCAAGTTTTGGGTTGCACAGCAGAAATTTTTCAATGTGTTCTACACGTTTCAACGGCTCTCATGATGCTGATGTAGAAGCATTCATCGATGCGATCCTTACCTACAAGGACTGTGTTAATATCAGTGATGCCAATGCTCTCCGTGGACTTTCTATGCTGCTAGAAGGAAACGCTGCAACATGGTGGCGCGGTGTAAAATCTACAGTACTAGATTGGGAAGATGCAGTAAAGACATTAAGAAATGCGTATTCACAAAAACTTCCTCCACCATTATTATATCGCGAAATATTTTCCCGCGAACAAAATGAGGATGAATCAACGGAGTTATTTGTATGTCGCATTCGAGCTTTAATCGCACAGCTTCCATACAAATTAGAAGTAAGAGCGCAGCTAGACATGGTTTATGGACTGTTGCATAGAGCTATCCGTAAACGCATTGTACGAAACGATATCAATTCGTATAAAATTCTATTAACGCGGGCACGTGAATTCGAGCTGTCCCGTAAAGAAGTGAAACAACGAAATGAGCAAAAGTCATCTGTGAAATCACTGGAGAAAAAGGAACGTCCTAAATGTAATTATTGCAGGAATTTTGGGCACACAGAAATGGATTGCAGAAAGAAAACGTCAGTGGAGACAAAAACTGGAAAATTAGACTCTACACAGACAAAAACTGCAGTTACAAAATATGCTGAAAAAACATCATTAGTTTGCTATAAATGTCAACTCCCAGGCTATGTTAGAAGTAATTGTCCAAATTGCAACATTTCAAAGAAAAATACAAGTTCAGATTTGTTGGAAAAGGTTAATTTTTCATTTGTCGAAAATTTTGATAACAATGCAGATAGGCCTTTAGTTGGTTAAAATACACGTATATAATAAATGTGGTGTCGCATGCCTGGATACTGGGGCCAAAACAAGTATTGCAGGTACCCAATTACATGATATTTTAATTGCTAAAGATGTTCCATATACAATATCCGCGTTGGATTTAAAATTGGCCGATGGAGAAACAAGACAGGTACTTGCTCATATTTATTTAATACCAATCAAAATAAAAGGACGTGAGGTAAGAACTCGGCTCATTGCCATGCCTGAATACCGTAATAGTAGAATGCTTTTAGGAATGGACTTTCTTAGGACTGCAGGTATCAGCTTGGATTTACAAAGTCAGGACTGGTACTTCAATGACAGCTCCATGGTACGTTTCCCATTCATACATGAGAAAGACATTCAACTTCCTGTCTCTGTAGCTGCTGTGCAACAAAGATCACAGATCCTACGTTCAGATGAGGGGGAGGGATTAAATTCTACTGCGAAAGAACGCGTTGCTTCTTTGTTCAATGAATATGAAGATATTTTTGCCCCTTGTAAAGAAGCTACGCCATATGCAGAACATTGCATAAAATTAACTAATGAAACGCCGATTGCTGTTCCACCCTATCGTTTATCATCAGGTAAGAAACAATTTCTCAAGGAGGAAATAGAGCGTTTACAAGCTGAGGACATTATTGAGGAGTGCGAGTCGCCCTTCGCAGCCCCTGTTGTCCTAGTACCAAAAAGTGGAAGTACATATCGAATGTGTATCGATTACCGGAAACTTAATGAAGTAACTGTACCCGATCGATACCCATTGCCACGTATTGACGATCTTTTACATGCTACTAAAAAATCGTCATACATGAGCACAATTGATTTGAAATCAGGATATCATCAAATAAGTGTGAGGCCTTAGGACAGGGACTACACTGCCTTTATTACTCCATTTGGCATTTTCAGATGGAAACGCCTTCCCTTTGGTCAAAGAAATGGACCACAAACCTTTCAAAGGATGATTGATCGGTTCCGTTCTGGCTTAAAAGACATATTTATTTTAGCTTACATTGATGATTTATTCATCTTATCGGAAAATTTTGATCAACATTTGCAAGATTTGCGTATTGTCTTCGACAGACTACGGTTATTTAAATTACAGGCTAATCGAGATAAATGCCGTTTTATAGCCTCACAAATAAAATACCTAGGTCACATTAACACTCCATCCGGCATTAAACCAAATCCTGAAAAAATATCAGCGATAACAGAGATAAAGTCTCCTGTTAATGTTAAACAACTTTTAACATTTTTACAGGCATCATCTTGGTTTAGGCGGTTTATACCTAATTACGCTAATATAGCGAAACCTCTTTGTGAATTAACAAAGAAAAATGTCTCCTGGAGATGGGGACAGGAACAAAATAATTCATTTCAGACGATCAAGGATCTATTGACGTCTGCACCAATCTTAAAACAAGCTGGTCCAAGTAAACATTACATTCTAAGAACTGATGCTAGTTCTTATGCTCTTGGAGCAGTGTTACTCCAGGGGGAGATACCTGACCAACATCCTGTTGAGTATGCCAGTCGCTTACTGACATCCCATGAAATAAACTACAGTACCACAGAAAGGGAGGCACTAGCAGTGGTATGGGCCTTTGAACGTTTTAGAGGATATTTGGAGGGATGCTCAATAACGGTTATTACTGACTATCAACCTCTAAAGTGGTTGATGTCGCTGAAATCTCCTAGTGGACGTCTCGCAAGGTGGGCACTTGCGCTACAATCTTACGATTTTAAAGTCGATTATGCCCCAGGACGCAGCAATGTAATAGCTGACACTCTTTCTCGCCCTCCTATAAATGAAGACGAGAAACCAATTTGTTCTGTCACCCTAGACTTACCAACAGCACATGCCGATGAGATTAGACAGAAACAAGTACAAGATCCAGACCTCAAAAAGATTATGGACTGTTTTGAAAATCTCACTGACAATGTAGATCTTTCCCGTTGGACTGAACGTGGATATATGATGACTGCAGGTGTATTGTATAGGTATTTACCGGAGGAAGACTCTGAAGAAGCGGCTCTGGTAATACCGAAATCCGAAATACCTCGTATTATACAAGAATATCATAATTCACCTACTGCTGGACATTACGGAGTCGACAAGACGTACCAGAAGATCAAATTACTATTACTCTACGAAGAGTATTATTGGCCAGGTATGCACAAAGCTATTTCAGACCACATCAAATCTTGTATTGATTGTCAACGTTTTAAACCAACCAATTTAAAACCATCCGGTCTTCTGCAAACTCCAGTACAGCATCAAAGATTTGAAGTTTTGTCTATTGACCTTTTTGGTCCTTTACCAGAAGCACGTAATGGTGAGAGATGGATTCTAGTTATAGAAGACACTGCTACCAGGTGGGTTGAATTATTACCTTTAAAGATAGCCACAGCAGAATCTTGTGCTAAACTTTTAATTGAAGAAATAATATTACGCTATGGTACTCCTCGACGCGTTATAAGCGACAATGGTTCGCAGTTTGTAAGTGATGTCAAGCAATGTGTGGCATATTTTCTAGGATTCAAACAATCTCTAATTCTTGCATACCACCCAGAATCGAATCCAGTGGAACGAAAAAATAGAGATTTGAAAACCCAGCTTGCCATGCAATTGACAACTTGTCATGATCAATGAGTTGAGAAGTTACCTAGTATTCGATTTGCTATCAATTCAACTGCGTGCCAAACTACTGGATATTCTCCTGCATTTTTAACTTTTGGCAGAGAACTTAGAACGCCTGATGATGTCAACAGAGATTTAAGAGGCATCATAGACAGTTCTAATTTTGTAGCTGAGATAATACCGTATCTTAAACGTTTTGCTTCTCATTTAGTTCGAACTCGTGAGGAGCACGAACGCCAACAAGACCATTCCAAGATCTACGCTGACAAGCATCGTAGACCTGCACCAGAATATCAGATCGGAGATCAAGTACTAGTTGCCCTGCATGCTTTGAGTAGTAGGCAACATAAGTACACAGCAAAATTTGCACCACGAAGAGATGGACCATATATCATATGCAATAAAATATCTCCTAGCACATATCAAATTGTAAGTACTAAAAATCCGAATCAACCAGTTGGTGTTTATCATTCTTCTGCGCTGACACCCTTCATTAAGCCGAAGAACAATAAAAAAAACAGAGCCTGTGCGACCGATTCTTCGTCGAGGACGTCCCCGAAAATAAACTTCAGAAGATGGACAAGTAAAAGAAGTCCGCAAGGATCGGCTACAACCAAGGCGAAGTCAGCGCGCACAGAATCCTAAAAAAACCTAAAGAGTAAATTTTAATCAAATTATATTTTTGTATTCTTTTGTTTAGGTTTGTTTGCGAGGACGCTAATACAAACCCAAGAGGGAGTAGTTGTAACAGGTAGTTGTAACTTCCTAGGCAACAACATACAGCCGCTTCCTGGGCAACGAAGATATACAAAGATATGTCAGAAATAATTTTAATAATTTTTGTACATTGTTATTTAAAATATAACGTTATGTGGAAATAAAATTGTATGTTATAAAACATCAAGCGTTATATTATTTATTTATTTATTTATTCATTCATTCGTTCGTTCGTTCGTTCGTTCGTTCGTTCGTTCGTTCGTTCGTTCGTTCGTACGTTCGTTCGTTCGTTCGTTCGTTCGTTAGTTCGTTCGTTCGTTCGTTCGTTCGTTCGTTCGTTCGTTCGTTCGTTCATTCATTCATTCATTCATTTATTTATTTATTTATTTATTTATTTATTGAATTTTGGCCACACAACAGGCACAAGCCCAATAAAAGTGTAGCACTAAAGTAATTTACATACAAAGTCTATAAAGTATATATATATATATATATATATATATATATATACTTTATAGACTTATATATATAAATATATATATATATATATATATATATATATATATATATATATATATATATATATATATATATACTGAGAGAGTACTCCCGAGAGAGTACTCCAGCGTTTTCCCTGGCGGGACTCGAGTCTGCCAGGTAAAATCTCGCTGCTGCTCTTCGCGCTGCCTGGTAAAGAAACGCCCTTTTGCCACTAAATTCGTACTCACTAACGAATTGTAATAGTGGGTCCTGACTTCTGAGGATACTGTAAGCTGTAACCAGCACGAGTCTATCGTGCAAACACTTCAGATTTAGTAATCCCCGACCCCCATTTTGACGAGGGAGGTAAATGCGCTTCACAGAAGATTTCGGGTGAAGACTTTGGTTGATGTTCATGATCTTTCTGATTCTTCTGTCGAGATCATCAACATTCCATTTCATTACACCAAAAGTGTATGAAATTATTTGGGACAGCAAGCATGTTTGTGGCAGCGATCTTGTTCTTGCGAGACAGACAGGATCTCCATATCTGCCTAAGTCGTGCCATATACTTGCTGCGAAGGACCTGCTTAATAAGAGTGACATCTTGGACACCTCTCTCACTGATGCCTAAAAATGTGTAAGACCCTTCGGCATTAAGATGTTTTATAATGCTCCCATCAACCAATTGAACGTCTTCACCGTTGTCTAAACCTTTTCCTCTGTAGATACTGTGGTTGATCCGCTTGGAACAATGAATTGTGTCTTCCAGAGGGACATAAGTTGTCCAATGCATCTCTCTACCTCTGGGTGAACTCGTAACATTCGTAAAAATGTTATAATGAGAGCATGTGACGTAGTGTCATATGCTTTTGCGTAGTCCACCCAAGCCATCGACAGGTTGCGTTTGAAATACGCCGCGTCATGACAGACTGACCGGTCGATAATAAGGTTTTCTTTGCTACCTGCTTGGCCCCTCTTCGATCCCCTCTGTTCGTAGATGTCTGACCAAACAGAGGCAATGGTGAATACGCTAGTGAAGATCTTATACAGGGTATTGAGACAAGTAATAGGTCTATAGTTCTTCGGGTTGGTTAAATCACCTTTTTTGGGGATTAATACTGTACGCCCCTCTGATAACCAAGATGGTATTGGTATTTCCCCACAGATAAAAGAAGTAAAGTTTCATGCAAGATGACCGTGTGCACTGGTAAATGACTTCCACCAAAAAGCAACGATACCGTCAACTCCTGGTGCAGCAAAATTGCGCGCTTTTGAAATAGCACGTGTTACTTCTTCCGGGGTAACAGGGGGGCATGCCTGAGGATCTGTAAGGTGTTGTGTACAGAATTCTTCAAATCTCTCTAAAACTGGAGTGTCTTGCATGATCGTCTCGTGTTCATAAAGCTCCCTCCAGAATATCTCTGTCCTGTCGACTGATAACAACGGTTCAGAAACCTCAGGTTTGGCCATGGAATAGCGTGACGGGCTAGTGAGGAACATAGTATTTTCCTCCATGGTCCTAACCCGGTTGACCAGTTTCTTTCTTGCCAGGGCTAGTGCTGTTGGGTGGACAGGGTGGACAGGGGGGAACCGAGCAAGTTCTCTACTGCACATACTGTCACCAACTCTCTAATGGAACCATCTTGCGCAGACATCATGGCAACTCAAAGGTCGAGTTATAGACACTCGCATCCGGAGAGAGCGGGTAACTGATTGACACCTGGTGAAGCCTCGGAGAACCGTGCGTCTAACCACGCGGGCATTCGACGAGTTCGCCTTGTATATGGACTGGCTAGCCTCGTAAAACAGGTCGAAGTCCGTAAGCTTGAGACAGCCGCCTGCCACCAGACGCCTCCGTAGAAGGATTCTGATGGGGAGCTGGGCAAAAGACCCAGTCTAGGGGCCAAGCCCAAGACCGAATGGAAGAGCCGAAATACCATTGCACGGAAGGTACATACTTCAGTATACTTCAGTCATACTTCTCTCCTGCCCGACTCTCTTGCTCTCTTCTGTGCCTGACGCATCTAGTTTACTCGAGGCCAGGGACTGTTTATTTTTCACTCTGTCCACCCCACCTAGAGGCCTATCTCTCAAGATCTCATCTTGCTTCAACTTGTCTGAGGTGAGATCGACCTTTAATCTTCACTACCGGTCGCACTTGACCAACCCTTGTCACCTCCCAACGCTGCTAGGTAACTAGGGCTAGGGGGCTCTTCTAATTTTCATTTTCAAGATAACCGGCCAACGGTCCCGAGGGCAGAGGATGACATTACGTCACAATGGCCGAGGGGGCGGAAGAGCCAAACGATCGGCTCTCACAATACTCGCGTGGGTCGTGCTCAGAGGCTCCGTGGCCAAAGGTTGGTGAATTGAGGGTGGGGTCCCCCGGGCCACGGGGTTGAAGAGCTGCTGTGAGTTTATCTCTGCCGAAATGTAGAGGTTGTGGGAGACAGGAACCAGCCGCTTCGGACCTTGATCGGGAAGTGTGCGATGAGTAGGGGGTGTCGGATCTCCTACTGCGCCGAGCGGGCCCGGCCCGTCCGTGTATCCCGGGGCCGGATAAACAGAACAAGGTTAGGCCTCAGGGAACTGGGGTAGGACAAGAGTCCGAGGGTACACCCGTTCCTAACCTTCTGGCCTGCTCCATCGCACACGATGCGCTGGCAAAACAACAATTATGGATAGTAAGAATAGGGGGGACCAAAACGACGTAAGTGTAGAGGAAGTTTTCAAGAAGAGTGGTGCCACGCGGCGAACACCACCACCACGGAAAGACAAAGGCTGCACTCCAACTGCAGCGGAGAAGGCGGCGGAGATCATCGTTGTGGCCGAAGAGGATGATCCAAGGAAGAGCCAGAGTAAAGCCCAGGCTGGAGTTGGCACGGTGAGTGCTGTGAGACGCAATAGCGTAGCCGCACTCTTCGCCACAATGAAGAGCAAGAAGGACAAGACGAACGTTGTCTCGAACCCGACCTCGATTAAAAGAGGGAGGGAACGAGAGGAGTCCGAGGGCGAGAGAGAGGAGGAGTTTGCTGAAGCCATGAAACTTTTAACCATGGCGACGGGAAAACTAGCTGGTATCGTGGACGGGACACCGAACACGAAAATGAGTATCAAGGAGGCGGTAAAGGAGCTCAAGTGGCATGTGGTGGTCACAAACCGCAAGCTGCAGAAGCTCCGGGAATCGCCGACGAAGAAGCGGCTGGAAAGGGTCAGCAAGGAGGCGTGCAATACGGCAAGTATTGCAACCCAGACGGACCCGGTATCGGAAGCTGGATCTGAAGAGGCATCCCGGGCGGAACGGAGCAATAGGCTCACCGCGACGCTGGCTGGAGGGGGAACCTTCGCAGATCTAGCACCGATAGTAGACAGCGTTTGGCCAGAAGCATGTTACAGGGCTACCACTATGGAGCCCGGTAACATGACAAAGGCCGACGCTAAAGAAGATCTAGCCGTTATCGTGGACCCAGGCCTAGACCCTGAGGGCAGTGTCATGAAAGGCATGGCAAGTAGATTTCCCGACCTGGTCTGTATGGCCAAGGACGGTCTGAAGGAAGGTAGAGTGGAGTTCCTGAGGAGCGTCACGGAAGCCGTGGACAGGAAAGGAAAGAAAACTAAGAGGGAGAACACCCTATTCGTCCTCCCTTACAAGATGGACGAGGGGGGTGTTAATGACACTGGAACTCTGTACCGGCTCTGCCAGAACCTGAGGGAAGAAGCGGTGAAGCAGCAGCTGGAGAGAGTGAGAGTGTACACCCTCGGCGCCATCGACGTGGGCTACTTGAGGAAGTGCGCGGAGTTCGCCTTCCATGGCACGGCCTGCAGGGCCATAATAATGACCGCAGGGGCAAGGGGAAGGAAGAAACCCCCTGACAAAAGAGTCGACACCGTCGGAGGAGCGGTAAAAAAGGCGCCGGACACCGAAAAAGTCATCGTTAGGGCAGAAGGCTCCACCTACGCAGAAATCCTGCGCAAGGTGAAGAACGATGTCAAGATTGACGAAATCGGTGTCCAGGTCAGGTCCATGAGGAAGACAGCCCAGGGAGATCTGCTTCTGGAGATCTCGGGAGGGCGCGCGAAGGCCAACGCCTTCAAGAAGGCAGCTGAGAACACCAGCACGCGAGTCCTAGTAAAGGACAGGATGGACGTAATCCATATCGCTAATATAGATGCGGACATCAGTGCTGAGGTGTTGAAGCTACAGATTATGAAGTACAGAGAGGACCTGGGGAAGGACGAGGTCAAGGTAATCTCACTGAGACCGATGGCGAGCGGAAACCAGGCTGCCACGGTAGCAGTGAGAAAAGACGTGGCGACCGACCTTGATGCGAAGGGCCGCATCAGAATAGGTTGGGTCGCTTGCCGGGTGAGGAAGAGGATAGAGGTGCACAGGTGCTACCGCTGCCTACAGTTCGGGCACCGGACAGCTGAGTGCAAGGAGCAGAACAGGTCCATCCACTGCTTCAACTGCGGTGGAAAAGACCACAAGGCCAAGGACTGTAAGAACCCTTCTCGGTGCATAACGTGCGACGAAATTGGGCACAGGTCTGATTAGACGAAGTGCCCCGTTTTCAGAACGTTAGTCTACGGCAAGCGCGCAAGCGTAAGTCGTAGAGCAGCGAGGACCCCATCCAAAACCAACAATGGGGATTAAGGTACTACAGTGCAACCTTGGAAGAGCACGGGCGGCGCATGACGTCACCTATGCGGCCGCTATGAAGGCGGGGATCGACCTCTTGGTGCTGGGCGAGCCGAACAAGACGCTCACAAAGGGAGGTAGATGGCTCAGGGACACGCGGTGCGACGTGGCAGTGCTGTTCCTGAACAGGAAGATGGGAGTAAGCGGGGTCCATTGCGGTGATGGCTACCTATGTATAGACTTCGGGAAGTGCCTTGTACTCTTCTGCTACATCTCCCCCAACATCCGTATGGAAACATACCAGGATGCTGTGGATGAGATGATGCAAACAGCAGGACGGGGCGGGAAGGAGTTTATTATCATGGGAGACATCAACGCGAAATCCACACAGTGGGGATCCCCGATTACCGACAGAAGAGGTGAGTACTTCACCGAGTGGCTGGCGGCTATGAACCTGGTGGTGATCAACACCGGCAACGAGCCCACCTTTGTCAGAGGTGCTTCCGAGTCTCATATAGATGTTACGTGCTCCACTCCGAGCAGCACTGCTTTCTGCATCCTGCAGATCAAAGAGTTGGCAGAAGATCTACAGGCGGGAATGGACTCGATTTCCCTTCGATAGGAGGCTTTCATGCCACCCAAAACACCAACTATCAGGACTACAAGCTTAACTTTATACCCGGAATACAGCTTTCTAAGCTCGGACAAGAGGTCCATATACTTGGACCTCTTTTCTCCTCCTTGAGAGAGATATTTCTTCTCAGTTGGACTTGAGAATTCGATCACAAACATCTGTTTGGTCTCGATATCCAGGAGGGTTATGTCCGGCTTAGTGGCTGTCAGTAACCTCGAGTTGGGGAAGGAGTAATTCCAATAAATTCGGCAATTGGAATTTTCCACCACCGATTCTATGTCAGAAGGGACGTACGGTATAGCCGGTATTTGGCCAATACCATAGGCATGTCTAAGATGATAGTAGAGCACGCGGAGAGCAGCATTATGTCGAGACACGTAGCTCGACGCTGCAAGAGATGGACAAGCAGACAGAATGTGCATTATCGTTTCAGAATGGTGGTGGCACAACCTACAGAGTGTGGACTCCGCTATTTGGAATATGCGGGCCCTGTATGCCAAAGTATTTATAACACCATCCTGACACGCAAACACAAAACCTTCTGTTTCCGATCTCAAACCAGCAGACTTAAGAAACGAGAACGTGAGTTCGGTGGACAACTCTAGACTTTTAATATGTTTGAAGAACACAGAGTGCATACTTTTACTCATGTGTTCTTTTGTCAACATGTCTGTCTCGCCTCGTTTCACCGAACCGGTAACTCTGTTGTACTCCTCCCGAGAGAGTTGTACTATTACTATTATTATTATTATGGGGTTTGTCAGGTCTTGACAAGCGTCCACTAATCTCAAACTTCAGCAACCTTTTGAGCCGCGTCATACTAGAGACTAGTGGAGCTAAATACACACGACTGCATCCCAAACCCTGGCGATATGCAGCCGCGGAAATTACGCCAGATCCAGTGCCCGCACAATTATTATTATTATTATTATTATTATTATTATTATTAGAAAATCAAGGAGCTGAAGCCAAGGCTTGTTTTGCTCCCTAAAAGTAATACTATACATAGTGTACATAAACTTACATTAAACATTGTACATCTTGGTCTTGTGTTATAAACAAGATTAAAATAAAGGCCCTCAGATGTTTCAGAGTCAGGAGCATTAATCGGCAAGGGCCATTTCATTTCCGGAAGGTTGAAGTCGCCAAAAATCATAACATTATTATTTTTGTCTGACATATCTTGTAATATGTTCACAAGTCTTACATCATCTTCATAAGTTGTAGGCCCTGGTCGGTAGATGTTCACAAGAAAAAATAAACAAGAGAAATATTTGACTTTTTAGCACAGTGATTCTATGTTAGGTGTTGTAATATTTACGTTAATGTAATGTTGTAATGTTTTATTGATAATAATGTAATATGAGCTTAAAAATTATTTAAATTAACCTTATAAAAGTTGTATTTATTTTGTAAACAATAATTTTAGAACAAATTTTATTACTAAATGTCAGGGGCGGGCTACCGGGCAAATGGCCGGTGGGCCGATCACTAAACGGGCCGGTTGGGTCTATCATAAAAAAAGATGACAAAAGATTTAAAAAAACGAAAGGTTAAAGCGTAATAAAGGAAAAGAAAAAAAAATGTGAAGGTTAAAGCGTTAAATATTATCTATTAATATCTCACATATATTTTCTGTGTACGCTAAAATAAAATGGACGTAATTCTGACCATATTACTTCTGAATGTACAAAGATTGAAAACATGGTCATGAAACCTGGAAACAGGAGGCCTTGGCTCACTTCGGGCTGTCACGCCAATGATGATAATAATGATGAATATCTCACATATAACTGAATAACAATTATTCATAATATACCTATTCAGTAATGAACAATGAATACTATTGATTGGATATAGAAACAATAAGTATTAAGGTAATATAAAAATGATGACTTGGGAGCCGACGTGGGAAAGTCGGCTTGTGATGCTTTTTTTGTGCTGATTTTATTGAATTATTCGGTTTCGCTTAATACTGTAAGTAACATATTTCTTTTTAATAAATTCACTTTGTTTAATATTAATATTTGGTTTGTGCGCATCTTACATATACATTTATTATATGGTCTTCAAATTTACTTAACATAGGTTAACATAGGAATAGACCTACATAAAAATAAATACTAATTTTACTGAAAAACGATTAAGGAAAGTAGTTGATAATTCTATTCAAAATTTGCAAAAGAAATTTGAAATTAAAACCCACAATGTAATTTTCGATATATTGGTTCCCAGTTAAGAACTAAGATTTCGAAATAATGGAATGTTATATGCTGACATTGCACTTTTATCTCCTGTAAATTTTGACAAGGTAAGAAATGGAATACCTTCGAATAGCTTAACAAAGCTAGTTGAACTATTGAAAAATTTTAAATAAAATGTCAGCAAAGATCAATTACATAAAAAATTATACAATTTTGCATGAAATTGAGAAGATTTTAAAAAATCTCTAAATATTTTTTCTTCTCACAATGTCGACGAAACAGTACACGAGAACGATGAACAAAATTTAGAGGAAAATGAAGCAAAAGTACAAAGTGAGAAAGAAGAGGTAGAAATTAAAAACAAAAATAGTGAGTCACTTTTCAAGAGTTGAAAATATTTAGTCAATCAAAAAATGTGTTATTATTAGATATTTACTCTTTCTAGTTTCGATTATTTTCTATTTTACTCTTGGGCCGATATCGCAATTCGCCCGGGCCGGTTTAGTTCTACCCATCCGCCCCTGCTAAAGGTTAACATAACATTTTTATCTGTATTCATAGTCGTATCCGCGAATATTCTACAAAATAATCCGTATCCGAAGCCGCGGATATTCTACAAAATAAGCCGTATCCGCTGATATGAAATTTTTATGATCCGGCACATATGTATTTAATAATAACTACTACTAGTATTATACTTGTAGTAAACGTATTGCTGTTAAATAAGCTTTATTACAAGAAATACATTATCAAATATATAAAAATATGTCATTCCCTAAATATGTCAAAACGTTCTCCCTGACAACTCCACCAACTCCCTGACCCCGGATACCAATACTTTCACTATACTACATATCTCCCCTCTCATAAAATTGAGTGTTTAGTTCTTCTATATGCTTCTAGGTTTTAAATGGTCGGCATGTTTTCTTTCCACTTTATCGTTAACTAATACTTTATATGATAATTCTCCAGTTTTCTGTTTGACTGTGCCTGCTTGATAACTTTTCTCATCTTTGCACAATACCCAAACTGCATCGCCTTCCAAAAAAAATCTATCTTTTGATTTCTTGTCATGATAGATTTTCTGACTTATTAGTTCCTCATCCATTCTTTGTGTGACATCTGGTTTAAGAAGATCTAATCTTGTAGTTAAGCGCCGTTTGAATAATAATTCGGATGGTGTCTGGCCTATAGCCCTATTAGGAGTATTTCTGTAACCTATTAAAAATTGTTGCAAAGCTATGGCTTGATTTACACCTGATTTACGTATTGCTTTCATTCTGTTTTTAAAAGTTTGCACAAATCTCTCGGCTAAACCATTTGAACGTGGATGATATGGTGCTACTTTTATGTGTTTTATTAGATTTTTTTTGCAAAAATTTTCAAATTCCGCAGATGTAAACTGGGGACCATTATCTGAGACAATGCTTGCAGGTATACCAAATCTAGCAAAAGTTTCTTTGAATAAGCATCAACAATAATAAACCAGTACTTGCCATCGAATGGACCTGCATAATCGACATGAAGCCTCATCCAAGGTTTAGATGGAACAGTCCACGAAAACAATGGACTTTCAGTCTCTCGTGGTCTTGTTTCTTGACACGGAATACACATTTTAACATAACGCTCAATATCTTTATCTAGTCCCGGCCACCAAATATAAAATTTCGCCGAAGATTTCATTGCCGATATCCCTGAGTGACCTTCGTGTAGTGTTGATAAAATATTTGATTGACAACTATTAGGTACAATTATTCTTCCAAGCCAGAGTAAAATACCTTCATCGAAAGAAAGTTCTTCTTCTTTTTCAAAATAAGTCCACAATTCAACGGGCAAGCATTGCTTACTTTGAGGCCAGCTCGATTGCACATATCTCACTACTTGTTTAAGAACCTCATCTTTAGCGGTTAATTTTTGAAGCGTTTTCCTAAAAATAACTAAATCTTGTGATCGTATATGGCAAAGATGTCCACTATTTAAATCTCCTAATTTCTCTACTTCCGATGTACTCACCACGTCCTGTGGCAATCTGGAAAGAGCGTCAGTCGGTGCTTATTCTTCCTTTGACAATATTCTATAACGTAATTAAAAGCCGAAAGATATAGAGCCCAACGTGAAATTCTGTTTGCTGTTGTTTTTGGTATTTCTTTATCTGCACCCAGTAGAAACTGTAAGGGTCTATGATCTGTTTTAATAATAAAATGACGACCGTATATGTACTGGTAAAATTTTGTTAGACCAAAAATAATAGCTAAGGTTTCTTTTTCTATCGTCGCATATTTTGATTCTGCTGAATTCAACTTTCTAGAAGCGTAACCAATTGGTCATTCAGTGTTATCAGGAAATCTGTGAAAAAGAACTGCTCCCAAACCTATACCACTTGCATCGCAACTTAAAATTAATGGCAAATCAGGATTATAATGTACTAGTGTCTTTTTGGAAGTCAAACTTTCTTTTAGTTTTGTAAAAGTGTTTTCTTCCGTCGTTGTCCATGACCATTTCACTCCCTTTTTTTGTTAAATTATGAAGAGGAACACACATGGATTGTAAATTAGGAACAAAACGACCGTAATAATTTATTGATCCCAGAAAAGCTTTTAATTCAGATACAGTTTCAGGTCGCTTCAAATTTTTTGTTGCTAACACATGTTCCTCCGTCATATGAATTCCTTTATTGTCAAATTTATGTCCCAGATACGTAACCTCGGACTGTAGCCATTTACATTTCTCTTTTTGTAAGCGAATTCCCACTTCCTTTAACCTGTTTAAAACTTTAAAAAGCCGTTGATTGTGTTCTTCTTTTGTCCTACCTTGAATAATAATGTCATCCAAGAAACACGCGACTCCTGTTAGACCCTTTAAAATCTCATCCATTTTCCTCTGAAAGAAAGAAGGCGCAAAATTTAAACCAAAAATCATGCCAACATGCGTAGCGATTACGAGTAAATGTCGGCTACTTTCATCAACTTCTACTTGTAAATGAGCGTCTTTCAAATCAATTGTAGAATAAAATTGACCTCCACTTAATTTTGCAGTTATTTCTTCAAATAATGGAAGAGGATACTTTTCTATAATAATATGCGGGTTTATAGTGACTTTAAAATCACCACAAATTCTGATCTTCCCATTAGGTTTTACAATTGTAACGTATATTACGTAGTCTGAAATAATCCACCAATATTTTGTAAGATGCTGGTCCAATTTTTGATAAGAGAATGGTTCCGGAAATTGTTTCATCGTGAATGCCAAAAAATAATAATTCTGTCTCAAACCTACTAATGTAATACTCCCATTCTTCCAGAGATTGATCAAAAGGTTGAAAACGAAAGTCTTTGAGCACATGTCTCGGTAAACCAATGCCTGGTGCAGTAATGCCATGTTCGGTGGTGTTCTCGACCGTAATGTCATTTGAGTTCGTGGTGGTTGCTTGCTTACTTCTTGTCAAAGCCATATCCTCGTCGCCAAATGTAGTAAACGTATTGCTGTTAAATAAGCTTTTTTACAAGAAATACATTATCAAATATATAAAAATATGTCATTCCCTAAATATGTCAAAACGTTCTCCCTGACAACTCCACCAACTCCCTGACCCCGGATACCAATACTTTCACTATACTACAATACTAGTAGTGGTATTAACTAGTATTATAGAAAGGTAAGGTCGGAATAATGTTATTTTAGAGCTGAGTAATATCAGTTGCTGCCCATTCAATCACAGGAGTTTTTGCATGAAAATTTTCTAACGTTCCTCCCAGTTCTAAAATAGATTATAGTTGTTTTATAGTTACGTTACTTTGAAGAGTTTATTACAAATTAAACTTAATACTTGAAACTGAGCTAATTTCTTGGAAATACAAAACATTATAATTCAGGAATCCCTTCGTAAGCGACACACTGTAGGTAAGTATACAATAAGTTTCACCGTATAATTTCAGATACTTCAGATCAATAGATAATTAACTGTGAATGGAGAAGACGTAAGAATTAAAATATCCGAATACGGCACAAGAGGTGTGATTGAAAGAAGATACGAGGGTTGCCTCATAAATTTTTAGGGATTGCACTAAACTAGTGCTGCCATCTGGCAACTGACGCTTCTATCATAAAGTTTGACAATTTTGACGGTATACGTACTCAGAACGTTTTGACGTACGAGCGTTATTTGTGTCGTTTACAGTAATTTGAAAAAAGTCATCTAGGCTAAAATGGAATTAAATCGTGCACATTTTCGAGCGATTATTTTTTACAACTCTCCACGTGGATTAACCCAACAACAGTGCATCGTTGAACTTAATGCGACTTTTGGCGATGAAGCACCATCAAGGACTACTGTTTATCGATGGTTTGCCGACTCTAATCGTGGCCGTAGTATCGTTGAACATTTGGCCTTCAGAAATATTTGTTCGCGTTGGATCCCACCTAATTTGACAATCGCAGTGGAAAACACCTCAATCGGAGTGGAAAAGGTGCTTCAAAATTTGGTTTAAACGCATGCAAAAGTGTATTGATCTTCATGCAGAATATTTTGAAAAACAATAAAGCCACTTTTGTTGATAAATAATTTTAATCTCAAATCCCGAAATATAAAAGGCAACCCTCGTATTAGTAAAGAAAATCTGGAAGGGACGATTGAACATCTGAAAATCACGCAGGAGATGGAAGGATAGACTGATAAAATTTAGCAAGTATAGATATAAAAGATACCTCGTAAAACTTGGCATTTAGTAGAGCAAAATGAAGTAATTGTGTCACCGAAACCGACAAAAGTGAAACGGAACTCAAATAAAAATTGTATATGGTCTAAAAGACCATATGGTTAAAAACCTGTGAATTTAGGGATGGAATCCGGCACACTTCTTTAGAAAAGATACTTTGAAATGGTCTTATGCAATTCACATGTATACCGATGCGTCTAAATCGAGAAATGGAATAGGATGCGCGTTTCTCGTTCCGTAAGCCCAGTTCTTCCACCAATACAAGGTACCGGACAATATATTTATTTCCACAACTGAGATGCTTCCCATTAAATTATGTCTGGAATACATAGCACGGCACCATCACAATGCATTCATTATTTTTTCCGATAGCAAAAGTGTAATACAAAAAGTGATATCCAATCTTTAATAAAGATAATCCACCTCTAGTTTACCAGACATTAGATCTTATCAAAAACATTAAAGATCAAGGAAAATTAATAAAAGTCTGTTGGATTAAGGTTCATTCCAACTTTGAATATAATAATAGAGTGGATCTACTTGCTATAGCGGCTGCAATTCAGGGTTCAACAATAGAATTCCCTCTCTCCAACTTTAAAATTAATTGTAGTATTGTAAACAGAAGAATTATCCATAGCTGGAAAGAAGAATATTTAGACTCTATCAACACACTAAAACCCAGATCCTCTATAGGGGAAGACCTTATTCCTAATATATAATCAAAGCCTGTGCACATGCCCTAGTGAAACCATTGCATTACTTATTCAATATATGTATATTACTATATAATAACATGTAATTATTATCATTGAGTCTGTTAATTTGTTCATTGTTCTGTCCAGACATTGCGACAAGCTTCAGCTTAGTGATGCTGGACAGAATGATAAAAAAATAGTATATATAAATAAAATTGTCAATAAGTATAAAAATTAGGTCTAAGAAATTATAATAGGTTTTGGAAATAAATTTTCTTATTTACATTTATAACATAGGTCAATGTAAAAAATGTAAATAAAGTTATTATTATTATTATTATTATTATTCAGAAGGGCTCACATTACGGACAAATTCATCCTTCCTTAACTCTAAATCAATGGTTCAATCCTAGCCAAAACAGATATTTTATTTCGACTATTTGCCGCCTTAAATTAAATCATAACTTCTCCACATATCATCTACATAAAATTAGTATGCGAAGTAGCCCCTTTTGCATCTGTGAGAACAATGTAATTGGCGATCCCAATCATTTAATTTTTTCTTGTTCGCTTTACAACCGATCTAGAAACATTTTTCTACAAAAGCTTGTCAACATGAGCATTCAATTCCCTCTTAACGTTTCTACTGGTTACTCACAATCAAGATATTCTGGAATCTCTTTAGTCTTTTATAAAAAATGGTAATATAAGAATATGAATGTAATTTATAATGTTATGTATATTTTGTTGTGTGATATGTAAAAAAAAATTAACTGTCTGGCCCATAGTCTCAGCAGCTTAGGCCAAATAATAAATTAAAAACAAAAAAAAACGTGCACTAAAATTCAGTAACATTTACAGTTTCTGAATTGGTGTGTTTACGTGCTGTTAGTGTTCTTAAATACCTGTTTCTAGAGTTTAATACCCTTATAAAAACAGTGTCTGGAAATACAATTTAAATCAATCTTATCATGCAAAA
Source organism: Liopterus haemorrhoidalis (assembly GCA_963971575.1). NCBI lineage: Eukaryota > Metazoa > Arthropoda > Insecta > Coleoptera > Dytiscidae > Liopterus > Liopterus haemorrhoidalis. The sequence continues at coordinate 35,070,533 of OZ020618.1, forward strand.
TTCAATTAAACAAAACTTAAAATCAGTTTGAAATTCCCCAAAGTGTGATCAGCGTTAAACTCCTTACCCCAACATTTTCCAGACATTATAATTTCCTTTGCATTCTTTCTCATAGTTAAAGCTAAAAAGTTTTCTTTTCGTTGATTAAACTGTTTCCCTTCGTAGACGGTGCACGCTGCCCAACAAAAATATGTGTTTGTCACCATAATAAAACAGATTGCTTAGTTTATCATTGTACTAAAATGTGGCAGCACCAGTCTCTAAAATATTTTAATCCGGAAAATGCTAAGAAATTTTGAGCTTTTGTAATGCTGTGAATATGAAATAGCTTGTTGTCAGGTCCATGCAAAGCGGCAAATATATTTTCATGGATGGGTATGTTAAATTTTACAGTACATCTCACAAACATTGTTGAATACAAGGTTCTTTATGTTTGCTTATTCTTATGGTCCAGGCTAAGAATGTTTCATAGGTATATTTTGAAATAGACCTCCATTCGCAAAATGTACATTTTCCAAATCATTTTTCTTTTTGTTTTACACATTTTTCATTAATACGACAACCAACACTTTTGAAATATTATCGTTTCGTTGTTGTTTATGTCAAATTAATTTTGAATTATATAATTAGTTGAGGTATCAAGACTCAAGTATACAATAAAAGATAATCTATCACTGATGATCGCCAATAACACCAAAATATACATCCTTACGTCGGTTTTTTTTTTTTTTTTTGTTATAAACAATTTTTGTTATATATTTTTGCGTAACTTAAATAATAAATGAGTTTAGATAGCATTCCCCAACTGATAAAATGCATAGAAAAAAATTGATGTGAAGTGTGAATTTTCACACATTTCAGGGTTTCGCAGGCATATAATAAGTGAAGCGCCTTCACTTATTGCATGCTGAGTGTGTAGGACAAATTTTGCTTTGTAATAATCACGGCAAAATGAACGACATTTTTTAAATAATTTATCGTCTGTTAATCTAAGAGCTTTATAAACAAATTTTATGTTTAAATATTTTTTTGTTAATTTTAATTCGAATACCTAATACTATTATTTTGGTTTTTAAATATTTGCAGTATTTTTTTATATATCAAGGTTCATTAAGATTTTGAAAATAGCGCCTATAGTTTCCATTGGTTGTCATATGCTCCACCCCTTTGGTTTAGTATGCATGACACAGAATGAAAATACAATTCCAACTATTCCAACTGGTTAGTAAACTTACGCTCTTAAAAATTAAATGCAACATTTGCCAAAATATAACTCGAATTTTGACAAAATAATTTAAACAAAATAAAAATGAAAAAAAAAAACAAAAAATAAAATTGTCTCCCCTGCCCGGGAGCGAACGTAGCAAGTGAGCAAGCTAACCATTAGACGTCTAATATTATATGTCTTCCAGTTTAGTGTGTTACATAACTATAACTTTTGTACATCGTCAACCAAAAACCACAAAAAATGCGTTATTTTTCGAATACATAATCTGATAAAAAATTCCAGTTGTACTATTCCGGTTCACATCAATGTACATTACTTAGAATTTTTTCAGATTTGTAGTTTAAACCATCTGGGCTACAGGGTGTGGGACAAAATGTGGACCACATAAAATATTGTAAGGAGAATCCCTATGCGAAAACGTCCTTTTGAGTTCCTAACCAGAGAGGTGGGGGACGTAACGTGCAGTTACAGTGTGCAGTGAAAGTGTACCAAGAGAATCTATAGTGAGTAGGACCATGCATGGGCACTTAATTGTAGTAGGAGGTATTTTTAGAGTTTAGTTGAACTACATATAACTACAGCGCGGCAGTCAATATGTCACAAGTGCGCAGGCGCAAAAGATGGCATTTCATTGGCTGAATGAAAACTTGTAGTTGTGATACAGTTTACAGTTTAAAATTTGATACAAACGGCATTATTCGTTATAAGGAATTTGTGAAACTTTACCTAGTATTGTATATTTCTATAATTTATTCAATTTGCTTTTGCTTGTGTGTCAAACTAATTCATTGTTTGTTGGTTTTTCCAAAGTAAGTTCATTATTATTTTATTAAAATTCCGTACACGAAGATTTTAGGTTAAGTGTAGTACTTATATCACAGAAATTATTCCAAGTGAAAAAATAATATTGATAAATTAACTGATTGTTACCAAAACTAATGCTAAAGGTTATATTGTGCTGTGGATTATATGACCTTTGTCTTCTTTAATATTATCAGAAATGATCATAGAAATAATCAAACTACTAAATTTTTTTATATCTTATAACAATTATATTTACATGAAGTTTGTATTTGTTATTATAGCAGGCGACTTACTCATGTGGGCATTGACTAAATTTTCTAAAAGGTTTTGGAAAACTTTTATTAGTTTCGACGTAGTTATAATAAAATCATTATATGTAACAGCTTCTTATTGAATAGTAAAATATGTTTAAATTTACAGATTCGTGTAATATGGGAGTAATTACATGTTATGTTCCAAATTGTGCTGATAACACAAAGAATGCTTCTTTGCACTCATTCCCCGAGGAACCCGAATTATTTGAAAAATGGGCTCAGGTAATAATGAGGGAAGATATTATCCAAAAATCAAGAGAGAAGAGTAGAAAAAACAACACAAATATTTAATAAAAATGAAAAAAATGAGAATAATAAAAGGTTTATTATATTTTTTGTCTTTTATTTCATTACCCTTTTATATAACTTATGTTTCAAAACACACATTTGCAATTGTTAGTCGTAAAATTTTAAATATAGCTCAAGTTCTGTATAATAATTAAATGATATAGAACTTATTTAGCTATATTTAAAATTTTACGACTAACAAATGCAAATGTTTTTTTTTATATAGCATTGAAATAGAAATATTCAAAAACTCCGCTACTAGAATATGTAGTGGAACTAACATATCAGGCGGTGGGGGATGGGGGAAAATACCTCGAGGTAGCGAGAGTTGCCTATCTATAATAGTATCTGTAATTTATGAGTAGGACTGCCTGGACGATAGCGTGCAAGCGAAGCTAAAACTAAGTGGCTAAATAAAGTGTGCTACCTTACCAGACTTGCAGCTGAACGTCCATGTACATTGATGTTGTATTTGTCAATCCTACTCACTGTGGGGGCAACTGTTATATGAAGCAGATTTTAGGTTCCAAGCCAAGCGAGTGCAACAGGATGCGAAATTAGCCCAAGCGGAAGCAAAGCGGAAAAGTGCAGTAGTAGTTCCTTGATCCGTTGTACTTGGAGTACCTAAAAATGTCGCAAAACACAGTATTGCTCTTATACAGTTGATTATGATGATGAATACTGTAGTACACAGCTACCAAAGGGCATGCTGAGGTGCTACAATAAAACTGCTGCTACTCGTGGTAGCGCGTACCTAATATCACGTGGAACGTGCGTGGCGCACCCAGGGAGGGGGCTTGGCCCCCCCCTAAGAAGAAAGGAAATAAAAATAAAAACACACAAACACGCGAGAAAATTTTAAAAATAAAGATAAGGACCTTTTTTTAGGTTCTCACTTGTATTTTAGAAGTGAGGACCTTGTTTTTTTAGGTCATCACTTGAAATTTAGAAGTGTGAACCTTCTTATGCATAATTTTTAAATAATTTTGTCTTCCGGGCCCGCCCCAACAAACAATCCTGGGTGCGCCACTGGGAACGTGGGTGTAAAATAGCAACTAAAAAGATAAGTAATTAGAAAATGTGCGAATATAACTAAATACTTATCTTTTAGTGCTAGATCGGAGTAAGAACCGAGTAGAGATGTGGTGCTGGAGACCTGGTGTACGCTGTCCTTTAGGGGTGTGTGTAGATTTTTTTAGAGAAAAACTGTTGAAAAACTGTACGGTTGTATAAAGATGTGCTGTCTACTCAAAATCTAAGATATTACTGTTGTAATGCATTTGCTAGTGACGATCCGACAAGATTCGAAACGAATCCCAACCGGTCGGCTAGTGAATGCAGTGGCATAGAAGCTATGAAGGGATTTGCCGTGAAGCGGCTATGTTCGTTGTCCATACATACAGGGCCGCCCCTAGGCGGGGGCAAGTGGGGCATCTGCCCCAGGCCCCGCGCCTTTAAGGGCCCCGCGCTTCGACCGTCAGGTAATAAAATAATAAAATGCTTTAAAAATATTATTCCAAGTTTTATAAATAGTTGAAAAAAATTTATATTTTCATTGAATATAAGTATGTGTACTTTATTAAAAGTTGATAATTAAAGAAAAAAAAAATATATATATATATATATATATAAATAAAACACTATCTTGTATATTCGTCAATTTTTTAAAACAGTAATTAAAACATTACAGATACGTTTCGTGCATATAGTTGCACATCTTCAGTCATGTAAAAAACACAGAAAAATAATTATTGCAAGCACCTATATACCTATATATATATATATATATATATATATAATGAATAATGAAATTATTTAGAATTATGTATAATTGAAGTCACGACTTGTCCACTGATATCAAAATGCAATTCTCATGCCTCCATGGCCCTGTGGCAGGGACTGAGACGCGTAATCTCTAGGATGTCGGGTTCGATTCCCGGGGAGGTTGTATTTTTGATATCAATTTTCATTATATATATATATATATATAGATGGGGCCCCGCAAATTCAGTTTTGGGGCCCCGCAATTCTAGTTTTGCCCCAGGCCCCGCAAATGCTAGGGGCGGCCCTGCATACATAGGTCTTATTAAGGTTACAAATTCCAGATTTCACTTCAGCTGCCATTCTAACAGGCAGTCGGAGTTCTATAAAAAATTGAAAAATTGAAAACAGGACCACCCCTAAGTTGTATACAAGATTATAGAATATACCATGAGTTCAAAAAGAAATTATATAAGGGTTGGCTATGGAATAATAAAATAATGTCTACTGCATGTTTATATAAACGGCAATAACAACAGTGATGACAGTTAATTAATTCAAAAGCTTGCTGTTAACATCACTTTTATTTTCCATAGCCAACCCTCATATAATCGACTTTTTGAACTCATGGTATAAATATAATAATAATAATAGGATCATAACATCTAGATAAGCGTATATGGGGCAGAGAAGGTAAGTTCTCCGTTTCTAGACCGCCGGCCATAGATATGAAAGCCACGTGGTCAGTGTAACATTTCATATGTCATATGACAAGTCATATGTCATATAGTAGTAGCATAAACTTGTTAATTTGAGTGACCTAGTTCATGCAGAACAAATCTTCCACATTTTAAAGTCTTTTAACATTTCTTCAGGTTGTTTATATGCCAATATAAACAAACTGAATGTTACATGTTCAAACCGTTACATGGATATCGTCTTTGAAATACGAGCGCATGAAATGCAAGCTAATATTTTTGAGCTAACTATGAATTAATACTATAATTTGGGAAATCCCAACAATACAAACCAAATTCTCAATGAATGACGCGCAAATTAGGAGAAAGAAATTTTAACTGTGCGTAAATTCGAGATACTGTTATCAGATATCGGCACATAAAACTTGCTACAGTAGAACAATACAATCTTTATTATGAAAAGCTTTGGAAACTCCGTAATTTCGCATAAAATTCACGTGAGCGATTTACCCGCAGAGGGAATGAAGTCTTATCAAAGAGCCAAGCTTGGAGTTAGTAAAAAGCACTCTGCTTTGCGAGCGGAACATTTGAATTTGGGCAGATGTCTTAAAATGGCGATATAATTGCTTTGCATTTTTTAATTTTTAACGAATTAGTGAAGCGATGTAGAAGAAGTGATTACTTTAAAAATATATCATATGTGCTTTAGACATTACAGGATTTGTGTTACGAGATTTAAATGGAGGAAAATTAAACGTTTTTAATCGAAAAATAAAATATTGGACATGTCATATCTTTTTAAAAACATTTTTTAGCTCCGTTCTATATTATTTTAATATTTGTTGCGGTGTTATAAATTGAGAAAAAAAAAATATAATAAATAAAATAAAATAAAATCTCGAATACAAAAACAATACACCTTACAAATGACACTCCAATTACAATTACTAGAAGGAAAAAAAAGTAATACTATAGTTGGGACAATTAGTACTTTTGCTGAATACCTGAATATCAAATAATCGCCTTTTTGATGTTTTCAAATATTTGTTATTTGACATAAAATTCAGTCGAACATTTACTCTTCGACTGAATGTATGACCTGTCTTCATGCGTAAACGCGAGTTGCAGCTGGTTCGTTAGTTATTTTATGGTGGGTTTAGTCAACATTTAGTTTTAGTCTTAAGGTTCTTAAAACCGACCTTGAGAGTAACTTACATTCAACTTTTCTTAGCACTAAGATTAAAACCGCACAAATGTGCAGGTTATATATTACGAATTATTAACAATTTTATTATTGTTTTTATTCCAGAACATCTTTATTCACAATGTTTATTTCTTTAATCGCTATCTATAACCAAAGATTTTGACTTTTTACGTTTCAAATATTAGTTATAACGAGCTTTGTTCGTCAACACTGACGAGGACACTATGCGCGTACGTCAAAATCGGCGTTTAATTCGTTATTTATTAAAACTAAATCATTTTATAAACTCGTACTCATTCATTACGCTTAAGACAAAAACTAAGACTAACACTAAAATTAAAACTAACGCTAAGACTAAAACTAAGTGTTAACTAAACCCACCATTAGACATGCCTACCTATTCGGTATTATTTATATGTTTTAAAGAAATATCCGCCCGAAAAAAAAAACACATTTTTGTATTTTTATTTATTACTTCCGCTACGAAAAAAACGAGTTTACCATATACTTACTATATACTGGATGATTGTGTGGAAATATGTTGCTTCTGTTAAACAGAAGATAAATGCCGTGGGGTGCAAGAACCGGCTACTTCTAGTGCAAGAAAAAAGTGTCTGAAGATGATGCCTGTTTCTACCATTCCTAAGCCTGGAAAACATGTTGGGAAACAAAATTTAAAAACCACCATTATAAAATAATTATGTATGTAATTAAATATTATTAAAACAATTAATTGCAAATAATGTGCCTTACAATTAAACCTAAGTGAAAATTTCTAAGGGGCGACGATGAGTAACAAGTGAGAATTATATATCCCGGATTATATAGTTTCATTGTCGGCTCTCGGGTCAGTTCTAAAAGAAATATAACTAAAATAATAGTAATTATAACTGAAAGTTAAACTAGAGGGAAGAAATTAGCCAAAATTGTCGGTGTTACAAAGAAATGTATTCTTGTGTACTTGTGAAGTAAATTAATTATTTTGATTTTCATAGAGATCCACCTAGAAATCAATCAAATAAATAAATTAAAAAGTTAAATTCCACTGCCTAATATATTTCTTTGTAGTACCAGCCATAATATTAAAGAGAATAATTTAACAAATCTATATTAATAAAATTGGATCTATATCTGTCTTTTTATTTTTTTAGCCTCATATTTGGTTTCTACACGTTTTAAATGATTATATGACAATATCCGCAAAAAAAAAAATCAATTTTTGTCTGGCTGTCTGTCTGTCCGAGATTCACGCAAAAACGGCTAGACATATTTTTACGTTATTTGATATGAGTACAACCAGGATTTGAACATACGCTACAACACATCTCAAATTTTTTATTCTAGGGAGGTGTTTCGGGGTTATGTTATGTTATGTTACTATAAAACTTAAAATATGTCCCTTATTATTGACTTAAGAGAAAAATATATACAACAAAAACTTTAAAGTAATAAAGCAAATCTTTTTTGTTATGTACGTTTGCTTGGATATCTTGGATTAACGGGTTTTTCGTGTGAATATCTTTGATGGCGTCTATGGCACTATGTGAATCTGTTTGTATTAAAAATTTGATTTTTTCCACATTTTCCTGAATATACTCTATTGCCTTTAAAATACTAAAGGCTTCTGCCGTGTATACACTTGCCGTTGATGATAAGTGGTATTGATATTTTTCTGAGTTTACTATGAAATCGGCACCGGTCTTTCCATTTATTTTTGATCCGTCAGTAAAAATAGAAGTAAAATTTTCGTAACGTTCTATTGTTTCCAAATAAACTTTCCTGAAGGTTTCAGGATGAGTGGAGTCTTTTTTGTACTTGGTAAGGGAGAGATTTATTTTGGGATTTAGAAGGGTCCATGGTAGTTTTGGGGGTGGTTTAGTCTTATATATTTCAGGAAACTCTATATTCAGATCTTCACAATTGTGGCAGATGGTATCAAGTAGTGGAAAATCATTTTTTATCTTTATCATATTTTTACGTCTTAAACATCAGGTTGAATGTTGGGTTTGTTTCATTACTGGCAAGTTTGGTGATGTATGACAACGTTGTCTGGGTCCTGCGGTACAATAAAGGCACTTGGTTCGCCTCACGTAAAATACTGTCTATTGGGCTGGTTCGTAATGCTCCAGTCGATATTCGTATTGCAGCATTTTTAATGGTTTGTAAGGTTTTTTGGAGATACGGTTTAATATTGGTTAACACTATGCTTCCATATTCCAATTTTGATCTAATTATAGAATCGTATAGTCTTAGTAAAATTTCTCTGTTGGCTCCCCATTTATGATGTGCTAAAATTTTTAAGATATTTAATCTCTGCGTACATTCTTTTTTTAAATTTTCTACATGTCTTTTCCAGGTTAGCTTTTTATCTATAGTTATTCCTAGGAACTTTATTTCCTCAACAAATTTTATAGCTTCATTATTTAATGTTATTACTGGATTTATTGAATTATACTGTTTTTTATTAAAATTTATAGCCTTTGTTTTTTCAGTTGAAAATTGGAATCCTGTTCTATTAGCCCAAGTTTCAAGTTCAATGATTGTATTTTGAATGATAGTTCTAATAGTTTTTAGGTTATATCCCCTCTGAAAAATGACAAGGTCGTCAGCAAATAGACAATATTTGATTGTACTAGGTATACTCTTTGTGATGTTATTAATAGCTACAAGAAAAAGTGTCACACTTAGCACTTCTCCTTGCGGAACTCGGTTAAAAAAAAAAAAAAAAATTGTTTATAACAAGAAAATCTTTTTTTTTTGTATATTCTTTTTCGATTGCATGAATATTTGGGGAGTTATGGGGAGACACTCTCAAATTAAAATCTTGAAATATCCCACTATTATTTACTTTAAATTAAAAATGTGTATGACGAAACATTTTCTTCTTCTCTTCGATGCAGTTTTTAATAAGAGATATATTTGGGGTGCTATGAGGCGAGCTACTTATAAACGAAGTTTCTTACTTATTATTGAATTAACATTGAAAATACATCCAAAAGAGTGGTTTACTATAGCGAAAAGATTATTTTCTTTTTTACTTGAAATATCTCACTTTTCATTTACGTTACAGCAAATATGTACAGTACAAAATTCATACGAGGGAGGGGCACTCCAGCTAGTTATATATAAATATTCTGCCAAATATAGGTAATTATTCGACCAAATAACAAATACTAATATTTATTATTTGTTATTCAGCCGAATATTAATTTTACTGTCATATATGCCGAATAAGAAATAGTGTCGAATCATTAGTTAAACTAATTTATTAAAATAAACGCTCCACAATAGAGTATACACTTTCGCATGTAATTCGAAAATATAAATATTTTTAGTTTTACTTTCTTTTCAACTCATATCAAAACTAACATCTCTTTTTATATCATGCTGCACATAAACGGAACATATAATCAGAAGATAATGAAAATAGACCAACCGACGCTTGTGGCAGCCGTGTAATGCCTTCGAATGTGTGTGACAAGAGTGCGGTGGTCAGCGGGGCGCCGTATTCATTGGGGCGGCAAATGGATTGTAGGGTAACTAATAAATAATAAGTTAAACATTCTTAGAAAATTATTTTATTTTTCATTTCAGCGCCTTGTTCAAGTCACCAGCACGCTAAAGTTTCCAGGGGTATGTTTCATTTACAAGTGCTACAAGTTATAAATTGTAAAGTGATAATTCTACAATTGTTAATTTTTCGTTTCATAAAAAAATGTTCATGACCAATGAATTTTTCGACAATCGTCAGCGATTTTCTAACATGTTTGCTATAACAAGTATCAATGGTGCTGAGACACACGATTGTATCTCAAACCCTGGCGATATGCAATGGGGAAGATAATATCCAAACAATGCGCAGTGATCAAGCAGAAGATTTGTAGTTGGGAATGATATTTATTTCCCTTTTAAATGAGACTTCCAGGTCACCAAAGGCACCAATTACTACGAGCATAATTCAACTAATAACTAATGTTTATTATTATTTTTTTAAATATTGCGCTTTAAATCTATATGCATCAACCACAAGCTTATATCGTTTAAAAATTGTTACGACAAATTTGTCAATTCTTGACAATTCTTATAGAAATTTATCGAAACGTAACAATAACAAAATTGTCGTAACTATTTCAACAATTTTAATTTGCCAAACATTTTTAATTGTTAGCGCAGAACGATCATTGTTTGGATGAGTTCCGTGCTGTATGAATAATATGGATTCTGATGTGTGGTCGAACCAGTGGCGGAGAAAGGAAGGGGTGACAGGGGTACAGGCCCAGGTCCTGGGGCGCTAAAACAAACGCTTAAATATACATATTCTAAGTTTTTATTTAGTTTCTCTCTTTTTATTTAGATCAAAATGTAATTTTTTATGTACATATTACGCAAAATTTCACAAAATTTCTTGTACATATTAAATACAAAATTGAATTTAAAGATTTACACATTTATTGATGGTATAATAATATTCAGTCTTCTTTTGGACTTCTACAAAACATTTCAAGCATCATATATGCATATATTTGTATATAAATAACAAAGAAAGTCCATTTTTCAATCTTCTTACTTGTTTAAAGTCGGTGTTTCGGAAAGAGTTTTTTAAATAATTTAACGTAGAAAATGATCGTTCAGCAGTATGTTGTTTACTGGTAACATTACTAATATTTTTAACAGCTTCTATATTTGATTAACTTTCTTACACATCTGAAAACATCTATAACTGATTTTGGCTGCACATTTAGATATACAATGGCACCTTGACTTACAAAGTTAATTTGTTCCTGACCGCGGTTCGTATCTTAAAAAGTATGTATTTAGGAACTCAATTTTCCATTATATCTTATGGGAAATTAATTAATGCTTTCCCACATTAAAAAACCATAATAATAAGAAAATCCAAAAAATTAAAAAAAAAACTATATATTCTCAACTAAATTAAGAAAATGCAAAGAAATGGAGAAGGGGTGAGAAGGAGCATTTTTTTCACTATAAATATGTAATTTGTATACCATTAGGTACATATTAATTTTTATTTATGAAATTTTCTGTTTTACATAATTAGTATGAAATTTATCATCCATTAAATTGTCAAAAAAAGAACAACTTTCTTGTAGCTGGTTTTGTGGTTCAGGAGTTTACGATGTGTTGCTTGTAGTAGTAGCCTGTTTCTAGTATTAGGGAAAAAAGTAATGCAAACAAGCTTTAATTCATTTGAAAAGAAAAACATCACCGTTCATATCTAAAGGTCAAAATAGGATATGAAAATAGTTTGTGAGGTACAAACTATCGAGGGAAAGGTTCGTATGTTGAGAGGTTTGTAAGTCGAGGTACCCCTGTATTAACAAATTTACTGAGTTATAAATAGTATTCGGTTATACCCCGCCCCATTTCCAGTACGCCACTCATATTCTAACAAAATGGCGCAGTTTGGTGGGTTTGCCCCGGGCGCCACAAGAGCTATCGCTGGCTCAGGCTCCCATCTAAACGCACAAAACAAAATATTTTCTTGGATGTACCGATAATAAAAGTAGTTTTCTGCACGCAGCTTTTAAATTGGTGCCCGAATTTTTTTCGGGGCGGCAATGAGATGGTCGCACCGGGGCTGCGGGCACGCTTGCAGCGGCCCTACGTACTCCAGTAGCTTTAGTTAATTGCTGAACGTACATACGTTCTTTGGTAGAATAATGCACAAGAAAATTAAATATAACATTATTTATTTTTTTTTTTTTTGCTTTTATCAAGACTGACAAAATATATTATTTGTAATTAAATTTTAACTAGGGCATCAATGTTAACGATCACTGGAATGTGAAAATTGCCCAAGAATATAAAAGGGTATGCTCAATAAACGTACAACATCATAATTGTCGGTTGATTCCCCTCATTCTTTCTTGTTTTTGTCCCGCGGATTGCAGTAACCTGGTGCCAACAAGCATTTCTCATTCCTCAACCTCTCCTTGTCTTCTCTCATTCTCTCCTTGTCCGTCACTTGTTTCACTAAATCATTGCGCTTTAAGAGTTAAACTGCGTCTGCCTTGAACAAATGAATTAGTTGCTGCAGACGTTCTTCTACATTCTTCCTTGGATTTATGAAGACGCTCGCATTCTTCATTTTGCTCTTCATTCCCTGCTTTAATTATTATTCTCAAGCCAGCATTGTCTGTCTTTATCTATTCGATTCAACACATTTTACAGCTTCGTGACATACCTTGCATTGTTCTTGTTAATTTGATTTTAAAATTACATGTGGAAGATATTTCAAAAATGTTTAATTGTTACATTGCCCTACGTATAACAAACCATAGTAGTTTTAGAGAAACATATTAGTATTCTAAATGCATAAAAAACAAATACAAGTTATACAGGGTGTCCTAATATGAATTTACCAAACTTCAAGGGTATGTATCCTATAATTTTAAGCAAAGAAAAGTTATATCAACATAGATTAAATTCGATAAAGTTTATAGCTTATTGAGAGGAAAATGCAGGTCATTTCATAAATAATTATTTTGATTTGAGGTATTCAAATGGTTCAAACTGATATCGATTTTGTCTATCACAATATATAAGTGAGCACGCATATTTTGTCATTCTCTAAAATTATAAGAAAAATCAAATATCATCTACAGCATTTAAAATTCTCTAAAATACTTCGTCGCGATTATTGAAGTTTTCCGCAAAGACAAGTTATTCCATGCCCTTAAAAGTAATAATTTAACATGGTTAAGAAAGAGGATCGTGCTGGCCAAGAGTATGGTCTCCTTCGACATATCTAGCTATTCAGATTTAGTTTTAGGTTTGATTGAGAACACAATTCGGTGAAAACTGGAGCTGTTCCTTCTTCTTCCGTACATTGCTGCTGGTGTTACCAAAGACACGTCTTCTAAAATAATTCATAATTCATTTTATAGAAACTGTAACGTAGAAAGACACACTGAAAACTATTTTAAAAACTTCTGTAGAAAATCATTTTCGTTTTCTTCTATTATTATTTAACCATAACAAAGCTATCGAATATGTCAAATCAACACTGTTTAGCAGTTGTTTCCAACGTTTACTTCTTAATCATTGCCGCCATTAAATTAAAAAAAAATAAATAAATTGTTACCAAAATGCATAGTAGAAAAACGTTTTTTGTCTATCAAAGTAATCGTTGTATCATAGATCGTTATGAAAACAAAAATTAAAAGTAAGGCTTTTTGTATAGTAGTATTTTAAAAGTCTAGAATGTTATAAAAATAAATATTTTAATTGATAAAAATTAACGAAAGTAAGAAAACTAGACTACAGATGTGTTCAAATAATTCTATTTATTTTAATAATAAATAATTTTTCTATTCTAATGAATAGCTATCTATGATACAGCGATTATTTTGATAGACAAAAAACGTTTTTCGTAAATTCACCATCACAAAATGTCTGAAGAAAATGCACACCAAAATCACTTAATATTTTAATTTTGGAAGTTATGAGCAAAAATTAAAAACCGTAAAAATTTTCGTTCATATCTAGTAACCTATTTTTTTTTTTTAGGAGAAAAACCTTTTAAAATGGTCCCTTAATACGGCAACATTGGTCTAATTTAACCTATCTCGTATCTCTTACCGTTCTCGAGATCCCCATACTTAACAAGCTATTTGGTATCCTGTATATTAATTTATATTAATAGTAACATTAGAATTGGATTATAATATTACTATTAGATGCACATTTCTTCCGCAACACCAAAATCGTCACCGTTTTCACTTATTCCGTTAATTTTTTAAACGTTTTATGACGCTTCATTATGCCCATTTAATAGCGGAGCTAGGTTAAACGGAGGTATAAGTAAAGGGTATCGTACGAAAGCCAATCGGAAGAACCTAGACAACTCCTGTAGAATGCTTTGCTCACGAGTTGAAGCCAGTACGTCACCTGCGCAGACATCAGAATTCGTAGTCGCTTGGTTGCTAAGCAACGGACGTAAATCCGGCTACAAACTGCATTGCAATTGGTTTTACGTCATTGTTTGGCGCACATACAAAAATGCTCCTGGCCTCAACTTCTGAGAAATTCACCCTACGACTTTCTACTCCATCAAGGTGACGACCACGAGTCCGATTCCATATACGAGTACTCCGGGTAGACCCAGGAGCAGTCACCAAGCTCCTTGACTCCCTGATGACCAACCCCGCCTGTGCTGACCACTTCCGATCAGCACAGGGTGGACAAGAGACTTCGCCCAGCTCTCAGGGCAAGTGCAAATACTTTGTTAGCATTTATAATTATTTAATAAACTTTATCATTAAAAGCAGGAGTTGCTTTTCCACCCATTGGGCAATATAATATATAGGTAATGAAGTCGAACCATTACATTACTAAGCGTTTCATTTATATCTTTATTACATCATGTTTCGCTGTGAAATGTCATATACTTCTGTTCAGCATATTTTAAAAATTTAATTATTCATTTGCAATTTTATTTATTAAATATAACCATTTTTAGAATCTTTTATTAAATGACAACTATGTATCAACCAGTATAGTTAATGTTTGAATAAGACATTAAAATGCATTTCTAATGATCCCATACAACCTTAATCATCATTACCATGATTATAGGATGTCGTTTCACATTACCTCATACAGTGGAGACAAATGTAGAGATAGGGAGTTGATAATACCACCTGAACTCGCAGATATCTACCAGCAATATCAGGAGAGGATGATAATTGGCGGCCTTTGAGAAATTATTAAAATTATTGTCAATTTATCTTTGCCACACAAAATTACAACAATTAAATTTTATTAAGACGTTCAATAATTTTAATATCATAGTATGAAAGTAATTTTATTAGTAATGAAAGAACTTAATCTTAAAATTATTTATAGAATTATTGCTAATACTTTGCTAATACTACATATATATATATATATATATATATATATATATATATATATATATATATATATATGTATATATATATGTGTATATATATATATATACAGGCTGTTTGTTTGAAACGCCGCACCTCGAATAACTTCTTTATTTTAAGAGATACAACAAATTCTTCAAATGAAAAGTTAAAGTAGACAAAAGTGCCCACTTAACGACTATAATAAGAATTCTGCATCACTTCCGGTTTCAGTGGAAATTGTTTCAACTTTTTATCATAGGGGAATCGGTATTTTAATTTCCTTTTCTTGAAAGTACATTAAATCAGCTTTACAAGTATATCAAAATATCATATTTTAATTTTAACCATTTCATAAGTGCGACCATTTATTTACAAAATAATAAATAACATAAATCGTACAAAGTTAAACATAGCAAGCTTTGAAAATGATTTTGTTACATAAAAAAAAAAACCAAATAAAACCTGCAAATTTTCTTGCATGTAAGTATGCAAAGTAGAACAAAGTTAAATTAGGCCCTTTTGTCTAATTTAACTTTTCTTTTGAAGAAATTTTTTTATCTCTTAAAATAAAGGAGTTATTCGAGGTGCGGCGTTTCAAACAAACACCCTGTATGTATATTGATAAAAGTCAAAAATCATGCTGAAGGATCTGGTGGACAACGTTGACAATAAAGCAATCTTTAAAAGATAGAATAGGACAGGTGAAATATATTGCTTCCGCTGCCTACTTTGTTGCATACCTGTACATTCTATCCAGGCTCGTGTTTTGGCCATAAGAAGTTCTATACGGGGAAGTATAGAACCAGTTACAGGATCTGGTTGTGTAAGCACGAGCTCGAAATAATATTCTAGATAATATTTTGAGCGAGTTTACAATTTTATTTATCAATTAGTGTAGCAAACATAGATCAAATATCTTTCACCTCGCGGATAGTGTTTTGAGATTCAGTATATTTAGTCATTCGCACCTTGACATCGAGTCGAACCTAAACACCGTCTTGAAAAGAGCGTATTTACAGAATTTGTTTTGAACATTTTCAGTATGCTTAACGATATTCTGTTGATTGGTGTTCCATATGACGGTGGCATACTCCAGTTGGCTTCTTATTAGTGTGAATTATAGAACCTTTATTAGGCCATGATAATCACGTGTTTGTCTCTTTTCAAAGCCTAACATCCTCAGTGATTTATTTATGATTTTGTTCATTTGATTATCAAAAGAGAGATCGCATTAATTGCATACACTGACTGAAGCGGCACACTGTTAAGCTATGCTTACGTCAGAGGGAACTTTCTTACATGAAAAAATTATATATTTACATTTAGAGATTTCAATTGAACGTTATTTTGATTGCACAAACATGCGATGGAATCCTGGTCCTGCTGTGTGAAGATCATGATCAGCAACACTTTCATAGATTCTATAAATCTTCAGGTCATCTGAGAAGAATAGAAAATAGCTATTTTTGACGAATAAACCGATATCATTTATACAGTGAATAGAATAAGTTTGGGATGGGATCCTTCAAGTACTCCAGATGTGACACGAATTACCCTAGACAAATAATTGTAAATTTTGATGTATTGGGTACGGCCAGTTAAATAACACTTAATCCAAAACAATAAGGGATAACAGGCGCTATAAAGTTTAAGCTTATTGGTGAGAATACCATGATAAACACGAACAAATTCTTCCCGGATAATTGTGTAAAGGAAATGTTCTTCTTTCTCGTTTTTAAACGACGATAAATTAAGTCTTTGTAATTCTATGATTAGTAGAAGTAGATCGTCGTTTGAAAATGCCATGCTGTTGAGGTATAATTACATCCTTAAAGGTTACGAAAATAAAATCAACTATAATAGATTCGAACACTTTTACTACTGATGAAATTATAGAAATTAGACGATAGTTTTCTACGCTGATTTTGGCCGCATCCTTGCGAATTGAGACAAGGTATGCAGTATTTCAGAGCTGGGGAAATACGCCAGTATTGAGTGAATTATTAAAAATATTTTGCAGGGGAACATCCAGAGTATGACAACAGTTTCTCAAAAATACTTGGGGTATTTCAGCAGGACCACAGGACTTTGTTAGATCTGAAAAAGTACAGCTAAGTTCGGATGTAATAAATTCAGTATAAACGGAGGAGATATGTTCGCAACACGTGAACTTGAAGTTAACAGATCCTTGAGAGGATGCTCAGTGTATACTGAACTGATGAAGTCCTCAAAGGGATTGTAACTTTCTAGACAGTTATTAGATTTGACGTTATTGTTGGTCATATATTAAGGAATTTCTTGAACCCTTCTTTTGGCATTAATATATGACCAGAAAGATTTGGGATTTAAAAAAATTTCCTGCCTAATATTGGAAGTGTACTGGCCGTAGTATTTAGATATATTGATCTTAAAATGTTTAGAGTACGATTAGTAACAGTGGCGGCGCAAGTTCTTAAAATCTGCAGGGGCAGAAAATTTTTAAAAAGGATCATCACTTCTAAAATACATTTTTTCTCCAAGCAGTTTTGGGGAGGGCAACTGGCAGCAGAGAAAATTTTAGGGGAGGGCTCCCCCGGACCCCCGCTACCGCCGCCACTGTTTATTAATCAATAAATTATTTATAATACATATATTTAGAGTGTTTACGATTTTTTTGAATACTATTTTTTTGTGTCTATAGTATCTTTGCTTAATCATGTAGGATATTTTGGGCTAATTAGATATTTTTTGGGAACGTGATATAATATACTAATATACTTTATTAAGTTTGACAAATACAAAAAATGTACATAAAACCATGTCAACAGAAATATACAAAATAAGCTGCACAAAATTACACAAAATTGTAGCTATTTATATCATCATTTACAAATTTGTGTACACTATAATACATTTTCTCCATTAAAAATTTTAAATAAGATTTTTAAAATTTTTTGAGATTAAGTTCTCTGATATGTAGAGGTAATTTGTTAAAGATAGATTTTTTTATAGGTGTTTCACTATTTAGTGAAACACCTATAAAAGAAGGAAGTGACTTCGGAACAGTTAATCTAATTTTTGGTAGACGCAAATCATATTTGGCTCTAGTATTATAGTTGTGGAGGTCGTTTGCGCTATTTAACAAATATCCGATTTCTTTTATAAATAACAAAAGTTGTAGAATATATATACACGGAAAACTTAATATCCCTAGCTCTTTAAAAAGTTGTCTACAATGCGATCTTCTTGCAAACCCACTGAGAATTCTTATTGCATTTTTCTGCATTCTGAAAATTCTAATAGCATCTAATAGCGTGATTCTTTATGACTGTATACAGCATATTCTAGAAATCTGCAACTGATTTATCAACACATACTCCAGTATGGAGGCTAATTTCATAATTTTTGGAGTCAAAGTCGCCTCTGTTGAAATTACAGCAATACGGGTTATCCGCTTTGAGTATTTCAACTTTCTCGATTTCGAACGACAATTTTAGAGGGGGGTGAAATGAGACCATCGATTCTGAAAAACTCCAAACTTTTACGATGATGTTATTAGAAAATATTAAGCCTAGGATATTGCTCCTGGAGTTGGAGGTAAGGTTATAATGATTAAGTTTCAGAAAATCGAAGCCGTGAATAATAATTTCTACACAATCGTTATCAGCTGGCTCAAAATATCTCATGGGTGATTTTAATCTACCTCAAAGTGTATTGTCAGGAAATTTATCACCGACCCCGGCTGCTGTTTCTACAAATGCACTATAGGTGGAGGACGAAAATTTTGGAAGAAAATAAATACAACAAATAACAAATGACATGTTGTTATTTTTTATGAAAACCCAAGTATGTTCAATGCCGAAAATGTGATCTTCAGAGATGACAGATGAATTAATGTCTGGATGTACAGCAAGAAGTGTACCACCATTCCGATGAAAAGTTTCTCTATCTATCGATTTACTCTATCGTACCAAATTACATGAAAATGTGTCAAAAGAAAAAAAGTCGAAAGACAAAACTTTTGTCGAAAGACAAAACAGATAAACCTTCCAATTTATATAGATGTGATTAAAAGTAATATACTTCAAGTTTCCTTGGAACTGTTTCCCATTTTTTTTCATAGATTCATTGAATTTATTAGTATTGTAAAATAAATATAACACGGTGTTATATAATTTGTAATTTCATTTTAAAATTTTAAATAAAGTTCTGTAAAACCTCTTTCCCTTGATTTTGATGTTGCTGAGTGGATTAAGTTAAATACATTACACCAAAACAAAGTGAAGATGAATGATCAACAACACTTTGTAATATATTCATAAATAACAAATTACATGAAATTTAAATGAAAATAAACATCAATATTTACTTTCAATTTAGTTTGGCTTTATTATAGTGAAACAGGTACACACGAAGCGTAGCTGACAAGAGCTCATTACCACCGAATCAAAATAAATAAATATGCTTCATGTTTAATTGTGTTTTAATGACAAAATATAGCTCGCTATTGAGCAATGAATGGTCTATCAGATGAACTTTTTATCTAGGCCTAAATGTGTCGGGTGAGTTTTTCATTAATACACGAAATTTTATCGAAAAGTTCGCAGACTAGTCTCATAAAAATCTCTGCCAGCGTATTTTCCACTTCTGAAAACACAATTTGTAGGAATGTTTGGAATTGCTTTCAAAAGTATTTACTGATTTATGCGATTAATACGATTTTTCGTTCTTTATAAGTTATTAGAAATAAATGCAAAAAATTATATAAAAAAATAATTCATCACCTAAAACAGGGTTTGCCAATCTTTTTAGTTTAGCAACCACTTTGATGATGTCTTAAAAATTCCGAGACCTGCGGTGAAAGTTTGATATTACATACTTTTTAACTCTATTTTATTAAAGGTTTTTGAATGATAATAATTACGGTAGTGTAAAATAAACTGTATTTTAAAAACATTTACAATTTTTTTGACTGTAATTTACAATTAAGCAATATACAAAACGAAAATTAATTTTTAATGTGAAAGATGGGTGTTTCAACTGAAGCGCTTATTGAGTGGGGATCATCGAAAGACCAATGCCAATTTCGTTCGATACAGAGCAAGTGAACTTTATGGAATGTGGTCGATGTTTTAACACAGCCACTATCATGAGAAGGAGAGGTTGTTTAAACTCTTCAGTGACGAGGCGTGTACTCCCGTCTTGACATAAATGGATACGTTAGCCTTTGGAGAGACAGGTTCCTGATGAGGCCCACATATTAATGTTAACAGGATGAACCCTATGCACAAAACTTCCTCCTGAACCCCTAACGTATGGTTATAAGGGCGCAGTGAAAGCCTGGACTGGGAAAGATTCCAAGCGAGTGTTGTGAGACAGCAGCGTGCTTGGGTATTCTATTAGCTGTGGCTAGGTACTGTATAAATAAAAAGCATGCTACCTATTTAGAACTGCAGCTGTGGTCTATGTACAGTGATATGCGGTTGTATTCTACTCACTGGTAGTCATTATCATCATCAACCATGTCAGCTATCGTCGGCTAAATTCCACTCTATTGTCCGCTCTTGCCAACCAGTTATGTCCTGTCTGGATTCGATGTCATGGGTCCCCTAATTTGAGGTCTACCTATGGATCGTTTATTCGGTCTTCACTCCAATATTTTTTGTCCAGAGCCCAACGGTTATTTTTATTCTGCTAATGTAGACCACATTAGCAGAATAAAAATAAAACTGACTGAAGCCATTCAGCTCCATTTTAGTTGAAACATTCTTATGACCACATCAGTAATTTTTTATGCATTACGTAGCCACTCGTTTGTCTTGTTGTCTAGCAGAGTGATGCCTACCGTGCGTCTTTTCATGGCTCTTTGTGGTAGCTGCAACTTGCTAATGATTTATGAAAAGCCCACGTCTCAGTACCGTAGGCAAGCACTGAAAGGATATACTGATCAATAGTTTCGGATAAACTTTGGAGTTAAAAACATATTTCATCTTACTGAATGCTCTCCATCCCAGTAATATTCGTCTTTTTATTCTGCTTTAAGATTTTCTTTTGTGAGATATATTTCTTGACCTAGATATAAAGACTAGTGAACACTTTTTACAGCACCATCATCTAAAATCAGGTCTTCAGATTTTTGATATGGTAATGGATTTTGTCTAGCCTATGTTAATCTTAAGGCCAATTTTTCTTAAGTTTTGTTCTCACTGGTAGTGCAACTATTATTTATATCAAGCAGGTATCATGTATGCGTATTTTAGGATCCGAACCAAGCCAATCAAGAATCCAAGGAGTGTGAGGTTGGATAATGCAGAACAAAGCGGCAAGACGCAGCGGTAGATCCTTTGGACTTGGAATTCCTAAAAATTGTTGCACAACACAGTATCGCTCTTGTGCAGATGATGATGATGATGATGATGATGATGATGATGATGATGAAGATTGATAGCAGTAAGTTGTCAAGCGGACCTGCGATTGTACTACAAATCTGATGGACTACAAGAAGTAGCACTTACGTAATACCACGTGATAATATAAATGCAAAATAAGCACACTAGAAAGATAATAATAATAATAATAATAATAATAATTGTTTATTCACAAAATTACAATAATATTTGTTTTAAGTCAGTCAGTACAATCGTGAATGTAATATTTAATAAAATGTACAGGAAACAATATGGCAAACAATATGTACATATACAATATGAAACATTTTGTTTGGTAGAAATTATGTACTTAGGGAATGAAAATAAAAATAAAATAAAGAATTAGACAAAATAATTCAAAATAGCATCAACTACAGTTTTAAAAGCAATAAAAATAATTCAGAATTTATGTTGTAAAAATTCATTTATAGAATAAAAAGCATGGTTGATAAGGAAAATTTTGATGGTATTTTTAAAAGAGTTAAAACTATTGGATTTGAAGGAGTCTGGCAATACGTTAATAAATTTATAAGAATAATCGTTCGTGCTATTTTTAGATTTAGTCAATCTTAAAAATGTTGGTTAAATCTTATTTTTATTTCTTGTATTATAATTATGGATTTGTTCAAAAGTATCACATTCGGTTAAGTTTTTAAAAGCTAACAAGAGGCAATAATATATATATAGTGAGGGTAAAGTCATGATTTTTAATTTTGTGAAGTATGACCTGCAGTCGGCTCTATAGGATAAACCAGCAATGACTCTGAGCGCTCTGCGTTGCAAGGAGAAAATTCTTTCTGCAGCGGGCGAATGGCCCCATGCTAATAGTGCATAAGCGATCTGAGACTGGAAAAGTGAGAAATAAACTATCCGCATAACATGTTCAGATACCGAATTCGCTAAATTTCTAAATAGATATATGATACTACATAATTTATTGGAGAGATGGGTTACATGCTGATCCCATTGGAGAGTGGGATCAACATGGATACCTAAGAATTTAACGGAAAGTGGGTTATTGAAATTGTGATGTTTAAAGGTTGTTACTAGCTGCTGAGTTTTATTTTCATTTAGTAATAGTCCATTTGCATTAAACCACATTTTGGCTTGACTTAGAAATTCGTTACTCGTAGACAGTGCTTTATCTAGGTCGTTAGATCTAACAATTAATGTAGTATCATCAGCGTAGAGGATGCTTTTGCTCTTTATTGATAGGGGAAAATCATTAATAAAAATTATAAATAATAACGGGCCTAGAACGGAACTCTGAGGAACACCGATATTTACTGGAAGAGGATCAGATTTTATATTATTAATAGCTACATACTGTTTTCTGTTAGAGAGATAAGATTTTACGAAAGCGCAACTGCCTTCATCAAAACCATATCTTTCCAACTTATTTAAAAGGATAGGGTGGGAAACACAGTCAAAGGCTTTCGATAAATCTAGGAAAGTCGAAAGACAGTATTCACCAGCCTCTAAACTTTTAGTAGCTTCGGCAATTAAGTTAAGAATTGCATCCCCTGTCGATAAGTTAGGGAGGAAACCAAACTGTGACTCATTGAATAGTTTGTGTTTTTCAAAATGAGTAATGACTTGATTGGACATGATTTTTTCTAATATTTTGGAGAAAAATGGCAAAAGGGATATAGGTCTGTAATAATTTAATTCATGTTGATCACCATTTTTATGTATGGGTATTACTGAAGCTACTTTTAGAGTATTCGGAAAAGTGTTAGATTTAATACAGCAATTTAAAACATTTGTGAGGGGTATTATAATTGTGTTTTTTATTGATTTCACAACATCAACATTTATTCCGTAGGTATCTTTTGACTTGCTATTTTTCAAGGAATCAATTATATATCTAACTGTATTATAACTCACCTCAGTGAAAGTAAAAATAGATGGATATGTAAAATCATTTAAAAAAGTAAGAGGTAGAATATTTGAAGGGGGCAAAGAATTAACCAGTTCATTGGCAATACTGGTAAAGTAAGTATTGAAATCATTCGCTGATATAGAGGTATTAATCCTAGAGACCCTAGCACATCTATTACTGTTTAGGACTTGCCACGTTACTTTTGATGTATTTGTTGATGAAGATATATAATGGGAGTTGGCATTAATTTTAGCTGATTTTATGGTTAGACGATATTCGGCACGAAACATGTTTCTGCAGGTACGGGTTGTTTCATTAGGAGTTAGTCTGTAGCAATTTTCTAGGCGTATGAGTTTGTCTCCCATTAATTTAATATTATTGTTAAACCAGTTTATTTTTAAACCATATTCGTTGTGTTTTGTGGGTTTTAGAGTTCTTACTGGGAAACTTTTTTCATAAGCTTTTAAAAACATATCGAAAAATACGCTGAAAGCTTTGTTTCCGTCATTGACGTTATTTAACCCAGTCCAGTCTACAGAATCAAGAATTTTATGCAAGTCGTATTTTCCTTGCATAGTAATAGGTCTTACAGTTTTAGTGTCAAGATAGTTATTTTTTAAGGGCAAATTTGGAAACGAAAAATTAAAATAAATATCATCATGGTCCGAAAAGGTTGTTATCACCTTTCTAGCAGATGCTACAGAATCAGTTGTTTTAAATTTATAAAATACATTATCTAGTCTATTATTGCCCCTAGTGTTGAAATCTACACAGGTTAAAAAATTAAATGTTTTGAACAAATCCGTAACTTTGGAAGCTTCTGGTGTTTCAAGATTGAAATGGACGTTAAAGTCACCGCAGATGATGACATTACATGGCATTGATAAGTAATTAGGGTATGAAAATTATGACTAAATAATTAATCTTTCAGTGTTGAGTAGGTGTGAGGCCCAATTATAGATGCTGGGCCCTGGTTCACAAAATCTACAATGGGTTGAGCGGTTGAATAGTTTTTGTCTGTGAGAAAACGTGTTATTCGCTACTATTTGAATAATAACTAATGTAAAAATGTGTTTGCTGGCTAAGGGTACACCTACATTGGATCCGTATTTCTCCCGATTCGACATAGTCCAATTTTCGGATCCGATGTCGTCCGACGTGAGTACCTACACTTGTTCAGTTAACGCCCGACCACCGACCATTTATAACAATGAGTTCCGATGAAGATTTTATGTGTTGGCTGTTGTTAGAGAACAACATTCTTAAAAGACGTAGAAGAAAACATGCATGGGTACATACATTTAACCAAGACATATCTTCAGAAGAATTTAATAAAACTTTCCAAACTCTTCGTAACTACCATGATCAATTCAAGGAGTACCACCGTATGCGTATGGAAACATTTTATTATTTTATTGAAGAGATATAAGAGGACTCAACTGGCCAGTCTAACTTCAGGGAATGCATCAGCCTCACAGAAAAACTTAGTATCACCATAAGGTTCTTTATCTAGGGCCATTTCAGTGTCTTGTAGGTGCGAACAATCGGACTGAAACCAAACCCGTTTGGTCGGAGAAGCTATCAATCCGACGTCGGGCGTAATCGGTCATTGTCGGGTTGGGCTTCCCCCTCCAATGTAGGCACTTACATTAAAACCTTGGTTTTGTGTTTTGATTCGGACGTCATCCGACGGTCGCCCGACGTCTGATCGGGAGAAATACAGATCCAATGTAAGAGTACCCTAAGTCCGAACCGGTGGATATAGAGAAAAATTAATTCCGATCAGTCGACTAGCGGAGGCAGTGGTGTAGAAACCAATAACAATAATATGCGTGTCCAAACAGTGGGGTTTATGTTTTCTTACTAGAATATTTACACTGGGTTCAATATTTGTAAGTTTTAATTTTAAGTCTCTTCTTTCTTCCTAGTTCAGCTTGTTTCGCTGCTTAATTGAAAGTGCGTTAATATGTCTAAATCGATATTCAACCATATATGAAGTGGGAATGCTAAAATAAAAGGTAGTACAATTTGCACACAATTTAGGATAGTATTAATTATTTCATTTCCCCAAAATAATTCAGTATTCTTATTTTTGAACAATATTGTAGTACTTATAAATTTTCTGTGAGAATTCCTAATCAATAATATAAATTCAAAAAAAAAGTCCTAAATACCAAATTATCTCTCACCGACCCCTTAAGAGTAGGTATCGGCCACTTTGACAACCTCTGTTCTAAGAGATTTCAGCACTTATTATTAATAATTGGTTCCCGACACTTAGATCGGCGTATAAGGGACAGAGAAGGTAAGCTACGTTTCTAGACCGCCGGCCATATATATGAAAGCCATGTGGTCAGTGTGACATTTCGGCTAGTCATATTATCCTTGTATAAACTCATTTTTAGTATTAAATACTTGAGTCGACCCCAGAGCTGACTGCACAATATTGGAAGATAAAAATTCGAAGAAGGTGTGTGAATTCGAAACCGGGCAAATCATTTTACCACGGAGCTATGGCAGTTATTATTATTTAAAATTCAAATGACTGTACAGTAAGTAAATTCATATCACTGTCCATATTATTTATAGTGATTTTTTTAAATCTACTACTAGGTAACGGGTGTTTTTTTTAGAGGTATAGAACTTTAAATTACAATAAAACAACGATGGATTATTCGATTGACATGAATTTTTTTTTATTCGAAGGCAATCTTGTGGCATTACATTAAATCATACCAACAAGACGGCGCAACATGTCACACAGCTCGTGCCACAATCGATTTATTGAAAGACACGTTTGGTGACCGCCTAATTTCACGTTTTGGACCTGTGAATTGGCCTCCAAGATCTTGTGATTTAACACCGCTGGACTACTTTCTGTGGGGCTATGTAAAGTCATTGGTCTATGCGGATAAGCCACAAACGCTTGACCATTTGGAAGACAACATTCGCCGTGTTATTGCCGATATACGGCCACAAATGTTGGAAAAAGTCATCGAAAATTGGACGTCCAGATTGGACTACATCCGAGCCAGCCGTGGCGGTCATATGCCAGAAATCATATTTAAAATGTAATGCCACAAGATTATCTTTCGAATAAAAAAAAAAATCACGTCAATCGAATAATCCATCGTTGTTTTATTGCAATTTAAAGTTCTATACCTCTAAAAAAAACACCCATTATAAGGGAGAATGAGGTTAAAAAAAATACACAGGATACAACACCGTCCAGTTGCTGAAAAAAAAAAAAACGGAAGGTTAGTATTGATACTAAAATCACGATATCGAATGAAAAATATCGATACTGGTATCGTATCAGTAGTATCGAAACAGCCCTAAATCTACTCGATCATTCTTAACCTTTGATTACATTTCTGACATTTTTATAACAACAGAATCACTTAAAACACGCAGTTGGACTTCGAACATCTTCTCCAAATACAGTTATTAAATGTTCAAGACAAAAGTTCAAAATCTGCCGTCGTATTTCCAAGTTTGGAAGAAAAGTTAACATAGATAAGCTGCTCTTCTATAGGAACGTTTAAAAATCGACGAAAAAAATTTTAAAAATCAAATTACAAAAACCGCTAGAAAGCTCCTTCCCACTTATTAGTTATTGCGAAAATCGCGCAGACACGACTATTAATTAAATTTCGTATAATTTATGTTTTAAAGTTACATATAATTTGTAATTAAAATGCCAGTAAGTAAAATTACTCGCATTACTGTTTAATATTTTTAATTTTTAGTTATTTCATTGACTTTGTATATGAAAACTTAAAGTTCGATATATAAGACTAGATTAAAAAGAAAATTAGATATTTTTATGATAACAAACTTTTATATCGAATATAGCATACACGAAATTTCCATACACATAAAGGTAAAAGCGTTACAGTTTTCTATTATATTGTATTACATAAAAATGCACAACAAGGTTGTCAGCAAATATTCTGAGTCAGACTAAAACTGAAAATTGTTTTGGTCACGTCCGTTACATATTCATGCATATTTCTTTAGGTAAACTCTTTTATAGTGAGATAAAAGTAGGAGAATGAATATTTCAATGAGCATTGAAAATATATTTTTTTTAATTTACTTATTCATCAACGCTTTAACGGCCACGTTTCTAGCGTCCTGAAGATATTGTAAGTTGTTTATATATACAGAGCGTTCACTATGATTGATCCGCATTTGAATTTAGACTGGCATCAGTGATTTGCCGGATCACATAAAAGCCAGATCCACGGATACAAATAAGGTTACGGATCTTGCATTCAATTAGAAATTCGAACGATTTTGATGCGACAGTTTGATGTATCGCGCGGTTTCTACAAACAAAAAAATGGCAAGTGACAAACAATTTAGTTGAGTTCATAATCACTCCTTCATTGTCTTTGGTCAAATTAATTTTACTTAAATATTTAATGTAGAGCTACTTGACCAGCGGTTTCCAACCAATGGTTTGCGAACGAAATTTCCAACCAGTGGTTCGTATTATAAGTTCTGAAATGGTGTCATCTCATGCTCATATTTGACATTTTCATTCTATTTTTTATTCTCAAAATCTATTGATAAAGTAAGTACTAGAGCATATTGATATATTGTATTGGCGTATTGGTCTCCAATAACGCCATTGTGTAAATAGTGGGGATAGAAACAAGTTCTAACCTGCAAACAGTAAGTTCAAGTATCTCGTCTGTGTACCGTCGTTGAGAAACAGTGTCTTTTATCATGAGTTCGATTTCTGAAATGTGTGCCAAGCAACGATTCGTGCTCGGAAATTAGGCATTGGTCAATAAGAGTCCGCTACATTGTTTCTTACACCAGGACAGCGCCAGACCGCATTGCAGCAACGAAACGATGATGGCAATGGCGAGCCTCAAATTCACGGTTGTTTCGCACCCTCCATAAAGTCCTGATTTGGCATTAGATTTCTGGTTGTTCCCAAAGTTGAAGGAGGTATTGAAAAGTCAACATTTTTCATCAGACACTGAAGTTCGGGCTTCTGTGCGCAATTGGATCAACAGTAAACAAGAAAGTTTTTTAATGGACGGAATGAAGAAATAGATTCAGTGTTTAGAGAAATGTGTTGCACTAAATGGTGATTATGTGGAAAATAATTATGTGCATTGGTAGTACAATAAATTTACTTCATTTTGAGACTCGTTTCATTATTTTGTATTTTCCTATTCTTATTTTATAGAGTTGGAGACCTTATATATCAATCCGGGGTAAAGTATATATTAAATAAGGTCGATTAAATGCAAAACTGCTACATCACAAAGTTTAGTGTTTTGGAGATATGTGACTTTAAATAAGGAGGTTGATGAACGGGATGGATTAAATTTTTTTATTAAATGTTTAAAGTTTTGATTTTGTCATATATGGTATTTTGAAGTACTATAATATTTTACATAAAATTCTCTACAGTGCACCCTGTATGATTTCAGAGTTCGCGGTGTTCGCGGGGGTTCGCGTAGGTGTTCGCGGGACAAAAATGTTGGGAATCGCCGTACTAAACCGTTCGAAACCACTAGCAAGTAAAGTGATGCTTGTCTAAACATTAATTTAAACGTCAGAGTAAAATTTACTCATCCTTGAGTATTTTTAAACGCAAGGTTATATAAAGGTTCGGATTTATTTATATGAAATCGGTTTAGATCCACCTTGGAAAAACGGATACGGGTATCTGGCACACCACTAGTTGCCATGTTAGTAATTTTTATCCTTGTTACTGGTACTGTTTGTACCCTAGCTGTATATGGCGCATTTGATCACACACGTAGATATGGATATAATTTGACATTGACAGTTGTTTATCATCTATATACGCTCTGTACAAAACTTAGTAACTATCTATAAAATAATGCATAGTTTGTTTCAAGAAAAAAGAGTATTCATAAAACGATTAAGTGGTTTAAGATCCGTTAAATCAGTCATAAATATTATTTGGCAAAGAATACAACAGGGCAGGACTTCGTCTAATTTTGACTTGTGATATTATTAATTTGATCTGTTAATAGTCAAGTGCCTATTCACTATATTTTACGGTGATACTGCACTTGATGATAATGGGATTCTATTTGGCACACGTGTTCTTTATAAAAATTAAATAATTTTAACCTGCAGCACCTATTTGTGAATCGAGGAAGATTCAAGATGGCGGCGAGAATAGCGCGCCAAAAAGTGATTTCCGAAATGGCTTACGAATTTACTAAGTATTTTGTAGGGTAGCACTGGAAGTCACTATAACTGGCACATATAGAAGAACTACCAACACTTTACAATGTTCTCCTGATAACCAGTAAAAATATCAGAGAATATTTGAACTATTTTCGAAAGAATAGTTCTCGGCCACCATCAGAATCATGTTTATTGCGTAGTAGTTTATATTATTTTGTCCAAACTGCTACACCATATACTACTCTTTTGGATGGGGAGACATTTCACTGTAGTATTATGAATCTCAGTGTTATGTAAAAAATACATGTAATTATTTTTGTCGGGCATAATACAATCTTCTATGCAGCAAATCTTTAGATTAACTCTATTTTCGAAATCTATTACTTCTAAATACTCGAAATTGATATACAACTCAACAATTTAGATGTAAATAGCAAAATACAATTTTTGAACATTATTTCGAAGCGGCTTCAATTGAGACCAGGTGCTGCGGACAAAGCTAAGCAAATAGATGCATTCGTACATGCATGGAGCATCTTACTTAAATGTCATAATATACAGCCATTTTGGGCAAAACCAGAATAATTACAAGTCATTTGCCTTTTTACCGACCGCCAACATATACAAGCGAGGTATTGTGATCATACCGATTTTGACATTTCGAGATTTCGATGGATCTCCAAGAATTGAGGTCCCTACATAACGTTTTGACTATTTTTAGCATGATGTCTGTCTGTCTGTTAAAAGAATTTTTCTGCAACTTCATATTTAAGCTTTTGACATCAATGGCATGAGTTGATCAACTTTTGATAAAAATCGGTTAACTATAAATGGGAGTTTACTCGTGTCGGTTTTAAGATTTTTGCGAATATTTCACATCAGAGAAATATTTCGAAAAAATTTATTTAACAAAAGTTGCTATATAATTTTAGCATCTGTACTCAATCTTCCTCAGGGTTTTCACCTAGAGCGTCAGTTTGACCCAGAGGGGAAAAAATTAATGTCTCAAATAATTAAATGATATGTTGCAAAATCGCTAATATTGTATTGCGAAATCGCTCTTGAAGAGTTGATTAGCGGGGAGGAGCGCAGATATTCAGAAAATCAGTTGAAAAGCGGTGGCCAGAGAGTCGATGGAATAAACTCTTAACTGCATTAAAAACGTGTGATTAAAAAAAAAAAAAAATGTCATAGTAGGCCGACAAAAAAATCACGTATGTCTTTGAATAAATTTGAAACGTTAGATTCATTACTTCTCACATAAACTCTGACACTACAGAGCTATTGAACAAATTAAAATTTTGTTTCAAACCTATTATTTTTCTTAAAAATAAATCATGTTTATTTCCTTATTTATTTATTTATAATTTTATAACAAGCAAGAAACGTCACATGTTTTTGTGACGTCATGTTTAGTACGTCTTCATAGCATCCATTTAACGAATGTAATATTCGTATTCTGTCACTTATATCGTAATGAAATGAAAATATAAGAATAAGAACAGAATAGAAACAAATAAACTATTCTAATAGGCTAAGTAGTCCTAAAAAGAGCTGATGCTATTCAAAAATATGATCAAAGAAAAGAAAATAGAAATACATTGAATTTAACCTAAAAAGCTATGCACTACACACAATATCAAATGGAAATCTATGATATCTATAAGAAAATATATAACTAAATACAAAACTGACAAATAAAACACACTAAATACAAAGAGTTTTTAAAAATTACTATAAGTTAGATATGTGAACACAAGTACCAAAACACATTAGAGCGTATTATAAAATGTCAAATGTAAACATCGTTTTATTTAGCGATTATACGTTTAAATTTTTAAATTTGTAAATCTACAAAATGACTATTGAACACAAACCAAATATGATTTCAAAAGGTATGTTTTAGTAAAGTAAAAGGTGAAGAGCAATATTAGTCTATAATTCACATGCAAAAAAAAAAAAAATCGAATTAGTAATTTTTTCGCCACTAAGTTTTGCATTGAAGTTATGACGCAAAATGACCAACTGCGTTGATTAAACGACTGACCTTATAAACAATTTTATTTTTGTTCTTGATTGATTATCTCGAACTTTATATTAACGACTTTCTCTTCAACGGTTTACTCTGACGATTTTTATTTATTATTAATATTTATTTTCTTTTTATCACGTATAAGTTATAAAAATAAATTAGATGTCATATTTCGCTCGATCCGGAGAAATAATGATTAAACACAAAATTCCGGCACAAACCTTCCAACCTTCCAAAGTCTCCGGGTCAAATTCAAAAAGCTGGCAATCCTAATCATCCCCATCACTTGTCTTGTCCACTTAAATTCTGTCTATGATTGTGACTATATTGTGTATTAATTGACTTGAGTTTGATACTAAAAAACTACCACAACTATCAGAGACAACAGTGATAGTTCACTTTGAGTATGGTGCTCAAAAACAAATATATATGTATTAAAATATATACGAGATTGCTATATATTCAAAATTACTGGGAACAAAATATTAATGATCCTAACCTTTCCTTTGTTATCGATTAATCGTTCAGAAATTGCAACAATTTTATGTTTTACCAGTAATTTCAAAATGTTAAGATAAGTACAAGTTTTAAAGTGAATTAACATATCAGAATGAAATGTGCAACAACTTTCCAGAAACTTATATTGTTTTGAAGGACAGAATATTTACGTAAGGGCGCGCTATCGGCTGATCGGCTGCTATCTTTCTGGTCCCCAATGTGAATTGATTAAAAGTTTCCCGAACTTATTATATTAAAGTGCCAAACTGTATTAACTTCATAAATCCCTCTCATCATTTTTAAATAATGTCTATTTGAAAGTTTCATTTAGAGAGGGCGCCATGGAATTTCTGTTTCGAATTTCTAATTGATATTTAATTAATTCCTCGAGATTTGCATAGCTAAATTGCAGATTAAAACGGCCAAAATTATATTAAAATATAAATATGGAACCGTGGGATATTTTTAAATTAAAGTATTAGCAAAATGATTTTTAATTAAAGCTAAATTTGTGAAGAGTGGTTGGATCGTTGAACAACATATTTTAATGTTTTGTATAGGCTGCCCGGGCTTTCGCTTGCTTTCAATTCTCTGCTTATCTCGAGATCTGTTAAGACTCTTATTAAGCCTTTATACCAAAATCCTTAGTCAAGATTAAAAGCTAATGTCAGATTTGTCCAATATGCCTCCATTTAACAACTTGAAAATTTGAAAAGAGGTATTGATATTTCCCCTCTTTTTCATTTATCATAATAATTTATACGGAACAAATTTTAGTAACTGAATCACATAATTAAATCTTTCTTGGCGTACAATATCAAGAATCATGTTATTTTTCATATCAACTTATGTTAAAGAGGATTTCCTATGTAACATAATGTATATTTTAGTAGGTTATTGTCAAAGTTGTCAGCTTTATTTTATATTTTATCAGAGCATACAAGGTGTGTAAATTAAGTGACCGGACTGATTTTATTTTATTTTATTTATTTTTTTTATTTGAATAGAATTACAACTCAATATTGTCTCCCTCAAAATAAATTCCTTGGGAATCCACACAGCGGTGGAGACGGTTCTTCCAATCCTCATAGCAGTGCTGGAACTCGGATACTGGAACAGCTTCCTGCTGGTTGGTTACGGACGTTTGAATGTTTTCGATTGTCCCAAAATGCCGTCCCTTGAGGTGATTTTTCAATCTTGGGAAGAGGAAAAGTCACAAGGGCTGAAGTCAGGTGAATAAGGAGGCTAAGGAACCGCAGGAATGTTTTTACTGGCAAAAAAACTCGTTTATGGAAATTTCAGATTTTACTCATCCCCAATTCATTGGTCAAAATCTGATGAACGGTAGTGTGAGTCAAATTCAACTCTTCCCTGATACAAAAAGTAGATAAGTGCAGTACTTTCAAACATGTATCACTTGAGTGTTAAAGTTGCTAAAATTATGGAGCCACTGCGACGTGAGTTAACATCTTCTCTCCGTCACAAAATTCAGCTACAGATCTCTGCAGCATTGGGACAGTCGTCTTCAGGTTGAGAAGAGCATATCGACATGAATTACATTGCGGTTCATATACCGCCATTCTGGCCTGCAGAAGCAGCTATAGGCGTACACGTGATTTAACGCATTTTCGTATTCTCATTCTTTCGTACGACTCAGCCGTTCTCAAAAATGGTACATCCTCGACCACGTGCGATTAAGCATACAAGTGACACACGCAATCAAGCGTACTCGCGCACACACACGCATACACGCCCACAAGCTTACAGTCGCACACATGCACTCAAGCGCTCGCACGGGATCAATCTGGTTGATTTGACTGAATCACTTCGATTAACCTTCACAGCCCATTCAGTCATTCACGAAAACGCGGCAGCAACTTACTCAGCCGCAACAACCCGATTAACCATCCAAGGGAACACGACAATTCAATCAGCTACAACAGCAACAAAATCAGATACAACAGCGTCAGTCTCAGCAGCAGCTGCAACAACATCCACAGCAAAGTTAGCCACAATCGCAGCAGCCTCATCTATAATAGCCACAACTTCATCAACATCACCGGTATCTCAGGTATCTCAAACTCCAGTAACAACAGCAGCAAATTCAACCTCAAAAGTAACAACAAACTCAGCTCTACTTCGTGTTTCTTCCATTCTGTCTCAACATAAACTTAACCCTTTATATTTTGTTGTTTGTATATCAATTTTCATTTAGCATTATTTGATGTTTTCTCTTAATTTTATTTGTACATATTTTATGTTTATATATTTTTTTCATCACATTCTATCTTATTTTTTCAAATTTTGTCATGTATCTGTTATATAAATATTGTAAAATTCTAGCCAAGGGATGATGTGGCGGCATTTGGTTTATGACCCATCCAATAATTTATATTACACATTTTAGTCGGGTTTAAAATGTTTCTTTAGTATTCTTACAGTTTCAAGTTTTATATTTTACAAATATGTATAAATTGTCCAACATAAGGAGATTTTTTTGCTATCAAATGGGCGGGCACTCCTACCCTCTACAGGCCGTCGTTTTGAACCGGGAGACTCAGTGGCGTTCGTACTCATTGTGAATCGCCTACAATTGTACAAACACTAACTAAATAAACCATCGTTGGACGACACTGTATTTATTACTAAGTGTATAAATATGTAGTTTATTAGATTCCGGGATAATAGGTCAGGAACAAAGAATTACTCAGTATTGACGTAAAACGGTTTCGATAAACTTGTATTATCTTCTTCAGTTACACTACATAATTCGAAACAATACAATAATACAATAATTCGGAATAATACAATAAATTAGTCACTTGTGTCTTAATTAAATATAAAACTTACTCAATAATGGTACATTTGAAGTGATGTGAATAGTCCTCCAGATACGGGTGGATAATAAAAAAACATAGTCATATTTTATTATAGCAATATTTTAAAAACAAATTAAAAACCAGATTAAAATCACTATAAAGTCATAAAATTACTAAGTACCACAGACTAGAAAATATTATAAAATAAAATACAGTAAAATAGACAAAATATCACAGAATTTAAAATGGAAGAAAATTAACCTTAGTTGACTAACATTGTGAAACAGACTGAAGAATACAATATGGATCGGACATCAAGAAATTATGCCACTCTCGCCAAAAATTGACAAAAAAACAAAAAAATGGCAACAAATACTAATCAGATTCAGTGATCACAAAATAGTGACTAATTTATTGTATTATTCCTAATTTGTTTCATTTCTCTGTTTCGAATTATGTAGTGTAACTGATGAAGACTAGTTTATCGAAACTAGTTTTACGTCAATACTGAGTAATTCTTTGTCCCTGATCTATTATCCCGGAATCTAATAAATTACATATTCATACTTCTGAGGTCGACAACATATATTTATATAACTTAGTATAGAATTGCCCCAACGCCCAATCCAAAATAGTGAGGGCGAAGCCTATTAACCCACTGCGCATTTAGAGTTTTATGGATTTTGGCTCAGCTTACGATGGACAATTTATATGTACCATAATTTCACTTAAGAAATTATTTTAGGATAATAAACCGTCTGTTACTAGGACCCACGAACCTTTCGCTAGCCCCACAATATAATTATAACAAAAAATTGTAATTCTTAATTGATTGGTTCTCGTTGTTTAGTTATAAAATTACATTATCGATATTGACAATATCTGTTTAAGTTTTGGTATGGAAACATTGTCTTCTATCACGCAAATATAGTATTGCAAGTAAAAAATATTACTTATATTGTTTAAACAATGAAATAAATTACTCTACTCTTGACATCAATATTGATGGTTAGACTGTAGGTTAACCTGCTATAAACGAAACCTGCATTTTATTTTCCAATTTTCCGTTCAAGTTTACTAATTATACTTTGTTTTAATTTACTTTAAATAAATACGTTTCATACATTATTTGAATGTAATATTCTTGACCTAAGAATTTGAAAATAGTATTTAATATGTCTGCTAATTCTAGAGTACTTTGACGTGCATTGTACTCCATCAATGATTTTCTCCACGACCACTATAGAATTTACCAGTTCTAAAACCAATTTTGACTACTGAAAGTTAATATTCTAACACAAGAGTTGGAATGTTATTCTAAAGCACTTACCTTCTTATGCATTTTGTGTGTATTTCATTCCATCACTTGTTATGGAAGAACTATTCCATGCTTGTTGTCATTTGTTTTGTTCACTATAAGGTATGTATTACTCCGTGCTGAGAAGTAGTGGAAAGGGTAAATTTATGTAATGTTTATATTAAATAAATGCAATATAACTTTCTAAAAAGTACTAAAATAGTGACATATGTGCGAAAAATTAAACAAATAATTAATAAAAATTAAGTTTAATGAATTGATCAATTTGCTGTGTAATATAAATTATTTGTTAAGGTAAAATGTTTGTTAAAATAATTATTTGTTAAATTTCTTTTTTTTTTTCTGGTGGTCGTGGAGAAGTAGGGTCTGTTACTCGGTTGGAAGTGAAAATTCGATGCTCGTTACTCCTCACACTTACCTGCGGTACGCGCTCTGAATGTTACACTCGCATCGAATTTTCCAAACTTGTTACAGATTATACTATTAAACTTCATCGTCAGATGAGCGCCAAGTTTCGGTTAACCATTCAATGCCGTGTCTCTAGAACAAAAAATTATAAGTCAATTGCGAACAGCTCAGTCAATTTTGGAGCCTCCACCATACGTACTACATATACTTCAGCAGTATACGTAGCACATTAAATGCCCAAAACTTTACGTGACGATTATATTCCTTTAAAACCATCAATTTCACTAACTATAAATTATCATTTTAATGCGATGTGTCATCTGCCATTAATGTAATAAAATTAAGGGACACTGTCTTTTTACAAACAAGTAAAAATTTGACAGGAGTGATAAGTCATTTAATTTAGTAATGAATCATTACAATTTGTTCTCGAAAGCATTAATTATTTATGAATCAACCCAATACTTTAGGTTGAGCCGACCCTTAAACTTATTGCACAGTATCAGTAGATCGCAATTCCGAAAGGATGTTCGGGATTTGAACCCACATCCTTTAAATTTTCTGATATATAGATATGTTTGTACTTTTTGACTTCCTGACTATCCTGCTAGGAGTAAATCAGTCTGATTACACAGTGTTCTACAGTTACAAATGGCCTAAACAGGATTTTAAATCAGATTTTGTCCATGTGTATGACACGCTATTATATTTGATAATCGTTGACAGAACCGGACATTTCTATGCTAGCAGACACTAAATTATAATCACTTGTGATACATCAAACATATTTAAGACAAATTGTCAGTATTATTACTATATCGCGAACATTGAATCAACAGCAATCAGTATAGAAATTGACATTGATACAGTGGGAAGACTAATAGATTATCAAGGGAGTTGATGAAGACTGGACCATATATCCACATATCCCAATAGTGTGACATACTGACCAACAGACAACCACTTCGACATTGACAGCACTGATAACTGTATATGCATCATGTCACTACTCTTGTTCCAGATGCACTCGAGATAGATGAGATATTGTTGCTTTGTAGTTCACAAATCTACACTGCTTTATTTTCGCTATGTATTAGGTATCTCGGAAAGAAAGTTTGATGGAACAAGTGTCATGAAACAAATATATTTATTAATTATGTCTAAAATATATTTCCTTCATTACAAAACACTTAGGTTATTAGCACCCCCATACATTTTTCCACTACATATTACCAATTTGGATAAAAGGTTGTTAAATGGTAACATATTTTATTATTTTACAGAATATTTTATTTAACTGACTGCAGTTTAGGTTCTCGGCATTGTTAAAGTTACATTAAAGTTGAATTATGTCTTACCTGTACTAATAGTTCTCGAGTAATTGTTCTGGATGTTCATTTATTAAAGACTAATCAGTGGCACAGCCAAGGTGGGGCCGACGGGCCTGGGACCCTCCCAGGACCAGCAGATTACACGGTGCTGCTCGGAGAGTTGAAGATAAAATTTGTTAACCACAACATTAGTTAATTTTTAAATTACTTCATTGTAAACTATATTGGCATTTTTTATTTATTTTTTTTCGTATAAATAATAATTTTTTTAAGATTGCCTACTCTTGATAAAGTGACATAATTATTGTTCAAGTGAATATAAATCATTTTCCAAATATGCTCCAACGAATTA
The DNA here is from genome assembly GCA_963971575.1 of Liopterus haemorrhoidalis. Lineage (NCBI taxonomy): Eukaryota > Metazoa > Arthropoda > Insecta > Coleoptera > Dytiscidae > Liopterus > Liopterus haemorrhoidalis. The sequence goes on from OZ020618.1 coordinate 35,108,960, forward strand.
TATGAAGGGGAGCGTTGATCCTTTTTCCCCCTGTCACATCGACTAAAACATTCGCCCAGCCAAATGATAAAACTGTTTTAAACAACTAATTACTCGATTCAGATAAGATAAAGTGGAAATCTGACTTCGGTATATTCTTCACACGAGTCTGTTCGTTCGGTACAAATTATGGCCAAGCGGCTGATTTAAAGAACTGAACATAAGTAAGAAAAATATTGAGACTTCAAAAATACATCCCGCGAAAAATATAAATAAATATGTATTTATCGAAGAAAAAATCAAGTGCAAGTTTTTGATACATGGATTAACAATTATATTTTTTTATCAACAAATAATGGAATTATTATTTGGTATAAAGATCAATATCCAACAGCAGGATGTCGAACTGATTTGGGTCGCAGTCTATTTTACATACAAAATGATAAGCAGTGACGGAACTTTAAATATCCCGAAGGGTTTCTTGACATTTTTTTATAAACTGAAAAGGGGAAGAGCGTATATTTTACATTTTTAAATATATTTTTCCCCTAAATAAGCTCAAGTGATTTTGATCACCGCTTCAGGGGCCACAAAAAATAAGGTTGAGGGCCGTATGAGGCCCGCGTGCCCTCGAAATTTGATTCGGCCCTCCCCAAGACAAAATCCTGGCTGCGCCACTGCATCTAATAAAGTAGAACAATATTGATAACCAATATTTCCTGATACACATAAACTAGACGAAAGTTAGAACTGGTAGAAAGCATTTGGTAAATAGGCATATAGGTGTAGTAATTTACTTCCAACTTCCTTAAATATATGGTTACCTAAACACCTGGTTGAAAACAATAAAAAAACAAAGCATCATTTGAACAGTAAGGTCACGATTGTCCAAGCGCTCCGTGTAGGGCATTAGGTAAACTGGCATATATCCGGCGCACAAGACTTATTACACTAACTCTGCTATTAAATTAAAACGATTTATACGAACCGGCGCCCATTAATAGGCAAGTACAAGGAGCCTGCTGGTGGGGAAAAGGAACGTATATGAATATTAATGCGTGTTTGTCTCTCTTTAGAGAAACGGAATCATCACTGGTTCATGTTTGCAGCGGGACATCTATCACCTGGGTTTCTTCTTGTGTTGTCACCCAACTCGACTCTCCGCCTGAATTTGATATGATGTTAACAGAATGTAATATTAAATATTTCAGATGAATACACAATCCATTTAAAACAGTTTTCAACCATTTTTTCTGTTTGATTTTAAATGCAATTTACTTTATTAATTTTTTTATTATTTGCTTCAGTAACAACGATTATTAGCACCTTAATATACATTATTGGATATAAATACATAAATATAGATATACATTAGCTATATATATATTAATATAGGTGGATGTAATCATATATTAAATTAAATTATACATTTTGGTTTGTTTCATGAAGTTCAGAGAATCTTTGGCTGTGGAAGGTGATAGAGCTTCCTTCAGAGTTTGGAGTAGGTTGGTGTTTCTTCTCTCTTGATCATATTTTGGGCATTCTAACAGGAGATGGTGTATGGTAATTTTCGAGTTACATAGATCACAAGCGGTGGGTTCTTCGTGAGCAAAAATGTGTTTGTGAGTTAGTAACGTGTGGCCTATTCTCATTCTGGTTATCACTATCTGGTCTTGTCTATTTTCAATATCAACCCAAGGTGTGGTGTCTTCTTTGATATTTCTGAGATGATTGTTGTTAGTTGTTTTCTAGGTTTCGAACCATTTTTCTTTGATTTTCCTTTTTATTTGTGCTATGAGGTCTATGTGGGGGATAACTATGTCTTCTCGTTCGTTTCCATGGATTCCAATATGAGATGGGATCCACAAGATGACTATTTGTTTTCCAGTGAATAGTGCTTGGTGGAAGTTATTCTGGATTTGTATTGATATCTAGTCTTCAGGATATAGTTTTTGGTTGCTTCTTATTGTGGCCATGGAGTCGACTTGAATTATGTATTGAGCTGGTTCGTCTTGGTGTGTAAGAATCAATTCCGATCCTTTTAGCAGGGCGTACATTTCTGCGCCCTGAAAAAGTGTGTGGACAGCGATTTTTATTACCTCAAGAAGCTGTTGAAGCCTTAGAAAATCATGTATTTGAGATAACAACTTCAAAGTGGATAAAATGTTCGAGAATTGGTTTGAACGCATGCAAAATTGTATAAATCTTGAAGGCATATATTTAAAAAGAAATAAAACAGTTAAAAAAAATTCTTTCTTAGTTTTTGTGCAAACTTAAAAGGTAGACCTCGTATTTGGTGTTCTATTTTGAATCTGCCGCAGTTCTCAGTATAAGTGCTGCGGGTAAATATAGTATAAATTTCGTAAAGAACACGTGTACTAAGTTATATTCCATTATTGTGAACTACAATATTTTTCGACAAATATTCTAAACTATAAACAATCATGTGGAAAAAACGTATTATTTGAACATTTCTACATAAAACTTTATAAACAAGCCATTTGAGATCCATAAATATATTTAAAATATTACAATTTTTTTTTGTCTGATATCTAGTATTAACGTACTGAGCGATAACCATTTTACAACATATTTTCTACAATTAAAAATCCTTTTATACAGGCAAAACTCGCAGTAAATTTGTATGTATAGATTGTTATTAAATTTATTTCAAATTGTTTGTTTTGTCTAAGAAATTTATAATCTGTGGGGGTTACACGCACCTTTAATATGTTTCCTTAATAAACGAGTTATCCCTCAGCATTAAAAATTAATATGGTTTAAAAATTACATATATAAGTAGTCCTCGACTTACAACGGGATTCCGTTAGTAAGACTCCACCGTAAGTCGATGTTAAGGTAAGTAGGATGTGCAATTTTTTTAAATATATCATTAAGTACACTACTGTTCTTTTATAAATTAGTGTTTCATATATCTTTCATTTTTAACATTACATATAAAATTGCATGTATACATACAGTCCAGTCGATATAAATGGAAGAGTGTATAAAAGTTAACATACTTTATATGTATATAAATATTAAACATATTCGAGAATAACATCAGCAAAATTAATCGCGATAACAGTGTATGAAACATTACTACAAAAAAGTACATGTTTGTAAGGTCGTATGTGTGTTTGTTGTAAGTAGAATACGGCGTAAGTCGAGGACTACCTATATTAATAAAGTATTTCCCACATTTTATTTTTTTCTTTGATACTTATTATACCATAACAATTAAAGCGCGGCCAGATTAAGTGATGATATCTCGTATAAAGAAAGCGGCATATCATATTATATAATACCTTTGATACGATTTTGCAATGGTTTAGTATTCATCGGGACACCATAATATTGGACGTATGCCATTGCTGATAGTACTAAGCTATAATGGTACAATATATATGGAGTGTATCAAAGAGATGTATTAATTCAAAAAAAAAAAAAAAAAATGAACACTTATAGTACTGGGCTAGAATAGTACAATATATAAAAGTATAAGCATTAAAGAGGTATAATACTTCATAAAATATAAACTTCGAATCAGGCCCGCGCCTAGCAGTTTTAGCACTGAGCACCCGTACCTCGCTACGGTATATTAACGATCTCATTAGTGTCATTAGTGTAAAATACTCAGTTTGTTTTTAAACATGTGTATGGGTAATCTTTGTAAGCAAAATCCTAGTCGATATCTTATTTGTCCTAAGAGATATTGAAGAATCCGTGAAAAAACATTTTATTCTTTTTCACCATATAGAGGTCGAACTTCAAAAAAACCTTTCTTAGTGGGTTAGGTTACGTCATACTGAGAAAAAAAAAACTGTGTTAAACTTTTTAAATATTTTAAAGACATTTATATATATATATCAAAAAGGAATGTTATAACTCAACAATGGGAGAAAATACGAAGGGTTATATACCCTGAATGCAAATCCACCCTTTTAGGGGTTGATTAGGGTAACATTTTAAAATAAGTTTTAGTTTAAATAAGTATGGGTAACTTTTGTAAACAAAAAACAATATCTCAATAGTCCTAAGAGATATTGAGGAATCCGTGAAATCACATTTTAGCCCTTTTCACCCCCTTAGGGATCGAATTTTATAAAGTTCCATATTAGTGGATGCTTTCGTCATGGAGGGAAAATATTTTCCGAATTTCATGTCTTTATGTCAAGGGACGTCCTATCGAATAAAAAATACCAATTAACCCCATTAAGGATGAAATTTAAAAAACCTTAGGGGTTGATTAGGGCAAAACCCTGAATTTCTGTTTTAAAAATTTGTATGGGTAACCTTTGTAAGCAAAAACCAAGTCGATATCTGATTGGTTCTAAGAGATATTGAGAAATTCCTGAAGTCATATTTCACCCACTTTTTACCCCCTTAGAGGTCAACTTTCGAAAAATCTCTTCTTAGTGGAATATGTTTTGCGAATTTCATGTATCTATGTCCAAGAAACGTTCTATCGAATAAAAAATATCTTTTACCCCTTTAAGGGTGAAATTAAAAAGAAACTGCCAAAATTATTTCAAGGTATTTAAAAAGACACATATGTGCCAAAAAGGAATGTTATAACTCAACAAATACAGGAAATACGATTGGATGTATAATTAAGTCCGAATGTAGATTCACAATTTTAGGGTTTGATTAGGACAAAATCCTGAAAAAGGTTTTTCGGCTTTTGTATTGGTAGGTAATCTTTATAGGCAAAAACCAAATCGATATTTTATTGGTCCTCAGAGATAGTAGAGAATCATTGAAACCACATTTCACCCCTTTTAACCCTTTAGGGGGAAATTAAAAGAACTCTTAAAACTATTTCGAGATATTTAAAAAAGACATCTATGTGCCAAAAAGGTATGTTATATGTAAGTCAACAAACAAAAATAATTCACCTCGATTGTATATTCACCCCTTTACGGGTTGATTAGGACAAAAATCTGAAACAAGTTTTACGGAATTTGTGTGAGTAATCTTTGTAGGTTAAAATTGATCCTAAGAGATATTAAGGAATCCTTGAATTGACATTTCACCCCTTTTCACCCTTTAGGGACATAATTTTAAAAAACTATCAATACTATGTCGAGATATTTTAAAAGGACACTTTTGTGCCAAAAAGAAATTGTGTAACTCAACAAACACAGGAAATACGACGGGATGTATAATTCACCCCGTTTGTAGATTCACCCCTTTAGGGGTTGACTAGGATAAAAACCTGAAATAAGTTTTTCGGTATTTGTATGAATAATCTTTGTAAGCAAAAACCAAGTCGGTATCTTATTGGTCCTAAGAGATATTAAGGAATCCTTGAATTAATATTTCACCCCTTTTCACCCTTTAGGGACGTAATTTTAAAAAACTGTCAATTCCATTTCGAGATATTTTCAAAAGACACTTAAGTGCCAAAAAGAAACCTTATAACTCAACAAACACAGGAAATACGACGGGATGTAAAATTGACCCCGATTGTAGATTCACCTCTTTAGGGGTTGATTAGGACAAAATCCTGAAATAGATTTTTCGGCATTTGTATTGGTAATCTTTATAAGCAAAAAATAAGTCGATATCCCATCGACCCGAAGAGATATTATAGAATCCGTGAAATCACATTCCACCCCTTTTCGCCCCTTAGGGGTTGAATTTCTAAAAATCCCTTCTTAGTGGGTGCTTACATCATGGAGGGAATATACTCTCCAAATTTCTAGTTTCTAGGCCCAGGGTTTCGGGCTGGGCGGTGTCAGTCAGTCAGTCAGTCAAGACACTGCCTTTTATATATATAGATTTTTATTTTTAAATTTTACAACATATACTTAGACATAGAAAAAGAAAACATTTATTATTGTTGTTTGTATATTATCATCATATAACGTAAAACAATGCAAGCCATAACATAAAACAATGATAGGTTTTCTAAATAAATTGAGCTATTCGCGCTTTAATTTTGGTAAATTGCTTAATTAAATCTTCGGTATCTAATTATTTTAATAGATTCGATCCTATTGAGATAATAGCAAGGTTACTTAGTCGATTTAGGCCCATAGTTGATTTCAAATATTTTTTTTATTATTGAGTTTTAAAAATGAACGCTTTGCGGTCGCGACAGAAACCGGCATTGTTAATAAACTACGCAGTATTATGCTTATGTTAGGATGCGAATTCATTAAGATGTTAATGGTTATATAATTTAAAGTTAGTTTTGGAGGATTAATAGTTTCTTCATCTAAATTTAGTAAAAATTTTAATTTTTGAACGTGCTCTACAGCAATATTATCTCGCTCGTTGAGTATGGAACAACCGTCTATCAGTGGTGTAAGAAGACAAGTGAATCCAATTAGATTCTGAGTCTTAGTTTGTTTCAGACATTGTAGTTTCCAGCTCCCACTCCAACCCAGACTATGCAGCTACTGAACTGACGTAAGGAACGATTTTTTGGTTTATAATCGAGAAAGTATATTATCTATATTTTTCTTGGAGTTTTGGCGCCGTTGTGCACCGCACAACCTTCCACTTATACACGGCGCGGGCCTGATTCGAATATTTCGGAAACTGCTCAAAAATATGTTTCCATCCTCAGCGATTACAAGAGTGAGACACGTTCGAATTTACGTAGACTTTTTATACCAGGTGTTGTAGTAATGGGATGACGCGGTCTGTGTGTTACCATTGGTCGTTTAATTACGACCATGGGATTGGGTCATATACCGGGTTCCGGGCTTGATGACCAGATTAAGGTTGTTTGTCACATGTGTTAATGAGATGTTTATTAATGGATTAGTGACAAGGATTAGAAAGGTTATTTTTGATGATAGGTAGACAGAGGTGAGAAAACTCTAGGCTGGTTTGGCTGAGAGCATCTTCAGAGTTTTCGATAAATAAAGACTGTTTAATTTTCTCTTAAATTTGTTTTTCTCACACGTTATGGGTTTAGCATCTCTCTATTAGAAGCATGTTCGGTTAGTTTGGAATTATAAGTTTTATTCTGGTGAACTTTCTTCTTACGCTCATTGACTCTCACCTGCAAAGGTTTGCAAAAGTCACCAATGTATTTTGATAAATGAATTTCCTAAATAAAATACTTTGAAGAAGTCCGCACGAGATATTACTAATAAAATATAATTTGAAAATTTGTATTTCTTAGAACGGAATTTTAAGAATTATAGAACATCTGCCGCAACATCTATTTATCCTGGATATGGCATTTTAACAAGATATAAATATTTTAAATCGAAAACCTACTCTATAGATTTATTGTAAATGACAATTTTATATCTTATGCAGTAGAAATAAAAAAACAAATTCTAGAAATAAATGATAATAATTTAAATCATGTGTTACACCTGTTCGAAATTACCTGTCTACCTAGGAAAGTTTTTGTTTTATCAAGTAGTAAATTTATGCCCTAGAGTGAGATGTAGATTCGTCTTGAGATTTCCGCACATGAGAAAATAATCGTATGTGTCTGCGAAGTTTAGTAAGTTTTGTCGTTCCGGCAATGGAACGATTTAATAGTTTCTATCTACATGTTCGGAATAAAGCAATTCAAGTACGACACAAAGTATAATTTGTTTTGAATTCGTATAATTGAAATTAAGTTGAATTTAACACATTTAATTCTGTGACTGAACTATTGTTACAAATTTTAGAAATTGAAGGTAAAGTTGGCGTCTGACTTACGTCTATATATTGAACAAGCAGATTACCAGTACTTCACGCGGGATAAGTTCAATTAAGTTCATTTAAGTTGATTATAAAATAAATAATCATGTCTTTTAATAGTTCTTACCATACCTTCTTCCTCTTTTTATGTAGTTTACGTGGTATTCTCTTTCGGCGCACAAATGAAACAATCTTTACTTGAAGTCTCATCCTTGAATAGGCAACAAAACTGGCCGCGAGAGACAGCTCCTATAATGTATAGCGATTTGCGATACTGAGAAAGAATTGATATTTTGGTATCGATAATCGAATAAAAATTATCGATACCGGTATCAAATAGAAAAAGAAAAAAATATCGATATTTTCAGGTTTCGAAAGGTAAAATGAATATATATTCTATAAACGTAAAAAAAAACATTTTATTCTTATAATAACAATCTAATTGTTTTCAAAAATAAATTAGTATGGGCATTAAAGCAGTATGCATGACTGAGAAGTGACACATGACCTAAGTAACAATAAATTGGACACCTACAAACAACGTAGACGAGGAATATTCTAGGAATTCATGGAAGAACTAATAAATAAGAGGCGTTCAAAAGAAAAGAGGTAGACGAGGCTATGGAGCCTAGCAATAGTTCATATACACAACAGTTTTGCAAGTGAAAGATCGGAAATCCTTTCGTAAATATTTTTATCTATTATCGTTTTCCTAATTCTGCTGTCCTAGATTTTTACTAACTATACTTAACCTAATTACCTTCATTGATTCTATTTACTAGAGTTCATTACACAATTTTTAATAGACTTATATTTGGGGGAAAATAAAGTACTGTCTACCTAAAAACTTGGTAAGTAGCTTAGGTTTTGTAGTTAAAATCTAGGACAGCAGAATTAGGAAAATAAGGAAATCGATAATAGATAACAAACCTTTTACGAAGGGATTTCCGAACTTTTACTTGCAAAACTGGTGCGTATATGAACTATTTCTGATGCCTATACTTAGGTTTGAGTGATTGTTTAAAATAGAATTAAACCCTCCACTCTTCTTCATTGCAAGCACCGAGAAAACTCCTTGGTCTATTTTGGTTAAATAGGTTCACACTTTGCTTCTTGGTGGTGACATTTTTAATTAAAATACAAAAATAATCAATAACATTTCATAACCTCAAACGTAGATAAACAAGGCGCCAAACGCCAGCAACTTCTAAACCGTTCAACGCCTGTTTCTTGGAGTACTATGTTCAGCTCCATTGCGATTGCGTATCTTGCGCTACCAGTTTATACAAGAGTACAATTTTTAGAAGTGTTTCTTATTGAAAACCAGTGGCGAAGAGAGACCTCCGCTAGACCTGCCCTCCCATAAAAAAAAATATATTTTTTTTAATTTAAAAAAGTTTTAGGTAAATCTTCAAAAATACCTCAAATTATGTTCTATAAAAATTTTTGTCCAAGGCTTGGTTTACTATATACGAATTTTTTAAAATTTTAAAGTTTAATAACTTCCGTTTCCGGTTTCGGATTTGCATTAAAACAATAGGGTTCTTCCCAATTAACAGGAGAATTTTTTAGTACCAGAACGAACTCTCTAAGTTAAACCGTTCTTGAGTTATCGTGTATACACAGACACACACACACAACACACACATACGGACGGCACTTCGAAAATAGGTTTTTTGAACTCCCTGGACCATGAAACGTGGTCATCAATCAAAATCTCGACATCGAAAATTTTCGCGATTACAATATTTGCCCCTTATATATTAAGGTCGGGCAAGTAAAAATGTAATCACAGAAATATTTATATATATATATATATATAAATAAAAATTTTACTATATTGTTTTAACAAAAAAAAAAAGAAAGAAACGATACGATACTGGGTCAAATGTAGTGATATAAATAAAGTATCGTAAGATTAGTATCGATACTAAAATCACGATATCGAATGATACAAATCGATACTGGTATCGTATCAATAGTATCGGAACATCTCTAATAATACATATTAAAGTTAAAAAATATATATTTTTTCAAAATAAAGCTAACTGAATTTACGAAAGTTACCTTCCGCATTATTATGACTCTGTGAGAAGCCCGCCAGACAGTGTCATGTTAAAAAAAAACCTTTACAATGCTAAACATGTTAAGGTTATAAAAGACTATTTTTTATAACTTATATTCATTCTTGTATTTTACGTGAAACTATGTACCTACTGCTAATTTTTAACTTGTAATATTAAAATAAAACTGTAACTCAATCTACAGTTACTCCCCATTACCCCGTTCCCTACTCCATACGTCTTCATACAATCCAAGAATTCCTAATAGAATAATGCACAAATTAGAATATTTTAAAACTGTCGTAATTTCGGTTCAGGTCCACTTATTTACATAATTTTTACTTTGTTTTATTTATTCAATAATGTTCAAAGAAGAGGTTTATTTAATTTTGATAGACAAATTACAACTGAAAAGATTTCTAGGCGCTTTCTAACATTCACAAAATTTACAATAGTTGGAAATATTATGTAAGCGTAGCTTTTCTTCAAATTTTTAAAGTCTTTTTAACTAAAACAAACCGGAAAAGATTATGATGAGATTATAATATTTCGTTGTCAGCCCCTAAAACTACTCATTTAAATTAAAATTCTGTTATGAAATATAGCCTATAATTTGCCCCGAATTCACCTTAAGGAGTTTTGAAAATCTGATGAAAATCGGTCGAGCCATTTTGGTATGAAGACCATACAGACAAATAGACTTTCACATTTATATGTACAAATTATCGTCGCTATAAAGCGTTTCAACAAAATTTTATCAAAAATATTAGTTTTAAAATAGTAGATTTACAAATATTTTTATTGATGAAGGGTTCGTTAAGCGGGGTACATCTGCTTATGCTTATGGTGAATGGAGAATCCGCAAGAACAACGATATCCGAGAACTGTACTGAGTATTGCACCAGAACTGAGAGGTAGACGATTACAATGGATAGGACACTTGATGCGGATGAGAAAGGAAAGAATGGTTAGGAGGATATAGGAGGGAAGATTGCTACCCGTTGATCAGTGGAACCTCGCAAGAGATAGAGTGATCAGTTAACTGAAGATCTAACAAATATTTGTATACAGGAAACACATGGAAAGACCTGTCCATTAGCAGATCAAGATGGAGAACTTATATGAGTGAGGCAAAAGTCAACCCGACTAACAGCCCAAAGAAGAAGAAGAAGGCCAAAGTCAAAATACTAAAAAAAAAAAATACAAACAGAGCCAACTTTATACACGATGAGGCAACACTTATGTTCACCTCAATTTTTTTTCCTTAATAAAAAGTGCTATAAAAATATGATTCAAATAAAACTTATTTGGGGCAATAGGGGTCAGACGATAACCTTATTAAAATTATTTTGCATTTGTTTTGCAAAAGGTATGATAGTAAATAACTTTTCTTCAAATTACACTACACATATTATTATAGAACTTTTTTTTCTTTATTCTACGGTGCCTTATATAACAAAATTTTTAAGAAAATAGCATTTTGTGGCCTTCAAAATGACGACTTATTTGTTGGTACATAATGGAAACAAAAGCATGCAATTGTTTCTACTTGTCAAATTGTGGAAATAAGTCACTAATCACTCATAATTTTTAAAACCACAAAAAGTCGCTTTTATCTAAAATTTAGGTTATGTCAGGATATAAAAGTTTTATACCGTTGAAAAGAAAAAAATCTTATTTGAACAATATTTTTAATATCTTTGATATTATTTTGCAATGGTCCAATATTAATGCGGACACCGTTATTTTGGACGTTTGCCATTGCTGATAGTTCATCACTTCTCGTGGTCGCTGAAGACGGAAACAGATTGTTGAGCAGTTTCCGAAACGTCCGAATTTATTTTTTATATACTCATGAAGTATTATATCTTTTTGATACTAATACTCATTATTCTAGCCTAGTACTATCAGCAATGGCAAACGTCCAAAATAACGGTGTCCGCAACAATATTTTTATTAAGGAAATAATCACGTTGAACCTTCGTGTTGCTTCACCCTCTATACATATACATATATATAGATCACTATGTACAGAAGATTGGTATAACTTTAATATAACCCCCTATACCTTATGTAGAAATACGAAATATGCTAATATGTCCGTATGAAAAGCTCAAAAAATTATGCTAGAATGTAGATACTATAAATGATATTTACAATTATCGTATACTATTTAACAACTACAGAAATTTCTTTATGCAACCAAACATTAATGTAATAAGTAATAATAAACAGTAAATTCCATTAAAAAAAATAAAATAAATCAAATTTGATATATCCTGTAAACTTGAATTTTTTTTCATATTGGTCAAGATTCATATATCTTTCTAAAATTACTAAATATTTCATTTAAACTATTTTTTATATCTTCGAACACATCAGAGAAAAATCGTATTCCCTCTATCTTGTTACACCCTGTATAACACTGAGGTATTAACAAAAAGTGATGCCTTAAAATAAATTTACATCCTATTAGAAATACAAAGTTGTCTCAGTTCCAAGTCAGTTACAAGACATCTATCACATAAATGTCTTTTGCTGTCACCTCTGCACGCACAGCTACAACCGTTGCACGTATCTCAGGACAGACAGATCGTTTGATTTTTGTTCTTGTTGGAGGAACATCTTCTGCTACTAATGTTTGTTTAACATGTTCGCTTCGATGCCGTTTGTGTAAATAATATGTGGTAACGATCATAAAATCATGTTCGTCGAATGGAGATCGTTTCATAGATAGTTAATCTTTTAATTGATCACTGTATCTAACTGAGTTTTAGCTGAAGTTTACAAAATTTTATAGACTGTAATTAAGACTTTACTACCACATATTATTTTTTAAGTGATTTATACTAAGAGTGATGGATGCTCGATTTGAAATGAATTTCATTACATTTTACCCTGTATAAATGCATGCCATATTAATAAAATCATCATCATCATCATGTGCTATAAATGGTACAGACATTGGCTGTCACGGATCTTCACAAATTTCTATTCTCTACAACTGGTTCACTAAAATTATTCACTTTTACTGTCTTTAATTGCACTATTGTAATTGATAGTGCAATTAAAGTCTTTCTTTTTCTACCTGGTCCTCTACTTTCCTTGCATTTTCCTGCACATAAGTCTCATTATACACTTTATACAGTTTTGTAGGTATGACCACCAAAAAACCCTTATAACCTCACTCATGTGTCTGTCTGTATGGTAGAAACTGTAGCCAAACAGCTAAACAAAGTTTGCATGCTTGTACAACTTTAATACCCATATATAAGAAAAATATTGAGAGTTCCAAAAAATACAGTGTGGGATAAATATAAACAAATATGTATTTAATGGAAAAATAAATATATATTTTTTTAAAGCTGAGTGGGATAATAAATTAAACTTCTTAATGCGTGGATGAACTAACAAATTTTTATTGTTGAAAAATCTTTTTTTTAGTTTCTTCAAAATTATATCACCTACCTTATCTCCCAGAGGGGTTGACCTAAAAACCTGAAAAAATTTCAGTAATGTACATTGATGGGAATCAGAATAGTTCAACAGGAATTTTTGATCAGATTAATTTATCAAAAATATCTTTTTTGTGTAGTTGAAGAAAAATAATTATTACGTGGTATCGAATTTCTTAAGACATAGATTAAAGAACGAAAAGTAGTTTTAAAAAAATATTTTAATACGATTTTTTCAAAAATGTATTAAAAAAATCATTGTCCCGCACCCTTCCACCCAAAGGGCTTAAACTAAAAATTTGAAAATATTATAAGGAATGTACATATGTACATCTAAGCTGAAAACATACGGGAGGAATTTTTGATTAGATTTTGTTTTTGGAAAATATTGCAGTTTTTGTGTTTTTGACCAAATTAATTATATTGTTACGCGTTAGGGCTCTTTAGATAAAAACACAGCACTTGGTGTAAAATATAGGTTTATTTTACCAAAATAAAAGTGTTTAATAACAACATAAATTAAATGTAACTACAATTAATACACACACACTGAAGTTATTTTACTTCCCTAGCTTTTTGACAGCTAACCAACAAATCTTATTTTTCCTGTCACATTGACACCCCTATATATCACAGGCCATGGAATATTAGTATAATTATACTCTTTTGTTTCTGCGTAGAAATATTCTGGAAATATTCCATAGGCGTGACAATATTTTTAGTTCATAGCTAATTTCTGGTTAGTAATGTTACAGATTTTTTACTTTTATGACTAAGATAGTATATGTTATTTTTTGAAATTAGATAATAATTTTTTAAAAAATAACAGCAGAGAATCGAGTTGCTTTATTAAGGAGCTTGCACACATCAACGCAATCAGGAGCGCCTATCGTTATACCTTTTTTTTTAAAGGTATCAAAGAGGAATACATTTTTTATAGTAGTGAAATAGTTATTAATCAAATAGTATAGAATAGAAAAATGCGTTTCTGAAACTAAAACCAGTGGCGAAGAGAGACCTCCGCTAGACTTGCCCTCCCTTAAAAAAACAAGTAATAATAATTTAATTTAAATGAAAAAAAATTTTTTTTTAAATATTTGGGTAAATCTTCAAAAATACATCAAATTATTTTCTATACAAATTTTTGTGTAAGGATTGGTTCACTAGTTACGAATTAATTGTCATGACCATGGAAACGTTACATATAAATATGAAAAATTTGAGACTTGGAAAAAATTTTCGAAATTTTTCATTTTATCAAAAAACGTCTCAAATAAAAGTTATTAGTTATTGCTTTTATAGTAACTGTTGTTGAATAATTTTTTTCGAAATATTTTTCTGTTTCTAAATATTCGCAAAAATCTTAAAATCGACACGAGTAAACTTCCATTTCAAGCGCTCTTCATAAAAAAAAATAAGGTTCTTCTCATTTAATAGGAGAATTTTTAAAAACCAGAACGAATTCTCTAAGTTGAACCGTTCTTGAGTTATCGTGTATAAACACACACAGACACACTCACACACACACACACACAGATACACACACACATACGGACGGCACTTCGAAAATAGGTTTTTTGGATTCCCTGGACCATGAAACGTGGTCATCAGTCAAAATCTCGACATCGAAAATTTTCGATTACAATACTTGCCCCTTATATATTAAGGTCGGGCAAGTAAAAATATGAATCCATTAATCAATATATTTATCATTAATTGAAAGAAGACTTAGATACGAAGCAAATGCAAAAAAAAAAACGCAAAAATTTTTTAATTTAAATTTTCTTGTGACGAAATTATTTAAATTTAGTTTTAATAATATAAATGCATTCTCTTAGTACTCAAATAACTAATAATAATGTTTATCAAAAATTGATGTGAAGTGTGAATTTTCACACATTTCAGGGTTTTGTATGTATTTCATTACTATAAATGATTTATTTCTTTTTGATAGCTAAAAACAAAAGATTGAATCACAACGTATAGTATAATAAAATAACTGAACACTAGTGTGATGTTCAAAACTCGGTCCTCGGCCGTTAAAATTGTTTCATTATATTTTTAATTTCAATAACAGACAAGCACTATCTTAGCCATAAATACAAAAAAAAAAAATCCGTAACATTACTAGCCATAATTAAGCCATGAATTAAAAAATAATTAATTTTGCGAAAAACACAAAAACTGCATTATATTTTTCAAAAACGCAGTCAGTTCAAAAATTCCTCTCGCACGTTTCCGGCTTAGATCAATGTACATTACTTATGATTTTTTTGAGATTATTAGTTTAACCTCTTTTGGTAAAAGGGGGCGGGACAAAAACTTTTTTAGCAAATGATTGGTTAAAATCGTGTTGAAAAAAACGAATTTTAAAAAACTGCTTTTTGTTCCTTAATCTACGTCCTAAGAGCTTTCTTTTGATACCACAAAATACATTTATAAAATATTTATAAAATACATAATTGTTTAATATTTTTATTAAATACATAATTGTTTATATTTATCTTGGGAAGCGCTATTTTGAACTTTCAGTATTTTTCCTATATGTGGATCAAATAGTTGTATAAGCATGCCAAATTTCAACTTTGTATGTTAACCGTTTGGCTACAATTTTTACCGTACACACAGACAGACAGACAGACAGACACATGAGTGACGTTATAAGAGTTTTTTTGTGGTCATACCTACAAAACCTAAAAAGCTGTAGATATTGATGTGACTATAGAAAAAATATTGTCCTAGACATCTAGCATTTTGTTGATTTCTTACACTTATTAAATAACTACAAAACCCTGAAGCGTGTAAAAATTCACACTTCACATACATTTTTCCCCCTGTAATATGTACAATAAATTTTAATTGCTGGCTCCTTATCTTGCTTATTAACTCTCTTTTAGTTCCCATTTTTTCCATAACCATATTAATGTTAATATTATTATTATTTAAAATAGGTCTTGTGGCATTTTATTGCAAAAAATATATTTATTCAAATTTCTTTAGGGTAAAACAAACTACATAATTAAAAAACACCACACTATCCACGACATAAAGTAAAACACCTTTGTTAATTTAAATCTTATTATTTAAATTAAATTAATTTAAATTATAATAGAATATAAAATTAAAATAGTTTTGTATTTTTTACGTTTTAACATTCAACGAACAATCAACAACTCGTAAACCATAGCAACCCTCATCCCTAACAAACTAACAAATTTGGGCACAGTGGCGTCCCGTTACAGTCTTAATTTGTTGTACGCACATTTTTTTAAGGCTATTCTTGAATCTATATCTTGATAATACGTTCGTATAACATTTAAAATTTTGTAATATTATGTTTTATCGCTTTTGTATTTTTTGCAACAATTTTTCTTTTATAGATAAATGGTGACTCTTGCTGCATTTCTAGAGTTTGAAAAAAAAAATACTTTGAAGCAGTTAAATCAATGAACTAATTAGCAAAAAGTTCATCAATAGTTACCATTCCTAACTGGCAGGTGTTATAAGACCAGTGTTTCCATGGGCTTACAAAGCTGAAATATCTACCGGCGCAAAGAAAAAAAAAAAAAAAAACAAAAAAAAAGACGAAAAAAAAACGAAAAGTTATTATAAAAAAACTAAACGGATCAAAAAGACACTGCAGCGCGCCCTGTCAAAAAACAGACCCCAGCAGACGGGTACCTTCCATACCCTAGATAAGCCTCTGAGTGTTTCTCAACTGCCGGTTCTTGGACCGGTGCAGACCGTAGGTAAGTATCATTGGAACTCTATGTAATAAACTTTGTATCAAATACTAATAATAATAATAATAATAATGCAGGGGAAGTTCTAAATGGCCATAACACCTGGCTATTTGCTAAGCTTTCGGGCCTGATGATCCCGCGAACCCTGAATCACGCAAGGAAAGTTCGCAATGGTCGCAACATCTGACCATATCGAGCTTTTGGGCCTGATGATCCCACGTATCCTGAATAATAATAATAATAATCGGGGTACGGTGGTCTTTTGACCGAAAAGGCTTAGCGCCCTTTCCCCCCGGATCGCTACCACACTGTTACCACGGCAGGAACCAATTGGGAGTAACGTCGACCCTATCATCTGGTCGATGAATCCTGCCACCGTTTCATGGGGCCAACCTTCCCATGAAACGTATAAATGGTTCAAGAAGATATAAGAAACCATAGAGCTTCCCACAACGGGTCCTTCTCGGATGGGGACCCACAAACAGTTGGGCGAAGCTACAATCCCGCTAGCCGGGCCCGCCACAGGTGGACACCCGAGGAGCAGGAAGACCTGCTTCAGGTTTACGAGGCAGCGTCACCCCATCGCAGGGGCTACATGGTCAGAGTCCACTCACAATGGTGTGAAAATCATCCTGAGCTGGATTTCATGACGAAACAAAATCTGCGCGACCAAGTAGCACGCCTGCGACGCAGGATGAGGCGATCAAGACGAAGAGAGTCGAGAAGGTTGTCCCAAATACCGGTACAGCCATCGAGACCTGCAAGCCCACCAACGGGAGGTGGGCAGGTAGCCACTGGGTCTTCCCCAGTTTATGCAGGAATAACATCCTCTTCACCGAAAAAAAATCTCCGCGAGGATTTTCTAGCCCTTCTCTCGCCTCATTCTGAACGTACCCGACTCGGACACAATAAGTTCAAAGTTCGTGCTGATGACCTCACGCGACTTCATGAACTTATTGACAAGCAAATTTCCCCTCAGAGTAGTCTCTGGGATATCGACTGTGCTGTATACGCTGCAGCAGCTGTGCTGACGCCAAAGCGGGCTAAGGCTTTTAACGGCAAACTGCGTATACAGCAATTAGAGAAGAAAATGACGCGTTCACGTCAGGAAGCTTCTCATATTCAGTGTGGTATTGATGCTTTACGAAGTATTAAGCCGCTAAGTGCGAATACTAAGCGCATATTACATCAATTGCGCATAAAGCATCACACACTGAATTTGTCCACTCTCTCTCTGCTAAAGCAGAAAGCGGTGGACAAATTGAGAGCACTAGCCCTGGCAAGAAAGAAACTGGTACACCGGGTTAGGACCATGGAGGAAAATACTATGTTCCTCACGAGCCCGTCACGCCTTTTCATGGCCAAACCTGAGGTTTCTGAACCGTCATTATCAGTCGACAGGACAGAGACTTTCTGGAGGGAACTTTATGGACACGAAGCGATCGTGCAGGACACTCCAGTTTTGGAGAGATTTGAGGAATTCTGTTCACAACACCTGACAGATCCTCAGGCATGCCCCCCTGTTACCATGGAAGAAGTTACACGTGCTATTTCGAAAGCGCGCAATTTCACTGCACCAGGAGTTGATGGTATTATTGCTTTCTGGTGGAAGTCAGTCACAAGCGTGCACGGCCATCTTGCACGAAATTTTACTTCTTTTATCCGTGGAAAAATACCAATACCATCTTGGTTACCAGAGGGGCGTACAGTATTAATTCCCAAAAAAGGTGATTTAACCAACCCGAAGAACTACAGACCTATTACTTGTCTCAATACGCTGTATAAGATCTTCACCAGCGTATTAAACGAGCGGGTACTGAGGTCCATTGCCTCTGTTTGGTCAGACATCTACGAACAGAGGGGATCGAAGAGAGGCCAAGCAGGTTGCAAAGAAAACCTTATTATCGACCGGTCAGTCTGTCATGACGCGTCGTATTTCAAACGCAACCTGTCAATGGCTTGGGTGGACTACGCAAAAGCTTATGACACTACGTGACACGCTCTTATTTTAACATTATTGCGCATGTTACGAGTCCACCCGGAGATAGAGAGATGCATTGGGCAACTTATGTCCCTCTGGAAGACACAATTTGTTGTCCCAAGCGGATCAACTGCAGTGTCGACAGAGTGGATATATTTCAAGCGTGGGGTTTTCCAGGGAGATTCCCTAAGCCCGCTACTATTTTGCATCTCACTTCTTCCTCTATCGATCGAGCTTAGGCGCGGCAGTGGCTACATGGCGGGTCCCCCGTCGAAGCGTAAGCACAAAATTACCCATCTCTTTTACATGGATGATTTGAAGCTCTACGCCTCGAACGAGAGGAATCTGCAGACCGCCTTAAATACTGTTGTTGAGTACACTGCCGCGATAGGTATGCAATTCGGGTTGGAAAAATGCGCTGTTTTTCATATCTACAGAGGAAAAGGTTTAGACAACGGTGAAGACGTTCAATTGGTTGATGGGAGCATTATAAAACATCTTAATGCCGAAGGGTCTAACACATTTTTAGGCATCAGTGAGAGAGGTGTCCAAGATGTCACTCTTATTAAGCAGGCCCTTCGCAGCAAGTATATGGCACGACTTAGGCAGATATGGAGATCATGTCTGTCTGGCAAGAACAAGATCGCTGCCACAAACATGCTTGCTGTCCCATTAATATCATACACTTTTGGTGTAATGAAATGTTGATGATCTTAAGGATCTCGACAGAAGAACCAGAAAGATCATGAACATCAACCGAAGTCTTCACCCGAAATCTTCTGTGCAGCGCATTTACCTCCCTCGTCAAAATGGGGGTCGGGGATTACTAAATCTGGAGTGCTTGCACGATCGACTCGTCCTGGTTACAGCTAACAGTATCCTCAGAAGTCAGGACCCACTATTAAAATTCGTGAGTGAGCACGAATTTAGTGGCAAAGGGGCGTTTCTTTACCAGGCAGCGCGAAGAGCAGCAACGAGATTTAACCTGGCAGACTTGAGTCCCGTCAGGGAAAACGCTGGAGTACAACTCTCTCGGGAGGAGTACAACAGAGTTACCGGTTCGGTGAAACGAGGCGAGACAGACATGTTGACAAAAGAACACATGAGTAAAAGTATGCACTCTATGTTCTTCAAACATATTAAAAGTCTAGAGTTGTCCACCGAACTCACGTTCTCGTTTCTTAAGTCTGCTGGTTTGAGATCGGAAACAGAAGGTTTTGTGTTTGCGTGTCAGGATGGTGTTATAAATACTTTGGCATACAGGGCCCGCATATTCCAAATAGCGGAGTCCACACTCTGTAGGTTGTGCCACCACCATTCTGAAACGATAATGCACATTCTGTCTGCTTGTCCATCTCTTGCAGCGTCGAGCTACGTGTCTCGACATAATGCTGCTCTCCGCGTGCTCTACTATCATCTTAGACATGCCTATGGTATTGACCAAATACCGGTTATACCGTACGTCCCTTCTGACATAGAATCGGTGGTGGAAAATTACAAGTGCCGAATTTATTGGAATTACTCCTTCCCCACCTCGAGGTTACTGACAGCCACTAAGCCGGACATAACCCTCCTGGATATCGAGACCAAACAGATGTTTGTGATCGAATTCTCAAGTCCAGCTGAGA